>OX940954.1:12867663-17667663 GCA_954870475.1 Euphrasia confusa
AAACAAGGTAAATTATTACTTGGACCCCTACCCCATGTTAATTTACATGGTCCCCTTCTTTAATATTTAAAGATTTTATTTTTGTTTTACCCATTTTTTCCTTTTTTTTTTTCCTGTTTTTCTTTCTGTTTCTCTCCCAGCCCCAACACCGGCAACCCTAGTTACGAAAAAATCGACGACTCCACTCTCAAAATCAGCGGAATTCGACGGCACAACTCTTCTCCTTGTATTCGATGAAGGAAATTCGGCGGCACAACGACTTCATCTTCGATCATACGGCGACGGCAAGGCAGTTACCGAAGTAAGTCGCCGGGAGTGGCGGATCTAGCCAGCCACGGCCGTTGGTGGCGAATCCGAAGTACTCCGGCTCGTCGGCCGCCTCCGCCTTCACCAGGAAGACCCAAACGAGAGCGCAGGTCACCGTGAACGCCGTGATGTGCATTTCCGGCCGTCGCCTCAGGAGGAACCCCTTGAGCTTCTCGACGTCATCGCGCCAGACGAGGAAGGTCGCGCGGACATTATTTAGGGGGAATTTGTACGGCCAGGAAACTGGAGGTTTAGATCTCTTCATCTTCTCCCAGTAAGCCGAATCCAAGTCGTCCGGGTCCTCCACAGCGGTTTGATCGTAGAACGGGAGCGATTTCTTGTCGATTAGCTTCGAATCGCCGCTGAATCGGTTGAAGGAGGCCCAGACCTTGATGAACCAGAGGCGTCGTCGATGGCGTGGTGGTTGGTGAACCCGAGGTAGACGTCGTGGTCGGGAATGAGCGTGATCTGATGCGCGAGCACCGGGAAAACGATTGTTTGATTTACAAGGTTAGTTTTATTGTTACAAGATTCACAATTAGAAGATTGTAGAGAAGCTTCTTTGTGCAAAGGAAAAAGTATTTCCGAATCTATCGATATTTAGGAAGGAATTATATGTATATGTATCTAGGCATTTTAATTTCTATTTCGTTGATTCGAAAAACGATCCAAGGTTCTTGTGTGCGCTATGTTTTACGTGCTGGAAAGAGTTTTGGGAAATTAAACTACTGAGTAGATATATGGTAAGTTCTTCATTTTGAAATGCACCCTTTGTAGAGGAGTGGATTAGTTTCAAGTTCATCTTTCTGAATCTTTGCATAAGCTAAAGGAACATTAATATTTCTCGGTTTTGTTTCTGATGAAATCTTGCTGTGTATTAATCTTGATTAATTGGAATGTGATCCAGCTTCACGAACAGAGATTTCTGTGGTTACTATTTCTTTGCTTGGACAAATAGAATCAGTCATTGAGCACTCGAAAGTATTTGTAGTTGAAGTTGAGTAAAATCAAGTTTACATAGTTGTAACATAGCTAAAGATTGACAGTGTTAGTTGTGCTGTTATAACAAGATTCACAGGTAGAAGATTGTAGAGAAGCAAAAGGATTAGTATCTAGGCATTTTGATTCCAATTTTGTTGTTTTGAAAAAACGACTCAAGTTTCTTGTGTGCGTTATGTTTTACATGGTAGAAAGAATTTAGGGTAAACTACTGAGTAAAAGTATGATAAGTTCATTTTGAAAGAGCTCAACTAGACCTTTTTGAATTTGTGTAAAGGAACATTCATATTTCTCTGTTTTGTTTCTCTATTTGTTTTAGCAACTTCAGATATGTATCTTCTGAGTAGCCTTTTGATGAATTAATAACTTTATCTGCATTGAGTTCTTTTATGTAGTTGTCGCGATGTGTTATAGTATTCATTTTGGTTCTTAATATGTTTTCTAATAGTTTGTGTACTTTTTCTGTAGCTTTTGGCCTCCGAAATTGATGTGCACATAAAGTGGAGTCATACGTACATACACAAAGCAACTTCAAAATCATTAGACGTTCTTCATTCGTTCGATCCATCGTTAGTATGCGGTGCTGGTGGTCGACTTTTTCAATCACGAACAATATTAAGTAGCTATATAGGAGAAAAATAAATCAAATCAGCTCACGATTCTTCATTCATTCGTACTTACTCATGTAATATATGTTGTCTATTTCATATTAGAAATTTTTTAGTTATAAATAGAGTAGAATACGGTTACAAATACAGTAGAATTCATTAACAATTAGAGTAGAATATCGATATAAAAATGAATTGATTTACTATTTAATTTAGTTTAACATGGATAAAAATGATTTGATTTACTATTTAATTTAGTTTTTGCTATTTTTGTGGACATTAATTCGGGAGCTATTGCTTCTATTTCCGGTCATATGATAACTTATTAACTGCAAATTTGAATTCTTATATTTGTGTACTATTTTTTAATGTTTGTATTTTGAATTGTACAATGATTATGCGTTTAGGAATTTGTTGGTGTTTTTTTACATTCTACTGTTTTTTGGAGTGAGTTCTACTTTATATTATATTAAGTTCTACTCCTTGTTATTAATACTTTTTTGTTGTGTTTTTTAGGATAATGAGGGTGGTTATGCACCCTACTTCCGGAGGTCAAAATTTAGGAGTTCTTTCTCCGAATACAAATTCCAGATTTCCCACAGTGTTATATGATTTATTTCCCTGATTTTTTTTTTGTTTTTTCGAAATGATGTGTTGATGCCATTGATTTATTTATTGTTGACGAAGTTGTGTTGATGACATTCTATTCTTGGTTTTTATTTTTTTGTCATGTTCAACAGTATTTTTATTGAGTTGAGATTATTTTTATTATTACATTGTGATTTATGTTTTAAGTATTTTTTTATTCATGTATTAGATGTTTACAAATATAGTAGAATTCAGAATAAAATGGAGTAGAATAGTCAAGGGTTGTTAGCTCAGTTGGGATTACTTTTATTTTTTGTCATGTTCAACCGTATTTTTATTCCGTTGAGATTACTTTTATTATTACATTATGTTTTAAGTATTTTTTTTATTCATGTATTAGATGTTGTGTACAAATACAGTAGAATTCAGAATAAAATGGAGTAGAATAGTCAAGGATTGTTAGCTCAGTTGGTTGAGTAGTTGAATTAAAGACCGATAGGTCTTAGGTTCGAACCCGAGACATTGCAATTGACTTATACAAAAAAAATGGAGTAGAATATGATCATAAAGAGAGTACAACACACTTCTAAATGCAGTAGAACTCATTAGATCATGGTGCCGCCCTCGATTCAAGTTCGCCTCTAACGATTATAGATCGCCTTCGTCGATCGTTCACCGCCGAAGGCGGCCCCGATCGTTTACCACCGAAGGCGGCCCCGATCGTTTGCCTAATTCGTTTATTGTTCGTCTCCCTCGATTATTGTTGCCACTTCGAGACAAGACCTTTTGATACAAGACCCCCCTTGATCCCTTTATAAACCCCATGTGCCGACAAAGGCGGCCATGATCCTTCGCCTCCCTCGATTATTGTTGTCACTTCGATACAAGATCTTTCGATACAAGACCCCCCCCCCCCCCCTTGGTCCCTTTATAAACCCCCTGTGCCACCAAAGACGGTCGTGATCCTTCGCCTCCCTCGATTATTGTAGAATTCATGAATAACTGGAGTAGAATATGATACGAAAGAGAGTAGACTGCACTACTAAATGCAGTAGAACTCATTAGAACAAGGTAACGTCCTCGATTATTGTTCGCCTCACTCGATTATTGTTTGTCTCCCTCGATTATTGTTGCCATTTCGATACAAGACCTTTCGATACAAGACCCCTCATTTATCTCTTTATTAAAAGTCTGAGCCACCAAAGGTGTCCGTAATCATTCACCTCCCTCGATTATTGTTCGCCTCCCTCGATTATTGTAGAATTCATGAATAAATGGAGTATAATATGTTAAGAAATAGAGTAGACCGCACTACTAAATGCAGTAGAACTCATTACAACAAGGTAATGTCCTCGATTATTGTTTGCCTCCCTCGATTATTGTTGCAACTTCGATACAATACCTTTCGATACAAGACCCCCCCCCCCCCCCCCCTTTATCCTTTTATTAAAATTCTGAGCCACCGAAGATGGCCGTAATCATTCACCTCCCTCGATTATTGTTGTCTCCCTCGATTATTGTTGCCTCCCTCGATTATTGTTGTCTCCCTCGATTATCGTTGCCTCCCTCGATTATTGTTGTAGAATGCATCAATATATGGAGTAGAATATGATACAGAACAGAGTAGTATAGACTACTAAATGCAGTAGACCTCATTAGAACAACATAATGACCACGATAATTGTTTGCCTCCCTCGATTATTGTTTCCACTTCGATACAAGACCTTTCGATACAAGCCCCCCCCCCCCCCCCCTTTATCCCTTTATTAAAATTCTGAAGCCGCCGAAGGTGGCCGTAATCATTGTTTGCCTCCCTCTATTATTGTTGCCACTTCGATACAAGACCTTTCGATACAAGACCTTTCGATACAAGACCCCCCCTTTATCCCTTTATTAAAATTCTGAAGCCGCCGAAGGTGGCCGTAATCATTGTTTGCCTCCCTCGATTATTGTTGCCACTTCGATACAAGACCTTTCGATACAAGACCCCCCCCCCCCTTTATCCCTTTATTAAAATTCTGAAGCCGCCGAAGGTGGCCGTAATCATTGTTTGCCTCCCTCGATTATTGTTGCCACTTCGATTATTGTTGCCTCCCTCGATTATTGTTGCCACTTCGATTATTGTTGCCACTTCGATACAAGACCTTTCGATACAAGACCTTTCGATACAAGACCCCCCCTTTATCCCTTTATTAAAATTCTGAAGCCGCCGAAGGTGGCCGTAATCATTGTTTGCCTCCCTCGATTATTGTTGCCTCCCTCGATTATTGTTGTAGAATGCATCAATATATGGAGTAGAATATGATACAGAACAGAGTAGAATAGACTACTAAATGCAGTAGACCTCATTAGAACAACATAATGACCACGATAATTGTTTGCCTCCCTCGATTATTGTTGCCACTTCGATACAAGACCTTTCGATACAAGACCCCCCCTTTATCCCTTTATTAAAATTCTGAAGCCGCCGAAGGTGGCCGTAATCATTGTTTGCCTCCCTCGATTATTGTTGCCTCCCTCGATTATTGTTGCCACTTCGATACAAGACCTTTCGATACAAGACCTTTCGATACAAGACCCCCCCTTTATCCCTTTATTAAAATTCTGAAGCCGCCGAAGGTGGCCGTAATCATTATTTGCCTCCCTCGATTATTGTTGCCACTTCGATACAAGACCTTTCGATACAAGACCTTTCGATACAAGACCCCCCCTTTATCCCTTTATTAAAATTCTGAAGCCGCCGAAGGTGGCCGTAATCATTGTTTGCCTCCCTCGATTATTTTTTGCCTCCCTCGATTATTGTTGCCTCCTTCGATTATTGTTGCCACTTCGATTATTGTTTCCACTTCGATACAAGACCTTTCGATACAAGACCTCCCCTTTATCCCTGTATTAAAATTCTGAAACCGCCGAAGGTGGCCGTAATTATTGTTTGCCTCCCTCGATTATTGTTGCCACTTCGATTATTGTGGCCACTTCGATACAAGACCTTTCGATACAAGAACTTTCGATACAAGACCCCCCCTATCCCTTTATTAAAATCCTGAGCCACCAAAGGTGGCCGTAATCATTCACTTCCATCGATTATTGTTTGTCTACCTCGATTATTGTTCGCCTCCCTCGATTATTGTAGAATTCATGAATAAGTGGAGTAGAATATGATACGAAATAGAGTAGACTGCACTGCTAAATGCAGTAGAACTCGTTATAACAAAGTAATGTCCTCGATTATTGTTCGCCTCCCTCGATTATTGTTGTCACTTCGATTTAAGACCTTTCGATACACGACTCCCTCCATGTATCCCATTATAATCGAGGGAGGTGAACGATCACGGCCGCCTTCGGCGGCCGTGATCGTTCACCTTTCTCGATTATTGTTCGTCTCCCTTGATAAACCCCTGAGGGTTTAGAGTTTCGGCGGCCGTGATCGTTCACCTCTCTCGATTATTGTTCGTCTCCCTCGATATAAACTCCTGAGGGTTTAGAGTTTATTTTTAGGGTTTATGGATTATTTTTAGGGTTCAGGTTTTAGGGTTTATGGTAGATTATAATATTCACTGCAATAGAATTCAGGCGGCCGTGATCGTTCACCTCCCTCGATTATTGTTCGTCTCCCTTGATAAACCCCTGGTTTAGAGTTTCGGCGGCCGTGATCGTTCACCTCTCTCGATTATTGTTCGTCTCCCTCGATATAAACCCCTGAGGGTTTAGAGTTTATTTTTAGGGTTTATGGATTATTTTTAGGGTTCAGGTTTTAGGGTTTATGGTAGATTATAATATTCACTGCAATAGAATTCATTATTTAACAGAGTACAATGTAATTTATAAATAGAGTACTAATCAAAATTGAGGAGATTGTGTTTACAAATAGTGTAGAATACATTACTAAATGATATAGAATGTATAAAGATAGTACAATCAACAAATCCATTTTTCAAAATCCAACCCCACTTCAACAAATTCATATTCAGAACAGATTTTACGATACAATTCATTTTTGAAGTCAAAACTAAAGATGATACAGAATAAAATAAGAATTATCAAGTGGGTTATCAATTCACTTCAATGCAAAATCCTTCTCTTCACCGACTCTAATAAGCAATCACCTTAATCCGGCATACTAACATATGAAAATGTTTACATAGGAAAATTCGAAAAAATTAATACGCCCACTACTACAAAAATTGGTGCTGTGCTGACAAAAGGTTCTCATGTTCTTGAGCTTGAGCTAGAAACTGTTGCTGTTGTGCTGACAAAAGGAACTGGTTTTGGGTCTTCATATTGGGCTTTGGTACTTTTAAACCCATATTTGGACGTAGTTGGTCAATTCCCTGCATAATATTTATCATCATCTCTCAACAATTAACCCTCATAACAATAGATACTTCCTTAAAAGAATCCACAAAACCAAATCCATGAGAAACTTACTGTCAGAGGCCAACCCTTTATGGTAGTCCAGTTACACCTTGACTCAACCATGAAATGAAAGAATTTCGACAACTTTAAGTCACAAATAATTTGTTAAAACAGACCAACTTTAGACTTTATTATCCTCAGATTTAGACATAAATAATTTGTTAAAACAAAATTTAGAACTTAAGTTCAGAAGCCTTACAGCGCTTTTTCAAAGTAGCCAATTTAAAATTTGATACACTAAAATGATAATAGCAGCAACTTCTGTTCATTAGTGTTGTCATATAGAAGAGGTGTCTTGAGCTTTCGTACTATTTTTTTACTCAAATATAGTTACATTTAAAGGTGGGTCAAAATGCAAGAAACACACTACTCATACTCAGAAAAATAAAGTGGAAATGTAAGTTACAGTTGTTAAATATTCATATATAGATGCATAAGATCTAATTTTGCAACTAGTTCTATTTTCATTTCCTTCTTATTTTCTTATTACTACAGGCCAGGGTAGTATATGGGTTCAAAAGTTTCAATTTTTTATCATACATTTCTTGTTTGTTTATTGTTTTTAACCCAATTCATACTAATTAAAAAGTTCAAAACAACATATCAAACAAATGAGAAATAATCACATGTCAGTGTAGATTCTAGCATATAACGGTGATGAATCACTTTTTGTTCTTTCATTTTTTGTTTGTTTATTATTTTTAACTCAATTCATACTAATTACAAAGTTTCAAAATAACAGATCAAGCAGAGGATAATTTATCACAAGTCAGTGTAGATTCTATCATATAACTGTGATGAATCACTTTTGAATAGAACAAACACACACAGAACAAAAAAATAATTCTAATTAGAAGGTTACCAAATGAACAAAAAAGTCACATAATAATACATTCAACATACTCATGAGTAGTTCCCAAAGACAACATACAAACATAGAAGATTATATTACATCCCAAAATAGTGATGAACCTAGTAAATAACAGTGATGATTTTCTTTGAAATTAGAACTTTTGATTGTTTATTGTTTTTCACAAAAATCATTTATTTTGAAGTTACCAAATGAACATAGCAATTTCGGAAGAATGAATCGAACATACATACTCACGGCAAAAACAACATAAAAATAAATAAGAGTTTATAAAATTATTTCAAAATGCAAATAATGATCATTTCAGCATATATTACAGTGAGTATTCCCCAAAAACCTCCCCAAAAACCAAATACAAACACACATAATGCATCAAAAATACTTAACATATATAAAATGAAGAAAATTATGTTACCAGATACAAACTTACAGAAGGTTTTTAGGGCGCCCCCGAGCGCGCGCCAGGTGGCTCACGAAGCAAGGCGAGTACATCAAGACCTGCCGCCGGTGTGCTTCGTCTTGAAGCAGGGCAAGCTCTTCAGGTTCAAGGAATCGTCGGTCACGCGCGGTGTGGTCCTGGTGGCTACGTGCCTCACCGTCTAGGGCACGGAGAACGTGTTGAATCGGCCGTTCGCGTTGGAGCTGTCGATCAGGTGCGATACGATGTACTTCATCGCCGATTCGAATAAGGAGAAGGATGACTGAATCAATTCGATCGGGATATCTATCGAAGGTCCTGGTTCTTCGAGAATCGTTGTCGGTCTCGGGTGGATCTCGAAGGTTAGCGGTCGGCTGAGAGGTTGCGATGGGATTGGAGGTACACAGGTTATCGTTTCCTGTAATTTGGGTATGAACCGGATGGAGGCTACGACGGAGGGAGATTGCGATGCGGCGGTCCGGCGGAGACGAATAGCGCTATGACTCAGAAATCGACAACCCTAGATTGGATACATAAGAAGAAGCGGAGAAAGAGAACGAAAAAAGAGTCGCGTGGATTGGGCCCAAAAATTGTTTTGTTTACTAGCGGAGGACCATACAGATCATATGAGCCCCTACCCCATGGTATAGGATCTCCTCAAACAACGTTAATTATGACAATGCAGTTACGAATCCGTTTTGAAAAATAATTTCCATATCTCTATAATAATACATTTGGAATTGGAGTCCAATTTCAAACTATACAAGTAATCGGTCGTTGAAATTAAACAAAGATAATTCAAAAGGTAATAAGTACGTTATATGATTTGAAGTAAAATGAAATCTATATAACTTGCAATTCTCTTAGCTTTCTTCAACCAATTACAACACAATGCTCCTCACCATATTCTTCTTCCTATCCTTGGCTCTCAATTTGTGTTTCTCAGAAACACAGAGTACAACAACAACAACATATGTGATTCATATGGACAGGTTAAAGATGGAAGCCTTAGAAGTCTCTATTCAATCTCAACGCACTTGGTACGAGGAACTAATCGAATCCGTTCGCATATCCTCCTCCTCAAACGACGAGCAATTGCAACCAGATCCAATTCTCCTTTACGTCTACCAACATACCATTTGTGGTATCTCAGCGAGTCTCACCGCCCAACAACTTCAAACTTTGCAAACTATGGATGGCTATCTACATGCCACCGAGGGCAAGCTACTCAACCTCCTCACAACTCATTCCCCTCAGTTCCTCGACCTTCATGAGGGGCAAGGCTTGTGGAGTCGAGAAAATCTTGCTTCTGATGTCATTATCGGGGTTCTCGACACGGGGATATGGCCCGAGCACGCGAGCTTCCACGAGGGAAACCTACCTGCGGTGCCTGCTCGTTGGAAGCGGAAATGTAAGAATTACCCAGGTTTTAATGCTTCAAGTTGTAACAAAAAGCTCATTGGCGCGGAAGTCTTCTATAAAGGGTACGAGAAAATGATGATTGAAAACAAAATAATAGACACATCTGAATACAAATCGCCTCGGGACTCTAATGGCCATGGAACACATACCGCTTCAACTGCAGGTACATCCATTGGTACATATATATATATATATAAGATGAAATGAGATTTTATTATAGTAATAAAATTGAACGATCGAGAGCTGCAGGTGGTAATTTTGTCTCCAATGCGAGTATATTTGGCATGGCTACTGGTACAGCTGCTGGCATGAGACCTACGGCTAGACTCGCAGCGTACAAAGTTTGCTTCCAATACGGATGTGCTGGTCCGGATATGTTAGCAGCCATAGACCGAGCTGTTCACGACGGTGTGGACGTGTTGTCTATTTCTATAGGATCCCCTCCACTGCCGTATTTCGATGATATTATAGCTATTGCAACATTTCATGCAGTACAAAAAGGAGTTATCGTCTCTTTAGCAACTGGGAATGACGGTCCAGATAGTTATACTGTTATTAATGTTGCACCGTGGATGATGACGGTTGGTGCTAGCACCACGGATCGGGATTTCTTAGCCGATGTTTTTCTCGGCAATGGAACTAAGTTATTGGGATCTTGTTTGTCTTCTCAAAAGCCAATCGATAAAGCTTCACTGGTAAGTAATGAACCTGGCCATGGCCTTTTTTATTTACTTTTGTTTATATATACTCAGATTATATATATTCTGAACACGACACGGCAGGTATACAATCAAACCAAGGGTCCAAACCTCTGCCTCAAACCAAGGGAAAGGTTGTGATTTGTGACAGAGGAATTAGCGCCAGAGTTTCCAAAGGAGAAGAAGTGAAAAGAGTTGGAGGAGTCGGCATGATACTCGCAAATACACTAGAAAATGGAAACGAGGTTAATGCCGATCCACATATTATCCCGACTGTAGCACTCGGAGTTTCAGAAGCTGACCCCATCAGGGAATACGCAAAATCCAATAAATCATAAATTTTTACTAAGTGATTTATAATGTTGGTTATTTATTTCAAATTAAAAATTCAATTATATTATTATAAAATTATTTATTAATGTAATATTTTCACTTACATTTTCTATTTTATATTATATGTTAAATTTATATATATTTGGACTGAGTTACTATTCGTTTCGAAAAAATAATTTCCATTTCTGTAATAATACATGTGGACTATAATGTCAAAGAAGCAAGTAATTGGTCGCTGAAATTAAATAAAGATAATTCATAAGGTAATAATATAACATTTGAAGAATTTAAATCTATAAAATAAAGTACTGCATATATCTTGCCAAACTATTCCATCATACGGGCGGTAGTTGAAGGTGGTCCTTGAATACTTGCCGGAAAACTATTATTTTTGCAACGATGGCA
The DNA here is from genome assembly GCA_954870475.1 of Euphrasia confusa. NCBI lineage: Eukaryota > Viridiplantae > Streptophyta > Magnoliopsida > Lamiales > Orobanchaceae > Euphrasia > Euphrasia confusa. The sequence goes on from OX940954.1 coordinate 12,878,728, forward strand.
GGAAGGGATGACTTTAGAGAGACAAGTGCACCGGGAGGTGCCGATTTGGGTGCGACTTCGAAACCTCCCTATGGAGTACTGGACATCGGAGGGCTTGAGTACGGTAACTAGTGCGGTTGGCGTGCCACTATATCCAGATGCTATTACGAACTCAATGGAACGACTTGATTATGCGCGTGTTTGTGTTATGGTGAAAATTGATGAGGATTTCAAAGACCATGTTATGTTACTTAAACCTACGGAGTCGGGGTACAAAGGCAGCTGCAAAGTGGGTATATAATATGAATGGAGACCGAATATTTGTCAGACGATGTGATTCGTTTGGGCACACGGGAGGGGCCTGCCCAACAGCAACTACACAACACACAACCAGGCCAATAATAAGGTTCGAACAAAAGAATAGAAAGCCGACTACACCTCGATCAGAATCAGAATGGCGAGTTGTCGGAGCTAAAAATCGGAAACATACGGGCAGCAAAGGGGACCGTACTAATATTTCTACCGGGACATCTGAACGTTCTTCTCCTCCGCCCGAGACACAACAGCGAGAACCTAGGGCAGATGGTACACCTTCGTTGCAGCTGGTACCGAGCGGAGAGTCGGGATTACTCAGAATAATGGGTTTGATGAATTAGGCCACATTGGGGATATGGAGGAAGGAGATATTGTGGAAGCACTAATACGTTCTATGACGATTCCAGAACAGGGTCCTATAGCAGCCCTCCAGCCGGGTGACCATGTGTAGTACACTTTGTTGGAACGTTAGAGGGCTAAATAAGTCGGACCACCAACGGGCCTTCCGGGGCCTTATTCACGAGAACTCGGTTCCTAGTAAATCTTCATTTGGAGTCGTTTTTTTTTATTACAATGATGGGCCGGGGAAGTGTATTTGGGTCGGTTGGGATCATTCGGTGTCGTCGGAGGTTGTAGTTACTTTAGCACTCACTATTTTTCGGGACATAATCGTTTCTTTACGGCTCCCAGACTCTCTTCAAGCACGACGTATATATAGCTTGGTAGATGGTGTCTTATTATTACTATTATTGTGCTATATGTTTTTTGGTTGTGTGGAGAGCTAGCATGTTAGCTCGTGTAAGACGGTAGAGACTTTCTCATATGCGCGATTTTGTACTTTTACACTTTTTACTTTTTATGTTATTGATCATTAACAAAAAAGCTTTTCCATCATAGACAAACAATATTACTTTCAAGGCAAATGGCCGGATGATGCGGCCTAAAACATGCAACTTTTCATTTGGATTCTTAAATTGGGTATCCGGAAAGTATAGTGTGAGGATTTTTATTGTTCTCATATGGAAAGAGTAATGATTTGAGCAATCGAGCAAGGTTCGGAGCAGACGAATTCGATGATCGAAATTGCGGGATGGTGGTAGCGATGTGGGTTCCAACGTGATGTCTGAGTATTTTTCAATTAATTGTTTGAGCTCATCTTCCCTTTCTTTCTCTAAATCAAACGGTTAAGGAATAAATATTAGGATCAAGCAAAACATGTACCTCACTCTCTCTTACCAGCTCATGGCTTATACATTTGACTTCCATGATTTTAGTAGGAACAATATTACTCTCATACAAAGCCGAACAAGTTTTTCCTTGATTCAAAAATCCATAGTCAATTTTCGAGGAAAATTATCACAAATAGTCCTGCTCAAGTGTTGAATCCCATAAATAGTCATTTATGTTTCTAAATTATCAGACTTGGTCCTTTTGACCAGAAAATTTGAGCAGACAAATCGGAAATAGTGTACTCTCTCTTACCAGTTGATGGCTTATACATTTAACTTCCATGATTTTAGTAGGAACAATATTACTCTCACACAAAGCTGAACATGTTTTTCCTTAATTCAAAAATCCATAGTAAAGTTTTGAGGAAAATTTAATAAATTTTAAATGAAGAGGGTGGGATTCGAACTCTAGACTTGGTAACATGCGTGAACCTTCAGCAGCCCTCCAAGGTTCGACTATAAGTACGACCTCATGTTTGAGGAAAAACACACGACAACCACTCCAGCAAATCTGCTTCTTTTCCTCTCGACTTTCTTTCCTTTGGCCTCCGGTGAAATCAGTTAGGCAACATCTCGGTTCGACGTGCAACGTAGTTGCGTGAAACGTTGTATCCTGGGAAACAAACGATCGGTAGAGGTCGAATTTTGTTTTAAGGAGATCGTGTTGAACACGAGCCTCCTTTCTTTTTCATTTACTAGCCATCCCTAAAATCCGATTCCTACAAGATTGTGATTTGTGACAGAGGAATTAGCACCAGAGTTTCCAAAGGAGAAGAAGTGAGAAGAGCTGGGGGAGTCGCCATGATACTCGCAAACACACGAGAAAATGGCGACTATCTTAATGTCGATCCACATGTTCTACCGACTGTAGCATTAGGAGCGTCAGATGCTAACATCATCAAGGAATACGCAAACTCCTATAAAAATCTAAAGCTTTCGATCCAATTCAAAGGAACAGTTTACCACAACCGTGCTCCGGCTGTTGCCGCATTTTCCTCCAGGGGACCAAATTTCCCTGACCCCTTTGTGCTCAAGCACCCGTGATTAATATTTTAGCCGCGTTCCCACCAAATATTAGCCCAACATTTATCGAAAGCGACAAAAGGCGTGTCTTGTTCAACTTGATGTCAGGCACTTCTATGTCTTGCCCACACGTCAGCGGCTTTATCGCGCTTCTCAAGTTTGTGCACTAATGACGACCGCTTACGTTCTCGACTCCGACAGTTCTCCAATATCTGATATGAGTGTGGAAAGAGCTCCGCCAACCCCTTTGCGTTAGGGTCGGGCCACGTGGATCCAAACAAGGCCTCCGATCCAGGCCTTGTTGGAGTTATGTACTTAATGTCTAGATTTAAGTAACAGTAAACTCCCGGTCATAGCATTTAATCTATAAAATTAATAAACAATTGTTTGCATTTAATTATTGATAATTAAATATATGCAAATCATAGTTCTGGATTTTATACGTTGTAGTTAGTATGGTGTGTCGGGCCCACACAGAAGATCATACTATCGGTTACTCGTATTTAATCAAACAGTTGCTCACGACCTAGATGGACACGGACCAATCCATCAGTATAGTCGTTGTGTGAGAGAGAAAATAATTTGTCTTAATTATTTTATCACACTTGTACACTTGGTGTATTGGGCGGATCGCTAGAGATTTATCGATTAGGATTGCCTTGGATAATCGATTCAAGTCTCAGAGTATTTTATTCTTAATCCCCGATATTATTGCGGGTGTGTATATTTAATATATGTGACTTTGATTTACCAAAGGAATTAACCGATTTAATTATTGGGTTAATTACCGGTTAAGTTGGGTCACTATATTTTATATATGACATGCCGTGAATACTTGACGGGAAAGTGTACCCCGTAAGGGTTGATAATATCCCAAGATGAGTTCATAAGGAATTATTGTGTAAACCTCATGAGTGGATTCGTTCCGCACAATAATTAAGGTTGAATGGTACTAGTCTCGGATTCAAGAGATGCATAAATTAATTAGCAATAAATTAATTTTATTCATGGATATTTAAATCTTAAATACACGGAATAAATAATACTACCGGATAAATATTATTTGATATAATATTGTTTAATATTGGGAGTGCAATTAATTTATATAGTGGAAAATAAATTAATTAATATTAATAGAGGATTAATAGATTTGGGCTTGGACTCAATTTAATCTTTAATATTGGAAGCCTAATATTCCACCTCCTTTAGATCCCCTACGTAGCCTATAAAAGCACTACATGGTCTTCTCTACTCATATAACTTGAAGATCATAATTCTTCTAGAGAGAGAAAGTAGAGAGAGAGAAGAGGATCCATAAGCTTGGAGGATCGTCGCCCACCCGATGCTCAAGCTAGTGCAAGGAATACGTGGGAAGATCGTAAGGTCATCATCTTGATTTCGTTTCTCCGCACAACGAATCGAAAGGTAAAATCATAAACTCCCTTGTATGATTTTATGTGAATATGATTGTGATATATACATGAACGCACGATCCGGAAAAACGTCGAACTTCGGGGATGGGGATTCGAGATCCCCGGCGAAGGTTCGAAGGACCCTCGGCTGGGAGCCGAGGGGTGCGATCGAGCCCTAGGGCGTCGATCGCGGGGCCCACACGAGGACGCCCCGGCTGGACGCCGGGGCATGCGATCGACCTTGTGGTCGATCGCGGGGGCAGCCGCGGCTGGACCGCGGCGGGTGCGCTGGGCGCACCGCCCTCCTCGGTGGTGGCGGTGAGTAGCCGGACTCACCGCCGGGGGCTGTTCGGAACAGCCCCACGGGGATGCGCGTGCATCCCCGGCGATCGCTAGGGCAGCGATCGCGAGCCCCGACGGGGGCTCGGCTAGGGTTTCTAGCCGCGGGTTTTTCCCGCGGCGGTGATTCTCTTACCGGGCCCGGCTCCGTTTGGTGGTTCGCGTGTTTCCGGCGATGGGATTTCGGTTGGGGTTATCGGTTCCGCAATTTTTGATACCCCGGGATATCGATTTCCAGCAATTGGTATCAGAGCGTTTGGTTTCGTGTTCATGTATGTGTTCAATTATCGTTCTACCTTGCAGGGATTCCGACTATCATGGTTTAAATTTAATTATTTTTTACCATGATTATTCGTTATTAAACTCTCGGACATGTCGAGATTCGTTTTGTGTGGATGAATGCTTGTAATAGTAAAAATTCGGGGGTTGACCGAATTTAGATTTATTATTATTGTTCTAAGTTTTCCGGAAATTGTATAGGGTCAATTTCATGTATAGAATCGATACCGGAATTGTAAATTTATTTCTTGTAATTTATTTACGTTGGATCGATGCCGAGACGACCGCCGGACAACTCATGTGACGAAGGAGAAAATGAGAGGGAGAACTAGGGCTCGGGATCGATCATGAGATCGATCCCATGGTAATCGATCGCGGGGGCTGTCCGCGATGGTCCTCGGCCACGCCGGCCACCGGTGGTGGTGGCGCGTGGGTTGGGGACGGCGGCGGTGGTGCTCCCGGCCGGCGATCAAGGTGGGGGGGCGCGGGGTCCTCGTGATCTCGTACTACTCCTACCAAAATTCACTTTCCTAATTGATTCGGTTTTCCTATTTTGAGTATTCCTATTTTTGGGAACTCTCATGGAAATAGGAAAAGAATTAATTAATATTATTTTATTTCCTTATTCTATTATAGAAGTCTTCTAGAATATTCAAGTCTTACTTGGATAGGACTCTAGAGATTTAATAGAATTGGAAGGGAAATATTTAATTAATGAATTAGTTTATTTCCTAATTGATTATTCCTATTTTATGGGAATTTTCATGGACATGAAAATTAATTATTCTTGGAGAGTAGAAGAGTCCTAATTTATTTTATTTCCTTATTCTATTATAGAAGTCTTCTAGAATATTCCAAGTTTTACTTGGATAGATTATTCTAGAGATTTAATAGAATTAGATAGGAAAATAAATAAATAAAAATATTAATAATATTTAATTTTATTTTTATTTATTCGATTGACTTAATTTTCGAATTGAGTATCTCTTGGATTTATTGAAAATAAATAGATTTAAATATTGGAATTAATATTCTCGTCACATGGAGCATTCAAGAACGAAGACTGAAGACTAGAAGATGCGTACGGAGATGGAATAAAGCCATGATAGTCGGAAAATAATTTTCTAGCATTATTTTGACTATGTGATACTATGTGCTTTATTACTTGTATGCATGCTATGTGTGTTTACTTTATGCACTAGATAGCGTATCCCTTTGTTATAAAAAGCTAAGTGGGAGAGGGGATGGAAACATTCCCATGGTCTCCATTGCTGTTCTCTTGGTGACTTTTATGAACTTTTGAAGTTCGTATAGATAAGTCATTGGAGGAGAATTCTTGTAATTCCTTTTACAAGAAACATTGATTAAGTTTATCAAACAATGCCTAATTTGTCTTTCTGAAACTGATTTCAAGTCGACTTATTCTCACCCCGGGGAGTGGAATGGAGCCAAAGCCACTTGGTCATGTGGATGACACAAATTAGAGACATTCGTACCATTCTTTTGAAGGTGGATCGATTGTCTGCTCGGCTCCCTCATCTAATGAGAGATAGGGTTGTTCGCATGGTGAATCACTGGTTAGAAACTTCGAGTTTTCGCTTATGACTCTCCGCGTCTTGATTTACGAAAATCGAATGGATCTTGTAATTGGGAGTCAATTATAAAAGTCTCTTGGTGTAGTAAACATCCACACAACGTGGCTTGCTATACTAACGGATTTTGGGTTAATTGATGTAGACAGTTGTAAGGAACTGTGAAGAGTTGTGAAGTTGTCGTAAACGTCCACACCACGTGGCTTGCGGTGATGTAGCAATTCCAAACAATTTACTTTGGTGCTGAGTAATGGTTTACACTTAGATACGCATTATAGTATTCCTCCCCACGAGGTTACGCTATAAGTGATGTATGACCAAAGAAAAATCTAATTGCTAAATCATTTGGGTGGGTAAACGTCCACACCACGTGGCTTGCCTTACCTGATGGGATTTTAGATGTAATTAGTAATTTAATGATATTATTTGAGGGAGATAATATCGGATATTAAATTGATTGTTTGTTTAAATGTGCTTATAGGTTTAGAGAATAGCTATGAACCCACTTTCTGTGATACTCAAGGAGAATAAACTCACTGGCCCTAATTATATTGATTGGAGGAGAAATTTGGACATTGTCCTGACTTCTGAAGAGTACATATTTGTACTCCATGATGTGTGCCCTGCTGAGCCCACGGATGCCTCAACTAATGAGGAAAAAGAGGCATATATGAAGTGGAAAAAGGCTGATGAAATGGCTAGGTGTTATATTTTGGCTTCCATGTCAAATGTACTCCAAACCCAACATGAGTCGATGGACACTGCCTATGATATGCTGTCTAACCTCAAAGAAATGTTTGGAGAGCAAGATCGTGCGGCAAGGCAAGAAGCCATGAGAGTTCTTATGACAACTACTCAGTCTGAAGGAACGCCCGTAGGGGAGCACGTTCTTAAGATGATGAGTTTGTTGAATGAACTTGAGATCCTAGGAGCTCAAATTGATGGTGAGACGCAAGTCGACATCATACTCCAGTCTCTGACCCCTAGTTTTGAGCAGTTTCGCATGAGTTATAATATGGGTAAAATGTCTTATTCTCTTGCGCAACTCCTGACTGAACTAAAGGCGACAGAGGGGATCTACAAGAAGGGCAAGTCTCAAGCGCTTGTAGCTACCAAGTCCAAAGGCTTGAAGCCTGTTGGAGGTAGGGGCAAGAAAAGGAAGCAAGCCTGGAAACCCAGTGGTTCCAAGAGGAATGGACCACGAGTGGGGGCTGCCAAGCCAAGAGGCAAGTGCTTCCGATGCAATAAGTCTGGACACTGGAAGTCTGAATGTCCTCTCAAAGGTACGGATTTTTCTTTAGTCGTAAAAACATAGTCAGCGGTATTATCTACCAGAATTCTGGTGTGTAGATATGGAACCACTGACGGTATGTGCATTTTGAATGCAGGGGTTCCAGAAAACCCGACGACTTAGAGAAGAAGAGTTCGAGTCTACACGGGCAAAAGCTGTAGAGGAGGCAGCTGTTGCAGTGGAAGACATTTATCTGCTTTAGTAGTTAAATAGGATTTCATTTCAAGTTTATTGCTTTATGTACCCTTTATTTTGGAAAGAACTTTTGTTCTGGATTTCTATTATTTATGAATGGATATTTTATTTCTTTAATCATTTAATGATTTGGATAAGAAATAATGGTATTATCTATTCTGGTACATTAGATAGCAATAATATGAATGATACATCCTAAGTCTACCACGGTGCAACAAACCGTTCTATAACTTGTTTTACTTATTAGATATATTTCTTTGATTAATCATTATACTTGTGAATTCTTGTACTTAGTAGTATTTATTCAAATAAGATTCAAAAAGGTCGAAATTGATTTGATCAATTATAGTTGAAGGAATGGACCTTCCGACCTAAGAATTGAATTTGGAAGGTAATACAACTAAGTAGACCTTTCTGGATAAAGGATAGAATTCGGACAAGTATTGAGAATGATTAGATACTGATATATGCAGACGTATGTGTAATTAGAAAGGTACGAGTAGTTCTTTCAAGAATGCTCGATGATGGATTAGAATACTTGATGTGCCATAAAAGCAAAGTGTTTTGACAAGTCAATGGACACAAAGCTATTATGGAGAACCTTCAACGTATATCCATTAGGAGCCTGCGACTTAGTCACGGAGGTCATCACCTATCTCAATAACACATAGCATAAATCAAAGAGTGGGATTGGATCCCAAATGACTGCACCATACACTTACGTGTAGAAATGGTGTGTCAGAAATGAGAAATGGAAATCTAACAGTAAAAGGACAAGTTGTTCGGAACTACCAATGTTCTATGGACATTCCTGGACACAACGGCATATTCAATATGGTTGTAGGATATCCTAGATGAACAAAGTATTGTGTGTTCTATAGTACTATGAACCAGAAGGACGTGTATCGCCCGGTTCTTAGAGGAAGACTATTAGATGAACCACAAAGCCCGAACTGACGTAATACCTTGGAATGAGAAAAAAAGGACAAAGACTAGGAACCAGCCAAACCGAGTAGAAGTACACCACACACTGCACCTACTGTTATTACTGTTATACACAAGGACGCCATTGCAGTGGGAGGTTGTTAGACAACCGGAGATGTTCATAAGACTAGAAGAGTTTTGATCTCTGGATCTAGTAAAAATGAAATCGATCCCTAGCTCTGCATGAGGGCGGTACTAGATCTAAATGTGCCTACTTGGAGAACAATAAGGTTTATTGTTAAGAGGCTAGATCATTTAGAGTACAAGCTTAGTAAATCCATTTATGGATTGTGACAAAGCTATGAATCGTGGAACTTGCGAGTTGATGAGATAGTCCATCTAATGGATTCATCAAAAGGCATAGACGAAATGTGTATTAGGAACGTGATGGAAACAAGGTGGTGTTTCTCGGAATTTTTGTGTAGATAATATTTTATCATTGGCAACAATGTAAAGATGTTATCAGACATAAGATGATGGTTGTCTAAATGAATCGAGATATAAGATTGAGTAGAAGTTAGGACGTGTTCTTAAGATCTTTTGATCCAGGGATAAGAGCATTGTACTTCTCCTAGATATCTTATACGATTATGGTTTTTTTTAAACATGCATAATTCTGAGAAAGGTTATTGCCTTTCAGAGACAGAATATATATATCTATCTAAGGTCATGTGTTTTGAACACATAAAAGAGATAGATGATACAAAGCAGTTTTCTACACTTTTGTATGGAAAGCTTGATAAATGCAATATTGAAAAACAAAGACCTGATATCAACTATGCTGTTAGCGTAGTGGGAGGATATCAAAGTAATCTATATAAGAGACATTCGGATGCTGTAATAGTACTTGCGAAGTACTGGATTACTAAGCAAGACGAAGTCTTCTTGGATTACATATTCTCAGATCTCAGATCAGAGAAGGACCAGTGTAAGTCGATATCAGGCTATGTGTTCATTTTTAAAAAAAAAGAGGTGGAACCTTTAAAATGAAGGAGTGATAAGCAGGACGCTTCTCGGACTCTCTCATAACCGAATAGCAGCCTCAGAGGCAGCGGAAGTTTTGGTTAGGTTCCGGGATGACCTCTAAGACTTGGATATGACTCTTAGTTTACCAAAGGCTATTGAATAGCGGTGCATGGTAAACTGGAAGAAGTCATAAGTCTAAAAGTGATGATAACACATAGAGCAAGTACCACCTGATACGAGTCATCGTCGAGGGAGACGACGTAGTAGTCACCAAGATAACTTCAGAGCGGCAACCTAGATTGCTCATTCACATAGTACTTCTTGGAAGTACACTTTAAGCACGTGATGAGTATGGGAGTCGGGAGTTTGGAGGAAATGACTAGACCTTAGTACAAGTGGGAGATTGTTGGAGTTATGTACTTAATGTCTAGATTTAAGTAACGGTAAACTCCCTGTCATAGCATTTAATCTATTAAATTAATAAACAATTGTTTGCATTTAATTATTGATAATTAAATATATGCAAATCATAGTCCTAGATTTTATACGTTGTAGTTAGTATGGTGTGTCGGGCCCACACAAAAGATCATACTATCGGTTACTCGTATTTAATCAAACAGTTGCTCACGACTTAGATGGACACAGACCAATCCATCGGTATAGACATAGTCGTTGTGTGAGAGAGAAAATAATTTGTCTTAATTATTTTATCACACTTGTACACTTGGTGTATTGCGCGGATCGCTTGAGATTTATCGATTAGAATTGCCTTGGATAATCGATTCAAGTCTCAGAGTATTTTATTCTTAATCCCCGATATTATTGCGGGTGTGTATATTTAATATATGTGACTTTGATTTACCAAAGGAATTAACCGATTTAATTATTTGGTTAATTACCGGTTAAGTTGGGTCACTATATTTTATATATGACATGCCGTGAATACTTGACGGGAAAGTGTACCCCGTAAGGGTTGATAATATCCCCGAGATGAGTTCATAAGGAATTATTGTGTAAACCTCATTAGTGGATTCGTTCCGCACAATAATTAAGGTTGAATGGTACTAGTCTCGGATTCAAGAGATGAATAAATTAATTAGCAATAAATTAATTTTATTCATGGATATTTAAATCTTAAATACACGGAATAAATAATATTACCGGAGAAATATTATTTGATATAATATGGTTTAATACTGGGAGTGCAATTAATTTATATAGTGGAAAATAAATTAATTAATATTAATAGAGGATTAATAGATTTGGGCTTGGCTCAATTTAATCTTTAATATTGGAAGCCCAATATTCCACCTCCTTTAGATCCCCTACGTAGCCTATAAAAGCACTACATGGTCTTCTCTACTCATATAACTTGAAGATCATAATTCTTCTAGAGAGAGAAAGTAGAGAGAGAGAAGAGGATCCATAAGCTTGGAGGATCGTCGCCCACCCGACGTTCAAGCTAGTGCAAGGAATACGTGGGAAGATCGTAAGGTCATCATCTTGATTTCGTTTCTCGGCACAACGAATCGAAAGGTAAAATCATAAACTCCCTTGTATGATTTTATGTGAATATGATTGTAATATATACATGAACGCACGATCCGGAAAAACGTCGAACTTCGGGGATGGGGATTCGAGATCCCCGGCGAAGGTTCGAAGGACCCTCGGCTGGGAGCCGAGGGGTGCGATCAAGCCCTGGGGCGTCGATCGCGGGGCCCACACAAGGACGCCCCGGCTGGACGCCGGGGCATGCGATCGACCTTGTGGTCGATCGCGGGGGCAGCCGCGGCTGGACCGCGGCGGGTGCGCTGGGCGCACCGCCCTCCTCGGCGGTGGCGGTGAGTAGCCGGACTCACCGCCGGGGGCTGTTCGGAACAGCCCCACGAGGATGCGCGTGCATCCCCGGCGATCGCTAGGGCAGCGATCGCGAGCCCCGGCGGGGGCTCGGCTAGGGTTTCTAGCCGCGGGTTTTTCCCGCGGCGGTGATTCTCTTACCGGGCCCGGCTCCGTTTGGTGGTTCGCGTGTTTCCGGCGATGGGATTTCGGTTGGGGTTATCGGTTCCGCAATTTTTGATACACCGGGATATCGATTTCCAGCAGGCCTCATATACAACATCTCGACACAAGATTATCTAAACTACTTGTGCAGCCTAAAATGCAACCGTAAACAGATTCAACTCTTTTCCGGTAGGAAAGATACCTGCTCTGCCGCTTCTCCGTCATTTTCAACGCAAAAAGTTGATGCAACAAATTTTCAACTGTTGGAGGTGTTTTTCCAGCCTTCTTGAAATGCATTATTTTTATTTACTTAGTTTTTGTTTTGCAGAAAATAAGTTGTATCCGAGCTGGACTGTTAAAGATGAATGGGCTGTCAAGCTGTTGGGCCTGGGCAAACAAGAAAACCGGGTTGACCCAAAATGGATTCACAAAGTCATGCTGCTGGCAGTTGAGGAGTTGAAGTAGTGGGCTGAGTTATGGAGTCATGGTTCAAGGAAGTTGCAGCTCCACTACCTTTGAGGAATGAAGTTCTATAAATTGAAGATCAAGAAGATTCATTCCTCACGGCTTACACTGAGGAAAATCCAGAAGAAAAATTAGAAATCTTGAGTGAAGAGAGTTTGTAATTTTTCGACTATCTTTTGTAAGCACCATTGTATTAAGTACTACGACTTTGTGTAGTCTTAATACCGAGAGAATTTTGTAATTATTTAATGAGAAAGTTTGTGGCCTTGAGGCTGTTGCGAGCTGTTCGAGTGAAGAACAACTCGTGAATTTTTTATCCCCGTTTGTCTTTTAATTTCCGCTGCTTTATTTAGTACAGGTACTTGTAGTTGTGTTTCCAGGTTCTAACAAGTGGTATCAGAGCGGTGCACTCAACTGGCCGAGCGTTGATCGCTGGTCATGGATACCAACTACATGCAACAACGGTTGATTGTACTTGACGGGTCAAACTATTCTCATTGGAAAGTGCGAATCAGGTGCAAAATCAAATCCATCGACACACGTGCGTGGGATAAAATAGAAGATGGCTGGGAGCACCCGATGCATGAAGATCGCGGCGATCAAGTCCTCAAACCATCTTGGCTATGGACCAAGGATGAACGTGAAGCCGCATGTGCAAATGAGAAGGCGCTGTCAGAAATTTACAGTTCGGTGGACACTCACATGTTCAGGCTGATCAAGAACTCAAAATCTGCAAAGGAGGCCTGGGACACACTTCAACTCCACTGTGAAGGAAACAAGTCTGTTCGGGAGTCACGGCTCAGGATCCTTGCATCCAGGTTTGAAAACTTAAGGATGAAGAATGATGAATCTGCACAAGTTATTTCAATACGATCTATGATATTGCTAATGAGTGTGCAGAACTTGGTGATCCCATCGAAAACAAAACACTGGTTTCAAAGGCATTACGAACCATGAATTCAAAGTTTCTCACAAAAGTCATTACTCTTGAGACAGTAAAGAGGACAAATGATCTCGACTTTGGGGAGTTAATGAATATCATGAAGACCCATGAGATGACTATGCTCGAAAGAGAACAGTGTGACTCAATCCTCTCACATGTCACGGCATTGTATGGAGAAGGAACGTCCAAATCCAGATCTCCCAAAAGACAGTCTTATGACTAGCCGGAGAGTGATAAGGAAGAGTCCAATCTCATGGAACTGCTGAATGCCAAGAGTAATGATGACAAACTGGCGCTGATTACCAAACAACTGGGTCACGTGTTCAAGAAGAAAAAATGGCAGTCAAGAGGTCAGAAGTTCTCAGATCGAAATGATCTTTCAGGGGCAAAACTCCCAAGTCCAAAGTCCGAAGGCTTCAAATCAATTGGCCAAACAACCGGAACCTCATTGAAGGCACAAAGTCCAAGGACTACTCAAGTGTTCAATGTTATGAGTGTAACGGAGTTGGTCACTTTGCAAACGAATGTGAAAACACTCACAGGAAGATGGGAAGAAAAGTGGTGTATGTTGCACTCCCAGAAGATACTCTAAGTGAAAATGAAGAGGCTGATGGTTCGAAGACTCCTCTCAAAGAATAAAGTGCTCTACTGATCGAACACATGGAGTCCGCACAAACTGACTCAGACCTGGAAGGTTATGAAACTGAATACTCAAATTTATTTTGTCTAACCTCAGTTGTGTCTGACTCAGGAAGTGATGAGATTCTGGTCACAGAACAGAGTAAACAATAGGTGGTCCCCAAAGAAGTTTACTACTCACTCAGAGGAAAGTACAGCAAACTAAGTGCCCTCAACAAAGTTCTCCAGACTGAAAACGATCATCACAAATCAGATCTAGCAAAACTTGAGAGTCTGTTGACCAAGAAATAAATGGAACTCAACAAAACAAATGGTACACTGGTCAAAATCACACACAAGTTGAATGAAGCCAAGGATACTTTCAGAAGAATGAATCAAGGTAAGATGACTCTTGATGAGATTCTTAGTATGGGTATTCAAGATAATGGAAATTGTGGTCTTGGTTTTCAGAAATGTACTGATAAGGAAGAACCTTCCGTCAAAGTTGAAAAAATCAAGTCTTCAAAAGTGCCCGTCTCAGCAACTCATTTTGTGAAATCTTTTTCCAGTACTTCTGTTTCCTTCGAAAAAATTTGTAATGAATCTTGTACTGTTGATAAATAAAATGTTATTTCCTTTTTGAAAAGAACCTCTAAGACGGATAAATCCTTTCAAAACATAACCTTAACCCAAAAACACGAAAAACAATATGTTTGTAGTGTTTGTTCAGTACCAAGACATATTAAACCTTTTTGTAAGTTGAGATTAACTTATGTGAAAAATCTTAAAATTTCTTCAAGCTCTTCCAAAACAGGTCCACAAACATCGAAGACTTCATCTGTCAAGAAATGGGTTGTGAAATCTAACCATGTTTGTAATGTTGTTCTGTCAGTCTCCAATACTAAATGTGTTGGAAATCGATATCCCGGAATTAATAAATTTAAATAAATAAATTATCTAATTAATTCCGACCGAAATCCTTCGAATATTCGGATTGTCAAAATTGCGGAACCGACAATCCAATCGAAAAACCTTTCGCCGGAAAACAACCACGAACCACCATGCGAACCGGGCCCGACCGAACAACCACCGCCGCGGGATAAACCCGCGGCATGTCCAGCCGAGCCCCGCGAGGGGCTCGCGATCGAATACGATCGCCGGGGATGCACGCGCATCCCCGCGGGCTGCTCGTAGCAGCCCCCGGCGGTGAGTCCGGCGACTCACCGCCACCGCCGTGGAGGAGGGGCGTCCGCCCAGCGGACAGCCGCGGCACCAGCCCGCGGCGCCCCAGCGATCGACCACGGTGGTCGATCGCACGCCCCGGCGTCCAGCCGGGGCTCCTCCCTTGCGCGATCGGCGATCGTGCCCTAGGGCCGATCGCCACCCTCGGCGTCCAGCCGAGGGGTTTTCGTGTGATCCCGGCGGGGATCTCCCGACCTCCCGCGGTCCGGTGATCTTCGATCACCACCGCGAGGTCGATCCCCATCCCCGGGTTCATCACTCGGATCTTGGTTCACGGTATTTTCACGATAATTAACATGTAAAATCATCGAGGGGGTTTTCACGATTTTACCTTTGTTCTCGTTGTACGGAGAAACGAGATCTATGAAGACCTTGAGACCTTCCCACGTATTCCTTGCACTAGCTCGAACGTCGGGTGGGCGACGATCTTCCGAACTCCATGGATCTCCCTCTCTACTTTCTCTCTCTAGAATTGTGATCTTCAAGTTATGAGAATAGAGAAGACCATGTAGTGCTTTTATAGGCTACGTAGGGGATCTTAAGGAGGTGGAATATTGGGCTTCCAATATTAATGATTAAATTGAGCCCAAGCCCAAATCTATTAATCCATTAATATTAATTAATTCTATTTTCCACTATATAAAATTAATTGCACTCCCAATATTAAACCATATTATATCAAATAATATTTCTCCGGTAGTATTATTTATTCCGTGTATTTAAGATATAAATATCCATGAATAAAATTAATTTATTGCTAATTAATTTATTCATCTCTTATATCCGAGACTAGTACCATTCAACCTTAATTATTATGCGGAACGAATCCACCTGCAGGGTTTACATAATAATTCCTTATGAACTCATCTCGGGGATATTATCAACCCTTCCGGGATACACTTTCCCGTCAAGTATTCACGGCATGCCATATATAAAATATAGTGACCCAACTTAACCGGTAATTAACCCAATAATTAAATCGGTTAATTCCTTTGGTAAATCAAAGTCACTTATATTAAATATACACACCCGCAATAATATCAGGGATTAAGAATAAAATACACTGAGACTCGAATCGATTATCGCCGGCAATCCTAATCGATGAATCTCAACGATCCGCTCAATACACCAAGTGTACAAGTGTGATAAAATAATTAAGACAAATTATTTTCTCTCTCACACAACGACTATACCGATGGATTGGTCCGTGTCCATCTAGGTCGTGAGCAACTGTTCGATTAAATACGAGTAACCGATAGTATGATCTTCTGTGTGGGGCCCGACACACCATACTAACTACAACGTATAGAATCTAGGACTATGTTTTGCATATATTTAATTATAAATAATTAAATGCAAACAATTGTTCATTTAGTTAAATAGATTAATGGCAATGGATCGTGAGTTTACGTTACTTAAATCTAGACATTAAGTACACAACTCCAACAATCTCCCACTTGTACTAAGGTCTAGTCATTTCCTCCAAACTCCCGACTCCCATACTCATCACGTGCTTATGTTGTACTTCCAAGAAGTACTATGTGAATGAGCACTCTAGGTTGCCGCTCTGAAGTTATCTTGGTGACTACAGCGTCGTCTCCCTCGACGATGACTCGTATCAGGTGGTACTTGCACTATGTGTTATCTTACACTTATGGACTTGTGATTTCTTACCATTTGCCATTGCACCGCTATTTACATAGCCTTTGGCAAATTAAGAATCACATCTAAGTCCCAGAGATTATCCCGGAGTTATACCAAAACTTCCGCTGCCTCTGAGGCCGCTATTTGGTTACCCATGGCAGAGTCCGAAAAGCATCGTGCTTATCACTCTTCCATGTTAAAACTCCTTCTCCTTCAATAGTGAAACACATAGCCTGATATCGACTTACACTGATCCTCATTCGATTAGAAATCTAAGAGAATGTAATCCAAAGGAAATGTTCGTCTGCTTCGTAGTCTAGAACAGTACTTCGAAAGTACTTTTACAGCAGTCGAATATTCCTTTCCAGGATTACCTTGATATCCTCCCACTATGCTAACCGCATAGCCGATATCAGGTTCTTGTTTTCAACAATGCATTTATTAAGCTTTCCACACTCAAAGTGTAGGAAACTGCTTTCATTGCTTCTATCTCCTTTTGTGTTCCAAAACACATATCCTTAGATAGATGCATTCCGTCTCTGAAAGGTAACGAACCTTTCTCGGAATCTTGCATGTTAAAACGAACCATAATCAAATATATGTAAGATGTCCAGGAGAAGTACAATGTTCTCTTCTTGAGATCCTAGATCTTAAGAACATGCTCTAACTTCTTCTTCATCTCATATATCGATTTTTCTAGACAACCATCATTTTATGTCTGACAACATCTTTACATTGTTACCAATGATAAAATGTCATCTACATAAAAACTCCGAGAAACACCACTTTGTTTCCATCACGTTTCCCATACACACGATTCGTCTATGCTTTTGATGAATCCATAAAATAGACTATCTCATCAATTTGCAAGTACCACGAATTCAATGCTTTGTTTCAATCCATAAATGGATCAACTAAGCTTGTACTCTAAATGATCTTGCCTCTTAGCAATAATCCTTATTGCTCTCCAAGAAGGCACATTTAGATCTAGTACGGCCTTCATGTAGATCTAGGGATCGATTTCATGTATACTAGGTCCAGAGTCCGAAGACTCTCCTAGTCTTATGAATATCTCCGGTTGTCCCACAACCTCCCACTACAATGGCATTCCGGTGTGTAAACAGTGATAACAGTAGGTGCAGTTAGTGGTGTACCGCTACTCGGTTCGGCTGGTTCTAAGTCTTCTTCGTTCTCTCTCATTTCAAAGTTTCACGTCACTTTGGGCTTGTGGTTCATTACATAGTCTTCCTCTAAGAACCGGGCGTTAGAACTTATAACGTCCTTCTGGTTCATAGTACTATTGAACACACATCTTTTGTTCTTCTAGGATATTCTACAACCGCATTTGAATGCGCCGTTGTTTCCAGACATATCCATAGAACATAGGTAGTTCCGTATAACTCATCTTTTACTATCTCTATAAGAGTTCCATTTCTTATTATCGACACACCATTTCTACACAACAGTGTATGGTGTAGTCATTTGGGATCAAATCCCAATCTCTGATTAGTATGCCATGCATTCCTCAGACAGGTACTTGCCTCCGCGATCAAATCGCAGGCTACAAATGGATATACCTTGATGGTTCTCCACAATTGCTTAGTGTCCATTGACTTGTCAAAACACTTGCTTTTGTGGCACATCAGGTATTCTAATCCATTTCTCGAGTAATCATCAAATGAAGTACTCGTACCTTATTGTCTGAGTAGACATAGGTCTGCATACATCAGAATCAATCAATTCTAATACTTGTCCGGATCTTATATCTTATATCCATAAAGGATTGCTTAGTCATGTTATCTTCCCAATAAGATTCTTAGGTCGGAAGGTCCACTCCTTCAACTTAATTGATCAAAAATCAATTTTCGACCTTTGAACTTCTTATTTGAATGACTTAGCATAAGAATCCACAAGTATAACTGATTTAATAAAGAAATCTCTTATTAGTAAAACGAGTTTTATACTACGGTTCGTTGCATCGTGGTGGACTCAGGATTCATCATTTATATATTGCTAGGTAATGTACCAAAATAGATAATATCATTATTTCTTCTTATAACCATCAAATGATTAAAAGAAATAAAATATCCATTTATTAGAAATCCAGAACAAAGTTCTTTCTAATATGAAAGGTACATAAAAGCAATAACTCAAAATGAAATCCTATAAAATGTCCTCCACTGCAACTGCTGCCTCCTCTACAGCATTGCCCATGTAGACTACGATTTCTTCTTTTCTAAGTCGTCGGGTTTCCTGGAACCCTCGCATATAAAATGCACATACCGTCAGTGGTTCCATATCTACACACCAGGTTCCGGTAGATAATACCACTGACTATGTTTTACGACTAAAGAAGAATTTCGTACTTTCTTTGAGAGGATAATCAGACTTCCAGTACCCAGACTGTTTGCATCGAGAACTCTTGCCTCATGGCTTTCTCGTCCCATCTCGTGGTCCAAGAAACCTAGGACCACTGGGTTTCTTTGATTGCCTTTCCTTTCCCCCGATTTTTTCCCTTAGGTTCGAAACCTTTGGCATTGGCTACAAGAGCTTGCGATTTCCGTCTCAACTCGTCTAAAAGGTCAATCATCTCAAAAACGTGTTTAAGCGTTTCCTCGAAGCGACTGGCCTTTATGAGTATCCTCATCGCTTCTTGTCTAGCCGCCTATGTCAATAGGCTCGGGAGGACAAAGCTTACTGAGTACTAACCAGTACTCTTCAACAGTCTGGACAATGTCTAGATCTCTATTCCAATCATTACATTTAGGGACCAATGAGTTTAAAATCCTTACGTATCACAGAAAGTGGGTTCAAAGCCATATCCTAATCTATGAGCACATATAACAACAAACAATCGATTTAATCTCCGATATTATCTCCCTCAAATAATATCATTAAACCACTAATCACATCTAAAATCCCATCAGATATGGCAAGCCACGATAGTGTGGACGTTTACCTATCCAAATGATTTAGCAATTAGATTTCCTTCGGTCGTACATCAATTATAGCGTTACTTCGATGGGAAGAATACTATAAAGCGTACCTAAGTGTAAACCATTACTCAGTATCTAAGAAGATTGTTTGGGACACGCATATTCACCGCAAGCCACGATAGTGTGGACGTTTACGTTAACATACGCTCCTTTACTCCCTTCTATAACTGTCTACATCAATCGTTCCAAAGTCCCATTCAATGTAGCAAGCCACGATAGTGTGGACGTTTACTACACCAAAAGACTTTTACAATTGACTCCCAATTACTTGATTCATTTAATCTTGTAAATCAAGACGCGGAGAATCATAAGTGAAACTCGAAGTTTCTAACCAGTGATTCACCATGCGAACGACCCTATCTCTCATAGAATGAGGGAGCCGAGCAGACAATCGATCTAGTCATCAAATGACACGAAAGTCTCTAATTTGTGTCCTCGACATGACCAAGTGGCTTTGGCTCCATTCCACTCCCCGGGGTGAGAATGAGTCGACTTGAAATCAGTTTTGGAAAGACAAATTAGGCATTGTTTGATAAACTTAATCAATGTTTCTCGTAAAAGGAATTACAAGAATTCTCCTCCAATGACTTGTCTAAACGAACTTCGAAAGTCCATAAAAGTCACCTAGAGAACAGCAATGGAGACCATGGATATGTTTCCATACCCTCTCCCACTTAGCTTTTTACAATAAAGGGATACGCTATCTAATGCATAATTAAATACACATAAGCATGCATACATGAAATAAAGCACATAGAATATTATCACATAATCAAAATAATACTAGAATATTATTTTCCGACTATTATGGCTTTATCGCATCTCCGTACGCATCATCTAGTCTTTAGTCTTCGTTCTTGAATGCTCCATGTGACGGGAATATTAATTCCAATATTTAAATCTATTTATTTTTAATAAATCCAAAAGTTACTTAATTCGAAAATTAAGTCAATCGAATAAATCAAAAATAAAATTAAATATTATTAATATTTTTATTTATTTATTTTCCTATCTAATTCTATTAAATCTCTAGAATAATCTATCCAAGACCTACTTGGAATATTCTAGAAGACTTCTATAATAGAATAAGGAAATAAAATAAATTTATTTTATTTTCCCTTTCTACTTCATTAAATCTCTAGAATAATCTATCCAAGACCCACTTGGAATATTCTAGATGATTTCCATAATCAAATAAGGAAATAAAATAATTTAGGACTCCTAGTCCTTCCAAATTAATTCCTTCCTAATCCATTAAAAAATTCCATAAAGGAATAATTAAATAAGGAAAAAATTAATTTAGGACTCTTCTACTTTCCAAAATTAATTAATTTCCATGTCCATGAAAATTCCCATAAAATAGGAATAATCAACTAGGAAATAAATTAATTTAATAATTAATTATTTTCCTTTCTAATTCTATTAAATCTCTAGAATCCTATTCCAAGTAGAACTTAGAATATTCTAGAAGACTTCCATAATAGAATAAGGAAATAAATTAATTCCAATTAATTCTTTTCCTATTTCCATGAGAGTTCCCAAAAATAGGAATACTCAAAATAGGAAAACCGAATCAATTTAGGAAAGTTGGATCTTGGTAGGAGAACACGAGATCACGAGGACCCCGCGTCCCCCACCATTGATCGCCGGCCGGGGAGGAGCGCCGCCGCCACCTCAGCCCACGCGCCACCACCACCGGTGGCCGGCGTGGCCGAGGGTTCCCGCGGACAGCCCCCACGCCCCCCCTTCGATCGATCCTCATGGGATCGATCATCATGATCGATCCCCGGTCCTCCCTCTCTTCGTCTCCTCCGTCACACTTTTCCGGTGGTCGTTTCGGAATCGATCCAACGTAAATAATTTTACAAAATTAATTTACAATTATCCGGAATCAATTCTCTACATGAAATCGACCTCAAACAATTTCCGGAAAAATTAAGAACAAGCACTCACCACACAAGAACAAATAACATCACCGAGAGTTTAATAATCAAGAACATTATTATGACATTAATTAACAATAATTAAATCTAGCCATAATAATCGGAAACCCTGCAAGGTAGAACAATTTATCGAAAAATACCGTGAACGAAAACCAACGCTCTGATACCAATTGTTGGAAATCGATATCCCGGAATTAATAAATTTAAATAAATAAATTATCTAATTAATTCCGACCGAAATCCTTCGAATATCCGGATTGTCAAAATTGCGGAACCGACAATCCAATCGAAAAACCTTTCGCCGGAAAACAACCACGAACCACCATGCGAACCGGGCCCGACCGAACAACCACCGCCGCGGGATAAACCCGCGGCATGTCCAGCCGAGCCCCGCGAGGGGCTCGCGATCGAATACGATCGCCGGGGATGCACGCGCATCCCCGCGGGCTGCTCGTAGCAGCCCCCGGCGGTGAGTCCGGCGACTCACCGCCACCGCCGTGGAGGAGGGGCGTCCGCCCAGCGGACAGCCGCGGCACCAGCCCGCGGCGCCCCAGCGATCGACCACGGTGGTCGATCGCACGCCCCGGCGTCCAGCCGGGGCTCCTCCCTTGCGCGATCGGCGATCGTGCCCTAGGGCCGATCGCCACCCTCGGCATCCAGCCGAGGGGTTTTCGTGTGATCCCGGCGGGGATCTCCCGACCTCCCGCGGTCCGATGATCTTCGATCACCACCGCGAGGTCGATCCCCATCCCCGGGTTCATCCCTCGGATCTTGGTTCACGGTATTTTCACGATAATTAACATGTAAAATCATCGAGGGGGTTTTCACGATTTTACCTTTGTTCTCGTTGTACGGAGAAACGAGATCTATGAAGACCTTGAGACCTTCCCACGTATTCCTTGCACTAGCTCGAACGTCGGGTGGGCGACGATCTTCCGAACTCCATGGATCTCCCTCTCTACTTTCTCTCTCTAGAATTGTGATCTTCAAGTTATGAGAATAGAGAAGACCATGTAGTGCTTTTATAGGCTACGTAGGGGATCTTAAGGAGGTGGAATATTGGGCTTCCAATATTAATGATTAAATTGAGCCCAAGCCCAAATCTATTAATCCATTAATATTAATTAATTCTATTTTCCACTATATAAAATTAATTGCACTCCCAATATTAAACCATATTATATCAAATAATATTTCTCCGGTAGTATTATTTATTCCGTGTATTTAAGATATAAATATCCATGAATAAAATTAATTTATTGCTAATTAATTTATTCATCTCTTATATCCGAGACTAGTACCATTCAACCTTAATTATTATGCGGAACGAATCCACCTGCAGGGTTTACATAATAATTCCTTATGAACTCATCTCGGGGATATTATCAACCCTTCCGGGATACACTTTCCCGTCAAGTATTCACGGCATGCCATATATAAAATATAGTGACCCAACTTAACCGGTAATTAACCCAATAATTAAATCGGTTAATTCCTTTGGTAAATCAAAGTCACTTATATTAAATATACACACCCGCAATAATATCAGAGATTAAGAATAAAATACACTGAGACTCGAATCGATTATCGCCGGCAATCCTAATCGATGAATCTCAACGATCCGCTCAATACACCAAGTGTACAAGTGTGATAAAATAATTAAGACAAATTATTTTCTCTCTCACACAACGACTATACCGATGGATTGGTCCGTGTCCATCTAGGTCGTGAGCAACTGTTCGATTAAATACGAGTAACCGATAGTATGATCTTCTGTGTGGGGCCCGACACACCATACTAACTACAACGTATAGAATCTAGGACTATGTTTTGCATATATTTAATTATAAATAATTAAATGCAAACAATTGTTCATTTAGTTAAATAGATTAATGGCAATGGATCGTGAGTTTACGTTACTTAAATCTAGACATTAAATCTTAAATACACGGAATAAATAATACTACCGGAGAAATAATTTATATAGTGGAAAATAAATTAATTAATATTAATGGGATTAATAGATTTGGGCTTGGGCTCAATTTAATCATTAATATTGGAAGCTCAATATTCCACCTCCTTTAGATCCCCTACGTAGCCTATAAAAGCACTACATGGTCTTCTCTTTTCTCATAACTTGAAGATCATAATTCTTCTAGAGAGAGAAAGTAGAGAGAAGGAGATCCATAAGGAGTTCGGAGGATCGTCGCCCACACGACGTTCGAACGAGGTGCAAGGAATACGTAGGAAGATTCAAAGGTCTTCAATTTGGTTTCGTTTCTCCGCACAAGGAATCACAGGTAAAATCATAAACTCCCTTGTATGATTTTATGTGAATATATATAATTGTGATATATACATGAACATACGATCCGGGAAGAACGTTGAGACCGGGATACGGGGATCGTCGTGATCCCCGTCGGGATCGAGAAGGGGCGACTGAACCCTAGGGTTCGACCGCCGGTACCGCGCGACGAGGGGAGCCCCGGCTGGACGCCGGGGCATGCGATCGACTTCGGTCGATCGCTGGGATGCCGCGGGCTGGCGCCGCGGCGGATCCCAGCCGCCCTCGCCTGCGGCGTGTGCAAGGAGGCACCCCGGCTGGGCCGGGGTGGGCGATCGATCGCGAGATCGATCGCCGGGGGTAGACCGCGGCTGGAGCCGCGGTAGGTCAGCCGGGCTGACCGCCCCTCCTGGCGGTGGCTGTGAGTCGCCGGACTCACCGCCGGGGGCTGCCCCATGCAGCCCCATGCGATCGCCATGCACGGCGATCGCGAACCCCGCGTGGGGTTCGGCTAGGGTTTCGCCCTCGCGGCGATTCTCTCTTCGGACTCCGGTGACGTGGTGTTCGTGATCGGTTTCCGGCGATGGGATTTCGGTCGGGGTTATCGGTTCCACAATTTTTTGATACCCCGGGATATCGATTTCCAGCAATTGGTATCAGAGCGTTGGTTTCGTGTTCATGTATATGTTCAATTATCGTTCTACCTTGCAGGGATTCCGACTATCATGGTTTAATTAATTGTTAATTATTTTTACCATGATTATTCGTTTGTTAAACTCTCGGACATGTCGAGATTCGTTTTATGTGGATGAATGCTTATAATAGTAAAAATTCGGGGGTTGACCGAATTTAGATTTATTATTATTGTTCTATGTTTTCCGTAAATTGTATAGGGTCGATTTCATGTATAGAATCGATACCGGAATTGTAAATTTATTATTTTGTAATTTATTACGTTGGATCGATGCCGAGACGACCGCCGGAAAACACGTGTGACGATGAAGACGAAAAGGACGAAGAACCGGGGGGTCGATCAACCCCATGATCGACCCCATGACCGAAGCCAAGGGGAGGGGTCGATCGCCCTCGTCTGGGGCTGCCGCCGGCGTGGTGGTGGCCGGCCGGCTGGGTGGCGGCGGCGGTACCCTCTTCGGTGGCCGGTCGGTGGTGGTGGTGGTGCGGGGATCCCCACCCCGTGCTACTCCTACCAAGATTCACTTTCCTAATTGATTCGGTTTTCCTATTTTGAGTATTCCTATGTTTGGGAACTCTCATGGAAATAGGAAAAGAATTAATTGGAATTAATTTATTTCCTTATTCTATTATGGAAGTCTTCTAGAATATTCCAAGTCTTACTTGGATAGGATTTTAGAGATTTAATAGAATTGGAAAGGAAAATAATTAATTAATAAATTAATTTATTTCCTAATTGATTATTCCTATTTATGGGAATTTTCATGAACATGGAAATTAATTAATTTTGGAAAGTAGAAGAGTCCTAATTTATTTTATTTCCTTATTCTATTATAGAAGTCTTCTAGAATGTTCCAAGTCTTACTTGGATAGGATTCTAGAGATTTAATAGAATTAGAAAGGAAAATAAATAAATAAATAAAAAATATTAATAATATTTAATTTTATTTTTAATTTATTCGAATGACTTAATTTTCGAATTAAGTATCTTTTGGATTTATTAAAAATAAATAGATTTAAATATTGGGATTAATATTCTCGTCACAAGGAGCATTCAAGAACAAAGACTGAAGACTAGAAGATGCGTACGGAGATGGAATAAAGCCATGATAGTCAGAAAAAAAATTTCTAGCATTATTTTGACTATGTGATACTATGTGCTTTATTGCTTGTATGCATGCTATATGTGTTTACTTTATGCACTAGATAGCGTATCCCTTTGTTATAAAAAGCTCACTATGGGAAAATGTCTCATAGACACTGGGCATAGACCGGTGTTAAAAAAAAAAATTCCGGTGTCTTTGTGCGTGGTGTTAAAGATCAACTATGTTTTAACACCGGTCAAAAAATAATTTTCTAGCATTATTTTGACTATGTGATACTATGTGCTTTATTGCTTGTATGCATGCTATATGTGTTTACTTTATGCACTAGATAGCGTATCCCTTTGTTATAAAAAGCTAAGTGGGAGAGGGGATGGAAACATTCCCATGGTCTCCATTACTGTTCTCTTGGTGACATTTATGAGCTTTCGAAGTTCATATAGACATGTCGTTGGAGGAGAATTCTTGTAATTCCTTTTACAAGAGACATTGATTAAGTCTATCAAACAATGCCTAATTTGTCTTTCTGAAACTGACTTCAAGTCGACTCATTCTCACCCCGGGGAGTGGAATGGAGCCAAAGCCACTTGGTCATGTGGATGACACAAATTAGAGACCTTCGTACCATTTTTTGAAATGGATCGATTGTCTGCTCGGCTCCCTCATCTAATGAGAGATAGGGTTGTTCGCATGGTGAATCACTGGTTAGAAACTTCGAGTTTCACTTATGATTCTCTGCGTCTTGATTTACAAAAATCGAATGGATCTTGTAATTGGGAGTCAATTATAAAAGTCTCTTGGTGTAGTAAACGTTCACACAACGTGGCTTGCTGTACTAACGTATTTTGGATTAATTGATGTAGACAGTTATAAGGAATTGTGAAGAATTGTGAAGTTATCGTAAACGTCCACACAACGTGGCTTGCGGTGATGTAGCAATTCCAAACGATTTACTTTAGTGCTGAGTAATGGTTTACACTTAGATACGCATTATAGTATTCCTCCCCACGAGGTTACGCTATAAGTGATGTATGACCAAAGAAAATCTAATTGCTAAATCATTTGGGTGGGTAAACGTCCACACCACGTGGCTTGCCTTACCTGATGGGATTTTTGATGTAATTAGTAATTCAATAATATTATTTGAGGGAGATAATATCGGACATTAAATTGATTGTTTGTTTAAATGTGCTTATAGGTTTAGAGAATAGCTATGAATCCACTTTCTGTGATACTCAAGGAGAATAAACTCACTGGCCCCAATTATATTGATTGGAGGAGAAATTTGGACATTGTCCTGACTTCTGAAGAGTACAAATTTGTACTCTATGATGTATGCCTTGTTGAGCCCACGGATGCCTCAACTAATGAGGAAAAAGAGGCATATCGGAAGTGGAAAAAGGCTGATGAAATGGCTAGGTGTTATATTTTGGCTTCTATGTCAAATGTACTCCAAACCCAGCATCAGTCGATGGACTTCGCCTATGATATGTTGTCTAACCTCAAAGAGATGTTTGGGGAGCAAGATCGTGCGGCAAGG
Organism: Euphrasia confusa; assembly: GCA_954870475.1. Classification (NCBI taxonomy): domain Eukaryota; kingdom Viridiplantae; phylum Streptophyta; class Magnoliopsida; order Lamiales; family Orobanchaceae; genus Euphrasia; species Euphrasia confusa. The sequence continues at coordinate 12,905,804 of OX940954.1, forward strand.
CAAGAAGCCAAGAGAGTCCTTATGAAAACTACTCAGTCTGAAGGAACGCCCGTTGGGGAGCACGTTCTTAAGATGATGAGTTTGTTGAATGAACTTGAGATCCTAGGAGCTCAAATTGATGGTGAGACGCAAGTCGACATCATACTCCAGTCTCTGACCCCTAGTTTTGAGCAGTTTCGCATGAGTTATAATATGGGTAAACTATCTTATACTCTTGCGCAACTCCTGACTGAACTAAAGGCGGCAGAGGGGATCTACAAGAAGGGCAAGTCTCAAGTGCTTGTAGCTACCAAGTCCAAAGGCTTGAAGCCTGTTGGAGGTAGGGGCAAGAAAAGGAAGCAAGCCTGGAAACCCAGTGGTGCCAAGAGGAATGGAACACGAGTGGGGGATGCCAAGCCAAGAGGCAAGTGCTTCCGATGCAATAAGTCTGGACACTGGAAGTCTGAATGTCCTCTCAAAGGTACGAATTTTTCTTTAGTCGTAAAAACATAGTCAGCGGTATTATCTACCAGAATTCCGGTGTGTAGATATGGAACCACTGACGGTATGTGCATTTTAAAATGCAGGGGTTCCAGAAAACCCGGCGACTTAGAGAAGAAGAGTTCGAGTCTACACGAGCAAAGCTGTAGAGGAGACAGCTGTTGCAGTGGAAGACATTTATCTACTTTTAAGTAGTTATAGGATTTCATTTCAAGTTTATTGCTTTATGTACCCCTTTAATTTTAGAAGGAACTTCTGTTCTGGATTTCTATTATTTATGAATGGATATTTTATTTCTTTAATCATTTGATGATTTTGATAAAAATAATGGTATTATCTATTCTGGTACATTAGATAGCAATAATATGAATGATGAATCCTTAGTCTACCACGATGCAACAAACCGTTCTATAACTTGTTTTACTTATTAGATATATTTCTTGTTAAAATCATTATACTTGTGAATTCTTAAACTTAGTAGTATTTATTCAAATAAGATTCAAAAGGTCGAAATTGATTTGATCAATTATAGTTGAAGGAATGGACCTTCCGACCTAAGAATTGAATTTGGAAGATAATACAACTAAACAAACCTTTCTGGATAAAGGGTAGAATTCGGACAAGTATTGAGAATGATCAAATACTAATTTATGCAGACATATGTGTAATTAGAAAGGTGCGAGTAATTCTTTTAAGAATACTCGAAGATGGATTAGAATGCTTGATGTGCCATAAAAGCGAAGTGTTTTAGTCACAAAGCAATTATGGGGAACCTTCGAAGTATATCCATTAGAAGCCTGCGATTTGATCGCGGAGGCTACCACCTATCTAAATAACACATAGCATAATCAAAGATTGGGATTGAGTCTCAAATGACTACACCATACACTCACGTGTAGAAATGGTGTGTCGGAAATAAGAAATGGGATTCTAATAGTAAAATAACAAGTTGTTCGGAACTACCTATGTTCTATGGATATTTCTGGAAACAACGGCACATTCAATGTGGTTGTAAGATATCCTAGATGAACAAAAAATATTGTGTGTTCTATAGTACTATGAACCAGAAGGGCGTTATAAGCTCTAACGCCCGGTTCTTAGAGGAAGACTATTAGATGAACAACAAAGCCCTAATTGACGTAATACCTTGGAATGAGAAAAGGACAAAGACTAGGAACCAGCCAAACCGAGTAGAAGTACACCACTAACTGCACCTACTGTTATTACTGTTTATTCACCGGAATGCCATTGCAGTGGGAGGTTGTTTGACAACTAGAGATGTTCATAAGACTAGAAGAGTTTCGAACTCTTGATCTAGTAAAGATGAAATCGATCCCTAGCTCTGCACATGGGCAGTACTAGATCTAAATGTGCCTGCTTAGAAAGCAATAAAGGTTTATTGTTAAGAGGCAAGATCATTTAGAGTACAAGTCAATCCATTTATGGATTGGAACAAGGCTATAAATCGTGGAACTTGCGAATTGATGAGATAGTCCATCTGATGGATTCATCAAAAAGGCATAGACGAAAGGTGTATTGGAGACGTAATGGAAACAAGGTGGTGTTTCTCGGAATTTTATGTAGATAACATTTTATCATTGGCAACAATGTAAAGATCTCGTCAGACATAAAATGATGGTTGTCTAAATGAATCGGGATATAAGATTGAGTAGAAGTTGGAACATGTTCTTGAGATCTTTCGATCTAAGGATAAGAACATTGTACTTCTCCTAGATATCTTATACGATTATGGTTTGTTTTAAACATGCATAATTCTGAGAAAGGTTATTGCCTTTCAGACACAGAATAAATATCTATCTAAAGATATGTGTTTGAAACACATGAAGGAGATATATACAGACAAAGCAGTTTCCTACACTTCGAGTGCGGAAAGCTTGATGAATGCAATGTTGAAAAACGAGAACCTGATATCAACTATGCGGTTAGCGTAGTGGGAGGATATCAAAGTAATCTGGACAAGAGATATTCGAATGCTATAAAAGTACTTGGAAGTACTAGATTACTAAGCAAGACGAAATCTTCTTGGATTACATATTCTCAGATCTCAAATCAGAGAAGGACCAGTGAAAGTGGATATCAGGCTATGTGTTCACTTTTGGAAAGAGGTGGAACCTTGAAATGAAAGAGTGATAAGCAGGATGCTTCTCGGACTCTATCATAACCGAATAAGTAGCCTCAGAGGCAGCGGAAGTTTTGGTTAGGTTCCGGAATAACCTCTGGACTTGGATATGACTCTTAGTTTACCAAAGGCTATTATATAGCGGTGCATGATAAACTGGAAGAAGTCATAAGTCAAAAGGTGATGATAACACATAGAGCAAGTACCACCTGATACGAGTCATCGTTGAGGGAGACGACGCTGTAGTCACCAAGTTAACTTCAGAGCGGCAACCTAGATTGCTCATTCACATGGTACTTCTTAGAAGTACAAGTTAAGCACGTGATGAGTATGGGAGTCGGGAGTTTGGAGGAAATGACTAGACCTTAGTACAAGTGGGAGATTATTGGAGTTGTGTACTTAATGTCTAGATTTAAGTAACGGTAACTCCCGGTCATAGCATTTAATCTATTTAATTAATAAACAATCGTTTGCATTTAATTATTGATAATATATATGCAAAATATAGTCCTGGATTCTATACGTTGTAGTTAATATGGTGTGCGGGCCCACACAGAAGATCATACTATCGGTTACTCGTATTTAATCGAACAGTTGCTCACGACCTAGATGGACACGGACCAATCCATCGGTATAGTCGTTGTGTGAGAGAGAAAATAATTAGTCTTAATTATTTTATCACACTTGTACACTTGGTGTATTGGGCGGATCGCTTGAGACTTATCAATTAGGATTGCCTTTGATAAGTGATTCAAGTCTCAGAGTATTTTATTCTCAATCCCCGTTACTATTGCGGGTGTGTATATTTAATATAAGTGACTTTGATTTTCCAAAGGAATTAACCGATTTAATTATTGGGTTAATTACCGGCTAAGTTGAGTCACTATATTTTATATATGACATGCCGTGAATACTTGACGGGAAAGTGTATCCCGGAAGGGTTGATAATATCCCCGAGATGAGTTCATAAGGAATTATTATGTAAACCTCATGAGTGGATTTGTTCCGCATAATAATTAAGGTTGAATGGTACTATTCTCGGATACAAGAGATGAATAAATTAATTAGCAATAAATTAATTTTATTCATGGATATTTAAATCTTAAATAATAATACTACCGGAGAAATATTATTTGATATAATATGGTTTAATATTGGGAGAGCAATTAATTTATATAGTGGAAAATAAATTAATTAATATTAATGGGATTAATAGATTTGGGCTTGGGCTCAATTTAATCATTAATATTAGAAGCCCAATATTCCACCTCCTTTAGATCCCCTACGTAGCCTATAAAAGCACTACATGGTCTTCTCTATTCTCATAACTTGAAGATCATAATTCTTCTAGAGAGAGAAAGTAGAGAGAAGGAGATCTATAAGGAGTTCGGAGGATCGTCGCCCACAGGACGTTCGAACGAGGTGCAAGGAATACGTAGGAAGATTCAAAGGTCTTCAATTTGGTTTCGTTTCTCCGCACAACGAATCAAAGTTAAATCATAAACTCCCTTGTATGATTTTATGTGAATATATATAATTGTGATATATACATGGACATACGATCCGGGAAGAACGTTGAGACCGGGATACGGGGATCGTCGTGATCCCCGTCGGGATCGAGAAGGGGCGGCCGAACCCTAGGGTTCGACCGCCGGTACCGCGCGACGAGGGGAGCCCCGGCTTGACGCCGGGGCATGCGATCGACTTCGGTCGATCGCTGGGATGCCGCGGGCTGGCGCCGCGGCGGATCCCAGCCGCCCTCGCCGGCGGCGTGTGCAAGGAGGCACCCCGGCTGGGCCGGGGTGGGCGATCGATCGCGAGATCGATCGCCGGGGGTAGACCGCGGCTGGAGCCGCGGTAGGTCAGCCGGGCTGACCGCCCCTCCTGGCGGTGGCGGTGAGTCGCCGGACTCACCGCCGGGGGCTGCCCCATGCAGCCCCATGCGATTGCCATGCACGGCGATCGCGAACCCCGCGTGGGGTTCGGCTAGGGTTTCGCCCTCGCGGCCATTCTCTCGTCGGACTCCGGTTACGTGGTGTTCGTGATCGGTTTCCGGCGATGGGATTTCGGTCAGGGTTATCGGTTCCGCAATTGTTTGATACCCCGGGATATCGATTTCCAGCAGAACATGTTGGAAATCGATATCCCGGGTTATCAAAAATTGCGGAAACCGACAACCCGACCGAAATCCCGTCGCCGGAAACACGATTACGAACACCACGATATCCGGAGCTCGACCCGAGCATCGCCACACGGGCGAAACCCTAGCCGAGCCCCACTGCGGGGTTCGCGATCGTGTTCGATCGCGTGGGGCTGCTCTGGCAGCCCCGGGGCGGTGAGTCCGGCGACTTCACCGCCCACGCCGTCGGGAGGAGGGGCGCCAGCCGAGGCACCAGCACTCGGCAGCCCCGCGATCGACCTTACGGTCGATCGCTCGCCCCGGCTCCAGCCGGGGCCTCCCTTCACGCACGCCGGCGGCGAGGGTGGCCAGGGGGTTCATCCGCCGTGGCGCCAGCCCACGGCGAACCCCCAGCGATCGACCTAGGTCGATCGCATGCCCCGGCGTCCAGTCAGGGCTTCCCCTCCGCCGCGCATAACCGGCGGTCGAACCCTAGGGTTTGACCGCCCCTTGTTCGATCCCGACGGGGATCACGCGATCCCCGTATCCCGGTCTCGACGTTTTTCCCGGATCGTATGTTCATGTATATATCACAATTATTTATCACATAAAATCATACAAGGGAGTTTATGATTTTACCTTTGATTCGTTGTGCGGAGAAACGAAATCAAATTGAAGACCTTTGAATCTTCCTACGTATTCCTTGCACTAGCTTGAACGTCGTGTGTGCGACGATCCTCCAAGCTTATGGATCTCCTTCACGAACTCTCTAAAATATCAAGTATGATAATCTTATGGTGTCTTGAATTGTGAAGACCATGTAGTGCTTTTATAGGCTACGTAGGGGATCTAAAGGAGGTGGAATATTGGGCTTCCAATATTAATGATTAAATTGATCCCAAGCCTGTTGGAAATCGATCACCCGGAGTCGTCGTAAAACCGACTCCGATCGACGTCCCGGAAACCACGACTCTACAGCCCGGAGCCACCGCCCGAGGAACGCTCAATCGAGCCCTAGCCGCGGCGAAGCCGCGACTTGTCGATCGTTCCCCGCGGGGCGATCGCCCGCCTCTAAGGCGAGCGTGGGCTGCCTAGTTGAGGGCTCCATGCCGGCGATCCATCCCGCCGGGTCCTCGAGTCGCTGGTGGTCCGACGATCCTTGATCGCCACCTCCCGACTCGTCCCGGTTTGGATCCCCGTTTATCGGATCTTGTTTTTCGATAATATTTCAATAAACATGAATTAAATAGCGGAAATATTTAATTCACCTTTCGATTCGTTGTGCGGAGAAACGAGATCTTATTGAAGACCTTGAGACCTTCCCACGTATTCCTTGCACTCGTTCGAACGTCGGGTGGGCGACGATCCTCCGAACTCTATGGATCTCCTTCTCTCCTTTCTCTCTCTTTAATTGTGATCTTCAAGTTATGAGAATAGAGAAGACCATGTAGTGCTTTTATAGGCTACGTAGGGGATCTTAAGGAGGTGGAATATTGGGCTTCCAATAATAGTGATTAAATTGAGCCAAAGCCCAAATCTATTAATCCTTACTATTATTAATTATATTTATTTTCCACTATATAAATATAATTGCACTCCCAATATTATACCATATTATATCAAATAATATTTCTCCGGTAGTATTATTTATTCCATGTATTTAAGATATAAATATCCATGAATAAAATTAATTTATTGCTAATTAATTTATTCATCTCTTGTAACCGAGACTAGTACCATTCAACCTTAATTATTATGTGGAACAAATCCACCTGCAGGGTTTACATAATAATTCCTTATGAACTCATCTCGGGGATATTATCAACCCTTACGGGATACACTTTCCCGTCAAGTATTCACGGCATGTCATATATAAAATATAGCGACCCAACTTAACCGGTAATTGACCCAATAATTAAACCAGTCAATTCCTTTGGAAAATCAAAGTCACTTATATTAAATATACACACCCGCAATAGTATCGGGGATTAAGAATAAAATACACTGAGATTTAAATCGATTATCCAAGGCAATCCTAATCGATAAATCTCAAACGATCCGCCCAATACACCAAGTGTACAAGTGTGATAAAATAATCAAGACAGATTATTTTCTCTCTCACACAACGACTATACCGATGGATTAGTCCGTGTCCATCTAGGTCGTGAGCAATTGTTTGATTAAATACGAGTAACCGATAGTATTATCTTCTGTGTGGGCCCGCACACCATACTAACTACAACGTATATAATCTAGGACTATAATTTGCATATATTTAATTATAAATAATTAAACGCAAATAATTGTTTATTTAATTAAATAGATTAATGGCAATGGATCGGGAGTTCATATCACTTAAATCTAGACATTAAGTATACAGCTCCATCAATCTCCCACTTGTACTAAGGTCTAGTCATTTCCTCCAAACTCCCGACTCCCATACTCTTCACGTGCTTAATATGCACTTCCAAGAAGTGCCTTGTGACAGAGCAATCTAGATTGTCGTTTTGAAGTTATCTTGGTGACTACAACGTCGTCTCCCCTGACGATGATTCGTATCAGGTGGTACTTGCTCTATGTGTTATCTTACATTTATGGACTTGTGATTTCTTACCATTTACCATCGCACCGCTATTTACATAGCCTTTGGCAAACTAAGAATCACATCTAAGTCCCAGAGGTTATCCCGGAGCAATACCAAAACTTCCGCTGCCTCTGAGGCCGCTATTTGGTTACCCATGGTAGAGTTCTGAAAAGCATCGTGCTTATCACTCTTCCATGTTAAAACTCCTCCTCCTTTAATAGTGAAACACATAGCCTGATATCGACTTACACTGGTCCTCATTCGATTAGAAATCTAAGAAAATGTAATCCAAAGGAAAAACTCGTCTGCTTCGTAGTCTAGAACAGTACTTTGAAAGTACTTTTACAGCAGTCGAATATTCCTTTCTAGGATTACCTTGATATCCTCCCACTATGCTAACCGCATAGTCGATATCAGGTTCTCGTTTTTCAACATTGCATTTATCAAGCTTTCCACACCCCAAGTGTAGGAAACTGCTTTCACTGCTTCTATCACCTTTATGTGTTCCAAAACACATACCTTAGATAGATGCATTCCGTGTTTGAAAGGTAGCGAATCTTTCTCGGAACTATGCATGTTAAAAATGAACCATAATCGTATAAGATATCTAGAGAAGTACAATGTTCTTTTCTTGAGATCATAGATCTTAAGAACATGCTCTAACTTCTTCTTTATCTCATATATCGATTTTTCTAGACAACCATCATTTTATGTCTGACAACAAATTTACATTGTTACCAATGATAAAATGTTATCTACATAAAACCTCCGAGAAACACCACCTTGTTTCCATCACGTTTCCCATACACACGATTCGTCAATGCCTTTTGATGAATCCATCAAATGGATTATCTCATCAATGCGCATGTTCCACGAACTCTAAGCTTTCCTTCAATCCCATCAATGGATTGACTAAGCTTGTACTCTAAATGATCTTGCCTCTTAGCAATAATCCTTATTGCTCTCCAAGAAGGCACATTTAGATCTAGTACTACCTTCATGTAGATCTAGGGATCGATTTCATGTATACTAGGTCTAGAGTCCGAAGACTCTCCTAGTCTTATGAATATCTCTGGTTGTCACACAACCTCCCACTACAACGGCATTCCGGTGTATTAACAGTAATAACAGTAGGTGCAGTTAGTGGTGTACCGCTACTCGGTTTGGATGGTTTCCAGTCTTTATCGTTTTCTCTCTTTTCAGAAGTATCACGTCATTTTGGACTTGTGGTTCATCTAATAGTCTTCCTCTAAGAACCGGGCGTTAGAACTTATAACGTCCTTCTGGTTCATAGTACTATTGAACACACATCTTTTGTTCTTCTAGGATATTCTACAACCACATTTGAATGCGCCGTTGTTTCCAAGACATATCCATAGAACATAGGTAGTTCCATTTAACTCATGCTTTTACTATTTCTATAAGAGTTCCATTTCTTGTTTCCGAAACACCATTTCTACAGAGAACTGTATGGTGTAGTCTCTTGGGATCCAATCCCAAGCTCTGATCAAACATCAGAGTTAATGAATTCTAATACTTGTCCGGATCTTATATCTTATATCCATAAAGGATTGCTTAGTCGTATTATCCTCCAAATTAGATTCTTAGGTCGGAAGGTCCACTCCTTCAACTTAATTCATCTTACAATCAATTTTCGACCCTTATTTGAATAAATATGACATAGCATAAGAATCCACAAGTATAAATGATTTAGTAAAGAAATCTCTTATTAGTAAAACGAGTTATATATAACGGTTCGTTGCATCGTGGTGGACTCAGGATTCATCATTTATATATTGCTAGCTAATGTACCAAAATAGATAATATCATTATTTCTTCTTATAACCATCAAATGATTAAAAGAAATAAAATATCCATTCATTAAAATTTAGAAATCCAGAACAAAGTTCTTTCTAAAATAATAGGGTACATAAAGCAATATCTCAAAATGAAATCCTATAATATGTCCTCCACTGCAACAGCTGCTTTCTACACAGCATTGCCCACATAGACTACGATCTTTTCTTTTCCAAGTCGTCGGGTTTCCTGGAACCCTTGCATTTAGAATGCACATACCGTCAGTGGTTCCATATCTACACACCAGGTTCTGGTAGATAATACCACTGACTATGTTTTTAAGACTAAAGAAAATTTCGTACCTTTCTTTCAGAGAATAATCAGACTTCCAGTACCCAGACTGTTTGCATCGAGAACACTTGCCTCATGGCTTTCTCGTCCCATCTCGTGGTCTAAGCAACTTAGGACCACTGGGATTCTTTGCTTGCTTTTCCTTTCCCCCGATTTTACCCTTAGGTTCGAAACCTTTGGCTTTGGCTATAAGAGCTTGCGATTTCCGTCTCAACTCGTCCAAAAGGTCAATCATCTCAAAAACGTGTTTAAGCGTTTTCTCGAAGCGACTGGCCTTTATGAGTATCCTCATCGCTTCTTGTCAAGCCGCCTATGTCATGTCTAAACACCAACTTGAGTTTGAACATGATATCATAATCAGTGGTCATTGCATAAGCATTTTCCCACTTCTTAAAATCAGTCATTTCCTCATTAGTTGAGACATTAATAGGCTCGGGAGGACAAAGCTTACTGAGTACAAACTTGTACTCTTCAACAGTTTGGGCAATGTCCAGATTTCTATTCCAATCATTACATTCAGGGGCCAGTGAGTTTAAAATCCTTAAGTATCACATAAAGTGGGTTCAAAGCCATTTCCTAATCTATGAGTGAAGGTACCGGTATACCGATCCGATCGATATACCGTGTGTGCGGAAGCGTGTAAAGCATATAAATCTATCATGCTTGGATCTTAGTGCACACATAATGTGTATAAGAACACATACAAATATATATATATACACATCCAATATATATATATATATGGGGATCAACGAGTTCTTACATTTGGTGATCGTTGAAATTGGTTAAGGTGGTGTTGAGTAGATTGAACCACCTTAATGGATCAGCCACGGATTGTTAACCTCTGGAATGACCCCGTCACGCCTTTGGATCGCCCGGATGTTGAAGCCGCACAAATGGCCCGGCCTCTACGTGTTGCACACGAACCCGGATGTTGACTTGCTTGATTGATCGAGTTGATTCTCCAAGAACAACCTCTTTTCTCTCTATCTTTTGTGAATTTCGTGGGTGAAAAATTATGCTGAAAAATCAGCATTTGTTCACCTTAAAATGCCATCAAAACCACCTTGTAACCCCCTCCTTGATGGTGATATTGATGCCCCATCATTATCACACATTAAGGTGTGATTATGGTGAATTTGAATGGACATTTCCACCTCATTATGCCACATGGCATTAGATGGTCCCACTTGCTTGTGTGGCATGCCATGTCATACTATATGACATGCATCCATGCAAGCCATGCATCCCATGCATGGGAATTAAATCCACGTAAATATTGATTTAGAATCAATATATTTATCAAGCAATGTATATCAATATCGAGCTCGTGTGTGACCCTGTAGGTATGATTTTATCGATCAAAATTATATTGTTCCCAACAATTAATATTATCGAATAATCATTTAACATCCATAGACGACCTTATGACTTTATCGATTGCACACGTAGGATCTAAGGACACATCCTAACAATCTCCCACTTGGCCTTCAGAGCCAGTGTGCTGCCAACTTCCTGTTGTCACTTTATGTCTAAATTTGAACTTGAGGCAAGACTCGAGTCATCCTCAATCGGTTCAAACCTTTCTTGGACTTTGAGACAGACTGTAAAACCAGATTTATCACTATGATACGAATCTGGACGTGGCCACGTATTTTCCACAGTCTCGACTCTCCAAGTGGCCGGTAAGACATATGATCCATATTAAAATGGAGGACAATCCCATCTTGTCAATCCAAGCTCTCCCACTTGCTTCCTGATATACCCAATAACAAATTTTATAACCTCCTTTTACGAAAGGCGTTTACTTGTATCAAAGTACACCATTTCACAATGGAATTACTCTGGACTACTCAGGTCAGAGGAAATTGCTCGACAGTCAATGAAATAGTATTATGACTCGAAATCTTAAATACTATTCCAGTTGGGTCTGTTCGATCATTAGCTCCCAGCTAATATCTATGTAATTGTACTTGATGTCCCACATCACTAGCCCATGAAGCGGCGCTATAGTACACATTACAATCTAGTTCTTTGCATCATCAGTTTGTCCGTACTTGATGATACGAACTAGGAACAATTTATGATTTAATTATATTAGTTCAACAGTTGGGACTTCATTATGTGGTAAATCGACCTCATAACCCAATTAATATAATTTAATCATTTGGACAATTCATACAATTTAAACCACAATTATATGAAGAAATTATTGAATATCATAAAAGATAAGTGAATGTTTACATAAACTCCAAAAGTAAACAATACAGTAATAGGAATCACAATCCATCTCTAAGATATCGTATCCCTATTGCAGTCGTATGAGCATCATGCTTTGACTGCTGGAGTGGTTTAGTTAACGGGTCTGCAACATTATCATCAGTTGCAACTTTATTTATCTCGATGTCTCCACGACTAACTATCTCCCTGAGAATGTGGAACTTCCTGAGTACATGTTTGGATTTGTGGTGCTCCCTAGGCTCCTTGGCTTGCGCGATAGCTCCACTATTATCACAATAGAGAGCTATCGGATGGGCCGAACTAGGTACGACACCGAGCTCATCTAAGAACTTTCTCATCCAAACGGCCTCCTTTGCTGCTTCTGATGCAGCAATGTACTCAGCCTCTGTAGTAGAATCAGCTACGGTGGGTTGCTTGGAACTCTTCCAGCTCACCGCACCTCCATTCAGACAAAAGACAAATCCGGATTGAGACCGGAAATCATCTTTGTCTGTTTGGAAGCTTGCATCCGTATATCCTGTCACAACCAACTCTTCTTGTCCTCCAAAGACAAGAAAATACTCTTTAGTCCTTCTAAGGTACTTAAGAATATTCTTGGCCGCAGTCCAATGCGCCTCACCTGGGTTTCCTTGAAACCGACTCGTCATGCTCAAAGCATACGATACATCCGGTCGTGTACATATCATGGCGTACATAATAGACCCTATTGCCGAAGCATAAGGAATATTTGCCATCCTTATTTGCTCATCAGGTCCCGAAGGGCACTGACTCTTGCTTAAAGATGTACCATGAGTCATTGGAATGAGACCCTTCTTGGCGTCTTTCATTCTGAACCTGTCAAGCACCTTATCAATATAGGTTGCTTGACTAAGTCCAAGCATCCTTTGTGATCTGTTCCGACAGATCTTGATGCCCAATATGTACTGTGCTTCTCCAAGATCCTTCATTGAAAACCATCTTCCCAGCCATTCTTTAACAGAATTAAGCATAGGAATATTGTTTCCAATGAGGAGTATGTCATCGACATACAACACAATGAATACAACGTAACTCCCACTGACCTTCTTGTAAACACAAGAGTCTTCCATGTTCTTTTGAAATCCAAACTCTTGTATGGATTCATCGAACCGAAGATTCCAGCTCCGAGATGCTTGCTTTAATCCATAAATGGATCTATTAAGCTTGCATACTCTCTCAGCCTGATTAGGATCGATAAAACCCTCAGGTTGTGTCATAAACACTTCCTCTACTAGAATCCCATTCAAGAAGGCGGTTTTAACGTCCATTTGCCATATCTCATAATCATAATGAGCAGCAATGGCTAAGAGAATCCGAATGGATTTAATCATAGCAACTGGTGAAAAGGTTTCATCATAATCCACCCCGTGAATTTGTTTATATCCTTTTGCTACCAACCTTGCTTTGAAAACACTAGGTTTTCCATTCATGTCTGTTTTTATCTTGTAAATCAATTTGCATCCAATGGGCCTAGCCCCTTTAGGCAAATCGACCAAGTTCCAAACTTGATTTTCAGACATTGATTCCATTTCGGATTTCATGGCACCCTGCCATTTCTCGGAATCTGGACTCGTCATAGCTTGGATATAGGTTGAAGGTTCATTGCTTTCTAAAAGCATAACTTCATAGCTCTCATTTGTCAGAATACCTAAGTATCTGTCAGGTTGAGATCTAATCCTTCCGGACCTTCGAGGGTTAGGTGTGGTTTCCAAAACCATTGGAGCACTCTCGACTTGGTCTTGAGTGTCCATCTCAGTTTGATCTTCTTGAACCTCGTTCAAGTTTTCTTGAACTTCGTTCAATTCAACTGAGCTCCCACTTACTTTCTTGGAAAGATATTCCTTTTCAAGAAATACACCATCTCTAGCAACAAAGACTTTGTTCTCAGATTGGTTGTAAAAGTGGTACCCTCGTGTTTCTTTTGGATAACCAACAAAGAAACATTTATCCGATTTGGGTTCAAGCTTTGTAGAGATATTTCTCTTTACATAAGCTTCACATCCCCAAACCTTGATATAAGACAAGTTAGGGACCTTCCCTTTCCATATCTCGTATGGTGTCTTATCAACAGCTTTTGACGGTGTCCTATTCAGTGTATAGGCCGCTGTTAAAAGTGCGTGTCCCCAAAAAGATTTTGGTAGTTCACTAAGGCTCATCATCGATCGAACCATATCCAATAAGGTTCTATTCCTCCTTTCGGAAACACCATTCATCTGGGGTGTTCCAGGAGGAGTGAGTTGATATAGAATACCACAACTCATAAGATGATCATCGAATTCTTGGCTAAGATATTCACCACCTCGATCCGATCGAATGGCTTTTATTTTCTTACCAAGTTGATTCTCAACTTCATTTTGGAATTCTTTGAACTTTTCAAAGGCTTCCGACTTATGCCTCATTAAATAGATATAACCATATCTACTTAAGTCATCGGTAAAAGTTATGAAGTAGAAATAACCTCCACGTGCTTGTGAGCTCATTGGACCACATACATCAGTATGGATTAAACCTAATAGATCACTTGCACGTTCTCCTTTTCCTAGAAAAGGTGACTTTGTCATTTTGCCCATCAAACATCCTTCACATGTATCGAATGACTCCAAGTCAAAAGATTTGAGAATACCTTCTTTAAGAAGTTTCTCTACACGTTTAATGTTGACGTGGCCTAATCGACAATGCCAAAGGTATGTTTCATTGAATTCATTCGATTTGGCCTTTTTGGTATCAATGTTATATATATGATTGTCAAGTTGAAGTATATATAAACCATGTTCTAATCGTGCCGAACCATAGAACACTCCACTTTTTGAAATAGTAAATAAACCATTTATTATAGTGAAGGAAAATCCTTCAGTATCCAATACTGAAATAGAAATGATGTTCTTGGTAATACTTGGAACGAAATAAACATTATTCAATACTAAAACAAGGCCCGAAGGCAAACACAAATCATAAGATCCTACGGCTAATGCAGCGACCCTCGCTCCATTTCCAACCCGCAGATCGACATCTCCCTTTACCAAAGTTCTACTTCTTTGCAGTCCCTGCACATGTGAAACAATGTGAGCACCGCATCCGGTATCCAATACCCAAGAAGAATAATTTGTAAAGTTTATGTCTATGACATAAATACCTGAAGATAAAGGAACGACACCGTTCTTCACATCCTCCTTGAACTTGGGGCAATCCCGCTTGTAGTGTCCAACACTCTTGCAGTAGAAACACTCAGATTCCCCAGGAACCTTAGAAGCTTTCAAGAACCTTTTGGAAGGAGTTGCCACAACTT
This sequence comes from Euphrasia confusa, assembly GCA_954870475.1. Classification (NCBI taxonomy): domain Eukaryota; kingdom Viridiplantae; phylum Streptophyta; class Magnoliopsida; order Lamiales; family Orobanchaceae; genus Euphrasia; species Euphrasia confusa. The sequence goes on from OX940954.1 coordinate 12,920,820, forward strand.
TCCCTTTCCCTTTGCCTTTCACTTCCGGTTTCTTAATCCCCTTGAACTTTTTGGTACCTCCTTCCCGAATCATAAGAACTTCCCTCCTAGGGTCCTTCTTAATCGCCGGCTCAGCAGCCTTAAGCATCCCATGGAGCTCATGAAGCGATTTCTTCAGTCCATTCATGTGGAAATTCAGCCTAAAGGCGTCATAACCATCATGAAGAGAATGGAGAATGAAATCGGTAGCCAACTCGTCATCATATGCAAAACCGAGGCGAGCACTTGAAGCAAATAATCCAATCATTTGCTGTACATGTGGTCCCACGGGTTTACCTTTTTCCAGCCTAGCTGTTGCTATAGCCCGGGTGACACCGAAGCGCTCAATCCTAGCCTGTTCCCCGAACATGCTCTTGAGCTCTTCTATGATGTCATAGGCTTCCATGAACTCGAATTGTTTTTGCAACTCGGGTACCATGGATGCCAACATCAAACATGTCACCTCATTCGAGGCTTTCTTAGCAAGGGCATATGATGCCTTTTGGGCATCCGTGCCCCCATCAGCGGGAAGCACGGGAAGGGGTTTGTCCAACACACTTTCCTTTTCTTCGTATTTGAGGACTATCCTCAAGTTACGTTGCCAATCAAGGAAATTGGTGTTGTTCAACTTTTCTCTATCCAAGATAGAGCTGAACTTGAATTGAGTTGAGACAGACATATTAAACTACAGAAGAAAGATAAATTAAGTAAGTAAATATCCACAAAGCGTTTAAACAAATAAGGTTGTCTCGCATAACTTCTTTATTTGTTTCATTTTGTTCATTCGATATCCAATATCGTCGTTCCCAATTATCTTAATATCAAAACCTTGATAAATCGTAAGTGAAAACTCGAGGTTTTCTAACCAGCGATCTTATCATGCAATTGAAGCCCTATCTCTCATTAAAATGAGGGAGCCAACCAGACAATCGATTCACGCCATCCAATGGCTCGAATGTCTCTAATCTGTGTCATCGACATAAGCAAGCGCTTTGGCTCCATTCCACTCCCCGGGGTGAGAATGAGTCGAGTTGAACTTAGTCTTTGAAAAACAAATTAGGCATTGGTTATTGACATTTTAATAAATTAGAACAAAACGATCCCAAGACCCTCATCTTGCGAATCCTTAAGCCGACTGAGTCCGCACTTAAGAACTCCAAGATAGGTAGACATCCCATGTCAATGACATCCAATGTCACTCTCGGTCGATGAGAGTCCCATTCTCATCTCATGTCTCGATAGCCACGCCTGCAGTGGATCTATCGATGAGAAAACCAAACTCACTTGTAAGGGTCTAACCCTTACTCCCACTTATCCCAAGATAACAAGTAGTACCCCGCTGAGGCGGACCTACCAACTTATGATCGAGGGCTTCATGAGTGTGATGTTTTTGGACAAGACATTATACTCATTATTTTGGGAACTTGCATGCATAGGTGTTTATATGTAAGTTGAACATTTATAACATAAAACATCCTATAACTAGCAAAGCAATTAAATACGTAATCGAAAGGCCCCTAGAACCTCACAACTCTCAAACGAAAAGATTAAAAGCATTAAAATAGGCCTTGAACATCTTCTGGACTGGTCCACGCCCGCCGTTTCAGTTCCGCGCCCGCCGATTTAGGTCAACCTTAGTCCGTACCCCAAAAACCCCGAACGGCGCCCGCCGTTTCACAAACGGCGGTCGCCGAACACCTCCGGCGGTCGCCGTTTCCAAAACGGCGCCCGCCAAAAGGGTACAGAAGGGGGCAGAACCTAAATCAGCCTTTCGGCGGTCGCCGTTTCCAAAACGGCGCCCGCCGAATCCATTCGGCGCCCGCCGGAGCACAAACGGCGCCCGCCGTTTTGCTCCAGCAGCCCGGTTTTTGCCCGTTTCGCTTCGTTTTGCTTCGTTTCTTCTCGTTTTCGCCGGAGAGCCGATATCCAATGTCGATCCATGGATTCAATCCATTGCTTACACATTGAACAATACATTTTTGAATAGAAAAAACCTATCTATTACAAAAGATTCCAAGGGACGCAGCCCTCCAAAACTATGGCCAATCGTACGTAAAAAACGACAATTTCATTCACCCGACCACTAACGGTGGCCGGCCTTATATCTAATCACATAATAACATAATCACAATTAAGCCATTTATGTTGATTTAAACATATTGTGTCCAACACAAAAGTGTGCACGAGCCCTAGGCTCTGATACCAATTGAAGGTACCGGTATACCGATCCGATCGATATACCGTGTGTGCGGAAGCGTGTAAAGCATATAAATCTATCATGCTTGGATCTTAGTGCACACATAATGTGTATAAGAACACATACAAATATATATATATACACATCCAATATATATATATATGGGGATCAACGAGTTCTTACATTTGGTGATCGTTGAAATTGGTTAAGGTGGTGTTGAGTAGATTGAACCACCTTAATGGATCAGCCACGGATTGTTAACCTCTGGAATGACCCCGTCACGCCTTTGGATCGCCCGGATGTTGAAGCCGCACAAATGGCCCGGCCTCTACGTGTTGCACACGAACCCGGATGTTGACTTGCTTGATTGATCGAGTTGATTCTCCAAGAACAACCTCTTTTCTCTCTATCTTTTGTGAATTTCGTGGGTGAAAAATTATGCTGAAAAATCAGCATTTGTTCACCTTAAAATGCCATCAAAACCACCTTGTAACCCCCTCCTTGATGGTGATATTGATGCCCCATCATTATCACACATTAAGGTGTGATTATGGTGAATTTGAATGGACATTTCCACCTCATTATGCCACATGGCATTAGATGGTCCCACTTGCTTGTGTGGCATGCCATGTCATACTATATGACATGCATCCATGCAAGCCATGCATCCCATGCATGGGAATTAAATCCACGTAAATATTGATTTAGAATCAATATATTTATCAAGCAATGTATATCAATATCGAGCTCGTGTGTGACCCTGTAGGTATGATTTTATCGATCAAAATTATATTGTTCCCAACAATTAATATTATCGAATAATCATTTAACATCCATAGACGACCTTATGACTTTATCGATTGCACACGTAGGATCTAAGGACACATCCTAACAATGAGCACATATAACAACAAACAATCGATTTAATCTCCGATATTATCTTCCTCAAATAATATCATTAAACCACTAATCACATCTAAAATCCCATCAGATATGGTAAGCCACAATAGTGTGGACGTTTACCTATCCAAATGATTTAGCAATTAGATTTGCTTCGGTCGTACATCAATTATAGCGTTACTTCGATGGGAAGAATACTATAAAGCGTACCTAAGTGTAAACCATTACTCAGTATCTAAGAAGATTGTTTGGGATACGCATATTCACCGCAAGCCACGATAGTGTGGACGTTTACGTTAACATACGCTCCTTTACTCCTTTCTATAACTGTCTACATCAATCGTTCCAAAATCCCATTCAATGTAGCAAGCCACGATAGTGTGGACGTTTACTACACCAAAAGACTTTTACAATTGACATCCAATTACTTGATCCATTCGATCTTGTAAATCAAGACGCGGAGAATCATAAGTGAAACTCGAAGTTTCTTACCAGTGATTCACCATGCGAACAACCCTATCTCTCATAGAATGAGGGAGCCGAGCAGACAATCGATGTAGTCATAAAATGACACGAAAGTCTCTAATTTGTGTCCTCGACATGACCAAGTAGCTTTGGCTCCATTCCACTCCCCGGGGTGAGAATGAGTCGACTTGAAATCAGTTTCAGAAAGACAAATTAGGCATTGTGATGTGTGCGTGTTTTGTGTGTTTTTCTTATGTCATTTTGAGTCGTTATTTTTCGTTTAGTTTCGTATTCCTCTTGGCTTGGTGCGTTTTATGCGTTGGTGTAGTGTGCAGGGAACATTTGGTGTTACTATCAACTTTCGGAAGTATTGGCGAGTAGACGATTGGACGAGTGGACAAGACAACGAGCCGACGAGCCGAGGAGACTGCCCACCCAGGCAGGCGGCCGCTTGACCCCCCAAGCGGCCGCGCAGCTGAGCAGGCAGGTGGCTACGGGAAGCAGGGCACGCGCCCGCTTGACCCCCCAAGCGCCCGCTTGGGGGTGGTTGCAGATCTTGCTGGAGAACATGGCACGCGGCCGCTTGACCCCCCAAGCGGCCGCTTGGCTGTGCAGATCAGCCTTCCTGGTTGTTGGGGCAAGCGGCCGCTTGACCCCCCTAGCGGCCGCTTGGCCCCCGATTTTGTGCTGCGTTTGACTTTCTTTGACCGACGCGAATTGTACAAGAATAGGGTTTGACCCTATTCGAAAACACTTTTCTTTTCTCAGTTTTTTTTACGCACTTGGAGACGATTGATTGGGTACTTAGAGAGAACACTTGGAGACGCTTTTCATCTACTTTTGATTGCTTTGCTTGTATTCGAATCCGGTAAAAGTCGGAGTTCACCGCCGATAGATGTTTTGATTTCGTTATTAATCGTAGTAAGTTTTCTTTTCGATTTGTCTTCGTTTTCTTTATTGCTTTATTACTTCGTATTGTTTCTTGTTCGTCTAATCATGATCTCGCATAATTTTATATCTTCGCTTTCGATTAAAGACATGAGTAGCTAAATATTTTGATTAGGGTTAGGGGTTCAATTGTCGATAGTAAAAGTGAGATCTTGAATTGCTTGAAAGGTGTTTGATAAAAGGTCTTTTGAACTTGAATTTGAATTGATCAAACCATAATCGAGCCAACCGGAAACGGGCGTTGTTTTATGACTTTTGCAAATCAAAACTTAACTTTGAAACCGAGAATTTGAATTCCCGATCCCTAATCCTTTCCCTTATCATTTCACTTACTCGACTTTTATTTTTGCTCTCTCGTTTATTCATAGCCATTTATTAGTTTAAAACAAAACCAAAAACAACTCATGCATTATGCTATTTCTTTCCCCTTCTCTAGTTGCAAATAAATAAACGCTTTACAAGCCGATTGTAGTGTTCCTCGAGACCGACTCGGGCGAGTTGTTTCGACAACTAGTTCGATTAAATTTAATTGATTTCGCCGCTATAAAAACGACTTATCAATTTGGCGCCGTTGCCGGGGAACACTTTAGGCACTAGTATTAGTGTTTAGGTGTTTGCAACAACTTTCTTTTTTATTTTTTTCCTTTTTATTCACATTACTCGTTGTTCAGGTGCGTTTGATCTCTTTTTGGTTTTTGTTGGTGTATGGTAGGTACTCGAAGTCGAACTACCGAACTTGCACCCGTGATCGAAAACATCAATAGACGCAGGAGCATCGGTCGGGTTACAAACGGAGACGACGATTCTTCATCGGACTCTACCACTACCGACACCGAACCAGAGAGTGAACTGACGACCATGGCTGAGGCTATAAACAATGGCAACAATGGCAACAATGGCAACAATGGCAACAATGGGAACAACGGAAACAACGGAAACAATGGGAACAACGGAAACCGTGCCCAGCCACTCCTCTTTGGAGATTTGACGCATCCTCAGATCGACGGAGCTAGTTCATGCATCGTCCTAAGTGATGCCGCCCGGAGATACGACCTCAAGGCACACCATCTTGCTCAGCTTCCTCAGTTCTCCGGAACCACTAACGAGGATGCCCTAAACTTCATCAGGGAATTCTACACTGCTCTGCATGCTTTCCCCCTCGGAGCACTCGATGATGATCAGCTCCGATTGAAGTGTGTTCCGTATGCTTTGAGAGATAGAGCGAAGAACTGGCTGCTATCTTTGGAGCCAGACTCGATCACCACTTGGACGGACATGTACCGGGAGTTCATCACTCGGTTCTATCCTCAGTAGAAGACCTTCGACCTGAAAGGTCAGATATGTGCCTTCGAGCAAGAACCGGGGGAGTTTTTCCATGAAGCTTGGGAGCGATTCAGGAGCTTACTGAGGCAGTGCCCACACCACGATCTCACTCCCAACTCGATCATTCAGTTCTTCTACAAGGGTTTGAGCAGAGAAGATCAACGAGAGGTGAAAACCGCAGCCGGCGGAAATATCAGTAGTCGGAACAGTGATGAGATGATGGAGATCTTCAAGTCACTATCAGCCGAGTCAAGGCAAACAAGTTCAAGAGGAAGTAGTAACTATGCCAGGTCCGATGGGAGTGTTAACGCTCAGTTGGCAAAGCAAGTCGCCGACCTAACTAAGAAGGTTCAGATGCTCGAGACCACTGAGGAGCAACCAAGGCGACAGATCTATCGAGTTGAACCGTGTAGCTTATGCGGGGAGATAGGCCATTTCTCGAGCACGTGTGGTCAGGGCATGCCATCTCCACCTCAGATGATGGATCAGAACTACGGTCCCGAGGTACAGGTGAATGCGATGCAGGGGTACAATCAACAGGGGAACCAGAGGAATGACCCCTACTCTAACACGTACAACCCGTCCTGGAGAAATCATCCCAACTTCTCTTGGAAACAAGACCAGCCACAGACCCAGGGACAAGGTTCTCAGACGAATTACAATAATCAGAACCGGTCCCAGAATCAGGGATATCAGAATGCAGGCAACCAGAACTGGCAGAATAATCAGAATTACCAGAGGCCTCAGTATCAGCAGCCACATCAGCCTATTTATCAGGCCCCACCCCCACCTCAGCAGACGACTCAGAAGAGTTCCGACTTGGATGAGAAATTTGCGGCCTTTATGTCCTCGACCCAGGGGTACATGCAACATAACCAGCAGAGGATGGATGGGTTGGAGTCTTCATTGACCAATCAGAATTCGACGATTAAGAGAATCGAGAACCAGGTCGGGCAAATGGCTGGAAAAATTAATGAGTTGACACAACCGAATCAGAAGGACAAGCTTCCTAGCCAGTCACACCAGGCTAAGGCCGTCACCGTCCTCCGTAGTGGTCGAGTGATCGACAATAAGGTTCAAATTCCTAACCGAGAGCAGATACAGGAGCCGGAGGTTGAGGAAGAAACGGAGGAGGTCATAGTAGAGGAGGAACCGACTGAGCCGATTCAGCCGGATATCCCGGCAAAAGAGCCCGAACCGAGCACTCACACTTTGCATAAGACGAGCAACCCGTACCGACCACCGCTCCCTTATCCGAGCCGAATGAAGAATGACAAGCAAGATAGGCAATTCTCCGAGATTTACAAGTTGCTTTCGAGGGTGAACGTGAACTTACCTCTCCTCGACATCATCCGGAATGTGCCCGCTTATGTGAAGTTCTTCAAGGAACTTGCCTCGAATAAGAGGAAATTTGTAGATGACGAGAAGGTGGTTGTCACCGGGGTTGCTAGTGCGATACTTCAGCACCCTCTTCCGCCGAAGCAGAGTGATCCGGGGAGTTTTAATGTGACGATTGCCGTTGGGAATGGCCGTGAAGTTTCGGGCATGCTCGATCTTGGAGCCGGTATTAATCTGATGCCCTATGCCGTTTATGAGAAGCTGGACTTGGGTGAACTAAAACCCACCCGTATGTGCTTGCAGCTAGCCGACCGATCCATTCGGTACCCGAAGGGGATCCTAGAGGACATCCTCGTGAAAGTTGGGGGACTCATTGTCCCCGTCGATTTTGTTGTCCTCGACGTCGGACACGTCCCGGAAAATGGTCGGGACCATTCACTTCTTTTGGGTAGACCGTTCATGGCCACGACGAAGACCGTGATCGATGTCGAGAAGGGAACCTTGAAAATGACCGTGCTAGGTGAAGAAGTGCGCTTCTCCGTGCCAACCGAGAGAGCCGAACCCGCTGCCCACTCTATGGAGACGTGCTCGTTTGTCGACTCCGTGGATGCCGAGGTGACCCTAAATTTCGTTGAGGAGAATAACCCCGAAGAAGAAAGTGAGGTCGAGACACGAGTCGACGACCTCAAGGAAGAAGAAATTAGCTCGCGGACAGCCGAGATCGAGGCTCCCGTTAGTAAGGTTGAACTTAAGGAGCTACCGAGGCACCTTAAGTATGTGTTCTTAGACGACGGGGAACAAAAACCCGTGATCATTTTTGCCGAGCTATCCGCCGAGGAAGAAGACGCCTTAGTAAAGGTCTTGAAAAAGAATAAGAAGGCTTTCGGATGGAGTTTGGGAGATATTCGAGGGATCGACCCTTCCACTTGCATGCACCGCATTGAACTTGAACCGCATGCTACTCCGAAGAGAGACGGGCAGCGACGTCTCAACCCCGTTCTAATGGAAGTCGTCAAGAAAGAGGTGTACAAGCTACTAGAAGAGGGGTTGATTTACGCTGTCGCGGATAGCCGCTGGGTAAGCTCGGTCCATGTAGTACCGAAGAAGGGAGGGATCACAGTCGTGGAAAATGCCAAAGGCGAGTTGATACCGACGAGAGTCACCACCGGGTGGCGCATGTGCATTGATTACCGGAAGCTCAATGCCGCGACTCGCAAAGACCATTTTCCTCTTCCATTCATTGATCAGATGTTAGATAAGCTCGCTGGACATAAATTTTATTGTTTTCTTGACGGTTTATCTGGATATTATCAGGTTGCTATTGGGTATCGAAAACCCGTCACCGGAAACCGATCACGAACACCACGAAGAACCGGGCTCGACAAGAGCATCGCCGCGGGATAAACCCGCGGCTAAACCCTAGCCGAACCCCGACGTGGGGTTCGCGATCGCATGCACATGCGATCGCCGGGGCTGCCCAGCAGCCCCCGGTGGTGAGTCCGGCGACTCACCACCGCCGCCGGAGGAGGGCGGTCAGTTCCCAGCTGACCAGCCGCGGCGCCCCTCGCGATCGCGCGCCAGCCGCGATCGCACGCCCCGGCCGAAGCCGGGGCTCCTCCCGTGCGCCGTCGCCGTCCAAGGTGGCCGGGGGGGTTCGTCCCGCCGTGGCACCAGCCCACGGCTGAACCCCCAGCGATCGACTTTACGTCGATCGCTTGCCCCTTGTCCGCGCGCCGCGGCGGTCCGAACCCTAGGGTTCGGCCGCCACCCTTCGATCCCGACGGGGATCGTGACGATCCCCGTATCCCGGTCTCGACGTTTCCCGGATCATGTGTTCATGTACATATTACAATTAATATCACATAAAATCACACAAAGGAGTTTATGATTTTACCTTTTAATTCGTTGTGCGGAGAAACGAATCTAAGTTGAAGACCTTACGATCTTCCCACGTATTCCTTGCACTAGCTTGAACGTCGGGTGGGCGACGATCCTCCAAGCTTATGGATCCTCTTCAACTCTCTAGAACTATCAACTATTGATATTCTTGTCTTATGAAAAAGTGAAGACCATGTAGTGCTTTTATAGGCTACGTAGGGGATCTAAAGGAGGTGGAATATTGGGCTTCCAATATTAATGATTAAATTGAGCCCAAGCCCAAATCTATTAATCTCCCATTAATATTAATTAATTTATTTTCCACTATATAAATTAATTGCACTCCCAATATTAAACCATATTATATCAAATAATATTTCTCCGGTAGTATTATTTATTCCGTGTATTTAAGATTTAAATATCCATGAATAAAATTAATTTATTGCTAATTAATTTATATTCATCTCTTGAATCCGAGACTAGTACCATTCAACCTTAATTATTGTGCGGAACGAATCCACTCATGAGGTTTACACAATAATTCCTTTTGAACTCATCTCGGGGATATTATCAACCCTTCCGGGATACACTGTCCTGTCAATCATTCACGGCATGCCATATATAAAATATAGTGACCCAACTTAACCGGTAATTAACCCAATAATTAAATCGGTTAATTCCTTTGGTAAATCAAAGTTACTTATATTAAATATACACACCCGCAACAATATCGGGGATTAAGAATAAAATACTCTGAGACTCGAATCGATTATCGCCGGCAATCCTAATCGATGAATCTCTACGATCCGCTCAATACACCAAGTGTACAAGTGTGATAAAATAATTAAGACAAATTATTTTCTCTCTCACACAACGACTATACCGATGGATTGGTCCGGGTCCATCTAGGTCGTGAGCCACTGTTTGATTAAATACGAGTAACCGATAGTATGATCTTCTGTGTGGGGCCCGACACACCATACTAACTACAACGTATAAAATCCTGGACTATGATTTGCATATATTTAATTAATAATAATTAAAAGCAAACAATTGTTTATTTAATAGATTAAATGCTATGATCGGGAGTTTATCGTTACTTAAATCTAGACATTAAGTACACAACTCCAACAATCTCCCACTTGTACTAAGGTCTAGTCATTTCCTCCAAACTCCCGGTTCCCATACTCATCACGTGGTTTAAAGTGTACTTCCAAGAAGTACTATGTGAGTGAGCAATCTAGGTTGCCGCTCTGAAGTTATCTTGGTGACTACTACGTCGTCTCCCCTGACGATGATTCGTATCAGGTGGTACTTGCTCTATGTGTTAACATCACTTTTGACTCATGACCTCTTCTAGTTCACCATGCACCGCTATCCAATAGCCTTTGGTAAACTAAGAGTCATATCCAAGTCAAGAGGTTATCCCGGAACTTAACCAAAACTTCCGCTGCCTCTGAGGCTGCTATTCGGTTATGAGAGAGTCCGAAAAGCGTCCTGCTTATCACTCTTTCATTTCAAGGTTCCACCTCTTTCTAAAAGTGAACACATAGCCTGATATCGACTTTCACTGGTCCTTCCCTGATTTTTGGATCTGAGAATCTGTAATCTAAGAAGATTTCGTCTTGCTCAAGCCAGTACTATGAAAGTACTCTTGCAGCATTCGAATATCCCTTATCCAGATTACTTTGATATCCTCCCACTACGCAAACCGCATAGTTGATATCAGGTTCTTGTTTTACAACATTGCATCTATAATGCTTTCCATACTTGAAGTATAAGAAACTGCTTTGTCCTCATCTATCTCCTTTATGTGTTCGAACACGTACCCTTTAGATAGATGTTTATTCTGTCCCTGAAAGGCAATAACCTTTCTCAGAAGTATGCATGTTAAAAACAAACCTTAATCGTACAAGATATCTAGGAGAAGTACAATGTTCTTATCTCTAGATCATAAGACCTTAAGAACATGCTCTAACTTCTTCTCAATCTTATATCTCGATTTATTTAGACAACCATTATTTTATGTCTGACAATATTTTTACATTGTTGCCAATGATAAAATTTTATCTACATAAATTCTCCGAGAAACACCACCTTGTTTCCATCACTTCTCTAATACACCTTTCGTCTATGCCTTTTGATGAATCCATCAAATGGACTATCCCATCAATTTGCAAGTTCCACGATTCACAACTTTAATTCAATCCATAAATGGATTTACTAAGCTTGTACTCTAAATGATCTAGCCTCTTAACAATAATCCTTATTGTTCCAAGCAGGCACATTTAGATCTAGTACCGCCCTTATGCAGAGCTAGGGGTCGATTTCATCTCTACTAGATCCAGAGTCCGAACTCCTCTAGTCTTATGAATATCTCTGGTTGTCCAACAACCTCCCACTGCAATGGCGTCCCGGTGTATGACAGTAATAACAATAGGTGCAGTATGTGGTGCACTTCTACTCGGTTTGGCTGGTTCCTAGTCTTTTGTCCTTTCTCTCATTTCAAGGTATTACGTCAATTTAGGCTTTGTGGTCCATCTAATAGTCTTCCTCTATGAACCGGACAGGACGTCCCTCTGGTTCATAGTACTATAGAACACACAATACTTCGTTCATCTAGGATATCCTACAACCATATTCAATATGCCGTTGTATCTAGGAATATCCATAGAACATAGGTAGTTCCGAAACAACTTGTTCTCTTACTATTAGATTTCCATTTCTTTACAACGCACCATCTCTACACTCAAGTGTATGGCGCGTTTCTTTGGGATTGAATCCCAATCTTTGAATATGCTATGTGTTATTCAGATAGGTGATGGCCTCCGCGACCGAGTCGCAGGCTCCTAATGGATATACTTTGATGGTTCCCCATAAAAGCTTTGTGTTTATTGACTAGTCAAAACACTTTGTTTTTATGGCACATTAAGTATTCTAATCCATCACCGAGTATTCTCTGAGAGAATTTCTCGTACCTTTCTAATAAACACATATGTCTGCATATCTAATCATTTTCAATACTTGTCTGAATTCTATCCTTTATCCAGAAAGGTCTGCTTAGATGTATTATCCTCCAAATTCAATTCTTAGGTCGGAAGGTCCATTCCTTCAACTTTAATTGATCAAATCAATTTCGACCATTTGAATCTTATTTGAAAATACTACTAAGTATAAGAATTCACAAGTATAATGATTAATAAAGAAATATCTAATAAGTAAAACAAGTTATAGAATGGTTTGTTGCATTTGTGGTAGACTTAGGATCTATCATTCATATATTGCTATCTAATGTACCAGAATAGATAATGCCATTATTTCTTATCAAAATCATCCAATGATTAAAGAAATAAAATATCCATTCATAAATAATAGAAATCCAGAACAAAACGTTCTTTCTAAAATAAAAGGGGTACATAAAGCAATATCTTTGAAATGAAATCCTATTTAACTATTAAAGCAGATAAATGTCTTCCACCGCAACCGCTGCCTCCTCTACAGCTTTGCCCGTGTAGACTCGAATTCTTCCTCTCTAAGTCGCCGGGTTTTCTGGAACCCCTGCATTCAAAAGAATGCACATACCGTCAGTGGCTCCATATCTACACACCAGAATTCTGGTAGATAATACCGCTGACTATGTTTTTACGACTAAGGAAAATTCGTACCTTTGAGGGGACATTCAGACTTCCAGTGTCCCATCTTGTTGCATCGGAAGCACTTACCCTTTGGCTTTGCAGCCCCCATCCGTGGTACAGTCCTCTTGACACCACTGGGTTTCCGGGCTTGCTTCCTTCTCTTGCCCCTACCTCCACCAGGCTTAAAGCCTTTGGACTTGGTAGCTACAAGCGCTTGAGACTTGCCCTTCTTGTAGATCCCCTCTGCCGCCTTTAGTTCAGTCAGGAGTTGCGCAAGAGTATAAGATAGTTTACCCATATTATAGCTCATACGAAACTGCTCAAAACTAGGGGCCAGAGACTGGAGTATGATGTCGACTTGCGTCTCACCATCAATAGAAGCTCCTAGGACCTCAAGTTCATTCAACATACTCATCATCTTAAGAACGTGCTCCCCAACGGGCGTTCCTTCAGATTGAGTAGTCGACATGAGGACTCTCATGGCTTCTTGCCTTGCCGCACGATCTTGCTCCCCAAACATCTCCTTGAGGTTAAACATCATATCATAGGCAGTGTCCATCGACTCATGTTGGGTTTGGAGTACATTTGACATGGAAGCCAAAATATAACACCTAGCCATTTCATCAGCCTTTTTCCACTTCCGATATGTCAGTTTTTCCTCATCAGTTGAGGCAGCCGTGGGCTCAGCAGGGCATACTTCATGGAGTACAAACTTGTACTCCTCCGAAGTTAGGACAATGTCTAAATTTCTCTTCCAATCAATATAGTTGGGGCCAGTGAGCTTATGCTCCTTGAGTATCATAGAAAGTGGGTTCATAGCTATTCTCTAAACCTATAAGCACATTTAAACAAACAATTAATTTAATATCCGATATTATCTCCCTCAAATAATATCATTAAATCACTAATCACATCTAAAATCCCATCAGATAAGGCAAGCCACGATAGTGTGGACGTTTACCCATCCAAATGATTTAGCAATTAGATTTGCTTTGGTCGTACATCACTATAGCGTTACTTCGATGGGAAGGATACTATAGAGCGTACCTAAGTGTAAACCATTACTCAGTATCTAAGAAGATTGTTTGGGACTCGTATATTACCGCAAGCCACGATAGTGTGGACGTTTACGCTAATACATGAACCTTTACTTTCTTCTATAACTGTCTACATCAATCGATCCAAAATCCCATTCAATGCAGCAAGCCACGATAGTGTGGACGTTTACTACACCAAAAGATTTTTATAGTTGACTCCCAATTACTTGAAGCATTCGATTTTGTAAATCAAGACGCGGAGAATCATAAGTGAAACTCGAAGTTTCTAACCAGTGACTCACCATGCGAACAACCCTATCTCTCATTAGATGAGGGAGCCGAGCAGACAATCGATCCATCTATCAAAGAATGGTACGACTGCCTCTAATTTGTGTCATCCACATGACCAAGTGGCTTTGGCTCCATTCCACTCCCCGGGGTGAGAATGAGTCGACTTGAAGTCAGTTTCAGAAAGACAAATTAGGCATTGTTTGATAAACTTAATCAATGTTTCTCGTAAGAGGAATTACAAGAATTCTCCTCCAATGACACATCTATACGAACTTCAAAAGTTCATAAGAGTCACCAAGAGAACAGTAATGGAGACCATGGGAATGTTTCCATCCCCGCTCCCACTTAGCTTTTTATAACAAAGGGATACGCTATCTAATGCATAATTAAACACATAAGCATGCATACAAGTAATAAAGCACATAGCACATAGTCAAAATAATGCTAGAAAAATTATTTTTCCCGACTATCATGGCTTTATTCCATCTCCGTATGCGTCTTCTAGTCTTCAGTCTTCGATCTTGAATGCTCCATGTGACGAGAATATTAATCCCAATATTTAAATCTATTTATTTTCAATAAATCCAAAAGATACTCAATTCGAAAATTAAGTCAATCGAATAAATCAAAAATAAAATTAAATATTATTAATATTTTTATTTATTTTATTTTCCTATCTAATTCCATTAAATCTCTAGAATAATCTATCCAAGTCAAACTTGGAATATTCTAGAAGACTTCTATAATAGAATAAGGAAATAAAATAAATTAGGACTCTTCTACTTTCCAAGATTAATTAGTTTCCATGTCTATGAAAATTCCCATAAAATAGGAATAATCAAATAGAAATAAATTAATTATTTTCCTATCTAATTCTATTAAATCTCTAGATTCCTATTCCAAGTAGAACTTGAAATATTCTAGAAGACTTCCATAATAGAATAAGGAAATAAATATTAATTCTTTTCCTATCTAATTCTATTAAATCTCTAGATTCCTATTCCAAGTAGAACTTGAAATATTCTAGAAGACTTCCATAATAGAATAAGGAAATAAATAATATTAATTAATTCTTTTCCTATCTCCATGAGAGTTCCCATACTTAGGAATACTCAAAATAGGAAAACTTGAATCAATTAGGTAAGTAGTATCTTGGTAGGATTAGGAGTAGCACGGGTTGGGGATCCCCGCACCACCACCACCACCGACCGCCGCCACCACCGGAGAGGGCACCGCCGCCGCCGCCCCAGCTGGCCGGCCACCACCTTGCCGGCGGCAGCCCCAGCCGAGGGGCGATCGACCCCTCCCCATGGCTTCGGTCATGGGGTCGATCATGGGGTTGATCGACCCCCCGGTTCTTCGTCCTCTTCGTCTTCTTCGTCTCATGAGTTCTCCGGTGGTCGTCTCGGCATCGATCCAACGTAAATAAATTACAAGAAATAAATTTACAATTCCGGTATCGATTCTATACATGAAATCGACCCTATACACTTTCCGGAAAACATAGAACGTAATAATAAATCCTAAATTCGGTCAACCCCCGAATTTTTACTATTACAAGCATTCATCCACACAAAACGAATCTCGACATGTCCGAGAGTTTAATAAACGAACAATCATGGTAAATTAAATAGCAATTAATTAAACGAATAATTAACAATTAATTTCAACCATGATAGTCGGAATCCCTGCAAGGTAGAACACAATTGAACACATACATGAACACGAAACCAAACGCTCTGATACCAATTGTTGGAATTCGGTATCCCGGGGTATCAAAAAATTGCGGAACCGATAACCCCAACCGAAAACCCGTCGCCGGAAACCGATCACGAACACCACGAAGAACTGGGCTCGACAAGAGCATCGCCGCGGGATAAACCCGCGGCTAAACCCTAGCCGAACCCCGACGTGGGGTTCGCGATCGCATGCACATGCGATCGCCGGGGCTGCCCAGCAGCCCCCGGTGGTGAGTCCGGCGACTCACCACCGCCTCCGGAGGAGGGCGGTCAGCTCCCAGCTGACCAGCCGCGGCCCAGCCGCGGCGCCCCTCGCGATCGCGCGCCAGCCGCGATCGCACGCCCCGGCCGAAGTCGGGGCTCCTCCCGTGCGCCGTCGCCGTCCAAGGTGGCCGGGGGGGTTCGTCCCGCCGTGGCACCAGCCCACGGCTGAACCCCCAGCGATCGACTTTACGTCGATCGCTTGCCCCTTGTCCGCGCGCCGCGGCGGTCCGAACCCTAGGGTTCGGCCGCCACCCTTCGATCCCGACGGGGATCGTGACGATCCCCGTATCCCGGTCTCGACGTTTCCCGGATCATGTGTTCATGTACATATTACAATTAATATCACATAAAATCACACAAAGGAGTTTATGATTTTACCTTTTAATTCGTTGTGCGGAGAAACGAATCTAAGTTGAAGACCTTACGATCTTCCCACGTATTCCTTGCACTAGCTTGAACGTCGGGTGGGCGACGATCCTCCAAGCTTATGGATCCTCTTCAACTCTCTAGAACTATCAACTATTGATATTCTTGTCTTATGAAAAAGTGAAGACCATGTAGTGCTTTTATAGGCTACGTAGGGGATCTAAAGGAGGTGGAATATTGGGCTTCCAATATTAATGATTAAATTGAGCCCAAGCCCAAATCTATTAATCTCCCATTAATATTAATTAATTTATTTTCCACTATATAAATTAATTGCACTCCCAATATTAAACCATATTATATCAAATAATATTTCTCCGGTAGTATTATTTATTCCGTGTATTTAAGATTTAAATATCCATGAATAAAATTAATTTATTGCTAATTAATTTATATTCATCTCTTGAATCCGAGACTAGTACCATTCAACCTTAATTATTGTGCGGAACGAATCCACTCATGAGGTTTACACAATAATTCCTTTTGAACTCATCTCGGGGATATTATCAACCCTTCCGGGATACACTGTCCTGTCAATCATTCACGGCATGCCATATATAAAATATAGTGACCCAACTTAACCGGTAATTAACCCAATAATTAAATCGGTTAATTCCTTTGGTAAATCAAAGTTACTTATATTAAATATACACACCCGCAACAATATCGGGGATTAAGAATAAAATACTCTGAGACTCGAATCGATTATCGCCGGCAATCCTAATCGATGAATCTCTACGATCCGCTCAATACACCAAGTGTACAAGTGTGATAAAATAATTAAGACAAATTATTTTCTCTCTCACACAACGACTATACCGATGGATTGGTCCGGGTCCATCTAGGTCGTGAGCCACTGTTTGATTAAATACGAGTAACCGATAGTATGATCTTCTGTGTGGGGCCCGACACACCATACTAACTACAACGTATAAAATCCAGGACTATGATTTGCATATATTTAATTAATAATAATTAAAAGCAAACAATTGTTTATTTAATAGATTAAATGCTATGATCGGGAGTTTATCGTTACTTAAATCTAGACATTAAGTACACAACTCCAACAGATTTCCCAAGGCCATTATTAGTGATGGTGGAAAGCATTTTTGTAACAAACTCTTCGAGAAACTCATGGTCAAGAATGGGATCAATCACAAGATATCAACTCCTTATCACCCTCAGACATCGGGCCAAGCCGAAACAAGCAATCGTCAAATCAAAGCCATACTCGAGAAGACCGTCCGACCCTCACGTAAAGATTGGTCCGACAAACTCAACTCGGCACTATGGGCGTACCGAACCGCGTATAAGACGGTTATTGGAATGAGCCCGTATAGGATTGTGTTCGGGAAATATTGCCACTTGCCGGTTGAAGTGGAACATCGAGCTTATTGGGCAATTAAAGCCACGAATATGGATCTTATGCAAGGAGGAGAAAATCGAGCTTTAGCATTGTCTGAGTTAGAGGAATTGAGGAACGAGGCGTACGAGAATTCCCGAATTTATAAAGACAAGGTGAAGGAGTTCCATGACAAGCGAATCAAGAATAAGGAACTCAAGGCCGGGATGAAAGTTCTTCTCTACAATTCACGCCTCCGGCTTTTTCCCGGTAAACTCAAGTCCCGTTGGAGTGGACCACATGAGGTGATTGAAGTATTTCCATATGGTGTCGTCAAGCTCTACAACGAGCATACAAAAGAGACGATACAAGTTAATGGCCACCGAGTGAAGCCGTACATTGAGCCCTATATGGAGGGAAACTCACAGAAAATTGGAGTAGAGTTGATTCTACTCGAGGATGCCTCCTATGAATAAAGAGATTATTGGTCGAGCTCGAGACGATAAACGAGCGTCGCGTGGAGACTAGTCCACGGACCGTAATGCTCTTTCGGGTCCCAAAATGAGCGCCTCGTGGGGGCCTACCCACGAATTGTCAAGCTCACGACGTTAAATGAGCGTTTTTACAATCGGGGCACCCGGAGTTTTATTATTACAGTCGCAAGGACTTGAGCCGAGGAAGAGATGAATCAGAATTAATTACAAGGGCTGGGGCTCCAGCGAAGCGCCCGCTACACCCCCCAAGCGGCCGCTTGGGGGTACTTCCAGCCGAATCTGATTACTAGGGCAAGCGCCCGCTACACCCCCCAAGCGGCCGCTTGGGGGTCTCTCCAGAAGTCCCTGCTAGGCTTCCCACGCGGCCGCCACACCCCCCAGGCGGCCGCTACGCTGAAGAAAGAAATAAAAAAAATAAAAAATAATTTAAGTCTTTTATTTAGGTTTTTGAATGTGGAGTCTTAACCTAATATTCATCCGCCTCCCTCCTCACGACACACATTCAAAAATTTACTTCGCCCCACTCCAACCCTATCTCCGATCGCAGCCGCCACCATCTCCGACCACCGTGACCCGTTCCTACCGTAGCTCCGACCACCGTCCGAGCCTACCGCCTCTCCTCCTGCTCCGTTGACCACCGCGAACCGCCTCCACCGCAACCCATCTCTCCGCCGTCCGTCCAGCTGCGCAACCACCGCGCCGCCGCCGTCTCCATCTCGCCCCCTGCTCAGCCTCCCGAACCGCCACCAAGCCGCCTCTGCATCTCCGGCCGACCACAGGCACGCCGCAACCACCCCCTGTAACCTCTTCTAGCTCCGATCACCGCCATCCCAGCCCGTTTCCGTCGACCCGAGAACTCCAGCATCCCGTCAATCCTTCTCGACTCAGCCCCGATTCCTTAGCACGGCAGTCCCGTGCGTAGCCCCGTACAACCTCGACTCATTCCGGTAATTTTCGATACTTGCTCTTATCTCCGTTTATGGCTCCGAAAAAACGTTCACGAACCGGAGAAGCTTCGTCTTCTGGTCCGGCTCCCGATTCCGAGTACCGTGATGTCGACCTTAGTATGGACTACGGGGCCAATTTCCCAATCTTCGACATCAATGAAGGAGACCTCTTTCTCCGTTTCAAAGAGCAACTGAACAAGGCGATTTGGCCTCGCCCGATTGATTGGAGAATGGTCGAGTTATTGGGGGATGAGTTCAAAACACACCTCGAGGTGATCTTGGACCGATTAGGCTTGAAGAAATACGCAAAGATGGACTTTGGCTACTCCGAGACATTAGGGCTCGAGATGTTGTGCACGGTCGAAGTGGAGGATGAAAAGATAATGACTTGTCGATTGATGGGAAAAGATTGTTCGTTCACTATGACCGATATGGAAGAGGCCTTTGGTTTCCCTTCTTCCAAGGTAACTCGAGCTATAACCGAGAGCTTCAATGCATTTTCGACTTGGGAAAAATTTGCGGGGGGTGCTTCTTGGGCTGCTGGGGGTTCGCAAGAGGTCTACCTCGTTGACTTTGCCATGGTTGTCGCGCACCGCTTCCTCTCTTACAATATCTCGGGGAAGAAGGAGGGAAGCAAGGTCAACACTACCGAGCTATATTTTCTTAGTCAAGCGTCTCGTGGAAAGCGTTGTTCTCCGGTCCAATACATTTGGAACCAAATCCGAGCTTTGAAGGGCCGCGGCGTGTGCCTTCCCGCATTTTTCCACATTGCCACCGTCTTGGCATCCTACAAGAAGCTCGTTGATTTCACGGGCCCCGTTCCCGATCATTTGCTTTTCACTCGCAAGCCCGAGACTATAAACGGAAAGATGCTTAAGAGATACCTCACGGACAACAACACTATCAAGACGTACAATGATCGCTTCGGTAGTACCGCACCGGAGCCCGAAGTTCCCGAACTCGAAGATTCGGCTACTAACCAAGAGTCCGATACTCCTCCGGCACCTCGCCCCGCTTATGGACGCATGCATCCGGATGACCTCGCCGCCATTTCTAACATGGTCGACGCCCGTTTCAACGACTACGAGGAACGCTCCAAGCGCTACCACGACGAACGCTACGACGCCTTGACTTCTAGCCTCGCCAACCTCACTTCGTTGTTCCGAGGCCAATACCCGCCGCCTTCCGAGCCATGAGGATCGACCGTACCTCCGTACGGTCGCGGTATGTACATAGTTTCTTTCTTTTTCTTTTGTGTCGTGTTTTCTCTTTTCGCTTCTATTTCTTTGTTGCTTGGTGTGGTTTGTTTTCTTTCTTTTGTGTAGGTCGTCACTCCTCGACACTCTTGGACTTATCGGTTGGGTTCGCACTTCCGGAGCTCTCTATCCATGAGGACACGGATTAGCCCAAGTGTGGGGGGGTTTGCTTTCTTATCTCTAGCTTTATTTTCCCTTCTTTGTGCCTTTTGTGTGATTGTCTCTTTTGTGGTTGATGTCGTGTACACTCCTCCCCATTTTATGTGCTATGATTTTCATGAGAGCATACAATAGATGATTCATATGCCGAGTATTTTATTTCGTCTCTTGGAGTTATTGGTAGATGTTTGGTGCTAAAGGTCGGTACATGAATAATTTTGACCCCGTGATTAGTCGTTGTGAAGTAAATTGAGATAATTGCATGTTGCTATGTCACCTTCCGAATAACCTTGTGAGATTTTGAGCCATATTAGCTTTATTCTTCGTGTGACATCTCTCTTTGTATTTCTCGAGCTTCTTACTTTCTTTGTTCTATGTCATGTGTGCCCGTATGGACTAGAGATAACTAAACCGTACTTAGATTGCTATTTGAGGCTTTATGTCATAACTTGCTTGATCCTGAAAGTGATTGGGATAGGATCGATTAGGATAACCGTTTTAGCCTCTCTTTGTTGACCCGGAGCCCGTCGTGGGACACCCTAGTAGCCCCGTTGAGCCTACGTTAAGCCTTTTTCTTCTTGTCCTATTTACCGTGAAGGAGGGAGACGAAGGATTCATTTGGTTGGGGTGTGAGTTGGAGGGTGTTGAGTTTTGTTTGTGATTTTTGTATTTGTAATAAATTCGAGACATGCTATAAGTCTCCAAAAAAAAAAAAAAAAAAATAGAAAAAGAAAAATGAGACAAGTCATAAGTCTCCAAAAAAAATAGAAAATCGAGACATGTTTAGTCTCCAAAAAAAAAAAAAAAAAAAAAAAGAGTTTTATTAGTAGTAGAAGCCAATAATATGTATAGTCGTTTGCTCGGGTTGATTTGTAGAGTGTTGGTGCACGTTTCATTGTTGGAGGTGTAGAGGATGTTGTGTAAATTGACGGATGTTTGGTGTGGAGGAGACGCGTGATTGTACAAGATTAGTCCACTTTATCCCAAATATTCCCGAATACCCTTAGCCGAGCCCCATTACACCCGATTTATCGATCTCCCTTGATTCTTGAGATAGCATACTTTGATTAGTGGAGAATACGATTTGAATACGTGTTTAGTTGATGTTCTTAGGCATACATGATGTTATTTGAAGCTCATCCTTTGTTCCATTTGTGCTTATTTTCTTTCTTGTGTGCACAATTTATTCATTGTTTGTATCTTTCACTTGTGTACGATTTTGAGTGGAGCCCTCTTCTGGAGAGTAAAAGAATAGAGTGAATCTTAGCGAGGGAAGGTGAGTGGTGACTTGTGAGGACTCTCTTTCGTTCTTTGTAGCTTCTAGTCATTTCGGGTCAAGTTTATGCATGTTTACTTTTTCCGTACGCACCGGGGGTTTATTCGTAATTTTTGAGGGATTGAATATTTGATTGGCATGTTGTTTGATTCGTGTTGTGCTCTCGTGATCGTTTGCTTGAGGACAAGCAAGAAACTAAGTGTGGGGGAGTTTGATGTGTGCGTGTTTTGTGTGTTTTTCTTATGTCATTTTGAGTCGTTATTTGTCGTTTAGTTTCGTATTCCTCTTGGCTTGGTGCGTTTTATGCGTTGGTGTAGTGTGCAGGGAACATTTGGTGTTACTATCAACTTTCGGAAGTATTGGCGAGTAGACGATTGGACGAGTGGACGAGTGGACGAGACAACGAGCCGACGAGCCGAGGAGACTGCCCACCCAGGCAGGCGGCCGCTTGACCCCCCAAGCGGCCGCGCAGCTGAGCAGGCAGGTGGCTACGGGAAGCAGGGCACGCGCCCGCTTGACCCCCCAAGCGCCCGCTTTGTGCTGCGTTTGACTTTCTTTGACCGACGCGAATTGT
This sequence comes from Euphrasia confusa, assembly GCA_954870475.1. NCBI lineage: Eukaryota > Viridiplantae > Streptophyta > Magnoliopsida > Lamiales > Orobanchaceae > Euphrasia > Euphrasia confusa. Next base: position 12,943,327 of record OX940954.1, read on the forward strand.
ACAAGAATAGGGTTTGACCCTATTCGAAAACACTTTTCTTTTCTCAGTTTTTTTTACGCACTTGGAGACGATTGATTGGGTACTTAGAGAGAACACTTGGAGACGCTTTTCATCTACTTTTGATTGCTTTGCTTGTATTCGAATCCGGTAAAAGTCGGAGTTCACCGCCGATAGATGTTTTGATTTCGTTATTAATCGTAGTAAGTTTTCTTTTCGATTTGTCTTCGTTTTCTTTATTGCTTTATTACTTCGTATTGTTTCTTGTTCGTCTAATCATGATCTCGCATAATTTTATATCTTCGCTTTCGATTAAAGACATGAGTAGCTAAATATTTTGATTAGGGTTAGGGGTTCAATTGTCGATAGTAAAAGTGAGATCTTGAATTGCTTGAAAGGTGTTTGATAAAAGGTCTTTTGAACTTGAATTTGAATTGATCAAACCATAATCGAGCCAACCGGAAACGGGCGTTGTTTTATGACTTTTGCAAATCAAAACTTAACTTTGAAACCGAGAATTTGAATTCCCGATCCCTAATCCTTTCCCTTATCATTTCACTTACTCGACTTTTATTTTTGCTCTCTCGTTTATTCATAGCCATTTATTAGTTTAAAACAAAACCAAAAACAACTCATGCATTATGCTATTTCTTTCTCTTTTTCTCGTTGCAAATAAATAAACACTTTTACACGCCGATAGTAGTGTTCCTTGAGATCGACTCGGGCAAGTTGCTCCGGCAATTAGTTCGACATAAATTTAATTGATTTCGCCGCTATAAGTGAAACTCGAAGTTTCTTACCAGTGATTCACCATGCGAACAACCCTATCTCTCATAGAATGAGGGAGCCGAGCAGACAATCGATCTAGTCATAAAATGACACGAAAGTCTCTAATTTGTGTCCTCGACATGACCAAGTAGCTTTGGCTCCATTCCACTCCCCGGGGTGAGAATGAGTCGACTTGAAATCAGTTTCAGAAAGACAAATTAGGCATTGTTTGATAAACTTAATCAATGTTTCTTGTAAAAGGAATTACAAGAATTCTCCTCCAATGACTTGTCTATACGAACTTCAAAAGTCCATAAAAGTCACCAAGAGAACAGCAATGGAGACCATGGCATTGTTTCCAATCCCTCTCCCACTTAGCTTTTTATAATAAGGGATACGCTATCTAATGCATAATTAAATACACATAAGCATAATAACAAACATACATTTCATGCAAGTACGTACACAAATAATCAAATAATTACTCAAGTAAAATTATTTCTCGACTATTCGTACCTTGATGAATTCCTGCATGCTTGTCTTGAGTCTTCATTCTACGTCTTGAATACTTTGTCGAGTGACGGAAAAATTCTTTGATTTTCATATTTAATTTTATTTTAAATAAAATCCAAGATTCCAATTCAAAAAAAAAATTGAATCAATCTAATGATTTTAAATAAAATACTCCAATTAAATAAAATCAATTCCATTCATTTCCATATTTAATTCTATTTTAAATAAAATCCAAGATTTCCAATTCAAAATAAATTTTGAATTAATCTAATGATTTTGAATAAAATACTTAAATTAAATAAAATCAATATTACTAAAATCCATTGATTTCCATATTTAATTCTATTATAAATAAAATCCAAGATTTTCCAATTCAAAATAAATTTTGAATTAATCTAATGATTTTAAATAAAATACTTAAATTAAATAAAATCAATATTTTAATAATTTCTCAATCCTATTTAAATTAGATCTCAGGAATCCTAATCAAAATCGAATTTTGATTCTTCTTAAGACTTCTAATCCAAGTAGGTATAGGATATCTAGAGAAATTAGGATTTTCTTTCCTTATTTCAATCTCCATCTAATTCCATTATTTAATTCCATAATTAAGAAATCTAATCCAAATAAAATTTGAATTAATTCCAAAATTAAATTAAATAATATTAAAAAAATTAAATTATTTCCGGAAAGATCGGATTTACCGGGACGAACCAAGAACGAGACCTGCTCGAATCAAAGGTCCGTGCCGATCGAACCACGCACAGCACTTGCCTAGCCATGCACACCAACGTGCACCTAGCCATGCACATGTACATGCATGTAGAAGGCCATGCATCAAGAATGAATTAATTCATTCAGCAAGTCTTTCACCATGCAATTCACGCACAACCACCAAAAAAATACATGGTGTCGTCCGACAACAAAAAAAGATGTCGGCCGACACCTTTTGCAAATTTCAGCAGCAGGCAAATTTCGATCGTCTTCTCCGGCGAGGGGCGCAGCGGCCTAGTCGATCTCCGGCACGTCGTCGCCATCGACTTGCTGCGACCCACCGCACGAACAGCCCGCGATCGAGATCGCCGAGCTCGACTCCGAAACCGCGATTAAGATTGCCGCAAATGCGACCGCCGAGCTTAGCCTCCGGCTGCCGGCGAACCACCACCACTGGTGGCTTACGCCGGCACGCCCAGCCGTGCCCCGCTTCACGTTCAGCACCACACACCGAGCATATCTCCCCGGCAGCCCGCCCGATTAAGAAACCGTCCGCGATGCCGCCAACGCAACCACCGAACGCAGCCGCCGGTTGCCGGCGAACCACCACCACTGGTGGCACACGCCGGCATGCCCAGCCACGTCTAGGTCACGCCCAGCAGCCCGCACAGTTCCTTCGAGCCTAGGTATTCCGCAATCGATTTCGGTTCGATTCAATTGTTCTGAAAAAGCCTCGTTTTTAATAATTAATTTTTTCGACCAAGACAATTCATACAAGAGATAAAACATAGACGTAGAACAATATATATAGCACAATAATTTAATAAATTAAATTAATCTATGGCCATATACATCGAGAATCGATTATCGAAACAATTAACGAAAAACGTAACCGTACGCTCTGATACCAATTGTTGGAAATCGATCACCCGGAGTCGTCGTAAAACCGACTCCGATCGACGTTCCGGAAACCACGACTCTACAGCCCGGAGCCACCGCCTGAGGAACGCTCAATTGAGCCCTAGCCGCGGCGAAGCCGCGACTTGTCGATCGTTCCCCGCGGGGCGATCGCCCGCCTCTAAGGCGAGCGTGGGCTGCCTAGTCGAGGGCTCCATGCCGGCGATCCATCCCGCCGGGTCCTCGAGTCGCCGGTGGTCCGGCGATCCTTGATCGCCACCTCCCGACTCGTCCCGGTTTGGATCCCCGTTTATCGGATCTTGTTTTTCGATAATATTTCAATAAACATGAATTAAATAGCGGAAATATTTAATTCACCTTTCGATTCGTTGTGCGGAGAAACGAGATCTTATTGAAGACCTTGAGACCTTCCCACGTATTCCTTGCACTCGTTCGAACGTCGGGTGGGCGACGATCCTCCGAACTCTATGGATCTCTTTCTCTCTGATTAGACGTTTTTGTGCGCGTCTCTCGTCAAAATCCGAGGTCAATTGTAGCTTGACTCGGTATCAATCCAAGGAAACGAAAGAGATATGTTCTAGTGTATGAAAAGTAGAAGAAACGTCGATCATTATACTAAATCCTAGATTCATTTTGAAACTCTCGAATAAAATGGAAATTTTGAAGTAAACAATTAGGAAAAGACTCGGATGATTATACTACAAACTCGACTTCAAATTGTTTCTACCTTTTTCAATCTATATAATCGACAATCGAAAGTCAAGTTCCCGGTCGGGTTGCTTAACTCGTTTTTCAACGTTTAATTCACTTGATTAATCGCTCTCGGTCAAGTTACGATATCAAGAGTTTGACGTTTATACAAGATCTTCCGGTTAAACAATTATCCGTCTAATTCTTCATATAAACACCCGAGTAAGGAAATTAGTTCAACATCTTAAGCAAAGTTCGAATAATGAGAAATACGACAAATGAAAGCGAAACGTTTAAAATGCACTCAAAGATAAACAAGAAATTAAACAAGAGAATTGAACAAAGAACTAGTTTAGAACAATCTTTAATTAACCAAAGGAAATTCATTTAAAGAAACATTCTAACATTATCAATTCTAAAACATTCATAAGTGTTTGCAAGATTCGAAAATAGCATGAAAAGAGATTAAACAAGTGTTCTAGAAAATGAAATAGCAACTACTATTACGGTGAATTAAACGGCTCGTGACTTGAACGTGAATCTCGAAGTTGTCGGCTCCGAGTGGATCGTCTCCTTTTCCCCGACTCAATTCCCAGGCGAAAGATATCTCGAAAACCTATTTTTCTTCGCCTAAATACCTCAGCAAAGTCGCCCATAACCGCCTTGAACTGCCACAAAAACGGCGACCGCCGTTTAGCTTCCGCGACCGCCGTTTGAATTCGGCGACCGCCGTTTACAAAACGGCGACCGCCGTTTTGCCCAAAAATCCAAGCTGAGTAGGCTGCATCTTTTCGACCCTTTCGGCGGTCGCCATTCGGATTTCGGCGCCCGCCGTTTTATCCAGCGACCGCCGTTTCTCTTTTGGCGCTCGCCAATTCTGTTTTTCCAGCTTTCTCTCGATTTCTCGACTTTTCTCGGCTACCGACCTACAAAATCATACTCAACCCACTCCAATACACCCCGTGAGATCAAATCATACAAAAACATCAAACATCAACTAAAACGATAAAAACAAACAACACACGACTCTCAAACGAAACAAAACGTAAACGAAAAATAACACAAAAACGACATAAATCACCCCCCCACGCTCAAATCCTTGCTAGTCCCGAGCAAGGTAAAATCATCAACAACATGTTTGCACCAATCACGTACTTTGAACTCACTAACCAACCACAAACCAACCACTTGTCAAGAACGAGAAAAACAAGAAATATGAAACATGTCACTCAAACTCACCAACTCTCGTATCATATCCCTCGGAAATAAAAATGGTAAGTCATCACTCCTCAAGCACATCGAGAATATATAAATCGATTCATCACAAGAACATTCACATACTTTGACAAAGAAGAACAAGAATCGGAATAAGATTGCATCAAGGTAGGCTCGGGTCATAGGTAGGAATCGAAATTATAATAATACAAGTAAAATCGCTCTCGACACCTCCCTCCACCAAATGTACTCACAATCACCCTCCTACTCCAAATGCAAATCATTCAACCCTCCTTTTAACATCAATACACATCATAAACTACATGTTCTCGACAGGCTAATATTATTTACTACTCCCGCTTTTTACTCTTTTTTTTTTTTTACTCTTTTTCTTTCTTTTCTCATTTTTTTTCCTTCTTTTTGGTTTGCTTTTTTTTTATTTTTCTTTCCTAATCAATTGTTTTCACAATCGAATAGTATTCATTTTTTTTTTTTATATAGGGAGTAAGCTTTTTCTATATAGTATGCCTTATACGAGAAAACATGTTCAATACATCTCAATACCCCATAGTAACCTTCTCAATCAAAGATATAACACCCTCTCTACCTCACATCTCTCGTGGAACTCTCGGTTACAAGAAAAGGCTCATGTAGGCTCAACAGGTTAACTAAGGAGTCCCTCGACGGGCACGGTCATTTTGGGGAATTTTTAAATATGTGGAGTTAAATCCTAGAAATCTCAAAACGTCATTTCCCTATTCTCAACCAAGTCAAAACAACTTCATATTCATGCAATGTCTCAACAAAGTACAATCATTCATTCTCGAAACAATTCCAAAGAAATATCATGTTCAACACTCGAGGAATATCACAAGTACTCTCCAAAGAAAATAGGCTCAAAAGCTCCCATGAATATATATATAGCAAGGAAAGAAACTCATGAATATCATATACTCATTTTCTCGACACTTAACAAGTGGTACATCCTACAAACCGAGTAAGTTCAAGCAACAACTTGACCATATCCACATGCAAACACACCACATTCGGAACAAAATCAAATTCTTGAGCGTAGAAGAGTAATTCAAACAAAACACACAAACTATAAATGGAAAGAACATAACTAAACCACACAAAACAATTAAGCACCAACACATATATACAAATACATAAACGAAAAGAAAAGAAAAAGTACCTAGGTCGTGCCAAGCACGACCTCTCTCACATATGGGGTGGTGGGAAGTGGCCTCCTCCTCTAGCATAGGCCTCCAATCGAGTCGTCCAACGTTGGTCATTTTCCTCCAACGCCTCCCTTACAATCCGGCGGTTGGTTTCCTCGTAGTAGCTCCTCTCGACCGCCATCCGATTATTCCATGTAGCCTCGTCGAGAGCCATGCGGTCCATCCTCGCATTAAGTGCATCATATGCCCTAGCATTGGCATTGATTATTTCTTGGAGATCGTCGGGATGCATTCTCCCCGAATCCGAGTAGTAGTTCCCGGTTTGAGGAATCTCGTATGAAGGACTCCAATTCATTCCCGAGTTAGTCCATCCGGCATCTTGGTTCCCTTGTGCTTCGAAGTCCGTGTATGCTTGCTCCCACACCGGATCTCTGGTCGGCGTCCCGTCGACAACATTATGTCCCCATCCGGACGATGAACCCGCTCTCTCTCGCATAAGGTTCTCCTCTTCAAGTTGAGCCGCTCTCAAAATCGAAGAACTCACTCTTTCTCCCGCCAACTCCAATTTCCATTTTTGAATACGGGCCGCATTCTTTTGTCGATAATCCATCATGACTTGTGGATCCTTGGCGGTTCGGATTTCATGCGGCACAAACTCTCCGGCCAAAATTAATCCGCTAGCCTCAAACTCTTCAACATCCAAAGCTCGCGGTACTTCCCACGGCTCTCCATTATACGTCTCATCATCTTCACCAATAATTTGATTGTTAATTGCAAGGTGTCGAGCAAATTGGAACAAGGCCCCTCGAGTCCGTATCCCTCTAGCCGCTTGATCCATCAAACCCCACACTTTCTTCAATGGAGTCGAGTCATGTCCATTCACGGCCGCATTAATGAACGAGAACTCCAAGGAGTTTACTTTGTTTCCCTCCACCTTTCCGAAGATGTTGTAGGTCAAGAACTTGTGGACTATGCATAGCACGGGATCGATGAATGCAATTGAACGACCGTGATCCTTCCATTTCTCATTCGGGCCGGCTAACTCTTGCCAATGTGTTGTCTTCACGGTCCCACTTTCACGTTCTTCGGTAAGCCTACGCTCTCCATCTTGAATTCCGAACACCTCGTCCATACTTTTTTCCGTTATCGTGACCTCTACTCCATTGAGTCGACACGTAGCATATGATGGCTTCCTCTTTTCATTAACTAGCTTGAATGTGCTAAGCATCTCCAATCCAAGCTTCGTGGAGTACTTGAAGTCCATCTCCGCGAATATCCTTAGGCTCATACATTTGAAAATCTCTATAATCCTCTCCGTAACTTTCAATTTCTCCATTAACTCCCAATCAATCGGACGTGGTAAAATATGTTCTCCTTTCGATATCAATTTCTGGAAAGCTATCCCTTCTTTGTCGTCGAAAATCGGAAACGGGGCTCCATAGCGGTCGGAGATGTCTCGAGGTCCGGTTGGAGTGGAAGTGGTCGTGGCTCCTCGTCCTCTTTTCCTTGGTGGTGGTGGTGTATTATCCTTATCTCCAGCCCTTGTGTTAGAACGCCCCATGGAATTGATTCGAAAAGTTGAGAATTGTGGTTCGAAACTTTCGTCGAACACCTTGTGTGCACTCTTGAAACCTTCGAATATCTTGATAATTGGCCGATGAAATTCCCCAAAACCTGCAAACAATGATCTCAAGATGATGTGTAAGTGATTTTATGGAAGAAATTTGAGTGAAATCGATGAAGTAGTGAGGGAGAAATCGCAAGAGAGAAAAATGAAGAAAAAGGATTTTTGTGTTTTGTGTTAACTGCCTTAACCCGCTCCTTTTAATTCCCAGAATTGCAAAAACGGCGACCGCCGTTTTGGTTTGGCGGTCGCGGAAATTCTTCGGCGGTCGCTGAAATGTAAATGGCGACCGCCGTTCGTCCAATTTTTATGCAGATTACTAGGCCCCGTTTTTCACCAAATTCGACGCCCGCCGTTTTGGTTTTGACGACCGCCGTTATGCTGTGGCGACCGCCGTTTTGTATTTGGCGGTCGCGGAAATCCTTTTCCCCTCGATTTTTCTTTTTCAGCCCTTTTTCTTCAAATTCGACGACTTCCGAGCTCATCCAAGTCCATAGCCTTATTCATGCTCAGTTTAATGTCCAGAGCTAGACTTATTCATACTTTTGGAATTCAAACATCAACTTCCTCGAGTCGAAAAGCCTCGACTTCCTCGTTTTTCGACTCGCCTTCGTAATATCGTTTCACAAGATGCCCGTTGACTTTGAACTCATGCTCGTCATCTTCCTTCTTCAATGTAACTGACCAATTCTCATGCATTGCTACAACTTCATATGGTCCGACCCACCTTGATTTTAGCTTTCCCGGAAATAATCGAAGTCGGGCATTGAATAAAAGTGCTTTCATACCCGGTTGTAAGTCTTTCTCAACTAATTTCCGATCATGTGCCTTCTTCATCTTGACCTTCGAGATCTTAGCATTCTCATATGCTTCATTTCTCAATTCCTCGAGCTCATCAATTTGTAATGCACGCTCCTTTCCGGCTTTCGTCATCTCCAAATTCACCCTTTTAATAGCCCAAAAAGCCTTATGCTCAATCTCAACCGGTAAATGGCACGACTTCCCATACACTATTTGGAACGGAGTTGCATTAAGGATCGTCTTGAAAGCCGTCCGGTAAGCCCAAAGTGCCTCTCGAAGTTTTTCCGGCCAATCTTTCCTCGATGGCTTCACGGTCTTAGCAATAATCGTCTTGATTTGATTGTTGCTCGTCTCAGCTTGACCGGAAGTTTGAGGATGGTAAGGAGTAGCTACTCGATGATCAATCCCATTTAATCTCATCAACCTCTTGAAAAGTTTGTTGCAAAAATGTGACCCTCCATCACTAATGATAGCTTTTGGAAATCCAAAACGAGAAATGATATTCTCCTGCACAAACTTTATAACAACATCAGCTCCACAAGTTCGAGTGGGGATTGCCTCAACCCACTTCGAAACATAATCAACGGCTAATAAGATGTATTCGTACTTGTTAGCATTAATAAAAGGACCCATGAAATCGATACCCCATACATCAAAAATTTCGCAAACAAGATTAACTTGCATGGGCATTTCGTTCCTTTTACCAATGTTACCAATTCTTTGACATCGATCACATGAAAGAATAAAGAAATGAACATCTTTAAACAAAGTAGGCCAGAAAAAACCCAATTGTAGAATCTTAGCTCCGGTCTTCCTACTTGCAAAGTGCCCACCCGATGCATCTTCATGACATTTAGAAATGATAGCTCGCTGCTCTCCTTCCGGTACACATCTTCTCAACAAGTTGTCCTTCCCAAGCTTGAACAACAAAGGATCGTCCCAATAGTAATACCTACACACATGCAACAAACGTTTGCGTTCTTGGGAAGTAATTCCCTCACGCATCTCTCCACTTGCCAAATAGTTAGCAATGTCGGCATACCATGGAACTTTTTCATCAATAGCATTTATAAGCATGGATTGTTCATATGGAAAATTTTCAGAGATAGGAACATTAGCAATCACATTATTATCACAAAACTCAAGTCTAGACAAGTGATCGGCAACCGCATTTTCACAACCTTTCCTATCTCTTATTTCCACATCAAATGCTTGCAACAAAAGTATCCATCTTATGATTCTCGGTTTAGCTTGTGCTTTAGTCATCAAATACCTAAGAGCCGCATGATCACTATGAACAATCACTTTAGTACCAAGCAAATACGACCTAAATTTGTCTAGCGAGAAAACAACCGCTAACATCTCTTTTTCCGTGGTTGTATAATTTACTTGTGCATCATTCAAAGTCATACTAGCATAATAAATCACATGCAACATCTTATCTATTCTTTGACCCAACACCGCACCTACAGCAAAATTCGAAGCATCACACATTATTTCAAATTCAAGATTCCAATTAGGTGATACAAGAATAGGTGCACTCACAAGCTTTTCTTTCAAAGTTTTAAATGCATGCAAACATGAATCATCAAAGACAAACTCAACATCTTGACCAAGTAAATGACACAAAGGTTGTGCAATTTTTGAAAAGTCTTTAATGAAACGTCTATAAAAACCGGCATGCCCGAGAAAACTTCTTACACCTTTCACATTGACCGGGGGTGGCAAATTTTTAATCACTTCAATTTTCGAGGGATCAACTTCTATCCCCCTTCTAGAAACCACATGCCCAAGTACTACCCCTTGTGTAACCATAAAATTAGATTTTTCCCAACTCAAAGTAAGGTTAAACTCAATGCATCTTTTTAAAACCGTGTCAATCTTTTTCAATGCATCATCAAATGACGAACCAAACACGGAAAAATCATCCATAAACACTTCAACAAAATCTCCCACCATCTCAGAAAATATGGAAAGCATGCAACGTTGAAACGTACCTGGGGCATTGCAAAGCCCAAATGGCATCCTCTTCCATGCGAAAGTTCCAAAGGGACTCGTGAATGTCGTCTTGGATTGATCCTCCGGAGCTATGAAAATTTGGTAATAACCTGAAAGTCCATCAAGATAATGATATAAGAAATTACCAGCAAGTTTATCTAGCATTTGATCAATAAAAGGTAACGGAAAATGATCCTTTTTCGTTGCGGCATTTAACTCCCGGTAATCCATGCACATTCTCCAACCGGTTCGTTCTCTTGTAGCAATGAGTTGACCCGCTTCGTTCTCTTCAACCGTTATCCCTCCTTTCTTAGGAACCATATGAATCGGTGATACCCATTCACTATCCGCTGCCGGTACAATCAAGCCACCACCATGTAGCTTGATAATTTCCTTCTTCACGACATCACTAAGAAGTGGATTTAGTCGTCTTTGGGGCTGCCTCTTCGGAGTAGCATTCTCGACCAAATTAATCCGATGCATGCACATAGAAGGGCTGATTCCCTTCAAATCCTCAATGCTCCAACCAATGGCCGCCTTGTTTTCTTGTAAAACTTCAACCAATCTCACCTCTTCCTCAACGGTCAACTTTGATGATATGATGACCGGTTTGTTTTCACCTTCCTCCAAAAACATGTACTTGAGATTAGGAGGCAAATCCTTCAAAACCAACTTCACACTCTTCGTTGGTAATGAAACATCTTTCTTTCGGTCTTCTCCCCCCACGCTCAAGTCGACAAACCGTGGAGCTTGTTCATTCTCTTCTAGCTCTTCCAAATCATCATCTCCAAGCTCTACTTCATTCTCTTCCTTAATCTCCAAGGCTTGCATCGTCAATGTATCAATCACATCAACAAATGAACTCTCTTCCATTAACGTTGCAGCTGGAGCAATGTTCTTCTTTCTCACCGAAATCGAGACCGTCTCTCCAAGTACCGACATTTGGAGTTCTCCCTTCTTTACATCGATTAGAGTGTTGGTTGTAGCCATGAACGGACGTCCCAATAAGATAGAGTGGTCTTGGGAATTCTCCGGTATATCACCAACATCTAACACGACGAAATCTACCGGAACTATCAACCCTCCGACTTCAACTAAAATATCTTCAACAATTCCTCTAGGATACCTCACCGATCGGTCAGCAAGTTGAAGACAAATCCTCGTCGGCTTCAAGTTATCTAGCTTTAATTGGTCAAATATAGCCGACGGCATCAAATTGATCCCGGCTCCCAAGTCTAGCATACCGGACACCTCATTTCCGGACCCGATCACAATTTTGATCACAAAGCTTCCCGGATCACTCTCTTTTGGTGGTACTTGGTGTTGCATCACGGCACTAGCACCTGCAAACAACACAACTTTCTCGTTCTCCTCGAACTTTCTCTTGTTAGAAGCCAATTCTTTAAAAAATTTCACATAAGAAGGAATATTAGAAATCATATCAAGCAAAGGGACATTTACCTCAACCTTTGCTAGAAGATCGTAAAGTTGCTGAAATTGTTGATCCTTCTTTTTGTTCCTAAGCTCAGTCGGATAAGGAACAGGAGGCTTATACGGATTCTTCGACTTATGAAGAACTACCCTTTCACTTCTGGCCTCGGCTTCTACTATCTTTCTTCTCTTTCTTTCCTCTTCTTTCTCATCACTTTCAACTTCCTCTTCTACTTTTTCCTCCTCTTTCTTCTCGCAAACAATCTCCTCAATGTCTTCCTCATTCTCAGAAATCGGATCACTCTCAATTTTATCCTCTTTTTCACCCGGCATCCTTACTTTATTATCAATAACCTTACCCGACCTTAACACCGTAAGAGCCTTGGCATGGGATGGTTGACTTGGTAGTCTTCCCGACTCTTCCTTAGCTTGCATCTTCCCAAGTGTAGTCGCCATTTGTCCCATTTGAGTATTGATACTATTAAGCACCGCATCGTATCCTCCCACTTTCACCTCTAAGCTATCCATCCTCAAGTCATTTTTCTCGGCATACTTCTTCATCCATTCTTCAAAATTATTGCTCGATGGTTGTTGAGGTGGCCTTAGGGGCTGTTGTTGCTGAATAGGAGCTTGATACGGAGCTCGGTATTGTTGGTTCGGTGCTTGGTAAGGAGCTCGGTATGATGTGCTCGAAGATTGCCCTTGCTGAAAATTTTGCCTCGGTTGCCATTGTTGAGGTTGTTGCCTTGGTTGGTAAGGATAATTAGGCCTTTGATTTCCTCCTTGTTGATTATTGTAGTATCCTCCTTGTTGGTTATACGGCTGTACCACCGAAGCTTGTACTTCCGAATTCACCATTTCTCCTTGTTGTGGTTGAAATGGAACACCTACCATGTTCCCTTGCTCTCCAACCATGGGCTGCCCTTCAATCATCATCGGAGCTTGCATTTGAGGCATTGGACATGTAACTGGTCCATGTCCTTGATATCCACACAAAGTACACACCTCCATTTGATTCAAAAGAAGTTGTGTCTTCAAATTCCCTTCCTCCATTTTCAAATCCTTGATTTCTTTAGCCATCTCTTCGATTTTAATGTTGAGGTTGCTAGCTTCCACTTCCTTAACATCATTCACAACTCTCCTTCTCGAACTTTTCCTCCTTGAATTCCCAGCCATGGTCTTGTAGATAGTAACCATCTCTTCCGGTGATCGGTAAGTGATGTCGCCTCCGGCTTGATTATCCACCGACCCTTGTAAAGAATCTGTCAAAGAGTCATAGAAAATTTGATTAAGTAAGACTTGAGTAAAAGTGTGATGTGGACATTTAAGAAGTAAATCTTGAAATCGATCCCAAGTCTCGTGGAAAAATTCTCCCGGACGACTAGTGAAACCACATATTTGATTTCTAAAATCCGTTGTCTTATGGTGTGGGAAGAATTGACTCATGAACTCGTCATAGATGTCATTCCAATTTTGGAGAGAATTTGGTGGCAAAGCTATCCACCAAGACTTGTCCTTATCTTTCAATGTCATCGGAAAGAACCGACAACGCAACTCGTCTTCTTGTAGTCCATTTAACGGAAATGTATGAATGGTATTGTAGAAGTCTCGGATAAAACTCAACACATCCTCATTGTTATTCCCATGATACTCCGGTAGTTGGTTAAAATCCATCGGATTAACCTTATAGTTCTTCACCACCTCCGGTAAATCCACACATGCCGGAGTTGCTCCAATGATAGGCCTTGTGATGTCACCTTGTTGAACTCGTCGTGCCGCTGGATTTCCATATTGATTCCACTGATTTGGTTGCATCCCATAACCCCCATACGGCATCATATTGGGCACCATGTTTGGCCATTGTTGTTGGAATTGTCCTTGCATGTTTTGATTGACTTGAACTCCGGGTTGCTGAAATGGATACCCGTAGTTTGGTTGATAAGCCATGTTATTCATCATGTTCGGATTCATCATCGGAGGTTGGTTCATCATCTGAGGATTCATCATCTGAGGATTCATCATCGGTGGAGGATATCCAACGTTAGGACTCATCACATTATGAGGAGTAGAATGATGATCTTCTTCTGGTAAATTTAAAGGTGTTGGAGGAGTAAGTTGTGCTTGAACAATGAACTGAGGAATTTGAATCTGTAAATTACTTCCTCCCTCTTGATTATTGCTATTTTGAGGAGCTCCCAAAGGTAGAAGAGGTCCTTTAGAATTTGGAGATAGAACATATCCTTGGGAAGGTTGACCTTTCTTTAATCCCGAAGATTCTTGTCCGGTTTCATCTTCAACATCAACCCTTTCTTTATTCTTCTCCATTCCTTCGGTAGATGAACCTTGTTGCTCACTAGCCGCCTTACTTCTTGTAGTGACCATGCACACTCAAAGTAGAAGATTAGTAATAACAAGACAATTAACTAAATTAACTAAAGGAAATACGAAACTAAAACTAAACAAACACTTAAACAATCTATCCGTTTCCCCGGCAACGGCGCCAATTTTGATTAGACGTTTTTGTGCGCGTCTCTCGTCAAAATCCGAGGTCAATTGTAGCTTGACTCGGTATCAATCCAAGGAAACGAAAGAGATATGTTCTAGTGTATGAAAAGTAGAAGAAACGTCGATCATTATACTAAATCCTAGATTCATTTTGAAACTCTCGAATAAAATGGAAATTTTGAAGTAAACAATTAGGAAAAGACTCGGATGATTATACTACAAACTCGACTTCAAATTGTTTCTACCTTTTTCAATCTATATAATCGACAATCGAAAGTCAAGTTCCCGGTCGGGTTGCTTAACTCGTTTTTCAACGTTTAATTCACTTGATTAATCGCTCTCGGTCAAGTTACGATATCAAGAGTTTGACGTTTATACAAGATCTTCCGGTTAAACAATTATCCGTCTAATTCTTCATATAAACACCCGAGTAAGGAAATTAGTTCAACATCTTAAGCAAAGTTCGAATAATGAGAAATACGACAAATGAAAGCGAAACGTTTAAAATGCACTCAAAGATAAACAAGAAATTAAACAAGAGAATTGAACAAAGAACTAGTTTAGAACAATCTTTAATTAACCAAAGGAAATTCATTTAAAGAAACATTCTAACATTATCAATTCTAAAACATTCATAAGTTTTTGCAAGATTCGAAAATAGCATGAAAAGAGATTAAACAAGTGTTCTAGAAAATGAAATAGCAACTACTATTACGGTGAATTAAACGGCTCGTGACTTGAACGTGAATCTCGAAGTTGTCGGCTCCGAGTGGATCGTCTCCTTTTCCCCGACTCAATTCCCAGGCGAAAGATATCTCGAAAACCTATTTTTCTTCGCCTAAATACCTCAGCAAAGTCGCCCATAACCGCCTTGAACTGCCACAAAAACGGCGACCGCCGTTTAGCTTCCGCGACCGCCGTTTGAATTCGGCGACCGCCGTTTACAAAACGGCGACCGCCGTTTTGCCCAAAAATCCAAGCTGAGTAGGCTGCATCTTTTCGACCCTTTCGGCGGTCGCCATTCGGATTTCGGCGCCCGCCGTTTTATCCAGCGACCGCCGTTTCTCTTTTGGCGCTCGCCAATTCTGTTTTTCCAGCTTTCTCTCGATTTCTCGACTTTTCTCGGCTACCGACCTACAAAATCATACTCAACCCACTCCAATACACCCCGTGAGATCAAATCATACAAAAACATCAAACATCAACTAAAACGATAAAAACAAACAACACACGACTCTCAAACGAAACAAAACGTAAACGAAAAATAACACAAAAACGACATAAATCACTCTCCTTTCTCTCTCTTGAATTGTGATCTTCAAGTTATGAGAATAGAGAAGACCATGTAGTGCTTTTATAGGCTACGTAGGGGATCTTAAGGAGGTGGAATATTGAGCTTCCAATAATAGTGATTAAATTGAGCCAAAGCCCAAATCTATTAATCCTTACTATTATTAATTATATTTATTTTCCACTATATAAATATAATTGCACTCCCAATATTATACCATATTATATCAAATAATATTTTTCCGGTAGTATTATTTATTCCGTGTATTTAAGATATAAATATCCATGAATAAAATTAATTTATTGCTAATTAATTTATTCATCTCTTGTAACCGAGACTAGTACCATTCAACCTTAATTATTATGCGGAACAAATCCACCTGAAGGGTTTACATAATAATTCCTTATGAACTCATCTCGGGGATATTATCAACCCTTACGGGATACACTTTCTCGTCAAGTATTCACGGCATGTCATATATAAAATATAGCGACCCAACTTAACCGGTAATTGACCCAATAATTAAACCGGTCAATTCCTTTGGAAAATCAAAGTCACTTATATTAAATATACACACCCGCAATAGTACCGGGGATTAAGAATAAAATACACTGAGATTTAAATCGATTATCCAAGGCAATCCTAATCGATAAATCTCAAACGATCCGCCCAATACACCAAGTGTACAAGTGTGATAAAATAATCAAGACAGATTATTTTCTCTCTCACACAACGACTATACCGATGGATTAGTCCGTGTCCATCTAGGTCGTGAGCAACTGTTTGATTAAATACGAGTAACCGATAGTATTATCTTCTGTGTGGGCCCGAACACCATACTAACTACAACGTATATAATCTAGGACTGTAATTTGCATATATTTAATTATAAATAATTAAACGCAAATAATTGTTTATTTAATTAAATAGATTAATGGCAATGGAACGGGAGTTCATATCACTTAAATCTAGACATTAATTATACAGCTCCATCAAAGCCAAATCTATTAATCCCATTAATATTAATCAATTTATTTTTCACTATATAAATTAATTGCACTGCCAATATTAAACAATATTATATCAAATAATATTTCTCCGGTAGTATTATTTATTCCGTGTATTTAAGATTTAAATATCCATGAATAAAATTAATTTATTGCTAATTAATTTATTCATCTCTTCTATCCGAGAATAGTACCATTCAGCCTTAATTATTATGCGGAACAAATCCACTCATGAGGTTTACATAATAATTCCTTATGAACTCATCTCGGGGATATTATCAACCCTTGCGGGATACACTTTCCCGCCAAGTATTCACGGCATGTCATATATAAAATATAGTGACCCAACTTAGCCGGTAATTAACCCAATAATTAAATCGGTTAATTCCTTTGGAAAATCAAAGTCACTTATATTAAATATACACACCCGCAATAGTATCGGGGATTGAGAATAAAATACTCTGAGACTTGAATCAATTATCAAGGCAATCCTAATTGATAAGTCTCAAGCGATCCGCCCAATACACCAAGTGTACAAGTATGATAAAATAATTAAGACAAATTATTTTCTTAATCACACAACGACTATACCGATGGATTGGTCCGTGTCCATCTAGGTCGTGAGCAACTGTTCGATTAAATACGAGTAACCGATAGTATGATCTTCCGTGTGGGCCCGAACACCATACTAACTACAACGTATATAATCCAGGACTATAATTTGCATATATTTAATTATCGAATAATTAAAAGCAAACAATTGTTTATTAATTAAATAGATTAAATGCTATGACCGGGAGTTACCGTTACTTAAATCTAGACATTAAGTACACAACTCCAACAGAACATCCATGACTTCATATGAAATTGTGAATGGTAAAAAGCCTAATGTTAAATACTTTCACGTATTTGGTTGTGTTTGTTTCATGGTTAATGACAGGAAATATCGTACAAAGTTCGATGACAACGCTGAAGAAAGGATCTTTGTGGGATATTCAACACACAGCAACGCATTCCGAGTCTTTAACCCAGCAACAAGAACTGTACAAGAATCAGTAAATGTCAGATTTGATGACCAGAGTGAAATTGCACCGATAGAAGGGGTTGTGGAACAATACCCCACACCAACCAGTCAACTGACTGATGAAGACTCAGAACCAATTACTGAAGATGCTGATCCAGAACAAGTCACTGGACATCAAAACTCAAACACAGATGAAGAAACAAGTTCAACAGATGATGAGTCAAGCCAGGTTAAGTCTGAACCGATTATGATAGAGACTCAAATCAACACTGATCAACAAACTAGACAACGAGATGCGCCAGGACATATCCGAAGAAATCATCCCTCGAATCAAATCATTGGAGGTATTGACGACAAGATGCGAACTCGAGGTAAGAAGATTAACTATAGAGACATGATAAACAATATTTGCATGTCATCTATCTTTAATCAAGTTCGTAACGTTACTTTATTATCTCTAACTGAACCTAAAAATGTGAAAATGGCTCTTGAAGATGAGTTCTGGGTAAGTGACATGCAAGAAGAACTTAACGAGTTTATTAGGAACAAAGTCCGGACTTTGGTCCCGAGACCACCTAATGCAAATGTTATTGGTACTAAATGGATTTTTAAAAACAAAACTGATGAGTTTGAACAGGTGATTCGGAACAAAGCACGTCTTGTGGCTCAGGGATACACACAGGTTGAAGGCATTGACTATGACGAGACATTTGCCCCAGTTGCCAGACTTGAATCCATCAGATTGTTGATTGAAATCGCGTGTCTTCTCAACATCAAACTCCAACAAATGGACGGCAAGGCCGCATTTTTAAATAGAGTGGTCGAAGAAGAAGCATTTGTTGAACAACCAAAAGGATTCGAGGATCCAGACCATCTGGACTATGTCTACTACCTTCACAAAGCACTTTATGGACTGAAACAAGCTCCACGTGCATGGTACAGCTGCTTAAATGATTTTTTGCTGTCTTTTGGATTTAGTCGTGGTACTGCTGACAGTACTTTATTCATCAAGAAAAAGAAAAAGGGTTTACTAATCGCTCAAATATATGTTGATGACATAGTGTTTGGCCGAAACGTTTATACCATTGTCTAGGAGACTGTTTCAAACCATATAAGGACTTCTTGAGAAAACACACCTTGTTCTCTTGGTTCGAACCCTCGAACCCCTCGGGTTGGACCATGTAGATATCTTCCTCGAGCTCCCCATGTAGAAAGGCCGTCTTCACATCCATTTGCTCAAGCTCCAAATCATGCATTGCCACAATGCCTAGAATTGCTCGAATCGAGCTATGCTTGACCACCGGTGAAAACACATCATTGAAATCTAATCCGGGAATTTGACTAAAACCTTTAGCCACCAATCTCGCCTTATATCTCTCGTCCTCGACCCCAGGGATGCCCTCCTTCCTTTCGAAGATCCACTTGCACTTGATGGCCTTCTTGCCTTTAGGGAGATCAACCAACTCCCAAGTGCCATTTTTATGAAGAGACTCCATCTCTTCTTGCATAGCCAAGAACCACTTACTTGAGTCATCACACGTAACCGTCTCGGCATATGAGGAAGGTTCCTCATACGAATCAAATTCATCGGCTACGTTTAGAGCATATGCAACTAACTCATACTCGGCTAACCTTTTGGGTGGTCGAGTCTCACGTCTTGGCCTATCTCGTGCTATGCATTGCGGCTCCACCTTGGATCTTCCGGAGTAGTCGGACTACTCGTCTCATCGGTCGGGGAACTTGACCCATCTTCTTCATCTTGCACCCTGTCCGGCTCCACCTCAGTAGGAGTACTTGGAACCTCGAGATTCCCTTTAGACGACCGATCACCCATCATAGAAGCCTCATCAAAGACTACATCATGGCTTAGTATGATCTTTCTCGTATCTGGACACCAAAGCTTGTATCCTTTAACTCCTTCCTTAAAGCCAACGAATATGCACTTCTTAGAACGTGCACTCAATTTCCCGTCGTTGACATGCATGTAGGCCGGACACCCAAACACCCTCAAGTCCTCATAATTCGCCGGAGATCCCTTCCACAATTCTTGTGGAGTCTTCTTGTTAATCGCCATGGACGGAGAGCGGTTGATAAGGTAACATGCTAAAGAAGCCGCTTCATCCCAAAAACCTTTACTCAACCCAGAAGTTGCTAACAAGCAACGTACCATGTCCATAATCGTGCGATTCATCCTCTCAGCTACTCCATTTTGCTGAGGCGTGTATCTCACAGTGTGGTGCCTCATAATCCCCGAACCCTTACAAAATTGGTTGAATTCTTCGGACACAAATTCTAGGCCATTGTCCGTACGTAGGTTCTTCACGACTTTCCCGGTTTGTTTCTCTATCATCACCTTCTGACGCGCGCGAATGCTTGTCGTTTGAGCAAACGCGCAGCCAAAATGAAATTTATATTTAGCCAGTAACCTATCACTACTAAAGTAGGTAGTGGTAAGTACGTGGGGTCGGTCCCACGAGGAGGCACGATTTAAAAAAGTTTTGTTTTGATTTGCTGTGGGCACAGCGGTTCTCTCATGAACAACTCGACTACACTAACTACGACTAAACTAAACAAAGTTGAAGAAAAATCAGTATTTTGGCATACAGCATCTCTTAGGTTCATTAGGGCACACTGCCGGTCTAGGCACTAAGGATTTCTACCAGCGGTTTGTCAGCAGTTATAGGGTGCTTTAAAAAGACAACAGTGGTCCTATTGCGTCACGCCCAACAATTGCCCCACCCCTTATCAATCCTTTCAGTTTAAAGAGAAGGCAAGCTAACGTTATGCCTAAACCCCTAGATCTGAACAATTCGATAACCTATGCAGCCATACATGGATCTAGTTTGCCCAAACCCACATCACTCTCTAGACAGACCCGCTCGGCCAATAGCATGCTCGGAACTCCGAGTCATACGACCGCAATCTCCAGCAAGTTCTAGTGCTATGCCCGCAACAATACTACAAGGTACATCTATGCGGTTTGCCAATCACCAGTATCCCAGTTTGTAAAGGTTCACTAGTGGTTGTTCTAGTTTGCCCAGACTCCCCAGAAATAATCCTCAACCAACTTTGCTTCGGGAACAAACCCCCAACCGGCTACTCTAGCCCCATCAACCTTTCGGTCTCACTTTTTCCCAAACTCCCCCTCGATCTGCCTTTGCCCAGACGCTAATAATCCATCAACAAATAATAAAAACAAATAAAGAAAGCAAAAACGAAATCAAATACTAAAAAGAAAATCTTTAAATTAAATAAAGAAAAAACATAATATACAATTTCTCCCAAACGGGCTGCCCCAAAGGGCAGAATCCCCCAACATTCGGAATTTGTTACTCTGGAATGCCCGATACTCGTTGTTTGCCCTAACTGGGCGCCTTCTGCCCTTTGCCCAAAGAGGCGACTTTGCCCAAATGAATATTTCTTTTTCAGCTCTTCTCCTCCTAGGTAGGTGGACCATGCGCGATGCTTGTTACGCGGTTGACTCTTAGGCATAGTGACTTTGCCCATAGTGACGACTTTGCCTCACACTGGCGACTTTGCCTTATTAAGCCCAACTGCATGAGTAACCTCTGCTTCAGAATCCCGCATTTGCCCAAAGTGGACCATTCATTTGATTTTTCCGCACAATCTCCACCTGCTGTCATGAATACCTGCATACTTTGCCCAAACACCTAATTGTGCCCTCCCAGACACGTTACTGACTCAAACTGACTAAACAAAGGGTGTAAAAACGCTTTAAGATGAGCAAATAAAATGGCTCATCAAAACCGCACACACTTGGATACGCTTGTCCCCAAGCGTGGGCTCTGATTTGCCTGACTCAAGACCAAAGTGAAAACAGAAATGAAAGAAGTAGGGGGAAACAAAACAAAGGACTTTAGCATGATCAGTACAGGGCATAGTACATACAGATAACACAAAATTCAAATAAAGATAAAAATAAGTCAAGATTCTGTTCAAGGTCTTTGGGTTCACTCCCTCTCTGTGTTTCTCTCTTTTTAGTGTATGGGCTCAATGACACTCATTTTCTGCTGTGACTCCACTTTGCCTAAATTTTCCATATTGCTAATCTGACTTTGTTTTAACTAAGCAGGGGGATTATCAGAGGGACTTTTATTGGGTTGTAGTGTTGGGCTCATATGGGTAGATTTTTTTAGGAGTAGGCTCTATTTGGGTAGAGGGCTTTTTAATGTTTAGCCTTTTCTCTGCCACTTTGCCCCTTTCTTACGGGCCTTAGCACAACAACTTTATTATTCTTTTTTTTTCTTTTTTTTTTTCTTTTTTTTTTTTTTTTGGAACACTATGCCCTAACTCCTTCTTTTCTCTCTGGCTGCCTATGTATTGTGGGCATAATACCAGATGGGTTCA
The DNA here is from genome assembly GCA_954870475.1 of Euphrasia confusa. Classification (NCBI taxonomy): domain Eukaryota; kingdom Viridiplantae; phylum Streptophyta; class Magnoliopsida; order Lamiales; family Orobanchaceae; genus Euphrasia; species Euphrasia confusa. The sequence goes on from OX940954.1 coordinate 12,965,372, forward strand.
CAGAGAAAATTCAGTTCAGGCTCAAAAGAGCTAGCAAGGGGCAGTGTTATTTATTCAAGCAAAATGAAACAAGAAAATGCCCTAATCATTTAACAACCCTACTCAGTCAAACTACTCATTTCAGCAAACAGGCAAAGACAAGCATTGTCAGAATTCACAGCAGACTCTCAAAGAAAGAAATCATATATCAATGTGGGCTCAATTCTCACAGTTTGCCTAGAACAGTCCCATCATCCCTATTTCATGCATCTTAACTATAAAGTTTGAGTTACTGTATGTATGTTTGCCCATAGTGATCACAAAATCATGTTGACTCGATTAGAAACAGGGGTTTGCCCTTTCCCTTTCCCCCCTCACACACTTTGCTTTGGCAAAGTGTGCAAAAGTAATAAGATTGGTAGGGGCTACCCACGACCAGACTATGACTCTAAAATTTTGGCGCACCTGCCCCCTCACACACTTTGCCCTGGCAAAGTGTGTCAGCAGGGAGATCGACCTAGTCACCAGAGTCAAAGTGACTCGAGGTGACTTTCAGAAAATAAAAAAAAACTAAAAATTACAACACTTGGGAGGGAACAATTAGGAGGTGGAGTCAGGTGGGTACCTGAATCCAGTGTGGGCAAAGTGGGCCATTAACTTGTTCAGCAGTTCCGCGAGACTTTTTTACATGTTGCCCTGTCGTCTTAGAACTTTGCCCGGAATCAGTAACGTGAGCACGTCTTCCCAGACCTTGACTTCAATCCAGGGGTCATCCTTGCAACTTAAGGGAGCTTGTTGTCCGTCTAGAATACACTTCCGTTTGAACAAGTGGTCTTTTAGTATGCCCACACAGCTACCCTTTCTCCCTCTGCTCATGCTCTTTGCCCATAATCTGCAATACAAATCACACTACCTTTCGAGGAGAACACTGCTCAAAGCTTATTTATTAAAAAAAACTAAAAAGAAATAAAGAAAATACCAGGTTGCCTCCTGGCAAGCGCCTTAGTTATCGTCATGGGCATGACGTTTGTTTCTGGGCGGCACGTGCTCTTTGCCCTGCTCCTCTCGTTCTGCCCTTGTTTGCCCTGTACGGTCAAGCTAGAGAAAAAACAAAAAATCACAGGTCAAATAGCACAGAAGACTTACTGCTGGAATATTGCCTACCCGGCAACGGCGCCAATTTTTACGGTCGCTAATGCTTGTCGTTTGAGCAAACGCGCAGCCAAAATGAAATTTATATTTATCCAGTAACCTATCACTACAAAAGTAGGTAGTGGTAAGTACGTGGGGTCGGTCCCACGAGGAGGCAATTGCAGTAAGTGATCTCGGCTTTGCCCAGAGGGTTGTCACGATTTAAAAAAGTTTTGTTTTGATTTGCTGTGGGCACAGCGGTTCTCTCATGAACAACTCGACTAAACTAACTACGACTAAACTAAACAAAGTTGAAGAAAAATCAATATTTGGGCATACAACATCTCTTAGGTTCATTAGGGCACACTACCGGTCATAGGCACTAAAGATTTCTACCAGCGGTTTGTCAGCAGTTATAGGGTGCTTTAAAAAGACAACAGTGGCCCTATTGCGTCACGCCCAACAATTGCCCCACCCCTTATCAATCCTTTCAGTTTAAAGAGAAGGCAAGCTAACGTTATGCCTAAACCCCTAGATCTGAACAATTCGATAACCTATGCAGCCATACATGGATCTAGTTTGCCCAAACCCGCATTACTCTCTAGACAGACCCGCTCGGCCAATAGCATGCTCGGAACTCCGAGTCATACGACCGCAATCTCCAGCAAGTTCTAGTGCTATGCCCGCAACAATACTACAAGGTACATCTATGCGGTTTGCCAATCACCAGTATCCCAGTTTGTAAAGGTTCACTAGTGGCTGTTCTAGTTTGCCCAGACTACCCAGAAATAATCCTCAACCAACTTTGCTTCGGGAACAAACCCCCAACCGGCTACTCTAGCCCCATCAACCTCTCGGTCTCACTTTTTCCCAAACTCCCCCTCGATCTGCCTTTTCCCAGACGCTAATAATCCATCAAAAAATAATTAAAACAAATAAAGAAAGCAAAAACGAAATCAAATACTAAAAAGAAAATCTTTAAATTAAATAAAGAAAAAACATAATATACAATTTCGCCCAAACGGGCTGCCCCAAAGGGCAGTGTTTCACCTCTCGACTCTCAAAACAAATATATAAGAACTCTCATAAATTTTGTATATTGTGCTCTCTATATTTCTTCTTGTGTGGCGTGATTTTTTCTCTCTGATCAGCGATTCTTTTTTGCGGTCTCTAGGGCATCAGGATTATATAGGAGTTTAATGGGCTGATGGGCATGGGCCGTTTGGGCGTAGTCCGTCCAGAGTGTATTCTTGCTGGGACTCTTGCTGGTCAAGGAAAGTCCTGGTCTTTAGGGATTCTTTCCTTATCAGCTGACCGGATAAAGATGAGGGGGGGGGGGGGGGGGGGGGGGATTAGGCAGAATCCCCCAACTTTCGGAATTTGTTACTCTGGAATGCCCGATACTCGTTGTTTGCCCTAACTGGGCGCCTTCTTCCCTTTGCCCAAAGAGGCGACTTTGCCCAAATGAATATTTCTTTTTCAGCTCTTCTCCTCCTATGTAGGTGGACCATGCGCGATGCTTGTTATGCGGTTGACTCTTACGCATAGTGACTTTGCCCATAGTGACGACTTTGCCTCACACTGGCGACTTTGCCTTATTAAGCCCAACTGCATGAGTCACCTCTGCTTCAGAATCCCGCATTTGCCCAAAGTGGACCATTCATTTGACTTTTTCGCACAATCTCCACCTGCTGTCTTGAATACCTGCATACTTTGCCCAAACACCTAATTGTGCCCTCCCAGACACGTTACTGACTCAAACTGACTAAACAAAGGGTGTAAAAACGCTCTAATATGAGCAAATAAAATGGCTCATCAGAACCGCACACACTTGGATACGCTTGTCCCCAAGCGTGGGCTCTGATTTGCCTGACTCAAGACCAAAGTGAAAACAGAAATGAAAGAAGTAGGGGGAAACAAAAAAAGGACTTTAGCATGATAAGTACAGGGCATAGTACATACAGATAACACAAAATTCAAATAAAGATAAAAATAAGTCAAGATTCTGTTCAAGGTCTTTGGGTTCACTCCCTCACTGTGTTTCTCTCTTTTTAGTGTATGGGCTCAATGACACTCATTTTCTGTTGTGACTCCACTTTTCCTAAATTTTCCATATTGCTAATCTGACTTTGTTTTAACTAAGCAGGGGGATTATCAGAGGGACTCTTATTGGGTTGTAGTGTTGGGCTCATATGGGTAGTTTTTTTAGGAGTAGACTCTATTTGGGTAGAGGGCTTTTTGATGTTTAGCCTTTTCTCTGCCACTTTGCCCCTTTCTTACGGGCCTTAGCACAACAACTTTATTATTATTTTTTTTTCTTTTTTTTTTCTTTTTCTTTGTTTTTGGAACACTATGCCCTAACTCTTTCTTTTCTCTCTGGCTGCCTATGTATTGTGGGCATAATACCAGATGGGTTCACAAAGAAAATTCAGTTCAGGATCCAAAGAGCTAGCAAGGGGCAGCGTTATTTATTCAAGCAAAATGAAAAAAAAAAATGCCCTAATCATTTAACAACTCTACTCAGTCAAACTACTCATTTCAGCAAACAGGCAAAGACAAGCATTGTCAGAATTCACAGCAGACTCTCAAAGAAAGAAATCATATATCAATGTGGGCTCAATTCTCACAGTTTGCCTAGAACAGTCCCATCATCCCTATTTCATGCATCTTAATTAGAAAGTTTGAGTTACTGTATGTATGTTTGCCCATAGTAATCACAAAATCATACTGACTCGATTAGAAACAAGGGTTTGCCCTTTCCCTTTCCCCCCTCACACACTTTGCTTTGGCAAAGTGTGCAAAAGTAATAAGATTGGTAGGGGCTACCCACGACCAGACTATGACTCTAAAATTTTGGCGCACCTGCCCCCTCACACACTTTGCCCTGGCAAAGTGTGTCAGCAGGGAGATCGACCTAGTCACCAGAGTCAAAGTGACTCGAGGTGACTTTCAGAAAATAAAAAAAAACTAAAAATTACAACACTTGGGAGGGAACAATTAAGAGGTGGAGTCAGGTGGGTACCTGAATCCAGTGTGGGCAATGTGGGCCATTAACTTGTTCAGCAGTTCCGCGAGACTTTTTTACATGTTGCCCTGTGGTCTTAGAACTTTGCCCGGAATCAGTAACGTGAGCACGTCTGCCCAGACCATGACTTCAATCCAGGGGTCATCCTTGCAACTTCAGGGAGCTTGTTGTCCGTCTAGAATACACTGTCGTTTGAACAAGTGGTCTTTTAGTATGCCCACACAGCTACCCTTTCTCCCTCTTCTCAGGCTCTTTGCCCATAATCTGCAATACAAAACACACTACATTTCGAGGAGAACATTGCTCAAAGCTTATTTATTAAACAAACTAAAAAGAAATAAAGAAAATACCAGGTTGCCTCCTGGCAAGCGCCTTAGTTATCGTCATGGGCATGACGTTTGTTTCTGGGCGGCACTTGCTCTTTGCCCTGCTCCTCTCGTTCTGCCATTGTTTGCCCTGTACGGTCAAGCTGGAGCAAAAACAAAAAATCACAGGTCAAATAGCACAGAAGACTTACTGCTGGAATATTGCCTCCCCGGCAACGGCGCCAATTTTGACGGTCGCGAATGCTTGTCGTTTGAGCAAACGCAAAGCCAAAATGAAATTTATATTTAGCCAGTAACCTATCACTACAAAAGTAGGTAGTGGTAAGTACGTGGGGTCGGTCCCACGAGGAGGCAATTGCAGTAAGTGATCTTGGCTTTGCCCAGAGGGTTGTCAAGATTTAAAAAAGTTTTGTTTTGATTTGCTGTGGGCACAACGGTTCTCTCATGAACAACTAGACTAAACTAACTACGACTAAACTAAACAAAGTTGAAGAAAAATCAGTATTTGGGAATACAACATCTCTTAGGTTCATTAGGCCACACTACCGGTCATAGGCACTAAGGATTTCTACCAGCGGTTTGTCAGCAGTTATAGGGTGCTTTAAAAAGACAACAGTGGTCCTATTGCGTCACGCCCAACAATTGCCCCACCTATTATCTATCCTTTCAGTTTAAAGAGAAGGCAAGCTAACGTTATGCCTAAACCCCTAGATCTGAACAATTCGATAACCTATGCAGCCATACATAGATCTAGTTTGCCCAAACCCGCATTACTCTCTAGACAGACCCGCTCGGCCAATAGCATGCTCGGAACTCCGAGTCATACGACCGCAATCTCCAGCAAGTTCTAGTGCTATGCCCGCAACAATACTACAAGGTACATCTATGCGGTTTGTCAATCACCAGTATCCCAGTTTGTAAAGGTTCACTAGTGGCTGTTCTAGTTTGCCCAGACTCCCCAGAAATAATCCTCAACCAACTTTGCTTCGGGAACAAACCCCCCAACCGGCTACTCTAGCCCCATCAACCTCTCGGTCTCACTTTTAATCCATCAACAAATAATTAAAACAAATAAAGAAAGCAAAAACGAAATCAAATACTAAAAAGAAAAGCTTTAAATTAAATAAAGAAAATACATAATATACAATTTCGCCCAAACGGGCTGCCCCAAAGGGCAGTGTTTCACCTTTCGACTCTCAAAACAAATATATAAGAACTCTCATAAATTTCGTATATTGTGCTCTCTATATTTCTTCTTGTGTGGCGTGTTTTTTTCTCTCTGATCAGCGATTCTTTTTTGCGGTCTCTAGGGCATCAGGATTATATAGGAGTTTAATGGGCTGATGGGCATGGGCCGTTTGGGCGTAGTTCGTCCAGAGTGTATTCTTGCTGGGACTCTTGTGTTGGAAATCGATTACCCGGGATGCGTTCGTTCGATCGCTCGAACATCCGAACACTCCCAGTCGACCTCCGGAAGCGTTTCTCCGTTCACGTAACAGCCCGTGTTGCAAATCACGCCCAGCCATCGCCCCGGAGGACAACCGCGTGACAAGCCCGCTGATCTGTCTCGGGCAGCGGGCGCTGCCCTTATCCAGCGGTCGCTGGAAAGGCTCCTGGCAGCGGGCGCTGCCAGCCTTCCAGCGAGCGCTGTTCGTCCGCGAACAGCAGCGCGTTCTGCTGTTCCGGGCTCGTTTCCGGTCCGTTTTTCCTCTTCCGACTACCGATCCGAAGGTCCTTGAACCCCCAGTAGTCGAGGAACACGATCCACGACACCCGAAACCTGATCTTAGATCCGATGTATTTTCAACGAGAGAGAAATCGAATTATTGCGGAATTAAGGTTTCGATTTCTTATACCTTTGTCGCGTGATTCGGAGAAGCCGAATTGTTGAGACCACGAAGCCTTCCGGTGTATGTCTCTATCCCGAAGTTCAGCTGTTGAGTGGGCAACGATCCGCTGAACCTTACTCTTCTCCTTTCTCTCTTGAACCCACGGTAGGAATAATATCCTCTGTCTCAGAAATATATTTGCGCAAGCAAAATTATTTCTAAATAATTATTAGTGCGATAATCTGAATTAACCCACGGTAGGAATAATATCCTCTGTCTCAGAAATATATTTGCGCAATCAAAATTATTTCTACAGAATTATTAATGCGCTAATCTGAATTAATTAAGCAGACCAAAATTAATTGCGCAAGCTTTTTATTTTCTCTGAAATTAATTATAGCGGCGTAACTTAGGTTTTGATCTTCTGAAATATAATTGCGCTAGCAATTAATTTCTCTATAAAATAATAATTGCGCAAACAATTTATTTTTCTTTGCGTTTCTTTGGTTTAGAGAAAGAAATAAAATAATAATTGCGCAAATAATTTATTTTTCTTTGCGTTTCTTTGGTTTAGAGAAAGACAGGGTGAGTTTTTCTTCGCAAAAATAAAATAGCGGCGTTTCTTTGGTTTAGAGAAAGAGAGGGTGAGGTATTTATAGAGCTAGAGAGGGTGAGGTATTTATAGAGCTACACCAGGGACCTTATCAAAATTAATTATTAGGCTAAATTACAATTTAATTAACTCGCCGTCCTAAAAGGCAAACCTTAATTAAATTTCACAATTTTAATTATAATTAATTCCACTATAAAATTATAATTGAATTCCCAATAATTAATTTATATTATTTCAACAGTAATAATTCCGCCGAATTACATATACGACTTTCCCCGTGTTTAAGATATCGTAGGTCCACGAATTAACTTTAATTACTAATAATTAAATTACGCCTTCAGCGTAGGATACCAATTTTTCGTGAAATTGGTCTTGAACACACAGACAGCAGCTTGCGTCAAAGTAAACACTCACACAATTTGTAGAATTAAAAGTGGAGACAAAGTTATGTAATAGTTTTCATTTCATTGAACAACAAAACTAAACTATTACACTTGAAGAGTATGGTAGGCAAAACGATTACAAGAAGTTTCCCGAGTGTCGCAACAACTCCCACTAACTTGCAATCTAGCACACGAGTACCTAGAGCTAAATCTCCTAACTCTAATCTTGGCACAAGGCGCAAAAGCTACTACACAAACTCAAAGCTCGACTACGATTCTAAAAATCAGATTTCGTTCTCTCAAAATCGTCAAAAGATGAAATGAACATCCATGGGTATTTATAGTAGAGTCGCACATGTGAGAGTGATGACGTGGCACGTTCTCATTCGTCGCATGCTTGGCCTATGTCACTTTTCCATGGATGACATCATCATTGTAGAACTTGGATTCTTGAATCTTGGAATCTTGAATCTTCGATTCATGAATCTTCGAATCTTGAATCTTCAATTTCAAAATCAATCTTCAATTTCAATCTTGACTCCATCGATCTCAATTCTTCATCTTCAATTTCTTGTGAAAATCTCTAAGTGTTGAAGCCTCGGAATTTCATCGTCTTCATGGTCGTCGATATTGTTGAAGTTGCAAACTCGGAATAATTCTTCATTTCATCGAACTGAGTACCTGGTGAAGGAAATCACGTTGTAAGTACTTAGTCTTAAAATTAAAATCACAAAAACAAGAGTCGCCGTTTTTCATGTAACACCAAAACCGGCGACTACATTCTCCGGAAATTAGTCAAGGGCACGAGTCGCCGTTTTTGGCGTTCTCTGGAAAAGTTGACAGGAGTCTCCGTTTTTTGCATTCTCTGGAAAAGTTGACAGGAGTCTCCGTTTTTGGCGTTCTCTGGAAAAGTTGACAGGAGTCTCCGTTTTTGGCGTTCTCTGGAAAAGTTGACAGGAGTCTCCGTTTTTGGCGTTCTCTGGAAAAGTTGACAGGAGTCTCCGTTTTTGGCATTCTCTGGAAAAGTTGACAGGAGTCTCCACTTTTGGATTCTCCACTTTTGTGTAGTCTCCACTTTTGTGTAGTCTCCACTTTTGGAGTCTCCACTTTTGTGTAGTCTCCACTTTTGTGTAGTCTCCACTTTTGGAGTCTCCACTTTTGGAGTCTCCACTTTTGTGTAGTCTCCACTTTTGTGTAGTCTCCACTTTTGTGTAGTCTCCACTTTTGGAGTCTCCACTTTTGGAGTCTCCACTTTTGTGTAGTCTCCACTTTTGTGTAGTCTCCACTTTTGTGTAGTCTCCACTTTTGGAGTCTCCACTTTTGGAGTCTCCACTTTTGTGTAGTCTCCACTTTTGTGTAGTCTCCACTTTTGGAGTCTCCACTTTTGTGTAGTCTCCACTTTTGTGTAGTCTCCACATTTGGAGTCTCCACTTTTGTGGCAGTCTCCGGAAATTTGACAAGTCTACGAACGGCGCAAAGAACACACAAAGTTGATGCCAAAAAAAACTTGTATTTACAATCTCCCCCTTTTTGGTACAACTCTTGTGAAACACATCAATCATGAGTAGACTTGCAAAGCTTAGATTTTGTCGCCAAAACATACTTCGACAATCTCCCCCTTTTTGGCACAACTCATGTGAGAGACAATGAGTACAAAGAGATCCAGCAAGTCTCCCCCTCAAGAGATACATGACCTGGTGAAGCACCTACATTGAATAGATATGAAAAACATGCATGATGGAAAATAGTTCAAGTCTTATGCATGCAACAAGATAATGAAAAACGAAATAGTTCGAGTTTATCAAAAACTTAAAAACAGGCATCACTGAGATGCAAACTTTTGCTAGATGAGCCAGCACCACCTAACCCTCCCCCTTGATGGGTCATCTGGTAGTCGAAGGTATTGGCATGGACTTCATGCTAGCGTGAGCGTTAACATGCTTGAGGTAACGTCATTGCAACCTTGAGTAATGTAAGTCACCGGAAGCTGCAACACTCATCTTACGCCTTAAAGATTGAACTCCACGAGATGGTAAACCACGTAGCACTGAATATGAACTACAAAAATGCCAAATCAAAAACAACACATCCCGAGTTAGTCATTCAAGTGTTCAACACACTACAAACATTCAAAACCATTTTAGTGGAGATTCGAGGGGTGATATTAGGCAATGAAGAGCAAATATTTTCCCAGAAAAGAATCCACATTTCATCATTTTCCAAAAACCAAAAATTTTCACACGAGGTGATAGCAACTTTGAGGTATATGAAAAATCTCTCATATTAGAAACCGGTGGAAGGGACCGAAGTATATTGATAGACATGTTTACTTGTCCTTCGTCACAATCACAAGAATACATGCCGTGTTTCGTCGGAACACATTTGATGAGTTTGCACCGCACAAGAGATTTTAATTCATGAGTACAAGGTGAACTTTTAGGGCACTCCACTTGGGACAAGCGTTACTACAATCAGAGGGGAGCAAGGTTCGACCTGCGTCCTCCAGACGAGTTTTTAGCTTTTAAATGAAATGCAACAGATGCTCATTACAGTAGTCAGAGGGGAGCGAGGATCATCCCGCATCTCCGAAGTGTGATTGAAGAGCATCTTAAATTATGGCGTCCATGTGCTACCTTTCGAAGAGGGGAGCCGGGGTAACCGGCGTCCTCCGTTACTTGGTATTATGGATCTATGCAAATGATAGCTTATGGGAGTTATATGCCAAGTTCACATGTTTGCACTCAGAGGAATAAATGCACTTGGGTCCGAAGACTAAAGCGGCCTCGAATCCATGTTCAACTTTATTAGACTAGTCCACGACGATTCAGCGTGTATATTCAGAAGTAAAGAAAATAATCTTTCAGACTTCAAAATTTTCGTGAACTCTTAAAGAGAACACATGCAGAGAGAATTTCTTAGAGTTTGAAATCTCTCAAAGTCAAGTGGTTTGGTAAAGATGTCAGCGAGCTGTTTTTCTGTTGAAATATGCTGTAGACTGACTATATCACGATCAACCAAATCTCTAATGAAATGATGTCGAATGTCGATGTGTTTAGTTCTTGAATGCTGGACAGGATTTTCGCTGATTTTGATAGCACTCTGATTATCACAAAACAGCACCAATGGAGCACTCTCGATGAGATAGTCATTCAACATTTGTTTCAACCAAAGCATTTGAGTGCAGCAACTTCCAGCTGCAACATATTCGGACTCGGCAGTCGAGAGAGCTATGCAATTTTGTTTGCGACTATGCCACGAGACAATATTATTTCCAAGGAAGCAGCAGCATCCAGAAGTGCTTTTACGTTCATCAGTATCGCTTGCCCAATCCGCATCGGAGTAACCGACAAGATTTGATGAAGTGTCGCATGCATACCAAAGGCCAAGTTCAGAAGTCCCAGAGATGTAGCGGAGAATCCGTTTGACAGCTCGTAGATGGTCCTCCTTTGGATCAGCTTGGTACCTAGCACACATACAAACACTAAACATAATGTCAGGGCGAGTAGCGGTTAGATAAAGCAAACTTCCAATCATGGAACGAAAAAGAGTTTGATCAACACTTCGACTTTTAGTCGATTTAGATAACCGTTCAGTCGTCGCCATGGGGGTTTTTGCGGGCTTGGCATGATGCATCTCAAATTTCTCGACCATGTTTTTCGCATATTTGCTTTGAGAGACGAAGATCCCATCCGGTCGTTGAGAAATCTGTAGCCCAAGAAACTGATGTAGCTCTCCTTCAAGACTCATCTGAAATGTCGAAGACATAGATTCCGTGAAAGTTTTCACGAGTTTAGAGCAAGTAGCGCCGAAGACAATGTCATCAACGTAAATCTGAGCAACCATCATGTGTTTCCCATCCCGTTTAATGAAAAGAGTTTTGTCCACAGAGCCACGTTCAAAACCGAACTTCAGAAGATAGTCCTTCAAACATCCATACCAAGCGCGAGGCGCTTGTTTCAAACCATAGAGAGCTTTGTGAAGTTTGTAGACATGATTCGGTTTCTTAGGATCCTCAAAACCTTTCGGTTGAGCTACATAAACTTCTTCTTCCAATACTCCATTTAGGAATGCAGCTTTGACATCCATTTGTCTGAGTTTGATGCCGAGGTGGCATGCAATAGCAATTAAGAGTCTGATGGATTCAATTCGTGCAACTGGAGCAAAGGTTTCATCAAAATCAATGCCCTCTACTTGGGCATAGCCTTGTGCAACAAGTCGTGCTTTGTTTCGAACAACTTGGTTGTGTTCATCAGTTTTATTTTTGAAGATCCATTTAGTTCCAACTACATTCATGTTTGACGTTCTGGGAACTAAGGACCAAACATTGTTTCTGGTAAACTCATTCAACTCTTCTTGCATGGCCATGATCCAAAAATCTTCTTTCATGGCTTCCTTGTAATTTTTCGGCTCGTTTTCAGAAAGAAAACAAGAGATGCCGATTTAATTATAGATTGCAGAAGTGCAGATGTTGTAGAGTTCATTCGGAGAATTTGTCGGTTTCTTTGAGCGCGTAGTTCGCTCATTTAAGTTCCCAATCATTTGGGTCGGAGGATGTTTCTTTTGAATAAGTCTGGGTGCCTCTCTTGGAGCATTTGCTGGGTTTTCAATGTCTAGCTCAGTTTCCTCATCTTCAGACGATGAAGTGTCATTTTCCCGATTACTAGAATCTCCAACTTCAGGTGAAGTGTTTGGAGTAAAATTTTCTGGAGACACATTCTCAGACACAGCAGTTGTAGGTGTTGATGGAAAATTTTGATATTCCAAAATTCCTTCTTTTACCCAGTCTTCCTCCACATTTTTCCCTAGAAAGTCTTGTTCATCAAAATTTATGTTCACAGTTTCGATGACTTTCTTAGTTCGAAGGTTATAAGCACGATAAGCATGGCTATTTTGACTATAACCAACAAAAATTCCACGATCTTCTTTGGCTTCAAATTTTTTCATAGGATCACGATCCTTCAAAATATAGCAAGTACAGCCAAAAACACGAAAGTGTGCAACTGAAGGTTTATTGCCATTCACAAGTTCATAGGCAGTTGCGGTCGTCCCAGATCGAATAGTTATCCGATTCAAAATGTACCCAGCAGTGGAGACGGCTTCTGCCCAAAAAGTTCGTGCAAGATTTTTCGAGATAAGCATTACACATGCCATTTCTTGCAACGTTCGATTTTTACGTTCCGCAATCCCATTTTGTTGAGGAGTTTTCGGGGCCGAGTATTCATGATGAATTCCCTTCATCATACAGAACTCATTGAAGCTAGCATTTTGAAATTCAGTTCCGTGATCACTTCTGATCCTTTTCACTTTAGCTTCATGATTTGTTTTGATCCATTTCACAATGCCTTTGAAGGCATCAAAAGTTTCATCTTTGGTGGCCAAAAATCTCGTCCAAGTGTAACGAGAAAAATCATCAACTACAACCAACACATATTCTTTCTTTGCAATACTTTTGACTTCCATTGGACCCATCAAGTCCATATGTAGCAGTTCAAACGGAGCTGAAGTGCTCATTAACGTTGGCAGTGCAGGATGAGAAGTTCTCGTCAGCTTGCCTTTTTGACAGTCACCACACACTCGTTTTTCAATTTTGGGGAGTTGAGAGATTCCTCGAACTATCTCCCCCTTAACCAGTTTACTCAGGTTTCGAGTGCCAGTGTGGCCAAGTCGTTGATGCCACAAATCAACTTCATCAGGAACGGTCACAGAAAAACAACTATACTCAGTTGTATAGCAATTATTTTTAGCTCGTGGACCTTCCATTATACACTTTCCTTCACCATCAAAAACTCTGCACGACTCCTTATCAAAACTCACATTCAGTCCTTCATCGCACAGTTGACTAATGGAGATAAGATTTGCAACAAGTCCCTTTACATGGACTACATTTCTGATAGGAGGTAAACCTTTGATTTGTAGAGTCCCCTTTCCCTTTACGACGCCTTTCGCTCCCCCTCCAAACACTACGGGAGCTCCAGTCATAGGCTCGTAATTTTTTAGAAATTTTTTCGTGCCAGTCATATGGCGGGAACAGCCACTATCAAAATACCAAATTCCTTTGGTTCCAGTCTCAGATGCATTAAGTGCAACATTGCAGAAAATGAGTTCTCTAGGTTGCCAACAACTTTTGGAGTTAGAGTTAAGTTCAACTTCTCTCTTTTGAGACGTAGGCACCCATATCTTTGTGTTATTCGAAATTTGGACATTTCTCACAGTCACAGTCTTCAGATGTGTCTTAGTTTTCAAGATTGGAGAAATGGGTTTCTTCAAGTCCTTGGCACTCTCGGCCTTTTTCTTCAGGGTCATAAGTTCTCTGTTCATGTCCTCTTTCATCTTATAGCAAAATGGTCGAATGTGTCCAGGTTGATCACAGTAGTGACAAACATACTTTCGCCTTTGACGAGTTTCAACCTTCGTAGACGTTTTGACCAAAACAGTTTTGGTGCGAGATGATTGTCCATTTTTCTTCACGTTCTGAGATTTGTCTAAGTTCATCAGCAACGTCTTTTCATACGGTAGGATACCACGAGGAAGTTTGATAATGTTTTTCGGGAACTGATATGTCTCAGATTCAGATTTTGAAGTCGAGATCGACTTTTGATTTTTAGATTCTGGAGATTTAGCAATCTTCTTCCCTTCAGCAATCTCCTTTCGTTTAGATGATTCAACATCATCCTTACTCTTATCCTCAGGCAGATCAATCGATGCCTTAACAAAACTCATATCTTTCTTCTCTTCAGGTGTCGAGTAAATAGACTCAAAAACTTTTTGAAATCCAAGATCGTATCTATTAGGATTCATATATGACGCAGCATTGTCAAACACGGAAGAGTTCGTGTTCATTTTCCTCAACAGCTCATCAGTCATATGAAGTTTTTCTTTCAAAACATATCGTTCCTTGTCAGTCATGGCAAGGTCAGTTTGAGCTTTTATTAGTGAAGACTTTAGTTCGTCATTTTCAGCATCCGAGTTCTTAAATAGAGTCTGCAGTTTCTTAACTTCAGTTGACTCCTTTTTCAGTGACGTCTTCAGTTTTGAGTTTTCAGAACTCAACTTCTCACACAATTCTCTCAGTTCGACAACATCTTTGAAATACTTATGCTTTTCCTCGAAGAGATCATCAAATTTGTTTTTAAGAATTGTCAGAGAATTGTTCAACTTCTTCTTCTCATCCTTAGTCTTCTCAACTGAGTTTTTCAACTCTACAACCGTGTCACACATCATGAGTTTCTCATTTGAGAGTTCATTAAAAGATTCAGTCAAGCACTTCAGAGACACTTCAAGTGTACTATTCTCAGTGATAGCCATGTCATATAGATTTTCAAGTTTAGAGTGGCTCTCTTTCAGTGTGATTAACTCAGTACAAACATTTTCAGTTTTTGATACTTCAGTTGTCTTTTCCATCTCTCCATCATCAGACACTGATTCATCATCCGAGAAAATATCATCATCACAGAAATTTCGATTTGTCGATGCCACACAGAAGATGTTGTCAGCAGTTGCAGTGTCTTTCAGAAACGCATCAAAAACAAAGTTTTCAACTTCCACATTTTCGAGATCAAAAGATTCACCAAAAGTTACAACTAGAGCGTTGTCTTCATCATCGTCAGAATTATTTTCCTCAGACTCGTCGTTCTCAGAAATAACATTCTCATCGTCAATCACAACATAGCTAACTGGTAGCTTCTTCTTACGATGTAAGTTTGGGCATTCATTTTTAACATGTCCATATCCTTTACACTCATAGCATTGCATTTTAGAAACATCTTTGCTAGTAGAGGAGTATGGTGAAAGTTTTGTCCCTTTGAACTTTTTGTCAGACGATGATCCCTGATTTCGGTTGTCAGGAGTATTCATATACGAGTTAGAACTTTTCTGGAATTTTCGAAAGTTACGGGCACGGTTCTTCCTCTTAAACTCTTGTTTCACAAGATAGGTGACTATCTCAGTCAGTGCAGCAAGTTTGTCCGGATTATTAGAGTTCATCAGTCTCTCAAGATCCTCAGCTTCCTCATCATCAGATTCACCCAGATCACCAGAAAAACTACTTTCAGTTTTCTCATTTTTCACATGAGTTTTTCGAGAGTTCGAGCTTCTTGAACTCTTCCCTTTCTCAGAAATCTTGAGAGCAGTCATTGGTTCGTAGACAAGTGACATATCTGGGTTACTTCGAACTTTGAGTGTTAAGTCATAATTTCTCAAATCAGCCATCAAGTCAGCATAATCCCAGTTTTGATTCTCGTCGTTGCGAGCTTCGATAGTCAGCACTTTGCTTTCGAATCTGGTGCTCACACTTGATAGGACCTTCTCATAGACCATGGGAGCAGGAAATATTTCTCCAAGTTCGAACGCCTCGTTGACATATCTCATGATCTTGTCCAAATAGTCATTTATGTCTTCATCTTCCCTCATCCGAAGTTGATGGAATTGGGCAGTGATAGTTCGGATTTTCGATCGCTTGACTGCATGACTTCCCTCACACGTTCTTTGTAAAGTTTCCCATGCATCTCTGGCAGATGTACAATTTTTGACCAGCTGATACATACTAAGGTCCAACCATTCACACATAATAAGTAGAGCTTTGCTATTAGCCGTAGACAAGTCATGTTCCTCTCTCGTCCAACTACGTTCTGGTTTCGGAGTTCTCAGACCTTCAGCGTCTTCGGTATAAGGACGTTCCCATCCTTCTAAAACAGCCATCCAAGCTCTAGAGTCATAACCCTTTATTCTGGCCGAAACTTTGGCTTTCCAGTTTGAGTAGTTTTGATGAGTAAGCATAATCGGTTTCTGAACAAACATAGACGACTCCATCATGGCGGAAAAATGAAGTCAAGTAACGGATCACGTCTTATACGTATGACGTCCCTCTCTGATACCAAATTGAAATTACGCCTTCAGCGTAGGATACCAATTTTTCGTGAAATTGGTCTTGAACACACAGACAGCAGCTTGCGTCAAAGTAAACACTCACACAATTTGTAGAATTAAAAGTGGAGACAAAGTTATGTAATAGTTTTCATTTCATTGAACAACAAAACTAAACTATTACACTTGAAGAGTATGGTAGGCAAAACGATTACAAGAAGTTTCCCGAGTGTCGCAACAACTCCCACTAACTTGCAATCTAGCACACGAGTACCTAGAGCTAAATCTCCTAACTCTAATCTTGGCACAAGGCGCAAAAGCTACTACACAAACTCAAAGCTCGACTACGATTTTAAAAATCAGATTTCGTTCTCTCAAAATCGTCAAAAGATGAAATGAACATCCATGGGTATTTATAGTAGAGTCGCACATGTGAGAGTGATGACGTGGCACGCTCTCATTCGTCGCATGCTTGGCCTATGTCACTTTTCCATGGATGACATCATCATTGTAGAACTTGGATTCTTGAATCTTGGAATCTTGAATCTTCGATTCTTGAATCTTCGAATCTTGAATCTTCAATTTCAAAATCAATCTTCAATTTCAATCTTGACTCCATCGATCTCAATTCTTCATCTTCAATTTCTTGTGAAAATCTCTAAGTGTTGAAGCCTCGGAATTTCATCGTCTTCATGGTCGTCGATATTGTTGAAGTTGCAAACTCGGAACAATTCTTCATTTCATCGAACTGAGTACCTGGTGAAGGAAATCACGTTGTAAGTACTTAGTCTTAAAATTAAAATCACAAAAACAAGAGTCGCCGTTTTTCATGTAACACCAAAACCGGCGACTACATTCTCCGGAAATTAGTCAAGGGCACGAGTCGCCGTTTTTGGCGTTCTCTGGAAAAGTTGACAGGAGTCTCCGTTTTTTGCATTCTCTGGAAAAGTTGACAGGAGCCTCCATTTTTGGCGTTCTCTGGAAAAGTTGACAGGAGTCTCCGTTTTTGGCGTTCTCTGGAAAAGTTGACAGGAGTCTCCGTTTTTGGCGTTCTCTGGAAAAGTTGACAGGAGTCTCCGTTTTTGGCATTCTCTGGAAAAGTTGACAGGAGTCTCCGTTTTTGGCGTTCTCTGGAAAAGTTGACAGGAGTCTCCACTTTTGGAGTCTCCACTTTTGTGTAGTCTCCACTTTTGTGTAGTCTCCACTTTTGGAGTCTCCACTTTTGTGTAGTCTCCACTTTTGTGTAGTCTCCACTTTTGGAGTCTCCACTTTTGTGTAGTCTCCACTTTTGTGTAGTCTCCACTTTTGGAGTCTCCACTTGTGTAGTCTCCACTTTTGTGTAGTCTCCACTTTTGTGTAGTCTCCACTTTTGGAGTCTCCACTTTTGGAGTCTCCACTTTTGTGTAGTCTCCACTTTTGTGTAGTCTCCACTTTTGGAGTCTCCACTTTTGTGTAGTCTCCACTTTTGTGTAGTCTCCACATTTGGAGTCTCCACTTTTGTGGCAGTCTCTGGAAATTTGACAAGTCTACGAACGGCGCAAAGAACACACAAAGTTGATGCCAAAAAAACTTGTATTTACAAATTATAATCGGTGTCTCTGTGTTAATGGAGCAGCTCTCTTTATATAGGGGGAGGTCCTAATTATTGTATGGAAACAATAATTCTCGCCCATAAGAGTCCTAGAAGGAGTTGGAAAACACCTACCATCAATTTGGAATTAATTCCAAAAATACGCCGGCTGATTTCTGGGCGG
This sequence comes from Euphrasia confusa, assembly GCA_954870475.1. Classification (NCBI taxonomy): domain Eukaryota; kingdom Viridiplantae; phylum Streptophyta; class Magnoliopsida; order Lamiales; family Orobanchaceae; genus Euphrasia; species Euphrasia confusa. The sequence goes on from OX940954.1 coordinate 12,983,274, forward strand.
TGTCGGCCGACGGGTCCAGGCTGTCGGCCGACAGTCTCTGGCGAGAGCTCGCAAGCTCAGCGCGAACGCGCCAGGAGCCTCAGAAGTTTGGCGAGAGAGAGCGTGCCCAGCGCGTTCTCGCTGGGGCCCGTCGGCCGACAGGATATAGGTGTCGGCCGACAATCTTGCCTGGAAGCTCCTCTTCGCGATTTCGGGGCAAAAACAACAAAAATTAAAACTAAAGCAAATCATATGGGGAAAAAATCAATATCGACAACATAAAAATACTAGATATTAAAGTGTACGACACTTACATTATTATTCTCTAGAAAATCCTTCTTGTTCATATATGCATAGAATTGCGAAAAAAAATGGCGTGAAATTGCAGTGAGAAAAGAAAGATGAAAATATAAAAAAAAATTAAAGTTGCGTAGATAAACAAGAAGAAGAAGGTGTGTGAAAATTAAATATATAATTAGGTTAATAAGGATATAATTAATTTTTAACTAAATAATATAATTATAATTATAACTAAGTTGATGTACTTATCATTTTTTGGGTACAAATAGAACTCCCTTTATTAATTACTCAATTTTTTAGAGTGAAATTTATTCATATTGTTTAGAAATAAGTTTTACTAAATGAATTTACAACCAATAGTCCAGTAAACTAAATGAACTTAATTATGATGTAGCGAGTTACGTGTTTTATTTTCAAAATAATTTCCATATATGAATGTAGTGTACTAATAATTTTGACTCAAGACTTCAACGAGTGAATTAAATGTAGTAGAAAGAAAAGAATTCAAAAGGTAAAATCATTTGAAGCGTGAACTAGTGCAGTGCCATGAAAAAGAAGCCTATAAAACATGCAATACCCAAACACATGTTTTGCATCAACCAACAACAACAACAACAACAACAATAATGATCCTCACCATATTCTTCTTATCCATTGCTCTCAATTTTGTTTCAACTTCAAGTGATGTTGTCTCAAATGCACAGAGTACATATTTGATTTATATGGAAGCCTTAGAAGTCTCAACTACCCAATCTCCAAACTCATGGGCCTTGGAACTAATCGATTCCATTCACATATCCTCCACAAACGGCGATGAATACGATCAGCCACCTCCTGCTCTCGTCCAAGTTTACCAAACCAGCCAAACCATTCGTGGTTTAGCAGCGAGGATCACCCCTCAACAACTTCTATTATTGCAAACCACGAATGGCTTTGTACATGCCATCGAGGAGGAGCTGCTCACTCTCCACACAACTCATTCCCCTCAGTTCCTCGGCTTTCAGAAAGGGCAAGGCTTGTGGAGTTACGAAAATCTCAATCTCGCTTCAGATGTCATTGTCGGTGTTATTGACACGGGGATATGGCCCGAGCACCAAAGCTTCAACGACAAGGGCCTATCCCTGGTGCCTTCCCGTTGGAAAGGGAAATGCGAGATTTACTCAGGTAATTCTAATAATGCTTCAGTTTGTAACAAGAAGCTTATTGGCGCTCAAGTCTTTAATAAAGGGTACGAGCGAGCGATCATTGCAAAAATAATAAACCACACGTCATCTGATTACAAATCACCTCGAGACTTTGATGGCCATGGAACACATACCGCTTCAATTGCAGGTACATCTGCATCCACTAGCTTCTTCGTCAACTCTAAACCAGTAATTATGATATAATCTAATTGTAAATATAATTGAAATAACGAGAGCTGCAGGTGGTAATTTTTTCTCCAATGCGAGTATATTCGGCATGGCTAATGGTACAGCTGCTGGCATGGGACCTACGGTTAGAATCGCATCATACAAAGTTTGTTTCCAAGAAGGATGTTATAGTTCGGATATAAATTCCGCCGTAGAACGAGCTGTTAACGACGGCGTGGACGTGTTGTCTCTTTCTTTGGGAGGCGATCCAAAACCATATTTCAATGATTCCATTGCTATCGAAGCATTTCATGCAGTAAAAAAAGGAGTTATCGTCTCTCTATCAGCTGGGAATGACGGGCCGAATAGTTATACTGTTATGAATGTTGCCCCGTGGATCATGACTGTTGCTGCTAGCTCCACGGATCGTTATTTTTTAGCCGATGTACAACTCGGTGATGGAACAAAGTTATCGGGAACCTCTTTGTCTTCCGCTCACCCAATCAAGAAAGCTTCACTGGTATAACTAACTAATTTCTTAACCTTCTTCTTTTCATTTTATTACGAGATAGAGTATTTTTTTTTTTTTTTTTAACTTTTTGTATGTATTCTCAACAACGACAGGTTTACTCTTCTATCTCCAATGCTAGTAGTTTCTGCCTTAGCGGCTCTCTATCTCCGAGTCAAGTCACGGGAAAGGTTGTGATTTGTGACAGAGGAATTAGCCCCAGAGTTTCAAAAGGAGAAGAAGTGAAAAGAGTTGGTGGAGTCGCCATGATACTCGCAAACACACCAGAAAATGGCGACGAACTTAACGCCGATCCACATGTTCTACCGACCGTATCATTAGGAGCCTCAGCAGCTAAGGTCTTCAGGGAATACGCAAACTCCTATAAAAAGCCAACAGTTTCGATTAAATTCAAAGGAACGGTTTACCACACCCGTGCTCCGTCCGTGGCTGCATTTTCCTCCAGGGGTCCAAGTAAATTCGACCCAAACATTCTCAAGCCAGATGTAACCGCACCCGGGATTAATATTTTAGCTGCTTACCCACCTAATATTAGCCCAACAGGTCTCGATAGCGACGATAGGCGAGTCTTGTTCAACATGTTTTCTGGCACTTCTATGTCTTGCCCACACGTCAGCGGTTTAATCGCGCTTATCAAGTCTGTGCACGGAGATTGGTCACCGGCCGCCATAAAGTCTGCACTGATGACGACTGCTAACGTTCTCGACTCCCACAATTCTCCAATATCTGATATGAGTGATGGCAGAAGCCCCGCCACCCCCTTTGCGTTCGGGTCGGGCCACGTGGATCCAGCCAAGGCCTCGGATCCAGGCTTGATATATAACATTTCGACACATGATTATCTAAACTACTTGTGCAGCCTGAAATACAACCCTAGACAGATCCAACTCTTTTCCGGTAGGAACGATACCTGCCTTGATGGTTCTAGTTTCAGTCCTGGAGACTTGAACTATCCTTCTTTCTCCGTCATTTTCGACGCAAAAAGTACTAGATGTACAAACAAATTTACCACCACTCACAAGAGGACAGTTGCAAATGTTGGGAAATCAGAGGTGATCGCTTATACTGTTAAAGTGAGTGAGCCTGAAGGGGTATCGATTACCGTTAAACCCAGAGTTCTGAATTTTACGAGAAACAAAAATGAAGTGAGTTACAAAGTTACTTTCAATGCCAATTCGACGATGCGGCCTAGAAAAGTTAACTTCTCATTTGGAGACATAATATGGCATTCTGGGGATGGTAAATACATTGTGAGGAGTCCTGTTGTTGTCGTCTGGAAAGAGTAATGATCCGAGCAAGGTATTGCTATCAGTTTTTATTTATTTTACTTTGTTTTCCAAGAAGCTCTATGTGAGCACTTTTCTTTTTCTCTGTTTTGCATTTCAATAATAGTATCAAATAAATGGGACTATACAACTTTTTGTTTGTGTTTTGACTTTTGATTATGTTATGTGTGAACCAATTCGAAACCTAAGAGATTATGAATGAACAAACTTCCAATTTAAAACGCGCTCATAATATTAAAAAGTCCCAGCGCCCTTGGGAGCTGAGGGTTATTATCGTACTTACACAACATTAATTAAAAATGAATTAAATCAAAATAAATTTTGCCTAATTCATTACACAATCGTTCACTCTAATTAAAAAATCCCAAATTCTAAAGAACCCTCAACTGCGAAACTTCAATTTCCAAATTCTCGAACCTAAATTTTGATACATATTATAAAATTATAAAATACACTTTGTTATTTATTTATATGAATTTTCATTAACGTTTAATTAAAATATATAAAATTTTAAAATATACTTCGTTTTAATTATTTATGATTTGAGTAAATATAGATACTCTAATCATAACATTATTAATTGTTACTACTGTTTTTTTTAATTGATTAATTGTGAAATTACTTAATTGTTTAATAATATTAATTTGATAATTTTTTTTTTAAATACGAAGATAATTATATGACCTAAGGGAGTATTTATATTTTGAATTATAAATATGTAAATTACATTTGTTATAGATTCTGAGTTAAAGGCTGATGATGCACAGAGTGACATAATGTACATGTATTGAATTTTAATTAAATATAACAAATAATAAATTTATTCAAAAAGGGTAATTATTTTTTTCTCTGTTTATATATTAAGGACCTTTTCTTTTGGACTGAAAACGACTGAACTGAACTGAACTTAAAGAACTGAAAACGACTGAACGAAACAGAACATAAGCGATCTGAACTGAACTGAACTGAACTTAACCGATCTGAACTGAACTAAACAGAACATAAGTGATCTGAACTGAACTGAACTGAACTTAACCGATCTGAACTGAACTGAACTGGACTGAAATTAAATCTAAAAGAACAAGTCTTAAGATCAATTTCTACACTATTTATAAAAAAAACTAAATTTACCCAATCAGCTCTTTTAATTATTGAAAATTATGTCATATATTTTATTATACACAATTTATGGCAATACAGTACAAAAAACCAAAGTATTTAATATATTTTATACAACCAAAATTATGTAAAATCTCTTAGTTAGGAAGATGCACTTTCCTATTTACACAAAAAATTACCTAATAAACTCCCAAAACAATCTCAATTGACAACATCATCTTCCCGTCTTTCCCCTATCCATTACCGTTAATTCCAGAATTCTGAAATTTACGAGAAACGGAAACAAATTGAATTACAATGTTACTTTCAAGGCCAATTGGAAGATGCTGCATAAAACAGATAACTTCTCCTTTGGAGAAATAAAATAGCTTTCTGGAGATGATAAATACAGTGTGAGAGGAGTACTATTGCTGTTATATGGAAAGCGTAATCATGATCCGAGCTATAAGTTTTACTTTAAGTTACTTTTTTTTTTTCATAAGCTATGTGAACACTTTTTTTTTTCTTTTTTTGCATTTCAATATCGAATAAAATGGGGTTATAGTATATTTTTTTTGTGTGTTGATTATGTATGTTGTACTATGTGAACCAATTCGAAACCTAAGATATTATGAATGATCAAACTTTCAATTTAAGAAACTTAGTTATATGTATTTTTGATTTGTTAATACAAATATTTTCTTTCTATTTCAATGTTATTTATATTTGATTTATTTTCATATATATTTGAAATTTAAAAATTAAACTAGTGTTAATTCAAACTTATAATTATTTTTGTTAAAATTATTTAAAATTCACAAATTTTTATTATTATTGTTCAACTTTTGTACTTTTATTTTTACGATAATTTTGATGATTAAATTTATACATGTGTATTAATTCTCAATACGGTGTCTTATTTATTTTGAGATGAATTTTTTATTAAGTGATTTATAATGTTTTTATGTATAGATGGTTATTTATAGGTCTGTCAATCGGCTCAGCCCTAACTCGGCTCGTTCGGCCCTAAGAAAAGCCTCGTTAGTCGTTCGATTAATATTATTTATGGTCGAGTCGAGGTTGAGCCGAAAAATAAATCTCATATTAAATATAGGCTGAGCTTGGGCTTTTAGTAAGCTCGGTCTCATGTAGGTCTGACCCTATATAATAATTAATTTCAATTTTATAAATAAAAATAAATTTACAATTATGATTAAAAACACGATTCATTCTTCAATGGTTAGTATAAATAATATTTTTCTTATAATAAGTTTATTTTTTCTCTTCTTATTTATGTTTCTTAATTGTAATAATACTTATTTTTTAATATTTATTTTGTCAAATCCTTCTAATTAAAAGTTTTGACAAACATTATAGGGTTGATGAGGACAAAATTTAAAATATGAAAATCTTTGCTTTTATTTTGATAATATTATTGGATTGTGTTTCTTTTGTTGCTACTCGATCAATCTTGATATATTTTTTTTAATATTTATGAATACAATTGTGAAAATAATTTTAGATTGAGATGTTAGGGCTTAGCTCGTTCTAAGCCTCAAGCCCTAATATTCATATAGGCCGAGATTGGGCTTAAAATTTTCAAGGACGAAGTCCATAGCTCTTAAAATTCCATGGGCCGAGTCAGGGTCAATCAAAGCCCGACCATATGACCCGATTGAGAGACTTGGTTATTTATTTCAAATTTTAAAAATAAAATTATTTTATTATAAAATTATTTATTAATGTAATATTTCCACTTACATTTTCTATTCTATATTATAAGTTTAAATTTATATATATTTGAATTTCGAAAAATAATTTCCATTTATGTAATAGTACATTTGGACTCCAATTTCAAAGAAGAAAGTAATTGGTCGCTAAAATTAAACAAAAATAGTTCATCAGGTAATAATATAACATTTGAAGAAATGAAACCTATAAAATAAAGTATATACTATCTTGCCAAACTTTTCCATAGACAAACAATGTTACTTTCAAGGCAAAAGGCCGGATGATGCGGCCTATAACAAGCAACTTTTCATTTGGATTCTTAAATTGGATATCTGTGTTAGTTATCTTTGTACAAATGTCTAAATTCGAAACACAAAATAAAATAAAATATGGATTACAACTGTTGAGACTTATGTTTTACTACCAACTTGTGCTTTTCTAACTTAATCTTTTTTTGGTGGTTTACATTACACGTCACTGTGCATGTGGTTCAGAAGACTGAGGACTGTAGAAAGCTTGCAGCCGAAGATTCAAAGTAATGATGGCCAGCTGACCAAAAGTATGGTGATGTACTTGAAAGTACAATCATTACTCACAAACTAAGCATGACCCCTAACACATACTTGGAATGCTGCAAGTACATTGGCGCTACAGTGATCCTGACAGACCTTGCGTGCAAGAAAGCTACTACATGGAGAAGGCAGATGAGAGTCAAAGCATGGTGATAGAGATCACCTTTCCAGGGCGTGGAGCTGAAGCTACTCACCATTCCCATGACACAAGTGCACTGACACCACAGTTGACCTGACTGACTCTGCAGGGAAGTGTGCAAAGCTGGTGAAAGAGTGATGGCCGAGGACATCCCTACCCAACCACTCCTGCAAAGGTTGGTGAAGCACGCACGCAACGCTTGGTCTTCAAATAGAAGATTTGAAGATCATTTTTCTTAGAGCTGCTATCACCGTTGTAAGATTGAGAAAGAAATAAAGTGAGGACCTTTATTTTCTTTCTCTCACATTTATTTGCAAGGATAGAACATAGTTAGAGTGAGGAGCTTGAACTTTTGTTCTTTCCCCTAGTTTGCAGGGTTAGGATTTAGTTAGAGTGAGCAGCTCGCTACTTTATCCTTTCCCCTAGTTTGGTTTTTCCACATTGGAAAAACTTGTATACTCCATTTGTACATGTGAGTTGAGCTGAATAAAGATTTGTGACCTTGAGGTCATCTGCAGGCTGTTGAAAAAACAGTCTGTAAATTTTGTATATACTCCGTGTCAATTGAAGTATCACTCACCCTTCGCTCTCGGGTGTAGTCAAGATAACTTGAATCTGTAGGCTCCTCGGAGCACTTTCAATTGGTATCAGAGAGGTTCACTTGATATACTAAGTGAGATACGTGACTTATACTATGGATTCAAATTATCTTTTTCGCATCATCGTCCTCGATGGATCAAATTACTCCAACTGGAAAGTGAGGATACGCTCAAAGATTAAATCCATCGATACTCATGCTTCGGATGTTGTTGAGAATGGATGGGAGCGGCCGACGTACAACGACCGTGGTGACTTTGTGCGCAAGCCTTCAAAAGATTGGACCAAGGAAGAACGTGAAGCTGCCTCAGCGAACGAGAAAGCCCTGACGGAAATCTATGGCTCAATCGACACCAACATGTTCCGGTTGATCAAGAATCTCAAGTCTGCCAAGGAGGCATGGGATACACTCCAGATCCATTGCGAAGGAATCAAGAGTGTTCGAGAATCGAGGTTGCGCCTGCTAATGTCCAAGTTTGAGAAACTACGGATGAAGGAAGATGAAGATGCAACTTCCTACTTCAACACGTTGTATGACATCTCAAATGAGTGCGGTGAACTTGGCGAGCCGATGCTGAACAAGAGTCTTGTCTCCAAAGCCCTGAGAACTCTGAACTCAAAGTTTCTAGTTAAGGTAACATCTATTGATACAGCTAAACATGCTACTGATACTGAGTGTTCAGATCTGATGAGTAACATCAAGACGTATGAGATGACCATATGCTGGAACGTGAAGGAAGAGATCCAAGAGATTCAAGTCTCGCGCTCAATGTCTGTTCCTCGAAGTCAAGGAGCGACCTCTCCAGGAACACCAGTCGGTCGAACAGCTCCAAATCCTCCACTCAACAGGAACCAGAAGATGAAGATGATGATGATGCTGAGTTTGAAGAACTGATGAACTCCAACGAAGAAGACAAGATTGCGTTGCTGACAAGACAAATGAGGTATCTTTACAAGAAGCAATCAAAGTTCAAACCTCAAAACATGCAATCTAGAGAAGAACAGTCAAGTAGTCCGAAATCCCAGTTCTCAACTCCAAAGGCGAATGCCAGAAGTACATCACTACCTGGGAGATACACTTTCTCTGAAGGATCAAGATCCAGAAACTCTTCAAATATCCAATGCTTTGAGTGCAGTGGATATGGCCATGTTGCAAACGAATGTGCAAACACCTTGAAAAGGCTTGGCAAGAAGGTTTCATATGTCTCTGTGACGGATGACTCTCTTAGTGGTGATGAATGAAAAGCTGTCAACCAAGTGGCCGAAGAAAGTGCCATGTTCACTAACTACGAAAAAGACAGTTCTGAAGACGAATTCTTCGCAAGGTATGAAACTGACTACTCAACTTTGTTTTGTTTAACATTTATTGCTGATGCGTCAGGAAGTTCAAAAGAAGAAATTACTGATGAAGAAGAAACCATGGATCTCCTGTTCAATCTAAAAGAAATCTACGATATACTTATTGGGTAGTACAAGAAACAGTGTTGAACCATGAAGAAACTTGAAAGTGAGAACGATGCCCACAAAGATGAATTGGTCAAACTGGAAGGGATTCTCACTCCAAAAATATCAAACATCATAAGACAATGAAGGAGCTCGAGAAGGCAAATGAGACATTTAGGAAGCTAAACCAAGGTAAGTCCTCTCTCGATGAATTTCTTTCGCTTGGAAGTAAAGGTCGTTTTGGCTTAGGTTACAATATTAATTCAGAATGTTCCACCTCACCTATTGATTCCTCTAAGTGCATTATATTTAAAGTGGTGACAACTTCTGGAAAACCATTCATAAAACCTTTGTCGTCTCAACCTGAAACCAATTATTCTGTTCCTGAGACTGAATTTTCAAGCAACATCTTATTCAGTCTTAATTCAAAAGGAAGAATTTCTAAACTTAGTTATGTTTGTGATCGTTGTCGCTCCTCTGGACACCTCAAACCTTTTTGCAAAAAGAAATTTTTTGAACCTGGTATTGAAGACACCAATCTTAAATTAAAAATCAATACCAAACCAATTGCAAAGTTAACATGCAAGAAACCTAATGAACCAACCTGGAAGCCTATAACTCAAAAGGTATGCAATGTTGTGTTGTCTGTTTCAAATTCTAAGTTTGCAGGTGCTTGGTACTTTGACAGTGGTTGTTCTAGTCACATGACAGGTGAGAAATAAAACTTAACTGCCTATATCACTCACAGTGCAGGTATTGTTACCTATGGTAGTGGATCACAAGGTAAAATTATTGGTAAAGGTACTCTTGCTGTAAATGGCCTTCCTAAACTCAAGAATGTTTATCATGTTAAGGGTCTGCAAGCTAACTTTATCAGTATCAGTCAGTTATGTGATGATAGTTTGCATGTTAAGTTTAACAGTGACTCATGTGAACTTTTTGATACTGACTCTAAACTAATTATGAAAGGTGTCAGATCCTTGAATAACTGATATTCTGTTGTGAATCTTCAGTGTAAGTTTGTACAGATTGATGACACAACACTCTGGCATAGCAAGCTTGGTCATACAAACTTTAGGAATCTATTGAGACTCCAGACCTATAACGCCGTTCGTGGTATGCCAAAGATTAGTCTTATAGACAAGAGCATATGTGGAGAATGCCTTAAAGGGAAGCAAGTTCATGCATCACACACAGTCAACTCAACTGGACTTGCCACATCTGAGTGCTTCTAACTCCTACACATGGATCTCATGCGACTCATGGATACTGAAAGCCTCGGTGGTAAATTGTATTCTCTAGTTATTGTTGATGATTTCTCAAGATATAAATGGATTAAGGTTCTCACTAACAAATCTGATACCTTTGCTGCTTTTAAAGAAGTCTATCTTCGAATACACACTATTCACAAAGGTACTGTTATGAGATTACGTACTGACCATGGAAAAGAATTTGAGAACTCTTTGTTTGCAGAATTCTGTACCAAAAGAGGTATTCATTATGAGTTTTCAGCACCAAAAACTCCACAGTAGAATGGTGTGGTCGAACGCAAGAACATAACTCTTCAAGAGATGGCTAAAGTGATGCTAAGTTCCAAGCTGTTATCCAAACGGCTATGGGCAAAAGCTTTGAACACTGCAGCCACATCTCTTACGGGGTTAATCTTAGGCCAAGAACTACCATGACCTCATATGAGATACTAATAGGAAAGAAAACTAACCTTAAATATTTCCATGTTTTTTGTTGTGTTTGCTTTATCTTAAACGACAGGGAGGTACTGACCAAGTTCGACTCAAAGGCTGACAAAGCGATCTTCGTAGGCTATTCAACCAACAGTAAATCCTATCGCGTCCTCAATCTCAGAACAAAGAAAGTTCAAGAATCAATTAATTTTTATAGTAGATAAAATATATTCTCCAATAACACATTTTATTTATATTAGTTAAAACTTATTGATTGCACGTTATTTTAGTACACTAAATTGAACAATTTTAATAACAATCTTGTTGGAGTTAAATTAATTATTTTAATTAATTTTACTTTGACTAATTTTGACTTTTTTTTGGTGGAATATTTATTTTGGAAATATTTATTATTGGGAGGAGAATCCAAGATAAAGAGAGAGAAAATATTCAAGATCTATAAGATAAGGTACAAGATCTTCTAGTTATGGAAGGAGTCTTTTTTACCATAGAAGACTTATTACTTGGAGGAGAAGACTTGTCCCTTATAAATAGAAGACTCGCGTGATTGAAGATGAAGTAGCGGAGCGCTATATTTTATAGAGAATATTTCTCAGCACACGTTTTTATTTTTTACTTATTTATCCGAGTACTAACTTTTCAGTCTCGTGATTTTTTAGTCTTTATTTATTTTTCTCGGATTATTTTGTATTCACGATTATAGTGAAAGTTTATTGCTTTTGAAGCAGCTTGGTAGGTTGTATTGATTAATACAACTTACGAAGATTATATCCTTGTTCTTTTCGTTTTTCAGTTGCTGTACTTTTTACTATTTCCTCTGCATAACTGAATATGATGTTCTGTGACAGCAGTACTCAATCTATTGTTCTCTGGACAGCAGAACTTAAACTCGTTACAGTGACTGATTTTTCTGTTTCAGTACGTGAATTGCGAATCGACCTCTTTTTCAATTAGTATCAGAGCAAGTCACTTGACATACAAACTGAGATTCGTGCAGTCGACTCAACATGGATTCAAGTTACTTGATTCGTACTATTGTGCTTGATGGATCCAACTACTCCCACTGGAAGGTACGTACTCGTTCCAAAATTAAATCTATTGACACACGTGCGTGGGATGCAGTTGAAGACGGATGGGAACATCCGATGCATGATGATCGTGGAGATCTAGTTCACAAGCCCTCGAAGCTATGGACGAAGGATGAACGAGAAGCTGCTTCCGCAAACAAAAAGGCGTTGACGGAACTCTACAGCTCTGTCGACACAAATATGTTCAGACTAATCAAGAACTCAAAATCAGCAAAGGAGGCTTGGGACACGTTGCAGATCCACTGTGAAGGAAACAAGTCCGTGAGGGAGTCTCGACTGAGGGTTCTCGCAACTAAGTTCGAGAACATGAGGATGAGAGAAGATGAAACTGCAACAAGCTACTTCAATTCGTTGTATGACATTGCCAACGAATGTGCAGAACTTGGAGAGCCCATGCTCAACAAGACACTCGTATCCAAAACCTTAAGAACATTGTCCTCTAAATTTCTCATCAAGGTAACGGCTATTGAAACGGCAAAAGTTGCAGGTGACATCGAAATTTCAAAGTTAATGAACGATATCAAGACGTATGAGATAACGATGCTTGAGCGAGATCAACGTGGTTCCAGTACTCTGAACGTCACAGCACTCTGGTCCAAAGGTCAACCAACTGACAGTACACCACAAGCTAGCAGTTCCAGACTTCTGTCCAGTCAGGAGACTGAAGATGAAGATGAAGAGGCTGACCTGATGGAGCTCCTGAATGCAAATGATGAAGACAAGGTACCATTGTTGACCAGACAAATGAAGCATCTATACAAGAAACGTTTCAGTCCAGAGACCAAGAATAAAACATTTGAAAAACACAACGAGAGTACTGCAACTAGCCAAAGACGTGCATATTCTAACACCAGATCGAAGAATTTGTCAACCATACAATGTCACAAATGCATGGGGTTCGGTCACATCGCCAATGAGTGCGCAAACACACTAAGAAGGTTGGGAAGAAAAGTCAACTATGTTGCCTTAGATGATGACAATTTGAGTGAAGACGAAGGTGACATGAGTACCCCAACACATGATCAAAGTGCCCTTTTCGTGGACTTGGATGAGAGAACAATTTCAGACTATGAGCTTCAAGACACAACAGATTATGGTGTTATGACAACAAGGTATGATTCTGAGAACTCAAAATTATTTTGTCTAAACTCTGTTGTTTATGATACAGATGATGAACCCGAGTATGCATCTGAGAAAGATCCAATGAAGTTATTCTTTGAACTCAAGTCATTATATGACATCCTAAATGTCAAGTACAAGGACCAGTGCAGTATAGTAAAACAACTGCAGGTTGAGAACAAGTCTCATAAAGCTGTGTTGACACGACTTGAAAGGATGCTGACTAAGAAGGACATTGAACTGAACAAGACTAAAAACAAGTTGGAGGAAGCAAACACAACATTCAAGAAGATGAACAAAGGTAAAACCACTCTTGATGAATTGTTAGTTATGGGACATGTTGATAAATGTGGTTTAGGTTTTCAAAATAATGATGATGAAGTACAAAACCGGAAAAATTCAAATGCAGTTTTCTCAAAAATTGTCTCTACAAATGGAAAATCTTTTGTAAAAGCTGGTACTAGTACTTCGTCTGACATATCTAGTCCCAGTACTTCTGAACTTGTTAGTGAACATCAAGTTGTTACTGTTGTCTCAGCAAATGAAAATTCTTTTGTAAAAGCTGGTACTAGTACTTCGACTGACATAACTAGTTTCAGTACTTCTGTTACTGAACATCAAGTTGTTACTGAAAAATAAAAAGTTGGTACTAAACAAACCATAAAGAAAAAGAAGTATATTTATCATTACTGCTTTGTACCAGGACATATTAAGCCTTTTTGCAGGATAAAGATGAGAGACAGTAGAAAAGGAATTTTGAACAATTCTGGTTCAGGTACTAAGACTGAGATGAGTATAGGACATGCCAACAAAGCCTCAAACCTTGTTCAGTCACCAAAGGCTGTTTGGGTACCAAAGTCTGTTTTATGTAATAGTGCACTAACAATTTCTAAATCAAAGTTTGCAGGTGCATGGTACTTTGACAGTGGTTGTTCTAGTCACATGACTGGTAACAAAACCTGTTTAGTGGACTACACTCCTTACAACGGAGGTTATGTAACTTACGGTAGTGGTGGTAAGGGTAAGATTATTGGTAAAAGAGTTTTGAATATTCATGGTTTACCTAACTTGACCAATGTATTTCATGTCAAAGGACTAAAATCAAATCTTATAAGTGTTGGTCAACTTTGTCAAAATGGTTTAAATGTGAAGTTCAACAAAGAGTCTTGTGAAGTGTTTGATGAGGGTTCTAAGTGTCTTATGAAAGGTGTTAGGTCACTGAATAATTGCTATTATGCTGGAAACACCGTGTCTACTATTGTGCAGGTAGTTGATACAACAGTTGGAGAAACTGTTCCAGTACCTGTTGCAGAACATGTTCCAGTACCTGTACCAGTACCTGTTGAAGAACATGTTCCAGAACCTGTTGCAGAACCAACTGATGACTTACCTAATGCATTACACGACGCTTCATATGATGACTCAACTGATGATGAACCAAGATCAATGTTTGAAGAACCTGATGCTGCTGATGGTCACTTAACTTGAGATTTTGTGTGTGGAGATTGTCTGAAAGGAAAACAAGTACGAGTACCACACACTGTAGACTCAAACAGGAGGACAACGCTGATGTGTACCAGTGAAAATCTCACAAGACACGATGGTGGTACTGACATTGACAGAACACTGTGCAGACAGAAGACTAGAACGGACACTAAATCCACGAAGATCAAATCAAGTCACATGACAGAACATCTAAACGTTGTCAATCAAACAAACCACTATAGTACTTCAGATGTCAACAACCAACGTCACTTCAACAGAGATAGTGTTGCGAAAAAGGTAATCAAATTAGAATATGTCAATACAGAAAAACAATTTGCGGATATTCTAACAAAGCCTTTAAGTTTTGAGAGGTTTTTTATACTAAGAAATCTCTTTATCTTTGCACCGCATGAAGTGATCGAGAAAGTTGAGTCAACATGAGTACTGACTGGTATGTATACTGGTCTAGTGACTAATCAATTTTTATGTTCAGTTCAGTTGAGAATTCGAGGTCTTAAAAATTTTGCAAAGAGATGAAAGTGTTATTATTTCACTCTTGATGTATAACTTGCTTGCATATCATATTTCTACACCGTTCGGTACCAGAGACAAAAAAAAAATCAAAATCAAAAAATCAAAAAAAAAAAAAAAAAGTCTCTGAAAAACCGAGTTTAGAATTAAATTTATGTATTGATGAGCATCGGAGTTGATTTTCTCGCTTATTGGACTATTCACCATTCAATATGCTGAACTCGGCATAACTATTGTTTAGTTGCTCAACTAGTATCATTTGGTTTTCGGCCATTGTTGACTCGACATGGAATGTGATGCGTTGTGTGTGCTCTGATAACTGAGTTCTCTCTAAGTGTTTAAAACTCTTAATCTTCTTGATTGCCACGTTACTTGTCTTCAATTTTATTTATGTTTGGTATATTTGATATTTGATTATTCGATTTCTCTTCATTATCTCCTAACCCATGTTTTGTGAAGTGTGTTTCTTGTACGTGTTCGACCAGTCTCACATCAAGGGGGAGTAACTTTTTCATGAGTTTTGTGACTGGTTTTCCAGGTCCTGTTTTTCATGTGTTGTGCGACTGGTCTGCCACCAGTTCCTGTTCTGACTCACCTGATGAGAGCAATGTTCCTGTTTAGTACACTTTGTGTATATTTCCCGTTGAGTACAGAGACCGCAGTTCGTAAAGAGTTCAAGTTCCAGTACTCAGTTCCCAGTTCTCAGTTCTCAGTTCAAGACCTGCTGCAAGAGTTCCGAGTTCCAGTACTTAGTATGACGACAGCTTTGCAGGGGGAGTTTTACGACTTCACATGAAGTTTATTTTCGTAGGGGGAGCAGAGTTGATTACATTTGCCAAGAGAGTTCATATCTGTAGGGGGAGTCATCTCGACAGTACTTCAAGAGAAGAATTGACATCAAAGAGTTGACGACATCAAAGAGTTTGTTGGAGTTAAATTAATTATTTTAATTAATTTTACTTTAACTAATTTTGACTTTCTTTGGTGGAATATTTATTTTGGAAATATTTATTATTGGGAGGAGAATCCAAGATAAAGAGAGAAAAGATATTCAAGATCTACAAGATAAGGTACAAGATCTTCTAGTTATGGAAGGAGTCTTTTTACCATAGAAGACTTATTACTTGGAGGAGAAGACTTGTCCCTTATAAATAGAAGACTCACGTGATTGAAGATGAAGTAGCTGGAGCGCCATATTTTATAGAGAATATTTCTCAGCACACGTTTTTATTTTTTACTTATTTATCTGAGTACTAACTTTTCAATCTCGTGATTGTTTAGTCTTTATTTATTTTTCTCGGATTATTTTGTATTCACGATTATAGTGAAAGTGTATTGCTTTTGAAGCAGAGCTTGGTAGGTTGTATTGATTAATACAACTTACGAAGATTATATCCTTGTTCTTTTCGTTTTTCAGTTGCTGTACTTTTTACTATTTCCGCTGCATAACTGAATCTGCTGTTCTGTGACAGCAGTACTCAATCTGTTGTTCTCTGGACAGCAGAACTTAAACTCGTTATAATAACTGACTTTTCTGTTTCAGTACGTGAACTGCGAGTCCACCTCTTTTTCAAATCTCAATTTTTAAACAATGCAAATGAAAAACGAATTCATAATAATAGGAGTATATCATAATATTTTTTTATTTACATTATTAATTATAAATTAATAAATAAACTTAATTATGATGTAGTGAGTTACATATTCTTTTCGAAAAAATAATTTTCATATATGTAATAATACATTTGGACTTTAATTTCTACGAGACAAGAAATTGGTAGTTGAAATCAAACACTCATAAATCATAATTCAGAAATGGTAATAATACACACAAGTACTCCATAATAAAAAAATTATAATATTTTTATCGTCTTACGGTTTAATATTGAGATTAAAAAACCGATACTTTTTGACAATTTCATCAAAAAATTACAAAAATATTACTAATTTTTTGTCTTCTGGTTTAATATTGAAATTAAAAAACCGATACTTTTTGACAATTTCATCAAAAAATTACAAAATATTACTAACTTTTTAACATTTTTATATCAAAAAGTAAAATAAAACTGCATTTTATGTTAAAAAGTAAAATAGTTTTCAGTAAAATATAAAAAATAAGTCAAAAAGTAAGTTAAAATTGTATTTTAAAATAAAAAATTAATTAGTTATATTATTTTTAAATATTTTAATATTATTATAACACATTTCAAAAAAATAATAAGCTTGAATACTTTTACGAGACATAAGAAGAATAAATTAAACACAAATATTTATTAATATTAGAAAAATTAGTATTGATATTTTAATTTTTTATTGTCTAGGTCAATTGGATATATTTAAATACTCACACACACATGTCTGGTCTATGAGATGCTACTCCGGGTGCATTACTCTGGGTGACATCTTAACTGTAAATGCATACACCATACACGTCGGGTGTTATAATAATATTAAATCTACGGTCAAGCAGGTGTGGGTGATTGCGTATGCATTTAATATAATAATATTAAATCTACGGTCAAGATGTGCATGGTGTACTCCACCCGGTGTAGCATAGATAAAACCCACATGTCTCGGGTTCGAACCTTGGACTTTACGGTTCTCAAGTCGAATGCTCAACCAACTGAACTAACAACCTCGACTTGATATTTTAATTTTTTTTAATATAATTATGAATTTATTGTGGAGACCATCTAGATGATATACACTAAGATTTGAAGTATATATATAACATGCAATTCTCTTAGCTTTCTTCAACCAATTACAACACAATGCTCCTCACCATATTCTTCTTCCTATCCTTGGCTCTCAATTTGTGTTTCTCAGAAACACAAAGTACAACAACAACAACATATGTGATTCATATGGACAGGTTAAAGATGGAAGCCTTAGAAGTCTCTATTCGATCTCAACGCACTTGGTACGAGGAACTAATCGAATCCGTTCGCATATCCTCCTCCTCAAACGACGAGCAATTGCAACCAGATCCTATTCTCCTTTACGTCTACCAACATACCATTTGTGGTATCTCAACGAGTCTCACCGCCCAACAACTTCAAACTTTGCAAACTATGGATGGCTATCTACATGCCACCGAGGGCAAGCTACTCAACCTCCTCACAACTCATTCCCCTCAGTTCCTCGATCTACAAAAGGGGCAAGGCTTGTGGAGTCGAGAAAATCTTGCTTCTGATGTCATTATCGGGGTTCTCGACACGGGGATATGGCCCGAGCACCCGAGCTTCCTCGAAAACGAGAACCTACCCCCGGTGCCTCCTCGTTGGAAAGGGAAATGTAAGAATTACACAGGCTTTGATGCTTCAAGTTGTAACAAAAAGCTTATTGGCGCAGAAGTCTTCTATAAAGGGTACGAGGAAATGATGATTGAAGACAAAACAAACGACACGTCTGAGTACAAATCACCTCGGGACTCTTTTGGCCATGGAACACATACCGCTTCAACTGCAGGTACATATATTCGTAAATAAGATGAAATGAGATTTTAATTATAATAATAAAATTGAACGATCGAGAGCTGCAGGTGGTAATTTTGTACCCAATGCGAGTATATTCGGCATGGCTAATGGTACAGCTGCTGGCATGAGACCCACGGCTAGAATCGCAGCATACAAAGTTTGTTTCCAATACGGATGTGCTGATTCAGATATATTAGCCGCCATAGACCGAGCTGTTCACGACGGCGTGGACGTGTTGTCTATCTCTATAGGAGGCTTTCCATGGCCGTATTTCGATGATCTTTTGGCTATCGGAGCATTTCATGCAGTACAAAAAGGAGTTATCGTCTCTCTATCAGCTGGGAATTCGGGGTCAGATAGTTATACTGTTGCAAATGGTGCACCGTGGCTGATGACGGTTGGTGCTAGCTCCACAGATCGTGATTTTTTAGCCGATGTTTATCTTGGTGATGGAACAAAATTATTGGGATCTTCTTTGTCTTCTCATGAGACAATCAAGAAAGCTTCACTGGTATACAATCAAACCAAGGGTCCAAACCTCTGCCTCAACGGCTCCTTATCTAGTGAAGGGAAAGATTGTGATTTGTGACAGAGGAATTAAGTCTAGAGGTTCCAAAGATGAAGAAGTTAAAAGAGCTGGGGGAGCCGCCATGATACTAGCAAATACACCAGAAAATGGCGAAGAACGTATTGCCGATCTACATGTTCTCCCGACTATAGCTTTAGGAGCGACAGCAGCTAACATCATCAGGGAGTACGCAAACTCCTCCAAATATCCAATAGCTTCGACGATACAATTCAGAGGAACGTTTTACCACAAACGTGCTCCACTCGTGGCCTCGTTTTCCTCCAGGGGACCTAGTACGCTCGACCCAAACATTCTGAAGCCAGATTTAACCGCACCCGGAGTGAACATTTTAGCCGCGTTCCCACCAAATAGTAGCAAAACCGACAAAAGGCATGTCTGGTTCAATATCATGTCTGGCACTTCTATGTCTTGCCCACATGTCAGCGGCTTAATCGCGCTTCTCAAGTCTGTGCACAGAGATTGGTCACCGGCCGCCATAAAGTCTGCACTGATGACGACTGCTTACGTTCTCGACTCAAATTATTCTCCAATATCTGATATGAGTGATGGAAAAAGCCCCGCCAACCCCTTTGCGTTAGGGTCGGGCCACGTGGATGTCAACAAGGCCTCCGATCCAGGCCTCATATACGACATCTCGACACAAGATTATCTTAACTACTTGTGCACCCTAAACTACAACTCTACGCAGATGAAACTCTTTTCTGGTAGGGACAACACATGCCCTACTGGTTCTCGTTTTACTCCCGGAGACTTAAACTATCCTTCTTTCTCCGTCATCTTAGACGCAAAAAGTAGATGCAAGAAATTTACAACCACTCACAAGAGGACAGTTACAAATGTTGGGAATTCAGAAGTGACCACTACTTATCATGTGAAAGTGAATGAGCCTGAAGGGGTATCGGTTACCGTTAATCCTAGAGTTCTGAAATTTACGAGAAACAAATACAAATTGAGTTACAATGTTACTTTCAAGGCAAAAGGAATGTCAATTCTGCCTAAAACAAGTAACTTCTCATTTGGAGACATAAAATGGGTATCCGGAAAGTATAGTGTGAGGAGTCCTATTGCTGTCATCTGGAAAAAGTAATCATGATCTGAACAAGGTATTGCTCAAGAAGCTATGTGAGCAACACCTTTATTTTCCTTGTTTTGCATTGCTATATGAAATAAATGGGATTATGAGTTTTACTTTGTATTTCAAGATTAATGGGAAAATTTCTTCAATTTTGTAGTATAAGATTTCAACAATGTGAGCCGATTTAAAATACTAATTTGTCTCCTCGAATCACATCATATTCACAACTGTTAGATTATGATTATCAACAATTTTCACAATATAAAATTTATTTCACTCTCTTTCCCATCATCAATTTATCTTATAGTCTAATTTTCTATTTTTATAAAGTTTATTACAGTTTGCAACCCTATGTTTGCTTTTTTTTTTTATACTTTGCAACTTAATTAGTACCACATATATGATTGTCATGTGAAGTATTATTATATTCGCAATCATAAATTGACATGTGAAGTATTATTATATTCGCTTTAAAAGGCTTTGAAATATTGTACTAGTTTTTCAACTATTTTTTTAATCTTTTGAATGTATTATTTCTATTTGTATTTTTATATACTCCAAATTAATTAAGATTTTAATATCAAAATCATCATCTATTTACAGATTTTTATTTATATATTAATTTTATTATTTCAATTTAATTTACATATTTTTAAACTTTGTTTTAATCTCCCCATCTATTTCAGTATCAAAAAACATTTTTATTGCATGTTTATTTTATAAATTTATCTTTGTTTGCGATTTTTTATGTTATTGTGTTTATATTATTTGTGTAATTTTATCTTTTTAAAATTTTATTTATATTTACATTTATGGAAGTACTTTAATTACTATCCTATTAAAAATTAAAATCATCATTTCTTTGAAAACATAATATTATCATTTAATAATGAAAAAGACAAATTGTGTTTTCAACATCACAATAATAATGTATTTATATATTTTAATATACAATTAAATTATAATTTTATATATATTAGTATTTGTTTTTTGGACTGAAATTAATTAAACTGAACTGAATTGAACTAAATGAATTTGAATTAAATTGAATAGATGTGAATTGAACAGAAGTGAACTAAATTATTTTTTATAAAAATAATAATAATTTTTTATAAAAATAATAATAATTTTTATAATTTTTTTATTTTTAAAAAAAATATTAATAATATTCTAGTATTAATTAACTAGATTATATATTTGAAATTATTGATTGAGATTATTTTATTTATTTATTTTTAATCGAGCTGAACTAAATGATTGTGAAATTAATATGTATGAGCTGAGCTGAATTCTTTTCAAAACAAGTTCAGTTTAGTTCACACTCATTCAATTCGAATTGATTAAGTTCATTTCAAAATAAATTAAACTAAAATAAATAAAAAATAATTCGAATCAATAACTTCAGATATATTCCATCTATCTTCAAAACAATGCATACTTTTCTTTTTGAGTCGTCCTTTAAAACAGTGCACACTTATAAATGGAATGTATTTTCGCAACTGTATCCTCTCAATACACATTTATTTACACTTATACCAATACATTTTCAACGAACTACTTTATTATTTACACATCAATACCTTACAAAAAATAATATAAAACACACAAAAAAATATTTTTTTCTTAATTAACGCGCAAGATTCTCTATGCATAATAGGGATGAAAGAAGTACAATCTAATTAATAGTACTAGAATATTATTAATATTTAAAAAAAAAAATCCTCTTAATTATAAA
This sequence comes from Euphrasia confusa, assembly GCA_954870475.1. Taxonomy (NCBI): domain Eukaryota; kingdom Viridiplantae; phylum Streptophyta; class Magnoliopsida; order Lamiales; family Orobanchaceae; genus Euphrasia; species Euphrasia confusa. The sequence goes on from OX940954.1 coordinate 13,005,101, forward strand.
AGTTTGCAGACTTTCTTTTTTTGGTTGTTTATTAAAAATTTGCACACCCATAAATAAAAAGTTTCTTTTTATAAATTTATTCTTACAATACTCATCAATTTACATTAATATTATTACTTTTTCACATAACTTATTAATTATTTACACAACAATACATATTATACCCCTACTTTTTATTATTTAATATATAAAAAAACTTTTTTCTTAATCTACATGAAATTTTGTTTATGCAAACACTTTAGATACGGACGAAGTATTTAACAATTAATAAAAATTATTATTATTATTTTTATAAAAAAATAATTTAGTTTTAAATTCATTCAATTCAATTCAATTCAAATTCATTCAACTCAATACAATTAATTTCAGTCGGTTTAATTTCAGTCCAAAAGAACATGTCCTAATACAACTTTCAATTTGACCGAACAAAATGTGAACAATTTATGAAAGAGACAATATCATAAAACGTTATGTAACATAATCTGATTCCCCTTTTAGTCTTTTTAGTTTATTAAAATTTATTTAACGAATTTTAGTGGAAGTTCAAATGTTGATCGTATTTAAAGAGTACTTGATAACTCACACCTACGTTTTGTCTTGTGTGATTTATTCAATTGAGTGAGTGTCACGAAAACATAATATAAAAGATAAAATATATTCAAATTTTTTTCATATTTTTTCATATTTGTGTGACACTTCAGCTTAATTGATTAAATATCAAATATGGAATCAAACTTTACAAGCCATTTTGTGATTTATCTCTTTAAGAAACTATGCATTTGATTTAAAATAATTTAAGTATTTTACAATACTATTTAATATAAATAAATTAAAATGGGTGTGTAAATAAACTAAAAGTAGAGATGTAAATTTCATGACCTTATTAAATAACGGATAAATTGATGGAATACCCTGTTGACCTTGTCTATTTCACTGACTACTCTACTATTTAAATAATTCAAAAAGAAAATAGAAATATAAAAGAATTATTTTTGTAGGTATAGAAAAGTCCACATTGCCCCCATTTATTTATGTGTTTCTTAACAATTTTAAAAAAAGAAAATTCTATTTTCTCTTCCTCATTTCATCTCCCACCAACTCCCGTTTTTTTTTTCTATTTCTGTGGAAATAATGGAAGAGCTGCTACGCGAAGATGAAGGTAAAACAATAAACCCTAGCCCACATCACCTTCGGCATGATGTGCTAACCGAAATCCCCAACGGTGTCGAACTACTCTAAGGCTGAACCAAACCCTAGCCCCCCAACTCCGGCGGCCCAATGTGCTAAATCCCCAACTTCGGCGGCGCAGTGTGCTACGGCGGACGAATCCCCTAAATCGAGAAGAAATATCCACGTGAAAATAAACCCCAAATCAATCGATTCGAAATTAAGGGTTAGTTTATTTTTTTTTCATTTTTGTGTTGAATTTTATCTTGGGCTAGCACCTGGGCTCGACGAATACCGGAGGAGGTGGCTGCCATCGCCGCAGTCGTCCTCCGCCTGGCTAAGATTGGACGAGACGCACGAGTTAGCTGGTGAAGTTGTCATCGAGCAGCTCGGGGACGCGAGTTGTAACGGCTCGGTGGGGACGCGATCAGCTTGAGGTTCTGCTTTTGCCCATTCATGGTAGATTGGTTGAGTTTTCTTTTTACCCTGTTTCTTGTTTGAATTAGTTTTGAAAATGCACAAGTAGCTAATAGAAGATGCAGGATGTGTACGTGTGAGAGAAGGAGAAGGTATGAATGGAATTGAATTGAGTTTGAAAAGAAAAATTGATATTAATTGTTTGGAAAATAAATCACAAGAGACATTTGTTTGCATAAAAGAGAAATTTGTAGTAAATATATATATGATCCTTGTTGGCTGCTATCCTTGCTCGAGGTTCGATTCCTCATTGATTTTGTTTGCTCGCTGTTGTTCAAAGGGCTTGCCCCTGGAGCTGAGCATCTCCTCGGAGTGTCACTGATTTTCAGTTTTGTATTGATTTTGGTTTTAGATTTGGTTGTGCTAATTTTATTCTTTGTATTGTATAGATTGTTTTGGATTTGTCTGTGATAATTGTATCCAAATTTCAGTATTAGCTTGCTTGATAATAGTACGTATCCAAATTGTAGTGTAAGCTTGATTGAAACGAGTTCGGTTTTGGATTTGTCTGTCTAACTGTATCCAAATTTGCATCTGTATATGAATAATTAAACTTTGTTTTTTTGGATATTTGCAATTATGCTACTGATCAATTGTTCTAATTGTATCCAAATTTGCATATATATATGAATAATTAAACTTTGTTTTTGTGGATATTTGCAACTATACTATTATATAGTACTGTATTAATTTAGTGTCTCTAATTTGTTCAAATTTATTCCTATGTTATGATGTAACAGGAATTCCCTTGATTGACTTCCACTACGAGAGTGGCCATCGACCCCCAAACCATGAGGAAAGAAGACTATTATTATAAAATTTGATAAGATATTCCAGAATAAACATGAATTTTTCTTTCTTTCAGAATAATATTTGTTTTAATGTATAAAGATGTACGGTACAATTGTAAGTATTTTTTGTTTATCGAAGTTTAATTTGTTTTTTTAATGATATATATATATATATATATATATATATATATATATATATATATATATATATATATATATATATTAATATTATATGTTTTTTTTATATTTAAAAATAAATAATATATAAATTAAAAGATAAAAAGAAATTTTACAAGATGGACTTTGAGAGACAAAATTTTGACATCTTTCACAATTTGATTTTGGTTTGGATTTGAATGGAGGGAGTGAAAATTAAAATGAAAGTTAATGGCGGAAGATTCTATTGAATTTCAAAAATTTTAAGACATATACCTAAGAATATATATAATATACCTAAGCATCTGAAATTTGAATACACATACTTAAGAATAGTAATAAGATACCTTATGCAATTGGTGGTTCTATTGAACTTTCAAAAAAAAAAAAAGATCAAAACATATACATAAGCATATGTGTAATATACTAATTATTTGAAAATTTGAATACACCATGGTTAAGAATAGTAATAAGATATCTTATGCAATTTTTAATCGTTTCATATGAAAACAATTTTAGAAGTAATATGCATGTATGTAACACATCATTTAAACATATCACATATGTAATAGATCGATTTTCCATACACCTAAGAACTAAAAGTCATATACCTAAGAACTAAAAGTCCATACATGTAAATTAACTTTATATTAATATTTAAAGTGTAATTTCATTTAAATTAACTTTATATTAAAAATTAAAATGTAATTTCATGTACATTAAATTTATAATAGTAATTAAAATGTAATGTTACGTAAATTAACTTTATATTAGTAATTAAAATGTAGATTCATGTAAATTAACGTTATATTGGTAATTAAAATGTAATTTCAAGTAAATTAACTTTATATTAGTAATTAAAATTAAATATTAAGTAAATTAACTTTATATTAATATTTAAAATATAATTTAATGTAAATTAACTTTATATTAATAATTAAGATGTAATTTCAAGTAAATCAACTTAATATTAGTATTAAAAATATATTTTCATTTAAATTAACTTTATTTTAGTATTTAAAATGTAATTTCATGTAAATAATCTTTATATTAGTATTTAAAATTTAATTTAATGTAAATTAACTTTATATTATTATTAAAAATGTAATTTCAAGTAAATTAATTTTATATTAGTATGAAAAATATATTTTTATGTAATTAATTAACTTTATATTAGTATTTAAAATATAATTTAATGTAAATTATTTTTATATTAGAAATTAAAATTTAATTTCAAGTAAATTAACTTTATATTAGTATTTAAAATGTAATTTAATGTAAATTAATTTTATATTAGTAATTAAAATGTAATTTCAAGTAAATTAACTTTATATTAGTATTAAAAATATATTTTCATGTAAATTATCTTTATATTAGTATTTAAAATATAATTTCATAAAAATTCACAATATGTTAATAGTATTTAAAATGTAATTTCATTTACATTAATTTTATATTATTATTTTCGTTATAGAATATAATTGCATTTCGGTTCAACAATTTTCCAAAATTGACAATTCAACCACAAACTTTTTTGAGATGAAGATCTGGAGGAGGACGCGCAAGTGTCGAATGGGAGGCCACGTCGATTACTGCCGCGGCAAGACCGTTGATCAACTCTTCCTTCCACCAGAATAGCTCAATTCCAGGTCCCGGGCCTAGGAGCTCGCAACCTACAACGAATATCGTCGGCTCGTTCGAATCTATCGATGGCTTGATGTCGGCGTCGAACAAGAAGGTGATGTACCAGGCGGCGACGTTCCGGTCGGTGGAGTTCCGGGAGGAGGAGAAGGAGAGCGGCCGAAGAGGAAGAAACGGAGAATATCGAGCGACCCTCTAACTAGTGCCGCGAGAAATTAGGTTTAAAGAAATTAGAATTTTGAGAATCGATTTTGGATTGTGAATTTTGAGAATCGATTTTGGATTGTGCGGGTAGAAAAGAATGGGTTTGGGTTTTGGGTTTGGGTAGAATTTGGGTTTGGGTAGGGAATGGGTTTGGGTTGGGTAGAATTTTAATATGGGTAAAGGGTGTTTAAGTAATTGCACATTTATTTTAATAAGTAAATAAAAAAAGGGGTATATCATACAAAATAAACGAGAGTAGGATAGTTTATTAATAAAGGGGGGACAGTAGGGCATTTCGTCAAAGAGGCCATAAATAACCCTAATATTACCTAAATAAATAAATAAGAAGAAGAAAAAAAAGTATCACTTCACCTATGCATCACACAAATCCCAAAACTTTGTATATTCACAATTGTTTTACACGTGAAATTAACAAGCATATCAAGTTGACTGAGTGAACAAATGAAACCAACTCGTCCAATGCCCTAAACTCTAGGTTTTTTGACATGAGATAACCTATTATATCTTGCAGCAAATCTGTTGAACAAAGCTAGGGCATTGCTAGTAACCTGTTGAAGATTAAGAACCTTAGCTTTGATCGTGGCCTTCGTCTTTCCCCCAATGGACCGGCCCGAAAACCCATTTATGCACATGCTCGCATCGGTTAGGGCGGTGCTCATCCATGTTTGGACATTGCTCGCGCGCCATGGAAAGTCCCTACTTCCTCCATCTTCCCTAATCTTGTGCGTCTCTTTGATGCAATTTGTAAGTAGATTCACCCCATCATTTATTTGCTCCAAGCATTGCTTAATAGCTTTGTAATCCTTGGCCTTGGTTGGGTTGAGCCCTTTAGCCACTCTTGTCACGTAGGCTCGTGTCGACTCTGCCTTGACTAGGGTTACCATGAGAGCAATTTGGGCTAGTTGTTTTCGGCTCAAGGTTTTTGAAGTGGCGTAATACGATAAAGAACGAACGCACAAATCAGGATAGAGCGTGGTTCGACATTGGGACACAACGAATGAGCGTTGTCGATAGTGGACGACAGTGTGGTCGGCCCGAACTAGGGTAAAGATGAGAAGGAAAAGTAGAAAGGAAGATAGAGGAAGTATTTGCACCATTATTATTCCTTAATTTGTAGAAAAGAAATGAATGGATTATTTGGAATGTGTTATTGTATTTGTGTTGAAGTGTTTAATTGAATGATGGTTGTCGCTTTAATTTGTTGTTTATATATAGAGAGGAGGATTTGTGCCAAACTATTTAATTAGTTAAGCATTATTCCAGATCTGTAATTAATAGTACAAATTATATTGTTGTACTTAATTAGTTTGAAATTACAGTTATATTATAATGAAGCACGTGTTAATGCGCGTGGATCTTGGATATACAGCCACCAACGGACTTGCATAGGAATTTAGATCTTGCGTTAAGTAAGGAGGATTACGACTTCAATTTTAAAAAAATGTTTAAGAAAACTATTTGTTGGTATTTTGACATCGAGTATTCGCACAATAAAATCTAACCAACCGAATAAATCCGATCAAGTTAGACTCATAAACCACACGATAAGAATAACTTAAAACCGAACGAATATGATTTGACTCTTCAGCTCAGAATCACTCACGATATATATGAACTCACAAGAATATAAAAGCACGAAAAGCAACACACACAAGACAAGATTTTACGAGTTTTGACATCGCGCTGCCTAGTGAGGCAGCCGCTGCCTAGTGAAGCAGCCGCTGCCCTACGTGCTCGGGAAGAGGGGTGTTTCTTCTTTACTAAACGTAAACGAGATTACAATCACTATTGATAATCCTGAGCCAACAAGGCGTAAGCGATTATCGATCTAACCTCACGTCTAATAACAAGTATTAAAATCCTAATACTTTCGCTTTGCCTCTCTCTCACGTTTCACTGCTGTGCTCAACGCGAGTTATATAGGCGACCTGGACGTCGATTTATGGGTAGAAATAGATTCATTGTCCTCCAAGAATTTCGTTGCCTTTTGAACCACCTCAATCGAATAAGTATGGAAAGAGATATTCAATTTTTGGTCTTTTACAAAAAAATAGGAGATTTTGTCTAGATTCTGGCTCTTGCTAGGAAACCGATTTCTGCCTTCCCTCTGCGGCAAAGTTAATCCTTCGCCCTGCCGCATGGACCTGTCTTACATAAAATTTAGAATTTCGAACAGATTTTCACTTAAAATTTTCTAATTTAACGATTAAATTACGTGATTATTTGTTGAAACGTTTTTTATTTTACTATTTGAGCATTGTTATTTGAGCAGTAATAATTAAAATTCATTTAATATGGTGAAGGGTAAATATTTAAATATAAAATCATAAATGTAAAAATATTTATTTTATATTCATAAAATGTTGTTGAAACTCATAAACGGTGTGCTAACGTGCGGTCACACGTCCAGCGCACATACGAGAGCGAGAGTCCGAATATGCACTAGGGAGTCTATATAACTTAAAACCGTATGGTACTAAGTAGGAGAACTCCTTAGACTTATATGATATAGACTATTTTTTTTCAAATATTCAATGTGGAACAATTCAAAAGTGACCACAACACACAATTTTAACCAACTTAGAAAAAAAATAGTTAGTAAATGATTAATTAATATGAATGGGTTAATCTCTCAATTCCATTAAAGATGAGATATGATAGAGTGAATAGAGCTGTAGAGTTGACGAAAATTAAACTAAATTAGATATGGAGATCCATGCCTTGTAGGGCGGGATTACTGTCAACAGCTAGTTTTGATCCGTGCTGCATGCTACGTACTGTAGTATTTTATAATTCATGTCGACCCGACTCCACCCGATCGATAAAATAAACAAATTAAAGTTGACCTTTATGAGTTCACGTGCGAGCGTCATGTGTGGACTGTGACGAAAGAGATGGGTGGCCACGGCCTCTTTATTTATTGAATTATTTATTTTAACTTCCAACTATTAAAATTATACAGTACTACAATGTTGTACGGAGCTCATGCCTCATGCACGTGTAGAATTAATTCAAATGAGACCTAGTCAAAACAAGGTTATACGGTACAGTATGTATATTTATGTGTGCCAACATACAAAAACAAAAAATAAATAAAAATAGTGGATCGAGTGTAGTACATGTTATAGCAGTACCCTTTCTTTTTTAAATATTCCACAATACACTCTAAAGAAAAAAAAAATATTCTAATTTTTTTTATTTTAAAATATTATTTTACACATACTTTATCTAATTCTAAATACGTATTTTTTAAACTTTACTCGCAACTATTTTATTTTAAAATTTAAAAATAAATTTTTACTCTTAACTGTTTAAGAATAAAGTCAAAAATTAATAAACTAGAGAAAGTACTACTGTACCTGTATTTTGTTATGAATAATTGTATTGAAACGAGACGACAAAGTTTTCCCCTATTAATGAAAATTAAACTGTGACAAAAAAAAAAAAAAAAAAACGACGCGAACATACATCTCATAAGGTCCATTGTGACAGCTTGAGAGGTAAAACTTTATGTTGTTGTCAATTTATAAGTTGATAAATGAGTTCAGCTTGAGAGGTAAAACTTTATGTTGTTGTCAATTTATAAGTTGACAAATGAGTTCATAATGTGTTATAAGTTATTTTAAGAGTTGGTAATGTTGCACAGCGGATATAAAAGTAGGGTGAATGATAACAAAAACACAAAGTAAAGAAGAAGAAGTTTCGAGGAGAACATACACTATTTTATTTCTCAACTCTAGAACACTTCTAATACTTTTATTTTCTTCACTTACATACTAAAATGATTAACATGTCTCCTATTTATACTAGTAGGAGAATATGAAAGTTCACACCATTATTAACTAGATACATGAAGAGACACCCCTTAAGATTCTTGAATGTTGAAGAGGCACTCATTTAAACTTCCTATAATGAAGAGGCACAATTCTAGAAGATATAGATTAACTTTCAACACGCTCCCTTAATCTTGATCTTCTCGTCCCAAGCTTATCTCGAAATTTCTCGAACAATTCTCTTTTGAGGGGTTTTGTAAAAATGTCGGCAACTTGTTCTTCGGTTCTCACATACTTCACAAGCACTTCTTTCTTGGTAATGTATTCACGAATGAAATGGAACTGTGTATCAATGTGTTTACTTCGATCATGAAACACGGGATTCTTTGCTAAGGCAATAGCCGATTTGTTGTCGACATAGATGTCCGTTGATTCCTTTTGATCAAGGTGAAGTTCCTTGAGTAAACTCCTTAACCACATTAGTGAATACCCTTTTTTTTTTAATATCCCACAATAGTTGATACACTCTAAAGAAAAAAAAATATTCTAATTTTTTTTATTTTAAAATATTATTTTACACATACTTTATTTAATTCTAAATACGTATTTTTTAAACTTCACTCGCAACTATTTTATTTTAAAATTTAAAAATAAAATTTTACCCTTAACTGTTTAAGGATAAAGTAAAAAATTAATAAACTAGAGAAAGTACTACTGTACTGTATTTTGTTATGAATAATTGTATTGAAACGAGACGACAAAGTTTTCCCCTATTAATGAAAATTAAACTGTGACAAAAAAAAAAAAAAAAAGACGCTAACATACATCTCATAAGGTCCATTGTGACAGCTTGAGAGGTAAAACTTTCTGTTGTTGTCAATTTATAAGTTGATAAATGAGTTCATAATGTGTTATAAGTTATTTTAAGAGTTGGTAATGTTGCACAGTCGATATAAAAGTAGGGTGAAAGATAACAAAAACACAAAGTAAAGAAGAAGAAGTTTCGAGGAGAACACACACTATTTTATTTTTCAACTCTAGAACACTTCTAATACTTTTATTTTCTTCACTTACATACTAAAATGATTAACATGTCTCCTATTTATACTAGTAGGAGAACATGAAAGTTCACACCATTATTAACTAGATACATGAAGAGACACCCCTTAAGATTCTTGAATGTTGAAGAGGCACTCCTTTAAACTTCATATAATGAAGAGGCACAATTCTAGAAGATATAGATTAAATTTCAACACGCTCCCTTAATCTTGATCTTCTCGTCCCAAGCTTATCTCGAAATTTCTCGAAAAATTCTCTTTTGAGGGGTTTTGTAAAAATGTCGGCAACTTGTTCTTCGGTTCTCACAATATACTTCACAAGCACTTCTTTCTTGGTAATGTATTCACGAATGAAATGGAACCGTGTATCAATGTGTTTACTTCGATCATGAAACACGGGATTCTTTGCTAAGGCAATAGCCGATTTGTTGTCAACATAGATGTCCGTTGATTCCTTTTGATCAAGGTGAAGTTCCTTGAGTAAACTCCTTAACCATATTGCATGGCAAACACTTGATGTAGCTGCAACATACTCCGCTTCACAAGTTGACAGTGTTACGATTGGTTGCTTCTTCGACATCCATGTAAAAGCAGCTTCTCCATAGTAGAATACAAATCCACTTGTACTCTTTCTATCATCAATATCACCTGCCCAATCACTATCACAATATCCCTTCAGCTTTGGTTCTCCCGACAGCATAGAGAATATCTGGTCTTGTGCAGGTCAAGTACCTTAAGCTTCCGATCAAACTTTTGTACATTGTTGAATCAATTTTATCACCATCCATGTTCTTCGACAATTTTTCTCCAATTTGAATAGGTGTGCTAACAGATTTGCAGCTATTCATTTTGAACTTCTTTAAAATTTCTTTGGCATAGTTCTCTTGCGAGATGAAAATCCCATCATCTTGTTGCTTCACTTCAATCCCCAGATATTAGGACATTAGCCCAATGTTCGTCATCTCAAATTCCTTTGTCATTGCTTTCTTGAAATAATCGAACATCTTCGGATTGTTTCCTGTGAAGATTAGATCATCAACATAAAGACAAACTATCGACATATCACCTTCTTTGTTTGTCTTCACATAAAGGGCATGCTCATGGGGACACTTCTTAAAACCATTTTGCTGAAAGTATTGATCAATGCGACTATTCCAAGCTCGCGGTGATTGTTTCAGGCCATAGAGCGCCTTCTTTAGCTTCAATACCTTCCCTTCTTGTCTTTGAGCAATGTAACCTTCCGGTTGTTCGATGTATACTTCTTCTTCTAGTAATCCGTTCAAGAAAACGAATTTTACATCCATTTAAAAAATACTCCATCTCTTTTGGGCTGCTAATGAGATCAAGAACCTTATGGTTTCGAGTCGAGTGACTGGAGCAAAAACTTCATCATAGTCGATTCCAGCCCGTTGTTTCTAGCCTTTGACTACAAGTCTCGCCTTGTATCTTTCAACATCGCCATTTGAATTTCGCTTGATCTTATAGACCCACTTCACTCCGATTGGTCTATGTCCTCTTGGTAGAGTTGTCAACTCCCAAGTATCGTTCCTTTTGATGGCATTGATTTCTTCATCCATGGCCTGCTTCCATTCTCTTTTCTTTGAGGCATCCTCAAAGTTGATTGGTTCAATATCTGCAAAAAGACAAAACAATGTTTGATTCTGATTAAGATTGAGAATCTCATCTATTGTCCTTGTTCCACGAGGTCCAATATCATTAGCATCATCATTCGAAGATGCGGTTTCCCTCGAGCTCGACCCCGATTCTGAACTTGCTTGGGGAGTTGATGGTTGAGTCACAGGTTCATCAACTTGATCTTTTTCTTCTTCAAAAGGGTAAAATGTGAACTCCTCTTTATTTTCTTCATCCCATTTCCAAGAAATCTTTTCATCTATTTCGACATCACGACTGACTGTGATCTTCTTCTTCGATGGACTATATAATTTGTACCCTTTATATTGTTGATTATATCCAACAAAGATGTACTTCTCGCTTCGATCATCGAGTTTGTTTCGAAGTTGTTCTGGCACATGAACATGAGCAGGACTTCCAAAGACTCTCAAATGGGATACACTCGGTTTGTATCCACTCCATGCTTCTTGTGGTGTTTCATTCAAAACACTCCTTGTTGGGCTCCGATTTGACAAGTACACAGCACACTCAACTGCCTTAGCCCATAATTCTTTCGGCAAGTTCTTGCTCTTCAACATAGATCGAGCCATGTTCATTATCGATCTATTTCTTCTCTCGACTACTCCATTTTGTTGGGGAGAGCATGGATTGGTCAATAGCCTTCGAATAGCATTCTCATCACAGAATGTGTTGAACTCATTCGAGGTGAACTCTCCCCCTCTATCTGACCTCAAAGACTTGATTTGGTAGCCGCTTTGTTTCTCCACCATAATTATGAAATTCTTGAATTTGGAGAATACTTCTGATTTCTCCTTCAAGAAATAAACCCAAGTATTTTTGCTAAAATCATCAACGAATAGCAAAAAATACTGATTTTTCCCAAGAGATTGTGCTGTGATCAGACCACACACATCGCTATGAACCAATCCCAGAGGCTCATTTTCTCTTGTTGTTGAATCTTTTGGGAAACTGGATCGGTGTTGTTTCCCCACAAGACAACCCTCACACACTTGATTAGGAAGATTAATTATCGGTAACCCTTTCACCATCGCCTTTGTTGACAACAACTTTATACCTCCAAAGTTTAGATGTCCGAGTCGCATGTGCCAAAGCCATGAATCGTCTTCAACACACGCCTTCAAGCACTTTGCCACGTCTGTTTGAATGTTTAGCAAGAACATTCGATTCTCCGTCATCGGAACATGTGCGAGAAGTTTATCTTCTTGATCTCGAAGATAAAGACTCTTATCTTTCATGATGATGTTATAGCCTTTCTCTAATAGTTGACCCATGCTCAAAAGGTTGGTCTGTTGGAGTTGTGTACTTAATGTCTAGATTTAAGTATCGGTAAACTCCCGGTCATAGCATTTAACCTATTTAATTAATAAACAATTATTTGCTTTTAATTATTATTAATTAATTATGCAAAAACATAGTCCTGGATTTTATACGTTGAAGTTAGTATGGTGTTGCATGGGCACACAGAAGATCATACTATCAGTTACTCGTATCTAATCGAACAGTTGCTCACGACCTAGATGGACATGGACCAATCCATCGGTATAGTCGTTGTGTGAGAGAGAAAATAATTTATCTTAATTATTTTATCACACTTGTACACTTGGTGTATTGGGCGGATCGCTTGAGATTTATTGATTAGGATTGCCTTGGATAATCAATTTAAATCTCAGAGTATTTTATTCTTAATCCCCGATATTATTACGGGTGTGTATATTTAATATAAGTGACTTTGATTTTTCAAAGGAATTAACCGATTTAATTATTGGGTTAATTACCGGTTAAGTTGGGTCGCTATATTTTATATATGACATGCCGTGAATACTTGACGGGAAAGTGTATCCCGGAAGGGTTGATAATATCCCCGAGATGAGTTCATGACGAATTATTATGTAAACCCTGCAGGTGGATTTAATCCGCATAATAATTAAGGATGAACGGTACTAGTCTCGGATATAAGAGATGAATAAATTAATTAGCAATAAATTAATTTTATTCATGGATATTTAAATCTTAAATACACGGAATAAATAATACTACCGGAGAAATATTATTTGATATAATATGGTTTAATATTGGGAGTGCAATTAATTTATATAGTGGAAAATAAATTAATTAATATTGATAAGGATTAATGGACTTGAGCATTGGGCTCAATTTAATCTTCAATATTGGAAGCCCAATATTCCACCTCCTTTAGATCCCCTACGTAGCCTATAAAATCACTACATGGCCTTCATAAATCATAAGACAAGAATATCAATATTTGATAGTTCTAGAGAGTTGAAGGAGATCCATAGGAGTTCGATAGATCGTCGCCCACACGACGTTCGAACGGAGTGCAAGGAATACGTAGGAAGATTCGAAGGTCTTCAAAGGTGTTTGATTTCGTTTCTCCGAACAACGAATCAAAAGGTAAAATCATAAACCCTTCTATGATTTTATGTGATGTTAATTGTAGCGTATACATGAACACACGATCCGGATAAACGACAAACCTCGGGGACGGGGATTCGAGATCCCCGGCAAGGATCGATAGAGGCGGCCGAACCTAGGGTTCAACCGCCGGGAGCGCGCGGACGAAGGGATAAGCCCCGGCTGGACGCCGGGGCGTGAGATCGACCTTGGGTCGATCGCCGGGGTTCGCCGTGGGCTGGTGCCACGGCGGGAGAACCCCAGCCCCTCTCGACCGGCGGCGTCGCGGGCTGAAACCCTCGGCTGGAGCCGAGGGGCGATCGAGCCGTGAGCTCGATCGCGGGTATGCTACGGGGTCACCCGTAGCTGCCCCGTATGTGCTACGGGTTCGCCCGTAGCGGGCGTACGGGGCTGACCCCTCCGCGAGCAGCGGGTTCATGAACCCGCTGCGGGGCTGCTACGAGCAGCCCTGGGGATGCCTCGTGCATCCCCAGCGATCATCATGGAGATGATCGCGAGCCCCGTGCGGGGGCTCGGCTGAGTGCTCGCGGCCTTCGGGCCTCGCTGAGTATTCGGTCGGGCCCCGGCTCGTGCGGTGGTTCGCGTTCGGATCTCCGGCGATGAAGGATTTCGGTCGGGTTATTATTTTCCGCAAATTTTAATAGCCCGGGATATCGATTTCCAACATGATCTTCATGGTTGGAACATAGTAGACGTTTGATATAAACTGATGTTCACCATTCTTCAATTTAATGAGAATCTTGCCTTTGCCTTTGACAAAAGTTTTAGAGTGATCTCCAAAAGTGATGTTTCCCGTCACCGATTCATCAATCTCGACGAACATGTGTCGATGCCCACACATGTGGTTGTTGGCACCTGTATCAAGGTACCAAGAATGATTGGTCTCATCGTCTTGATTTCTATTCGCCATCAAGACAGTTTCATCAACTTCTTTCTTCTCTTCGGAATAGTGAGATTCTCCTGTCTTCTTATTGGATTTGGAACGACACTCATTTGCGTAGTGCCCATAACGATGACAATTGTAGCACTCAATGTCCTTCTTGTCATGTCGTCGACTCGAGCTCCCTCTTCCACGGCCTCTTGAAGATGGAGAGTCCTCCGACCAATTTTGATTTTGCTCTTGTCGATCATTATCTCGACCGCGACCACGACCTCGACCACGGCCTCTACCGCGTCCTCAACCCCTTTGAGTTTGGTCTTGATTTCTTTTATCTCCAGAATTAAAATTGGCTTGGAGGACATGCTCAATTTGTGCATTGTTTCTTCTCTTCATCTTCTCTTCATTGACATGAAGTTTTCCAATGAGTTCTTCGACTTTCGGATGGAGTATATACTTAATGTCTAGATTTAAGTGATATTAACTTCCGATCCATTGCCACTAATCTATTAATTAAATAAACAATTATTTGCTTTTAATTATTTATAATTAAATATATGCAAATTATAATCCTAGATTATATACGTTGTAGTTAGTATGGTGTGCGACGTCACACGGAAGATCATACTATCGGTTACTCGTATATAATCGAACAGTTGCTCACGACCTAGATGGACAAGGACCAATCCATCGGTATAGTCTTTGTATGAGAGAGAAAATAATTTGTCTTAATTATTTTATCATACTTGTACACTTGGTGTATTGGGCGGATCGCTTGAGATTTATCGATAAGAATTGCCTTGGATAATCGATTTAAGTCTCAGTGTATTTTATTCTTAATCCCTGATATTATTGCGGGTGTGTGCATTTAATATTAGTGACTTTGATTTTCCAAAGAAATTGACTGATTAAAATAACCAGTCGATTACCGGCAAAGTTGGGTCACGGTATTTTATGTATGACATGCTGTGAATTCTTGACGGGAAAGTGTGTCCCAATAAGGGTTGATAATGTCCCCGAGATGAGATCAAAAGGAATTATTATGTAAACCCTGCAGTTGGATTTGTTCCGCATAATAATTAAAGTTGAATGGTACTAGTCTCGGATACAAGAGATGAATAAATTAATTAGCAATAAATATAATTTATTCATGGAAATTTCTATCATTAACGCACGGAATAAATGATACTACGGAGAAAATATTATTTGATATAATATGATATAATATTGGGAGTGCAATTATATTTATATAGTGGAAAATAAATATAATTAATTAATAGTAGTATGAATTAATAGACTTGGGCTTGGGCTCAATTTAATTACTACTATTGGAAGCCCAATATTCCACCTCCATAGATCCCATACGTAGCCTATAAAAGCACTATATGGTCTTCTCTATTCTCATAACTTGAAGATCACAATTCTAGAGAGAGAAAGAAGAGAAGGAGATCCATAGAGTTCGGAGGATCGTCGCCCACACGACGTTCGAACTAGTGCAAGGAATACGCGAGAAGGTTTAAAGGTTTTCAATTAGATCTCGTTTCTCCGTACAACGAGAAGAAAGGTAAAATCATGAAAACCCCTTTTATGATTTTAATGATTAATTCGTATATGCATATGAACGAGGATCTGAGGGACGAACCCGGGGACAGGGTTTGACCGCGCGGTGGTGATCGGAGATCACCGGACCGCGGGCAGTCATGCGAACCCTGTTCAGATCGCACGCACAAGGAACCCTCGGCTGGACGCCGAGGGTGGCGATCGGCCCTAGGGCTTGATCGTCGGGCACGCATGGAGGAGCCCCGACTAGACGTCGGGGCATGCGATCGAGTTGGCCTCGATCGCCGGGCAGCCGCGGCTGGAGCCGCGGCGGGTGCGCTGGGCGCACCGCCCTCCTCGGCGGTGGCGGTGTGTCGCCGGACTCACCGCCGGGGGCTGTAACGAACAGCCCCAGGGGATGCATGTGCATCCCCATGCGATCGCTATATGCGATTGCGAGCCCCGTATGGGGGCTCGGCTAGGGCGCGTGCGCGGGGGCTTCCCGGCGTGGTGTGTTCGGCCGAGCTCCGGCTCGTACGGTGGTTCGCGAGTTTTCCGGCGAAGGGATTTTGATCGGGGTCGTGTTTCCGCAATTCCGTTGACCCCGAGATATCGATTTTCAACAATTGGTATCAGAGCGTTGGTTCTAGTTCATGTGTATATGCGATAAATTGTTCTACCTTGTAGGGTTTCCGACTATTATGGCTTGTTTATAATTATTCGTTAATTATTTTGTCGTAATGATTTGATTATTAAACTCTCGGACATGTCGAGATTTGTTTTGTGTGTGGTGAATGCTTGTAATAGTAAAAATTCGAGGGTTGACCGAATTTAGGATTTATTATTACGTTCTAATTTTTCCGGAAATTGCATAGGGTCAATTTCATGAATAGAATCGATACCGGATAATTGTAATTTAATTATTGTAATTTATTTATGTTGAATCGATACCGGATAATTGTAATTTAATTCTTGTAATTTAATGCCGAAACGACCGCCGGAGAAGACATGTGACGGAGGAGACGAAAGAGAGGGAGGACGAGGGATCGATCATCCGGGGGAGACGAAAGAGGGGGGCTGCCGCGCGGACCTCTCGGCCATTATGCCGCCGGCGACAGTGGCTGGCCGGCTGGGCGGCGGTAGTGGTGGCTCTCCTCTTGGCCGACGATTTTGGTGGGGACGCGGGGTCCTCGTGATCTCGTGCTCTCCCGCCGAGATCCACTTTCCTAAATTATTCGGTTTTCCTATTTTGAGTATTTCTATTTTTGGGAATTCTCATGGAATAGGAAAAGAATTAATTTAGAATTAATTTATTTTTCCTTATTGATTATTCCTATTCTTTGGAATTTTCATGGATTAGGAAAAATAATTAATTTGGAATTAATTTGTTTTCCTTATTTAATTATTCTTTTATGGAATTTTTAGTGGATTAGGAAAATAATTAATTTGGAAAGTTTTGAAAGTCCTTAATTAATTTTTCCTTATTCTATGTGTATTCTCTAGGTTATACATAAAATAGGGGAGAAGGTCCTTTTATAGATAGGAGGTCAAAACCCTAACCCAATCTCCAAGAAATCGAAGTCAAAACGCGATCAAACTTCCGCTGGGAACGCCCAGGAACGCGCCGGTGTATCACCCACCGTCGAGACTCCTCAGGAGAAAAAATGGTCTGCAAGTCGTCACCCCGGTGTACCACCCACCGTCGAGACTCCTCAGGATGGTTTTTCTTCCGGTCGTTTCGCTCGTCTTTGACTCATCCCGATGGTTTGGCTCCACCTCTAACACTCCTCCGATGCTTTTAATCCGAACAAGGGTTGGACTCCCAACAATCACCCCCTCCAACCCGAGTGAGCAATTATTCCACCAACGCCCAAGTTTTGATTACCGGCATCTCGACACCACCGAAATATGAGTCTTCAAAAAACAGTCCAACATGTCAACCCACCCCCTCAACGAGTGTCTCGTATCCAAGCTCCATGAATACGACCAACGAGGCATCCCATGCATCCTCCAAATGTTGGAAATCGATATCCCGGAATTAATAAATTAATTAAAATTAATTATCTAATTAATTCCGACCGAAATCCTTCGGAGAACGAATATCCGGAATTGTCAAATTGCGGAACGACAATTCCAATCGACTCCCGGTTGCCGGAAATCCGCCACGAACCTCCACGGGGATAGCCCAACCAAACAAGCCCTAACCGCGAACGAACACGGGCTGTTCGGTCGAGCCTCCGCGTGGGGCTCGCGGCTGTCCGTAACAGCCGCCTAGGGCTGCCTTTGGCAGCCCCCCTTGGGCATGGTCGAACCCTCGCGGATCAGCCCACCATCGAACCCTCGCCACGGCCAAGCCGCGGCTGCCCGATGGAGGCGTGCGCTCGCATCGTGCGAGCGCTAGGGTTCAGCCCTTAGCCTGCCATGTCCCGCTGATCGCCCCCAAGCCACGGTCGAACCGTGGCTAGCGATCAGCCCGCAGCCACCGCCGCGCGAGCGGCGGTCCAGCCGTGCGAGCGGCGATCAGCCCGCGCGAGCGGTGATCGCGCCGTGCGAGCGGTTGCTCCAGCAGCCCGCTGGACAAGCATGGGCGATCGAGCTCATGCTCGATCGAGTCTCGGCGTCCAGCCGAGGCTCACGCCCCTCGACCCCTCTCTAGTCGAGCCGTTGAGCCGCCGGCGGTCCGGTGATCTTCGATCACCACCGCCCGGTTCAACCTCGACATGGGTCGCGTTCTCGGATCTTGGTTCATGATATTTTCACGATAATTAACATGTAAAATCATCGAGGGGGTTTTCACGATTTTACCTTTGTTCTCGTTGTACGGAGAAACGAGATCTATGAAGACCTTGAGACCTTCCCACGTATTCCTTGCACTAGCTCGAACGTCGGGTGGGCGACGATCTTCCGAACTCCATGGATCTCCCTCTCTACTTTCTCTCTCTAGAATTGTGATCTTCAAGTTATGAGAATAGAGAAGACCATGTAGTGCTTTTATAGGCTACGTAGGGGATCTTAAGGAGGTGGAATATTGGGCTTCCAATATTAATGATTAAATTGAGCCCAAGCCCAAATCTATTAATCCATTAATATTAATTAATTCTATTTTCCACTATATAAAATTAATTGCACTCCCAATATTAAACCATATTATATCAAATAATATTTCTCCGGTAGTATTATTTATTCCGTGTATTTAAGATATAAATATCCATGAATAAAATTAATTTATTGCTAATTAATTTATTCATCTCTTATATCCGAGACTAGTACCATTCAACCTTAATTATTATGCGGAACGAATCCACCTGCAGGGTTTACATAATAATTCCTTATGAACTCATCTCGGGGATATTATCAACCCTTACGGGATACACTTTCCCGTCAAGTATTCACGGCATGCCATATATAAAATATAGTGACCCAACTTAACCGGTAATTAACCCAATAATTAAATCGGTCAATTCCTTTGGTAAATCAAAGTCACTTATATTAAATATACACACCCGCAATAATATCGGGGATTAAGAATAAAATACACTGAGACTCGAATCGATTATCGCCGGCAATCCTAATCGATGAATCTCAACGATCCGCTCAATACACCAAGTGTACAAGTGTGATAAAATAATTAAGATAAATTATTTTCTCTCTCACACAACGACTATACCGATGGATTGGTCCGTGTCCATCTAGGTCGTGAGCAACTGTTCGATTAAATACGAGTAACCGATAGTATGATCTTCTGTGCGCCCATGCAACACCATACTAACCACAACGTATAAAATCTAGGACTATGATTTGCATATATTTAATTATAAATAATTAAACGCAAATAATTGTTTATTTAATTAAATAGATTAGTGGCAATGGATCGTGAGTTTCCGTCACTTAAATCTAGACATTAAGTACACAACTCCAACAATCTCCCACTTGTACTAAGGTCTAGTCATTTCCTCCAAACTCCCGACTCCCATACTCATCACGTGCTTAAGGTGTACTTCCAAGAAGTACTATGTGAATGAGCACTCTAGGTTGCCGCTCTGAAGTTATCTTGGTGACTACAGCGTCGTCTCCCTCGACGATGACTCGTATCAGGTGGTACTTGCACTATGTGTTATCTTACACTTATGGACTAGTGATTTCTTCCCATTTGCCATTGCACCGCTATTTACATAGCCTTTGGCAAATTAAGAATCACATCTAAGTCCCAGAGATTATCCCGGAGTTATACCAAAACTTCCGCTGCCTCTGAGGCCGCTATTTGGTTACCCATGGCAGAGTCCGAAAAGCATCGTGCTTATCACTCTTCCATGTTAAAACTCCTTCTCCTTCAATAGTGAAACACATAGCCTGATATCGACTTACACCGGTCCTCATTCGATTAGAAATCTAAGAGAATGTAATCCAAAGGAAAAACTCGTCTGCTTCGTAGTCTAGAACAGTACTTCGAAAGTACTTTTACGGCAGTCGAATATTCCTTTCCAGGATTACCTTGATATCCTCCCACTATGCTAACCGCATAGCCGATATCAGGTTCTTGTTTTCAACAATGCATTTATTAAGCTTTCCACACTCAAAGTGTAGGAAACTGCTTTCATTGCTTCTATCTCCTTTTGTGTTCCAAAACACATATCCTTAGATAGATGCATTCCGTCTCTGAAAGGTAACGAACCTTTCTCGGAATTTTGCATGTTAAAACGAACCATAATCATATATATGTAAGATGTCCAGGAGAAGTACAATGTTCTTTTCTTGAGATCCTAGATCTTAAGAACATGCTCTAACTTCTTCTTCATCTCATATATCGATTTTTCTAGACAACCATCATTTTATGTCTGACAACATCTTTACATTGTTACAAATGATAAAATGTCATCTACATAAAATCTCCGAGAAACACCACCTTGTTTCCATCACGTTTCCCATACACACGATTCGTCTATGCTTTTGATGAATCCATAAAATGGACTATCTCATCAATTTGCAAGTACCACGAACTCAATGCTTTGTTTCAATCCATAAATGGATCAACTAAGCTTGTACTCTAAATGATCTCGCCTCTTAGCAATAATCCTTATTGCTCTCCAAGAAGGCACATTTAGATCTATTACGGCCTTCATGTAGATCTAGGGATCGATTTCATGTATACTAGGTCCAGAGTTCGAAGACTCTCCTAGTCTTATGAATATCTCCGGTTGTCCCACAACCTCCCACTACAATGGCATTCCGGTGTATAAACAGTGATAACAGTAGGTGCAGTTAGTGGTGTACCGCTACTCGGTTCGGCTGGTTCTAAGTCTTAATCTTTCTCTCTCATTTCAAAGTATTACGTCACCTTGGGCTTGTGGTTCATTATATAGTCTTTCTCTAAGAACCGGGCGTTAGAACTTATAACGTCCTTCTGGTTCATAGTACTATTGAACACACATCTTTTGTTCTTCTAGGATATTCTACAACCGCATTTGAATGCGCCGTTGTTTCCAGACATATCCATAGAACACAGGTAGTTCCGTATAACTCATCTTTTACTATCTCTATAAGATTTCCATTTCTTGTTTACGACACACCATTTCTACACAACAGTGTATGGTGTAGTCATTTAGGATCAAATCCCAATTTCTGATTAGTATGCCATGCATTCCTCAGACAGGTACTTGCCTCCGCGATCAAATCGCAGGCTACAAATGGATATACCTTGATGGCTCTCCACAATTGCTTAGTGTCCATTGACTTGTCAAAACACTTGCTTTTGTGGCACATCAGGTATTCTAATCCATTTTTCGAGTAATCATAAAATGAAGTACTCGTACCTTATTGTCTGAATAGGCATAGGTCTGCATACATCAAAGTCAATCAATTCTTATACTTGTCCGGATCTTACATCTTATATCCATAAAGGATTGCTTAGTCACATTATCTTCCAAATTAGATTCTTAGGTCGGAAGGTCCACTCCTTCAACTTAATTGATCAAATATCAATTTTCGACCTTTGAACTTCTTATTTGAATAAACATGACTTAGCATAAGAATCCACAAGTATAATTGATTTAATAAAGAAATCTCTTATTAGTAAAACGAGTTTTATACTACGGTTCGTTGCATCGTGGTGGATTCAGGATTCATCATTTATATATTGCTAGCTAATGTACCTAGAACAGATACTATCTTTATTTCTTCTTATAACCATCAAATGATTAAAAGAAATAAAATATCCATTCATTAGAAATCCAGAACAAAGTTCTTTCTAATATGAAAGGTACATAAAAGCAATAACTCAAAATGAAATCCTATAAAATGTCCCCCATTTCAATAGCTGCCTCCTCTACAGCATTGCCCACATAGACTACGATCTTTTCTTTTCTAAGTCGTTAGGTTTCCTGGAACCTCTTGCATTTAAAATGCACATACCGTCAGTGGTTCCATATCTACACACCAGGTTCCGGTAGATAATACCACTGACTATGTTTTACGACTAAAGAAAAATTTCGTACTTTCTTTGAGAGGATAATCAGACTTCCAGTACCCAGACTGTTTGCATCGAGAACTCTTGCCTCTTGGCTTTCTCGTCCCATCTCGTGGTCCAAGAAACTTAGGACCACTGGGTTTCTTTGCTTGCTTTTCCTTTCCCCCGATTTTGCCCTTAGGTTCGAAACCTTTGGCATTAGCTACAAGAGCTTGCGATTTCCGTCTCAACTCGTCTAAAAGGTCAATCATCTTAAAAACGTGTTTAAGCGTTCCCTTGAATCGACTGGCCTTTATGAGTATCCTCATCGCCTCTTGTCTAGCCGCCTATGTCATGTCTAAACATCTCCTTGAGTTTGAACATGATATCAAAATCAGTCCTTTCCTCATCAGTTAAGACATTTGTAGGCTCGGGAGGACAAAGCTCACTGAGTACAAACTTGTACTCTTTAACAGTCTGGACAATGTCTAGATCTCTATTCCAATCAATACATTTAGGGACCAGTGAGTTTAAATAATCCTTAGGTATCACAGAAAGTGGGTTCAAAGCCATTTCCTAATCTATGAGCACATATAACAACAAACAATCGATTTAATCTCCGATATTATCTCCCTTAAATAATATCATTAAACCACTAATCACATCTAAAATCCCATCAGATATGGCAAGCCACGTGGTGTGGACGTTTACCAATCCAAATGATTTAGCAATTAGATTTGCTTCGGTCATACATCACTTATAGCGGAACCTCGTGGGGAGGAATACTATAATGCGTATCTAAGTGTAAACCATTACTCAGTACCAAAGTAAATCGTTTGAAATTGCTACATCACCGCAAGCCACGTGGTGTGGACGTTTACGACAACTTCACAACTCTTCACAATTTCTTACAACTGTCTACATCAATTAATCCAAAATCCGTCAGCATAGCAAGCCACGTGGTGTGGACGTTTACTACACCAAGAGACTTTTATAATTGACTCCCAATTACTTGATCCATTCAATCTTGTAAATCAAGACGCGGAGAATCATAAGTGAAACTCGAAGTTTCTAACCAGTGATTCACCATGCGAACGACCCTATCTCTCATAAATGAGGGAGCCGAGCAGACAATCGATCTAGTCATCAAATGACACGAAAGTCTCTAATTTGTGTCCTCGACATGACCAAGTGGCTTTGGCTCCATTCCACTCCCCGGGGTGAGAATGAGTCGACTTGAAATCAGTTTTGGAAAGACAAATTAGGCATTGTTTGATAAACTTAATCAATGTTTCTCGTAAGAGGAATTACAAGAATTCTCCTCCAATGGCTTATCTATATGAACTTCGAAAGTTCATAAAAGTCACCAAGAGAACAGCAATGGAGACCATGGATATGTTTCCATACCCTCTCCCACTTAGCTTTGTATAATAAAGGGATACGCTATCTAATGCATAATTAAATACACATAAGCATGCATACATGAAATAAAGCACATAGAATATTATCACATAATCAAAATAATACTAGAATATTATTTTCCGACTATTATGGCTTTATCGCATCCCCGTATGCGTCTTCTAGTCTTTAGTCTTCGTTCTTTGAATGCTCCATGTGACGGGAATATTAATTCCAATATTTAAATCTATTTATTTTTAATAAATTCAAAAGATACTTAATTCGAAAATTAAGTCAATCGAATAAATCAAAAATAAAATTAAATATTATTAATATTTTTATTTATTTATTTTCCTATCTAATTCTATTAAATCTCTAGAATAATCTATCCAAGACCCACTTGGAATATTCTAGAAGACATCTATAATAGAATAAGGAAATAAAATAAATTTATTTTATTTTCCCTTTCTACTTCATTAAATCTCTAGAATAATCTATCCAAGACCCACTTGGAATATTCTAGATGATTTCCATAATGAAATAAGGAAATAAAATAATTTAGGACTCCTAGTCCTTCCAAATTATTTCCTTTCCTAATCCATTAAAAATTCCATAAAGGAATAATTAAATAAGGAAAAATTAATTTAGGACTCCTAAACTTTCCAAAATTAATTAATTTCCATGTCCATGAAAATTCCCATAAAATAGGAATAATCAAATAGGAAATAAATTAATTTAATAATTAATTATTTTTCCTTTCTAATTCCATTAAATCTCTAGAATCCTATTCCAAGTAGAACTTAGAATATTCTAGAAGACTTCCATAATAGAATAAGGAAATAAATTAATTCCAATTAATTCTTTTCCTATTTCCATGAGAATTCCCAAAAATAGGAATACTCAAAATAGGAAAACCGAATCAATTTAGGAAAGTGGATCTTTGTCGGGACGAGCACGGGTTGGGGATCCCCGTGCCCATCCACATCGACCCAAGCTCTAGAGGGGGCCGCCCACCGTGACCGGCGAGCACCCTCATGGGGTCGATCGATCCCTTGGATCGACCATGGGGATTGGTCGATCCCGTCCTCCCTCTCTATCGTCTCCTCCGTCACACTTTTCCGGCGGTCGTTTCGTCATCGATCCAACGTAAATAAATTACAAATTTATTACTACGCTCTCCGGTATCGAATCTCTACATGAAATCGACCTCATACAATTTCCGGAAAAATTAAGAACAAGCATTCACCACACAAGAACAAATATTGACATCACCGAGAGTTTAATAATCAAGAACATTATTATGACATTAATTAACAAAATTAAATCTAGCCATAATAATCGGAAACCCTGCAAGGTAGAACAATTTATCGAAAAATACCATGAACTAAAACCAACGCTCTGATACCAATTGTTGGAAATCGATATCTCGGAATTAATAAATTAATTAAAATTAATTATCTAATTAATTCCGACCGAAATCCTTCGGAGAACGAATATCCGGAATTGTCAAATTGCGGAACGACAATTCCAATCGACTCCCGGTTGCCGGAAATCCGCCACGAACCTCCACGGGGATAGCCCAACCAAACAAGCCCTAACCGCGAACGAACACGGGCTGTTCGGTCGAGCCTCCGCGTGGGGCTCGCGGCTGTCCGTAACAGCCGCCTAGGGCTGCCTTTGGCAGCCCCCCTTGGGCATGGTCGAACCCTCGCGGATCAGCCCACCATCGAACCCTCGCCACGGCCAAGCCGCGGCTGCCCGATGGAGGCGTGCGCTCGCATCGTGCGAGCGCTAGGGTTCAGCCCTTAGCCTGCCATGTCCCGCTGATCGCCCCCAAGCCACGGTCGAACCGTGGCTAGCGATCAGCCCGCAGCCACCGCCGCGCGAGCGGCGGTCCAGCCGTGCGAGCGGCGATCAGCCCGCGCGAGCGGTGATCGCGCCGTGCGAGCGGTTGCTCCAGCAGCCCGCTGGACAAGCATGGGCGATCGAGCTCATGCTCGATCGAGTCTCGGCGTCCAGCCGAGGCTCACGCCCCTCGACCCCTCTCTAGTCGAGCCGTTGAGCCGCCGGCGGTCCGGTGATCTTCGATCACCACCGCCCGGTTCAACCTCGACATGGGTCGCGTTCTCGGATCTTGGTTCATGATATTTTCACGATAATTAACATGTAAAATCATCGAGGGGGTTTTCACGATTTTACCTTTGTTCTCGTTGTACGGAGAAACGAGATCTATGAAGACCTTGAGACCTTCCCACGTATTCCTTGCACTAGCTCGAACGTCGGGTGGGCGACGATCTTCCGAACTCCATGGATCTCCCTCTCTACTTTCTCTCTCTAGAATTGTGATCTTCAAGTTATGAGAATAGAGAAGACCATGTAGTGCTTTTATAGGCTACGTAGGGGATCTTAAGGAGGTGGAATATTGGGCTTCCAATATTAATGATTAAATTGAGCCCAAGCCCAAATCTATTAATCCATTAATATTAATTAATTCTATTTTCCACTATATAAAATTAATTGCACTCCCAATATTAAACCATATTATATCAAATAATATTTCTCCGGTAGTATTATTTATTCCGTGTATTTAAGATATAAATATCCATGAATAAAATTAATTTATTGCTAATTAATTTATTCATCTCTTATATCCGAGACTAGTACCATTCAACCTTAATTATTATGCGGAACGAATCCACCTGCAGGGTTTACATAATAATTCCTTATGAACTCATCTCGGGGATATTATCAACCCTTACGGGATACACTTTCCCGTCAAGTATTCACGGCATGCCATATATAAAATATAGTGACCCAACTTAACCGGTAATTAACCCAATAATTAAATCGGTCAATTCCTTTGGTAAATCAAAGTCACTTATATTAAATATACACACCCGCAATAATATCGGGGATTAAGAATAAAATACACTGAGACTCGAATCGATTATCGCCGGCAATCCTAATCGATGAATCTCAACGATCCGCTCAATACACCAAGTGTACAAGTGTGATAAAATAATTAAGATAAATTATTTTCTCTCTCACA
The DNA here is from genome assembly GCA_954870475.1 of Euphrasia confusa. Classification (NCBI taxonomy): domain Eukaryota; kingdom Viridiplantae; phylum Streptophyta; class Magnoliopsida; order Lamiales; family Orobanchaceae; genus Euphrasia; species Euphrasia confusa. Next base: position 13,031,780 of record OX940954.1, read on the forward strand.
CAACGACTATACCGATGGATTGGTCCGTGTCCATCTAGGTCGTGAGCAACTGTTCGATTAAATACGAGTAACCGATAGTATGATCTTCTGTGCGCCCATGCAACACCATACTAACTACAACGTATAAAATCTAGGACTATGATTTGCATATATTTAATTATAAATAATTAAACGCAAATAATTGTTTATTTAATTAAATAGATTAGTGGCAATGGATCGTGAGTTTCCGTCACTTAAATCTAGACATTAAGTACACAACTCCAACAATAAATGCATTAATGCCTCCAACGCCCCCCACCGGGGTGTCACCCTTTAATGGCCAGCAAGATTAGGAGATGATGTCGTGCGCGCCTCGACCCTCATCTCAATCTTCTGAACTTCCCGCTGAACCTTCTTCCTTTGCATCCCGTTCACCATTGCCCTGTTGGAGCCGGCCTGCTCCTCATGCCCATGTGTTCGACAATGGTTGAAATTCCGTCCAGTCTTCTTTGTATTACTCGACCCATGTCCGACACCAGTTCCTCGTGTCACCACACTACCCTCGAGCCTATACAAGCCGCCAACATTTCTTCCACGCAGAACCTCCCGGTTATTCTTCAACACCTTAATTTTCCCGCACTCGGCCTCGAACTTGCACCCCCTCTCGTTTAGCCTCCCGAGAGCAAGCAAATTCTTTCTTATGCTTGGCACGTGTTTTACTCCCGCAACCGTGACGCTTTTTCCAACCGGCAACTGAAACTCGAAAATCCCTTCCCCGGCTACCCGATTCCTCGAACCATTAGCCATTTGAACCGTCTCTCTTTCACATACCTTGTACTCAGAAAATTGGGCTCGATCATGGCATATATGAAATGCACTCCCCGAATCGAGAATCCAATCTTCCCTCCTAGCGTCGTTTGCCTCTAACACTGCCAACGCGTCGTGAATATACTCGTGTTGAACCGCTGCTGCGTTTTCTTGTTGGTCTTTCTTCGCCTTCCACTTTGGACAATCCTTCTTCACATGACCCTCCTCGTCGCAATAATAGCAAATGACCTTCTTCCTCGGCCTCTCTCGGTTTCCACCACCATTCCTCCGGTTCCCGCTGTGACCACCACCCGTGTAAAATGCTTTCTCACCCTCTGGCTACTTTCAACCTCCTTCTTCCTCGCCTCCTCATTGAATAGGGCATCCGTGACCATCGTCATGGTCATCTTCCCTTCCGGCGCGGAATTACTTAGGGAAACCACCAGAGTCTCCCAACTGTCGGGCAGGGAGCTAAGCAAAAGCAATGCCTGAATCTTGTCATCCAGGTTCAAACCCACCGAGGTCATTTGGTTCACAACATCCTGGAACTCGCTCACATGGTCGGCCACCGGAACACCATGCCTTAGCTTAAGATTCACAAGCCTCCTCATGAGAAACGCCTGATTCCTCGGTGACTTCGATTGGAACATCTTCTCCAACTTAGTCCACAGAGAATAGGCCTCCTTCTCCTCCGACACATACGGGTACACGGTCTGTCCAACACATTGAAGAATAAGGCACACCGCCTTCTTGTTCATTTGCTTCCACTTGTCTTCATCGATGGACGCCGGTTTGACCCCCTTGCACTCCAACGGTATCTCGAGATCCCTCGTCGTGAGATAATCCATCATACGCGACTTCCAAATTGAATAATTAGTCGTCGTAAGAACCATTGTTATACCCAAGAAAACAGTCACCGACACGTGTCACGAATCAAAGGGCCACGTCATCAAGAGAGAAATTCAGCTAAGTCAATCATAAAAGACCTTCAAAGGCATATCTAAGAAGAAGATAAGGAGCTTGGACAGTAGAGAGCGCACGGTAGAATCAGACTCCTTTCACAGGGGAATCGCCTGGGGAGACTCCTGGGGCGCCAGTCAATGAGCTGGGACTTCACGGGGAAAGAGGCAGATTAAGCACTAAGGGAAATTAGTGGGTATTTAATGCATCATATTAGTGGACTAGAGGTCCAATAAGAAGCCGATATGTGGGCATTAGGTGGCATAATTAAGCCATGCATAGAGTATTATAAATAGAGGGTAAGAGAGAGGAAAATGGACATGCAAAAACCTTGTATTTTAATTATGAATTCTAAGTATGAATATATGAATGAAGAGGTGCCTTGAGCATCCATGTTCTACTTATGATTTCTGCTATAACTTAATCCTTTTGCTAGCTTACTTATAACAAATTTACCATTTTGTGTTGTTTATCAAAACCCTAAATTACCAGCAAATACTACCGACAAGTACAAAAACAACCAAAACAGTTGGCGCTAGAAGGATCGAGCATCAGGTATTTAAGTTGCAGAAAAAGCTCGATTAAAATCAGAAATGGTGAACGAAGACGAAGGTGCTACGGTATCAGGTGCATCTGGCACAAGCGGCAGGTGGCGGGCTGTGATGGGTAAGGCCGTGATGGTGGAACCCGAGGTTCCATCTCCGCCTAAAAACCCAGAACCTGAAAATAAGGAACAGCCGCCGCCTACCCAAATCAGCTTCGATGAGCACGATAGCAAACATGCAGAGGCCGATGAGCCCACTGACAGTCAGGCAGATCAACGACAACGTCGACTTCGGTCACGACGTCGGAATCGCCGTCTTCATCCTTACGAGATCGGAGGGCCGTCGACGCCCATGGCTCCACCTCCGATTAGATTCGCGAGTCTTGATACTCCACAGAAAATTGATGAAGCAGTGGCTGAGTTGATGTCTTTAAAATATGTGATGACAACCCCTGTGATCCCGGTGAGGGGCATGCATGCACCCGCCGGGGAAAATCCAGGTAAGGGCCCTGAGCGAACTGGCCGAGCTCCCCGGGGGAACCGCAGAACACGCCGGGCTTTAGATCTAAATAAGAGAGCCGAATCAGTAGCTACTTCTACGGATCCTCATCGACAGGCAAGTAGAAGTGACATGCACGGGCAACGTGTGAACTTCTCACCGACGAGGGCCCGCAGAGCCCCCGGTGCTGATCTTGAACTGGCCGATTTAAGGCAGAAGTACTCTGAACTGGAAAGGCGATTGAACGAAAATCAAATTCTCGCTGCCCCGACAGGTCGTCATAATGATCCCTTGGCTCCCGAGGTTGAACAAGCTCCAATGCAACTGGAAATTCAGCCCATGCAAACTACTTTGTACAGCGGCAAGACTGATCCAGAAGTGCACTTGAGCAGATTCAGGACGTACATGTCCGGCCGAGGAGCCACTGATGCTACTCGGTGCAAACTATTCCCACTCACCCTGGGCGATATTCCTCACCAATGGTACGTCAGCTTACCTACACATTCTATTAAGTGTTTTGACGACTTGGTGCATAGGTTTGTGTCGTATTTTGCATCCAAAGCTTCCTATATGGAGTATAGTCAGAAGCTGCTTGGGGTGAAACAGGGTGAGAACGAAACAGACGAGTGTTATGTGGATCGCGTGGAGGAACTACTGATGGCGGGCGGAGAAGAGATTGGCGATAACCTCAAACTTCACACAGTGTTGGCAGGTTTGAGAAGAAATTCTAAATTGTTTAAATCTGCAATGTTAAACTATCCCCGATCGTATGAGGATTTTAGGAGGAAAGCTGGGGCCCAAGTGGCCTACCAGCGTCTTGTTGCTGGCGGGGGACACTCCCCCGAGCAAAAGAAAAAACCTCCTTTTTCCTCCGATCGAAGGCCAAATTATATTGGCAAAAAACCAGGCCCTAGGCCAAATGACCCACGAGTGGATGAGATCCGTGAGTGGGAAGGAAAACTCACTGCTCAGACTGGTCATACACCAGCAGATATTCTGAATATCATGGTGGTACAAAAATCTGATCTGTTGGAAAAACCACCACCAATTCTAACTTCCCCGGACAAGTTGGATCCCAACAAATGGTGTGCCTTTCATGAAAAGATTGGTCACAACACCAGCCAGTGCAGACAACTGGTAAAACTGTTGTGGAAACTTTTTCAGGATGGGAAACTATGGCAATTCTTGCCCAGGCCAGGTGCTGGGGGAAATCCGCAGGGGCCTCCTCCCCGGGAAGTACCCGCACCAGCTCCACCACCGCATCCTCCGGCTCAGGATCCCCCAAGAGTGGGTCAGATCATGATGATCGGCGGTTTAAAGCCGGTGAACGAGGAAAGCCACCGCAAGAGAAAGAGAGACTTTCAGATGTGGGAAGTTTGGTATGAAACTGCCCCATCAAAGGAAGCAGCAATTAATGAAACGGCGGTGATAACTTTCACCCCGGAAGATCGAGCCGAGACAAAGTTCCCGAAGGATGTGCCTTTAGTGATAAAGGCAAGAATCCTCGGTCTGGACGTGTCTCGCACGCTGGTAGACAATGGCGCGCATCTTAATGTTCTTTACAAAAAGACCCTGGATCTGATGGGGAAGCTGGCGCGCTATGTCAACCCGTGCGATATGGTGTTGAAAGGTTTTGGTGACGATGTAGTCATCCCCTACGGAGAAATAATCCTCCCGGTGGAAATGATGGACGCGAAGAATCCCGAAGTCGTGATGGTTAGGAATCTTAAGTTTGTAATAGTTGATAAGGTTAGTGGCTATAATGCTTTGTTAGGCAGGCCCTTTCTGGACGCTTTTGAAGCAGTCGCCTCGTCCTATTACTACTGTATCAAGTTTCCAACACCCTCCGGTGCAGTTGGCACCGTCAGAGGGGACCTAGTAATGGCTAAGAAGACTTTGATGTATTTTCGCGATCTTGATAAAACTAAAAACAAAGAAAAAGCTAACATTCCCCAAATCAATTTGGAGGAAAGCAACATAAAACAAATTGATCACATCAAAGATATCATTAAAATACCCGAGGAAGGAATGAGCTCTCCCAGGAAAAACCCGCGCGGAGAAGTTCTTCAGATCCCCTCGGATGACATGAATAATCCCCCCGAAAAAGAACCCAGAGAAGACTTAGCATCTCCTGGGGAAAAACAGCCTAAACCCAAAACAAACTTAGAGGATTGGGGCTCGCGGGGAGGATATCAATGCAAAAAAGCACCCGGTGTAGAGATGGTTGAAACTCTGGACTCTATAATTGTAGATCCAGAGCAAACCGAAAAACAAATACTTGTGGGGTCTCATATGGAATCCACTGTCAGAAGCAATTTGATAAAATTCCTAAAGGAGAACATCTCCACTTTCTCATGGTCCAGTGCGGATTTAGGAAAGATAGATCCTAAACATGCCTGCCATCGATTGAAAATTGATCCCTGCAAAAGGCCAATTGCGCAGAAGCGCAGGAAAATGGGCCCCGAGAAGTGCCATGCACTCGCCGGGGAAGTAGATAAACTAATTGAAAGTAAACTGGTCAGGAAAGCTTCGAGTGATGTCACTTGGCTTTCCAATGCGGTAATGGTGACAAAAACGGCCGGAGCATGGCGTTTGTGTATAGATTTTACAGATCTAAACAATGCTTGCCTGAAAGACCTTTTTCCCATGCCACACATCGACCATGTGGTTGATAATTTGACAGGTCACGCGATATTCTCGACATTGGACGCTAAGGCCGGATACCATCAAATTCCCATGCATCCAGATGACGTTGAACACACGGCTTTCTACTCAGAGAAAGGGATCTATTGCTGGGAAAGAATGCCCTTTGGCCTAAAGAATGCTGGGGCCACCTATCAAAGGTTGGTAAATCTAATGTTTTCTGAATTAATTGGTAGAACCATGGAAGTGTACATTGATGATATTATTGTAAAAAGTAAAAACGAATCAGATCATGTCAAAGACCTCGAAGAAGTTTTCAAAATTCTGGGGCATTATAATATGAAACTGAACCCCAAGAAATGTAACTTCGGAATCAAAAAAGGGATGATCCTGGGGCTTGTGGTTAGCGAGAAAGGCATTGAGCCCAACCCTACCAAAGTCCAAGCTATCTTGGACATGCAAGAGCCCCGGGACGTAAAAGGCGTACAACGACTCACGGGTCGTCTAGCCGCCCTGAATAGATACATTTCTTGCCTGGGAGATAAAACTCGACCGTTCTTTGCCTCCATCAAAGGACAGGAATTTCACTGGAAGAAGGAGGCCCAACAAGCTTTTGTACGGATAAAGGAATATTTATCCAATCCGAAAGTAGTTGTGGCACCTATACCAGGAGAAAAGTTGTATTTATACCTGGCCGCCTCAGAGCATGCCATCAGTGCAGTCTTGACGAGAGCGGAAGGAATACAACACTTCCCGATTTATTTTGTGAGCCAAGTATTACATGAGGCCGAAATTAAATACACTCCACTGGAAAAATTAACATATGCTTTAATAGTGTCAATTAGAAAACTCCGGGCGTACTTATTTGAGCACCCCGTCGAAGTTTTGACTACTATGCCTTTAAGGCAAGTATTGCACCGGTCAGATATCTCCGGGAGACTCCTGCGTTGGGCGTTAGAAATTAGTCAGTATGACATAACTTTCGCCCCGAGGACAGCAATCAAAGCACAAGCCCTGGCCGATTTCATTGTGGAATTAACTTTCCCTGAGAAATCCCAGAATCAACCACGCGCCTGGCAGCTGTTCGTAGATGGATCATCTACCACCGCGTGCTCGGGGGCAGGAGTGGTATTACTCAGTCCCGATGGAGACTCAGTAACCCATGCGGTAAAGTTTGAATTCCCCACATCTAACAATGAAGCAGAGTACGAAGCTCTCATTTCTGGGTTGGAATTGGCTATAGCCGTCGGGGCAAGAAAACTCCATGTGTTTATGGACTCCCAGCTAGTAGTAAACCATGTAAGTGGGGACTACGAAGCCAGAGGGGAACAAATGATAAAATACCTGAAACTGGTATGGGAACTTTGTGAAAAAATCCCTGAAGTTCTAATCGAACAAATCCCACGGGAACACAATTCACAAGCTGACGCCCTGTCAAAATTAGCATCAGCTGAGGGCTCAGCAGACTTCTCAAATATTGTTTTGACAAAATTAATGTCTCCATCAATAGAACAAAGAGAGATACAAATGCAAATACTTTCCGGGGCCGGAGAAGACTGGCGAATTCCCATTCAACGGTACATAGATACCGGGGAAGTACCAGCAGATAAAACCGAAGCAAAACAACTCCGATCCCGAGCAGCAAAGTATACTTTAATAAACACACAACTTTATCGAAGAAGTTATTCCCTTCCACTACTAAAATTTGTGTCGAAGGAAGAAGGATTTAAAATCCTGGAGGAAATACATGATGGTGTGTGTGGAAATCATGCGGGGGGAAGATCCCTGGCACACAAAACCATGGGGCAAGGATTTTACTGGCCAAGCCTGAGAAAGGACGCAGTCGGATATGCACGCAAATGTGTTAAATGCCAGACGCATGGGCCTAACATCCGCATTTCCCCAGAAGCCTTGAAATCCATTTACAGCCCGTGGCCATTTGCTCGGTGGGGTATCGATTTGATCGGACCACTAGCAACCGCACGGGGCAGAGTGAAATATGCGATTGTAGCAGTCGACTATTTTACCAAGTGGGTTGAAGCAGAGCCATTGAACAAAATTGATCAACCACAGGTTATCAAGTTCATATGGAAAAACATTATATGTCGATTCGGTTTGCCCGAGTCAATCATTTCTGACAACGGAAAACAATTCGATGTGGCTGAGGTGGAAGAATTCTGTGAAAAATGGAAAATCAGAAGGTTATTCTCTACTCCTTACCACCCCCAGACGAATGGTCAGGTTGAAGCAGTGAATAAAATACTAAAGCACACCATCAAATCAAAATTAGAAAGTCGCAAAGGAAAGTGGGCGGACGAACTTCCAGAGGTCCTGTGGTCGTATCGTACCACAGCCAGAAATGCCACTGGAGAAACCCCCTACTCTTTAGCTTTTGGAACAGAGGCGGTAATTCCAGCGGAAATAACGGTGTTATCACATCGGACCGCTCAGGAAATCTCCCCGGAGAATGAAGTAACCATCCGGAAAGAGTTGGACCTTCTTGAAGAAAGAAGGTTAGCCTCGGATTCTCTAAATGCCATGAACAAACAAAGAATTGCAAAACTATTTAACTCTAAAGTAAAAGCACGAGAATTCCAAGTGGGAGACTTGGTGTTGAAGAAAATCTTGGGGACGCACCAGGGAGCACTGGGGCCGAACTGGGAGGGACCGTTTAGAGTGAGCCACTGCCTCCAAAACGGAGCGTACGAGTTAGAGCTTCTCGACGGGACCAAGGATCAGTATCGGTGGAATGCGTTGCACCTAAAGAAATTCTATCACTAAACCGAAAGGTTAATTTTGGCTGTTTGTAAAAGTATTATTTTAAAAACCTTTTTACTATCTTATAAATCTTCTCAGTATTTAAAAATACTTGTATGATTTCAAAGTTATATTTTGTCTATAATAAAGAAAAACATTGTCCCGGGAAAAGGAATAAATTTCCCGGTCAAAATAAAGAATGTTGAGTATTCCTAAAAGAATACTAAGGTTCGGTAAAGACCCAAAAAATCTGTGGATTATGGGGCCGAACACTTCTTTCTGCGTACGGATTCAACAGAGTAAAAGAAACTCAAGAATCGCGCGGGAGGAAGATATTGGTCTGAGGACTATCCTAAGAGGTATTCATCATGAACTAAACCTCAAAAGGGTATTCATGATGGACAAACCACAGGATCGGACAGTCTTTGTAAAAGGAAAGATGGAGGAGAAAAATGTTACTCAGAATCAAAGAATTCCAAGAGGTAACTAAATCCGAAAATCACTTTTGCAGGACAAAGAGCTCACAAAGAAATCCCAACAAAGTTTAAAAATAAAACGTGGGTGTGAGCCAAGAATTATCTGTTCACAAGAATTACGATTCACCAAACAAGCTAGAACAGACTTGTCAAGTGACAGATAATTGTGGTAAAAAGAAACCTAAACAAACGGTGGACGGGCTATGTGTAAGACCCAAAGGATAATATCCAAAAGTAACTTACTAAGTTATTACACACCAGCAAAATATTAAAACTTGTCCAGGCAAAAAACTGCCTCTGAAATTCAAACAGAAATAACAAATATTGTCTTATGGCCTTGGGCCCAAATAAGAAATAAAACATAAAAACCCCTGAGCTTTTTACACTCAGGGTAGGGTTCATCTTAGCAGACTCCTGAGTTGTTAAACTCAGGAGGTAGAATTACCATCACCAGGGGGGTTACCAGAGGATCTTTTGGCTTGCCATCAGGCCCAACACCAAGTAGATCCATACCCTCATCATCAAATTCATCCTCATCAGCAGGAGCATCATCAGCTAACTTTGCAGGTTCACCAGGCATAGAGAGGAGACTGTATGATGGCCACCATGTCATGTCAATCCCATGGACAACTTCCAGATCCATGAAAGGTTGAGGAACTCTGGAATCCAGAGTGCATCCCTTCATGTGATCCTTGAGGAGTTTGAGTCCATACTCTTTGGCCACATCATTCTCCTCCTTTGCTGCAGACCTAATGAGATCAGCATATGCAGTTACATAAAGGAGGTCATTCAATACCCTGGGATTGTGAGCAGGTGAATCCAGTAGAGTTTCAAGCTCCACAACTCTTTCCATGGACTGTGCAAAGTTATCCTGGACCTGCTTCAGCTCTTGGGTGACCTTGACCACCTCATCCTTTAGCTCTTTCTTTTCCCTGACAAAGCTGTCCTGGGCATCCTCAATCTGTTCTTCTTTTTCCTTGATGGTTTTCAAAGCTTCCTGCATCTCAGACTTCAACTTCCCTATCTCTGCCCGTGCAGTATCTGCAACCTTCTTCCACCTATCCTTGTCCCCTGCTGCGGCTATGTAGGCTGCATTGAGCTCCTTCACTTGTGTTTCTTGACCAGTGCTGGTGATGCGTAGCTTGGTAACCTCAGCTCTGAGTTTCTCAGCCATAGTATGAGCACCAGAGATGGCAACTGCACTTTGACTGGCCAGTTTAAGGGCCAGGGAAAAGGCATGTTCCTCATGGTCCATCAGGTCATTGAGCTCTGAGGTCCAGCACCTCCCAACTGCATCAATTGAATCACCAACAGGATTGCCCAGGGTAGTGACAGGGTCAATGGGGCCTTTGCCAGAGAAGAAGGGAAGGAGCACAGATGGAAGTTTTTCCTGGGAAAACCTAGCCGAGAAATAAAATATAAGGATAAGATTGAATATTTTGTAAAGATAAAGAAAGAGTATAAAATAAATAAAAACTTACCTGTCAGAGAGAACTTTCTCAACTCCAAAAACAGACTGACTCATGTCAGCACGGGGAGGGGATTCAGTCACATCGATTATACCCCCATCAACTTTCTTCCTTTTCTTGTCTCCTTCGAGCTTGACTTGTAGAAGTGTGGACGACCCAGAGGGAGGCAAACCCTGACTGGGAACAGCATCAGTCATCACCACATCAGCAGGGGTAGAGGATTCTTTGTAAGAGTCCACCACCTCCATAATCCCCAGGGAATCTGTCTCGCCGCCCTGGGCGGAGACAGTTCGGGATCTGGTCCGGGAAGCCGGGGCACCTACTGTTCCACCCCGAGTCTTCACAGATCCTCGGCCACCTATGCTGGTTGAACTAGTTTTTGATTTACGGGCTTTCCCCACCTGGGATGGATCCACAAGTCCAAGTCTCTCGAACAATCTGTTATCCGCCATCTCTGGGGGTTTCACGTCAAACACTGTAGAGAAAAATTCTGCACCGGGAAAGTAAAGATATTACACCCGACAAAATTGATGATCTTTCCCTGGGGGATATGTCCCCAGGGAATAAGACAAAACAAAAACTGTAGAAAATACAGGACTTTACCAAAACAAGGTTTATCTTCAACGAATGGAGGACAGAACAAGCCTGCTGCGTCACGAATACTGTCGTCGTTAAGGTACGTCGAATCCCTCTCGGTAGTAGGAATGCACTGGGCCAAAAGATTCGCTTTAGCCAAATCCCACGGGATGCTATAGTCAGTTTTGGAGATCCGGGCACCTACAAACATAAAAACAATTTTAGATCAGTCAAAACTGTAAAAACTTAAAAGTATAATTTACTTACTTTCATCCTTAACGCCATAAGTTAAAGGAATTTCAATTTCTCCCTCTCGGGTCTGAGTTCTCCATCTCCCCGAGACATAAAACCATCGATCCCAACAAGTAGGGTCTTTAACTTCCGGCTCTCTTATTTTCACCATATTTTTCCTGCAACGAACTGTGTAATCACCCAATAACCCTTTCTGGAAATTGACCGGGCTAAAGAACAAATGGAATTCATCCCCCGTAAGGGGTCGAGAAAATCCCACTTGTCCTAGAACCGTCAAAACCCCATACAACTGAGCCCACCCGTTCGGATGAATCTGATGAGGAGCCACACCCCACCGGTTCAACAGGCCTGAAATTGAAGGATGCAGGGGAAACCGCAGACCTTGATCCATCGCGTCGACGCCGATGGCCACCATGCCTGGAGGTGGACAGCAGGCGGATTCTCCCTCTTCTGGCGCATGCAAATGCACGTTGAAGGGAATCCGCCAGTCATCCCTCCAGTCGGTGAGTTCGTCCGCCGTCACCGTGCTATCTCGGCCGTGCGCACCCCACTCCTGGTGATTTGGATCTGGTTGAACCGAAGTGATGGTCCTCTCAGCGGGAACGTAGGGATGGGCCGCGTCTAGTTCGTCCAGTCGGAATTCTGGCAAGGCCGGCTCCGCCTTGTCCATGAATTCCTTGTACTGACGAGCGAGCAGGACGTGAGGCTCTTCGACCACCTTGGGGCGAACGACTCTCGTGTATTTTGGCATGATGGTGAGGGTTGTAGAAGGAAATTTACACTACAAATTAAACAAATTTACACAGTAAAATTGCAGGGGGAAGGAAATTCTTACCGATTTTTAGATCTGAGAATCGAAGAGGAGTTGTGATGTTTTTAAAATTCAAAATGGGTTAATGTATTCTGAAAGTTAACCCTGTCTCATGGGTTGATCAACGGTTGAGATCAAGGAAGGGAAGAGAGGGCGGTTACCAATGAAAAACGTACTCGAGTATCCTCCCACTACCCCGTAAAACCTAAAATACTTGGTCAGGATAATGCCACGTGGCAAATATTTACTGACAAAATCCAGGTTAAGAAGAAACCTCTCTTTTTACATTCTTTTATTATTTATTTGTTAATCAGATATTGATTTATTAAGAAGATAAGTTTTCTGATACTTATCATGATTTACGAATATAAAGAGTCCTTCAAAAACAATAACTCTTGTTTATTTCACCGGGAAAGAAACCTGGGAAACAAAACCTGGGGAATTAAACCCAGAAAATATTATTTTACAAAGAAAAGACTAATTTTCTATATTTTGGATAAATCTCACGGGGAAATACATCCCCAGTTATCTTTTACAGGACAATCTTCAGGTTCGGAATCAACCGAGCTGTCTTCAGAATCAGTCCCCAGATCAATGATCTCCTCTCCATCCCTCCCAAATACTCCGATATTGAAAGACTTTTGCCCACGCAACTCCAGAAAGATGGTCACATCCACCGAGACAAAACGGCGTTCACAGAATTTGTCCCAACCGTCACTCAGAGCGAGACGTCGACCATCCTTCTCTACCTTAACTGTCCAGACCCGTTCAAAAGCATCTACCAAAGCAACATCCTGCCCGTCGAGCTCCGGAAACTTCTGAGAAAAAGACAAAGAAAGAGGCAACTTAGTTTTCATCGACCGATTCCTAATCCGAGAAGAAAAGCTGGTTATTTGATTCGGGTACACCTCTCTGTTCCAAATAAAAGCCATGATATGAAGCCATAATCCAGAGTCGAAGAGCCTTTAAAGGCGTAAAACTCAGTATTAAATGAAGTCCCAACCACCAACAGAAAGTCAGAATGCAATTTCCGAGACGAGTCAACCGAGGAAGACGACCATAAACTTCAGGGAAATCAGAGTTGAAAGCTCTAATTTTCCTGGGGGCCTATGTTATACCCAAGAAAACAGTCACCGACACGTGTCACGAATCAAAGGGCCACGTCATCAAGAGAGAAATTCAGCTAAGTCAATCATAAAAGACCTTCAAAGGCATATCTAAGAAGAAGATAAGGAGCTTGGACAGTAGAGAGCGCACGGTAGAATCAGACTCCTTTCACAGGGGAATCGCCTGGGGAGACTCCTGGGGCGCCAGTCAATGAGCTGGGACTTCACGGGGAAAGAGGCAGATTAAGCACTAAGGGAAATTAGTGGGTATTTAATGCATCATATTAGTGGACTAGAGGTCCAATAAGAAGCCGATATGTGGGCATTAGGTGGCATAATTAAGCCATGCATAGAGTATTATAAATAGAGGGTAAGAGAGAGGAAAATGGACATGCAAAAACCTTGTATTTTAATTATGAATTCTAAGTATGAATATATGAATGAAGAGGTGCCTTGAGCATCCATGTTCTACTTATGATTTCTGCTATAACTTAATCCTTTTGCTAGCTTACTTATAACAAATTTACCATTTTTTGTTGTTTGTCAAAACCCTCAATTACCAGCAAATACTACCGACAAGTACAAAAACAACCAAAACAACCATCATCTTCGACGTCATACTCTGCTCCGTTTCTCCTGCCATTGATCAATACCACCCCACAAGAAGCATAAGACAAATCCAACCAAGAAACAACCAAACACCCGAAAAACAGAATCGATTCACCTGTTTAGTCCCTCTTTGTCTTCGCACCCCCGAATCTTCCTCGTATATAGAACTTCGTCTGGATATGGAACTGCCTCCGGTAAAACCTTCGTCCTTTGAAATAACCTTCGCTCTGGTACCAATTGTTGGGGAATATACGCTTCTTAGGCCGATCTATCCCCGTCGATCGTCAAAGGGTAGGTTCGATTTGAGAATAAAGCGGAATAAAAAGGAAGACAAGAAATTACGTGGTTCGGCCAATAATGCCTACTTCCACGGACACCACACCCAATATTATTCGATAATAATATTCTTGTGTACAGGACCGGATCTCGATAGATCTCTTTTCGACTCACTATTTCGTGTTCTATGTGTATTCTCTAGGTTATACATAAAATAGGGGAGGAGGTCCATTTATAGATAGGAGGTCAAAACCCTAACCCAATCTCCAAGAAACCGAAGTCAAAATGCGGTCAAACTTCCGCTGGGAACGCCCAGGAACGCGTCGGTGTACCACCCACCGTCGAGACTCCTCAGGAGAAAAAATGGTCTGCAAGTCGTCACCCCGGTGTACCACCCACCGTCGAGACTCCTCAGGATGGTTTTTCTTCCAGTCGTTTCGCTCGTCTTTGACTCGTCCCGATGGTTTGGCTCCACCTCTAACACTCCTCCGATGCTTTTAATCCGAACAAGGGTTGGACTCCCAACAGATGGAATGGATAATTGTGATTTTCCACTAATCTACTATTTATATTTTCCCCACATGCCCATAGAAAAAGACCAAAAAGCCCTTAAAATGCCTCAAAAGGTCAAGTCAACAATTCTTCACTAGTTAATTTCGTCCAAAAAGCTTGCTGGTCCGTTCTGGGAGAAACTTGAACTTGCTCGTTTATAATATCGTCGATCCGACCGTTGAAGCTTTAGAGATAGCAGTTGGGAACATGATGTTAAAGTTTAAGGCCGATCCAACAGTTGACGAAGCAGGAAATGCAATTTTGGCACAGCTGCGCACTGCAGTCACACACTGAGCGCGGCGCGCTAGATTTGCAAAGGGAGTGAGCGCGGCGCGCTGCAAGTCCTCGACCTTCCATGGCGTGGCACGCTGAATTTGCAAAGGGAAGCATCAAGGCGCGCCCAACATCGGACTAATGTGTTCGTTTTTGCTCGATTCTTGTCCAAATCCTACAAAACCACAACCATAACAACATATACACAAAATCACATGAATAGGATTAATATATGCACAAAAACATCACAAAAAGGTCACACAAGACAATAGAAAAGTCGCACAAAAACGTGCGAAACAACTCCCCCACACTTAAACCTTTGTTTGTGTTTGTCCTCAAGCAAATCCAACACTAACCAAAACACAAAAATAATGGATGACATCATGAATACACTCTTATGCATACAAGTGTGAGATTTAGGTGCATAGAAATTGATAAGTACAAAAAACAAACACGAGTTCCATGAACATGCAACACTAAGGATCATACAAATGTAAATGAGTGTCGGGGCCAATCCACCTTCCCTCACTAAGGTTCACTCTCTTTTTTTTTTTTTCACTCGAAGCATGGTAATTACTCAAAATTATATGCAAGTGAAAAAGTATAAGCAATGAAGAACTTGCATATGCCAAGAAATAAACACACTATGTGAATGTATGGAAATGAAAACCTCAAGTAACAACAATGTGCATCAATGAAAACAACCATATGCTCACTCATGTGATAGACTCCACAAATCAAGGTTAGTTATCTTTAGAATCGGGGACTCCAAAAAGCCTAAAAATGTTGTAACGGGGCTAGGTTAGAGGTATTCGGGATATTTGAGATTAAGTGGACTATCAAGGCAAGTTCGCTTCTTCCTTATCCCTCCAACTTCTCCTAATCAATATAACCAACAACACAACTTCCCATTACAACTCGAAATACAAATCATAAATGAATACATCACAACCGACCGAGTTCATCGGGGCAAGGAAATACAAAACAACAACTCGTGACTCTTATTACAACAAGCTCCTCATATCTCTCAAAATCTCACTCTTTTCTTCTTTCTTTTTCTTTTGATTTTTTTTTCTTTTTTTTCCTTTTTTTTTTCTTTTATTAGAGACGGAGCAAACATACAATGAATACAAATCGAGTTAACGAGTACATATAACTCACGCCCACGAATACAAGATCCTTCTCAACACACCATACACCATATAAAAATAAAACTCTCAAGGATAAGTGTATAAGGTAATGAATAAAATGGCATAAATGTAGGCTCAATGGGGCATCTAGGGTGTCCCACGACGGGCACGAGGGTCATGAAAATAAAGGCTCAAAGGCTAGTCCTAAGCAATTCGGTCCCGTCACTTTCCAAATCAAACAAGTTATGAATAAAAGCTTTGAAAATCAACATGAGCAAGTTCTAGTTTTCTCTAGTTCATAGTGACACACAAGTTGTTGAAACAAAGAAACATGAGGTTCATGCTAGCACAACGAGTCAAACAACAACAATATCACTCATGAAGAAAGCTTTAACGGCTCAAAATCTCGCAATGTGCAATGGAAAGTGATTAGCCACAACAAACAAGAGAATCATATTTCACCCAATGCTCATGAACACGAAACAAGGATCATTCACAAAAAATTTCACTAAAACTCAAGCAATAGAGGTAAAACATTTAGGCATCCAATGAACAAAACAAGACACAACACAAGACACAACCACAAAACCCGAAACACAAAAAACACAAGGTGAAATCCACAAAACCTCCCCCACACTTAAAATGCAAGCATGTCCTCATGCGTAAAGTAAAGAGAAAACAGACGAAGAGGATAACGAAACTTCCCTAGTTAGGCGAGAATCGAACATGGCAAGTTGAAGACTAATCAACGGGGCAGCAATGGACATCCAACCTCAAACGCAAAACATCAATCCTATCATGGCATGTGGTCGTAGAATGGTAAACATAGTCGAGAAGAGACAATCATCGCATCGAGGTCTTGGGCATCGGGCACGGGGATCCACGTACTCTCTCCTACAAAAAAGAAAATAAAAACATAAAAAGATAAAACCTTGGGTTGTCTCCCAAGAAGCGCTTGGTTTTACGTCCTTAGCTCGACGTTCATGGGCTCGCCCCCACGAGGCACTCGTTTCACATCCCGGGCAAACACCATCCTCAATCTATCACCTCGACACTAAAAATATTGAACTCCACTTTCTCAAGAAAACCATTTCTACTAGAGGCATTCGGTTCTCAAGAGAGAGTCCATCGAGAGCACGCAAAGTGAGACAACGAACAATAAGCTTTGATAACGACGTCTCCCCCACACTTGCGTCAAAAGGTAGATAGTAAATATCTTCCAACTCGGCCGCTAAAAAGATCGAGCTATACTTCCGGAGATAGATAGTTTCGGCTAAAGGAACTCGATCCTCCAAATAAAAATGAGTGAATGATCGATCGAGGAAACAAAATAAGTCCAATAAGCCATTCCTACTCCTCTCCTCCACCCGAATCTCTAAAAATATCGAACTCAACATTTGGAGAAAGATCATCTCCTCCAAAGTCCATTGACCTTCTTAGAATCGCAACCGAGATCATCTCTTTTATCATCATCAATACCCATCACGTCCTCAACACCTCTAGAAAGTCCAATATCAACTACAAAATCAATCAGTCCCGATATTTTCTTACCGAAGCTCCAACCGAATTTCATCTTGTCTACACCGGACTCAAGCGACCTAGGAGCTTGAGAAACCCAACTCACAATCGGCTTCTCACAAATTAAGTCAACGGAAGATAAGAGAGGAGGCTCGAACGAATGACCCAGTGAGAGAGACATATCCTCAAACTCGTCTTCTTCGGGGCTTGTGTCATTAATGGGAGTACTCTCGACCTCAAGAGTAGCATTTATCATCGACGTCTCGTATTTTCGACCAACTAAACCATTATCTTCCTTGATGCACGTGTCGAGCTCAAACTCCCACTCGTCCCCATTGGAATGCTCCTCAACAAAGTGTGAGATCACCTCAGCAAGCAAGTGATCAATCTCAAACTCGATAACATCCATCAATATGCCTATAGAAGGAGGAGGTGGCATATGAGACCGTTGTGGTGGGCGAAAGAAACGGGCGATAAATGCGTCGAAAAGATTTTTCCACGTGTGCACGAATCTAGAAGGCAATGACATCACCCAATCACGGGCCCCATCTCTCATGCAATATTTGAAACACCATACTCTCAATTCATCCTTCTCAAAGTCGTCCAATGGAAATGTCTCAACTTCAATGAAAAATTCTTTGAGAAACAAAGAAACGTCCTCATTATGCAACCCGAAAAATGACGGTAGTCGAGCTAGATGATGCGGCAATAGCTTGTCGTCTTGGACCCTCGGGACACGACTTTTGCAAGAAGAGTCATAAATGTACCTCGTCCGAATGGAATCCCAATGTCACGACGTAGAGGTAATACATGGTGAAGTTTTGGCCTTGAGAAATCGACAATAGTAGGTCGAGAAGGATCCCTTGGTCTTTGATTCCGACGAGGTGGAGGCTTTAAATCCCTATCGGTGGAAGAGTAATCTCGGTCTCGATAGCGTTCGCGGTATCTATGATCCTTTCGGTGGCGTGGAGGTGAGTAATCTCGGTCGTCATAATAAGAAACACCGGCATGCCGAGGTCGGAGATATAAGTCATGAGCTTGGTGACTAGACCAATAAGGTTGAGAAATCTCCCTCTCGGATGGAGAATCGGAACAATAAACTTCATAAGCTCGGAAACCATTGCGTCTAGCCATGATATCACCTCGGTCGTAGTAGAAGATATGGAAGGATAAACGTCTTCACCCTTGCATACACAACACTAAAGCACAAAATCACACGTACCGAGTGGAAAACAAATGATAACACAAGCAAATGAAGTATATGAAAACAAGAAAAACACGTGCAAGACAAACAATCAATCAACTAACACAAACGCCTAAATTGCTCCCCGGCAACGGCGCCAAAATTTGTTTAGGAAAAATCGTGTGTCGCTATTTATAACCCGAATGTCATTCTCTAAGGGAGCAATGCTATCGGCTTTGTGTGTCGTCTCAAGAGAATTTATCTTGCTCAAGGGAAAAGGAAAATAACTAAAATAAACAAACAATGCACGGAGGGGGGTTTTGTAAGAGTGAAAGTTAGGAGAACTAAATCAACATGTAGCATGCAAAGACAAATAAATACAAAGCTATCTAAAATGCAAATGATCGTGAAACGTTAGGGAATGAGGTCGTAGTAATTGGAATGGGTTAAATGCAATACATGAATAATAATGTTAAATGAAACTACACTCACTCATGATCAACGTCAACCATACCCAACCGAGATTCAAGTCTAAGCATCAAAACGAGGTTATATTGGTTCACTTAACACGTATAAACTCTCATAATCGGAAATCACAATTAATCGAGTTAGGCCATACGATACCACGATTAGGCCGGCCATACGTAACCACGATTAGGCCGAGGATAATTGATTATGGTCTAACATGAATATATTTAATAATAGAAGCATACCAAGAATGAGGGATTTTGTCCATCTCCTCAACAAGTCAAAATATCAATTATCCTCAAATTCATGCATTTACAAATCACCCAACCCTAATTACTCATCACCCAATCCCCAACATGCAATCTAGCTAAACATATTTATAAAAATCACACAAACATTCATCAACAAAATCATAAACAAGCAATGAAAAGGGAGATATTACCAAAGAGCTCCAACTCGAATATTGTTTACATCAATGTGTTCCTTGAAGCAATCTAAACAACCTTCTTCAAATGCTTGAATACAAGATGATGGAGATAAAATTCAAAATAAAACTAGATCTAAAAATATCTAAATAGAGAGAAATGGGGGAAAGGTGGGTGTTGGTGAAGATGGAATGGATAATTGTGATTTTCCACCAACCTACTATTTATATTTTCCCCACATGCCCATAGAAAAAGACCAAAAAGCCCTTAAAATACCTCAAAAGGTCAAGTCAACAATTCTTCACTAGTTAATTTCGTCCAAAAAGCTTGCTGGTCCGTTCTGTGAGAAACTGGAACTTGCTCGTTTATAATTTTGTCGATCCGACCACTGAAGCTTTAGAGATAGAAGTTGGGAACATGATGTTAAAGTTTCAGGCCGATCCAACTGTTGACGAAGCAGGAAATGCAATTTTGGCACAGCTGCGCACTGCAGTCACACACTGAGCGCGGCGCGCAAGATTTGCAAAGGGAGTGAGCGCGGCGCGCTGCAAGTCCTCGACCTTCCAGGGCGCGGCGCGCTGCAAGTCCTCGACCTTCCATGGCGCGGCGCGCTGAATTTGCAAAGGGAAGCAGCGCGGCGCGCCCAACATCGGACTAATGTGTTCGTTTTTGCTCGATTCTTGTCCAAATCCTACAAAACCACAACCATAACAACATATGCACAAAATCACATGAATATGATTAATAGAAAATTCGCACAAAAAACGTGCGAAACAATGTATATTTAATTATCCATTAGATAGTGTATCCCTTTATTGTAAAAAGCTAAGTGGAAGAGGGATTAGAAACAATCCCATGGTCTCCATTGCTGTTCTATTGGTGACTTTTATGGACTTTTGAAGTTCGTTTAGACAAGTCATTGGAGGAGAATTCTTGTAATTCCTTTTACGAGAAACATTGATTAAGTTTATCAAACAATGCCTAATTTGTCTTTCTGAAACTGATTTTAAGTCGACCAATTCTCACCCCGGGGAGTGGAATGGAGCCAAATCCACTTGGTCATGTGGATTACACAAATTAGAGACTTTCGGTCATTTTATGACTAGATCGATCGTCTGCTCAACTCCCTCATTCTATGAGAGATAGGGTTGTTCGCATAGTGAATCACTGGTAAGAAACTTCGAGTTTCACTTATGATTTACCGCGTCTTGATTAACGAGATTGAATGATTCAAGTAGTTGGATGTCTTTTATAAAAATCTTTTGGTTTATTAAACGTCCACACTATCGTGGCTTGCTGCACTGAATGGGATTTTGGATTAACTGATGTAGACAGTTATAGGAGGGAGTGAAGGACCGTGTGTTAGCGTAAACGTCCACACTATCGTGGCTTGCGCGCGGTGATATTCGAATCTCAAATAAACTTCTTAGTACTGAGTAATGGTTTACACTTAGGTACGCTTTATAGTATTCTTCCCATCGAAGTAACGCTATAATTGATGTGCGACCGAAGCAAATCTAATTGCTAAATCATTTGGGTAGGTAAACGTCCACACTATCGTGGCTTACCATATCTGATGGGATTTTAGATGTGATTAGTGATTTAATGATATTATTTAAGGGAGATAATATCGGATATTAAATTAATTGTTTGTTGTTATATGTGCTCATAGGTTAGAAAATGGCTATGAACCCACTTTCTGTGATACTTGAGAAAATAAACTCACTGGTCCCTGAATGTATTGATTGGAATAGAGATCTGGACATTGCCCAGACTATTAAAGAGTACAAGGTTGTACTCAGTGAGCTTTGTCCTCCCGAGCCTACAAATGTTTCAACTGATGAGGAAAGGACTAAATTTTAAGAAGTGGGAAAATGCTTATGCAATAACCACCGATTATGATATCATGTTCAAACTCAAGCAGATGTTTAGACATGATGTAGCGGCTAGACAAGAAGCGATGAGAATACTCATAAAGGCCAGGCATTTCTAGGAAACGCTTGAGAACGTTTTTGAAATGATGGACCTTTTAGACGAGTTGAGACGGAAATCGCAAGCTCTTGTAGCCAATACCAAAGGTTTTGAACCAAAGGGTAAAATCGGGGGAAAGGAAAAGCAAGCAAAGAAACCCAGTGGTCCTAAGCTACTTGGACCACGAGATGGGACGAAAAAGCAAATAGGCAAGTGTTCTCGATGCAAACAGTCTGGGTACTGGAAGTCTGATTATCCTCTCAAAGAAGGTACGAAATTTTTCTTTAGTCGTAAAAACATAGTCAGTGGTATTATCTACGGGAACCTGGTGTGTAGATATGGAACCACTGACGGTATGTGCATTTTAAATGCAAAGGTTTCGGGAAACCCGACGACTTGGAAAAGAAGAAGTCGTAGTCTACATGGGCAATGATATGGAGGAAGCAGTTGTTGCAGTGGTGGACATATATTTTCATAAATATAGTATTTCATTTGTAGTTATTGCTTTTATGTACTTTTTTGTTTAGAAAGAACATGTTCTGGATTTCTAATGAATAGATATTTTATTTCTTTTAATCATTTGATGGTTATGAGAAGAAATAATGATATTATCTATTCTGATACATTAGCTAGCAATAAATAAATGATGAATCCTGAGTCTACCACGATGCAACGAACCGTTTTATATAACTCGTTTTACTAATAAGAGATTTCTTTATTAAATCATTTATACTTGTAGATTCTTATGCTAAGTCATATTTATTCAAATAAGAGTTCAAAGGTCGAAAATTGATAGTTTGATCAATTAAGTTGAAGAAGTGGATCTTCCGACCTAAGAATCTAATTTGGAAGGTAACATGACTAAGCAATCCTTTATGGATATAATATATAAGATCCGGACAAGTATTAGAATTGATTGACTCTAATGTATGCAGACCTATGTCTACTAAGACAATAAGGTACGAGTACTTCATTTGATGATTACTCGAGAAATGGATTAGAATACCTGATGTGCCACAAAAGTGTTGGAGTTGTGTACTTAATGTCTAGATTTAAGTAACGGTAAACTCCCGGTCATAGCATTTAATCTATTTAAATTAATAAACAATTGTTTGCATTTAATTATTGATAATTAATTATATGCAAATCATAGTCCTGGATTTTATACGTTGTAGTTAGTATGGTGTGTCGGGCCCCACACAGAAGATCATACTATCGGTTACTCGTATTTAATCAAACAGTTGCTCACGACCTAGATGGACACGGACCAATCCATCGGTATAGTCGTTGTGTGAGAGAGAAAATAATTTGTCTTAATTATTTTATCAAACTTGTACACTTGGTGTATTGAGCGGATCGCTTGAGATTTATCGATTAGGATTGCCGGCGATAATCGATTCAAGTCTCAGAGTATTTTATTCTTAATCCCCGATACTATTGCGGGTGTGTGTATTTAATATATGTGACTTTGATTTTCCAAAGGAATTAACCGATTTAATTATTGGGTTAATTACCGGTTAAGTTGGGTCACTATATTTTATATATGACATGCCGTGAATACTTGACGGGAAAGTGTATCCCGGAAGGGTTGATAATATCCCCGAGATGAGTTCATAAGGAATTATTGTGTAAACCTCATGAGTGGATTTGTTCCGCACAATAATTAAGGTTGAATGGTACTAGTCTCGGATTCAAGAGATGAATAAATTAATTAGCAATAAATTAATTTTATTCATGGATATTTAAATCTTAAATACACGGAATAAATAATACTACCGGAGAAATATTATTTGATATAATATGGTTTAATATTGGGAGTGCAATTAATTTATATAGTGGAAAATAAATTAATTAATATAATACGTAGCCTATAAAAGCACTACATGGTCTTCACTTTTTAATAAGACAAGAATATCAATACTTGATAGTTCTAGAGAGTTGAAGAGGATCCATAAGCTTGGAAGATCGTCGCCCACCCGACGTTCAAGCTAGTGCAAGGAATACGTGGGAAGATCGTAAGGTCATCATCTTGATTTCGTTTCTCCGCACAACGAATCGAAAGGTAAAATCATATACTCTCTTCTATGATTTTATGTGAATATGATTGTGATACATACATGAACACACGATCCGGGAAAACGACGAACCTCGGGGACGGGGATTCGAGATCCCCGGCGAGGATCGAAGGTGGCGGTCGAACCCTAGGGTTCGGACCGCCGGGACAGCGCGGCTAGGAGTGACCCTCGGCCGGAGCCGAGGGGTGCGATCGATCCTCGGATCGATCGCGGGTAAGCTGCGGGGTCACCCGCAGCGACCCCGTACGTGCTGCGGGTTCGCCCGCAGAGGATGCGTGCGGGGGCTAGGCCCCGCTGGGCAGCGAGCCGTGAGCTCGCTGCGGGGCTGCTACGAGCAGCCCCGGGGATGCCGTGAGGCATCCCAGCGATCATCGTGAGATGATCGCGAGCCCCGTGCGGAGGCTCGGCTGGCCGCGCGGGTTCGCCCGTGCGGTGCTTGGTCGAGCCTCGGCTCGTGCGGTGGTTCGCGGTCGGATCTCCGGCAATCGAGGATTTCGGTCGGGTTATTATTTTCCGCAAATTTTAATGACCCGAGATATCGATTTCCAACAACTGGTATCAGAGCGTTTGGTTTCGTGTTCATGTATGTGTTCAATTATCGTTCTACCTTGCAGGGATTCCGACTATCATGGTTAATTAATTGATTAATTTTTTAATTAATTGTTGATTTAATTTTACCATGATTATTAAACTCTCGGACATGTCGAGATTCGTTTTGTGTGGATGAATGCTTGTAATAGTAAAAATTCGGGGGTTGACCGAATTTAGATTTATTATTATTGTTCTATGTTTTCCGGAAAGTGTATAGGGTCAATTTCATGTATAGAATCGATACCGGAATAGTAAATTTATTTTTTGTAATTTATTTACGTTGGATCAATGCCGAGACGACCGCCGGAGAACGCGTGTGACGGAGAAGACGAAGAGGACGAAAAACCGGGGGGTCGATCATCCCCATGATCGACCCCATGATCGACCAAAGGGGAGGGGGGCGTCGCGCCCCTTCGGCCGTGGACCGTCGCCGGCGACGGTGGCGGTGTTAGGATGTGTCCTTCGATCCTACGTGTGCAATCGATGAAGTCATAAGGTCGTCTATGGATGTTAAATGATTATTTGATAATATTATATTGCTGGGAACAATATAATATTGATCAATAAATCATACCTACAGGGTCACACACGGACTCAAAGATGATGTACAATGCTTGATAAATATATTGATTTAGAATTAATATTTACGTGGATTTAATACACATGCATGGGATGCATGGCTTGCATGGATGCATGTCACATAGTGTGACATGGCATGCCACACAAGCAAGTGGGACCATCTAATGTCATGTGGCATAATGAGGTGGAAATGTCCATTCAAATTAACCATAATCACACCTTAATGTGTGATAATGATGGGGCATCAATATCACCATTAAGGAGGAGGTTACAAGGGGGTTTTGATGGCATTTTAAGGTGAACAAATGCTGATTTTTCAGCATAATTTTTGACCCACGAAATTCACAAAAAGAAAGAGAGAAAAGAGGTTGTTCTTGGAGAATCAACTCGATCAATCAAGCAAGACATCATCCGGGTTCGTGTGCAACACGTAGAGGCCGGGCCATTTGTGCGGCTTCAACATCCGGGCGATCCAAAGGCGTGACGAGGTCATACCAAAGGTGTACATTTCGAGGCTGATCCATTTGAGGTGGTTCAATCGACTCAACACCACCTCATCGACATTAACCAAAATCAACGATCACCAAAAGTAAGTAATCGTTGAACCTTATATATATAAATATATATATATATATATATATATATATATATATATATATATATATATATATATTGGATGTGTATATATATATGTTTATATGTGTTTTTATACACATTAAGTGTGCACTAAGATCATGGCATAGTAGATCTATTGCTTTACACGCTTCCGCACACACGGTATATTGATCGGATCGGTATACCGGTACCTTCAATTGGTATCAGAGCCTAGGGCTCGTGCACACTTTTGTGTTGGAAACGAAGGTTAAATCAATATAATTGGATTATTTGTTTAATTGTGATTATGTGATTAGATGTAAGGCCGGCCACCGTTAGTGGTCGGGTGAATGAAATTGTCGTTTTTTACGTTTCGATTGGCCGTAGTATTTGAGGGCTGCGTCCCTTGGAATCATTTGTAATAGATTGGTTTTTCTAATATATTTGTATTGTACTACTTGTAAGCGATGGACTTGGTCCATGGTTCGATGGAGGATCTCGGCTCTCCGGCGAAAACGAGAAGAAACGAATCAAAACGAAGCAAAGCAGACAAAACCGGGCTGCTGGAGCCAAACGGCGGGCGCCGTTGTAGCTCCAGCGGGCGCTGTTTTGTTTCGGCGGGCGCCGTTTTGGAAACGGCGACCGCCGAAAGCTCTTTTTTGGGGCAGACGGGTTTTTGCCCTTTCGGCGGGCGCCGTTTTGGAAACGGCGACCGCCGGTGGTGTTCAGCGACCGCTGGTTGTAAAACGGCGGGCGCTGTTCGTGGTTTTTGGGGTAATGACTTGTTTTGACCAAAATCGGCGACCGCGGAACTGAAACGGAGGGCGAGGACCAGTCCAGAAGATGTTCAAGGCCTATTTTGTTGCTTTTAATCTTTTCGTTTGAGAGTTGTGAGGTTCTAGGGGCCTTTCGATTTCGTATTTATATGCTTTGCTAGTTATAGGTTGTTTATGTTATAAATGTTCAACTTACATATAAACAAACCTATGCATGCAAGTTCTCAATAATAATGAGTATAATGTCTTGTCCAAAACGTCACACTCATGAAGCCCTCGATCATAAGTTGGTAGGTCCGCCTCAGCGGGGTACTACTTGTTATCTTGAGATAAGTGGGAGTAAGGGTTAGACCCTTACACGTGAGTTTGGTTTTCTCATCGAAATATCCACTGCAGGCGTGGCTATCGAGACATGAGATAAGAATGGGACTCTCATCGATCGAGAGTGACATTAGATGTCATTGACATGGAATGTCTACCTATCTTGGAGTTCTTAAGTGCGGACTCAGTCGGCTTAAGGATTCGCAAGATGGGGGTCTTGGGATCGTTTTGTTCTAATTTATTAAAATTTCAAAAACAAATGCCTAATTTGTCTTTCATTTGATGAATTATAAGGTTAGGATTATTTACACCTCGGGGAGTGATTTAATCCAAAAACACTTAAGTTTATCAATGACACAAATTAGAGACTTTCGAGCCATTGGATGGCGTGAATCGATTGTCTGGTTGGCTCCCTCATTTTAATGAGAGATAGGGCTTCAATTGCATGATAAGATCGATGGTTAGAAAACCTCGAGTTTTCACTTACGATTTATAACGATTTTGTCATTAAAATAATTGGGAACGACGATATTGGATATCGAATGAACAAAATGGAACAAATAAAGTAGTTTTGCTAGACAACCTTATTTGTTTACCGCTTTGTGAATGTTTACTTACGTTATTTATCTTTCTTCAGTAGTATAATATGTCTGTCTCAACTCAATTCAAGTTCAGCTCTATCTTGGATAGAGAAAAGTTGAACAACACCAATTTCCTTGATTGGGCAACGTAACTTGAGGATAGTCCTCAAATACGAAGAAAAGGAAAGTGTGTTGGACAAACCCCTTCCCGTGCTTCCCGCTGATGGGGGCACGGATGCCCAAAAGGCATCATATGCCCTTGCTAAGAAAGCCTCGAATGAGGTGACATGTTTGATGTTGGCATCCATGGTACCCGAGTTGCAAAAACAATTCGAGTTCATGGAAGCCTATGACATCATAGAAGAGCTCAAGAGCATGTTCGGGGAACAGGCTAGGATTGAGCGCTTCGGTGTCACCCGGGCTATAGCAACAGCTAGGCTGGAAAAGGGTAAACCCGTGGGACCACATGTACAGCAAATGATTGGATTATTTGCTTCAAGTGCTCGCCTCGGTTTTGCATATGATGACGAGTTGGCTACCGATTTCATTCTCCATTCTCTTCATGATGGTTATGACGCCTTTAGGCTGAATTTCCACATGAATGGACTGAAGAAATCGCTTCATGAGCTCCATGGGATGCTTAAGGCTGCTGAGCCGGCGATTAAGAAGGACCCTAGGAGGGAAGTTCTTATGATTCGGGAAGGAGGTACCAAAAAGTTCAAGGGGATTAAGAAACCAGAAGTGAAAGGCAAAGGGAAAGGGAAAGTTGTGGCAACTCCTTCCAAAAGGTTCTTAAAAGCTTCTAAGGTTCCTGGGGAATCTGAGTGTTTCTACTGCAAGAGTGTTGGACACTACAAGCGAGATTGCCCCAAGTTCAAGGAGGATGTGAAGAACGGTGTCGTTCCTTCATCTTCAGGTATTTATGTCATAGACATAAACTTTACAAATTCTTCTTCTTGGGTATTGGATACCGGATGCGGTGCCCACATTGTTTCACATGTGCAGGGACTGCAAAGAAGTAGAACTTTGGTAAAGGGAGATGTCGATCTGCGGGTTGGAAATGGAGCGAGGGTCGCTGCATTAGCCGTAGGATCTTATGATTTGTGTTTGCCTTCGGGCCTTGTTTTAGTATTGAATAATGTTTATTTCGTTCCAAGTATTACCAAGAAAATCATTTCTATTTCAGTATTGGATACTGAAGGATTTTCCTTCACTATAATAAATGGTTTATTTACTATTTCAAAAAGTGGAGTGTTCTATGGTTCGGCACGATTAGAACATGGTTTATATATACTTCAACTTGACAATCATATATATAACATTGATACCAAAAAGGCCAAATCGAATGAATTCAATGAAACATACCTTTGGCATTGTCGATTAGGCCACGTCAAAATTAAACGTGTAGAGAAACTTCTTAAAGAAGGTATTCTCAAATCTTTTGACTTGGAGTCATTCGATACATGTGAAGGATGTTTGATGGGCAAAATGACAAAGTCACCTTTTCTAGGAAAAGGAGAACGTGCAAGTGATCTATTGGGTTTAATCCATACTGATGTATGTGGTCCAATGAGCTCACAAGCACGTGGAGGTTATTTCTACTTCATAACTTTTACCGATGACTTAAGTAGATATGGTTATGTCTATTTAATGAGGCATAAGTCGGAAGCCTTTGAAAAGTTCAAAGAATTCCAAAATGAAGTTGAGAATCAACTTGGTAAGAAGATAAAAGCCATTCGATCGGATCGAGGTGGTGAATATCTTAGCCAAGAATTCGATGATCATCTTATGAGTTGTGGTATTCTATATTGTAAATGTTGATTTTGGCGACAACGTATTTTTCCTTGTGTTTTTATTTTTGTTGATTTTCAGGTTCACAGGTTAAGAATCCGAAGTCAACTACCTTGCGCATGGAAATGGAGACTTGTGTCTCCACTTTTGGAATTACATGAAAACGGCGACCACAGTCGCCGCTTTTTGAAGGATGCAAGGGAAACGGCGATAGCAGTCGCCGCTTTTGGAGACGCAAGGAAACGGCGACTCGTGTCGCCGCTTTTGGTGCAAAGCTGGATTGGCATGGAAACGGCGACACGGGTCGCCACTTTTGATGTGCATGGAAACGGCGACTCGTGTCGCCGATTTTGGGTGTGACAAGAAAACGGCGACTGGAGTCGCCGTTTATGTGTGTTGCGGAAACGGCGACTGGCGTCGCCGTTTTTGGTGCGTGCAAGTTTTCCAGCGACGCTGGTCGCCGGTTTTGGTACTTGGCTTTGAAAACGGCGACTCGGGCCTTTGACTTTTTTCCGGAGAATGTAGTCGTCGGTTTTGGTGTTACATGAAAAACGGCGAATCTTGTTTTTTGTGTTTTTGATTTTAAGACTAAGTACTTACAACGTGATTTCCTTCACCAGGTGCTCAGTTCAAGGAAATGAAGAATTATTCCAAGTTTGCAACTTCAACAATATCGACGACCATGAAGACGATGAAATTCTGAGGCTTCAACACTTAGAGATTTTCACAAGAAATTGAAGATGAAGAATTGAGATCGATGGAGTCAAGATTGAAATTGAAGTTTGATTTTGAAATTGAAGATTCAAGATTCAAGGATTCAAGAATCAAAGATTCAAGATTCCAAGACTCAAGAATCCAAGTTCTACAAAGATGATGTCATCCATGGAAAAGTGACATAGGCCAAGCATGCGACGAATGAGAACGTGCCACGTCATCACTCTCACATGTGCGGCTCTACTATAAATACCCATGAATGTTCATTTCATCATTCGACGATTTTGAGAGAACGAAATCTGATTTTTAGAATCGTAGTCGAGCTTCGAGTTTGTGTAGTACCTTTTGCACCTTGTGCCAAGATTAGAGTTAGGAGATTTAGCTCTAGGTACTCGTGTGCTAGATTGCAAGTTAGTGGGAGTTGTTGCGACACTCGGGAAACTTCTTGTAATCGCTTTGCCTACCATACTTTTCAAGTGTAATAGTTTAGTTTTGTTGATCAATGAAATGAAAACTATTACATAACTTTGTCTCCACTTTTTATTCTACAAATTGTGTGAGTGTTTACTTTGACGCAAGCTGCTGTCTGTGTGTTCAAGACCAATTTCACGAAAAATTGGTATCCTACGCTGAAGGCGTAATTTCAATTGGTATCAGAGCGGGACGTCATACGTACAAGACGTGATCCGTAACTTGACTTCATATTTCCGCTAAAATGGAGTCGCCAATGTTTGTCCAGAAACCGATTATGCTTACTCATCAGAACTACTCTAACTGGAAAGCTAAAGTTTCAGCTAGAATTAAGGGCCTTGACTCTAGATCTTGGATGGCAGTGTTAGAAAGATGGGAACGCCCATATACTGAAGACGCAGATGGCGTGAGAACTCCGAAACCGGAACGCAGTTGGACAAGAGAAGAGCATGACTTGTCTATGGCTAACAGCAAAGCTCTTCTGATTATTTGTGAATGGCTGGACCTCAGTATGTATCAGTGGGTCAAAAATTGCACATCTGCCAGAGATGCATGGGAGACTCTACAAAGAACATGTGAGGGAAGTCATGCAGTTAAGCGATCCAAAATCCGAACTATCACTGCTCAATTCCATCAACTTAGGATGAGAGAAGATGAAGACATCAATGATTACTTGGACAAGATCATGAGATATGTCAACGAAGGTTTTGAACTGGGAGAAATCTTTCCTGCTCCCATGGTCTATGAGAAAGTTTTATCCAGTGTGAGCACTAGATTTGAAAGCAAGGTGCTGACTATCGAAGCTCGCAACGACGAAAACCAAAATTGGGATTATGCTGACTTGATGGCTGATCTGAGAAACTATGACTTAACCTTCAAAGTTCGAAGCAACCCAGATATGTCGCTTGTCTACGAACCAATGACTGCTCTAAAAATTTCTGAGAAGGGTAAGAGTTCTAGAAGTCCAAAACCTCAGAAAACTTTTTCGAGAAATGAGAAGTCTGAATGTAGTTTCTCAGCTGATGTGAATGAATCTAATGACGATGAAGCAGAGGACATTGAACGTTTGATGAACTCAAATAATCCGGACAAACTTGCTTCACTGACTGAAATCGTCACTTATCTTGTGAAGCAAGAGTTTAAGAGAAAGAATCGAGCTTGAAATTTTCGAAAATTTCAGAAAAATTCTAACTCATTTCAGAGAAACTCTGACAACCGAAAACAAACTTCATTCTCTGACAAAAAATTTAAGGAGACAAAACTATCTCCATATTCATCAACTAGCAATGATGTTTCTAAAATGCAGTGTTTTGAATGTAAGGGATTTGGACATGTCAAAAATGAGTGCCCCAACTTGCATCGCAAAAAGAAACTGCCGGTGAGCTATGTTGTTTTCGATGATGAAAATGTAATCTCAGAAAGCGAGGAGTCTGAGAATGAAAATTCTGACAACGAGGAGGACAACGCTCTAGTTGTCACTTTTGGTGAAAACTTTGACCTCTCAAACGTGGAAGTTGAGAACTTTGTTTTTGATGGGTTTCTGAAAGATACTGCAACTGCAGACAACATCTTTAATATAGCTTCAGCAAACCGAAACTTCTGTGATGATGATATTTTATCAGATGTTGAATCCGTGTCTGAGACTGAAGAGATAGTGAAGACATCAGAAGTATCTCTAACTGAAGATGTATGTGTTGAGTTACTCACTCTAAGAGAGAGTCTTTCTGAACTCAAAACTGTTTATGACACTGCTATCACTGAGAATAGCACTCTGGAAGTGTCTCTGAAAGTTCTTACAGAATCTTGTAATGAACTCTCGACTGCTAACCGAAAGATGTATGATGACGCAATTGAATTAAAAAACTCAGTTGAGAAGACAAAGGATGAAAAACAAAGGTTGAATAATTCTCTAACAATTCTGAAGATCAAGTTTGATACTCTCTTCGAAGAAAAACATAAATACTACAAAGAGGTTGTTGAACTGAGAGAATCTTCTGAGAAGTCGAATTCTGAAAATTCGAAACTAAAAGCTCTCCTGAAAAAGGAAACTGCAGAAGTTAAGAAACTTCAAATTTTGTTCAAAAACTCCGATGCTGAGAATGATGAACTAAAGTCATCCCTTCTGAAAGCTCAGACTGACCTTGCCATGACAGACAAGGAACGCTACGTTTTGAAGGAAAAACTTCACATGACTGACGAACTTTTGAGGAAGATGAATACGAATTCTTCTGTGTTTGATAATCCTGCGTCCTACATGAATCCTAATCGCTATGGACTCGGCTTTCAAAAAGTTTTTGAGTCTATTTACTCTACACCTGAGAAGAAAGATGTGACTTTTGTCAAAGCATCCAACGATCAGCCAGAGGATAAAAATAAGGATGACGCCGAATTCTCCAAACGGAAGGACATTGCCGAAGGGAAGAAGATTGCTAAGTCTCCTGAATCTGAACCGCAAAAGTCGGTCTCGACCTCAAACTCTAAATCTGAGACACTACAATCTGAGACATATCAATTCCCTAAAAATATTGTTAAACATCCTCGTGGCATCTTGCCATATGAGAAAACGTTGCTGAAAAAGTTGGATGAACATCAGAACATAAAATTGAACAGGAAAACTCTTCACTCCAAAAATGCCTTGGTCAGGACACCTGTGAAAGTTGAAGCTCGTCAAAAACGAGAATATGTCTGTCACTACTGCAATGTGCATGGACACATAAGACCATTTTGCTACAAGCTTAAAGCTGACATGAACCGTGAGTTGATGACTAAGGATGACAAATCACAAATATCTCAAAAGCTGAAAGTTGAGAAAAATATGACAAACTCACGAAATACTAATGTGAAGAAGGTTGCTAAGGACTTGAAGAAACACATTTCTCCAATCTTGAAAACTAAGACAAATTTGAAGACTGTGACTGAGAGAAATGTACAACCTTCAAATGACAAGAAGAAATGGGTGCCTAAGTCTCCAAAGAGTAAAGTTGAACTTAACTCTAACTCCGTAAAAGTCAGTTGGCAACCGAGAGAACTCATTTTCTGCAATGTTGCACTTAATGCATCTGAGACTGGAACCAAAGGAATTTGGTATTTTGATAGTGGCTGTTCCCGCCATATGACTGGCACGAAAAAGTTTCTAAAAAATTACGAGCCTATGACTGGAGCTCCCGTAGTGTTTGGAGGGGGAGCGAAAGGCGTCGTAAAGGGAAAGGGGACTCTAGAAATCAAAGGTTTACCTCCTATCAGAAATGTAGTCCATGTAAAGGGACTTGTTGCAAATCTTATCTCCATCAGTCAACTGTGCGATGAAGGACTGAATGTTGTTGGAGTTGTGTACTTAATGTCTAGATTTAAGTAACGGTAAACTCCCGATCATAGCATTTAATCTATTTAATTAATAAACAATTATTTGCATTTAATTATATGCAAATCATAGTTCTGGATTTTGTACGTTGTAGTTAGTATGGTGTGTCGGGCCCACACAGAAGATCATACTATCGGTTACTCGTATTTAATCAAACAGTTGCTCACGACCTAGGTGGACACGAACTAGTCCATCGGTATAGTCGTTGTGTGAGAGAGAAAATAATTTGTCTTAATTATTTTATCACACTTGTACACTTGGTGTATTGAGCGGATCGATTGAGACTCATCAATTAGGATTGCTCGGCGATAATTGATTTGAGACTCGGAGTATTTTATTCTTAATCCCTGAAATAATTGCGGGTGTGTATATTTAATATAAGTGACTTTGATTTACCAAAGGAATTAACCGGTTTGATAATTGGGTTAATTACCGGTTAAGTTGGGTCACTATATTTTATATATGGCATGCCGTGAATTCTTGAAGGAGCAGTGTATCCCGGAAGGGTTGATAATATCCCCGAGATGAGTTCATAAGGAATTATTGTGTAAACCTCATGAGTGGATTCGTTCCGCACAATAATTAAGGTTGAATGGTACTAGTCTCGGATTCAAGAGATGAATATAATTTATTAAGCAATAAATAAATTTATTCATGGATATTTAAATCTTAAATACACGGAATAAATAATACTAAGATGGAGAAATATTATTTGATATAATATGGAATAATATTGGGAGTGCAATTTTATTTATATAGTGGAAAATAAATAAAATTAATATTGATAAGAATTAATAGATTTGGGTTGGACCCAATTTAATTTTCAATATTGAAGCCCAATATTTATTCTCCTTATGATCCCCTTCGTAGCCTATATAAGCACTACATGGTCTTCACTTTTCATTAACCTACGTTACGCCAATCATAAAGTTCTGAGAGTGAGGAAGATCCATAGGAATCCGATAGATCGTCGCCCACACGACGTTCGGACGAGGTGCTAGGAATACGCGGGAAGATCACAAGGTCTTCAACCGAATTCGTTTCTCCGTACAACGATTCGAGGTAATAATCGAGAACCCCCTTCTATGATTATTTGTGCGTTGAATAATTGTGATGTATACATGAACGACGCGATCCGGGAAAACGACGATCATCGCGGACGGGGATTCGAGATCCCCGGCGAAGATCGAAGGGGACGGTCGAAACCCTAGGGCTCGACCGCCCGGTGCGCGCGAGGAAGCCCCGGCTGGACGCCGGGGCGTGCGATCGACCTAGGGTCGATCGCCGGGGATGCCACGGGCTGGTGCCGTGGCGGATCCCCGCCACCTCCACGGTGGCGTGCGCGAGGAGGCGCCTCGGCTGGGCCGAGGCGGGCGATCGATCAAGCGATCGATCGCCGGGGGTGAACCGCGGCTGTTGCCGCGGTGGTTAGCCGGGCTGACCGCCCCTCCTGGTGGCGACGGCGGTGAAGTCGCCGGACTCACCGCCATACGGGGGCTGCCGGAGCAGTCCCGGCGATCGCCATGCACGGCGATCGCGAACCCCGCGATGGGGTTCGACCTAGGGTTTAGCCGCGGGTTCATCCCGTGGCGACTCCTGTCGAGCCCGGTTCTTCGTGTCGTGTTCGCGTTCGTAGATCCGACTCGTGGGAGAAAATCGGCTGGGGGCGGGCTGCGTGTCTTCGGATACGTAGTCTCCAAAGGTCGGACTCCTACGGATGAGTTGGTGTTCGTGCGGTCTCCGGCGAGAGGGTTTTTGATCGGGTTATCGGTTCCGCAATTTTGATAGCCCGGGACATCGAATCCCAGCAATTGGTATCAGAGCGTTCGGTTTCGTGTTCATGAATATGTTCGATTATTGTTCTACCTTGCAGGATTTCCGGCTATCATGGTTGGATTTAATTAATTGTTTTTAATTAATTATCATGATTATTAAACTCTCGGACATGTCGAGATTCGTTTTTGTGTGGTTGAATGTTTGTAATAGTAAAAATTCGGGGGTTGACCGAATTTAGGATTTATTATTACGTATTTTATTTTCCGGAAATTGTATAGGGTCGATTTCATGTATAGAATCGATACCGGAATTGTAATTTAAATTTTGTAATTTTAATTACGTTGGTTCGATGTTGAGACGATCGCCGGAAGACGAAGAAGTGACGAGAAGACAAGGGCTTGGGATCGATCACATGGTGGTGATCGACCCATGGCCTAGCCGGCGGTGGCTAGGCGGCGGCGGCGCTCCTCCCGAGTGGCCGGCCGATCCATCATCGTGGGGATGGCGTGGGATCTCCTAATCCCGTGCTATTCCTACAAAAATCTACTTTCCCAATTAATTCGGATTTTTCCTATTTGAGTGCTTTCCTTTTGGAAACTCTCATGGATTAGGAAAAGAATTAATTTAAATTAATTTTATTTTCTATTGTTTTATTTCCTTCATGGAAATATTCATAGATTAGAAATTTAATTAATTTAGTACTAAATTTATTTTTCCTATTTGATTATTCCTACTCATGGGAATATTCATGGATTAGGAATAAAAATAAATTTGAAAAGTAGTAGTCCTAATTTATTTATTTCCTTGTTCTATTATAGATATCTTCTAGAATATTCCAAGTTTTACTTGGATAGATTATTCTAAAGATTTAATAAGAACTAGATAGGAAAATAAATAAATAAAAATATTAATGATATTTAATTTTATTTTTGATATATTCGATTGACTTAATTTTCGAATTAAGTAACTTTTGGATTAATTGAAAATAAATAGATTTAAATATTAGAGATTAATATTCTCGTCACATGGAGCATTCAAGAAACGAAGACTGAAGACTAGAAGATGCATATGAAGATAAAGCCATGATAGTCGGAGAAAAATAATTTCTCTAGCATTATTTTTGACTATGTGCTATGTGCTTTATTGCTTTCATGCATGCTTATGTGTTTAATTATGCATTAGATAGCGTATCCCTTTATTATAAAAAGCTAAGTGGGAGAGGGGATGGAAACATTCCCATGGTCTCCATTACTGTTCTCTTGGTGACTCTTATGGACTTTTGAAGTTCATATAGATGTGTCATTGGAGGAGAATTCTTGTAATTCCTCTTACAAGAAACATTGATCAAGTTTATCAAACAATGCCTAATTTGTCTTTCTGAAACTGACTTCAAGTCGACTCATTCTCACCCCGGGGAGTGGAATGGAGCCAGAGCCACTTGGTCATGTAGAGGACACAAATTAGAGACTTCCGTGCCATTCTTTGATAGATGGGTCGCTTGTCTGCTCGGCTCCCTCATTCGTGAGAGATAGGGTCGCTCGCATGGTGAATCACTGGTTAGAAACTTCGAGTTTCACTTATGATTCTCCGCGTCTTGATTTACGAAAATCGAATGGATCTGGTAATTGGGAGTCAATTATAAAAGTCTCTTAGTGAAGTAAACGTCCACACCACGTGGCTTGCTGCACTGACGGATTTTGGATTAATTGATGTAGACAGTTGTAAGGAATTGTGAAGAGTTGTGAAGTTGTCGTAAACGTCCACACCACGTGGCTTGCGGTAATGTAGCAATTCCTAACTATTCACTTTGGTGCTGAGTAATGGTTTACACTTAGATACGCCTTGTAGTATTCCTCCCCACGAGGTTCCGCTATAAGCGATGTATGACCAAAGAAAATCTAATTGCTAAACCATTTGGGTGGGTAAACGTCCACACCACGTGGCTTGCCTTACCTGATGGGATTTTAGATGTGATTAGTAATTTAATGATATTATTTAAGGGAGATAATATCGGATATTAAATTAATTGTTTGTTTAAATGTGCTTATAGGTTTAGAGAATAGCTATGAACCCACTTTCTATGATACTCAAGGAGCATAAGCTCACTGGAACCAACTATATTGATTGGAAGAGAAATTTAGACATTGTCCTAACTTCGGAGGAGTACAAGTTTGTACTCCATGAAGTGTGCCCTGCCGAGCCCACGGCTGCCTCAACTGATGAGGAAAAACTGGCATATCGGAAGTGGAAAAAGGCTGATGAAATGGCTAGGTGTTATATTTTGGCTTCCATGTCAAATGTACTCCAAACCCAACATGAGTCGATGGACACTGCCTATGATATGATGTTTAACCTCAAGGAGATGTTTGGGGAGCAAGATCGTGCGGCTAGGCAAGAAGCCATGAGAGTCCTTATGTCGACTACTCAATCTGAAGGAACGCCCGTAGGGGAGCACGTTCTTAAGATGATGAGTTTGTTGAATGAACTTGAGGTCCTAGGAGCTTCTATTGATGGTGAGACGCAAGTCGACATCATACTCCAGTCTCTGACCCCTAGTTTTGAGCAGTTTCGTATGAGCTATAATATGGGTAAACTATCTTATACTCTTGCGCAACTCCTGACTGAACTAAAGGCGGCAGAGGGGATCTACAAGAAGGGCAAGTCTCAAGCGCTTGTAGCTACCAAGTCCAAAGGCTTCAAGCCTGGTGGAGGTAGGGGCAAGAAAAGGAAGCAAGCCTGGAAACCCAGTGGTGGCAAGAGGACTGCACCACAAGTGGGGGCTGCAAAGCCAAAGGGAAAGTGCTTCCGATGCAACAAGATGGGACACTGGAAGTCTGAATGTCCTCTCAGAGGTACGAATTTTTCTTTAGTCGTAAAAACATAGTCAGCGGTATTATCTACCAGAATTCTGGTGTGTAGATATGGAACCACTGACGGTATGTGCATTTTTGAATGCAGGGGTTCCAGAAAACCCGGCGACTTAGAGAAGAAGAATTCGAGTCTACATGGGCGAAGCTGTTGGGGTAGCAGCGGTTGCAGTGGAAGACATTTATCTGTTTTAAGTTTTCATTTCAGTTATTGCTTATGTACCATTTTTTTTGAAAAAGAACTTCGTTCTGTTTTTCTTTAGTAATGGATATTTTATTTCTTTAATCATTGGATGGTTTGGATAAGAAATAATGGTGATATTCATTATGGTACATTAGATAGCAATATGTGAATGATGAATCCTTAGTCTACCACGATGCAACAAACCGTTATATAACTTGTTTTTACTTATTAGATATTTCTTTATCATTATACTTATGAAATCTTATACTTAGTAGTATTTTCAAATGAAATTTATATGGTCGAAATTGTTTTGATCAATTATAGTTGAAGGAATGGACCTTCCGACCTAAGGATTGAATTTGGAGGATAATACGTCTAAGCAAACCTTTCTGGAAAAAGGATAGAATTCAATATAGTATTGTAAATGATAAGATATGCAGACATATGTGTATATTAGAGAGGTATGAGTAATTCTTTTCAAAGAATACTCAGTGATGGATTAGAATGCTTGATGTGCCATAAAAGCAAAGTGTTTTGACTTGTCAATGGACACAAAGCTATTATGGGGAACCATCAAAGTATATCCATTAGAAGCCTGCGACTCGGTCGCGGAGGCCATCACCTATCTAGATAACACATAGCATAATCAAAGATTGGAATTAATTCCCAAAGAGACGAGCCGTACACTTACGTGTAGAGATGGTGCGTTGTAAAGAAATAGAAATCTAATAGTAAGAGAACAAGTTGTTCGGAATTACCTATGTTCTATGGATATTCCTGGAGACAACAACATATTCAATATGGTTGTAGGATATCCTAGATGAACGAAGTATTGTGTGTTCTATGGTACTATGAACCAGAGGGACGTCTCGTCCGGTTCATAGAGGAAAAACTATTAGATGAACTGCAATGCCCTAATTGACAAAAATACTTTAATATGAGGAAAGGGAAAGACTGAGAACCAGCCTGACCGAGTAGTGATACACCACTAACTGCACCTAATGTTGTTACTGTTACACACCGGGACGCCATTGCAGTGGGAGGTTGTTAAGCAACTAGAGATGTTCATAAGACTGGAGGAGTTTTGAACTCTGGATCCAGTATACATGAAATCGATCCCTAGGTCTGCATAGGATTAGCAAAGAAGGTGTGTTAGAGACGTGACGGAAACAAGGTGGTGTTTCTCGGAATTTTGTGTAGATAACACTTCATCGTTGGCAACAATGTAAAAGTGTTGTCAGGCATAAAATAGAGGTTGTCTAAATAAATCGAGATATAAGATTGAGAAGAAGTTAGAGCATGTTCTTAAGATCTTATGATCTAGAGATAAGAACATTGTACTTCTCCTAGACATCTTATACGATTAAGGTTTGTTTTAAACATGCATACTTCTGAGAAAGGTTATTGCCTTTCGAGAACAGAATTAATCTATCTAAGGTATGTGTCTTGAACACATGAAGGAGATAGATATAGACAAAGCAGTTCCCTACACTTCGAGTGTGGAGGGCTTTGTAGATGCAATGTTGTAAAACAAGAACCTGATATCAACTATGCGGTTTGCGTAGTGGGAGGATATCAAAG
Source organism: Euphrasia confusa (assembly GCA_954870475.1). Classification (NCBI taxonomy): domain Eukaryota; kingdom Viridiplantae; phylum Streptophyta; class Magnoliopsida; order Lamiales; family Orobanchaceae; genus Euphrasia; species Euphrasia confusa. The sequence goes on from OX940954.1 coordinate 13,071,326, forward strand.
TAATCTGGATAAGGGATGTTCGAATGCTGCAAGAGTACTTTCATAGTACTGGCTTGAGCAAGACGAAATCTTCTTAGATTACAGATTCTCAGATCCAAAAATCAGATAAGGACCAGTGAAAGTCGATATCAGGCTATGTGTTCACTTTTAGAAAGAGGTGGAACTATGAAGTGAAAGAGTGATAAGCGGGACGTTTTTCAGACTCTCTCATAACCGAAAATCAGCCTCAGAGGCAGCGGAAGTTTTGGTTAAGTTCCGGGATAACCTCTTGACTTGGATATGACTCTTAGTTTACCAAAGGCTATTAGATAGCGGTGCACGGTGAACTAGAAGAGGTCATAAGTCAAAAGTGATGTTAACACATAGAGCAAGTACCACCTGATACGAGTCATCGTCAGGGAAGACGACGTAGTAGTCACCAAGATAACTTCAGAGCGGCGACCTAGATTGCTCACTCACATAGTACTTCTCGGAAGTACACTTTAAAGCACGTGATGAGTTTGGGAACCGGGAGTTTGGAGGAAATGACTAGACCTTAGTACAAGTGGGAGATTGTTGGAGTTGTGTACTTAATGTCTAGATTTAAGTAACGGTAAACTCCCGATCATAGCATTTAATCTATTTAATTAATAAACAATTATTTGCATTTAATTATATGCAAATCATAGTTCTGGATTTTGTACGTTGTAGTTAGTATGGTGTGTCGGGCCCACACAGAAGATCATACTATCGGTTACTCGTATTTAATCAAACAGTTGCTCACGACCTAGGTGGACACGAACTAGTCCATCGGTATAGTCGTTGTGTGAGAGAGAAAATAATTTGTCTTAATTATTTTATCACACTTGTACACTTGGTGTATTGAGCGGATCGATTGAGACTCATAAATTAGGATTGCTCGGCGATAATTGATTTGAGACTCGGAGTATTTTATTCTTAATCCCTGAAATAATTGCGGGTGTGTATATTTAATATAAGTGACTTTGATTTACCAAAGGAATTAACCGGTTTGATAATTGGGTTAATTACCGGTTAAGTTGGGTCACTATATTTTATATATGGCATGCCGTGAATTCTTGAAGGAGCAGTGTATCCCGGAAGGGTTGATAATATCCCCGAGATGAGTTCATAAGGAATTATTGTGTAAACCTCATGAGTGGATTCGTTCCGCACAATAATTAAGGTTGAATGGTACTAGTCTCGGATTCAAGAGATGAATATAATTTATTAAGCAATAAATAAATTTATTCATGGATATTTAAATCTTAAATACACGGAATAAATAATACTAAGATGGAGAAATATTATTTGATATAATATGGAATAATATTGGGAGTGCAATTTTATTTATATAGTGGAAAATAAATAAAATTAATATTGATAAGAATTAATAGATTTGGGTTGGACCCAATTTAATTTTCAATATTGAAGCCCAATATTTATTCTCCTTATGATCCCCTTCGTAGCCTATATAAGCACTACATGGTCTTCACTTTTCATTAACCTACGTTACGCCAATCATAAAGTTCTGAGAGTGAGGAAGATCCATAGGAATCCGATAGATCGTCGCCCACACGACGTTCGGACGAGGTGCTAGGAATACGCGGGAAGATCACAAGGTCTTCAACCGAATTCGTTTCTCCGTACAACGATTCGAGGTAATAATCGAGAACCCCCTTCTATGATTATTTGTGCGTTGAATAATTGTGATGTATACATGAACGACGCGATCCGGGAAAACGACGATCATCGCGGATGGGGATTCGAGATCCCCGGCGAAGATCGAAGGGGGCGGTCGAAACCCTAGGTCTCGACCGCCCGGTGCGCGCGAGGAAGCCCCGGCTGGACGCCGGGGCGTGCGATCGACCTAGGGTCGATCGCCGGGGATGCCACGGGCTGGTGCCGTGGCGGATCCCCGCCACCTCCACGGTGGCGTGCGCGAGGAGGCGCCTCGGCTGGGCCGAGGCGGGCGATCGATCAAGCGATCGATCGCCGGGGGTGAACCGCGGCTGTTGCCGCGGTGGTTAGCCGGGCTGACCGCCCCTCCTGGTGGCGACGGCGGTGAAGTCGCCAGACTCACCGCCATACGGGGGCTGCCGGAGCAGTCCCGGCGATCGCCATGCACGGCGATCGCGAACCCCGCGATGGGGTTCGACCTAGGGTTTAGCCGCGGGTTCATCCCGTGGCGACTCCTGTCGAGCCCGGTTCTTCGTGTCGTGTTCGCGTTCGTAGATCCGACTCGTGGGAGAAAATCGGCTGGGGGCGGGCTGCGTGTCTTCGGATACGTAGTCTCCAAAGGTCGGACTCCTACGGATGAGTTGGTGTTCGTGCGGTCTCCGGCGAGAGGGTTTTTGATCGGGTTATCGGTTCCGCAATTTTGATAGCCCGGGACATCGAATCCCAGCAAATGTGAGTTTTGATAAGGAGTCGTGCAGAGTTTTTGATGGTGAAGGAAAGTGTATAATGGAAGGTCCACGAGCTAAAAATAATTGCTATACAACTGAGTATAGTTGTTTTTCTGTGACCGTTCCTGATGAAGTTGATTTGTGGCATCAACGACTTGGCCACACTGGCACTCGAAACCTGAGTAAACTGGTTAAGGGGGAGTTAGTTCGAGGAATCTCTCAACTCCCCAAAATTGAAAAACGAGTGTGTGGTGACTGTAAAAAAGGCAAGCTGACGAGAACTTCTCATCCTGCACTGCCAACGTTAATGAGCACTTCGGCTCCGTTTGAACTGCTACATATGGACTTGATGGGTCCAATGGAAGTCAAAAGTATTGCAAAGAAAGAATATGTGTTGGTTGTAGTTGATGATTTTTCTCGCTACACTTGGACTAGATTCTTGGCTACCAAAGATGAAACTTTTGATGCTTTCAAAGGCATTGTGAAATGGATCAAAACGAATCATGAGGCTAAAGTAAAAAGGATCAGAAGTGATCATGGAACTGAATTTCAAAATGCTAGCTTCAATGAATTCTGTATGATGAAGGGAATTCATCATGAATACTCGGCCCCAAAAACTCCTCAACAAAATGGGATTGCCGAACGAAAGAATCGAACGCTGCAAGAAATGGCACGTGTAATGCTTATCTCGAAAAATCTTGCACGAACTTTTTGGGCAGAAGTTGTCTCAACTGCTGGATATATTTTGAATCGGATAAGTATTCGATCTGGGACGACCGCAACTGCCTATGAACTGGTAAATGGCAAGAAACCTTCAGTTGCACACTTTCGTGTTTTTGGCTGTACTTGCTATATTTTGAAGGATCGTGATCCTCTGAAAAAATTTGAAGCCAAAGCAGATCGTGGAATTTTTGTTGGTTATAGTCAAAATAGCCATGCTTATCGTGCTTATAACCTTCGAACTAAGAAAGTCATCGAAACTGTGAACATAAATTTTGATGAACAAGACTTTCTAGGGAAAAATGTGGAGGAAGACTGGGTAAAAGAAGGAATTTTGGAATATCAAAATTTTCCATCAACACCTACAACTGCTGTGTCTGAGAATGTGTCTCCAGAAAATTTTACTCCAAACACTTCACCTGAAGTTGGAGATTCTAGTAATCGGGAAAATGACACTTCATCGTCTGAAGATGAGGAAACTGAGCTAGACATTGAGAACCCAGCAAATGCTCCAAGAGAGGCACCCATACTTATTCAAAAGAAACATCCGCCGACCCAAATGATTGGGAACTTAAATGAGCGAACTACGCGCTTAAAGAAACCGACAAATTCTCCGAATGAACTCTACAACATCTGCACTTCTGCAATCTATAATGAAATCGGCATCTCTTGCTTTCTTTCTGAAAACGAGCCGAAAAATTACAAGGAAGCCATGAAAGAAGATTTTTGGATCATGGCCATGCAAGAAGAGTTGAATGAGTTTACCAGAAACAATGTTTGGTCCTTAGTTCCCAGAACGTCAAACATGAATGTAGTTGGAACTAAATGGATTTTCAAAAATAAAACTGATGAACACAACCAAGTTGTTCGAAACAAAGCACGACTTGTCGCACAAGGCTATGCCCAAGTTGAGGGTATTGATTTTGATGAAACCTTTGCTCCAGTTGCACGAATTGAATCCATCAGACTCTTAATTGCTATTGCATGCCACCTCGGCATCAAACTCAGACAAATGGATGTCAAAGCTGCATTCCTAAATGGAGTATTGGAAGAAGAAGTTTATGTAGCTCAACCGAAAGGTTTTGAGGATCCTAAGAAACCGAATCATGTCTACAAACTTCACAAAGCTCTCTATGGTTTGAAACAAGCGCCTTGCGCTTAGTATGGATGTTTGACGGACTATCTTCTGAAGTTCGGTTTTGAACGTGGCTCTGTGGACAAAACTCTTTTCATTAAACGGGATGGGAAACACATGATGGTTGCTCAGATTTACGTTGATGACATTGTCTTTGGCGCTACTTGCTCTAAACTCGTGAAAGCTTTCACGGAATCTATGTCTTCGACATTTCAGATGAGTCTTGAAGGAGAGCTACATCAGTTTCTTGGGCTACAAATTTCTCAACGACCGGATGGGATCTTCGTTTCTCAAAGCAAATATGCGAAAAACATGGTCGAAAAATTTGAGATGCACCACGCTAAGCCCGCCAAAACTCCCATGGCGACGACTGAACGGTTATCTAAATCTACTAAAAGTCGAAGTGTTGATCAAACTCTTTTTCGTTCCATGATTGGTAGTTTACTTTATCTAACCGCTACTCGCCCTGACATTATGTTTAGTGTTTGTATGTGTGCTAGGTACCAAGCTGATCCAAAGGAGGACCATCTACGAGCTGTCAAACGGATTCTCCGCTACATCTCTGGAACTTCTGAACTAGGATTGTGGTATGCATGCGACACTTCATCAAATCTTGTCGGTTACTCCGATGCGGACTGGGCAAGCGACACTGACGAACAAAAAAGCACTTCTGGATGTTGTTGCTTCCTTGGCAACAATATCGTGTCATGGAATAGCCGCAAACAAAATTGCATCGCACTCTCAACTGCAGAGTCTGAATATGTTGCAGCTAGAAGTTGTTGCACTCAAATGCTTTGGTTGAAACAAATGTTGAATGACTATCTCATCGAGAGTGCTCCATTGGTGCTGTTTTGTGATAATCAGAGTGCTATCAAAATCAGCGAAAATCCTGTTCAGCATTCAAGAACTAAACACATCGACATTCGACATCATTTCATTAGAGATTTGGTTGATCGTTATATAGTCAGTCTACAGCATATTTCAACAGAAAAACAGCTCGCTGACATCTTTACCAAACCACTTGACTTTGAGAGATTTCAAACTCTAAGAAATTCTCTCTGCATGTGTTCTCTTTAAGAGTTCACGAAAATTTTGAAGTCTGAAAGATTATTTTCTTTACTTCTGAATATGCACGCTGAATCGTCGTGGACTAGTCTAATAAAGTTGAACATGGAGTCGAGGCCGCTTTAGTCTTCGGACCCAAGTGCATTTATTCCTCTGAGTGCAAACATGTGAACTTGGCATATAACTCCCATAAGCTTGTTGGAATTTGATATCCCGGGCTATTTAAATTTGCGGAAAACAATAACCCGATCAAAACCATCCGCCGGAGATCACACGAGCACCACGTACGAGCCGGAGCATGAGCCGAACGCACGACGAGGCCGAAGCCTCGCGCACGCCCAGCCCGAGCCCCCGCACGCGGGGCTCGCGACGATCACCGATCGCACGCCGGCGATCGGTTTGGGGTGGGGCTGCTCCGGCAGCCCCCGCGGCGAGTCCGGCGACTCGCCGCCAGCTGGAAGCCCCCGCCTTCACGGCGGGGTTGGGCACGGCGCCAGCCCGTGCCCAGCGATCGACCCTCCACGGTCGATCGCACCCCTTCGGCCAGGCCGAAGGTTCGGCCCCCGTCGCCCCCATCGAAACCCTAGGGGCGATCGCCGTGGTCCGGTGGCTTCGCCACCACCACGCGTTCGTCCTCTACTCCGAGTTCGATCTTCGGATCTTGTTCTACGGTATTCTCGATAAATCCAAAACCGAATAAATCAAGGGCGTTTAGATTTTTACCTTTCGATTCGTTGTTCGGAGAAACGAATTCAAGATGACCTTTGAATCTTCCCACGTATTCCTTGCACTAGCTTGAACGTCGGGTGGGCGACGATCCTCCAAGCTCTATGGATCTACTTCTCTCTCTACTTTCTCTCTCTAGAATTGTGATCTTCAAGTTATGAGAATAGAGAAGACCATGTAGTGCTTTTATAGGCTACGTAGGGGATCTAAAGTGTTGGAATTTGATATCCCGGGCTATTTAAATTTGCGGAAACCAATAACCCGATCAAAACCATCCGCCGGAGATCACACGAGAATCACGTACGAGCCGGAGCACGAGCCGAACGCACGATGAGGCCGAAGCCTCGCGCACGCCCAGCCCGAGCCCCCGCACGCGGGGCTCACGCGATCGAGAGGTCGATCGCTCAAGGCGATCGACTGGGGCTGCCCAGCAGCCCCTTGCGGCGAGTCCGGCGACTCGCCGCGGCTGGGTGTCGGTCCGACCAGCGGACAGCCGCGGGGCCCAGCCCTCGCGGCTCGCGATCGATCGCGTTGATCGATCGCGTCCCCGGCTCCCAGCCGGGGTTCGACCCATCCCCACCGAAACCCTAGGTGGGCGATCGCCGTGGTCCGGTGGCTTCGCCACCACCACGCGTTCGTCCTCCTTCCCGGTTTCGTACCTCGGATCTTGCGTTCTACGGTATTCTCGATAAATCCAAAATCGAATAAATCAAGGGCGTTTAGATTTTTACCTTTCGATTCGTTGTTCGGAGAAACGAATTCAAGACGACCTTTTGAATCTTCCCACGTATTCCTTGCACTAGCTTGAACGTCAGGTGGGCGACGATCCTCCAAGCTCTATGGATCTACTTCTCTCTCTACTTTCTCTCTCTAGAAGAATTATGATCTTCAACTTATGAGAATAGAGAAGACCAAGTAGTGCTTTTATAGGCTACGTAGGGGATCTAAAGGAGGTGGAATATTGGGCTTCCAATATTAATGATTAAATTGAGCCCAAGCCCAAATCTATTAATCTCCCATTAATATTAATTAATTTATTTTCCACTATATAAATTAATTGCACTCCCAATATTAAACCATATTATATCCAAATAATATTTCTCCGGTAGTATTATTTATTCCGTGTATTTAAGATATAAATATCCATGAATAAAATTTATTTATTGCTTAATAAATTTATTCATCTCTTTTATCCGAGACTAGTACCACTCAACCTTATTTATTATGCGGAATTAAATCCACTCGCGAGGTTTACATAATAAATCCTTATGAGCTCATCTCGGGGATATTATCAACCCTTCCGGGATACACTGTCCGGTCAATCATTCACGGCATGCCATATATAAAATATAGTGACCCAACTTAACCGGTAATCAACCCAATAATTAAATCGGTTAATTCCTTTGGCAAATCAAAGTCACTTATATTAAATATACACACCCGCAATAATATCGGGGATTAAGAATATAATACACTGAGTCTCAAATCAATTATCGCCGAGCAATCCTAATTGATGAGTCTCAATCGATCCGCTCAATACACCAAGTGTACAAGTGTGATAAAATAATTAAGATAAATTATTTTCTCTCTCACACAACGACTATACCGATGGGTTGGTCCGTGTCCATCTAGGTCGTGAGCAACTGTTCGACTAAATACGAGTAACCGATAGTATGATCTTCTGTGTGCCCATGCAACACCATACTAACTACAACGTATAAAATCCAGGACTATAATTTGCATATATTTAATTAACAATAATTAAAAGCAAATGAATGTTTGTATTTAATAGGTAAATGAAAGTGTACAAGGAGTTCAGAATACTCAAATCTAGACATTAAGTATACTACTCCATCAATCTCCCACTTATACTAAGGTCTAGTCTTATCCTCCAAACTTCTGACTCCCAAACCCTCCAAGTGCTTGAAATAAACTTCCTTAGGAAGTATCTTGGTGAAAGGGTCCGCTAGGTTGTCCTCCGAAGCTATCTTGGTGACTATTGCATCGCCCCTCTTGACGATGTCTCGAATCAGGTGGTACTTGCGCTCTATGTGTTTCATAGCACTATGGGACCGTGGTTCCTTACTGTTTGCCACTGCACCGCTATTATCACAATAAATTGTCATAGCCTTGGGCAAACTCGGAATCACATCTAAGTCCTGGAGGAAATTAAGGAACCAAACTGACTCTTTCGCTGCCTCTGAGGCTGCAACATATTCAGCTTCCATGGTAGAGTCTGAAATGCACTTTTGCTTAACACTCCTCCATGATACGGCTCCACCTCCCATAGTGTACACATAGCCTGATGTCGACTTTCGCCGGTCCTTATCAGCTTGGAAATCCGAATCCGTATAACCCAAAGGAATCAGATTGTCTGCCCCGTAACTTAGAACATAATCCTTAGTATTTCGCAAATACTTGAAAATGCTCTTTACGGCAGTCCAATGAGCCTTTCCAGGGTTACTCTGATATCTCGCTACTACGCCAACTGCATAGCAGATATCAGGCCTCGTGCATAACATTGCATACATCAAGCTTCCCACAGCCGAAGCGTAGGGAACTGCTTTCATTTCATCTTTCTCCTTTTGTGTCCGAGGACACATTTCCTTAGAAAGATAAGTTCCTTTACTGAAGGGTAGCTCACCCTTCTTGGAATCTTGCATGTTAAAACGAGCCAGAATCGTGTCTATGTAAGATTGCTGGGATAGGTACAATGTTCTACTCCGGCGATCCCTTATAACCTTGATCCCTAGAACATGCCCGACTTCTCCCAAATCTTTCATATCGAATTGTCTAGACAACCATCCCTTTATGTCTGATAACATTTTCACACTGTTGCCAATGAGAAGAATGTCGTCTACATAAAGCACGAGAAACACCACCTTCTTCCCATCACGTTTCCAATACACACACGATTCGTCCATGCTTTGACTGAATCCAAAAGATTGGACTACTTCGTCAAACCGCAGGTTCCACGATCTCGAGGCTTGTTTCAATCCATAAATGGATCGATTAAGCTTGCACACTAGATGATCTCGCCCCTCAGCAATGAATCCTTCTGGTTGTTTCATATAAATCGTCTCGTCAAGACTTCCATTTAGGAAAGCTGTCTTGACATCCATTTGCCACACCTCATAATCCATATGAGCTGCTATGGATAAGAGAATCCGGATCGACTTTATCTTGGCTACCGGCGAGAAGGTCTCCTCATAATCGATTCCCTCTTTCTGAGTATATCCTTTCGCAACAAGCCGAGCTTTAAAGGTTTCAACCTTTCCGTCAGATCCTCTCTTTCTCTTGTAGACCCATTTACACCCAATTGGCTTTACGCCGCTTGGTGGTTCTACAAGATCCCAGACTTTATTAGAATCCATAGATTCTATTTCGGATTTCATCGCTTTCTTCCAAGAAGGCGCATCTATATCTTGTACCGCCTCATCATAGGTCCAGGGATCGATTTCATGAACTCCAGGTCCAGAGTCCGAAGACTCACCCAGTCCAATCCATCGGTCTGGTTGCTTAACAACCCTCCCACTACGACGGCGTTCCGGTGTATTAACAGTGACAGTGTCAGGTGCAGATTCTAGTGGTGTATCTATACTCGGTTCGGCTGTATCTAAGTCTTCCTTGTCACCTCTCATCTCATCAAGTATTATGTCACTCTTGGGCTTGTGGTCCATGACATAGTCTTCCTCTAAGAACCGAGCGTTAGTACTTATAACGATCTTCTGGTCTTTAGGACTATAGAACATGCCACCTTTAGTTCCTTTCGGGTATCCTACAAACAGCCGTAATTCTGATCTAGGTTCTAACTTATCGGCACCTTGTCGCAACACATGTGCTGGACAACCCCAGATCCGAATGTGTCTTAAGTTAGGCTTGCGCCCACTCCACAATTCCATGGGTGTGGTTGGTACCGTTTTGGTTGGAACCCTATTCAAGATATACGCCGCTGTTTCCAAGGAAAATCCCCAGAACATAACAGGTAAGTCCGAGTAACTCATCATTGATCGCACCATTTCCATAAGAGTCCTATTCCTTCTTTCTGACACACCATTCTGCTGGGGAGTATATGGTGATGTCATTTGGGAATCAATCCCATTCTCTGCTAAGTATGCCTTGAATTCTCCAGACAGGTACTCGCCTCCGCGATCCGATCGCAGGCACTTAATGGATTTGTTTTGAAGGTTCTCCACCAAAGCCTTGAACTCCTTGAACTTGTCAAAGGATTCGCTCTTACGGCGCATCAAGTATACAAATCCATACCTTGAGTAATCATCAGTGAAAGTGATGAAATACTCGTACCCTCCCCTTGCCTGAGTAGACATAGGTCCGCATACATCAGAGTGAATCAAATCCAATACTTGTTCAGCCCTCCGTCCTTTACCAGAAAAAGGACGCTTGGTCATTTTACCCTCTAAACAGGATTCGCAGGTCGGAAGGTCCTCTCCTTCAACGCCAGTGATTAAATCATCAGCTTTCAACCTTTGAAGCCTATTCGAGTTTATATGACCTAGCCTTAGATGCCACAAGTATAATTGATTCATTTTAGAAGGTTCCTTTCTCTTATTGGTGTTCGTAGATGTGTTATTACTCTCGGTTAGTTGCATCGTGTTAGACTCAGGATTTAGTACATACAAATCGTCCACCAATGTACCAGAACAGATAATCTCACTGTTTCTTCTTATGATCACAGAGTGGTCAAAAGAAACAGAATACCCATTCATTATAAGTTTAGAAACCGAAATTAAATTCTTTCTAAAGTTGGGTACATAAAGACAATTTTGTAAAACTAAAACCCTATCACTACTAAAGCGTAAGTGAACGTCTCCCACTGCAACAGCCGCCACCCTCGCAGCATTGCCCATGTAGACCACGATCTCTCCCTCTCTAAGTCTCCGGGTTTCCTGGAACCCCTGCAATGAATTGCATACATGATCAGTGGCCCCCGTATCTACACACCAGGTGCTGGTAGATAACACCACTGACAATGTTTCGGTGACTAAGGAAAATTTCGTACCTTTGATGAGAGGACAATCAGACCTCCAGTGCCCAGACTGCTTGCATCGAAAGCACTTGCCTCGCGGCTTGCTCTTCCCAATCCGTGGTTCAAAACCACTGGGCTTCTTTGCTTGCACTTCCAACTTGGCCACTAGAGCTTGTGATTCTCTGACCATACTTATCAGTTCAGTTCTTTTGAAATCGTTTTTAAGCGATTCCTCAAGGGGACTAAACTTGATGAGTATGTCAATCACCTCTAGTCCGGCTTCCTTACTATGTCCTAACATCTCCTTGAGGTCATTTTCAATGTCCTCATCAGTTGGGACTATAGTGGGTTCGGAAGGCTCAACAGTCTGAACATTGTCCAGATTTCTTTTCCAATCAGTACTATATGGAACCAGTGAGTTTTCATATTTAAGTATATCACAAAGTGGGGTCACAGTCATTCCTAACCTATAAGCACATAAAACAAACAAACAATTTAATATCCGATATTATCTCCCTTAAATAATATCATTAAATCACTAATCACATCTAAAATCCCATCAGGTAAGGCAAGCCACGGTGTGTGGACGTTTACCCACCCAAACGACTTAGCAATTAGATTTCCTTCGGTCATACATCTCTTATAGCGGAACCTCGGTGTGAGGAATACTATAAGGCGTATCTAAGTGTAAACCATTACTCAGTACCAAAGTAAATCGTTTGGAATTGCTACATCACCGCAAGCCACGTTGTGTGGACGTTTACGACAACTTCACAACTCTTTACAATTTTCTTACAACTGTCTACATCAATTAATCCAAAATCCGTCAGCATAGCAAGCCACGTTGTGTGGACGTTTACTACACTAAGAGATCTTTATAATTGACTCCCAATTACTTGATCCATTTAATCTTGTAAATCAAGACGCGGAGAATCATAAGTGAAACTCGAGGTTTCTAACCAGTGATTCACCATGCGAACAGCCCTATCTCTCATAAATGAGGGAGCCGAGCAGACAATCGATCCATCTATCAAAGAATGGTACGACTGCCTCTAATTTGTGTCCTCGACATGACCAAGTGGCTTTGGCTCCATTCCACTCCCCGGGGTGAGAATGAGTCGACTTGAAATCAGCTTCGGAAAGACAAATTAGGCATTGTTTGACAAACTTAATCAATGTTTCTCGTAAGAGGAATTACAAGAACTCTCCTCCAATAACTTATCTATATAAACTTCAAAAGTTTATAAAAGTCACCAAGAGAGCAGCAATGGAGACCATGGGTATGTTTCCATACCCTCTCCCACTTAGCTTTTTATAATAAAGGGATACGCTATCTAGTGCATAAAAGTAAACACATATAGCATGCATACATGTAATAAAGCACATAGTATTATCACATAGTCAAAATAATTACTAGAATATTATTTTCCGACTATTATGGCTTTACTTCATCTCCGTACGCATCTTCTAGTCTTTAGTCTTCGTTTCTTGAATGCTCCATGTGACGAGAATATTAATCTCCAATATTTAAATCTATTTATTTTTAATAAATCCAAAAGATACTTAATTAAAAATTAAGTCAATCGAATAAATCAAAAATAAAATTAAATATCATTAATATTTTTTATTTATTTTATTTTCCTTTTCTACTTCATTAAATCTCTAGAATAATCTATCCAAGACCCACTTGGAATATTCTAGATGATTTCCATAATGAAATAAGGAAATAAAATAACTTAGGACTCTTCTACTTTCCAAGATTAATTAATTTCCATTTCTATGAAAATTCCCATAAAATAGGAATAATCAATTAGGAAATAAATTAATCCTAAATTAACTTTTATTCCTTTCCAATTCTATTAAATCTCTAGGATCCTATTCCAAGTAGAACTCGGAATACTCTAGAAGACTTCCATAATAGAATAAGGAAATAAAATTAATTCCAATTAATTCTTTTCCTAATCCATGAGAATTCCCAAAAATAGGAATACTCAAATAGGAAAAACCCGAATCAATTAGGAAAGTGGATTTACCGGGAGAGCACGAAGATCACAAGGACCCCCGCGCCCCCACCGGACCGCCATCACCGGCCGAGGGCCGCCGCCGCCGCCACCTAGCCGGCGAACCACCACCGCCGGTGGTTTCGCCGCCGGGAGGCGCGAATTCGGCGCCTCACCATGCGATCGATCGATCCTCCATGGATCGACCATGGTGGTCGATCCGAGCCCTAGCCCTCACGTCGTCTCCTTCGTCACGCGTCTTTCTCCGGCGGTCGTTTCGGCATCGATCCAACGCAAAATAAATTACAAAATAAATTTTACACTATCCGGTATCGATTCTATACATGAAATCGACCCTATACATTTTCCGGAAAAAGGTAGAACGTAATAATAAATCCTAAATTCGGTCAACCCCCGAATTTTTACTATTACAAGCATTCACCACCAAAAACGAATCTCGACATGTCCGAGAGTTTAATCAATCCAACATACATGACAAAATAAATTAAACGAATAATAAATTAAGCCATAATAGTCGGAACCCTGCAAGGTAGAACAATTTTATCGAAAATACCGCGAACGTAAACCACGCTCTGATACCAATTGTTGGAATTTGATATCCCGGGCTATTTAAATTTGCGGAAACCAATAACCCGATCAAAACCATCCGCCGGAGATCACACGAGCATCACGTACGAGCCGGAGCACGAGCCGAACGCACGACGAGGCCGAAGCCTCGCGCACGCCCAGCCCGAGCCCCCGCACGCGGGGCTCACGCGATCGAGAGGTCGATCGCTCAAGGCGATCGACTGGGGCTGCCCAGCAGCCCCTTGCGGCGAGTCCGGCGACTCGCCGCGGCTGGGTGTCGGTCCGACCAGCGGACAGCCGCGGGGCCCAGCCCTCGCGGCTCGCGATCGATCGCGTTGATCGATCGCGTCCCCGGCTCCCAGCCGGGGTTCGACCCATCCCCACCGAAACCCTAGGTGGGCGATCGCCGTGGTCCGGTGGCTTCGCCACCACCACGCGTTCGTCCTCCTTCCCGGTTTCGTACCTCGGATCTTGCGTTCTACGGTATTCTCGATAAATCCAAAATCGAATAAATCAAGGGCGTTTAGATTTTTACCTTTCGATTCGTTGTTCGGAGAAACGAATTCAAGACGACCTTTTGAATCTTCCCACGTATTCCTTGCACTAGCTTGAACGTCGGGTGGGCGACGATCCTCCAAGCTCTATGTATCTACTTCTCTCTCTACTTTCTCTCTCTAGAAGAATTATGATCTTCAACTTATGAGAATAGAGAAGACCATGTAGTGCTTTTATAGGCTACGTAGGGGATCTAAAGGAGGTGGAATATTGGGCTTCCAATATTAATGATTAAATTGAGCCCAAGCCCAAATCTATTAATCTCCCATTAATATTAATTAATTTATTTTCCACTATATAAATTAATTGCACTCCCAATATTAAACCATATTATATCCAAATAATATTTCTCCGGTAGTATTATTTATTCCGTGTATTTAAGATATAAATATCCATGAATAAAATTTATTTATTGCTTAATAAATTTATTCATCTCTTTTATCCGAGACTAGTACCACTCAACCTTATTTATTATGCGGAATTAAATCCACTCGCGAGGTTTACATAATAAATCCTTATGAGCTCATCTCAGGGATATTATCAACCCTTCCGGGATACACTGTCCGGTCAATCATTCACGGCATGCCATATATAAAATATAGTGACCCAACTTAACCGGTAATCAACCCAATAATTAAATCGGTTAATTCCTTTGGCAAATCAAAGTCACTTATATTAAATATACACACCCGCAATAATATTGGGGATTAAGAATATAATACACTGAGTCTCAAATCAATTATCGCCGAGCAATCCTAATTGATGAGTCTCAATCGATCCGCTCAATACACCAAGTGTACAAGTGTGATAAAATAATTAAGATAAATTATTTTCTCTCTCACACAACGACTATACCGATGGGTTGGTCCGTGTCCATCTAGGTCGTGAGCAACTGTTCGACTAAATACGAGTAACCGATAGTATGATCTTCTGTGTGCCCATGCAACACCATACTAACTACAACGTATAAAATCCAGGACTATAATTTGCATATATTTAATTAACAATAATTAAAAGCAAATGAATGTTTGTATTTAATAGGTAAATGAAAGTGTACAAGGAGTTCAGAATACTCAAATCTAGACATTAAGTATACTACTCCATCATAAAGGAGGTGGAATATTGGGCTTCCAATATTAATGATTAAATTGAGCCCAAGCCCAAATCTATTAATCTCCCATTAATATTAATTAATTTATTTTCCACTATATAAATTAATTGCACTCCCAATATTAAACCATATTATATCCAAATAATATTTCTCCGGTAGTATTATTTATTCCGTGTATTTAAGATATAAATATCCATGAATAAAATTTATTTATTGCTTAATAAATTTATTCATCTCTTTTATCCGAGACTAGTACCACTCAACCTTATTTATTATGCGGAATTAAATCCACTCGCGAGGTTTACATAATAAATCCTTATGAGCTCATCTCGGGGATATTATCAACCCTTCCGGGATACACTGTCCGGTCAATCATTCACGGCATGCCATATATAAAATATAGTGACCCAACTGTTGGAATTCGATATCCCGGGCTATTAAAATTTGCGGAAAACAATAACCCGATCAAAACCATCCGCCGGAAATCACACGAGCACCACGTACGAGCCGGAGCACGAGCCGAACGCACGACGAGGCCGAAGCCTCGCGCACGCCCAGCCCGAGCCCCCGCACGCGGGGCTCGCGATCGAAGGGGTCGATCGCTCACGGCGATCGACCGGGCTGCCAAGCAGCCCAGCGGCGAGTCCGGCGACTCGCCGCCGTCGGGGCGTCGGTCCGACCAGCGGACAGCCGCGGGGCCCAGCCCTCGCGGCTCGCGATCGATCGTGATGATCGATCGCGTCCCCGGCTCCCAGCCGGGGTTCGACCCATCCCCACCGAAACCCTAGGTGGGCGATCGTCGTGGTCCGGTGGCTTCGCCACCACCACGCGTTCGTCCTCCTTCCCGGTTTCGTACCTCGGATCTTGCGTTCTACGGTATTCTCAATAAAACCAAAATCGAACAATTATCAAGGGCGTTTAGATATTGTACCTTTCGATTCGTTGTTCGGAGAAACGAATTCAAGACGACCTTTTGAATCTTCCCACGTATTCCTTGCACTAGCTTGAACGTCGGGTGGGCGACGATCCTCCAAGCTCTATGGATCTACTTCTCTCTTTACTTTCTCTCTCTAGAATTGTGATCTTCAAGTATGAGAATAGAGAAGACCATGTAGTGCTTTTATAGGCTACGTAGGGGATCTAAAGGAGGTGGAATATTGGGCTTCCAATATTAATGATTAAATTGAGCCCAAGCCCAAATCTATTAATCTCCCATTAATATTAATTAATTTATTTTCCACTATATAAATTAATTGCACTCCCAATATTAAACCATATTATATCCAAATAATATTTCTCCGGTAGTATTATTTATTCCGTGTATTTAAGATATAAATATCCATGAATAAAATTTATTTATTGCTTAATAAATTTATTCATCTCTTTTATCCGAGACTAGTACCACTCAACCTTATTTATTATGCGGAATTAAATCCACTCGCGAGGTTTACATAATAAATCCTTCTGAGCTCATCTCGGGGATATTATCAACCCTTCCGGGATACACTGTCCGGTCAATCATTCACGGCATGCCATATATAAAATATAGCGACCCAACTTGACCGGTAATTAACCCAATAATTAAATCGGTTAATTCCTTTGGCAAATCAAAGTCACTTATATTAAATATACACACCCGCAATAATATCGGGGATTAAGAATATAATACACTGAGTCTCAAATCAATTATCGCCGAGCAATCCTAATTGATGAGTCTCAATCGATCCGCTCAATACACCAAGTGTACAAGTGTGATAAAATAATTAAGATAAATTATTTTCTCTCTCACACAACGACTATACCGATGGGTTGGTCCGTGTCCATCTAGGTCGTGAGCAACTGTTCGATTAAATACGAGTAACCGATAGTATGATCTTCTGTGTGCCCATGCAACACCATACTAACTACAACGTATAAAATCCAGGACTATAATTTGCATATATTTAATTAACAATAATTAAAAGCAAATGAATGTTTGTATTTAATAGGTAAATGAAAGTGTACAAGGAGTTTATAATACTCAAATCTAGACATTAAGTATACTACTCCAACAATCTCCCACTTATACTAAGGTCTAGTCTTATCCTCCAAACTTCTGACTCCCAAACCCTCCAAGTGATTGAAATAAACTTCCTTAGGAAGTATCTTGGTGAAAGGGTCCGCTAGGTTGTCCTCCGAAGCTATCTTGGTGACTATCGCATCGCCCCTCTTGACGATGTCTCGAATCAGGTGGTACTTGCGCTCTATGTGTTTCATAGCACTATGGGACCGTGGTTCCTTACTGTTTGCCACTGCACCGCTATTATCACAATAAATTGTCATAGCCTTGGGCAAACTTGGAATCACATCTAAGTCCTGGAGGAAATTAAGGAACCAAACTGACTCTTTCGCTGCCTCTGAGGCTGCAACGTATTCAGCTTCCATGGTAGAGTCTGAAATGCACTTTTGCTTAACACTCCTCCATGATACGGCTCCACCTCCCATAGTGTACACATAGCCTGATGTCGACTTTCGCCGGTCCTTATCAGCTTGGAAATCCGAATCCGTATAACCCAAAGGAATCAGATTGTCTGCCCCGTAACTTAGAACATAATTCTTAGTATTTCGCAAATACTTGAAAATGCTCTTTACGGCAGTCCAATGAGCCTTTCCAGGGTTACTCTGATATCTCGCTACTACGCCAACTGCATAGCAGATATCAGGCCTCGTACATAACATTGCATACATTAAGCTTCCCACAGCCGAAGCGTAGGGAACTGCTTTCATTTCATCTTTCTACTTTTGTGTCCGAGGACACATTTCCTTAGAAAGATAAGTTCCTTTACTGAAGGGCAGCTCACCCTTCTTGGAATCTTGCATGTTAAAACGAGCCAGAATCGTGTCTATGTAAGATTGCTGGGATAGGTACAATGTTCTATTCCGGCGATCCCTTATAACCTTGATCCCTAGAACATGCCCGACTTCTCCCAAATCTTTCATATCGAATTGTCTAGACAACCATCCCTTTATATCTGATAACATTTTCACACTGTTGCCAATGAGAAGAATGTCGTCTACATAAAGCACGAGAAACACCACCTTCTTCCCATCACGTTTCCAATACACACACGATTCGTCCATGCTTTGACTAAATCCAAAAGATTGGACTACTTCGTCAAATCGCAGGTTCCACGATCTCGAGGCTTGTTTCAATCCATAAATGGATCGATTAAGCTTGCACACTAGATGATCTCGCCCCTCAGCAATGAATCCTTCTGGTTGTTTCATATAAATCGTCTCGTCAAGACTTCCATTCAGGAAAGCTGTCTTGACATCCATTTGCCACACCTCATAATCCATATGAGCTGCTATGGATAAGAGAATCCGGATCGACTTTATCTTAGCTACCGGCGAGAAGGTCTCCTCATAATCGATTCCCTCTTTCTGAGTATATCCTTTCGCAACAAGCCGAGCTTTAAAGGTTTCAACCTTTCCGTCAGATCCTCTCTTTCTCTTGTAGACCCATTTACACCCAATTGGCTTTACGCCGCTTGGTGGTTCTACAAGATCCCAGACTTTATTAGAATCCATAGATTCAATTTCGGACTTCATCGCTTTCTTCCAAGAAGGCGCATCTATATCTTGTACCGCCTCATCATAGGTCCAGGGATCGATTTCATGAACTCCAGGTCCAGAGTCCGAAGACTCACCCAGTCCAATCCATCGGTCTGGTTGCTTAACAACCCTCCCACTACGACGGCGTTCCGGTGTATTAACGGTGACAGTATCAGGTGCAGATTCTAGTGGTGTATCTACACTCGGTTCGGCTGTATCTAAGTCTTCCTTGTCACCTCTCATCTCATCAAGTATTATGTCACTCTTGGGCTTGTGTTCCATGACATAGTCTTCCTCTAAGAACCGAGCGTTAGTACTTATAACGATCTTCTGGTCCTTAGGACTATAGAACATTCCACCTTTAGTTCCTTTCGGGTATCCTACAAACAGCCGTAATTCTGATCTAGGTTCTAACTTATCGGCACCTTGTCGCAACACATGTGCTGGACAACCCCAGATCCGAATGTGTCTTAAGTTAGGCTTGCGCCCACTCCACAATTCCATGGGTGTGGTTGGTACCGTTTTGGTTGGAACCCTATTCAAGATATACGCCGCTGTTTCCAAGGCAAATCCCCAGAACATAACAGGTAAGTCCGAGTAACTCATCATTGATCGCACCATTTCCATAAGAGTCCTATTCCTTCTCTTTGACACACCATTCTGCTGGGGAGTATATGGTGATGTCATTTGGGAATCAATCCCATTCTCTGCCAAGTATGCCTTGAATTCTCCAGACAGGTACTCGCCTCCGCGATCCGATCGCAGGCACTTAATGGATTTGTTTTGAAGGTTCTCCACAAAAGCCTTGAACTCTTTGAACTTGTCAAAGGATTCGCTCTTACGGCGCATCAAGTATACAAATCCATACCTTGAGTAATCATCAGTGAAGGTGATGAAATACTCGTACCCTCCCCTTGCCTGAGTAGACATAGGTCCGCATACATCAGAGTGAATCAAATCCAATACTTGTTCAGCCCTCCGTCCTTTACCAGAAAAAGGACGCTTGGTCATTTTACCCTCTAAACAGGATTCGCAGGTCGGAAGGTCCTCTCCTTCAACGCCAGTGATTAAATCATCAGCTTTCAACCTTTGAAGCCTATTCGAGTTTATATGACCTAGCCTTAGATGCCACAAGTATAATTGATTAATTTTAGAAGGTTCCTTTCTCTTATTGGTGTTCGTAGATGTGTTATTACTCTCGGTTAGTTGCATCGTGTTAGACTCAGGATTTAGTACATACAAATCGTCCACCAATGTACCAGAACAGATAATTTCACTGTTTCTTCTTATGATCACAGAGTGGTCAAAAGAAACAGAATACCCATTCATTATAAGTTTAGAAACCGAAATTAAATTCTTTCTAAAATTGGGTACATAAAGACAATTATGTAAAACTAAAACCCTATCATTACAAAAACGTAAGTGAACGTCTCCCACTGCAACAGCCGCCACCCTCGCAGCATTGCCCATGTAGACCACGATCTCTCCCTCTCTAAGTCTCCGGGTTTCCTGGAACCCCTGCAATGAATTGCATACATGATCAGTGGCCCCCGTATCTACACACCAGGTACTGGTAGATAACACCACTGACAATGTTTCGGTGACTAAGGAAAATTTCGTACCTTTGATGAGAGGACAATCAGACCTCCAGTGCCCAGACTGCTTGCATCGAAAGCACTTGCCTCGCGGCTTGCTCTTCCCAATCCGTGATTCAAAACCACTGGGCTTCTTTGCTTGCACTTCCAACTTGGCCACTAGAGCTTGTGATTCTCTGACCATACTTATCAGTTCAGTTCTTTTGAAATCGTTTTTAAGCGATTCCTCAAGGGGACTAAACTTGATGAGTATGTCAATCACCTCTAGTCCGGCTTCCTTACTATGTCCTAACATCTCCTTGAGGTCATTTTAAATGTCCTCATCAGTTGGGACAATAGTGGATTCGGAAGGCTCAACAGTCTGAACATTGTCCAGATTTCTTTTCCAATCAGTACTATATGGAACCAGTGAGTTTTCATCTTTAAGTATATCACAAAGTGGGGTCACAGTCATTCCTAACCTATAAGCACATAAAACAAACAAACAATTTAATATCCGATATTATCTCCCTTAAATAATATCATTAAATCACTAATCACATCTAAAATCCCATCAGGTAAGGCAAGCCACGGTGTGTGGACGTTTACCCACCCAAACGATTTAGCAATTAGATTTCCTTCGGTCATACATCTCTTATAGCGGAACCTCGGTGTGAGGAATACTATAAGGCGTATCTAAGTGTAAACCATTACTCAGTACCAAAGTAAATCGTTTGGAATTGCTACATTACCGCAAGCCACGTTGTGTGGACGTTTACGACAACTTCACAACTCTTCACAATTTTCTTACAACTGTCTACATCAATTAATCCAAAATCCGTCAGCATAGCAAGCCACGTTGTGTGGACGTTTACTACACTAAGAGATCTTTATAATTGACTCCCAATTACTTGATCCATTTAATCTTGTAAATCAAGACGCGGAGAATCATAAGTGAAACTCGAGGTTTCTAACCAGTGATTCACCATGCGAACAGCCCTATCTCTCATAAATGAGGGAGCCGAGCAGACAATCGATCCATCTATCAAAGAATGGTACGACTGCCTCTAATTTGTGTCCTCAACATGACCAAGTGGCTCTGGCTCCATTCCACTCCCCGGGGTGAAAATGAGTCGACTTGAAATCAGCTTTGGAAAGACAAATTAGGCATTGTTTGATAAACTTAATCAATGTTTCTCGTAAGAGGAAATTACAAGAACTCTCCTCCAATAACTTATCTATATAAACTTCAAAAGTTTATAAAAGTCACCAAGAGAGAAGCAATGGAGACCATGGGTATGTTTCCATACCCTCTCCCACTTAGCTTTTTACAATAAAGGGATACGCTATCTAGTGCATAAAAGTAAACACATATAGCATGCATACATGTAATAAAGCACATAGTATTATCACATAGTCAAAATAATTACTAGAATATTATTTTCCGACTATTATGGCTTTACTTCATCTCCGTACGCATCTTCTAGTCTTCAGTCTTCGTTTCTTGAATGCTCCATGTGACGAGAATATTAATTTCCAATATTTAAATCTATTTATTTTTAATAAATCCAAAAGATACTTAATTGAAAAATTAAGTCAATCGAATAAATCAAAAATAAAATTAAATATTATTAATATTTTTATTTATTTTATTTTCCCTTTCTACTTCATTAAATCTCTAGAATAATCTATCCAAGACCCACTTGGAATATTCTAGATGATTTCCATAATGAAATAAGGAAATAAAATAATTTTAGGACTCTTCTACTTTCCAAGATTAATTAATTTCCATTTCTATGAAGATTCCCATAAAATAGGAATAATCAATTAGGAAATAAATCAATCCTAAATTAACTTTTATTCCTTTCCAATTCTATTAAATCTCTAGGATCCTATTCCAAGTAGAACTCGGAATACTCTAGAAGACTTCCATAATAGAATAAGGAAATAAAATTAATTTCCAATTAATTCTTTTCCTAATCCATGAGAATTCCCAAAAAATAGGAATACTCAAATAGGAAAAACCCGAATCAATTAGGAAAGTGAATTTACCGGGAGAGCACGAAGATCACGAGGACCCCCGCGCCCCCACCGGACCGCCGATCGCCGGCCGAGAACCACCGCCGCCACCACCCAGCCGGCGCGCCACCACCGCCGGTGACATCGCCGCCGGGAGGCGCGAATTCGGCGCCCTCCCATGCGATCGATCGATCCCACATGGATCGACCATGGTGGTCGATCCGAGCCCTAGCCCTCACGTCGTCTCCTTCGTCACGCGTCTTCTCCGGCGGTCGTTTCGGCATCGATCCAACGCAAAATAAATTACAAAATAAATTTTACACTATCCGGTATCGATTCTATACATTTTCCGGAAAAATAGAACGTAATAATAAATCCTAAATTCGGTCAACCCCCGAATTTTTACTATTACAAGCATTCACCACCAAAAACGAATCTCGACATGTCCGAGAGTTTAATCAATCCAACATACATGACAAAATAAATTAAACGAATAATAAATTAAGCCATAATAGTCGGAACCCTGCAAGGTAGAACAATTTTATCGAAAATACCGCGAACGTAAACCACGCTCTGATACCAATTGTTGGAATTCGATATCCCGGGCTATTAAAATTTGCGGAAAACAATAACCCGATCAAAACCATCCGCCGGAAATCACACGAGCACCACGTACGAGCCGGAGCACGAGCCGAACGCACGACGAGGCCGAAGCCTCGCGCACGCCCAGCCCGAGCCCCCGCACGCGGGGCTCGCGATCGAAGGGGTCGATCGCTCACGGCGATCGACCGGGCTGCCAAGCAGCCCAGCGGCGAGTCCGGCGACTCGCCGCCGTCGGGGCGTCGGTCCGACCAGCGGACAGCCGCGGGGCCCAGCCCTCGCGGCTCGCGATCGATCGTGATGATCGATCGCGTCCCCGGCTCCCAGCCGGGGTTCGACCCATCCCCACCGAAACCCTAGGTGGGCGATCGTCGTGGTCCGGTGGCTTCGCCACCACCACGCGTTCGTCCTCCTTCCCGGTTTCGTACCTCGGATCTTGCGTTCTACGGTATTCTCAATAAAACCAAAATCGAACAATTATCAAGGGCGTTTAGATATTGTACCTTTCGATTCGTTGTTCGGAGAAACGAATTCAAGACGACCTTTTGAATCTTCCCACGTATTCCTTGCACTAGCTTGAACGTCGGGTGGGCGACGATCCTCCAAGCTCTATGGATCTACTTCTCTCTTTACTTTCTCTCTCTAGAATTGTGATCTTCAAGTATGAGAATAGAGAAGACCATGTAGTGCTTTTATAGGCTACGTAGGGGATCTAAAGGAGGTGGAATATTGGGCTTCCAATATTAATGATTAAATTGAGCCCAAGCCCAAATCTATTAATCTCCCATTAATATTAATTAATTTATTTTCCACTATATAAATTAATTGCACTCCCAATATTAAACCATATTATATCCAAATAATATTTCTCCGGTAGTATTATTTATTCCGTGTATTTAAGATATAAATATCCATGAATAAAATTTATTTATTGCTTAATAAATTTATTCATCTCTTTTATCCGAGACTAGTACCACTCAACCTTATTTATTATGCGGAATTAAATCCACTCGCGAGGTTTACATAATAAATCCTTCTGAGCTCATCTCGGGGATATTATCAACCCTTCCGGGATACACTGTCCGGTCAATCATTCACGGCATGCCATATATAAAATATAGCGACCCAACTTGACCGGTAATTAACCCAATAATTAAATCGGTTAATTCCTTTGGCAAATCAAAGTCACTTATATTAAATATACACACCCGCAATAATATCGGGGATTAAGAATATAATACACTGAGTCTCAAATCAATTATCGCCGAGCAATCCTAATTGATGAGTCTCAATCGATCCGCTCAATACACCAAGTGTACAAGTGTGATAAAATAATTAAGATAAATTATTTTCTCTCTCACACAACGACTATACCGATGGGTTGGTCCGTGTCCATCTAGGTCGTGAGCAACTGTTCGATTAAATACGAGTAACCGATAGTATGATCTTCTGTGTGCCCATGCAACACCATACTAACTACAACGTATAAAATCCAGGACTATAATTTGCATATATTTAATTAACAATAATTAAAAGCAAATGAATGTTTGTATTTAATAGGTAAATGAAAGTGTACAAGGAGTTTATAATACTCAAATCTAGACATTAAGTATACTACTCCAACACCAACTTAACCGGTAATTAACCCAATAATTAAATCGGTTAATTCCTTTGGTAAATCAAAGTCACTTATATTAAATATACACACCCGCAACGATATCGGGGATTAAGAATAAAATACACTGAGTCTCAAATCAATTATCGCCGAGCAATCCTAATTGATGAGTCTCAATCGACCCGCTCAATACACCAAGTGTACAAGTGTGATAAAATAATTAAGACAAATTATTTTCTCTCTCACACAACGACTATACCGATGGATTGGTCCGTGTCCATCTAGGTCGTGAGCATCTGTTTGATTAAATAAGAGTAACCGATAGTATGATCTTCTGTGTGGGCCCGACACACCATACTAACTACAACGTACAAAATCCAGGACTATAATTTGCATATATTTAATTAACAATAATTAAAAGCAAATGAATGTTCGTATTTAATAGGTAAATGAAAGTGTACAAGGAGTTCAGAATACTCAAATCTAGACATTAAGTATACTACTCCAACAATCTCCCACTTATACTAAGGTCTAGTCTTATCCTCCAAACTTCTGACTCCCAAACCCTCCAAGTGCTTGAAATAAACTTCCTTAGGAAGTATCTTGGTGAAAGGGTCCGCTAGGTTGTCCTCCGAAGCTATATTGGTGACTAACGCATCGCCCCTCTTGACGATGTCTCGAATAAGGTGGTACTTGCGCTCTATGTGTTTCATAGCACTATGGGACCGTGGTTCCTTACTGTTTGCCACTGCACCGCTATTATCACAATAAATTGTCATAGCCTTGGGCAAACTCGGAATCACATCTAAGTCCTGGAGGAAATTAAGGAACCAAACTGATTCTTTCGCTGCCTCTGAGGCTGCAACATATTCAGCTTCCATGGTAGAGTCTGAAATGCACTTTTGCTTAACACTCCTCCATGATACGGCTCCACCTCCCATAGTGTACACATAGCCTGATGTCGACTTTCGCCGGTCCTTATCAGCTTGGAAATCCGAATCCGTATAACCCAAAGGAATCAGATTATCTGCCCCGTAACTTAGAACATAATCCTTAGTATTTCGCAAATACTTGAAAATGCTCTTTACGGCAGTCCAATGAGCCTTTCCAGGGTTACTCTGATATCTCGCCACTACGCCAACTGCATAGCAGATATCAGGCCTCGTGCATAACATTGCATACATCAAGCTTCCCACAGCCGAAGCGTAGGGAACTGCTTTCATTTCATCTTTCTCCTTTTGTGTCCGAAGACACATTTCCTTAGAAAGATAAGTTCCTTTACTGAAGGGCAGCTCACCCTTCTTGGAATTTTGCATGTTAAAACGAGCCAGAATCGTGTCTATGTAAGATTGCTGGGATAGGTACAATGTTCTATTCCGGCGATCCCTTATAACCTTGATCCCTAGAACATGCCCGACTTCTCCCAAATCTTTCATATCGAATTGTCTAGACAACCATCCCTTTATGTCTGATAACATTTTCACACTGTTGCCAATGAGAAGAATGTCGTCTACATAAAGCACGAGAAACACCACCTTCTTCCCATCACGTTTCCAATACACACACGATTCGTCCATGCTTTGACTAAATCCAAAAGATTGGACTACTTCGTCAAACCGCAGGTTCCACGATCTCGAGGCTTGTTTCAATCCATAAATGGATCGATTAAGCTTGCACACTAGATGATCTCGCCCCTTAGCAATGAATCCTTCTGGTTGTTTCATATAAATCGTCTCGTCAAGACTTCCATTTAGGAAAGCTGTCTTGACATCCATTTGCCACACCTCATAATCCATATGAGCTGCTATGGATAAGAGAATCTGGATCGACTTTATCTTGGCTACCGGCGAGAAGGTCTCCTCATAATCGATTCCCTCTTTCTGAGTATATCCTTTCGCAACAAGCCGAGCTTTAAAGGTTTCAACCTTTCCGTCAGATCCTCTCTTTCTCTTGTAGACCCATTTACACCCAATTGGCTTTACGCCGCTTGGTGGTTCTACAAGATCCCAGACTTTATTAGAATCCATAGATTCTATTTCGGATTTCATCGCTTTCTTCCAAGAAGGCGCATCTATATCTTGTACTGCCTCGTCATAGGTCCAGGGATCGATTTCATGAACTCCAGGTCCAGAGTCCGAAGACTCACCCAGTCCAATCCATCGGTCTGGTTGCTTAACAACCCTCCCACTACGACGGCGTTCCGGTGTATTAACAGTGATAGTGTCAGGTGCAGATTCTAGTGGTGTATCTATACTCGGTTCGGCTGTATCTAAGTCTTCCTTGTTACCTCTCAACTCATCAAGTATCATGTCACTTTTGGGCTTGTGGTCCATGACATAGTCTTCCTCTAAGAACCGAGCGTTAGTACTTATAACGATCTTCTGGTCCGTAGGACTATAGAACATGCCACCTTTAGTTCCTTTCGGGTATCCTACAAACAGCCGTAATTCTGTTCTAGGTTCTAACTTATCGGCACCTTGTCGCAACACATGTGCTGGACAACCCCAGATCCGAAGGTGCCTGAGGCTAGGCTTGCGCCCGCTCCACCTTTCCATGGGTGTGGTGGGTACCGTTTTTGTTGGAACCATGTTGAGAATGTACGCCGCTGTTTCCAAGGCATGTCCCCAGAACATAGTAGGTAAGTCCGAGTAACTCATCATTGAACGCACCATCTCCATAAGAGTCCTATTCCTTCTTTCCGACACACCATTCTGCTGGGGAGTATATGGTGATGTCATTTGGGAATCAATCCCATTCTCTGCTAAGTATGCCTTGAATTCTCCAGACAGGTACTCGCCTCCGCGATCAGATCGCAGGCATTTAATGGATTTACCTTGAAGGTTCTCCGCAAAAGCCTTGAACTCCTTGAACTTGTCAAAGGATTCGCTCTTGCGGCGCATCAGGTATACAAATCCATACCTTGAGTAATCATCAGTGAAAGTGATGAAATACTCGTACCCTCCCTGCTGGAATTCGATATCCCGGGTTATCTAAATATGCGGAAACCGACAACCCGACCGAAATCCTCTCGCCGGAGATGAAACCGCGAACCACCGCACGAGCCGGAGCTCGACCGAGCACCGCACGGGACGAACCCGCGCGCCCAGCCGAGCCCCCGCACGGGGCTCGCGATCGCTAACCCTAGCGATCGCCGGGGATGCACGCGCATCCCCGTGGGGCTGTTCCGAACAGCCCCCGGCGGTGAGTCCGGCGACTCACCGCCGCCGCCGAGGAGGGCGGTGCGCCCAGCGCACCCGCCGCGGCCCAGCCGCGGCTCGCCCGGCGATCGACCCTACGGTCGATCGCGTGCCCCGGCGTCCAGCCGGGGCGTCCTCGTGTGGGCCCCGCGATCGATGCCCTAGGGCTCGATCGCACCCCTCGGCTCCCAGCCGAGGGTCCTTCGAACCTTCGCCGGGGATCTCGAATCCCCGTCCCCGAAGTTCGTCGTTTTCCCGGATCGTCCGTTCATGTATGTATCACAATTAATCCACATAAATTCACACAAAGGAGTTTATGATTTTACCTTTTAATTCGTTGTGCGGAGAAACGAATCTAAGTTGATGACCTTACGATCTTCCCACGTATTCCTTGCACTAGCTTGAACGTCGGGTGGGCGACGATCCTCCAAGCTTATGGATCCTCTTCAACTCTCTAGAACTATCAACTATTGATATTCTTGTCTTATGAAAAAGTGAAGACCATGTAGTGCTTTTATAGGCTACGTAGGGGATCTAAAGGAGGTGGAATATTGGGCTTCCAATATTAATGATTAAATTGAGCCCAAGCCCAAATCTATTAATCTCCCATTAATATTAATTAATTTATTTTCCACTATATAAATTAATTGCACTCCCAATATTAAACCATATTATATCAAATAATATTTCTCCGGTAGTATTATTTATTCCGTGTATTTAAGATTTAAATATCCAGGAATAAAATTAATTTATTGCTAATTAATTTATATTCATCTCTTGAATCCGAGACTAGTACCATTCAACCTTAATTATTGTGCGGAACGAATCCACTCATGAGGTTTACACAATAATTCCTTTTGAACTCATCTCGGGGATATTATCAACCCTTCCGGGATACACTGTCCGGTCAATCATTCACGGCATGCCATATATAAAATATAGTGACCCAACTTAACCGGTAATTAACCCAATAATTAAATCGGTTAATTCCTTTGGTAAATCAAAGTCACTTATATTAAATATACACACCCGCAACAATATCGGGGATTAAGAATAAAATACTCTGAGACTCGAATCGATTATCGCCGGCAATCCTAATCGATGAATCTCTACGATCCGCTCAATACACCAAGTGTACAAGTGTGATAAAATAATTAAGACAAATTATTTTCTCTCTCACACAACGACTATACCGATGGATTGGTCCGGGTCCATCTAGGTCGTGAGCCACTGTTTGATTAAATACGAGTAACCGATAGTATGATCTTCTGTGTGGGGCCCGACACACCATACTAACTACAACGTATAAAATCCAGGACTATGATTTGCATATATTTAATTAATAATAATTAAAAGCAAACAATTGTTTATTTAATAGATTAAATGCTATGATCGGGAGTTTATCGTTACTTAAATCTAGACATTAAGTACACAACTCCAACAATCTCCCACTTGTACTAAGGTCTAGTCATTTCCTCCAAACTCCCGGTTCCCATACTCATCACGTGCTTCAAAATGTACTTTCAAGAAGTACTATGTGAATGAGCAATCTAGGTTGCCGCTCTGAAGTTATCTTGGTGACTACTATGTCGTCTCTCCTGACGATGACTCGTATCAGGTGGTACTTGCTCTATGTGTTAACATCACTTTTGACTTATGATCTCTTCCAGTTTACCGTGCACCGCTATCCTATAGCCTTAGGTAAACTAAGAGTCATATCCAAGTCAAGAGGTTATTCCGGAACCTAACCAAAACTTCCGCTGCCTCTGAGGCTGCTATTCGGTTATGAGAGAGTCCGAAAAGCGTCCTGCTTATCACTCTTTCATTTCATGGTTCCACCTCTTTCTAAAAGTGAACACATAGCCTGATATCGACTTTCACTGGTCCTTCTCTGATTTTTGGATCTGAGAATCTGTAATCTAAGAAGATTTCGTCTTGCTCAAGCCAGTACTATGAAAGTACTCTTGCAGCATTCGAACATCCCTTATCCAGATTACTTTGATATCCTCCCACTACGCAAACCGCATAGTTGATATCAGGTTCTTGTTTTACAACATTGCATCTACAAAGCTTTCCATACTTGAAGTATAGGAAACTGCTTTGTCCTCATCTATCTCCTTCATGTGTTCGAACACACACCCTTTAGATAGATGTATATTCCGTCTCTGAAAGGCAATAACCTTTCTCAGAAGTATGCATGTTAAAACAAACCTTAATCGTATAAGATATCTAGGAGAAGTACAATGTTCTTATCTCTAGATCATAAGACCTTAAGAACATGCTCTAACTTCTTCTCAATCTTATATCTCGATTTATTTAGACAACCATTATTTTATGTCTGACAATATTTTTACATTGTTGCCAATGATAAAATTTTATCTACATAAATTCTCCGAGAAACACCACCTTGTTTCCATCACTTCTCTAATACACCTTTCGTCTATGCCTTTTGATGAATCCATCAAATGGACTATCCCATCAATTCGCAAGTTCCACGATTCACAGCTTTAATTCAATCCATAAATGGATTTACTAAGCTTGTACTCTAAATGATCTAGCCTCTTAACAATAATTCTTATTGTTCCAAGCAGGCACATTTAGGTCTAGTACTGCCCTTATGCAGATCTAGGGGTCGATTTCATCTTTACTAGATCCAGAGTCCGAACTCCTCTAGTCTTATGAATATCCCTGGTTGTCCAACAACTTCCCACTGCAATGGCGTCCCGGTGTATGACAGTAATAACAATAGGTGCAGTATGTGGTGTACTTCTACTCGGTTTGGCTGGTTCCTAGTCTTTTGTCCTTCTTCTCATTTCAAGGTATTACATCAATTTTAGGCTTTGTGGTTCATCTAATAGTCTTTCTCTATGAACCGGACAGGACATCCCTCTGGTTCATAGTACTATAGAACACACAATACTTCGTTCATCTAGGATATCCTACAACCATATTCAATATGCCGTTGTATCTAGGAATATCCATACAACATAGGTAGTTCCGAATAACTTGTTCTTTTACTATTAGATTTTTCATTTCTTTATAGCGCACCATCTCTACACGCAAGTGTATGGCGCGGTCCTTTGGGATTGAATCCCAATCTTTGATTATGCTATGTGTTATTCAGATAGGTGATGGCCTCCGCGACCGAGTCGCAGGCTTCTAATGGATATACTTTGATGGTTCCCCATAATTGCTTTGTGTCCATTGACTAGTCAAAACACTTTGCTTTTATGGCACATCAAGCATTCTAATCCATTACTTGAGTATTCTTGAAAGAATTACTCGTACCTTTCTAATATACACATATGTCTGCATATCTAATCATCTCTAATACTTGTCTGAATTCAATCCTTTTCCCAGAAAGGTTTGCTTAGACGTATTATCCTCCAAATTCAATCCTTAGATCGGAAGGTCCATTCCTTCAACTTTAATTGATCAAATCAATTTCGACCATTTGAATCTTATTTGAAAATACTACTAAGTATAAGAATTCACAAGTATAATGATTAATTTAAAGAAATATCTAACAAGTAAAACAAGTTATAGAATGGTTTGTTGCATCGTGGTAGACTAAGGATTTATCATTCACATATTGCTATCTAATGTACCAGAATAGATAATGCCATTATTTCTTGTCAAAATCATCCAATGATTAAAGAAATAAAATATCCATTCATTAATAATAGAAATCCAGAACAAAACGTTCTTTCTAAAATAAAGGGGTACATAAAGCAATAACTTTGAAATGAAATCCTATTTAACTACTAAAGCAGATAAATGTCTTCCACCGCAACCGCTGCCTCCTCTACAGCTTTGCCCGTGTAGACTCGAACTCTTCCTCTCTAAGTCGCCGGGTTTTCTGGAACCCCTGCATTCAAAATGCACATACCGTCAGTGGTTCCATATCTACACACCAGAATTCTGGTAGATAATACCGCTGACTATGTTTTTACGACTAAAGAAAAATTCGTACCTTTGAGAGGACATTCAGACTTCCAGTGTCCCATCTTGTTGCATCGTAAGCACTTACCCTTTGGCTTTGCAGCCCCCACTCGTGGTACAGTCCTCTTGACACCACTGGGTTTCCGGGCTTGCTTCCTTCTCTTGCCCCTACCTCCACTAGGCTTAAAGCCTTTGGACTTGGTAGCTACAAGCGCTTGAGACTTGCCCTTCTTGTAGATCCCCTCTGCCGCCTTTAGTTCAGTCAGGAGTTGCGCAAGAGTATAAGATAGTTTACCCATATTATAGCTCATACGAAACTGCTCAAAACTAGGGGCCAGAGACTGGAGTATGATGTCGACTTGCGTCTCACCATCAATAGAAGCTCCTAGGACCTCAAGTTCATTCAACATACTCATCATCTTAAGAACGTGCTCCCCAACGGGCGTTCCTTCAGATTGAGTAGTCGACATGAGGACTCTCATGGCTTCTTGCCTTGCCGCACGATCTTGCTCCCCAAACATCTCCTTGAGGTTAAACATCATATCATAGGCAGTGTCCATCGACTCATGTTGGGTTTGGAGTACATTTGACATGGAAGCCAAAATATAACACCTAGCCATTTCATCAGCCTTTTTCCACTTCCGATATGTCAGTTTTTCCTCATCAGTTGAGGCAGCCGTGGGCTCAGCAGGGCACACTTCATGGAGTACAAACTTGTACTCCTCCGAAGTTAGGACAATGTCTAAATTTCTCTTCCAATCAATATAGTTGGGGCCAGTGAGCTTATGCTCCTTGAGTATCATAGAAAGTGGGTTCATAGCTATTCTCTAAACCTATAAGCACATTTAAACAAACAATTAATTTAATATCCGATATTATCTCCCTCAAATAATATCATTAAATCACTAATCACATCTAAAATCCCATCAGATAAGGCAAGCCACGATAGTGTGGACGTTTACCCATCCAAATGATTTAGCAATTAGATTTGCTTTGGTCGTACATCACTATAGCGTTACTTCGATGGGAAGGATACTATAGAGCGTACCTAAGTGTAAACCATTACTCAGTATCTAAGAAGATTGTTTGGGACTCGTATATTACCGCAAGCCACGATAGTGTGGACGTTTACGCTAATACATGAACCTTCACTTTCTTCTATAACTGTCTACATCAATCGATCCAAAATCCCATTCAATGCAGCAAGCCACGATAGTGTGGACGTTTACTACACCAAAAGATTTTTACAATTGACATCCAATTACTTTGAAGCATTTGATTTTGTAAATCAAGACGCGGAGAATCATAAGTGAAACTCAAAGTTTCTAACCAGTGATTCACCATGCGAACGACCCTATCTCTCATTAGATGAGGGAGCCGAGCAGACAATCGATCCATCTATCAAAGAATGGTACGACTGCCTCTAATTTGTGTCATCCACATGACCAAGTGGCTTTGGCTCCATTCCACTCCCCGGGGTGAGAATGAGTCGACTTGAAGTCAGTTTCAGAAAGACAAATTAGGCATTGTTTGATAAACTTAATCAATGTTTCTCCTAAGAGGAATTACAAGAATTCTCCTCCAATGACACATCTATACGAACTTCAAAAGTCCATAAGAGTCACCAAGAGAACAGTAATGGAGACCATGGGAATGTTTCCATCCCCGCTCCCACTTAGCTTTTTATAACAAAGGGATACGCTATCTAATGCATAATTAAACACATAAGCATGCATACAAGTAATAAAGCACATATCACATAGTCAAAATAAGCTAGAAAAATTATTTTCCGACTATCATGGCTTTATTCCATCTCCGTATGCGTCTTCTAGTCTTCAGTCTTCGTTCTTGAATGCTCCATGTGACGAGAATATTAATCCCAATATTTAAATCTATTTATTTTCAATAAATCCAAAAGATACTCAATTCGAAAATTAAGTCAATCGAATAAATCAAAAATAAAATTAAATATTATTAATATTTTTATTTATTTTATTTTCCTATCTAATTCCATTAAATCTCTAGAATAATCTATCCAAGTCAAACTTGGAATATTCTAGAAGACTTCTATAATAGAATAAGGAAATAAAATAAATTAGGACTCTTCTACTTTCCAAGATTAATTAATTTACACGTCCATGAAAATTCCCATAAAATAGGAATAATCAAATAGAAATAAATTAATTGATTATTTTCCTATCTAATTCTATTAAATCTCTAGATTCCTATTCCAAGTAGAACTTGAAATATTCTAGAAGACTTCCATAATAGAATAAGGAAATAAATAATATTAATTCTTTTCCTATCTAATTCTATTAAATCTCTAGATTCCTATTCCAAGTAGAACTTGAAATATTCTAGAAGACTTCTATAATAGAATAAGGAAATAAATAATATTAATTAATTCTTTTCCTATCTCCATGAGAGTTCCCATACTTAGGAATACTCAAAATAGGAAAACTTGAATCAATTAGGAAAGTGAATCTTGGTAGGAGTAGGAGTAGCACGGGTTGGGGATCCCCGCACCACCACCACCACCGACCGCCGCCACCACCGGAGAGGGCACCGCCGCCGCCGCCCCAGCCGGCCGGCCACCACCTTGCCGGCGGCAGCCCCAGCCGAGGGGCGATCGACCCCTCCCCATGGCTTCGGTCATGGGGTCGATCATGGGGTTGATCGACCCCCCGGTTCTTCGTCCTCTTCGTCTTCTTCGTCTCATGAGTTCCCCGGTGGTCGTCTCGGCATCGATCCAACGTAAATAAATTACAAGAAATAAATTTACAATTCCGGTATCGATTCTATACATGAAATCGACCATATACACTTTCCGGAAAACATAGAACGTAATAATAAATCCTAAATTCGGTCAACCCCCGAATTTTTACTATTACAAGCATTCATCCACACAAAACGAATCTCGACATGTCCGAGAGTTTAATAAACGAACAATCATGGTAAATTAAATAGCAATTAATTAAACTAATAATTAACAATTAATTAAACCATGATAGTCGGAATCCCTGCAAGGTAGAACGCAATTGAACACATACATGAACACGAAACCTGGCTCTGATACCAATTGCTGGAATTCGATATCCCGGGTTATCTAAATATGCGGAAACCGACAACCCGACCGAAATCCTCTCGCCGGAGATGAAACCGCGAACCACCGCACGAGCCGGAGCTCGACCGAGCACCGCACGGGACGAACCCGCGCGCCCAGCCGAGCCCCCGCACGGGGCTCGCGATCGCTAACCCTAGCGATCGCCGGGGATGCACGCGCATCCCCGTGGGGCTGTTCCGAACAGCCCCCGGCGGTGAGTCCGGCGACCCAGCGCACCCGCCGCGGCCCAGCCGCGGCTCGCCCGGCGATCGACCCTACGGTCGATCGCGTGCCCCGGCGTCCAGCCGGGGCGTCCTCGTGTGGGCCCCGCGATCGATGCCCTAGGGCTCGATCGCACCCCTCGGCTCCCAGCCGAGGGTCCTTCGAACCTTCGCCGGGGATCTCGAATCCCCGTCCCCGAAGTTCGTCGTTTTCCCGGATCGTCCGTTCATGTATGTATCACAATTAATCCACATAAATTCACACAAAGGAGTTTATGATTTTACCTTTTAATTCGTTGTGCGGAGAAACGAATCTAAGTTGATGACCTTACGATCTTCCCACGTATTCCTTGCACTAGCTTGAACGTCGGGTGGGCGACGATCCTCCAAGCTTATGGATCCTCTTCAACTCTCTAGAACTATCAACTATTGATATTCTTGTCTTATGAAAAAGTGAAGACCATGTAGTGCTTTTATAGGCTACGTAGGGGATCTAAAGGAGGTGGAATATTGGGCTTCCAATATTAATGATTAAATTGAGCCCAAGCCCAAATCTATTAATCTCCCATTAATATTAATTAATTTATTTTCCACTATATAAATTAATTGCACTCCCAATATTAAACCATATTATATCAAATAATATTTCTCCGGTAGTATTATTTATTCCGTGTATTTAAGATTTAAATATCCATGAATAAAATTAATTTATTGCTAATTAATTTATATTCATCTCTTGAATCCGAGACTAGTACCATTCAACCTTAATTATTGTGCGGAACGAATCCACTCATGAGGTTTACACAATAATTCCTTTTGAACTCATCTCGGGGATATTATCAACCCTTCCGGGATACACTGTCCGGTCAATCATTCACGGCATGCCATATATAAAATATAGTGACCCAACTTAACCGGTAATTAACCCAATAATTAAATCGGTTAATTCCTTTGGTAAATCAAAGTCACTTATATTAAATATACACACCCGCAACAATATCGGGGATTAAGAATAAAATACTCTGAGACTCGAATCGATTATCGCCGGCAATCCTAATCGATGAATCTCTACGATCCGCTCAATACACCAAGTGTACAAGTGTGATAAAATAATTAAGACAAATTATTTTCTCTCTCACACAACGACTATACCGATGGATTGGTCCGGGTCCATCTAGGTCGTGAGCCACTGTTTGATTAAATACGAGTAACCGATAGTATGATCTTCTGTGTGGGGCCCGACACACCATACTAACTACAACGTATAAAATCCAGGACTATGATTTGCATATATTTAATTAATAATAATTAAAAGCAAACAATTGTTTATTTAATAGATTAAATGCTATGATCGGGAGTTTATCGTTACTTAAATCTAGACATTAAGTACACAACTCCAACACTCCCCTTGCCTGAGTAGACATAGGTCCGCATACATCAGAGTGAATCAAATCCAACACTTGTTCAGCCCTTCGTCCTTTACCAGAAAAAGAACGCTTGGTCATTTTTCCCTCCAAACAGGATTCGCAGGTTGGAAGGTCCTCTCCTTCAACACCACTGATGAGACCATCAGCTTTCAACCTTTGAATTCTATTTGAGTTAATATGACCTAGCCTTAGGTGCCACAAGTATAATTGATTCATCCTAGAAGGTTCTTTTCTCTTATTGGTGTTCGTAGATGTGTTATTACTCTCGGTTAGTTGCATCGTGTTAGACTCAGGATTTAGCACATACAAATCGTCCACCAATGTACCAGAACAGATAATTTCACTGTTTCTTCTTATGATCACAGAGTGGTCAAAAGAAACAGAATATCCATTCAAAATAAGCTTAGAAACCGAAATTAAATTCTTTCTAAAGTTGGGTACATAAAGACAATTTTGTAAAACTAAAACCCTATCACTACTAAAACGTAAGTGAACGTCTCCCACTGCAACAGCCGCCACCTTCGCGGCATTGCCCATGTAGACCACGATCTCTCCCTCTCTAAGTCTCCGGGTTTCCTGGAACCCCTGCAATCAATTGCAGACATGATCAGTGGCCCCCGTATCTACACACCAGGTGCTGGTAGATAACACCACTGATAATGTTTCAGTGACTAAGGAAAATTTCGTACCTTTGATGAGAGGACAATCAGACCTCCAGTGCCCAGACTGCTTGCATCGAAAGCACTTGCCTCGCGGCTTGCTCTTCCCAATCCGTGGTTCAAAACCACTGGGCTTCTTTGCTTGCACTTCCAACTCGGCCACTAGAGCTTGTGATTCTCTGATCATACTTATCAGTTCAGTTCTTTTGAAATCGTTTTTAAGCGATTCCTCAAGAGGACTGAACTTGATGAGTATGTCAATCACCTCTAGTCCGGCTTCCTTACTATGTCCTAACATCTTCTTGAGGTCATTTTCAATGTCCTCATCAGTTGGGATAATAGTGGATTCGGAAGGCTCAACAGTCTGAACATTGTCCAGATTTCTTTTCCAATCAGTACTATATGGAACCAGTGAGTTTTCATCTTTAAGTATATCACAAAGTGGGGTCACAGTCATTCCTAACCTATAAGCACATAAAACAAACAAACAATTTAATATCCGATATTATCTCCCTCAAATAATATCATTAAATCACTAATCACGTCTAAAATCCCATCAGGTTAAAGCAAGCCACGTTCGTGTGGACGTTTACCCACCCAAATGATTTAGCAATTAGATTTGCTTCGGTCATACATCATTATAGCGTTACTTCGTTGGGAAGAATACTATAAAGCGTATCTAAGTGTAAACCATTACTCAGTACCAAGGTGAATCGTTTAGAATTGTTTCGTTACCGCAAGCCACGTTTGTGTGGACGTTTACGACAACTCGCAATCCTTCACAACTTCCTATAACTGTCTACATCAATTATTCTAAAATCCCATTCAGTATAGCAAGCCACGTTCGTGTGGACGTTTACTATACCAAAAGATTTATATAATTGAAATCCAATTACTTGATCCATTCGATCTTGTAAATCAAGACGCGGAGAATCATAAGTGAAACTCGAAGTTTCTAACCAGTGATTCACCATGCGAATAACCCTATCTCTCATAAATGAGGGAGCCGAGCAGACAATCGATCCATCTATCAAAGAATGGTACGACTGCCTCTAATTTGTGTCCTCGACATGACCAAGTGGCTTTGGCTCCATTCCACTCCCCGGGGTGAGAATGAGTCGACTTGAAATCAGCTTTGGAAAGACAAATTAGGCATTGTTTGATAAACTTAATCAATGTTTCTCGTAAGAGAAATTACAAGAACTCTCCTCCAATGACCTATCTATATAAACTTCAAAAGTTTATAAAAGTCACCAAGAGAGCAGCAATGGAGACCATGGGTATGTTTCCATACCCTCTCCCACTTAGCTTTTTACAATAAAGGGATACGCTATCTAGTGCATAAAAGTAAACACATATAGCATGCATACATGTAATAAAGCACATAATATTATCACATAGTCAAAATAATTACTAGAATATTATTTTCCGACTATTATGGCTTTACTCCATCTCCGTACGCATCTTCTAGTCTTTAGTCTTCGTTCTTGAATGCTCCATGTGACGAGAATATTAATTTCCAATATTTAAATCTATTTATTTTTAATAAATCCAAAAGATACTTAATTAAAAAATTAAGTCAATCGAATAAATCAAAAATAAAATTAAATATTATTAATATTTTTATTTATTTTATTTTCCCTTTCTACTTCATGAAATCTCTAGAATAATCTATCCAAGACCCACTTGGAATATTCTAGATGATTTCCATAATGAAATAAGGAAATAAAATAACTTAGGACTCTTCTACTTTCCAAGATTAATTAATTTCCATTTCTATGAAAATTCCCCTAAAATAGGAATAATCAATTAGGAAATAAATCAATCCTAAATTAACTTTTATTCCTTTCCAATTCTATTAAATCTCTAGGATCCTATTCCAAGTAGAACTCGGAATACTCTAGAAGACTTCCATAATAGAATAAGGAAGTAAAATTAATTCCAATTAATTCTTTTCCTAATCCATGAGAATTCCCAAAAAATAGGAATACTCAAATAGGAAAAACCTGAATCAATTAGGAAAGTGGATTTACCGGGAGAGCACGAAGATCACAAGGACCCCCGCGCCCCCACCGGACCGCCATCACCGGCCGAGGACCGCCGCCGCCGCCACCTAGCCGGCGAACCACCACCGCCGGTGGTTTCGCCGCCGGGAGGCGCGAATTCGGCGCCTCACCATGCGATCGATCGATCCTCCATGGATCGACCATGGTGGTCGATCCGAGCCCTAGCCCTCACGTCGTCTCCTTCGTCACGCGTCTTCTCCGGCGGTCGTTTCGGCATCGATCCAACGCAAAATAAATTACAAAATAAATTTTACACTATCCGGTATCGATTCTATACATGAAATCGACCCTATACATTTTCCGGAAAAAGGTAGAACGTAATAATAAATCCTAAATTCGGTCAACCCCCGAATTTTTACTATTACAAGCATTCACCACCAAAAACGAATCTCGACATGTCCGAGAGTTTAATCAATCCAACATACATGACAAAATAAATTAAACGAATAATAAATTAAGCCATAATAGTCGGAACCCTGCAAGGTAGAACAAATTCATCGAAAA
This sequence comes from Euphrasia confusa, assembly GCA_954870475.1. Taxonomy (NCBI): domain Eukaryota; kingdom Viridiplantae; phylum Streptophyta; class Magnoliopsida; order Lamiales; family Orobanchaceae; genus Euphrasia; species Euphrasia confusa. The sequence continues at coordinate 13,111,139 of OX940954.1, forward strand.
TACCGCGAACGTAAACCACGCTCTGATACCAATTGTTGGAATTTGATATCCCGGGCTATTTAAATTTGCGGAAAACAATAACCCGATCAAAACCATCCGCCGGAGATCACACGAGCACCACGTACGAGCCGGAGCATGAGCCGAACGCACGACGAGGCCGAAGCCTCGCGCACGCCCAGCCCGAGCCCCCGCACGCGGGGCTCGCGACGATCACCGATCGCACGCCGGCGATCGGTTTGGGGTGGGGCTGCTCCGGCAGCCCCCGCGGCGAGTCCGGCGACTCGCCGCCAGCTGGAAGCCCCCGCCTTCACGGCGGGGTTGGGCACGGCGCCAGCCCGTGCCCAGCGATCGACCCTCCACGGTCGATCGCACCCCTTCGGCCAAGCCGAAGGTTCGGCCCCCGTCGCCCCCATCGAAACCCTAGGGGCGATCGCCGTGGTCCGGTGGCTTCGCCACCACCACGCGTTCGTCCTCTACTCCGAGTTCGATCTTCGGATCTTGTTCTACGGTATTCTCGATAAATCCAAAACCGAATAAATCAAGGGCGTTTAGATTTTTACCTTTCGATTCGTTGTTCGGAGAAACGAATTCAAGATGACCTTTGAATCTTCCCACGTATTCCTTGCACTAGCTTGAACGTCGGGTGGGCGACGATCCTCCAAGCTCTATGGATCTACTTCTCTCTCTACTTTCTCTCTCTAGAATTGTGATCTTCAAGTTATGAGAATAGAGAAGACCATGTAGTGCTTTTATAGGCTACGTAGGGGATCTAAAGGAGGTGGAATATTGGGCTTCCAATATTAATGATTAAATTGAGCCCAAGCCCAAATCTATTAATCTCCCATTAATATTAATTAATTTATTTTCCACTATATAAATTAATTGCACTCCCAATATTAAACCATATTATATCCAAATAATATTTCTCCGGTAGTATTATTTATTCCGTGTATTTAAGATATAAATATCCATGAATAAAATTTATTTATTGCTTAATAAATTTATTCATCTCTTTTATCCGAGACTAGTACCACTCAACCTTATTTATTATGCGGAATTAAATCCACTCGCGAGGTTTACATAATAAATCCTTATGAGCTCATCTCGGGGATATTATCAACCCTTCCAGGATACACTGTCCGGTCAATCATTCACGGCATGCCATATATAAAATATAGTGACCCAACTTAACCGGTAATTAACCCAATAATTAAATCGGTTAATTCCTTTGGTAAATCAAAGTCACTTATATTAAATATACACACCCGCAACGATATCGGGGATTAGGAATAAAATACACTAAGTCTCAAATCAATTATCGCCGAGCAATCCTAATTGATGAGTCTCAATCGATCCGCTCAATACACCAAGTGTACAAGTGTGATAAAATAATTAAGACAAATTATTTTCTCTCTCACACAACGACTATACCGATGGATTGGTCCGTGTCCATCTAGGTCGTGAGCATCTGTTTGATTAAATACGAGTAACCGATAGTATGATCTTCTGTGTGGGCCCGACACACCATACTAACTACAACGTACAAAATCCAGGACTATAATTTGCATATATTTAATTAACAATAATTAAAAGCAAATGAATGTTCGTATTTAATAGGTAAATGAAAGTGTACAAGGAATTCAGAATACTCAAATCTAGACATTAAGTATACTACTCCAACAAAGCTATCATTTGCATAGATCCATAATACCAAGTAACGGAGGACGCCGGTTACCCCGGCTCCCCTCTTCGAAAGGTAGCACATGGACGCCATAGTTTAAGATGCTCTTCAATCACACTTCGGAGATGCGGGATGATCCTCGCTCCCCTCTGACTGCTGTAATGAGCATCTGTTGCATTTCATTTAAAAGCTAAAAACTCGTCTGGAGGACGCAGGTCGAACCTTGCTCCCCTCTGATTGTAGTAACGCTTGTCCCAAGTGGAGTGCCTTAAAAGTGTTGGATTTCGACTACCCGGGATGCGTTCGTTCGATCGCTCGAACATCCGAACCATCCCAGTCGACATCCGAAGTCACTACTTCGTTCGCACGACAGCCTTTATCCCGAATCACGCCCAGCCATCGCCCCGGAGGACAACCGCGCGAAACGGGGCTGGACTGTACCCAATCAGCGCCCGCCGATTGCAGTCCAGCGGTCGCTGGTGGAGCTGCAAACAGCGGTCGCTGTTTGCCCACCAGCGGGCGCTGTTCGTCCGCGAACAGCAACGCGACGTTGCTGTTCCGGGCTCGTTTCCGGGTCGTTTTTCCTCATCCGACTACCGATCCGGAGGTCCTAGACCCCCCAGTAGTCGAGGAACACTACCCACGACCCCGGAATCCGATCTACGTTCATATACGTTCAACGAGATAAAACCGAGATCGAAATAAATGCGGAATTGAAAGTTCCGATCTCATACCTCTCGGTCGATTGTTGAGACCTTAGATGCTTCTGATGTATGACTCTGCCCCGACTCCAACCGTTGTGTGGGCAACGATCTGTTGGAATTGCCTTTTCTGCTTTCTTCTTCCTCTACAGCGTTGATATATCTTTTCTCTCTTAGAGAAAATATCAGCGCTAACTTAATGTTTTTAACAGAGAAAAACTTAATTGCGCTAAACAATTATTTTTCTCTGATGAAAATAAAAAGCGGCGAAGTGTAGGTCTAGAATAGGCAAGGGGGGGGTTTATATAGAGTTACACCAGGGACCCAAGGTTAAATTAATTAAGGGCTAAATTGAAATATTAATTAACTTGGAATACGTAAACGCAATTCCTTAATTAATCGATTTCAATTTTAATTATTATTAACTCCACTATAAAATAATAATTGAATTCCCGAAATTAATTTAATATTATTTCAACAATAATATTTCTGCCGAAATTACATATACGACTTTCCCCGTGTTTAAGATGTCGAACGTCCACGAATTTATTTAATTACTAATAATTAAATTAATTCGTTTCTTATTATCCGAGACTAGTACCACTCATCCTTATTATCATGTGGAACAAATCCACCTGCAGGGTTTACATGATAAACTTTATGAGCTCATCTCGGGGACGTCATCAACCCGATAAACGGGACACGGTTTCCTGTCTATAATCTATAGCATGCCGTGTGTACAACTCCGATTCCCAATTTACCGAGTATCTCGACTAATCAATTAGTCTCACTCATTGGCAAGTTAAAGAACCGATAATTGGACACACGCACCTATAATTATATAGGGATTAGGAATTCGTATATCCGTAATCTCTGAGGTCTAGTTCGATTACGTCGATTAGTATAAATCGAACGCCCTCCCGTGGTCCTGCTCAATACACCAAGTGTACAAGTGTAACATAATAGTTAAGACCAACTATTACCCAGTCACACTACGACGTACCGATGGATTGTCCCTGTCCATCTAAGTCGTGAGCTTCTGTTCGATAATATACGATTAACCGACAGTATGATCTTCCGCGTGTCTCCTCACGCCATACTGTCTACAACGTATATATCTAGGACTATTGCATTCAAGTACAAAGTAGACAAAAAAATGCCGACAGTTTGATTAATAGATAATGAAAAAACACAGATAAGGAGTTCCATATTGTCACTAAACTAGACATTTAGAATATAACTCCATCAAAAAGTTCACCTTGTACTCATGAATTAAAATCTCTTGTGCGGTGCAAACTCATCAAATGTGTTCCGACGAAACACGGCATGTATTCTTGTGATTTTGACGAAGGACAAGTTCAATATCTATCACATACTTCGGTCCATTCCACCGGTTTTTAATATGAGAGATTTTTCATATACCTCAAAGTTGCTATCACCTCGTGTGAAATTTTTTTTTTGGTTTTGGAAACTGATGAAAATGTGGATTCTTTTCTGGGAAAATATTTGCTCTTCATTGCCTAATATCACCCCTCGAATCTCCACTAAAATGGTTTTGAATGTTTGTAGTGTGTTGAACACTTGAATGACTAACTCGGGATGTGTTGTTTTGTTTTTGCATTTTTGTAGTTCATATCCAGCGCTACGTGGTTTACCATCTCTGAAGTCTAAATTTTGAGTGTAGCGACGGCCAACTCGCAAAATTCAAATGACCAGATTTTTGAAGACTCAGACACGCAAAATAAACCAGTTCAGAAAATGTAAATTTCGGAGACTACGTCAAAAACGGAGACCCACAAAAACGGAGACTCCACTCTCCAAGTTTTCGGCGACTTGAACCATGGACACAAAACCGGAGACTCTCCAAAACGGAGACTCCAGTCGCCATTTCCACACAACTCAGTTTTCGCACACAAATCCGGAGACTCATCCATTACTCAAAAAAAAAAAAAAAACGGAGACTCCAAAACCGGAGACTCGTGTCTCCGTTTCCTTGGCAAAATTGCATGGTACAATTTCGGAGACTTCAACCGCCAGAAAAACGGAGACTCTCACTTTGGCACAAAACCGGAGACTTGCACAAAAAAACGGAGACTCATGTCTCTGGATTTTTTGCCTTAGCCGATTTTTCAGTGTCAACGAAAAATTGTCAACTCAAGTTTCTCAACCAATGGCTCTCAACTTCGTTTCTCAACCGATGGTTCTCAACTTCGGTTCTCATGCCTTGGTTTGTTTTTCATTTTTCATTTTTATTATTATTATTATTATTATTATTATTTTTATTGATTATTAATTTTGAAATTATTATTTTAATAATATTTTTCAAATTAATAAATTTTTGTTCGTCTTGTAAACCTAATTTCCTTCTTGAGATGAGCTGTTTGCAGGTCTTGGACTGGGCTTTTTCATTCCGACGGGCGGCCCAAATTTTTCCTATAAATAGGCCTTGATGAAAACCTAATTCATTTACGCTTACATCAGAATTCTCTAACTCTCAAGCTCTCGATCTCTCGACTCTAAACTGCAAGTTCGGCGTCCGAAATTCTTAGTTCTTAGGTTCTTGTTTTTCCGTTGCATCCGGCAACTCTAGCTTTGCGCAACCGGCGCCCTGTCCTTGTTTCTGTAGTTGAACTTCATTTTCGTGGTTACCGTTCTCACAGCTGCTAACTGTCAGTTACTCACCTTTCTGAACTTTGACATGGCGAAGAACTTTGATGATATGATGGTTGACATGTCTGTCTACCTGAACGAACAGTTTGAGAAAGCCGAGTCTCCAAATTCCAAGAAAGCGGCTTATGAAGAACTGAAAGCTCACTTGGACAAAGTTGAGCGACGATCTGGCAAGATTGTGTCTGTCGAACCTGACTTGACTAGATCAGCAACTCCTGAACTCTCGACTGCCCGTCAGCCGGGAAAAGAACCTAAGTCAGGAAAAACAAAAGAGAGAGATACTTCCCTTCGCATTTATAAGGGAACGGTGTCAAGGGCTGAATACAATCGGTTACTCGCAGCTGGCGAGATAACTAAGGATGGAAAGAAGGTTGTAAACATTCCATCGACTGCAACTGTGTCTGCTGGAAAAGATCCAAAGACACCAAAATCATCGCTTCCAACTGGAAGTGGTTCTGGAAAGAGAACTGTTGTGGGTGGCAGTGGGGCAAAACCTGCAACTCCAAAAAATTCGGCTGGTGGGTCAGCTGCAAAATCCAAAACCCACAGCTCTCAGAAACCGCCCCTGGCGCCGTCTTCGGGATCAGCTGGATCCCAGAAATCGACTGACACCTTCCAATATATTCGAAGGTTTGAAGAATGTCCTAAAGCTCATTCTGAGGAATTTTTTACGGCGACTGCTGAACGTCGCCACAAACTGATAGTCAAACTTCCAATCCACACTGACCGCACTATCCTGAAGGAGGATTATATAAACCATGGAATCACCAACTTTCTTACTCAGACGAACTTATTTGATTCTGTGCATCTAACTTACCGTTACTCGATTCCTATCATTCAAAAATTTTACGCCAGCCTGACGCCTGAATTTGCCGATCCGAAGAGTCGGTTGTATGGTTGCTTTATCTTTCGCAACTCGCTTTACAAGTTTCGTCCCTACCACATTAACTCATTTCTGAAGAGACTTGATGTTGATGGCACTTGGACGACACCATCAGCTGCTGAGAGAGCTGAGGACTTGAAAATTGGGACTTTCATCACCCTAAAGAAAGTCAAGTCTGAACTGCCACCGCCCTCCAAGCTGTCTGCTTTTTATGGCATTCTTCATCGTTTGGGGATGTCCAACTGGATTGCGAACAGGGATTCATCGGTCATGACTCCTGAATTGATGCATCTGATCTTTCGCCTCGGCTGCGGCGAACAAGTTGACCTTGGCCAAATTATTTTTAATGACTTGTGCAAAATCGCCAAAACTTCGGATGAACGAATTATTAAGCAAGCTGACTTGCCCGAAGAAAAGAGAATCCATCTTACACATCCGTGTCTGATTTATGGGATGCTCCATGCCCAAGACTTTCTTCCGAACCCCGGCCCAGAGAAAAAGATGAAGAAAAATGGGGCTGTCAAGATAACCGGAAAATATTTGAACCCTGCGAAGCGCGTAATTGACTTACCCTGGCATGGACTTGTCAACCGAAATGCGCTACCAGAAATCTTAACACCGCCCCCAACTCCTAAGTCTTCACGGAAGCGCAAGCCTGCAAATCCAAAAACTAAGTCTCCAGCAGCTAAGCGCCAGAAGTCACAGACGACAGCTGCTGTCGAAGAAACTGCAGCTGAGGGTGCTAAGTCACCAAGGGTTGTGCCTCAAGGTTTCGGTCCAACTTCAGGCATCCCTTCCTATCAAAATCCTTATCATCCGATCCATAGTCACCGTGCTGTGGTTCCATCAGCTGTCGTTCAAGAATTCTATGCCGCATCTCAGTTAGTTGAGAAACATCAACTTGAACACGTCACTGCGTATAACAAGATGGTTGAGGCGCAAGAACTTCAAAAACAAGCCTTTAAGAAACTTCAACGGGAAATCCAACAAGGGGGAGGACTTGGTGATGTTGGAGCCCCCGATGCAAGTTTAAAGGATACGTTTATTCTGAAGATGGTGAGGGATGCAATTCAGGAAGCTCATACGCAGCTGTCCAAAAGCAAGCTGATAGAAGTGGTGAAAGATGACGGTGAGAAATCGGATGATGCCGAGAAAACTGACGACGATATCTTTGATGGAGTTTTTGATATTCGTGATAAAGGAAAGAAGAAGATGGAGGATACTACAAATCCAGGGGCGTCGTTCGCGATGCCGTCTGATGGTCTCAGGGACGAAGATGATGTCGACGTTGTGGATGTTGACGACGATGCTGGAGATGGTTTGGGCGAGCGTGAGATTTTCGGTGATCCGGAAACTGACTCTGACGAAAGTGACGACTCTAGCTCAGACGATGGTTTCAGCTATGAGGATGATGAAGAAGAGACGATCGGAAGTCCGGAGCGTGATCCAACTCAAGACTGAAGTTCCAAGTTCAAGTTCAAGTTTTTAATTTCTGTTTTTTCGATGAACTTCTGAACTCGTTTTTCTTGTTTTGTTTTGCATGCATCTAACTCTGAATTCGTTCATGCATTGGTTTTTCATATTTGCTTAACTCTGGAATTCTTGTTTTGAAACTTGGTTAATCTTACTTTGAATTCTCTATCTAAGTTTTTGTTGAATGGTTTGATAATTTGTCTAAGTATTTTTATGGTTTTTCATTGATTGTATGATTAATGTTTTTCCATCTTTTTACTTAGTTATTTTTTTTGGTTTGTTTGGTTGAGGGGGAGATACTTGTATCTCGTTTTTACTTAACTTGGTTTTGTGAGTTGTGCCAAAAAGGGGGAGATTGTAAATGTTGATTTTGGCGACAACGTATTTTTCCTTGTGTTTTTATTTTTGTTGATTTTCAGGTTCACAGGTTAAGAATCCGAAGTCAACTACCTTGCGCATGGAAATGGAGACTTGTGTCTCCACTTTTGGAATTACATGAAAACGGCGACCACAGTCGCCGCTTTTTGAAGGATGAAAGGGAAACGGCGACAGCAGTCGCCGCTTTTGGAGACGCAAGGAAACGGCGACTCGTGTCGCCGCTTTTGCTGCAAAGATGGATTGGCATGGAAACGGCGACACGGGTCACCACTTTTGATGTGCATGGAAACGGCGACTCGTGTCGCCGGTTTTGGGTGTGACAAGAAAACGGCGACTGGAGTCGCCGTTTATGTGTGTTGCGGAAACGGCGACTGGCGTCGCCGTTTTTGGTGCGTGCAAGTTTTCCAGCAACGCTGGTCGCCGGTTTTGGTACTTGGCTTTGAAAACGGCGACTCGGGCCTTTGACTTTTTTCCGGAGAATGTAGTCGCCGGTTTTGGTGTTACATGAAAAACGGCGACTCTTGTTTTTTGTGTTTTTGATTTTAAGACTAAGTACTTACAACGTGATTTCCTTCACCAGGTGCTCAGTTCAAGGAAATGAAGAATTATTCCAAGTTTGCAACTTCAACAATACCGACGACCATGAAGACGATGAAATTCTGAGGCTTCAACACTTAGAGATTTTCACAAGAAATTGAAGATGAAGAATTGAGATCGATGGAGTCAAGATTGAAATTGAAGTTTGATTTTGAAATTGAAGATTCAAGATTCAAGGATTCAAGAATCAAAGATTCAAGATTCCAAGACTCAAGAATCCAAGTTCTACAAAGATGATGTCATCCATGGAAAAGTGACATAGGCCAAGCATGCGACGAATGAGAACGTGCCACGTCATCACTCTCACATGTGCGGCTCTACTATAAATACCCATGGATGTTCATTTCATCATTCGACGATTTTGAGAGAACGAAATCTGATTTTTAGAATCGTAGTCGAGCTTCGAGTTTGTGTAGTACCTTTTGCACCTTGTGCCAAGATTAGAGTTAGGAGATTTAGCTCTAGGTACTCGTGTGCTAGATTGCAAGTTAGTGGGAGTTGTTGCGACACTCGGGAAACTTCTTGTAATCGCTTTGCCTACCATACTCTTCAAGTGTAATAGTTTAGTTTTGTTGATCAATGAAATGAAAACTATTACATAACTTTGTCTCCACTTTTTATTCTACAAATTGTGTGAGTGTTTACTTTGACGCAAGCTGCTGTCTGTGTGTTCAAGACCAATTTCACGAAAAATTGGTATCCTACGCTGAAGGCGTAATTTCATATATCAACTCACTCCTCCTGGAACACCCCAGATGAATGGTGTTTCCGAAAGGAGGAATAGAACCTTATTGGATATGGTTCGATCGATGATGAGCCTTAGTGAACTACCAAAATATTTTTGGGGACACGCACTTTTAACAGCGGCCTATACACTGAATAGGACACCGTCAAAAGCTGTTGATAAGACACCATACGAGGTATGGAAAGAGAAGGTCCCTAACTTGTCTTATATCAAGATTTGGGGATGTGAAGCTTATGTGAAGAGAAATATCTCTACAAAGCTTGAACCCAAATCGGATAAATGTGTCTTTGTTGGTTATCCAAAAGAAACACGAGGGTACCACTTTTACAACCAATCTGAGAACAAAGTCTTTGTTGCTCGAGATGGTGTATTTCTTGAAAAGGAATATCTTTCCAAGAAAGTAAGTGGGAGCTCAGTTGAATTGAACGAAGTTCAAGAAGACTTGAACGAGGTTCAAGAAGATCAAACTGAGATGGAAACTCAAGATCAAGTCGAGAGTGCTCCAGTGGTCTTAGAAACCACACCTAACCCTCGAAGGTCCGGAAGGATTAGATCTCAACCTGACAGATACTTAGGTATTCTGACAAATGAGAACTATGAAGTCATGCTTTTAGAAAGCAATGAACCTTCGACCTATATCCAAGCTATGACGAGTCCAGATTCCGATAAATGGCAGGGTGCCATGAAATCCGAAATGGAATCAATGTTTGAAAATCAAGTTTGGAACTTGGTCGATTTGCCTAAAGGGGCTAGGCCCATTGGATGCAAATGGATTTACAAGATAAAAACAGACATGAATGGAAAACCTAGTGTTTTCAAAGCAAGGTTGGTGGCAAAAGGATATAAACAAATTCACGGGGTGGATTATGATGAAACCTTTTCACCAGTTGCTATGATTAAATCCATTCGGATTCTCTTAGCCATTGCTGCTCGTTATGATTATGAGATATGGCAAATGGACGTTAAAACCGCCTTCTTGAATGGGATTCTAGTAGAGGATGTGTTTATGACACAACCAGAGGGTTTTATCAATCCTAATCAGGCTGAGAGAGTATGCAAGCTTAATAGATCCATCTATGGATTAAAGCAAGCATCTCGGAGCTGGAATCTTCGGTTCGATGAATCCATACAAGAGTTTGGATTTCAAAAGAACATGGAAGACTCTTGTGTTTACAAGAAGGTCAGTGGGAGTTACGTTGTATTCATTGTGTTGTATGTCGATGACATACTCCTTATTGGAAACAATATTCCTATGCTTAATTCTGTTAAAGAATGGCTAGGAAGATGGTTTTCAATGAAGGATCTTGGAGAAGCACAGTACATATTGGGCATCAAGATCTGTCGAAACAGATCGCAAAGGATGCTTGGACTTAGTCAAGCAACCTATATTGATAAGGTGCTTGACAGGTTCAGAATGAAAGACGCCAAGAAGGGTCTCATTCCAATGACTCATGGTACATCTTTGAGCAAGGGTCAGTGCCCTTCGGGACCTGATGAGCAAATAAGGATGGCAAATATTCCTTATGCTTCGGCAATAGAGTTTGTTATGTACGCCATGATATGTACACGACCGGATGTATCGTATGCTTTGAGCATGACGAGTCGGTTTCAAGGAAACCCAGGTGAGGCGCATTGGACTGCGGCCAAGAATATTCTTAAGTACCTTAGAAGGACTAAAGGGTATTTTCTTGTCTTTGGAGGACAAAAAGAGTTGGTTGTGACAGGATATACGGATGCAAGCTTCCAAACAGACAAAGATGATTTCCGGTCTCAGTCCGGATTTGTCTTTTGTCTGAATGGAGGTGCGGTGAGCTGGAAGAGTTCCAAGCAACCCACCGTAGCTGATTCTACTACAGAGGCTGAGTACATTGCTGCATCAGAAGCAGCAAAGGAGGCCGTTTGGATGAGAAAGTTCTTAGATGAGCTCGGTGTCGTACCTAGTTCGGCCCATCCGATAGCTCTCTATTGTGATAATAGTGGAGCTATCGCGCAAGCCAAGGAGCCTAGGGAGCACCACAAATCCAAACATGTGCTCAGGAAGTTCCACATTCTCAGGGAGATAGTTAGTCGTGGAGACATCGAGATAAATAAAGTTGCAACTGATGATAATGTTGCAGACCCGTTAACTAAACCACTCCAGCAGTCAAAGCATGATGCTCATACGACTGCAATAGGGATACGATATCTTAGAGATGGATTGTGATTCCTATTACTGTATTGTATACTTTTGGAGTTTATGTAAACATTCACGTATCTTTTATGATATTCAATAATTTCTTCATATAATTGTGGTTTAAATTGTATGAATTGTCCAAATGATTAAATTATATTAATTGGGTTATGAGGTCGACTTACCACATAATGAAGTCCCAATTGTTGAACTAATATAATTAAATCATAAATTGTTCCTAGTTCGTATCATCGAGTACGGACAAACTGATGATACAAAGAACTAGATTGTAATGTGTACTATAGCGCCGCTTCATGGGCTAGTGGTGTGGGACATCAAGTACAATTACATAGATATTAGCTGGGATCTAATGATCGAACAGACCCGACTGGAATAGTATTTAAGATTTCGAGTCATAATACTATTTCATTGACTGTCGAGCAATTTCCTCTAACCTGAGTAGTCCAGAGTGATTCCATTGTGAAATGGTGTACTTTGATACAAGTAAACGCCTTTCGTAAAAGGAGGTTATAAAACTTGTTATTGGGTATATCAGGAAGCAAGTGGGAGAGCTTGGATTGACAAGATGGGATTGTCCTCCATTTTATAATGGGATACATGTCTTACCGGCCACTTGGAGAGTCGAGACTGTGGAAAATACGTGGCCACGTCCAGATTCGTATCATAGTGATAAATCTGGTTTTACAGTCTGCCTCAAAGTCCAAGAAAGGTTTGAACCGATTGAGGATGACTTGAGTCTTGCCTCAAGTTCAAATTTAGACATAAAGTGACAACAGGAAGTTGGCAGCACACTGGCTCTGAAGGCCAAGTGGGAGATTGTTAGGATGTGTCCTTCGATCCTACGTGTGCAATCGATGAAGTCATAAGGTCGTCTATGGATGTTAAATGATTATTTGATAATATTATATTGCTGGGAACAATATAATATTGATCAATAAATCATACCTACAGGGTCACACACGGACTCAAAAATGATGTACAATGCTTGATAAATATATTGATTTAGAATCAATATTTACGTGGATTTAATACACATGCATGGGATGCATGGCTTGCATGGATGCATGTCACATAGTGTGACATGGCATGCCACACAAGCAAGTGTGACCATCTAATGTCATGTGGCATAATGAGGTGGAAATGTCCATTCAAATTCACCATAATCACACCTTAATGTGTGATAATGATGGGGCATCAATATCACCATTAAGGAGGAGGTTACAAGGGGGTTTTGATGGCATTTTAAGGTGAACAAATGCTGATTTTTCAGCATAATTTTTGACCCACGAAATTCACAAAAAGAAAGAGAGAAAAGAGGTTGTTCTTGGAGAATCAACTCGATCAATCAAGCAAGACATCATCCGGGTTCGTGTGCAACACGTAGAGGCCGGGCCATTTGTGCGGCTTCAACATTCGGGCGATCCAAAGGCGTGACGAGGTCATAACAAAGGTGTACATTTCGAGGCTGATCCATTTGAGGTGGTTCAATCGACTCAACACCACCTCATCGACATTAACCAAAATCAACGATCACCAAAAGTAAGTAATCGTTGAACCTTATATATATATATATATATATATATATATATATATATATATATATATATATATATATATATATATTGGATGTGTATATATATATGTTTATATGTGTTCTTATACACATTAAGTGTGCACTAAGATCATGGCATAGTAGATCTATTGCTTTACACGCTTCCGCACACACGGTATATCGATCGGATCGGTATACCGGTACCTTCAGGCGGCTGGCCGGCTGGAGTGGCGGCGGCGGGTGCTCCCTCCCGGTGGTCGGTCGATGGTGGTGGTGGTGGTACGGGGATCCCCAACCCGTGCTACTCCTACCAAGATTCACTTTCCTAATTGATTCAAGTTTTCCTATTTTGAGTATTCCTAAGTTTGGGAACTCTCATGGAGATAGGAAAAGAATTAATTGGAATTAATTTATTTCCTTATTCTATTATGGAAGTCTTCTAGAATATTCCAAGTCCTACTTGGAATAGGAATCTAGAGATTTAATAGAATTAGATGGGAAAATAATTAATTAATAAATTGATTTATTTCCTATTTAATTATTCCTATTGAATGGGAATTTTCATGGACAAGGAAATTAATTAATTTAGGAAAGTAGAAGAGTCCTAATTTATTTTATTTCCTTATTCTATTATAGAAGTCTTCTAGAATATTCCAAGTTTCACTTGGATAGATTATTCTAGAGATTTAATAGAATTAGATAGGAAAATAAATAAATAAAAATATTAATAATATTTAATTTTATTTTTGATTTATTCGATTGACTTAATTTTCGAATTAAGTATCTTTTGGATTTATTAAAAATAAATAGATTTAAATATTGGGATTAATATTCTCGTCACATAGAGCATTCAAGAACGAAGACTGAAGACTAGAAGACGCATACGGAGATGGAATAAAGCCATGATAGTCGGAAAATAATTTTTCTAGCATTATTTTGACTATGTGCTATGTGCTTTATTACTTGTATGCATGCTTATGTGTTTAATTATGCATTAGATAGCGTATCCCTTTGTTATAAAAAGCTAAGTGGGAGAGGGGATGAAAACATTCCCATGGTCTCCATTACTGTTCTCTTGGTGACATTTATGAGCTTTCGAAGTTCATATAGACATGTCATTGGAGGAGAATTCTTGTAATTCCTTTTACGAGAAACATTGATTAAGTCTATCAAACAATGCCTAATTTGTCTTTCTGAAACTGACTTCAAGTCGACTCATTCTCACCCCGGGGAGTGGAATGGAGCCAAAGCCACTTGGTCACGTGGATGACACAAATTAGAGACATTCGTACCATTCTTTTGAAGATGGATCGTTTGTCTGCTCGGCTCCCTCATCTAATGAGAGATAGGGTTGTTCGCATGGTGAATCACTGGTTAGAAACTTCGAGTTTCACTTATGGTTCTCCGCGTCTTGATTTAAAAAATCGAATGCTTCAAGTAATTGGATGTCAATTGTAAAAGTCTTTTGGTGTAGTAAACGTCCACACTATCGTGGCTTGCTACATTGAATGGGATTTTGGAACGATTGATGTAGACAGTTATAGGAGGGAGTGAAGGAAACGTAAGTTAACGTAAACGTCCACGCTATCGTGGCTTGCGGTAACATGCGAATCTTAAACAAACTTCTTAGTACTGAGTAATGGTTTACACTTAGGTACGCTCTATAGTATTCTTCCCATCGAAGTAACGCTATAGTGATGTACGGCCGAAGCAAATCTAATTACGAAATCATTTGGATAGGTAAACGTCCACACTATCGTGGCTTGCCATATCTGATGGGATTTTAGATGTAATTAGTAATTTAATGATATTATTTGAGGGAGATAATATCGGATATTAAATTGATTGTTTGTTTAAATGTTCTTATAGGTTTAGAGAATAGCTATGAACCCACTTTCTGTGATACTCAAGGAATTCAACGCACTAGTTCCATACTGTGTTGGATGGAATAAAGAGTTAGACATTTCCCAGACTGTTGCTGAGTACAAGTTAGTACTCAGTGAACTTTGTCCTCCTGAACCTACACGTGTCTCAACTATTGAGGAAATAGCTGATTTTGAGAAGTGGAACAGTGCTTTTGCATTAACCACCAATCATGATATCATGCTGAAACTCAAGCTTATGTTTAGAGACAACGAGAAGGTTAGAAAAGAGGCGATTAGGATACTCATAAAGGTCAGTCGCTTCGAGGAAACGCTTGTACACGTTTTCGAGATGTTGGACCTTTTGGATGAGTTGAGACAATCGCAAGCTCTTATGGCCAAAGCCAAAGGTTTCGAACCTAAGGGCATAGGCCAAGGAATGGAGAGGAAGGCAAAGAAGCCCTGTAGTCCTGCACTTGGACCACGGAATAGGGTGAGAAAGCCTTCGAGCAGTCATTCTCAAAGAAAGCTTTCTGGGGACTGGAAGTCTTTATTTTCTCCTGGAGAAGGTATGAGATTCTCTCCTTAGTCTTTAAAATATAGTCAGCTGTGTTATCTACCAGAAACCTGGTTGGTAGATATGGAACCACTGACGGTATGTATGCATTTAAAATGCAGGGACACCAGGAAACCCAAAGACTTGGAAATGGAGGAATAGTCAAGGGAAGTGCTGCGGAGGAGGCAGCTGTTGCGATAGAGGCTTTTTCTTTAGTAGTTAAATAGGATTTCATTTCAAGTTTATTGCATTATGTACCTTTTATTTTAGAAATAACTTTGTTCTGGATTTCTATTATTTATGAATGGATATTTTATTTCTTTAATCATGTTGATGATTTTGATAAGAAATAATAGCATTATCTATTCTGGTACATTAGATAGCAATAATGTGAATGATGAATCCTTAGTCTACCACAATGCAACAAACCGTTCTATAACTTGTTTTACTTTATTTCTTGTTAAATCATTATACTTATGAATTCTTATACTTAGTAGTATTTATTCAAATAAGATTCGAAAGGTCGAAATTGATTTGATCAATTATAGTTGAAGGAATGGACCTTCCGACCTAAGAATCGAATTTGGAAGATAATACAACTAAGCATACCTTTCGGTAAAGGATAGAATTCGGACAAGTATTGAGAATGATAAATGGTATATGCGGACATATGTGTAATTAGAAAAGGTGCGAGTAGTTCTAAATACTCGAAAAATGGATTAGGATGCTTGATGTGCCATAAAAGCAAAGTGTTTTGCCACAAAGCAATTATGGGGAACCTTCTAAGTATATCCATTGGAAGCCTGCGACTAAAATCGCGGAGGCTATCACCTATATGAATAACACATAGCATAATCAAAAATTGAGATTAAGTCTCAAATGACTGCACCATACACTTACGTGTAGAGATGGTGAGTCAATAAGAAATAGAATTCTAATAGTAAAAGAACAAGTTGTTCGGAACTACCTATGTTCTATGGATATTCCTGGAGACAACGACATATTCAATATGGTTGTAGGATATCCTAGATGAACAAAGTATTGTGTGTTTTATAGTACTATGAACCAGAAGGACGTGTTTCGTCCAGTTCTTAGAGGAAGACTATTAGATGAACTACAAAGCCCTAACTGACGTAATACCTTGGAATGAGAAAAAGGACAAAGACTAGGAACCAGCCAAACCGAGTAGAAGTACACCACACACTGCACCTAATGTTATTACTGTTATACACCGGGACGCCATTGCAGTGGGAGGTTGTTGAACAACCAGAGATGTTCATAAGACTGGAAGAGTTTCGGACTCTGGATCTAGTAAAGATGAAATCGATCCCTAGCTCTGCACGAGGGCGGTACTAGATCTAAATGTGCCTGCTTGGAGAACAATAAGGATTATTGTTAAGAGGCAAGATCATTTAGAGTACAAGCTTAGTAAATCCATTTATGGATTAAAACAAAGCTATAAATCGTGGAACTTGCGAATTGATGGGATAGTCCATTTGATGGATTCATCAAAAGGCATAGACGAAAGGTGTATTGGAGACATAATGGAAACAAGGTGGTGTCTCTCGGAGATTTTATGTAGATAACATTTTATCATTGGCAACAATGTAAAGATGTCGTCAGACATAAAATAATGGTTGTCTAAATAAATCGAGATATAAGATTGAGTAGAAGTTAGAACATGTTCTTGAGATCTTTTGATCTAGGGATAAGAACATTGTACTTCACCTAGATGTCTTATACGATTATGGTTTGTTTTAAACATGCATACTTCTGAGAAAGGTTATTGCCTTTCAGATACAGAATATACATCTATCTAAAGGGTATGTGTTTCGAACACATGAAGGAGATAGATGAGGACAAAGCAGTTTCCTATACTTCAAGTATGGAAAGATTTATAGATGCATTGTTGTAAAACGAGAACCTGATATCAACTATGCGGTTAGCATAGTGGGAGGATATCAAAGTAATCTGGACAAGAGATATTCGAATGCTGTAAAAGTACTTGATGTACTAGATGAAGCAAGAAGAAATCTCCTTTGATTACAAATTCTCAGATCTCAAATCAGAGAAGGACCAGTGTAAGTCGATATCAGGCTATGTGTTCACTTTTAGAAAGAGGTGGAACCATGAAATGTAAAGAGTGATAAGCAGGATGCTTATCAGACTCTATTATAACCGAATAGCAGCCTCAGAGGCAGCGGAAGTTTTGGTTAGGTTCCGGGATAACCTCTAGACTTGGATATGACTCTTAGTTTACCAAAGGCTATTGGATAGCGGTGCACGGTAAACTGGAAGAAGTCATAAGTCAAAAGTGATGATAACACATAGAGCAAGTACCACCTGATACGAGTCATCGTCGAGGGAGACGACGCAGTAGTCACCAAGATAACTTTAGAGCGGCAACCTAGAGTGCTCATTCACATAGTACTTCTTGGAAGTACAATTTAAGCACGTGATGAGTATGGGAGTCGGGAGTTTGGAGGAAATGACTAGACCTTAGTACAAGTGGGAGATTGTTGGAGTTGTGTACTTAATGTCTAGATTTAAGTAACGGTAAACTCTCGGTCATAGCATTTAATCTATTTAAATTAATAAACAATTGTTTGCATTTAATTATTGATAATTAAATATATATGCAAATCATAGTCCTGGATTTTATACGTTGTAGTTAGTATGGTGTGTAGGGCCCCACACAGAAGATCATACTATCGGTTACTCGTATTTAATCAAACAGTTGCTCACGACCTAGATGGACACGGAGCAATCCATCGGTATAGTCGTTGTGTGAGAGAGAAAATAATTTGTCTTAATTATTTTATCACACTTGTACACTTGGTGTATTGAGCGGATCGCTTGAGATTTATCGATTAGGATTGCCGGCGATAATCGATTCAAGTCTCAGAGTATTTTATTCTTAATCCCCGATACTATTGCGGGTGTGTATATTTAATATATGTGACTTTGATTTTCCAAAGGAATTAACCGATTTAATTATTGGGTTAATTACCGGTTAAGTTGGGTCACTATATTTTATATATGACATGCCGTGAATACTTGACGGGAAAGTGTATCCCGGAAGGGTTGATAATATCCCCGAGATGAGTTCATAAGGAATTATTGTGTAAACCTCATGAGTGGATTTGTTCCGCACAATAATTAAGGTTGAATGTTACTAGTCTCGGATTCAAGAGATGAATAAATTAATTAGCAATAAATTAATTTTATTCATGGATATTTAAATCTTAAATACACGGAATAAATAATACTACCGGAGAAATATTATTTGATATAATATGGTTTAATATTGGGAGTGCAATTAATTTATATAGTGGAAAATAAATTAATTAATATTAATGGGAGATTAATAGATTTGGGCTTGAGCTCAATTTAATCATTAATATTGGAAGCCCAATATTCCACCTCCTTTAGATCCCCTATGTAGCCTATAAAAGCACTACATGGTCTTCACTTTTTAATAAGACAAGAATATCAATACTTGATAGTTCTAGAGAGTTGAAGAGGATCCATAAGCTTGGAAGATCGTCGCCCACCCGACGTTCAAGCTAGTGCAAGGAATACGTGGGAAGATCGTAAGGTCATCATCTTGATTTCGTTTCTCCGCACAACGAATTGAAAGGTAAAATCATATACTCTCTTCTATGATTTTATGTGAATATGATTGTGATACATACATGAACACACGATCTGGGAAAACGACGAACCTCGGGGACGGGGATTCGAGATCCCCGGCGAGGATCGAAGGTGGCGGTCGAACCCTAGGGTTCGGACCGCCGGGACAGCGCGGCTAGGAGTGACCCTCGGCCGGAGCCGAGGGGTGCGATCGATCCTCGGATCGATCGCGGGTAAGCTGCGGGGTCACCCGCAGCGACCCCGTACGTGCTGCGGGTTCGCCCGCAGCGGATGCGTGCGGGGGCTAGGCCCCGCTGGGCAGCGAGCCGTGAGCTCGCTGCGGGGCTGCTACGAGCAGCCCCGGGGATGCCGTGAGGCATCCCAGCGATCATCGTGAGATGATCGCGAGCCCCGTGCGGAGGCTCGGCTGGGCGCGCGGGTTCGCCCGTGCGGTGCTTGGTCGAGCCTCGGCTCGTGCGGTGGTTCGCGGTCGGATCTCCGGCGATCGAGGATTTCGGTCGGGTTATTATTTTCCGCAAATTTTAATGACCCGGGATATCGATTTCCAAAGCAAGTGTTTTGACAAGTCAATGGACACGAAGCTATTGTTGAAAACCTTCAAGGCATATCCATTAAAAGCCTGCGAATTGATCGCAGAGGCAAGTACCTATCTGAGATGTGAGGCATACTGATCAGAGATTGTGATTGGATCCCAAGAGACTACACAATACAGTCCTCTGTAGAAATGGTGTGTCGGAAACAAGAAATGAAACTCTTATAGAAATAGTAAAAGCATGAGTTATACAGAACTACCTATGTTCTATGGATATGTCTTGGAAACAATGGCGCATTCAAATGCGGTTGTAGAATATCCTGGAAGAACAAAAGATGTGTGTTCGATAGTACTATGAACCAGAAGGACGTTGTAAATTCTAACGCCCGGCTCTTAGAGGAAGACTATTAGATGAACCAAAAGCCCAAAGTGACGTGATACTTTCGAAATGAGAGAGAACGATAAGGACTGGGAACCAGCCGAACCGAGTAGCGGTACACCACTAACTGCACCTACTGTTATTATTGTTAATACACCGGAATGCCATTGTAGTGGGAGTTTGTGGGTCAACCAGAGATATTCATAAGACTAGGAGAGTCTTCGGACTCTGGACCTAGTATACATGAAGTTGATCCCTGAATCTACATAGAGGCAGTACTGGATCTAAATGTGATTCTTAGAAAGCAATAAGGATTTTTGCTAAGAGGCAAGATCATTTAGATTACAAGCTTAGTTAATCCATTGATGGATTGAAGGAAAGCTTAAAGATCGTGAAACTTAGCAATTTGATGAGATAGTCCATTTTATGGATTCATCGAAGGCAAGACAAATCGTGTGTATTGGAAACATGATGGAACGAAGTGGTGTTTCTCGGGTTTTATGTAGATAACATTCTTATCATTAGCAACAATGTAAAGATGTTTTCAGACATAAAATGATGGTTGTCTAGATAAATCAATATGAAAGATAAAGGAAGAAGTTGGACATGTTCTTGAGATCTTAGATATCTAGGAAAGAAAATTTCACTTCTCCTGGACATCTGACATATATATGATTATGGTTCGTTTTAACATGCAAGATTCCGAGAAAGGTTCGTTACCTTTCAGACACGGAATGCATTAATCTAAGGATATGTGTTTTGAGACACAAAAGGAGATAGAAGCAAAGAAAGCGGTTTCCTACACTTTGAGTGTGGAAAGCTTAATAAATGCAATGTTGAAAACGAGAACCTGATATCGGCTATGCGGTTAGAATAGTGGGAGGATATCAAGGTAATCCTGGAAAGGAATATTCGACTGCTGTAAAGTACTTTCAAAGTACTATGTTCTAGATTACGGAGCAGACGAGTTTTTCCTTTGGATTACATTTTCTCAGATTTCTAATCAGAGGAGGACCGGTGTAAGTCGATATCAGGCTATGTGTTCACTACTAAAGGAGATGGAGCTTTAACATGGAAGAATGATAAGCACGATGCTTTTTCGGACTCTACCATGGGTAACCAAATATAGTGGCCTCAGAGGCAGCGGAAGTTTTGGTTTAGCTCCGGGATAACCTCTGGGACTTAGATGTGATTCTTAGTTTACCAAAAGCTATGTAAATAGTGGTGCGATGGCAAACGTAATAAATCACAAGTCCATAAGTGTAAGATAACACATAGAGCGCAAGTACCACCTGATACGAATCATCGTCAGGAGAGACGACGCTGTAGTCACCATTATAACTTCAGAACGAAAATCTAGATTGCTCTTTCACAAGACACTTCTTGGAAGTGCATATTAAGCACGTGAAGAGTATGGGAGTCGGGAGTTTGGAAGAAAAGACTAGACCTTAGTATAAGTGGGAGATTGATGGAGTATATACTTAATGTCTAGATTTAAGTGGTATTAACACCCGATCCATTGCCACTAATCTATATAATTAAATAAACAATTATTTACTTTTAATTATTTATAATTAAATATATGCAAATTATAGTCCTAGATTATATACGTTGTAGTTAGTATGGTGTGCAACGTCACACGGAAGATCATACTATCAATTACTCGTAAATAATCGAACAGTTGCTCACGACCTAGATGGACAAGGACCAATCCATCGGTATAGTCGTTGTATGAGAGGGAAAATAATTTGTCTTGATTATTTTATCATACTTGTACACTTGGTGTATTGGGCGGATCGCTTGAGATTTATCGATTATGATTGCCTTGGATAATCGATTTAAGTCTCATTGTATTTTATTCTTAATCCCTGATATTATTGCGGGTGTGTGCATTTAATATTAGTGACTTTGATTTTCCAAAGGAATTAACGGATTAGAATAACCAGTCGATTACCGACAAAGTTGGGTCACGGTATTTTATGTATGACATGCTGTGAATTCTTGACGGGAAAGTGTGTCCCAACAAGGGTTGATAATGTCCCCGAGATGAGTTCAAAATGAATTATTATGTAAACCCTGCAGGTGGATTTGTTCTGCATAATAATTAAAGTTGAATGGTACTAGTCTCGGATACAAGAGATGGATAAATTAATTAGCAATAAATATAATTTATTCATGGACAATTCTATCTTAAACGCACGGAATAGATGATACTACAGAGAAAATATTATTTGATATAATATGGTATAATATTGGGAGTGCAATTATATTTATATAGTTGAAAATAAATATAATTAATAGTAGTATGAATTAATAGACTTAGGCTTGAGCTCAATTTAATTACTACTATTGGAAGCCCAATATTTCACCTACTTTAGATCCCCTACATAGCCTACAAAAGCACTACATGGTCCTCTCTATTCTCATAACTTGAAGATCACAATTCTAGAGAGAGAAAGAAGAGAAGGAGATCCATAGAATTCGGAGGATCGTCGCCCACACGACATTCGAACGAGTGCAAGGAATACGCGGAAAGGTTTAAAGGTTTTCAATTAGATCTCGATTCTCCGTACAACGAGAACAAAGGTAAAATCATGAAAACCCCCTTTATGATTTTAATGATTAATTCGTATATGCATATGAACGTGTTGGAAAACGATATCCCGGGGTTGTCGGTAAACGCGGAAAAACAACCCCGACCGAAATCCTCGATCACCGAAGAACAACCGCGAACCACCGCACGAGCCGGAGCCCGGCCGAGCACTGCCATGGGCGAACCCATGGCTTCCAGCCGAGCCCCCGTACGGGGCTCGCGATCGCCTTACGGCAATCGCTGGGGATGCACGATGCATCCCCGGGGCTGCTCGTAGCAGCCCCCGCAGCGGGTGTACGAACCCACTTCCCAGCGGGGAAAATCCCCCGCATGCCTTGCTGCGGGTACTCTCGTAGCGTATATGAGGCGGCTGCGGGTCACCCCGCAGAGATTCCGGGATCGAGCTCACGGGCTCGATTGCCCCCGGCGTCCAGCCGGGGCTTCTCGCCGTGCGCGTCGGGGATCTCTAGGCCGCCGTCGGTTCGGTGGTCTTCGACCACCAAAAACCGGTCTATCCCCGTCCCCGGGTTTCGTCCCTCGGATCTTCGTTCATGTGCATATACGAATTAAATTAAAATCATCGAAGGGGTTCGTATGATTTTACCTTTGTTCTCGTTGTGCGGAAAAACGAGATTTAGTTGAATACCTCTAAACCTTCCCGCGTATTCCTTGCACTTCGTTCGAACGTCGTGTGGGCGACGATCCTTCGAACTCTTATGGATCTCCTTCTCTCCTTTCTCTCTCTATAATTGTGATCTTCAAGTTATATATATATATATATATGAGAATAGAGAAGACCATGTAGTGCTTTTATAGGCTACGTAGGAGATCTAAAGGAGGTGAAATATTGGGCTTCCAATAGAATTAATTAAATTGAGCCCAAGCCCAAGTCTATTAATTATATTTATTTTCCACTATATAAATATAATTGCACTCCCAATATTATATCATATTATATCAAATAATATTTTCTCCGTAGTATCATTTATTCCGTGCGTTTATGATAGAAATTTCCATGAATAAATTATATTTATTGCTAATTAATTTATTTATCTCTTGTATCCGAGACTAGTACCATTCAACTTTAATTATTATGCGGAACAAATCCAACTGCAGGGTTTACATAATAATTCCTTTTGATCTCATCTCGGGGACATTATCAACCCTTATTGGGACACACTTTCCCGTCAAGAATTCACAGCATGTCATACATAAAATACCGTGACCCAACTTTGCCGGTAATCGACTGGTTATTTTAATCAGTCAATTTCTTTGGAAAATCAAAGTCACTAATATTAAATGCACACACCCGCAATAATATCAGGGATTAAGAATAAAATACACTGAGACTTAAATCGATTATCCAAGGCAATTCTTATCGATAAATCTCAAGCGATCCGCCCAATACACCAAGTGTACAGTATGATAAAATAATTAAGACAAATTATTTTCTCTCTCATACAACGACTATACCGATGGATTGATCCTTGTCCATCTAGGTCGTGAGCAACTGTTCGATTATATACGAGTAACCGATAGTATGATCCTCCGTGTGACGTCGCACACCATACTAACTACAACGTGTATAATCTAAGACTATAACTTGCATATATTTAATTAAAAATAATTAAACGCAAATAATTGTTTATTTAATTAAATAGATTAGTGGCAATGGATCGGGAGTTAATATCACTTAAATCTAGACATTAAGTATACAACTCCATCAGAACGAGGATCCGAGGGACAAACTCGGGGACGGGGTTTGACCGTGCGGTGGTGATCGGAGATCACCGGACCGCGGGCGGTCAATCGAACCTCGTCGGGATCGCACGCACAAGGAACCCTCGGCTGGACGCCGAGGGTGGCGATCGACCCTAGGGCTCGATCGCCGGGCACGCATGGAGGAGCCTCGGCTGGACGTCGAGGCATGCGATCGAGCTGGGCTCGATCACCGGGCAGCCGCGGCTGGAACCGCGGTGGGTGCGCTGGGCGCACCGCCCTCCTCGGCGGTGGCGGTGAGTCGCCGGACTCACCGCTGGGGACTGTTACGAACAGCCCCGGGGGGATGCATGTGCATCCCCATGCGATTGCTATATGCGATCGCGAGCCCCGTATGGGGGCTCGGATAGGGCACACGCGGGGGCTTGCCTGCGTGGTGTGTTCGGCCGAGCTCTGGCTCGTACGGTGGTTCGCGAGTTTTCCGGCGAAGGGATTTTGATCGGGGTCGTGTTTCCGCAATTCCGTTGACCCCAGGATATCGATTTCCAACACTTTCATGGTGTCAGTGTCATTAGCTTCCTCAATTGCAGCAACGACAAAATCAAACTTCGGTTGAAGAGATCGAAGTACGTTCTCCACAATGCGGTTTTCTTCCAACTTTTCACCATTTCTCTCAAGTTGGTTTGTCACCGAAGTGACTCGAGAAATATAGTCGTGCACCGCCTCAGATTCTTGCATATTCAAGACCTCAAATTCCCCTCAAAGGTTTTGAAGTCGTACCTTCTTAACCTTCTCCATGCCTTTGAAAGTATTTTCAAGGATGTCCCATGCCTTCTTCGCCGTAGTGGCTTGGGCGATCTTCTCGAACATGTTGTCATCCAAACTAAGTTGGATAAGCGAAAGCGCCTTCTGGTCTTTGACTTTAGCATCTTTCGTCGCCTTCTTGATAGCTTGGCTTGCGGCTGCCAAGTTATCCGGTTCTACATATTCTTCTTCAATGGCATCCCACACATCTTGTCCACCAAGAAATGCCTTCGTTTGGATGCTCCACTTTTCATAGTTATCCTTCGTGAGCTTTGGGATTTGGAAAGATCCACTCGTGTCGGCCATCTTTAATCGGTGTCTATGATACCACTCTGTTGCACAGCGGATATAAAAGTAGGGTGAAGGATAACAAAAACACAAAGTAAAGAAGAAGATGTTTCGAGGAGAACACACACTATTTTAGTTCTCAACTCTAAAACACTTCTAATACTTTTATTTTCTTCACTTATATACTAAAATGATTAACATGTCTCCTATTTATACTAGTAGGAGAATATGAAAGTTCACACCATTATTAACTAGATACATGAAGAGACACCCTTTAAGATTCTTGAATGTTGAAGAGGCACCCCTTTAAACTTCCTATAATGAAGAGACACAATTCTAGAAGATATAGATTAACTTTCAACAGGTAAACTTATTTAATAAATAAGTTGTTAATTTATATGAATAAAATAGTTATGTAAATTTATAAAATCTTAATTTATTTGGCAATTTAAGATCATATATAAATAAAATTACACATGTTATATATACTAAAAAATAATTAGATTAATAAAGTAATAAAATTTGGAAATTTTGTATATATATAAAAGATAATAATTTTACAGATATTTTGATATTTTATTGTTTAAGTTATAAGAGTTTATAAATTTTAAAACAAATATTAAAATACTTATAAGCTGTTAAACAATTTATTTTTAAATTTATTTTTAAGTTTTATAAAATTATTTTTAAAAAATTATTAAACAAATTTTAAGAGCTTAATTTTTATAAAATCTTTTTACCAAGCAAATATTAAAAGCTTATAAAATTTAACAAACACACTGTTAACCAGCTTCATAAAATTTGGGTCATGGTTCATACCATGCTTATTTACTAATAAAAAAAGTTCAGATCTCACACGGATTTTCCAAATAAAAATCACATTAGTCGAAAGGGCCTCTTTATTCCCCCATCAACGGGCTGGTTAAGTTCAGGTCCTCCCCTCTTACCAAGAAAGACCGGTCCCTCTGGTCATGGGAAATAAATTAAGAGCTGCACCCCTTTAACGTTCCAGGCCAGCCCATGAAAATAGGAGAAAACTTGGGCCTCGCAGCAGGCCCAAAATTTTATTTAGAATTCATAATCTAAAGAGCAAAATACTAGTATTTTTTATTTTTTTTATGTGATTGAACTAAAAAAAAAAAAGTAAAATACTCTTTCTCATTCATATTTTCACAATTAAAAAAAGAAATTCATTTACTTATTTTTTTTCCAACCTATTAAAAAAGGAGGAATTTAAAGACAAAATGAAATATTTCAAAAAATAAAGATGGTAGCACACGTTTTGCACATTCCAAATTAGAGAAGTAAAATACACCTAATAAATTATACAGATCCCAATTAACGAATTGTATTTTTAAATTGCTGTTATTCTTACTGATCCCAATTCAAATTTAATCTCATTTTATTATAAAGTACGTACCATAGTGGAGTATTTGTATATTATATAGATTTTATCAATTTATTATATAATATTATCCAAAATCAATTGCAGTATACACTATTACACTGTACTTTTCACTTTCGCTAGCACGAGAAACCTCATCTCTCTCCCTCTCTCCATTTACACTCGGTGCTAACTCAATTTCCCTCTCGAACCGGGTATGATTTTACGTTTTATCGAAATTCTGAATTATCGCGTTTTTTATCGTCCTGTTTGTTTTAGTGTGTGTTTTCGGGAACTTTCAGAATTCTGTATCGGAGGGTTAAGTTTTTTTTAAATAACAACGAGGTGGTTTGATTTTTGTACATGGATAATATTTATTTTGATGTAGATAATGTTTGTTCTGTATAATTAATCGTCTCGCATTTTTTGATTGTCATATTTGTTGAAGTTCCCTTTTCCAGGTAACTTTCAGATATGTGTATCGATGTTTATGTAAAAATTGTGATGTTGATGTTTAGGTGGCTTGTGTCTCACTCTCTCGTACTCATGCTTTAAGCGTGGGACCACCCTCGTACACCTCCAATATCGAAATTATTCCAAGATTTTATCTTAAAGAAATATCAAAATGATTCATGTTCGTTCTGGTTGCTTACTTGGTGTTGAGAGGCAGGGCAATTTTAGGTCATGAATAAAAAATTCTGTGTGACAATCTCTTTGCGTCGGATGGTAGTACCTTTTTCCTTAACATTATATGTGGATCACTATGAGTCGTTTTTCTTCAGCATTCGAATTTTGAAAACATGTAATGATATTTGCTTAATTCGCCGAGTCTTCTTGCTTTGGTTTGGGCAGAAACTATTCCGAAAAAATGATGAAGAGCATTGGGAAAAGGGGAATCCATTACTTGCAGAGGCTAAAGGACGCAAATGTTTCCAAGGATTTGATAGAGAATGGTCAAAAACGTGTTATCGAGGCATCTTTGACACTCATCCGTGAGAGAGCAAAGCTCAAGGTATACATGATCTCGTAAACTTCTTATCTCATTATTTTTTTTAATGAAAAATGCACGTATATTACGTCTGATAATCGGAAGATCGAACATGAGCAAGTATGGCTTTTCTCATGCTGATACTCAAACATTCTCATCTGAGAAGCGATTATTTCTGTTTAAAATTTTAATTTCGAAGTAGTATATTTGTTCACTCCATACATATAACAGGGGGAACTATTAAGAGCTTTGGGAGGTGTTAAGGCATCGTCATCTCTTCTTGGAGTCCCTTTAGGACACAACTCTTCGTTCC
The DNA here is from genome assembly GCA_954870475.1 of Euphrasia confusa. Taxonomy (NCBI): domain Eukaryota; kingdom Viridiplantae; phylum Streptophyta; class Magnoliopsida; order Lamiales; family Orobanchaceae; genus Euphrasia; species Euphrasia confusa. The sequence continues at coordinate 13,139,082 of OX940954.1, forward strand.
TCCAGGGGCCAGCATTTGCACCTCCTCGTATAAGAGAAGCCATTTGGTGCGGGAGCACGAATTCCGCCACTGAAGAAGGTAACAACTTACAGGCTTTTTTTCCTCTGTAATTATCATGAACAAAATACAACTTATAAAAATCTATAGCTGCCAAAAATTCAAAATAAAATAATAATTATAAAATATTATAAATCGACAAGTTCTCCAAAGGTCTCAGTATAGAAGGCATATTGTTTTTAATTTTATTGAAGTATGTAATTTGTCTTGTTATAATACAAGTTTCTCTTTCATAAAAATCATTTCTGATACTATGCAGGTAAAGACCTTAGCGACCCACGGGTTCTAACCGACGTTGGTGATGTGCCCGTTCAAGAATTACGCGATTGTGGAGTGGATGATGATAGACTGATGAACCTCATCAGTGAATCTGTGAAGCTAGTTATGGAACAAGTAAGCTAGTGATTGGCGGTAGTTTGCTGTCTATAATTATTTAAATATTTAATGCATTTTTTAGGATCCATTGCGGCCTCTGGTGCTTGGGGGGGACCACTCTATTTCGTATCCTGTGGTGAGAGCAGTTTCTGAGAAGCTCGGTGGACCAGTTGATATTCTTCACCTTGATGCTCATCCTGATATTTACGATGCTTTTGAGGGGAACAAATACTCTCATGCATCCTCCTTTGCTAGAATTATGGAGGGTGGTTATGCTCGTCGACTTTTGCAGGTAAATAAATTTGATACAGTTTTTATTTATGGAAATGGGGTTGCAGGCAAAATTCAATGATATATGATTTTAAAAAAAGCCTAAATGTACATTGTAATTTCATATGTTATCGACACGAAGTTGTAATCAGAGATAAGTTTAATAGTAGCTTCTTTACCAATTTTATCAAAAACATATTTCTCAATGTTCGAAAACGAACAAGTGTTGAAGCAATCATATATCATTCGGTTGCGTACTCAATTTTCTATTATTATCATCGTAAAACTGAACTTTTTTATACTCTAGTAGCAACCGACAAAGTCAAATGATCTTTCTGTTTTTGTGTTGTGAAATTTTAATATTCAACTATAAGAAACATAATGAGGGACAGTAGCCCAGAAGTTCAGAACCCTTAACCTCAATTCCTCCCTCTTCTTATCAATAGATTTTACTTGGAATACCTTCTTGTCTAAATTCTGCCGGTGAAGACTTGAAAATCGTAGTGTTGGATGTTACTGGTAGCCAATGGAATCTCATGTAATGCTTGCAGGTAGGAATTAGATCGATAACAAAGGAAGGAAGGGATCAAGGGAAACGGTTTGGTGTGGAGCAATATGAAATGCGGACATTTTCCAAGGATAGGCAGCTACTAGAGAATCTGGTCCTCTCTCTCTCTCTCTCTCTTGATGCTTAAGTGTTTGGGATAATACAAAAGCCTGATATGATGACAATATAAAGAGCAGTTAAATTTTCAAAATTACAAAATACCCCTTTTTTATTTTGTATTCTTAAGCACAAAACATTAAAAAAAATCATGTTTATAAATTTATTACATATATATAGCACTGTTTTAAATATCAGGGGTATTTTCACTATTTTGTAATTTTGAAAGTTGGCTAGTTTGTTTTTTCCTTTTTGTTTTCTTTTATTGCTTAACGGATCAATAATGAAATGCAATTCTTAAGAATGTATTGCTAGGCAATTGCAGAAGACTTCTAGTGGATTCTCATTAGTTCTGATTTCTGGAGAAAGACACGACCTTATGAATTTGAATCCTTATTTCTGTTCTTTAAATGATTTTGGTTGTGTGAATCTCATTTCCTCTATCATATAGACTGTACATTATGGATAATATCCCTGAGGTTGTGGGTAAATGACAAAACAAATAGAGATGTTTGAAAATTCCCTTGAGATTTGACTTTTTATTACATTCTTCTCCTTTCATAAGCAAAAACATCTCAAACGTCCCTAATGATTTTATTCCGAATCATTGTTTTTCCCCCTTTTATCTTCTTCTTTGTATTTCACCAAACTTCTGTGGTAGTTTTTGTAACTATCCGAAAATAATTTTACTTAGTTTTAACAGTTTGAGAGCAATGGCATATAGAATATGAACAATAAAACCGAACACTTGAAAAAAAAACATAATTCACAATTGTACATGCAGTCTGATTGTATATTTTTATTTTATTTTTGTCAGAAACTTGGTGAAGGTGCAAAAGGTGTTTACATCTCGGTGGACTTGGACTGTCTTGATCCGGCATTCGCTCCTGGAGTATCCCACATAGAGCCCGGGGGGCTCTCTTTCCGCGACGTCTGCAACATACTTCACAACCTGAGAGGTGATGTCGTTGCTGCTGATGTCGTCGAGTTCAACCCGCAACGGGACACTGTTGACGGGATGACGGCCATGGTTGCTGCTAAGCTTGTAAGAGAATTGGCCGGAAAGATGTCAAAATGAGCTGATCGGTTCGGGTCCCAACACAATAATTTTATCATATTTGCTGTGGTAAACAGCTTCCTTTTAGAGCCTTGAATTCGGATTTTCCAAATTTCAATAATAGGGTGTGCCAGGATCCAGATTGCGTATTATTTTGTTTGGTCATGAGATCATCCCTCCTATGTGGAGTGTGGACATTACAGTATCTTTTTTATGGCATTGAGGATCTTGGGTCGGGCATAAACTTGTGTAATCTATAGTTGTATTGTTTTTGTTATGGTTAAGGTGAGCTATTGTTTTATAAGGTTATTACTAATGTTAATACGAAATAGATTTTTTGTTTCAATTTCTTATTTTTTTTATAATTTGGCATTATTATAATATTTTTAAGTTATAGTAAAGTACTATAATTTAGGGATAAATGTACTTTACTACCCAAAATTTTAAAATTTTGATAATTTGCTACTTCGAACATGTTCTTTTGGACTTAATTAAATTAAAATAAAATAAACAAAAAATAATTTGAATCTATAATTTTAAATATAAAATCTAGTTATCGTCATAATATTATAAATTATATATAAAATCTAGTTACCGTCATAATATTATTAATATGTTTAAAAAAATATTTAATAATTTATATAAATTATTATTATTTTTATAAAAAATCAATTCAGTTCAGTTCAGATCGCTTAAGTTCAGTTCAGTTCAGTTCAGATCGCTTAAGTTCAGTTCAGTTCAGTTCAGCCAGTTTCAGTCCAAAAGAACAGGTCGTTCATGGAGAAATTTGCTCTGACGACTAATTGAGGATGTGCCAATAATGAGAAAATGAGGTATACCTTTACCTGAAGACGTGCCAATGAGAAAATGAGGTATACCTTTACCTGAAGACGTGCCACTCAGAAAATAATATTCTTCGTACATTATTTAGATCGATTAGTGAGATTACGTCTTCGACGTAAGATACCAACTTTTCGCAAAGTCGGTGTAAAAAGCAAATCCTCGAAGAGTCGAACCACTCAGCGCGCAGATCAATACTTGGCGCCTAAGAAAGGCGCACGGATCAATACTCGGCGCCTAAGATGTTTGCGCTGAGTTCCACGTATAAGCACGCCTGGAAGCAAACACTCTCAGAGAAACACACTCTTAGAGAAATACTCAAGATTCTCGGAGAACCACACTTTCAGAGAATTCCACTCTCATATAAAAGTACTTAAATCACAATTTTGAATTCTTGGAGAGCAAAGTAGATTTGAGACAAGCTAAGAGATATGTAATATATTTCATTTCATTGAGAATAAAACGAAACTATTACAAAGTAGAGAAAGGTAGACAAAACGATCAAAGGATGCAGACCAAGTGACGCAGTATTCTAGCAAACCAAGGATCCACCGCTTTGCGCCTAGAGCTAAATCACATAACTCTAGAGAATGGCGCTCAGCGAAAAGCTACTACACCAAAACTCTCTCACGGAATGCGCAACAAGCGACAATCCTAAAACTCCTAAAATAAACTTAGTAAAAACCCAATTTCGAAAAAGAGAGTACAAGAAGTGATTTTCCAAATCGGGAACTAGGGTATTTATAGGAGTGCCGCACGTGAGAACGCCGGAGGAAAGTGATCCTCATTGGTTACACGTTCGGCTGACGTCAAACGTAAATTCTTGACGTCACACTTCCAGAACCATCTTCGAATCTTAAATCTTCGAATTTTCGAATCTTCAAATCTTTGGTTCTGGGCGCGCTTCAACGTATGCACAGCTCAAATGCTTGTCTACACTTCAACTTCATTTTAACATGAAAATCTTCTAAGTGTTGAAGTTGGGCGTGTCGTCATCTTCATTGCATTTGAAGAACGTTGAATCAGCGCGGCTTCATTCCGGGACGCTTAATCCTCCAAGCGCATACCATGCGCATTCTCAGAGAATTGCATACTCAGAGAATTGCATTATTAGAGAACTGAAAGGTCTATTCTCAGAGAATTGACAACACCAGTAATCCCATCCAAGGCGCCCCGCGCATGCTACTTCAAGGATGGAGCTATGCGCCTAATGCGCCATGCGCCTGATGCTTCCAGCTCAAGGTGCCCAACGCTCTCTTCAAAAACTCAGCTACGATCTTTAATCCCTTGAAAACGTCATTCTCTGAGATTTTAGATCTGCAAAATAGATTCACAAGAAAATACAACAAGTTGTCGCTAAAACATACATTTACAATTAGATATTTATAAGTAAGTCAAATGCAAAATTATGATTTTTTGATTTCTCTCAAAACATAATACAACTCCATATGTCTGATTAATAAGAATAAGAATTAATAGGTGTGTACTGACCACACTTTTAAATGTAAAAAATAATATATTGTGTTTTCACAATTTTTAAAATTTATTGGTGTACATGCATAGTATATACTTTCTCTATACTAGAGCTATAGTCACACGTCGTCAACGCTGACTTTTTTTACCGTCCAATATATATAATAAACGATATACAAAAATTATGAAAAAATAACTTAAATAAAATTTAACTATTAAATTTTATTTTAGTTATTTTTTCATAATTTTGTTATACCGTTTATCATATGTATTGGATGTTCAAAAAAAGTTCACCTGTGACTATAGATTTGGGACGGAGAGAGTATATAATAAATTTATAAATTATTCTAAACAATTCATATTTATTTATTTTCTTAAATGATTTTGGTGATCATATTTGTGTAAGACAATAATATATTTATTTTTAAATAATTATGTTAAAATATGTACTACAATATTTATTTTTACCTTTTTCAATTAGTTTATAAATTTAACTTATTACTACTTTAATTTATAAGCCATACGAAAACAACGTTAATAAATGTTTAGGAGGAAAATAGAGTTTTTTTTTTTTTTTAATTAAATAATCAAACAATCATTCTAAAATTAAGCATTTACCTAACATTAGAGAAAATCAACTACGGCCACCTCACAAGGTACGTACGTATATACACTTTTATGCCTATAAAAATAAGGTGATAGCTCTATACAGAAATGTATCAATTAGGAGAACTTCAAGATTTTGATGAAGATGAAGTCGGTCAATGTAGGCTTGATCGTGCTCGTGTTGTTGCTGATGGTCGTGGCTTCAACCAGTCGTTATTACGAGATTCAGAATGAAATGAACGATTGCTATCTACTATGCATCAACAAACTTCTGTTCAGGTGCAGTGCAAGAAACAAATGTCATCGTGATTCGTGATGTCACAAATGATTGTACACAGTTCATATATATATATATATATATATAGTCTTGTGAGATTTGATCACTTCTCTTTCTTGTATGGTAAGGTTATATACAGCCCGTTCACATTTGAAGGGCCCTGCCAAATTATGAAAATGGGGTCTACTAATTTTTTTTTTAATTAAAACAAAAATTTTATTTTAAAAATATAAGAAAATGTTAAAAAAAAAATTACAAATATTCTCTTTACGTACAACTAAAATCAAATAAAATATTATTTAAAATACATGAATATCAAACAAAGTAAATACTATGAAAACTAAAGAAAAAAATAGAACTTAATATTTTTTTTCCAAACAAATTATTATATAAAAAAATCATTATATTATATAAATAAGAAACATTCATGTAAAAAAAACAGTAATTCTAAACTTTAAATTTGTTAATTTATACAATTGACAAAAACATAGAAAATTAAATCAATTTTTAAAAATTTTAAAAATCTTTTAAAATTTATTTTTAGAGAAATTACTAAATAAACATAGAATTTTGTTGGGAAAACACTACACTGATTAAATTTCATATTACCCTAAATAATAAAAACTGCAATTAAAATTAATTGAGCTCCTTCAAAATTACTAATAATTAAGTTACATTACTCTAAACAATTAAGATTACAATTAAAATTAATTGAGTCCAATTAAGACCATGTTTATTGCTAAGGTCGTCACGCCCTCTTTCGCTACAAAACAAAATTTAAATAATAAAATATTGAGAAAGTGATTTTGCCTTCCACAACCCGGGCGCCTCAAGGGCGTAAATATTTAATTCGTTGTTAACCTTACACGTGTCCATTACAATTAATTAATATTGTAAATTTGAAAATTAAAAAAGATATAATATTATTATTAATAAAAATTATATATATATATATATATATATATATATATATGTTTTGTCCTTGCATTTAAAAATAATATTTAAATATTTTATCAGAATTTTAAATTTTTGTAATTCTAATGTTATTATAAAAAATATAAATTATTTAGTTTATATTATTTTTTATTTTATTTATAATTAATATAATTAAAATGTACTATTTTTTTATTAATATATTATTTTATTTATATTAATATTAGTTTATTAATAATAATAATTTAATAACCAAAATTAAATAATTGAGTAATTAAATATTTAGGTTATAGGTTGTGGATAAAGTATGAAAAAATGAAAAAATTAAATTGAGTAGTGGATGATGACGTGAAGGAGAGTACAATGATTTTTTTATTAAAAGGTTGGGTTGTGTAAGGTCATGGATAAACATGGTCTTACACATAATAATTAAAATTAATTGGACCCAAGGCATACACATAGTAAATTAATACTATACAATTTTATTTATTTAAATATATATATATATAATAAAAAGATGGGCCCCTACAAAGTTGAGCCCTGGGCCGTCGCACCCTAGGCCTATAGTAGTACTTTGTACCAGACTTAAAACAAAATTTTTGTATTTTACAAAAAAAAAATATGTCTAACTCTAGAACAAAGAAAGTATTTTAAAATTTCATTTATGTCTTACTTTCATTAAGCCAAAATATTAATTAGTTCTCAATGGCAATGCACTAAAATGCCAAAATATTAAAGTAGTATAATATATAATATCTTATATATTTATAAATTATTGTTATTAAACATGTAACTTAGTCAATTTATTTTTAATTTATTAAAAAAATATTATTTTTTATTTAATTCAACATTTTTATGAAATAAATTTGTTAACTTCTAAGGGCTTGTTTGGTAATCAAGTTAACTGCATGATAGTTAAGTTATCCACAATATTATCATTCATTTAGGCCCGTATTAGATAATGGGCCCTGTCTAAATTCCTATTTACCTTCTATCGAGTTATCATCCCCAAATGTGATGGGTTGGGGAGTCCTAGTCCAACATTAATTCAGATTGAATAAAAAAAAATTTATCGTCTTCAAAAATTCTTCAATCTCATGTGTGGTGCACTAACAAAATATATATTTTATTTATAAATAAAATATATTTGAAAATAAAGATCTAAAATTATCTCAACTCATCTTTTACCTCTCATCTGAATTCAAGTTTTTTCTACAACACAACACCATATAACATAAATAATACTAATCATAATTAGAAACCAACAATTAAATTCTCTCAAAAACCTGTAAAACTGGTAGATCTTAGCCGAAAGATTACAATTTTTCAGATCTCTTTGGTCCCTCTCGAAGATTATAATTTTCAGATCTATTCGGCCCTTATCGAAAGACTACAATTTTCAGAACTGGTGAAATTACGTCTTCGACGTAGGATACCAACTTTTCGTGAAGTCGGTCTTAAAACAGTCTTCGTTCGCTCAACCACACTCCGTTAACACGCTCTTGAAGTAATGTGTATAAGATCGAACTCAAAGTAGTTAAGTAGTGAAGACAAGAGTATGTAATAGTTTCATTTCATTGATAGACAAAACTAACTATTACACTTGTGGAGAAAGGTAGACGGAATGATCAAGAGTCGTATCTCAAGTGACGCAGCACTCCAACGAACTAATGATCTAGTACTACTACACCTAGAGCTAAATCACATAACCCTACTAGTGGTGCACAGCACAAACAACTACCAAAACTCTAAGGCTCAGTGCCAACAAACAACGATAGCGATACTCGCACTACAAAAAAACCAGGGAATCCCTACGGGGATTCCCTACGGCAATTTTCCCGTAGGGATTCCCTACGGCATTCCCTACGGGAATCATATTCAGAGTTCCCCTACGGCATTCCCTACGGCCTCAGCCGTAGGGGTGACTCCCGTAGGGAATTCCCGTAGGGAACTGCGCGCGAATGCGCGCGCATAGCTTCCCTCCATTGTCCCTACGGCCTCAGCCGTAGGGGAATAATAAATTCCCTACGGGAATTTTTCCCGTAGGGGTCCCCTACGGCTATTTCCCGTAGGGGAGAATTTAAAAATATTCCCTACGGCATTTGCCGTAGGGGAATTGTTTTTTTTTTTTTTTTTAATATCCATTTATATAATAATAAATAAATTAAATATTATTATAAAATTATGCTAAATTATTTGAAATGTTTTTTTAAACCAATATTTCACTAAATAATAAATTACAACTAATCAATTATAATTTTATAAAAATAATTAATTACAAAAATTATACAATTACGCAAAAAATTACGTAATTTTATAAAAATAATTAATAACAAAAATTATACAATGTTGGTTCAACATTTTGACAAGTTTTTTTTAAGCACTACGCAATTATACAACTAAACAATTATAATTTTATAAAAATAATTAATTACAAAAATTATACAATTACGGAAAAAATTACGCAATTTTATAAAAATAATTAATAAAAAAATATACAATTACCCAAAAAATTACGCAATTTTATAAAAATAAACAATTACAAAAATTTCGGAATTTAATATATTTATAATTTGATATATATATATATATATATATATATATATATATATATATATATATATATATATATATATATATATATATATATATATATATATATATATATTGTATTTTATCTTATTATTACATTATACTACCTAACTAATATAGATTAATGAATACATATATATTATCTTTTCAAAATTGTACATATAACTCAGATAGCCCAGCGGTTATCTTCCTCCTCTTCACCCTTGAGGTCCAAGGTTCAAACCCTGGGCTATGCAATACACATTATTAATTAATATAAAGAGGGCTGGGCTTGGGTCGGGCCTTGGGTGGTATAGAAATTGTCGGGCCATGGGTTGTGGGTCGGGCCGATGGCCCGAGCAACATACGGCCCGCCCGTAGGGATCTCCCCTACGGCTCTAAAATTCCCGTAGGGAATCTGTTCCCTACGAGGGAACCCCTACGGCGTGATTCCCGTAGGGGATGCCGTAGGGAACCCTGTTCCCTACGATTTTTTGCGGATTTCCCTACGGGAATGGCCGTAGGGAATCCGCGAATTTTTTGTAGTGTCGAATATCAGGTTTCGTTCTCTCAAAATCGTCAAGTGAAGTCTTCAGCTTCCATGGGTTTATATAGGAGTGCCGCACATGTGGAGCGCTGATGTGGAGCAATCTCACTGGTTACATGCTTGGCTGACGTCACAAATCCATGGATGACATCACTTTTTGTACTTGGATTCTAGAATCTTGGAATCTTGAATCTTTGATTCTTGAATCTTCGAAACTTGAATCTTCAATTTCTTCGACTTCAAACTTCAACTCTATCTTGACTCCATCGATCTCAATACTTCGTCTTCAACTTCATCGTGATGATCACTCGTCGTTGATGTTGGAATTCGATATCCCGGGTTATCAAAATTGCGGAACCGATAACCCGAACGAACCCTTCGCCGGAGATCATACGAACGCCGACTCATCCGCCGGAGTCCGGGCTTTGGAGACCATGCATCCGAAGACGCACAGCCCGCCCCCACCCGAACCCCCGCGAGCCGGGGTTCATACGATCGAGCGATCGATCGCGCGCCGGCGATCGATCGGGGTGGGGCTGTTCGACAGCCCCCGCGGCGGGTCCGGCGACCCGCCGCCACCAGGAGGCCCCCGCCTTCACGGCGGGGTAGGGCACGGCACCAGCCCGTGCCCTAGCGATCGATCCCGTGATCGATCGCACACCCTCGGCCCAGCCGAGGGTTCGCCCCCACGCCCCACGGCCGAAACCCTAGCCGGGCGATCCGCGGTCCGGTGGCTTCGCCACCACCGCGTGATCGTTCGTCTAATCCGGGCTTCGATCTTCGGATCTTCATCCTACGATATTCTCGATAAAAACAAATCGAACAATAATCAAGGGGTTTAGATATTGTACCTACGATTCGTTGTTCGGAGAAACGAAATCGACGACCTCGTGATCTTCCCGCGTATTCCTTGCACTCCGTTCGAACGTCGGGTGGGCGACGAGCTATCGAACTCCTATGGATCCTCTTCACTCTCCAAGACTTTATGATTGGCGTATCTTATGTTTTTCTCTCTTATGAAAAAGTGAAGACCATGTAGTGCTTTTATAGGCTACGAGGGGGATCAAAAGGAGATTAAATATTGGGCTTCTAATATTGAAAATTAAATTGGGTCCAACCCAAATCCATTAATTCTTATCAATATTAATTTTATTTATTTTCCACTATATAAATAAAATTGCACTCCCAATATTTATCCATATTATATCAAATAATATTTCTCCAACTTAGTATTATTTATTCCGTGTATTTAAGATTTAAATATCCATGAATAAAATTTATTTATTGCTTAATAAATTTATTCATCTCTTATATCCGAGAATAGTACCACTCAACCTTATTTATTATGCGGAACAAATCCACTCGCGAGGTTTACATAATAAATCCTTATGAGCTCATCTCGGGGATATTATCAACCCTTCCGGGATACACTGTCCCTTCAAGAATTCACGGCATGCCATATATAAAATATAGTGACCCAACTTAACCGGTAATTAACCCAATAATTAAATCGGTTAATTCCTTTGGTAAATCAAAGTCACTTATATTAAATATACACACCCGCAATTGTTTCAGGGATTAAGAATAAAATACTCCGAGACTTAAATCAATTATCACAGAGCAATCCTAATTGATAAGTCTCAAGCGATCCGCTCAATACACCAAGTGTACAAGTGTGATAAAATAATTAAGATAAATTATTTTCTCTCTCACACAACGACTATACCGATGGATTGGTCCGTGTCCATCTAGGTCGTGAGCAACTGTTCGATTAAATACGAGTAACCGATAGTATGATCTTCTGTGTGCCCATGCAACACCATACTAACTACAACGTATAAAATCCAGGACTATAATTTGCATGTATTTAATTAACAATAATTAAAAGCAAATGAATGTCTGTAATTAATAGGTAAATGAAAGTGCATACAGAGTTCAGAATACTCAAATCTAGACATTAAGTATACTTCTCCATCAATCTCCCACTTATACTAAGGTCTAGTCTTATCCTCCAAACTTCTGACTCCCAAACCCTCCAAGTGCTTGAAATAAACTTCCTTAGGAAGTATCTTGGTGAAAGGGTCCGCTAGGTTGTCCTCCGAAGCTATCTTGGTGACTATCGCATCGCCCCTCTTGACGATGTCTCGAATCAGGTGGTACTTGCGCTCTATGTGTTTCATAGCACTATGGGACCGTGGTTCCTTACTGTTTGCCACTGCACCGCTATTATCACAATAAATTGTCATAGCCTTGGGCAAACTCGGAATCACATCTAAGTCCTGGAGGAAATTAAGGAACCAAACTGACTCTTTCGCTGCCTCTGAGGCTGCAACGTATTCAGCTTCCATGGTAGAGTCTGAAATGCACTTTTGCTTAACACTCCTCCATGATACGGCTCCACCTCCCATAGTGTACACATAGCCTGATGTCGACTTTCGCCGGTCCTTATCAGCTTGGAAATCCGAATCCGTATAACCCAAAGGAATCAGATTGTCTGCCCCGTAACTTAGAACATAATCCTTAGTATTTCGCAAATACTTGAAAATGCTCTTTACGGCAGTCCAGTGAGCCTTTCCAGGGTTACTCTGATATCTCGCTACTACGCCAACTGCATAGCAGATATCAGGCCTCGTACATAACATTGCATACATTAAGCTTCCCACAGCCGAAGCGTAGGGAACTGCTTTCATTTCATCTTTCTCCTTTTGTGTCCGAGGACACATTTCCTTAGAAAGATAATTTCCTTTACTAAAGGGTAGTTCACCCTTCTTGGAATCTTGCATGTTAAAACGAGCCAGAATCGTGTCTATGTAAGATTGCTGGGATAGGTACAATGTTCTATTCCGGCGATCCCTTATAACCTTGATCCCTAGAACATGTCCGACTTCTCCCAAATCTTTCATATCGAATTGTCTAGACAACCATCCCTTTATGTCTGATAACATTTTCACACTGTTGCCAATGAGAAGAATGTCGTCTACATAAAGCACGTGAAACACCACCTTCTTTCCATCACGTTTCCAATACACACACGATTCGTCCATGCTTTGACTGAATCCAAAAGATTGGACCACTTCGTCAAACCGCAGGTTCCACGATCTCGAGGCTTGTTTCAATCCATAAATGGATCGATTAAGCTTGCACACTAGATGATCTCGCCCCTTAGCAATGAATCCTTCTGGTTGTTTCATATAAATCGTCTCGTCAAGACTTCCATTAAGGAAAGCTGTCTTGACATCCATTTGCCACACCTCATAATCCATATGAGCTGCTATGGATAAGAGAATCCGGATCGACTTTATCTTGGCTACCGGCGAGAAGGTCTCCTCATAATCGATTCCCTCTTTCTGAGTATATCCTTTCGCAACAAGCCGAGCTTTAAAGGTTTCAACCTTTCCGTCAGATCCTCTCTTTCTCTTGTAGACCCATTTACACCCAATTGGCTTCACGCCGCTTGGTGGTTCTACAAGATCCCAGACTTTATTAGAATCCATAGATTCTATTTCGGATTTCATTGCTTTCTTCCAAGAAGGCGCATCTATATCTTGTACCGCATCATCATAGGTCCAGGGATCGATTTCATGAACTCCAGGTCCAGAGTCCGAAGACTCACCCAGTCCAATCCATCTATCTGGTTGTTTAACAACCCTCCCACTACGACGGCGTTCCGGTGTATTAACAGTGACAGTATTAGGTGCAGGTTCTAGTGGTGTATCTATACTCGGTTCGGTTGTATCCAGGTCTTCCTCGTTACCTCTCAACTCATCAAGTATTATGTCACTTTTGGGCTTGTGGTCCATGACATAGTCTTCCTCTAGGAACCGAGCGTTAGTACTTATAACGATCTTCTGGTCCGTAGGACTATAGAACATGCCACCCTTAGTTCCTTTCGGGTATCCTACAAACAGCCGTATTTCTGATCTAGGTTCTAACTTATCGGCGCCTTGTCGCAACACATGTGCTGGACATCCCCAGATCCGAATGTGTTTCAAGTTAGGCTTACGCCCACTCCACAATTCCATGGGTGTGGTTGGTACCGTTTTGGTCGGAACCCTATTCAGAATGTACGCCGCTGTTTCCAAGGCAAGTCCCCAGAACATAACAGGTAAATCCGAGTAACTCATCATCGATCGCACCATCTCCATAAGAGTTCTATTCCTTCTTTCTGACACACCATTCTGCTGAGGAGTATATGGTGAGGTCAGCTGGGATTCAATCCCATTCTCTGCCAAGTATGCCTTGAATTCTCCAGACAGGTACTCGCCTCCGCGATCAGATCGCAGGCATTTTATGGATTTACCACGAAGGTTCTCCACAAGAGCCTTGAACTCTTTGAACTTGCCAAAGGATTCGCTCTTGCGGCTCATCAGGTATACATATCCATATCTTGAGTAATCATCAGTGAAAGTGATGAAGTACTCGTACCCTCCCCTTGCCTGAGTAGACATAGGTCCGCATACATCAGAGTGAATCAAATCCAATACTTGTTCAGCTCTTCGTCCTTTACCAGAAAAAGGACGCTTAGTCATTTTTCCCTCTAAACAGGATTCGCAGGTTGGAAGGTCCTCTCCTTCAACGCCAGTGATTAAATCATCAGCTTTCAACCTTTGAAGCCTATTCGAGTTTATATGACCTAGCCTTAGATGCCACAAGTATAATTGATTCATCTTAGAAGGTTCCTTTCTCTTATTGGTGTTCGTAGATGTGTTATTACTCTCGGTTAGTTGCATCGTGTTAGACTCAGGATTTAGCACATACAAATCGTCTATCAATGTACCAGAACAGATAATTTCACTATTTCTTCTTATGATCACAGAGTGGTCAAAAGAAACAGAATATCCATTCATAATAAGTTTAGAAACTGAAATTAAATTCTTTCTAAAGTTGGGTACATAAAGACAATTACGTAAAACTAAAACCCTATCACTACTGAAACGTAAGTGAACGTCTCCCACTGCAACAGCCGCCACCTTCGCGGCATTGCCCATGTAGACCACGATCTCTCCCTCTCTAAGTCTCCGGGTTTCCTGGAACCCCTGCAATGAATTGCAGACATGGTCAGTGGCACCCGTATCTACACACCAGGTGCTGGTAGATATCACCGCTGACAATGTTTCAGTGACTAAGGAAAATTTCGTACCTTTGATGAGAGGACAATCAGACCTCCAGTGCCCAGACTGCTTGCATCGATAGCACCTGCCTCGCGGCTTGCTCTTCCCAATCCGTGGTTTGGAACCACTGGGCTTCTTTGCTTGCACTTCTTCCTTAGCCATAAGAGCTTGTGATTTTCTGATCACACTTATGATTTTCATCCTTAAGTCATCGTTTTTAAGCGATTCCTCTAGTGGACGAAATACAATCAGTATGTCAATCACCTCTTCAGCAGTATCCACGCTATGTCTCAACATCATATTGAGGTCATTCTTAATGTCCTCATCAGTTGGGACAACAGCAGATATAGAAGGCTCGACAGTCTGAACAATGTCCAGATTTCGTTCCCAATCATCACCATATGGAACCGGTGAGTTTTCATCTTTAAGTATATCACAAAGTGGGGTCACAGTCATTCCTAACTTATAAGCACATAAAACAAACAAACAATTTAATATCCGATATTATCTCCCTCAAATAATATCATTAAATCACTAATCACATCTAAAATCCCATCAGGTAAGGCAAGCCACGTGGTGTGGACGTTTACCCACCCAAATGATTTAGCAATTAGATTTTCTTTGGTCATACATCGCTTATAGCGGAACCTCGTGGGGAGGAATACTATAAGGCGTATCTAAGTGTAAACCATTACTCAGTACCAAAGTAAATTACTTGGAATCGCTACATCACCGCAAGCCACGTGGTGTGGACGTTTACGATAACTTCACAACTCTTCATAATTACTTATAACAGTCTACATCAATTAATCCAAAGTCCGTCAGCATAGCAAGCCACGTGGTGTGGACGTTTACTATACTAAGAGACTTTTATAATTGACTCCCAATTACTTGATCCATTTAATCTCGTAAATCAAGACGTGGAGAATCATAAGTGAAACTCGAAGTTTCTAACCAGTGATTCACCATGCGAACGACCCTATCTCTCATAAATGAGGGAGCCGAGCAGACAAACGACCCATCTATCAAAGAATGGCACGAAAGTCTCTAATTTGTGTCCTCTACATGACCAAGTGGCTCTGGCTCCATTCCACTCCCCGGGGTGAGAATGAGTCGACTTGAAATCAGCTTTGGAAAGACAAATTAGGCATTGTTTGATAAACTTAATTAATGTTTCTCATAAGAAGAATTACAAGAACTCTCCTCTAATGACCCATCTATATAAACTTCAAAAAAGTTTATAAAAGTCACCAAGAGAGCAGCAATGGAGACCATGGGTATGTTTCCATACCCTCTCCCACTTAGCTTTTTACAATAAAGGGATACGCTATCTAGTGCATAAAAGTAAACACATATAGCATGCATACATGTAATAAAGCACATAGTATTATCACATAGTCAAAATAATACTAGAATATTATTTTCCGACTATTATGGCTTTACTCCATCTCCGTACGCATCTTCTAGTCTTTAGTCTTCGTTCCTTGAATGCTCCATGTGACGAGAATATTAATCTCCAATATTTAAATCCATTTATTTTTAATAAATCCAAAAGATACTTAATTAAAATTAAGTCAATCGAATAAATCAAAAATAAAATTAAATATTATTAATATTTTTATTTATTTTATATTCCCTTTCCACTTCATTAAATCTCTAGAATAATCTATCCAAGACCCTCTTGGAATATTCTAGATGATATCCATAATGAAATAAAGAAATAAAATAATTTAGGACTCTTATACTTTACAAATTTATTTTATTCCTAATCCATGAATATTCCCATGAGTAGGAATAATCAAATAGGAAAAATAAATTTAGTACTAAATTAATTCTTTTTCTATTTCTTGAATATTCCATAAAGAAATAATCAAAATAGGAAAAACCGAATTAAAATAGGAAAGTATATTTCCGGTAGGAGTAGCATGGGTTGGGAGACCCCACGCCACCCCCACCTCGTCCGATCGGCCAGCCGCGGGGAGGAGCGCCGCCGCCCAGCCACGCCGCCAACCACCGAACCGGTGGTAGCCGCGGCTAGGGCAACCAGCCCCTCGCCCTTAGCCATCGATCCGGGCTTCACCATGGGATCGATCCAATCGATCCCTAGCCCTCGTCCATCTCGTCACCTCGTCTTCTCCGGCGGTATACGATTCGTCGATCCAATCGCAAAATAAATTTACAAAAATCTAAATTACAATTCCGGTATCGATTCTATACACGAAATCGACCCTATACATTTTCCGGAAAAACAATGAACATAATAATAAATCCTAAATTCGGTCAACCCCCGAATTTTTACTATTACAAGCATTCACCACCAAAAAACGAATCTCGACATGTCCGAGAGTTTAATAAAACCAACAATCACATGACAAAATAATTAAACGAATAATCATCAAGCCATAATAGTCGGAAACCCTGCAAGGTAGAACAATTTTATCGAAAATACCGCGAACGTAAACCACGCTCTGATACCAATTGTTGGAATTCGATATCCCGGGTTATCAAAATTGCGGAACCGATAACCCGAACGAACCCTTCGCCGGAGATCATACGAACGCCGACTCATCCGCCGGAGTCCGGGCTTTGGAGACCATGCATCCGAAGACGCACAACCCGCCCCCACCCGAACCCCCGCGAGCCGGGGTTCATACGATCGAGCGATCGATCGCGCGCCGGCGATCAATCGGGGTGGGGCTGTTCGACAGCCCCCGCGGCGGGTCCGGCGACCCGCCGCCACCAGGAGGCCCCCGCCTTCACGGCGGGGTAGGGCACGGCACCAGCCCGTGCCCTAGCGATCGATCCCGTGATCGATCGCACACCCTCGGCCCAGCCGAGGGTTCGCCCCCACGCCCCACGGCCGAAACCCTAGCCGGGCGATCCGCGGTCCGGTGGCTTCGCCACCACCGCGTGATCGTTCGTCTAATCCGGGCTTCGATCTTCGGATCTTCATCCTACGGTATTCTCGATAAAAACAAATCGAACAATAATCAAGGGGTTTAGATATTGTACCTACGATTCGTTGTTCGGAGAAACGAAATCGACGACCTCGTGATCTTCCCGCGTATTCCTTGCACTCCGTTCGAACGTCGGGTGGGCGACGAGCTATCGAACTCCTATGGATCCTCTTCACTCTCCAAGACTTTATGATTGGCGTATCTTATGTTTTTCTCTCTTATGAAAAAGTGAAGACCATGTAGTGCTTTTATAGGCTACGAGGGGGATCAAAAGGAGATTAAATATTGGGCTTCTAATATTGAAAATTTAAATTGGGTCCAACCCAAATCCATTAATTCTTATCAATATTAATTTTATTTATTTTCCACTATATAAATAAAATTGCACTCCCAATATTTATCCATATTATATCAAATAATATTTCTCCAACTTAGTATTATTTATTCCGTGTATTTAAGATTTAAATATCCATGAATAAAATTTATTTATTGCTTAATAAATTTATTCATCTCTTATATCCGAGAATAGTACCACTCAACCTTATTTATTATGCGGAACAAATCCACTCGCGAGGTTTACATAATAAATCCTTATGAGCTCATCTCGGGGATATTATCAACCCTTCCGGGATACACTATCCCTTCAAGAATTCACGGCATGCCATATATAAAATATAGTGACCCAACTTAACCGGTAATTAACTCAATAATTAAATCGGTTAATTCCTTTGGTAAATCAAAGTCACTTATATTAAATATACACACCCGCAATTGTTTCAGGGATTAAGAATAAAATACTCCGAGACTTAAATCAATTATCACAGAGCAATCCTAATTGATAAGTCTCAAGCGATCCGCTCAATACACCAAGTGTACAAGTGTGATAAAATAATTAAGATAAATTATTTTCTCTCTCACACAACGACTATACCGATGGATTGGTCCGTGTCCATCTAGGTCGTGAGCAACTGTTCGATTAAATACGAGTAACCGATAGTATGATCTTCTGTGTGCCCATGCAACACCATACTAACTACAACGTATAAAATCCAGGACTATAATTTGCATGTATTTAATTAACAATAATTAAAAGCAAATGAATGTCTGTAATTAATAGGTAAATGAAAGTGCATACAGAGTTCAGAATACTCAAATCTAGACATTAAGTATACTTCTCCATCAGTTGAGGCTTCAGCATTTCATCGTCTTCATGGTCGTCGATAGTATTGAAGTAGTAAAATACCAATCCCACACGTAGTTGGCACTTGAACTCAAAGCACTTCGTTGACGTTGATGGTGGGATGAACAAACACCATGTACCAGTTGGCACGTAAGGTGAACATGGCATAACATGCGACCCGTGTCGCAAATGTGGTGAGGGCAATGTTGGAAATCGACTACCCGGGACATGTCCGTTCGACTACTCGAACATCCGGACAGGCCCAGTCGACATCCAGTGTGCCCACTGTGTTCACGACGAAGCCCCTGACCCGAATTGCACCCAGCCATCGCACCCGAGGCACGACCGCGCAAAACGAGAGGCTTCTGGCCTCTCTGTCGTCCGACACCAGAAGGTGTCGTCCGACAAGCCTGCCCACTGTCGTCCGACACCAGAAGGTGTCGTCCGACAAGCCTGTCGGCCGACAGTCAAACCTGTCGTCCGACACCCGTCGCGAACAGCGGCGGGATTCGCCCGTTCTGGCTGTTCCGATGCGATTTTCTCGTTCCGACTGCCATGCCGGAGGTCAGAAACCTCCCAGCAGTCCGAGAACATCACATCCAAACCACGGAACCCGATCTTAAATTCAAAGTATGATCAACGAGAAATTAGATCGAATTAAATTGCGGAATAGAGAATTCGATCTCATACCTCTCGGTCGATTGTTGAGACCTTAGATGCTTCTAACGTATGCCTCAGATCCCGTCTCCAACCGTTGTGTGGGCAACGATCCGCTGGAGTTCTCCCGTCTGTACTCTCCTTTCCAAGACCAGCGTATAAACTATTCTGTGAGAATAATTTTTATTTGCGTTAACTAATTAATTTAAACAGAGAAAAAATCTTAATTGCGCTAACACAATTATTTTTCTCTGCTGAAATGAATTGTTGCGGCGAATGTTAGGTCTTAGGAGAGTAAGGGAGGGGGTTTATATAGAGTTACGTTAGGGACCTTAGGATAAATTAATTAAGGGCTAAATTGAAATATTAATTAACTTGGAATACGTAAAAGCAATTCCTTAATTAATCGATTTCAATTTTAATTATTATTAACTCCACTATAAAATAATAATTGAATTCCCGAAATTAATTTTAATATTATTTCAACAATAATAATTCCGCCGAAATTACAAATACGACTTTCCCCGTGTTTAAGATATCGAACGTCCACGAATTTATTTAATTACTAATAATTAAATTAATTCGTCTCTTATTATCCGAGACTAGTACCGCTCATCCTTATTATCATGTGGAACAAATCCACCTGCAGGGTTTACATGATAAACTTTATGAGCTCATCTCGGGGACGTCATCAACCCGATAAACGGGACACGGTTTCCTGTCTATAATCTATAGCATGCCGTGGGTACAATTCCGATTCCCAATTTACCGAGTATCTCGACTAATCAATTAGTCTCACTCATTGGCATATTAAAGAACCGAGAATTGGACACACGCACCTATAATTATATAGGGATTAGGAATTCGTATATCCGTAATCTCTGAGGTCTAGTTCGATTACGTCGATTAGTATAAATCGAACGCCCTCCCGTGGTCCTGCTCAATACACCAAGTGTACGAGTGTAACATAATAGTCAAGACCAACTATTACCCAGTCACACTACGACGTACCGATGGATTGTCCCTGTCCATCTAAGTCGTGAGCTTCTGTTCGATAGTATACGAGTAACCGACAGTATGATCTTCCGCGTGTCTCCTCACGCCATACTGTCTACAACGTATATATCTAGGACTATTGCATTCAAGTACAAGATAGACAAAATGCCGACAGTTTGATTAATAGATAATGAAAAACACAGATAAGGAGTTCCATATTGTCACTAAACTAGACATTTAGAATATAACTCCATCAATCTCCCACTTATACTAAAAAGTCTAGTTGCCCTCTACCATACATCCGATACCCATCCCCTTCACGTGTCTCTTGAACGCTTCCGCTGGAAGTGCCTTCGTAAAGGGGTCAGCCAGGTTATCCGCTGATGCAATCTTGGTGACAACCGCATCGCCTCTCCTGACGATGTCTCTAATCAGGTGGTACTTGCGATCTATGTGTTTACTCGCATTGTGGGCTCGTGGTTCCTTTGCATTTGCCACTGCACCGCTATTGTCACAATAAATTGTGATAGCTCTAGGCATTTTAGGAACCACATCCAAGTCCAAAAGGAAGTTCCGGAGTCACACCGATTCTTTAGCTGCCTCAGAGGCTGCTACATATTCGGCTTCCATGGTAGAGTCCGAAATGCATTTCTGCTTAACACTCTTCCATGAGACTGCTCCACCTCCCAATGTGAACACATAGCCTGATGTAGACTTTCGCTGATCCTTATCAGATTGGAAATCCGAGTCTGTGTAACCAATAGGAATCAACTCGGACGCTTTGTAACTCAGAACATAATTCCTAGTCCTTCGCAGGTACTTAAGTATGTTCTTTACAGCAGTCCAGTGACCCTGTCCAGGGTTACTTTGATATCTAGCTACCATGCTCACGGCATAGCAGATATCAGGTCTCGTGCACAACATGGCATACATTAGACTTCCTACTGCCGAAGCATAAGGAACCTTCTTCATGTAATCTATCTCCTTTTGTGTTTTGGGACACATGTCTTTAGATAGATGAATTCCATGGCAGAAAGGTTGAGCACCTCTCTTGGAATTCTGCATGTTGAAACGAGCCAGAATCGTATCAATATATGAGGCTTGGGACAAGCTTAATGTTCTTTTCTGGCGATCCCTTATAACCTTGATCCCAAGAACATTCCCAACTTGTCCTAAGTCTTTCATATCGAATTGCTTGGACAACCATCCCTTTATGTCCGACAACATCTTCACATTGTTGCCAATTAGAAGGATGTCGTCTACATAAAGCACGAGAAACGCCACACTGTTTCCGTCACTTCTCCGGTATACACACGACTCGTCCATGCTTTGAATGAATCCATAAGACTGGATAACCTCATCAAACCGCATGTTCCAAGATCTAGAAGCTTGCTTCAATCCATAAATGGATCGGTTTAGCTTACATACTAGATGCTCTTGGCCTTTCTTGATGAAAACTTCTGGATGTCTCATGTAAATGGTCTCGTCAAGATTCCCATTCAAGAATGTTGTCTTGACGTCCATTTGCCACACCTCATAATCCATATAAGATGCTATAGACAAAAGAATCCGGATCGACTTTAGCATAGCTACCGGCGAAAAGGTTTCCTCATAATCGATCCCTTCTTTCTGAGTATACCCCTTCGCAACAAGCCTAGCCTTGAAGGTTTCAACCTTCCTGTCAGACCCTCTTTTTCTCTTGTACACCCACTTGCAACCAATGGCTTTTACACCTTTGGGCGGTGCTACAAGATTCCAGACCTGATTTGAATCCATTGATTCAATCTCAGATTTCATCGCCTTTTGCCAAGACTGAGCATCTTGATCTTTAAGCGCCTCGCCGTAGGTCCAGGGATCGGCTTCATGTTCTCCAGGTAACAAGTCCGAAGACTCACCTATAAACATGAACCTATCGGGTTGTCGAACAACCCTCCCACTACGACGACGCTCCGGTGTAACCTCAGTAACTACAGGTGCAGACTGTGGTGGCGTATCACCCGGTTGGGTTGGATCTAAGCCTTGATCGTCCCCTCTCAGTTCGTTTAGTATTATCTCACTCTTGGGCTTGTGGTCCATTATATAATCCTCTTCCAAGAACCGAGCGTTGGTGCTAACAACGATCTTCTGGTCCTCAGGACTATAGAATAGACCACCTTTCGTTCCTCTAGGATATCCTATAAACAACCGAATATCTGAACGAGATTCCAATTTATCAGCCCCATGCTTCAGCACATGTGCTGGACAACCCCAGATCCGAATGTGTTTCAAGTTCGGCTTTCGCCCGATCCACAATTCCGAGGGCGTCTTGGGGACTGATTTAGAAGGAATTAAGTTCAGGATATACGCCGCTGTTTCCAAGGCATATCCCCAGAACGAAACTGGTAGGTCTGAGTAACTCATCATAGATCTTAAAATTTCCATAAGAGTCCTATTCCTTCTTTCTGCTACACCATTCTGCTGGGGCGTGTATGGTGCAGTCATCTGGGAGTCAATCCCATTCTCTAATAAGTACGCCTTAAACTCTCCCGAGAGGTACTCTCCTCCACGATCAGATCGTAGAGTCTTTATGGTTTTACCATGAAGGTTCTCCACAAGAGCTTTGTACTCTTTGAACTTGTCAAAGCACTCGCTCTTGCGGCGCATCAGGTATATAAAACCATACCTTGAGTAATCATCAGTGAAGGTTACGAAATATTCATAACCTCCTCTCGCTTGGACAGATAAAGGCCCGCACAAATCAGAGTGAATCAATTCCAGTACTACCTTGGATCTATACCCCTTATCACTAAAGGGTCGCTTGGTCATTTTTCCTTCCAGGCATGATTCACAGGTTGGAAAGTCCTCATCTTTCACACCACTGAGTATTCCATCAGTTATCAACCTTTGAATCCTACCCAAGTTAATATGACCTAGCCTAAGATGCCATAAGTACTTTTGATTCATCCTAGAAGGTTCCTTTCTCTTATTGGTACTAGATGTGTTAAAAGACTCTACTCGTTGCATCGTGGAATAATCAGGATTCAGTATATATAAGTTGCCTATCAATGTACCAGAACAGATATAATCACCATTCTTTTTGACAATAACAGAACTATCAAAAGAAACTGAATATCCATTCAAAACCAACTTAGAAACCGAAACAAGGTTCTTTCTGAAGTTCGGTACATAAAGACAATTATTCAATACTAAAACTTTATTATTAAAAGATAAATGAACATCTCCCACTGCAACTGCCGCCACTTTCGTAGCGTTGCCCATGTAGATGGTGACCTCTCCCTCTCTAAGCCGCCGAGTTTCCTGGAACCCCTGCAAAGAATTGCAGACATGATCAGTGGCTCCCGTATCCACACACCAGGTATCGGTGGATAACACCGCTAAACATGTTTCAGTGACTAAGGAAAAGTTCATACCTCCTTGTCTGAGAGGACAATTAGACTTCCAATGTCCAGACTACTTGCAACGGAAACACTTGCCCTTGGGCTTGTTCACTCCATTCTGTGGTCCACCATTTCTGGGTCCACTGGGTTTCCGTCCTTGCTTCTTCTTCCTCTTAGTCCCCGGAGGGCCAGGAAGTTTCACAGCCACAAGTGCCTGAGACTTCTTAAAGATTCCCTCTGCCGCCTGGAGTTCAGTCAGGAGTTCCGCCAACGAATATAACCTCTTGTTCATGTTATAGTTCAGGCGGAACTGCTCAAAACTCCTAGGCAGAGACTGGAGCACTATATCGATCTGGGTTTCCCCATCGATAGCTCCTCCCATAATCTCTATCTCATTCAGATATCCAATCATCCTAAGAACGTGATCCCTCACGGGCGTTTCTTCGGACATGGTGGCCGTCATGAGTTTCCTCATAGCATCTTGCCTGGCTGCCCTATCCTGACTACCAAACATCTCCTTGAGGTTAAGCATCATATCATAGGCAGTGGTCATGGCCTCATGCTGATGTTGCAGCACATTTGACATAGAAGCCAAAATGTAGCACCGCGCCATCTGATCAGCCTTGACCCACTTCCGATGAGCTTCCTTTTCCTCAGGAGTGGAGGTATCAGTAGGTTCATCAGGACAAACCTCATGGAGTACATACTTGTACTCCTCACCAGTTAGGACAATGTCCAAGTTTCGTTTCCAATCAACATAGTGTTTGGACCAGTGAGTTTGTTCTCTTTTAGTATAATGGACAGCGGGTTGAGTGCCATATCTATAAAAGAGACAAATCAAACTGTCAAATTTAATTCGATATTAACTCCCTTAATTAATATCATTAAATTTACCAATCAATCCTAAAATCCCATCAGACTAGCATGCCACGTTCATGTGGACGTATACTAGTCCAAACGATTTTATAACTGGACTTTTACTTTGGTCGTACATCATTACAGCAGTGACTCCGATGGGGAGGATACTGTAAAGCGTACCTAAGTGTATACCATTTATCAGTACTAAGTTAACCGCTCGGAAACTACACGCCCACCGCAAGCCACGTTAGTGTGGACGTTTACGTTGACATGCGGTCCCTTTACGATTTCCTATAACTGTCGAGCCTCAATTAACCCAAAGTTCCGTTTCCGTCTAGTAAGCCACGATAGTGTGGACGTTTACTAAACAAACAACTTTGTTAATTGAATTCCATTTAATAAATTTCACAATTTCGTTAATCAAAGCTTGATATCTCGTAAGTGAAACTCGAAGTTTCTAACCAGCGATCAATCATGCAATTGAGCCCTATCTCTCACTAAGTGAGGGAGCCAACCAGACATTCGATCCAGTCATCGAATGACTCGAATGTCTCTAATCTGTGTCATCGACATAACCAAGCGCTTTGGCTCCATTCCACTCCCCGGGGTGAGAATGAGTCGAGTTGAAATTAGTCTTTGAAAGACAGATTAGGCATTGCTTTGAAAAACTTAATTGTTCAATTTTAAAATTGGAATTTCATTCGAATTTCGATCAAAGTGATTTCCGTGTATCGACTTTATCCGATAGGGAGTATGACACTAAAGCCAACTCGTAAGTCAATACACATCACTCTCGAAACAGAGAATGGAGACCGCGGGATTGTTTCCAATCCCTCTCCCACTTAGTATTTTACGATTTAGGGATATACATGCATAAAATAATAAGCATAATAAAACACGTAAATCACATAAGAAAGCAATTAACGTGGCCCGATTATTATGGCCTTAAAATCTTGAATGCACGTCTCTTGGAACTCGAACTCGTTGCTCGTCTCGACTTCGATTCTCGTTCCTCCGGGCTTCGATCTCATCTCGATCCAATAGTAGAAAAAATTACAAAAAAAATTCTACTAACTCCGGTATCGATCCTATACATTTTGATCGACCCTATACAAGTCCCGGATCCAACGAAAAGATAAATAAACCTAACGACTCAACCCGTCGTTTTTATCTATTACAAACAAGCAACTTTCCAAAAATAAAACCGATCTCGACAAGCCCGAGAGTTTAATCAAAACCACACACATAGCACAAAATACCAAAAATAAATTGGCCATAATAATCGGGTGATCCTGCAAAACAATTCTCGCAAACAATACAAAGAACGTATATAACCTGGCTCTGATACCAATTGTTGGAAATCGACTACCCGGGACATGTCCGTTCGACTACTCGAACATCCGGACAAGCCCAGTCGACATCCAGTGTGCCCACTGTGTTCACGACGAAGCCCCTGACCCGAATTGCACCCAGCCATCGCACCCGAGGCACGACCGCGCAAAACGAGAGGCTTCTGGCCTCTCTGTCGTCCGACGCCAGAAGGTGTCGTCCGACAAGCCTGTCGGCCGACAGTCAAACCTGTCGTCCGACACCCGTCGCGAACAGCGGCGGGATTCGCCCGTTCTGGCTGTTCCGATGCGATTTTCTCGTTCCGACTGCCATGCCGGAGGTCAGAAACCTCCCAGCAGTCCGAGAACATCACATCCAAACCACGGAACCCGATCTTACATTCAAAGTATGATCAACGAGAAATTAGATCGAATTAAATTGCGGAATAGAGAATTCGATCTCATACCTCTCGGTCGATTGTTGAGACCTTAGATGCTTCTAACGTATGCCTCAGATCCCGTCTCCAACCGTTGTGTGGGCAACGATCCGCTGGAGTTCTCCCGTCTGTACTCTCCTTTCCAAGACCAGCATATAAACTATTCTGTGAGAATAATTTTTATTTGCGTTAACTAATTAATTTAAACAGAGAAAAAATCTTAATTGCGCTAACACAATTATTTTTCTCTGCTGAAATGAATTGTTGCGGCGAATGTTAGGTCTTAGGAGAGTAAGGGAGGGGGTTTATATAGAGTTACGTTAGGGACCTTAGGATAAATTAATTAAGGGCTAAATTGAAATATTAATTAACTTGGAATACGTAAAAGCAATTCCTTAATTAATCGATTTCAATTTTAATTATTATTAACTCCACTATAAAATAATAATTGAATTCCCGAAATTAATTTTAATATTATTTCAACAATAATAATTCCGCCGAAATTACAAATACGACTTTCCCCGTGTTTAAGATATCGAACGTCCACGAATTTATTTAATTACTAATAATTAAATTAATTCGTCTCTTATTATCCGAAACTAGTACCACTCATCCTTATTATCATGTGGAACAAATCCACCTGCAGGGTTTACATGATAAACTTTATGAGCTCATCTCGGGGACGTCATCAACCCGATAAACGGGACACGGTTTCCTGTCTATAATCTATAGCATGCCGTGGGTACAATTCCGATTCCTTATTTACCGAGTATCTCGACTAATCAATTAGTCTCACTCATTGGCATATTAAAGAACCGAGAATTGGACACACGCACCTATAATTATATAGGGATTAGGAATTCGTATATCCGTAATCTCTGAGGTCTAGTTCGATTACGTCGATTAGTATAAATCGAACGCCCTCCCGTGGTCCTGCTCAATACACCAAGTGTACGAGTGTAACATAATAGTCAAGACCAACTATTACCCAGTCACACTACGACGTACCGATGGATTGTCCCTGTCCATCTAAGTCGTGAGCTTCTGTTCGATAGTATACGAGTAACCGACAGTATGATCTTCCGCGTGTCTCCTCACGCCATACTGTCTACAACGTATATATCTAGGACTATTGCATTCAAGTACAAGATAGACAAAATGCCGACAGTTTGATTAATAGATAATGAAAAACACAGATAAGGAGTTCCATATTGTCACTAAACTAGACATTTAGAATATAACTCCATCAGGCAAGACCTGCGACTCCATTCGCAAATTTTGAGGGTCGAGGATTTGCGAACCCGTTTGCATTTGTTGAAGAGTGAAGATTTGCGAATCCGTTCGCAAATGATGAGGCAGGTGATTTGCGACTCCAGTCGCAATTTTCGGAGGGGCATGAGAAATGCGAACTGGTTCGCAAATGTGGGAGAGTGCGTGGATTGCGACTCTATTCGCAAGAGTTGAAAAGGGACATGATTTGCGACTCTAGTCGCAATTTGATGGAGGGAGAGTGGATTTGCGAATCCATTCGCAAATGTTGAAAAGTCTGAAATTGCGAACCCATTCGCAATTTGTGGCGAGATGAGGAGTTGCGACTTCGTTCGCAAAAGTTGATGGATGTAGAGTTTTGCGACTCCAGTCGAAAATGTTGAGGACGACCTGAATTGCGAATCCAATCGCAATTGATGTACTTCACTTATGATCCAACTTGTATCCATTCACTCAACCACCTGAAATCCAACCAACAATGAAAATCATATGTTGTCGTCAAAACTAACATTTACAATCTCCCCCTTTTTGGCACAACCCATATGAATTAGAGTTAGAAAATAGAACCACACAATCTCCCCCTCAAACAACACATATCAAAAATAGACTAAGTAAAAAGGAAAACAAACAACCATTCAACAACCATCAGACAAGATATGAAAAACCAAAAAACTTAGTCAATAGATTAAACATTCAAAAACTTCAAGAACTAAGTTCAACAAAAGAGATATGAAAAACATGCATGAGGAAAAATCCCAAGTCTTATGCATGCAGAGTGAGAACAAAGCAAAACAAATAAATAGTTCAAGTCTCAAAACAGAAAAACATAAACATCAGCATCACTGAGATGCAAACTCAGAATCCTTGGGTGAGCCAGATGGAGAAGGTGAACGCATAGGAGTAGTCGGTGGCGAAGCGTCACCAGACTTTGCTTCATCATCAGTCTTTGCATCACTTTCATCATCTTCAACAGCATCATCATCGGTGTCAGAGTTATGGTCTTGATGACCATAGATTTCATATTCTCTAAATTCATCTTCACCAACTTTGATTCTCTCATCGTCATCTTCATCATCGAGGTCTTCAATTTCAACCTCTTCATCAACGTCTTTCAAACCGTCAGACGGCATCGCAGGCGATACCTCTGGATGTGTGGTACTCCCAATTTTCTTCTTTTCAACAACCTTCTCTTCTTCAATAACTTTGCCTTTGCCCTTCCTTAGCAACTCAAACACTTCAAAACTATCATCTCTCTCACACTCTCATCATCAGTGTCTACAGCCTTTGACTTGGCCAACTCAGCAACAGCTTCCTTGATCCCATCCTTGATAAGCTCAAACATAAAAGTGTTGCTCAGACTCTTTCCAGATGAGCCAGCACTAGACCCACCCAAACCTCCCCCTTGATGGGTTATCTGGTAGAGAGCATCAAGAGCTTCCTTCTGTTCGATCTGAGCATCAACCATCTCATTGTAAGCAATGGCGTGAGCAGCCTGCTTTCGTTCTAAGTTTTTCGTTGTAGTAAAACAACGATGGACAGCAGCAGAGGGAACAACAGTCCTAAAGTTATGCATCGGATGAAAAGGATTCTTGTGCGGAGGCAAGCCAGACTTGGGACCATATTTTTGAGGAACTACTCTCGGTTGAGGAGTAGGTGTAGTCTTCGTGCGCTTGACACTCGTATTTTCAAGCTTGAGAGCAGGTGTCCTTTTCTTTGAAGACTTCGGGGACAACGTTGGGGTGACTGGATCAGGAACATCCTCACGCTTAGTATACTTAGTCCAGGGGAGATCATTCACTCGATTCTTCAGGAAGGTAGGAGTGATGTTGATGTGAGAATTTTTCTTTGTCTTCTTCTCAGTCTCCGTCATTGGAATAAACTTTTGATCAATCAACATCCCATAGATCAAGCATGGGTGAGTGAGATGAATTCTCCTCACTTCCTCAAGGTCAGGCTGCTGGCGAAGAACATCATTCGAAGCCTTGGCCACTCTGCAGATATCAGCAAATATGATCTCACCAAGATCAACTTGTTCGCCACAGCCAAGGCGAAACAGAATATGCATGATTTTTGGGGAAAGATAGTTCTCATCAGGGTATGCTGTCCAGTTTGTCATGCCGAGTCTATGCAAAGCACCATAGAAGGCAGAAAGTTTGTTCGGAGTAGGAAGAGGTGTCCTAGCCTTGCCTTTGGTTAAAAAAGACACAATCTTCAGTGCATTCATTCTATCATCATCAGAGAGAAACTTCCAAGAGCCCTCATTCTCTAACCTTTTCAAGAAGTTGTTAATGTTCAGAGGGCGGAAGGTGTAGAGTTTTTCACGAAACACAAAACGTTCACACATCCTGTGTGATGGATCAGCGAACTCAGAGGTCAAGTTAGCGTAAAACTTTTGAATGATAGGAAGAGAGAATCTGTAAGTTTGAGTCACAGACTCAAGGATATGCATATCAGTGAAAAAATTCGAGAGTCCATACTTCTCATAGTCAGCAACTCGGACCTGGCGATCCTCAAGTATGGGTAGTGACTCAATCAAAGTGAGACGATGTTCCGCCTTCTCAGTAAAGAAATCAGGTTTATAGTGTGGTCCACAGTCTTCAACCTTCATCACGTAGAACTGATCAGCAGTGGCTCCTGTTGAGCCTGAAGAGTGTGGCACAATCGGAGGAATGAACGAGCCAGGAACAACTAGTTTCCCTCTATCACCAGAGCCAGATGCTCGTTGTTTAGACTTAGTAGTTTCGCTAGAAAGAGAGGGTTTAGACTTCTTTGGTTCAGCAACAACGTCAGATGACGCTGGTTTCTTGGATATGTTTGCAGACCCAGAGACAGAAGGTTTAACCACTTTAGCAGTGGAGGGAATTTTGACAATTTTCTTGCCATCAGTAGTCATCTCGCCGTCAGCGATCATTCGTTCATACTCTTTGCGAGAGACGGTGCCTTTGAAGGTTCGTAGGAAACCAGATTTATGTTCCTTCGCTGTCTTGCCTGCACCATGAGACACAGAGTGTGCCGGTTTGGCTGCCTTAGTAAGATCGACGGTAGGAGAGTCAGAGATTGTTTTCCCAGAGCGACGGTCCATTTTGTCCATGTGCTTTTGAAGAGCATGTAATGCCTTCTTCTGTGAGTCAGGCGAAGGAGCCTGCTTCCAAGCATCGCGAAGAGATTCTAACACTTCCTTATCAAGATCATCGAAAAGATTTCCAGTGGATGACGACATAGCGATAGCATGAGTGAGAGGAAGATAGAAAATCTAAGAATCCTAAGTATCAACCACAGGCACCTGTGTGCGAAGCTAGAGAAGTAAGGTAGTCTAACCCAACAGTCGTCGAACGCCGGTTGCGTGAAGAGAGAAACTTCAACTCAGAATTTCGATGAAGGCACAAAGCGATGTAGGCACGAGTGTAAAACTTAGAGAATTTCACAAAGCAAGTAACCCTAATCCAAGTTTTCAATGGCCTATTTATAGGAAAATTTTGGGCCTGCTCGTCTTGGACAAAAAGACCTGCGAAAAAGCCCAATAATCAGTACAAAAATGGCCCATCAGTACAAAAAACAAATAAAATAATAATAAAAATAATAAAAAAAATAAACCAAAATTCTTGAAAAAATTTCTAAGTAAAAAAAAATTTCAAAAATTTTCAAAATTTTCAAGGATTTTCGGCTACGAGCAAAGATAACATTGTTGTTCATCGTCGCAAAGCAGGGTAGCGGAGATTTGATGAGGAGGCGTGAGACTCGTGTCGCACGCGACTAGCGTCGCATAGATCGCGTCGTGCGAACGGAGTCGCAATACTTGCTCCCTCCTCATTTGCGAACGGAGTCGCAAGAGCTGGCGTGCGACTGGATTCGCAAGGGCTGGCGTGTGATCAGCGTCGCATGGAGTGTTGTGCGCCCAGTGTCGCATGACATCTTTCAGGACCAACTTGCATGAGGAGTTATGCACTGGAAGCCGCTACACTCAAATTTCGCCTTAAGGATTTGAACTCCACGAGATGCTGAACATGAACTATAGGAATACCAGTCAAAACAACACATCCCGAGTTAGTATTCAAGTGTTCAACACACTGCAAACATTCAAAAACATTTTAGTGGAGATTTAAGCGGTGATACGAGGCAGTGAAGAGCAAATATTTTCCCAGAAAAGAATTCACATTTCATCATTTTCCAAAAACCAAAAATTTCACACGAGGTGATAAAAACTTTGAGGTATATTGAAAAATCTCTCGAGATAAAAACCGGTGAAACGGAC
This sequence comes from Euphrasia confusa, assembly GCA_954870475.1. Taxonomy (NCBI): domain Eukaryota; kingdom Viridiplantae; phylum Streptophyta; class Magnoliopsida; order Lamiales; family Orobanchaceae; genus Euphrasia; species Euphrasia confusa. The sequence continues at coordinate 13,171,174 of OX940954.1, forward strand.
CGAAGTATTTGATAGAATTTTAACTTGTCCTTCGTCACAATCACAAGAACGCATGCCGTGTTTCGTCGAAACATATTTGATGAGTTTGCACCACACAAGAGATTTTAATTCATGAGTGCAAGGTGAACTTTTAAGGCACTCCACTTGGGACTAAGCGTTACTACAATCAGAGGTGAGCAAGGATCATCCTGCATCTCCAGACGAGTTTTGCTTTTAAATGAAATGCAACAGATACTCATTACAGCAGTCAGAGGGGAGCGAGGATCATCCCGCATCTCCGAAGTGTGATTGAAGAGCATCTTAAACTATGGCGTCCATGTGCTACCTTTCGAAGAGGGGAGCCGGCGGACGAAAGTGATCCGGCGTCCTCCGATACTTGGTATTATGGATCTATGCAAATGATAGCTTATGGGATTTATATGCCAAGTTCACATGTTTGCACTCAGAGGAATAAATGCACTTGGGTCCGAAGACTAAAGCGGCCTCGAATCCATGTTCAACTTATTAGACTAATCCACGACGATTCAGCGTGCATATTCAGAAGTAAAGAAAATAATCTTTCAGACTTCAAAAAATTCGTGAACTCTTAAAGAGAACACATGCAGAGAGAATTTCTTAGAGTTTGAAATCTCTCAAAGTCAAGAGGTTTGGTAAAGATGTCAGCGAGCTGTTTTTCTGTTGAAATATGCTGTAGACTGACTATATCACGATCAACCAAATCTCTAATGAAATGATGTCGAATGTCGATGTGTTTAGTGCGAGAATGCTGGACAGGATTTTCGCTGATTTTGATAGCACTTTGGTTATCACAGTACAGCACCAAGGGAGCACTCTCGATAAGATAATCATCCAACATCTGCTTTAGCCAAAGCAATTGAGTGCAGCAACTTCCGGCTGCAACATACTCAGACTCAGCGGTTGACAGCGCTATGCAATTCTGCTTCCGACTATGCCATGACACGATATTATTTCCAAGGAAGCAACAACACCCGGAAGTGCTTTTTCGTTCATCAGTGTCGCTTGCCCAATCCGCATCGGAGTAACCGACAAGATTTGATGAAGTGTCGCATGCATACCAAAGACCTAAATCAGAAGTCCCTGAGACATAACGGAGAATCCGTTTGAAAGCTCGTAGATGATCTTCTTTTGGATCCGCCTGGTACCTAGCACACATACAAACACTAAACATAATGTCAGGGCGAGTAGCGGTTAGATAAAGTTAACTACCAATCATGGAACGATAAAGAGTTTGATCAACACTTCGACTTTTAGTCGATTTAGATAACCGTTCAGTCGTCGCCATGGGAGTTTTTGCGGGCTTAGCATGATGCATCTCAAATCTTTCGACCATATTTTTCGCATATTTGCTTTGAGATACGAAGATTCCATCCGGTCGTTGAGATATCTGAAGTCCCAAGAATTGATGTAGCTCTCCTTCAAGACTCATCTGGAATGTTGAAGACATAGATTCCGTGAAAGCTTTCACGAGTTTAGAGCAAGTAGCACCAAAGACAATTTCATCAACGTAAATCTGGGCAACCATCATGTGTTTGCCATCCCGCTTCAAGAAAAGAATCTTGTCGACTGAGCCACGTACAAAACCAAACTTGAGAAGATAGTCCGTTAAGCATCCATACCAAGCGCGAGGAGCTTGCTTCAACCTATAGAGTGCTTTGTGAAGCTTATAAACATGATTCGGCTTTTTGGGATCCTCGAATCCTTTTGGTTGAGCAATATACACCTCCTCTTCCAATACTCCATTTAGGAATGCAGCTTTGACATCCATTTGTCGAAGTTTGATGCCGAGGTGGCATGCAATAGCGATTAAGAGTCTGATGGATTCAATTCGTGCAACTGGAGCAAAGGTTTCATCAAAATCTATCCCTTCAACTTGGGCATAGCCTTGTGCAACGAGACGAGCTTTGTTACGAACAACTTGGTTATGCTCATCCGTTTTGTTCTTAAAAATCCATTTTTTTCCAACTACATTGATGTTTGAAGTACGGGGAACCAAGGACCACACATTGTTTCTAGTGAACTCATACAGCTCTTCTTGCATAGTCATGATCCAGCAATCATCCTTCAGAGCTTCCTTATAATTTTTCGGTTCTGATTGAGATAAGAAGCAAGAGATCCCGATATCAAGGCAAACAGTGTTGGAATTCGATATCCCGGGTCATCAAAATTGCGGAACCGATAACCCGAACGAACCCTTCGCCGGAGATCATACGAACGCCGACTCATCCGCCGGAGTCCGGGCTTTGGAGACCATGCGCCCAAAGACGCACAGCCCGCCCCCACCCGAACCCCCGCGAGCCGGGGTTCATACGATCGAGCAATCGATCGCACGCCGGCGATCGATCGGGGTGGGGCTGTTCGACAGCCCCCGCGGCGGGTCCGGCGACCCGCCGCCACCAGGAGGCCCCCGCCTTCACGGCGGGGTAGGGCACGGCACCAGCCCGTGCCCTAGCGATCGATCCCGCGATCGATCGCACACCCTCGGCCCAGCCGAGGGTTCGCCCCCACGCCCCACAGCCGAAACCCTAGCCGGGCGATCCGCGGTCCGGTGGCTTCGCCACCACCGCGTGATCGTTCGTCTAATCCGGGTTCGACTCTTGGATCTTGTTTTTCCGATAATTGATTCAATAAAACAAGAATTAAATAGCAATTATTTAATTCACCTTTCGATTCGTTGTGCGGAGAAACGAGATCTTATGATGACCTTGAGATCTTCCCACGTATTCCTTGCACTAGCCCGGACGTCGTGTGGGCGACGATCTACCGAACTCCATGGATCCTCCTCTCTACTTTCTCTCTCTAGAATTGTGATCTTCAAGTTATGAGAATAGAGAAGACCATGTAGTGCTTTTATAGGCTACGTAGGGGATCTAAAGGAGGTGGAATATTGGGCTTCCAATATTGAAGATTAAATTGAGCCCAATGCTCAAGTCCATTAATCCTTATCAATATTAATTAATTCTATTTTCCACTATATAAAATTAATTGCACTCCCAATATTAAACCATATTATATCAAATAATATTTCTCCGGTAGTATTATTTATTCTGTGTATTTAAGATATAAATATCCATGAATAAAATTAATTTACTGCTAATTAATTTATTCATCTCTTATATCTGAGACTAGTACCATTCAACCTTAATTATTATGCGGAATAAATCCACCTGCAGGGTTTACATAATAATTCCTTATGAACTCATCTCGGGGATATTATCAACCCTTACGGGATACACTTTCCCGTCAAGTATTCACGGCATGCCATATATAAAATATAGTGACCCAACTTAACCGGTAATTAACCCAATAATTAAATCGGTTAATTCCTTTGGTAAATCAAAGTCACTTATATTAAATATACACACCCGCAATAATTTCGGGGATTAAGAATAAAATACACTGAGACTCGAATCGATTATCGCCGGCAATCCTAATCGATGAATCTCAACGATCCGCTCAATACACCAAGTGTACAAGTGTGATAAAATAATCAAGATAGATTATTTTCTCTCTCACACAACGACTATACCGATGGATTGGTCCGTGTCCATCTAGGTCGTGAGCAACTGTTCGATTAAATACGAGTAACCGATAGTATGATCTTCTGTGCGCCCATGCAACACCATACTAACTACAACGTATAAAATCCAGGACTATAATTTGCATATATTTAATTATAAATAATTAAACGCAAATAATTGTTTATTTAATTAAATAGATTAGTGGCAATGGATCGTGAGTTTCCGTCACTTAAATCTAGACATTAAGTACACAACTCCAACAATCTCCCACTTGTACTAAGGTCTAGTCATTTCCTCCAAACTCCCGACTCCCATACTCATCACGTGCTAAAGTTGTACTTCCAAGAAGTACTATGTGAATGAGCACTCTAGGTTGCCGCTCTGAAGTTATCTTGGTGACTACAGCGTCGTCTCCCTCGACGATGACTCGTATCAGGTGGTACTTGCACTATGTGTTATCTTACACTTATGGACTAGTGATTTCTTACCATTCGCCATTGCACCGCTATTTACATAGCCTTTGGCAAATTAAGAATCACATCTAAGTCCCAGAGATTATCCCGGAGTTATACCAAAACTTCCGCTGCCTCTGAGGCCGCTATTTGGTTACCCATGGCAGAGTCCGAAAAGCATCGTGCTTATCACTCTTCCATGTTTAAACTCCTTCTCCTTCAATAGTGAAACACATAGCCTGATATCGACTTACACCGGTCCTCATTTGATTAGAAATCTAAGAGAATGTAATCCAAAGGAAATGTTCGTCTGCTTCGTAGTCTAGAACAGTACTTCGAAAGTACTTTTACGGCAGTCGAATATTCCTTTCCAGGATTACCTTGATATCCTCCCACTATGCTAACCGCATAGCCGATATCAGGTTCTTGTTTTCAACAATGCATTTATTAAGCTTTCCACACTCAAAGTGTAGGAAACTGCTTTCATTGCTTCTATCTCCTTTTGTGTTCCAAAACACATATCCTTAGATAGATGCATTCCGTCTCTGAAAGGTAACGAACCTTTCTCGGAATCTTGCATGTTAAAACGAACCATAATCATATATATGTAAGATGTCCAGGAGAAGTACAACGTTCTTTTCTTGAGATCCTAGATCTTAAGAACATGTTCTAACTTCTTCTTCATCTCATATATCGATTTTTCTAGACAACCATCATTTTATGTCTGACAACATCTTTACATTGTTACCAATGATAAAATGTCATCTACATAAAACCTCCGAGAAACACCACCTTGTTTCCATCACGTTTCCTATACACACGATTCGTCTATGCTTTTGATGAATCCATAAAATGGACTATCTCATCAATTTGCAAGTACCACGAACTCAATGCTTTGTTTCAATCCATAAATGGATCAACTAAGCTTGTACTCTAAATGATCTTGCCTCTTAACAATAATCCTTATTGCTTTCCAAGAAGGCACATTTAGATCTAGTACTGCCTTCATGTAGATCAAGGGATCGATTTCATGTATACTAGGTCCAGAGTCCGAAGACTCACCTAGTCTTATGAATATCTCTGGTTGTCACACAACCTCCCACTACAACGGCATTCCGGTGTATAAACAGTGATAACAGTAGGTGCAGTTAGTGGTGTACCGCTACTCGGTTCGGCTGGTTCTAAGTCTTAATCTTTCTCTCTCATTTCAAAGTATTACGTCACTTTGGGCTCGTGGTTCATCATATAGTCTTTCTCTAAGAACCGGGCGTTAGAACTTATAACGTCCATCTGGTTCATAGTACTATTGAACACACGTCTTTTGTTCTTCTAGGATATTCTACAACCGCATTTGAATGCGCCGTTGTTTCCAAGACATATCCATAGAACATAGGTAGTTCCGTTTAACTCGTGCTTTTACTATTTCTATAAGAGTTCCATTTCTTATTTCCGACACACCAATCCTACAGAGGACTGTATGGTGTTGTCACTTGGGATTAAATCCCAATCTCTGATCAGTATGCTATGCATTCCTCAGACAGGTACTTGCCTCCGCGATCAAATCGCAGGCTAGAAATGGATATACCTTGATGGTTCTCCACAATTGCTTAGTGTCCATTGACTTGTCAAAACACTTGCTTTTGTGGCACATCAGGTATTCTAATCCATTTTTCGAGTAATCATAAAATGAAGTACTCGTACCTTATTGTCTGAGTAGGCATAGGTCTGCATACATCAGAGTCAATCAATTCTTATACTTGTCCGGATCTTACATCTTATATCCATAAAGGATTGCTTAGTCGTATTATCTTCCAAATTAGATTCTTAGGTCGGAAGGTCCACTCCTTCAACTTAATTGATCTTACAATCAATTTTCGACCTTTGAACTTCTTATTTGAATAAATATGACTTAGCATAAGAATCCACAAGTATAAATGATTTAATAAAGAAATCTCTTATTAGTAAAACGAGTTATATAAAACGGTTCGTTGCATCATGGTGGACTCAGGATTCATCATTTATATATTGCTAGCTAATGTACCAGAATAGTTACTATCATTATTTCTTCTTATAACCATCAAATGATTAAAAGAAATAAAATATCCATTCATTAGAAATCCAGAACAAAGTTCTTTCTAATATGAAAGGTACATAAAAGCAATAACTCAAAATGAAATCCTATAAAATGTCCTCCACTGCAACTGCTGCCTCCTCTACAGCATTGCCCATGTAGACTACGATTTCTTCTTTTCTAAGTCGTCGGGTTTCCTGGAACCTTTGCATTTAAAATGCACATAACGTCATTGGTTCCATATCTACATACCAGGTTCCGGTAGATAATACCAATGACTATGTTTTACGACTAAAGAAGATTTCGTACTTTCTTTGAGAGGATAATCAGACTTCCAGTACCCAGACTGTTTGCATCGAGAACTCTTGCCTCATGGCTTTCTCGTCCCATCTCGTGGTCCAAGAAACCTAGGACCACTGGGTTTCTATGCTTGCTTTTCCTTTCCCCCGATTTTTCCCTTAGGTTCGAAACCTTTGGCATTGGCTACAAGAGCTTGCGATCTCCGTCTCAACTCGTCAAAAAAGGTCAATCATCTCAAAAACGTGTTTAAGCGTTTCCTCGAAGCGACTGGCCTTTATGAGTATCCACATCGTCTCTTGTCTAGCCGCCTATGTCAATAGGCTCGGAAGGACAAAGCTCATTGAGTACAACCTTGCACTCTTTAACAGTTTGGATAATGTCTAGATCTCTATTCCAATCATTACATTTAGGGACCAGTGAGTTTAAAATCCTTAGTTATCACATAAAGTGGGTTCAAAGCCATCTCCTAATCTATGAGCACATATAACAACAAACAATCGATTTAATCTCCGATATTATCTCCCTCAAATAATATCATTAAACCACTAATCACATCTAAAATCCCATCAGGTAAGGCAAGCCACGGTGTGTGGACGTTTACCCACCCAAACGACTTAGCAATTAGATTTCCTTCGGTCATACATCGCTTATAGCGGAACCTCGGTGGGAGGAATACTATAAGGCGTATCTAAGTGTAAACCATTACTCAGCACCAAAGCAAATCGTTTGGAATTGCTACATCACCGCAAGCCACGTTGTGTGGACGTTTACGATAACTTCACAACTCTTCACAATTTCTTACAACTGTCTACATCAATTAATCCAAAATCCGTCAGTACAGCAAGCCACGTTGTGTGGACGTTTACTGCACTAAGAGATTTTTATAATTGACTCCCAATTACTTGATCCATTCGATCTTGTAAATCAAGACGCGGAGAATCATAAGTGAAACTCGAAGTTTCTAACCAGTGATTCACCATGCGAACGACCCTATCTCTCATAAATGAGGGAGCCGAGCAGACAAGCGACCCATCTATCAAAGAATGGCACGGAAGTCTCTAATTTGTGTCCTCTACATGACCAAGTGGCTCTGGCTCCATTCCACTCCCCGGGGTGAGAATGAGTCGACTTGAAGTCAGTTTCAGAAAGACAAATTAGGCATTGTTTGATAAATTTGATCAATGTTTCTTGTAAAAGGAATTACAAGAATTCTCCTCCAATGACTCGTCTATACGAACTTCGAAAGTCCATAAGAGTTACCAAGAGAACAGCAATGGAGACCATGGATATGTTTCCATACCCTCTCCCACTTAGCTTTTTACAATAAAGGGATACGCTATCTAATGCATAATTAAATACACATAAGCATAATAACAAACATACATTTCATGCAAGTACGTTCACAAATAATCAAATAATTACTCAAGTAAAATTATTTCTCGACTATTCGTACCTTGATGAATTCCTGCATGCTTGTCTTGAGTCTTCATTCTACGTCTTGAATACTTTGCCGAGCGACGGAAAAATTCTTTTGATTCTCATATTTAATTTACTCCAATTAAATAAAATCAATTCCATTGATTTCCATATTTAATTCTATTTTAAATAAAATCCAAGATTTTCCAATCCAAAATAAATTTTGAATTAATCTAATGATTTTAAATAAAATACTTAAATTAAATAAAATCAATATTATCAAAATCCATTGATTTCCATATTTAATTCTATTCTAAATAAAATCCAAGATTATCCAATTCAAAATAAATTTTGAATTAATCTAATGATTTTAAATAAAATGCTTAAATTAAATAAAATCAATATTTTAATAATTTTCTCAATCCTATTTAAATTAGATCTCAAGAATCCTAATCAAAATCGAATTTTGATTCTTCTTAAGACTTCTAATCCAAGTAGGTATAGGATATCTAGAGAAACTAGGATTTTCTTTCCTAATTTAACTCTCCATCTAATTCCATTATTTAATTCCATAATTAAGAAATCTAATCCAAATAGAATTTGAATTAATTCCAAAATTAAATTAAATAAAATTAGAAAGATTAAATTATTTCCGGAAAGATCGGATTTACCGGGACGAACCGAAACGAAAATTCCGGCCATCCCAATCGAACCCAACATGCACCTAGTTGGTTCCATGTATGTAAACACATACACACCAACGTGCATGTAGCACCATCAATTAAAAAAAAATCGATCCATGCATTTCACACGCACATGCACAACTCATGCAAGCTTAAGACCATGCAATAATCGTACATGCCATGTACAGCATCGTGAATTAAAATTCATGTCGCACCAAGAATGAATTATTCACTCAGCGGGAGCTTCTTCGATCGATCGTCTTGCCGACGCCCGCGTGGACTTCGCCGGAGCAAGCCTGACGACGCCCCGCCATCGACAAGCCGCTGCCCCGAGCAGCTCACGTCCAGCCGCTGCCCGCTTCGAACCTTGGCGCACCAACAGCCCGCTCAAAGCGTGCCCAGCCGGACTTTCACCGGATCAGCCGCGACTCACCAGACATCCGTCGACTTCCGGCGAACCATCCCACGATGGTGAACGCCAAGTCGACGAGCCCATGTGCCCAGCCGCTGCCTCCAGTTTCTTCCCCGGCAGCCCGCCCGATCGCGAAGCCGTCCGCGAAGCCGCCAACGCAACCACCGAACGCAGCCGCCGGCTGCCGGCGAACCACCACCACTGGTGGCACACGCCGGCATGCCCAGCCACGTCTAAGTCGCGCCCAGCAGCCCGCACAGCCCCTTCGAGCCCAGCATGCCGCGGTCGATCGATCTAGGTTCGATTCTTCCGAAAACCCTCGATTTTAATAAATTAATTTTTCCGACAAACACAATTCATACGAGAGAGAAAAACAAGTACGTAGAACAATATAGCACAATAATTTAACAAAATTAAATTAATCTATGGCCATATACATCGAGAATCGATTATCGAAACAATTAACGAAAAACGTAACCGTACGCTCTGATACCAATTGTTGGAATTCGATATCCCGGGTCATCAAAATTGCGGAACCGATAACCCGAACGAACCCTTCGCCGGAGATCATACGAACGCCGACTCATCCGCCGGAGTCCGGGCTTTGGAGACCATGCGCCCAAAGACGCACAGCCCGCCCCCACCCGAACCCCCGCGAGCCGGGGTTCATACGATCGAGCAATCGATCGCACGCCGGCGATCGATCGGGGTGGGGCTGTTCGACAGCCCCCGCGGCGGGTCCGGCGACCCGCCGCCACCAGGAGGCCCCCGCCTTCACGGCGGGGTAGGGCACGGCACCAGCCCGTGCCCTAGCGATCGATCCCGCGATCGATCGCACACCCTCGGCCCAGCCGAGGGTTCGCCCCCACGCCCCACAGCCGAAACCCTAGCCGGGCGATCCGCGGTCCGGTGGCTTCGCCACCACCGCGTGATCGTTCGTCTAATCCGGGTTCGACTCTTGGATCTTGTTTTTCCGATAATTGATTCAATAAAACAAGAATTAAATAGCAATTATTTAATTCACCTTTCGATTCGTTGTGCGGAGAAACGAGATCTTATGATGACCTTGAGATCTTCCCACGTATTCCTTGCACTAGCCCGGACGTCGTGTGGGCGACGATCTACCGAACTCCATGGATCCTCCTCTCTACTTTCTCTCTCTAGAATTGTGATCTTCAAGTTATGAGAATAGAGAAGACCATGTAGTGCTTTTATAGGCTACGTAGGGGATCTAAAGGAGGTGGAATATTGGGCTTCCAATATTGAAGATTAAATTGAGCCCAATGCTCAAGTCCATTAATCCTTATCAATATTAATTAATTCTATTTTCCACTATATAAAATTAATTGCACTCCCAATATTAAACCATATTATATCAAATAATATTTCTCCGGTAGTATTATTTATTCCGTGTATTTAAGATATAAATATCCATGAATAAAATTAATTTATTGCTAATTAATTTATTCATCTCTTATATCCGAGACTAGTACCATTCAACCTTAATTATTATGCGGAATAAATCCACCTGCAGGGTTTACATAATAATTCCTTATGAACTCATCTCGGGGATATTATCAACCCTTACGGGATACACTTTCCCGTCAAGTATTCACGGCATGCCATATATAAAATATAGTGACCCAACTTAACCGGTAATTAACCCAATAATTAAATCGGTTAATTCCTTTGGTAAATCAAAGTCACTTATATTAAATATACACACCCGCAATAATTTCGGGGATTAAGAATAAAATACACTGAGACTCGAATCAATTATCGCCGGCAATCCTAATCGATGAATCTCAACGATCCGCTCAATACACCAAGTGTACAAGTGTGATAAAATAATCAAGATAGATTATTTTCTCTCTCACACAACGACTATACCGATGGATTGGTCCGTGTCCATCTAGGTCGTGAGCAACTGTTCGATTAAATACGAGTAACCGATAGTATGATCTTCTGTGCGCCCATGCAACACCATACTAACTACAACGTATAAAATCCAGGACTATAATTTGCATATATTTAATTATAAATAATTAAACGCAAATAATTGTTTATTTAATTAAATAGATTAGTGGCAATGGATCGTGAGTTTCCGTCACTTAAATCTAGACATTAAGTACACAACTCCAACAATCAGCAGAAGTGCAGATGTTGTAGAGTTCATCCTGAGATGTAGTAGGTTTCTTTGAGCGTGTAGTGCGCTCATTCAGGCTTCCAATCATCTGAGTTGGTGGATGTTTCTTTTGAATAAGGCGAGGTGCCTCTCTAGGAGCATCAGCTGGGTTTTCAATATTTTGACTTTCTTCGTCCTCAGAAGATGAAGTATCATTGTCATGGTGGCTAGATTCTCCAACTTCAGGTGAAGTGTTTGGAGTTACATTTTCAGGAGCCACGTCAGTCGCTGTAGATGGAAAAGTTTGATACTCCAAAATTCCTTCCTTAACCCAGTCTTCATCCACATCTTTTCCTAGGAAGTCTTGTTCATCAAAATTTATGTTCACAGTTTCCATGACCTTCCTGGTTCTAAGATTGTAAGCACGGTAGGCATGACTATTCTGACTATAGCCAACAAAGATACCACGATCGGCTTTAGCTTCAAATTTCTTCAGTGGATCACGATCCCTCAAGATATAGCAAGTGCAGCCAAAGACACGAAGGTGAGCTACAGATGGCTTCTTGCCATTCACAAGTTCATATGCAGTTGCCGTTGTGCCAGAACGAATACTAATTCGGTTCAGAATGTATCCAGCAGTAGAGACGGCTTCTGCCCAAAAATTTCGTGCAAGATTTTTCGAGATCAGCATCACGCGAGCCATCTCTTGCAGTGTTCGATTCTTTCGTTCGGCAATCCCATTTTGTTGAGGCGTCTTTGGGGCCGAGTATTCATGATGAATTCCCTTCATCATACAAAATTCAATGAAGCTAGCGTTCTCAAATTCAGTCTCGTGATCACTTCTGATCCTCTTCACTTTCGTTCATGATTTGTTCTTATTCATTTCACAATGCCTTTGAAAGCATCAAAAGTCTCATCCTTGGTTGCCAGAAATCTTGTCCAAGTATAGCGAGAATAGTCATCAACCACAACCAGCACATACTCTTTCTTAGCAATACTCTTCACTTCCATTGGACCCATGAGATCCATATGAAGTAGTTCAAAAGGGGCTGTAGTGCTCATCAGTGTTGGTAGTGCAGGATGAGATGATCTTGTTAACTTTCCCTTCTGACAGTCTCCACACACTCTTTTCTCTATTTTGGGGAGTTGAGAGATTCCTCGAACTATCTCCCCCTTAACAAGTTTACTCAGATTTCGAGAGCCAGTGTGTCCAAGGCGTTGATGCCATAAATCAACTTCATCAGCAACGGTCACAGAGAAACAGCTATACTCAGTTGTATAGCAGTTATTCTTCGCACGTGGACCTTCCATGATGCACTTCCCTTCTTCATCAAAAACCTTGCATGAGTCTCTATCAAAACTAACATTCAGCCCTTCGTCACACAGTTGGCTGATGCTAATAAGATTTGCCACGAAACCCTTCACGTGAACAACATTTCGAATTGGTGGCAATCCTTTAATGTGCAAAGTTCCCTTTCCCATGACGATGCCTTTAGCTCCCCCTCCAAACAACACGGGAGAGCCAGTCATAGGCTCGTATTCTTTCAGAAATTTCTTGGTTCCGGTCATATGACGGTAACACCCACTATCAAAATACCAAATGCCTTTGTTTTCAGAGTCGGAGGCATTCAGTGCAACATTGCAGAAAATCAATTCACGTGGTCTCCAGGTAGTTGAAGTGGTGGAGTTAAGCTGAACTTCACTCTTTTGGGACTTAGGTTCCCACTTCTTCTTCATGCCAAGATTTTTAGACTTGGTCTTAGTCACAAGCTTCACATTCTTTTCAACTTTCGTTACTGGAGATGTGTGTTCCTTTGCACTCTTGACAACTACACTCTTCTTCTTTTCAGTCATGAAATCCCGATTTATGCCATCTCTCAGCTTAAAGCAGAAAGGTCTGATGTGTCCGGGTTCATTGCAATAGTTATTTTCTCTTTTGACGGACTTCAACAACCGTCGAAGTCTTAATCAGCGCAGATTTCGAGTGAGATAATTTAGCATTTGATTTTATGTTCTGTGGTTTACTCAACTTCTTCAATAATGTCTTTTCGTAAGGTAAGATGCCACGAGGATGTTTTACAATGAACTTAGGAAATTGATATGTCTCCGCCTTCACATTAGTAGTCGAGTTCAACTTTTGAGATTCAGCTTCCGGAGATGTCATAACTTTCTTTCCTTCAGCAATTTCCTTTCGCCTCTGAGTTACAGAATCATCTTTGGTCAAACTCTCAGACGAGTCAGTAGAAGCTTTGACAAAGGTCACTTCTTTCTTCTCAGGTGTAGTATAGATTGATTCAAAAACTTTTTGAAAGCCAAGTCCAACACGACTTGGGTTCATGTAAGAGGCAGCATTGTCAAACACGGATGAGTTAGTGTTCATTTTCTTTAGAAGTTCATCAGTCATATGAAGCTTCTCCTTCAGGACATAACGTTCCTTGTCACACATAGCTAGATCAGTTTGAGCTTTCATCAAGGATGACTTTAGCTCATCATTCTCAGCATCAGTGTTTTTGAAGAGAGTTTGGAGTTTCTTCACTTCAGATGTTTCCTTCTTCAGACTAGCCTTCAGTTTAGAATTTTCAGAGTTCGACTTCTCAAATGATTCTCTCAGTTCAACAACTTCTTTGTAGTACTTGTGTTTCTCTTCGAAGAGAGTATCAAACTTGATCTTCAGAATTGTTAGAGAATTATTCAACCTCTGTTTTTCATCCTTCGTTTTCTCAACTGAGTTTTTCAAACCAACAGCGTCATCATACATCTTACGGTTAGCAGTCGAGAGTTCATTACAAGATTCTGTAAGAACTTTCAGAGACACTTCCAGAGTGCTATTCTCAGTGATAGCAGTGTCATAAAAAGTTTTGAGTTCAGAAAGACTCTCTCTTAGAGTGAGTAACTCAACACATACATCTTCAGTTGGAGATACTTCTGACGTCTTCACAATCTCTTCAGTCTTAGACACGGATTCAACATCTGAGAAAATATCATCATCACAGAAGTTTCGGTTTGCTGAAGCAACACGAAAGATGTTGTCTGCAGTTGCAGTATCTTTCAGAAAACCATCAAAAACAAAGTTTTCAACCTCCACGTTCGAAAGGTCGAAGTTTTCACCAAAAGTGACAACTAGAGCGTTGTCCTCATCGTTATCAGAATTTTCATTCTCAGACTCCTCGCTTTCTGAGATTACATTTTCATCATCGAAAACAACATAGCTCACTGGCAGTTTCTTTTTGCGGTGCAAGTTGGGACACTCATTTTTGACATGTCAAAATCCCTTACATTCAAAGCACTGCATTTTAGAAACATCCTTGCTAGTTGAAGAATATGGAGATAGTTTTGTCTCCTTAAATTTTTTGTCAGAGAATGAAGTTTGATTTCGGTTGTCGGAGTTTCTCTGAAAAGAGTAAGAATTTTTCTGAAATTTTCGAAAATTTCGTGGACGATTCTTTCTCTTAAATTCTTGCTTCACAAGATACGTGACGATTTCAGTCAGTGCAGCAAGTTTGTCAGGATTGTTTGAATTCATCAAACGTTCAATATCCTCAGCTTCATCGTCATCAAATTCATTTACATCAGCTGAGAAACTACATTCAGATTTCTCATTTTTCGAAGGAGTTTTCTGAGGTTTCGGACTTCTTGAACTCTTACCCTTCTCAGAAATTTTTAGAGCAGTCATCGGCTCGTAAACAAGTGACATTTCAGGGTTGCTACGTACTTTTAGAGTCAAGTCGTAGTTTCTCAAATCAGCCATCAAGTCAGCATAATCCCAGTTTTGATTTTCGTCATTGCGTGCTTCAATAGTTAACACCTTGCTTTCGAATCTAGTGCTCACACTGGAAAGAACCTTCTCATAAACCATGGGAGCAGGAAAGACTTCTCACAGTTCAAATGCCTCATTGACATATCTCATGATCTTGTCCAAGTAGTCATTTATGTCTTCATCTTCTCTCATGCGGAGTTGATGAAATTGAGCAGTGATAGTTCGGATTTTGGAGCGCTTAACAGCATGATGAAGTTCACTGGGAAAAGGGGAATCCATTACTTGCAGAATGTTTCCAAGGATTTGATAGAGATTGGTCAAAATCGTGTTATTGAGGCATCATTGACACTCATCCGCGAGAGAGCTAAGCTCAAGGTATATATATATATATATATATATATATATATATATATATATATATATATATATATATATATATATATATATATATATATATGATCTGTTAAACTTCATATCTCACTTAATCGTATTACACTACAAAAAATTCGTAGGATCGAACATGAGCAAGTATGGCTGCGGATACTCAAACATTCTCATTAGGTTTTTTAATGATAAATGCATGTCTATTATGTCGTATAATCGGAAGATCGAACATGAGCAAGTGTGGCTTTTCTCGTGCGGATTACTCAAACATTATTCTCATCTGAGAAGTAATTATTTCTATTTAAAATTTTAATTTCGAAGTAGTATATTTGTTCACTCCATACATATAACAGGGGGAACTATTAAGAGCTTTGGGAGGTGTTAAGGCATCGTCGTCTCTTCTTGGAGTCCCTTTAGGACACAACTCTTCGTTCCTCCAGGGGCCCGCATTCGCACCTCCTCGTATAAGAGAAGCCATTTGGTGCGGGAGCACGAATTCAACCACTGAAGAAGGTTACGATCTATATGTATGGCATTTGTCTGGTTATAACACGTGTTTTTCTTCAATAATAAAAAAACATCATTTATGATACTATCTGTTGGAAATAATCCGAATATGGTTTGGATTGTGTTCATAATTAATAGATTTACTATTAATTAGGAGTAGATTTTATTTGATTATGTTTCCTAGTTTAGGAGTCCTGCTTTAGGTAGGAGACTTTATTTTAGGAGTTTTCTTCTTTCTCAAGTTTGTAAAGCTATATAATAAGGCCATAGTTAGTCTTTTATTTTCGTGCATTAGAAGAAGAGGAATAAAGAAAATATTCCCAGAAAAATCTCCGTGTTCAATTTTTTTCATTCTTTCGCAATTCTCAGATCTGTCCCAGAACATCAGAGTTCTTCTGTAGTTTCGTTCCTGAACACAGAATACTCTGGTTGAAGTACAATACGTGTACTTCACAGATCTGTGACTTCTAACTCAACGTTCCTGGCAGTACTCAACAGTCTTCGTGACTGTCGCAGTACTCTGCAGTCTTCGTGACTGTTTTCAACATTTGGTATCAGAGCGTCAAGGTTGAGAAGGAAGTCCAGAGACCATAGCTATGTCGAAGACCAAGGAGGGACCAATCTCACTTCTGTATCCGATGCTGACAAGAAACAACTACACCCCTTGGGCCATCAAGATGAAAGTGTTCATGCAAGCCCAAGGCGTCTGGGACGCTGTCGAGCCAACTGATGAGAAGGCCGGCGTGGAGACCAGGAAAGATAAGATGGCTATGGCAGCTATCTATCAAGGAATTCCTGAAGAGATGTTGTTGTCACTTGCAGAGAAGCAGACGGCGAAGGAAGTATGGGAAACCTTGAAGACGATGTACATGGGAGCAGATCGTGTCAAAGTTGCGAAGGTACAAACTCTAAAGGCTGAGTTTGAGTTGCTGAACATGAAGGAGACTGAGTCAAATGATGACTTCTCCATGAAATTGAACAGTCTTGTCAACAACATTCGAGCGTTAGGTGACAAGATGGAGGAGGCCTATGTGGTCAAGAAACTTCTTCGAGCCGTACCAGCCAAGTTCTTATAAATTACATCAGTGATTGAGCAGTTTGGAGACTTGGAGAAGATGTCCGTTGAGGAGACAATCGGACGTCTTAAAGCACACGAAGAGAGACTTCGTGGTCATGATGACAACAGTGGTGGTCATCTTCTACTCACTCGGGAGGAGTGGTTAGCAAGGTCAAAGAAAGAAGGCAACGGTGTGATGTCTTCTAACCCCAAGGAACGTGGTGAGAACGACGGTGATAGTCGTAGCCATGGAAAGGGAAAGAGTCTTCGTGACAAAAGCAAGATTAAATGTTACAATTGTGAAATTTATGGGCACTATGCGTCGGAGTGTCGCAAACCTCGACGAGAACGCAACCAAGAGGCTAATCTTACCGAAGAGGAGGATGATGAGCCAGCGTTGTTGTTACTTAACGGAAAGTGTACGCCAAACGGGCATGAGACTACACTGGTTACTGAACAACATACACAGGAAGCGTGTGCCAAGAATCTGGTCTCAGTACCAGATGTGCAAGTCATGCACAACAGGAAACTGGTTACTGTACTGAGTACGCAAGACGTGCGTAGCAGAGTTCTGTTGACAGAACAGAAAGTAGTCCCGAACGTGTGCTCAAACAAGGGAAGTTTGATGGAGTCTAACGAGTGGTACTTGGATAATGGCGCAAGTAATCACATGACGGGTCAAGAGTCCAAGTTCAGGGACTTAGACAGAAGCGTCAAGGGACATGTCAAGTTTGGTGATGGGTCAACAGTGCAAATTGAAGGAAAGGGGTCCATTCTCTTTCGATGCAAGAATGGAGAACTGAGGTTGCTACAAGAGGTATGTTACATACCAAGTTTGTGTAGTAACATCATGAGTCTTGGACAACTATCCGAGACTGGAAACAAAGTTGTTATCCACGGTGAGATGTTGTGGGTACGTGACAGATGTAGGAAGCTGTTAATGAAGGTGAAGAAATCAGTCAATAGACTGTACAAAATCACTCTTGAAGATTGCAAGCATATGTGTCCTATGGAGAAAACAATCACTACTGATGGTGATGTGTTAACACAGAAGGTTAAGGATGAGTTGTTGTTCGCTACACAGGTTGACGTGAGTGAAGAGGTGTCACCTGAACTTGAGGAGTTGTCAACTTCACAGTATGACGTAGGTGACGTCATACTGTTGGAAATAATCCGAATATAGTTTGGATTGTGTCCATAATTAATAGATTTACTATTAATTAGGAGTAGATTTTATTTGATTATGTTTCCTAGTTTAGGAGTCCTGCTTTAGGTAGGAGACTTTATTTTAGGAGTTTTCTTCTTTCTCAAGTTTGTAAGGCTATATAATAAGGTCATAGTTAGTCTTTTATTTTCGTGCATTAGAAGAAGAGGAATAAAGAAAATATTCCCAGAAAAATCTCCGTGTTCAATTTTTTTCATTCTTTCGCAATTCTCAGATCTGTCCCAGAACATCAGAGTTCTTCTGTAGTTTCGTTCCTGAACACAGAATACTCTGGTTGAAGTACAATACGTGTACTTCACGGATCTGTGACTTCTAACTCAACGTTCCTGGCAGTACTCAACAGTCTTCGTGACTGTCGCAGTACTCTGCAGTCTTCGTGACTGTTTTCAACACTATCCAGGGAAAGACCTTAGCGACCCACGGGTTCTAACCGACGTTGGTGATGTGCCGGTTCAAGAACTACGCGATTGTGGAGTGGACGATGATAGACTGATGAACATCATCACTGAATCTGTGAAGCTAGTGATGGAACAAGTAAAAACTTGTGATTGGCGGTAGTTTGCTGTGTGTAATTATTTATATATTTTTAATGCATTTTTTTAGGATCCATTGCGGCCTCTGGTGCTTGGGGGGGACCACTCTATTTCGCATCCTGTGGTGAGAGCAGTTTCTGAGAAGCTCGGTGGACCAGTTGATATTCTTCACCTTGATGCTCATCCTTGTTGGGAAATTCGCGTCCAAATTCCCCTCTTGAAAAACAATACGAACAAGCAAGAACGAAAAATACGGAATAAAAGAGACAAGAGATTTATAGTGGTTCACCCGTTAACGAGGGCTACGTCCACTTCTTGCCGCTGCAATAATTCACTAGAACGATTATAAGACTCGGTTAAACGACTTTGTAATGCTATAATTGCTTCTAGACTTTCTGGAGGTGTTAACCCTATTTTACACGCACATAGGGTTTATATATGGGGACTTAAACTTGGGGGACAAGAAAAATCGCGCTCCCAGCGATCTGCAAAACAGCGACCGCCGTTTTGCCTTTGGCGACCGCCGAAAACTTTCGGCGACCGCCGGAGCTCCTTTTGGCGCCCGTCAAAAGGCCCAAAAACATGCAGAAGGTCAGCCCTTGCTTCTCCCGGTTTCGACGCCCGTCGAAACCCAAATGGCGCCCGCCAAACTTGGCCCGTGGTCACCGATGCTCCTCCGGCGACCGCCGTTTCTCCCCTCGTCGTCTCTCGTCATTCCGGCGTGAATTTGACCTTCACACTCAACAATCTCCCACTTTAAGCTAATTCACGGCCCCTATCTTCTCTTCCCATTGCAGCGGCGTCCCCGATACTCATCCCAGAAGACCAACCGAGGTTGAACACAACCTCAACTTCTCGCACGGCACCACCTTCGTAAACATGTCGGCCGGATTCTTACTCCCAAGAATCTTCTCCAACACCAAAACGCCTTCCTCCAAGGCCGATCGAATGAAGTGATATCTAGTTGGATATGCTTCGTTCGAGCATGGTACACGGGATTCTTCGCCAAGTGAATGGCGCTCTGACTGTCGCAATACAAGACACTCCCTGAGTGGTCTTGTCTCAACTCTAGCAGGAAAGCCTGTAGCCACATCATCTCCTTCGCGGCTTCCGTCACAACGACGTACTCCGCCTCGCAACTCGACAATGCTACGATCTTCTGCAACCTCGACACCCAGCTAATCGCTGTACCCCCGAAAGTGTACACGTACCCAGTAGTACTCTTCCTACTATCCATATCACCTCCGTTATCCGCGTCCACGAACCCGAGTAACCCCACATCTGATTTTCGGAACCTCAAAGCAAAATTGGAAGTCCCTCTCAAGTATCGGAAGATCCACTTGACGGCTTCCCAATGTTGCTTCCCCGGATTACTCATGAACCGACTGACAACTCCCACTGCATGGGCAATGTCAGGCCTTGTGCACACCATGGCATACATAAGGCTCCCAATCGCAGAGGCGTAAGGGACCTTATCCATATGCTCCATTTCCTTCACGCTCGTCGGCGAGTCCTCCTTTGACAAACGGAAGTGACTAGCCAAAGGAGTGCCCACGGGTTTCGCATCCTCCATGCTAAACCGTGCTAGTACCTTCTTCAGGTACTCCTCTTGAGACAACTCAAGACCATCCTTGCTCCTCGTGATTCTCATCCCCAGGATTTGTTTGGCAGCACCCAAATCCTTCATAGAGAACTCCCTCGATAGACTCTTCTTGAGTTTGTCGATCTCCGCCAAACTCGCCCCGACTATCAGCATATCATCTACATAAAGGAGCAATATTATGTAGGTACCTCTTCCAAGACTCTTGAAATAGCAGCAGTGGTCCGCCTCGGACCGCGTGAACTCGACTCGCTTCATGAACAAGTCGAACTTCTTGTACCACTGCCTCGGAGCTTGCTTCAACCCATACAAACTCTTTTGAAGCTTACACACCAGCTTCTCCTTGCCTCGGACTTCAAAACCCTCCGGTTGCTTCATATAAATTTCTTCATCTAGATCCCCGTGAAGAAATGCGGTCTTTACATCCATTTGCTGAAGATGTAAGTTCTCCTTTGCCACCAAGCTAAGCACCACCCGGATGGTTACCATCTTGACTACCGGAGCAAAGATCTCCGTGTAGTCGATCCCTTCCTTCTGTTGGAATCCTTTCACCACTAATCTTGCCTTGTACCGAACGCTCCCATCGTGTTCTTCCTTTGCCCGGAAGACCCATTTATTGTGCAAGGCCTTCTTCTCCTTCGGAAGCTCGGCTAGTTCCCAAGTCTGATTCGACATCAATGAGATCATCTCTTCTTTCATGGCAGACTCCCACTTGATCGAATCCCTCGCTTGTATAGCCTCGGTGTAGCTCTCCGGCTCACCCCTATCAGTCAGCAAGATATAGTTAAGGGAAGGTGAAAATTTATGGGGAGGTCTTCTTACCCTAGTCGACCTCCGTGGCTTTGGTGTGACTGGATCGATGTTGGGATGAGCATTCTCATCTTGCTCATCCTCGCTGCTCGTGTTGTCATCTTCGATCTTCTCGGTCTCCACGACCTCCACCGGAACCTCCTCCGTGTCTCTCACGGGATCAATGCTCTCTTCAACAACCTCGTCTTTACCCTTGTACAAGACCGCCTCGTTGAAGATCACA
This sequence comes from Euphrasia confusa, assembly GCA_954870475.1. NCBI lineage: Eukaryota > Viridiplantae > Streptophyta > Magnoliopsida > Lamiales > Orobanchaceae > Euphrasia > Euphrasia confusa. The sequence continues at coordinate 13,192,268 of OX940954.1, forward strand.
TTTCTGCTTCGGATCACCTTATGATTTTCGGCATCCCAAAATCGGTACCCGAACTCCGTGCCGCCATATCCAAGGAAGACGCACTTCTTGGATTTAGGATCAAGCTTGCTACGAGCAGCTTCGTCGATATGGACATACGCCAGACACCCGAACACCCTCAAGTAGGACAGATTCAGCTTCTTCCCACTCCAAACCTCCTCAGGAATCCGATATTCCAAAGGAACCGACGGTGCTCTGTTGATTAAATGAGCCTCCATGTCGATGGCATATGCCCAAAACATTTTAGGCATCCCCGAATGTAACCGCATACTCCGGGCCTTCTCATTTAGCGTCCTGTTCATTCGCTCCGCTATTCCGTTCTGTTGTGGGGTCCCCGGAATAGTCTTCACCATCTTGATCCCACTCTCGACACAATATTGTTTGAAGTCGACGTCAATGTACTCACCACCATTGTCGGACCTCAAACACTTCACCTTGAGATTTGTTTCATTCTCAACCTCGGCTTTCCATTTCCTGAAAACAGAGAACACGTCACTCTTATTTTTCATGAAGTACACCCATAACTTCCTTGTGGAGTCATCGATGAAAGTAACATAGTAGAGTGATCCTCCGAGTGAGGCGACGGGAGCTGGACCCCAAACATCCGTGTGTACCAGTTCCAGCTTCTCCGCCTTGGGCTCCCTTCCACCTTTGGAAAAACTCACTCGTTTCTGCTTTCCAAGAATGCAGCTCTCGCACACGTGAGACTCAATCTCCTTGAGTTCGGGCAGCAGCCCGTTCTTTGCCATGATCTTCATCCCTTTCTCACTCATGTGCCCCAGCCTGCAATGCCATAGCTCGGTCTTCTTGGTGTTATCAACAACACCAGCCGAGTCCCTCACGCTCGTCGTCATGTAAAGTGTGCCCGTCTTATGACCTCGAGCTATGGTCATGGCGTTCCTCGAAACTTTCCACGACCCATCTCCAAATGACACCCGGTTACCATCACTGTCAAGCTGGCCCACCGAAATCAGGTTCCTCTTCAACCCCGGCACATGTCTGACCTTGGAAATCTTCCAAGTTTGCCCATTTGACATCTTCAGGTTGATATCTCCCATCCCGACTACATCGAGTGGCTCGTCATCTGCAAGAAAGACCTTTCCATAATCACCCCAGACGTAATTCAGCATTACCTCTCGCTGTGCAGTAGTATGGAAAGAAGCCCCTGAGTCCAGCACCCAGGAATCGATCGGTGAGTCGACCGATAAGAGAAGGACGTCCCCATCGTCGTCATCCTCTTGTGTTACCGCATTGGCGGTTCCCTTCTTCTTATTGTCACTCTTCCCCCGAGAGCGACAATCCCTCTTGAAGTGCCCCGTCTTCCCACAATTCCAACACTCATTATCCTCGGACTTCGAGCTATCTCTTCCACTCCTAGACTTGGATCTCCCTCTGTTCCTGTTAGCATTCTTACCCGAGTTTCTCCCCCGGTTCTCCACACTCAAGGCCGAACTAGAAGACTTTCCCTTGAAATCCTTTCTCCGGATTTCCTCGGCTAGGATCTTATCTCTAACTTCGGAGAACTGCAGATTCTCCTTCCCCATAGAGTTGCTAACAGCTGCCCGCATAGGCTCCCAACTATCCGGCAGAGACGCAAGTAGGATCAAAGCGTAAATTTCATCATCGAAATTCACCCCGACTCCTTTCAATTTATCCAAGATGGAATTCAGCTCGTTGATATGGTTGGCTGCGTTTGCATTGTCCGACATCTTCAGGTTGAACAACTGCTTCATGAGATACACCTTGTTGTTCGCTGAAGGTTGCTCGTACATGTTTGATAGGGCAGCCATCAAATCCTTGGTAGTGGTAATCGAGCGCACGTTGAATGACACGTTTGAAGCTAGAGACAAACGTATCAATCCCAACACCTGCCTGTCGAGGCTTTCCCATTCCTCGTCATCCTTGATCTTCTCCGGTCTACCCTTCAAAGGAATTCCGAGCTTTTTCCCATAAAGGTAGTCCTCGATCTGCATCTTCCAATGTCCATAGTTATTCCCGTCAAATTTCGTAACCCCGAACGAGGTGGTGGTGTCCGTCATCGCTTTTCCCCGATCGCTATAACCCTAGCGCTCTGATACCAATTGTTTGGAAATTCGCGTCCAAATTCCCCTCTTGAAAAACAATACGAACAAGCAAGAACGAAAAATACGGAATAAAAGAGACAAGAGATTTATAGTGGTTCACCAGTTAACGAGGACTACGTCCACTTCTTGCCGCTGCAATAATTCACTAGAACGATTATAAGACTCGATTACACGACTTTGTAATGCTATAATTGCTTCTAGACTTTCTGGAGGTGTTAAAACTATTTTACACGCACATAGGGTTTATATATGGGGACTTAAACTTGGGGGACAAGAAAAATCGCGCTCCCAGCGATCTGCAAAACGGCGACCGCCGTTTTTCCTTTGGCGACCGCCGAAAACTTTCGGCGGCCGCCGGAGCTCCTTTTGGCGCCCGTCAAAAGGCCCAAAAACATGCAGAAGGTCAGCCCTTGCTTCTCCCGGTTTCGGCGCCCGCCGAAACCCAAATGGCGCCCGCCAAACTTGGCCCGTGGTCGCCGATGCTCCTCCGGCGACCGCCGTTTCTCCCCTCGTCGTCTCTCGTCGTTCCGGCGTGAATTTGACCTTCACACTCAACAATCCTGATATTTACGATGCTTTCGAGGGGAACAAATACTCTCATGCATCCTCCTTTGCTAGAATTATGGAGGGTGTTTATGCTCGTCGACTGTTGCAGGTAAATAATTTGTCTAAATTATGCCGTTGTGTTGGAAGTTACTACTACAATCTCCGTCGTTACTGGAAGCCAATGGAATTTCATGTAATGCTGCAGGTAGGAATTAGATCGATAACAAAGGAAGGAAGTGATCAAGGGAAACGGTTCGGTGTGGAGCAATATGAGATGCAGACATTTTCTAAAAGGATAGGCAGCTACTAGAGAATCTGGTTCTCTCTCTCTCTCTCTGTTTAAGTTTTTTTGATAATACAAAAGCTACCCTTGAGATTTGACATGATCACAAAAACTTTCAAAACATTTTCGCTGAGGTTTATTTTTTATTCTTAACTCTTAAACACAAAACATTATAAAAAAAAGTCACTATTTATAAATTTATTACTTTTGAAATTTTTATGAATGGATTGCTAGGCAATTGCGAAAGACTTCGAATGGATTCTCATTAGTGCTGATTTTTGGGGGGAAACATGAGTTTATGAAATTTCATCCTTATTTTCATCCTCCAAATGCTTTTGACGGATGTTCAACCCGCAACGGGACACTGTTGACGGGATGACGGCCATGGTTGCTGCTAAGCTTGTAAGAGAATTGGCCGGAAAGATGTCCAAATGAGCTGATCGTTTCAGGTCCAAAAAGAATAATTGTATCATATGTTGTCGTAAATTAAACTTCCTTTAGAGCCTTGAATTTGGTTATCAAAACTTGAGTCGATTAATGTGTTGTGGATTAATAATCTTTTTGTCGAATGTTTTCAGTCAATAATCCAAACTCTCCCATTTTTCCAAACACAGCAAATGTTCCTTTTTGGTGTTACTGTCAAGCTTTGTAAAATGAATAGATTATCTTCATCAAGGGGTCAAGCCACACCCCGATTTTCGTTTTCTTTATCCTCTCGTTTCACGATACACTTAAACCTATTCGCGCAGGCAACGAAAACCACAAGATCAAACGCTATCAACGCAGCCGACAAGAAGAAAAACCTATCCAAATGCCCGTCGTTCAGATTCGGAGATATCCACCCGGGCTTCCCATCCCTCGACGTTACCTTCATCACAACCGTCAAAATCAAACTACAAAGGAAGCTCCCCAAAGCCGAAGACGACATCGACATGCCCAGCCCGATGCTCTTCAACCCTTCCGGAATCTGCGAGGCGAAAAACTCCCACTGAGCAACATACACGAAAGCCTCCGAGACTCCCACGAGCACGTACTGCGGAACCTGCCAGAATATGCTCAACGAGCTCGACTCTCCACCATCCGCATACTCGAGCCTCCACCTCTCGACTATCCCCGCAACTATCATCCCGATTATCGACACTCCCATCCCGATCCCCATCCTCTGGAGCTCGCTCGGAGGCCTCGGCTCTTTCTTCGTGAGCTTGACGTAAAACGGGACTATCAGCTTTTCGTAGCAGACGATGAATGTGGACGTGCTTATGATGTCGAAAGCTGTCATGCTTGCCGGAGGGATGTGGAAAGTCGAGGTTAGTTTGGTGTTCATGGCTGATCCTTGCTCGACGAAGAGGGAGAGGACTTGGACGAAGACTATGGAGGTGACGATGGCGCAGAGCCATATGGGAAGGAGACGAAGCACGCATTTCACTTCCTCGACTTGAGTGGTCGTGCAGAGCCGCCATGGGTCGGGGGTGTGGCCTTTCACCGACAGAGAGATCGAGTCGGATCGAGTCATTACAGCTGCCTTGTCGAGAATCCTGTGTGATCAATACAAGACAGAAAAACTGAGATTGTTTGTAACATTTTTTTGACCCGGTTAACTGTGATCAACTGACTAAAATTGACTCAACTAACTAACTGAAGTGAATGTATTTAAAGTGAATTAAATTGATTTTTTTATATAAATAATGTAGTAATAATTTTTATAAATTGTTAAATATTTTTAAAAAATATTAATGAGTAACTAGATTTTAAGTATTATTAAAAAATAGAGTAAATTGGTCTTCATAATTATAAAAAACTCTTTCATTTTTTTCATTTTAGAAATTAAAATATTATATTATTTCATTGTTTATAAAGTAAGATACTTATATATTTTGTACATTTTAGAGTAATTATTAAAATTTATAATCTCTATTATACTTTAGACATATACATACATGCATACTCCTAGCTATATATTAAAAGATTTAAATTTAAAAGTTTATACTTTTATAATTAGAATAAATTAGTGGTTCTAATTATATAAAAATAACTTAAAGTGCTCTTGTATCAAAATTTCTCTAAATTTCTTTTTAGTTTAATTTATTTTGTAACGAAATTAATAGAGTTGAACTGAACTTAACTGAAACGAATCGAACTGAATTAAAACAAACTGAAATGAAGTGCAAAAGAACACGTCCTTATAAGAAAATTCCGACGAACTCACTTGAAATCGTCGGTACGAGACAACCTCCGAGCACATTCCTTGTTCTCGTATAGCCCTCCGTCTCCATACACCGGCACCTCGACTTCCAACTTCCGAACGCACGCGACCACCACTTGACATAACCTCGACACCGGATTCCCCTCGGGCCTCGTGTGCCGATACCGACAAGTCCCGCTCAGCATGAACACCAAAGCCACGAAGCCGCAGGCAGTCGAGACCCAAAAGGCCAACACCCATTCCCCCAAACTCTCCATGTAAACCAACACCGTCTCGGCTATCAAAGAACCGAGGTTCAACGCCACGTAGTAGTAGCTGAAAAAGGCCCCTTTCGACTTGCTCTCCCGCGGGTCCCCCTCGTCGAACTGGTCCGCCCCGAGCGTGGCCAGGGCCGGCTCGATGGCCCCACTCCCGAGGGCAAGCAAGTAAATTGACACGTAGAAGCTCGCGACCTTAGGCGGGCTCGGGGGGTTACAAATGTTACCGATTCGCCCGCAGCCTTTCGGTTCGAGCATGAACTCTTGAGTCGACAGCGACAGCAGAAGCATTCCCTGTTGTTACGAAACAAAAAATACAGTATTTGGTTTATTAATTTATAGTAATTTTAGACTCAATAAAACACACTTTCAAATATTTTGGTTTATTAAGGAATTTATAGCAAATTAATTAGAAATTTTTAGGAAAAAGGTAAATATAGTTTATGAAATTATAACTTTTCCACTACAAAATAGACTTTACACTTTAATGTTATAATTTTATATTATTTTAATTATTTAGAATAGTTTGATAGTTATACGTATTTATAAAAAAGAGTGATATTTTAAATTTAAAATGTCTTTTTTACTTTTAATTTACTCACTGTGAATTAAATTAAAAGATTAAAAATAGAAATCTGCTGTATATATAATTAGGAAAAATTATAACTCTAATTTATATAAAATTAAGTTGAATTACCCAATTTTAAAAATCACCCAATTAAATTACTATAATACCCATTTTTATTAATCAAGGTACTATTATAATTTTTAAATGATAAAAAAATAGGAATTTAATTACTATAATACCCTTGTTACTTATGTAATCATTCGCTCCTTGTGTTTTTTTAAAATAATTTCGGAATACTATCGTTTTTTATAATTAGGAAAAAGTAAAGTATTTAATTATAAACAATTATTTAGATTTGCTGATTTTCTGAAATTCCCAGTAATATTATCTTACGAGGACTAGAACGGCTTGAAAAACGACACAAGTCAAGTATCGCCCCAAGTAGGAGTCGCAAAGGAAGGCCCCGAGGAGAGTGCACATGTTGAGAGTCCCCATCCACACACTGAACGTGTTTGCTGCACTCGCGTTCGACTGCCTCAACACGGATTTCAAGAAGACAACCATGTTCACTTCTACTCCCGTGAAAGCGAGCGCGGCCAATCCTTCGCTTACTGAAGAAAGAAAACAGAGGAAAAAACAGATTGGTTTTTACGTTTTTTTCGTATATATCCAATGCATTTTGGTGAACATTACCTAGGATTAGGGATCCGGCTTTCCATCCGCCGGTTTTCTCTCTAAGGGCTGGCTTTCCGTAGGAGTCGATCGTCCCGTCTGTGGTGCAAGTGTCGACGAGCTCGTCGGTTCTTCTTTCCTGCATGTTTGGAATTGTCGAATTTAAGTCGAGATTGTTGAGTATATCCTTAAGCATTGATGTAAGGTTATACTATACCATTGTTACACAAGTTTGTTAAGGCAATGGCACTATTATAAGTCAAATTATGTGTGTAAGGAAAGAAGAACAATATGGATTTGAAGAGAGATTTTAAGATATGGCTTTTTCCAAAGTAAACTAATGATTGAAAGTTGGAAGAGGGGCTAATTAAATTGTGTGGCTTTCTTTATGATCACATTTTGTATTATTAAATCAGCACTATGGGCACATAATAAGGCCCACTTAATTCTAATTAACACTTTCTTTTCCCTTAGCCAAGAATATATAATTATATAATCCTAATAAAAAAACAAGTTTTACATCACATTTGGTTTTTTGGAGACAATTAATCACATACTCCATAAGTAAACACTATGGAAGAAGAACAACATTATGATTAATTCCGAGAGTGCTAATATAGGATAGCTCTAGATTGCAAAACTATATAAACATTTAATTTAGAACATATCAAGTTATATTCTTCATAATCACCAAAAAAAAAAAAGTAGTCAATGAGAATTTCAGAGACCATATTTAAATTTTGAAGTCTAAGAGAAAGAAATGAGAGTAAGAACTACACGAGCTTATTATTGTAACAGTGAACTCTTAGACGAGAGACGAAGTAGTGCATTCGGATAAGATTTTTTGCTTCTCTGCTAAATGAAGTCTTTTGAAAAGGTTAGCACGCATGATGAAGAAAATTAATTTCAAGAATATGACATAACTATATATGGTACGTAACATTTAATTTGGCCAAAAACATTTTCAGGTCACTTTCGTCTAGTAAGAACACCAAATAATTTCGAGGGAATATGGTATAAATATGCTCGTTAATGGAATTAATAATGATTCGCCATTGTCTAGTAATAAGTAATAACACCAATCAAATTGTTTGAGGATCACCAAATTGTAGGAAATTATAAGGTGTACCTTAATATTGAAATTAATAACTATGCTTAGTTATATTAATGGTCTAACTATGCTAATCAGTAATCATAGTGTAACTGTTTTACTTGATGAAAATAATTATTTTTTGGTATATAGTAAGATGTTAGATATTGAACTCTACCCTAAATTATAATTGTAATTTGTATGGTGCTACTTGTAATAAAAAGACATTATATATGAGTGTATATGTAAATTCACTTTGAAGGCTCGAGAACGATCAGAAAGCAAGACACGAGTTGTGATAAGGTAATTTAGCTCTTAATAAGAGCTGTGCATACTCTTATATATAAAGAATAGATCACAAGAATTGAATTGAGAGCGCAGTCTAACTACGGACGTAACGGACCAATTAATATTTACCATATTATAATTTTACTTAATACTAAGAAACAAAGGGACATGAAGAAGTTAAAAAAAGAGGGAGGTCAGGGCTTGATTTGCTTTGTGCGAAAATCCCCAATCATATCAGTGGGATGTTTTTATTTCCTCCAGAAGAGACATGCAAACTCGGTAAAAGTATACACGAATCAACCGTTGAGATATCTTCTCAATTATTATGTTTGTTCATACATAATTCATCAAACACAACCAAAAACAAAAGTGGAAATAAATTTGTTTTATTTATTTTTTATCGAAGATATGGAGTTTGATCCTCCAACTAAGTATCAAAGTCGATTGCAAAAATCTCTTTTTTGGGTCATGTTTAAACTTCAAATTTAGCTTACAGTGTCACAAATCAATTGTAATTTAGCTTGCATAATGATCAAAGTCCATTAAATAAAATCCAAGTGCATGTAGTGCAGAAGCGATTTCATCATAAAATCATTAATTAAAAATAGTAAAGAGTAATTAACTAGTATGTTATATATATAGGTTCAATTATTTCCATATTCTTAATTGATATAGAACAACTCACAATCACATTAAAATGAATCATGGGTCATTATTAGTTTGTGAAATAAATGATAAATTTTGGTTCCTTTAATGTTGTAGCGTGATGATAGGTTTTCGAAGCAATTGTGACATTCTTAGCGTGGTAGAGTGATAGCCCCAGCGTGCTTGAATTTTCCTTTTTTTTTCTTACAGTATATATATATATATTTTTTTAATATTATTATTAAATATATTTGCTTTAATTTTGATTAAATTGATAGTGGAAACTATGATACTACTTTAAAATAATTTCTGTTATGTTGGCGTGGATTGATTACTGCTCGTAATATTTTAATTTAATCCTCACTCGATCACTACTATAATTGCTTTACCTTCGACCATTCATGTTTAGTCAACAGACATATTCATGTGATGTATCAAACCTGCCAATCAAATTAAATTAAAAATATTGTTACTACGGTAGCACTACAAAAAAACCAGGGAATCCCCGTAGGGATTCCCTGAGGCAATTTTCCCGTAGGGATTTCCTATGACATTCTCTACAAGAAGCATATTCAGAGTTCCCCTACGGCATTCTACGGCCTCAGCCGTAGGGGTGACTCCCGTAAGGGATTCCCGTAGAGAACTTCGCGCGCATTCGCGCGCATAGCTTCCCTCCATTGTCTCTACGGCGTGTCCATTGTCCCTACTGCACACGCCGTAGGGAATAATAAATCCCCTACGGGAAAAATTCCCGTAGAGTCCCCTACGGCAAAAATTCCCGTAGGGTCCCCTACGACTATTCCCTGGAAATTGTTTTTTTTTTTTTTTCAAACTATTCATTTATATAATAATAAATTAATTAAATATTATTATAAAATTATGCTAAATTGTTTGAAATATTTTTTTAAACCACTATTTCACTAAATAATAAATTACAATTAAAGTTTTTTTTTTTTAACTTTACGCAATTATACAACTACGCAATTATAATTTTATAAAAATAATTAATTACAAAAATTATACAATTACGCAAAATATTACGCAATTTTATAAAAATAATTAATAACAAAAATTATACGGTTAAACATTTTGACAAGTTTTTTTTAAGTACTACGCAATTATACAACTACGCAATTATAATTTTATAAAAATAATTAATTACAAAAATTATACAATTACGCAAAAAATTACACAATTTTATAAAAATATTAATAACAAAAATTATACAATTACCCAAAAAATTACACAATTTTATAAAAATAATCAATTACAAAAATTTCGCAATTTAATATATTTAAATAGTGTGTTATTTAAAATTAACTTTTGTTAAACCACTATTTATATTTATAATTTGATATATATATATATATATATATTGTATTTTATCTTATTATTACATTATACTACATAATAAATATAGGTTAATGAATACATATATATTATCTTCAAACCCTAGGTTATACAATACACATTATTAATTAATATGAAGAGGGCTGGGCTTGGGTCGGTTGTTGGGATATTGTTGGGCCTTGGGTTGTGGGTCGGGCCGGTGGCCCGAGCAACATATGGGCCACGTTTTTTATACACATTATTAATTAATATGAAGAGGGCTGAGCTTGGGTCGAGCCTTGGGTTGTTGGGATATTGTTGGGCCTTGGGTTGTGGGTCGGGCCGGTGGCCCGAGCAACATATGGGCCACATTTTTGGATAAAAACGTATTCTCTACGGGCTTAGCCGTAGGGAATATCACTACGGGCCAACCTACGGGGATGCCGTAGGGAACCCCTACGGGGAGAAGGGGAGGCGGAGACGAGTTTCCCAAGGGGCTCCCCTACGGCCAGCCCGTAGGGATCTCCCCTACGGCTCTAAAAAGCCCGTAGGGGATCTGTTCCCTACGAGGTTTCCCCTACGGCGTGATTCCCGTAGGGGATGCCGTAGGGAACCCTTTTCCCTACTGATTTTTGCGGATTTCCCTACGAGAATGGCTGTAGGGAATCCGCGAATTTTTTGTAGTGTAGACTTGGTTTTGTCGGCTTTACTCGTGGACATAGTGTCATCTTTGGCAAACTGGAAATTTCATCGGCTGAGCTCCATCATCGTGTTGAGTCTGCTCTGATATCATGTTAAAGTTGAGTCAATAACACCTTAAAATGTTGTTAAAGTGATCCAACTCATATTTGAGCTCTAGAATCTTTATCCAATCGATGTGAGATACTTAACATTTCCTCATCCATAATTAATAAGCTTGAATTCTATATGTAGCTTGCAAAGCGAAAAGACTCGATTGAACACATTTATATCATGCGGGCTTTGTAGAGATATTGCACAGTTATATATATCTTATAGGTCAAATATAAGTAAAACAATTTTATCACTTTAACAAGATTTTTTAAGGTGTTGTTGACCAATCTTTAATATAGTATTAAGAGCATACCCAACACTATGATGGGTGCCCCAACCGATATAATTTTTGGCTTGTTGATTCGAGGTTTTTGTACTCGCTGCTCGTCAAAATTCTAAGTCAACTGTAGTACTTGACTCAGTTATCAATTCAAAAAAACGGAAGAGTATTCGTTTTGTGAATGCGAAGTATTACATACATTATTCATTTTATACTAAATCCTAAATCAAGTTTGGATCAAAACAAAAATAGAAAATATGCGAATGAAATTAATAAAAATATTTGGACGATGAAAATCAGAACTTAAGAATATATTTATACTTTACTTTTTTCAATCGAAACACAATTAAACACACGAACGTCAAGTTCCCGACCGGGTTGCTTAACTCATAAAAAATAATGTTTAATTCAATTGACAATTGCTCCCATCGGGTTATGATTTCAAGATTATGTTAATTGCATTCGATCTTTTGATTAATACAAATCATTCATTCGTTCGTCACATCACCATCCAAGTTAGTACTTTTAGTTAAATATCATAAATTAAAGAAACCAAAAAGCAAAGATGAAAATGAAAGCATACTGTTTGAATGTGACTAGTTAACACATACATTCAAACATAAAACATAAAATGCTTAACAATTAAAGAAAAAAATTAAACTAGAGGCGAAATTTAACAAAGTGAATCTAACAAGCGCCTAGATCGTGCTTTCGAAGTTCTCGGATCCTGTAACACCCTAGAAATTCAAAGGCTTAAAGGAATTGAATATGCTACTCATACTAACAGATGCATCTTCTTTTTTGGGCATCCTCCTATAAGACCTCCAAAGTTAAGCGTGCTGGCTCTGGAGTAATTCTAGGATGGGTGACCCCCTGAGAAGTTTCTCGGGTGCGCACGAGTGAGGACAAAGTGCGCTGGAAAAGAAAAGTGTTGGTACAGTGGGGCCAGGATATCACTCCCGCAAGCAGTCATTGGTAACCGAGCCGGCCCATTAGGGTTGGGCTTTGACCCCTCAACGGGCCGGGGCGTTACAGATCCAGAATGACGTCACCCACACTCCCCTTGAAGTTTCCAGGAAAAAGTTATCCTTGAAACCCCATTTTCCACCATTAAACACTTTTGATACGCGTTGGAAACCACTTGTAACCGCATGGAAGTAGCGCCCGCTTTGTACGAGTAGCGAGCACGGTAACAACCGTTACTTGAGCACTGGCTAACAATCCCATTTGTGTAGCGGTTGAGCAAAGCTTGATGTAGTTGTGATTTTTTATAGGTAGCACCGCTATTTATAAACATCATCTTACATTATGTTGAGCTTCATTCTACAGTATGTCAAAACACTTCATTTTCAATCACGTGAGATAAAAATATAAGAATTGAACATAAACATAATAACACGACAATAAAACAACTCAACTCAAACTCACAAAGACATATTTACGAACGAAAAATATGACACACACCTAAAATTACTTGCTCGAAGATGACACTAAGTCTACGGGTAGAGTCGAGAAAATCAAGTCTACTCGTGAAGTGGCGTATTAAATATCCCACATCGATTGAAAATAGATTGTAAAGCTCAAATATAAATTGAACAATTTTATCACTTTAACAATATTTTTTTAAATTGTTATTGACTCAATTTTAATAATAGTATATCAATGAGCAAATGGTCATCATCGTTGACATCGCTAATTTTAAGAAGTTTTCAAGTTTGGCTGCTTCAAGTGGATTTGAGGGGGCGTGATTTGTACTGCACCACAAGCAATTGAACTTTTTAAGAGAATTGATTGAAAAAAGGCTCGCACACATAAATTAGGGTAAATTAGGGTTTGAGGTGGAGGCAAAGTTATAAGCATAAGCAAGTAAAGGAGTTTATTGTATTATATGGGATAAATGAATTATATTGGATCTCATCCAACTTTATGATCAATGGTCAAGAATAATGGTCAAGAATGGTCAAAGTCATTATAAAATCGGGGGTAGATTCGGGAGTAGATTCATAATTGTCCAAAAACAATTAATAAGTGGGTTGGACGTGCAATATAAATGGGTTGCGCGCTTCTACTAGGTCGGCTGCCAAAGTGTGTAAATTGGGTCAACACCAATAATCGGGCGTGCAGTGCATATTTGTACCGCACTGCAAGCAGTTGAACATTTTAAGAGAATTGATTGAAAAAGGGGTAATCTAACACATAAATTAGGGTTTGAGGTGGAGGCAAAGTGAGAGCATAGACAACTTAAAGAGTTTATTATATTATATGGAATAAATGAATTAGATTGGATTTCATTCAACTTTATGATATAAATTATCAAAAATGGATTGAGGGCTTTGCGATGTACTTTTGCATTGACACAATAACAAGTGCAATTTTATATCGTTAATTTATTAACTTAATATCTTCACCGTTAATTTATTAACTTTATATTTGCACACTTATATAAATATTTGTTATGTCTATCTCTTTTCGTTAAAAATTAAAAATAGTGATTATAAATATTCATTTAAACAAAATAAAATTATTTTATACATATAAAAATTATAAAATTTAAATAAAATAATATACATATATTTTTAATATTTTATATTATTATTCTAGAGAAACTTATATTAACTTAAATAATTGTTAATACTATAATATTTTTCATTATAATTTAAATAACAAGTAATATATTTTTCACTATAATTTAAATAACATACCGAAATATATACCGTACAAATACTTAAATATCATTTTTACAAAATAAAATTATATAAAAATATATTAAATTAAAAAAAACATGTTTTATTAAATCACAATAACAGTTTTATTGATTATAAAAAGTTAGAGTAGTATTGTACTACTTTTATTTTAGTTTTAATTCATAATTTTTATATTAAAAAATAATTTTATTTTGTTTAAATAAATATTTATAATCACTATTTTTAATTTTAACGAGAAAGAGATAAACCTAACAAATATTTATATAAATGTGGAAATATAAAGTTAACATAACAAATATTTATATAAGTGTAGAAATATAAAGTTAATAAATTAATGGTAAAAGATTGCACTTGTTATTGTGCAGTGCAAAAGTGTACTGCACGACTCTCAATCCGTAAAAAATGGTCAGTCATTATAAAATCGGGATAGGATTAATGGTATAAAAATAATTAATAAGTGGGTTGGACGTTCAATATAAATGCATTGCGCGTTTCTACTTAGATCGAGCTGCCAAAGTGTGTAAATTGGGCCAACACCAATAATCCAACCGTATAAAAATGTAATCGTTCTTCTAATTTTTTCAAAAGTTTTATATTGTTTACGTGATTTTATGAAAAATTAAATGTAAAATTATATTTTCTTCTAATTTTTTCAAAAGTTGTTTTTATATTGTTTACGTGATTTTATGAAAAATTAAATGTAAAATTATATTTTAAAGAGTAATGTTATTTACACCTCCCTAATTACTTTATCCACCCCTTAATTTTTGTAAAGTTTTATCAACATAGTAGAAGGACTATAATGCCCTTTATTTATATTTTTAGACTTTGTACAGTGAAAAAAAATAAAAAATGATGAAGTAAAAAAATTCGTAATCTCTTATTCTCAGAATCAACATTACTCTTTGTAATTGAAGGGTGTCTTGTTAACAAGGGTATTGTGAATAATTAACCGGGGTGTGTTTAGTATTTAATCAAATTTAATAGGGTGAATTAATCATAGGGTGACTATTTTAAATTGAAAAACTAAAATTTAAAAAGTCACAGGTTATTTACACTTCCCTTATTACTCTTCTCACTCCTTTTAAAATTTTAATTTTTTTAAGCACTTGTAAATATTCTATATTACCCTTACCCAAATAAACTAATTAATTACATCTAATAATCTCTAGGGGCCTTTGATTGACTAGTCAGTTTGACTTTGCATATTAATGAACTAACCCTTTCTCAATTTTTCTTGATCGTATACCCTCTTTTGTATTTGCTAATAAAAATAAATGTGCAATTACTTTTTTAACCCTTGACCCCATATTCAATTCAAATCAAATCAAACCCTACCCAACAAATCAAACCCATATCCCCAAATCCACAAATCTGAAAATCCCCAAATCCCCAAATCCAATCCCGTAATTCATTTTGAAACCCTAATTTTCACGAAAACAAAAAATCGATTCTGCATAAATCGATTCTGCAGATACCTAAATTCTACCACTTCACCGGCCAGTAATCCGATCCCCCCATCCCGCTCGCTCGAATTCAATGACAAGAGAAGCTTGGTTGTCGGTCTGTTATACAGGGGATTTCATCGTTTCCGGCGGTGTTGTCTCTTGGGTGTTTGATAGTGGGATTGAGAATGGTAAGGTGATTCCAGTTCTTGTTCCGAAAAACATAACTTTTTTGGAGCTTTACCAGAAGCTTATTGAGAGGTTGAAAGTCGATTCTTCTGTGTACGAAATGGTATTGCGATGCCATCGGCCGACGAAGAATAAAGACCCTCTGTTTAATATGTCGTATTCCATAAACGATGATGATAGTGTAGGTTGGTTAGTATCTTGTGTTGGAGTTGTGTACTTAATGTCTAGATTTAAGTAACGGTAAACTCCCGGTCATAGCATTTAATCTATTAAATTAATAAACAATCGTTTGCTTTTGATTATTGATAATTAAATATGTGCAAACTATAGTCCTAGATTTTATACGTTGTAGTTAGTATGGTGTGTCGGGCCCACACAGAAGATCATACTATCGGTTACTCGTATTTAATCAAACAGTGGCTCACGACCTAGATGGACCCGGACCAATCCATCGGTATAGTCGTTGTGTGAGAGAGAAAATAATTTGTCTTAATTATTTTATCACACTTGTACACTTGGTGTATTGAGCGGATCGTTGAGATTCATCGATTAGGATTGCCGGCGATAATCGATTCGAGTCTCAGTGTATTTTATTCTTAATCCCCGATATTATTGCGGGTGTGTATATTTAATATAAGTGACTTTGATTTACCAAAGGAATTAACCGATTTAATTATTGGGTTAATTACCGGTTAAGTTGGGTCACTATATTTCATATATGGCATGCCGTGAATAATTGACCGGACAGTGTATCCCGGAAGGGTTGATAATATCCCCGAGATGAGTTCATAAGGAATTATTGTGTAAACCTAATGAGTGGATTCGTTCCGCACAATAATTAAGGTTGAATGGTACTAGTCTCGGATTAAAGAGATGAATAAATTAATTAGCAATAAATTAATTTTATTCATGGATATTTAAATCTTAAATACACGGAATAAATAATAGGGAAAAATGGCAATAAGGCCAATTTTCAGCATTTTTTCGGCAATAAGGCTTTCGAGAAATTACGCGTGTCAATTAGGCCGCCTAAAATGTGCAAAGACATCGTTGCCCTTGCATATATACACATTTGAACAAACGGGTTCCTCATTTATTTCTTTTCCCCGCACCGAAGTCACGAAACCCACACCTCCTCTCTCTTTCTCTCGCTCCCGCTACAACACACAGAATACCAAGCTTTCGAAACCACCACCAACAACACGAAATCCTCTCTCACTTTTCCTTCTCATCTCAAGCTAGCTTTTCGATTTTCATATGGCTCCGTCGAAGAAAACCGCCGCCGCGAAGAAAACCGCCGGGAAGAAATCGACTCCAACCGCCGCTGCTGCTTCCGACAACACTGAACGAAGGCTTGTTCAGTACACTCCGTCGAGTGAAGAGCAGGAGAGCCCTCAGCCTGCCGCCGGCTAGAAGAAGGAGAGGAAGTAAGTGTTTTCGAACCCTAATTCGATTTTCACTTTCAATCTGTTAATTTCCATTTGCATGAATGAATGTCTAGTGTTTTTTTTATGTGTTTTGATGGAGGTTCGGTGTGATTATGTGTTAAACAGCTTGATTGTGTGTGTTGGTGGCTGTTCAGTGTCTTTATGTCCTGTTCAGTGTTGTATATGCCTGTTCAGTGTCTCTGCATGCCACCCAGTGCCATTGCATGGCCACTCAGCGTTGATTGTGTGTTTTTGGTGGTTGTTCAGTGTTAATATGTTCTGTTCAGTGTTGTACATGTCACTTAAGTGCCTCTGCATGCCACTCAGTGCCATTGCATGGCCACTCAGTTTTGATTGTGTGTTATTGGTGTATGTTCAGTGTTAAAATGTTCTGTTCAGTGTTGTATATGCCTGTTCAGTGCCTCTTCATGCCATTCCAGTGCCTCTGCATGCCACTCAGTGCCATTGCATGGTCACTCAGTGTTGATTGTGTGTTTTTGGTGGCTGTTCAGTGTTTTATTTATGCATTCAGTGTCAGTGTTTTTTTTTTTTTTCTCCTTGACTCCCCTCTGCGTCTGTGTGTGTGTGTGTGTGTCCAGGAATGAATGTGCTTTGTACGTATGCTACTACATGGAGAAGATTATGAAGAAAGAGGCCATTCCGGACAAGGTCAGGACGGAAGAGTTCCAAGTATTCAAGGCTCACGTGATACGAACCATCCTGACAATGAAGGACAAGTAGTGCGCGTCTTTGGCCGTGGGTTGTTTGTTTAGTTCTGGTTGAAAAAACAAGAAGTATTTTTTCTGTAAAATGTATGAACATGATTATGATTGTGTTTTGGATTTAGTTTCTGTAAAAAACAAAACATGTTTTTTTGTTCATATATTTCTATGTAATTGGTGGGATTCAGTGTTAATATTGTCTACTCAGTGTTAGCAGTGTTTATTCTGTATTTCATTGTTATCAGTGTTAATCTTGTCTACTTAGTGTCAGCAGTTGAAACTTATTGAATTGCAACATTAAAAAACAAGCAAAATGCAAAAAATTACAACACAAGAACAATTAAAACACTCCAAGAGCATAATAAACTGAGCAAGAAACAAATCACACTGAATGTTAAATTCCTGTGTTTTTTTAATAAATGACAGTCAGGGTGTTTATGAGCCAAACAGTGTCTGTCACTGACAGTCAGTGTCTTTTCACCCCATTCAGTGTCACTGATCACAGAAAACATGTCAAAAAAAAAAAAAACACAACAAAAATCCAAATAAGAAAAAAGCCTACTAACTAGGGTGCATCTGCTACTAACTACTGTATAGGCTCCGTGCGCGTTTTCTTGTTGTGATTGCCGACACGTCCGCACCTCCCACACTTCATGGCTCTCGGGATGTGCTCACCCCCTGGACGGAATCCTCTTCTTCTTAGGTCTTCCAGGAGGCCTCTTCGATGTTGACGGCTCGATCAGGACGTTCTCTGGTACGTTTGAAGGTTGATCAAACATGGAAACCGACGTAAGAGGATCGGCATAAGACCTGGCGTAGCTCTCTGCACGGTAAAACTTGTCTACGAACGAGGCCATCGGCTTCCCGGACCACAGAATGCACGCAGCTGCGTGGGAACACTGAAGCTCGACTGTTTCCTTCAGCTGGTGAAGGGCGGCCGCACGGGAGGAATCGATTCTGGACACCAAATTCTCACTGCCGAATGCACAAAATGCGAAGAGCGAGGTCCCTGCTGAAAACACAAAATAACGACTCACAGTCAGCACACGATTATTTTTTTAAGGAATGGCTGAATGCATGAAATGAACACTGAACTCAAACAGTGTGATTCAATGTGTGTTCAGTGCTATTAGAGGTTGTTCAGCGCTATTAAAGTGGGTTCAGTGCTGTTCAGTGCTATTAAAGTGTGCTCAGTGTTTGATTGTGTGATTCAATGTGTGTTGTCTCAGACAGTGTTTTTAAGACCTGTTCAGTGTTAAATCCACAGTCAAACAGACAGTGTTTTTAAGACCTGTTCAGTGTTAAAGTCAGACAAGACAGTGTGTTTTTTTGAAACTCAAAGTCTTATTAAGCAGCAGTCACGACGAGTACACCCGATAACAAAAAAAAAAAGATAAAATAGAAACTGAATGATTTCAAAAAGCTTATCCGAGCAGTACGCCGAAGACAAGTCATCAATCACAGCAAACAAAAAAAAAAAAAAAAGCACTAGACATTGTCTAATATGGTTCAGACACTGAATGAAGCAAATCAGCACTGAGTCCATATGGTTAAGTATGGATTCAGTGTGCAACAGGTGGGTACAGTGTGTAAGTGCAATTAGCCAAGCTAAATGCACACTGAATCAAACCATTAAACACTGAATGAGGAAAATCAACACTGAATCCACATGGTTGAATATGGATTCAGTGTTAAACAAGTGGGCACAGTGTGTAAGTGCAATTAGTCCGGCTCAATGCACACTGAATCAAGCAATTAAACACTAATCGAAAACAAGCGCATAGTGAATTAGACACTAACTGAACCAATTTAGCACTGAACAGGCATATTCAGTGCAGGAACACTGATGCATGCTCACTAACACTGAATGCATGCTCAATTAACACTGAATGCTACGAAAAAACACTGAGCATGTATAATAAGATCCACACACTGTTGCATGCATGCTGAATCGAACTTTTAAGCACTGATTGGGCACGTGGATTCGAAATCGCGTACCTGGATTCGAAATCGCCGGCAAGGAAGGCGGCGGCGTATCTAAAATTTGAACTGTGCCAGGAACGGCGGCGACGGCGATGAAATCGATCGATCGATCGTTGCCGATGGAGACGGACTGCATGGAATCTATTATCGCGGCGGAGAATTGAAGCTGCTCACCGGAGGCGACCTTGCCCCTCTCCTTAGCTTGAACGCGGCGGCGGCGGGGATGAATTACCTCGGCTCGGAAATGAATTTCAGCGGCGGCGGAGGTGAGAGAGAGAGCAGAATCGGGAATTGAATGTGTCGTGAATGAATTTCCCCTCGGCTCGATTGTGAAGTTAATATGGAAGGGTAATTTCGTCTTTCCGGATACATTTTTTTGGCCTAATCGGAACATTTTGACCTAATTGACACCAAAATTGGAGATTGGCCTTATTGGTCAAAAAATGCTGAAAATTGGCCTTATTGCCATTTTTCCCAAAATAATACTACCGGAGAAATATTATTTGATATAATATGGTTTAATATTAGGAGTGCAATTAATTTATATAGTGGAAAATAAATTAATTAATATTGATAAGGATTAATGGACTTGGGCAGTGGGCTCAATTTAATCTTCAATATTGGAAGCCCAATATTCCACCTCCTTTAGATCCCCTACGTAGCCTATAAAAGCACTACATGGCCTTCATAAATCATAAGACAAGATTATCATACTTGATATTCTAGAGAGTTGAAGGATATCCATAGGAGTTCGATAGATCGTCGCCCACCCGACGTTCGAACGAAGTGCAAGGAATACGTAGGAAGATTCAAAGGTCTTCGATTGATTTCGTTTCTCCGCACAACGAATCAAAGGTATGATCATAAACTCCTTGTGTGATTTTATGTTCAATTTAATTGTGATGCATACATGAACATACGATCCGGGAAACGACGAGACCGGGGACGGGGATAGACCGGGCGGTGGTGGTTGTAGACCACCGGACCGCCGGCGGTCTAGGGATCCCCGCCGGGATCGAGGCGAGGAACCCTCGGCTGGAGCCGAGGGGTGCGATCGATCACGAGGATCGATCGCGGGGTGCTGCGGGGTCACCCGTAGCCGCCTCGCATGAGCTACGGGTTCTCCCGCAGCGGTCGTGCGAGGGCGACGCCCTCGCTGGGGCAGCGAGTCCGCGACTCGCTGCGGGGCTGCTACGAGCAGCCCCGGGGATGCCGTGAGGCATCCCAGCGATTATCCGCGAGATGATCGCGAGCCCCGTGCGGGGGCTCGGCTGGGCGCGCGGGTTCGCCCGTGCGGTGCTTGGTCGAGCCTCGGGTCGTACGGTGGTTCGTGATCGGATCTCCGGCGATCGAGGATTTCGGTCGGGTTATTATTTTCCGCAAATTTTAATGGCCCGGGATATCGAATTCCAGCAATTGGTATCAGAGCGTTTGGTTTCGTGTTCATGTATGTATTCAATTGTGTTCTACCTTGCAGGGATTCCGACTATCATTGTTTAATTAATTGTTAATTATTCGTTTAATTAATTGCTATTTAATTTACCATGATTGTTCGTTTATTAAACTCTCGGACATGTCGAGATTCGTTTTGTGTGGATGAATGCTTGTAATAGTAAAAATTCGGGGGTTGACCGAATTTAGATTTATTATTATTGTTCTATGTTTTCCGGAAAGTGTATAGGGTCGATTTCATGTATAGAATCGATACCGGAATTGTAGATTTATTTCTTGTAATTTATTTACGTTGGATCGATGCCGAGACGACCGCCGGAGAACTCATGTGACGAAGGAGATGAAGAGAGGGAAAACTAGGGCTTGGGATCGATGAGATCGATCCCATGGAGATCGATCGGAGGGGCTGCCCGCGGGGCTCCTCGGCCACGCCGGCCACCGGAGGTGGTGGCGCGTGGGCTGGGGACGGCGGCGGTGGTGCTCCCGGCCGGCGATCAAGGTGGGGGGGCGCGGGGTCCTCGTGATCTCGTGCTACTCCTACCTAGATTCACTTTCCTAATTGATTCAAGCTTTCCTATTTTGAGTATTCCTAAGTTTGGGAACTCTCATGGAGATAGGAAAAGAATTAATTAATATTATTTATTTCCTTATTCTATTATGGAAGTCTTCTAGAATATTTCAAGTTCTACTTGGAATAGGAATCTAGAGATTTAATAGAATTAGATAGGAAAATAATTAATTAGTGAATTAATTTATTTCTATTTGATTATTCCTATTTTATGGGAATTTTCATGGACATGGAAATTAATTAATCTTGGAAAGTAGAAGAGTCCTAATTTATTTTATTTCCTTATTCTATTATAGAAGTCTGATTCGTGTGTTTTTATGTTGTTTTTGCGTGTCATTCTTGTGTATGAGTCGTCCCATTTGAGTTGTTTTCTTGAGTAACCCTTGTGGTTTTGGTACGTTTGATGCGTTTGTCGAGTATGCAGGTATATGAGCATGCACGTGTTGAGGGAGTTGAAGAAACGAGCGAAAACGAGCCAACACGAAGACGAGTCGCAGATCCCAGCACCAGGCGCTCGCCTGGCCCACCCAGCGCTCGCCTGCCTCAATCTTCAGAGGTTCAGAAAACCGCACCAAGCGACCGCTCCCTTGGCAAGCGGTCGCCTGCCCGACGTCGCAAGCGCTCGCCAGCCTCCCAAGCGGTCGCCTGCCCTCAACTTCAGAGAGTCAGAATTTCGACCAGGCGCCCGCTTCCCCTGCAGGCGCTCGCCTGCCACCTGACGCGAGCGATCGCTTCCCCTCCTCAGGCGGTCGCTTGGCCCCTTTTCTTTTCTGGAGTTGACCTGCGCTTTGACCTCCGTTTGTCGAGACTATTTATTAGGTTTTTAACCTAGAGTTTAAAACACTTCTTTGCCAGCTTTTATTTTTCGTCTTTAGAGAGAACTCTTGGAACTAGCAACGTAGTTTGATTTTCCGCTTTGCTTTTTCTTGGATTGGATTGAAACTCGGTAAAAGTCGGAGATTCCGCCGACGGGTACTTTTGTTTGATTTCGAATTCTAATCTAGTAAGTTTTTCTTTGTTTTCAATTTCCGTGTTCTTCAATTCCGTGTTAGATTATTGCTTCGTTATTCTTACTTCTCGTAATTCGATTTCATGAATTTTTATTTTCAAAAACTTAATTTCTTTTCAAGTAAAATCATGAGTAGCTAATTTCTTTAGCTAGGGCTAGGGTTGAGTGAATATCGAATAGGGTTAATGATTGAATTCCGATCTTGAATTGACATCAACCGGGAACGGACATGTTGAAATAATTTTATGAATTCAAGGTTTAACTCGAAAACGATAAACACGATTCCCGAAACCCTAGTTTGTTTGTCATTTAATTCAAAAACAATTTTCCATACTTTTACTAGCTTTCTCGTCTTTTCAAATTCCTTAGTTTATTTTAGAATTAATTACAAAAACCAAAAACAAACTCTTGCATTATGCTATTTCACTTTCTCAATCCCGTTGCAAACAATTGAACATTTTTACGCCGATAGTAGTGTTCCTCGAGAGATCGACTCGGGCGAGTTGCTTTAGCAACTAGTTCGATAATTTTATTTGATTTGACGCACTACAAAACGACTTAATCAAATTGGCGCCGTTGCCGGGGAAAGCCACTCCCGCTGCCCTTTACGTGGAGAATTGCGCCTTCGTCGACCATGTTGATGACGAAGTGGAAGCCGCTTTCGTAGAAGAGAGCAGCCCCGAGGTTCTTGAAGGCGAAGAGGAAAAATTAACGGATCCCACCTTTGTGCGACCTAGCTCACAAGAAGCCGAGATCGAGGCTCCGAAAAATAAGGTGGAGTTGAAACCGTTACCGAGCCACCTCAAATATGTTTTCTTGGAAGACGGGGAACAAAAACCCGTGATCATCTCCGCCACTTTGAGAGCCGAGGATGAAGAAGCGCTCGTGGCAATACTTAAGCAAAACAAGAAGGCTTTTGGGTGGAGCCTAGGTGATATTCGAGGTATCGACCCTTCTGTGTGCATGCACCGGATAATCTTGGAGGAAGGATCGATCCCCAAGAGAGATGGGCAGAGGAGACTCAATCCGGTGTTGATGGAAGTTGTGAGAACGGAGATCTACAAGCTCCTGGATGAGGGGTTGATCTATGCCGTTGCCGATAGCCGATGGGTGAGTCCGGTTCATGTGGTCCCTAAGAAAGGAGGCATCACCGTGGTGGAGAATCAGAAAGGAGAACTTCTTCCGACTCGAATTACTACGGGGTGGCGGATGTGCATTGACTATCGGAAGTTAAATGCCGCCACCCGAAAGGACCATTTCCCTCTTCCTTTTATTGATCAGTTACTTGATAAATTATCGGGACATGCATTTTATTGTTTTCTTGATGGTTTGTCAGGGTACTACCAGGTGGCGATTGCACCAGAGGATCAGGAGATGACGACCTTCACATGTCCCATTGGTACCTATGCTTGGAGGAGGATGCCATTCGGCTTGTGCAATGCACCGGGAACATTCCAGCGGTGTATGATGTCCATCTTTTCCGAGATGATAGGTAACTTCATGGAAGTCTTTATGGACGACTTTTCTGTTTTTGGCTCTTCGTTTAATGATTGCTTGGGTAAGCTTGATAGGGTTCTTAAGAGATGTATCGAGAGTAGTCTTACCTTGAGTTGGGAGAAGAGTCATTTCATGGTAACTAGTGGGATAGTGCTAGGACATATGGTGTCTAGTCGGGGGATAGAGGTTGATAGAGCTAAGATAGAGGTTATTGAGCGATTACCCCCTCCCATTAATGTTAAGGGCATCCGTAGCTTCCTTGGTCACGCAGGGTTTTATAGAAGATTCATTAAGGATTTTTCTAAGATTAGCCAACCTTTGTGTCATTTGCTAGGGCAAGACGTTGAGTTTAAGTTCGATGAGTCGTGCCTAGTAGCTTTTAATACACTTAAGGAGAAGCTTACCTCAGCCCCGATAGTTGTAGCACCGAATTGGGGGTTACCTTTTGAGATTATGTGTGATGCGTCTAACTCAGCGGTAGGAGCGGTTCTTGGTCAGAAAGTGGATAAGTTGCTTAGGGTTATTTATTACGCTAGTGTGACCTTAAATAGTGCCCAAACCAACTACACCACCACCGAGAAAGAGTTGTTAGCCGTAGTGTTTTCCTTGGATAAGTTTAGGTCCTATATCATAGGTTCTAAAGTCATTGTCCATAGTGATCACCAAGCCCTACGACACTTGCTAGCTAAGGCTCAAGCCAAACCGAGGTTGATTAGGTGGATTCTTTTGCTTCAAGAGTTCGATGTAGAGATCAAGGATAGGAAGGGGTGTGAGAACGTAGTAGTCGATCACTTGTCTAGGCTAGAGCCACCCCCCGAGATTTTAGGCGATATTATTGATGGCTCGATCTCCGACTCTTTTCCTTATGAGCTTGCTATGGCTATGACCCCGGTACCTTGGTACGCGGATATTGTGAACTTTTTGGTGTCAGGAGCTTTAAGAGAAGAGATGACTTCTCAAGAAAAGGCAAGGTTCGAGCATTTGTCTCAGGAGTACTTTTGGTCGGACCCTTATCTCTACAAATTCGGGAAGGATGAGGTGATTCGTCGGTGTCTCCCGGAGGAGGAACAAGCTGATGTACTTAAATGTTGCCACCACGACGAGAGTGGAGGTCATTTTGGGGGTCATAAAACAGCCCACAAGGTGCTCCAATCAGGTTTGTTTTGGCCATCCCTCTTCCGTGATGCAATTGATTATTGTAAGGCTTGTGACCGGTGTCAACGCATGGGGAATATTGGTAAAAGAGATGAAATGCCTTTAAATATCAATTTAGCGGTTGAAATTTTTGATGTTTGGGGTATTGACTTTATGGGACCCTTCCCCGTGTCTTTTGGTTTTGAATACATATTGTTGGGTGTTGATTATTTGTCCAAGTGGGTTGAAGCAATCCCCACTAGGACTTGCGATGCTAAAGTGGTTCTCAAGTTTGTGCAGGAGAATATTCTTTCTAGGTTCGGATTCCCGAAGGCTATTATTAGCGATGGTGGGAAGCACTTTTGCAACAAGCTCTTCGAGAAGTTGATGGTCAAGAACGGCATCAACCACAAGATTGCCACCGCTTATCACCCGCAAACTTCCGGACAAGCCGAGACTAGTAACCGTCAAGTGAAGGAGATACTCGAGAAGACCGTGAAAACTTACCGTAAGGATTGGTCGGAGAGGCTTAACTCGGCTCTTTGGGCTTATCGGACCGCGTACAAGACGGTGATCGGAATGAGTCCCTACCGCCTCGTCTTTGGGAAGCATTGCCACTTGCCGGTGGAAATCGAGCATCGAGCTTATTGGGCAATCAAGGCTACGAACATGGATTTAATGGAGGGCGGAGGAGCCCGAGCTTTGGAGTTGTCGGAGCTCGATGAGATGCGCAATGAGGCCTATGAGAACTCTCGTATCTATAAGGAAAAAGTGAAGGCGACTCACGACAAGAGGATCAAGAACAAGGAACTAACCGCCGGGATGAAGGTGCTCTTATTCAACTCGAGGCTTCGGTTGTTCCCCGGGAAGCTCAAGTCAAGATGGAGTGGACCCTATGAAATAATGGAGGTATTCCCGTATGGAGTCGTTAAGCTCTACAATCCAAAGACGAAAGAAGCATTTCAAGTCAATGGCCACCGAGTAAAGCCATATATCGAGCCATACATGGATGGAGACAAGATTAAGTTCGGAGTAGAGTCGATTCTACTCGATGACGTCTCCTATGAATAGAGCACGTTAGTCGAGCTTGAGACTCTAAACGAGCGTCGCGTGGAGACTATTCCACGGGCCGTGTCGCTCTTTCGGTTCTAAAAATGAGTGCCACGTGGGGGCCTACCCACGAACGTCGAGCTCACGACGTAAATCGAGCCATTTTTGCTTTATTCTGACAGGAGCTCAGGAATTTTGAGCAGGCGACCGCAGAGTCCTCAAGCGCTCGCCTGGGAACATGTGGGAGCGATCGCCAGCGTGGGAAGCGCTCGCTTGGTGGAAATTTCAGAGAGCTGAAATTCGGAGAAGGCGCTCGCCTCCTTAGCAAGCGCTCGCCTGCTCGCCTTCGCGAGCGATCGCCGATGCCCGAGGCGCTCGCCTCCCTACACTTTCAGAGACTAGATTTTTAGACCAAGCGGGCGCTTGGCGACAAGGCGCCCGCCTTCTCTTTTCTAAATAAAAAAATATATATATATATATTTTTAATTAATTGATTTTATTTTCTGATTTATTTAGAAAGAACTAAGGGAGGGAAGCCCTAATTTCACTAAGCCGCCACTTACGTTTCTTCCCTTGTGTCTCTATCCTTGCAGATTCAAAATCCCACATACAGCTTAACTCCGGCACCATCGTAATTCAGGCTAGCTGCAACACCCACGGCCAGAAAGTTCTCACCGCCCGAACCTGAGTCAAACGACCCGCAATCGGCCGTCCCCGAGTTCCCGATCCCCGCTCGTAACCGCTGCTGTCGATACGTCACGTCTCCGGTCAGCGCCAGCTCCGGCCGAGTCCACTGCACCGGAGCTCCAGCTCTAGCACCGTCGGCCCGCACCACCTCCGCTCATCACCGGATCCCTTAGTCATCACCTCCAGCCGCCGCCCGCAACTGCCGATTACAGCTCCGGTCGCCGCCGACAGTCGTGTCTCCGCCGCCAAACCCCCTGCTCCGAGCTCACCGTTGACCTCCGGTTCGCCGACGACCTCCGTTCAGCCACCCAGACCCGTGAGCAACTCCGTCGAACCCGATCCGTCCTTCGACTCAATTCACGGCAATCCCGTGAACGTTCGGTTATTCCGCCCCCGATTCCGAGCTTCGGCAGTCCCGTCTCGGTTCTCGACCCACTTCGGCAGTCGCCCCGAGCCCCACCTTATCCACGGCACTCCCGTGAACTCACTCCGGCAATCCCGGTAAAATTCTCGATTTCGGTCCTTAATTTCACGGCAATCCCGTGAACCTCCGGTTAGGTCCTACCCGTCTCAATTCCAAGCCTCGATAGTCCCGTCTCAATTGTTCCTTGTCTACAATGGTGTTCACCCGTAGCAAGAAGAAAGCTCCGGCTTCTAAGAGGCCTCGAACCGACGAGGGCCCCTCCAACGTGTCTCCGGAACATGTTGAAGAAGAGAGATAACCCTCTCCTCAACTGCCACCGGCACCGCAACCACAGCCACCACCGGGAAATCGGCGGATCGACTTACGAGACGAGTACGGAGCCGACTTTCCCATTTACGACCACAAGGAGGGTCGCCGACTCATAGCTTTTCGGAAGCATAATTTCGAATACCCCCGACCCTTCGATTGGGAGCTTGTACGGAAGTTGGGCGTGCTCGAAAATGTGAGGAAGTATTTGCAGCTCTTGGGGATGTGGACCTATGCTAAGGAAGATCTCGGTTACTCTACTTCCCTCGGCCTCGAGATGTTATGCACCTTGGAGCGACATTCTAATGGGCGATTTTACACTTGCCGTCTCATGGGCCGAGAAGCCGAGTTTAATGCCAAGTCATTCGAGACGACCTTTCTCTTTCCTTTGAACGGAGTCCAGAGAGATATTCCCGACAAATTCGACATGAACGCAGCTTGGGAGGCCATTACTTTAGTGCCCGAACATACCGGAAAGAGTGTACAAATCGCCGATCCCGCACTACTCCTAGTACACCGATTCATGGCCTACAACATCTCCGGGAAGGATGAAGGCAACAAGGTCAATCGGTCAGAACTTTACCTACTCGAGCGCGCATACAAAGGGTATGCTACTACCCCGATTGACTACATGCTAGGACAGATTACGAGGACAGTCCAGCGCGGGGCCCATCATGCCTCATTTTTCTACATTGCTGCGGGTCTCGCACATTCCATGCACTTCATCGACCTCGAAGATCCAGACACGCTTCCACCGGACTTTGTTCAGAGGCCCCGGTCTATTGATTTGCAGGAGCTCAATGGTTCCCACCTCCTCGACAAGAAAGGGCAATTCCTCCCCCACTCAGTACGCATCGGATTAGCTCCGAGGAATGCTGCATCGACGAGCGCCGCGCCTCCTATTCAGCCCTCGTCCCAGCCACCTCAGCCGGAGTACTCCGCAGGATACGATACTCCGATCCCTTATCCGGCCTATTCGTCGTACACCGCCGGGTTTCACGACATGATCAATCAGTTCCAGGACATGCGGACTAGTTTCGAGGACGCGGAGACTAGTAGGAGGGAGATCGAGTACGACACGAGGGAAGATTTTCGGACGATTTCGGGAGCTACTCGGACCTACATTGATGAACGGTTCACCCGGATGGAGGCCCAAGCTACTATTCAGTATGACCATTTCAATGGTCGGCTCGACCGGATCGAGGCTCAGCAGGCCACTCATCATGATTACTATGTGGCCGAGAATGCCCGACGACAGGCCCGTGAGGACACCGAGCACGCCTACCACGTCTCCCAGTACGCTCAGATGATGGCCATGTTCCGAGGGCCACAGTACCCACCACCCGAGCCATGAGGATCGACCGTACCTCCGTACGGTCGTGGTATGTACATAGAGTCTTTCTTTTATTGTTTTGAGTCGTGTCTTCTTTTGTTTGTTTCAGTTTTCATCCTTTGTTTTGTTTTCCTTGGTTTGTTTGAGTTTTGGTGTGTAGGTTGTTCACCCCGTCGCATTTGGACACGATTTTCTTGGGACGCGTGCTCTTCTAGGAGGGTACTACATCCACGAGGACATGGATTAGCCCAAGTGTGTGGGGGGGGGGGGGGTTTGCTTTCTCTTCTCCCTTTCTTCTCTCTTTCTTTGTGATTTGTCGTGTTCTAGTTGCTTCGTTTTACTTGTTTTGTGTTAGTTGAGATAGCTCCCCTCGTACGATTGTCATGAAAGTATAGTTGCTATGTCCCCCATGCATGTTAGTTGTGTATTTCGATTCTTGAGGTGCGATAGATTTTTGATGCTAGAGGTCGGTATGTGAATGACTTTTGACTCCGTGATTAGATGTCGTATAGTGACTTTGAGATAATTGCATGTCACCGTTTCATGTTCCAAATACCCTTGTGAGAATTTGAACCTTTTTATCGTTCTTCTTTATGTGATACTTCTCGTTGATATCTTGAGCTTCTCATTTTCCTTGTTCTACATCTTATGCACCCGTATGGACTAGAGATAGCTAAAGCATGTTTAGGTTGTTACTTGAGACTTGTACGTCATAAATTACTTGATTTTGAAAATGATTGGGTATTGATCGACTAGGATAGCCATTTTAGCCGCTTTTCGAATTTTTGACCCCGAGCCCGTCGTGGGACACCCTAGTAGCCCCGTTGAGCCTACATTTAGCCTTTCTTTGTTGTCCTATATTTCGTGAAGGAGAGAAGGGAGGTCTTGTATTTGGGGATATAAGGTGTCAATACGATGTGTTTTGTAATAAGTCGAGACATGTTATAAGTCTCCCAAAAAAAAAAATATGAGAAAAAGAAAAATGAGACAAGTTTAGTCTCCCAAAAAAAAATAGAAAAGAGTCGAGACATGTTATAAGTCTCTAAAAAAAAAAAAAAAAAAAAAAAGGAGAGAAGAAAATAACAAAAAGAGTCGAATAATGGTATTAGTTAATTGCTCGGTTGTTTGATGTGGCTTTGATGAGTTCGTTTGTTGAATTTGGTGTGGAAGGGGTGTTGTGCGTCAGACGGATATTTGATTGTGTTGGAGGTTCGTGCTTGTACGAGTTAGTCCACTTTTTCCCAAATATTCCCGAATACCTTTAGCCGAGCCCCGTTACACCCATTTTTGTCGATCACCCCATGATTCTTAAGATAGTAGACCTTGATTAGTGGAGAGTGCAATTTGAGCATGCGTTTAGTTGGTGTCCTTAGGTGCATTTGATGTTATCTGAAGCTCGTCGTTGATACTTTCGTGCTTTCCTTTGTTCAATACACAAGGTTATCTTGTTCTTTCGCTTGTGTGTGCTTATGAGTGACCCATTCTCGAGAGTTAAAAAAAGAAAGAGTGAACCTTTGCGAGGGAACTTGATATTGTGACATGTGATGATGCTTAGGAGATCTTTATGGTAGATAATTCATTGTGGGTCGGTGGTTGTTTACTTTACCTTTTCCGTACGCATCGAGGATTTAATTGTGGTTTTAGGAATTGAGTATACGATTGGCATGCATGTGTGTTGGGTGTACGACTTGCTTTCATGATTGTTTGCTTGAGGACAAGCAAGAAGTTAAGTGTGGGGGAGTTGATTCGTGTGTTTTTATGTTGTTTTTGCGTGTCATTCTTGTGTATGAGTCGTCCCATTTGAGTTGTTTTCTTGAGTAACCCTTGTGGTTTTGGTACGTTTGATGCGTTTGTCGAGTATGCAGGTATATGAGCATGCACGTGTTGAGGGAGTTGAAGAAACGAGCGAAAACGAGCCAACACGAAGACGAGCCGCAGATCCCAGCACCAGGCGCTCGCCTGGCCCACCCAGCGCTCGCCTGCCTCAATCTTCAGAGGTTCAGAAAACCGCACCAAGCGACCGCTCCCTTGGCAAGCGGTCGCCTGCCCGACGTCGCAAGCGCTCGCCAGCCTCCCAAGCGGTCGCCTGCCCTCAACTTCAGAGAGTCAGAATTTCGACCAGGCGCCCGCTTCCCCTGCAGGCGCTCGCCTGCCACCTGACGCGAGCGATCGCTTCCCCTCCTCAGGCGGTCGCTTGGCCCCTTTTCTTTTCTGGAGTTGACCTGCGCTTTGACCTCCGTTTGTCGAGACTATTTATTAGGTTTTTAACCTAGAGTTTAAAACACTTCTTTGCCAGCTTTTATTTTTCGTCTTTAGAGAGAACTCTTGGAACTAGCAACGTAGTTTGATTTTCCGCTTTGCTTTTTCTTGGATTGGATTGAAACTCGGTAAAAGTCGGAGATTCCGCCGACGGGTACTTTTGTTTGATTTCGAATTCTAATCTAGTAAGTTTTTCTTTGTTTTCAATTTCCGTGTTCTTCAATTCCGTGTTAGATTATTGCTTCGTTATTCTTACTTCTCGTAATTCGATTTCATGAATTTTTATTTTCAAAAACTTAATTTCTTTTCAAGTAAAATCATGAGTAGCTAATTTCTTTAGCTAGGGCTAGGGTTGAGTGAATATCGAATAGGGTTAATGATTGAATTCCGATCTTGAATTGACATCAACCGGGAACGGACATGTTGAAATAATTTTATGAATTCAAGGTTTAACTCGAAAACGATAAACACGATTCCCGAAACCCTAGTTTGTTTCTCATTTAATTCAAAAACAATTTTCCATACTTTTACTAGCTTTCTCGTCTTTTCAAATTCCTTAGTTTATTTTAGAATTAATTACAAAAACCAAAAACAAACTCTTGCATTATGCTATTTCACTTTCTCAATCCCGTTGCAAACAATTGAACATTTTTACGCCGATAGTAGTGTTCCTCGAGAGATCGACTCGGGCGAGTTGCTTTAGCAACTAGTTCGATAATTTTATTTGATTTGACGCACTACAAAACGACTTAATCAAAGTCTTCTAGAATATTCCAAGTTTACTTGGATAGATTATTCTAAGAGATTTAATAGAATTAGATAGGAAAATAAATAAATAAAAAATATTAATAATATTTAATTTTATTTTTGATTTATTCGATTGACTTAATTTTCGAATTGAGTATCTTTTGGATTTATTAAAAATAAATAGATTTAAATATTGGGATTAATATTCTCGTCACATGGAGCATTCAAGAACGAAGACTGAAGACTAGAAGACGCATACGGAGATGGAATAAAGCCATGATAGTCGGAAAATAATTTTCTAGCTTATTTTGACTATGTGCTATGTGCTTTATTGCTTGTATGCATGCTTATGTGTTTAATTATGCATTAGATAGCGTATTGTTATAAAAAGCTAAGTGGGAGAGGGGATGGAAACATTCCCATGGTCTCCATTACTGTTCTCTTGGTGACTCTTATGGACTTTTGAAGTTCATATAGATGTGTCATTGGAGGAGAATTCTTGTAATTCCTTTTACAAGAAACATTGATTAAGTTTATCAAACAATGCCTAATTTGTCTTTCTGAAACTGACTTCAAGTCGACTCATTCTCACCCCGGGGAGTGGAATGGATCCAAAGCCACTTGGTCATGTGGATGACACAAATTAGAGACATTCGTACCATTCTTTGATAGATGGATCGATTGTCTGCTCGGCTCCCTCATTTAATGAGAGATAGGGTTGTTCGCATGGTGAATCACTGGTTAGAAACTCCGAGTTTCACTTATGATTCTCCGCGTCTTGATTTACAAAAATCGAATGCTTCAAGTAATTGGGAGTCAATTGTAAAAATCTTTTGGTGTAGTAAACGTCCACACTATCGTGGCTTGCTGCATTGAATGGGATTTTGGAACGATTGATGTAGACAGTTATAGAAGGGAGTGAAGGAAACGTAGGTTAACGTAAACGTCCACACTATCGTGGCTTGCGGTAACATGCGAATCTTAAACAAACTTCTTAGTATTGAGTAATGGTTTACACTTAGGTACGCTCTATAGTATTCTTCCCATCAAAGTAACGCTATAGTGATGTACGACCAAAGCAAATCTAATTGCTAAATCATTTGGATGGGTAACCGTCCACACTATCGTGGCTTGCCTTATCTGATGGGATTTTAGATGTAATTAGTGATTTAATGATATTATTTGAGGGAGATAATATCGGATATTAAATTGATTGTTTGTTTAAATGTGCTTATAGGTTTAGAGAATAGCTATGAACCCACTTTCTGTGATACTTAAGGAATTCAACGTACTAGTTCCATACTGTGTTGGATGGAATAAAGAGTTAGACATTTCCTAGACTATTGCTGAGTACAAGATAGTGCTCAGTGAACTTTGTCCTCCTGAACCAACACGTGTCTCAACTATTGAGGAAATAGCTGATTTTGAGAAGTGGAACAGTGCTTTTGCATTAGCCACCAATCATGACATCATGCTGAAACTCAAGCTTATGTTTAGAGACAACGAGAAGGTTAGAAAAGAGGCGATGAGGATACTCATAAAGGTCAGTCGCTTCGAGGAAACGCTTGAACACGTTTTCGAGATGCTAGACCTTTTGGATGAGTTAAGACAATCGCAAGCTCTTATGGCCAAAGCCAAAGGTTTCAAACCTAAGGGCATAGACCAAGGAATGGAGAAGCAGACAAAGAGGCCCTGTAGTCCTGCACTTGGACCACGGAATAGGGTGAGAAAGCCTTCGAGCAGTCATTCTCAAAGAAAGTTGTCTGGGGACTGGAAGTCTTTATTTTCTCCTGGAGAAGGTATGAGATTCTCTCCTTAGTCTTTGAAACATAGTCAGCTGGTTTATCTACCAGAAACCTGGTTGGTAGATATGGATCCACTGACGGTATGTATGCATTTAAAATGCAGGGACACCAGGAAACCCAAAGACTTGGAAATGGAGGAATAGTCAAGGCAAAGCTGTAGAGGAGGCAGCTGTTGCGGTGGAAGACATTTATCCACTTTAGTAGTTAAATAGGATTTCATTTTAAGATTATTGCATTATGTACCCTTTAATTTAGAAAGAACGTTTTTGTTCTGGATTTCTATTATTATGAATGGATATTTTATTTCTTTAATCATTGGATGATTTTGATAAGAAATAATGGGCATTATCTATTCTGGTACATTAGATAGCAATATGTGAATGATAAATCCTTAGTCTACCACGATGCAACGAACCGTTCTATAACTTGTTTTACTTGTTAGATATTTCTTTATTAATCATTATACTTGTGAATTCTTACACTTAGTAGTATTTTCAAATAAGATTCAAATGGTCGAAATTGATTTGATCAATTAAAGTTGAAGGAATGGACCTTCCGACCTAAGGATTGAATTTGGAGGATAATACGTCTAAGCAAACCTTTCTGGATAAAGGATAGAATTCAGACAAGTATTTGAAATTGTTGGAAATTGACTACCCGGGATGCGTTCGTTCGATCACTCGAACATCCGAACGATCCCAGTCGACCTCCAGGTCCGTTACTCCGTTCGCGTGCCCAGCCTGTGCCCCGATTCACGCCCAGCCATTGCCCCGAAGGACAACCGCGCGAGCCGGAGCGGGCTGCCTGAAAAACAGCGAAACGGCGGTCGCCGTTTAGGAAACGGTGGTCGCCGTTTGTCCTTCAGCAGCGCGAACAGCAGCGCGACCTGCTGTTCCAGGCTCGTTTCCGGGCCGTTTTTCCTCTTCCGACTACCGAACCGGAGGTCCTAGAACCCCCAGTAGTCGAGGAGTACGATCCACGAGATCCGGAACCCGATCTTACATCCGATGTATTTTCAACGAGAAAGAAATCGAATAAAAGCGGAAATAGGGTTTCGATTTCTTATACCTTTGAAGCGTGATTCGGAGAAGCCGAATAGGCGAACACCCTGAGATCTTCTAGTGTGTATCCTAGCCCTCGACGCCGGACGTTGTGTGGGAAACGATCCACCGGAGTCTTCTCTTCTTCTTCTCTCTCAAACCCTCTTTCTACAGAAATAATTATTCTGTCTCCAGAAATATATTTGCGCTAGCAAATTAATTTCTACAGAAATAATTATTCTGTCTCCAGAAATATATTTGCGCTAGCAAATTCATTTCTACAGAAATAAAAACACTGCGTTAATCTAAATTAATTAAGCAGAGAAGAAAATAATTGCGCTAGCAAAATAATTTCTCCACAGAATTAATTATAGCGGCGTTTCGTAGGTTAAGAGAAGAGAGATTGAGGGGTATATATAGGCCACACTAGGGACCTTAGGACAATTAATTAATTAGGCTAAATTGTAATTTAATTAAACCGGTGTCCTTAAAAGAAAACCTTTAATTAAATCCAATTTTAATTATAATTAATTCCACTATAAAATTATAATTGAATTCCCAATTAATTAATCTATATTATTTTACCAATAATATTTCCGCCGAAATTTCATATACGACTTTCCCCGTGTTTAAGATATCGAATGTCCACGAATTAATTTCAATTACTAATAATTAAATTAATTCGTTTCTTGTTATCCGAGACTAGTACCACTCATCCTTATTATCATGTGGAACGAATCCACCTGCAGGGTTTACATGATAAACTTTATGAGCTCATCTCGGGGACATCATCAACCCAATAAATGGGACACGGTTTCCTGTCTATAATCTATAGCATGCCGTGTGTACAATTTCGATTCCCAATTTACCGAGAATATTGACTAATCAATTAGTCTCACTCACTAGTAAGTCAAAGAACCGAGAACTGGACACACGCACCTATAATTATATAGGGATTAAGAATTCGTATATCCGTAATATCTGAGGTCTAGTTCGATTACTGCGATTAGTATAAATCGAACGCCCTCCTGTGGTCCTGCTCAATACACCAAGTGTACGAGTGTAACATGATAGTCAAGACCGACTATCTACCAGTCACACTACGACGTACCGATGGATTGTCCCTGTCCATCTAAGTCGTGAGCTACTGTTCGATAGTATACGAGTAACCGACAGTATGATCTTCCGCGTGTCTCCTCACGCCATACTGTCTACAACGTATACATCAAGGACTATTGCATTAAATGCAATCATGCTTGAATCATATCTCGAATTAAGGTATAGATAAGGAGTTCCGTATTTGCACTAAACTAGACATTTAGAATACAACTCCATCAGAAATGATTAGATATGCAGACATATGTGTAATTTAGAAAGGTACGAGTAATTCTCAAGAATACTCGATGATGGATTAGAATACTTAATGTGCCGTAAAAGCAAAGTGTTTTGACTAGTCAATGGACACCAAGCTATTATGGGGAACCATCAAAGTATATCCATTAGGAGCCTGCGACTCGGTCGCGGAGGCCATCACTTATCTAAATAACACATAGCATAATCAAAGATTGGGATTCAATCCCAAAGGGCCGCACCATACACTTACGTGTAGAGATGGTGCGTTATAAATAAGAAATGGAGATCTAATAGTAAAAGAACAAGTTGTTCGGAACCACCTATGTTCTATGGATATTCCTGGATACAACGGCATATTCAATATGGTTGTAGGATATCCTAGATGAACAAAAATGTTGTGTGTTCTATAGTACTATGAGCCAGAGGGACGTCTCGTCCGGTTTATAGAGGAAGACTATTAGATGAACCACAAAGCCTGAACTGACGTAATACCTTGAAATGAGAAAAAGGACAAAAGACTGGGAACCAGCCAAACCGAGTAGAAGTACACCACATACTGCACCTATTGTTATTACTGATATACACCGGGACGCCATTGCAGTGGGAGGTTGTTGGACAACCAAAGATATTCATAAGACTAGAGGAGTTCGGACTCTGGATCTAGTAGACATGAAATCGATCCCTAGCTCTGCATAAGGGTGGTACTAGATCTAAATGAGCTCTCTTGGATAACAATAAGGTTTATTGTTAAGAGGCTAGATCATTTAGAGTACAAGCTTAGTAAATCCATTTATGGATGGTAACAAAGCTATAAATCGTGGAACTTGCGAATTGATGAGAAAGTCCATTTGATGGATTCATCAAAAGACAAAGACGAAAGGTGTATTAGAGACATAATGGAAAACAAGGTGGTGTTTCTCGGAGATCTTATGTAGATAATATTTTATCATTGGCAACAATGTAAAGATATTGTCAGACATAAAATAATGGTTGTCTAAATATATCAAGATATAAGATTGAGAAGAAGTTAGAACATGTTCTTAAGATCTTATGATCTAGAGATGAGAACATTGTACTTCTCCTAGACATCTTATACGATTATGGTTTGTTTTAAACATGCATACTTCTGAGAAAGGTTATTGCCTTTCAGAGACAGAATATACATCTATCTAAAGGATATGTGTTTTGAACACATAAAGGAGATAGATGAAGACAAAGCAGTTTCCTACACTTTGTGTGGAAAGCTTAAATGCATTGTTGGAAAACAAGAACCTGATATCAACTATGCGGTTTGCATAGTGGGAGGATATCAAAGTAATCTGGATAAGGGATGTTCGAATGCTGTAAGAGTACTTTCATAGTACTGGCTTACGGAGCAAGACGAAGTCTTCTTAGATTACAGATTCTCAGATCCAAAAATCAAAGAAGGACCAGTGAAAGTCGATATCAGGCTATGTGTTCACTTTTAGAAAGAGGTGGAACCATGAAATGAAAGAGTGATAAGCAGGACGCTTCTCAGACTCTCTCATAACCGAATAGCAGCCTCAGAGGCAGCGGAAGTTTTGGTTAGGTTCCGGAATTACCTCTTGACTTGGATATGACTCTTAGTTCACCAAAGGCTATTGGATAGCGGTGCAAAGTGAACTGGAAGAGGTCATAAGTCAAAAGTGATGATAACACATAGAGCAAGTACCACCTGATACGAATCATCGTCGAGAGAGACGACGTAGTAGTCACCAAGATAACTTCAGAGCGGCAACCTAGATTGCTCACTCACATAGTACTTCTTGGAAGTACACTTTAAAGCACGTGATGAGTATGGGAACCGGGAGTTTGGAGGAAATGACTAGACCTTAGTACAAGTGGGAGATTGTTGGAGTTGTGTACTTAATGTCTAGATTTAAGTAACGGTAAACTCCCGGTCATAGCATTTAATCTATTAAATTAATAAACAATCGTTTGCTTTTGATTATTGATAATTAAATATGTGCAAACTATAGTCCTAGATTTTATACGTTGTAGTTAGTATGGTGTGTCGGGCCCACACAGAAGATCATACTATCGGTTACTCGTATTTAATCAAACAGTGGCTCACGACCTAGATGGACCCGGACCAATCCATCGGTATAGTCGTTGTGTGAAAGAGAAAATAATTTGTCTTAATTATTTTATCACACTTGTACACTTGGTGTATTGAGCGGATCGTTGAGATTCATCGATTAGGATTGCCGGCGATAATCGATTCGAGTCTCAGTGTATTTTATTCTTAATCCCCGATATTATTGCGGGTGTGTATATTTAATATAAGTGACTTTGATTTACCAAAGGAATTAACCGATTTAATTATTGGGTTAATTACCGGTTAAGTTGGGTCACTATATTTCATATATGGCATGCCGTGAATAATTGACCGGACAGTGTATCCCGGAAGGGTTGATAATATCCCCGAGATGAGTTCATAAGGAATTATTGTGTAAACCTCATGAGTGGATTCGTTCCGCACAATAATTAAGGTTGAATGGTACTAGTCTCGGATTAAAGAGATGAATAAATTAATTAGCAATAAATTAATTTTATTCATGGATATTTAAATCTTAAATACACGGAATAAATAATACTACCGGAGAAATATTATTTGATATAATATGGTTTAATATTGGGAGTGCAATTAATTTATATAGTGGAAAATAAATTAATTAATATTGATAAGGATTAATGGACTTGGGCAGTGGGCTCAATTTAATCTTCAATATTGGAAGCCCAATATTCCACCTCCTTTAGATCCCCTACGTAGCCTATAAAAGCACTACATGGCCTTCATAAATCATAAGACAAGATTATCATACTTGATATTCTAGAGAGTTGAAGGAGATCCATAGGAGTTCGATAGATCGTCGCCCACCCGACGTTCGAACGAAGTGCAAGGAATACGTAGGAAGATTCAAAGGTCTTCGATTGATTTCGTTTCTCCGCACAACGAATCAAAGGTATGATCATAAACTCCTTGTGTGATTTTATGTTCAATTTAATTGTGATGCATACATGAACATACGATCCGGGAAACGACGAGACCGGGGACGGGGATAGACCGGGCGGTGGTGGTTGTAGACCACCGGACCGCCGGCGGTCTAGGGATCCCCGCCGGGATCGAGGCGAGGAACCCTCGGCTGGAGCCGAGGGGTGCGATCGATCACGAGGATCGATCGCGGGGTGCTGCGGGGTCACCCGTAGCCGCCTCGCATGAGCTACGGGTTCGCCCGCAGCGGTCGTGCGAGGGCGACGCCCTCGCTGGGGCAGCGAGTCCGCGACTCGCTGCGAGGCTGCTACGAGCAGCCCCGGGGATGCCGTGAGGCATCCCAGCGATCATCCGCGAGATGATCGCGAGCCCCGTGCGGGGGCTCGGCTGGGCGCGCGGGTTCGCCCGTGCGGTGCTTGGTCGAGCCTCGGGTCGTACGGTGGTTCGTGATCGGATCTCCGGCGATCGAGGATTTCGGTCGGGTTATTATTTTCCGCAAATTTTAATGGCTCGGGATATCGAATTCCAGCAATTGGTATCAGAGCGTTTGGTTTCGTGTTCATGTATGTATTCAATTGTGTTCTACCTTGCAGGGATTCCGACTATCATTGTTTAATTAATTGTTAATTATTCGTTTAATTAATTGCTATTTAATTTACCATGATTGTTCGTTTATTAAACTCTCGGACATGTCGAGATTCGTTTTGTGTGGATGAATGCTTGTAATAGTAAAAATTCGGGGGTTGACCGAATTTAGATTTATTATTATTGTTCTATGTTTTCCGGAAAGTGTATAGGGTCGATTTCATGTATAGAATCGATACCGGAATTGTAGATTTATTTCTTGTAATTTATTTACGTTGGATCGATGCCGAGACGACCGCCGGAGAACTCATGTGACGAAGGAGATGAAGAGAGGGAAAACTAGGGCTTGGGATCGATGAGATCGATCCCATGGAGATCGATCGGAGGGGCTGCCCGCGGGGCTCCTCGGCCACGCCGGCCACCGGAGGTGGTGGCGCGTGGGCTGGGGACGGCGGCGGTGGTGCTCCCGGCCGGCGATCAAGGTGGGGGGGCGCGGGGTCCTCGTGATCTCGTGCTAGTCCTACCTAGATTCACTTTCCTAATTGATTCAAGCTTTCCTATTTTGAGTATTCCTAAGTTTGGGAACTCTCATGGAGATAGGAAAAGAATTAATTAATATTATTTATTTCCTTATTCTATTATGGAAGTCTTCTAGAATATTTCAAGTTCTACTTGGAATAGGAATCTAGAGATTTAATAGAATTAGATAGGAAAATAATTAATTAGTGAATTAATTTATTTCTATTTGATTATTCCTATTTTATGGGAATTTTCATGGACATGGAAATTAATTAATCTTGGAAAGTAGAAGAGTCCTAATTTATTTTATTTCCTTATTCTATTATAGAAGTCTTCTAGAATATTCCAAGTTTACTTGGATAGATTATTCTAAGAGATTTAATAGAATTAGATAGGAAAATAAATAAATAAAAAATATTAATAATATTTAATTTTATTTTTGATTTATTCGATTGACTTAATTTTCGAATTGAGTATCTTTTGGATTTATTAAAAATAAATAGATTTAAATATTGGGATTAATATTCTCGTCACATGGAGCATTCAAGAACGAAGACTGAAGACTAGAAGACGCATACGGAGATGGAATAAAGCCATGATAGTCGGAAAATAATTTTCTAGCTTATTTTGACTATGTGTTATGTGCTTTATTGCTTGTATGCATGCATATGTGTTTAATTATGCATTAGATAGCGTATCCTTTTGTTATAAAAAGCATATCCCATGGTCTCCATTACTGTTCTCTTGGTGACTCTTATGGACTTTTGAAGTTCATATAGATGTGTCATTGGAGGAGAATTCTTGTAATTCCTTTTACAAGAAACATTGATTAAGTTTATCAAACAATGCCTAATTTGTCTTTCTGAAACTGACTTCAAGTCGACTCATTCTCACCCCGGGGAGTGGAATGGAGCCAAAGCCACTTGGTCATGTGGATGACACAAATTAGAGACATTCGTACCATTCTTTGATAGATGGATCGATTGTCTGCTCGGCTCCCTCATCTAATGAGAGATAGGGTTGTTCGCATGGTGAATCACTGGTTAGAAACTCCGAGTTTCACTTATGATTCTCCGCGTCTTGATTTACAAAAATCGAATGCTTCAAGTAATTGGGAGTCAATTGTAAAAATCTTTTGGTGTAGTAAACGTCCACACTATCGTGGCTTGCTGCATTGAATGGGATTTTGGAACGATTTATGTAGACAGTTATAGAAGGGAGTGAAGGAAACGTAGGTTAACGTAAACGTCCACACTATCGTGGCTTGCGGTAACATGCGAATCTTAAACAAACTTCTTAGTATTGAGTAATGGTTTACACTTAGGTACGCTCTATAGTATTCTTCCCATCGAAGTAACGCTATAGTGATGTACGACCAAAGCAAATCTAATTGCTAAATCATTTGGATGGGTAAACGTCCACACTATCGTGGCTTGCCTTATCTGATGGGATTTTAGATGTAATTAGTGATTTAATGATATTATTTGAGGGAGATAATATCGGATATTAAATTGATTGTTTGTTTAAATGTGCTTACCAATGCTCAAAAACATGGTAAGGAATTAATACGAGGTAATCCGGTCGATAGTTATAAGGAATTGCCAAAGTTTTTTCATTTGTTAGAGGAGCACAATCCTGGTACTTTAACATTTCTCCAAACTAATGATGTGGATGAATTTGAATGTTGCTTTATGGCTCTCGGACAAAGTATACGGGGGTACTCGTCCATGAGACCAGTTATTTGTGTGGATGGTACCTTTTTTAAAGGAAGGAAGGGGACTCTCCTTGTGGCAGCATGTCAAGATGGAAATTATCAAATTTATCCGCTCGCATGGGCCGTTGTGGAGTCAGAAAGCAACAAATCATGGACTTGGTTCTTTGAGAAGTTAAAAATAATAACAGGTATGTAGTTTGAGGTTTATAATATTCTCTTATGAAATAGTATTTTACTATTGTAATATGATATTTTTGTAGGTGACACACGTGAGCTTGCTATAATTTCTGATCGGTCTGAGAGGATCACACATGGATTTAAGCATGTGTATAAGAATGCAATTCATGGCCACTGCACATATCATTTGAAAAGAAATGTGAAATCTCATTTTCCAAGACTTGATATTGAATTTTTGTTTAATCGGGCTGCGAAAGCATACACCGTTGGAGCATTTAACAAATATTTTGATGAACTTTGCTTAAAGCGTGAAGGAATTAGAGAATATTTGGATCCAGATAATTTTAGATATTGGTCTAGAGCCCACTTTGATGGATTAAGATACAAAATCATGACCACAAATAATGCAGAAGCATTGAATAGTTTGTTGCTGAAGCAAAGAGAGCTTCCAATTGTGGGGTTGCTAAAATCAATTTGTGACATAATGCAGAGATGGTTTGCCGAAAGACGAGTTGAAGCAAATTCATGGGAGAAAACACTAACCCCAGAAATTGATAAAGTTATGATGAAGAAGCTTGAGAAATTGGTTACACTTAATCCACTGGTTTCTGTTATTTGTCATCCTCATAAGTTTCAGGTACGTATCGGGAGTTCGAGCGGACATATTGTGGACCTGGAGGCAGGCAAGTGCTCATGCGGAAGATTTGATCTACTTAGGTATCCTTGTGTTCACGCACTTGCTGCCGCAAAGAAAGTTGAAATGCAACCTAGCCGATTGTGCACAAAATACTACTATACTTCTTGTTGGAAAGATGCTTATGCAGAGTGTGTCATGCCTTTTCCAAATGAAGATGAGTATGTTTTTCCCGAGCATGTACAGAATATGATGGTTAAGGCACCCAAGTGGGCAAAACGTTCAGTTGGTAGACCAGAAATGCCTCGGAAAAAATCTGCTGGAGAAGCTAGAGATCGTTGGGAGTTGAGGAAAGGACGTAAAAGGCGTACAACAGCCGTTGATGTTGATGAGCAGCAGCCACCTGTTGATTCATATGAGCAGCAGCCACCTGTTGATTCATATGAGCAGCAGCCACCGGTTGATCTTGATGAGCATCATACACCGGTTGATCTTGAGGAGCAGCCACACAAGATCGAAGGAGCAAGGCCAGATGAGGATCTGATGGAGACCGGAGGTACGAGCCGTGAGCAGAATGGAGTGGTCGGGACAGTGAGGAAGAGTCGTAAGAAAATGCGCAATTTGTTCGATTTATATTAGGTTGAACATTCAAATGATCCACATTGTTTGGTTGACTTTCTTGTATTTCAAATTGGTTGACTTTCTTGTATTACATGAAATTTAATCCTTAATACAAAGTTAATTACATGAAATCACATTTAAATCCTTAATACACCGTTAATTGCATGAAATCACATTTAAATCCTTAATATAAAGTTAATTACATGAAATTTAATCCTTAATACAAAGTTAATTGCATGAAATCACATTTAAATCCTTAATACAAAGTTAATTGCATGAAATCACATTTAAAACCTTAATATAAAGTTAATTACATGAAATTTAATCCTTAATACAAAGTTAATTGCATGAAATCACATTTAAAACCTTAATATAAAGTTAATTACATGAAATTTAATCCTTAATACAAAGTTAATTGCATGAAATCACATTTAAAACCTTAATATAAAGTTAATTACATGAAATTTAATCCTTAATACAAAGTTAATTGCATGAAATCACATTTAAATCCTTAATATAAAGTTAATTACATGAAATTTAATCCTTAATACAAAGTTAATTGCATGAAATCACATTTAAATCCTTAATATAAAGTTAATTACATGAAATTTAATCCTTAATACAAAGTTAATTGCATGAAATCACATTTAAATCCTTAATACAAAGTTAATTACATGAAAATTAATCCTTAATACAAAGTTAATTGCATGAAGGTATATGACAGTTATTCTTAGGTGTATTGAAAATCGTTCTATTTCCTATGCTATCTCTGGATACAAGATGGATTACATATACATGCCTTTGTCTATAAGGTTCTTCATACTACCGAGTTAGAATTCGCCTCAGGTATATTACATCTAGTCTTAGGTATGTGTCTGCAAATTTTAAAAGTGTATTAGATTCGTTTCCTTCCGCCATTTTTTTCGTTCCCTGCCACCATTTTTTCGTCC
This sequence comes from Euphrasia confusa, assembly GCA_954870475.1. Classification (NCBI taxonomy): domain Eukaryota; kingdom Viridiplantae; phylum Streptophyta; class Magnoliopsida; order Lamiales; family Orobanchaceae; genus Euphrasia; species Euphrasia confusa. Next base: position 13,236,695 of record OX940954.1, read on the forward strand.
CCTCCCGCTCGTTTACAATTTCATTTTCACTTTTCCAATTCCAGCAAAAAATTCAAATTCCTTTCAAACTCCGACTTTGACCATGCCCTTACATTAGATTGGATTAATTTATCCATTCTATTTTTCTTTGAACAATCGATTCTCCTCAGAAACCCTAATTCGAGATTTTCACGATTCCTCTGCAATTAAAGGGTAATGCATTCTCTTAATTCGTGTGCTGATTCGTTTGCTATACTTCATTCAAAATAACAATCGATTCCTCTGCAATCCAAGAACATGATTTTACTTTTTTTTCAACAATTTTGTTCTAATCCTTCTTTTCTTCGTCTAGCAGGGAATGAGTTCTTCGAATAAGTTTCAATTTGACGAAGACGAAAATACCCCGGTACGAATTTCTCTGAACCGCTTTGAAAATCGTACTATCTGTGATTCTTTTATTTCGGACTGGGAACATAGATATGTGTATTACGAGCGTGTTGATGATGGGAGACGTATGCTCTTAGATGATTTGTATAATAAAGTGAAACAGAGAGGTTGGGGTGATTTTTTGAACATGAGTCGTCCATGTAACCAATCAATTGTAAGAGAATTTTATGCAAGCGTTGCCCATACAGAGTCTGTTGTCGATGTAGCCACTGTTAGAGGGGTTAAGATCCGTTACGATCCTGCGTTTATAAATTCATACCTGAAATGCTCTGACATCACCCCAGATTTTTTTAAGACTCACTTTATATCCAAGTCAAAGTTTTTGAGGTATATAGCGCATGAAATTACATATGAGGGTGATTATGTAGCTGATTCTGCTGGGAATATTGTTGGATTTCCCGTTGACCATCTTAGCCTTGAGGCAAATTATTTGAGGTTGGGTGTTGTTCATCGTATATTACCACCGTTAGGATCCTACATGCTAACTGTTGAACAGGGCTTGCTGATATATGCTATCTTAAAGAATCATATGGTCGACATTGGAAAACTCATACACCGGGAAATCAAGAGGGTATCCAAGACCACTAATAATGAAGGGCTGCCGTATGGGTGTTTGATCTGCGTGTTTGCTGGAAACGCAGGGATTACGACTACAGCTGAAGACGTCCGTTATGATTGAAGTTGTAATGTACTTTGTGTTATTTGATAAACTCAGAACATGTTGATGTACTTTGTTCAATATTGGTTCATTAATCAATACTGCTTTCTTTGAAAAATATTTGTTCAATTACTGAACTATAATGGGTCTCAAAACAAAACACATATCATTCTGTTTCAGAACATGCAGTCTTGTTAACCGAGAGAAGTTCCGCGACGAGGTTCTTTCTACACTGATGCATGTCCAATGACTTCAATCTTCCAAGATCTTGCTTCCGGACCAAGCACTCTATAAACTTCATCGCATAAAAACCGCAATCGTTCCTAGAAAATGACATATAAATTATAAACAAACAAGCATACAATGAATTTTAAGATTTACAACTTACCCATTTTCTTGTACAACCAACCCAGTCACCTTCTGAACCGTTAGGGTCAGCTTGGCACCTCCCCCAACTAAAGAATATATCCGTGGTATCATTACCGAGAAGGGCTTCATAACCTCATCAAATTCAGACTTTCTGATATGCTTGGGAAGACTATCATATACGTAGATGCATTGCTCCGTTATGTCTAGTTCACAAGCAAACCAATGACTATTTGAACAAACAGTGAAGTATATATGTCTAGACTGAGACCAGGTCTGACCACCTAAAATTCCTGGAAGCATATTTCTATTATCAAGTGTTATAAAGCTGGATGACTGCCTATATGATCTTTTCACAAATCCTGAAAACCATGGATCCATAATACATGCACCAATCTGAAATCTTGTAGGTTGTTCTCGCATGCGCTCACGTAAAATGTCTATTCCTGCCTCCATCACCTAACAATATAAACATCCACAGCTCATGACAAGAAGGAAGTACATATATGCAGTTACCATTTAAATTGAAATTATTAAACATTACCGGGCTTGAGATCCATCCTGTTTTCAACAATGTCTTAAACTCATTTGAATCTATAATTCTATCATGCAACACACTAACATCATGCCTCACTAGTGCATCAGTCACCAACCATTTATCAATATATTCAATCTTCGCAGGATCTATTTCAGTCAAAGGATCATGTTCAGTTACAACTCTTTCAAACTTCCGTCTTTTACCCCCTTTCATTCTTCCCTTTTGTTCAGCCTTTTCAACCTCAACATCTACAACACCAGAAATTAACAATATATGAATTGTTAATTAAGATTTCAACCTCAACATCTACATAACCAAAAAGAACTTACCTTGAATGATTTCAAACTTACTTTTCCCTCGTTACTTTCGTACACCACTAGCCTGATGGAGTTGTATTCTAAATGTCTAGTTTAGTGCAAATACGGAACTCCTTATCTATACTTTAATTCGAGATATGATTCAAGCATGATTGCATTTAATGCAATAGTCCTTGATGTATACGTTGTAGACAGTATGGCGTGAGGAGACACGCGGAAGATCATACTGTCGGTTACTCGTATACTATCGAACAGTAGCTCACAACTTAGATGGACAGGGACAATCCATCGGTACGTCGTAGTGTGACTGGTAGATAGTCGGTCTTGACTATCATGTTACACTCGTACACTTGGTGTATTGAGCAGGACCACGGGAGGGCGTTCGATTTATACTAATCGCAGTAATCGAACTAGACCTCAGATATTACGGATATACGAATTCCTAATCCCTATATAATTATAGGTGCGTGTGTCCAGTTCTCGGTTCTTTGACTTACTAGTGAGTGAGAGTAATTGATTAGTCAATATTCTCGGTAAATTGGGAATCGAAATTGTACACACGGCATGCTATAGATTATAGACAGGAAACCGTGTCCCATTTATTGGGTTGATGATGTCCCCGAGATGAGCTCATAAAGTTTATCATGTAAACCCTGCAGGTGGATTCGTTCCACATGATAATAAGGATGAGTGGTACTAGTCTCGGATAACAAGAAACGAATTAATTTAATTATTAGTAATTAAAGTTAATTCGTAGACATACGATATCTTAAACACGGGGAAAGTCGTATATGTAATTCGGCGGAATTATTATTGTTGAAATAATATAAATTAATTATTGGGAATTCAATTATAATTTTATAGTGGAATTAATTATAATTAAAATTGTGGAATTTAATTAAGGTTTGCCTTTTAGGACGCCGAGTTAATTAAATTGCAATTTAGCCTAATAATTAATTTCCATAAGGTCCCTGGTGTAGCTCTATAAATACCTCACCCTCTCTTTCCCTAAATCTAAAGAAACGACGCTATTTTATTTTTGCGGAGAAAAATAAATTGTTTAAGCAATTATTTTTCTGTAAAAATAAATAGATTAGCGCTGTTATTATTTTCAAGAGAAATTAATTGCTAGAGTGTTTCTGAGACAGAATTCAAAACCTAACTTACGCCGCTATAATTAATTCTGCAGATAAAATAAAAGCTTGCGCAATTATTTTCCTCTGCTTAATTAATTCAGATTAGCGCAGTAAATAATTCTGTAGAAATAATTTTGCTTGCGCAAATATATTTCTGAGACAGAGGATATTATTCCTACGGTGGGTTCAAGAGAGAAAGGAGAAGAGGAAGGTTCAGCGGATCGTTGCCCACTCAACGGCTGAACGTCGGGGATAGAGACATACACCGGAAGGCTTCGTGGTCTCAACAATTCGGCTTCTCCGAATCACGCGACAAAGGTATGGAATCGAAACCCTATTTCTGCATCGTTTCGATTTGATCTCGTACGTAATCATACAACGAACCACCGATCGTGTTCGATGGCTTGGTTTCGATGGTCTCAGACTGCTGGGCGTTCTCCGATCGCCGGCACAGCAGTCGGATCGAGAAAATCGCGCCAGAACAGCCCGAACAGCAGCATCGCGATTCTGGAATCGCGACGCTGGCCCTCGGAAACGCGCGGTTGTGCTACGGGCATGATGGCTGGGCGTGTATCGGGTCTGGGGCTTCGTCGTGATGGAAGTAGTGATGCTGGAGGTCGACTGGGCGTGTCCGGATGTTCGAGTAGTCGAACGGACTCGTCCCGGGTAGTCGATTTCCAACAATTGGTATCAGAGCCGGTTTATCGGTTTGTTGTATTGTTCGTGCGATTTGTGTTGCAGGATGAACCTGGTTATTATGGCCAACATTATGGGATGTTGTGTGTTAATATTGGTTGTGGTTTGATTAAACTCTCGGGCTTGTCGAGATCGTTTTATTTTGGAAACGTTGCTTGTTTGTAATAGATAAAAACGACGGGTTGAGTCGTTTAGGTTTATTTTTTTCGTTGTATCCGGGACATGTATAGGGTCGATCACCTTGTATAGGATCGATGCCGGAAGTAGTAAGATTGTATTTTGTAATTTTGCTATTTTGGTGGATCGAGACGAGATCGAAACCCGGAGAAACGAGAGTCGAGGAGAGCGAACCGGCAACGGGCAGCCATCGAACACACCCCGTGTTCGTGACGGGCAGCAGCGGGGCTGGGGTTCGTTCGACCCCACGGACGACTCAACGAGGCTCGAGACGAGGCTCAAGTGGGAGGTGTTCGTCTCTTGACCCTCGAGCGAGTCGGTGGTGGACCGAGATCGAGACGAGCAACGAGATGAAGTTCCAAGAGACGTGCATTGGAAAATATTTAAGGCCATAATAATCGGGGCCACGTTAATTGCTTTTTATGTGATTTACGTGTTTATTATTATGCTTAAATTATTTATGCATGTTATCCCTTATCGTAAAATACTAAGTGGGAGAGGGATTGGAAGCAATCCCGCGGTCTCCATTCTCTGTTTTGAATGTGATGTGTATTGACTTACGAGTTGGTTTTAGTGTCATCCTCCCTATCGGATAAAGTCGATACACGGATATCATTGGATCAAAATTCGAAATTAATTCCACTTATAGAATTTGATAATTATATTTTTCAAAAGCAATGCCTAATTTGTTTTTCAAAGACTAATTTCAATTCGACTCATTCTCACCCCGGGGAGTGGAATGGAGCCAGAGCCACTTGGTTATGTCAATGACACAAATTAGAGACTTTCGAGTCATTCGATGACTAGATCGATTGTCTGATTGGCTCCCTCACCTAGTGAGAGATAGGGCTCAATTGCATGATTGATCGCTGGTTAGAAACTTCGAGTTTCACTTACGAGATATCAAGCTTTGATTAATAAATTGTGAAATTTAATAAATGTAAGAGTCAATTAACAAAGTTGTTTGTTTTAGTAAACGTCCACAAGAACGTGGCTTGCTAAATGGAAACGGTACTTTGGGTTAATTAAGATTCTATGACATCTAAATAAGTGAGATTCAATTAATAAAGTTGTTTGTTTTAGTAAACGTCCACAAGAACGTGGCTTGCTAAATGGAAACGGAACTTTGGGATTAATTGAGGCTCGACAGTTATAGAAAGTCGTGGAGGACCGCATGTCAACGTAAACGTCCACAAGAACGTGGCTTGCGGTGGACATGTAGTTCCCGAGCGGTGGACTTAGTACTGAGAAATGGTATACACTTAGGTACGCTTTATAGTATCCTCCCCATCGGAGTCACTGCTATAATGATGTACGACCGAAGTGAAATCCAATCATAAAATCATTTGGACTGGTAAACGTCCACAAGAACGTGGCTTGCTATGTCTAATGGGATTTTGGAAATGATTGGTAGTTTAATGATATCACTTGAGGGAAATGATATCGAATTAAACTCATTGTTTGTTTTATATGGTATTATTCCCATTAAAAGTCAACAAACTCACTGAACCTGATTGTATGGATAAGAGAGGAAACTTGGACATTGTCCTAACTGCAGAGGAGTACAAATATGTACTCCAAGTCAATTGACCTGCTGAACCAAATGATGCTTCCACTACTGAGGAAAGGAAGCTCATTGGAAATGGATCAAGGCTATGAGATGACGCGGAGCAACATTATGGCTTTCATGTCAAATGTGCTGCGACATCGGGTTCATGCCATGACCATTACCTATGATATGATGCTTAACCTCAAGAAGTTTTTGGTTATCAGGACAGGACAGCCGGGCAAGATGAAATGAGGCAACTCATGACAACCATCATGTCGGAATGAACGCCCGTAAGGGATCACGTTCTTAGAATGATAGGCTATCTTAATGAGATAGAGATTCTGAGAACAATTATCAATGGGGTAACCCAGGTTGATTTTGTGCTCCAGTCTCTGCCGAGAAGTTTTGAGCAGTTTCGCCTAAACTATAACATGGATAAGAGGTCTTATTCATTGGCGGAGCTCCTGGTTGAACTTCAAGCGGCTGAGGGAATCTTCAAGGGCTCTCGAAGCACTTGTGGCTGAAAAATTGACTCTTCCTAGGCCTTCGGGCGGCAAAAGGAAGAAGAAGCAAATACGGAAACCCAGTGGGCCTAATATATCTGGACCACGGAATGGGACAAGCAAGCCCAAGGGGCAAGTGCTTCCGTTGTAAGCAGTTTGGATACTGGGAGTTTTAATTGTCCTCTCAAGCAACAAGAAGTTATAACCTACATGGGCAATAATGTTAAGGTAACAGCCGTTGCAGTGGGAGATGTTAAATGTTTTTAAACAGTAGGATTTAAGTTCTAATAAATTGTCTTTATGTGCCGACATTTAGAAAGAAATTTCATTTCAGATTTCTAAATTGGCTTAGGATGGATATTTCGTTTCTTCTGATGGTTTCACACTTATCAGAGTAGGAAACGGGGATATTATCTATTCTGGTACATTGATAGACAATTTAATACTAAATCCGTATTCTTCCACGATGCAACAGACCGGAGCTAATAACACATTGTCGAACCCCAATAATAGTAAAGATCCTTCTAGGATGAATCAACTGTACTTATGAAATCTTAGGCTAAATTATTTTAACTTAAGTACGATTCAAAAGGATGAAAGTTGATGGACCACTCAGCTAGGTTGAAGGAAAGGACCTTTCAATCTTCGAATCATACTTGGAAGTTTTAATGACCAAGCAACCCTTTACGGTTAAAGGGAAAAGATCCAAGAACGTACTAGAGTTGATTCGCTCTGATTTATGCAGACCTCTTTGAGGAGTAAGGCATACTTATCAGAAAATGGGATTAACTCCCAACAGACTACACCATTTATGCCTCGGCAAAATAATGTGTTGTAAAGAAGGAATAGGACTCTTATAGATATGGGAAAGTAGACAATAAGTTATTTGGAGTTACCTAATTCGTTTTTGGGATATGGCTTGGAAACAGCGGCGTTTATCCTGAACTTGATTCCTTTGGACACTTGTACATATATTCGGCTGTTTATAGGATACCCTAAGAAAACGAATTGAGATATGCAATATAGTCCAAAGGACCAGATGTTCGTTGATTGCATCAACGTTCGCTTCTTAGACATGGACTATATATATATGCAAGATCACAAGCCCAAGAGTAGAGTAATACTAAATGTGCTTAGAGGGACTGATCAAGACTTAGAACCAGCCTAACTGAGTAGTTCACTACTATAATCTTTAGTCACTAAAGATACACCGGAGCGTCGTCGTAGTGGGAGGGTTGTTAGACAACCCGACAGGTTCATGTTTATAGGAGAGTCTTCGGACTTGTTACCTAGAGAACATGAAGCCGACCCCTGGATCTATGACGAGACGCTGAGAGATCAAGATGCTCAGTCTTGGTAAAAGCGATGAAATATGAGATTGAATTTTTGGATTCGAATCTTGTATGGGATCTTGTAGCACCGCCCAAAGGTGTAAAAGCCATTGGCTGCAAGTGGGTGTACAAGATGAAAAGAGGGTCTGACGGGAAGGTGTGAACCTTAAGGCTAGGCTTGTTGCGAAAGGGTGCACTCAGAAAGAAAGGGATCGATTATGAGTAAACTTTTTCGCCGGTAGCTATGCTAAAGTCGATCCGGATTCTTTCGTCTCCACATGGAAGATGGAAGTCAAGACGGATTTCCTAAATCGAAGTCTTGATGGGACCATCTGTGTGGGACAGCCAGAGGGATTCATCGAAAAGAGCCAAGAGCATTTGGTAAGCAAGCTTAATCGATCTTAGGATTGAAGGAAGCTTCAAGATCTTGGACACATGCGGATCTATGAGAAAATCCATTTTATGGATTCATTCAAGGCATGTTTGGGTCCTGTGTGTAACAAAGAAGTGACGGAAAAGATGTAGTGTTTTCTCATTCTTTATGTAGACGACATCCTTCTAAATTGGCAACAATATGAAAGATGTTATCGGACATAAAAGGATGGTTGTCCGAGTAATTCAATATGAGGGACTTAGGAGAAGCCGGGAATGTTCTTGGGATCAAAGTAATAAATGATCGCCAGAAAAGAACATAGAACTTATCTCAAGCCTCATACATAAATACAATTCTTACTCGTTGCAGCATACAGAATTCCAAGAAAGGTCTTCACCCTTTAGATGTGGAATTCATCTATCTAAAGTTTTGTGTCCGACACAATAAAGGAGATAGATGAAGATTAAGCAGTTCCCTGCACCTTAATGGTGGGAAGCTTAATGTATGTAATGCTATGCACGAGACTGATATCTACTATGCCGTGGGCATAGTGGTGAGATATCATAGTAATCCTGGAAAGGATAACTCGACTGATGTAAAGAACATGTTTAGGCTCCTGCAGAGGACCAGGAATTATGTTCTGAGTTACAAAGCAGTCAAGTTGTTTCCTTTGGATTACATAGAATTGGATTTCCAATCAAACAGGGACAGTCGAAAGTCGAAGTCAGGCTATGTGTTCTCACTGTGAAGTGGAGCAGTCACATGGAAGAATGTAAAGCAGCGATGCATTACGGACTCTACCATGGAAACTGAAAGGATAACGGCCTCTGAGGCAGTTAAAAGGTCAGTGTGGCTCCAGAACTTCCTAAGGGACTTAGATGTGGTTTCTAGTTTATCCAAAGCTATTTTGAATAGCGGTATTGGCAAGCTTGTAATGCCACGAGTCCACAGTGGGAGATAACACGTAGAGCGCAAGTACCACCTGATTCGAGAGATCGTCTAGTAAGACGATGCAGTTGTCACCTAGATAGCATCGAGAGGATTGCCTGGTAAAACCATTCACAGAGGCTCTTCCAGCGAAAGCGTTGGGTAGGCGTGATAAGGTTATGGGAATCTGATGTTTGGGAGAGGGCGACTAGACTTTTAGTATAAGTGGGAGATTGATGGAGGTTTATTCTAAATGTCTAGTTTAGTGCAAATACGGAACTCCTTATCTATACTTTAATTCGAGATATGATTCAAGCATGATTGCATTTAATGCAATAGTCCTTGATGTATACGTTGTAGACAGTATGGCGTGAGGAGACACGCGGAAGATCATATTGTCGGTTACTCGTATACTATCGAACAGTAGCTCACAACTTAGATGGACAGGGACAATCCATCGGTACGTCGTAGTGTGACTGGTAGATAGTCGGTCTTGACTATCATGTTACACTCGTACACTTGGTGTATTGAGCAGGACCACGGGAGGGCGTTCGATTTATACTAATCGCAGTAATCGAACTAGACCTCAGATATTACGGATATACGAATTCCTAATCCCTATATAATTATAGGTGCGTGTGTCCAGTTCTCGGTTCTTTGACTTACTAGTGAGTGAGACTAATTGATTAGTCAATATTCTCGGTAAATTGGGAATCGGAATTGTACACACGGCATGCTACAGATTATAGACAGGAAACCGTGTCCCATTTATTGGGTTGATGATGTCCCCGAGATAAGCTCATAAAGTTTATCATGTAAACCCTGCAGGTGGATTCGTTCCACATGATAATAAGGATGAGTGGTACTAGTCTCGGATAACAAGAAACGAATTAATTTAATTATTAGTAATTAAAGTTAATTCGTGGACATACGATATCTTAAACACGGGGAAAGTCGTATATGTAATTCGGCGGAATTATTATTGTTGAAATAATATAAATTAATTATTGGGAATTCAATTATAATTTTATAGTGGAATTAATTATAATTAAAATTGTGGAATTTAATTAAAGTTTGCCTTTTAGGACGCCGAGTTAATTAAATTGCAATTTAGCCTAATAATTAATTTTCATAAGGTCCCTGGTGTAGCTCTATAAATACCTCACCCTCTCTTTCCCTAAACCTAAAGAAACGCCGCTATTTTATTTTTGCGGAGAAAAATAAATTGTTTGAGCAATTATTTTTCTGTAAAAATAAATAGATTAGCGCTGTTATTATTTTCAAGAGAAATTAATTGCTAGCGTGTTTCTAAGACAGAATTCAAAACCTAACTTACGCCGCTATAATTAATTCTGCAGATAAAATAAAAGCTTGCGCAATTATTTTCTTCTGCTTAATTAATTCAGATTAGCTCAGTAATAATTCTGTAGAAATAATTTTGCTTGCGCAAATATATTTCTGAGATAGAGGATATTATTCCTACGGTGGGTTCAAGAGAGAGAAGAGGAAGGTTCAGCGGATCGTTGCTCACTCAACGGCTGAACGTCGGGGATAGAGACATACACCGGAAGGCTTCGTGGTCTCAATAATTCGGCTTCTACGAATCACGCGACAAAGGTATGGAATCGAAACCCTATGTCCGCATCGTTTCGATTTGATCTCGTACGTAATCATACAACGAACCACCGATCGTGTTCGATGGCTTGGTTTCGATGGTCTCAGACTGCTGGGCGTTCTCCGATCGCCGGCACAGCAGTCGGATCGAGAAAATCGCGCCAGAACAGCCCGAACAGCAGCATCGCGATTCTGGAATCGCGACGCTGGCCCTCGGAAACGCGCGGTTGTGCTACGGGCATGATGGCTGGGCGTGTATCGGGTCTGGGGCTTCGTCGTGATGGAAGTAGTGATGCTGGAGGTCGACTGGGCGTGTCCGGATGTTCGAGTAGTCGAACGGACTCGTCCCGGGTAGTCGATTTCCAACATAGCCTTCACCACAAAACTGGATCTCTCTGTTTTAGCACCATCCATGTCCAGGTCAGTGGATTCCTCAATTCCAGCACCATCCTTGTCCAGGTCAGTGGATTCCTCAATTCCAGCACAAACCTTGTCCAGGTCAGTGGATTCCTCAATTCCAGCACAAACCTTGTCCAGGTCAGTGGATTCCTCAATTACAGCACCAACCTTGTCCACAACACTGAATTCCTCATTTCCATTCTCATTCTTATCTACAATGAAAGAATCATGATAAGAGATCAAATCAACCATCCAACTTGAAATTAAAGAATTCAATCGACATTACCTTCTGAACCTGACACTACAATATCGACCCCGATTTTCCTCTCCAGCCTATGTAACATTTTCACAAACTCAGTTTTCTCACCAATAGATGTTGTTTCTACAAAGGCATCTATTTCCCCTTCCAACTGATGCAATATCTTAAGAATCTTCACCTCACCGCATTTTTCATCCGGTTCTTTCTTCTCAGTTTCAGCATTACAGGTATCAACAGCTCCAAAAATACATCTTCGCTCAGTGTCGGTAATCACCAATTCAGAAATTACAGCCTATAAAAATATAGACTGATTATAAGCACATGTTATACAAACATATCACAATTAGCATATAAAAAGACACAAACATACCATCTCTTCTATTTCTAAGGCTTCCTCAATTTCACTCGACTTGAACCTCTTCTTAGTCAACTTCCAGTTCATCATCCTAGGGAATTTTTCAACTTCAAGTTTGGTGGCATATTCAGCAATTGAAGGAATTGATTCAAATGCCCAGACCTGCAATGCGATACAAATCAACAATTAATGAATGTAAAATCAGATGTAGGAATTAAACCAAAAACTGCTCTTTTTACACATACCATGATGGAAAGAGGAAATCCATGAACTGCATACGCAACCGTCTTATTATTCAAAGGAACAGATAAGTCACGACGCAACACCTCTGTTGTCATCTTGTAAGATAAAATTCCCCAAGGGTACTTGTTGAAACTTTTCAAATCCTCAACTAAATCAAACCACCAAAAACTAATAGCTTTGACATCATCAAGGCCAATAACAACATATGCTAAGATCAAAATCAGTCCCAACTTGTATTTGTCTACAGGATTGGTGCAGATTGGACTCCCAAATGCTTTCAAAACATCCTCTCTATAAACTTTTACTAAATGACTGAAATAATTCTGTACTAGAGGGGAATTTTTTCCAACTGATTCATCTACTCCCAAATCTACACTACCAACTTTCAATCCAGTAACTAAACCAAAATCTATAAGGCTAAAGCGAAGGGGGTGCCCCCCAATTATAAACCAGCATTCCTCATCACTTATTGTCTCCGATGAACGCATAATAAGATGATGAATTATGGTACCTGATACTTTCAAATCAGGCATGGAAAGAAGATGTTTAAAGCAGCCACCTTTCAACAATTTCCGACGACGAGCGTCCAGTCCTTCATAAACCGTTCTTACAACATTCAATTGGCTACGATTGCTCAATTTGAATTCCTTTGATCTTTCGGCAGGGCTTAACGTATATTTCAGCTTCATTCCGCCGGAGTATTGGGGGTCGCCGGTATTGGGGGCTGCCGTAGTTGGTGATTTAGCACATTCGGCCGCTGGCATTGTGGGCTAGGGTTCGGTTCCCGCTCGCGTAGCTCGACACCGTTGGGGATTTAAGTTAGCAAGGTGTTGTGGGATAGGGTTTATGTTTAATTTTGATAAGTTCTGGGATTGATTTCGACTGGAAAAAAAATACAGTGCTTGAGTATTTCTGTTCTTCGCGTCGAGGGGAAGAAGAGATTGAATTTCAGTTGTGAAATTGTAATGAAAAAGAGTAGAGTTAAATGGGGGCATATAAGACTTTTCCATCAATTTTCCATGTATTCTCATGTATTTGTATTTATTTAATTATTACCGAAATACGAGGAGAATACAAGGGCATGTGGTGAAATACAAGGGACACATTGACTAGTACATCAATTTCCCCTAATCTCTATAACCCTTAAACTTAATATCAATCGCGATCTCTACAAACTCTAAACAATATCAATCACAGCGATTGATTATACCCAGTGGGAGGAGCCGAGCTGTATGTGATCATAGTCACTGCTTAAGAATTCTTGCTTCTAAATTTTAATACATAATTAATATATGGAATTATAATAATAATTGATAAACTTTGATTTCAGTTATTTTAAAAGTTTTTTTTCAAAAAAATTATTATTGTTTCTTGATGAATAAATTTTAATTTCTTTTATTGTTGTACAATCGGACTCCACCGCAATACTCTATTTTTCCGGCACCTCTTGGTGTTTATGGGGGTATTTGACTTCCCAAAGATGATGGAAGCGATGGAAAAGTACAGGGCTTACTGGAGATGGATATGGCGGAGCGCCGCTGGGGGAGGAGATTTCCGAGAATTTCAAAGCTAAGTTCCCTCGTGAAAATCATTCAGATCAATTTAAGGAAAAAATTGAAAGAGAGAAAGGATCGAGGATTTATTTTCTGCGTTCTGCGTTAGATTAAAATGGAGAGAGAAGATGTAAAAACTAAATTGGTTTTTTTTTCATTAATTAATAAGGGTATTGTTGGTAATTTCAGGGTGGTGTAGTAATCAAACTAATAAAATTATAAGGGTGAATTAATCTAAGGATTGTGGAGAGTAACGATGGAGGTGTAAATAAATTGAACCATTTAAAAATTCGAACTATTTTAAATAAAATAAGAAAGGAAATCAAATTTTACGGTACTTTTCTTATCTCCGTGTGGTTGGCATGGCGTCTTTGGTATCGAACTGGTCTTCCACAGTTTCCCGCCTAATCCTTTATCGGCAGCCCTCACTTCGACACACCATCAAAATCCTGCGAAAATTTGAAGTCCGCCGAACTAAATCTAGTAATCCTTTTCTCCACGCTTCAACTAATTATGTCCCGTTTTCTTCTTCCCCCAAATTAAGCGCATTAGGTCAAGATGAACAATTGCTCATTCTGGGTATTGAAACTAGCTGTGACGACACCGCTGCAGCTGTAGTAAGCGTCTCTGTGTGTGTGAGAGAGCAATTTATGTAGTTTTATTTATTTTTAAATTGAATATCGAGGAGATGATTTTGTGGGTTTTGTGTTATTATGTGAAATAAATGATTAAAATTGGTTCTTTTTTATAGGTTCGAAGCAATGGTGAAATACTTAGTCAAGTTGTGTCTTCTCAGGTATGGATAATGAATTCTTGTGTGAGGGGTTTTGCATTTTTATTTATTTTTTATGCGTTTTGAGAGTTCTAAAACGAAAGGTTTAATCATACAGATGAATGTTTGTTTCATCCATCTTGAATTGAACGAGAGCCAACCGATAATTACTATTTATGCTACGTAAAGATATTTGTGTTCTGTTTATCTCCATGGAATATGTTTTACTTCACATAATTTACGTATTTGATCCATATGTTATGATGCCTAATTCACTCCTTCAAGGCAGAACTGCTCGTCCGATATGGAGGCGTGGCTCCTAAAATGGCAGAAGAAGCACATTTACTAGTGATCGATCAGGTTTTAGACTTTGAGGCTTGGTTTTATCTTCTAATTTATTTACTCGATTTGCTCCGCGAATCTCTTTACTACTTAATTACAACTTTTTTTTTTATCCTCCTTAAAGATGCTCTGCATATCCATGATCAACATAAAAACTATGCCCCTTTATTAGATGATTAGGTGTAGACCGGTTTTCTATTTATTTTTTAATATGTTCTTCTACTTATGATTTTCAAATATGAGTTGTTATATCTCTCTGCCCATGGATATGTTATAGGTTTATTATCCCCTGACCCAAAAAAATGATGTGATCTATGCTGTAGGTAGTGCAAGAGGCTCTTGATAAGGCTAAAGTAACTGAGGAGGATCTTTCTGCAGTTGCTGTTACAATTGGTCCCGGCTTGAGCCTGTGTCTACGTGGTACTTTTTTTTTTCTTCACAATGTCCTATCAGGTTTATTATTCCAAATCCTGTAAATACAGGAAAAGCTACACTGTTGGATGCCATTTTAATTATATATTTTGTGCAGTTGGCGTGAGGAAAGCTCGGAAACTTGCTGGTGCTTATGCTTTGCCCATAGTTGGTGTCCATCATATGGAAGCCCATGCTTTGGTAGCAAGGTAATATAATCAAATTGTTGATAATTTGAACAAAAACAAAAAAAAGTATAGATCTGGTCAGTAACATAAACTTGTACATGATATTAAGTATGATTCTAATTCCAAAGGGTTGTATGCTTTTCCAGCATCAATTTTGTTAGTTTGTGTGTGTTAGATTGGTATAGAAACCAGCCTACGAAATTCCTCAAAATTATTCGTAATTTAAAAAGTAAAAAATAAGAGATGTGAAAGATGTTAGTTTTTATTTTATTACAGGCTTGACATGGTGAAGACTTAACACGTTGCTTTAACTTTCATCTTAGGTTAGTGGAAAAAGAGTTAAAGTTTCCTTTCATGGCTTTACTTGTCTCAGGTATGAGTAATCACTGTTTATACTTCCTTAATGTTTTTCATCATGATAAGTTTTACAATTATGTTTGACCTGTTTACTTAGGTGGCCATAATCTTGTTATTCTTGCCCGTGATCTTGGGCATTACATACAACTTGGGACTACAATAGATGATGCAATCGGTGAGGCATATGATAAGACGGCAAAATGGCTCGGTCTTGATATGAGTAAGAGTGGTGGACCGGCTGTAGAGGATCTGGCTCGTGAGGGTGATCAAACCTCTATTGGGTTCAAGGCTAGCCTTCTTCTAATCCTTAATTTGGATTTTTATGATTTTGAGTTGGGTTGGTTACAAATAATACCCTTGAGTTAGTCCAAGTTCAGAAGAAAATAAAACATCTGTCTTTCAACCAACATTTATTTATTTATATTATTATGCTAAGCACCAAGGGTAATTATGAAATTTTCATCTTTTGATTTTAATAATCTTCTGAGTGCCAGCTTAATGTTTTCATGTTCTACAGGTCCCCATGAAACAGCATAAAGACTGCAACTTTTCATACGCTGGTCTCAAGACTCAAGTTAGGCTAGCTATTGAATCCAAAAATATGTAATTATCTGTTAAACCTTTTAGCGTTTCTTTCTCAAAATAGTTTTTGTTGATTTAATCTCTGAGCCATTGTGAATCTTTCGTTTCAACACATACACATACACATACACATACACATACATACACACACGCACACACGCACACACACACACACACACACATATACATACAACAATTTTTATCTGGTTTCATATGTATAACAAATATGTTATTTCTATTAACATTCACAGTGATGCTGCAATCCCCATTGCTTCAGCTAGTAGACAAGATAGAAGAGCCCGGGCTGATATTGCTGCCTCTTTCCAGGTAATATTTATTCTTGCATTATTACAAAACTATCCCTGAGTTTTAACTTAATTACAAAAGTACCCTATTATGAAAAATAAGTTTTAAAGTGCTAGTTGTAATTTGAAGATTACTTTATTTTTATTATTGTTTACCTATTATGTTTTTCAATTTTACTTTCTTCTCAGCTTTGAAGGTTTCACAAATTAATATTCTTGATTGCACAGAGAGTTGCAGTTTTGCATCTAGAGGACAAGTGTGAAAGGGCTATCGATTGGGCATTGAATATTGAGCCTTCTATAAAGTATTTGGTCCGTGAGAGTAAATACATCATTAATTTATCAGTCCCAACACATCATTTGGAGCATGGAATTTTGTTGTTCATGACAGATCCATGTATGTTTTTTTTTTTATCTTGTACAGGTGGTCTCGGGAGGCGTTGCATGTAATCAGTATGTTAGGTCTCGGCTTAATAACGTAGTAGAAAAGAAAGGCCTGCAACTTGTTTGTCCTCCCCCGAGTCTTTGTACCGACAATGGTAAGTTTAGGTATTTTCGAGGGTTCATTCTTAATTAGGGTAGCTTATTATCTCTTGAGGGCGTTTATCACACATTAAGTGATATTTATAATTTTGAAAGATAACTGGAGTTTCCCCTTTTTTTGGCAATTAAGCTCGGGGGCAGTTTTATAGTTATACATAATATTTATAAACTGAAATCTTATGATGGCGATTGCTAAAAAAATGATCAAACGACGGAGTAAAGCGTTTTTAGAAGGAAGCTACTTCGTTACCATACAAGTAGTTAGTTACATAATTGTCCCTAGTCCCCTCCACGAGAAATGAAAATTACGGAGTATAAATAAAAATCTCTGTGAATTACTTTTAAAAAAATTTAAAAATCGCACTACTTTACCTGCTCTAACACAAAACTGATGAGATCATTATTAACGCTATCACAACTTTCTTGTTTTATGATAGGTGTAATGATTGCTTGGACTGGCATTGAGCATTTTCGAATGGGAAGATATGATCCTCCGCCGCCTGCATGTGAACCCGAGGATGCTCTGGTTTGTCTCTTTTCAATTTCATTATCGATTAGAAGTTTTTCATTTGCATGGAGTTGCTCTTGGTGTCAACAAATTGCAATGTAAAATGTTGGATTAAATGAAAGAAGAAACGTACTTGCATAATTTGGAATTGTTTGCAAAGTCGCAGGTTGGGATATTTGTCCATAACAAAAATTGGCAATTGTTGTTCAAACAGTCAAAATTAAAGATAAAAGTCAAAATTACCCCCTAGGATTAAACTATAATAAAAATCATTATGTACCAAAATATGTAAGTGTTTGCAAACCCTCCCTTAAAAATGCACCATGTCTGGTAAAAAATGTTGTTGAATGACCTAAAAATTACTTTGTTTCATCATACTGATTCTTGAATTTTGACTAGTGACTACTACTACTAGTATTGCTTCGTTTTCTTTGTCTGAATTTTGTTTGAGTTCATGTACCAGCTGGATCTCCGACCAAGGTGGCCGTTGGGTGAAGAGTACGCAGAGGGAAGAAGTGAAGCCCGCTCGTTGAAAACGGCCCGGGTCCATCCATCACTTACCTCTCTAATCCAAGCATCTATTCAAGCTCAACAACCTTCTTAGGCTTCAAGTTCACAGCTCGTTGGATTTGGTCACATTTATTGTAACATTATTTAGTATAGATGAAAAACATGGAAACACATTGTAAGCATCGCATTGAATCCTAGATGCTATGCAAACGAGGTAACTGAGGTGAGTTGCCTTCGATGAAAAATTCGATTTCAATAATATAAAATTTTAAATTCATGTTCTTAAATCTTTGAGACAGTGATAAATACTAGTACTAGTATAAACACTACAAAACCTCTTCATTACACATACAAACCTCACAAAAGAAAAACATTACAAACCTCAGGACTCAATTGATATGCTTTGATTTATAGTACTAATATTTACAGAAAGCCCACTGAGCTCCTTCACAATTACAAACCACTCCTTTCCCCCAAAATCTAAATCGCTGTAAAAGAGATGGAAGAAAACCAGAGCGCGCGAAACCTCTCAAATATTCCACTCACGAAACACGCGCCGACTGCGAAAATGGAGGTGTCGACCCTACCGATTTCTGCGTCGCGGAGAGGAAAATTGATATCCGCGGGCTACACCTCTCTCTCTTCCCTTTCCGCCATTTCTCCCTCCAAGTTAGCTCAAGGTAATACAGTCCACTTTTTAATGTGTAATTAGGTATTTTTTTCGGTACGATCAATTCGGTATTTCGACATCAGATATTTTTTCCACCCCTATTCTGCTATTTAAATTTTAGATTTATGGGTTGTATGTAGATTTGAATATCTCGGAAAAAGAGTCGGCGGAGATTCTGAAAATATCATCGGCGAGGAATGGACTGGACAGAATCGAAAACGGAGGTCTTGCAGTTATGAATGGTGAAATTTCGATTGCTCTATGTTTTGATGTGTTGTTAATTTGTGTCCTTTTGAATTTAGGTCATCGATAGTGATGAACCAGTTTTTGGAGCTTCTGAATTTCATGAGCTCAATGTGTTTGAAGTTTGAAACGATTCACTTTGTGTAGGTGCACAAACAGCGTGGGATATCTTACACGAGGAGGAGTCTTCTGTGTGCATCACCACATCTTGCTCGAATTTGGATGAAATACTCGGCGGAGGAATTCGTTGCAAGGAAGTTACTGAGATTGGTTATTCTCTAAACCTCTCGTTTTGCTATAAGTAAATGTTACGAACACACAAAACTAGTTCCATTTTTATCCAGTGTATTCTTACCACGTCGTGTCTCTGATTTTATCAGGTGGGGTTCCAGGAATAGGTAAAACACAGCTCGGGTGAGGATTATCCCAAACTACCGTTCTCATAATTGAAGTATAGAATTTAAAATAATACTTTATTTTTATAATTAGAAAATTTGGATGTGTATGTAGGATTCAGCTGGCAGTAAATGCTCAAATCCCAATTGAGTATGGTGGCATAGGGGGGAAAGCAATTTACATAGGTTCGTATATGTATATGGTATACTGGGCATATTGAATAGCTGGTTGTTCATTGCATCTTAGCATCAAATGTTTCTGATGATCAGATACAGAAGGCAGTTTTATGGTCGAGCGCGTTCTACAAATGGCTGAGGCATGTGCTGAGGACATGCTGGAGTACAATAATTTGCTTCGAAATAAGTCTCAAGCATGTCATGTGGATAAACAGCCGAATTCATTTCTGGACAATATATTCTACTTCCGAATATGCACTTACACGGAACAAATTGCTGTGGTGAATTACTTGGAGAAATTTATCAGTGAACACAAAGACGTGAGTGGAAAATTTTGTGGTGATGATCTTCAATTTTTCTATTTTGTTTTAGTTTGGTTGTCTTGCTGTTTCTTTTGCAGGTCAAGGTCGTTATTATCGATAGCATCACTTTCCACTTCCGTCAAGATTTTGAAGATATGGCTCTTAGGACTCGACTGCTCTCTGGAATCGCGCTGAAACTAATGAAACTGGCGAAGAAGTTTAATTTGGCTGTAAGAAGTATTGTCATTAATTATAGCTAGAAAACATCTAACATCTTATAAGAGAAAAAGAAAATCTTTTAAGATCTAAGTTTTCGTATCAGTATAAACAATACGCCCCATAAATATGCAGAAATATTTAAGGTTCATCCAAACACTTGTGCAGGTAGTTTTATTAAATCAAGTTACCACAAAGTACAACGAAGGTTCATTGCAGTTGGCTCTGGCTCTCGGTAAATGCGCACACCCAGTCGAAATTATTTGTTTTCAACGGATTCTATATTTGCATTGTTTTTTCATCTTTAATATACGTGGAAACTGTACTCAACAGGAGACAGCTGGGCACACGCTTCTACGAATCGGATTATATTGTACTGGAATGGCAACGAGAGGTATGCGTACATCGACAAATCACCATCCCTGAGATCGGCTTCGTCGCCCTATGCCGTGACCAGCAGAGGTATTCGGAATTCATCTCCAAACTGTAAAAGAGTTAGATTGATGTAGGGGGTTTTCGTATGCTTCTTCATATTAGGGTTTTGAATGTCATCAAGTTATATTTATTGTTCTGTGTTTTTGGAGAGTAACGATTACCCGAAGCTGCTAAGCTAAGAGATCTAGTGGGGACTGTTGAGCAGATGAAATAGCGTTTTCAACTTTGGAAGGAAAAGGGTTCTCTGACCAAAGCCCATAGTAATAAGATTGATCATAAAGCGTGTTTTTATGGCGCGCTTTTCACGTTTGGTTGAACACCTACCTACCTACCCTACTCATCATGTTCAGCGAGTCATGCATGAATAAAATAGTGAAGAAAAGAGATGAAAGAAAAGAGAATTGTCCACCTACACCTACCCTTCCTTTTATTAGTATTGTGGAATTATACAGTAATAAATAATGGATTAAATAATACTAATACTAATAATAACAAAATCCTACGTCCAACAACCTTAACACACGCTTACTTATTGAGCATTTCAGCTTGAAAACAAGTCAAAAGCAAATAAGCCGATGGTGTGTTGAGCTGCCTACCCCTTCCCGTCTTCAAAAGTTCTTTTTACTGTCTCCACTCCAACGTTATTAATTAAATAGTAGTATTCTCTCTATACAAAAATAAGTTTTTTTTTTATTTTGCAAAAAAAGTGATCATTTTACTCTTAAACAACCTAAAAGAAAATATTACTCATAAAAATATTAAATGACACTTATAAAATGAAAAATCAATAAAAACACAAAATGACCATACTCCATTTTCCCGTGCTAAGGTCATTCCTAACCATCAAGCTCTAATTTCCACCAAAATACGTCTACCTCATATTCCTCTTTTCTATGCTCACGTCATCTCTAACTATCAAATTCTAATTGCCACCAAACTACTCAATTTTTCATTTTAAGTTTAAATCTTAAATAGCAAATTTTAATATTAAATTTATAATAGTATTATACATACTATTTCTATTTTTTGAAAAGGAGAAGAGAAGAGAAATTTAATCCCATACGGTCGTAGACCTTTCGATCGGATAAGATGTAAATCGAGAGATGTCAAATAAGATGTAAAATAAGATGTAAATTGAGATATGTGACCGAGTAGCTAACACTTGTAGAGAGTCAACAAGTCTCACTTCAGGACAAACTTCATAATATTTCAATGAAAATTTGTCCCATCTGAAGTTTGAATCATGAGTTGCAGGGAAATTATTCTCACGTCATCGCAGATTTTACTACTCGACTATGTTCCTGAGACATTATACATACTACTTTTTTCCCAAAAAAGCACGATTATTTTTCTTCACAAAATAAAAAGAGAATATTACAAAACTGACAAAGGTTTTGGTGTTTTTTACACTAACCTACCTAGTCAGAAAATCAATCGTTACACTCATTTACTTAATCTTTTCGTTGTTTTATAGTTACATACTTTTTATGAACATAACATAATATTTCATTGAATATTTCGTTCAATATTTGTAATCTTGTAAAAAAATTAGACGAAAGAAAGTAAGTTCATTCTATATTCTATATTTGTATTTATACTTTTAATTATCTAAGTAAAAAAAACCACAACCAGAAAAAAATAATTTACAATAAAATTAAATTTTTTAATTTTTTTTTTTTTAATTTAGGTATAAAAATCAATGAATATATTTAAGAGTGTCATTTATAGGATGAAAAAAAAAAAAGGATAATAATCCATATACATAATCGAATATATATTCGGCAACTTGACACACGCACTCAGACCTCATATTTTCTTTTATCTTCACATCCATTTTTCGATAAACCCAAAGCGAACAAACATCGCACACACCAAAGCCATGGCTTCTTCTTCTTCTCTCACTCTCTCTCAAGCGATCCTCTCTCGCTCCGCCATCCCCCGCCATGGCTCCGCCCACAACCAGTTCCCCACCTCATCGTCTCTATCCATCCCCTCCTTCTCCGGCCTCAAATCCACATCCTCTTCCACCGTCTCCCGCCGCCGCGCCGCCGCCGCCCCAACCCGCTTTACCGTACGCGCATCCGCCGCCGTAGAGACCCTCGAGAAAACAACAGACACCGAGCTCATCGAGAAGTCCGTCAACACGATCCGGTTCCTGGCGATTGACGCCGTGGAGAAGGCGAATTCGGGTCACCCGGGTCTGCCCATGGGATGCGCTCCGATGGGTCACATACTGTACGACGAGGTGATGAGGTACAACCCTAAAAACCCTTACTGGTTTAATCGCGACCGGTTTGTTCTCTCCGCCGGCCACGGATGTATGCTCCAGTACGCCCTTCTTCACCTGGCCGGATACGACGCTGTCAAGGTCGATTCTATGTCTTATCATTCATTGTCTTATTAAAATCTATGTAAATAGTTTTGGTGTTATCATTTTGAGTTACGGATCTGAGTTCATATATGCTTTTGGTGGATGTATTGAAGTTAGATCATGCTTGTTTCGTGAGAGAGAAATGATTTTTGTTGATTTGATTATCTGGATTGATAAACTGATAGGTTTTATAATTTACTTTACAGGAAGAGGACTTGAAGAGTTTCCGTCAATGGGGAAGCAAGACGCCTGGACATCCCGAGAACTTTGAGACGCCCGGTGTTGAAGTCACCACCGGTAGGGAATCATGTTTCAAAATATGAGTTTCATTTTAATTTTCACATCTAAATTGAGATGCTTAAATCTGAGTTTCAATGTCTGGATTTACTTTATCTTTTGCGTAGGCCCACTCGGTCAGGGTATAGCCAATGCAGTCGGGTTAGCCCTTGCAGAAAAGCACTTGGCCGCCCGATACAACAAACCCGATAGCGAAGTAGTCGACCACTACACGTAAATGAACCCGTTTACTCATTTCGTCCGATGGATAATCAAGGATTTAATCCCATGTGTGTTTGACCAATTTGACTTGGCTTGTGTGCACAGATATTGTATCCTTGGCGATGGGTGTCAAATGGAGGGTATTTCAAACGAAGCCTGCTCCCTTGCTGGGCACTGGGGCCTCGGAAAACTGATTGCTTTTTACGACGACAATCATATCTCCATTGACGGTGACACAGAGATCGCTTTCACCGAGAGTGTTGACACCCGTTTTGAGGCTCTTGGTTGGCATGTGATTTGGGTGAAGAATGGTAACAATGGTTATGATGAAATCCGTGCGGCCATCAAGGAAGCAAAGGCTGTGACAGACAAGCCCACTTTGATCAAGGTCACATATTGTTTTCCCAATTTATAATGGTAAATGATTTATTTTTGCTGACTTTTTTGGGTGAGCAGGTTACTACAACTATTGGGTTTGGTTCCCCAAATAAGGCCAACTCATACAGTGTCCATGGAAGTGCATTGGGCGCCAAAGAAGTCGAAGCCACCAGACAGAACCTTGGATGGCCGTATGAGCCATTCCACGTGCCTGAGGATGTGAAGAAGTAAGGATACGTTTCCTTTCCCAGATTTCAAATTTTTATCATTATATTTCGGTTCCAATTGAATGAGGAGTGATTGGATGTTCTCTGGTTGCAGGCATTGGAGCCGGCATGCTGCTGAGGGTGCTTCTTTTGAAGCTGAATGGAACACCAAATTTGCCGACTATGAGAAGAAGTATCCAGAGGAAGCGGCTGAGTTGAAATCTATCATCACTGGTGAACTCCCTGCTGGTTGGGAGAAGGCCCTTCCTGTGAGTGGTTCTTTACCTTTTCAAGTTTTCCTTATAAGAAAAAAAATCCAATTATTTCTCAGAACTACAAATACCCCCTTTAGTTTCTAGCATTATCTTTAATCTTTCCAAATATTCCAATTGATGATGCAATTGTAAAATTGTAACACAATATGAAAAGGGGTATTTGTAATTCAAAAGATAGTTGGTTTCTGCTTAACAGAAGCCTTTTCTTTACTCTGCCATTATCCAATTCTATGTTCTTACTTCTCTATTCTCCATCTTCAGAAATACACACCCGAGACCCCAGGTGATGCCACCCGAAACCTCTCCCAACAAAACCTCAACGCCCTCGCCAAAGTCCTCCCGGGCCTCCTCGGAGGCAGTGCTGACCTCGCCTCCTCCAACATGACCCTCCTGAAATCCTCTGGTGACTTCCAGAAAGCCACCCCTGAAGAACGTAACGTTAGATTCGGTGTCCGCGAGCATGGCATGGGCGCCATTTGCAACGGCATTGCCCTCCACAGCCCTGGCTTCATACCTTACTGTGCCACCTTCTTTGTTTTCACCGACTACATGCGTGCTGCGATGCGCATATCCGCCCTGTCCGAGGCAGGAGTTATCTACGTCATGACCCACGACTCAATCGGACTCGGTGAGGACGGGCCCACCCACCAGCCCATCGAGCATTTGGCGAGTTTTCGGGCCATGCCCAACATCTTGATGCTCCGCCCTGCTGATGGGAATGAGACTGCAGGGGCTTACAAGGTGGCAGTGATCAACAGGAAGAGACCCTCTGTGCTTGCCCTTTCCAGACAAAAGCTTCCCAATCTACCCGGGACCTCGATCGAAGGGGTCGAGAAGGGAGGATACATTGTGACGGATAATTCGGTGGGTAACAAGCCCGATGTGATATTGATTGGGACCGGTTCTGAGTTGGAGATTGCAGCTAAGGCTGCTGATGAACTTAGAAAGGAAGGGAAGGGTGTTAGGGTTGTCTCGTTCGTTTCTTGGGAGCTTTTTGATGACCAGTCGGATGAGTACAAGGAGAGTGTGTTGCCGGCTGCTGTTACGGCTAGGGTTAGCATTGAGGCGGGTACAACGTTCGGGTGGCATAAGATTGTTGGAAGTAAAGGGAAGGCTATCGGTATTGATGGATTCGGGGCAAGTGCGCCTGCTGGGAAGATATACAAGGAGTATGGGATTACTGCTGAAGCTGTTATAGCGGCGGCCAAAGGATTGTGGTAAGGCTTTGTTGGTTTTAGAGCTTCTTTGTTGCCGAGACTTTATCTGGTCTGGATTTCGGATTTGGTGAAAATTCATGCTACAGATGGACTTGAACGGAGGTGGCTCTACCGACAAAATCCTAATAAGGACGGCGAATTTCATAGCATATCATCCTCTTATTTTCTTTTCCCATATTAAAATTGAAATTGAGAAGCAGCTTTTGCAGTTCAAAAGTGAGCAGGGAGAGATTATAGAATTATTATGTATCCTCCTGAATTGTACACTTGAATGTATGTCATGATTTTGCAAGTCAATGTGTGTGTTTCTGATTTATTACAAGTTTGTTTGTTTTCTTCCTTGGATTATGAATCAAGAAAAAAGGACAAGGTAGGGTATGTGTAATTGTGTATCACAAACCTAACCTCTTAGATGTAGGGTCCCCAATCCAAAAAAATGGGTCATCCTCTTAGCTAGTAGTGTGTGGTTGGTGAAAGGGTGTGGCTGTGTGGTTGGTGAGGATTTTAGATTGGGTAACACACACTTTATGTATATAGGTTGAGAGTTATTGTATCTATATTCAATTATTTGCAAGAATATGATGGGACCATAGTAACATAGAATAAGCATTGTAAGATATAGCATATTCTCTCTCACTCTAGTCTCAACCATAACTTAACCTACATTTGTTATTTGTTGTTGGTAGAGGACATGATATATCATTAAGTTATTTCCTCTTGATATCCAATGTTTTTTTAACCTACAAAATGTAGTCTTGTTATTAGTAAAAACAATCATTATATTCATATTCGTATACTGGTAAATAGTCATTTATTATATTTTCTGTTACAAGGAGCAAGAGGGTCATGATATGGCCTCGAGCCTCGGTTGTGACGTGACTCGAAGGCGCGTGGACGTGTGACCCATGTTGTCAATGTCATGATATGTGGCCGATAAGACTCAGATCGGTGGGATGGTAAATGAATGGCAATGCTAAGACAAGGATTGTAGAATATGTTTGTTGTAGGCATGCCAAAATCAGCCATAATTTGTGTTGATTTTTTCAACACAAACATTCTCGTTGCCATGTAAAGTATCTCAAGATTACTTACACCTCTGATTCCCAATGGAAAGGGGAGTATTGTTCATAAAAAGTTCTAAATAAAATCTCTTTTATAATGCTCATTCCGTCCCATTTTATATAAAACATCTCACAATAATATGCTTGAAAAATACAAATTTACTATTTTATTATTTATTTTAAAATAGAAATTATAGTACTCAATTTTTATACTCTACTCAAGATTAAAATACTTTTTAAATTAAAAAATACTCCGTATGACAATTTGTATTTACATTTTTAGCTGAGTCGGAGGGTTGGTGAAAAAACGTTATTATTATTAGAATTGAAAAAGGAAACGTTTTTAATATTAGTAGACCGGAGGTGGTTGGTGAGACTGAAACTGGTCGAATTTTGGCCCGCCCGCCAACCCTTCGACCTAACCCCAAAATCCAACCCCAACAATTACTTGCATTTTCTTCATTTCTGAAAAAATTGATCCGACGAAAACCCTCTCTCCGAATCTCTGAAACCCACAACAAATCTTGATAGAAATAATAAAATGGCGGACGCTACCAGTATGGCGCAGAGCCTCCAATTGCCTAAATTCTCAACCCCTAATGTTAACAAATCTTATGTTTCAGCTTCGCGTGCCTTGTTTTTCGGCTCCAAAAACTCGTGGGTTTCGAGTCAAAAATCAATTTTTACTGTCAAGAAGACGAATCAATTGAAGGTTGTAGCTTCCGTTGCCACGGCGGAGAAGCCGTCGACGGTGCCGGAGATTGTGCTTCAACCCATCAAAGAAATATCAGGCACTGTTAAGCTTCCGGGATCCAAATCACTTTCCAACCGCATTTTGCTTCTAGCTGCTTTATCCGAGGTACTTCCTCCCCCCCCCCCCCCCCCCCCCCCCCCCCAATTTTCATCTATTTGTAAGATTTGTTTATTCGAATAGTTAATTTCAAAATGTGTGTGTCGGGTTTTGATTTCTTTTTTAAGTTTTGGTCAGTTTTTGTAGTTTGTTGCAGCTTAATCCAAGAAAAAAAAATCAGTAAAAGAAAAAAAATGGTGCCACCTTTGATGAGACCTCAAGTTAAATTATTTACAAAGTTTTACTATATTGATATTTTCAGTGTATTTTGAGGAGGTTTTTTCTTTAGTTGGATTTAGTATATCTTGATCTTATGCAAAAGAAAGCTTCGTGGAACCCTTTTTTTTCACGATTTGCATTTAATCAGAAATAGAAAAGGGGGAGTGAAAAAAATAGAATCAATTTCGAAAGTCCACCACATGGAGCTATCGAAAGAGAATATGAAAAATCCAAACGCAGACCCGAGTTACTGTCTCTACTCTCCCTTACATCCCGAATCTACATATTGACACCCGAAGTCACAAGAATTCTTTGTCATGCTCCATCATTTAATGAGCCCATTTGAAAACACAATAACTACCAGTGATTCAAATCCTGTATTTTTAACGAGTAACTAGTATTTTTGAAGTAGATACCCGAATGCCAAGTATGGCTCGTATCAATCTATCTTTGGGGAACTACGACGATTCATTTACCTATCACAATTCCATTTTTCTGACACTGCCATCACTTAGATGTATGGCGGGAGGCTGTACCACAGATAATAAGAAGCACCTCTCAATAAAACAGAGACATACTACCAGTTACATCTCCAATCTTTGAAAAAATCCAGGGTTGTTTCCACATAATAGTGTCAATTGGGATGTATATATTTTTGTAGTGTATATGCTTGAGCACTGAACTTTGATGTGATCAAAGGAACTTGGGATTTCAAAAGAACTAAATAACTTCTTAAAATCTCACTTAAAACAGTATGCCATTAGGCTGACCATGTGTTTTATAAGAGGGGAAAACCCATTTCAATCTAGCACATTTTGGTGAATCTTGAACATGCTGAATCCATAGTCCATGGGTTTATTTATAATTCCTGTAATATCCATTACCTATCTTGCACTTATTTTCCACAGGGAACAACGGTTGTGGACAATTTGCTAAGCAGTGATGATATCCATTATATGCTTGGTGCATTGAGGACTCTCGGGCTTCATGTGGAAGAAGACAAAGACAATCAACGAGCTATTGTGGGAGGTTGTGGTGGTCAATTTCCAGTGACTAAAGACGCCAAGGATGAAATTCAACTCTTCTTAGGAAATGCGGGAACTGCTATGCGTCCATTGACTGCTGCAGTTGTTGCTGCCGGTGGGAACTCAACGTATGTAGTTTTCTTTTAACTATCTTTTATCTTTAATTTATTCAATTATTTACAACACCTACGTTTTTATGCCTAATCATGAGTTGTAGTATTCCAAAAACGATATGGTCGACTGAATTAAGTGTTATTCGTACAGTTGTTGAGTAAACTTTTGTTTTCCGCAATGCAATCAGGTTCTTTAGTTCTTAACTTTTTATTGGCATGCAGCTACGTACTTGATGGGGTTCCTCGAATGAGAGAGAGACCCATTGGAGATTTAGTGACTGGACTTAAACAGCTCGGTGCGGATGTTGAATGTTTTCTGGGCACAGATTGTCCACCCGTTCGTGTTTCTGGAAAAGGGGGTCTTCCTGGGGGCAAGGTGGGCCCTCCTTTCATTTGAAAATAAACATTCATGGCATTTAATTTTGCATAATTTTTGTCTTTTGCAAGATTCCATTTTCAAGCTTCCCATTGATGCTTCATTTTATATCTAAATAATCCTTTATTTCTATATGTTGTGCCTGAAGTTGAGTTTGGTTTTCCGGTGATTCGTTTTTTAGAAAGAAAAGAAAGAGGATTGGTGTAAAATTTTAGATAGATACAAACCATCCTAATGCCTTTTGTACTCTATAGTTATAAGCTAGTTCACGATTTATATCTCCACTTTTGCCTCTTACTGTTTTGGCAGGTCAGGCTCTCTGGTTCCATTAGCAGCCAATACTTGACGGCACTTCTCATGGCTGCTCCATTAGCTCTTGGAGACGTTGAAATCGAAATAATCGACAAATTAATTTCTGTACCTTATGTGGAGATGACACTTAAGTTGATGGAAAGATTTGGTGTTTCTGTAGAGCATAGTGACAGCTGGGACAGGTTCTTGGTCAGAGGAGGTCAGAAGTACAAGTAAGTTTCCTGTTATGCTCTGGTGCTCTTTAGGAGCTTTGATTATTTATTGGGATGTGTAAGAAATACGTGTATTATTGTTCTTGAAAGGTCTCCTGGAAAGGCTTATGTTGAAGGTGATGCCTCGAGTGCAAGTTACTTTTTGGCTGGTGCTGCTGTTACTGGTGGTACTGTTACTGTCGAAGGATGTGGAACAAGCAGTTTACAGGTACTTTTTTTTTTTTGTCTTATTTGTAGATTTTTAATGCTAATTGCGTTCATCTGAGTTTGATGTTGTGTTTCTCATTTGAATACTATTTTTAGGATGTTCTTGCAATATAAAAAAAAATTAGCTTCTGGATGAAGAAAGAAGTACTCCAGTTCTTAGTGATTTTGAATGACAACTTATACATAATTTCATAAAACAACCAAACAGTGGATGGGTGTGTGGTTTTGATTTTTCTGCTTTTGGTTTTTGACGATTGCGATTTTACAACACGAGCACTTTTACAACATATTCACCAGCCATTCTTTTTTTAACTAATTCAATTTGTGTATTGTAGTTTCAATCTACAAGCACTACGGTTGTGATTGGATATGGTTACATTGTAAAAGTATCTGTTACGCTAGAAATGTTTTTTCCCCTTCCATATAGAAGTTACTGGAACTATTAACTGCCTTCATTCGGGTTTGAGTTTGGTGTTATGTTTCTTACTTGAGAACTTGTAAGAATTGTTTAGGAACTTTTCAAGCACAAGTCAAATATTGATCGTCAGCTTTTGGATTTTAAACGCCTAGTTCAGCACTTCAGCTTTTGTATTTTGCAAATTCAATAAGCAGGGGAAGGGTGCTTTAGATTAATTTTTTTATTATTCTGCTTCATATTGACTTCAATTTATGGCTTCAATTTGCAAATACTGAGTTGTACATGAGAATATGCGAGTGGGTGAAAGTACTTACTCCCTTTCATCCCACAAAGAGGTTATATTATTTCGGAAGTTCTCAACCAAATAATTTGCATTGTTGACCGAATCACTTTTTTGTTTTTGGTGATTGTTTCTTTCTTATAATAATGGAGTTTTCTAATGTTATTTTTCTTCATGTTTTATCTATTTAAAAGGGTGATGTTAATTTTGCTCAAGTTCTTGAAAAAATGGGGGCACAAGTTACGTGGACCGAGAACAGTGTTACTGTTAAAGGACCTCCACGTGAAGCTTCCGGAAGAAAACATTTACGCGCCATTGACGTCAACATGAACAAGATGCCAGATGTCGCCATGACTCTTGCTGTCGTTGCTCTATATGCTGATGGGCCCACTGCAATTAGAGATGGTATGCCTGTTCTGTTTACTTACAGCTATGGTTATTACGATTAGATTTTGTGACTATTAATTTTAACCATCATCGAGATAGAAAAAAAATATGAAAGTGAACTGGAGAACCAAAAAAGCCCAAATCTTCGCATGGCATTCCTTTATATTACCTCTCAATTATCTTCCTATACCACCACCATATTTGTGTGTTCTTCATTTCTCCTATAATATTTAAATATAATAAAAGACCCTCGATTATCAAGATATTGCTTACATTGTCAAGAGCTATATTGCGTGTTTATGATAGTGTTCAAAGGAAATTGAATCTTTATTTGCATTTGTTGGGAATAGTGGCTAGCTGGAGAGTTAAAGAAACTGAAAGGATGATTGCCATTTGCACTGAACTCAGAAAGGCTAGTTCCTGCAAGCCCTATCTATGGCTACTTTTCAATTTTCTTTTATTTATTTAAAAGGAGAAGGAGCGCTTGCTTTTATCTTTTATCCGGTCTATTAATACAAATTATATTTTACTTTAAAAAATTTCAGTTGGGAGCAACTGTTGAAGAAGGGCCCGATTACTGCATAATTACTCCGCCGGAGAAATTAAACGTGACAGCCATTGACACGTACGATGATCACAGGATGGCCATGGCATTTTCTCTGGCGGCTTGTGCAGATGTTCCGGTTACTATCAGAGATCCTGGTTGCACCCGTAAAACCTTCCCTGATTATTTCCAAGTTCTTTCTACATTTTCCAAGCATTGAACAAAAAAAGAATTCGGAATGTTCCCCGATTTTATCTTATCTATAGCTGAGTTGTTGCCTTTGTGATGTCGAGAAATGTGTAACGAGACGTGGTGTCTGAGATTGGTTGTACTGTATTTGTATTATTGAAACTCTGTTTACGCAAGTGAGAATAATGAGAGACTTTAAACTGTTACTGAAACTAGGAGTTAGAATATGAAAACATATGGTTTTTGTTCGTTCAAACTATTTGGTGATTCAATTTGAAAGAAAAAATGCACTCTCTCTTTCATTTATATATTTAGGATGTCTTTAAATGAATGTCGTAATCTCTATATTCATTAATAATAGTCACGTTGATTTTTTTTACCGTCCAATACATATATAATAAACATATACAAGTAATTATTATTAGGAGTGTGCAAAATAAAACCGGACCGGAACCGGTTGCATCCGGTCCGGTCTCCGGTCCGAGTATTTTTGAGATTCCGGGTTTCGGTCCGGACCGGAAACCCGGAATTTTAATATATATATTATTATTTATATATATTATATATATAAATATATATATAAATATGTGTTTATATATAAAATAATATATAAAAATTTTAAAATTTTATTTTTTTAATATGAAATATTTTGGCTAATTTAATTATTTTTATTTATCAATTGAATTTATTCATATTTCCTATGTATATTTATTAATATATTGAACTACTATTTTGATTTAAATTAATATTAAATATAATAATTTTAAAAAATAAATAAAATTTAACTAAATAAATACAACCGGTCCAGTCCGGTCCGGACCGGATTAATACCGGTCCGGTCTCCGGTCCTTGAATTTTTAAGATTCCGATCCCGATTCAAACCGGTTCTGGTCCGGTCCCGTCTTGGACCGGTGCACACCCTTAATTATTATTAGTGGATAGAAAGAGTATATTATATTTTCGCCGAAAAATAAAATAATTAAAACCAAAAATGATTAATATAGTACTCTCTTTCTGTTTGTCTTATAGATGTTGAAACATTTGTTATACTCCTATTAAATTTATCCAGAATAATTAACGCTTCAAAAAATAAAATAATTTTTTTAATTTTTTTATTTTAAAAATATTTTTTTATTTTTATTTACTTATCTTTTTTACTAATAACTATTTAATTTTTAATTTAAAATATATCTTTTATTTTTTGTTTTTTGTCATAAAATAAAAAAAATAATACTCCTTATGTTTTATAATAAATAGGATATCTTTTGTATTTTTTGAAGAAAATAGTCTTGTTTTGGAACAAATGAAATATATTTATTTTTGTGGAGGAAAAATAAATTAGTTTTCGTAATATAGAACATATAGTACATACTAATCTGTTTTATAATAATAATAAAAAGATTCATTTTTAAAATCAGGTAAATGTCTCATATTCGAACCATATAAACCATATAGTACATACTAATCTTTTTCATAATAAAAAGATCCATTTTTAAAATCATGTAAATGTCTCATATTCAAACTTTTTGAACTTTAAACTTTACAATTTTCAATTGAAGTGTTCAACCAATTGGGTTAACAACCTTTGATTAATGTTTAATTCCACTAAAATATATTTATATATACATAAAATATTTCAGCCGCTACAATTTAAATTTTCAGCTTGAGTACATACTAATTTGTTTCATAATAACAAGATTAATTCTTTCACAAAATATAAAAGAAATTGTCCTATTATCATGAAAGGAAAGGAATCGTACTTGCTGACATTGCTGGTGCAATAAATAACAAGGCATGAACATGGTGACGATTACAATAAAGACCCTACTGCTCACGTCACGTGTTGCCTAATTTCGGCATTTAAACCACTCACTCGCTCACTCACTTGGATCCTTTCTACTTCCATATTGTACCATCTTTAAAATTTAAATATTGTACTACTAAATATATTATGGATAAATAATTCTTGAGACTTTTCGACCTATATTTTACAATATAATTTATTGAGAAAGCATGTCTAATAGTAAATATTTCTATTTACAATTTTTTAAAGATAATTTGTGATACAGATTATTGTAAATTTTAATTATTTTGGTTCTTTTATTGTTATCCCTCACCCACACCCCCTAGAAACATCAATTTTGACTTGTAACTTACAAGTCACTAAAAGAAGTTTCACCTTTTTAAGGTAGTTTGTTAGAGAGAGTAATTTGAATAACAACAACAATTGAGAAACATATTCACATGCCTAAAGAAGATGGGCAAACCATGGGTAGGAAAAGAGAAAGGTTTTGCCCTTAATTTCTTACCTTGTTGGTTGGCACTATTTAATGTGATTCAGATATTGATCCTGATTTATGTCGTTTTCCTAACTAACCATTTCACTCTCTTTTTTAAAACAAAATTGGACATAAATAAGAGTATAAAAATACAATAAAATTGTAATTAATGCTTTAAAAAATTGAATATATATATATATATATATATATATTATAATTTAATTTGAAAATACAAAAAGACATTTAAATTTAAAAAATCAAAAAAAAAACATTGTCGAGAAGACATTATATTGGTCGAAAAATTTCAAGAATTGCACACGTTGTAGAAAATTGTATTAAAAAAATCAATATTAATATTAATTAAATTACATTAATACTATTAGTAAAATAGTAATATCATATAAAATATAAAATTTTGTATTAAAACATTTATACATTAATTTATGAAAGTAAATTAAAATAAAATATATATAAGAGCGGATCGGTTTTTGAGCGGGTAGTCGATTAAGTATGTAATGCCTCAGAAAATGCAAGGTGATTAAAGAATTTGAATATGTTACTCATACCAACAGATGCATCTACTTTTCTGGACAGGGGTAATTTTAGGATGGGTGACTCTCTGAAAGTCTCTGGGTGCGCACGAGTGAAGACAAAGTGCTCTGGAAAAGACAATTGTTGGTACAATGGGACCATGATATCACTCCCAAAGGCAAATCATTGGTAACCGAGCCAGCCTATTAGGGTCGGGCTTTGACCCCTCAACGGGCCGGGGGTGTTAAAGAGTACCTATGATCTTACCTATTTTTCTGACGAGTTTTAAAATTTTAGACAATTACTTATTTTTACAAAAATAAAATATGAATTTAGGCGAGTACAAATCGATTTGGCAGAAAGATTTTGCGGTATTTTGAACACCCTAATATTTCAAATTCATTTTCTTAAATCAATAATTCATTTATTTATATTGTTTGCTATACTATTTTAAATTGAATGTTTTTCACAAATCAAGATATAATATTTAAAAAATTATATATTGATAAGAATTTTTTTTTTCTCTCTCTCTCTTCTCTCTCTCTCAAACACACACACATAAATGAATATTTTTTAAATATATAAAATAATAGTAATCATATTTTTTCACCAAATATTTGAAAAACTCCATTTATTAATAAAAAAAAAACAGATTATTTTGTACAATAAAATTATTTCCAATATATTTTATTAAAATCTATTTTGCATACACTTATATATTTATTATTTATCAAAGAAGAATTAATTATCACAAATAAAATCCTGACAAAATAAACTTGTAACTAGTTACTACTTTTGTTTTGTCCAAATAAATTATGCACATTTTATTTAAAAACTGTGAGAATGAGTAGAATATCACCAATGATTGGTGATTGAAAAATCACTCTATATATAATTGTTACAATAGAGGTTTACAAGGAAAGAATCATAAAAAATATACACAATATATTTACTAATAATGAAAAGAATATTATTCCTAATATTATGGAGATTTATTCTTATTACCCCCCTTCAAGCTGGACGTAGGGTGAAATCCGACACAAAGCTTGGAACGAAGAATCTCAAATTGTGGCCGAGGCAAACTTTTTGTGAAGATATCTGCGAGTTGAAGATCAGAAGGGACGAAAGTTGTAGTGAGGCGCCCAGAGGAAACAAGCTCGCGAATGAAATGATAATCGATATCTATGTGTTTCGTTCGTTTGTTGGCCACGGGATTTTGACTTAAAAAAATTGCACTTCTGTTATCACAAAGAAGTGTTGGGCTAGTGGATAGTAAGACTTTTAGTTCTCGGAGAAGATGAGTAATCCAAACAACTTTTTGGGCAGTATGTGCAAGGGCACGATATTCAGATTCACAACTAGAGCGAGCAACAGTGGGTTGCTTCTTTGCACTCCAAGATATGAGGTTGCCACCTAGGAAAATGGCGTACCCATAAGTAGAGCGTCGAGTTTCAACGCAACGAGCCCAATCGGCATCCGAGTAAGCAACAATTGACGTGTCAGAAGGACGAGTGAAGGAGAGGCCAAAGCTTAACGTTCCTTTCACGTATCGTAAGATACGCTTCACAGCCAAGAAGTGGTCGAGAGTGGGAGCATGAAGGAATTGACTGACATGATTGACCGCGTACGAGAGATCGGGACGCGTAATTGTGAGATATTGCAAGGCACCAACGAGCGAGCGATATAATGTTGGATCATCAAATGGGGTCCCATCACTGAGTAAGGAAGAACCTGGGACTAGTGGAGTAGCAATTGGTTTGGAGTCAAGCATGGAAGCGCGAGTGAGAATATCATAAGCATATTTGGTTTGACTCAGAAAGAGACCATCCGGAGTGTGAGTAATTTCGAGCCCCAAGAAATAATTTAAAGGTCCCAAATCTTTTATGGAAAATTCTGTATTAGCACGAGAGATAAATCGACTAATCATAGACGAGTCATTTCCTGTGAGAATAATATCGTCAACGTAGAGCAATAGGAATATAATTGTAGATCCACGGACATAGTAAAACAAAGAGGGGTCAGCACGACTGTTGTGAAAACCCAAGTTAAGCAAAAAATCACTAAACCGTTTAAACCAAGCGAGAGGAGCTTGACGAAGGCCATACAAGGATTTACGAAGACGACAAACATGGTTCGGAAATTTAGGATTAATGAAGCCAGGCGGTTGAGACATGAGAATAGGTTGAGTGAGAAATCCATTTAAGAAAACATTTTTTACGTCAAGTTGGCGTAAGGACCAACCACGGTGAACAGCCAATGTTAAGATGATACGAACGGTAGCCGATTTAACGACAGGGCTGAAGGTGTGAGAGAAGTCTATACCCGGAACTTGGGTAAATCCTTGAGCGACAAGACGCGCTTTATAGCGTTCAATGGAACCATCTGAACGGTACTTCGTTCGAAATATCCATTTTGAACCAACAATATTAGCGTCAGGTGGTCGTGGGACAAGATCCCAAGTGGCATTAGTATGTAGAGCTGTGATTTCTTCCTGCATGGCAGCAAGCCAATGAGGATGCTTAGCGGCAGACTTGAAGCCTTTTGGTTCGGAAGAAGCGAATAATGCTGAAATGAGTCCACTAGAGGCGAGATCTGCAATATAACGAGGCTTGTGGATTCCTGATTTTGCACGAGTACACATAGAGTGAGAGGGCGCAACCACCTTTGGAAGTGCTGCTGTTGCAGAAGATGAAGGTGCAGCCTGCTCAATAACAACGAGAGATGGAGGTGAAGAGTGTGAGGATGTAGTCGGGTGTGTAGACGCCGGCATAGAAATGGGAGTCCGATCATCGGTAGAGCATAAAATACAAGATGTAGGAGCACTTTTAGATGTTGAGGGTTGAGTAAGTGGAGATTTCATACTTGAAGGAGCTACTGGTGGTAAAATATTTGAAGCTTGCACACTTGAAGAAGGTAATGACGGTAATATATTTTGAGCCAGCACATTTGAAGAATCTGGAGGAATAAAAATGTCAGGTTCAAGAAAAGATGATACTATTAAATCATCAAGAGATGAAACTAAATATTTTCCCGAAAAAGGAAAACAAGATTCGTCAAATTGAGCATGGCGAGTCATATACATGCGAGAAGAGGTAGGATCGTAACACCGATAACCCTTATAAAGACTGTTGTACCCCAAAAAAAATGCATGGATGACTTCGAGGAGCTAACTTGTGGTTAGAATAAGCACGAAGGCATGGAAAGACGCGACAACCAAAAGCTTTAAAATTTGCATAGTTCGGAACTGTACCAAACAGCAGCTCAAAAGGAGATTTGTTGTCGAGCATGGGAGAAGGCAAGCGGTTTACAATATATGCAGCAGAGGTAAAAGCATCGACCCAAAATTTTGCTGGAGCATGGGCATGAAAAAGCATCGAAAGACCAGTTTCGGTAATATGACGATGCTTTCGTTCGGCACGACCATTTTGTTCTGGAGTGTACGGACAAGAGAGACGATAATGAACTCCATGCTGCTCAAAGAAATCACGAACTCGAGAGTTTGTAAATTCTGTTCCTCCATCACTCTGAAATATTTTGATCGAAGCGTTGAACTGGTTGCAAACGAACTTATGAAATTTCACCAAGGTGCTAAAAAATTCCGATTTCGCACGTAGAGGATATATCCAAACAAAACGTGAGAAGTCATCGATAAACACGACATAATAACGAAATCCTTCATGAGAGCACACGGGTGCTGGTCCCCATAAGTCGCAGTGAATAAGATTCAAAACGGCTGATGCACGCTTATCATTAACAGTGAATGATAATTTTTTACTCTTTGCTAGTTGACAAGAATCACAACTGGTAGGTTTTGGCAGCAAAGATGTAACACAAAGTTGACCCAATTTATTTAATAAAGCAATAGTAGAAAAATTTGCATGCCCTAAACGCGAGTGCCATAATTTAAATGATGCCTTCGAAACCTTCGTACGCAAAGCTGCAATCAAGGCCTTATTCCCATGTTCCAGAATATATAAACCATTATTGCATGTCCCTCGAGCTAGAGTTTTTCGTGTGTCCCGAGTCTGAATAGCAAAAGACTTGTTAGAAAATAAAACATCCACAGGATAATCAGAGGTAAGCTTGCTTATGGATAAAAGATTTTTGGTAATATGAGGTACCACCAAGACATTATTTAAGCGAAGCTTTGGAGAGATGTCACAGTGGCCAAGATGAGAGATAGAGATATAGTTTCCATTACCAACAATAACATTTTCATTACCGTGATAGGGCTCATAAGAATCAAGACCAGAGACATTCGTAGTCATGTGAGCAGAGGCACCCGAGTCCATATACCAGTCTGATGGAGGGGGACGAGTAACAGAGCATTGTGCATCAAATGCTTGAGCCAAGTGAGCAGTGGGCTGGACAGGTGTTTTGGGACGAGGAGGTCCATTGTAATCACGAGAGAAACGTTCTGGACAGCGAGTAGCATAATGTCCATCCACACGACATATTTGACAACGAGGTGTGAAGGATTTTTTTCCCCCGCGAGTGTCGGCAGAACGAGCACCGCTGCTCCCAGATTGGTTCTGCGGAGCAGAACGAGAGCCACCACGACCATGGGATTTAGATGAACCATGATGTGCAGTAAAGGCGATATCAGGCGCTGATGTTTCAGTACTCTCACTAATAAGGGTGTCGTGATTTTTGGCTTGATGTATAAGTTCACGCAAAGGGGGTGTTGGTTGCAAGAGTAATCGGACATCAGCAAAGTTGGAGAATTTGGGACCGAGGCCACGTAAAAACCAGTGACTTTTGTCAGATTCGGCAACTGGACGACCGATAGCTGCAAGTTGATCACAAAGAAGTTTAAACTTCTTGCTATAATCATCAACAGACAAAGAGCCACGTTTGAGAAGATGCAATTCATTTTGAAGTTGGTGAATGCGT
This sequence comes from Euphrasia confusa, assembly GCA_954870475.1. Lineage (NCBI taxonomy): Eukaryota > Viridiplantae > Streptophyta > Magnoliopsida > Lamiales > Orobanchaceae > Euphrasia > Euphrasia confusa. The sequence continues at coordinate 13,275,912 of OX940954.1, forward strand.
GATGGAGAAGAGTGACCAAACGCAGATTCAAGAGTGGTCCAGACGGATCGAGCTGTGAGACAGCCTAAAACTTCCGCCATGGATTCTTCAGTTAACGTTGAGAGAATGAAGCTTTTCACTTTTTGATCTGTAGTAGACCAAGAGACGAAATCGGAGTTGGAAAAGGAAGAACCGTCAGTAGATGTGATGGTGGAAGGAGGTGGTAAAAGCGAGCCATCAACAAAGGATGCAAGATCATGACTTTGAAGGATCGGCAACATTTGATTACACCAGAGTAGATAATTGGATGAAGTCAACTTAATGGTAACCATATGAGTGAGGGTATGAAGAGGAACAGTGAGCGTGGGAATCGTGGCCATTGCTGAGAAAGAAGAATGCTGAGAAAGAAGAAGATTGATGGGTTTTCGGTGTATTAGGCTGATACCATGTGAGAATGAGTAGAATATCACCGATGATTGGTGATTGAAAAATCACTCTATATATAATTGCTACAGTAGAAGTTTACAAGGAAAGAATCATAAAAAATATACACAATATATTTACTAATAATGAAAAGAATATTATTCCTGATATTATGGAGATTTATTCTTATTAAAAACAAACGTTAATAATTTTTTTAAATAGAGGCAATATACTTTTTCATCAATACAGTTATATTTACCAACTTCTCATATGATGTTGATATTTAGTTTAATTTTTTTTAGAATTTATTTACATTTTTATTTTTATTTTAATCAACTTCTATTTATTGTTATATTTTTTTGACAACCAAAATTGAGTGCACAATTCATGGAAGACCTAAAACCTTGCCCATTATTTTATGAATTATTTTGAAAAAGGTATTGTGATATATATATATTTAGAATTTATACCCACTAAATACACTTTTTAATCAAGTGTTTTAATATTTTACTTTGTTTATTTTTTAGGGTAATAACTTCCATATTATTATAATAAAAATCACATTATTAAAAAGCAAATTACTATTTTACCATTACATTTAATTTATATTTATTATTAATATAAGGTCAATTTAGGTAACCTACTTACAATTATAATTAAGAAAAAGGAAAAAGTACCGATTAGGCTTTTTTTCAACATTTTTTTGCCCAATAAGGACAAGTTCAAATTTATGTACCGATTAAGTTTTTTTGTTCCAATTATGCCAAAAAATATATGTAGAAGGACCCACCCCACCACCCCCAAATCTGTGAAATCCAAATCGTGATTTGTAATAATTCGGAACGGGACGAGCCTCTCGAATCCGACGACCGCGGCCGGCAACTCGCCGCCTCCGTCCACCGCGCCACCCAAGGACACGCCTCCCTCGACTTCGACTTCGCCGTCGAAGCCTCCCCGAGTTCGCCCCCGCTGGAGATCCACCGAAGCCCTCACCGGGTCCGTTCGATTCAAGTCGTGTCAAGCCTCGAATTGTCGTCCTCGTCGGACAGCCCGTTCCAATTGCTTGCTATCTCGTCTCGGAGCTTGCTATCCGGTACGACGCAGACTGCTTGCTTCCTGCACGCTTGATCGAACAATGCGTTAAAAGTCGAGCCATTTAACTTCTCCGATGAATACTCGCCTCCATCTCCGTCGCATCTCCACAGCGACTCAACGCCGCCGTGTTTGAGCTTTTTCCCGAAGGACGATTTTCCAGTAGACACGCCGGATGACTCGGGAGCCTGGGCTGCCCGCACGCGGCTCGACGTGCCTTCCGGCCAAGGGGATGCTCGCACGAGACCTCTGATCGATAGTGATTTACTCCGGTTATGTTGAAAGATCAGAAATTAAGTATTTCATATCCGAGTTCTGAAGTTATATGTTGAAAGATGAGAAATCAAGTATTTCATATAGTTGATAGAATCAACAATTAGATTCGTACTACCATGATTTAGGCGTTTGTGTTCATGTTATTAGAACTGTCTTTAGAAACAAGATGTACAGTGTGTTTTAATATTGTATATGTGAATGATATTCAGTATTTTTTAATGATATTCAGTGTGTTTCGGTCGCGCTTAGTGTATTTTTTAATCAAACAGTGTATTCATGTGACATAAGACATTCATTGTTTTTCATTCCTATTCGGTGTCTTTCAGTCGCACTCAGTCTATTTTTTAATCAAACAGTGTATTCATGTGACATTCAGTGTTTTTCATTCCTATTCAGTGTCTTTCAGTGTATTCATTTGACATTCAATGTTTTTCATTTCTATTCAGTGTCTTTCAGTCGCACTCAGTGCATTTGACATTCAGTGTTTTTCATTCATATTCAGTGTCTTTCAGTCACACTCAGTGCATTCTTTAATCAAACAGTGTATTTATTTGACATTCAGTGTTTTTTATTCCTATTCCCAGTGTCTGTGTTTTTCATTCCTATTCAGTGTCTTTCAGCCGCACTCAGTGTATTTTTTTAATCAAACAGTGTATTCATTTGACATTCGGTGTTATTCATTCCTATTCAGTGTCTTTCAGTCGCACTTAGTGTATTTTTTTAATCAAACAGTGTATTCATTTGACATTCAATGTTTTTCATTAAATCAAAGGCATAGAGAAATGTTGTATTAAATCAAAAGAATAAAACACGACTTTTACGCGATTAAATCAATTTCTCGGACTATTATCGAGCCTCGACATTTTAAGCACTATAGACTCTGAATCTAAGTTTCGTCACGCTCGAAAAACACCCAACGCGAGCGCCTGCTTGATTATTCACAACAAGGGTAGGCAAAATATCTCATTCCACTTCACTGCTTCAGTCTTCTCTCTGGTGAGACTTGACATACCCCTGAACGACGTGGAGGCTTTCACTTTCCTCTCCAAAATCCTGAGTGTAAGATCAGTAGACAAAAATGATGTTAGTCATTAACGAAAACCAAATATACCGAGGCCTTCACTTTCCTCTCCAAATAGACTAGACACTGAATAAATATTGGTAGTAACCAAAATATTTATTCAATTGCAGCCAATTATTTTTGTGTAACATTGCAACCATTTTTCAATTTACCTGACTAAGTGATACGAACCTCGTTGGGATTGAAAAGAATAGGAAAGAACGAAGAACGGAAATAAGAAAACAAGCCTTCGTATTCAGAAAACAAAGAACCCTAACCTGGGCTCTGATACCAAATGATACTTACCTCGTTGGGATTGAAAAGAATAGGAAAGAACGAAGAACGAAAATTGCCTCGTTGGGATTGGAAAGAATAGGAAAGAACGAAGAACGGAAATTGAGAAAGATACCGGCGGAAGGTCCCAAAACCTCTGAATCTGGTTCGTGAAATAATCTAAGGACGAAACCCTAGACCCAAACACGTGATCGACGCAGCAACTCGGGGATGAGGAAGACACACGAACGAAGGGTGGATCGCTTCGTTGATTCGTCAGTTGAATTCTTTGGATAGTCGGGTAGAATTCGAACCCCGTAGAGAATTTTATAAAAACTCATAAAAAGGTAATTTTTATTCATCAATAATGTTCTGATTAAAACAATGCATTGGGGAGCTTTATATAAGCAATGCCCTAATTATTAAATAAAAAGAAATAAAACAATTAAAATTAAAACAACTAAAAACTGACGCAAATAAAAAAATTAAAATCAAAACAATTAAAAACTGTCGCAAATAAAACACATAACGCAACATTAAAACTTTATGTTGCGCTAATTTTCTAAGATGTCGCCCGACAGGATATGACTGTCGGCCGACACCAAGCTAGAAAATCGGCTAATCTTCACGGCGCGTCCTCGGCACACTCTCGACCTCCGTTCCGACTTCGTCTTCGTCGTTCTAGCTTGAAACGGAACTTCGGCGTACTCGTTCTAGTTTTCTTATTTTTGTTTCTTCTTCTTTTCTATTCTTCGTTTCTTCTTCTTTTCTTTTTCGTATTTTTTTTTCTTTGGAATAAAAAATAAAATTATTATTATTATTATTTTTTTCTCGAAATTACTGTTCACCGTTACGTTACTGTTCAACCGTGAAAAAAAAAATGTTTGCACAATTCACCGGCGAGGCGGAGAATACCGAGGAAGTCGGAATGGCCATCATCGAGCCCATGAAAGAAATAGGGACTTTGAGAAGGAGAAAGCTTCAGACCTTGATAAGAGGAGGTCCAGAGCTGAGTTTCAGCGCGAGACTGAGCAATATTGAGCGTCTGTTAGAGGAGCTGGTACATGCGTCAATGGTGCTGTGAAATTAGCGACTGATGAGGAGGGTGGGAAGTCCGAAGAGTCGACTTCGGTAGAGTCTGAGGAGGAGGTTTCGGTGAGGTCCGAGGAAGAGTCGACTTCGTTGGAGTCCAAGGAGGAGGTTTTGGTGGGGCCCGAGGAAGAGTCGGATTTGGTGGAGTCCAAGAAAGAGTATTCGGTGGAGTCTGAGGACCTTCTTCACCTTAGTATGTGCCCGCATGAGGTTGATGCAATCGAGGATCAGCGATTGGAGTTACCCATGGTGAAACAAGCAGAGAAAGAGGGGCAACCGACGTCTGTGGTGTTGTCCAAGGAGACGATGTTCTATACTAACGATTTATCTTCTCTACCTCTTTCTATTCGTTTTGTGTGGCAGGAACTTGATGATGTTTTCCCTGATGCTACACTTCCTGTTTTATCATCGACTCGAGGGATTGAGCATCCGACTGACGTGGTTCCAAGTGCGTTCGTGAGTGTGGTGTTCGAGCCTGGCATCGACGTGGATTTTAGGACAAATCTTCTTGAAGAGGAGGGGAATGATGCAGCCCGAGTTCCGTTTCAAGCTAGAACGACGAAGACGAAGTCGGAACGGAGGTCGAGAGTGTGCCAAGGACGCGCCGTGAAGATTAGCCGATTTTCTAGCTTGGTGTCGGCCGACAGTCATATCCTGTCGGGCGACAACGTAAAGTTTTAATGTTGCGTTATGTGTTTTATTTGCGAAAGTTTTTAATTGTTTTGATTTTAATTGTTTTATTTGCGTAAGTTTTTAGTTGTTTTAATTTTAATTGTTTTATTTCTTTTTATTTAATAATTAGGGCATTGCTTATATAAAGCTCCCCAATGCATTGTTTTAATCAGAACATTATTGATGAATAAAAATTACCTTTTTGTGAGTTTTTATAAAATTCTCTACGGGGTTCGAATTCTACCCGACTATCCAAAGAATTCAACCGACGAATCAACGAAGCGATCCACCCTTCGTTCGTGTGTCTTCCTCATCCCCGAGTTGCTGCGTCGATCACGTGTTGGGGTCTAGGGTTTCGTCCTTAGATTATTTCACGAACCAGATTCAGAGGTTTTGGGACCTTCCGCCGGTATCTTTCTCAATTTCCGTTCTTCGTTCTTTCCTATTCTTTTCAATCCCAACGAGGTTCGTATCACTAAGCACACACAAAAATGGATAAAAGACAATGAAAATCTAGAAGAAGAGCAAGTAGCGTACTTCAAATAAGGTAAAGTCATGTTCTTCAAAATGGAAGGATGTCGCATGACGAAAGCTTTCCACTCTTCTTCATTAATTACCATCCTTATCAGCATCAATATCAGCAAAAGTTTATCAAGACGATGAACATGTGCATATGAAAACATATTTCCCATAGGCCATATATAAGTGACATTGTCGATATATTGGATGAAAACTTACCTTATAAATTATTTGCTCCAGGAGTTCAACCGAAAGTTCAATATCAGATTCCTTGAGTATTGCAACCACCATCTTCTTGACCTATATGGAAGAAAGATAGATAAGGCAACGGGTGGATGAGCCAAATTGCCTCATGATTTACGAATTAAAAAAATATTGGTAGGCTTTTCCTTCTCAACTGCATCTAACAGTAGTATACTGTATACCTACGCAAGAATGGAGAATCGAAACCGATATATAATTAAGCATACAGAACCAACACACTGCACAAACATAAGACATTACCATGTAAATAACATTCACGAAACCAAAACTAAACAATTAAGCACACTGAACCAGAACATGTACACACATTGTAACACATCAAATTATTTAAGTAACCCAAATAACCAAATATTTAAGCGTGTAAAAGATAAAGATTTGGACATACAGTGGAAAACAATGCCATCTGGCAAGCTTCCAAATCTCCATTGCTGAACAATCACCTTCCCCTCCTGTAATTCCAAATTCTTCCCCGACTTCTCGACCCCGGCGAAGGATGTTGCCGAGTTTTTTTTGCCCTTCCCTCTTCGCCTTGGGAGGCGGACGCTTGGACTGCTTCTTTCGAGTCGAGCATTTTGTGGAACACTTGTTGGGTGGAATGAGCGACCGCGTCTTTCGCGTGGAAGATGGTTTCGATCACGGCCTCTTTCTTCGCGTCCGCCGCCGCGAGCACTCCATAAACACCCGCCCCTCGCGTACGTGGGAATGGGAATCGATGGTTCGATAAATAGGCGATCGATCGAGCTACCTCCGACGGTGAACACCCACGGCACCACGCTCGCTATCCGTCCTCCCCTTGGCCGACGCCGCGTGGATCGGGATCCACCCGCCCCCGACCGAATTCCAAAGAGTGGTTCGTTGATATTTTGAACTCGCCTTCTTCTTCGTCTTCGTCGTCTTCGCCTTCGCCGTCTCCGTCGTGGATTTAATCGAGCACCAGGACCATTCCCATGACGAAGTGGCGCAGGGAAGCAATAGAACGAGATTAAAACTCGTTGATTCTGAGAATACCCGAGAATTAAACAAATCAAAGTATCGTTGATTCCGAAGAATACCGAAACCTGATAAAAACCTCAAAAGAGGACGAAACTTTATTTCATATCAATAATCAACTGTTCAACTAAATAAGAAAAACGACATATAAATAGTACTACTAATAACCTAATAGAATAAATTAAAATAAATAAAATAATAGTAATAACTTAGAGAGTAAGACACAATCTTTGACTTTTATATCTGCATCATTTTCCCCCTCTAGGAGAAGGTTCGACCTCGAACCTAAAAATCGAGCACGAAGATGCCGGGATCAAATACCAACTGTCGGCAAACCAGAGGGCACGGCGCAAGCGCATCCACACGTTGATGTGGCACAAGGGTAGTGACTGAAAGAATCGACGCAGGGGCAACAACTTGAGGAAGCGACGCAAGGTCAGCGGCAACGACATCGGGATGCAGCGCAAGAACATGAGAATGCGGATATGGTGCAGGGGTAGTATCATCTACTTTCAACGCAAGAGAAAAAACATGTTGATCTGGTGCAGGGGTAATAACATCAGAACTCAACACAAGTGCCACGGAGATTTCCGAAAAGCAGGGCCGGCCCTGGGCATAGGCCCAGGGTGCAACCGCCTAGGGCCCCCATTTTCTAGGGGCCCATTCTTAAAAAAAAAAAAAAAAAAAAAATTATATATGTATATATATTTATGTTTTTAAAAATAATACTTCTATATATAATTAAAAATACTTATCTTAATTATTTTACCTTTTTAACAATAAAAATATTAAATTTTTTCAACCTAATTTATCTATTTTCAAACAAAAATCTTTTAACAAATCTCAAATTTTATGAAGTAACGAAAAAAATCTCATTTATTTTAATTATTTTTCGTTCTATTATACGTAGTCATTAAAATAAACACACTATTGAACAAAAATTGAGAATTGATTATTTTATTAAGTAACAAAAAAATTTATTTATTTTAATTATTTTTCCTTCTGTTATACTTAGTAATTAAAAAATAATAATAAAGCAAATTATTGAACAAAAATTGAGAATTCATTAAAAATCTCATTTATTTTAATTATTTTTCGTTCTATTAGTAATTTAAAAATAAAAAAATAAAGCACATTATTGAACAAAAAATAATAATTGATTATATTATTTTTTATTTTATTTTTCAATTTTTTTCGACCTTTTAAATTTTTGATAATTTTTTTTAATATATAAAAAGAATTAGAATTTAGTGATTTTTTTAAAGTTTTATGTACTACAATAATAATTTTAATATTTTTTTTCACACGGTAAAATGAAATCATGATCTTAATTGATAATGTTTTTACAAAATATAAAAATTTATATAATTTTTTTTAATAATTTAATGTGGGCCCATTTAGGATATTTTGCCTAGGGCCCCTATAAACTCAGGAACGGGCCTGCCGAAAAGGGCTCTTCATCAAATTTAGGGGGACCATCATACGTGGATGACTCTTCATCCACACATAACGTGTGAGAGTGAGAAAATGGGCAAGTCTCATGATGGGGACTAGTCGCGCCACACTCAAAGCAGCATACTACGGTCGAGGTCGATGGCGACTCCACGCTGACGGCGAGGTCGGGGATAGGCTGACGACGAGAAGGCATCGTTTCGGCTCTGATACCAACTGGCGCAAGGAAGCAATAGAACGAGATTAAAACTCGTTGATTCTGAGAATACCCGAGAATTAAACAAATCAAAGTATCGTTGATTCCGAAGAATACCGAAACTTGATAAAAACCTCAAAAGAGGACGAAACTTTATTTCATATCAATAATCAACTGTTCAACTAAATAAGAAAAACGACATATAAATAGTACTACTAAAAACCTAATAGAATAAATTAAAATAAATAAAATAATAGTAATAACTTAGAGAGCAAGACATAATCTTTGACTTTTATATCTGCATCACGAAGGCCCCGTCGAATTCGGCCTTCAGCGTGAGCACGAACACGTCCTTCCCGATGACGACGTTGGTGGTGGCATCGACCTTGCGTCGGATCTCGGCCACCGGCTCCTTCTTTTCGTTGAGAATGTCGCCAGACGAAGGAGCCTTCGATCTGCTGCGGTGCGGGTGGATGAATTTGGCGGAGAAAGGGAAATTTGGGGAGAAAGGGCAATAGTGTCTTTACACAGGCAGCCTAATTGGTACGCCTACTATCCTAAATTATATACGGGACTCTTAAAAGACTCATTTATCAAAATCACTCTTATTTTATCGTAATGCTATATGGGCATATTCTGCTCATGGGCAGAACTTCCCAAATTTATTTATTTAATTTATTTTTTATTTTTATATAATTACAAATATGATAAATTTAAGAAATATTTTTAAATAAATTTTTTATTATTATTATTATATATTAAAATATATTTTTTCTATTTAATTGATTTTTTTAATATAAATATAAATGATATGCATTATTTTAATTAAAAATTTTAATTTTAATTTTTTTATAAAATATATATTTTATATATTATAACTAATTATAATAAATGTCAAAAAAATAATTAAAATATTATTATATTTATACAAAATAAAAATTAAAGGGTTTTGACCCTCCTTATTTTATTTCAAATTTAAATTATCTTGTTATAATGAAAATAAATTTAATGAGGGATTTTATAATAATAATAATAATAATAATAATAATAATAATAATATTCCATCAAATTTCTCATATTCACACCATCCAAGGATGTGAAACCTAGACAAGGTCATGTGCAATTAATTAATCAATGCCTTAAATTTCAATGGCCCTTACAAGTTACAACGAATCAAAGCAATAACCTTTCAACGCACAACACAAATCCCCACTTTTCATCCTTAAACCTTTGAAGTCACTCCACAACAAGATAAAACCCACTTCATAAAATTCCATTTGCCAAAACACACACCCCATTTTCATTTTAAATCATCGAAAGTGTACTATAATAGTCAAAAATTATAAATAAATTTCCATTTCAACCCTAATCACATACAGTATATAAAAAAATAAATTTTATATTATTATAAATTTAATGGTAAACAAAAGTGACTCATTCTTATTGAGAAAATATATAAAATATCAAATAAACAATAAATAAATTATTTCAAACATTGACTTAAGTTCTATAAAAAACAATCAACTAAAACTTGATGGAGCTTATGTAATTGTAAAATTATTGTTAAACAACTCCATCATGAACTTAATTTTAATACTAGAATTCAATTAGAATAAACCGTTTGAATCATTTTTACTCTAAAACCATAGTAAAAACACATAATTAAATGTATTAAAAATTGATTTGATTTACTAATCCAAGTGAAATCAACATTAATAATCTCTAGAATTAATTTTACATTCATCTTTGTTTGACTTTACTACTTTCATTCATCTCATTCCTCCAATTTCACACCCCACACGCTCTTTTTTTTTTTTTCTCTCTCTCTCCAATCACATGTTGTATTATAAATTCAATCATTATCACAATATAAAATTATATTTTTTCATATGCAAAGCAAAAGGGAAGAAAAGGGAAAACAATAAATAAAAGGAGAAATAAGAAAAAAAATAATAGCTTCACCTTCACCACCAACCCCAAATTTCTTCTTCCCAGGAGCGAGAAGATTCTCCGTCAATAAAAAGAGAAGCTCTCGAAACACAACCCATCTCCGGCCTCCCTTTCTTCCTCCAATCCCACATTCATCAAAATATATCAAATTACTAAAAAAATAAAAATAAAATAAAAAAATTGGGTTGAATCGCCATTGATAGCCCTAGCATTTTCATCAAAGAAAATCATCCTATCAGCAGGGACTATCGAAGTGGGCAGCTTCCGAATCTCGAAGATTTTGAGTTGATTTCGCATCTCAGATGAAGCACATTGAGAATAGCCCATCAACCCCAGGGAAGTTCAAGATCGAAAAATCGCCGTACAACCACCGCCTCAGGCTACATTCGTCCTTAGCCAAGCTCACCTTCTGGTCTCTCGTCTTCCTCGGATTGATCTTCGTCTTCTTCTACAGATCACCCTCTTCTTCCTCCCCTTTTCCCCCAGATCTCTCCCGGAGGTCCCTCCGAACCAGCTCCTATGTCGGCCCCGATTTCGAGAAGAGGGTCAGAGACTCAGCCAGAATCAGGACCAGGAACGGGATTTCCGTCCTCGTCACCGGCGCCGCGGGTTTCGTCGGGACCCACGTCTCCTCCGCGCTCAAGCGCCGCGGCGACGGCGTTCTGGGCCTCGACTGCTTCAATGACTACTACGATCCGTCTCTCAAACGGGCCAGGCAAGCCCTTCTCGAGCGCACGGGGGTTTTCATCGTCGAGGGCGATATAAACGACGACAAGCTTCTGAGGAAGCTCTTCGACATTGTTCCGTTCACCCACGTCATGCACTTGGCTGCTCAGGCGGGCGTAAGGTACGCGATGGAGAACCCTGGATCTTACGTGCATAGTAATATCGCGGGCCTCGTTAGCTTGCTCGAGGTTTGCAAGAGTGTGAACCCTCAGCCCGCCATTGTTTGGGCTTCCAGTAGTTCGGTTTACGGGCTGAACACAAAAGTTCCATTCTCCGAGAGGGATAGAACTGACCAGCCGGCTAGCTTGTACGCCGCCACTAAAAAGGCAGGTGAGGAAATCGCCCATACCTATAATCATATATACGGACTTTCCTTAACCGGCCTGAGGTTCTTCACGGTGTACGGGCCTTGGGGGAGGCCCGATATGGCATACTTCTTTTTCACAAAGGATATCCTGAAAGGGAAGTCGATCCCGATCTTTGAGGCTGCTAATCATGGCACTGTGGCTAGAGACTTCACCTACATTGATGATATAGTGAAGGGATGTTTGGGCGCATTGGATACAGCCGAGAAGAGTACGGGCAGCGGAGGAAAGAAAAAGGGCCCGGCCCAACTGAGGGTTTACAATTTGGGGAACACATCCCCTGTGCCTGTCTCGGATCTGGTCAGCATTTTGGAGAGGTTGCTTAAGGTGAAGGCTAAGAGGTTGATTATGAAGTTGCCTAGGAATGGGGATGTGCAGTTTACGCACGCAAATATTAGCTTGGCTCAGAGGGAGCTCGGTTATAAGCCAACAACTGATTTGCAAACGGGCTTGAAGAAATTTGTCCGGTGGTACCTCAGTTACTATGCTAATGCGAAAAAGAGCGCACAGTGATATATATACGGGGTTTTAAAACTGTCCGGTTAGGGCCAACTCTATTCTTTTTTCTTTTTCCGTCATTTGATTGTTATAATTGTCTCCATATATGCCCTGCTATTTTTGTTTTCACATGTAAGAATGAGATTTGTGGTTTCCTGATCGAGTTCTTGTGGTTGGTGGGCATTCGTTCAGGTTAATGGGATGATTTGTATCTTGATGTAGTTTTTGTGATCATTGTAGAATTCGTGACTGGAGATAGAACAGCTTTTGCCGATTGGTGAAGAACAATTCTCGCGTGAACACAAATTCGAATAAAAATAGCACACTATATAGTTTGGCTATTGTGATCCTTTTCTTATACTACATATCATGTAGATTCACTAAATGAGACTTTCTCGTACGTTGTCGTGTCTTAATGACATTTATTGCCGATATTATTGGTGGATTATAATTTCTACTCATTATTAAATGACTTGCTTGTTTGTTCTTTGATTATCGAACTTTGTGGATTTGAATGTTGGATTTTGTATCTGGTTTTGGTAAAAGAACCTTTGTTTGATCTTTGAGAAACTATGTTTGTTAGATTGTGTCTTTTTGTTGTAGTCCGTTTAGAATCTTATAATAACGAGGCTAAAGCGGTCTTGATTTTGATTAAAGGCATTGTTCAATATATTTATTCTTTTCCGTTTAGGAATATGGAGTCGTGGATTATTGATGTTGGTTGAGTTATAAAGAATGAATCAGGTAAAATCTTTAAAAGATTCCGTCAATTTCTAGACATATTAACTATGACAACTTAGAGCCGTCCGTGGCGGCGTGCCCTGAATATCATAATAACGAAAGTTAGTTCACAAGGACAGTATTTATTATAGCTTGAGAGAGTACAGCCATGATATAGGGTTTAGTGTATGTGTAAACACATTAATTGATGCGGCTTGGTTCATGAAGGAAAATACCCTTAAAAATTTCCAAAATAATTTTTAGTGTATTCTTAATTGCGTAAAGATGTAATTCTTCCTCTTTAGGCTTTGTATATTACGGTGCTAAATCCTAAGTAAGACAGTCATTTTAGTTCAGTGTGGAGCTAGAAATAATTAGGTTAAAAATTGCCCCTTTAATCTTATTTTCTGTTTGAAAGAACAGATGTGCATGATGGTTGTTTATTTTTAATTGTTTATATAGATTATAGACGAGTAATATCCTGACGTTAAGTTAGCAGGTAGTAAAATAGATCAGTGGCTTTAACCTGATTCATTAGTGCTTTTTTTAGAAGACAACTTTGTTCAATCAAAATTAGTTATGGATGGTACTATTTCCTGTGTGACTAAGCATCCCTTGAATACTACGAGGTGCTCGGAAAAGATCGAAATAGAGGGGTGCGCCGGCCATTTGATGAGACATCTTTTACGGCATTTGACAGGTTTATTACTACCTTCTTCTTACTTCATCTAAACCCCGTGGCTAGATTCTAGATAGGTGTAGCATAGTGTGGTGCATCTGTTTATATAGTTCAGTTGTCAATTGGTAGTTATTTTAATGAAGGCAAGTTGACCTTGATGGCTTTAAAATTATTTCGTTTTGTTTTATTTGTGACAAACATGGATTTTAACATAATGAACTTACTTGAGTAAATAGATATCTGAATCATTTGATCATTATTATTATTATCATATCCACTGTTTTAATTTCTGATCTTTATGTGTTTACCTTGATGGCTTTTATTAGGAAGGTGTGTTCTTCCATAACCTTATGCTACTGCAAAAGGTTCGTATTGAACTATTTTTTGTGTCTGATTTACTCGTTTTTTCTTTGTTGGTTCGTGCCATGAGAAACTTTTGGAGGCGCACACTGCATGATCTCGTGCCAGTGTTTCCCTGAACGAGCCGAGTTCTGGGGTTCCAACACTCATATGTGATGTCAGAACAGCTAAAAAAACAACCACTTCACGAGCGATACCAGCAAATGCAAAATTTCTAAAACTCTCTAAATGGTTAAACAGCAAAACAAACCTATACTTTTTAGTGTCTTTTTGTCAGTTTGTTCTCATTTCAGGCTCGTATTTTAATTTGTGGTTTGCTCTCGATTCTAGTATATATCTTGTGTGCATGTGAGTTGTTTAAGAATATTTATTGCTTGTGATTGGTTGACGTTGATTCAGGTCGGGAATTCGGTACGCTCGGGTAGAGTGGATTCCCGACGTTTTTCATGGTTCTCAGAGAGGGGGTTATATATTTTGATTGAACTAAGTTATTTATTAGTATTTCAAACAAAGATAGTAGTTACATTTTGTCTGAGAAGAGAGAAAACATAAACTCAGAGTAATCCCCTCTGCTTGCAACACTCAATAGCTACATCAAACATTTCTTCAATCCCATATCGAAACCTGAAACCCGCATCCAACAGTTTCTTGGACGAAAAGCTATGGACCTTGACCGACCGATCAACTAAAGACCTGCAAAAACGAGGTAGGCATCTATAACTATAACTTTACGTTCGTCGTGGTGTTTTTTTATCTACAAAAAGAGAGTATATTTTCTTAGCAGACTTACTCCAGCTGCCTCGGCATCTGAAACTCGGGGTACCTTTTGGACACGAATTCGCATAGCTCGTCGAATTCCATTTCGACAGAGGAGCAAATGTACCTTCCTTTGGCCTCGGGTTTTTCAAAAACGAATATGTGCGTGCTTGCAACATCGTCTACGTGCACAAATGGGGTCTTCTCGTAATATTTGTAGGGTTGCTCGTTTCCTGCACGTTAATTTTTGATTAATCGTGACAGCGTTCGATTGAAAAGAAACGAAGAGAACATACATACCCATACGCAGCCTCGGATCGCCGGGACGAAGCTTTTGGGGTCGTCTACATCCGCCGGGAAGAGGCGGAGCTTTGAGGAGGCGCCGGAAAGGTTTGTGAGGAAGCTAGTGTTGTTCTTGGTGGCTGATAACAAAGATAAAATGAGTTTCTCATTTTCTGAAATACTGGAGTATTTTTTTAGTAATAATTAAAAAAATATATATACTAAAAGAATAAAATAAAATGAAGAACCTGCAGGTCTAATTGTAGTGTTAACAGAATAGCCTATCTCAAGAAGCCTCATAATCAGCCATGATGCAACATAACCTGTTCCACCCGTTACACACACTTTTCCTTTATCTTCTTCTTCCATCATACATTCATATGTAAATATATATATGTGGATTTATGTATTGGTTTACGTGCACTTATTGCCTTGCTCATTAAAGATAATTCTGTTGCTCACATGGAGCTTAAGATGTAATTCTTCCTCCCTAGGCTTTGTATATTGCTGTGCTAAAGCCTAAAAGGTAAGACAGCCTTTTTAGTTCAGTTTGGAGCTAGAAATAATAGGGTTAAAAACTGCCCCTTTGATCTTATTTTCTGTTTGAAGGAACAGATGTGAAGAATGGTTATTTATTTTTAATTATTTATATAGATGATAGGTGAGCGATATACTTACGTTAAGTTTATAATGATTTTAGTACCGGACAAACAGAGCAGGTAATAAAAAATAGATCAGTTGCTTCAAGCAAAATTAGTTATGGATGGTGTACTATTTCCTTAAAGAATGTGTGACTAAGCATCCCTTCAATACTACGAGGTGCTCGGAAAAGATCGAAGTAGAGGGGTGCACCGGCCATTTGATGAGACATCTTTTACGGCATTTGATAGGTTTATACAACCTTCTCCTTACTTCATTTAAACCCCATGGCTAGATTCTAGATATATAGGTGTAGCATAGTGTGGTGCATCTGTTTGTATAGTTCAGTTGTCAATTGGTACTTATTTTAACAAAGGCAAGTTGACCTTGATAGCTTTTCGATAAAATTATATTTCATTTTGTTTTAGTTGTGACAAACATGGATTTTTATCATAATACACTTACTTGAGTAAATAGATATCTGAATGATTTGATCATTATTGTTTTCATATCCTCTGTTTTAATTTCTGATCTTTATGTGTTTACCTTGATGGCTTTTAGGAAGAAGGTGTTTCTTCCATAACCTTCTGCTACTGCAAAAGGTTCGTATCGAACTATTTCTTGTGTCTGATTTGCTCGTTTTTTTCTTTGTTGTTTTGCTGTGTTTCATTTGCAAGGACTAATTTACCATTTGGAACAAGCTACATTTTGTTTGAGAATAGAGAAAACATAAACTCAGAGTAATCCCTTCTGCTTGCAACACTCAATAGCTCCATCAAACATTTCCTCAATACCATACTGATACCTAAAACCCGCATCCAACAGTTTCTTCGACGAAAAGCTATCACCTTTAACCGACCGATTAACCAAAGACCTGCAAAAAGCCGTAGCACCTATATATAACTCTTCCGTCGTGTTTTATCACGGAGAAAAAAAAAAGTTAGCAAACTTACTCCAGCTGGCTCGGCATCTGAAACTCGGGATACCTCTTGGACACGAATTCGCATAGCTCGTCGAATTCTATTTCGACAGAGGAGCAAATGTACCTTCCTTTGGCCTCCGGTTTTTCAAAAACGAATATGTGCGCGCTTGCAACATCGTCTACGTGCACAAATGGCGTCTTCTCATAGTATTTGTAGAGTTGCTCGTTTCCTGCATGTTGATTCTCAATTGATCGTCACAGCGTCGGATCTAGGGCTGAAAACGAGCCAAGGTGAGTCGAGCTTTGAGCTTATAAAGTATATATGCTCGACTCGACTCGATATATATGCATGTATAAAGAATATATAATCAAAAAATTATATATTCGAGCGGCTAGCGCGAGCTCGGCTCGTATGAAATAATGCTCACTGCTCGGTTCGTTTTCAGCCCTAGTCAGATTGAAAAGAAACGAAGAGAGAACATACCCATACACAAAGCGAGTGATGCCCTGACAGAGCCGGGCAAACCCGGGCAGACGAAAGGGCCGTGGATCCAGTTAGGGACGACGGAGACGACATCAAAGGAATGCCTTTGCCCGAAGTCGAGGGCAGCCCTCTCGGTTATCGTCTTGGAAACGAAGTAAGAAGCTCCGAGCATCCGAGAGCTCCTTATGAAATCCACGTCGCTCCACGACTCCTCGTCGAGGGGAGGGGGGTCTTCGCCCCCCGCCCGCTCGCGGAAAGTGAGAGCGGAGGCGCTCGAAGTGTAAACGACTCGACGAACGGTTTTGGAGTCGAGGGAGGCTCGGAGGATGGCGAGGGTTGACCGGAGGGATCGGTTGGTGATGGTTTCTTCGGTTTCCGAGTCGAGGAAGTCGATCGGGTGGGCCACGTGGAACACTCCCACGCAGCCTCGGATGGCCGGGACGAAGCTGTCGGGGTCGTCTAGATCGGCCGGGAAGAGGCGGAGCTTTGAGGAGGCGCCGGGAAGGTTTGTGAGGAAGCTAGTGTTGTTCTTGGTGGTGGCTGATTACAAAAATTAGATGGAATTAATTGTTGTTTTTGTTTTTTTTTTAATATATTCTGTAATAATTAAGAAAATGATTAAATGAAGAACCTGGTCGAATAGTAGTGTTGACAGAATAGCCATGTTGAAGAAGCCTCATAATCAGCCATGATGCAACATAACCTGTTCCACCCGTTACACACACTTTTCCTTTATCTTCTTCTTCTTCCATCTCTCTCTATATCTCTCTCTAGTAGTATTTACACACATTCGTACATATATATATGGATTTATGTATTTGTTACAACCACTTATTGTTAGGCATTTAATAGGCCTTTAGGTACCGGCACTTATTGCATTACTCATTAAAGATAATTCTGTTGCTCACATCACTCTCTAGTCTTATTGAAAGGGTTATGCTTTTATTTCGTTTCTCATTTAATCATTTTTTTACCATCATCTTAAGGAATGTGATCAGAAAGCATAAATAAAAGTGCATTTTACCACTCCAACACAAAGTTTTGTTCTTCACTAGACTCGAACCCACACCAAATTAATTTTATTTTTATTTTTTTATTATAATTGACTAGAGTTAGACGAGGTAAATCAATACTACGTTCATATATTTGTGTTGTTATTATTTACCAATATATGTTAAAAAGAGAAAGATATTTTTAAGCATATTTTGTTCCCGTACGTACATATTGGAATCTGTAATTTGATAATTTCCTAAAAAAATGTAGTGATCGGCAAAAAATTCAAGACAATATAGAAATGTAAAAGTCAATAAACATGTGATTGAAATTTGTAATTAACCTTAAATATAAATACAAAGCATTTTCGATAATCTATGCTTAAGTATAATATACAGTAATTCTAAAGGATCAGAGAAACAAAACTGCTTTCTTTGTGAAAATAAAAGGTTTTATTTATCTGTAATAGAGTTAATAATATTTTATTTGATATAATAAAAATAATTTGTACGATTTCAATTTATACATTAACATCTCAATAATTTAAAGTATAATAATTATTTATCTTTATACACGTAATTGAAATATTTAATACTCTTTTTTGTCTTGTATAATTTATATCTCAAAAGTATAAATTGTACCTAATGGTCTCAAAATTAGTGGTGGTTGACTAGTTGTTATATGTGAATGCAATTACGTGTATGAATTGGTACAAGACAACTTTAAATTATTGACTTCATTTTGGGTAGTTACCTGATTACGGAATCCTTCTTTGGCGTGTAATTCTGTCTAATATTTGTGTTAAAAATGTAGTCTACACATCTGAAGTGTGAATATGGATTTCGCACGCCTAGAGATCAATCCCGAGCCAATAAGAGTTCCTTGGTTCTCCAAGAACTTCCCAACCCATTCTAGTATTCACGATTTCATAGAGACGACAATGGTGTTAAGCATAACTATATTTTTGTAATAATTTTTCCTTTTTTAGAGTGATTTAGTGAATTCCAAAACCTTCTTATTTCACTATATCAAATACGTGTCTTTCCTCTTTCTCTCGAATTATTTTTTGTAGTTAACACTGAATGCTAAATTATGTAATCTCTCCCTCCCAACAAAGATGCAATACTTCTTTTATAATTTACAAAAAAAGTATTGAATCTTTGTTGGGAGGCAATACTTCCTTTATAATTTACAAAAAAAGTATTGAATCTTTGTTGGGAGGGAGTACTTTATAATTACAAAAAAAAGTATTGCATCTTTGTTGGGAGGGAGTAAATCTACACAATAATTTAAACAAGAGTTAATGTTTATCTTGTTATAGTGGAGTATCTTGTAATTTGCGTGTTGTACTTATTAGGATTTCGATGAGCATAGTGTACACTACTCAAACTTTCATTGGTATCACAATCACTAAATACACTCGGTAAAATCCACCAATGATATTTCAAATTTGGATCCAAATACATCTGTTTCAAAGCCTATAATTCTTGATGGTAGAAATTATATGAGGAAATGAGTGTTTTACAAGGGCTATTAGAAGATTATTCAAATTTTCACACTTATACAATCACAAAATTCAATGAAAAATAATCAAACGAAGAAGAAAGGAACCAATTACAGGGGACATTACAAAAGTAACCCTAAGTAGCAATATAGACTTCAATACTGCAAACATGGCAAATTAATCAATACTAAAAAAGTACTGTAATTGCAATCAATTTTTTTTTACAGCTTTTACAACATCAATCTGCTATTTATTCTATGTTAATTGTGACAACCTTTTTTGGCCTCCCCCTTGAAGATTGGGCTTGGACTTTGCCATCAACATTAGGTCCTGCCCAAGACGATAGTGCACCTTGTTGTCTCCTACTGCCTGAGCCTATCGAAAAGATTACAAGAGTGTTAATCAATAAATCTCCACCCCACAACGAGTTCATTACGGGGTTCCTCAAGTAACTACATTGAATCAGTTTTTGACAGACTTCAATTATTATAACTTCCACAAGTAACAAGTTATTACTTTCACTGCACAGATGTGAAACGAATATGATCTCAACATACCCGAGTTCCCCGGAAAACCAAATGCATCATTCCAACCATACAAAAGCCTGTCCCCGTTGCTTCTCCAAGCTTGTTCAAATCCCCCGAGCTCATCTGAGGCATGAGATTACATCACATTTTTACATTATGATATGACAAATGCAAACGCTAGTGTGTGTATGTGTGTGTACATAACCCACAGAGTTCCAAATGTACAAACCTTCATTAAGGTTGTGCAGAGTCTGCACAGTGTCCACCTTACCATCTGAATCAAGCTTCCTCGTGACTGAATGCCCCTGCATTCAATAAGTGAATAAGAAAATTAAAAATAAAATAAAAGAAAATCACTTACATATAAAATAACAGTCATCACTTTCACCCCAAACTCGAAATAATTATTATAGTTATGAAGTAGTAGTCGGAAACAGAGTTATCAAGCATTGTAGAATCAATTAACAGTTAATGAAATAGATCGAAATATACACGCCAGACATGTATTGCAAGGAAATATGGGAGAGAGAAAAATGAAATGCTGAAAACTCAGGATATTTGCAAACACTAGCGCCCTTTTTGTAAGTGCTTTCCCGTAAAGTAGGAGAGCATTAAAGTACATAATGTTATACTATGAAAGGGAATTCTTATTCGTGATGCTGGAATGATAGAATATTCAGAAGTTGAAAGTAATGTGATGTCTTGAAATGAGCTTTTGAATATAATAACAAACTACCCTTCAGTTATGAAATATGATTAGTAGAAAAAAGAATCGAGGGTAGACTTCATAGAAATATAAAATACAAAATATTTGTAATCAAGAAGAAATACAGAAGCCTTTTCCCAAAATCATACACAAAAGTTTGCTTTGCACAGCAAAAAATGTTTTTTTTTTTCAACTTCTTTTTTTAATTTTAATAAATATATAATGTAGTGTGATGCCTCCCAAAGATATGAAACTAATTAGTATGAGGCCCCAAGTATTTTTAAGGACTAATTAGTTTGCGAACGCTCCTTTGACTAATTGGTAAAAACCATAAAAATCACATTTGATATCCAAGGGTAGAACTAGTTCTCATCATTTAACTCTGTTATAGAAAAACATACTGCATAGAAAATCACAACTTATCCTTGATTAAGTATACCATTCTTGCAAATCAGATTATCTTTTCCTAGAACACTAGAAGAAAGAAACAGCTAAATCAGCACCTTGTCATGAAGTCCTCGAGAAACCCTGTGTGTTGCCTGACCAGTAGTTCTATCAGCTTTTTTGCTCTCTTCCACTGTCACCTGATATGTGAAACAAGCAAAATATCAAAAAACAAGAAGTTGAACTTCACAAAATATTAAAATTTCAAACAATGTACAATTCGCGTACTCCGTTGTTCCCCGTCCTACGAGAAGTTGTTGCAGTGTAGTACGGTCCACTAATCCCACCATAAGTCACACTCTGGTAGCTGACACTCCGAGTCATTTGCTGGTTTGGTTTTGCTTTGCCACGGTTTGTTCTATATGAGATATCCCTCCCAGTACTAGAACTGTTTGTATGGTCTGCCAGATGAGAATTAATTAGCGTGGACACAGTCCACTTATCGAAGAAAATATCAGCTACTGTATCTTTTTTATATACAAAATGTAATAGTAGTACATATGTTTCAAATTTACAAATTTTACCTCAATTCGGAGTATTAGTTAAAAGGACAAACCCGAGGGCTGTGCAATTTTGAAAAATAACTATTTTTGTTTGGCATTTTCCATATTTTTCATAACTAATTGAACTATGGAGAGATTCAAGTCATCTAGAATAATGGAAGGAATAAAAAAAGGCTAATATACCATTGACTTGATCCTCTGGATGCACAACCGATGGATTCCTATTCCGCCAATCGGCCTCGTTAATATCATTTTCATCCAGCTTAGCCTCCTCATCACTGTCTACCTCTTCGATAACAAGTCCTTTAGGTTGCGTGTGCTGAGAATTAGAAGGTCCATCAGAGGTAAAAGTGCTGGATCTAAACAAGCTACCGAAAGGACGAGTGAAGAAAGGGTCATCAAAAGGATCCTTCCCGTTTCCGAACACACTAGGAAACGCGCTCCCTCCAAATCCAAAGCCACCAATATCGAGCGGATTATTAAAATTTTCTCTGATTCCTCTGTCCCCTTGCATTTTGCTTGAGAAACCAACCAAAATCATATAATCAATATAACAGGAAATTATATCATACAGGTTTCGATACCCAGCCAACACACATCAGCATTACAAGCAAACGAAAAAATGGGATCGGAAGTCATATATGAAACCTCGATGAACAACAACAACAACAACAACAACAACAACAACAATAATAATAAATGGAGTAATAAATAATAAATCTCACACACAGAAACCAATTCTTCCGGCAATTATGAAAAGCAATAGAGATGAATTATATCGATTACTCTCTGATCCTCACCCCCAATTCAATCAGGTTTCAAGCACGCGATAAATAACATTAGCTAAGAATCTAACCCTATAGCGTAATATATTCATCAAGAAAAAAAATCTGGATAATACGATCAACCGCATAATAGGAGGACAACGATCGATAATTACCTTGACTCAGAATAGAAGAGATTGGATGAAAGGGGGAAGATGATGAACTAGTTCCCTAAGTTTTGTTGATAAAAATGGGAGATATTTCCCTTATATACTGTAGTACTTAAATCGTAAGGGAAGGACGATTTACGAGACACGT
The DNA here is from genome assembly GCA_954870475.1 of Euphrasia confusa. NCBI lineage: Eukaryota > Viridiplantae > Streptophyta > Magnoliopsida > Lamiales > Orobanchaceae > Euphrasia > Euphrasia confusa. The sequence goes on from OX940954.1 coordinate 13,298,340, forward strand.
GCCCCTTTTTTTTTTCAAGTAACAATTTAGCCTAGATTGTTCTGGTGTTCGACACACTTAATTATTTGATTATTTTAATTTAGAATGTTCGAGCTTTTGAAAAACATAAAATTACAAATTTGTCAATAATACTGACTTGCTTTTTCCAATTTCACATTCCCTCATTTTCAATCATTTTTCGACAATAAATTACTTAATCAATGGTTTTAAAATTGTTCCACGGATGGATGTATATAACTTTCCTTTGTTCTCTCACCCATCTTTTTTTAGAGTGCATTGGCATAATCTCGCTTTTCATAGCTAGGTTAAAGCTAGGTTAAAATGAAATGGGTTAAGTATAGTGATTTAGCTCATTTTTCAGTTATGTTTTTTGATGTGTTTTTATATAGTTTTAGGGATAATTATAATTTATAACCTGAGGTTTCAACGATTTTGCACTTTGCTACCTAAGCGAAATATTTATACGAGCAGCTACCTAAAATTTATTAAATTTGCACTTTGGTACCTCCGGCTGATCGGAATAGAATATTTCGAGGATTTTTTTTTTATAAGGGTATATTAGTAATTTTCTATATTAATATCATTTAATATTAAAAATTATATAAATATCATAAAGAAATTCAATATTAAATTTATTATTCATCCCAACATCAAAATATTTTCAAGATTTAAACTAATCTGTAGTAACAAATTTCAAAAGTTCCATTTCCAGAAACCTTAAATTTATCTTTGTACGATTCGCAATGAGAGAGAGAGAGAGAGAGAGAGAGAGAGAGAGAGAGAGAGATCGACCTCGGCAACATCGATGGTCGACGGCCTGGTGTACGAGAAGAGCGCGGCCATCCTGGGTGGTGGTGGAGGCGAAAGCGACGAGGGGGTTCCCTATGGCAATTCAACGGGGAAAGAAGTTACGGTGAACATCAAACGCATTTTTTACATCAAAATTAATCTTTAAAAACAAATCGTTCACTCTCAAGAAAAAAAAAAAGAGGGATAAAATTAAAATGAGGATTTATTAAATTAATTTATAAATTAATCTCTACATCACTCCATTCGTTCAAATCGCAAGGAGAGTGATAAAGAGATCAGCTCCGACAATGCGCGTCGACGACCTGGTTACGAGGAGGGCTTGGCTATCTTGGGTGGCGGTGGAGGCGGCAAGGACAACGGGGCTTCCGATCCTTCCGGCAATTCGTCGGGGAAAAGAGTCCTGCCTAATATTTAAAATCTCACAATAAATGGAAAAAGGCTTCCAACAATGGTGAGCGACGACAACAGCGATGGGGCTTGGGCTTGACAAGCGAGATGTTTGGCGGAGATTTGAATTTAAATTTTTTGTTGGGTTGAAAAATTGAATCTTTGCTTGCTATTTTTGGTTTTTGATTTCTTAAATTAAATTTTGATTTGTAGAAGTAAATCTGATGTTAAAAGAAAATTCAAGATTCTGAAAACTAAATCTCATATTTTTTTTGAAATTGTGAAACAGAAGGATATTTTAGTCTTTTCCTTTCAAAAAGTAACATATTGGTTACATTTTTGGAATATTCTCAAGAATATTCTGTTTCGGTCAACGCGTAGGTAGCAAACTGTAAAATCTTTAAATATCAGGTAGTCGTCGGAGCAAAAAATCAATTTAGGTAGTAAAGTGCAAAAATCTCTAAACCTCAAGTAGGAAAGTGTAATTATCCCATAGTTTTATACTCCCTCTTAGGGCTGGGCGCGAGCCGGTCCGAGCCCAAAAATTGTAGAACCCGGCCCAAAACCCGAGCTCCTCGGTGATTTTAGTCGTGTGAGTGCGTTTTTTTCGGTGATGTTTTTGTGTCGTTTGATAGTCGTGTTGTGTTGTGTCGTGTCGTTTTGACTTTATTTCTTGTTTTGTTGTGATTTGATCTCACTGGGGTGTGTTGGAGGATTTTGAGTTTATTTTGTAGGTCGATTGCCGAGAAAAGTCGAGAAATCGAGCTTAGGCTGGAAAAGGAGAAATGGCGAGCGCCATTCTGAAAACGGCGGTCGCGGAAATGAACGGCGGTCGCCGGAGCAAAAGCGACGACCGCCAAATGGGGTAAAAAGCATGCAGATTTCCAGCCCAGACATGTGGGCAAAACGGCGGTCGCCGAAACAAAAATGGCGGTCGCCGAAAGCACTTTGGCGAGCGCAGAAATGGAAACGGCGGTCGCCGTTTTGGAGCGGTTGCATGGCGGTTCTACAGCATTTCTGTGATGCATTTAGGCGAGGAAATGAGAGGAAAAATAAAACTTTTCGCCTGGGATTAAATCGGGGAGCACGGGAGACCATTTCGGAGCCGACAACTCCGAGAGAAGATCGATCAAGTCCAAGCCATTTCAATAATCGTAATCTTAATTGTACTTTTATTTTCTAGTATTCTAGTTTATTTCTTTTCATGTTCTTCTCAACTTTTGCAAAACTTAAAGAATGTTTTCAAGTTTAATAATGTTTGAATGATTTCGTTAATGAATGCTTTAAGTATTGAAGATTGCTCTAAGTTTTCTTCTTGTTTAATTATCTAGTTTAACTTCGCATTATTTTCTCGTTATTATTGTTGAAGCTTGTTCATAAATGAGAATGATGAACTAAACTTTTTACTTGAATAATTACATGAAAAACGAGCCGGATAGTTGTGGAATCCGGAAAATCATATATAACGACTCAATCTTGAACTTGTAACCCGACCGGGAGCAAGTATTCAAGTGGATTAAACGTTTGCAAAAACGAGTTAAGCAACCCGACCGGGAACTTGACTTTCACGAGTTATTTATATAAGATCGACAAAGGAGGAAATAATTTGAAGGCGAGTTTGGATTATAATTATTCGAGTCTTACTTCTTTGATTAATTTAGATCTTACTTCGAGTGCTAAGTACCAAAATGAATCTAGGATTTAGTTTAATAATTTATGTCTCTAACACTTTTCAAACACAAAAACAATACTCTTTCGTTTCCTTGGATTGATACCGAGTCAACTACAATAGACCTCGGATTTTGACGAGAGACGCGCACAAAAACGTCTAATCAAAATTGGCGCCGTTGCCGGGGAAACGGATAGTTTTGTTTAAGTGTTTGTTAGTTTTAGTTTCATATTTCCTTTAGTTAATTTAGTTAATTGTCTTGTTATTACTAATCTTCTACTTTGAGTGTGCATGGTCACTACAAGAAGTAAGGCGGCTAGTGAGCAACAAGGTTCATCTACCGAAGGAATGGAGAAGAATAAAGAAAGGGTTGACATTGAAGATGAAACCGGACAAGAATCTTCGGGATTAAAGAAAGGTCAACCTTCCCAAGGATATGTTCTATCTCCGAATTCTAAAGGACCTCTTTTACCTTTGGGAGCTCCTCAAAATAGCAATAATCAAGAGGGAGGAAGTAATTTACAGATTCAAATTCCTCAGTTCAATGTTCAAGCACAACTTACTCCTCCAACCCCTTTAAATTTACCAGAAGAAGATCATCATTCTACTCCTCATAATGTGATGAGTCCTAACGTTGGATATCCTCCACCGATGATGAATCATCAGATGATGAACCAACCACCGATGATGAATCCGAACATGATGAATAACATGGCTTATCAACCAAACTACGGGTATCCATTTCAGCAACCCGGAGTTCAAGTCAATCAAAACATGCAAGGACAATTCCAACAACAATGGCCAAACATGGTGCCCAATATGATGTCGTATGGGGGTTATGGGATGCAACCAAATCAGTGGAATCAATATGGAAATCCAGCGGCACGACGAGTTCAACAAGGTGACATCACAAGGCCTATCATTGGAGCAACTCCGGCATGTGTGGATTTACCGGAGGTGGTGAAGAACTATAAGGTTAATCCGATGGATTTTAATCAACTACCGGAGTATCATGGGAATAACAATGAGGATGTGTTGAGTTTTATCCGAGACTTCTACAACACCATTCATACCTTTCCGTTGAATGGACTTCAAGAAGATGAGTTGAGATGTCGGTTCTTTCCGATGACATTGAAGGACAAGGCCAAGTCTTGGTGGATAGCTTTACCACCAAATTCTCTCCAAAATTGGAATGACATCTATGACGAGTTCATGAGTCAATTCTTTCCACACCATAAGACGACGGACTTTAGGAATCAAATTTGTGGTTTCACTAGTCGTCCGGGAGAATTTTTCCACGAGACTTGGGATCGCTTTCAAGATTTACTTCTTAAATGTCCTCACCATACATTCACTCAAGTCTTACTTAATCAAATTTTCTATGACTCTTTGACAGATTCTTTACAAGGGTCGGTGGATAATCAAGCTGGAGGCGACATCACTTACCGATCACCGGAAGAGATGGTTACTATCTACAAGACCATGGCTGGGAATTCAAGGAGGAAAAGTTCGAGAAGGAGAGTTGTGAATGATGTTAAGGAAGTGGAAGCTAGCAACCTCAACATTAAAATCGAAGAGATGGCTAAAGAAATCAAGGATTTGAAAATGGAGGAAGGGAATTTGAAGACACAGCTTCTTTTGAATCAAATGGAGGTGTGTACTTTGTGTGGATATCAAGGACATGGACCAGTTACATGTCCAATGCCTCAAATGCAAGCTCCGATGATGATTGAAGGGCAGCCCATGGTTGGAGAGCAAGGGAACATGGTAGGTGTTCCATTTCAACCACAACAAGGAGAAATGGTGAATTCAGAAGTACAAGCTTCGGTGGTACAGCCGTATAATCAACAAGGAGGCTATTACAACAATCAACAAGGAGGAAATCAAAGGCCTAATTATCCTTACCAACCAAGGCAACAACCTCAACAATGGCAACCGAGGCAAAATTTTCAGCAAGGTCAATCTTCAAGCACACCGTACCGAGATCCTTACCAAGCACCGAATCAACAATACCGGGCTCCGTATCAAGCTCCAACTCAGCAACAACAGCCCCTAAGGCCACCTCAACAACCATCGAGCAATAATTTTGAAGAATGGATGAAAAAGTATGCCGAGAAAAATGACTTGAGGATGGATAGTTTAGAGGTGAAAGTCGGAGGATACGATGCGGTGCTTAATAGCATCAATACTCAAATGGGGCAAATGGCGACTACACTTGGAAAGATGCAAGCCAAAGAGGAGTCGGGAAGACTTCCAAGTCAACCATCTCATGCAAAAGCCCTTACGGTGTTAAGGTCGGGTAAGATTATTGATAATAAAGTGAGGATGCCGGGTGAGAAAGATGAGAACGTTGAAAATGAATCTATTTCTGAGAATGAGGAAGAAAGTGAAGAGGTTGTTTTTGAGGAGAAAGAAGAGAAAGTAGAAGAAGAGGAAGTAGAAAGTGATGAGAAAGAAGAGGAAAGGAAGAAGAGAAAAAGAGTAGAAGCCGAGGCTAGAAATGAAAAGGTAGTTCTTCATAAGTCGAAGAATCCGTACAAGCCTCCCGTTCCTTATCCGAGCAATCTTAGAAACAAGAAGAAGGATCAACAATTTCAGCAACTTTACGATCTTCTAGCAAAGGTTGAGGTAAATGTTCCTTTGCTTGATATGATTTCTAACATTCCTTCTTATGTGAAATTTTTTAAGGAATTGGCTTCTAACAAGAGGAAGTTCGAGGAGAACGAGAAAGTTGTGTTGTTTGCAGGTGCTAGTGCTGTGATGCAACACCAAATACCACCAAAAGAGAGTGATCCGGGAAGTTTTGTGATTAAGATAGTTATTGGAGCCGGAAACGAGGTGTCCGGTATGTTAGACTTGGGAGCAGGGATCAAATTGATGCCATCGGCTATATTTGACCAATTGAAGCTTGATAATTTGAAGCCGACAAGAATTTGTCTTCAACTAGCTGACCGATCAGTGAGGTATCCGAGGGGAATTGTTGAAGACATTTTAGTTGAAGTCGGAGGATTAATAGTGCCGGTGGATTTTGTCGTTTTAGATGTTGGTGATATACCGGAGAATTCCCAAGACCACTCTATCTTATTGGGACGTCCTTTCATGGCCACTACTAATACTCTCATTGATGTGAAGAAAGGACAACTCCAAATGTCGGTTCTTGGAGAAACGGTCTCGATCTCGGTGAGAAAGAAAAACATTGCTCCAGCTGCAACGTTGATGGAAGAATGCTTATTTGTTGATGTGATTGATACATTGACTATGCAAGCTTTGGAGATTAAGGAGGAGAATGAGGTGGAGCTTGGGGACGAAGACTTAGAAGAACTAGAAGTGAATGAACAAGCTCCACGGTTTGTCGACTTGAGCGTGGGGGGGGGGGAGGACCGAAAGAAGGAAGTTTCATTGCCAACAAAGAGTGTGAAGTTGGTTTTGAAGGATTTGCCTCCTAACCTCAAGTACGTGTTTTTGGAGGAAGGTGAGAACAAACCGGTCATCATATCATCAAAGTTGACCGTTGAAGAAGAGGTGAGATTGGTCGAAGTTTTACAAGAGAATAAAGCGGCCATTGGTTGGAGTATAGAGAATTTGAAGGGAATCAGCCCTTCTATGTGCATGCATCGGATTAATTTGGTCGAGAATGCTACCCCGAAGAGGCAGCCCCAAAGACGACTTAATCCACTTCTTAGTGATGTCGTGAAGAAGGAGATTATCAAGCTACATGGAGGTGGTTTGATTGTACCGGCAGCGGATAGTGAATGGGTATCACCAATTCATATGGTTCCGAAGAAAGGAGGGATAACGGTTGAAGAGAACGAAGCGGGTCAGCTCATTGCTACAAGAGAACGAACCGGTTGGAGAATGTGCATGGATTACCGGGAGTTAAATGCCGCAACGAAAAAGGATCATTTTCCGTTACCTTTTATTGATCAAATGCTAGATAAACTTGCTGGTAATTTTTTATATCATTATCTTGATGGACTTTCAGGTTATTACCAAATTTTCATAGCACCGGAGGATCAATCCAAGACGACATTCACGAGTCCTTTTGGAACATTTGCATGGAAGAGGATGCCATTTGGGCTTTGTAATGCCCCAGGTACGTTTCAACGTTGCATGCTTTCCATATTTTCCGAAATGGTAGGAGATTTTGTTGAAGTGTTTATGGATGATTTTTCCGTGTTTGGTTCGTCATTTGATGATGCATTGAAAAAGATTGACACGGTTTTGAAAAGATGCATTGAGTGTAACCTTACTTTGAGTTGGGAAAAATCGAATTTCATGGTTACACAAGGGGTGGTACTGGGGCATGTGGTTTCTAGAAGAGGGATAGAAGTTGATCCCTCGAAAATTGAAGTGATTAAAAATTTGCCACCCCCGGTCAATGTGAAAGGTGTGAGAAGTTTTCTTGGGCATGCGGGTTTTTATAGACGATTTATTAAAGACTTTTCAAAAATTGCACAACCTTTGTGTCATTTACTTGGTCAAGATGTTGAGTTTGTCTTTGATGATTCATGTTTGCATGCATTTAATACTCTTAAAGAAAAGCTTGTGAGTGCACCTATTCTTGTATCACCGAATTGGAATTTAGAATTTGAAATAATGTGTGATGCTTCGAATTTTGCTGTGGGTGCGGTGTTGGGTCAGAGAATTGATAAGATGTTGCATGTGATTTATTATGCTAGTATGACTTTGAATGATGCACAAGTGAATTATACGACTACGGAAAAAGAGATGTTAGCGGTTGTATTCTCGTTAAACAAATTTAGGTCATATTTGCTTGGCACTAAGGTGATTGTTCATAGTGATCATGCGGCTCTTAGGTATTTAATGACTAAAGCACAAGCTAAACCGAGAATCATAAGATGGATACTTTTGTTGCAAGAATTTAATGTGGAAATTAGAGATAGGAAGGGTTGTGAAAATGCGGTAGCCGATCATTTGTCTAGACTTGAATCATGTGAGAATAATGTGATTGCTAATGTGCCTATCTCTGAAACTTTTCCATATGAACAATCCATGCTTGTGAATGCTATTGATGAAAAAGTTCCATGGTATGCCGATATTGCTAACTTTTTGGCAAGTGGAGAGATGCGTGAGGGAATTACTTCCCAAGAACGCAAACGTTTGTTGCATGTGTGTAGGTATTACTATTGGGACGATCCTTTGTTGTTCAAGCTTGGGAAGGACAACTTGTTGAGAAGATGTGTACCGGAAGGAGAGCAAAGGGCTATAATTTCTAAATGTCATGAAGATGCATCGGGGGGACATTTTGCAAGTAGGAAGACCGGAGCTAAGATTCTACAATCGGGTTTTTTCTGGCCTACTTTGTTTAAAGATGTTCATTTCTTTATTCTTTCATGTGACCGATGTCAACGTATTGGTAACATTGGTAAAAGGAACGAAATGCCCATGCAAGTTAATCTTGTGTGTGAAATTTTTGATGTGTGGGGAATTGATTTCATGGGTCCTTTTATCAATGCTAACAAGTTTGAATATATTTTATTAGCCGTTGACTACGTGTCAAAGTGGGTTGAGGCAATCCCCACTCGAACTTGTGGGTCTGATGTTGTGTTGAAGTTTGTGCAGGAGAATATCATTTCTCGCTTTGGATTTCCAAAGGCTATCATTAGTGATGGAGGGTCACACTTTTGCAACAAACTTTTCAAGAGATTGATGAAGTTAAATGGGATTGATCACCGTGTTGCTACTCCGTATCATCCTCAAACTTCCGGTCAAGCTGAGACGAGCAACAACCAAATTAAGACTATCATTGCCAAAACCGTGAAGCCATCGAGGAAAGATTGGCCGGAAAAACTTCGAGATGCACTTTGGGCTCACCGGACAGCTTTCAAAACGATTCTTAATGCAACTCCTTTTCAGATTGTGTATAAGAAATCATGTCATCTACCGGTGGAAATAGAGCATAAGGCTTTTTGGGCTATTAAAAAGGTGAATTTGGAGATGACGAAAGCAGGAAAGGAGCGTGCATTACAAATTGATGAGCTCGAGGAATTGAGGAATGAAGCATATGAGAATGCTAAGATCTCGAAGGCCAAGATGAAGAAGGCGCATGATCGGAAATTAGTTGAGAAGGACTTACAACCGGGTATGAAAGCACTTTTATTCAATGCCCGACTTCGATTATTTCCGGGAAAGCTAAAGTCGAGGTGGGTAGGACCATATGAAGTTGTAGCAATGCATGAGAATGGGTCAGTTACATTGAGGAAGGCAGGTGACGAGAATGAGTTTAAGGTCAACGGGCATTTGGTTAAGCGTTATTATGAAGGGGAGTCGAAAAACGAGGAATTCGAGGCTTTTCGACTCGAGAAAGTTGACATTTGAACGTGAAAACAAGAATAAGTCCAGCTCTGGACATTAAACTGAGCATGAATAAAGGCTAATAGACTTAGACGAGCTTGGAAGTTGTCGGAATCGAAGAAAAAAGGGTCGAATAAGGGAAAGTCGAGGAATCTGGATTCAGCGACCGCCAAAACGAAAACTGCGATCGCCTAATTAAAACGGCGGGCGTCAAAGTCATTTCGGCGGTCGTCAAAAGAGAGAATACGGGGTCAGATGATCTGCATGGTTTTGAGCCCAAACGGCGGTCGCCACTTACCATTCTGCGACCGCCAAATTAATTCTGCGATCGCCAAAGTCAAAACGGCGGTCGCCGTTTTCGAAAAATCTGGGAATTAAAAGGAACGGGCTAGGGCAGTTAACACAACATAAAAACTCTTTTTTTCTTCAAATTCTCTCTTGCGATTTTTTCTCTTTCGATTCTTCACCAAATTCACTCAAATTTCTTCTATAATTCACTCATAAATCATCTTGAGAACATTGTGTGCAGGTTTTGGGGAATTTCAACGGCTAAATATCAAGAAATTCGAAGGTTATAGAGGTGCACACAAGGTGTTCGACAAAAGTCCCGAACCAAAATTTCAACTTTCTTCCAACTATTTCAATGACGAATACTCGACGTAAACCCGGAGCTCGCGGTTCTTCACCACCTCCACCACGGAAAAGAGGACGAGGAGCCGGTACTACTTCCGTTTCAACCGGACCTAGAGATATCTCCGATCGTTATGGAGCCCCGTTTCCGATTTTCAATGACGATGAAGGACGGGCTTACGAGAAGTTGATCTCGAAGGGTGAACATATCTTACCTCGCCCGATCGATTGGGAGCTCATTGGGAAGTTGAAGGTCACGACAAGGTTTCAAGAGCTCCTTGATTTTATGAGCTTGAAGGAGTTTGCGGAGATGGATTTCAAATACTCCGTTAAGCTTGGATTGGAGATGTTAAGCACGTTCAGGCAAATTCGTGCGAAAAATAAAGAAACGTATGCTATTTGTCGGCTCAACGGAGAAGAAGTGGAGATTACGGAGAGCGTGATGTACCGAGTGTTTGGATTTTACAATGGAGATAGAAGACTTACCGAGGAAAAGGAAAGTGGAACGGTTAAGAATAATCATTGGCAAGAGTTGGCCGGACCGAATGAAAATTGGAAGGATCACGGTCGATCAATTGCATTTATCGATCCTATACTTAGTATTATCCACAAGTTCTTGACTTACAACATCTTCGGAAAGGTGGAGGGCAACAAGGTTAACTCTTTGGAGTTTTCGTTCATTAATGCGGCTGTGAACGGACAAGAATTGACTCCATTAAAGAAAGTTTGGGGTTTGATGGATCAAGCGGCCATAGGGATTAGAAGCCGAGGTTTGTTATTCCATTTTGCTCGACCACTTGCAATTCACTTTGATATCATTGGAGAAGGTGATGATGCTTATGGCGGAGAGCCGTGGGTAGTACCTAGACCTTTGGATGTGGATGAATTGGAGGCGAGTGGGTTGATTTTGGCCGGAGAGTTCGTACCACATGAAATCCGAATTGCAAAGAATCCACAAGTAATGGTGGATTATCGACAAAGAAACGCGGCCCGAATTCAAAAATGGAAGTTGGAGTTGGCGGGAGAAAGAGTGGGTTCATCGATTTTGAGAGCGGCTCAACTTGAAGAAGAGAGCCTAATGCGTGAACGAGCTGGTTCATCGGCGGGAGGAGGTCCAAATGTTGATGATGGGATGACGAGGGATCCGGTTTGGGATCAAGCGTACTCGGGCTACGGAGCACAAGGAAATCAAGGCTCCGGGTGGACCGATTCGGGAATGAATTGGAATCCTTCATACGAGGTTCCTCAAACCGGAAACTACTACTCGGATTCGGGACGGATGCATCCCGATGACCTCCAAGAGATCATTAATGCGAATGCTAGAGCGTATGAGTCGATGAATGCTAGGATGGACCGGATGGCTCTCGACGATGCTACTTGGACTAACCAGATGGCGGTCGTGAGAAGCTACTACGAGCAAACTACCCGCCGGATTGTGAGAGAGGAGATGGAGGACATGCGACGAGAGCAACGACAATTTTACGAGGCCTATGCTAGAGGAGGAGGCCACTTTCCACCACCCGACATGTGAGAGAGGTCGTGCTTGGCACGACTTAGGTACGTTTTCTTTTCGTTAATTTTATGTCTTTGTATATATGTGTTGGTGTTTTATTTGATTTGTGTGGTTTAGTTATGTTTCTTTTTATTGTTAGTTGGTATGTTTAGTTTAAATTACTCTTCTACGCTCAAAAATTTGATTTGTCCCGAATGTGGTGTGTTTGCATGGGATTTGGTTAAGTTGTTGCTTGAACTTACTTGGTTAGTTGGTTGTAACACTTGTTAAGTGTCGAGAAAATGAGTATATGATATACATGAGTTTCTTTCCTTGTTATATACGTGTGAGCTTTTGGGCTTATTTTCCTTGGAGTGTATTTATGGTTTTCTAGAGTTGTGAGCATGAGATGATTGAGAATGGATAATTGGATTTTGTTGTGTCATTGCATGAATATGAAGTTACTTTGCCTTGGTTAAGAATGAGGAAATGAAGTATGAGATTGCTAGGATTTAACTCCACATATCTAAAAATTCCCCAAAATGACCGTGCCCGTCGAGGGACTCCTTAGTTAACCTTTTGAGCTACATGGAGCCTTTTCTTGTAACCGAGCGTTCCACGAGCGATGTGAGGTTGAGGGGGTGTCGCAAGATTGAATGAGAGGATTAATATGGGATATTGTGATGTATTGAACATGTTTTCTCGTATAAAGGCATACTATAAAAGAAAAAGCTTACTCCCTAAATAATAATAAAAAAAAAAAAAAATGTATACTCTTCGGTTGTGAAAACAATTGATGAGAGATGAAAATAAAAAAAAAAGCAAAAAGCAAAAAGAAATAAAAATGAAAAAAAAAAAAAAAAAAGTTAAAAAGCGGGAGTATTAAATAATATTAGCCTATCGAGAACATGTAGTCTATGATGTGTATTGATGTTATAAGGGGGGTTGAATGATTTCCATTTGGTGTAGGAGGGTGATTTGTGAGTTCATTTGGTGGAGGAGGAAGTCGAGAGCGATTTATCTTGTATTATTATTATTTCGATTCCTACCTACCCGAGCCTACCTTGATTGCAATCTTATTCCGATTCTTGTTCTTCTTTGTCAAAGTATGCGGATTTTCTTGTGATGTTATTGATGTACATATTCTCGATGTGTTTGATGAGTGAACCATTTCATATTTTTCGAGAGATAAACTTGGAGAGTTTGGCGAGTTGAGTGACATGTTTTCATATTTCTTATTTTTCTCGTCATTGACAAGTGGTTGGTTTGTGGTTTGTAAGTGAGTTCAAAGTACGTGATTTGTGCAAACATGTTGTTGGATGATTTTACCTTGCTCGGGACTAGCAAGGATTTGAGCGTGGGGGGGTGATTTTAGTCGTGTGAGTGCGTTTTTTTCGGTGATGTTTTTGTGTCGTTTGATAGTCGTGTTGTGTTGTGTCGTGTCGTTTTGACTTTATTTCTTGTTTTGTTGTGATTTGATCTCACTGGGGTGTGTTGGAGGATTTTGAGTTTATTTTGTAGGTCGATTGCCGAGAAAAGTCGAGAAATCGAGCTTAGGCTGGAAAAGGAGAAATGGCGAGCGCCATTCTGAAAACGGCGGTCGCGGAAATGAACGGCGGTCGCCGGAGCAAAAGCGACGACCGCCAAATGGGGTAAAAAGCATGCAGATTTCCAGCCCAGACATGTGGGCAAAACGGCGGTCGCCGAAACAAAAATGGCGGTCGCCGAAAGCACTTTGGCGAGCGCAGAAATGGAAACGGCGGTCGCCGTTTTGGAGCGGTTGCATGGCGGTTCTACAGCATTTCTGTGATGCATTTAGGCGAGGAAATGAGAGGAAAAATAAAACTTTTCGCCTGGGATTAAATCGGGGAGCACGGGAGACCATTTCGGAGCCGACAACTCCGAGAGAAGATCGATCAAGTCCAAGCCATTTCAATAATCGTAATCTTAATTGTACTTTTATTTTCTAGTATTCTAGTTTATTTCTTTTCATGTTCTTCTCAACTTTTGCAAAACTTAAAGAATGTTTTCAAGTTTAATAATGTTTGAATGATTTCGTTAATGAATGCTTTAAGTATTGAAGATTGCTCTAAGTTTTCTTCTTGTTTAATTATCTAGTTTAACTTCGCATTATTTTCTCGTTATTATTGTTGAAGCTTGTTCATAAATGAGAATGATGAACTAAACTTTTTACTTGAATAATTACATGAAAAACGAGCCGGATAGTTGTGGAATCCGGAAAATCATATATAACGACTCAATCTTGAACTTGTAACCCGACCGGGAGCAAGTATTCAAGTGGATTAAACGTTTGCAAAAACGAGTTAAGCAACCCGACCGGGAACTTGACTTTCACGAGTTATTTATATAAGATCGACAAAGGAGGAAATAATTTGAAGGCGAGTTTGGATTATAATTATTCGAGTCTTACTTCTTTGATTAATTTAGATCTTACTTCGAGTGCTAAGTACCAAAATGAATCTAGGATTTAGTTTAATAATTTATGTCTCTAACACTTTTCAAACACAAAAACAATACTCTTTCGTTTCCTTGGATTGATACCGAGTCAACTACAATAGACCTCGGATTTTGACGAGAGACGCGCACAAAAACGTCTAATCACTCGGTCCGAGCCGATTCGAGCTTTTTGAAACGGTACCGGCCCGGGACCGAGCCCGACGGTCCGAGCCGGTTTCTCGGTCCTTATCGGGCCCAAATTGGTTTTCTGTGGCAATGACGCAAACATAAGAAATGGAAAAAAATCGTCAAACACTGCCAACAATCAACACCTAGCCGGAGTCGTACCGTCAAGCACTCGCCTCCTCAAGTCCGTCAATTCGCCTCCTCGATCCGCGTCGACAAACGCCTCCTGGACGATTGAATCCAGTCTGAGAGCAATTGTAAGAGGAAGCCGAAGGAGATGATGAGGAATGGAGATTTGGAGGCGGTAGACGATTGAAACATTTGTGGACGTAATGAATTGGGTGAATTCTGAAAGGTATATTTAAGGAATAGGGTATTACCGTTTTCATAATTACCCATAACTCTCAATGTTTTTCACATTATAATTTAGTATAATATATTTTATCTTTTTTTATATGTGAAGGTAATAATATTCTTGTAATTATATTACAGAGCACTTTTTCAAAATGAAATGTCTTATTTACCCTTCCATAATTATATCATTTAATCTAACTGCTTAATTATATCATTTAATTTAATTGCGTAATTATAATTTAATCTAATTGCGTAATTATATCATTTAATTTACTGTATACATGAGATTTGAGATGCTGTTTGTTTCAATCTGCGTAGGTCATGCTAATTACCATTTAATTTACTGTATACATGAGATTTGATATGCTGTTTGTTTCAATCTGCGTAGGTCATGCTAGCTTGCCGCAACGGGAATAGGGGAAAACCCACCGGAGATCAACGGGTATTCAAACCTCCAGGATTTCACAATTACAAAACCCAACTTTTCATGTAAAAATTAAAAGTAAACCATGATTTTACAATTTTGTTAACTTAATAATGAAGGTGATATAATGATGTTATTTTGAGTTTTCAATCATCAGAATTCCGATTTGAATATTGTATATGATTTGTCTTCGCTGTGTATTCTCAAATTTAACTATACCTTAGATCTGTAGATTGCGCAACCGTATGGAATGATTTTTAATATTTATTAATTATTTTAGAACTTATAAGGCTAAAATGGTCCATGTACCTTTATTTATTATTAGGAAAAACTATAACCTTTAGTTATAATGAGATACTTAAAGTTGCTTCTATGCCTAAATGTCCCATTCTGAAAAGAGGGAGAAAGAATTTAGAGGTAGGTCTCCAAGAAGAGAGAGAGAGAGTGGATGCGTGTCTGCGGGAAGAAAGAAAGTGGAGGCGGAGAGTGGGGTGTGGGATGGTGTAACCTAATTCACATAAAAATAAATTTATTTTTAATTATATATAATATGTTCGGTCCGGGTCGGGTTTTCGGGCTCAATTATATTAGAACCCGAGCTCGGACCGATAACATAGATTTCGGGTCGGGCTTTCTACGGTCCCTGAAAAAGATGGGCTTGGCCCGGGTTTTTTGTCGGGTTTTCGGGCCGAGTTTCGAGTTTTCGGGCCCAAACGCCCAGCCCTATTTCCTCGGTCCCACAGAAATAGTGACAGCTGGTCAATTTTGACTTTTTTTAGGTCCAATACATATGATAAATAGCGTACAAAAATTATGAAAAAAATACTAAATAAAATTTAATAGTTAAATTTTATTTTAGTTATTTTTTCATAATTTTGTACACTATTTATCATATGTATTGGATGGACAAAAAAGGTCAACGTTAACCACTTGTGACTATTTCAGTGTAACGAATTGAGTAGATTTTTATAGAATCTTTGAGAAGAATGTACATTATTTTTATTTTAACGAGTCTCATTTGTGCTATACTTGATTTTTTTTGTATTAAAATATGAAAAAAATCGAAGTAACAAATCAAGAATACAAAAAGCAACCATCCGCGGTGAAGCTCATGGCGACGTGATCCTCGAGTTGTAACTCGCGGATGGTCCTAGTTAGGGCTGAGATACCGTACTGATACGAACCTCGTTGGGGATCGAAGAATAGAAGAAGAACTAAGAAAGAAAACGATAAAGATACCGGCGGAAGTTCCCAAAACCTCTGAATCTGAATCGTGAAATAATCTAAGGACGAAACCCTAGACCCCAACACGTGATCGACGCAGCAACTCGGGGATGAGGAAGACACACGAACGAAGGGTGCATCGCTTCGTTGATTCGTCGGTTGAATTCTTTGGATAGTCGGGTAGAATTCGAACCCCAGAGAGAATTTTAGTAAAACTCACAAAAATTAATTTTATTCATCAATAATGTTCTGATTAAAACATTGCGTTGGGGAGCTTTATATAAGCAATACCCTAATTATTAAATAAAAGAAATAAAACATAACGCTGAACATTAAATTTCTGGCCGGCTGAGCTGATTTTCTGAAGATGTCGTCCGACAGGTTATGGTGTCGGCCGACACCTAACCAGAAATTCGGGTTTCACCTCGGGTTGAACCTCGTGTTCCCCAGAATATCGATTTCAGCCCTCCTGTCGGCCGACAGGTCTTAGTGTCGGCCGACACCAAGCCTAAAGTTCGACCGAACTTCGCGGCGCGTCTTCGGCACACTCTAGACCCTCGTTCCGATGCCTTCTTCGTCGTTACGGCCTGAAAACGAACATCACCGTCTTTTGCGGGTCCTTGGATTGCATCATTCCCCTCATCTTCAAGAGGATTTGTCCTCAAATCCAAGACTATGCCAGGCTCGAACACCACTCTCACGAACAGACTCGGAACAATGTCAGTCTGATGCTCAATCCCTCGAATCGATGATAAATCAGGAAGTGTATCCTCAGGGAAAACATCATCGAGTTCCTGCCACACAAAACGAATATAAAGGGGCAGAGAAGATAGATCGTTAGTATAGAACATCGTCTCCTTGCACCACACCACAGACGTCGGTGGCCCCTCTTTCTCTGCTTGTTTCACCATGGGTAACTCCAATCGCTGATCCTCGATTTCATCAACCTCATGCGTGCATCTACTAAGGGGAAAAAGGTCATCGGACTCCACCAAATTCTCTTCCTCGGACTCCACCGAAGCCAACGGTTCTGGTATCTCGCCTTCTTCATCAGTCTCTACTTTTCCAAGCTTCATTGACGCTTGTACCAGCTTCCCTAACAGACGCTCAATATTGCTCTAACTCTCGCACTGGAACTCCACTCTGTACTTCCTTCCATCCATGTCAGAAGCTTCATCCTTCTCAACATAAAACTCCCGACTACGATCACGGGCTCGATGATGGCCATTCCGAACTCCTCGGTATCCGCCGCCACCTCTTCGATACCATGCATTATCTCGATGAGGTCTCTCCTCCAGGGCGGTAAGTCGCTCATGCACCACCTCCATCTCCGACGTAATGATCGTCCCTAACTCCGCTCGTAATGTCTCCAGGATGAGCTTAGCTTGGGGATGATCCATCTCAGTCATCCTGCAAAAGTGTTAGAAACAAAAATAGAGAAATCCTCACCACTCTCGTGTATCACTCAATATGGTAAGTCACTCAACGCTTGGGTTTCTCTCACTTTCTCTCTTAAGAATCGAACTCCCTCGATTTACCTGTCGAATTCAACTCCAACAAGATCCACGAATCCAAAATAAGGTCGGAAGGGTGATAAAATTGGCACGAAAAAATCGCTAGAATCAAATTGGCTCACAATAATGCCGGGAAGCTAAAGAATCACTCACAAAATTTTGGTATAGGTTTTTTTTAATTTTTTTTATTAAAATTTTCTTTTTACATGAACAGTACTGTACTGTTCGATGAACAGTAATTTTTTTTTTAAAAAAAAAAATTTTTCAATTTTTTTTTAAACAAGAAAAGAAAATAATAATAAGAAACAAAAAAAAAGAAAACGAGACTACGTATTCAGAAAACAAAGAACCATAACCTGGGCTCTGATACCAAATGATACGAACCTCGTTGGGATCGAAGAATAGAAAAAGAACTAAGAAAGAAAACGATAAAGATACGGCGGAAGTTCCCAAAACCTCTGAATCTGAATCGTGAAATAATCTAAGGACGAAACCCTAGACCCCAACACGTGATCGAGGCAGCAACTCGGGGATGAGGAAGACACACGAACGAAGGGTGCATCGCTTCGTTGATTCGTCGGTTGAATTCTTTGGATAGTCGGGTAGAATTCGAATCCCACAGAGAATTTTAGTAAAACTCACAATAAGTAATTTTATTCATCTCTGATTAAAACATTACGTTGGGGAGCGCAATACCCTAATTATTAAATAAAAGAAATAAAACAATTAAAATCAAAACAATTAAAATCAAAACAATTAAAAACTGACGCAAATAAAACAATTAAAACTTACGCAAATAAAACATAATGAACATTAAATTTCTGGCTGACTGCGTTGATTTTCTGAAGATGTCATCCGACAGGTTATGGTGTCCGCCGACACCTAACCAGAAATTCGGTTTCACCTCGAGTTGAACCTCGTGTTCCCCAGAATATCGATTTCGGCCCTCCTGTCGGCTGACAGGCCTTAGTGTCGGCCGACACCAAGCCTAAAGTTCGACTGAATTTCGCGGCGCGTCTTCGGCACACTCTAGACCCTCGTTCCGATGCCTTCTTCGTCGTTACGGCCTGAAAACGAACATCACCGTCTTTTGCGGGTCCTTGGATTGCATCACGTACCGTACCAAAATGGTCATATTGATACCGTATCGAAAATTTTGGAAACGAAAAAATTCATATCGATATCGTATCAAAAATTTCAGTATACTGCTTATCGATATACCGAAATTTCGGTATCGAAAAAGTTCATACCGATATCGTACCGAACTTTCGGTATATCGAAAATATCGATATATCGAACCATATCGAAATTTTTATTATCGAATTATACCGAAAATATATAGATCGAATCATACCGATTTTTGTTTTGCATACCGAAGTACATATATACCGAAAATATCGAACTATACCGACTATTATCGATATATCGGTATATATCGAAATATCGAAATATTAAAAATTCCATATTGATACCGTACCGAAAATTATAACACGGTATCATATCGTACCGAAATTTTCAATATAACAAAAATTCAATATTTTCCAGCATTTTTCGGTACGATAAATTTGATATTTCGATATTTCGATATTTTTCCCACCTCTTGTCCTAGTATTCTTGAAATTAAACATCTCTTCTTTGTGTCACAATTTAGTACTAGTACTCAAATTATCGTACATTAGTTGTCGCACTTTTTTTAAATAATAAAGAATATACGACAACTTTTTTGATACAAAGGTACTATACATTTTAAAAATATATATAATAATTATTATAATTTTTATTTTAAAATATTAATATTAATTTATAAATATTTTTTTTTATATTTTTTAAATTTATTTCGCATTACTTTAATTTTTCACTTATATATTTTAAATTTTATTTACAATTACTTTATTTATTCACTTAAAATACATTATATATTTTATTTTTATTTCTTAATATTTTGAGTATGTTAGGTATTAATCGAATTATTTAGAATAATTAAGAAGAGCGTGACCCTAAATTATTAAAGTAGTACGCTTACTTTAAATTCATCCGTCTTCTTTCTGTTTCTCTACTTCAGTAGTCTTGGTCTTGGCATGTACAGTATATGGCTTCCAATTTATTAATTTCCGCAGGAGGAATCCGAACCCATAAACCCCAACCTCGATTTTTTCAGGAGAGCTGAAATTTCAAAATCCTCGATCTCCACAATATTATTCCATGTTTATTCACACTATTTCGGCAATTGAGTAATCGAATTATATTATGCATAGATCTGGTGCGGTGATGGCGTGGAACGTGTTCAAGTTTTGTACGGCGCTCCGAGGCCTTGGTTCGATCATGATTCTGCTGGTTCTCGGCGTCGTCGGAGTCAGCTATTACGCCGTGGTGATAACCAATTACGGCCCTGAACTCCCCGACGGCGGTCTGGATTCGCTCATCGCACTCGTCGTTTTGATCTTGTTTCATTGTCTGGTACGTCCCGGGGTAATTTTGGAATTTCTTCGATTTAGGTTTTTGTCGCAATTGAAAATGATTTGTGTGGTATTCCAGTCTTGGTTTCTTGGTCATTTTTTGGGGATCCCTTATTGTGGGTTTTTCTTGGAAGTGTTTTTTTTTTCTTTCTATACTTTTTTTGTACATTGTACTTGAGTTAAATAGTTCAGGATATTGGCTGTTCAGTACTATAATTTGGAATTTCACTTTAGTTTTTGAATTTTGAACTAATAATGCGAAATGGTCGATAGTGGTAAGATTTGATTTCTCAATGCTTTTCTAAGAATGGGTGTATAATCATTCTGTGGTGAAGAACAATTTGTTTGGTGTAAACGTTTTCCTATGCATGAAGACTTACAAAGGCATGGGTTTCTCGTATTCTTCACCATAAAGAGCAATATTTTTTGTATGATTAAGCACATTATACAAAACAATGTTTGAAATGATCATGAATTTGTATCCTTTTACAACTGTATAATAAACAAATTTCATGCTTTGCAGTTGGTGATGTTATTATGGAGTTATTTTTCGGTTGTATTTACTGACCCTGGCGGTGTGCCTCCGAATTGGCGACCAGTCATAGATGAAGAAAGCGGAGATAGTGACCCGTTGACTTCATCAGCATTCCCACCCGAGTCAGATAATGGCAGAATCCGTTATTGTAGAAAGTGCAACCAGTTGAAACCACCTCGCTGCCATCACTGCTCTGTTTGTGAGTTATTTCTTACATAAGGTTAAGGCATTTCGGATTGTTGAATAGCTTTTATCATTTATACCATTAGTAATGTGCAATTTGATAACCTGTTTTAGGCGGAAGGTGTATACTGAAGATGGACCATCATTGTGTATGGGTTGTTAATTGTGTTGGGGCGTTAAATTACAAGTATTTCCTTCTCTTCTTGGTAATGCCATTATAGCTTTCTTGTCATCAGACTAATATTATGATGGATGTTTTTTTTCTTCCCATAGCATTTCCATTAATTATATAATTATATTTAACGTTGTCTGTTGTTAGGCTGTGAATTTTTTTCACTGTTGCATGAACAACATTTTTTTTACTTTATTTCTCTCATGCAGTTCTACACGTTCCTTGAAACGAGTCTTGTTACTTTATCATTACTGCCGCATTTTATTGCTTTCTTTAGTGACGGTGAAATCCCTGGGACTCCAGGAAGTCTTGCAACCACTTTTCTTGCCTTCGGTACAGTGATCTGTCCTTTGGCTTAGCCTTCCTGGTTCTTCTCTATGCCTGGATGATATATATTGACTTTTTGCAGTGTTGAATCTGGCCTTTGCTTTAAGTGTAATGGGATTCCTGATTATGCACATATCACTGGTGGCTGCCAATACCACGACCATTGAGGTATTATGCACTATAATTCAAAATTGGTAATACGGGACTTATTATCATTGGGGTTATATGCATTGCATGCCTGTGTTATATAGTTCAATGTCATTTCTATATTTAATGTAAGTGAGCCTTGTCTTTAATATCCCACCTATTTTTCATATTTCTATTGATTTTGTGTAGGCTTATGAAAAGAAAACTACTCCGAAATGGCGTTATGATCTTGGACGAAAGAGAAACTTTGAGCAGGTCAGGGAACTTCTAGGATTTAAATGTCTCCTTTTTTAACCTCTTGATGGAAGTATGTGAATTAACCATCTAAATGCACCTTGTCTAAACATTGGAGAATCAAGATGTGTTAAACACATTTTAAATCTCTTTTACAGTTTTACTCCGTGGTAGTGCTATGCAGTTGGTGATATTTATTTCACTTTTTTCTGTTATTTTTGTATGTGATTGGTTTGTCTTACCTGCTTGTGACCTTAATCCTGACATGATGTCTGATTATACTGCAAGGTGTTTGGGATGGATATGAAGTATTGGTTCTTACCAACTTACACCGAAGAAGATCTGCGAAGAATGCCTGCTCTTCAGGGTCTTGAATATCCTTCAAAACCCGACATAGATTCAGAAGAGTTCTGAGATAAATTATCATGCATAGGTTTTTGTTTTATAATGATGACGTGCTCGGAAGCATAACTCATCAATTTGCGATTATTGTTGGGACTCTGTAGGACATTCATCGGCTGAATTCAGTATGCAGAAGAACATTTTTTTTTCTTGCTGAAAATTTGGAGGTGAATTGCAGGTCTGACAAGGTGTTTTATTTTAGGAAGGTGATGGTGATTAGTTTTCCTATCACGACTACGTTGCCATCAGCAGGCAAACATGTTACAACCATGTAAGCTTTGTTTGTTAGAAATGTAGATTGATCTTAGCATTTGTATTTGTATTTTAACACGCATCGGTGTATAATAGTGATTCGTTCATTCCTAATACCCTTTTTTTTTGGTTTGTTAAACTGTGTTTTCACTGTCATTTCGATTGGTGGCATTGATTTTACTATCTCAGGAATTCCAGTTTAACGTTGTAGAGCTCTACTATTTCTGCTCTTACTGAGTTTACCTTGCACTCTTGCCCTATACAAGATTAAAAAAATATGATTACAATAGGTTAATATATCTATATTATATTTTTATTTATTTTATTTGTTTTCATAATATTTGAAATTCCAAATTATATTACATGTTTCTCTTTTAATGTGGCATGATATTAAAAAAATGATAATTCTTTATTAGAGAATAAAAATTAAAATTATATTTGTACGCTAAAAATATAATTGAATCTTAAATTATTTGTTTGTTTATTACATGTATTTGTATTTTCGTGTATATTTTTGTGCAACGCACAAGTGTCAATTTTAATTTTTTTAGTTTTCGTGTTTGAAAAAATGATCGAATAATACAGGGAAATATTAATATTGAATTCTTTCGGACAAATATGTATATAGGAGATGTTTATGCTGTGATACTTGGTGATTTTTTTTTGTCTTTCCAATATATATCATAAATAGTGTATAAAAATTATTAAAAAAATAATTAAAATAATTTGTTATTATTATTTTATATACTATTTATCTTATTGAACGGAAAAATAAATTCAACGTTAACCACTCTTGACTATTGTTGTGGGACAGAGGGAGTATAAATAAGCATCAACATGGGCGGGACAATCGTCAATTAATACTTCATACGAGTTTTAGCAGATATTCTCCTAAAAAAAGACTCATCCAAATAATGTCGGGTTGACAATTTTATAACCCTACACATTTTAATTTTACTATAACCGTCCTAGGACGGATGATGAGTCCAGTAAGTGTAGTACTTCCACTATTAATACTACCACATCCCTTTAATGAAAATTTCACAACAATATGACTATTTCAAAAACAACAATCATGTATGAAATGCCGATATTATGCTCGATTTTATTGTTGTTTTTAGGCGTGATTTTGTCTATATTTTGTATATATGTGTATGATTATTGAGGGATTATGCATTATTGATGTGACGGAGCTTATGCACGGTATAGTCGAGTTTTTGTGTGAATTGTAGGTAAAAGACGACTAAAAGTGAGATGTCGACCGGAGACCGGAATTGCAGCAACTTCGTCGCAAAAACTTCTATCACTCGCTGGGATCTAAAAGTTGTGACATATATGTACGCGAAGATGTTGAAGTCTAGATTCCGAAGAATTTTGAATCGGGACAATCGGAGTTCCGACGGAAAAGATACGACAAGAATCGAGAAGCTGCGCGTGAGAGAGCAACGCGCGAATCGAGTCACGTATGGCACGAGATGAATGAAAAGTTCTGTGAATCCCGAGTCTCAGCCCGCATTTGGTGCATGGGAACCCGAAGATCTCTTTAACCAGCCCGAGGATCACTTGCCAACTCGCGACTTCACTGCGCACTTTCGGGAGAAATGCGATCCCAGCTTCGTTGACCGTTGGATCGACCCGAATATTGGATATGATGTAGAGGACTCGTAGAGATACAATATCAACGGTCACTTTTGTAATATTGGATCGTAGGAAGATGATATTAGCTGTTGAAGATGGGCTGATATGCAACCAAGGAAAAGTTAACCCGAATTGAAATGTGTTGACCACGAATTGACCGAGCTCTGACCGAGCCTATTTTTCTTTGACCATCAAAATTAAGAATTGACCAAGGTTAGAAGGGTCATTTCAAGCCCATTTTTGGTGGGAAAAGAGAAAAAGTGGTTACAAACACATGGAGGGGTATAAAAGCTTGGAGAGCACTCCTCAAACACAACTTTGCTTTTACGTGAAAATACTTGGAGATTCTAGAGAGAGAAAAAACACCAAATCGAGAGATCAAGCTCATTTTCTCCAAATCGAAGCACATATTCAAGCTCGATCAAGGACGACGGAGTCGATAATCCTCTACAAACTTGGCTATCTCTGTATCTCTACTTTTTTCTTGTTGTTGTGTAGACACCCCTTTTATTAATTTTGATTTTTGTTGGGAATTTGACTTGGATTTTTGTGAATTTTCGGATTTGATCATGATTATGAGTACTTTGTATATTTCTTATATGATCATGATGATTTGCACGGGTTTCCTTGGCTAATTTTTCAATAGGAGGTGATGAAAATGTAGTGCACACTAGATTGATAAAATGCTTGAGTGAATAAACTTTGAGTTTAATTGTGAATCTTCGAGCTATGATCGATCTAACCACCGTTGGGCGGAGTTAAACTCGATCGGGGATTAAATTTTAGATCGACCACCGTTGTGCGGAGTCCCGTAGTTCGATTTTTCATAATTAAATTCAAAAGGACTAAGTAAATGAATTCGACAACCATTATTTTCACTACCGTAAAGAGTGCTACTTTGGGGAATTAAATCGATTAACCACCGTTGTGCGGAGTTTTTTCTTCCGTAGTCGTATCTTGAACTTAGACACTTGAAGGTTCGACTCTAGGGTCGAGAACCTCCGGAAATCACTCTTGTGGTTGATCATTCACCGAATTGTCACTACCATTTCATTACCTCCACCGTTCTCTACTTGATAAATCGTTTGTTATTTGTTACTTGGGACACTTTGTTAAACTCAAACTACTCTTTCAAACACTCGGAAATGCAAATGAATATAACTTTGAGACATCTCACTTCTAGCCCTCCCTCGGATTGATAATCCGAGTGCTCGACTTCTACAACTAAACCCTCAGTTTTGAAGCGAGGTAAAACGTTTATTCTCTCATTTGAGATAGAAAAAGTGCTTCTTCAATGTACTAAATTTTTAAATTTTAAATAATAATTTTACTTTTATTTTAATTTATTATTTCAAATTTACTCACAATAATTTACTTTATTTTTTAATTTAAAAATATATTTATATTTTTCACATTTTAGTCAAGTAACAATTTTATTAATATTGTATTCAGAAAAAATAATCATATGTTCTTAAAATAGATGGAGTAATACTGTATTTTTGTTTGTTGAATCTTTAATTGTTTTTGCAGCCCTATCCTGAACCTCATTTAATGTACAAACATTGCCCCCAGTAATTATTAATTATTGCATGCAAGTGTATATCAAATACTATTAAATAAGAAAAGACAAAAATGCCCTTCAACCAAATGTTTGCATTGGAGTATTATTTAAGCACACGATTGGTCCTCAAAACTAAAAACAAAATATAAATATAAATAGAAAAAAGATGGTGCTTGAAAACAACAAAGGAAGAGTGTGTGTTACTGGAGGCACAGGTTTTCTTGGGTCTTGGATGGTCAAAAGGCTTCTTGAAGATGGCTATTCAGTCAACACCACGTCAAGGATTGATCCAGGTATATATATTATTGTCCACCGACATCGTGGTACTATATATTTTTTAAATTTTATTTACAAGGGTAAAAATGTAATTTCACTGATTCAGACCGCAAGCGCGATATGAGCTTCCTCACAAACCTCCCCGGCGCGTCCGAACGGCTACAAATCTTCAACGCCGACCTCGACAAGCCGGAGACATTCGCCCCGGCCATCGAGGGGTGCGTCGGCGTTTTCCACACGGCCCACCCGCTGGACTTCCAGGAGAAGGAGCCCGAGGACGTGAAGCTCAATCGCGTCACCGCGGGCCTGCAGGGCATACTGCGGGCCTGCGCGGACTCCAAGACAGTCAGGCGCGTGGTGTACACCTCCAGCATCTCTGCGGCCGCCTTCAGCACGGAGCCGCGTGGCCCGTCGGGGCTGATCGACGAGGGGTGCTGGACCGACGTGGAGCTGATCAGGAGCCTCAGGGCCTTCGGCGGGCCCTACATCGTGACGAAGACCCTCGCGGAGCGGGCCGCGATCGAGTGCGCGGAGAAGCTCGGGCTGGACCTCGTCACCATCGCGCCGACGTGGGTCACCGGCCCGTTCATCTGCCCGCACCTGCCCGATTCGGTGTACGTTTCGATGGCCCTGTTTTTCGGGGATAAGGCGCATTACGGGCACGTGAAAGACACGAGCTTGGTTCATGTGGACGATGTTGCTAGGGCCCACATACACCTGCTCGAGTATCCGGAGGCCAAAGGGAGATACATTTGTTCAGCTGTTGAGTTCACGATTGAGAAACTTTGTGAATTTATGTCTGCTAGATATCCTCAGTATAAGCTGCCAAATGCAGAGTAAGTGTTTTTTTATTTTTTTTATTTTTTTTAATGTGAAGAAATGTACAAGAACACATGTGTATGTGCAGATCATGGAAGGATGCGATGGCGGTTAAGTTTTCGGGGCTTTCGACGAAGAAACTGGAGGAGACGGGGTTCAAGTACGAAAACGGGCTCGAAGAGATGTTTGATGGAGCACTTAAATGCTGCAAAGAAAAGGGATATCTTTAGGGTTTTGCAGGATGTGTTTGTGTTTGTGTTTGTGTGTGTCTTGCTGTTGTGTGATCTATGTGGTGATGGAATAAATGGTGCGAAATAAATTATGTTTATTCCTAGCTAATGCAAAATAAATGACATCTATTTAATCTTTAGTAAAACTTAAAAATGAATTTGAGAGCTGTTTATTAGTCAAATTAAAGAAATTATGGTGAAATCTCAAGACCCTCCACATTCCAGGCAGTGCGAACGAAAGAATTCTAAAGCGTTGAATCACGTCGCCTTGGACTTTGGTGTCTTGATTCGGATTACATTACATATTAACCCCCGATGTTGATTTCACATAAGAAATCACAATCATATACATTACATACATGAGGAACTGATGTCATTATGAGTGTCCATCGTTCATGTTGAGAAATGAGGCCGAAAAGAACTCGAGCCCCGGCGACACTCGAGCTCACACAATAAAACGAATAACAGGAGCAAAAATTAAAATCACACGCAATTCGTAATCACTCAACACACACCTCACCACGAGCTTGTATTGAACACTACGAACACAAACACGAAGAGAAAATACACACAACAAAACGATTTTACGTGCTTCGATCACCGGAAAAGTGATCTACGTGCACGGTGGAGGTGAGGTGGATTTTGGTATTATTCGAAGCTCACAAACGATTGTAAAAAGCTCTCTCTAGCTCAATGCTCATCAATCACAAACACGAGTGATTATATGCTAAATCATAAATGCACAAAATCAAAATGATAATCTAAATTGCACGTTTGTAACAAACTCGCAAATCGCGACCGTGCGATCAATCCATCCAATTCCATGGACGTCTTGTAGATGAGCTGACAAGGATCACGTAGCATCAAGAATCACGTCCTAGACCGATGCACCCGCAGCTAGTTCATAGCCAAAACGACGTCGTTTCGTCTTGCGCGAAATTTGAATTCTGAGCAAAATTACCATTTTGCCCTAGCAGTGCATTTTGTCAATTTTTCCTCCGAAAATGATTTTAAGTGTACATTTCAACAGTTCCAATACCGGACCGATAAGGAACCAATTTGGACCGGAGATCGAACCGGTATTAATCCGGTCTGAACCAGTAAATTCGAGTCCGAGTTTGGACCAGTATTGTTTTCTTTAAAATAATTTTTAAGAATTATAACATTTAATATTAATTTAAACCAAAATAATAGAAAAATATGTTTATAAATATACATATCAAAGATAAATAAACTTAATTTAAAAATAAAATTAAATTTAATACAAAAAAACTTGCATTTGAAGCGAATTCTTGAAGGTATTTAATTCAAAAATAAAGATATATAATATTAAAAAGATAAAATGTTAAATTTATATATATTATTTTATATATAAACACACACACACACATATATATATATATATATATATATATATATATATATATTGTATTATTTTATATTTAAATAATACTGCTTTCATCCCAACTGGATTGTCGACACGTGTATTAAAAAAAATTTAATTTTTAATCAAAAAATTGAAAATAAAATTATATTTTAAAATTAAAAGATAAAGTAGTTGTGTGTAAATTTTAAAAAATAAGGTGAAAAAAAGTAGTGGTATAATTTGTATTTTAAGTGAAGAAATAAAATAATTATTTTTTTTTCAACTGTGTGCATAATTAGTTGTGATATAAAAAAAAAGTTGCATAAATAATTTAGACGGAAGCTGTATATATATTAAAAATTCGAGTTTTCGATCCAGAAAGAAAAATTTAGATTTTAGATCTACCGAAAAGTACATTCGGACAGAATAGCAATGGACGATTCCGATCTTTTTTTTTTATTACAGTCTTATTTTGCACACCCTTGATTAGGGGATCCATTCAATGGTTTTTTTTATTACAATCTTATTTTGCACACCCTTGATTAGGGGATCCATTCAATGGTTTTTTTTATTACAATCTTATTTTGCACACCCCTGATTAGAGGATTCATTCATTGGTTTATTTATGTCGCATTACATTACACATAAAAAAATAAGTCTAGTTATCATCTGTACATAAATCTCTTTAAAATGTAAATTACAATTTATTTATAAGTCTTACCACTACATATATTTTTATTTTATTTACACACACACACATATATATATATATATATATATATATATATTAAAAATAAATAATAAGTCAAAGATTGTTGGTTCAATTGGTTAAGACACATTGCAATTGACTTAGAGAAAAAAAAAACAAAAAAAATACAAAACAAAACGTGTCTCTTGAATTATGTCTACCTCCCAATGTTGTATATTGTGGTAATCAAATGACACGTTCAAAAATAAATTGTAACCATCCATATATACATACATTTCTCAATAATCGTGATCAATTTAAATTGGACTCACATTTGTAGCATTTTTTAATTATAACTAGTATAGTACTACCTCAGTCATACAATTATTTGTCAATGTCTTTTAAATTTAAAAAAAAAAACTGAAAAATAGTTGCAAACTAAAAAAGACTATCAAATAATAAAAACTCTTTTTTTTTTTCTTTTGAATTATTGCTACCTCCCCAATGATAGAATCTGATGAATTGACAAAATCCCTTTCTGGATAATGTCTCGGCTATTCTCAGCATTTCCTCTGGGTCGAATCATAATTGAGAGATATATCTAGGCAAAATTTTGTGTGGTAGAAATTGTAGGATGCTTAGTGAAGAACAATCCAAGTGCTCAAAAAACATTAACTCTATGGAGGGGTAGCCACATCTACCTAATGCATCAATTGCGAGCTTTAAATGCCAACAACTTCAAGTAAATATCTCAAAAAACGTTTTTCTCGCCCGAAAGTACTCAATTATTAGCAGACATCGGACTTGGGTCGGCCAGCCCAGCCCACTAGATGATCACACTTTTTTAGCCCAATTTGGCCCGAGAATTTCAGGTCTAGACAAAAAATTACCGGACCATTTTGGTTTGTAATGTATTGAAAAAAAAAATACTAGTACCCCATTTTATTTGCAATATTAAAAAAATTAATATTTCACAAAAATTACAAATTTTAAATAGGTATATTTGAGAAAAAAAGTAAATTGGTTTATCTAATTATAACCAACTCTCCGTGTTTTTCACTTTACAAATAAATGTAAATATTCTATTTTTTTCTTATAAATAAAAGTATTTTTACTTTTAATATTATAAAGAAGAGCAATTTTAATAATTTAAAATAATTAAATATATATCATGATTATAACTTGAAATGAACTGTTGCCAAAGTTATTTTTTTAAATTGCTTTTTTTTATAATAAAGATAATTGAGTGCTTTGTCTTATAATTTAATATATTCAATTACCTTGTTTCCAAATTCTCCCTTTTAAATAACCGAATAATTTATTTTGCTCTACTTCCTTATCATTTTCTTGTACTCAATCTTCATGCTATTCGATTCAGTATAGTTCTGATAATTTCAGTCCAAAAGAACTTGCTCTTAGTCTATAAATTTTAGAGTTTAATATTTAAGGTTTAGAGTGTAGTGTTTATTCATTTTCTATACTGACGCCCTGGGTGGTAAGGAGAATATGAGCACATGAGGAGAGAGCTTTTTTGTTTGGTTAGACGACATATTGTGTGTGTCTCTCTATGCGTCTAACGTCCAGAGCCTAATTAACCAAGTTGTTACTAACAAATGACAAATTTAAATGTGATATTAACATAATTAGAACCACACATTAAAATAAATACGGAGTACTATGACATTTCGTTTTAGCAGTATTATGAGACCCCAAAATTAATGAATTAGTCAAGAGTTGTTAGCTCAGTTGGTTGAGCACTTGAATTGGGGATTTGAGATCCTTGGTTCGAATCCCAAAACATTGCAATTGACCTATAAAAAAAAATTAATGAATTAATATGGAGGAGGTAGTGGATGAGGATATTAACAAGCGCAAGCGCAGTTGTTTTTAGCGGGAAGGACTCGGAGGAGGTAGTGGATGAGGATTGTTGGACGGATGTGGATTTCGTGAGAAGGGTAGGGATGTATGGAGGTTCTTACGTCGTAACTAAGACTTTAGCGGAAAAAACGGCTTTGGAATTCGGTGTGAAGGATGTTGTGACGGTGCTTCCTACTTGGATACATGGTCCTTATTTCTTGGGTGCTCGTTGTCCTAACTCTGTGCGCACATCTCTAGCATTGGTTTTAGGTACGTCTTCTTGATCTATTGGTTTTAGGATAAACATATTAATGAATTTGATTATAAACTATTGAAATTATGTAAGATCTTGAACATTAATCATTTAATGGAATGTCTTGATTTTCTAATTAGCGAAATATTAGGAAATTTTGATTAGGAGGATTTCAGTTCAGTTTATATGCATTTAATTCAGCTCTAGATTACTTGTATAATTATACGCATGTGATGAGGAAAACTACAAGTTTTTGGTAAGCACAAGTTTAGTGCACGCGTATGATGTTGCTAGAGCCCATATCCACCTTTTGGAGTCTCCTAAAGCTAAAGGACGCTACATTTGCTCTGCGGTTGAAGTTACCATAGATAAGTTGTTCGAATTTCTTCGTGCTAGATACCCTGAGTTCAAAATGCCACCGGTTGAAGTTACCATAGATAAGTTGTTCGAATTTCTTCGTGCTAGATACCCTGAGTTCAAAATGCCACCACTCGAGTAAGTTTAAGTGTTCGCTGTTATGCACACACACACACGCATATCATATCGGAAGTCTAATTGTTGAGTTTGCCACAAAACCGAGAAGGAGACGACGCTGAACAGGTTCAGCGACCGCTGGTTGTCAAACAACGGTCGCCGGTGAAGTCTCGCGCTCGCGGGAGAGGCGACAGCGGTCGCCGTTGCATCACCTGAAGGATCGAAGTTCGATCACTGGTTCAGCGCTCGCAGGACAAGGGGCAGCGCCGCTGAAGGGTGTTCAGCGACCGTCGTTTTGGAAACGGCGGTCGCCGTTTTGTGTCTCGATATCAAAATCGGGACTGCTAAGAATTGGGGGTTTCGGCGACCGCCGATGGCTTTTCAGCGCCCGCCAAATTGGACCAGCGACCGCTGGGTTGCAAACAGCGGTCGCCACTTTTCTCCAGCGCGAGGAATTTTTGGAAAGTCCTATTTTTGGTCCGTTTAGGTTTCCTTCTCCTACAAGGCATGCTATGGGCGAGAATTAATGTTTCCATACATTAATTAGGTCTCTCCCCTATATAAAGAGAGCTACTCCATAGGCATAAACACATCAATTATAATTCTATAGCTATTGCGTGAGATTTGAGGGTTTAGAGCGTATATCATCCTTGTAACCGTGAAGCAATATTATAGTGAATTGTTCGTCGTTCCTCCCGTGGTTTTTCCCAGTTGGGTTTCCACGTAAATTCTTGTCTTCTCTATTTTATTGTTGATTTTTTTTCTTCGGTATTCTTGTTTTCTTCATACTATACATCGTCCGATCGTCAACAAGTGGTATCAGAGCTAAGGATCTATGACGAGCGTGAAGTATGACATACCGATGCTGGATCTCAACACAAGGTTCCCGATTTGGCAATACAAGATGAGGTTAGTTCTACGATCCCTGAAGCAAGAGATCGCCCTCAACGGTATTGACAACATGCCGGTTCATATGGAGCATGACGGTCGTGTGTCGCTCGATCAGATGACTATGGCGACCACAGGGCTCCATGTATCGAACGCATTGGCGGAGGACATCATGGAGATGAAGACAGTGAAAGAATTGTGGGAGAAGCTTGAAGAGATGTGCATCACCAAGACGGTGTCAAGTAAGCACAATTTAAAGAGGAGTCTTTATTTCCTCAAGATGGCGGAGGGATCCTCGATCCAAGCGCACGTAGCGAAGTTCAAGTAGAAGGTTGCCGACCTCGGCAACATTGGCGTGAAGATCGAAGATGATGATCTTGCGTTTTGGCTCTTAATTTCTCTACCCCCTTCTATGGCGACCTTCCGTGATACTCTCCTATATTCCGCACGAGAGAGTCTCGCGTTTAAAGACGTTATTTCGGCTCTCTCATCTAGGGATAATATTATGATGATGGAGAATCCTAATTCGGGAGAGACGCCAAGTGAAGGGTTGAATGTCCGAGGACGGATGATGAGCCATATTTTTTGGCTCATTTTTAGTTCTTTTGAGTCAAGTTAATCGAGTCTTTTTATTTGTTTTCACCTTGCTTGTGTCTGGGAGGGCACATTTGGAGTCTATGGTCAAGTTATGCAGGTGAAACGTGAAAAGACGAACATTTGGAAAGAAATCGTCACATTGAGCAAGTATGCTGGTTGAGCAAGTTAGCCTGACTCGAACACCCATGTCATATTGTCCAAAGTCAGAAAGAGATCAAGACCGAAGCTTGACCAAGTACCGTACGAAGTAAAGAGGTTGGACAAAGATCGGAGTTGACCAGAGACGGACGTTGAGCAAGCAGTGTACGAAGAGTCCTGGAAATCTAAAAGACATCAAAGGGCGACCAGATTCAAAGAAGTATCAAAGTTGGACTCTCATCCAACATTAGTGTCATTGTCCAACACGTCTCTACATCAGATTGAGTCCTATATCTACACGGAATTGGTCAAGGACGCGACAGGATCCCTATTTTTAAGGAAAGGATAAGGATAGAATCTTTTATTTCCTTATCTCAATTAAACTGATCAAGTCAGCGATTTTACTTGGAGCCCAAGACTCCTAGCATCTATAAATACACATCAAGACCTAGAAATCACGGGGCTAACTAAGGACAACAGAGGTTATGAACAACAACACATCAGCCACCCCACCAAAGAAGATCGGAGGAAGAAGAAGACGAGTTCTCCCCGGCTATCGCCTTCGGGCATAGCTGGGCAATTTCGTTTTAATTCATGTTTTTATTTTCGTATTTTAATTTCTGATTATTCAAGACAATTGTTACTTTGATTTCTTAGTTTAATTTAAGCATGTTTTCCTTTTATTTTATTTTATTTATTTTATGTTTGTTCATGCGTAGCTAGTTAATCTGCGCCTGGGCAAGGTCCGAACTTGGTCTGCCTGCTTTCTAAAATACTGAGAGGCTTTCGATTATAGCAACTAACTTAGTTTTATTCCCGATTCAACAGGGTAGTATCTACAGGCATGTTAGGGACTTGGGCAACGTACACTAGCCAGTAGGAAACCCTTTTCACCTAACACACACATACGCGGATCAACGTGCCGGGAGACTGGGCGTCCGCATAGTATTACATGTTGCTGGAGATGTGGTCGTATGACTCGGGTCTGTCCGGGCATGCTATTGGCCATTTCGGGTTCGCTTTGATATTAAGGCAGTTTGGTCAACTTAGACTCATGTCGGCTAACATAGTGTCGAATTGATCAATACTAGGGGTTTTACTTAGAGAGATCTAGTAAGACTTTAAACAGAAAGAGTGAATAAGGGTTGGGGTATTTGCGTGCGTGACAACATAGGGGCGTTTATACTTTAATTGGACAACCTATAACCGAAAGATAAAGCTGTTAGCAAAATCTTAAGTGCCGATGAACAGTAGAAACTTGATCAGGTAGACAAGGTGACGACTGTGCCCAGATGCTCTGTTTTACAGTTTGGTCAGGTTCAGTAGTTGAGTAGTTTATTTTCGTATTGGTCAAGTACAGTAGCTGAGTATTTTATTTTTTGTTATTTTATTTAGTTTGTTTATTATTTGTTTTTAGTTATTCTGGTTGTTCGGTAGTTCACTCATCACTCAAAACTCTTTCAAAAATCGTGACAACCCAAATTGGGCAAAGCCGTGAGAAAATAACAATAAACTCCTCGTGGGATCGACACCTAATACTTACCACTAATACTTGTTGTTGGTGTGAAGCTTTAGGTTTTATAAATTTATTTTGCTCGCTACTCAAACGACGGTAGCGTCAAAATTGGCGCCGTTGCCGGGGAGTTTATATTCCAGTTATTTTCTTTGTGCTATTTGACTTGCGATTTTTTTTGTTTTTGTTCCAGGTTGACCAAAGAGGACATCAAGGAGCAGGACGAGGAAAGCAGGTCAAGCAGCACGTGCAGCCCAGAGACCCACCTTTGCTCAAGATCCAGAGTTGAGCAGAGGACAGAAAAGATGGACGACTTGAACAACCGACGAGTGGAGCAGACATTGAGGGAATTAAATTTCCCTAACTTTTTGGACTTTAAACTTGTGGGCATAACCTTGCCCAACATCACTACAGATTGGTCAATGAAACCCAGTTTTCTGCAGCTGTTGCCCAAGTTCAGCGATATGCCATGGGAGGACCCTCAACTACATTTACGAAATTTTGAGCTAGCATGTGGGACTATACATGCTATGGGCAACCTGACAGAGTACATCCGACTATTAGCTTTTCCCTTCTCCCTTGCCGGCGAGGCAAGAGAATGGCTGTACACCTTGACCAGGGGCGAAATTACAACATGGCAGCAGCTCCAACATCAATTCTTAAAGAAGCACTTCCCCATATCTCGGATCATGCAGATCAAGAAGATGATTTACAACCTCAAAATGGGCACAGGAGAATCTTTCTACGACTATTGGGTACGATTCAATGAGACTCAAGCACTATGCCCATATCGTCTATTTCCGGATCATGAATTGATCCAATACTTCAGATCCGGACTGAGAGGACAAGAAAGAATGATGATTTATGCTGCATGTGGAGGTTCTATTCTCGACAAAACAGCAAGTGAGGCGTTCAAAATATTGAAAGACTTGGCCGAAGGATCCCGTGAAGATGAAGACAACTTGCCCAAGCAGACATCTGCTATGCCCAAGTCTGCCGAAGATAAAATTGATAAACTTTGTGGCACCATCGAGAAACTCGCGGAGATTATGGCCACAAGACCACTCAAAGCAGTCGAAACAAATGAAGTTGATCATGACCAGCGCCCACTACTACACTATGAGGGAAGACACGCAGGTTGCCCAATGCACAGTTATGGGCAAGACAGACAGAATTGCTACGACCAGTATGCCCTGACCAACACACCTAGTTTTGGTTATGGGCATAACAACCACCAAGAGGAGCAACCTGCAACAGAAGAGCAACCTGCCCAAGAGGAGCAACTTGCCCAAGAGCAGAAACTAAATATCATCCAAGTGAGGAAACATGAGGTATTTCATATTGGCATGTTTCAACCATCTGATATTTTAATCCAGACGAGGCAAACTAAGAATAATGGCCGAGAGGAGAGATTGGAGCCAGCCTTTGAACAGGCACCCGAGAAAAAATCGAAGATATTGCCCAAGCACACGAAATATCTCTACTTTGGACAAATGGATACAATCAGTGAGATCAATAGTGATGTTTTAAGTGAAGGTTCAGAAAGGAAGACACAAGGGTTGTTCGCCCAAAATCAGGAAGAGAAGAGCAATTTGCCCCTGACCAACATGCAAGTACACTTTGGTTTGGGCAACACACCAGGCACTTTACATGGATGGATGATGAGCAACTTCACAGATTTACTCAAGTGCCTGAAGGCCTCCTATGGCCATAACGAGGAGAAGCTCAAGCCCTTTCATCGTGAAGAATGGTGATGCATACATCACGTCATGCCCATGACGATAACTAAGGCGCTGACCAGGAGGCAACCTGGTATTTTTTTTGTATAATATTTTAGCTTTATTTTCTTTTATTTTGAATAAAATCGAATAGAGAACTTTGACTTGTCTGAATCCGAAAGGAGAAAGGAATTGTTTGTTTTTGATGTGCATGTCAAGGAGGGCATAAAGGTAGCTGCTTGAGCATACCGCAAAGCTACTTGGTCAACTTTCAGCAGTTTACGTTATAAGATGGATGAGTTCCCTGAAGTCGCAAGGATGACCACTGGAGAGAAGTCAAGGCCTGGAGAGACGTGCCCAAGTTACTGACTGAGGGCGTAGTCCTAAGGCATCAGGGCAACATGTTAAGATGACCTCACAAAGCTGCTGAAATCATTAATGGTCAATTTCACCCATGCTCAATTCAGGTTCTACCTTGACTTTACCTCCTCCTCACTTGCCCTCCCACTTGTTTTTCTTTTATTTCTTTCCCTTCTCTTTTCTTTTGAGTCAAGGGTTGATCTCTTCATTGACACACTTTGCCCAAGGCAAAGTGTGTGAGTGGAGAGGTGCGCCAACGTCGTTTGGAGTCGGAGTTTGTGTCAAGGGAAGTCCCTGCCCAATCTTATTACTATTTCACCCACTTTGCCGGAGGCAAAGTGTGTGAGTGGGGGAACGGGTAGGAGCAACCCCTGTCCTTGGTCGTGTCGCATGCTTGATGAATATACTTGGTCAATTTGAACAGTTTTCAAAATTATTAGTCTATGCATGAGAATTGGGACGATGGAACTGCAATTAGGTAGCCGTGAGATTTGAGCCAACGTTATGAATATATTTCTTTCTTGAGAGTTTGTTTGGAATGCCGTAATGCTGAGGTTTGCCTTATTTCTACTTGTGTGATTTATAGTTGAGTTAAGGTATTAGATGACTTAGGCAATTTTTTTCATTCTTGTCCATAAATAAAGAAGACCCTTGATAGCCCCTTGAGCCTAGCCTGTTCTTTGATCACCTGGGGGACACTCTGACCAACATGAAAACCTGCCCGAGTATGAAAAATGGGCAAGTCAGAAAGAAAGTCTTCAGCCAAAAAAAAAAAAAAAAAAAAAAAAAAACTTGTCAATGGCAGCAAGCAAATCTTGTGAACTGGTTGACCAAGTTAAAAAAAAAAAAAAAAAAAAAAAAAAAAAAAAAAAAAACAACAACTCCTGAAATTAAAGGGTTGTGCTGAGTCCCGTAAGAAGGGGAGTGAATTAGAGGTACGAAAAAAAAAAGTTGCTAAGTAAAATAAGCAACACTGCCTACGGTCAACATGGAGATATGCCCAATACAACCTACACAAACACCCTAAAAAGTCCTGATGATATGCCTAGCTCAACTAAGAATTGTCATAGGATAGAAATCGGTCAAGCCCAGGGCAGAGCGCATTCCAAAACATAATTGAGCGATACACTACCCATACACTGATGAGAGAAACACTTAGGGAGAGAAACCAAAAATCCTATTGCAGTGTCTTGACTATTTTTTATGCATCCCCTGGACTACGATTTTGACTATCTGTTTACTTGCTCAAGGTAATATTCTGAAAACCATGCTATTGTCTTCTTTTTATTTCTTTCCCTCCCTCCCTTGTTTTCTACTTGAGCAGCGCGAGTCATACCACACGCTTGAGGACAAGCGTAATTAAAGTGTGTGCGTGTGATGAGCCATATTTTTTGGCTCATTTTTAGTTCTTTTGAGTCAAGTTAATCGAGTCTTTTTATTTGTTTTCACCTTGCTTGTGTCTGGGAGGGCACATTTGGAGTCTATGGTCAAGTTATGCAGGTGAAACGTGAAAAGACGAACATTTGGAAAGAAATCGTCACATTGAGCAAGTATGCTGGTTGAGCAAGTTAGCCTGACTCGAACACCCATGTCATATTGTCCAAAGTCAGAAAGAGATCAAGACCGAAGCTTGACCAAGTACCGTACGAAGTAAAGAGGTTGGACAAAGATCGGAGTTGACCAGAGACGGACGTTGAGCAAGCAGTGTACGAAGAGTCCTGGAAATCTAAAAGACATCAAAGGGCGACCAGATTCAAAGAAGTATCAAAGTTGGACTCTCATCCAAAATTAGTGTCATTGTCCAACACGTCTCTACATCAGATTGAGTCCTATATCTACACGGAATTGGTCAAGGACGCGGCAGGATCCCTATTTTTAAGGAAAGGATAAGGATAGAATCTTTTATTTCCTTATCTCAATTAAACTGATCAAGTCAGCGATTTTACTTGGAGCCCAAGACTCCTAGCATCTATAAATACACATCAAGACCTAGAAATCACGGGGCTAACTAAGGACAACAGAGGTTATGAACAACAACACATCAGCCACCCCACCAAAGAAGATCGGAGGAAGAAGAAGACGAGTTCTCCCCGGCTATCGCCTTCGGGCATAGCTGGGCAATTTCGTTTTAATTCATGTTTTTATTTTCGTATTTTAATTTCTGATTATTCAAGACAATTGTTACTTTGATTTCTTAGTTTAATTTAAGCATGTTTTCCTTTTATTTTATTTTATTTATTTTATGTTTGTTCATGCGTAGCTAGTTAATCTGCGCCTGGGCAAGGTCCGAACTTGGTCTGCCTGCTTTCTAAAATACTGAGAGGCTTTCGATTATAGCAACTAACTTAGTTTTATTCCCGATTCAACAGGGTAGTATCTACAGGCATGTTAGGGACTTGGGCAACGTACACTAGCCAGTAGGAAACCCTTTTCACCTAACACACACATACGCGGATCAACGTGCCGGGAGACTGGGCGTCCGCATAGTATTACATGTTGCTGGAGATGTGGTCGTATGACTCGGGTCTGTCCGGGCATGCTATTGGCCATTTCGGGTTCGCTTTGATATTAAGGCAGTTTGGTCAACTTAGACTCATGTCGGCTAACATAGTGTCGAATTGATCAATACTAGGGGTTTTACTTAGAGAGATCTAGTAAGACTTTAAACAGAAAGAGTGAATAAGGGTTGGGGTATTTGCGTGCGTGACAACATAGGGGCGTTTATACTTTAATTGGACAACCTATAACCGAAAGATAAAGCTGTTAGCAAAATCTTAAGTGCCGATGAACAGTAGAAACTTGATCAGGTAGACAAGGTGACGACTGTGCCCAGATGCTCTGTTTTACAGTTTGGTCAGGTTCAGTAGTTGAGTAGTTTATTTTCGTATTGGTCAAGTACAGTAGCTGAGTATTTTATTTTTTGTTATTTTATTTAGTTTGTTTATTATTTGTTTTTAGTTATTCTGGTTGTTCGGTAGTTCACTCATCACTCAAAACTCTTTCAAAAATCGTGACAACCCAAATTGGGCAAAGCCGTGAGAAAATAACAATAAACTCCTCGTGGGATCGACACCTAATACTTACCACTAATACTTGTTGTTGGTGTGAAGCTTTAGGTTTTATAAATTTATTTTGCTCGCTACTCAAACGACGGTAGCGTCAACGGACAACTCAGAAATCGAGCCAGAGGTCTCGATCGAAGTCACGACATAGTAACAAAGTTTGCAACTATTGCAAGAAGAAGGGTCACATCAAAGCCGATTGCTACGCCTTGAAAAATAGGTTGGAGAGAGAAGGCGGCAACAACAACAACAACAATAATTCCGGGAAGAGTTCCGGTGAAGTTGGTGTAGCCGAGAATTATTGTGATCTCCTTATGGCTTTGGGTGAGGTCTCCAAATCAAGCGAGGAGTGGATTCTAGACTCGGGATGTACGTTCCACATGTGCCCGAATCGTGAGTGGTTCGAGTCTTTTGAAAAGGTGGAACAAGGTGCGGTGACTATGGGAAACAACGCGTCATGCAAGATCGAAGGGATAGGAAGCATCCGGATCAAGATGTTTGACGGCGCGATCCGCACCCTAAGCGAGGTTAGATTCGTCCCCGGCTTAAAGCGGAATTTAATTTCGCTTAGTACTTTGGAGCTCAATGAAGGTACCGGTATACCGATCCAATCGATATACCGTGTGTGCGGAAGCGTGTAAAGCAATAGATCTACTATGCCATGATCTTAGTGCACACTTAATGTGTATAAGAACACATATAAACATATATATATACACATCCAATATATATATATATATATATATATATATATATAAGGTTCAACGATTACTTACTTTTGTGACGAAGTGATTCGTTGATGTCGTTGAGGTGGTGTTGAGTCGATTGAACCACCTCAAATGGATCAGCAACTTGAAGCTCTCCTTGTGAATGACCTCGTCACTCCTTTGGATCGTCCGGATGTTGAAGCCGCACAAATGGCCCGGCCTCTACGTGTTGCACACGAACCCGGATAATGAACACCTTGCTTGCTTGAGAATTGATCTCCAAGATCACCTCTTTTCTCTCTATTTGAGTGGAATTTCGTGGCTAATGTTGTGATGTGATGAAAATCTGATTTTCATTCATATAATGGCCTCATTATTCACCACATTACTCCCCTTTGTAACCTACAACATAATGGGCATCATAATGCACCATTAACATGCAAAAGGGGTTACAAAGGAGGTGAAAGGTCATGCCACATACACATGCCACTATGCATTGTA
This sequence comes from Euphrasia confusa, assembly GCA_954870475.1. Classification (NCBI taxonomy): domain Eukaryota; kingdom Viridiplantae; phylum Streptophyta; class Magnoliopsida; order Lamiales; family Orobanchaceae; genus Euphrasia; species Euphrasia confusa. Next base: position 13,339,156 of record OX940954.1, read on the forward strand.
TGTGGTCCCACTTGCTTGTGTGGCATGCCATGTCACACTATGTGACATGCATCCATGCAAGCCATGCATCCCATGCATGTGTATTAAATCCACGTAAATATTGATTCTAAATCAATATATTTATCAAGCAATGTATATCAATATCGAGCTCGTGTGTGACCCTGTAGGTATGATTTTATCGATCAATATTATATTGTTCCCAACAATTAATATTATCGAATAATCATTTAACATCCATAGACGACCTTATGACTTTATCGATTGCACACGTAGGATCGAATGACATATCCCAACAATCTCCCACTTGGCCTTCAGAGCCAGTGTGCTGCCAATTTTCTGTTGTCACTTTATGTCTAAGTTTGAACTTGAGGCAAGACTCGAGTCATCCTCAATCGGTTCAAACCTTTCTTGGACTTTGAGACAGACTGTAAAACCAGATTTATCACTATGATACGAATCTGGACGTGGCCACGTATTTTCCACAGTCTCGACTCTCCAAGTGGCCTGTAAGACATGTATCCCATTATAAAATGGAGGACAATCCCATCTTGTCAATCCAAGCTCTCCCACTTGCTTCCTGATATACCCAATAACATGTTTTATAACCTCCTTTTACGAAAGGCGTTTACTTGTATCAAAGTACACCATTTCACAATGGAATCACTCTGGACTACTCAGGTCAGAGGAAATTGCTCGACAGTCAATGAAATAGTATTATGACTCGAAATCTTAAATACTATTCCAGTCGGGTCTGTTCGATCATTAGCTCCCAGCTAATATCTATGTAATTGTACTTGATGTCCCACATCACTAGCCCATGAAGCGGCGCTATAGTACACATTACAATATAGTTCTTTGTATTATCGGTTTGTCCGTACTCGATTATACGAACCAGGAACAACTATATGATTCAAGTATATCAGTTCAACCATTGGGACTTCATTATGCGGTAAGTCGACCTCATAACCCAATTGATATAACTTAATCATTTGGACAATTCATATAAATTAAACCATATTTATATGAAGAATTATGTATTATACATATGAGTGAATGTTTACCAAATCTCCAAAAGTATCTAATACAGTAATAGAAATCACAACCCATCTCTAAGATGTCTGATATCTATTGCAGTCGTGAAAGCCTCATGCTTAAACTGCTGGAGAGGTTTAGAAAACGGGTTTGCAACCTTACCAAAAGTTGCAACTTTATTTTCTCGATGTCTCCACAAAACTATCTCCCATATAATGTGGAACTTCCTGAGCAGCAGTTTTAGACTTGTGGTGCTTCCTAACTCATTGGCTTGCGCGATAACTCTACTATAAATAGAGAGCTATCGGATGGGCTGAGCTAGTTACGCCACCTAGTTCATTCAAGAACTTTCAAATCCTAACTGCCAACATTACTGCATCCAATGCAATACTGTGCTCAGCTTCTGTAGTTTAATCAGCTATATTGCATTGCATGGAACTATTCCAGCAAATATCACCTCTAACCAGACAAAAGATATAACCAGATTAAAATCGGAAATTATCTTAGTCTGTTTTGAAGTTAGCATTCAAACAGCTTGTTAATATCAACTATTTTTGTCTTCCAAAGACAACAAAATATTCTTTAGTCCATCTAAGGTACATAAGAATATTCTTGGCCGCAGTCTAATGCGCCTCACCTGGGTTTCCTTGAAACTGAATCGTCATTCTCAAAGCATACGATACGTCCAGTCGTGTACATATCATGGCGTACATAATAGACCCTATTGCCGAAGCATAAGGAATATTTGCCATCCTTATTTGCTCATCAGGTCCCGAAGGGCACTGACTCTTGCTCAAAGATGTACCATGAGTCATTGGAATGAGACCCTTCTTGGCGTCTTTCATTCTGAACCTGTCAAGCACCTTATCAATATAGGTTGCTTGACTAAGTCCAAGCATCCTTTGCAATCTGTTCCGACAGATCTTGATGCCCAATATGTACTGTGCTTCTCCAAGACCCTTCATTAAAAAACATCTTCCAAGCCATTCTTTAACAGAATTAAGCATAGGAATATTGTTTCCAATAAGGAGTATGTCATCGACATACAACACAATGAATACAACGTAACTCCCACTGATCTTCTTGTAAAACAAGACTCTTGCGAGTTCCTCTGTAATCCAAATCCCGATATGGATTCATTGAACTGAAGATTCCAACTCCGATATGCTTGCTTTAATCCATTAAGATCTATTAAGCTTGCATACTCTCTCAGCCTGATTAGAATCGATAAAACCCTCTGGTTGTGTCATAAACACATCCTCTTCTAGAATCCCATTCAAGAAGGCGGTTTTAACATCCATTTGCCATATCTCATAATCATAATGAGCAGCAATGGCTAAGAGAATCCGAATGGCTTTGATCATAGCAACTGGTGAAAAGCTTTCATCATAATCCACTTTGTGAATTTGATTAAATCCTTTTGCCACCAACCTTGCTTTGAAAACACTAGGTTTTCCATCCATGTCTGTTTTTATCTTGTAAATCCATTTGCATCCAATGGGCCTAGCCCCTTTAAGCAAATCGACCAAGTTCCAAACTTGATTTTCAGACATCAATTCCATTTCGGATTTCATGGCACCCTGCCATTTCTCGGAATCTGGACTCGTCATAGCTTGGGTATAGGTCGAAGGTTCATTGCTTTCTAAAAGCATGATTTCATAGTTCTCGTTTGCCAGAATACCTAAGTATCTGTCAGGTTGAGTTCTAATCCTTTCGGACCTTCGAGGGTTAAGTGTGGTTTCCAAAACCACTGGAGTACTCTCGACCAAGTCTTGAGTATCCATATCAGTTTGTTCTACTTGAACCTCGTTCAAGACAACTGAGCTCCCACTGACTTTCTAGGAAAGATTACTCTTTTCAAGAAAATCACTATCTCGAGCAACAAAATATTGTTCTCAGATAGATCGTAGAATTTGTACCCTCGTGTTTCTTATGGATACCATAAAGAAACTTTTATCCCATTTGAGTTCAAGCTCTATAGAGATAAATCTCGTCAGAGAAGCTTTTAGAACCTCAAATTTTGATGAAAACAATTTAGGGACCCTCCCTTTCCATACCTAGTATGGTGTCTTATCAACAGCTTTTGACAGTGTCTTATTCAGTGTATAAGTTGAAGTTAAGAATTGTGTGTTCCTAAAAGAGACCAGTAGTTCATTTAGACCTCTCATCGAATGGTCGAACTATATCTAATATAGTTTGTTTTCTATTTTCCGAAACATAACCTTCATGTGCTTGTGAACTGATAGGTTCCACATACATCAGTATGGATCATCCCTAATTAATCACTCACATGTTCTCCTTTCTCCAAGAAAGATGACATTGTTATCTTTGTCCATCAAACATCATTTACATGTATCAAATGACTCCAAGTCAAATGATTCTAGAATGCCTTCTAAAAGAAAATTCGTTACATGTTTAGATTTTGATCCAATCAACAATGTTACAGTTATGTCTCATTGAGACTTATTCGATTCGGCCTTTGGTGTTAATGTTATATATGATTTGTTGAGTTTAAAGTATACATAAATAATGTAATAATCGTACCAAAACAAAGAATAGTTCACAATTAAAATAGTTATCAAACTATTTAAATAGTGAAAAACTAATCCATCAGTATCCAATACTGAACCAATATTCATTGTTTATTGAAGGTACGAAAAATACATAGTTATAATACTTAAAACAAAGCCCTAAGGCAAAACAATATCATATGATCATACGGCTAATGCAGCGACATTCGCTCCATTTATCGCCCATAGATCGACATCTCTATTCACCAAACTTATACTTCTATGTAGTTCCTTCACATGCAAATGTGAGAACCACATTTGGCATCCAATACCCAAGAAGTAGAATTTGTGAAGTTTAATGTCTATAACATTAATACCTGAAGATGAAGCAACCCCGTTCTTCACATCTTCATTGAACTTTAGGCAAATTCAATTATTCCCAATAATTGAGTCTCATTCAAATTTCCCATTCAAAATTATCTCAATATCAAAACGTGATAAATCGTAAGTGAAAAATCGAAGTTTTCTAACCAGCGATATTATCATGCAATTGAAGCCCTATCTCTCATAAAATATGAGGGAGCCAACCAGACAATCGACTAACGCCATCCCATGGCTCGAAAGTCTCTAATTTGTGTCATTGATGAACTAAGTGTTTTGGATTAAATCACTCCCCGAGGTGAAAATAATCCTAACTTTAGAATCCATCACATGAAAGACAAATCAGGCATTTGTTTTGAAATTGAATAAAATATGAAATTTTATATGTTTGCAAGTAGTGTCCAACACTTTTGCAGTAGACGCATTGAGATTCCCTAGGAACCCTAGTAGCCTTTTTGCCCATGCTCTTTTGAATACCCTATCCCATATCATAAGAATTTCCCTCTTAGGGTCCTTCTCTATCGCCGGCTCAGCAGCCTTGAGTATCCCTTGGAGCTCACGAAGCGATTTCTTCAAACCATTCATATGGAAAATTTAGCCTAAAGGCATTATAACCATCATGAGATTGAAGTATGAAATCGGTTGCCAAATAATCATCATAGGAAAAATCTAGGCGGTCACTTGAAACAAATAATCCAATCATTTGTTGTACATGTGATTCCATAGATTTCCATTTTTCCAGCCTAGCTGAAGCGATGACCCTGGTCATACCGAACCGCTCAATCTTAGCATATTCCCCGAACATGCTATTGAGTTGTTCAATGATATCTTAGGATGTGGTTATCTAACACATTTTCATTGTCTTCGTATTTGAGGACCATCCTCAAATTACGTTGTGAATCAAGAAAATTTATGTTGTTCAATTTTCATAATCAAGAATTGAACCAAACTTGAATCGAGTTGAAATTAACATGATAAACTACAAAAGAAAGATAAATAAAGTATGTAAACATTCACAAAGCGGTAAACAAATAAGGTTGTCTAACAAGTTACTTATTTATTCCATTTTGTTCAATCGATATCTAATATCGTTGTTCCCTTGAACAAAACGATCCCAAGACCCTCATCTTGCGAATCCTTAAGCCGACTGAGTCCGCACTTAAGAACTCCAAGATAGGTAGACATTCCATGTCAATGACATCTAATGTCACTCTCGGTCGATGAGAGTCCCATTCTCATCTCATGTCTCGATAGCCACGCCTGCAGTGGATCTATCGATGAGAAAACCAAACTCACGTGTAAGGGTCTAACCCTTACTCCCACTTATCCCAAGATAACAAGTAGTACCCCGCTGAGGCGGACCTACCAACTTATGATCGAGGGCTTCATGAGTGTGACGTTTTGGACAAGACATTATACTCATTATTTTTGGGAACTTGCATGCATAGGTTTGTTTATATGTAAGTTGAACATTTATAACATAAAACAACCTATAACTAGCAAAGCAAATAAATACGTAATCGAAAGGCCCCTAGAACCTCACAACTCTCAAAAGAAAACAACAAAAGCAACAAAATAGGCCTTAAACATCTTCTAGACTGGTCCGCGCCCGCCGTTTCAGTTCCGCGCTCGCCGATTTAGGTCAACCTTAGTCCGTACCCCAAAAACCACGAACGGCGCCCGCCGTTTTACAAACGGCGGTCGCCGAACACCACTGGCGGTCGCCGTTTCCAAAACGGCGCCCGCCAAAAGGGTACAAAACAGGCTGACCAAAAAACAGCCTTTCGGCGGTCGCCGTTTCCAAAACGGCGCCCGCCGAATCCATTCGGCGCCCGCCGGAGCACAAACGGCGCCCGCCGTTTTGCTCCAGCAGCCCGGTTTTCGCCCGTTTTGCTTCGTTTTGCTTCGTTTCTTCTCGTTTTCGCCGGAGAGCCGAGATCCACCATCGAACCATGGACCAAGTCCATCGCTTACAAGTTTGAACAATACATATTGAAATAGAAAACCTATCTATTACAAATGATTCCAAGGGACGCAGCCCTCCAAAACTATGGCCAATCGTACGTAAAAAACGACAATTTCATTCACCCGACCACTAACGGTGGCCGGCCTTACATCTAATCACATAATAACAATTAAACATATAATCCAATTATGTTGATTTAACCTTCGTGTCCAACACAAAAGTGTGCACGAGCCCTAGGCTCTGATACCAATTGAAGGTACCGGTATACCGATCCAATCGATATACCGTGTGTGCGGAAGCGTGTAAAGCAATAGATCTACTATGCCATGATCTTAGTGCACACTTAATGTGTATAAGAACACATATAAACATATATATATACACATCCAATATATATATATATATATATATATATATATATATATATATATATATATATATATATATATATATATATATATATATATATATATATATAAGGTTCAACGATTACTTACTTTTGTGACGAAGTGATTCGTTGATGTCGTTGAGGTGGTGTTGAGTCGATTGAACCACCTCAAATGGATCAGCAACTTGAAGCTCTCCTTGTGAATGACCTCGTCACTCCTTTGGATCGTCCGGATGTTGAAGCCGCACAAATGGCCCGGCCTCTACGTGTTACACACGAACCCGGATAATGAACACCTTGCTTGCTTGAGAATTGATCTCCAAGATCACCTCTTTGCTCTCTATTTGAGTGGAATTTCGTGGCTAATGTTGTGATGTGATGAAAATCTGATTTTCATCCATATAATGGCCTCATTATTCACCACATTACTCCCCTTTGTAACCTACAACATAATGGGCATCATAATGCACCATTAACATGCAAAAGGGGTTACAAAGGAGGTGAAAGGTCATGCCACATACACATGCCACTATGCATTGTATGTGGTCCCACTTGCTTGTGTGGCATGCCATGTCACACTATGTGACATGCATCCATGCAAGCCATGCATCCCATGCATGTGTATTAAATCCACGTAAATATTGATTCTAAATCAATATATTTATCAAGCAATGTATATCAATATCGAGCTCGTGTGTGACCCTGTAGGTATGATTTTATCGATCAATATTATATTGTTCCCAACAATTAATATTATCGAATAATCATTTAACATCCATAGACGACCTTATGACTTTATCGATTGCACACGTAGGATCGAAGGACATATCCCAACACTCAAGGGTTACTCATTCACCGGAGAAGGTGGAGTCGTGAAGGTGGCCAGCGGTTCGTTGGTCGTTATGAGAGGTGAACGTAAGTCGAATAGGCTTTATGTTCTTGAAGGTACCACGGTGAAAGGCGAAGTAGCCGTGGGTGATTCCAAGGTCCAGGATGTCGATACGACGAGACTTTGGCATATGCGTCTAGGGCATATGAGTGATTACGGAATGGCCGAGTTGAGTAGACAACGGCTTCTTGGGGATAAGGGCTTGTCGAAGTTGGAGTTCTGTGAGCAGTGCGTCTTTGGGAAGCAAACGAGGGTGAATTTCACCACTGGCGCTCACACGACAAAAGAAATACTCGGGTATGTCCATTCCGATCTATGGGGACCATCCCCGGTCCCCTCCACTGGAGGTTCTTCCTACATGCTTACCATCATCGATGACTATTCCCGAAAGGTTTGGTCGTTCTTCTTAAAGTACAAGAGCGACGTGTTTTCTACCTTCAGAGATTGGAAGGTGATGATAGAGAAACAAACCGGGAAAGTCGTGAAGAACCTACGTACGGACAACGGCCTAGAATTTGTGTCCGAAGAATTCAACCAATTTTGTAAGGGTTCGGGGATTGTGAGGCACCACACTGTGAGATACACGCCCCAGCAAAACGGAGTAGCCGAGAGGATGAATCGCACGATTATGGACAAGGTACGTTGCTTGTTAGCAACTTCTGGGTTGAGTAAAGGTTTTTGGGCTGAAGCGGCTTCTTTAGCATGTTACCTTATCAACCGATCCCCGTCCATGGCGATTAACAAGAAGACTCCACAAGAGTTGTGGAAGGGATCTCCGGCGAATTATGAGGACTTGAGGGTGTTTGGGTGTCCGGCCTACATGTATGTCAACGACGGGAAATTGAGTGCACGTTCTAAGAAGTGCATATTCGTTGGCTTTAAGGAAGGAGTTAAAGGATACAAACTTTGGTGTCCAGAGACGAAGAAGATCATTCTAAGCCGTGATGTAGTCTTTGATGAGGCTTCTATGATTGGTGATCGGGCGTCTAAAGGGAATCTCGAGGTTCCAAGTACTCCTACTGAGGTGGAGCCGGACAGGGTGCAAGAGGAAGATGATGGGTCAAGTTCCCCGACCGATGAGACGAGTAGTTCGACTACTCCGGAAGATCCAAAAGAGGTGGAGCCGCAATGCATAGCTAGAGATAGGCCAAGGCGAGAGACTCGACCACCTAGAAGGTTAGCCGAGTATGAGTTGGTCGCTTATGCCTTGAGTGTAGCCGATGATGTTGATTCGTATGAGGAGCCTTCCTCATATGAAGAGGCGGTTACTTGTGATGACTCGGGCAAGTGGATGCTAGCTATGCAAGAAGAGATGGAGTCTCTTCATAAGAATGACACTTGGGAGTTGGTTGATCTCCCTAAAGGCAAGAAAGCCATCAAGTACAAATGGATCTTCAAGAAGAAGGAGGGCATCCCTGGGGTTGAGGACGAGAGATATAAGGCGAGATTGGTGGCTAAAGGTTTTAGTCAAATTCCCGGAGTAGATTTCAATGATGTGTTTTCACCGATGGTCAAGCATAGCTCGATTCGGGCAATTCTAGGCATTGTGGCAATGCATGATTTGGAGCTTGAGCAAATGGATGTGAAGACGGCCTTTCTACATGGGGAGCTCGATGAAAATATCTACATGGTCCAACCCGAGGGGTTCGAGGGTTCAAACCAAGGAAACAAGGTGTGTTTTCTCAAGAAGTCCTTATATGGTTTGAAACAGTCTCCTAGACAATGGTATAAACGTTTCGACACGTTTATGATCAAGAATGGTTTCCGAAGGAGCTCTTATGATAGTTGTGTGTATTTCCGGAAAGTCCGTGATGGGTCTTTATTTTATCTTCTCCTCTACGTCGACGATATGTTGATAGCGACTAAGGATAAGTCGGAGGTGGAGAGAGTCAAGGCACAACTTAGTAAGGAGTTCGAGATGAAGGATCTAGGTGCGGCAAAGAAGATCCTTGGTATGGAAATCACTAGAGATCGAAGAGATGGCAAGTTGTATCTGAAGGTACCGGTATACCGATCCGATCGATATACCGTGTGTGCGGAAGCGTGTAAAGCATATAAATCTATCATGCTTGGATCTTAGTGCACACATAATGTGTATAAGAACACATAAAAATATATATATATACACATCCAATATATATATAAATATAGGGATCAACGAGTTCTTACATTTGGTGATCGTTGAAATTGGTTAAGGTGGTGTTGAGTAGATTGAACCACCTTAATGGATCAGCCACGGATTGTTAACCTCTGGAATGACCCCGTCACGCCTTTGGATCGCCCGGATGTTGAAGCCGCACAAATGGCCCGGCCTCTACGTGTTGCACACGAACCCGGATGATGACTTGCTTGATTGATCGAGTTGATTCTCCAAGAACAACCTCTTTTCTCTCTCTCTTTTGTGAATTTCGTGGGTGAAAAATTATGCTGAAAAATCAGCATTTGTTCACCTTAAAATGCCATCAAAACCCCTTTGTAACCTCCTCCTTAATGGTGATATTGATGCCCCATCATTATCACACATTAAGGTGTGATTATGGTGAATTTGAATGGACATTTCCACCTCATTATGCCACATGACATTAGATGGTCCCACTTGCTTGTGTGGCATGCCATGTCACACTATGTGACATGCATCCATGCAAGCCATGCATCCCATGCATGTGTATTAAATCCACGTAAATATTGATTCTAAATCAATATATTTATCAAGCAACGTACATCATCTTTGAGTCCGTGTGTGACCCTGTAGGTATGATTTATCGATCAATATTATATTGTTCCCAACAAATAATATTATCAAATAATCATTTAACATCCATAGACGACCTTATGACTTTATCGATTGCACACGTAGGATCGAAGGACATATCCCAACAGTATCTTGGCCAAAAGGGGTACATAGAGAAGGTGCTACGTCGATTCAACCTTGAGAATTCGAACCCGGTAAGTACTCCCCTTGGAACACAATTTAGACTTACCTCTGCTTACTCTCCGACTATGGAGAAGGACATCGAGGATATGGATCGAGTCCCTTATTCCAATGCCGTTGGGTCCTTGATGTATGCAATGGTGTGTACTCGTCCGAATTTGGCCCACGCCGTGAGTGCCGTGAGTCGGTATATGGCGAATCCCGGAAGAGAGCATTGGAAGGCGGTGCAGTGGGTGTTGCGCTATTTGAGAGGTACGTCTAACAAGAAGTTGGTGTTCGGGAGGAATCAAGATGATGTGCAAGGGTTCGTGGATTCCGACTATGGCGGTGATCTAGATAAAAGAAGATCTCTTACCGGGTATGTTTTTACCATTGGTGGGTGTGCTATAAGTTGGAAAGCTATCTTGCAAAGTATGGTGGCCTTATCGACTACCGAGGCGGAGTATATGGCGGTCACCGAGGCTTGCAAGGAGGCGTTGTGGTTGAGAGGTTGGTTTAGAGAGCTCTTGAAGAGTTCTAAGACGACGTCTATCTTTTGTGATAGTGAAAGTGCTATTTGTCTCACAAAAGATCAAGTGTTCCATGAGAGAACAAAGCACATTGATATTCGGTATCATTTTGTCCGTGAGGTGATCGACTCTCCAAGTGGCCGGTAAGACATGTATCCCATTATAAAATGGAGGACAGACTGTAAAACCAGATTTATCACTATGATACGAATCTGGACGTGGCCACGTATTTTCCACAGTCTCGACTCTCCAAGTGGCCGGTAAGACATGTATCCCATTATAAAATGGAGGACAATCCCATCTTGTCAATCCAAGCTCTTCCACTTGCTTCCTGATATACCCAATAACAAGTTTTATAACCTCCTTTTACGAAAGGCGTTTACTTGTATCAAAGTACACCATTTCACAATGGAATCACTCTGGACTACTCAGGTCAGAGGAAATTGCTCGACAGTCAATGAAATAGTATTATGACTCGAAATCTTAAATACTATTCCAGTCGGGCCTGTTCGATCATTAGCTCCCAGCTAATATCTATGTAATTGTACTTGATGTCCCACATCACTAGCCCATGAAGCGGCGCTATAGTACACATTACAAACTGGTTTATTGTATTATCGGTTTGTCCGTACTCGATTATACGAACCAGGAACAACTATATGATTTAAGTATATCAGTTCAACCATTGGGACTTCATTATGCGGTAAGTCGACCTCATAACCCAATTGATATCACTTAATCATTTGGACAATTCATATAAATTAAACCATATTTATATGAAGAAACATGTATTATACATATGAGTGAATGTTTACCAAATCTCCAAAAGTATCTAATACAGTAATAGAAATCACAACCCATCTCTAAGATGTTTGATCTCTATTGCAGTTGTGAAAGCCTCAAACTTAAACTGCTGGAGAGGTTTAAAAAGCGGGTTTGCAACCTTACCAAAAGTTGCAACTTTATTATCTCGATGTCTCCACAAAACTATCTCCCAGATAATGTGGAACTTCCTGAGCACCAGTTTTAGACTTGTGGTGCTTCCTAGCTCATTGGCTTGCGCGATAACTCTACTATAAATAAAAAATTATCGGATGGGCTAAGCTAGTTACGCCACCTAGTTCATTCAAGAACTTTCAAATCTTAACTGACAACATTACTGCATCCAATGCAATACTGTGCTCAGCTTCTGTAGTTTAATCAGCTATATTGCATTGCATGGAACTATTCCAGCAAATTTCACCTCTAACCAGACAAAAGATATAACCAGATTAAAATCGGAAATTATCTTAGTCTGTTTTGAAGTTAGCAGTCAAACTGCTTGTTAATATCAACTCTTTTTGTCTTCCAAAGACAACAAAATATTCTTTAGTCCATCTAAGGTACATAAGAATACTCTTGGCCGCAGTCTAATGCGTCTCACCTGGGTTTCCTTGAAACCGAATCGTCATGCTCAAAGCATACAATACGTCCAGTCGTGTACATATCATGGCGTACATTATAGACCCTATTGCCGAAGCATAAGGAATATTTGCCATCCTCATTTGCTCATCAGGTCCCGAAGGGCACTGACTCTTGCTCAAAGATGTACCATGAGTCATTGGAATGAGACCCTTCTTGGCGTCTTTCATTCTGAACCTGTCAAGCACCTTATCAATATAGGTTGCTTGACTAAGTCCAAACATCCTTTTCGATCTGTTCCGACAGATCTTGATGCCCAATATGTACTGTGCTTCTCCAAGATCCTTCATTGAAAACCATCTTCCTAGCCATTCTTTAACAGAATTAAGCATAGGAATATTGTTTCCAATAAGGAGTATCTCATCGACATACAACACAACGAATACAACGTAACTCCCACTGACCTTCTTGTAAACACAAGAGTCTTCCATGTTCTTTTGAAATCCAAACTCTTGTATGGATTCATCGAACCGAAGATTCCAGCTCCGAGATGCTTGCTTTAATCCATATATGGATCTATTAAGCTTGCATACTCTCTCAGCCTGATTAGGATCGATAAAACCCTCTGGTTGTGTCATAAACACATCATTTTCTAGAATCCTATTCAAGAAGGCGGTTTTAACATCTATTTTCCATATCTCATAATCATAATGAGCTACAATGGCTAAGAGAATCCGAATGGATTTAATCATAGCAACTGGTGAAAAGGTTTCATCATAATCCACCCCGTGAATTTGTTTATATCCTTTTGCCACCAACCTTGCTTTGAAAACACTATGTTTTCCATTCATGTCTGTTTTTATTTTGTAAATCCATTTGCATCCAATGGGCCTAGCCCATTTAGGCAAATCGACCAAGTTCCAAACTTGAGTTTCAGACATTGATTCCATTTTCGGATTTCATGGCACCCTGCCATTTCTCGGAATTTGGACTCGTCACAACTTGGATATAGGTCGAAGGTTCATTGCTTTCTAAAAGCATGACTTCATAGTTCTCGTTTGTCAGAATACCTAAGTATCTGTCAGGTTGAGTTCTAATCCTTCCGGACCTTCGAGGGTTAGGTGTGTTTTCCAAAACCACTGGAGCACTCTCGACTTGTTCTTGAGTGTCCATCTCAGTTTGATCTTCTTGAACCTCGTTCAATTCAACTGAGCTCCCACTTACTTTCTTGGAAAGATATTCCTTTTCAAGAAATACACCATCTCGAGCAACAAAGTCTTTGTTCTCAGATTGGTTGTAAAAGTGGTACCCTCGTGTTTCTTTTGGATAATCAACAAAGAAACATTTATCCGATTTGGGTTCAAGCTTTGTTGAAATATTTCTCTTCACATAAGCTTCACATCCCCAAACCTAGATATAAGACAAGTTAGGGACCTTCCCTTTCCATACTTCGTATGGTGTCTTATCAACAGCTTTTGACGGTGTCCTATTCAGTGTATAAGTTGAAGTCTAGAATTATGTGTTCCCAAAAGAGACCAGTAGTTCATTTAGACCTCTCATCGAATGGTCGAACTATATCTAATATAGTTTGTTTTCTCGAAACATAACCTTCATGTGCTTGTGAACTGATAGGTTCCACATACATCAGTATGGATCATCCCTAATAAATCACTTACATGTTCTCCTTTCTCCAAGAAAGATGACATTGTTATCTTGTCCATCACACATCATCCACATGTATCAAATGACTCCAAGTCAAATGAATCTAGAATGCATTCTAAAAGAAGATTCGTTACATATTTAGATGTTGATTTGACCTAATCAACAATGTTATAGTTATGTCTCATTGAGACTTATTCGATTCGGCCTTTAGTGTTAATGTTATATATGATTTGTCAAGTTTAAAGTATACATAAACAATATAATAATCGTACCAAAACAAAGAATAATTCACAATTAAAATAGTTACCAAACTATTTAATAGTGAAAAATTAATCCATCAGTATCCAATACTGAACCAATATTCAGTGTTTATTGAAGGTACGAAATTACATAGTTATAATACTAAAACAAGGCCCTAAGGCAAAACAACATCATATGATCATACGGCTAATGCAGCGACCTTCGCTCCATTTCTTGCCCGTAGATAGACATCTCTATTCACCAAACTTATACTTCTATGTAGTTCCTCCACATAAAAATGTGAGAACCACATTTGGCATCCAATACCCAAGAAGTAGAATTTGTGAAGTTTAATGTCTATATCATTAATACTTGAAGATGAAGCAACCCCGTTCTTCACATCTTCTTTGAACTTTGGGCAAATTCAATTATTCCCAATAATCGAGTCTCATTCAAATTTCCCATTCAAAATTATCTCAATGTCAAAACGTGATAAATCGTAAGTGAAAAATCGAAATTTTCTAACCAGCGATATTATCATGCAATTGAAGCCCTATCTCTCATAAAATATGAGGGAGCCAACCAGACAATCGATTCACGCCATCCAATGGCTCGAAAGTCTCTAATTTGTGTCATTGATGAACTTAAGTGTTTTGGATTAAATCACTCCCCGAGGTGTAAATAATCATAACCTTAGAATCCATCATATGAAAGACAAATTAGGCATTTGTTTTGAAATTGAATAAAATATGAACTTTTATATGTTTGCAAGTAGTGTCCAACACTTTTGCAAAGACGCATTGAGATTCCCTAGGAACCCTAGTAGCCTTCTTGCCCCTGCTCTTTTGAATACCCTATCCCATATCATAAGAATTTCCCTCTTAGGGTCCTTCTCTATCGCCGGCTCAGCAGCCTTGAGCATCCCGTGGAGCTCACGAAGCGATTTCTTCAAACCATTCATATGGAAAATTTAGCCTAAAGGCATTATAACCATCATGAGATTGAAGTATGAAATCGGTTGCCAAATAATCATCATAGGAAAAATCTAGGCGGTCACTTGAAACAAATAATCCAATCATTTGTTGCACATGTGATTCCATAGATTTCCATTTTTCCAGCCTAGCTGAAGCGATGACCCTGGTCATACCGAACCGCTCAATCATAGTATGTTCCCCGAACATGCTATTGAGTTGTTCAATGATATCATAGGAATTGGTAATCTAACACATTCTCTTTGTATTCGTATTTGAGGACCATCCTCAAATTACGTTGTCAATCAAGAAAATTTGTGTTGTTCAATTTTTCACAATCAAGAATTGAACCAAACTTGAATTGAGTTGATATTTAACATGATAAACTACAAAAGAAAGATAACTAAAGTATGTAAACATCCACAAAGCGGTAAACAAATAAGGTTGTCTATCAAAATTACTTATTTGTTACATTTTGTTCAATCGATATCTAATATCGTTGTTCCCTTAAACAAAACAATCCCAAGACCCTCATCTTGCGAATCCTTAAGCCGACTGAGTCCGCACTTAAGAAACTCCAAGATAGGTAGACATCCCATGTCAATGACATCTAATGTCACTCTCGGTC
The DNA here is from genome assembly GCA_954870475.1 of Euphrasia confusa. NCBI lineage: Eukaryota > Viridiplantae > Streptophyta > Magnoliopsida > Lamiales > Orobanchaceae > Euphrasia > Euphrasia confusa. Next base: position 13,354,665 of record OX940954.1, read on the forward strand.
GATGAGAGTCCCATTCTCATCTCATGTCTCGATAGCCACGCCTGCAGTGGATCTATCGATGAGAAAACCAAACTCACGTGTAAGGGTCTAACCCTTACTCCCACTTATCCCAAGATAACAAGTAGTACCCAGCTGAGGCGGACCTACCAACTTATGATCGAGGGCTTTATGGGTGTGATGTTTTGGACAAGACATTATACTCATTATTTTGGGAACTTGCATGCATAGGTTTGTTTATATGTAAGTTGAACATTTATAACATAAAACAACCTATAACTAGCAAAGCAAATAAATACGAAATCGAAAGGCCCCTAGAACCTCACAACTCTCAAACGAAAAGATTAAAAGCAACAAAATAGGCCTTGAACATCTTCTGGACTGGTCCTCGCCCTCCGTTTTAGTTCCGTGCCCTCCGATTTTGGTCAAAACAAGTCATTACCTCAAAAACCACGAACAGCGCCCGCCGTTTTACAACCAGCGGTCGCTGAACACCACCGGCGGTCGCCGTTTCCAAAACGGCGCCCGCCGAAAAGGCAAAAAACCCATCTGCCCCAAAAAAGGCCTTTCGGCGGTCGCCGTTTCCAAAACGGCGCCCGCCGAATAAAAACGGCGCCCGCCGGAGCTCAAACGGCGACCGCCGTTTGGCTCCAGCAGCCCGGTTTGCTTCGTTTTGCTTCGTTTGGCTTCGTTTCTTCTCGTTTTCGCCGGAGAGCCGAGATCCTCCATCGAACCATGGATCAAGTCCATCGCTTACAAGTTTGAACAATACAAATTGAAATAGAAAACCTATCTATTACAAATGATTCCAAGGGACGCAGCCCTCCAAAACTATGGCCAATCGAAACGTAAAAAACACGATTCATCCACCCGACCACTATCGGTGGCCGGCCTTACATCTAATCACATAGATTCAAATAAACAAGTAATCCAATTATGTTGATTTAACCTTCGTGTCCAACACAAAAGTGTGCACGAGCCCTAGGCTCTGATACCAATTGAAGGTACCGGTATACCGATCCGATCGATATACCGTGTGTGCGGAAGCGTGTAAAGCATATAAATCTATCATGCTTGGATCTTAGTGCACACATAATGTGTATAAGAACACATAAAAATATATATATATATACACATCCAATATATATATATAAATATAGGGATCAACGAGTTCTTACATTTGGTGATCGTTGAAATTGGTTAAGGTGGTGTTGAGTAGATTGAACCACCTTAATGGATCAGCCACGGATTGTTAACCTCTGGAATGACCCCGTCACGCCTTTGGATCGCCCGGATGTTGAAGCCGCACAAATGGCCCGGCCTCTACGTGTTGCACACGAACCCGGATGATGACTTGCTTGATTGATCGAGTTGATTCTCCAAGAACAACCTCTTTTCTCTCTCTCTTTTGTGAATTTCGTGGGTGAAAAATTATGCTGAAAAATCAGCATTTGTTCACCTTAAAATGCCATCAAAACCCCTTTGTAACCTCCTCCTTAATGGTGATATTGATGCCCCATCATTATCACACATTAAGGTGTGATTATGGTGAATTTGAATGGACATTTCCACCTCATTATGCCACATGACATTAGATGGTCCCACTTGCTTGTGTGGCATGCCATGTCACACTATGTGACATGCATCCATGCAAGCCATGCATCCCATGCATGTGTATTAAATCCACGTAAATATTGATTCTAAATCAATATATTTATCAAGCAACGTACATCATCTTTGAGTCCGTGTGTGACCCTGTAGGTATGATTTATCGATCAATATTATATTGTTCCCAACAAATAATATTATCAAATAATCATTTAACATCCATAGACGACCTTATGACTTTATCGATTGCACACGTAGGATCGAAGGACATATCCCAACAGTATCTTGGCCAAAAGGGGTACATAGAGAAGGTGCTACGTCGATTCAACCTTGAGAATTCGAACCCGGTAAGTACTCCCCTTGGAACACAATTTAGACTTACCTCTGCTTACTCTCCGACTATGGAGAAGGACATCGAGGATATGGATCGAGTCCCTTATTCCAATGCCGTTGGGTCCTTGATGTATGCAATGGTGTGTACTCGTCCGAATTTGGCCCACGCCGTGAGTGCCGTGAGTCGGTATATGGCGAATCCCGGAAGAGAGCATTGGAAGGCGGTGCAGTGGGTGTTGCGCTATTTGAGAGGTACGTCTAACAAGAAGTTGGTGTTCGGGAGGAATCAAGATGATGTGCAAGGGTTCGTGGATTCCGACTATGGCGGTGATCTAGATAAAAGAAGATCTCTTACCGTGTATGTTTTTACCATTGGTGGGTGTGCTATAAGTTGGAAAGCTATCTTGCAAAGTATGGTGGCCTTATCGACTACCGAGGCGGAGTATATGGCGGTCACCGAGGCTTGCAAGGAGGCGTTGTGGTTGAGAGGTTGGTTTAGAGAGCTCTTGAAGAGTTCTAAGACGACGTCTATCTTTTGTGATAGTGAAAGTGCTATTTGTCTCACAAAAGATCAAGTGTTCCATGAGAGAACAAAGCACATTGATATTCGGTATCATTTTGTCCGTGAGGTGATCGCCCGAGGCGATATTAAGGTGAGTAAGATTAGTACTCACGACAATCCGGCGGACATGTTGACGAAGAGTTTACCCGCAACCAAGTTTGAGCTTTGCTCTAGCTTGGTTGGACTTCGATCGAGAGATTAAGCCCTTAGGGGCTTTTGGAGGAAGACGGAAGGCGAAGGAAGTTCGCGGTTTAGTGCCAAGGTGGAGATTTGTTGAGTTTGCCACAAAACCGAGAAGGAGACGACGCTGAACAGGTTCAGCGACCGCTGGTTGTCAAACAACGGTCGCCGGTGAAGTCCCGCGCTCGCGGGAGAGGCGACAGCGGTCGCCGTTGCATCACCTGAAGGATCGAAGTTCGATCACTGGTTCAGCGCTCGCCGGACAAGGGGCAGCGCCCGCTGAAGGGTGTTCAGCGACCGCCGTTTTGGAAACGGCGGTCGCCGTTTTGTGTCTCGATATCAAAATCGGGACTGCCAAGAATTGGGGGTTTCGGCGACCGCCGATGGCTTTTCAGCGCCCGCCAAATTGGACCAGCGACCGCTGGCTTGCAAACAGCGGTCGCCATTTTTCTCCAGCGCGAGGAATTTTTGGAAAGTCCTATTTTTGGTCCGTTTAGGTTTCCTTCTCCTACCAGGCATGCTATGGGCGAGAATTAATGTTTCCATACATTAATTAGGTCTCTCCCCTATATAAAGAGAGCTACTCCATAGGCATAAACACATCAATTATAATTCTATAGCTATTGCGTGAGATTTGAGGGTTTAGAGCGTATATCATCCTTGTAATCGTGAAGCAATATTATAGTGAATTGTTCGTCGTTCCTCCCGTGGTTTTTCCCAGTTGGGTTTCCACGTAAATTCTTGTCTTCTCTATTTTATTGTTGATTTCTTTTCTTCGGTATTCTTGTTTTCTTCATACTATACATCGTCCGATCGTCAACACTAATTTTTTACAATGGTGAAATGTCACACTTTGAATGATCGGTTTTTTTGGTCTTGTTGCATTTCAATTCAACGCAGATCCTTGAAAGGCATTACACCAGTTATATTTTCGGGGCTTTCGTCGGAAAAGCTAACTGGAACTGGATTCGAGTACGAATACGGGATCGAGGAAATGTTTGATGGAGCAATTCAAAGTTGCAGGGAAAGGGGTCTTCTTCTCTAGTGAATTATCGAAATATTTTGACTCTTTGATACAAGTGAAATCATACTTCTTTTATTTTTAGCAATGAATTTCCTATTGTCAAATTTCAAATGGGGATGTTCAAGTGCGGTCCCACGCCTAGCGCACACAAACGAGAGCGGGAGCCCGAATAAGCACTAGAGAGCCTCATTCTAACTCAAAACCATATGGTACTAAGTAGGAGAACTTCCTAGGCTTATAATATAGACTCCCCTCTCACAATTATTCAATGTGGGACAACTCACAAGTGGCCTTCAACACACCCCCTCCACTTGTGAGTCCTAGTCAAAGGGTGGTTATAACCACTCACAAACAGGATCGAAACCTGCTCTGATACCATGTCAAATTTCAAATGGGGGTGTTCAAGTGCGGTCCCACGCCTAGCGCACAGACGAGAGCGGGAGCTTGAATATGCACTAGAGAGCCTCAATCTAACTCAAAACCATATGGTACTAAGTAGGAGAGCTCCCTAGGCTTATATCATAGACTCCCCTCTCACAATTATTCGATGTGGGACAACTCACAAGTGGCCTTCAACACACCCCCTCCACTTGTGAGTCCTAGTCAAAGAGTGGTTATAACCACCCTTTGACTAGGACTCACAAGTGGAGGGGGTGTGTTGAAGGCCACTTGTGAGTTGTCCCACATCGAATAATTGTGAGAGGGGAGTCTATGATATAGGCCTAGGAAGTTCTCCTACTTAGTACCATATGGTTTAGAGTTAGAAAGAGGCTCTCTAGTGCATATTCAAGCTCCCGCTCTCGTCTGTGCGCTAGGCGTGGGACCGCACTTGAACACCCCCATTTGAAATTTGACATGGTATCAGAGCAGGTTTCGATCCTGTTTGTGAGTGGTTATAACCACCCTTTGACTAGGACTCACAAGTGGAGGGGGTGTGTTGAAGGCCACTTGTGAGTTGTCCCACATTGAAAGTTTGAGAGAAAGGAGTATATTACGTCCATACATCTTTATATGGTTACGTCCATAGATTTTTATATGGTTTCGCCCATAGATTTTTATATGGTTTCGCCCATACATCTTTATATGGTTTCGCCCATAAATTTTTATATGGTTTCGCCCATAGATTTTTATATGGTTATGCCCATAGATTTTAAAATTCGTTGACAAACTCTCGATGCTTCTTGCTGTACCATCGTGAGTTTGAGGGGGAGTGTTAGAATATATTAGTTATTATATTATGGTTTACCTTTTGTTTATAGGATTAGGGTTTACCTTTTGTTTGTAGGATTAGGGTTTACCTTTTGTTTTGGCTATATAAAGCCTCTCTCTTGTATATTTTAGATCACGCTTATTTTGTTCTAAAAAAAAAAGTTGTCCCACATCGAATAATTGTGAGAGGGGAGTCTATGATATAAGCCTAGGGAGCTCTCCTACTTAGTACCATATGGTTTTGAGTTAGATTGAGGCTCTCTAGTGCATATTCAAGCTCCCGCTCTCGTCTGTGCGCTAGGCGTGGGACCGCACTTGAACACCCCCATTTGAAATTTGACATGGTATCAGAGCAGGTTTCGATCCTGTTTGTGAGTGGTTATAACCACCCTTTGACTAGGACTCACAAGTGGAGGGGGTGTGTTGAAGGCCACTTGTGAGTTGTCCCACATTGAATAATTGTGAGAGGGGAGTCTATATTATAAGCCTAGGAAGTTCTCCTACTTAGTACCATATGGTTTTGAGTTAGAATGAGGCTCTCTAGTGCATATTCGGGCTCCCGCTCTCGTGTGTGCGCTAGGCGTGGGACCGCACTTGAACACCCCCATTTGAAATTTGACACCTATATAGTACTATTTTTTTAATATATATTTTAATTAATTATAAAAAGAATGAATATTAGTATAATTATAAATAGGAGCTTAGGTACCGTTGGAGGAAATTAAGCGTTCCCACAAATACAACGGCCTTCTTTTCCCTTCAAAACGCACCGCCACTTCCACAACTCTCTCTGAATTTCAATATTAATAATAACAATAATATATCGAAAACTAATTCGCAATTGTATGTGATCGATCGGAAAAAATGTCGTTCTCCGACTCGGAATCCTCTCACGAGTACAAGACCTTCCGCCAAATCAGCCGCGACCGTAATTTCATTCTTCCTTTATTGTTTTTCGGTGAATTTTATGATCAACAGGGCTATTGTACGAAATGCTCCAGCAGTCAATGTCTAAATCAGATCCACGATCCTCGTGGAAGGTATATGTGTTCCTATGGATTATTATTATATATTGTTCATAAGTTGATCCCTCCGTTTTAGTTTGTGTTTCTCGAAACGGTGATTACACGCAGGTACTAATCATGGACAAAGTCACGCTAAAAGTGATGTCCCATTCGTGCAAAATGGCCGATATAACCGACCAAGGAGTTTCACGTAAGCACTTTCTTCGCATCACTTTATGTTTGATCAATCTGTTATATATCCCACGTCGATTGAAAATAAATCATAAAACTCAAATATAAATTGAATTACCTTATCACTTTAACAAGGTCTTTTAAGGTATTATTGACTCAACTTCGACACATACGTGCAGTGGTCGAAGACCTTTTCAGAAGACGAGAGCCTCTCCCTTCGATGGACGCCATTTACTTCATGCAACCTTCCAAGGAAAAGTATATATTGTCGTCGTTCTTCAATCGTTACGCACAATTACTTTCGTATCTCTTCTAATGCTTATTATATTTCTTCTATCTCTGTCAGTGTCGTCATGTTCTTGTCCGACATGTCGGGAAGAGAACCGTTGTACAGAAAGTACGTATGTCCGATTGTTTTCATCCTTCAAGTCTCGATAGAATCTGCTTTTATACATTTTTATTGTCTTGATGTGTAGAGCGTACGTGTACTTCAGTTCGCCCGTACCTAAAGACCTCCTGAGTCGCATCAAGAACGACATGAGCGTTTTACCTCGCATCGGTGCTTTAAGAGAGGTACAAAACAATCTTTATAATGTTTTTTCCAATATAATTCTCGTTTTTTTCTTTCATAATGTGTTTTTACACTCGCAGATGAACTTGGAGTACTTTTCCATAGACAGTCAGGCATTCATAACCGATCACGACAGAGCGCTCGAAGAGCTCTTCGCCGAGAACGCCGAAAACAGCCGCAAATTCGACGCGTGCTTGAACATAATGGGCATGAGAATTGCTACCGTTTTCGCTTCTTTGAAGGAATTCCCGTTTGTGCGGTATAAAGCTTCAAAGGGCCTCGACGAGACCACGGCCACCAGCCGGGATTTGATTCCCACGAAGCTGGCTACAATAATCTGGAACACCATTTCGAACTACAAAACTTCCATCCCCAACTTCCCGACAACCGAGACGTGCGAGCTACTCATAGTTGACAGGTCGATTGACCAAATCGCCCCTGTCATACACGAATGGACGTACGACGCAATGTGCCACGATTTGCTCGACCTCGACGGAAACAAATACGTGCAAGAGGTACATTTTTTGTTACTCAAAACCTTTTACTACCTACGCTTCAACTATATATATGCTCAACTATATATATGCACTAGTTCACCGTGACGTAGATTAAGAAAAAATATTACTTTTTAATTTTTTACCAAAACATAAGAGGTAAAAATGTATTTTAAAGTTAAAAAGTAGAGATAATTTCACAAACGGTCCGTAAGTAAAGCGAAATCCACAAATTGAGGGTAAAAATGTATTTTTAAGTTAAAAAGTATAGATAATTTCACAAACGGTTATGTCCTGTAAGTCTAGCGAAATCCACAAATTGTCTTTTAAGTCTTTAAAAAATTATTTGTGAAATTATCTCTTAAAAAGTAAAATAATTGTGAATAAAATTTGAGAAGTAGGTGGGAAAAGTAGGGGCAGAATAGTATTTCATAATAGCAAAATAAAACAATTATTTCTTTTTAAGAGTCTCATAATCAGTTGAGATGTTCAAAAAAGCAAAGTGTGCATAAATAGTTGGGACGAATGTAGTATATTTTTTCCGTAACTACAGAAGTCGTCTGATAGCATTGTGTATTCGGCGTATTAGATTCCGAGCAAAACAGGCGGCGAGCCTGAGCTAAAGGAAGTCCTTCTGGAAGATCACGATCCCGTGTGGCTGGAGCTTCGGCACACTCACATAGCTGAGGTGTTTGTTTCTTTGTTGATCTGATCTGAAAGTGTGTTATTTTTTTTATGCGCTATTTTCTTAATGTGTTTTCAGGCTAGTGAAAAGCTGAGCGACAAGATGACGAATTTCGTCTCCAAAAACAAAGCAGCCCAATTACAACAAAGGTTTGATAGATACGAAAACAACGTGTTTTGTTCTATATATTAGTAATTCGATTTTCATTTTCAAGTGTTTTTTTATGTAGAGATGGCGGTGAGTTGTCGACGAGAGATATACAGAAAATGGTTCAGGCGTTGCCGCAATACAACGAGCAAATGGAGAAGCTTACTCTCCATGTTCAGATTGCTGGGAGGATTAATAACCTTATCAGAGACTGTGGTCTTCGCGATCTCGGCCAGCTGGAGCAGGATCTTGTGTTTGGAGATGCTGCCACGAAAGAAGTCCTCACTTTTATGAGGGCAAATCAGGTAATTAACTAGTTAGTCGAAAAATGCCTCTAGCACTCGATGATTGATTGATTAATTAATTCGTCTAATGACTATGCAGGATAGCACGTCCGAAAACAAGCTGCGGCTTTTGATGATATACGCTTGCGTCTATCCGGAAAAGTTCGAGGGCGATAAAGCATTGAAACTGATGCAGGTTCTCTTGGTTTACGTATTTTATTTTACGAGATAATATTACAAAACATCCAGTAACATATGCCGATTTTACCCTTTAAATTTATGAAAAATCAATTATTCGTTCTATTTAACGATTTTTAGTGGAATTTCGAATGGTGATCGAAGATAAAGTGCACTTGATAACTCATAATAGCATTTTGTCTAGTGCGAAGTCTATTCAGTTGAGTGCGTGTCTCGAAAACATGACTTTAAAAAACAAAGTGCATTCAATGACACTTGCAAGTATCAAATAAAAAAAAACTAGAGTTAGCCGTCACGTGGGCTTCAAATACAACAAACATGCAAAATTCCTCTAAAAATCGTTAAATATTACGATATTTGATATTTTTTTTATAAATTTAAAGGACTTAACGTGGAATCAGACTATGTTATAAAATGTTTTGTGATATTATCTCTTTATTTTACTATCGATGTCGTTTTAAGTCGTTAATCGCCGCCTCAATATGATCAGTTGGCGAAGCTCACACCTGCGGACATGCAAGCGGTGAAAAACATGAAACTGCTCGAAGGGACGAACACTAAGAAGGCTTCGCACGGGGCTTTCTCGCTTAAATTCGACGCAGCAAAGGTAAAAAACAAAAATCATACAAAAGAAATTAAGTCAGAAAACGATTGCTGATTTTTTTTATTATTCTTTTGCTTGTTAGAGGAAGCACGCGGAACGACAAGATCGAACCGGCGAGGAAGAGACGTGGGCCCTGTTTAGATTCTACCCCAAGATAGAGGTTCGTTTCGAGATCACACGCTCGCGTTGCGTAAATTACGAATTTGAACACGTTTTTTAATTTGTTCTCAGGAGTTGATTGAAAAGTTGAGCAAAGGAGATTTGCCGAAAGACGAGTATCAATGCATGAACAGTTCGAGTTCTTCAAGCCAAGCACCCACTCAGTCTACGTCGGCTAAAGCAGGTTCTACCACTGGTCCGCATTCCATGAGATCCAGACGAACTGTTCGGCCTCGAGCTTCTGACGACGGATACTCAAGGTATGTTGTAACTAACCGATTTTGGTTTTGTTATCCAATTCATTAGTTAAATTTTCTAGCTATATATTTTTTTATTTTTTTTTTCAGTGACTCGGTCTTGAAAAATGCACCGAGCGATTTTAGGAAGATGGGGCAGCGCATTTTTGTGTTTGTAATCGGTGGGGCTACGAGATCTGAGGTGACTAATCTGATCTTCCTATTCGTTATGCTCGATTTTTCACACGTGACTGAGATAATGGTTTGTGTTCTCAGCTTAGAGTTTGCCACAAACTTACGGCTAAGTTAAGGAGGGAGGTTGTTCTTGGTACAACTAGTCTCGATGATCCACCTCAATACATTACGGTAAAATCTTAATTTCATCGACATTTCAATCTTATTATATATGCATTGTTGGAGGTTGTATTGAATTTCCTCTGTCCTTGATGATGTTTGGCAGAAGCTCAAGCTCTTGTCTGAAAAAGGCCTCGATTAAGCATATTAGTTTCGGATCAATTGCAGAGACTATAAGCGATTCCTCCTCCTACTTCTACTATATATATATGATGTAAAGGTGTTTCTTTGAAAAAGCCAAAGTTTTTTTGTTTTAGTTTTGTCAAGAACTCGATGAATATGTAAGTGTAGTCTTGAAACGTAGGATTTACTGTGTCCATTTTTTTTTTACTGTTAGCAGCAACAATTTTGAAGTTTAATGTGTTGCTTTTGTGATTTTGATGAAATGTTTTTAAAAGCATGTTGTGTTTGATTATTGAATAGTAGAAAATTTTACTAGATGAATAGAAAGAAAATAAGAAATCACCGACGACAGCATTTCTAATTTCTGTGATCATGGATCGTCACTGTCTTGGTGATCATCATATATTTCCGACACAATTGCTAAGGAGAAGCATGCCCCTATCTATGTAGTAGAACTTGTTCTACTACATAGAACACAAACAACTGAAACAAGTTAAATTTAGGCATATTTAGATTTTAAATTTCTAGCAAGATTTTTAGACCCTTTATCTAGGCATATTTAGATTTTAAATTTTAAGTCATTTCCTTCTTGAACACAAACAACTGAAACAAGTTAAAACATTTCATAAAGAGAAAAAGTAAACTAAAAAAAATATCTAAAAATGAAAAAGTAACTTAAAAAATATCTAAAAATATTTCTAGCAAGATTTTTAGACCCTTTATCTATAGGCATATTTAGATTTTAAATTTTAAGTCATTTTCTTCTTGAACACAAACAAGTTAAAACAAGTTAAAACATTTCATAAAGAGAAAAAGTAAACTAAACAAGTTAAAACATTTCATAAAGAGAAAAAGTAAACTAAAAAAATTATCTAAACTTAAAAAATATCTTAATATATTTCGCCCACCATGGGGCTCGAACCCATGACCACAAGGTTAAGAGCCTTGCGCTCTACCAACTGAGCTAGACGGGCTTCTTGAATAAATTTTAACTGTAATTTTAATTAATCCATTAAACGCTCTCACAACCTCACTATTTAAATTTTGATTAAAATACTCTTATTTTTTAATTTTTTAATATTAATAAATTATAAGCAAATTTTTTTTGCTTTTGTATAGTATTATTTTTACTTCATCTGTTCGTTAAAAGTGTCATGTTTTTTTGTAGGTGCGTTAACTAAAGATTCATAGTGTCATGTTTTTTAAGATTCATAGTGTCATGTTTTTTTAAGTGCCATGTTTTTTTAAGTGCGTTAACTAAAAAACACTGTATGGTATATATTTTTAAAGTATTTAAAAAAGGTATTTTGATTTATTAATTTAAAATTTATATTTCAAATTCCATAAAATACATTTTCAAATTAAAGATATATTTTTTTTATTTATTAATTGAGATATTATTAATTAATGGGAAAAATGATAATAAGACTATTTTTCAACATTTTTTCGGCAATAAAGTCAATCTCCAATTAATGTGTCAATTAGGCTTTTTTGTGCCATTTAGGTCAAAAAATGTACCTGGAAGAACGAAAATACCCCTCAATTAATCTTACCTTACCCCACCCCAGATACACAAATCAGTTTCGAATTTTTGATTGGGCGGAGCTTTCCCTCCGACGACGGAGAGCACGGAAGCCAACAGAGCTTTCCTCCGTCAACACCACCACCACCAGCTTCTGTGCGGCTTCAGAAGGTCCAGGTACGCCTGGATCGAGTGGAACATCGACACCGCGTCCAGGATCCCGTCCATCGTCCCCGCCGTCGTAGAGCTACGCGCGGAGGCCAACGTCGACGACGCCGTAACCGGGGCGCGAAGGAGGGCGGAGATGCAAGAGGCGACGTCGGAGTCGTGGAGGAGGGCGGAGGCGGGGGCGTCGGAGGAGGAGAGGGAGGCGGGGAGGGAGGGGAGGACGGAGTCGATGACCTGTTCTTACGGGCGGGGGATCGGTTCTGAGCAAAATGAATGTGCATATTAAGAGAGGGAAGGCGGAAGTGAGGAGGCGAGGGAAGACGAGTGTTTCTGGAGTGCTCGCAAGGTGTTCGATGAAATGAAGAGCAGAGATTCGGTTTCCTGTACGTCTCTGATTTCGGGGTGTGCCCACGAAAGGAACGCGAGAGCGGCTTTAGGACTATTTAGGGACGTGGGGTTCTCGTAGCCGTGGCAGAACCAGACGAGGAGCTCCATGGATTTGTGAATGCCCTGATGTAAGTGTGGTGAAACTTGTTATCTAACTGTATATCTGTGTGGTTAGAATCCTTGATTTTATTTCTAGCTACTGTTGCTAAACTCAGTCATTGATTGGCTTTTGTTGATTATTAACCCAACATTATTTAGACGACTGCAGAACATACAGGACACATACACGAGGAAGTCGAAATCATCCGAGAATCTGACGGACATAGGGGTGGAGGAGGACCTGAGCAAGAAATTGTATTTTTAGTGTATTTTCATGACATTCAGTGTTTAATGGCTTCATTCAATGTATTTATTAGATTCAGAGTTTTGTATGATATTCAGTGTGCTTTTATAATATTCAGTGTAAGAATCTGACATTCAGTGTTTTTTTAATAATATTCCGTGTTTTTTAATGACATTCAGTGTTTAATGGCTTCATTCAGTGTATTTTTATTAGATTCAATGTTTTTTATGATATTCAGTGTGTTTTTATAATATTCAGTGTAAGAATTTGACATTCAGTATTTTTTAATGATATTCAGTGTATCATTTAATGGCTTCATTCCGTGTATTTTTATTAGATTAATGATATTCCGTGTATTTTTATGATATTCAGTGTTTAATGGTTTCATTGAGTGTCACTATCAGTGTTTTTTTTATTACATTCAGTGTTTTCAACATGTATTTATGGCATTCAGTATTTTTTTATGGCATTCAGTGTTTTCAGTCCTATTTAGTATTTTTTTTATGACATTCAGTGTTTTCAGTCATATTCAGTGTGTTTTAGTCATATTCAGTGTGTGTTTTGAGTGCTATTCAGTGTGTTTTAGTCATATTCAGTGTGTTTTCAGTCTTATTTAGTGTTTTAAAGTCCTATTCAGTGTGTTTTTAGTCATATTCAGTGTGTTGGCTTTCATTAACTTATTTCATACTGATTGACCAAATTTGATAATGAATGTCATAAAAACACTGAATCTCATAAAAAAACACTGTTGACTTTCATTAACTTGTTTCATACTGAATGACCAAATTTGATACTGAATGTCATAAAAAAACACTGAATCAAATAAAAAAAAACACAGAATTTCATAAAAAATACACAATCTCATACAAAAAACAGTGAATGTCATAAAAATATGGCGAAACAGATATTTTATCCCACAGCAGCTTTCCATACTCCGAGAGTAACCATTAGCTCTACTAGACAACAATAATCTCATATCTTGCCTCACCAAGTAAACCACTTTGAATTATAACAGAACCATTAACACTTTTTACAATGAAACTAGACTTCTCCAAAATCATACAATTGATTATCTTGGACTCGATCACAATCATTCTTCATAAAATGAAATCCCATTATATATCTATATTCTCCCTTCCAAGGCACCGTTTGCAGTAGCCTAAATCACTTCCCCCAGAACTCCTACACCTGCGTGTGAGATCACATTTTAGTAGGCGCAAAGATATTCATGCTTCCTTTTCAGTTCAAACGAACTCACCATTTTGGCCACTCTCCTTTCAGAAGCATTGATAATTAGATATGGTTTTTCTTTCCTGTAAAACAATAAAAGTGAATATCCAATGAGATTCATCGAGAACTCCAGAAGATAAATCCAACAGAAAAAATGACTGATAGACAATTGTTGAATAAATAGATCACACGCGAAAAGCAAATAATACTACTGATGCATAACATTCTCTTTGAACACCGGCTTTTGATGGTTGGGATCGATCAACTCAAACACACAAGCATCTCCCACTTTCAGACGATTATACACAGCAAAAGTTTTCCATTTGGACACTGAATAGTATGCCCGAGGAGGCCGATGGCTCAGGAGGCGTTCTCCTGCCCTTCGCTCCTTCATCCGCCGTAAACCACGCCCAAAATAAAATCACAGAACACAAAACAAAAATAAACTGCTCACTAACTCATAAAATCAAGATTCATTTGCAGGAGGAAGTGCTATTTCAATATTAGAAGGCACCAATATGTTAAAGCCATCTAAAGCAGTTGATATGAGCATACTAGGTATCTGTGAGTGCCAATAAACTTTCAAATCCTTCTAACCATGCACCAAAAAACAAAAACAAAAAACATACACAAAAAGATCCTAAATTTATTGATGAAAAAGGTTGCAACATAAACAAAGCCCGATTATCGGCAGCACCATCGAAGTCAGCCCGAGAATCTCCTCGTCTTGCGTGAACAAACCAGCCCACGCGTCCCTCACACCGAACGCAAACACGAGATCCGAGAGTCCCATCAAGAGGCTGATGGACAAAACCATCCCATGATCGAGACGGCCGTGGGAATCGCACCCCTTATCAACAAGCTATTGAACGCCTCCGATAACCACCTCACGACGCAACAAAACCAGAGAAGCGAGCCCTAGAGACGTCACTGCGTGAACATTAACCACTATCCGGTCTACGCTTTTCGATTCGTCAATCGTCTTTTACACACAAACCTAAGATTAAATTTGAAACCAGTTGAGGTACTTTAATCAAACAGTTGGTGCGCGCGGCATACACATTACACATGGAACACACACATCAACCACATAGAATCCAAAATATAAACAGAGTACAGACCTTGCGGGAGGGGGCCGACGATCTGGTTCCCGGACCAATCGAGGTGGGTGAGCGAGCCGGAACTCTCGATTCGGAGGCCCGAGAAGAGGTTTTCCGGGATGCGACCGAGGAGGCCGGAGAAGGAAAGCTCGAGGTGCGCAGCGCTGTAGGGAACGCCGGCGAGGGAGATGGTGGTGGGTAACAGCCGGACGGAGCCGCGCGGACGGGAAAGCGCTCCGGTCGAATCGATGGTGAGAATGAAAATGAATTTTAATTTGGGGAGAAAGGGTATTGAGGTCTTTGCAAGGGGGCGGCCTAATTGACACACGTAAATTTCTCGAAAGCCTTATTACCGAAAAAAGGTTGAAAAATGACCTTATTGCCATTTTCCCCATTATTAATTTTATAATTATAAAAAATAGTAAAATAATCATTAAAATACTTTTGACGGTTAATAACTAACTATTATACTCACCATTTTATAATATGAAATGGTCTATTAGATGATACTCTTGGTGTATTACTCTAGTGGTATATTAACCGTAAAGGCATACAGTATACACGTAGATGTTCGTAATTGTGTAGTTATTTTTAAAAATATTACTTAATTTATAATTAAAATAAATTAATATATTTAAGTATAAACCATTAATTAAATTTAACCTTTTTTCAATTCTCCTATATATTAGCTAATCACTAGTGGAATTAAAGTTGCGAGTGAAAGTTTTTTTTTGTCTATTTCAATTGCAGTGTCTTGAGATTCGAACCAAGAACCTCAAATTCCCAATTCAAGTGCTTAACCAACTGAGCTAACAACCCTCGATCGAGTGAAAGTTGTAAACAGTGAGTATGATCATTATAATATAATAAATTTAATAATAATTTTTATTTTTATTTTTGATATAAAATATTTTTTAAATATACAGTAGAAACTCCGTACGGTCATATCGTTGAGACCGGGAAAAAATATTACTATATATAGTTATTCTTATACAGAGTTTTATAAAATAAAAATAATTTTTTTATAAAATATAATATAAATATAAAAATAATATACATACAATATTATCTATCTTTAAATTCACAAAATCAATTTAATAGTTTTAAATAATAAAATTTGACCATATATGTGTAAAATTGTGTTTAACATACCAATTGAATAAAATATCAATGAATGTAATGAGTATAAACTTTGATCATATAGTATATGTTATTGATTTTAATAAATATTTCAAATTACCTTAAACATGTTATTGATTTTAATAAAGAAAAATATTATTGATTTTAATAAAGAAAAATATTATTAATAAATATTTTTATTATATATTAATTATTAATTCCTATATAGAGGTATAAATCCTTAAGACGGGACTTAAAAAATGTATGACTTATGATAATATAGAGTTTATTCCTATTTATAACTGGTCCAAGTTGAGACTTGAATTTTTTATTACTATAAGGAGTTTATTAGTATTACTATATAGAGTTTCTACTGTAGTACAATTAAAATAAAAAATTGAAAAATTCGAAATAATTGTCATGTCATTATATAATAAAAATACTCCTTTCGAATCAAAAAAGTTTCCACACTCGCAAATGAAATTTTTTTTATTAAATTTTATTCTTTCAATATTTATCTATTTTCATTAATAAAATTACTTTTTCACTTAACGTATTTATAAAAAACTATTATACCCATATTTTTTATTATTTAACACATAAAAATTACTTTTTATAATTTAGTGAAAATTTATCTATGCAAACTTTAAGATACGTAGAGAGTATTTGTACGTTGAAAATAGTGGCAATGTCATTTTTTGGACACAAAAATTGAAAATATTTAATAAATATAATAAAAGTATTTTTCTTTAATATAAATGTAAGTCAACAAAATATTTAAGCAAAATGAGACCTGTTCTTTTAGACTGATATAAGTTAAATTGAAATAAATTTGAATTTAATTGAACTAAATTGAACTAAATTGGTTTTTTTAATAAAATAATAATAATTTTTATAAAATTTTAAATAATTTTTAAAAAATATTAATAATATTCTAAACTTTATTAAATTGTATACTTAAAATTATTAATTTAAATTATTTTTTATTTATTTAATTTAAATATATTTTTGAAAAAAAACTTAGTCAAGATGAAATAAATGTGAAATGATAAACATTATTTCAAAAAATTATTGTTTTAAATGATTTATTTCTATGTTACTTTAATGGTTAGTGCTCTAAATTATTGATATTATGCCTTATTTGTAAAAATGAGAAATAAAACTTATGATAGAAAAAAAAAGTAAGTTAAACATGTCATTATATAGGACCTATAACTAGTACTTAGCATAAAATGAACCGAACCGAAAATAAAATATACACTTTCTACCATTTAACATTATGCATTGAGAAAATTGAACATAAATTAAGAAAAAATTTATATTTTATGTGTTTTATAATATAATAAAGTATGAATATAACATAGTATTGATTTATAAGTAATAGTTGAAATAGTGTATTTGAACTGTTGTTTAAAGAGGCAGTAAAAAAAGGAAAGTATTAGGATCCAAGCGGGTAACTCTCTCTAGGGTTTAAGTAGAGGAGGATCATAACACTTCGTCGGCGCGTGGAATACACGTACCACTTCCTGCGACACGACAATGGCTTTCTGGGGTCAGGCTTTTCCCGTCTTTGATATTCTGGTTTCGTGTTCGCGTATACCCGACCGGCATTCCATTGCTCTCGTTTCTGTTTATCGCAATTTTTGGTTTTCCTCATTTTGTTCTTTCGTGGTCTCAGGTATAGAAGTAAAACCTGATAAACCGATCACCCATTTTTGTGAAAAGGCTAGAGGGAGGCTTCGAATTTCTCAGGTGAATTTGCTAGACCCATCTTCACGATTTAATCTGGTTGGATCCGTCATTTTAAATGTCTGTAGCAAAAGCCTTGTTTCAAATTATGTTTCATGTTTCTATGTGATTTTATTTTGGTGGTTTAGGCAACTCTGGGAATTGGTGGAGCTTGGGTTGGACCCGAAAACGGAGTCGAATCTGAAACCAGAAAGAAGCCTATTTTTGTCCAGTGTAATGTGGGTACCAGGAGTCCAGTCTTTCTCTGTGCCTTGATTCCCACCAAAACTGCGTCACTCCATTTGGATCTGGAATTCGACGAGGCTGATGATGTCGTTTTCTCGGTTATTGGCCCGCGAAGTGTCTACCTCACTGGTTATTACGTCCAACGAAGCAAACACTTGGATCCCCACAGCGATACGTATCCTTTCTTACTTGTTCATCAATGATTCAACGATGTCATTATAATTGTGTGCATCTATACATCATGTTTGGGAAAATGTTGCTTTTGTTTTTGTTGAACCTTTTCGTTCTTTTGAGTAAAATGTTGGGCTCTTTATTTTTATCTTCCTTTACGTGATTGGATAGAGAAACATATGGTGAGGATATTGAAAACAGCCCGACAGAAGGGGGTAGCTACTTTAGCGAAGATGGGAATTATGAGGACAGTTTTATTAATGATGATGATGCTGCGGCATTACAATTCTCTCCACGCCCCCCTGAAAACAACGAAGGTATGCTTAAGAGAGGACATACAATGTGATTGCGATCTGTCGTTACAACTCTATCTGTTCATACCCCGAGAGCCTTGTGATAATTTCAGATTATATTATATCTTATTGTGATTGTTTATTATCTAGAATAAGGCTAAAACGGGTTTATGTTTTATGGACTCTCTGTTGGTAAAGGAATGGATGAAGCAACGCCTGAAAGTTATAAGTCAGAAGACAAAAAGGTTTCCCGCAAGAAGCGTACAAAGAAATACCGAATGATTCAGTCTGATAGTGATGCAGATACACATGAAAGTGAAGATGGAGATGACTGCTCTTTATCTGCATTAAAGAGTAGAACTGCTCTGGAGACAACTATTTCGGATGCCGGAGAAAAGACTCCTAAGGTACTGATGGAAATGGGAGATGAGTTGAAAGATGACAGTGCGTGTGGTATTGAAGAAAATGAAAAGGTTGATCAGCTAGACATAAATGGCAAACCAGAAGGGTAATAAATCCATATGCTTATTATTCTCTGCATTTGCTTCAGTTTTTATTGTACGCCCATTTCATTGTACAATTATGGTTTTGGTCTTCTTCTCAATGGTATTATTTCACCTTTTTCCCCCATGTATTTACATAGGGTGATAAAGCTGTCACTGAATGGTGAAAGTGCCGAGGTTGTAGAAGAAAAAACTGAGGTTGTAGATGAAAAGAATGAACTTCCAAAGGAAGTGGAGACTTTTGAGGAAATGATTGCTTACGATGAAAAGGTTTTAACTGGTGACACAACTCATGAAATCAACGCGGAAGGCCCAATTGTCAATCAGAGTTTGCCTATGAGAAATGAAAATGATCAGATGAAATCCCTTGATATGTGAGCATCGTCTATCAGTACATTTTGTTCAAGCCCTTTTACATGATTTGAATTGTTCTTTTTATAATATTATTTTCTATCTTTCTACTGACTTTGCTGGGGTGTGAAATCAGTGAAAAACCAAAAAGGAAAAGAAAAAAGCACAAGGAGGAGAAGGATCACAGTGTTCACACGGAGGATAAAGAACATGAAATTGAGGCATCTGATAACATGTAAGCATATTATTTGTTTAATCTATTGACAATGGTATGTACAGTGATGAAATTTTACGCATGCTCCTTTTCTGCTTCATTTACCTAGTTTGTTCATGTAACATAATTTTACATGCTCGACCAGGGGTGTTGATGTAAATTCAGAAGATGGTCAAAAATCAAAGAAGAGAAGGAATGAAGTGCAGTTGGAAGAGGTTGAACAGGATTTACAACATGCTGACGACCTGAAAAGGGATTTGTTGGTTGCAAATAGAGAAGAAAATCAGGAACAGCAGGGGTTAGATGAAATCTGTAAAGAAGACATTGCCTCTGAATCTCATGATATACCTAGAGAGGATAATGATTCCATGCTATTTGTTTTGCCACATGCTGACATCATTAAGGAAGATATCACAGCTGAAAGTGGAGAAGAATGTCAGAAACAACATATTGATAAGTTAGTTCTCGTATGTCTTTTCTTGGTTTTAGGTTTTCCTTATCTCTGAAATTCATTGCTCTTGCTATAAATAATAGGTGGAACTGTAAGGTAGGAGTTTGGCCATTCTCTTCCCTCTTTTGAAATCTTTAAAATGGGGTCGAAACTACAGGTTATAGTTTGTAAATGAAAACAAAATATTATGATTGAAATTTTTTCAAAGCTTTTAAAGAATAAATATGTTTATCGACAACCATAATGATATCAGTGAAGACGTTTTGGTGGACACTATAAAAGTGTATTAGCTCAGCTGCCACAGAACCTTATATTTTTTTGTGCTAAGAATCCATTGAGATATCTCACTACTGTTTCTCGGAATTATTTTTTATGAATACTTAAATCTAAATCTCTGTACATTGGATATTTCCACTTTATAGTTTATATTTGCTGTATTTCATAGCAGAAATTGTCAATTGCAGTATCATCAGCACAATCAATAAGGACATACTAGCCAGTGATAGTCAACCTGAGAAGAAGATTAAGAAAAAGAAGAAAACTCGAGGCAAGAGGGTCTTAGAAATGGACTCGACTGATGTGAAAGATTGTATAGAGACCAGTTTGAATGAGGATAAGGCCACAGATGCAGAGATGGGAACCTTACCAAATGGGTTGATTATTGAGGAATTAGCCAGTGGACCACCAGACGGAAAAGTAGCAGCTCTTGGTAAAAAGGTATATACTTTTTGTCTACCTAGTTGATGCACTCTTATTAATTAGGTTGTAAAAATCATGCTTTGATTGATATATCCATTACTACGTCACTTACTAATTAAGTCTAACTTTGGATCAGGTCAAAATATATTACACTGGCACATTGAAGGAGACTGGACATGTTTTTGACAATTCATTTTGCCGGTTTAAGTTAGGTGATGAAGAATTTATTGACGGCTGGAATGTCGGAATCGATGGTAGTTATCTTATCTCTTTTGTTTTTTGGTTGGTGCCATTCTCCTGGAGTTTATATTTTTGAATCTTTAAATTCTGATATTGTTTAGGTATGCGAGTTGGTGATAAGAGGAGGCTGATCATCCCACCTTCCATGGGGTATGTTTTAGGTTATTCCAAAAATAGAGCTCATTTTGCCTGAAGAAAAGGATTTGTTTATAATTGCACAGGTCATGTATTTAAATTCATGGTGTGCAGATTTGGAGATGTGGAATCGGGAGATGTTCCACCAAACTCGTGGCTTGTGTATGATGTGGAACTGCTTGGTGTACGTAAATAACATATCGGGGAATTGTTTTTTTGTCCTCCTTTCAGCTTGTTTGACCTGGAAGAGACAGTGGACTGCACAAAGAAGATTTGTTAAACGGGGATTGAAGCCAATGGTCCAGCTGAAATTACATTTAAGAAACTTTGTTTTCCGTTTTATTTAATCTATAATAAGGTTTTGTTAAAATGTTCACCAACTTCCTGTGGAAGAATTTTGTAATTGCAGTGTGAATCCAAACGGTGCATGTCAGGATGGACACATGCTCTCTATCTCCCCATTTGATCTCTCTTTTTTGTGTTTATATTATTGAGTATTCAGGAAAAGGGATAATTACTATGGGACTCTTAGAAAATAAAAAACGTTTAGAAAGTCCAGTTTAAATTGCCTACAATTAAGGAAATAATTGTAGAGCTTAAACAAAGTTTTTGCTTATGAAAGAAGGGGTAGATTAAACCTCAACAGCCAATTTTGTATTTCCTAAAAGACATTGGGGCTTTTATGTAAATTGCCAAACCTTATGTATAGGTGAAATATGCTTTTAGTATTTTGACAAAATACAAAATATGTTCATTTATAACTCAAAAAAATTGTAAGTGCCGTTAAGCAAGCTTTCCTGACAAAGCTAGACAAATCGATACTTACCGCGCCTGAGTAACTGCAGTCCAGGCCCGGGCCAAGAGCTAACTCTATCTTGCATATCAAAATACATGTAACAAATCCCATGACATAATGAGTTAGCTGAAAAAGCATCAGCTTTACAGTTACTCAGTTAGCAAGCAAATGTTATAGATTCAAGCATCAAAATGTCATTCTTCACGGATTTGGTACAAAAGCATAAGACAGCATCATGGAACCAAACAAACTCTTGGTGTACATCATACATGGAACTCATCAAGGAATATTATCTCAAGATCCTGTCTCAGCTTTTGGCTCCTCTTTCACCATCAAGAGTCTGGCTTCATTCTCTGGAATATCACTGCATAAATGGTACGGAAATATATACATGAATAAAATCATTCGTTTGGAAAAAAAAGGACAAGAAAAGCCAGCATAATGCAGAAAAAAATAGAAGAAAATGGTCAGACCTCTCGGGTGCTTCAGTACTGCTTATTAGCATCATCTCATGTGATGCAAGATATTCGGAAAAGCTTTTTAGTTGTTTCTCTTGGCAGAACTTGTTGAGATGGCGCAAGAAATCATTAAACTGCCTCGGTTCCTGAAAAGAAAATTCAGAAAAGGAAAAATTATTATATCATTATTTCCACACAAAAAAGGAAAAATTACAAGCGACCCAGTGAGGTCTATATAAATGAAAAATAAATAAATAAAATCCAGCACTTAAATATCTTTAAAATGATTAATATAGTATTTATAATTTGCAAGAAAAAAATATTGTACCTGCTCCAGAATGCAACCCTTTCGAAGAGCAACTAAACATTCCAATGCCTTCTGATAGTTATCTCCTTCAAAAGAGTTCTCAACCAGATTAAAAACCTTATCCATCATACTCTGAATAGATTTATTAACCCAATGTGGACTATCTCTACGGGATATCATGGCTTCAAAATCTTGAACAGGATTCGAGTCTCCTATTTTTTCGACTTTGACTTTAGAAGTATGCTTCATAGCATCAATGACTTGGCCAATGGAACCAATACCCTCTTCCTCATTTGATCCAGAAGGTCTTTCTTTTAGTATTCTCCGAGATGATTTTTTCAGCTGTAGGATAGAAAACATGGTCATCAGAATTTTCAGAGGAAGAAAGTAGTATATGCATTTAGATATCCTAGTGGATATTAACCTTTGGATTCTCTTTGAGTTCAAAACACCTACGAAATTCCTCTATCACGGCTCTGTTTTGTGAAATAAGTTCGCGATCCGGTTCTGTCATCTTCCGGAGGGTCTCGTCTATTGGAGGGACAGCAGCTTTTGGGTCATTAGATTTCAGCTCAAGGGATCGGTAATAACGCTGGAGTATTTATATAAAACCGTTAATTTTAGGATTTAATGGAAAATATAAGTAAGAAGAATTATTATAATCTGAAAATACAATCTCTCTTCACGGTCCCTCTTTTCTGTACTACATTTACCTTCAACTATTTGAACCACAAGTATCCTAAAATATATTAGAATGACAGATCAGATAGACTTCATTTTATAAGACTCACCTAAAGAATAATTTTATCTCCATAGTACAGACCACATTCTAAGATAAGTATATGTATCAGCTTCTAGAAATAAAATGAAATTCGATGATAAATTTAATTGTGTTTGGAAAGAAGTAATCTTTGAAATTGCTACAACTACAAGCGACCATATTTTTTCCTTATTATTTGTATGATTTCTGACTTTAACTACGCGGTAATCTAAGGGTTGCTGCATGACATTACAGCAATTTATAACACCTCTGAAAAATAACAACAGGAGATCCCTGTGGGTTAGGTGCTTTTAAACAGCCAGGCTATGAAATAAGACACAGAATGAACTAAAGCTTCCATAGAGACTTTAGACTTCTCTGTACTAATTATTTCAATGCACTAGAATGCATATAATTACAATAATTAATTAATTCACGAGCTTTCTAAGAAAAGCAACTACCTCAAGAACAAGATTGGGTGTGAGCTTGGGTTGCAAGGCTTCCTCTTTGCCAGGTGGAGCAAGATCAAGCATTTGAACCAACTTATCTGTAGCCTCTTGCTGTTGTTGGGTCGGTTGCATTGACGAAGGCAGATTGTTGAAAGACGGAAATTGGAACTCCCTCACATCCTCCGCAAAAGGAAGTACATTGAAATAAAAAGAATCTGGCTACAATATTTAGAAGGAAATGAGGGGAAAAGTAAGTAACAGCACACTAAGAGGCAGGTTTAATTTGTAATTTTGCTTCTATTTACTTACGATATTAGTACTCTCGGATAAATTCGGAGTTAGGACCCCTATAACAACATTCGACTGTCCTTGTCTCCAAGCACAACGTACAATAGCTACTTTATTCAATTCCTTCATTGCCCTTGCTAATGCTGAGACTGCATGAATGGCCTTCGCATTTCCAGGTTCGGCAATAAAGATGTTGACATCTTTCATATAATAGTGTCTTCACAAGTTGATGAACAACAAATTCTCAAATGAAGTAGTTAAAAAGGGTAAATTATAAAATCTGCTCTTGAGGTTTGAGGTAATTACAAGAAAACTTTGGGAAGGATCAAAACTACAAAAATCAAATAAGAGAACTACCCTAAGGTTTGATTCTTTGGTAAATGGAAGGGAGTATTAATCTTAATATTTTAAAGAAAATGTAAGGGGATGTTTCAAAACACATACAAAGGGGGCAAGGTTTAATACAGAACAAAATTTAGAAAGGTCTTTTGTAATTTTCAAACACCTATTTTTTTTCTTTGTAATCAAACTAAACCTCTGCAGTACTTTTTGTAATTTGCCAATATAAGTTCTTAACTTCTGACGATTCAAGAGAATCACCTAGATTAAGAATTTATTACCTCATGACATTTGAAGTCTTTGTAAAACCTAAAAGCTTCACACCCTTCTCTGGTTTAAATTTCACGGCATCCAACTCAGCAGATGATATAGGGACTACTTGGGGACCATATCGGTAGCCTCTGATCCTTTGTTCAGGTGGAACAACTCTATTAGGGTCTTCAATGCATTTGTATTCATAATCAACCTTGATTTCATGCGTAGCAAATTTATCTGTTGGAGGCGCTTTATCAGAATATTTATGAAAAGTGGGGAATTTCTCTTCTGATGTCTTTTTGTAGACCCATACCTATTAATAAGGTAGAGCTTGAATATGAGAAAGACAATTAAAATCTTTTACTGGATGATTCCAGACTCTTAGCATATAGCATACAAATCAACACGCCAGAAAATAAAATAAAATCTGACACATGGATCAAATGATATATGAATGTGTGTGTAAGACAAGATCTAGTCCTTCAATCATCAATTTATTGAATTAATTTATCACGGGAATACTTATTATTTTCTAAGTGTAAGAGACTAAAAGGGCGATCAAATAAAATATCAAGAAATGAAATGAAAATGAAACTGAAAAATACATCGAGCTTTTTCTTTTCCTTTCTGAAAATGATAAGAATTTGGATATTGAGATTTTTAAAATGACAACTAGTTTTTCAATTTTTTACTTTGCCTCCCACTCCAACCAATCACTTCAACTAATTTAGAAATAACAACCACTAAACTTTATTAATTCACTTCCATAAATCTCATTATTCACTCACTCACATTACTCTAACTACTAATCATATACTATCATTATTTTACAATTTATTTTCTAATCATTATATTTCAATCTCGTATCCATTCACACACTAAAAAATCATTTTCAACAAATCTTCACTATTTTCAAAATATAAAACAAAAAATAAGGAGAATGTAGCCAAATCCACATTAAATAATCAAGAATAAGAACAAATCCAAGAGTACATAGCATGATGTGAAGACATTATATCGAACATTACATTTTAAGTGCATGGCTAAATGCATATATTTCAAGGAAAATGTAAGATATTCTCAATATACAGATACGCACATGGGTACTGATGTTACTTACAATTATGAGCAATACCATCTACAATGTTATATCATAGGAGCAGTAACTAAACAAGGATCTTATTATAAATAATTAAAGTGTGCAAAAATGCAAATGCCCAAAATATATCCTTTCTTATCACATAGAGAAAAAGCATTTAAATGTGGCAAATATTGAAGTTTCACCTTGATTTTTGTGTTGGGGCTCAGCTCAAAATCACCTCTGTATATAGTCACTGGTGATATATTACGGGTTCTTAGCGCACCAAATAGTGAAATTGCACTCTCGACATATACCTTCGAAGTTTTTTTTGAGAATATATCCAAAAGGAAATCATTCTCCACCGAAATCTCCTTTTTCACATCATCCAAACTTTGATTTTCTCTGTAAACCACACAGTCCATCTTCATGCCATGCGAATTCATTTGCTGGGCCACTGTTTTCACTTGATCCTCCTTTGTTCCCTCAAATGGGTTCTTGGTTGGAGTAAGTGCATCAGTTATGAGACATATGCGTTTCTTCCCCTTGTTGGTGGCCCCATACTTCTTAATCAACATATCCATCCCAACAACAATAGCATCAAGAACTTAATCAAATTTAAGGAAACGTGTGGTGACCGGGATATGAAAATCATTAAAAAAAAAGATTATTTAAATAATATCTATCTGACACCGAATAAAGTCATTGCTTAGGAAAAAGAATGAGAGCTCCATTAGATTCTCATAATCACTATCTGGCCATATATATAGGAGAAATAGTACAGAAAAAAACTAAATTACGATAAATAACACAGATATTACAGGGCATGATAAATTTCACTAGCTAAATAGCAATATAGAAGTAAAAGGAAGAAGCTATTCACATATGTAGCTCAAAGCCCGTGTAAGAACAGATATTCCTGAACACAGAATTTGAGTGCACTAAATTGGATACAGTCTCCATGTACACTTCCTGTAGGAAGTTGATGTAAAGCTTCCACAAGGTCACCATCAACAACTTTTATATCCCGCAAGACTTTAACATTTTCATATCCACCAACTTCAACTGTCAAGTCATTTTTAGTATCTGAAAAGATTTCAATCATAAGAATTATCATTACATCTCATAAATGAGCAGTACAAAATAAAACCGAACATTGTGCAAGGGAAATTAAGTAATGATTGATTTTTTTTTACTTGGACATATTGGCGACCAACTATAAATATTTCAGATATCACCATTTAAGCATGCATATTTGATTTTCAAATTTACATCATTTTAAAAGAGTAATCCACTCGAAAGAAGAAGAAAGAACTGAAACGGAAATCAGTAACTATTTCAAAAGGCAAACTTATCACTGCATCAATTTAAACAATTGGTAATACCTGCAGTACCAAATGCAACCACTCCCACTTCATCACTCTTGTTGTAAATCAGCTGCAGAAACCGAACATTAGCCGTAGGAACTAAAACTAACACATATACCTTTTTTTCTCAATTTAAACTAAAAGTAAACACAAGTACCTTCTTCTGTACTAGCATCGAACAAACCTTTCCTACTTCCGGAAGCACAGCGTGCATCGACGGACCAACATCAAGTACCAAAATCAGACCCTCCTGTTGAGCCCAAAAAACATGAAATTAGGTTTTCTATTTCTCCCCAATTCCTATAATTTTATCGAACTACGAAAATCGAGATAGATTACGTCTTCCTCATTCGAGAAAATAAGAAACGATTATATGCACGCAATCGCATGAACGAACTATGCAAAAAAAAAAAACACTCATAAGCGCTTTGCTGAAATTGGAGGAATTAAATGGAGACGAAAAAACACCTTGTTTCGAGCCATTTCCCACAGGTAATTTTACTGCGTTTTACTGCTTTCAGAAATTGAAACTCCACCAACAGAGGTGAGGGCGGAGTCCGTAGCTGCTTCTGTGATATTCCCGCGCACTGAGGCAACGAGGGGTCAATGTGAATTCGTCATAAATTGTTGGACTCAAAAGTCAGTACTCAAAAGTCAGTAATGCGGAAGCTTGCCTTGCAATTTTCTTTTTTAATTTCGACAAATAAATTCAAAATTCGATACGTATAATTTTTTCATTTTTAATCATGGTCTTTTGCTTTTCCTTGGTGAATTTTGATACGATCATTTTTAATCATCTATTGGTCTTTTGCTTTTCCTTGGTGAATTTTGATCCGATAACAAGCTATAATGAATGGTACATTGTTTTTTTGAGGCATTTTATTGCAAAACAACTACTATCCTTTAGTTTATACTCAGAAATTCTTTTTAAAGGTTGTGGTCGACGTTTTTTGGATAATGGAACAGAAAAACAAAACCAACATATAAAGATCATTTGGCCGTATCAAACAGCAGTCATTGCATGAATGCATGTATAGCAGTTTAAATTTTTTAAAGCAAAGGAGAGTACACTGCAAATAATTAGACTGAACTTTCAATCCGAAGGAAAACATGCAACCAATAACACATTATCCAGCAATTATCATCTCTGCATTTGAAACTAAGGGTTGATCACAAGAAACAGAAGCCGGACTTAATCCTTCCTAAGCTCCAAATACTCACGGCGTATTCCAC
The DNA here is from genome assembly GCA_954870475.1 of Euphrasia confusa. Lineage (NCBI taxonomy): Eukaryota > Viridiplantae > Streptophyta > Magnoliopsida > Lamiales > Orobanchaceae > Euphrasia > Euphrasia confusa. The sequence goes on from OX940954.1 coordinate 13,382,859, forward strand.
TAGCATTCAGAATGACTATCTCCAGCTTGTCTCCCTGAGCAACAAACAGCAAATTCATGGGAAATATGTTAATAAATGTGCCCACAAAGTAAACATTGAGGTAGACGAATTCCAACTAATCCACACCATCAATGATTATGCAGTCTGCTTTTCATAGATGACAGTGGTTTTGTTTCAAATAAATATATATATGATGCCCAATGCCCAATGGCCAACTACCAGTGTTTGTGGTCCCCATTACCCAATGCCCAATGCCCAATGCCCAATGGCCTGAGTGAACTCCCCCTCCGTTTATGTTGAGCAAGCAAATTATCAAAATATGCATAATAATAGCTCTAAAATTAATTAGGTATGTGCTTCAGTGATTTTTATTCACAAGGTTAAGACTTGTAGAAAAGAGCTGAAACTAGACCATTCTTGAGGGAGAGAGAGAGAGAGAGAGAGAGAGAGCCCAAAATTAGTCAAATCAATTGACGAGAAAGACTTCACAGGCAAATTATAACAAGCCCATAAATTTCAAATAATAGCTCCTAGAAAGCTAGAGAGAACATCAAACTTTTGAAGCAAATCAATTGGAAGAGAAAGAGATTGCACATGATTCAGGCAGATGAAAGAAGATAAATATTACCGTGTATATGTCTCGTTCTGTAGCTGAAGCAAAACAAGTTTTCACCAAGTCAACGGCTTCTGATTCTGATAGAGGAGTAACCGCATCCTACAGATAAACACGGTTTTCAATATGGAGATACTTAAAGGAGGAAGGCAAAAAGTCATTGACAAAAGGATATACCTTTGCAGGTAATAAGAGGGGACTTGGTGACTTCAGTTGGTTGTCCAGGAAAGGTGTGATAAGAGTAGAGCCAGAGCCTTGAGCACTGTATCCGACCCTTTCGTAGGACCCGACAGCATCATACGTGAAGACACATCCCTTTCCTTTTAGATTTCTCATAAAAAACAAAACAAATCAGTAATGCAAAGAATATGGGTTAAACTAATGAACTATTTAGCAGATGCTTTTACCTTCACTGTCGAGACCACCCAAGACATTGAAGGCATAATACGGGAAGAAGCGTTTATAATACAAGGTGTTAGACAGCAGCTGGGCCATTGCAGGGCAGCTCATTTGCTTGTTATGCTGGTGTTGATAGAGCTGTAAGACAAATAAAAACATCCAAATATAAGTATCAGTTCCAACAAAATTAAATATTTAGCCGACACAGGTATAGTAAAGTCACTAGTCCAAACCCTCCGTTAAATATATCTCTGTTCATAAGATGAACTCTATTCACATCACCTTACACATCTCTTACCCTTTATCTAGAAAAATGTACATAAATTCACAAATCGAGATACCATGAAAGAAACCGAGTAAAAATCAGGGGAGTAACTAACATATTTGAACCTTTTAGTATGTATGCTATTGTACCACACAATTTATATTTTATTAAAAACAATGCATATTTATCGTGCATAGAGAATAACTCACCAAGTGCCTAGCGGCCAAGACCTTCTGCAAAGCTCTTACATCTGCCTGAAAGCCTGATGAAGCCATCAAGGATTTGTCCGCTCTACATAGTCAGATAAACAATATCTTCATATCAATAATCACAAAAATAAATAAAAATAAAGGCTATAGGTCATTAGACTCATAGGCATATACTCAAAGAGGTTATTGAACTACTCAAGAATCTCATATTTAAGTACCTCATATCAATTCGAACAAAAGTTGTTAATCTGGTGACATTACTACTAACATCGTAGGTACATTAACAAAAGACTGCATACGTTAATCCCTATTATGATTGTGCTAGAATCAAATTATCTCAGATTCTGATACGACCACAGGAGGTATTCGAGTGGTCAATTCGGATAACACCTATTAGATCGAGAAATATCAATCATCGTCACTACCACAGACCCCGTTGCTCATTCAAATCCAGAGAGAAAAACACATTAAAAATAAATGAATGATATGAACAAGTAAAAAGGCGTAATTACAGCTGGTGAATTTTGGAATAGTCGCGAGTGAGGATGCTGTAGCCAGTGGACATACGAGTGTCGCCTGCAATCACACAGTAATCAGCTCCGGCAACAGCAACGCATGTCCTGCAGAAATCGCACAAACGGATCGGGTTAAAATCAACAACCCCCGAAATGTGGGCTTAGGGTTTTTTCGAATTAGGGTTTTTGTGTACCCTCCATTGTTGTCGTAAGGAGACCAATTCGCTTGCTGCTTCGTCATCTCGATCCTTCAACGAAAATCACAGAAAAGATAATGGGGGCAAAGGTTATAAGGGAGATTCAGATCGAATGATCAGACTCTTTGGTATCTTTTTGTCCAAGAATGCAATTTTAATTTCCACAAATAATAGTAATAAAAAATAAATCCTCAATACGACGTCGGGTGACTCACATTAAATAGAACTCAAAATTTTACTGTATTTAAAAAAATATTACTATTGAGATAAAAAAATATTACTATTGAGAGTCATATAGATAGAAATGTCCATGAATAAATTATATTTATTGGTATTTAATTTATTTATCTCTGGTATCCGAGACTAGTAACATTCAACCTTAATTATTATGCAGAATAAATCCACCTGCAGGGTTTACATAATAATTCCTTTTGAACTCGGGGATATTATCAACCCTTATCCCTTATCGGGACACACTTTCCCGTCAAGAATTCACGGCATGTCATACATAAAATACAGTGACCCAACTTTACCGGTAATCGACTGGTTATTATAATCAGTCAATTCCTTTGGAAAATCAAAGTCACTAATATTAAATGTACACACCCGCAATAATATCAAGGGTTAAGAATAAAATACACTGAGACTTAAATCGATTATATAAGGCAATCCTAATCGATGAATCTCAAGCGATCCGCCCAATACTATAAATAAACTTTGACCATATACTATAAATAGTGGATTAAATAGTCATTTTTTCACTTTCATTTTATAGTTATTCAAATAAATCTTCATACTTTATATAGTAATATGAAATAAAGTAGAAACTAGGTACAGTCACATATAGTTGGGTTGGGAAAAAAATATTACTATAGAGAGTTATTATTATAAAAAAATGTTTTACAAAATAAAAATAATTTTTTCGTATAAAAAATAATATAAATATAAAAATAATATACATACAATATTATCCATCTTTAAATTCAAAAAATCAATTTAATAGTTTTGAATAATAAAATTTGACAATATATGTGTAAAAATTGTGTTTAACATACAAATTGAATAAAATATTAATGAATATAAGGACTATAAACTTTGATCATATACTATATTTGAATAAAATATTGACAAATATTTTAAGTCATCTTAAACATGCTATTGATTTTAATAAATAAAAATATTATTAATAAATATTTTTATATATTAATCATTTATTTCTATATAGATGTATAAATTTAAGATTGTAGTTAAAAAATGTATGACTTATGATAATATGTAGTTTATTTTTATTTATAATTGGTCCCAAGTTAGGACTTGAATTTTATAAATTTAAGATTGTAGTTAAAAAATGTATGACTTATGATAATATGTAGTTTATTTTTATTTATAATTGGTCCCAAGTTAGGACTTGAATTTTTTATTACTATAGGGAGTTTATTTATAAAGTATCCTATATAGAATTTCTACGGTAGTAATTATGATTATATTTTTATTCCAAAAACAATTTTAATTGCATTTTTGTATATTGTGGTAGGAAGTCATATTGGATCAAAATGCACAAGATCAAAACAACTACTTATATTTATTCGGTCATCCTGTGTGCAGCGTGCTTGTTGGTCTTGATGCACTCGATCGATGACTCGGTTTGCATGGTGTTTTGTTGATCATCATGTCATATATGTACTAGCTAGTTTACAGGGAGTGGATGAGACTGTGAAGAGTTGCATCATAAAAATGTTATGGAAACAGAATCATCATATGTTTACGAACCCAAATTTCTATACAACCAAACCCTTGCTAATCATGTCTTAGGAAGGGTTGATAAACAAGACAATCAAATCCCAACGTAGGTTTTTGAAAAACAAAACAAAAAATTAGGGTCCATTTATGTAATTAAAGAAATCTTCTTGTACTTGATAAATGATAACCAAACCAGATGTAAATAAATAAGTATAACCACACTTGCAAGTTAGTATTCCGATATAAAGCAATCGAACTCAACTCACATAAAATTTTTGGTCTCCATCCACGGACTCGTTTATCACTCACTGTAAGGAAATATTAATGTCTGCATTGGGCTTTCTCAGTTTTTCTGCACTTTGCAGAGCTGCTGGACCCCAGTTAGCCGGGTTATTCTGAGATTTAGAGCCGGTCGACTGCTCTTGTGTGAATATTAAGCTGTCGAGGCTCCTCTTCTCTGCTTTAGGAGCAAGCAAACCTATTGGCCCCGATGCATTATCGATCTTGAACTGCTGCTGCTTGGGTTTGAGCTCGTGGGGTCCGCTCATCAGAAAACTCGCAACAACAACCTATAATAAATATGAATAATTAGAATAAATGGAAATGTGCGAACAATAATACAAGAAAACGGGTGAGGTCCACATAGCAATTTACCTTTATTGGAGTGGCGGCTATTGTCAATCCGGCAATTAAGCCTCCCACAACACGACCATCAGCACCGGACAAAGTAATGGTCATCATGCCAGATCTACCGTATTTGAGGTCATGCGTCTCAGTTGGCGTAAAGGATCCGGAGAAAGATAGAATCTCAAAAATACCCTGGTATTAATTAATGCATTATCGAAAATTAAAACTCTCTTCAGATCAACATAAAGCAACTGGGGATCATCATTTTAGTCTCAAATAGAGACAACATAAAAAGAAACAAATAGAGACGTAGTTTCAGATCAATGGCAGACCTCGTAAGTCAAAATGCCCCCGGAGGAATTGGGATGCCGAATTGTTACATTCGACACGGTCCCACAGCCAGATATTATGCATACAGCTCTTGGTCCTTGTTGGGCGAACTCCATTATCTTCCCAGTGATATCCTAAGAAAACAAAGTCTGTTAAAACAGTTATTTTATCATGATAAAGGGGATTATACTAAGTAATCACTGGAAGCTTTCACCTCGTTCATAGTAAAGTTACCTCGCCGGTATTGACGCTGATCACGTGTGGCAAAAAGCTCGAACCCGTCGAACATTCGATCCAATCATCTTCAGAATAATAGGAAGAAGATATTAAAATACATGAAGCATCAGCAAGAAAAAATCTATCGAAGCTGCATATATTAATTTATTTTCACATTATTATCTCTCTTGACACAAAATGACATTCAGATACCTAATTTTTCAGTTCCGATTTTACCCTTGTATCTTTTCTCGGAACTGATTGGCTGTCTGGCAATTTGGCTATCCTCCTCCCCATAGGCTTTACCAACAGCAGGTGGAAATGATGAAAACCTTCTGCTCGATGGTTCATCGGGTTTATACTTTCTAGGCCTGCCTCTCTTCTTCTTCTCCGAGCCTCCTGTACTCATCATAACAGGCGAGGCAATTTGTGAAGTCCCGTGTTCTGACTGGTCGATCCTCGAGGCCATGTGATAGCCCGATGAAGCTCCAGGTGGCACACCAGTTAACCCAGATGCCATTGCTTTCGAAGGATCCATGGTTGTGTGCCTTTGTCAAATGAAATTCTCAATGATCCTAATTCCAGATAAAAAAAATGACATTCCTATAAAAGAAATTTAATAAATCTTGACATTAATCAAGAATTAGTGACTTACAAATTACAATCAAAAACCTCAAACCATCTCTATATTCAGGACACAGTAAAAATTAAACTTTTTTACTGATCTCAAGACAAGAAAATAAAACTAAAGAAAAAATAAAATCTTTTTTCTGGCGGTAAGAAAATTTATTTCAATCTTACTCGTGTAGAGCCATGCAAGGAAAAATCAAATTTGACCAGAAAAATTAACGTAAGTTACAAAATCAACTGAAAATCAAGATTATCAATATCTACTACACACAAAAAAAAAGCTAAAGGAAGAAATTATACTTACAGAGTACATATAAAGCTGCTCAGATTCAATCTCAAGGTACTGCCCGTTGACAATTTACAGCTGGGTCAAGAGGGAAGCACAATAATTTTATTTGTTTTATTTGTAGTAACATAAAAATGTTCTTCGTGTGAAATCTGTTTCAAGGAAAAAAAGGTCTCAGAAATTCAAGATCTTGAAAGCTCAACAAATATAATATGGGAGTAAGTAGTTCAAATTTATTTAAATGAGAAAAAGAAAAGTGAAAGGTACTTTTAAATTAACAAATGTTTTTTTTGTGTGATAAATTTCGTCAAACTCTGTCTCTGCTGACCTGCATTCTGTCCCTTTATGCAGATTTTAATATATTTTTTTATCCAAAATAGAAATGCCCTTGAATTTAGCTTTTATTTACTAGTCGTGCCATTGGGATTTTTTTTTTCCAGTTTTGAAAGTTAATTGGGGTTTTTAGGTAATTAGTTAAACCTCTAGGTCACCTTTTGTAATTAACCCTGAAATCAAAGCATGTGCAAAACAATACCAACTCTCCACAGCATTACATCTCTGAAAACAATCAACAGTATTTACAAGCAAGTGAATATGCAACAAAATATTTACCAGTGAGAGGAGAGATTAGATACTGTAAAATTCAAAATAAAAACTCGTAAACAATGGGCGATAACCCATTGTGGTCGTGCAAGAGAGGAGTTGGAAGGATAGAAGACTTAACCGAAATTGGAATACAGAGAAAATGGAAGTTCTTCGAATTCCACTGGGCAGGCACTCTGGAAAACATTCTTCGTATTCTATATAATGAAAGTGGCAGCCTATGTATTCTGGAAATTCTGAAACTATATCGAGCAACCTAATTTTCGTTGCTGTTGAGTTAGAGCACACAACATGCATATGATGATAAGGTTCCAATCGCCCAACAAAAACACCTGTGTATCAACACATTACACATAGAAACAATAATACTCATACATCAACTAAAGCTAGGAATGTAACAAAACACAATAGAAAAAATCCAAAAGTATAAATTCAAAGCCCGTGAAAAATGAAGGTTAACACAGTGTCAGTCGACAACAAAATGGTTACACTTTACAATTACAAGCAAGGAAGTTTACTTAAAGGACTGATTGATTATGAGAGCCGTCAAGCTCCATGTACACATATGTACATTCCACACCAAATTAGACGAATACACCAAAAAAGAAAGGAAGAAAAAACAGAATTAGGTTAGAGTGGGTTCACCAAGACGAATAAAGACCCCTACAAGACATGTCGAAAACCACCATCACCACAATCCCCTCCGGGGTCAAGCACACATGGAGAGTCTAACCACTTTGGATTTTCCGGATAGAACCCGTCATCAACCTGTATCCCACCAAGGCCCACATCCGTGTCTATCCCCTCATCATGCCTTAACAACTTCCCCACATCTCCATTGCCATTCCCAAGAAAGCCCTTCACATCAAAATCGGCACATTTCAACCACTTCTCTTCCTTACATGTGTCGTCAAGGAGATCCTTCTGGTGCCAGGAAGCAACCTCCCCAAGAGTCCTCCCAAAACTGTCTTCATCGTCATCCTCAATAACATCTGCATCCTTCCCATCGCCATAAACCCTATTGTGCTGGTCATCGCCCCAATCGGGCAAATCATGTTCCACGACCAAAACCTCATCCAGATGCCGACCAGAACCTGACCCTTCATCTGCAACACTTTTGATTCTATTCACGATTTCAAATAGCTCATTTGAAACACGACCCAGAAGCCCCGGTGGTAGTTTCCCAATTCTAGCCTCAAGCAACCCCAGCTCGTTCCTCAAATCCTGCAGCTGCTGAGGAACTGTATGCTGTAATTCTCCCGATTCCTTCTCAAACAACCCGAACCCGTCAGTCTCACCTCCTTCCTCGGCTATCCCGTAAAGGGTATCGTAATCCATCAAGAGTCCCCCTTTGTACCCAACCATCCTGTGCATAATCCTTGCATTGCCATCCAACGGGCCAGGCTCATGTCCCGAATGGACTGCATACAGTTTAAAAACAGCTGTGCCTTCATCCTCATAGACAAACGTCTTATCCTTGTCATTATAATTCGATATTGGAACTATCGCCCTTATTCGGAACCCACAGCCACATCGCTTGGATGTGTACGGGTCCCGCTTCAAGATCCTAGCTTTCTTCGCTGAGGCCGGCTCGCCGGCTCTATGGCATGCGTAATCCTTAACCTCGGCCATGATTGGTTTGTACCTAATGTATTTCTGCCGAATGCATAAGACAACCTTATGTTTCATGGCCAGTTGTTGCAACTTGACGGGAACTTCCTTAGCAGGGACATCGAAAGACTCAGTGTACTCGAACCTCCGCCTCTTGGACCTTGGGGCACATACAGAGGACTCGTCGGAGCAAGCAGGACAGGCGGCCACGCAGGTCCTTATATAGCTCTCGGGTATGCCGTAGATTTTCTTCCCGACGGCCCAGACCTGCTTGATTCTGTCAATGGTTTCCTTGGAGCCCAGGTGTTTGAAATCAGTGAGGCCGTGGAAGGACATGACAATGTCCTGCCACTGATTGACGTGGGAGACGCGCTGACTGAAATTGTTCTTGAAACAGAGGAAGTGGCCGCTGCTGCTACCGAGCTCCTCCACGTGGACGACGAGCTTGTCCTGGACGCGCTTCCAGGCCGTGAGGTACGCGGTGTCCTCGCTGCGGTCCTTCCAGACAGTGCGCCAGCTGGCGAGGACCGGCGGCGGAGTGACGGCCTGGATCTCCTCCGGCGTGGCGAGTCGGCCTTCGATCAGGCATTCGATCATCAGGGCGTGCGAAGGCTCGTTGAAGGTGTAGAATTGGGAGGAGATGTAGGGATCGGGGCTAATTCGCGGGTGAATTGGGGATTTGGAGAGATTAGGGTTTTGGGGCGGGGGAAGGGGGATTTCGCCATCGGACGAGGAATCTCCGCCGCGGAAGAGATCGATTTGGGCGAGTGAGAAGGCGTCGTCGACGATGGCGTTCTGGGGGTGAGGTTCCATCACCATGAAGTGGTCATGGTCATGGTGTTCTGAGGGTGGGGCCAGCTGGTGGAACAGATCGTCCTCGATTTTGCTCGGATTCATTACCAGCAATCGGCGCAAACGCATCAACACTGCGTGCGTGTGAATTCAAGAGTCGAAAATGAATCGAGTAATTTATTTTTTAATCTAGTTTGAAATGAGAGGAACACGAACTACAGTATGTACTTCTACAGACTGGTGGGTGGTTGAGTGGGAGCTTATACGGAGGGATATTTGACTCATGTCAAACACGACCTCCTTCAAGAACAATACTTGTTTGTACTCCTACAAATTAGTTTCAACTTAATGCTAAGTAATAATCTAACACTGTCAAATTCAACGACGAGCATTTACTTTATAACACCGATTTATTTTTATTATTGTTTGAAATCAATCTTCAAATAGTACAATAACAGACATCCAAGGGGTTTATTACTATTTTTGTACTCAGCAATTTTATTTTCCAACTATTTTTTCAATTAAAAAAAAAAAAAAAAGAATTCTAGACATTTTTAGTCCATTCGAGGGAATTGGGAGGTGTAACATTCCCAAATGTGTTTATCAGAAATCTACCCCTCCCCTTTTTTCCTTTTATTTTAAAATTAAAATACAATAAAAATAAATCAAAAATCATATATACATTTTTTAAAATTACCAATTAACCTATAATATTATCAAAATTGCAAATTAGTCCTTCAAAAATTAAAAACAAACCCTACCCCAAACTCTCTGCCCTCCCTCTTTTCTCTCTTTCACATAAACGACTCGAACGGAACTCTGGCGAAGAAACGAACTCCGGCCGACGGGAAGAAGAAACGAACTCCGGCAAGAGCGCCCCGCCCCTCTCTGTTTTCAGGTAAGTACTCATCCCTCCCCGCCCCTCTCTCTCTCAGTTCGATTTCAAGGTTTGAAAAAAAAAAATCAAAATGCAGTTCGATTCCGGCGGCCTCCTCCTCCTCCTCAACTGACATGTCTCACGCCGCCTCATCCTCTACTGGAAGGGCCTCGAAAAGGCCTCGTGGGCAAACCCCTTCCCCGACCCACTCCGGCAGCGGCCGCGTTGAACCGAGGTCGAAGGCGATACACGACCTTCCTCCGGCCGGTGGCTTGACGGAATCACAAGCGAACAATGTTTATCAGGTACGTTACACCCTCTCATTTCGTTGCTTCGTTTCAATTCTCGTAGAGTGTAGTGCATTTGGGTGTGCTTCTGTGAATTTGGAAATCAGTTTGCAGGTAGTGGGCGCCGGGCGCAGCCTTCAGCTTGCGCCCGACGACAAGTGTTGTGTTTTGTTTTCGATTGCTCTGTGTGGGCGCCGGGCGCAGCCTTCAGCTTGCGCCCGGTGACAAATGTGTTTGTTTATGCGATGTGGGCGTCGGGCGCAGCCTTCAGCTTGCGCCCGGCGCCCAATACAGTTCAGAATGTTTTTTTTTTGTTCTTGTTTTGTGTTTTTCAGGAAGAGTATCGCGTTGTTTCGGCATCGGAAATCCGGGATGTCCTGCCACCATGCACATTCAGTGATAATGTGTTGAATGGGAAGATAACCTCTCGGCAAGGTTTCAAGACCCTCCCCGGGATAGCCGAGAAATTTTTGTCGGTCTTCCCGGAGTATGCGAAGGAGTACCCTCAGCTGAGTAGTTTCTTATATTTGGACAGGAAAGGGAACGTGTCCAATGCGGCCATCCATCAGTTGATGGCTCGAGTGTGCAGTTTTCCGGAGCCGAAAGATCGCTATAGGTATGAAGCCATGATTTATGCATATATTTTAATTACTCAATATTATTAATTTAGATAGAATATTTGTTATCAATGATTTATGTATAAATATGGCTACTGGTTATCAATAATAATATATCCTTTTTACAGCCATTTCTGCTAATCTCATAATAGGTTGTTCGTAGTGAACAATATGGTAACTGGCCTGCACTTTTCTGACTCCCGCACTCCACTTGACCTCAACAAGGAGCAAGACCTGAAAGAAACAGTCTTTCCCCTCCATCACAAGAAGAAGCATCAGGTGCCGATAGTTGACGTGCTTAAGACAACCGAAGATTTGTTAAGCCGCGACGATGCCGATGATCACCCAATTGCAATCAACCTTGTATTTGTTTGGTTGATTACAGCCCTGTTGGACCAACCTAACAGACAAAAATTGGTCCCTGACGAGATATTTGAGGTAATACGTGAATTAAATTTAATTTATATTGTGTACTTAAATAACTTTTTGTTTTATTTTGATTTTTGCCTTTATTACAGCTTTGCAGTGACTTGGAAGCATGCCAAGAGTATTCATGGGGAATACGGGTGTGGAAGGCTGTCGTTGACGATTGCTTCAGATCTATGGGGGACATCGAAGCCATCGAAGGGCGTCCTGACCCAAAGGCATGGAATGCTTATGGGTTTCTCCAGATTTGGGGGGTATGTTTTAAACTAGTTTAATGATATTTGTTTTGATAATTAAATAGGTTTTGTAGTTCTTTAATAAAATTTTTTTTTTTTTTTTAGTTTTGGATGATCGAGGCTTTAGAGGGTGCGACTGTACAATTGCGGGCAACCCCCAGGAGAGACTTCTGGCATGCGTATCCCAGGATGCTGCGATGGTCTCTAAGCAACATCGCACCGACGAGCGATGAATTCAAGGCATTCTTGGTTCGGGGAGTGAAGGTAAGTGTTTGAACACGTTTATTGTGTGAATTAAAATTATTCAGACTTATACATTTTCAAAAACAATCATGCAGAGTGTGTATCCGCGCTTGAAGCCGGACGTTGTCGAGCTGCAGTCTCACTATTTTTACGGCACCATGTGCTGGTTCGAGGAGAAGACTGATGCTGGTCGTACAGACTGTTTACGATTCGAGAAAGACAGGAGCTTCTGCGAGGACTACGTGAAGTTCGTCGAAGCAACTCCAGCTCGGCCTCGCCGTCAGAGGACTCCACCTCCACCCGAGAAGACATCTCTTCCCGAGACAGTCCTTGACCATGCCGGTCCGTCGTCTTTTCAGGCTCAGCCATCCGGAGGTCCTCCGTATTGGTTTGCTAATTTTCTGCAGATGCATACGGACGAGAGACAGCCGACAGGCTGTGAGACGAGACTCAGAGGGAGCGTGAGAGGCAGCGAGACGAGGCTCAGAGGCTACATAACGAGGCTATGGTAGCAGAGCTGAAGGCACAGAGGGAGCTGGTAGCAGGGTTAGTGACGTAGATGACCCAGTATGGTGTGCAACAGGGTAGGCACGGAGAGCTGGTTGTTGAGGTTGGCCGTCGGATCGACGCTCTTGAAGAGACCCTTAGGCGTTGCAACCTAGGAGATAGGCCAGATGAGGTTTTGTAGTTATTTTGTTTGTTTGTATTTTTTTTTGTTTGTATTTTTAAAAACATGATTTTAAAAATTATATTAATATTAATATATTTTGGAAAAAATTAGATTAGTTCTTTCTTTGTTTGTTCCTTTGTTTGTATCGAGCACTTCGCGACATTATTTTTTCACGAAAATTAAATAGGACACGTAAAACTACATTTTAAGATCATCCAACGGTTCAAATTACATTAATTATCCACGAGGAAGTCGAGAAATTGCGAAAACGATGTGAAATCGGGTATGTGTAGGGCGCCGGGCGCAGATAGTGGCCTGCGCCCAACGCCCATAATGTGGTCATCGTCTTTATGGGCGCTGGGCGCAGGCCACTATCTGCGCCCGACGCCCTACACAAACCCGATTTCACACCGTTTTCGCAATTTCTCGACTTCCTCGTGGATAATTAATGTAATTTGAACCGTTGGATGATCTTAAAATGTAGTTTTACGTGTCTCATCCAATTTTCGTGAAAAAATAATGTCGGGAAGTGCTCGATTCGATTAAGACGCAAAAAATCGACAAATTCTCGACGTTAGCAAATCGAGCACTTCTCGACATTATTTTTTCACGAAAATTGGACTGGACACGTAAAACTACATTTCAAGATCATCCAATGGTTCAAATTAACTAAATTATCCACGAGTAGAAGTATTTGGTGTTTTGGTCACTTGTTACATCTAAGTTTAAGTTTAAATGTTATAGTTTTAGTTGAAGTTTAGGATATTCAAGGTATGACCAAACATTAAAATGTAATTTAGTTAATTTGAACCATTGGATGATCTTGAAATGTAGTTTTACGTGTTCCGTCCAATTTTCGTGAAAAAATAATGTCCAGAATTGCTCGATCCACTAACGTTGAGAATTTGTCGATTTTTTGCGACATTAGCGGATCGAGCACTTCCCGACATTATTTTTCCTCGAAAATTGGTAGGGACACGTAAAACTACATTTTAAGATCATACAATGATTCAAATTACATTAATTTTCCACGAGTAAGTCGAGAAATTGCGAAAACAGGGTCAAAGCGGGTCTGTGATGGGCGATGGGCACAGACAGTGGCCTGCGCCCATCATGTACATTCACCATTGACTGCTGTGATGGGCGTCGGGCGCAAGCCACTGTCTGCGCCCATCGCCCATCACAGTACATAACTGAACATGATTTCCCCGTTTTTTGTAATTCCAACCTGTTCAGAACACATCTACACCACATTTAAGCACTTCTAACATGAAAAAATCAGTACCACACAAATACAAAGTCTCAAATACGAAGTCTCTTACACAATCGTCTCAAAACACAAAAAATGGTAAATAAAAAAGAGTTCAATTCATGCCCTATTCTCCGCTACACCCGGGCATCTACAACTTCCCCCTCTTGACATCACAACCTGCATAGTAAATGTCTCACAAGTCAAATTACAAAAAAATATATGAAAACACACACAACAACATAAAAGTTCAACAGTGTTTACTCTGGTGGAATCGGACAAGTCTGTGCATTGTGACCCTCTCCTTGACATTTGCCACATCGATATTTTTTCTTCGAAAATCTCTCAATTCAACTCGTGAAGCGGTCCAATCTCGGCCGTCCTGGAGTTCGTTTCACCGGTGGAGGTAACAGTATCATGCTTTGGACATATTCGGGAATCTCCGTCCCTTGATCTTCTGGTGAAATAAGGAGAAGTCAGCTCATATGTATATTGTCCTGCCTGACTCGGGTCCTTGGCATACTCTGCGGCTATGGAATGCTCACACGGCATCATGTCAATCTGAAACACACCACATTCACACGTCATTGCTGTTGGAGTTGTGTACTTAATGTCTAGATTTAAGTAACGGTAACTCCCGATCATAGCATTTAATCTATTAAATTAATAAACAATCGTTTGCATTTAATTATTGATAATTAAATATATGCAAAATCATAGTCCTGGATTCTATACGTTGTAGTTAGTATAGTGTGTCGGGCCCACACAGAAGATCATACTATCGGTTACTCGTATTTAATCGAACGGTTGCTCACGACCTAGATGGACACGGACCAATCCATCAGTATAGTCGTTGTGTGAGAGAGAAAATAATTTTTCTTAATTATTTTATCACACTTGTACACTTGGTGTATTGGGCGGATCGCTTGAGATTTATCGATTAGGATTGCCTTAGATAATCGATTCAAGTCTCAGAGTATTTTATTCTTAATCCCCGATACTATTGCGGGTGTGTATATTTAATATAAGTAACTTTGATTTACCAAAGGAATTAACCGATTTAATTATTGGGTTAATTACCGGCTAAGTTGGGTTACTATATTTTATATACGACATGCCGTGAATACTTGACGGGAAAGTGTAACCCGTAAGGGTTGATAATATCCCCGAGATGAGTTCATAAGGAATTATTGTGTAAACCTCATGAGTGGATTCGTTCCGCTCAATAATTAAGGTTGAATGGTACTAGTCTCGGATTTAAGAGATGAATAAATTAATTAGCAATAAATTAATTTTATTCATGGATATTTAAATCTTAAATACACGGAATAAATAATACTACCGGAGAAATATTATTTGATATAATATGGTTTAATATTGGGAGTGCAATTAATTTATATAGTGGAAAATAAATTAATTAATATTAATGGGATTAATAGATTTGGGCTTGGGCTCAATTTAATCATTAATATTGGAAGCCCAATATTCCACCTCCTTTAGATCCCCTACGTAGCCTATAAAAGCACTACATGGTCTTTATTTTTTCATAAGACAAGATTATCATACTTGATATTCTAGAGAGTTGAAGAGGATCCATAAGCTTGGAGGATCGTCGCCCACCCGACGTTCAAGCTAGTGCAAGGAATACGTGGGAAGATCGTAAGGTCATCAATTGATTTCGTTTCTCCGCACAACGAATCAAAAGGTAAAATCATAAACTTCCTTTTGTGATTTTATGTGAATTAATTGTGATACATACATGAACACACGATCCGGGAAAACGTCGAAACCGAGATACGGGGATCACGTGATCCCCGTCGGGATCGAGAGGGGCGGCCGAACCCTAGGGTTCGACCGCCGGCGTGCGCGCAAGAAACGCCCCGGCTGGGAGCCGGGGCATGCGATCGACCAAGGGTCGATCACTGGGGATGCCACGGGCTGGTGCCGTGGCGGATCCCCGCCGCCTCGACGGCGGCGTGCGCAAGGAGGCACCCCGGCTGGGCCGGGGTGGGCGATCGATCGCCGGGGGAACACCGCGGCTGGAGCCGCGGTAGGTCAGCCGGGCTGACCGGCCCTCCTGGCGGTGGCGGTGAGTCGCCGGACTCACCGCCGGGGGCTGCCCCATGCAGCCTCACGTGAGCCCCGACGGGGGCGTGGCTAGGGTTTAGCCGCGGGCTTGCCCGCGGTGACGCCTTGGTCGTGCTCCGGTTCATCGGTGTTCGCGATCGGTTTCCGGCGAGAGGATTTCGGTCGGGTTATTATTTTCCGCAAATTTTAATAGCCCGGGACATCGATTTCCAACAATTGGTATCAGAGCGTTTGGTTTCGTGTTCATGTATGTGTTCAATTATCGTTCTACCTTGCAGGGATTCCGACTATCATGGTTTAATTTAATTATTGTTAATTATTTTTCACCATGATTATTCGTTATTAAACTCTCGGACATGTCGAGATTCGTTTTGTGTGGATGAATGCTTGTAATAGTAAAAATTCGGGAGTTGACCGAATTTAGATTTATTATTATTGTTCTATGTTTTTCCGGAAAGTGTATAGGGTCGATTTCATGTATAGAATCGATACCGGAATTGTAAATTTATTTCTTGTAATTTATTTATGGTCGATCGATGCCGAGACGACCGCCGGAGAACGCGTGTGACGAAGAAGACGAAGAGGACGAAAAACCGGGGGGGTCGATCATCCCCATGATCGATCCCCATGAGGATCGATCGACCCCACGCGGAGGGGCTGCCCGCTAGGGTTTCCGGCCACGCCGGCCACCGGTGGTGGTGGCGCGCGGCTTGGGGACGGCGGCGGTGGTGCTCGACGGTGGGGGTGGTGTGGGGATCCCCAACCCATGCTACTCCTACCTAGATTCACTTTCCTAATTAATATGGAATTAATTTATTTTACTAAATGATTATTCCTATTTTATGGGAATTTTCATGGACATGGAAATTGATTATTCTGGGAAAGTAGAAGAGTCCTAATTTATTTTATTTCCTTATTATATTATAGAAGTCTTCTAGAATATTCCAAGTTTTACTTGGATAGATTATTCTAGAGATTTAATAGAATTAAATAGGAAAATAAATAAATAAAAATATTAATAATATTTAATTTTATTTTTGATTTATTCGATTGACTTAATTTTCGAATTAAGTATCTTTTGGATTTATTAAAAATAAATAGATTTAAATATTGGGATTAATATTCTCGTCACATGGAGCATTCAAGAACGAAGACTGAAGACTAGAAGATGCGTACGGAGATGGAATAAAGCCATGATAGTCGGAAAATAATTTTCTAGTATTATTTTGACTATGTGATACTATGTGCTTTATTGCTTGTATGCATGCTATATGTGTTTACTTTATGCACTAGATAGCGTATCCCTTTGTTGTAAAAAGCTAAGTGGGAGAGGGGATGGAAACATTCCCATGGTCTCCATTACTGTTCTCTTGGTGACATTTATGAGCTTTTGAAGTTCATATAGATATGTCATTGGAGGAGAATTCTTGTAATTCCTTTTACGAGAAACATTGATTAAGTCTATCAAACAATGCCTAATTTGTCTTTCTGAAAATGACTTCAAGTCGACTCATTCTCACCCCGGGGAGTGGAATGGAGCCAAAGCCACTTGGTCATGTGGATGACACAAGTTAGAGACATTCGTACCATCCTTTTAAAGGTGGATCGATTGTCTGCTCGGCTCCCTCATCTAATGAGAGATAGGGTTGTTCGCATGGTGAATCACTGGTTAGAAACTTCGAGTTTCACTTATGGTTCTCCGCGTCTTGATTTACGAAATCGAATGCTTCAAGTAATCGGATGTCAATTGTAAGAGTCTTTTGGTGTAGTAAACGTCCACACTATCGTGGCTTGCTATACTGAATGGGATTTTGGATCAATTGATGTAGACAGTTATAGAAGAAAGTGAAGGGTCGTGTGTTAACGTAAACGTCCACACTATTGTGGCTTGCGGTGACATACGAGTCTCAAACAATCATCTTAGTACTGAGTAATGGTTTACACTTAGGTACGCTCTATAGTATTCTTCCCATCGAAGTAACGCTATAGTGATGTACGACCGAAGCAAATCTAATTACGAAATCATTTGGATAGGTAAACGTCCACACTATCGTGGCTTACCATATCTGATGGGATTTTAGATGTAATTAGTAATTTAATGATATTATTTGAGGGAGATAATATCGGATATTAAATTGATTGTTTGTTTAAATGTGCTTATAGGTTTAGAGAATAGCTATGAATCCACTTTCTGTGATACTCAAGGAGAATAAACTCACTGACCCCAATTATATTGATTGGAGGAGAAATTTGGACATTGTCCTGACTTCTGAAGAGTACAAATTTGTACTCTATGATGCATGCCCTGCTGAGCCCACGGATGCCTCAACTAATGAGGAAAATGAAGCATATCGGAAGTGGAAAAAGGCTGATGAAATGGCTGGGTGTTATATTTTGGCTTCAATGTCAAATGTACTCCAAACCCAACATGAGTCGATGGACACTGCCGAGGATATGTTGTACAACCTCAAGGATATGTTTGGGCATCAAGATCGTGCGGCAAGGCAAGAAGCCATGAGAGTCCTTATGACAACTACTCAGTCTGAAGGAACGCCCGTTGGGGAGCACGTTCTTAAGATGATGAGTTTGTTGAATGAACTTGAGATCCTAGGAGCTCAAATTGATGGTGAGACGCAAGTCGACATCATACTCCAGTCTCTGACCCCTAGTTTTGAGCAGTTTCGCATGAGTTATAATATGGGTAAACTATCTTATACTCTTGCGCAACTCCTGACTGAACTAAAGGCGGCAGAGGAGATCTACAAGAAGGGCAAGTCTCAAGCGCTTGTAGCTACCAAGTCCAAAGGCTTGAAGCCTGTTGGAGGTAGGGGCAAGAAAAAGAAGCAAGCCTGGAAACCCTGTGGTGCCAAGAGGAATGGACCACGAGTGGGGGCTGCCAAGCCAAGAGGCAAGTGCTTCCGATGCAATAAGTCTGGGCACTGGAAGTCTGAATGTCCTCTCAAAGGTACAAATTTTTCTTTAGTCGTAAAAACATAGTCAGCGGTATTATCTACCAGAATTCTGGTGTGTAGATATGGAACCACTGACGGTATGTGCATTTTCAAATGCAGGGGTTCCAGAAAACCCGACGACTTAGAGAAGAAGAGTTCGAGTCTACATGGGCATAGCTGTAGAGGAGGCAGTTGTTGCAGTGGAAGACATTTTATCTGCTTATGAGTAGTTATAGGATTTCATTTCAAGTTTATTGCTTTATGTACCCTTTAATTTTAGAAAGAACTTCTGTTCTGGATTTCTATTATTTATGAATGGATATTTTATTTCTTTAATCATGTTGATGATTTTGATAAGAAATAATGGCATTATCTATTCTGGTACATTAGATAGCAATAATGTGAATGATGAATCCTTAGTCTACCACGATGCAACAAACCGTTCTATAACTTGTTTTACTTATTAGATATATTTCTTGTTAAATCATTATACTTGTGAATTCTTATACTTAGTAGTATTTATTCAAATAAAAATTCAAAAGGTCGAAATTGATTCGATCAATTATAGTTGAAGGAATGGACCTTCCGACCTAAGAATTGAATTTGGAAGATAATACAACTAAGCATACCTTTCGGTAAAGGATAGAATTCGGACAAGTATTGAGAATGATCAATGATATATGCAGTCATATGTGTAAGGTGTGAATATGGATTAGGATACTTGATGTGCCATAAAAGCAAAGTGTTTTAGTCACAAAGCAATTATGGGAAACCTTCAAAGTATATCCATGGGAAGCCTGCGACTTAGTCGCGGAGACTACCACCTAGTAACACATAGCATAATCAAAGATTGAGATTAAGTCTCAAATGACTACACCATACACTCACGTGTAGAAATGGTGTGTCAGTAATAAGAAATGAGATTCTAATAGTAAAAGAACAAGTTGTTCGGAACTACCTATGTTCTATGGATATTTCTGGAGACAACGACACATTCAATGTGATTGTAGGATATCCTAGATGAACAAAAAATGTTGTGTTCTATAGTACTATGAACCAGAAGGACGTTATAAGTTCTAACGCCCGGTTCTTAAAAGAAGACTATTAGATGAACTACAAAGCTCTAACTAACATAATACCTTGGAATGAGAAAAGGACAAAGACTAGGAACCAGCCAAACCGAGTAGAAGTACACCACTAACTGCACCTACTGTTATTACTGTTTATACACCGGAATTCCAATGCAGTGGGAGGTTGTTTGACAACCGGAGATGTTCATAAGACTAGAAGAGTTTTTGAACTCTGGATCTAGCAAAGATGAAATTGTAGGTACCGGTATACCGATCCAATCGATATACCGTGTGTGCGGAAGCGTGTAAAGCAATAGATCTACTATGTCATGATCTTAGTGCACACTTAATGTGTATAAGAACACATATAAACATATATATATACACATTCAATATATATATATATATATATATATATATATATATATATATATATATAAGGTTCAACGATTACTTACTTTTGTGATGAAGTGATTCGTTGATGTCGTTTGAGGTGGTGTTGAGTCGATTGAACCACCTCAAATGGATCAGCCTCTCGAAGCTCTCCTTGTGAATGACCTCGTCACTCCTTCAGATCGTCCGGATGTGGAAGCCGCACAAATGGCCCGGCCTCTACGTGTTGCATACGAACCCGGATAATGAACACCTTGCTTGCTTGAGAATGGATCTCCAAGATCACCTCTTTTCTCTCTATTTGTGTGGAATTTCGTGGCTGAATATTGTGTGATGAAAATCTGATTTTCATCCATATAAGTGCATCATTATGCATCCCATTACACCCCTTTGTAACCTACAACATAATGGGCATCATAATGCACCATAATCATGCAAAGGGGTTACAAAGGAGGTGAAAGGTCATGCCACATACACATGCCACTATGCATTGTATGTGGTCCCACTTGCTTGTTGTTGGAAATCGATATCCCGGAATTAATAAATTAATTAAAATTAATTATCTAATTAATTTCGACCGAAATCCTTTGGAGATCGAATATCCGGATTGTCTAAATTGCGGAACCGACAACCCAATCGAAATCTCGATCGCCGGAGAAACCACGAGCACCCCACGTGACCGGAGGCCCGACCGAACCCCGCCACGGGTAAACCCGCGGCTGCCAGCCGAGCCCCCACGAGGGGGGTCGCGATCGCTCCGTGCGATCGCTGGGGATGCTCGTAGCATCCCCGGGGCTGCTCGTAGCAGCCCCGCAGCGAGTCCATGACTCGCTGCCCGTGAAGGGTGGCTCGCTCACGCGAGCCGCTACGGGATTCCCCGCAGCAACGCGCGAGCGGCTGCGGGTCGAGCCCGCAGCACCCCGCGATCGAACCCTAGGTTCGATCGCATCCCCGGCTCCCAGCCGGGGCTTCTCACGTCCGCGATCCCCAACGGGGATCCTCGACCGCCGCGGTCCGGTGGTCTTCGACCACCACCGCCGGTCGACCCTCGTTCCGGGGTTCGTCCCTTGGATCTTGGTTCACGATATTTTTACGATAATTAACGATAAAATCATAAAGAGGGTTTTACGATTTACCTCGTTCTCGTTGTTCGGAAAAACGTAGAACTCAATTTGATGACCTTTGAGATCTTCCGACGTATTCCTTGCACTAGCTTGGACGTCGTGTGGGCGACGATCTACCGAACTCCATGGATCCTCCTCTCTACTTTCTCTCTCTAGAATTGTGATCTTCAAGTTATGAGAATAGAGAAGACCATGTAGTGCTTTTATAGGCTACGTAGGGGATCTTAAGGAGGTGGAATATTGGGCTTCCAATAATAGTGATTAAATTGAGCCCAAGCCCAAATCTATTAATCCTTACTATTATTAATTAATTTATTTTCCACTATATAAATTAATTGCACTCCCAATATTAAACCATATTATATCAAATAATATTTCTCCGGTAATATTATTTATTCCGTGTATTTAAGATATAATTATCCATGAATAAAATTAATTTATTGCTAATTAATTTATTCATCTCTTTTAACCGAGACTAGTACCATTCAACCTTAATTATTATGCGGAACGAATCCACCTGCAGGGTTTACATAATAATTCCTTATGAACTCATCTCGGGGATATTATCAACCCTTACGGGATACACTTTCCCGTCAAGTATTCACGGCATGCCATATATAAAATATAGTGACCCAACTTAACCGGTAATTAACCCAATATTTAAATCGGTTAATTCCTTTGGTAAATCAAAGTCACTTATATTAAATATACACACCCGCAATAGTATCGGGGATTAAGAATAAAATACTCAGAGATTTAAATCGATTATCGCCGGCAATCCTAATCGATAAATCTCAAACGATCCGCTCAATACACCATGTGTACAAGTGTGATAAAATAATCAAGATATATTATTTTCTCTCTCACACAACGACTATACCGATGGATTGGTCCGTGTCCATCTAGGTCGTGAGCAACTGTTCGATTAAATACGAGTAACCGATAGTATGATCTTCTGTGTGTCCATACAACACCATACTAACTACAACGTATAAAATCCAGGACTATAATTTGCATATATTTAATTATAAATAATTAAATGCAAATAATTGTTTATTTAATTAAATAGATTAATGGCAATGGATCGTGAGTTTCCGTTACTTAAATCTAGACATTAAGTACACAACTCCAACAATCTCCCACTTGTACTAAGGTCTAGTCATTTCCTCCAAACTTCCGACTTCCATACTCATCACGTGCTTAAGTTGTACTTCCAAGAAGTACTGTGTGAATGAGCACTCTAGGTTGCCGCTCTGAAGTTATCTTGGTGACTACAGCGTCGTCTTCCTCGACGATGACTCGTATCAGGTGGTACTTGCACTATGTGTTATCTTACACTTATGGACTCGTGATTTCTTTACCATTTGCTATTGCACCGCTATTTACATAGCCTTTGGAAAATTAAGAATCACATCTAAGTCCCAGAGATTATCCCGGAGTTATACCAAAACTTCCGTTGCCTCTGAGGCCGCTATTTGGTTACCCATGGCAGAGTCCGAAAAGCATCGTGCTTATCACTCTTCCATGTTAAAACCCCTTCTCCTTTAATAGTGAAACACATAGCCTGATATCGACTTACACCGGTCCTCATTCGATTAGAAATCTAAGAGAATGTAATCCAAAGGAAAAACTCGTCTGCTTCGTAGTCTAGAACAGTACTTCGAAAGTACTTTTACGGCAGTCGAATATTCCTTTCCAGGATTACCTTGATATCCTCCCACTATGCTAACCGCATAGCCGATATCAGGTTCTTGTTTTCAACAATGCATTTATTAAGCTTTCCACACTCAAAGTGTAGGAAACTGCTTTCATTGCTTCTATCTCCTTTTGTGTTCCAAAACACATATCCTTAGATAGATGCATTCCGTCTCTGAAAGGTAACGAACTTTTCTCGGAATCTTGCATGTTAAAACGAACCATAATCATATATGTAAGATGTCCAGGAAAAGTACAATGTTCTTTCTAGAGATCCAAGATCTCAAGAACATGTCCAACTTCTTCCTTTATCTTTCATAATGATTCATCTAGACAACCATCATTTTATGTCTGATAACATCTTTACATTTTTGCCAATGATAAGAGTGTCATCTACATAAAACCTCCGAGAAACACCACCTTGTTTTCCATCACGTTTCCAATACACACAATTCGTCTATGCTTTTGATGAATCCATAAAATGGACTATCTCATCAATTTGCAAGTACCACGAACTCAATGCTTTGTTTCAATCCATAAATGGATCAACTAAGCTTGTACTCTAAATGATCTCGCCTCTTAGCAATAATCCTTATTGCTCTCCAAGAAGGCACATTTAGATCTAGTACGGCCTTCATGTAGATCTAGGGATCGATTTCATGTATACTAGGTCCAGAGTTCGAAGACTCTCCTAGTCTTATGAATATCTCCGGTTGTCCCACAACCTCCCACTACAATGGCATTCCGGTGTATAAACAGTGATAACAGTAGGTGCAGTTAGTGGTGTACCGCTACTTGGTTCGGCTGGTTCTAAGTCTTAATCTTTCTCTCTCATTTCAAAGTATTACGTCACCTTGGGCTTGTGGTTCATTATATAGTCTTTCTCTAAGAACCGGGCGTTAGAACTTATAACGTCCTTCTGGTTCATAGTACTATTGAACACACATCTTTTGTTCTTCTAGGATATTCTACAACCGCATTTGAATGCGCCGTTGTTTCCAGACATATCCATAGAACACAGGTAGTTCCGTATAACTCATCTTTTACTATCTCTATAAGAGTTCCATTTCTTATTTACGACACACCATTTCTTACACAAAAGTGTATGGTGTAGTCATTTGGGATCAAATCCCAATCTCTGATCAGTATGCCATGCATTCCTCAGACAGGTACTTGCCTCCGCGATCAAATCGCAGGCTACAAATGGATATACCTTGATGGTTCTCCACAATTGCTTAGTGTCCATTAACTTGTCAAAACACTTGCTTTTGTGGCACATCAGGTATTCTAATCCATTTTTCGAGTAATCATAAAATGAAGTACTCGTACCTTATTGTCTGAGTAGGCATAGGTCTGCATACATCAGAGTCAATCAATTCTTATACTTGTCCGGATCTTACATCTTATATCCATAAAGGATTGCTTAGTCATATTATCTTCCAAATTAGATTCTTAGGTCGGAAGGTCCACTCCTTCAACTTAATTGATCAAAATATCAATTTTCGACCCTTGAACTTCTTATTTGAATAAACATGACTCAGCATAAGAATCCACAAGTATAATTGATAAAGAAATCTCTTATTAGTAAAACGAGTTTCATACTACGGTCGTTGCATCGTGGTGGACTCAGGATTCATCATTTATATATTGCTAGCTAATGTACCAAAATAGATAATATCATTATTTCTTCTTATAACCATCAAATGATTAAAAGAAATAAAATATCCATTTATTAGAAATCCAGAACAAAGTTCTTTCTAAAGGTACATAAAAGCAATAACTCAAAATAAAATCCTATAAAATGTCCTCCACTGCAACTGCTGCCTCCTCTACAGCATTGCCCATGTAGACTATGATTTTTTCTTTTCTAAGTCGTCGGGTTTCCTGGAACCCTTGCATTTAAAATGCACATACCGTCAATGGTTCCATATCTACACACCAGGTTCCGGTAGATAATACCATTGACTATGTTTACGACTAAAGAAAATTTCGTACTTTCTTTGAGAGGATAATCAGACTTCCAATACCCAGACTGTTTGCATCGAGAACACGCTTTCTCGTCCCATCTCGTGGTCTAAGCAACTTAGAACCACTGGGCTTCTTTGCTCGCTTTTCCTTTCCCCCGATTCATGCCTTCAGGTTTAAAACCTTTGGCATTGGCTACAAGAGCTTGCGATTTCCGTTTCAACTCGTCTAAAAGGTCAATCATCTCAAAAACGTGTTTAAGCGTTTCCTCGAATCGACTGGCCTTTATGAGTATCCTCATCGCCTCTTGTCTAGCTTCTACATCATGTCTAAACATTCGTGGCTCGGGAGGACAAAGCTCACTGAGTACAATCTTGTACTCTTCAACAGTCTGGACAATGTCTAGATCTCTATTCCAATCAATACATTTAGGGACCAGTGAGTTTAAAAAATCCTTACGTATCACAGAAAGTGGGTTCAAAGCCATTTCCTAATCTATGAGCACATATAACAACAAACAATCGATTTAATCTCCGATATTATCTCCCTCAAATAATATCATTAAACCACTAATCACCTCTAAAATCCCATCAGATAAGGCAAGCCACGTTTGTGTGGACGTTTACCTATCCAAATTTTTTAGCAATTAGATTTGCTTCGGTCGTACATCAATTATAGCGTTACTTCGTTGGGAAGAATACTATAAAGCGTACCTAAGTGTAAACCATTACTCAGTATCTAAGAAGATTGTTTGGGACACGTATATTCACCGCAAGCCACGTTCGTGTGGACGTTTACGTTAACATACGCTCTTTTACTCCCTTCTATAACTGTCTACATCAATCGTTCCAAAATCCCATTCAATGTAGCAAGCCACGTTCGTGTGGACGTTTACTACACCAAAAGACTTTTACAATTGACGCCCAATTACTTGAATCATTTAATCTTGTAAATCAAGACGCGGAGAATCATAAGTGAAACTCAAAGTTTCTAACCAGTTATTCACCATGCGAACGACCCTATCTCTCATAGAATGAGGGAGCCGAGCAGACAATCGATCTAGTCATCAAATGACACGAAAGTCTCTAATTTGTGTCCTCGACATGACCAAGTGGCTTTGGCTCCATTCCACTCCCCGGGGTGAGAATGAGTCGACTTGAAATCAGTTTTGGAAAGACAAATTAGGCATTGTTTGATAAACTTAATCAATGTTTCTCGTAAAAGGAATTACAAGAATTCTCCTCCAATGGCTTATCTATACGAACTTCAAAAGTCCATAAAAGTCACCAAGAGAACAGCAATGGAGACCATGGATATGTTTCCATACCCTCTCCCACTTAGCTTTTTATAACAAAGGGATACGCTATCTAATGCATAATTAAATACACATAAGCATGCATACATGAAATAAAGCACATAAAATATTTTCACATAATCAAAATAATACTTGAATATTATTTTCCGACTATTATGGCTTTATCGCATCCCCGTATGCGTCTTCTAGTCTTTAGTCTTCGTTCTTTGAATGCTCCATGTGACGGGAATATTAATTCCAATATTTAAATCTATTTATTTTTAATAAATCCAAAAGTTACTTAATTCGAAAATTAAGTCAATCGAATAAATCAAAAATAAAATTAAATATTATTAGTATTTTTATTTATTTTATTTTCCCTTTCTACTTCATTAAATCTCTAGAATAATCTATCCAAGACCCACTTGGAATATTCTAGAAGACTTCCATAATGAAATAAGGAAATAAAATAATTTATTTTATTTTCCCTTTCTACTTCATTAAATCTCTAAAATAATCTATCCAAGACCCACTTGGAATATTCTAGATGATTTCCATAATGAAATAAGGAAATAAAATAATTTAGGACTCCTAGTCCTTCCAAATTAATTCCTTTCATAATCCATTAAAAATTCCATAAAGGAATAATTAAATAAGGAAAAATTAATTTAGGACTCCTAAACTTTCCAAATTAATTATTTTCCTAATCCATTAAAAATTCCATAAAGGAATAATTAAATAGGAAAAATAAATAAATTTATAAATTTATTCCTTTTCCTAATCTATGAAAACTCCCAAGAATAGAAATAATCAATAAGGAAAAATAAATTTATTCTAAATTTATTCTTTTCCTATTCCATGAGAATTCCCAAAAAAAGGAATACTCAAAATAGGAAAACCGAATAATTTTTAGGAAAGTAAATCTCGGTTAGGAGTAGCACGGAGTGGGGATCTCCGCACCACCCCCAACCATCGACCACCCTTGGAGGAGCACGCTGCCGCCGCCTAGCCGGCCAGCCGCCGTCGCCGGCGACCTAAGGCCGAGAAGCCCGCGGGCAGCCCCCTTGGTGGTCGATCGATTCATCCCTTGGGTCGATCATGGGGTTGATCGATCCCCGGAATCCTCCCTCTCTTCGTCTCCTCCGTCACACTTTTCCGGTCGTGGTTTCGTCCTCGATCCAACGTAAAATAAATTACAAATTTATTACTACGCTATCCGGTATCGATTATACATGAAATCAACCTCATACAATTTCCGGAAAAATAAGAACAAGCATTCACCACACAAGAACAAATATTGACATCACCGAGAGTTTAATAATCAAGAACATTATTATGACATTAATTAACAATAATTAAATCTAGCCATAATAATCGGAAACCCTGCAAGGTAGAACAATTTATCGAAAAATACCATGAACTAAAACCAACGCTCTGATACCAATTGTTGGAAATCGATATCCCGGAATTAATAAATTAATTAAAATTAATTATCTAATTAATTCCGACCGAAATCCTTTGGAGATCGAATATCCGGATTGTCTAAATTGCGGAACCGACAACCCAATCGAAATCTCGATCGCCGGAGAAACCACGAGCACCCCACGTGACCGGAGGCCCGACCGAACCCCGCCACGGGTAAACCCGCGGCTGCCAGCCGAGCCCCCACGAGGGGGGTCGCGATCGCTCCGTGCGATCGCTGGGGATGCTCGTAGCATCCCCGGGGCTGCTCGTAGCAGCCCCGCAGCGAGTCCATGACTCGCTGCCCGTGAAGGGTGGCTCGCTCACGCGAGCCGCTACGGGATTCCCCGCCGCAACGCGCGAGCGGCTGCGGGTCGAGCCCGCAGCACCCCGCGATCGAAACCTAGGTTCGATCGCATCCCCGGCTCCCAGCCGGGACTTCTCACGTCCGCAATCCCCAACGGGGATCCTCGACCGCCGCGGTCCGGTGGTCTTCGACCACCACCGCCGGTCGACCCTCGTTTCGGGGTTCGTCCCTTGGATCTTGGTTCACGATATTTTTACGATAATTAACGATAAAATCATAAAGAGGGTTTTACGATTTACCTCGTTCTCGTTGTTCGGAAAAACGTAGAACTCAATTTGATGACCTTTGAGATCTTCCGACGTATTCCTTGCACTAGCTCGGACGTCGTGTGGGCGACGATCTACCGAACTCCATGGATCCTCCTCTCTACTTTCTCTCTCTAGAATTGTGATCTTCAAGTTATGAGAATAGAGAAGACCATGTAGTGCTTTTATAGGCTACGTAGTGTTGGAGTTGTGTACTTAATGTCTAGATTTAAGTAACGGTAAACTCCCGATCATAGCATTTAACCTATTTAATTAATAAACAATTGTTTGCATTTAATTAAATATGCAAAATATAGTTCTAGATTTTATACGTTGTAGTTAGTATGGTGTTGCATGGGCACACAGAAGATCATACTATCGGTTACTCGTATTTAATCGAACAGTTGCTCACGACCTAGATGGACACGAACTAATCCATCGGTATAGTCGTTGTGTGAGAGAGAAAATAATTTATCTTAATTATTTTATCACACTTGTACACTTGGTGTATTGGGCGGATCAGCTTGAGATTCATCGATTAGGATTGCCGGCGATAATCGATTCGAGTCTCAGTGTATTTTATTCTTAATCCCCGATATTATTGCGGGTGTGTATATTTAATATAAGTGACTTTGATTTACCAAAGGAATTAACCGGTTTGATAATTGGGTTAATTACCGGTTAAGTTGGGTCACTATATTTTATATATGGCATGCCGTGAATACTTGACGGGAAAGTGTATCCCGTAAGGGTTGATAATATCCCCGAGATGAGTTCATAAGGAATTATTATGTAAACCCTGCAGGTGGATTTAATCCGCATAATAATTAAGGTTGAATGGTACTAGTCTCGGATATAAGAGATGAATAATATTTATTGAGCAATAAATAAATTTATTCATGGATATTTAAATCTTAAATACACGGAATATATAATACTACCGGAGAAATATTATTTGATATAATATGGAATAATATTGGGAGTGCAATTTTATTTATATAGTGGAAAATAAATAAAATTTAATATTGATAAGGATTAATGGATTTGGGTTGGACCCAATTTAATCTTCAATATTTAGAAGCCCAATATTTATTCTCCTTATGATCCCCTACGTAGCCTATATAAGCACTACATGGTCTTCACTTTTCATAACACAATTAATTGACCTACGCCAATCATAAAGTCTTGAGAGTGAGGAAGATCCATAGGAGTTCGATAGATCGTCGCCCACACGACGTTCGAACGGAGTGCAAGGAATACGTGGGAAGATCGCAAGGTCATCAAAGGTGTTTGATTTCGTTTCTCCGCACAACGAATCGAAGGTAAAAAATCATAAACCCTCTTTTATGATTTCGTGTGAATTAATCGTAGTTTATACATGAACACACGATCCGGATAAACGACGAACCTCGGGGACGGGGATTCGAGATCCCCGGCGAGGATCGATTGAGGCGGTCGAACCTAGGGTTCAACCGCCGGGAGCGCGCGGACGAAGAGGATGAGCCCCGGCTGGACGCCGGGGCGTGGGGTCGACCTCGGGTCGACCACCGGGGTTCGCCGTGGGCTGGAGCCACGGCGGATGAACCCCATACCTCCCGTCCGGCGGCGTCGGGTGGAGAAACCCTCGGCTGGAGCCGAGGGGCGATCGAGCCCGTGAGCTCGATCGCGGGTATGCTACGGGGTCACCCGTAGCTGCCTCGTACGTGCTACGGGTTCGCCCGTAGCGGGCGTGCGGGGCTGACCCCTCCGCGAGCAGCGGGTTCGTGAACCCGCTGCGGGGCTGCTACGAGCAGCCCCGGGGATGCCTCGTGCATCCCCAGCGATCATCGCGAGATGATCGCGAGCCCCGTGCGGGGGCTCGGCTGAGTGCTCGCGGCCTTCGGGCCTCGCTGAGTATTCGGTCGGGCCTCGGGTCGTGCGGTGGTTCGCGTTCGTGGATCCGACTCGCGGGAGAAAATCGGCTGGGGGCGGGCTGCGTGTCTTCGGGCGCATAGTCTCCAAAGGTCGGACTCCTGCGGATGAGTCGGGGATCCAATCTCCGGCGATGAAGGATTTCGGTCGGGCTATCGGTTCCGCATTAATTTTAATAGCCCGGGATATCGATTTCCAACAAATGGTATCAGAGCGTTTGGTTTCGTGTTCATGTATATGCTCGATTATTGTTCTACCTTGCAGGATCTCCGGCTATCATGGTTGGATTTAATTAATTATTGTTTATTAATTAATTATCATGATTATTAAACTCTCGGACATGTCGAGATTCGTTTTGTGTGGTTGAATGTTTGTAATAGTAAAAATTCGGGGGTTGACCGAATTTAGGATTTATTATTACGCACTTTTTTTTCCGGAAGATGTATAGGGTCGATTTCATGTATAGAATCGATACCGGATAATTGTAATTTAAATTTTGTAATTTTAATTACGTTATTTCGATGTTGAGACGATCGCCGGAAGACGAAGAACATGTGACGAAGGAGAAGACGTGAGGGAGGACCGGGGATCGATTGGATCGATCCCATGATGAGATCGATCGACCCCATCCCGGGGGCTGCCCGCTAGGGCTTCTAGCCACGCCGGCCACCGGTGGTGATGGCGCGTGGGCTGGGGGCGGCGGTGGTGGTGGTCCCGGGCGGTGGAGGTCGACGGTGGGGGTGGCGTGGGGTCTCCCGATCTCATGCTATTCCTACCAAGATCCACTTTCCCAATTAATTCGGATTTTTCCTATTTGAGTACTTTCTTTTTGGAAACTCTCATGGTTTAGGAAAAGAATTAATTTAAATTAATTTTATTTTCTATTGATTTATTTCCTTCATGGAAATATTCATAGATTAGAAATTTAATTAATTTAGTACTAAATTTATTTTTCCTATTTGATTATTCCTACTCATGGGAATGTTCATGGATTAGGAATAAAAATAAATTTGGAAAGTAGTAAGTCCTAATTTATTTTTCCTTGTTCTATTATAGATATCTTCTAGAGTATTCCAAATTTTATTTGGATAGATTATTCTAGAGATTTAATAGAACTAGATAGGAAAATAAATAAATAAAAATATTAATAATATTTAATTTTATTTTTGATATATTCGATTGACTTAATTTTCGAATTAAGTATCTTTTGGATTAATTGAAAATAAATAGATTCAAATATTAGAGATTAATATTCTCGTCACATGGAGCATTCAAGAACGAAGACTGAAGACTAGAAGATGCGTACGGAGATGGAATAAAGCCATGATAGTCGGAAAATAATTTTTCTAGCATTATTTTGACTATGTGATACTATGTGCTTTATTGCTTGTATGCATGCTATATGTGTTTATTTTTATGCACTAGATAGCGTATCCCTTTATTATAAAAAGCTAAGTGGGAGAGGGGATGGAAACATTCCCATGGTCTCCATTGCTGTTCTCTTGGTGACTCTTATGGACTTTTGAAGTTCGTATAGACGAGTCATTGGAGGAGAATTCTTGTAATTCCTTTTACAAGAGACATTGATCAAATTTATCAAACAATGCCTAATTTGTCTTTCTGAAACTGACTTCAAGTCGACTCATTCTCACCCCGGGGAGTGGAATGGAGCCAGAGCCACTTGGTCATGTAGAGGACACAAATTAGAGACTTCCGTGCCATTCTTTGATAGATGGGTCGCTTGTCTGCTCGGCTCCCTCATTTATGAGAGATAGGGTCGTTCGCATGAGGAATCACTGGTTAGAAACTTCGAGTTTCACTTATGATTCTCCACGTCTTAATTTACGAGATTAAATGGATCAAGTAATTGGAAGTCAATTATAAAAGTCTCTTAGTGTAGTAAACGTCCACACCACGTGGCTTGCTATGCTGACGGACTTTGGATTAATTGATGTAGACAGTTGTAAGTAATTATGAAGAGTTGTGAAGTTATCGTAAACGTCCACACCACGTGGCTTGCGGTAATGTAGCGATTCCAAGTAATTTACTTTGGTACTGAGTAATGGTTTACACTTAGATACGCCTTATAGTATTCCTCCCCACGAGGTTCCGCTATAAGCGATGTATGACCAAAGAAAAACTAATTGCTAAATCATTTGGGTGGGTAAACGTCCACACCACGTGGCTTGCCTTACCTGATGGGATTTTAGATGTGATTAGTAATTTAATGATGTTATTCCAGGGAGATAACGTCGGATATTAAATTAATTGTTTGTTTAAATGTGCTTATAGGTTTAGAGAATTGCTATGAATCCACTTTTGTTGATACTTGAGGAAATTAACGCACTGGTTCCATACTGTATTGAATGGAAAGAAGAGTTAGACATTGCTCAGACTGCAAAGGAGTACAAAGATGTACTCAGTGAAACTTGTCCTCCTGGACTCACCATTAACTCAACTGAGGAGGAGATTTTTGACTTTGAAAGGTGGGGTAGTGCTCGTGCATTAGCCACTAATCATGATGTCATGCTCAAACTCAAGTTGCTGTTTGGACATGATGAGAAGGCTAGAAAAGAGGCGATGAGGATACTCATAAAGATCTGTTACTTCGATGAAACACTTGATCATGTTTTTGAGATGATGGATCTTTTGGACGAGTTGAAACAATCGCGAGCTCTTATGGTCAAAGCCAAAGGTTTCGAACCTAAAGGCAAAGGAAAGGAGAAGAAGACAAGGGGTTCCGGTGGTCCTAAAGGACTTGGACCAAAGGGTGGGATAAAGAAGCCTTCGGGCAAACATCCCCAAGGGAAGCAGTCTGAGTACTGGGGGTCTACATCTTGTCCTCTCAAAGGTACGAATTTTCTTTAGTCGTAAAACATAGTCAGCGGTATTATCTACCAGAATTCTGGTGTGTAGATATGGAACCACTGACGGTATGTGCATTCTAAATGCAGGGGTTCCAGAAAACCCAGCGACTTAGAAAAGAAAAGTTCGAGTCCACATGGGCGAAGCTGTTGAGGAAGCAGCGGTTGCAGTGGAAGACATTTATCTATCTGGTTGATAGTTATAGGATTTCATTTCAAGTTTATTGCTTTGTACCTTTAGAAAGAACTTTCGTTCTGGATTTTTATTATTGATGGATATTTTATTTCTTTAATCATTTAATGATTTAGATAAGAAATAATGGCGATATCTAGTCTGGTACATTAGATAGCAATATATGAATGATGAATCTTTTGTCTACCACAATGCAACAAACCGTTATATATAAACTTGTTTTACTCATTAGATGTATTTCTTTATCAATCATTATACTTGTGAATTCTTGAACTTAGTAGTATTTATTCAAAATAGGGATTCAAAAGGTCGAAATTGATTTATTCAATTATAGTTGGAGGAATGGACCTCCCGACCTAAGAATTAAATTTTGGAAGAAGATACAACTAAGTTGACCTTTTTGGATAAAGGATGGAATTCGGACAAGTATTGAAAATGATTGATGATTAATGCGGTATGTGTAATTAGAGAAGGTACGAGTCATTCTTTCAAGAATACTCGAAAATGGATTAGACTACTTGTTGTGCCATAAAAGCGGAGTGTTTTTTAACACAAGGCCATTATGGGGAACCCTCAAAGTATATCCATTGAAAGCCTGCAACTTGTTCGCGGAGGCTATCACCTATCTAAATAACACATAGCATAAATCAAAGATTGAGATTAAATCTCAAACGACTACGCCATACACTGAAGTGTAGACATGGTGTGTCAGGAATAAGAAATGGGATTCTAATGATAAAAGAACAAGTTTGTTCGGAACAACCTATGTTCTATGAATTTTCTGGATACAACACATATTGAATGTAGTTGTGGAGAATCCTAGAAGAACGAGTAATTGTATGTTCAATAGTACTACGAACCAGAAGGGTGTCTTCGCCCGGTTCTTAGAGGAAGACTATTGGATGAACTACAATGCCCTAACTAACAAATTACCTTATAAAGAGGAAAGAGTAGACTGAGAACCAGCCTAACCGAGTAGTAGTACACCACTAACTGCACCTAATGTTATTACTGTTATACGCCGGAACGCCTTTGCAGTGGGAGGTTATTAAGCAACCGGAGATGTTCATAAGACTGGAGGAGTTTTAAACTCTGGATCTAGTAGACATGAAATCGATCCCTAGTTCTGCATAAGGGGCAGTACTAATCTAAATGTGCCTACTTGGAAAGCAATGATATTGTTAAGAGGCAAGACCATTTAGAGGAACAAGCTTAGTGAATCCATTTATGGAGTATCACAAAGCTGAAACTTGTGGAACTTGCAAATTGATGAGATAGTCCATTTTATGGATTCATCAAGAAGCATAGACAAGTTTGGTGTATTGGAGACGTAATGGAAACAAAGTGGTGTTTCTCGGAATTTTGTGTAGATAACACTTTATCGTTGGCAACAATGTAAAAGTGTTGTCAGACATAAAATAGAGGTTGTCTAAATAAAACGAGATATAAGATTAAGATGAAGTTAGATCATGTTCTTAGAAATCTTTCGATCTCTAGATAAGAACATTTGTACTTCTCTTTAGATATCTTATACGATTATGGTTTGTTTTAAACATGCACAATTCTGAGAAAGGTTATTGCCTTTCGAGAACAGAATGCATCTATCTAAGGTATGTGTCTTGAACACATGAAGGAGATAAATATGGACAAAGCAGATTCTTACACTTCGAGTGTAAAGGGCTTTGTAAATGCGGTGTTATAAAACAAGAACCTGATATCAAGTATGCGGTTAGCGTGGTGGGAGGATATCAAAGTAATCTGGATAAGAAACATTCGAATGCTGTAAAAGTACTTGGAAGTACAGGATTACTGGCAATACGAAATCTTCTTAGATTACGCTTTCTCAAATATAAATCAGAGAAAGGACCAGTATAAGTCGATATCAGGCTATGTGTTCACTTTTAGAAGAGGTGGAACCTAAGAGACCGAATAGCAGCCTCAGAGGCAGCGGAAGTTTTGGTTAGGTTCCGGAATGACCTCTGAACTTGGATATGACTCTTGGTTCACCAAAGGCTATGCATATAGCGGTGCATGGTAAACTGGAAGAAGTCATAAGTTCAAAAGATGATGACAACACATAGAGCAAGTACCACCTGATACGAATCATCGTCAGAGAGACGACGTAGTAGTCACCAAGATAACTTCAGAGCGGCAACCTAGAGTGCTCACTCACATAGTACTCGCAAGTACACCTTAAGCACGTGATGAGTATGGGAACCGGGAGTTTGGAGGAAATGACTAGACCTTAGTACAAGTGGTAGATTGTTGGAGTTGTGTACTTAATGTCTAGATTTAAGTAACGGTAAACACCCGATCATAGCATTTAACCTATTTAATTAATAAACAATTGTTTGCATTTAATTAAATATGCAAAATATAGTTCTAGATTTTATACGTTGTAGTTAGTATGGTGTTGCATGGGCACACAGAAGATCATACTATCGGTTACTCGTATTTAATCGAACAGTTGCTCACGACCTAGATGGACACGAACTAATCCATCGGTATAGTCGTTGTGTGAGAGAGAAAATAATTTATCTTAATTATTTTATCACACTTGTACACTTGGTGTATTGGGCGGATCAGCTTGAGATTCATCGATTAGGATTGCCGGCGATAATCGATTCGAGTCTCAGTGTATTTTATTCTTAATCCCCGATATTATTGCGGGTGTGTATATTTAATATAAGTGACTTTGATTTACCAAAGGAATTAACCGGTTTGATAATTGGGTTAATTACCGGTTAAGTTGGGTCACTATATTTTATATATGGCATGCCGTGAATACTTGACGGGAAAGTGTATCCCGTAAGGGTTGATAATATCCCCGAGATGAGTTCATAAGGAATTATTATGTAAACCCTGCAGGTGGATTTAATCCGCATAATAATTAAGTTTGAATGGTACTAGTCTCGGATATAAGAGATGAATAATATTTATTGAGCAATAAATAAATTTATTCATGGATATTTAAATCTTAAATACACGGAATATATAATACTACCGGAGAAATATTATTTGATATAATATGGAATAATATTGGGAGTGCAATTTTATTTATATAGTGGAAAATAAATAAAATTTAATATTGATAAGGATTAATGGATTTGGGTTGGACCCAATTTAATCTTCAATATTTAGAAGCCCAATATTTATTCTCCTTATGATCCCCTACGTAGCCTATATAAGCACTACATGGTCTTCACTTTTCATAACACAATTAATTGACCTACGCCAATCATAAAGTCTTGAGAGTGAGGAAGATCCATAGGAGTTCGATAGATCGTCGCCCACACGACGTTCGAACGGAGTGCAAGGAATACGTGGGAAGATCGCAAGGTCATCAAAGGTGTTTGATTTCGTTTCTCCGCACAACGAATCGAAGGTAAAAATCATAAACCCTCTTTTATGATTTCGTGTGAATTAATCGTAGTTTATACATGAACACACGATCCGGATAAACGACGAACCTCGGGGACGGGGATTCGAGATCCCCGGCGATGATCGATTGAGGCGGTCGAACCTAGGGTTCAACCGCCGAGAGCGCGCGGACGAAGAGGATGAGCCCCGGCTGGACGCCGGGGCGTGGGGTCGACCTCGGGTCGACCACCGGGGTTCGCCGTGGGCTGGAGCCACGGCGGATGAACCCCAGCCCTCCCGTCCGGCGGCGTCGGGTGGAGAAACCCTCGGCTGGAGCCGAGGGGCGATCGAGCCCGTGAGCTCGATCGCGGGTATGCTACGGGGTCACCCGTAGCTGCCTCGTACGTGCTACGGGTTCGCCCGTAGCGGGCGTGCGGGGCTGACCCCTCCGCGAGCAGCGGGTTCGTGAACCCGCTGCGGGGCTGCTACGAGCAGCCCCGGGGATGCCTCGTGCATCCCCAGCGATCATCGCGAGATGATCGCGAGCCCCGTGCGGGGGCTCGGCTGAGTGCTCGCGGCCTTCGGGCCTCGCTGAGTATTCGGTCGGGCCTCGGGTCGTGCGGTGGTTCGCGTTCGTGGATCCGACTCGCGGGAGAAAATCGGCTGGGGGCGGGCTGCGTGTCTTCGGGCGCATAGTCTCCAAAGGTCGGACTCCTGCGGATGAGTCGGGGATCCAATCTCCGGCGATGAAGGATTTCGGTCGGGCTATCGGTTCCGCATTAATTTTAATAGCCCGGGATATCGATTTCCAACACGTAGGGGATCTTAAGGAGGTGGAATATTGGGCTTCCAATAATAGTGATTAAATTGATCCCAAACCCAAATCTATTAATCCTTACTATTATTAATTAATTTATTTTCCACTATATAAATTAATTGCACTCTCAATATTAAACCATATTATATCAAATAATATTTCTCCGGTAGTATTATTTATTCCGTGTATTTAAGATATAATTATCCATGAATAAAATTAATTTATTGCTAATTAATTTATTCATCTCTTTTATCCGAAACTAGTACCATTCAACCTTAATTATTATGCGGAACGAATCCACCTGCAGGGTTTACATAATAGTTCCTTATGAACTTATCTCGGGGATATTATCAACCCTTACGGGATACACTTTCCCGTCAAGTATTCACGGCATGCCATATCCGAGAATAAAATTAATTTATTGCTAATTAATTTATTCATCTCTTTTATCCGAGACTAGTACCATTCAACCTTAATTATTATGCGGAACGAATCCACCTGCAGGGTTTACATAATAGTTCCTTATGAACTCATCTCGGGGATATTATCAACCCTTACGGGATACACTTTCCCGTCAAGTATTCACGGCATGCCATATATAAAATATAGTGACCCAACTTAACCGGTAATTAACCCAATAATTAAATCGGTTAATTCCTTTGGTAAATCAATGTCACTTATATTAAATATACACACCCGCAATAGTATCGGGGATTAAGAATAAAATACTCAGAGATTTAAATCGATTATCGCCGGCAATCCTAATCGATAAATCTCAAACGATCCGCTCAATACACCATGTGTACAAGTGTGATAAAATAATCAAGATAGATTATTTTCTCTCTCACACAACGACTATACCGATGGATTGGTCCGTGTCCATCTAGGTCGTGAGCAACTGTTGTGTCCATACTAAAGGTACCGGTATACCGATCCGATCGATATACCGTGTGTGCGGAAGCGTGTAAAGCAATAGATCTACTATGCCATGATCTTAGTGCACACATATATATGTATAGACACATATTTATATATATATATATATATATATATATATATACATCCAATATATATATAGAGAGAGATTAACAAGAACACTTACAACCGGTGTAGCGTGCCTCGTTGATGTTGATGAAGGTGGTGTTGAGTCGATTGAACCACCTTCATGGATCAGCCTTGAGAATGACCTCGTCACTCTTCTTGTCTAGATCGCCTGGATGTTGAAGCCGCACAAATGGCCCGGCCTCTACGTGTTGCACACGAACCCGGATAATGAACACCTTGCTTGCTTGAGAATTAATCTCCAAGATCATCTCTTTTCTCTCTATTTGAGTGGAATTTCGTGGCTAATGTTGTGATGTGATGAAAATCTGATTTTCATCCATATAATGGCCTCATTATTCACCACTTTACTCCCCTTTGTAACCTACAACATAATGGGCATCATAATGCACCATTAACATGCAAAAGGGGTTACAAAGGAGTTGAAAGGTCATGCCACATACACATGCCACTATGCATTGTATGTGGTCCCACTTGCTTGTGTGGCATGCCATGTCACACTATGTGACATGCATCCATGCAAGCCATGCATCCCATGCATGTGTATTAAATCCACGTAAATATTGATTATAAATCAATATATTTATCAAGCAATGTATATCAATATCGAGCTCGTGTGTGACCCTGTAGGTATGATTTTATCGATCAATAATATTGTTCCCAACAATTAATATTATCGAATAATCATTTAACATCCATAGACGACCTTATGACTTTATCGATTGCACACGTAGGATCGAAGGACATATACCAACAATCTCCCACTTGGCCTTCAGAGCCAGTGTGCTGCCAATTTCCTGTTGTCACTTTATGTCTAAGTTTGAACTTGAGGCAAGACTCGAGTCATCCTCAATCGGTTCAAACCTTTCTTGGACTTTGAGACAGACTGTAAAACCAGATTTATCACTATGATACGAATCTGGACGTGGCCACGTATTTTCCACAGTCTCGACTCTCCAAGTGGCCGTTAAGACATGTATCCCATTATAAAATGGAGGACAATCCCATCTTGTCAATCCAAGCTCTCCCACTTGCTTCCTGATATACCCAATAACAAGTTTTAAAACCTCCTTTTACGAAAGGAGTTTACTTGTATCAAAGTACACCATTTCACAATGGAATCACTCTGGACTACTCAGGTCAGAGGAAATTGCTCGACAGTCAATGAAATAGTATTATGACTCGAAATCTTAAATACTATTCCAGTCGGGTCTGTTCGATCATTAGCTCCCAGCTAATATCTATGTAATTGTACTTGATGTCCCACATCACTAGCCCATGAAGCGGCGCTATAGTACACATTACAATCTAGTTCTTTGTATTATCGGTTTGTCCGTACTCGATTATACGAACCAGGAACAGCTATATGATTCAAGTATATCAGTTCAACCATTGGGACTTCATTATGCGGTAAGTCGACCTCATAACCCAATTGATATAACTTAATCATTTGGACAATTCATATAAATTAAACCATATTTATATGAAGATTATGTATTATACATATGAGTGAATGTTTGCCAAATCTCCAAAAGTATCTAATACAGTAATAGAAATCACAACCCATCTCTAAGATGTCTGATATCTATTGCAGTCGTGAAAGTCTCAAGCTTAAACTGCTGGAGAGGTTTAGAAAGTGGGTTTGCAACCTTATCAAAAGTTGCAACTTTATTATCTCGATGTCTCCACAAAACTATCTCCCAGATAATGTGGAACTTCCTGAGCACCAGTTTTAGACTTGTGGTGCTTCCTAGCTCATTGGCTTGCGCGATAACTCTACTATAAATAGAGAATTATCAGATGGGCTAAGCTAGTTACGCCACCTAGTTCATTCAAGAACTTTCAAATCTTAACTGCCAACATTACTGCATCCAATGCAATGCTGTGCTCAACTTCTGTAGTTTAATCAGCTATATTGCATTGCATGGAACTATTCCAGCAAATTTCACCTCTAACTAGACAAAAGATATAACTAGATTAAAATCGGAAATTATCTTAGTCTGTTTTGAAGTTAGCAGTCAAACTGCTTGTTAACATCAACTCTTTTTGTCTTCCAAAGACAACAAAATATTCTTTTGTCCATCTAAGGTATATAAGAATATTCTTGGTCGCAGTCTAACGCGCCTCACCTGGATTTCCTTGAAACTGACTCGTCATGCTCAAAGCATACGATACGTCCGGTCGTGTACATATCATGGCGTACATTATAGACCCTATTGCCGAAGCATAAGAAATGTTCTCCATCCTCTTTTGCTCATCAAGTCCCGTAGGGCCTTGCATCTTGCTAAGAGATGTGCCATGACTCATTGGAATGAGACCCTTTTTGGCGCCTTTCATTCTGAACTTATCAAGCACCTTATCAATATAGGTCGCTTTACTAAGTCCAAACATCCTTTTCGATCTGTTCCGACAGATCTTGATGCCCAATATGTACTGTGCTTCTCCAAGATCCTTTATTGAAAAACAATTTCCAAGCCATTCTTTAATAGAATTAAGCATATAAACATTGTTTCCAATAAGGAGTATGTCATCGACATACAACACAATGTGTACAACGTAACTCCCACTGTTCTTCTTGTAAAACAAGACTCTTTCGAGTTCCTCTGAAATCCAAAACCCAGTATGGATTCATTGAACTGAAGATTGCTACTCCGATATGCTTTGCTTTATTCCATAAATGGAATTATAAGATTGCATAATTTCTCAGCCTTATTAGGATCGATAAAACTCTTTGGCTGTGTCAAAACACATTCTCTTCTAGAATCCAATTCAAGAAGTTAGTTTTAACATCCAATATTACCATAACTCATTATCAAGATGAGTAGCAATGGCTAAGATAATCTGAATGATTTAATCAAAGCAACTGGTGAAAGTTTTTCCACAATCCACCTCGTGAATAAAACTTTTACCATCAAACTTGCTTTGAAAACCCTAGGTTTTACATCTGTCTTTTTAGATCTTAAAGATCTATTAGCATTCATTGGGTCTAACCCCGTGATCAAGTTCCAAACTTGATTATCAGATATTGATATCATCTCAGATTTCATGGCACCATGCCAATTTTCAGTAGCTGGACTCGTCATAGCTTGGAATTAGGTCGAAGGTTCACCGCTTTCC
This sequence comes from Euphrasia confusa, assembly GCA_954870475.1. NCBI lineage: Eukaryota > Viridiplantae > Streptophyta > Magnoliopsida > Lamiales > Orobanchaceae > Euphrasia > Euphrasia confusa. The sequence goes on from OX940954.1 coordinate 13,424,474, forward strand.
AAAAGCATGAATTCATATCTCTCATTGGTCACAGTATCTAAGTATTTGAATAATAGAGATAGATTTATTCCTTTCGGACCTACGAGGGCTGGTATGGCTTCCAAAACCATAAGAATACTCTCAACCCAGTCTTGAGTATTCATCAATTGTTGTTTCACTTGAACCTCGTTCAAGACAACCGAGCTCCCACTGAATTTCTAGGAAAGATAACTCTTTTCAAGAAAATCACTATCTCGAGCAACAAAATATTGTTCTCAGATAGATCGTAGAATTTGTACCCTCGAGTTTCTTATGGATACCATAAAAAACTTTTATCCCATTTGAGTTCAAGCTCTATAGAGATTAATCTCGTCAGAGAAGCTTTTAGAACCTCAAATTTTGATGAAAACAATTTAGGGATCCTCCCTTTCCATACCTAGTATGATGTCTTATCAACAGCTTTTGACAGCGTCCTATTCAGTGTATAAGTTGAAGTCAAGAATTGTGTGTTCCCAAAAGAGACCAGTAGTTCATTTAGACCTCTCATCGAATGGTCGAACTATATCTAATATAGTTTGTTTTCTCTTTTCCGAAACATAACCTTCATGTGCTTGTGAACTGAAAGGTTCCACATACATCAGTATGGATCATCCCTAATTAATCACTCACATGTTCTCCTTTCTCCAAGAAAGATGACATTGTTATCTTTGTCCATCAAACATCATTCACATGTATCAAATGATCCAAGTCAAATGATTCTAGAATGCCTTCTAAAAGAAGATTCGTGACATGTTTAGATTTTGATCTAATCAACAATGTTACAGTTATGTCTCATTGAGACTTATTCGATTTGGACTTTTATGTTAATGTTATATATGATTTGTTGAGTTTAAAGTATAAATAAATAATGTAATAATCGTACCAAAACAAAGAATAGTTCACAATTAAAATAGTTATCAAACTATTTAATTAGTGAAAAACTAATCCATCAGTATCCAATACTGAACCAATATTCATTGTTTATTGAAGGTACGAAATTACATAGTTATAATACTAAAACAAGGCCCTAAGGCAAAACAACATCATATGATCATACGGCTAATGCAGCGACCTTCGCTCCATTTCTCGCCCGTAGATCGACATCTCTACTCACCAAACTTATACTTCTATGTAGATCCTCCACATACAAGTGTGAGAACTACGTTTGGCATCCAATACCCAAGAAGTAGAATTTGTGAAGTTTAATGTCTATAACATTAATACCTGAAGATGAAGCAACCCCGCTCTTCACATCTTCTTTGAACTTTGGGCAAGTTCAATTATTCTCAATAATTGACTCTTATTCGAATTTCCCATTCAAAATTATCTCAATGTCAAAACGTGATAAATCGTAAGTGAAAAATCGAAGTTTTCTAACCAGCGATATTATCATGCAATTGAAGCCCTATCTCTCATAAAATATGAGGGAGCCAACCAGACCATCGATTCACGCCATCCAATGGCTCGAAAGTCTCTAATTTGTGTCATTGATGAACTTAAGTGTTTTGGATTAAATCACTCCCCGAGGTGTAAATAATCATAACCTTATAATCCATCAAATGAAAGACAAATTAGGCATTTGTTTGGAAATTGAATAAAATATGAACTTTTATAAGTTTGCAAGTAGTGTCCAACACTTTTGCAGTAGACGCATTGAGATTCCCTAGGAACCCTAGTAGCCTTCTTGCCCATGCTCTTTTGAATACCCTATCCTATATCATAAGAATTTCCCTCTTAGGGTCCTTCTCTATCGCCGGCTCAGCAGCCTTGAGCATCCCGTGGAGCTCACGAAGCGATTTCTTCAAACCATTCATATGGAAAATTTAGCCTAAAGGCATTATAACCATCATGAGATTGAAGTATGAAATCGGTTGCCAAATAATCATCATAGGAAAAATCTAGGCGGTCACTTGAAACAAATAATCCAATCATTTGTTGCACATGTGATCCCATAGATTTCCATTTTTCCAGCCTAGCTGAAGCGATGACCCTGGTCACACCGAACCGCTCAATCTTAGCATATTCCCCGAATGGCTAATGAGTTGTTCAATGATATCTTAGGATGTGGTTATCTAACACATTTTCATTGTCTTCGTATTTGAGGACCATCCTCGAATTACGTTGTGAATCAAGAAAATTTATGTTGTTCAATTTTTCATAATCAAGAATTGAACCAAACTTGAATCGAGTTGAAATTAACATGATAAACTACAAAAGAAAGATAAATAAAGTATGTAAACATTCACAAAGCGGTAAACAAATAAGGTTGTCCAACAAGCTACTTATTTATTCTATTTTGTTCAATCGATATCTAATATCTTTGTTCCCTTGAACAAAACAATCCCAAGACCCTCATCTTGCAAATTCTTAAGCCGACTGAGTCCGCACTTAAGAAGTCCAAGATAGGTAGACATCCCATGTCAATGACATCTAATGTCACTCTCGGTCGATGAGAATCTAATTCTCATCTCATGTCTCGACAGCCACGCCTGCAGTGGATCTATCGATGAGAAAACCAAACTCACGTGTAAAGGTCTAACCTTTACTCCCACTTATCCCAAGATAACAAGTAGTACCCCGCTGAGGCGGACCTACCAACTTATGATCGAGGGCTTCATGAGTGTGATGTTTTTGGACAAGACATTATACTCATTATTTTGGGAACTTGCATGCATAGGTGTTTATATGTAAGTTGAACATTTATAACATAAAACATCTATAACTAGCAAAGCACATAATACGTATTGAAAAGGCCCCTAGAACCTCACAACACTCAAAAGAAAAACGATATAAAACTATCGAAACGTCTTGAAATCATCCCGACTTGATCCGGCTGAACTTGGCTGCACCTGGTCAGGTCCACGACCCCTACCTCCAAGGTAGAGACCTTTGCTTTGGGCCTCTCAGATCTGCCCTCAAAAAACCCGGAACAGCGGTCGCTGTTATGCAAACAACGCCCGCTGAAATGAAACAGCGGTCGCCGTTTTGCATTCGGCGCCCGCCGAAAGCAACAAAAGAGGGCAGAATGTTTGGACCCGATTTTGCACGAACAGCGGTCGCTGTTGCCACAACAGCGCCCGCTGAACCCCTAACAGCGACCGCTGTTGCTACAACAGCGGGCGCTGTTTGTCTCCAGCAGCCCCAGCTTCGTTCGTTTAGCTCTGTTTTGCTTCGTTTCTTCTCGTTTTCGCTTGGGCTTCGAAATTCAACTCCGATACATGGATAAATCCATTGCTTACATATTGAACAATACATTTTTGAATAGAAAAACCTATCTATTACAAAAGATTCCAAGGGACGCAGCCCTCCAAAACTATGGCCATTCAACACGAAAAAAACACGATTCATCCACCCGACCACTATCGGTGGCCGGCCTTACATCTAATCACATAGATTCAAATAAACAATTAAGCCAATTATGTTTATTTAAACTTCTTGTGTCCAACACAAAAGTGTGCACGAGCCCTAGGCTCTGATACCAATTATAGGTACCGTTATACCGATCCGATCGATATACCGTGTGTGCGGAAGCGTGTAAAGCAATAGATCTACTATGCCATGATCTTAGTGCACACATATATATGTATAGACACATATTTATATATATATATATATATATATATATATATATATATATATATATATATATATATATATATATATATATATATATATATATATATATATATATATATATATATATATATATATATATATATATATATATATATATATATATATATATATATATATAGAGAGAGAGAGAGAGAGAGAGAGATTAACAAGAACACTTACAACCGGTGTAGCGTGCCTCGTTGATGTTGATGAAGGTGGTGTTGAGTCGATTGAACCACCTTCATGGATCAGCCTTGAGAATGACCTCGTCACTCTTCTTGTCTAGATCGCCTGGATGTTGAAGCCGCACAAATGGCCCGGCCTCTACGTGTTGCACACGAACCCGGATAATGAACACCTTGCTTGCTTGAGAATTAATCTCCAAGATCATCTCTTTTCTCTCTATTTGAGTGGAATTTCGTGGCTAATGTTGTGATGTGATGAAAATCTGATTTTCATCCATATAATGGCCTCATTATTCACCACTTTACTCCCCTTTGTAACCTACAACATAATGGGCATCATAATGCACCATTAACATGCAAAAGGGGTTACAAAGGAGTTGAAAGGTCATGCCACATACACATGCCACTATGCATTGTATGTGGTCCCACTTGCTTGTGTGGCATGCCATGTCACACTATGTGACATGCATCCATGCAAGCCATGCATCCCATGCATGTGTATTAAATCCACGTAAATATTGATTATAAATCAATATATTTATCAAGCAATGTATATTAATATCGAGCTCGTGTGTGACCCTGTAGGTATGATTTTATCGATCAATATTATATTGTTCCCAACAATTAATATTATCGAATAATCATTTAACATCCATAGACGACCTTATGACTTTATCGATTGCACACGTAGGATCGAAGGACATATACCAACACATACAACCGATAGTATGATCTTCTGTGTGTCCATACAACACCATACTAACTATCGATGAGGAAACCAAATTCACTTGTAAAGGTCTAACCCTTACTCCCACTTATCCCAAGATAACAAGTAGTACCCCGCTGAGGCGGACCTACCATCTTATGATCGAGGGCTTTATGGGTGTGATGTTTTGGACAAGACATTATACTCATTATTTTGGGAATTAGCATGCATAGGTTTGTTTATATGTAAGTTGAACATTTATAACATAAAACAACCTATAACTAGCAAAGCAAATAAATACGAAATCGAAAGGCCCCTAGAACCTCACAACTCTCAAACGAAAAGATTAAAAGCAACAAAATAGGCCTTGAACATCTTCTGGACTGGTCCGCGCCCGCCGTTTCAGTTCCGCGCTCGCCGATTTTGGTCAAAACAAGTCATTACCCCAAAAACCACGAACAGCGCCCGCCGTTTTACAACCAGCGGTCACTGAACACCACCGGCGGTCGCCGTTTCCAAAACGGCGTCCGCCGAAAGGGCAAAAACCCGTCTGCCCCAAAAAAGAGCTTTCGGCGGTCGCCGTTTCCAAAACGGCGCCCGCCGAATCAAAACGGCGCCCGCCGGAGCTCAAACGGCGACCGTCGTTTGGCTCCAGCAGCCCGGTTTGCTTCGTTTTGCTTCGTTTCTTCTCGTTTTCGCCGGAGAGCCGAGATCCTCCATCGAACCATGGACCAAGTCCATTGCTTACAAGTTTGAACAATACATATTGAAATAGAAAACCTATCTATTACAAATGATTCCAAGGGACGCAGCCCTCCAAAACTATGGCCAATCGTACGTAAAAAACGACAATTTCATTCACCCGACCACTAACGGTGGCCGGCCTTACATCTAATCACATAATCACAATTAAACATATAATCCAATTATGTTGATTTAACCTTCGTGTCCAACACAAAAGTGTGCACGAGCCCTAGGCTCTGATACCAATTGTAGGTACCGGTATACCGATCCAATCGATATACCGTGTGTGCGGAAGCGTGTAAAGCAATAGATCTACTATGCCATGATCTTAGTGCACACTTAATGTGTATAAGAACACATATAAACATATATATATATATATATATATAAGGTTCAACGATTACTTACTTTTGTGATGAAGTGATTCGTTGATGTCGTTTGAGGTGGTGTTGAGTCGATTGAACCACCTCAAATGGATCAGCCTCTCGAAGCTCTCCTTATGAATGACCTCATCACTCCTTTAGATAGTCCGGATGTAGAAGCCGCACAAATGTCCCGGCCTCTACGTGTTGCACACGAACCCGGATAATGAACACCTTGCTTGCTTGAGAATGGATCTCCAAGATCACCTCTTTTCTCTCTATTTGTGTGGAATTTCGTGGCTGAATATTGTGTGATGAAAATCTGATTTTCATCCATATAAGTGCATCATTATGCATCCCATTACACCCCTTTGTAACCTACAACATAATGGGCATCATAATACACCATAATCATGCAAAGGGGTTACAAAGGAGGTGAAAGGTCATGCCACATACACATGCCACTATGCATTGTATGTGGTCCCACTTGCTTGTGTGGCATGCCATGTCACACTATGTGACATGTGTCCATGCAAGCCATGCATCCCATGCATGTTAATTAATTCCACGTAAATATTGATTCTAAATCAATATATTTATCAAGCAACGTACATCATCTTTGAGTCCGTGTGTGACCCTGTAGATATGATTTAATTGATCAATATTATATTGTTCCCAACAATTAATATTATCAAATAATCATTTAACATCCATAGACGACCTTATGACTTTATGGATTGCACACGTAGGATCGAAGGACATATCCCAACATAAATCGATCCTTAGCTCTGCATAAGGGCGGTACTAGATCTAAATGTGCCTACTTGGAGAACAATAAAGTTTATTGTTAAGAGGCAAGATCATTTAGAGTACAAATCAATCCATTTATGGAATTGATGCGAAGCTGTAAATCGTGGAACTTGCGAATTGATGAGATAGTCCATCTGATGGATTCATCAAAAGGCATTGACGAAAGGTGTATTGAAGACGTAATGGAAACAAGTGGTGTTTCTCGGAATTTTATGTAGATAACATTTTATCATTGGCAACAATGAGAGAGTGTCATCAGACATAAAACGATGGTTGTCTAAATGAATCGGGATATAAGATTGAGTAGAAGTTGGAACATGTTCTTGAGATCTTTCGATCTAAGGATAAGAACATTGTACTTCTCCTAGATATCTTATACGATTAAGGTTTGTTTTAAACATGCATAATTCTGAGAAAGGTTATTGCCTTTCAGATACAGAATATACATCTATCTAAAGGGTATGTGTTTCAAACACATGAAGGAGATAGAAAAAGACAAAGCTTTATAGATGCAATGTTGTAAAACAAGAACCTGATATCAACTATGCGATTTGCGTAATGGGAGGATATCAAAGTAATCTGGACAAGAAATATTCGAATGCTGTAAAAGTACTTGGAAGTACTAGATTAAGCAAGACGAAATCTTCTTTGATTACACATTCTCAGATCTCAAATCAGAGAAGGACCAGTGTAAGTCGATATCAGGCTATGTGTTCACTTCTAGAAAGAGGTGGAACCTTGAAATGAAAGAATGATAAGCAGGACGCTTCTCAGACTCTATCATAACCGAATAGCAGCCTCATAGGCAGCGGAAGTTTTGGTTAGGTTCCGGGATAACCTCTTGACTTGGATATGACTCTTAGTTTACCAAAGGCTATTGGATAGCAGTGCACGGTAAACTAGAAGAGGTCATAAGTCAAAAGTGATGATAACACATAGAGCAAGTACCACCTGATACGAGTCATCGTCGAGGGAGACGACGCTGTAGTCACCAAGATAACTTCAGAGCGGCAACCTAGAGTGCTCATTCACATTGTACTTCTTGGAAGTACAATTTAAGCACGTGATGAGTATGGGAGTCGGGAGTTTGGAGGAAATGACTAGTCCTTAGTACAAGTGGGAGAATGTTGGAGTTGTGTACTTAAAGTCTAGATTTAAGTAACGGTAACTCCCGATCATAGCATTTAATCTATTAAATTAATAAACAATCGTTTGCATTTAATTATTGATAATTAAATATATATGCAAAATCATAGTCCTGGATTCTATACGTTGTAGTTAGTATGGTGTGTCGGGCCCACACAGAAGATCATACTATCGGTTACTCGTATTTAATCGAACGGTTGCTCACGACCTAGATGGACACGGACCAATCCATCGGTATAGTCGTTGTGTGAGAGAGAAAATAATTTGTCTTAATTATTTTATCACACTTGTACACTTGGTGTATTGGGCGGATCGCTTGAGATTTATCGATTAGGATTGCCTTAGATAATCGATTCAAGTCTCAGAGTATTTTATTCTTAATCCCCGATACTATTGCGGGTGTGTATATTTAATATAAGTAACTTTGATTTACCAAAGGAATTAACCGATTTAATTATTGGGTTAATTACCGGCTAAGTTGGGTTACTATATTTTATATACGACATGCCGTGAATACTTGACGGGAAAGTGTATCCCGTAAGCGTTGATAATATCCCCGAGATGAGTTAATAAGGAATTATTGTGTAAACCTCATGAGTGGATTCGTTCCGCACAATAATTAAGGTTGAATGGTACTAGTCTCGGATTCAAGAGATGAATAAATTAATTAGCAATAAATTAGTTTTATTCATGGATATTTAAATCTTAAATACACGGAATAAATAATACTACCGGAGAAATATTATTTGATATAATATGGTTTAATATTGGGAGTGCAATTAATTTATATAGTGGAAAATAAATTAATTAATATTAATGGGATTAATAGATTTGGGCTTGGGCTCAATTTAATCATTAATATTGGAAGCCCAATATTCCACCTCCTTTAGATCCCCTACGTAGCCTATAAAAGCACTACATGGTCTTCACTTTTTCATAAGACAAGATTATCATACTTGATATTCTAGAGAGTTGAAGAGGATCCATAAGCTTGGAGGATCGTCGCCCACCCGACGTTCAAGCTAGTGCAAGGAATACGTGGGAAGATCGTAAGGTCATCAATTGATTTCGTTTCTCCGCACAACGAATCAAAAGGTAAAATCATAAACTCCCTTGTGTGATTTTATGTGAATTAATTGTGATACATACATGAACACACGATCCGGGAAAACGTCGAAACCGGGATACGGGGATCACGCGATCCCCGTCGGGATCGAGAGGGGCGGCCGAACCCTAGGGTTCGACCGCCGACGTGCGCGCAAGAAACGCCCCGGCTGGGAGCCGGGGCATGCGATCGACCAAGGGTCGATCGCTGGGGATGCCACGGGCTGGTGCCGTGGCGGATCCCCGTCGCCTCGACGGCGGCGTGCGCAAGGAGGCACCCCGGCTGGTCCGGGGTGGGCGATCGATCGCGAGATCGATCGCCGGGGGAACACCGCGGCTGGAGCCGCGGTAGGTCAGCCGGGCTGACCGGCCCTCCTGGCGGTGGCGGTGAGTCGCCGGACTCACCGCCGGGGGCTGCCCCATGCAGCCCCATGCGATCTCCATGCACGGCGATCGCGAGCCCCGGCGGGGGCGTGGCTAGGGTTTAGCCGCGGGCTTGCCCGCGGTGACACCTTGGTCGTGCTCCGGTTCATCGGTGTTCGCGATCGGTTTCCGGCGAGAGGATTTCGGTCGGGTTATTATTTTCCACAAATTTTAATAGCCCGGGACATCGATTTCTAACAATTGCCTCCAAATCCACAACCCCACACCATCTAGTCGACTCCACAGTGTACATCCAAGTACTTATTTGTTTGGTAACCCATTTAGGAGAACGGTCATAACGCTCACGCAACGTTGTTTCCCTTCTCGGTGTCAATACACCGGTGAACGCCCGAGCTTCTTCACGATGTCTGCAAAACCATTCAACCATCTTATCCACAATAAACTTGATCAAGGAACATATCGGATAGTCTTTAGTGTCTTTCATCACGGCATTTATCACTTCCACTGCGTTAGACGTCATCACCTCGTATCTATTCACACAGTGGTGGACTCTTGTGAAGGTACCGATATACCGATCCGATCGATATACCGTGTGTGCGGAAGCGTGTAAAGCATATAAATCTATCATGCTTGATCTAGTACACACAATATATGTAGAGACACACACACACACACATTTGATGTCATCACCTCGTATCTATTACATTTGATGATCGTTGAAATTGGTTAAGGTGGTGTTGAGTCGATTGAACCACCTTAATGGATAAGCAACTTGAAGCTCTCCTTGTGAATAACCTTGTCACTCCTTTGGATCGTCCGGATGTTGAAGCCGCACAAATGGCCCGGCCCCTACGTGTTGCACACTAACCCGGATAATGAACACCTTTGCTTGCTTGAGAATGGATCTCCAAGATCACCTCTTTTCTCTCTATTTGTGTGGAATTTCGTGGCTGATGTTATTGTTTGTTGAAAATCAGATTTTCATCCATATATAAGCCTCATTATACATGCAATAACACTCCTTTGTAACCTCCAACATAATGGGCATCATTATGCACCATTAAGATGCAAAAGGAGTTACAAGGGAGGTGAAAGGTTAGGCCACATACACATGCCACTATGCATTGTATGTGGTCCCACTTGCTTGGGTGGCATGCCATGTCACACTATGTGACATGCATCCATGCAAGCCATGCATGTATATTAAATCCACGTAAATATTGATTCTAAATCAATATATATATCAAGCATCGTACATTATCTTCGAGTCCATGTGTAACCCTGTAGGTATGATTTAATTGATCAATATTATATTGTTCCCAACAATTAATATTATCAAATACTCATTTAACATCCATAGACGACCTTATGACTTTATCGATTGCACACGTAGGATCGAAGGACATATCCCAACAATCTCCCACTTGGCCTTCAGAGCCAGTGTGCTGTCAATTTCCTGTTGTCACTTTATGTATAAGTTTGAACTTGAGGCAAGACTCGAGTCATCCTCAATCGGTTCAAACCTTTCTTGGACTTTGAGACAGACTGTAAAACCAGATTTATCACTATGATACGAATCTGTACGTGGCCACGTATTTTCCACAGTCTCGACTCTCCAAGTGGCCTGTAAGACATGTATTCCATTATAAAATGGAGGACAATCCCATCTTGTCAATCCAAGCTCTCCCACTTGCTTCCTGATATACCCAATAACAAGTTTTATAACCTCCTTTTACAAAAGGCGTTTACTTGTATCAAAGTACACCATTTCACAATGAAATCACTCTGGACTACTCAGGTCAAAGGAAATTGCTCGGCAGTCAATGAAATAGTATTATGACTCGAAATCTTAAATACTATTTCAGTCAGGTATGTTCGATCATTAGCTCCCAGCTAATATCTATGTAATTGTACTTGATGTCCCACATCACTAGCCCATGAAGCGGCGCTATAGTACACATTACAATCTAGTTCATTGTATTATCGGTTTGTCCGTACTCGATTATACGAACTAAGAACAAGCATATGATTCAAGTATATCAGCTCAACTATTGGGACTTCATTATGCGGTAAGTCGACCTCATAACCCAATTGATATCACTAAATCATTTGGACAATTCATATAAATTAAACATATTTATATGAAGAAATATTTATTATACATATGAGTGAATGCTTACCAAATCTCCAAAAGTATCTAATACAGTAATAGAAATCACAACACATCTCTAAGATGTCTGATCTCTATTGCAGTCGTGAAAGCCTCAAGCTTAGACTGCTGGAGAGGTTTAGAAAGCGGGTTTGCAACCTTACCAAAAATTGCAACTTTATTATCTCGATGTCTCCACAAAACTATCTCCCAGATAATGTGGAACTTCTTGAGCACTAGTTTTAGACTTGTGGTGCTTTCTAGCTCATTGGCTTGCGCGATAGCTCTACTATAAATAGAGAACTATCGGATGGGCCTAGCTAGTTAAGCCACCTAGTTCATCGAAGAACTTTCAAATTTGAACTGCCAACATCACTGCATCCAATGCAGTGCTGTACTCAGCTTCTGTAGTTTAATAAGCTAATGCATTGCATGAAACTATTCCAGCACATTTTACCTCTTATCAGACAAAAGATACAACCAGATTAAAATCGGAAATTATCTTAGTCTGTTTTGAAGTATGAATTAAAATAGATTGTTAATTTCAACTCATATTGTCCTCCAAAGACAAGATAATATTCTTTAGTCCGTAAACGGCACTTTAGAATAGTTTTGGCCACATCCAATGTGCCTTACCACTTCTTATTCTTGAAACCAATTCGTTATGCTCAAAGCATACGATACTTTGGGTGATCATCAAACAACTTAACTCCCACTGATCTTCTTGTAAAACAAGATTCTTCTGGGTTCCTCTGAAATCCAAAACCCTGTATGGATTCATCGAACCAAAGATTCCAACTCCGAGATGTTGGCTTTAATCCATAAATGGATCTATTAAGCTTGCATACTCTCTCAGCCTGATTAGGATCGATAAAACCCTCTGGTTGTGTCATAAACACATCCTCTACTAGAATCCCATTCAAGAAGGCGGTTTTAACGTCCATTTGCCATATCTCATAATCATAATGAGCAGCAATGGCTAAGAAAATCCAAATGGATTTAATCATAGCAACTGGGAAAAAGGTTTCATCATAATCTACCCCGTGAATTTGTTTATATCCTTTTGCCACCAATCTTGCTTTGAAAACACTAGGTTTTCCATTCATGTCTGTTTTATCTTGTAAATCCATTTGCATCCAATAGGCCTAGCCCCTTTAGGAAAATCGACCAAGTTCCAAACTTGATTTTCAGACATTGATTCCATTTCGGATTTCATGGCACCCTGCCATTTCTCGGAATCTGGACTCGTCACAGCTTGGATATAGGTCGAAGGTTCATTGCTTTCTAAAAGCATGACTTCATAGTTCTCGTTTGTCAGAATACCTAAGTATCTGTCTGGTTGAGTTCTAAACCTTCCGGACCTTCGAGGGTTAGGTGTGGTTTCTAAAACCACTGGAGTACTCTCGACCAAGTCTTGAGTCTCCATCTCAGTTTGTTCTTCTTGAACTTCGTTCAAGTCTTCTTGAACTTCGTTCAATTCAACTGAGCTCCCACTTACTTTCTTGGAAAGATATTCCTTTTCAAGAAATACACCATCTCGAGCAACAAAGACTTTGTTCTCGGATTGGTTGTAAAAGTGGTACCCTTGTGTTTCTTTTGGATAACCCACAAAGAAACATTTATCCGACTTGGGTTCAAGCTTTGTAGAGATATTTCTCTTCACATAAGCCTCACATCCCCAAATCTTGATATAAGACAAGTTAGGGACCTTCCCTTTCCATACCTCGTATGGTGTCTTATCAACAACTTTTGACGGTGTCCTATTCAGTGTATAGGCCGCTGTTAAAAGTGCGTGTCCCCAAAAAGATTTTGGTAGTTCACTAAGGCTCATCATCGATCGAACCATATCTAATAAGGTTCTATTCCTCCTTTCGGAAACACCATTCATCTGGGGTGTTCCAGGTGGAGTGAGTAGATATAGAATACCACAACTAATAAGATGATCATTGAATTCTTGGCTAAGATATTCACCACCTCGATCCGATCGAATGACTTTTATCTTCTTACCAAGTTGATTCTCAACTTCATTTTGGAATTCTTTGAACTTTTCAAAGGCTTCCGACTTATGCCTCATTAAATAGACATAACCATATCTACTTAAGTCATCGGTAAGAGTTATGAAGTAGAAATAACCTCCACGTGCTTGTGAGCTCATTGGACCACATACATCAGTATGGATTAAACCCAATAGGTCACTTGCACGTTCTCCTTTCTCTAGAAAAGGTGACTTTGTCATTTTGCCCATCAAACATCCTTCACATGTATCAAATGACTCCAAGTCAAAGGATTTTGAGAATGCCTTCTTTAAGAAGTTTCTCTACACGTTTAATGTCGACATGACCTAATCGACAATGACAAAGGTATGTTTCATTGAATTCATTCGATTTGGCCTTTTTGGTATCAATGTTATATATATGATTGTCAAGTTGAAGTATATATAAACCATGTTCTAATCGTGCCGAACCATAGAACACTCCACTTTTTGAAATAGTAAACAAATCATTTATTATAGTGAAAGAAAATCCTTCAGTATCCAATACTGAAATAGAAATGATTTTCTTGGCAATACTTGGTACGAAATAAACATTATTCAATACTAAAACAAGGCCCGAAGGCAAACACAAATCATAAGATCCTACGGCTAATGCAGCGACCCTCGCTCCATTTCCAACCCGCAGATCGACATCTCCCTTTACCAAAGTTCTACTTCTTTGCAGTCACTGCACATGTGAAATAATGTAAGCACCGCATCCGGTATCCAATACCCAAGAAGAAGAATTTGATGATCGTTGAAATTGGTTAAGGTGGTGTTGAGTCGATTGAACCACCTTAATGGATAAGCAACTTGAAGCTCTCCTTGTGAATGACCTTGTCACTCATTTGCATCGTCCGAATGTTGAAGCCGCACAAATGGCCCGGCCTCTACGTGTTGCACACGAACCCAGATAATGAACACCTTTGCTTGCTTGAGAATGGATCTCCAAGATCACCTCTTTTCTCTCTATTTGTGTGGAATTTCGTGGCTGATGTTATTGTTTGTTGAAAATCAGATTTTCATCCATATATAAGCCTCATTATTCATGCCATAACACCCCTTTGTAACCTCCAACATAATGGGCATCATTATGCACCATTAACATGCAAAAGGAGTTACAAGGGAGGTGAAAGGTCATGCCACATACACATGCCACTATGCGTTGTATGTGGTCCCACTTGCTTGGGTGGCATGCCATGTCACACTATGTGACATGCATCCATGCAAGCCATGCATCCCATGCATGTATATTAAATCCACGTAAATATTGATTCTAAATCAATATATATATCAAGCATCGTACATTATCTTCGAGTCCATGTGTGACCCTGTAGGTATGATTTAATTGATCCTGGAGTCGATTGCCGATAAGACTGCTAGAGGCCTGCCTGTGCACACCGCTTCTTTCAATCAAAGAACAAGTGTGGATATTGGTGTAGGTTTTAATCATAAACTCATCAGTCGTCTTCCTCCTCGTTGCACGAATTTTCCATCTGCAATGTTTTTCAACACATTTGACCACCTTTCGATTGTGGTCAGATTTGTCCACAACAAATTCAAACTTGCCCTGCAAATCAGAACCATCATACCGACCACCCCCGTCTCGATCACAAAGTCTTAAAGCAGGAGCACCAACATCGTCCACAATAGGATTATTATAATAAGAACTAATGCCCTCATTATAACCGTCGTCACCACCATCATTGGCATCATCACCACCTCCACCATTGTTATTATCATCGTCATCAACAACATCATCGTTGTTATCATCGACCTCGACACCATCAACACCATCATCATAATCACCGCCCACATCACCATCATAATCACCAGAAACACCACCATACGAAGTATTACATAAATCAATGCTATCCCAAATAGATATAGACTGATCATAAGTAGATGACACTATTACTTGACTGCAATATTGTGATGTTTCACCTGAAGTTCTTCGAGTTGGAAGTTTTTCTGGGCGAATTGTACTTTGACGTGCAGGACTTTCACGTGCAGGACTTTGACGTGTAAGACTTTCACATGCAGGACTTCTGGGTATAAAAGGACTGTAGGTCACAAACAACTCCATTTCATCTTGGTTTCTATGAATCCACACAGTCGTATTCCAATCATCTTCATCATTAAGATATATCGGAGGAGACTTTTCCTTTGGCAATCGAGAGATCGCAACTTCATTAGATGATGGATCGATGCCGATTTTTCCACACACTTTCTCAATAAGTGCATTAAACGAAATGCTCCTATAAAACAATGTTGTTCTCGAGTGTTTCAAATCGCTCATTATCCATCTCCAATATCCCTCCAAGAGCTGCCACTCTCCACCAAAATGTATTATGATTGATATCTTATCCATGCCTGCAGTTACAATAAAACGGGAAGAATCAAAATTCAAAACTGCACTGTTAAGGGCGCCGGGCGCAGGCCACTACCTGCGCCCAGCGCCAAGATTGATGTCTGGTGTGTAATGGGCGCCGGGCGAAAGCCACTACCTGCGCCCGGCGCCCAGTTCACACCAGACATCAATCTTGTCATATTGGGCGCTGGGCGCAGTCCACTACCAGCGCCCGACGCCCATCTGTGAATGCTAACCTTTTTACGTCGAATTGTTGGTGGAAAATCGACGATGTCAGAGCCGTTTTTTATTGGGCGATTTAGGTTACGGGAGATAAAAAAGAGGGGAAGAAGAAAAAATGAAAGTAAGACTAGAGTGCAATTATTTAGTTGGCCTATTGTGCAAATATGTTTTATTTTCATTTCTTTTACATTTATTTTTATAAAAGAGAGGAAAAGATCCAATATTTTTTTTGTAAGGGTTATTTAACCCTTACTTACTATTCTAAGGGGCATTTTTCCAATGGACTCTTCAAGAACAATACTTGTACTCCTACAAATTAGTTTCAACTTAATGCTAAGTAATAATCTAACACTGTCAAATTCAACGACGAGCATTTACTTTATAACACTGGTTTATTTTTATTATTGTTTGAAATCAATCTTCAAATAGTCAATAAAAGACATCCAAGGGGTTTATTACTATTTTTTTACTCAGTAATTTTATTTTCCAATTATTTCTTCAATTAGGAAAAAAAAAAGGAATTCTAGATATTTTTTTTAGTACATTCGATAGAATTTTATCGTACAATTATCCACCACGATTTATATCTTTAGCATAACCACTTGATGAAATTATAGAGAAGTTGCAATAAAGGGCAATAGAAAAAAACAGATAATTTTTTTAGTGAAAACTCATATCCAAAAAAATCAAAAGATAAGCGACGAAAAACTTTTAGAAAAAAGCAAATAATTTTTTTTAAGTGAAAACTCAAATCGAAAAAAATCCAGAGAGAAGTGACGAAAAACTTTTAGAGCAAGGTGTCTATAAGATTTTAATTTATTGACGCTGAAAATTCATAAATTAGGAAACAAATATGAGTATGAAATATAATCATTTTTGAAATATAACTCTACATTTCATAACTAAGAAAATAATTCAATAACTTGATCACCAAGAAAAATCAGTTGGCTCGAGATGCTAAGGTGGCATGAACAAGCCATCGACTCTATATTCAGGCTCTAATCTGTTGGCTTTATGCGTTGTATTTTCTTCTCGTTTGTCTCATATTTTTCAGACCCAAATCCAAGTGCTTTTGGATCACATTTTAACAAATATCCACCTGACACCAACCGTGAACACATCTTGCCTTCCTTCAAACGTCCCTAAGAGTCTAATTCATCCATTAAAGTCCAACTAAGTTCAAGTAATGCTTAAACATAGTTACGGGTAAAATTGTCAACATATTACTACCATAACATCGCTTTCGACTTTCGAGCAATCACACATTTCGGACAAAGTGAACAAAAATATCTATGTACCTCGTTTTCCCATGAAACATTTGATATTTTGTGAGAAATATGACACTTTGATTATCAAAAAATCGTCATCTCCTTCGAACTTAAAATTTTTCACCAAACCACCTTTTAACCTTAATGTCTCTTTGCAAGCCTCGGTGATCGTCATATACTCGACCTCGGTCGTAAATAAAGTCACCGTACTTTGTAAAAATGTCTTCCAATTGTTAAGATATGATTCACTTACGTAAGATTTTTTTATTTAACTTGTGAATCTGTTGGGATAATCTTCCCTCTCGTGTCTTGTATTTTGATCTTCAAAATAAAATCAACATATTCCTTTCAAATGAAATTTTCGTCAACTTGAAAGTTGTTTATTCTTGTTCAAACCTGCACAATAGCATATAAAAGGTTATGGGTGAGGCCACGACAAGCCGTGTTCCCTTAAACTTATATTTGTCCGCCTCGTTGCTCCGAGACTTCCAGTGGACAATTAAGTTCCCAAAGTACAACACCATCCACGTTAGAATGAAGCGAATTCTAACCGTGATCGAACTCTCTCGACAATATGTAGAAACTCTCTATATGAAGGCATCTCTTATGCTTCTAATTGTGTTTATGTTGTTGTACTATGAAATGCATCTAAAGTGACCTTATAAAGGTGATTAATGAGAGCATCCAATGCAATCATAATGGAGGAGGTTACAAAGAATTCATGGTAGTCATTACCCATTTTGACCAACTTTGAATTCAAATAAATCACGTGTTAGCTTTTGTGAGGTTTTTCTTGTGTCATTTTTTTCTGTTTTGTGTTGTGTCGTGTATTATCCTCGTTGGCTTTGGTGCGTTTGACGTGTTTATTGAGTATGCAGGTTGTGAGTCGAACATGATTGGAACTAAGCTAAGAGACGAAGAAACGAGCTGAGAGACGAAGAAACGAGCATGACCCGCCGAGTATCATAGCGGGTGCCGACTTGATTATTCAGAACTATCTGCTGAATATACTTGGCAAGCGCCAGGTCACCTAGCACCCGCCGGCTCACATAGTCAGAATCCTGCTGAACCGAAGCTGGCGGACGCTGGGGCACATAGCACCTGCTGGGCTAGAGACTCAGAAGGTCATATTCACTCAGCTCCGCGGCCGCTGAACACTCCAGCACCTGCTGGGCGAAATTCTGAGGGTTGACCAAGTTTTGACCGATTGAAAGTGTATAAGAATAGGGTTGTCCTATTCCGAAAATACTTTTGTTTTTTATTTTTACGCACGACACCTGCTGCCATTCTCTTCTTTACGTTTTTTTTGAGATAACAACTCTTGGTTCGATAGGTCGATTTCGATTCTAGTTTTCTCTTGCTTGGATTGGTGAATTTAATCGGTATAGACTCTGATTTCAAACACGTTAATTATTAGTAAGTTTTTATTCCTTTTCTTTGTTCTTGTGTTCTTAATTATTTTGTTTGATTAATTGATTGCTTGTTAAATTATGAATTATTCGATTTTCACATGCTTGATTTCAATTATTATTATGAGTTGCTAAATTCTCTACTAGGGTTAGGGTGAGTTAATTCTCGACTAAGGAGTTAGATTTTGGTTTGCACACAAGGTGTTCGATAAAATGCTATTTTGATTTAAAGTTCAAGACACGTTAGTACCAACCGGAAATGGACGTGCTAATGTATTTGCAAACTATAATTTAATTTCGAAGTTGAGAATTAACAATCTCGATCCCTAGTCTTCTCTTTATTATTTGAACCACTTTATTCTTATTGCTTTTACCATTTACTTTTATTGCTTCTATTATTTACTTGTCTTATTTTATTAGTTTAGGATTAGTTCATTTAAAACAAAAACCAACCAACAACATGCAATATGCTATTTCTTTTCTACCTCTCCGTTGCAAACAAATAGACACTTGTACGCGCCGATAGTAGTGTTCCTCGAGACCGACTCGGGCGAGTTGTTTCGACAACTAGTTCGATATAAATTTAATTGATTTTTGAAGCTACTAAAACGACTTATCATACAACACCATCCACGTTAGAATGAAGCGAATTCTAACCGTGATCGAACTCTCGACAATATGTAGAAACTCTCTATACTAGACTCTCTATATGAAGGCATCTCTTATGCTTCTAATTGTGTTTATGTTGTTGTACTATGAAATGCATCTAAAGTGACCTTATAAAGGTGATTAATGAGAGCATCAAATGCAATCATAATGGAGGAGGTTACAAAGAATTCATGGTAGTCATTACCCATTTTGACCAACTTTGAATTCAAATAAATCACATAATTTATTTAATTAATATTCTTTTTATATATAAATAAATATATATAAATTCTCCAACACAATCAAGTCATTAATGATTTGTTTATTTGTTTAGAGATGTTAGATAGGAATATTATTCTATTATTTATTTATTAAAATTTTGAAGTTACGATTTATTTTCTATTTCTATTTTGATTAACTAATTTATTAGTTTTTACACACACACACACACACAAACATATATATATATATATATATATATATATATATATATATATATATATATATATATATATAGAGAGAGAGAGAGAGGTCCTTGTAAGTCTATGACATTATTATAGTGAATTTATCTTGGTTTTTTTTCATGATTTTTACAATTTTGGGTTTCATGTAAATTGCCATTTTTTTGTTTTTTTTGTTCAGTTGGGATTATTATACTATTTGGTATTTGTTATGTTTTTACGATGCTCTGATACCACTTGTTGCGATATTAAAATTAAATTCCTCAATCTCAAAATATATATAAGATGCGAAGAAAAGGATAAACGAAAAGAACGAACACACAATTTACGTGGAAACCCAAAATACGGGAAAACCACCGGAAGAAAGAGAAATTTACTATATCGTTGAGACTTACAATAATCCACTCTATGAGTTCTGTCTACCGGAGAACCCCAATTTATATGTGTAGCAAACCTGTCGAATTGGAAACGATTAGAATTATGAATAAATCATTTTCCTAATATATGACTCCTAAATCCATAAGGAATATAATTATATTCTAATATAATTTTACTATTCTTAAACGTAGAAACAAAACCAAATCAGACCAAATTAAATCCCACGGGATGTCCTCGCACTACACGTCCATGCACGTGTGATGTCAACACATCACATCCACTCAGATTATGCACGCACGATTAATTACACAGGAGACACCACCGCTTCAATTAATTACGTGCCACCGTCATGTTGTGCCTCGTCCGTCCCTTCCCAGTTTTATTTATCGTTTCTTTTCCGATTCGAGTCATATTTTACAAAATTTTCCACCATGACGAGAATCCTCGCGACTCCAAGCCGCACCAACCTCCAACGATCATTAACCAATTTTTCTTTCTTCCCTCCAGCCCCGGAGGGCTCACTCAAAACATGAGCAACCTAAGTTTGAACCACACCAAACTTAGTACAAGAATGCGAAGTTGCACCGATCATCCCTTGAGTACCACCAAGCTCTATGACCTCCAAGCAATCTTCATTCTCAAATCTCGCCTTCCCACTACTATCAGCACCCCCTGCATTCGCTATTTCTTCAGTGCTATCCATAGTACGCCTAAGCTCGATTCTCCAAATTTTGAATACTATTCGGGTTAATATTCCCGGTGTTCTCAACACCAATCACACATGCATGACTTTTCAACCAAAAGTGATCCCAACTCACTTTCCAGCGAATGGCTTTCTTGGGCAGAGGCAGTTGCCCTCGTGGAAATTGTGTTGCCGCATAGCTCATACAATCCACCAACCTTTCTCTCGCCTCGCAAAATAAGTCGCCCCGACTTACTTTCACCACTCCACCTAGTCCGAAGTTGGTACCTGATGAGCCATTTTATTTGCTCATCTTAGAGCGTTTTTTATCCTTTTATTGAGTTAGTTTGAGTCTTTAGTGTGTCTGGGAGGGCACAATGGAGTGTTTGAGCAGAGTGTGCAGGGATGCAGGTAGCAGGTGACGCAATGGGCAAAAGAGGCAAAGAAATGGTCCACTTTGGGAAAACGCGGGATTCTGAAGCAGAGGTGACTCAAGCAGTTGGGCCTAATAAGGCAAAGCCGCCACAGTGAGGCAAAGTCGACACTATGGGCAAAGTGACTGGAGCAGTTTTACCAAAGGAGTAAAAGTCGACACTATGGGCAAAGTGACTGGAGCAGTTTGAACCAAGGAGGCAAAGTCACCACTATGGGCAAAGTCAAGACTTTGGGTGAAGACACACTTTGGGCAAACGACGAGTATCGGGCATACCAGAGCAACAAAGTCCGAAAATTGGGGGATTTTGCCTAATCCCTTTATCTCTATCCGGTCAGCTGATAAGGAAAGAATCCCTAAAGACCAGGACTTTCTTTGACCACCAAGAGTCCCAACAAGAACAAACTCTGGATGGACTACGCACCAATGGCCCAAGCCCACCAGGCCCATCAGCCCATCAGCCCATTAATACAAATCTGATGCCCTAGAGACAGCACATATATAATCCCTGATTAGCAAAAGACATAGAACAAGCACACCACACAAGAAGGACGAAAGCAACACCCAAGATTCAGAAAAACGCCATTGAAGGGCTGAAGAAGAAGGAGTCGAGTTCTCGCCGGTTATGGGCCTTCGGGCATAGCAGGGAGAATTCGTCTCGTTTTCATGTTTTTATTTTTGTCAATTAATTTCTTTATGTTCTAGACATTTAGTAATTTAATTTAAAATTTAATTCCAGCATGTTTTGTTTCGTTTTTATTTTATTTATTTTTTATTTGATTATGCATAGCTAGTAATCTGCGTCTGGGCAAAGACAATCCGAGGGGGATTTTGGGCTAAGTGAGACCGAGAGGCTGATGGGGCTAGAGTAGCCGGTTGGGGGTTTGTTCCAGAAGAAAAGTTGGTTGAGGAATATTTTCAGGGAGTTTAGGCAAACTAGGACGGCCACTAGTGAACCTTTACAATCTGAGATACTGGTGATTGGGCAAACCGCATAGTTGTACCTTGTAGTATTGTTGCGGGCATAGCACTAGAACTTGCTGGTGATTGCGGTCGTATGACTCGGAGTTCCGGGCATGCTATTGGCCGAGTGAGTCTGTCTAGAGGGTAATGCGGGTTTGGGCAAACTAGATCCATGTTTGGCCGCATAGGTTATCGAATTGTTCAGATCCAGGGGTTTAGGCATAACGTTAGCTTGCCTTCTCTTTACACAGTAAGGATAGATGAGGGGTGGCGCAACTATGGGCGTGACGCAATAGGACCACTTTTGTCTTGTTAAGGCACCCTATAACCACTGACAAACCGCTGGTAGAAATCCTTAGTGCCTATGACCAGTAGTGTGCCTAGATGACCTTAAGAGACGTTGTATGCCCAGATGCTTGTTTTCCATTATTTGATTTTTGTTTTCTATTTGCATTCTGTTTGGTCATAGTGTTTAGTATATTTTCTGTTTGTTCAGTTTGGTCATAGTTAGTTTATACTTAATTGTTTGAGTTTGGTAGTTAGATAAAAATCGCTGTGCCCACAGCAATCATTCAAAACCTTTTTAAAACGTGACGACCCTTGGGCTAGCCGATATCACTTATTGCAATTGCTTCCTCGTGGGACCGACCCCACATACTTATCACTATACACCGTAGTGTTATGTTATTGGCTAAATTACAAATATTACTTTGACCAGCGATTGCTCCGCGACAAGCATTCGTCGCTGTCAGTACCCTACAGATCTAAGGTGCTGAGAGAGATAAGATTACCCTTTAGGTCCGGAACGTACCGAGGGTTCGAATATTCCCATCGAACATCTTGATTCTCATAGTTCCCGTGTCGCGTATCTCACACGATGTGTCATGCCCCATGACCACCGTTCCACCGAAACTCTCATCAAACCTGTCAAACAAATCCATGTTTCGACACATGTGATACGAACATCCAGAATCCAATATCCACGCCTCACTCGTTCCCCAAATCAGAGACAACTAGGAGTTCACCATCGATGAAACCTCCTTCTCCGGAATCGGCCACCTTCGATTCCTTTTTCCGGTTATTCAGGGCCTGACAGTCCCCTTCACGTGGCCCTTTTCCTTGAAGTAGTGACAAACCTCCTAGAATTTCTTCAATTCTCCACCTTAGACATTAAGAAATTTAAACTAGATTATCACCACTCCCCCTTTTTCTTGCAGTAATGACAAACCCCTTGGAATTTCTTCATCTTTGCCCAACCCTGGACATCAAGACATTCCCCCGAGTTTTCACTACTCAAAACCTCCTTCATCGTCTCCCTAGATCGCAAAGCCGCGACTGCATGAACCAAATCACCGGAGGGATAGAGCGCAATTATACTTCTTACCTTTTATTCTTCCATACCTTCTCTTCTGGCTCCATCGCGCATGACATTTTGACCATGCCTCAGCAACGCATCATCAAGATCTATGTTGGTTAGAACCACTGAACCAACTCCACTTTGAATCGCCATGAAAAGAACCACGTGTTTCGATCTAACACGAATATAAACCTTCGTCGCCATCTCCCAAAATATTTTCGAGCTCCACCTGGATCTAGAAACACCAATATCCGCAACGCCCGCCTCGTATGGATTCCGCGTCCGGGATCCCCAACGAAAACTCTTGATAACAGGTCACATGATCGTAACCTAGCTCTGATACCACTTGTTATGCTTTTTACGATGCTCTGATACCATTTGTTATGCTTTTACGATGCTCTGATACCACTTGTTGCGATATTAAAACTAAATTTTTCACGACTCTCGAAATATATATAAGATGCGAAGAAAAGGATAAACGAAAAGAAAGAACACACAGTTTACGTGGAAACCCAAAACACGGGAAAAACCACGGGAAGAAAGAGAAATACACTACATCGTTGAGACTTTCAATAATCCACTCTATGATTTTTGTCTCTTGGAGAACCCCAATTTATAGGTGTAGCAAATATATCAAATTGAAAACAATTAGAATTAGGAATAAATCATTTTCCTAATATATGACTCCTAAATCCATAAGGAATATAATTATATTCTAATATAATTGTACTATTCTTAAACATAGAAACAAAACCAAATCGGACCAAATTAAATCTCACGGGATGTCCTCAGACTACACGTCCATGCATGTGTGATGTCAACACATCACATCCACTCAAATTATGCACGCACGATTAATTACACAGGAGACGCCACCTCTTCAATTAATTACATGAATCCGTCATGTAGTTCCTCGTCCGTCCCTGCCCCGTTTATTTATCATTTATTTTCCGATTCGAGTCATATTTTAACAGTATTCGTTTCAACAAGTGGTATTAGAATTTCGTAAATCTTAACAAGTCATGATAACTAAGTTAGGTTAGGATCTTGCGATTTGTCAAAAGCTAGATTATCATCCTGCAACATGTCCAGCTTTTGTTGAAGAAGATGACGAGCATGAAGTACGTCCTGATGTTAGATCGCAACACGAGGTTTATTCTTTGGAAACAAAGAAGAGATTAGTATTGATTTGTCTGTAATGTACGTGAAGGTGAATTCACTCTGAAAAAAGGACAATTACTCTACGAGGCGGTCGCTACATGGAATTTTCAGCAAATACGAATTTTGACTTCCTGGACAACTCCACCCCCCCCCCCCCCCCCCCCCCCTTATAACTCTATTGTAAATTAGGGTTAACAACTCAAACATTAGAATTGAGATTATAAAGATTACAAGGTTTGTAATTGACATCTATAATCGTTCTAAAGAAAATATTGCAGCGTAAAGTAGATCTGGCCACCGTTAACAGTTAAATCACTATAACTTTGTGTGTCGTTTATTTTTCGTGGATTGTTTGTTACTTCTTGTGCGAGATTCAGACACGAATTTCCTAACATTCTCTTGGGCAAAACTTGTCATCCATGTAATCGATAAGATGTAAATTGACACCGGAGACTCCTCCCGAATTCCCAAGGAATACATACGAAGGTATGGTCGTCACCGTAATCTCCAAGGGTGGTGGAAGCCTCAGTATTCTGCTCACCATCCCAATCAAGCTAGCTCTCCATAGACCACGTCATATTCTAGTTGCTCTTGGATTTTTGAAATTTGAACAAACAAACTACTAGGGGTGTTCAAAAAACCCGCCAAACCCGATCCGCCCGCCAAACCCGACCGAAAGCCGCTCGAACCCGTCGGTTTTATTTTGAACAAATTACCCAACGGTTAGAATTTCTAAAACCCGCCAAAATTCGGGTGGGTAGCGGTTTCGTTAGTGACTACCCGCAAATAAACCGACCCGCCCGCTCATAATATATATATATATATATATATATATATATATATATATATATATATATATATATATATATATATATATATATAGTAGTATTATTAGTTCATTTTTATTTATATTATTACTAGTATAGTAGTATTAATTTATGAGATAATTTTGAAATTTTTCTTAATTAGTTTTTTATGTATGTTTTTGATTTTTTTTTTCAATTAAACAAAACTCACAAGTTTATATCTTTAAAATCTTAAGTTAACAATATTTTCAATAGTTTGTGCAACTATATGTTATTATTTTGTAATGTTTTATTAGAACTTTAAATAAAGACTTTTTTTAATTTGTGTTAGTTTTATTTTTCGTTTTTTTAATTATTTTTATTTACAATTAACCTATTTATTTAAACATGTTATTTTACCCGCCAAACCGCCCGCACCCGACCGCACCCGCCTTCACTCGCACCATACGGTTGGAGTAAAAAAATGGGCGGGTTTAGTTTATAAAATTGAAACCCGCCATCAATGGGTCGGGTGATTTTTTATAGATGTACCCGCCCAAACTCGCCCGTGAACACCCCTGCAAACTACATATATAAATGGATAGCGCGATTAATCACAATACAGAAGTTTATGGTTCAAGTTGTAGACCGTACGTAGGAAAACAACTCACATATAGAAACTGTTCTTTTTCTCCGACAGATTCGTCTCGGCATCAGTTGATGATCGCGAATTCAAAAAATATACTCCGTATAAGAAATAGAGATTAAATTATTTTTGGTCTTCTAACTCTCACGTTCAGTCCTTTTTTGTTCAAAAAATTAAATCTCATCTCTTTCGGTCGATTTCTCTACCGGAAAATGCACGTGTGGGTCACGTGAGTGTACAACTGGAGGTTGACTCCAGTGGCTTGCTGTTGGGGACAAAAATTACCGATCCAATTGTCCTAGTCAGCTTTTGGGAGAGAAATATCAATGGCATGCATTTGGTATAAATATAGGACATTGGAGCGGCTTCATTACACAACAATTATTTTAGTTGATTAAATTCTTACCCGTCACTCGATTTTCAGCTGTTTCTTCCCCAAAGCTCAACCCTAATTTCATGAAATTTCTTTCATGCAAATAACCAAAAGCCTGCAATAATTCTTACCTAGCTAAACCATAACCCAAAAGACTCCCCGCAATTTATACAACATGAATGGTGAGGATTCTTAAAAATCAAGAAGAGGAAAGTGGTGAAATTGGAAGTTGGGGTATTTCTGATACCACTTAGACTATCTACAATGGCCAGTTGAATTTCAATTTTTCAACAGTTTAATGCCACCAGTGGGTGTTGAAAAAGCTAGTTGAATCCACCAAGATTATTTGGTGTTGAAAACTTTCAACCCGTTGAATGCAAATGGTGAGTGGGCCATGGCGGAAAAAAGGAAGAGAATGCAAAGGCTGAGTGGGCCATGGTGGAAAAAGTGGAAGAGTGGGTTTATCCATCGAGGGACACGTGTAATTATTTGATTGGTTCATTTTAATTTTCAGATTGTTATCTTATCGGTTTAACTCAATTATTTCATTGCAATTTTTTTTTAAATACCAAAATTCATCATTTTTTTTTTATCTATAAATAGAAGTTTGTTTCATTTGATTTGGACACCGAAAAAAAAACACGATTTTTTCATTATAATTTCTAGTGAAATGGATCCCAACAATTACCAATTTCATTATCAATCTTCCAACCAACAACACACTCAAAATACTTCAAATTATGGTTTTGCACCAAATTTGGATCACAATAATTATCCATTTCAAAATCAAACTTCCAATCAACAACAACATGAAAATATTCCAAACTATTGTATACTTATCCTTATTTTTCCATTTTTCCATTTAAAAAAAAATTAAAAAATTATATACTTTATTTTATTATTAATTATTTAATTAAAATAATTAAAAATATATTTAATATTTTATTATTATTAATTGATATTTTTATTTGTTTATTGAATTTTAATAAAAATAAAATTATAAAAGAAAATAAAAAGATGAAATAAAAGTGGTGGGGTAGAGTGTTAAATTTTATTAAATAAACTATTGTATGGTGTAAAAGTTGAATGAGTGTTGAATGATTAGGTGGAAGACAGAGAACATGATGTGGAGTAATAAAGTAGGGTGTTGAATGTTGAAACGATTGTAGATAGTCTTACTATATCAACAATTATGGAAAACCACGAAAAAAAAAGTATTGTAACTTTTATGAGATGGAGAGATAACATATTTGCCCTAAAATGTATTTCCTTTTGTTAAAAATCATAATAGTATTAATAAGATCAACATTTGTAGTTTGCCCTAAAATACAATTAGAAATATTTGAAGTTATATAATTTAATAGTAATAGGGTTATAGGAGTCCGATCGACACCAAAGAAGTCGAACTACAATCCACCGAATCCAGCAATTACTAATTAAGATGCATGAATATATTACTACTCCTCCTGCTACTTGTACATATCGATATATAGCTACAAATTCTCAAAACAGAAGACACCCATATATATATGGAATATATTTTAGTTTGGTATTTATGATGGATCAGTCGGAAGGCGGAGGCCTGAGCCTGACTCCCGGAAAGTACCGTGAAACATATTCCCGAGCCAGAGATTGGAAACCATCGCCATCCTCTTGCTCGACCGAATTACAAAAGCCGACCATTTGTTGCGGAGACAAGGAAACCGGAACCGGAGGACATTGGAGCGTCGCTATACGCGCCTGAGTGTACGCTAATTCGGCCTGGAGATTTAAAACCTAGCTAATACATACATATTAATAGTAATTCATAGTAATTAAAATTAATAGAGATGGAATAAATATATATATATATACCTGTTGTTGGAGAGTGAAGATGTGAGCAACACAGCCGTAGACGGGGTCCTTGACCCTAGCGAGCGCCTGGTAGCAGAGCGTGACGACGGCGTCGAGGCGGCTGTGCGGGGGTATTCGGAGCAGCAACTTGGAGGCGTTGCTGGCTCCAAACACCCTGTGCACGGCGGCGAAGTGGGCCGGGCCCTGCTCCGAGTCGAAATACGGGGCGAAGATGCATCCCTCCACGCACTTCCTCCTAAGGAACTTGCACGCGCCGCACGGCCCACTACCACCCACCACCACCACGTCCGTGCTCATTATATATAATTTTGTTTGTTCGACTATGTTTGTTTCTTGTGCCAATTAAATAAATTAATTAGAGTAGTAGTACTACATATATATATATATATATATATATATATATATAAGGATTAAAAAAAAAAAAATAAAAAAAAAAAAAAAATGAAGGGCGCATTGCATTGTTTGCGTGAAGCAAAGAAAGACAGTAAGTACTACAACCAACCGCCACAGACGCGGTAGGCAGTGCGCCAGTCAAAGTAGCTAGCTATACCTATATAGATGGATATATATATATATATATATATATATATATAGACGTCTTTTCTTCTGTCAATTCAATTCTATCACTCACACGCACGCACATTGCCCGCAGTCTTGTCTACACTGCAACCCCTACACCTTCCTTCTAAACACGTATGTTTTGACCGTTTGAAATATTGTTCTTAAAAGTAGTAGGAGTAGTATTATGCATTATAAGTTCCATTGAAATACACCAGTGGTAAAAGTGGTGTGAGTGCAAATTTTCAGCGACGAAGGTTCGATTCTTAGCACTCGGACCGGACCGGTTGTATCCGGTCCGGTCTCCGTTCCGAATATTTTTAAGATTTCGGGTTCCCCCATTTATTGATTTAATTTCTACACAAAGCAAACGTTGAAAGCACTAATTAAACGAACACTCTGAACCTACACTCCTCGAAAGAATGACTTGGGTCGTCCTCGCCAACTTATACTACGAACGGCCTCGTCCTCTTGCGAGTCGAGACCCCGAGTAATTATTTTTAGCGCACTCGGGGGCGAGTCACACAATACTGTATCTATACTTTTTTCTTTCTACGTGATTGACCTCTACAAAAGAAAAACATAAAAATAATAATAAATAGATAAAAGATTGATACATTTTTTAATATATTAATTATAAATATTTTATATAATTTTACAAAATATTTTATTTTGGGGCGAATTTAAATTTTTTATAAGTAAATATAATATTAAGAATATTTTTGACTTTTAAATTAGTGAATTTAATGTAAGTTTATAAAAATAAAAGGAAATTTGTTTGTAGAAGAATTTATAACTTAAACAATATAAAAATAGGGTATAATATAAACAATATAATTTGATTTTTTTTACTTATTTATTAAATAGGGTATAGTTTCATGTATGTAATTATAAAATTGGATAATATTTGATTGATGGAGTTATATTCTAAATGTCTAGTTTAGAGACAATATGTAACTCTTTATCTGTGTTTTTCATTTATCTATTAATCAAACAGTTCGCATTTTGTTACACTCTATGCTATAGTCCTAGATATATACGTTGTAGATAGTATGGCGTGAGGAGACACGCGGAAGATCATGCTATCGGTTACTCGTATACTATCGAACAGTAGCTCACGACTTAGATGGACAGGGACAATCCATCGGTACGTCGTAGTGTGACTGGGTAATAGTTGGTCTTGACTATTATGTTACACTTGTACACTTGGTGTATTGAGCAGGACCACGGGAGGGCGTTCGATTTATACTAATCGGAGTAATCGAACTAGACCTCAGATATTATGGATATATGAGTTCATAATCCCTATATAATTATAAGTGCGTGTGTCCAATGCTCGGTTCTTTAATGTACCAATGAGTGAGACTAATTGATTAGTCAATATCCTCGGTAAATTGGGAATCGGAATTGTACACACGGCATGCTATAGATTATAGACAGGAAACCGTGTCCCATTTATTGGGTTGATGATGTCCCCGAGATGAGCTCATAAAGTTTATCATGTAAACCCTGCAGGTGGATTCGTTCCACATGATAATAAGGATGAGTGGTACTAGTCTCGGACAGTGTTCTAAAAATCGGGCCTAGGCGGGGCCTAGGCGCTAGGCGGAGGCAAACCGCCCCGATTTTCCATCTTAGGCGGCTAGGCGGGTTCAGGCGGATTTAGGCGGCCTAGGCGGGGATTAATCGGGTCTAGGCGGCCTAGGCGGGGATTAATCGGGCCTAGGCGGTTTTCAATAAAAAAAATTTAAAAAATGTTTATATCGTCTCGTTGCAAATTTAATGTTTTTATTGGCTACAAAAGTTTAAAAAATGATATTTTCTTGTGTTAGAGAACTTAAAAAATAATATTTTATATGATTTGTGAAATATGATTGAAAATTTGTGTAATATTTTAACTTTGTTGAATATATAAACAAATATGATATAACTAATTATTATAATTAAAGTAAAAAAATTGTTATTTTTTCAAAAAATATATATATAAATTATTTTTGAAATATAATATTAATTAATTAAATATAAAATGTAAAACGATTAATCCCCGCCTAGTCCCCGATTAATCCCTCTAGGCTTTAGGCCCCTAGTCACCGCCCGCCTACCGCCTAGCGCCTTTTAGAACCTTGGTCTCGGATAATAAGAAATGAATTAATTTAATTATTACTAATTAATTAATTCATGGACATGCGATATCTTAAACACGGGGGAAATCATATATGTAATTTCGGCGATAATATTATTGGTAAAATAATATGGATTAATTAATTGAGAATTCAATTATAATTTTATAGTGGAATTAATTATAATTATAATTAAAATTGGATTTAATTAAAAGTTTTCTTTTAAGGATACCGGTTTAATTAAATTGCAATTTAGCCTAATTAATTAATTAACCTAAGGTCCCTAGTGTGGCCTATTTAAACCCCTCCCCCTCTCTTCTCTAGACCTAACTTACGCAGCTTTTATTTTTCTTCACTTGAGAAAATAAAATGTGAGAAAGAGTTTGAGAGAGAAGAAGAAGAGGAGACTTCCGGTGGATCGTTGCCCACACAACGTCTGGAGTCGAGGGCTAGGATACACACTAGAAGATCAGAGGTGTTCGCCTATTCGGCTTCTCCGAATCACTCATCAAAGGTAAAGAATCGAAAACCCTATTCCGCATCTTTTTCGATTCTTCTTGTACGTAATAATATAACGAACCTCCGATCGAGTTTCGGGATCGTGGTTGGTGTTCCTAGATCACTGTGGGGTCGCTGACTTCCAGTACGGTGGTCGGAATCGGAAAAACCAACCGGAAACGAGCCTGGAACAGCAGCGTCGCGCTGCTGTTCGCGACGACTGTCGGCCGACATGTATGGTTGTCGGCCGACATGAGCTTGTCGGACGACACCTTCTGGTGTCGGACGACAGGGAGGCCAGAAGCCTCTCGTTTTGCGCGGTCGTGCCTCGGGTGCGATGGCTGGGCGTGAGACGGGTCAGGGGTTTCGTCGTGAACACAGTAGGCACGCTGGAGGTCGACTGGGCGTGTCCGGATGTTCGAATGATCGAACGGACTCGTCCCTGAAGGTACCGGTATACCAATCCAATCGATATACCGTGTGTGCGGAAGCGTGTAAAGCGATAGATCTACTATGCCATGATCTTAGTGCACACTTAATGTGTATAAGAACACATATAAACATATATATATACAAATCCAATATATATATATATATATATATATATATATATATATATATATATATATATATATATATATATATATATATATATATATATATATATATATATAAGGTTTAACGATTACTTACTTTTGGTGATCGTTGATTTCGGTTAAGGTGGTGTTGAGTCGATTGAACCACCTTAATGGATCAGCAACTCAAAGATCTCCTTGTGAATGGAATCTTCACTCCTTTGGATCGTCCGGATGTTGAAGACGCACAAATGGCCCGGCCTCTACGTGTTGCACATGAACCCGGATAATGAATACCTTTGCTTGCTTGAGAATGGATCTCCAAGATCACCTCTTTTCTCTCTATTTTAGTAGATTTTCGTGGCTGATGCAATTGTGTGTTGAAAATCTGATTTTCATCTATATAAGTGCATCATTATTCAACCCATTACACCCCTTTGTAACCTACAGCATAATGGGCATCATAATGCACCATTAACATGCAAAGGGGTTACAAAGGAGGTGAAAGGACATGCCACATACACATGCCACTATGCATTGTATGTTGTCCCACTTGCTTGTGTGGCATGCCATGTCACACTATGTGACATGCATCCATGCAAGCCATGCATCCCATGCATGGGAATTAAATCCACGTAAATATTGATTCTAAATCAATATATATATCAAGCAATGTATATCAATATCGAGCTCGTGTGTGACCCCGTAGGTATGATTTTATCGATCAATATTATATTGTTCCCAACAATTAATATTATCGAATAATCATTTAACATCCATAGAAGACCTTATGACTTTATCGATTGCACACGTAGGATCGAAGTACATATACCAACAATCTCCCACTTGGCCTTCAGAGCCAGTGTGCTGCCAATTTCCTGTTGTCACTTTATGTCTAAGTTTGAACTTGAGGCAAGACTCGAGTCATCCTCAATCGGTTCAAACATTTCTTGGACTATGAGACAGACTGTAAAACCAGATTTATCACTATGATACGAATCTGTACGTGGCCACGCTTTTCCACAGTCTCGACTCTCCAAGTGGCCGGTAAGACATATGATCCATTATAAAATGGAGGACAATCCCATCTTGTCAATCCAAGCTCTCCCACTTGCTTCCTGATATACCCAATAACAAGTTTTATAACCTCCTTTTACGAAAGGCGTTTACTTGTATCAAAGTATACCATTTCACAATGGAGTCACTCTGGACTACTAAGGTCAGAGGAAATTGCTCGAAAGTCAATGAAATAGTATTATGACTCGAAATCTTAAATACTATTCCAGTCGGGTATGTTCGATCATTAGCTCCCAGCTAATATCTATGTAATTGTACTTGATGTCCCACATCACTAGCCCATGAAGCGGAGCTATAGTACACATTACAATCTAGTTCATTGTATTATCGGTTTGTCCGTACTCAATTATACGAACCAGGAACAACTATATGATTCAAGTATACCAGTTCAACCATTGGAACTTCATTATGCGGTAAGTCGACCTCATAACCCAATTGATATCACTTAATCATTTGGACAATTCATATAAATTAAACCATATTTATATGAAGAAATATGTATTATACATATGAGTGAATGTTTACCAAATCTCCAAAAGTATCTAATACAGTAATAGAAATCACAACCCATCTCTAAGATGTCTAATCTCTATTGCAGTCGTGAAAGCCTCAAGCTTAAACTGCTGGAGAGGTTTAGAAAACGGGTTTGCAACCTTACCAAAAGTTGCAACTTTATTATCTCGATGTCTCCACAAAACTATCTCCCAGATAATGTGGAACTTCCTGAGCACTAGTTTTAGACTTGTGGTGCTTCCTAGCTCATTGGCTTGCGTGATAACTCTACTATAAATAGTGAACTATCGGATGGGCTGAGCTAGTTACGCCACCTAGTTCATTCAAGAACTTTCAAATTTTAACTGCCAACATTATTGCATCCAACGCAATACTGTGCTCAGCTTCTGTAGTTTAATCATCTATATTGCATTGCATGGAACTATTCCAGCAAATTTCACCTCTAACCAGACAAAAGATATAACCAGATTAAAATCGGAAATTATCTTAGTCTGTTTTGAAGTTAGCATTCAAACAGCTTTGTTAATATCAACTCCTTTTGTCTTCCAAAGACAACAAAATATTCTTTAGTCCATCTAAGATACATAAGAATATTCTTGGACGCAGTCTAATGCGCCTCACCTGGGTTTCCTTGAAACCGAATTGTCGTGCTCAAAGCATACGATAAGTCCAGTCTTGTACATATCATGGCGTACATTATAGATCCTATTGCCGAAGCATAAGGAATGTTTTCCATCTTCTTTTGCTCATCAGGTCCCGTAGGACATTGCATATTGCTAAGAGATGTGCCATTAGTTATTGGAATGAGACCCTTTCTGGCGTCTTTCATTCTGAACTTATCAAGCACCTTATCAATATAGGTCGCTTTACTAAGCCCAAACATCCTTTTCGACCTGTTCCGACAGATCTTGATGCCCAATATGTACTGTGCTTCTCCAAGATCCTTTATTGAAAAACAATTTCCAAGCCATTCTTTAATAGAATTAAGCATAGAAACATTGTTTCCAATAAGGAGTATGTCATCGACATACAACACAATGTATACAACGTAACTCCCACTGTTCTTCTTGTAAAACAAGACTCTTCCGAGTTCCTCTTAAATCCAAAACCCAGTATGGATTCATTGAACTGAAGATTGCTACTCCGATATGCTTTGATTTATTCCATAAATGGAATTATAAGATTGCATAATTTCTCAGCCTTATTAGGATCGATAAAACTATTTGGCTGTGTCAAAACACATTCTCTTCTAGAATCCAATTCAAGAAGTTAGTTTTAACATCCAATATTACCATAACTCATTATCAAGATGAGTAGCAATGGCTAAGATAATCTGAATGATTTAATCAAAGCAACTGGTGAAAGTTTTTCCATAATCCACCTCGTGAATAAAACTTTTACCATCAACCTTGCTTTGAAAACCCTAGGTTTTCCATCTGTCTGTTTAGATCTTAAAGATCTATTAGCATTCATTGGGTCTAACCCCGTGATGCAAATATATCAAGTTCCAAACCTGATTATCAGATATTGATATCATCTCAGATTTCATGGCACCATGCCAATTTTCAGTAGCTGGACTCGTCATAGCTTGGAATTAAGTCGAAGGTTCACCGCTTTCCAAAAGCATGAATTCATATCTCTCATTGGTCACAATATCTAAGTATTTGAATAATAGAGATAGATTTATGCCTTTCGGACCTACGAGGGCTGGTATGGCTTCCAAAACCATAAGAATACTCTCAACCCAGTCTTGAGTATTCATCATTGGTTGTTTCACTCGTTCAAGACAACCGAGCTCCCACTGAATTTCTAGGAAAGATAACTCTTTTCAAGAAAATCACTATCTCGAGCAACAAAATATTGTTCTCAGATAGATCGTAGAAGTTGTACCCTCGAGTTTCTTATGGATACCATAAAGAAACTTTTATCCCATTTGAGTTCAAGCTCTATAGAGATAAATCTCGTCAGAGAAGCTTTTAGAACCTCAAATTTTGATGAAAACAATTTAGGGACCCTCACTTTCCATACCTAGTATGGTGTCTTATCAACAGCTTTTGACAACGTCCTATTCAGTGTATAAGTTGAAGTCAAGAATTGTGTGTTCCCAAAAGAGACCAGTAGTTCATTTAGACCTCTCATCGAATGGTCGAACTATATCTAATATAGTTTGTTTTCTCTTTTCCGAAACATAACCTTCATGTGCTTGTGAACTGATAGGTTCCACATACATCAGTGTGGATCATCCCTAATTAATCACTCACATGTTCTCCTTTCTCCAAGAAAGATGACATTGTTATCTTTGTCCATCAAACATCATTCACATGTATCAAATGACTCCAAGTCAAATGATTCTAAAATCCCTTCTAAAGGAAGATTCGTTACATGTTTAGATTTTGATCTAATCAACAATGTTACAGTTATGTCTCATTGAGACTTATTCGATTCGGCCTTTGGTGTTAATGTTATATATGATTTGTTGAGTTTAAAGTATACATAAATAATGTAATAATCGTACCAAAACAAAGAATAGTTCACAATTAAATTAGTTATCAAACTATTTAAATAGTGAAAAACTAATCCATCAGTATCCAATACTGAACCAATATTCATTGTTTATTGAAGGTACGAAAAATACATAGTTATAATACTTAAAACAAGGCCCTAAGGCATAACAACATCATATGATCATACGGCTAGTGCAGCGACATTCGCTCCTTTTCCAGCCCGTAGATCGACATTTCTACTTTCCAAATTCATACTTCTGTGTAGTTCCTTCACTTACAATTGTGAGAACCACAAATGTCATCCAATACCCAAGAAGTAAAATTTGCAAAATCTAATGTCTATAACATTAATACCTAAAGATGAAGCAACCCCGTTCTTCACATCTTTTATGAACTTTGGGCAAGTTCAATTATTCCCAATAATTGATTTTTATTCGAAATCTCGTTAAAAATTATTCCAATATCAAAACTTGATAAATCGTAAGTGAAAAGTCGAAGTTTTCTAACCAACAATATTATCATGCAATTGAAGCCCTATCTCTCATAAAATATGAGGGAGCCAACCAGACAATCGAATCACGCCATCCCATGGCTCGAAAGTCTCTAATTTGTGTCATTAATGAACTAAGTGTTTTGGATTAGATCACTCCCCGAGGTGAAAATAATCCTAACTTTAGAATCCATCATATGAAAGACAAATTAGGCATTTGTTTTGAAATTGAATAAAATATGATCTTCTACATATTTGCAATTAGTGTCCAACACCTTTTGCAGTAGATGCATTCAGATTCCCTAGGAACCCTAGTAGCCTTCTTGCCCATGCTCTTTTGAATACCTCATCCTTTATCATAAGAATATCCCTCTTAGGGTCCATTTTTAATTGACGACTCATCATCTTAGAAAAATTTAGGAGATCACTTAAAGCAAATAATCCAATCATTTGCTGCACATGTGGTCCCTATAGGTTTCTCCTTTTCCAGCCTAGCTGAAGCGATGACCCTAGTCATTCAGAATTGCTCAATCTTAGCATATTCCCCGAACATGCTATTGAGTTGTTCAATGATATCTTAGGATGTGGTTATCTAACACATTTTCATTGTCTTCGTATTTGAGGACCATCCTCAAATTACGTTGTGAATCAAGAAAATTTATGTTGTTCAATTTTTCATAATCAAGAATTGAACCAAACTTGAATTGAGTTGATATTTAACATGATAAACTATAAAAGAAAGATAACTAAAGTATGTAAACATCCACAAAGCGGTAAAAAAATAAGGTTGTCTAATACAATTGTACTTATTTATTTCATTTTGTTCAATTGATATCCAATATCATTGTCCCTTAGAACAAAACAATCCCGAGATCCTCATCTTGCAAATCTTTAAGCCGACTGAGTCTGCACTTAAGTATTTCAAGATAGGTAGACATACCCATGTCAATGATATCTAATATCACTCTCGGTCGACGAGAATCCTATTCTCATCTCATGTCTCGATAGCCACGCCTGCAGTGGATCTATCGATGAGAAAACCAAACTCACGTGTAAAGGTCTAACCTTTACTCCCACTTATCCCAAGATAACAAGTAGTACCCCGCTGAGGCGGACCTACCAACTTATGATCGATGGCTTCATGAGTGTGATGTTTTTGGACAAGACATTATACTCATTATTTTGGGAACTTGCATGCATAGGTGTTTATATGTAAGTTGAACATTTATAACATAAAACATCCTATAACTAGCAAAGCAATTAAATACGTAATTGAAAGGCCCCTAGAACCTCACAACTCTCAAACGAAAAGATTAAAAGCAACAAAATAGGCCTTGAACATCTTCTGGACTGGTCCACGCCCGCCGTTTCAGTTCTGCGCCCGCCGATTTAGGTCAACCTTAGTCCGTACTCCAAAAACCACGAACGGCACCCGCCGTTTCACAAACGGCGGTCGCCGAACACCACCGGCGGTCGCCGTTTCCAAAACGGCACCCGCCAAAAGGGTACAGAATCGGGGCTGAACTGAAAAGAGCCTTTCGGTGGTCGCCGTTTCCAAAACGGCGCCCGCCGAATCCATTCGGCGCCCGCCGGAGCACAAACGGCGCCCGCCGTTTTGCTCCAGTAGCCCGGTTTTCACCCGTTTCGCTTCGTTTTGCTTCGTTTCTTCTCGTTTTCGCCGGAGAGCCGATATCTAATGTCGATCCATGGATTCAATCCATTGCTTACACATTGAAAAATACATTTTTGAATAGAAAAACCTATCTATTACAAAAGATTCCAAGGAACGCAGCCCTCCAAAACTATGGCGAATCGTACGTAAAAAACGACAATTTCATTCACCCGACCACTAACGGTGGCCGGCCTTATATCTAAACACATATTTTATAATCACATAAAACAATTAAGCCAATTATGTTGATTAAACTTCTTGTGTCCAACACAAAAGTGTGCACGAGCCCTAGGCTTTGATACCAATTGAAGGTACCGGTATACCAATCCAATCGATATACCGTGTGTGTGGAAGCGTGTAAAGCGATAGATCTACTATGCCATGATCTTAGTGCACACTTAATGTGTATAAGAACACATATAAACATATATATATATATATATACACATCCAATATATATATATATAAGGTTTAACGATTACTTACTTTTGGTGATCGTTGATTTTGGTTAAGGTGGTATTGAGTCGATTGAACCACCTTAATGGATCAGCAACTCAAAGATCTCCTTGTGAATGGACTCTTCACTCCTTTGGATCGTCCGGATGTTGAAGCCGCACAAATGGCCCGGCCTCTACGTGTTGCACACGAACCCGGATAATGAATACCTTTGCTTGCTTGAGAATGGATCTCCAAGATCACCTCTTTTCTCTCTATTTTAGTGGATTTTCGTGGCTGATGCAATTGTGTGTTGAAAATCTGATTTTCATCTATATAAGTGCATCATTATTCATCCCATTACACCCCTTTGTAACCTACTGTTGGAATAGGTGACCGGCGAGCCAACGGTTGGCCGAGCGGTTAACCGTATTCCGTTATATAACGGTTTATTTCGTTAATTAATGAAACCTATATTAATGGCATATACTATATCTGCTCCCAATGTTGAATCATAGATATAGTCCTGTACAGTTACACATGTTGTATGAATTCGGTTTTGTGGAAACCGAGAGATAATTCTGTTAACGCAACGTAACTGGTCAAACTCAGTTCCTAGTCGATGGGTTACGCCAATAACAAGGATACCCGGCCTTTCCCCCTTGAGACTAGCACTTAGTGTATGTGGGCTAATCTCGAGCCTCGGTGTTGGGACATCGACATACTTGAGTGGGTGCTCACTGTTGATGAGTTCACTGAACCCCCTCTCCCTGGAATCTCTAAGTGGTTATCACTGATCGAGTAGAGAATTCCATAATATAGTTGTACACAATTAATCCTTAAGACCCAGACATCACCGTGACTTCATCAGAGGACTAGCTGTATCGTGACGTGTCTCTGATTCCCTGGAAAGGGAGTAAGTCGAAAAAGGAGACAATGTTCGTGCAGTTCGAAATCTGATGTGAAGTCTGTGCATGGTAGTAGGGGATCTGATCGCTTGATATAGATCATGGATGTCCTGTGTGTTCTGATGGTTCGTAGTCCCGGAATCTCTGGCCAGAATTGAATAGTGAGGTGATTAGAGAAATGTGTTTCTATGAATCAATCACGAATGGATTTTACGAAACCTAGAACGTACGCACAGTTATCAAACTCAACAAGAGATCTCGATTAACCAATATCTCTAGTTTGATCGGGACATATGTATCGGAGGGATCGTACTGTACGCTAACTATATTACAAGGTTCTTGCAGGCACTTCATTTGTATCTAGGGAATTAGTGAAGCGTGGCTGCTAGACGCTCGTCACTGATTCGTTGGGCACCGACTTGTTCGGAGATTAAATAATATGATTATTAATCTAAAACTCTTGGGAGTAGTTGAAATAAGAACAATATGTTGTTCGAATCACAATATGTTGTGAGCCCACGGCTAGTTATACACCTGAACCATTGAGGGTCACATTCTCGTGTAAACCGATCCTTGAATACGATCATGTATTAATTAACTGTTAATTAGGTACATATAGTCGGAGGTCAATATGATTGAATCCGAGATTCATAATTTTGATTATGAGTTGGAAATAATAATGAGCTAAAGAAAACAGACACGATGGTGTACACTTTCTATTTTGGGAAATTTCCCGATTTAGCAGTACCCCTGAAATGGGCTTTCCGATTTTGTGAAATTGGAAAATTTTATTTTTATCTCATATTGATGAGAAAATTAAAACGAGAAAGAAAATATAATCGTTATATTTTTCGGAGATGAAATTGATTGTCAATTTTGGAGAAACGTAATGACGGCTAATGTATTGGGCCGGCTAGGGTTAATGGATCCGATCCATTAGGGTTTGAGCCCAACAAGCTCCTTTCTTCACCTATAAAAGGAGCTCCATAGGCATGAGAATAAACACACCAAAGTGAAGAGCTCAAAACCCTAGCCTCACTTTCTCTCCTCTCCTCTCTCCCTCTCGTCCGCCCCCTCGGCTCCTCCCTCGGAGGACCGCCGACAACCGGAGCCGCCGCCCGCCGCCGCCTAGTGCCACCGCCGGCAACCGCCTCCCCTCGCCGGAATCCGATTCCGGCACCGTTTTTCCGGCCCGCTT
Source organism: Euphrasia confusa (assembly GCA_954870475.1). Classification (NCBI taxonomy): domain Eukaryota; kingdom Viridiplantae; phylum Streptophyta; class Magnoliopsida; order Lamiales; family Orobanchaceae; genus Euphrasia; species Euphrasia confusa. The sequence continues at coordinate 13,465,288 of OX940954.1, forward strand.
TTCCCGTCGTATTCTCCCTTACGTGTTTCTAGTGCAATACGTAAGTTGGATTACCTATACGAGGTGAAACCTGATTAGACGAGAGACGCCGAAGGAACGCCCGAGCACAGCCCGAGTCGCGCCCGTGCGCTCCAGCCGTGACACACGAGTCCAGCCGAGAGCCCCGCCACTCGCTCGGCTCTCCCCGCACACGACCCGTGCCGTCCCCGCGTCGCATCCGCGCGACTTCCGACGAACCTCGTTTCGTCCGATGAATCCCTGAGGTACTTACGATTAAATTTAGATTTAATTGTTTGCGTTAAATGTTTGCGCTATGTACTGTTAATGTTTGCGCTATGGGATTTTTAATTGATAAAGAAAAATTAATTGTGATTAATTTAAATGTCAATTAAATTCAAATTGATTCGAATTAAATAATATGATTATCTTAATTGTCAATTTGACACATGTTTACGTAATTAATTATAAATGTGTAATTAATTAATTTGATTAATTTAATTGCACAATTCAAGTTGATTAGAATTAAATAATATGATTATGTCAATCTGATGCAAATTAATTATGTGCGGATGTTTACATAATCTCAAGTTGATTAGAATTAAATAATAAGATTATGTTAATTGTCAATTTGACGCAAATTAATTATGTCAAATTAATTGTAATATATTAATATGATTAATATAATATATTAATATGATTAATATAATTGCGCTAGAAGTAATTATTTTATATGATAATATAATTGCGCTAGAAATAATTAATTTATATGATAAATTTAATTGCGCTAGATTTAATTTATGTAGTATGGGATGCATGAATTAAATATTTAATTATTTGATAATTAAATTAAATGGTGGATTATTTATTCTAATTAGATTTGAATTAAGTCAATTAATGCATGTAATATTGAAAATATGATTTTCAATAAAATAAAATAAATATAATGTAAAATGTTTACATTAATGAAAAACGGTTTTTCATAAAAATTTTTGTTTTCCGCTGCGTATACATGCACGATCCCCAACAGTGGTATCAGAGCGTAGGTTCTGAAATTGATTAATTGTCTATGAATATAATCGCCTAAAGCATGCTGTTTGTTGAATTGATTGATTTAATGTTGTTTAATTGGGACTTAGTTGTTTCTATTAAGATATTTATTTTTATATAATAGATTGAAACAATGCCTAATTTGTTATCAAGTAACAATTCAATGTCGAACATGAATGCACCTCGGGGAGTGATTCATCTAGACTTGTTTTTGTTAAAACAAATTAGAGACATCGAGCCATATGATGGCATGATTCGATGGTCTGCTCGGCTCCCCCATTTATGGGAGATAGGGTCGCTCGCATGATGAATCGCTGGTTAGAAACCTCGAATTTCACTTACGAGACATCACGTTTTGATTATTAAGATATTAATAAATTGAAATAGAAAGGAAGTATCAATATTTAATTTAGTGAAATTATTTATTGACCAATTAAATAATTGATTTAAATATTCGATCAACAAGGTGATAGATTAATTATTTGATTTAACTGTTAAATCAAGTTAATTAATAGAGCACCATTTAATTTACATACCTCGTTTTAATTGTGATTAAATGCTATGTGAATTATGTGAGATATATATATTGTGATATATGTTATGATCGTATGTGCTCGTTAGGATGACCTATAGAGGACATAGTTGTTAAGAATCAACAATCGATCACTCACTTCATTCTCTCCTGGGAATGTACAACGATTATTCTGATGAGATAACCAATCCTATACTCCTCCATTCTCTCCCGAGAATGTATATCAAGCCTTAAAGGAGAACCGATGTGTCGTTCTTTCTCCTTTCCTTCTACCGACAATAAATTATGTGAAAGCCACTTACAAGTAGTATGGTATGCCGTGTTAGCGGGGAGTACTGCTTGTGAGTTAAGCTGTAATTTATTGACATAAGATGGAGAGGTGTTAGCTACGATACTTTTAAATGTGTGTGGTCGGATAGATTAACTATGGGCTTACACATGTTTACCGGAGTCCAACTTTCACTTCTCAGATCGGTAGGTCGGTCTTGACACATGGTTGACTTTGAAGGGTACGATTAACGTAGTTCATTGTCATGGTGAGGAAAAGTAATCTTTAGGGTCACATAGAGATGTGATTGAAAATGTTTCTACCTTTAGGTGAATGTAATCGGGCTAGATTAACTACGGGTTATATTCACGCTATTGGACCTAAAGCCCAACTAAGGAAAAATAAGTTTTCCCGTCTGTCTGCTAGAGGATAGCGGAATTCGAAAAATTTAGTGGGAGGCAATTAAATGATAAAGACCAAACATTTAATTGTAATCATTAATAACGAATTATCTCAATGTTAATCTTCTTAATATTTCTCAGTAATATTCTCTAAGATATCCCGTAACATCGATACTCGACCAATCCAAACTCACTGGCCCAAACCATTTGAATTGGAATCTCAATCTTGTGATTTAAAATGATGAGTGCCTCTATGTACTTGAGAATAGATTATTTGATAATCTCACTCAACCTTTGACTGCTGAGGAATGCCACTTATGAGAAGTGGATTTCTAGTTCTTATGAATCGTTCATTATGAACTCAACATGAACAAAGCTCGACCCTTTAATGGATAAGTTGTTCAAGATGTTGATCAAAGAGTCAACCATCAATACGAGAAATTTGTTCTCATTATTGCTTCTTCATGAAAGAAGTGTTCTTCTTGAAGAAAATGACGGAAATGGTTTCCGGTCTAAGCATAAAGATGGATAAAGGTGATACTAGACGGGCGACTAAGAACAAGGTCAACAAATGAGTTGATGACGCTTTCCATCGTTGTGTGAATAAAGGCCTTAGGGCCATAACTGCTAAATTACCATGGGCAGAAACGTTCTGACAAAGGTTCGTATTGGGTTATAGTTATTCTATTGTTTTGAACAATTGATTATTTGTTTCGTCTAATTTTAGAAACCTACTATTAATAGAAATGTTCTATTATTAGATCTTACTTCTATATTTGATATAGACGATAAAGGTTTTAATTTTGTTTTTGGAAATCCGATTTCCTTTATACAAAAGAAAGCAAATATGATTTGCTAAAGACGATTAAACAAATAAACAAGAATGAACTAAACCCAAATATCAGCAATAGATATAAGTCAAAACCCCGCACAACTTTAGCACGCTAGTTGAGTGTGTTGAAGGTCTATTGGATTTGATCCAAACGGAGATGTGTGATCCACTAATGTGTTAGTGTTGGGGGTGGTTTTCAACTACATAATGTACTTATGAAGTACACGTCTTTAATTTTGAAATGTTCAATAAATTTAGACATCAAAGTAGGAAACCAACTTGGTTGCTATATTACGATATGATCGTGGTAATAAATTTTTAAGCACCAAGGTTATTGACTATCTAAAAGAGAATACGATTCTCTGGCAATGGACTCCGTCTGGAACTCCTTAATTGTATTGAGTGTCCGAATGTTGGAATCAAACTTTGTTGGACATGGTTCGATCCACAAAGGGGTTCACCAAATTGTCGACGAAACTGTAAAAGTCCTGTACTTTTGACAGTCGTCCATTTGCTGAATAGTGTTACCACCAAAGCAGTTAAAACCACACCATATGAACTTGGGCACTCCCGTATCCTGCTTGCGTGAAGCGGCTAGTGGGAGATAAGTTGGATAGTAGATCCGGCTTATGCCATTTTGTGGGGTATCCTGAACATTCACAAGGATACCTGTTCTACTATATTTCTAAAACAAAATGTTTGTTTAAAGAAATGTTGCCTTCTTAGAGAAGAAGTTTCTATTCGATAGAAAAGGCAATATAGTAAATCTCGAAATAGTTCGAGAATATGAACCACACTATGAAGTTCAAACACAAGTACTTGGAGATAAACCAATTCAACAAACCACTAATATACCTCTTCATCTATCGGTTCGTAAATCCGAAAATGTTCGGAAGGTATCTGGTAGACGGTTCCAACTTGATAATGATCAAGATAAAGTTGACGATGGATATGATCCAATAAACTTCAACTGATTCGTATTGGATACGAATATGGGACATTGGCTTATTGCCATGAAATTCATAATGGACTGTATGTACTCCAACAAGGTTTGACCTTGGTAGATCCACCAAAGGGAATCGTTCCCAAAGGCTGCATATTGATCTATTAATTATGATGTGAGAATATATATATAGAAAGGTGTGACCTTTAAAGCAAGGATGATGACGAAAGAAGTTACTCAAAGACAATGTGTTGTTTATGAGGTAATCTTTCCATCAGTCGCTATGCTTAAGTCCATTACAATTTTGCTGGCCATTTCTGCATAGTACGACTATGAGATATGGAAAATAGATATGAGGTCTACTTTCCTTGAATGTGATATTATGGAAGAGTTGTAGCGCAGCCGGAAGGCTTCATATTTTCTGGAAAGGAGCAAAAGGTTTGCATACTCCAGCGATCCATTTATGGATTGAAACGAGCATCCCTAAAATGGAACATGTGTTTTAAATACAATAGTCAAAGCGTTGACTTGGTATAAAACTTGAAGGTACCTTGTATTCAAGAAGGTTAGTGGGAGCGTAGTGAAATTTAAGTGTTGTACGTTGATGACATACTAATCATAGGCATGATTGAGTGATGTTGCAGTCAACGAAAGCACGGTTATCCACATGTTTCTCGAATAAAGGATTTGAAGAGAGGCATCTTACGTATTGTGATACATCACTATAGATATAGATCTAGAAGGATGTAAAATCTTCTCAATCCTTGTACATAGAAACTGTTTCTGAAATGGTTTAGCATGGAAGAATCCTGAAGAGATTCTTGCCAATGTCCCATGGGGTTCATCTCTCGTAATTCGTGTGACTGTAATGTTGATGGAATTCGAGGAGATGAAATGGACAACACATATATCTCCGCACTAGGGAGCATTATGTATGGCATGCTGTGTACAAGACGTGATATTATAAATGTTGTGAGTGTCACAAGTGAATATCAGTCGAACCCAAGACCGGCTTATTTGAAGTCGTGAAGGACGAAATCCTTGAGCACTAGCAATCAAAAGCATTAAGGAATTGTTCTTAGTCTATGGGAGGTCCGAGTTGAATTTAGAGGTACTTACGAACTCAAGTTTTCAATCGGATGTGGATGACTAAAATTCGATATCGGGATTCATATTCGAGCTTAGAGGTGGTGTCGTATGCTGGAATGGTTCCTGCAAACGACTAATGATTCTACCACGAGAAACTGAATATGTTGCAGCATCTAAAGCTGTAAAAGAGACTGTTTTGGACACGGAACTTTATCCAAATGTTGGTTATAATTCCGGACGCAAATAATCAAGTAACTTGTACTGTGATTATACGGTGTCCTGTAGCAAATGCTAAGGAACCGAGATCTCATCAGAAGTCCAAACATGTACTTGAGATAATATCATGTGATCTAAGAGATCAATGACAGAGGTGACGTCTGAGTCGAGAGTGTCACTTCGGAAGATAACTTTGTAGATCCCTGTACCAGGCCTTTATCTGAATATGTCCGCGAGAAACATCGAGAGTCGATGGGACTAAGATTCATGGATAGTTGGCTCTAGGTCAAGTGGGAGATTGTTAGAATAGGTGACCGGCGAGCCAACGGTTGGCCGAGCGGTTAACCGTATTCCGTTATATAACGGTTTATTTCGTTAATTAATGAAACCTATATTAATGGCATATACTATATCTGCTCCCAATGTTGAATCATAGATATAGTCCTGTACAGTTACACATGTTGTATGAATTTGGTTTTGTGGAAACCGAGAGATAATTCTGTTAACGCAACGTAACTGGTCAAACTCAGTTCCTAGTCGATGGGTTACGCCAATAACAAGGATACCCGGCCTTTCCCCCTTGAGACTAGCACTTAGTGTATGTGGGCTAATCTCGAGCCTCGGTGTTGGGACATCGACATACTTGAGTGGGTGCTCACTGTTGATGAGTTCACTGAACCCCCTCTCCCTGGAATCTCTAAGTGGTTATCACTGATCGAGTAGAGAATTCCATAATATAGTTGTACACAATTAATCCTTAAGACCCAGACATCACCGTGACTTCATCAGAGGACTAGCTGTATCGTGACGTGTCTCTGATTCCCTGGAAAGGGAGTAAGTCGAAAAAGGAGACAATGTTCGTGCAGTTCGAAATCTGATGTGAAGTCTGTGCATGGTAGTAGGGGATCTGATCGCTTGATATAGATCATGGATGTCCTGTGTGTTCTGATGGTTCGTAGTCCCGGAATCTCTGGCCAGAGTTGAATAGTGAGGTGATTAGAGAAATGTGTTTCTATGAATCAATCACGAATGGATTTTACGAAACCTAGAACGTACGCACAGTTATCAAACTCAACAAGAGATCTCGATTAACCAATATCTCTAGTTTGATCGGGACATATGTATCGGAGGGATCGTACTGTACGCTAACTATATTACAAGGTTCTTGCAGGCACTTCATTTGTATCTAGGGAATTAGTGAAGCGTGGCTGCTAGACGCTCGTCACTGATTCGTTGGGCACCGACTTGTTCGGAGATTAAATAATATGATTATTAATCTAAAACTCTTGGGAGTAGTTGAAATAAGAACAATATGTTGTTCGAATCACAATATGTTGTGAGCCCACGGCTAGTTATACACCTGAACCATTGAGGGTCACATTCTCGTGTAAACCGATCCTTGAATACGATCATGTATTAATTAACTGTTAATTAGGTACATATAGTCGGAGGTCAATATGATTGAATCCGAGATTCATAATTTTGATTATGAGTTGGAAATAATAATGAGCTAAAGAAAACAGACACGATGGTGTACACTTTCTATTTTGGGAAATTTCCCGATTTAGCAGTACCCCTGAAATGGGCTTTCCGATTTTGTGAAATTGGAAAATTTTATTTTTATCTCATATTGATGAGAAAATTAAAACGAGAAAGAAAATATAATCGTTATATTTTTCGGAGATGAAATTGATTGTCAATTTTGGAGAAACGTAATGACGGCTAATGTATTGGGCCGGCTAGGGTTAATGGATCCGATCCATTAGGGTTTGAGCCCAACAAGCTCCTTTCTTCACCTATAAAAGGAGCTCCATAGGCATGAGAATAAACACACCAAAGTGAAGAGCTCAAAACCCTAGCCTCACTTTCTCTCCTCTCCTCTCTCCCTCTCGTCCGCCCCCTCGGCTCCTCCCTCGGAGGACCGCCGACAACCGGAGCCGCCGCCCGCCGCCGCCTAGTGCCGCCGCCGGCAACCGCCTCCCCTCGCCGGAATCCGATTCCGGCACCGTTTTTCCGGCCCGCTTTTCCCGTCGTATTCTCCCTTACGTGTTTCTAGTGCAATACGTAAGTTGGATTACCTATACGAGGTGAAACCTGATTAGACGAGAGACGCCGAAGGAACGCCCGAGCACAGCCCGAGTCGCGCCCGTGCGCTCCAGCCGTGACACACGAGTCCAGCCGAGAGCCCCGCCACTCGCTCGGCTCTCCCCGCACACGACCCGTGCCGTCCCCGCGTCGCATCCGCGCGACTTCCGACGAACCTCGTTTCGTCCGATGAATCCCTGAGGTACTTACGATTAAATTTAGATTTAATTGTTTGCGTTAAATGTTTGCGCTATGTACTGTTAATGTTTGCGCTATGGGATTTTTAATTGATAAAGAAAAATTAATTGTGATTAATTTAAATGTCAATTAAATTCAAATTGATTCGAATTAAATAATATGATTATCTTAATTGTCAATTTGACACATGTTTACGTAATTAATTATAAATGTGTAATTAATTAATTTGATTAATTTAATTGCACAATTCAAGTTGATTAGAATTAAATAATATGATTATGTCAATCTGATGCAAATTAATTATGTGCGGATGTTTACATAATCTCAAGTTGATTAGAATTAAATAATAAGATTATGTTAATTGTCAATTTGACGCAAATTAATTATGTCAAATTAATTGTAATATATTAATATGATTAATATAATATATTAATATGATTAATATAATTGCGCTAGAAGTAATTATTTTATATGATAATATAATTGCGCTAGAAATAATTAATTTATATGATAAATTTAATTGCGCTAGATTTAATTTATGTAGTATGGGATGCATGAATTAAATATTTAATTATTTGATAATTAAATTAAATGGTGGATTATTTATTCTAATTAGATTTGAATTAAGTCAATTAATGCATGTAATATTGAAAATATGATTTTCAATAAAATAAAATAAATATAATGTAAAATGTTTACATTAATGAAAAACGGTTTTTCATAAAAATTTTTGTTTTCCGCTGCGTATACATGCACGATCCCCAACAGTGGTATCAGAGCGTAGGTTCTGAAATTGATTAATTGTCTATGAATATAATCGCCTAAAGCATGCTGTTTGTTGAATTGATTGATTTAATGTTGTTTAATTGGGACTTAGTTGTTTCTATTAAGATATTTATTTTTATATAATAGATTGAAACAATGCCTAATTTGTTATCAAGTAACAATTCAATGTCGAACATGAATGCACCTCGGGGAGTGATTCATCTAGACTTGTTTTTGTTAAAACAAATTAGAGACATCGAGCCATATGATGGCATGATTCGATGGTCTGCTCGGCTCCCCCATTTATGGGAGATAGGGTCGCTCGCATGATGAATCGCTGGTTAGAAACCTCGAATTTCACTTACGAGACATCACGTTTTGATTATTAAGATATTAATAAATTGAAATAGAAAGGAAGTATCAATATTTAATTTAGTGAAATTATTTATTGACCAATTAAATAATTGATTTAAATATTCGATCAACAAGGTGATAGATTAATTATTTGATTTAACTGTTAAATCAAGTTAATTAATAGAGCACCATTTAATTTACATACCTCGTTTTAATTGTGATTAAATGCTATGTGAATTATGTGAGATATATATATTGTGATATATGTTATGATCGTATGTGCTCGTTAGGATGACCTATAGAGGACATAGTTGTTAAGAATCAACAATCGATCACTCACTTCATTCTCTCCTGGGAATGTACAACGATTATTCTGATGAGATAACCAATCCTATACTCCTCCATTCTCTCCCGAGAATGTATATCAAGCCTTAAAGGAGAACCGATGTGTCGTTCTTTCTCCTTTCCTTCTACCGACAATAAATTATGTGAAAGCCACTTACAAGTAGTATGGTATGCCGTGTTAGCGGGGAGTACTGCTTGTGAGTTAAGCTGTAATTTATTGACATAAGATGGAGAGGTGTTAGCTACGATACTTTTAAATGTGTGTGGTCGGATAGATTAACTATGGGCTTACACATGTTTACCGGAGTCCAACTTTCACTTCTCAGATGTATGTGGTCCCACTTGCTTGTGTGGCATGCCATGTCACACTATGTGACATGCATCCATGCAAGCCATGCATCCCATGCATGGGAATTAAATCCACGTAAATATTTATTTATCAAGCAATGTATATCAATATCGAGCTCGTGTGTGACCCTGTAGGTATGATTTTATCGAACAATATTATATTGTTCCCAACAATTAATATTATCGAATAATCATTTAACATCCATAGAAGACCTTATGACTTTATCGATTGCACACGTAGGATCGAAGGACATATACCAACAGTCCCGGGTAGTCGATTTCCAACAATTGGTATCAGAGCTGGTTTATCGGTTTGTTGTATTGTTCGTACGATTTGTGATGTAGAATGAACCCGATTATTATGGCCAATGTTGTGATGGATGTTGTGCTTTATTTTGTTGTGGTTTGTTAAACTCTCGGGCTTGTCGAGATTGTTTTGTTTTGGAAAACGTTGCTTGTTTGTAATAGATAAAAATGACGGGTCGAGTCGTTAGGTTTATTTATTTATTTTCGTTGTTTTTCCGGGCATGTATAGGATCGATCACCCTGTATAGGATCGATGCCGGATTTAGTAGATTCATTCTTGTAATTTTTCTTGCTATTTTTGGTGGATCGAGACGAGATCGAAACCCGGAGAAACGAGAGTCGAGGAGACGAACCGGCAACGGGCAGCCATCGAATACACCCCGTGTTCGTGACGGGCAGCAGCGGGGCTGGAGTTCGTTTGACCCCACGGACGACTCAACGAGGCTCGAGACGAGGCTCCAGAGGGAGAAGTTCGTCTCTTGACCCTCGAGCGAGTCGGTGGTGGACCGAGACCGAGACGAGCAACGAGATCCAAGAGATGTGTATTGGAGAACACTTAAGGCCATAATAATCGGGACCACGTTAATTGCTTTTTGCTTGTTTTACGTGCTTTATTATTATGCTTAATTGTTTATGCATGTTATCCCTTATCGTAAAATACTAAGTGGGAGAGGGATTGGAAACAATCCCGCGGTCTCCATTCTCTGTTTTGATGGTGATGTGTGTTGACTTACGAGTTGGCTTTAGTGTCATCCTCCCTATCGGATAAAGTCGACACACGGATATCACTGGATCAAAATTCGAATTAAATTCTACTTATAGAATTGAACAATTATATTTTTCAAAGCAATGCCTAATCTGTCTTTCAAAGACTAATTTCAACTCGACTCTTTCTCACCCCGGGGAGTGTAATGGAGCCAAAGCGCTTGGTTATGTCGATGACACAGATTAAAGACTTTCGAGTCATTTGATGACTAGATCGATTGTCTGATTGGCTCCCTCATTTTGTGAGAGATAGGGCTCAATTGCATGATTGATCGCTGGTTAGAAACTTCGAGTTTCACTTACGAGATATCAAGCTTTGATTAATAAAATTGTAAATTTTAATAAATAGAATTCAATTAACAAAGTTGTTTGTTTAGTAAACGTCCACAAGAAAGTGGCTTGCTAAATGGAAACGGAACTTTGGGTTAATTGAGGCTCGACAGTTATAGAAAATCGTAAAGGATCGCATGTCAACGTAAACGTCCACAAGAAAGTGGCTTGCAGTGGACATGTAGTTCCCGATCGGTTGACTTAGTACTGAGAAATGGTATACACTTAGGTACGCTTTATAATATCCTCCCCATCGGAGTCACTGCTATAATGATGTACGACCGAAGTAAAAGTCTAGTTATAAAATCGTTTGGATTAGTATACGTCCACAAGAAAGTGGCATGCTAGTTTGATGGGATTTTAGGATTGATTGGTAAATTTAATGATATTAATTGAGGGAGTTAATATCGAATTAAATTTGACTGTTTGATTTGTCTCTGTTATAGATATGGCACTCAACCCGCTGTCTATGATACTAAAAGAAAACAAACTCACTGGTCCGAACTATATTGATTGGAAGCAAAACTTGGACATTGTCCTAACTGCTGAGGAGTACAAATATGTACTCCATGACGTTTGTCCTGATGAACCTATTGACACTTCCACTGATGAGGAAAAAGAATCATTTAGGAAGTGGAACAAGGCTGATCAGATGGCGCGGTGCTACATTTTGGCTTCTATGTCAAATGTGCTGCAACATCAGCATGAAGCCATGGCCACTGCCTATGATATGATGCTTAACCTCAAGGATTTGTTTGGTCATCAGGACAGGCCAGCCAGGCAAGATGCCATGAGGCAACTCATGACGGCCACCATGTCCGAAGGAACGCCCGTGAGGGATCACGTTCTTAGGATGATGGGCTATCTGAATGAGATAGAGATTCTAGGAGCATCTGTCGATGCGGATACCCAAATCGACATCATACTCCAGTCTCTGCCAAGAAGTTTTGAGCAGTTCCGCCTGAACTATAACATGAATAAGAGGTCTTATACATTGGCGGAACTCCTGAATGAACTTCAGGCGGCAGAGGGAATCTTCAAGGGCCCTCAAGCACTTGTGGCTGTGAAGTCGACTCTTCCTAGGCCTCCGGGCGGTAAAAGGAAGAAGAGGCAAGGACGGAAACCCAGTGGACCCAGAAATGGTGGACCACAAAATGGAGTGAACAAGCCTAAGGGCAAGTGTTTCCGTTGCAAGAAGTCTGGACATTGGAAGTCTAATTGTCCTCTCAGACAAGGAGGTATGAACTTTTCCTTAGTCACTGAAACATGTTTAGCGGTGTTATCCACCGGTACCTAGTGTGTGGATACGGGAGCCACTGATCATGTCTGCAATTCTTTGCAATGGTTCCAGAAAACCCGACGGCTTAGAGAGGGAGAGATCACCATCTACATGGGCAACGCTACGAAAGTGGCGGCGGTTGCAGTGGGAGATGTTTATTTATCTTTTAATAATAAAGTTTTGGTATTGAATAATTGTCTTTATGTACCGAATTTTAGAAAGAACCTTGTTGCGGTTTCTAAATTGGTTTTGAATGGATATTCTGTTTCTTTTGATAATTCTGTTATTGTCAAGAAGAATGGTGATCATATCTATTCTGGTACATTGATAAGCAACTTATATATACTGAATCCTGATTATTTCACGATGCAACGAGTTGAGTCGTATAACACATCTAGTGCCAATAAGAGAAAGGAGCCTTCTAGAATGAATCAAAAGTACTTATGGCATCTTAGGCTAGGTCATATTAATTTGAGCAGGATTCAAAGATTGATAACTGATGGAATACTCAGTGATGTGAAAGATGAGGACTTTCCAATCTGCGAATCATGCTTGGAAGGAAAAATGACCAAGCAACCCTTTAGTGATAAAGGGTATAGATCCAAGGAAGTACTGGAATTGATTCACTCTGATTTGTGGGGGCCTTTATCTGTCCAAGCGAGAGGAGGTTACGAATATTTTGTGACCTTCACTGATGATTACTCACGGTATGGATTTATATACCTGATGCGCCGCAAGAGCGAGTGCTTTGACAAGTTCAAGGAGTACAAAGCTCTTGTGGAGAACCTTCATGGTAAATCCATAAAGACTCTACGATCTGATCGTGGAGGGGAGTACCTCTCGGGAGAGTTTAAGGCGTACTTATCGGAGAATGGGATTGACTCCTAGATGACTGCACCATACACGCCCCAGTAGAATGGTGTAGCAGAAAGAAGGAATAGAACTCTTATGGAAATGGTAAGATCTATGATGAGTTACTCAGACTTACCAGTTTCGTTCTGGGGATATGCCTTGGAAACAGCGGCGTATATCCTGAACTTAGTTCCTTCTAAAACAGTCCCTAAGACACCCTCGGAATTGTGGACCGGGCGTAAGCCAAACTTGAAACACATTCGGATCTGGGGTAGTCCAGCACATGTGCTGAGGCATGGGGCTGATAAGTTGGAATCACGTTCAGATATTCGATTGTTTGTAGGATATCCTAGAGGAACGAAAGGTGGTTTATTTTATAGTCCTAAGGACCAGAAGATCGTTGTTGGCACCAACGTTCGTTACTTGGAAGAGGGTTATGTAATGGACCACAAGCCCAAGAGTAAGATAATACTTAATGAACTAAGAGGGGACGATCAAGGCTTAGATCCAACTCAACCGGGTGATACGCCACCACAGTCTGCACCTGTAGTCACTGAGGTTACACCGGAGCGTCGTCGTAATGGGAGGGTTGTTCAACAACCCGACAGGTTCATGTTTATAGGTGAGTCTTCGGACTTGTTACCTGGAGAACATGAAGCCGACCCCTGGACCTATGACGAGGCAGTAACAGATCATGATGCTCAGTCTTGGCAAAAGGCGATGAAATCTAATATTGAATCAATGGATTCAAATCAGGTCTGGGATCTTGTAGCACCACCCAAAGGTGTAAAAGCCATTGGTTGCAAGTGGGTGTACAAGAGAAAAAGAGGGTCTGACGGAAAGGTGGAAACCTTCAAGGCTAGGCTTGTTGCGAAGGGGTATACTAAAAAAGAAGGGATCGATTATGAGAAAACCTTCTCGCCGGTAGCTATGCTAAAGTCGATCCGGATTCTTTTGTCTATAGCATCTTATATGGATTATGAGGTGTGGCAAATGGACGTCAAGACAGCATTCTTGAATGGGAATCTTGACGAGACCATTTATATGAGACAGCCAGAAGGTTTCATTGAGAAAGGCCAAGAGCATCTAGTGTGTAAGCTAAACCGATCCATTTATGGATTGAAGCAAGCTTCTAGATCTTGGAACATGCGGTTTGATGAGGTTATCCAGTCTTATGGATTCATTCAAAGCATGGACGAGTCGTGTGTATACGGGAGAAGTGACAGAAACAGTGTGGCGTTTCTCGTGCTTTATGTAGACGACATCCTTCTAATTAGCAACAATGTGAAGATGTTATCGGACATAAAGGGATGATTGTCCAAGCAATTCGATATGAAAGACTTAGGACAAGTTGGGCATGTTCTTGGGATCAAGGTTATAAGGGATCGCCGGAAAAGAACATTGAGCTTGTCCCAAGCTTCATATATTGATACGATTCTGGCTCGTTTCAACATGCAGAATTCCAAGAGAGGTTCTCAACCTTTCTGCCATGGAATTCATCTATCAAAGGATATGTGTCCCAAGACACAAAAGGAGATAGATTACATGAACACAGTTCCTTATGCTTCGGCAGTCGGAAGTCTAATGTATGTTATGTTGTGCACGAGGCCTGATATCTGTTATGCCGTAGGCATGGTAGCTAGATATCAGAGTAACCCTGGACAGGGTCACTGGACTGATGTAAAGAACATACTTAAGTACCTGCGAAGGACTAGGAATTATGTTCTGAGTTACAAAGCGTCCGAGTTGATCCCTGTGGGTTACACATATTCGGATTTCCAATCTGATAAGAACAAGCGAAAGTCTACATCAGGCTATGTGTTCACATTGGGAGGTGGAGCAGTTTCATGGAAGAGTGTTAAGCAGAAATGCATTTCGGACTCTACCATGGAAGCCGAATATGTAGCAGCCTCTGAGGCAGCTAAAGAATCGGTGTGGCTCCGGAACTTCGTTATGGACTTAGATGTGGTTCCTGATTTGCCTAGAGCTATTACAATTTATTGTGACAATAGCGGTGCAGTGAAAAATGCGAAGGAACCACGAGCCCACAATGCGAGTAAACACATAGATCACAAGTGCCGCCTGATTAGAGACATCGTCAAGAGAGGCGATGCAGTTGTCACCAAGATTGCATCAGCGGATAACCTGGCAGACCCCTTTACGAAGGCACTTCCAGCGGAAGCGTTCAAGAGACACGTGAAGGGGATGGGTATCGGATGTACGGGAGAGGGCAACTAGACTTTTAGTATAAGTGGGAGATTGATGGAGTTATATTCTAAATGTCTAGTTTAGTGACAATATGGAACTCCTTATCTGTGTTTTTCATTATCTATTAATCAAACAGTTCGCATTTTGTTACACTATATGCTATAGTCCTAGATATATACGTTGTAGATGTTGGGATATGTCCTTCGATCCTACGTGTGCAATCGATAAAGTCATAAGGTCGTCTATGGATGTTAAATGATTATTTGATAATATTATTTGTTGGGAACAATATAATATTGATCGATAAATCATACCTACAGGGTCACACACGGACTCAAAGATGATGTACGTTGCTTGATAAATATATTGATTTAGAATCAATATTTACGTGGATTTAATTCACATGCATGGGATGCATGGCTTGCATGGATGCATGTCACATAGTGTGACATGGCATGCCACACAAGCTAGTGGGACCATGTCTTATGCTAGTTGGCATGATGATGTGGTATGACCATTCATATTCACCATAAACCACCCCATTATGTGTGTTGATGACACACATTAAGGTGGGGGGTTACAAGGTTGATAATGGGACAATTATGTGACCATAATGAGATGAATAAGAGGGTGAAAATCAGATTTTCACACAACTTAATCACATATTTCGAAATCCACACAAAAGAGAGAAAGGAGAGAGTGTTCTTGGAGAACCGACTCGATCAAGCAAAGTGTTCATCATCCGGGTTCGTGTGCAACACGTAGAGGCCGGGCCATTTGTGCGGCTTCAACATCCGGGCGATCTAGACAAGAGGAGTGACGAGGTCATTCACAAGGAGAGCTTCGAGAGGTTGATCCATTTGAGGTGGTTCAATCGACTCAACACCACCTCAACGACATCAACGAATCACTTCGTCACTATAAGTAAGTAATCGTTGAACCTTATATATATATATATATTGGATGTGTATATATATATATATGTTTATATGTGTTCTTATACACATTAAGTGTGCACTAAGATCATGGTATAGTAGATCTATTGCTTTACACGCTTCCGCACACACGGTATATCGATCGGATCGGTATACCGGTACCTTCAATTGGTATCAGAGCCTAGGGCTCGTGCACACTTTTGTGTTGGACACAAAAAAAATTTTAATCAACATAATTGACTTATTTGTTTAATTGTGATTATGTGATTAGATGTAAGGCCGGCCACCGTTAGTGGTCGGGTGAATGAAATTGTCATTTTTTACGTTTCGATTGGCCATAGTTTTGGAGGGCTGCGTCCCTTGGAATCATTTGTAATAGATAGGTTTTCTATTTCAATTTGTATTGTTCAAACTTGTAAGCGATGGACTTAGTCCATGGTTCGATGGAGGATCTCAGCTCTCCGGCGAAAACGAGAAGAAACGAAGCAAAACGAAGCCAAACGAAGCAAAACGAAGCAAACCGGGCTGCTGGAGCCAAACGGCGGTCGCCGTTTGAGCTCCGGCGGGCGCCGTTTTGATTCGGCGGGCGCCGTTTTGGAAACGGCGACCGCCGAAAGGCCTTTTTTGGGGCAGATGGGTTTTTTGCCTTTTCGGCGGGCGCCGTTTTGGAAACGGCGACCGCCGGTGGTGTTCAGCGACCGCTGGTTGTAAAACGGCGGGCGCTGTTCGTGGTTTTTGAGGTAATGACTTGTTTTGACCAAAATCGGCGAGCACGGAACTAAAACGGAGGGCGAGGACCAGTCCAGAAGATGTTCAAGGCTTTTGTTATTACTTTACTTCTTTTCGTTTGAGAGTTGTGAGGTTCTAGGGGCCTTTCGATTTCGTATTTATATGCTTTGCTAGTTATAGGTTGTTTTATGTTATAAATGTTCAACTTACATATAAACAAACCTATGCATGCAAGTTCTCAATAATAATGAGTATAATGTCTTGTCCAAAACATCACACCCATAAAGCCCTCGATCATAAGTTGGTAGGTCCGCCTCAGCGGGGTACTACTTGTTATCTTGGGATAAGTGGGAGTAAAGGTTAGACCTTTACACGTGAGTTTGGTTTTCTCATCGATAGATCCACTGCAGGCGTGGCTATCGAGACATGAGATGAGTATTAGATTCTCATCGACCGAGAGTGACATTAGATGTCATTGACATGGGATGTCTACCTATCTTGGACTTCTTAAGTGCGGACTCAGTCGGCTTAAGAATTTGCAAGATGAGGGTCTTGGGATTGTTTTGTTCAAGGGAACAAAGATATTAGATATCGATTGAACAAAATAGAATAAATAAGTAGCTTGTTAGACAACCTTATTTGTTTACCGCTTTGTGAATGTTTACATACTTTATTTATCTTTCTTTTGTAGTTTATCATGTTAATTTCAACTCGATTCAAGTTTGGTTCAATTCTTGATTATGAAAAATTGAACAACATAAATTTTCTTGATTCACAACGTAATTCGAGGATGGTCCTCAAATACGAAGGCAATGAAAATGTGTTAGATAACCACATCCTAAGATATCATTGAACAACTCAATAGCATGTTCGGGGAAGATGCTAAGATTGAGCGGTTCGGTATGACCAGGGTCATTGCTTCAGCTAGGCTGGAAAAATGGAAATCTATGGAATCACATGTGCAACAAATGATTGGATTATTTGCTTCAAGTGACCGCCTAGATTTTTCCTATGATGATTATTTGGCAACCGATTTCATACTTCAATTTCATGATGGTTATAATGCCTTTAGGCTAAAAATTTCCATATGAATGGTTTGAAGAAATCGCTTCGTGAGCTCCACGGGATGCTCAAGGCTCCTGAGCCGGCGATAGAGAAGGACCCTCTTATGATATGGGATAGGGTATTCAAAAGAGCATGGGCAAGAAGGCTACTAGGGTTCCTAGGGAATCTCAATGCGTCTACTGCAAAAGTGTTGGACACTACTTGCAAACATATAAAAGTTCATATTTTATTCAATTTCAAAACAAATGCCTAATTTGTCTTTCATTTGATGGATTATAAGGTTAGGATTATTTACACCTCGGGGAGTGATTTAATCCAAAACACTTAAGTTCATCAATGACACAAATTAGAGACTTTCGAGCCATTAGATGGCGTGAATCGATTGTCTGGTTGGCTCCCTCATATTTTATGAGAGATAGGGCTTCAATTGCATGATAATATCGCTGGTTAGAAAACTTCAATTTTTCACTTACGATTTATCACGTTTTGACATTGAGATAATTTTGAATGGAAATTTGAATGAGATTCAATTATTGGGAATAATTGAATTTGCCCAAAGTTCAAAGAAGATGTGAAGAACGGAGTTGCTTCATCTTCAAGTATTAATGATATAGACATTAAACTTCAAAAATTCTACTTCTTGGGTATTGGATGCCAAATGTGGTTCTCACATTTTATGTGGAGGAAATACATAGAAGTATAAGTTTGGTGAATAGAGATGTCGATCTACGGGCAAGAAATGGAGCGAAGGTCGCTGCATTAGCCGTATGATCATATGATGTTGTTTTGCCTTAGGGCCTTGTTTTAGTATTATAACTATGTAATTTCGTACCTTCAATAAACAATGAATATTGGTTCAGTATTAGATACTGATGGATTATTTTTTCACTATTAAATAGTTTGGTAACTATTTTAATTGTGAATTATTCTTTGTTTTGGTACGATTATTATATTGTTTATGTATACTTTAAACTTGACAAATCATATATATCATTAAGACCAAAGGCCAAATCGAATAAGTATCGATGAGACATAACTGAAACATTGTTGATTAGATCAAATCAAAATCTAAACATGTAACGAAGCTTCTTTTAGAAGGAATTTTAGAATCATTTGACTTGGAGTCATTTGATACATGTAAATGATGTGTGATTGAAAAGATAACAATGTCATCTTTCTTGGAGAAAGGAGAACATGTGAGTAATTAGGGATGATCCATACTGATGTATGTGGAACCTATTAGTTCACAAGCACATGAAGGTTATGTTTCGGAAAAGAGAAAACAAACTATATTAGATATAGTTCGACCATTCGATGAGAGGTCTAAATGAACTACTGGTCTCTTTTGGGAACACACAATTCTTGACTTCAACTTATACACTGAATAGGACGCTGTCAAAAGCTGTTGATAAGACATCATACTAGGTATGGAAAGGGAGGGTCCCTAAATTGTTTTCATCAAAATTTGAGGTTCTAAAAGCTTCTCTGACGAGATTTATCTCTATAGAGCTTGAACTCAAATGGGATAAAAGTTTTTTATGGTATCCATAAGAAACTCGAGGGTACAACTTCTACGATCTATCTGAGAACAATATTTTGTTGCTCGAGATAGTGATTTTCTTGAAAAGAGTTATCTTTCCTAGAAATTCAGTGGGAGATCGGTTGTCTTGAACGAGGTTCAAGTGAAACAACCAATGATGAATACTCAAGACTAGGTTGAGAGTATTCTTATGGTTTTGGAAGCCATACCAGCCCTCGTAGGCCCGAAAGGAATAAATCTATCTCTATTATTCAAATACTTAGATATTATGACCAATGAGAGATATGAATTCATGCTTTTGGAAAGCGGTGAACCTTCGACCTAATTCCAAGCTATGACGAGTCCAGCTACTGAAAATTGGCATGGTGCCATGAAATCTGAGATGATATCAATATCTGATAATCAAGTTTGGAACTTGATCACGGGGTTAGACCCAATGAATGCTAATAGATCTTAAAGATCTAAACAGACAGATGGAAAACCTAGGGTTTTCAAAGCAAGTTTGATGGTAAAAGTTTTATTCACGAGGTGGATTATGGAAAAACTTTCACCAGTTGCTTTGATTAAATCATTCAGATTATCTTAGCCATTGCTACTCATCTTGATAATGAGTTATGGTAATATTGGATGTTAAACTAACTTCTTGAATTGGATTCTAGAAGAGAATGTGTTTTGACACAGCCAAAGAGTTTTATCGATCCTAATAAGGCTGAGAAATTATGCAATCTTATAATTCCATATATGGAATAAAGCAAAGCATATCGGAGTAGCAATCTTCAGTTCAATGAATCCATACTGGGATTTGGATTTCAGAGGAACTCAGAAGAGTCTTGTTTTACAAGAAGATCATTGGGAGTTACGTTGTATTAATTGTGTTGTATGTCGGTGACATACTCCTTATTGGAAACAATGTTTCTATGCTTAATTATATTAAAGAATGGCTTGAAAATTGTTTTTCAATAAAGGATCTTGGAGAAGCACAGTACATATTGGGCATCAAGATCTGTCGGAACAGATCGAAAAGGATGTTTGGACTTCGTAAAGCGACCTATATTGATAAGGTGCTTGATAAGTTCAGAATGAAAGACGCCAGAACGGGTCTCATTCCAATGAGTCATGGCACATCACTTAGCAAGATGCAAGGCCTTACGGTACTTGATGAGCAAAAGAGGATGTAAAACATTCCTTATGCTTCGGCAATAGGGTCTATAATGTACGCCATGATATGTACACGACTGGACGTATTGTATGCTTTGAGCATGACGATTCGGTTTCAAGGAAACCCAGGTGAGACGCATTAGACTGCGGCCAAGAGTATTCTTATGTATCTTAGATGGACTAAAGAATATTTTCTTGTCTTTGGAAGACAAAAAGAGTTGATATTAACAAGCAGTTTGACTGCTAACTTCAAAACAGACTAAGATAATTTCCGATTTTAATCTGGTTATATCTTTTGTCTGGTTAGAGGTGAAATTTGCTGGAATAGTTCCATGCAATGCAATATAGCTGATTAAACTACAGAAGTTGAGCACAGTATTGCATTGGATGCAGTAATGTTGGCAGTTAAGATTTGAAAGTTCTTGAATGAACTAGGTGGCGTAACTAGCTCAGCCCATCCGATAATTCTCTATTTATAGTAGAGTTATCGCGCAAGCCAATGAGCTAGGAAGCACCACAAGTCTAAAACTGGTGCTCAGGAAGTTCCACATTATCTGGGAGATAGTTTTGTGGAGACATCGAGATAATAAAGTTGCAACTTTTGATAAGGTTGCAAACCCGCTTTCTAAACCTCTCCAGCAGTTTAAGCTTGAGGCTTTCACGACTGCAATAGAGATCAGACATCTTAGAGATGGGTTGTGATTTCTATTACTGTATTAGATACTTTTGGAGATTTGGTAGACATTCACTCATATGTATAATACATATTTCTTCATATAAATATGGTTTAATTTATATGAATTGTCCAAATGATTAAGTAATATCGATTGGGTTATGAGGTCGACTTACCGCATAATGAAGTCCCAATGGTTGAACTGATATACTTGAATCATATGCTTGTTCCTAGTTCGTATAATCGAGTACGGACAAACCGATAATACAAAGAACTAGATTGTAATGTGTACTATAGCGCCGCTTCATGGGCTAGTGATGTGGGACATCGAGTACAATTACATAGATATTAGCTGGGAGCTAATGATCGAACAGACCCGACTGGAATAGTATTTAAGATTTCGAGTCATAATACTATTTCATTGACTTTCGAGCAATTTCCTCTGACCTGAGTAGTCCAGAGTGATTCCATTGTGAAATGGTGTACTTTGATACAAGTAAACGTCTTTCGTAAAAGGAGGTTATAAAACTTGTTATTGGGTATATCAGGAAGCAAGTGGGAGAGCTTGGACTGACAAGATGGGATTGTCCTCCATTTTTATAATGGGATACATGTCTTACCGGCCACTTGGAGAGTCGAGACTGTGGAAAATACGTGGCCACGTCCAGATTCGTATCATAGTGATAAATCTGGTTTTACAGTCTGTCTCAAAGTCCAAGAAAGGTTTGAACCGATTGAGGATGACTCGAGTCTTGCCTCAAGTTCAAACTTAGACATAAAGTGACAACAGGAAATTGGCAGCACACTGGCTCTGAAGGCCAAGTGGGAGATTGTTGGGATATGTCCTTCGATCCTACGTGTGCAATCGATAAAGTCATAAGGTCGTCTATGGATGTTAAATGATTATTTGATAATATTATTTGTTGGGAACAATATAATATTGATCGATAAATCATACCTACAGGGTCACACACGGACTCAAAGATGATGTACGTTGCTTGATAAATATATTGATTTAGAATCAATATTTACGTGGATTTAATTCACATGCATGGGATGCATGGCTTGCATGGATGCATGTCACATAGTGTGACATGGCATGCCACACAAGCTAGTGGGACCATGTCTTATGCTAGTTGGCATGATGATGTGGTATGACCATTCATATTCACCATAAACCACCCCATTATGTGTGTTGATGACACACATTAAGGTGGGGGGTTACAAGGTTGATAATGGGACAATTATGTGACCATAATGAGATGAATAAGAGGGTGAAAATCAGATTTTCACACAACTTAATCACATATTTCGAAATCCACACAAAAGAGAGAAAGGAGAGAGTGTTCTTGGAGAACCGACTCGATCAAGCAAAGTGTTCATCATCCGGGTTCGTGTGCAACACGTAGAGGCCGGGCCATTTGTGCGGCTTCAACATCCGGGCGATCTAGACAAGAGGAGTGACGAGGTCATTCACAAGGAGAGCTTCGAGAGGTTGATCCATTTGAGGTGGTTCAATCGACT
The DNA here is from genome assembly GCA_954870475.1 of Euphrasia confusa. NCBI lineage: Eukaryota > Viridiplantae > Streptophyta > Magnoliopsida > Lamiales > Orobanchaceae > Euphrasia > Euphrasia confusa. The sequence continues at coordinate 13,488,075 of OX940954.1, forward strand.
CAACACCACCTCAACGACATCAACGAATCACTTCGTCACTATAAGTAAGTAATCGTTGAACCTTATATATATATATATATTGGATGTGTATATATATATATATATGTTTATATGTGTTCTTATACACATTAAGTGTGCACTAAGATCATGGTATAGTAGATCTATTGCTTTACACGCTTCCGCACACACGGTATATCGATCGGATCGGTATACCGGTACCTTCAGTAGATAGTATGGCGTGAGGAGACACGCGGAAGATCATACTATCAGTTACTCGTATACTATCGAACAGTAGCTCACGACTTAGATGGACAGAGACAATCCATCGGTACGTCGTAGTGTGACTGGGTAATAGTTGGTCTTGACTATTATGTTACACTTGTACACTTGGTGTATTGAGCAGGACCACGGGAGGGCGTTCGATTTATACTAATCGGAGTAATCGAACTAGACCTCAGATATTATGGATATATGAGTTCCTAATCCCTATATAATTATAGGTGCGTGTGTCCAATGCTCGGTTCTTTAATGTGCCAATGAGTGAGACTAATTGATTAGTCAATATCCTCGGTAAATTGGGAATCGAAATTGTACACACGGCATGCTATAGATTATAGACAGGAAACCGTGTCCCATTTATTGGGTTGATGATGTCCCCGAGATGAGCTCATAAATTTTATCATGTAAACCCTGCAGGTGGATTCGTTCCACATGATAATAAGGATGAGTGGTACTAGTCTCGGATAATAAGAAATGAATTAATTTAATTATTAGTAATTAATTAATTCATTGACATGAGATATCTTAAACACGGGGAAAATCATATATGTAATTTCGGCGGAAATATTATTGGTAAAATAATACGGATTAATTAATTGGGAATTCAAATATAATTTTATAGTTGAATTAATTATAATTAAAATTGGATTTAATTAAAGGTTTTCTTTTAAGGACACCGGTTTAATTAAATTGCAATTTAGCCTAATTAATTAATTAGCCTAAGGTCCCTAGTGTGGCCTATTTAAACCCCTCCGCCTCTCTTCTCTAGACCTAACTTACGCAGCTTTTATTTTTCTTCACTTGAGAAAATAAAACGTGAGAAAGAGTTTGAGAGAGAAGAAGAAGAGGAGACTTCCGGTGGATCGTTGCCCACACAACGTCTGGAGTTGAGGTCTAGGATACACACTAGAAGATCAGAGGTGTTCGCCTATTCGGCTTCTCCAAATCACGCATCAAAGGTAAAGAATCGAAAACCCTATTCCGCATCTTTTTCGATTCTTCTTGTACGTAATAATATAACGAACCTCCGATCGAGTTCCGGGATCGTGGTTGGTGTTCCTAGATCACTGTGGGGTCGCTGACTTCCAGTACGGTGGTCGGAATCGGAAAAACCAACCGGAAACGAGCCTGGAACAGCAGCGTCGTGCTGCTGTTCGCGACGACTGTCGGCCGACATGTATGGCTGTCGGCCGACATGGGCTTGTCGGACGACACCTTCTGGTGTCGGGCGACAGAGAGGCCAGAAGTCTTTCGTTTTGCGCGGTCGTGCCTCGGGTGCGATGGCTGGGCGTAAGACGGGTCAGGGGTTTCGTCGTGAACACAGTAGGCACGCTGGAGGTCGACTGGGCGTGTCCGAATGTTCGAATGATCGAACGGACTCGTCCCGAGTAGCCGATTTCCAACAAAAATGTTAATTACCATTTTACTTTTTTTCACATAAAATCAAATTATAATAATTTAATCAATTTTGCAATTATTTTTGCAATCTCGTTAACGTATTTAATATCGACTCTTGTCGGATTTGAGCCACTCTCCCTTGAATATGAACGTCTCATCTCATCGGGCTATTGTTAGAGTTGGTACTTGCCAGAGAAATCTCAACTAGTTCAAGCCTATGGATCTCACCACTATGAAAAGATAATTAGAAATATTTTTAAGAACGATCAATCTGTTAGAAACTTAGAGCCTGTTTGGCTGAACTTATAAGCTCTTTAAAACAATTTATAAGTTGTTAAGAGCTTATAAGCTCCTAAAATTTGTTTGATAAAGTTTTAAAAAAAGATCTTAAAAAACTTTATAATAAGCTGTTTTGCTCTTTTATTTTTGGAGATTCTGAGAGCTAGCCTGTTAGCTCGTTGATGCGGTAGGTTCTTCCTATGCGCTGTACTGTATCTCCAAATTCTTTTATTTTTTCTCTTATATGATATTGACCGTTAATAAAAAAAAAAAAAAACTGTTTAAAAAAAATAAAAGGGAATTTTTTTTAAATAGCTTATACACTCTTTCAACTTAAACAATAAAAGACCAAATTACCCTTACAATTATTACCTTTTATATATATACAAAAAATCTAAATTTATTATTTAATTAATATAATTTTTTTTTCATATATAACAATTTATTTTTGATAATTTTAATTATATAAGATCTTAAAATTGCCAAACAAATTACATCTTATAAGTTTATATACATATTTTATCAAAACGGTTTAACAACTTATTTATTAAATAAGAAATAACAGTTTATCAGCTCTTAAAATAGTATACTAAAACGTAACATCTTATAAGCTATTTTAAATAAGCTACTGGGAGAATAAAATATAATATATGTAAGGTTTTTAATCGAATTAACATAAAAGTTTACAATTAATTTATTGAGTTTTTCACTTAAAAATTAAAATTTCAAACAAAAATTTAATTTCTAATTGTATACTCAAAATTTATTTGAATATATATATAAATTGTTTAACTAAGTCATAATATTATTTTATTTTTAAAATTGAGTTAATGACTTAATAAATAATATTATGACATTGAGTGAAAAAATGAGGTCGAGATAGTAGTTCACAACTTCAAATACATAGATCAATAGACAAGTACAGTAGTAGTAATTCAGTAGTCTCTACTCACTACTCTGAAATTCTGAACCATCACCCCATAATCTTACTGAGGTCGTTTTGGTCATTTTCCGACGGCCAAATATTTCAACATCCAGGCAGGTAGCTTCCCTCCGCGATCCAAATGCTGCACTCACTCCTCCTTTTCTAGAATCTAGATCCACCTCCACTTCCACCACCACCGCCGTAAAAAGACCTGAGCAGCTCCACCCCCGCCACGTACATTGCCAGTCCAGATTCCACATCCCCATCACCTTCTTCGCTCGCCGGGAATGGCTTCTCCGGAAGCCGATTCCCGCCTCATCCAAGTCCTAATCCCCGCCCTAGACAAGATCATCAAGGGCGCGTCGTGGCGCAAGCACGCCAAGCTCGCCGCCGAGTGCAAATCCGTAGTCGAGCGGCTCAGATCACCCAACCAGAACCCTACCCCCACCACCACACCCCCTGCCTCCCCCTCCGACCAATCCGATTCCGATGCGTCGTCTTACCCTGGCGTTCTCCTAGATCTTTCTCTCTCCGAATCTGACATCATCCTCAGCCCCCTAATCAATGCCGTCTCCACTAACTTCGCCAAGGTGTCCGAACCTGCTCTCGATGCAGTGCAGAAATTGATTGCCCATGGATGCTTACATGGCGAGGCTGACCTTAGTGGAGGCGCTGACGCCAAGCTTCTCTCCAAGCTGATCGATTCTGTTTGCAAATGCCAAGATTTGGGGGTTGAGAATGTGGAGTTGCTGGTTATCAAGGCGCTTCTATCTGCGGTCACGTCAGTCTCACTGCGAATACACGGGGATTGTTTGTTGCAGGTGGTGAAGACGTGTTATGATATCTACTTGAGTAGTAAGAACATGGTGAATCAAACTACTGCCAAGGCGTCGCTGGTTCAGATGTTTGTTATTGTGTTTCGGAGAATGGAGGCTGATTCGTCCACCGTGCCATTGCAGCCTATTGTAGTGGCGGAGATGATGGAACCGCCGGAGAAGGGGGATGTAGATGGCTCGATGCAAATGTTTGTTCAGGGTTTTATCACTAAGGTGATACAAGATATTGATGGGGGTTTTAGCCCTGGCACGCCCAGTGGTTCTATGGGATCAGGGGTTGGGGCGCATGATGGTGCCTTTGAGACTAGGACTTCAACAGTCGAGGGTACAAACCCAGCAGATTTGTTGGACTCAACGGATAAGGATATGTTGGATGCAAAGTATTGGGAGATTAGCATGTACAAGACAGCATTAGAGGGAAGAAAGGGAGAGTTGGAGGAGGGTGATGGAGAAAGGGATGATGCTTCGGAGATTCAGATTGGAAATAAGTTGAGACGTGATGCGTTTTTAGTTTTTCGAGCTTTGTGTAAGCTCTCGATGAAGACTCCTCCCAAGGATGCGTTGTCAGATCCCCAGGCGATGAAAGGGAAGATTGTGGCCTTAGAGTTACTCAAGATTTTGTTGGAGAATGCCGGGGCAGTATTTAGGACTAGTGAAAGGTATTGATGTAACTCACTACTTTAACTTTTTTCCTTCTAATACTTTCTCAGTAATATTTATGTATCAATCTTCGAAATTTGAAACTTAGCTTTTATTTTATGATTATGGGGTTATTAAAAATGGCTAAAAATGAATTCATAGCCTTTTGCAACAGTTGATCTGAAGTTTCTATTAGTTATCTTATGTTTATAATTGGTTTTCTCTAAACCTCAGTTGTATTCATCTTTGAAAATGAATGCGATCATAAGCTATATATTCATGAAGCCTTCCTGGTTCCTTCTCGTTATTGATATTACATAAAGCATTTCTAAGAGTGCTTATGTGGCTGCTGAAAAAATTCTGAAGGCCTTGTGATTTTGCGCATGCCTCAAAATTTAGGCTTTCTAGAGACATGATAAGCTGCATCTTTTGTCCCGCGTTTTCTAGAGCTTGTGTACATGAATCAACTCAAAGTTTAAGGATATGTGTATTTATTGATAAACCTCATACACGATGCTAGGAAGATGTTTGCATTCTAAACTGTAATGCTGCAAGAGAAGATGGCCCAAGACATATGATTTATTTTAATCCAGCAATAAGTGCTATCCTCGATTGCTTTGACTTGGCGCTGGTAGTTTGGTCAATTTTATAAAATTATAATTTTGATAGCTACTGCAAAAGCAAAACTAAATCTAACTTAACCACATGTCCACAACACTGTTTATACCATGGGAATCAGCCCCATGCGGGCATGCCTTGTAATATGGGTCTGAAGAAACTCACCATCTATTGTCTAGCCCTATGAAGGCTCTTTGCTGCATCAAGAATTATAGTTTTTAGTTTTTCCTTGTTTGCAACCTATATTTTTTTTTCTCTTTCATTTTTTGGATTGGTTTTTTTATTAGTCACCTTAACAACAAACATTTGGAAATCTTTATACAATGAAATGTCCCAAACTAAATATACGCGTAGACAAAATACTCTTTCTGTAACACAACATATAAACTTATCTCCATATCTGTGAATTCCCTAATCAAATTTTTTTACATTTGGTATTAAATAGCCTGTGTCTGGCTATCATTACTCACTGTAACTATTTTATTTTTGTATTTGAACAGGTTTTTGGATGCTATAAAGCAGTACTTGTGCCTATCACTGTTGAAAAACAGTTCTTCAACCCTTATAATCGTTTTCCAACTTTCTTGCTCGATATTTATAAGTCTGGTATCACGATTTAGAGCTGGACTGAAAGCAGAAATTGGAGTGTTTTTCCCTATGATAGTCCTCCGAGTATTAGAAAATGTCTCCCAACCGAACTTTCAGCAGAAGATGACAGTGCTTCGGTTTCTGGAGAAGCTGTCTGTTGATTCACAGATCTTAATAGACATATTCCTTAACTATGATTGTGATGTTAACGCTTCCAACATATTTGAGAGGTAATGTTTTTCATCATTTTGTAAATTTTACTCTGTATCTCAATCTTGTTTGCAAATGGGTCTTTTTTTCGGTTTTGGCATTATGCTAATTTGCCGTAAGACATAATGTCTCTTCTTTCTCGTATATGTTTGCAACATATACATTATCCCATGTTTAGTTTGTAAGACATAATGTCTCTTCTTTCTCTCGTCATATCCAGGATGGTCCACGGACTTCTTAAAACGGCACAAGGGGTTCCACCTGGTGTTGCAACTACACTTCAGCCTCCTCAAGAGATTGCTATGAAGCTAGAGGCTATGCAATGCTTGGTTACTATTTTGAAGTGCATGGGTGACTGGATGAACAAACAATTACGAATTCCAGATGCTCATTCTTCACAGAAATCAGATGCCGTAGACAGCGATTCTGGAAGCCCCCATTCAGCAAATGGCAATGGCGATGAGCCCACTGAAGGGTCAGATACTCAATCTGAACCCTCTAGTGAAATTTCTGATGTTTCAATGCTGGAGCAGCGCCGTGCCTATAAACTTGAACTTCAGGTGTTTTATTTTGTAATATGCTCAGTTGTTTCTGAGCCTTCAAGTGGATCCCATCTTGAGATCTAATTATAATATATATTGCAGGAAGGTGTCTCTCTTTTTAACCGAAAACCCAAGAGTGGCATTGAGTTCCTGATAAGTGCAAATAAGGTGGGAAACTCGGCTGAAGAAATAGCAGACTTCCTAAAAAATGCATCTGGTTTAAATAAAACTCTGATTGGTGACTATTTGGGTGAAAGGGAAGATCTGTCACTGAAAGTGATGCATGCTTATGTGGATTCCTTTGAGTTCCAAGGCAAGGAGTTCGATGAGGCAATCAGGGTCTTCCTTCAGGGTTTTAGATTGCCCGGTGAGGCACAGAAAATTGATCGTATTATGGAGAAGTTTGCAGAACGGTACTGTAAATGCAACCCAAAGGTCTTTACTAGTGCCGACACAGCATATGTTCTTGCCTACTCTGTTATAATGCTGAACACTGATGCTCATAACCCTATGGTCAAGAACAAGGTATATTGCTTAAATTGTAGACGATGGTGGTTGGTAGTATATTTTTGGAAGTGCTTCAACACATTGCTGCATTTTCTTACATGTTAATCTCTATTATCCAGATGTCAGCTGATGATTTCATAAGGAACAACCGTGGTGTTGATGATGGGAAAGATCTTCCAGAGGAGTTCTTGAGATCCTTGTTTGAGAGAATTTCAAGGAATGAGATAAAAATGAAAGAGGATAATTTGTCCATCCAGCAAAGGCAGTCTGTGAACTTTAATAGGGTTTTAGGTTTAGAGAGCATACTAAACATTGTGGTTCGAAAGCGAGGGGAAGACAGTATGGAGAGCAGTGATGACCTCATGAGACACATGCAGGAACAGTTCAAAGAAAAAGCTCGCAAGTCGGAGTAAGATTAACTATAAATTCTTCTGCATCATTATCCGAGGCTAACCTGATAGTAAATTGCATTTGTTATGCCTTATATTTTGGTGCGTCTACCTTATCTGCAATTTTCTCCAATTTGTCTTCAGGAGGTCTAGCTTGTATGAAATCTTTCATCTTAGACTCATTGAAAATTACTATAAGCATAGTTAAGAAAAGCAAAGTAGTATTGTGCTAGGATTTGATGAAGAACGGATTGATACTCATTTTGTCAGGCTGAACACCTGACCTGATAAAAGCTACCCATTTTAGAGAAATGCTGATATATTTATTCTTGGTTGGAAATTTGGAATATCTTTTGATGTTTAACTTGAATTTTCAAAATTCTAGGTCAATATATTATCCGGCAACGGATGTGGTGATTCTCAGATTTATGATTGAGGCGTGTTGGGCTCCAATGCTAGCTGCCTTCAGTGTTCCTCTTGACCAAAGTGATGATGAAATTGTAATAGGTCTATGCCTGGAAGGATTTCGTGGTGCAATTCATGTTACCACAGCAATGTCCATGAAAAATGCAGCGAGATGCTTTTGTGACATCATTAGCAAAGTTTACTTCACTTCACTCACCTACAGATATTAAAGGGAAAAACATTGAGGCAATCAAGGTAGGTTCTAACTTTCCCTATTATGTCTTGTATGGTTGATGGTTGAGCTACTGAGACTTCTGGCTTTACATTTCCCAATATCTTCTTTGATATTTGAAATCCCAATGGAGAATTTGTGCTTTCCAGGCGTTCCGCTTGCCGCAAAAGAACGACTTACTTTCCATATAAAGTACTGTTTACACGACTCCCTCCTTTGTAGCGGCTTTACTAAATCTCTCCGAAACTAGTTCAGATTCCTGGTTCTGTAATGTCATTGATAAAAATGCTCTACCCAGTGTTCATTTATAGATCTGAGCTTTACTATTTTCCCATTTCTTTTATCTCTCGTCTGCCTGGGTCTGTTGATGTCATTTCCAACGCCCCTAGCTTTCTATCTCATCTTTGCTGGAAGAAATTATATCTCAGTTTCTGTTGAACTCTTTATACTCTAATTCACACACCTTTTAGAGTGAGTTCCTAGTGGCTTTTTTCACTCGCTTTCGTAATAAATTATGTGTGTTAGTTATATTTTGCTGCCTTTTGTTGCCTGTTCATCACTTATCCTGTCTCCCTTGTGTGCTTTACTCCACCTTTTTCAACTAGGCAGATACAGTTACTATTTAGAAAAGGTACCCTATTATTTATTAGTCAGGAATGACTTACTTCTGTTGTTACATAGAGGAATTCTTAAATAATAGGATCCTAAAGCATAAATAAGGAAAACATATTATACCCTAGAATCTGTGATATCAATCACAGATTCTATCAATCAATCACAATCACCATCTATTATCTCCTGCACATATAGAAGATCATAAATATCTCCTTCCTTCTCTAATAATATCTGAATGATTCTGTGATATATTTCAACAGTTACAATGAAAAAATCCTCTTGATCTCCTGATTGGGCCCTGCCCATATGTTTTTATTGCAGTTCTCAGTGACGATTATCACCCTTTTTTACTTTATGTTTCCAACCTCAACTCTTTCTTTGTATTTCAGTTATTTCACTTTTTTGTGTGGTTATGGACCTCGTGCAATCGTCAGTGCATATATATTCATAATAACATCCACAAAAAATAGGTAGAATGTTGTTTAATGGTGCTGTCTGGGGTTTAGAAGGCCTCAATCTCTGTTAGGATGTGGATTAGCTACACGTGATGTGAAATTAATTGTCTAAGAAAAATTGACGATCCTAATTGATATTTATGTGAAAGATGTTGGGCCTACTTTTAATAAAGGGAATTGATTAATGCTTTGTAGAAACTCTTTTATGTCTTTGAGGGTATGCATTCTGATTCTTAACTTGTATCAACAGGCTATAGTCACAATAGCAGACGAGGATGGGAATCATTTACAGGAGGCTTGGGAACATATTTTAACTTGTGTCTCGCGGTTTGAGCATTTACATCTGCTGGGTGAAGGTGCTCCACCAGATGCGGCTTTCTTTGCAATTCCTCAGAATGAATCAGATAAATCTAAAAACAGATCAAATATTCTCCCTCTTTTACGAAAGAAAGGACATGGGAAGATTCAGAATGCAGCTTCTCCTGTTAGGAGGGGTTCATATGATAGTGCAGGATTTGGTAGTAGCGCTGCTGCTGGAATTACATCTATGCAGATGAACAACTTGGTTAATAATTTGAACATGTTGGAACAAGTTGGTGATGTAAATCGCATATTCATACGAAGCCAAAAGCTCAACAGTGAGGCAATAGTTGATTTTGTCAAGGCTCTCTGCAAAGTGTCAATGGATGAACTGCGATCTACATCAGATCCACGTGTTTTCAGCCTTACAAAGATAGTTGAGATTGCGTATGTTTTTGTTACCACTTAACTTTTTATCACTTTTATATTTGCCAAAGTTAATGTTTTCTTTTGCCGGCCATGAAGTTAATGTTTTTGTTATTTTTCCCTTTGATCACTAACAGCCACTACAACATGAACCGCATTAGGCTTGTCTGGTCAAAAATCTGGCAAGTACTCTCGGATTTTTTTGTGACCATTGGCTGTTCAGCAAACCTGTCTATTGCAATATTTGCAATGGATTCTTTACGACAATTATCAATGAAATTCCTGGAGAGAGAGGAATTGGCTAATTATAACTTTCAGAACGAGTTCATGAAGCCTTTTGTAGTTGTGATGCGCCAGAGTAGTGCTGTGGAAATCAGGGAATTGATTATCAGATGTGTTTCTCAAATGGTGTTATCTCGTGTGAATAATATCAAGTCAGGATGGAAGAGCATGTTCATGGTATACAAACTCTACCCTGAATGTCCTATTAACTGTTCATTAAAATAACACTACTATTAATGAGAACTTTTGTGGTCGATCAAATAACTATGAGTACCTCTTACGAACTCATTCCTTTGTATTGAAGGATAATAACAGTGATCTTTACATGTACACTTCTGTTTGTATTTTTTTTTAAACACCTAAAATATTCACAATTTGTGAAATAGGTACAAATTAATTTTGAAAGATTGTTGACAATATATGTAATTATGCTTACATGTTCTGTTAGCAAAGAACACTAAGAACTTTGTTTATTCTTCAGTTCATAATTTCCCCATTTCATGTTCTCTTCTGATTATATTTTCACATATGCAGGTGTTCACAACAGCTGCTTACGATGACCATAAGAACATTGTCTTGCTTTCGTTTGAAATAATCGAGAAAATCGTGCGTGATTATTTCCCATATATCACTGAAACTGAAACCACAACTTTCACAGACTGTGTAAACTGCCTGATTGCTTTCACCAACACTAGAATTAACAGAGAAATTAGTCTTAATGCCATTGGCTTCCTTCAGTTCTGTGCTGCCAAACTTGCTGATGGAGATCTAGGCAAGGAAACCTCTGAAAAGGTGCCTCCACCTTCACCTCAAAAAGCAAAAGAGAGGAAAACTGACAATGGGGAACCCAAAGAAAAAGAGGATCATCTCTATTTGTGGTTTCCCTTGTTGGCAGGTAAAATAATAGAAAAGGTTTTTTAATTTTAATTTTTTTCATCTTTAGAGATACCAAGATCTGAAGCATGATTTATCTTGATAATGATGTGCTCTCTCTCTCTCTCTCTCTCTTTGAACAGGTTTATCTGAACTGAGCTTTGACCCAAGGCCCGATATCAGGAAGAGTGCCCTACAAGTACTCTTTGACACTCTACGCAACCATGGCCAACACTTTTCCCTGTCCTTGTGGGAAAAAGTGTTTGAGTCCGTCCTGTTTAGAATCTTTGATGACGCCCAACGTGCTATAGATCCATCTGGTGACAACACCTCAGGTCGCTTTCCTAATGGGGACACAGAGGATTTCGATCAAGATTTGTGGCTTTACGAAACATGTACCCTGGCCCTACAGCTGGTCGTTGACCTCTTTGTTAATTTCTATGACACAGTCAACCCTCTACTGAAGAAGATCCTGATGCTATTGGTCAGCTTTATCAAACGTCCCCACCAGAGCCTTGCAGGTATTGGCATCGCTGCCTTTGTTCGCCTGATGAGCAATGCAGGGGAAATGTTTTCAGAAGACAAGTGGTTTGACGTCGTTACTTCTCTAAAGGAAGCATTGGAGGGAACACTTCCTGATTTCTCCTTTGTTCTGGATGAAGACAGCAGAATCTGGGCTAATGAGGAGTTGAATAGAGACGGCAATGAAGAATCTGCTGAGAAGTTAATTGCTTCTGATGATGATACGGATAATAACTTGAGGAGGCATTACATATATGCTGCTGTATCAGATGTGAAGTGCCGAGCGGCGGTTCAGCTTTTACTAATACAGGTTAAGAAACATTTCTTCAAAAGAGTATTTGGAACTTTTATGATTTTGTTTTGTTCTCTACTAGGATTTCTACCCTATATTTATTTATTTATTTATTATTTTGCTGCTACTGTACTACTATTTTTTCTTGGGTCGAATTCCATTATCTACTTTGCAAAATGGAGAACTCCTGAAACAATCTTGTGTACGAGATATTCTAGTCTTTGCTTCATTTAGGAATTCAGTTATTCCACCCTTTCTTTAATTAGTGTTAATTATAAAAAATACCTCAAGGTTAGACCTACTTAAAAAATAATTACAAAATACCTCTGAAGTCTAATTCTTTGTTAAAATTAAGGGGTAACTAGTATTTTTTTACAAATGTGTAGGAGGCTTTGGAAACATTTTGTGATTTTGAAGGGGTAAATGTAAGACAGTAAAATCTCGAGGTGCTTTTTGTAATATTGAATTTTTTGTTTTGTTCTGGTAATCAGTTAAAAGCTCAGGGGTACTTCTTGTAATTATCCCAGTTAGTTAGTTAGTTAGTTATGTATCACGAGTTGTAGTTTCTGTTATCATCTGATTGGTAGCTTACTTGCATGAACATGTCATTGTCAGGCTGTAATGGAGATCTACAACATGTACCGTCCTCAGCTCTCCATCGAAGATACCATCATCCTCTTTGACGGGGTCCACACAGTGGCATCCCATGCCCACAAGATAAACATCGATTTAATCCTACGCCCTAAGCTTCTAGAACTCGGGCCGATGACCCAGATGCAGGACCCTCCTCTTCTTCGCCTGGAAAACGAATCCTACCATATCTGCCTCACGTTCATACAGAATCTAATCCTCGACAGGCCTATGAATAGCCAAAAAGAGCCCCCCCAAGTGGAGTACCACCTCATCAGCCTCTGCCAGGAGGTGCTGCGATTCTACATCGAAGTTGCGTCATTGGGGCAGACCAGCAGGCCCAACTGGACAATACCCATTGGGCCCGCGAAAAAGAGGGAGCTGGCCGCACGGGCCCCGCTCATCGTGGCGACCCTGCAGGCGATATGCAGCTTGGGAGAGCCCTCGTTTGAGGGGAGCCTGTCGTGCCTATTCCCGCTGCTCGCGAGCTTAATAAGCTGCGAGCACGGGTCGAGTGAGGTCCAGCTGGCTCTGAGCGATATGCTAAGCTCAACAGTGGGTCCAGTTTTGCTGCGGGCGTGTTGATGTGCGACATGCAGATTTGGTTAGTTTTCGAGATGTATGATAATTTGTTGAGTTTTTCTTTTTTTTTTCAATAATTGTTTTGAAGTATATAGGGTATGGCATAATGGGAAGTCGGTTCTAGCAGGAGCTGTGGTCTTCTCTCTGTATATGTTGAACTGTAGATTTGTAGAAGATATATTTGTTGAGCATTATTATTGAAGTTGCTACCATTTCAATTCCTTCTTGCAGCATACTACTCTCTATTGGAGAATATATTTGGTTCTCACTATAAATGTCTAGTTGTCGTCCAATTTGTCTTACAGTTCCTTCGAGCAGTTGGATGAAGCAGCTTTTAACATTGTATCAGAGTCTAGGCTTGTGTCAGGTCCTAGGTTCGACTCCCATTCTGAGCGGCTCCACCCGGATTAATTATCCACTTATTGGGTTATTGGGTCTTCTTCTGAGGTTAAAATCGGTCCACAAGTGAGGAGGAGTATTGAAGAATATATTCGGCTCACTGTAAATGTTTAGTTGTCTAACTTCTTAATTATCCATTTGTTGGGTTTTCCCCTGAGGTTGAAATCATCTTACCACAAGTGAGGGGGAGTATTGGAAAATATATTTCGTCCACTATAAATGTCTAGTTGCCGAAAGGTTGAAGCATTGGAGAATATATTTCGCCCACTATATATGTCTAGTTGCCGGAAGGTTGAAATCGGCCCACAAGTGAGGAGTATTGGAGAATATATTCGGTTTATTATAAATGTTTAGTTGCTCAAAAACTTCTTAATTATCTACTGTTGGGTCTTCTCATGATGTTGAAATTTTCTCACAAGTGAGAAGAGTATCGGATAATATATTCAGCTCACTATAAATTCTTTCCATGATGTGGCATTGCAACGTCTCAAATCCGGTGGCGGGTAGGTGAATACTTAGTAGGACTTGAACTTATAGATATTGTGCAAAAGCCCAAATACGGGCTTTCCGTGTAAAGCCCAAATACCTTGGTGACATACCCAAATATGTTCATATTAACATTTTTAAACAGAGCTCTTAGTCACTTGCATAATAATTCCTTAATATTATACTTATAATTCTGAAAATCAAATTACCTTTCAACCTAATAATTCCAATATTATACTTAGTATTATAGTCTCCCATAAATAAGGACATTTTTTTTATATTTTACAAAAAATATTAATTATTATTATTATAATTATTAGATAGGAGAGAGTATTTAATTGTACACTGAATACACCGTCATCTATTTATATATAATAATTGTGTCTTTGTCAATACACTGTCATCACATCATACCAGTAATTCATAAGCTCAACATAATTAATTGATCAAATAATAGTGGGCCCATTTGATATTAATATTTGGCTCTCACTATCTCTTCATAGTTCATACGCATTATGTGGATTTGTACTTTCATTATCATTTTTCAGAATTAGAAAGAAGGTAATTATATATTTTTCTGAAGGTTATATTAATTTAAAACCATGTATAATTTTATGTCTTGTATTAACATAAAACCATGTACTGTATAATTGTATAGTAATATGTTTCACAACTTACTAATCTATTAATATATAATTCCTGAATCCTCCTTTGCTATAGACCAATTATATCCACTTATATTTTTCAATTTTGCCATATAGACCAATTGAGATTCTATTGTCCAATAGAAATGCTCAATTTCAATTCAATTTCATTTGCGTTCAAAACAAATAAAAATCAGTACTGAGCAATTAATTTCTGGTCAATTATTCCATCTTTACATTAAATTCTTCCGCTTTTTCATCTTTCTCTTTTAATCATTTTTCTTTCCATCTTCCTTCTCTTCTCCTTTCATCAGAACCCTCTCTCCCTCTCTCTGTATACGAAATCTTCATAACTCCGTCTGCTCATAATCTCCATTCCCACGAGGTAATTTTTTTTTTCTAAACTACATAGGGTTACTTTTTTTTTTTTTGAGATTGATCAAATACAGATAAGTTCTATAAATTTTAAGTTTTATTTTGGATTGCAGGTTTGTTTCTCCGTGTTTTTTTTTTGTTACAACTCTTAAGTATGAGTTTTGTATATATCGATTTCTCATCATCAAAGATCCATTTTTTTTTTGCAGACTGAGAATTGAAAGGGTCGATCGTCTCTAGGTATTTCTCATTCTCAGAAATTTACTGCTCTCATCATCTTCTCTTCTCATTATCAAAGATCCAAATGTATTTTTTTTCCAGATTCAAAATAATTGGGTGCTCAAATACAACTATTCGGAGTGGCGCGTCGTCTCTGGGCGGTGCTTCTAGCAGTCGCAATGGCCATAATCTCGGCGGCCCGTGGGTTCCGCTTATCCTTCTCATATTGTACGGAATTCTTCAACTTCTGCTCTCCCGAATCGAATTAGGGTATGCTCGAAAAAAATGTTAGCCAAACGCGGTCTTAATTTTACGTTTTTTTTGTTTGTTTGTTTGTAGGATATGGTAGCCTGTGATGTGGTCAACCCTGACCATATTGACGTCAGGTTCGACTCCATTGGAGGATTGGATGCCATTAAGCAAGAGCTGTATGAATTGGTTATTCTCCCTTTACGAATTTGTTATGTTATAGTTTGAGCGAATATTTTTAGGAGAGTGGAATAAATGAATTTTTTTTTTTTTTTTTTTTGTAATTAGTGCCTGCTGTATTCACTTTGGCATACAAGCTTCAGCCAGCAATTATTTTTATAGATGAAGTGGATAGTTTTCTGGGACAAACGTAAGACGACTGACCATGAAGCGTTGGCCAACATGAAGACTGAGTTTATGGCTTTGTGGGATGGGTTCACCACGGACCGTACGTGCTCAATAAATCTTTATCTGAGTTTTTTTTTTTGTAAGTGTTTGTAATGTAGTGAAGGTTATATGTATGTTAGTCACGATGAGTAGATTTTTCCATACTTGAGGATTTCATTATTATGGTTTGTCTTTTAGAGCATGCTCGGGTGATGGTACTTGCTGCCACTAACCGTCCATCGGATCTTGATGAAGCGATTTTGAGACCTCTCCCTCAGGCATTTGAAATCGGGGTTCCCGATCACAGGGAGAGGGCCTCTATATTGAAGGTGATATTAAAGGGGGAGAAAGTTGAAGACAGTATCGATTATGAACATGTAGTTGGATACACAGGTTCCGATCTTCTTGAGCTATGCAAAAGGATTGCCTATTTTCCTATTAGGGAACTGCTCAACGACGAGAAATCTGGAAAGCCATCTCAGGTTGGTATTTTTTCATTATTACTACATATATTTGTCATTTAGATTTCTCCCCGAATTCAACGTAACCAAATCCTTGGTGATTAATCATTTTCCTCATGAAAAAAATACAATTTCTGACTAAAGTATCCACTAATCCTCGCCTCAGAATTATGCAAGTGTATTTTAACATTTTTCTTGAATTCCCTCTAAATGTCAATGCCCATTGCCAAAAAAAAAGGTTGCTCTATATGTCCAACAACTATATAATTATCAGTGTTATTGTTTCCGCTATTATTGAATGTGTGCGTTCATATAGTATGCAGATTTTCATATATGTAGATCTTGGATTGATGGAATTAACAACAATAATCACCCGTCTCTTAAAATCGTATCGGATGATTTTAATGTTAGTTTTTTTTTTTAATTGATGCATTTTTATATTTTCAAGGGTTTTGATTTCGGATCCATAAATTATTTGTGCAACTATCGATTCTGATTTTTTTTTTGGATAGCAGACGCAGGGCTTTCGAGTAACAGACATTCTTTCTCCATCATCATAACATTGTATGTACTTACGAAGTGATGCTATGGACCTGAGAAGCTCGGCTACATCAAGGTATTTTTCACACATAAATATCGTTTTTCTTTGAATAATATCAATAAATTTGTACGAAATGATTTGTTTGTTCCATTGAAATTGGTACATTGTTGTTCCTTTTAAGTTTGGGCCATAGTATGAACTGCATCCAAACCACTTACTTTCGACCAGTATTTTTTCAACTGATTGATTATGGGTTTTTCTTATTTTGATTTTGTGAGCTATTCGATTTGGGTATTTGATTATGTTTTGGATATTTAATCTGAATTAGGGAATTTCAATCACTGTTTAATATATATATGTATTCTGATTAATTCATCTTATGCTTGCAGTAATGGTTATTTTCAATGGTTAGATGTTTTCAAGATTAGAAGACATGCTTTGTTGTTGTCATAAGTCGTCGTTGACTCTGTTTGTCATACTCTCCCTCTTTTTCTTCTTCCATTATTCTATTTCCCTAAATCCTCATAAATTCCATGCCCCAATTGTTTTAAATATTGTTTTATATATTCAATAGATTTCCCTTTAATTGTTTTATTTTTTTTTTTGTTTTGCAGACTCTTCCGATTTATCCGCTTCTTATACTCATTTTCCAAAATTGTTGCTCCTCTTCTCCTTCGAATTTCATCCGCTCATCTATCATAATTAGGGTTTGAATCAATTTTTTTACTTTTTTGCACTTTGATGCTTCCCATTTTCTCTGCGTGCATAATCAATTTCTCTTCTAGAGTTCGAAGGTGTATTTCTCTCGCTCTCAATCTCCTCAGAATCTCCATCCGACCAGGTAAATGAAGTCAGCAACATTTTATTTTATAATTCTCTTCTAGCGTTATAAGCGTAAACCTAGAATACGACGATAAGAATCTCCATCCGACCAGGTAAATGAAATATTGAAATCAACAAAATTTTCTTTTATTATTCTCTTCTAGCGTTACAAGTCTAAACCTAGAATACGACGATCTTCAGTCTTACTTTTGTGTTCGCCATAGACAGTAAGCCACTTCTTGATTTTTTTCTAAATTGTGCTTTATTTTGTTGAGGTATGTATCAATTCCATTAATTTCGAGTCGCCGATCGATTTCTAGATAGAGAACGAACATTCTCCGTGAAAATGACCGGAAAGAGAAGTCGTCCTTTTTTTTTTAATTCTATACGACGTAAGTATGTTTTTTCCCTCCTCGAATTGTGCGGTAGCGTTATTTCTTCGACATTTTTTGTATAGAATTTGGAATCGAATTAGATTTCTGCCATTATTACAGTGCATATATATGTTATTGTTGTTGTGTTTCTGTAGGTTTATGTTCCTCATCATTCTTTGATCAAGCACTGGGTTTCGGTTCTTTCTTCGAATTCAGGAGATCCGAGCCCAATCTTCAGTAAGCCCTAAGTTTGAACAGTGATATTGATTTAGTGTTTTATTTTTCAAACCATCACCCTGACACTTCCAACTATTTTGGAGAGGTTAGTTATTTACTAAGATCTTTTTACTATTAATTAAGTTTTTTTATCTTATAATATGACAAATTTAAGTTTAATAATGCATTTAATGTGTTGTAAAAAGTACTCAAAGTTGAAGTAGTTAAAACACATTTAATGCATTTAATTTGAAGTAGAATCCCTGTATAATTTTTCACGGAGATTAAAACTGAAGTTTACAAGCTCATGTAACTTGGTGTGTATATATTTACTAATTACTTAATTATTGTCGTGAAATGGGTCCATGGAGCTTCCTATACCCAGAGAAGTGGGAAAATCACAATAGAAGTGCATGAAAAATTATTGTTAGCTAATTACTTTCCTGCTTTGGCATTTAGGTTGAAGTTAATGGTCAAATAATGGGCAAGGGAATTGGACTAACATGGGATGAAGCTAAGTCAGAGGTATTGTAATTCAATGTTACATTATATGTTATATTTGTTTATTATTTTTTCTCGGTTTTAACTAGAATTGAAATCCATGCTTGGTCCGATTCCTTATAGGCATCAAGGTTCTCCAAGGTGAGTCCTTATGCTTTTGGTGTTGGTCACACCTTCAATTCATCGAATACGATCATCGTTCTGTGAGTTCATCCATGGAGTATTATAATTATAAGGTAAAATTTGGTTTTTTTTTTTGTTTGAAAATTAATTTTTTAGTTAATTTCATAGATATGCATGGATAATTATTAACAAACTCGCTCTGGGAGTATTTCATTTGATAGACATTAGGAGATTTTTGAAAAGTAAATCAATCTAGAGTGGACAGATATGGATGGTGCTCTCAATGATGACGAGCTAAATGAATTTCAAGTTTGTTTCTCTTCTCTTTGGAACAATAAATAAATAAGCAGTAGAGTTATTCTTTCCTTAGTATTCGTCATGTTAATCTAAGTTTTCTTTAGGGTAAAAAGCAGTTCTTGCTTATTCTCCTCTTAATTCACATTGTAGTAGTTTCCTTTTTTTATCCCTTTTTGGTTAAATTTTCAACCTAATACTTTCATTTATGATTAACAGGTTAAGTGTTTCATTTATGCAACCTGCTGAAATAATGGGCGTTAAGAGAGTGGTCAAGTGGGTTCAACCTTTTAATTATATTTTGGTTGTATGTGCTGATCTTGAGGCCCTCTATTCGCTTTTGTTTTCTTTCTTTTCCTTTTAAATATGATATCGTAAGTTATGTTTTTCCTTCTTTTCATTCATCGATTTGTTATATTTATATCATCTCCTCATATTATTCCTAATTTATGTTGTTTCTTTTATTAGTGGCCCATATATAATTGTCCGTATTATTCATAGCATTCTTTTGAAGCCTGATGAGCTCCACATTATTCATCGTAATCTCGACACCGATCATGTGCAAGCCGGATGGGCTCTGTTATTTTTCTAAGTATCTATGTTTCAACCCTTTTTTTAAGCCTAAATTCGTTTTTGAGTCAACTGATTTTGATCTGTAATTTTTTTAGTAGGTTAAGGTATTTGGAGAGGAGGATCGAATGGTACAGTCTGTTAAGTCTTAAGGCGACACATCAATTTAGGTATTTTCGTGCTTTCTACACTTTTTTGCTTCAAGCAACCATGAATTATTATAATTAGTTAGAATATTAATATTGATTTACTATTATTGTTTAATTTTTGGTTGGCTATTGTAGCCATTTTGATGCTACATATATGTATTGCAGGGCCTTTAGAGAATTTGAGGTATCACGGGGAAGACGAAACAAATTTCTATTGTCCCTATTCACTTTTTTATTTATTCGCCTAATGGCATGAAGTTTTCAAATTTACTTTCTGTTAAAAAAATTGATTGCCTTTATTGCTCATAATTCATATTGGGTGCTCGATAGGCCCTGTACCTCTGAGGAGGCCCTGTACCTCTGAGGCTTTGACTATGAGATAGGCCCTGTACCTCTAAGGCTTTGACTATGAATGTTTGGCGTGCTCACTCCTCTACATACATATTTCAAATTCTTATGATAAGTATTATATATGATACATTTTAAGGTTATATTTTCCTTTTATTTTCTTTTATATTTCTAATTTTTCATTTGTTAATTTTTTTGCAACCCTAATGTTTAAGTATATATAATAACGTTTTTTTTAAAAGTAACGTTTAGACTCTCACTTGCACATTCTTTTTATAATACAAAGATTTTTTAATAGTGTATTTATGAAATTTAATAACTGATAAGCTGCTTTAAGCTTTCACATTACAAATTCTAGGCTTCAATTATATATCTTTCTGGTATGCTGCTTTAAGCGTCCATATTACATGTTTTATTGGATGATTCGTTTAGTGACTATTTGTGGACCAAAGTCGTGCTCTTTTCATTTTAATAAATATTGAGTCCTATTAAATGTGGGGATTCTGTTGACCAATAGGAATGCTTAATTTACTCATCCTCAATCTTCTATATCATTTAATTCCGGTCAACTATTCCAATTTCTAATTCAGTACATTATTTTTCGCTTCTTCGTCTTCTCATTCTCATTCACAAGGTTTGTGTTTCGCACGTTTTTGTGCGAGTTTTTCCTTTGTTTTGTGTACATTTATTGTGTTGTTTTTGTGCTTATATAATCCTATTCATGTGATTTTGTGCATATGTTGTTATGGTTGTGGTTTTGTAGGATTTAGACAAGAATCGAGCAAAAACGAGAAACACTAGTCCGATGTTCAGCGCGCCGCGGTATCCTCCTTTGTAAATCCAGCGCGCCGCGCTCAGAAGGGTCGAGGACTCCCAGCGCGCCGCGCTATCCTCCTTTGCAAATCCAGCGCGCCGCGCTCTGAAGGGTCGAGGACTCCCAGCGCGCCGCGCCCAGTGTGTGACTGCACTGCGTAGCTGTGCCAAAATTTCATTTTAGACTTCGTTAACCGTTGGATCGGCCTGAAACTTTCACAGCATGTTCCCAACTTCAACATCTGCAATTTCAACGGTCGGATCGACG
This sequence comes from Euphrasia confusa, assembly GCA_954870475.1. NCBI lineage: Eukaryota > Viridiplantae > Streptophyta > Magnoliopsida > Lamiales > Orobanchaceae > Euphrasia > Euphrasia confusa. The sequence goes on from OX940954.1 coordinate 13,509,138, forward strand.
AAATTATAACCAAGCAAGATCCAGTCACCCCCAGAACGTACCAGCAAGGTTTTTGGACGAAATTAAATAGTGAAGAATTGTTGACTTGACTTTTGGGGCATTTTAAGGGTTTTTTGGTCTTTTTGTATGGGCATGTGGGGAAAATATAAATAGTAGGTTGGTGGAAAATCACAATTATCCATTCCATCTTCACCAACACCCACCTTTCCCCCATTTTCTCTCTCTTAGATATTTTCATATTCTTAGATCTAGTTTTAGTTCCAATTTTATCTCCATCATCCATTGAGATTTTGTATTCAAGCATTTGAAGAAGGTTGTTTAGATTGCTTCAAGGAACACATTGGTGTAAACAATATTCGATTTGAAGCTATTTGGTAATATCTCCCTTTTTCTTGTTTGTTTATGACTTTGATGATGAATGTTTGTGTTGATATGATTGATATGTTTGGTTAGATTGCATGTTAGGGATTGGGTGATGAGTAATTAGGTTTGGGTGATTTGTAATTACATGAATTTGGGGATAATTGATATTTTGACTTGTTGAGGAGATGGACCAAATCCCTCATTCTTGGTATGCTTCTATTGTTTGATTTATACGTTATAGACCATAATCTATTATCCCCGGCCTAATCGTGGTTACGTATGGCCGGCCTAATCGTGGTATCGTATGGCCTAACTCGATTAATTGTGATTTCCGATTATGAGAGTTTTTACATGTGAAGTGAACCTATATAACCTCGTTTTGATGCTTAGACTTGAATCTCGGTTTTGGGTATGGTTGACGTTGATCACGAGTGAGTGTAGTTCCACTTAGCATTGTTATTCGTGTATTGCATTGAATTCATTCCAATTACTACGATCTCATTCCCTAACGTTCCACATACTTGATCATTTGCATTTTAGATAGGTTAACATTTATTTGCCTTTGCATGCTACATTTTACATAAGTTCTCAAAGCTTTCACCTTTCACAAAACCCCACTTGTTTGTTTATTTTTGTTATTTTATTCTTTTCTCTTGAGCAAGATATATTCTCTTGAGACGACACACAAAGCCGATAGTATTGCTCCCTTAGAGAACGACACACGGGTTATAAAACGAGAAAACACTTTTTAGCGAAACAAATTTTGGCGCCGCTGCCGGGGAGCAATTTAGGATTTTGTGTGTTTGTTGATTGGTTGTTTGTCTTGCACTTATTTTTCTTGTTTACTTTTTCTTCGTCCGCTTGTGTTATTGTTTCCTTTCCACTCGGTACGTGTAATTTTGTGCGTTAGTGTTGTGTATGCAAGGTTGAAGACGGTCATCCTTCCATCGCTACTACAACGATCGAGGTGATATCATGGCTAGACGCAACGGTAACCGGGCTTATGACGATGATTATTCCGATTTTCCATACGAGAGGGACTTTTCTCCGAGTTATTGTTCAAGCCGCCGAACTCATGATTTATATTGCCGACCTCGGCATGCCGGTGTTTCTTATTATGATGACCGAGATTACTCACCTCCACGCCACCGAAAGCATCATAGATACCGCGACCAAGATCTTGATTACTCATCCACCGAGAGGGATTCCATGTCACCGCCTCCTTGTCGAGACCGAAGAGAAAGGGAGCCGCCTCGGGACCTTAACCGTGGAAACTACCGTGAAGAGAGATTTGTTGGGAATGGATATGATTATTGTCGTCAATACACCGGGGTGCAAGCGCCAATGCGACGAACTATTGAGGATTTCTCAAAGCCAAAACTTCACCATGTGTTGCCTCCACGACGTGAAATTGGGGATTTCAATCGAACGAGGTACTCATCCAACCCTTCTTGCAAAAGCCGTTTTCCGAGGGTCCAAGACGACAAGCTCTTGCCGCATCATCTAGCTCGACTACCGTCATTCTCCGGGTTGCCTAATGAGGACGCTACTTTGTTTCTTAAAAATTTTATCATTGAAGTTGAGACACTTCCATTGGACGGCTTTGAGAATGATGAATTGAGAGTATGGTGTTTCAAATATTGCATGAGAGATGGAGCCCGTGATTGGGTGATGTCATTGTCTTCTAGATTCGTGCACACGTGGAAAAATCTCTTCGACGCATTTATCGCTCGTTTCTTTCGCCCACCACAACGGTCTCCTATGCCACCTCCTCCATCTATAGGCATATTGATGGATGTTATAGAGGTCGAGATTGATCACTTGCTTGTTGAGGTGATTTCACACTTTGTCGAGGAGCGTTCCACCGGAGAGGAGTGGGAATTTGAGCCCGGCACGTGCATCAAGAAAGATAATGCTTTAGTTGCCCGAAAATACGAGACGTCTATGATAGATGCTACTCTTGAGGTCGAGAGTCCTCCCATTAATGACACAAGCCCCGAAGAAGACGAGTTTGAGAATATGTCTCTCCCATTGGGTCATTCGTTCGTGCCTCCTCTCTTATCTTCGGTTAACTTAATTTGTGAGAAGCCGATTGTGAGTTGTGTTTCCCAAGCCCCTAGGTCGCTTGAGTCCGGTGTGGACAAGATGGGATTTGGGTGGAGCTTCGGTAAGAAAATTTCGGGATTGGTTGATTTGGGTGTGGATATTGGATTTTCCCGAGGAATGACGGATGTGTCGAGAATTAATGAAGATAAAAGAGATAATTTTGGTTGCGATTCTCGGAAAGTTCCATGGACTTTGGTGGAGGTGATCTTTCTCCAAAAATTAAGTTCGATATTTTTAGAGGTCTCGGGGGAAGAAAGGAGTAGGGACGACTTATTGTATCCATTTTCTCATCCCGGTCGAGTATTTACTTCTTCCCATCTAGAAGATCGACCCCCCATGAATGAAAAGTTGTTCTTGAGAAAGTATAGTTCGATCTTTTTAGCGACCGAGGTAGTCGACGTCTACTATCTACATCTTGATGCAAGTGTGGGGGAGACTCTCTTATCTAAGCTTATTATTCGATGCCTCACCTTGCGTTCCCTTGATGGACCCTCTCTTGAGAACCGAGAGCCCTTGGCCGAGATGGTTTTCTTGAGAAGGTGGAGTTCGATATTTTTAGTTTCGAGGTGGTAGATCGTGGATGGTGTTTGCTCGGGACGTGAAACGAGTGCCTCGTGGGGGCGAGCCCACGAACGTGAAGCTAATGACGTAAAATAAGCGCTTCTTGGGAGGCAACCCAAGGTTTCTTTTATGATTTTGTTTTCTTTTTGTAGGAGAGAGTACGTGTATCCCCGTGCCCCATGCCCAAGCCCTCGATGCGATGATTGTCTCTTCTCGACTATGTCTACCATTCCACGACCACATGCCATGATAGGATTGATGTTTTGCCTTTGAGGTTGGATGTCCATTGTCGCCCCGTTGATTAGTCTTCGATTTGCCATGTCCGGTTCTCGCCATTCTAGGGAAGTTTCGTTATCCTTTCGTCTCTTTTCCCTTTATTTTTCGCATGAGGACATGCTTTTATTTTAAGTGTGGGGGAGTTTTGTGGAATCCATCTTGTGTTTTGTTTTGTGTTTATGTGGTTTGTAGGGATGTTTCCATTTTATTTTGGTGGATATTTTACTTTGGATTGTTTACTTTTTGTATGATGTTTGTTATTGTGGGGAAATTTTCCGAAACCTCGGCGAGTTTGAATTGATCGAAAACATGAAGTTTATTCCGGTATAAATAATTTTTTTTTTAGAAATGGTCGGATGTTACAAAGTTGAATGTTGTTTGAGTGATTGGGTAATTGTGATGTTTTAACAAACTCGAATTTTCAAAAAAAGCCGACATTGTGAGGTTTGAGCCTTTTAACTTCATTTGATGAGTGATAATTCTTTCGATTTCGATTTCTCATTGATTCTTGAGACCCGTGCTTCCTTGTTCTATGACTTGGTGTGTAGATGATAAGAGATAACTAGAACATGTGCATTTCGGTTTTCAAAACTCGTTAGCATACCTTTCATGATCTTGAAAATGACGGGAACTAATCGCTTAGGATCTTAGCCGTTCAAGGAGATTTTTGAAACCCCCGAGCCCGTCGAGGGACACCCTAGAAGCCCCTTTGAGACTACGTTTAGCCCTTTTGTTCATCACCCTATATTCCCGATGTTGGAGAGTTATGTTGAGAAAAACTCCGTGTTGTGTGATGAGTGCTACGTGCCTCAAGGTGTTGCTTTTAGCCACCAATTCTTGATTTATCCATTATTATGTGGGCGATTAGCCGCGTGTACTCCCAAATATTACCCTATGCTATTATTGTCTCTCTATAAAAAAAAAAGAGTGATCCATTATATAATAGAGAGTGTTGTGTTGAAAGTGAGCATCAATCTTAATTCATAAAGCGTGAGTACTTGATTATTATTATTCCTTGATGACCCGAAAAATAGGGTAAGTGTTTCATTATATAAAAGTGACTCTTGAGTGTTCTTTTGAGAGTTGAGTGTGGTGATGAGGGTGAGGTAAAGGAGAAATAAGGATGGGACCACAATGGCCAATGAGTTACTATTCCCAAAAATTTCTCGAATCTCCCCTTACCTAGCCCAATTACAACCCTTTAACGATTAAGAGTTCCCCGATTCTTGAGATTGACAACTTTGTTGAGTGGAGTCTTCCGTATGTGCATGCTTATGGTTGTTATCATCGCATATTTTTAGTTGTTACATGTGGTCTCTTCCTTGAATGCTCCTTGTGTCCTATCTTTCTTATGTGTGCAAGTTCCATTTTGACTTGATTCCTTTCACTTGCATTGACTATTAGAGTGAACCCTATTTCGAGTGGAAAAAGAACGAGTGAATCTCTTGTGAGGAAACTTCGGTTTGTTGAGATTGAATAATTGCTTTTTGAACTCGCTCGATGTGATCTTTGTGACGTTTGAACTTTTCTCGGTGGGTATGTGTTCTTGATTGATAACCGGAATGAACTTCTAAATTCTTTTGTGGAGAACTTGCCTTATTTTCGTGGTGTTTTGTGTTCTTTTGTTGCTTGAGGACAAGCAATGTCTTAAGTGTGGGGGAGTTGTTTCGCACGTTTTTGTGCGAGTTTTTCCTTTGTTTTGTGTACATTTATTGTGTTGTTTTTGTGCTTATATAATCCTATTCATGTGATTTTGTGCATATGTTGTTATGATTGTGGTTTTGTAGGATTTAGACAAGAATCGAGCAAAAACGAGAAACACTAGTCCGATGTTCAGCGCGCCGCGGTATCCTCCTTTGTAAATCCAGCGCGCCGCGCTCAGAAGGGTCGAGGACTCCCAGCGCGCCGCGCTATCCTCCTTTGCAAATCCAGGGCGCTGCGCTCTGAAGGGTCGAGGACTCCCAGCGCGCCGCGCTCTCCTCCTAGGCAAATCCCAGCGCGCCGCGCCCAGTGTGTGACTGCACTGCGCAGCTGTGCCAAAGTTTCATTTTAGACTTCGTTAACCGTTGGATCGGCCTGAAACTTTCACAGCATGTTCCCAACTTCAACATCTGCAATTGCAACGGTCGGATCGACGAAATTATAACCAAGCAAGATCCAGTCACCCCCAGAACGTACCAGCAAGGTTTTTGGACGAAATTAAATAGTGAAGAATTGTTGACTTGACTTTTGGGGCATTTTAAGGGCTTTTTGGTCTTTTTGTATGAGCATGTGGGGAAAATATAAATAGTAGGTTGGTGGAAAATCACAATTATCCATTCCATCTTCACCAACACCCACCTTTCCCCCATTTTCTCTCTCTTAGATATTTTCATATTCTTAGATCTAGTTTTAGTTCCAATTTTATCTCCATCATCCATTGAGATTTTGTATTCAAGCATTTGAAGAAGGTTGTTTAGATTGCTTCAAGGAACACATTGGTGTAAACAATATTCGATTTGAAGCTATTTGGTAATATCTCCCTTTTTCTTGTTTGTTTATGACTTTGATGATGAATGTTTGTGTTGATATGATTGATATGTTTGGTTAGATTGCATGTTAGGGATTGGGTGATGAGTAATTAGGTTTGGGTGATTTGTAATTACATGAATTTGGGGATAATTGATATTTTGACTTGTTGAGGAGATGGACCAAATCCCTCATTCTTGGTATGCTTCTATTGTTTGATTTATACGTTATAGACCATAATCTATTATCCCCGGCCTAATCGTGGTTACGTATGGCCGGCCTAATCGTGGTATCGTATGGCCTAACTCGATTAATTGTGATTTCCGATTATGAGAGTTTTTACATGTGAAGTGAACCTATATAACCTCGTTTTGATGCTTAGACTTGAATCTCGGTTTTGGGTATGGTTGACGTTGATCACGAGTGAGTGTAGTTCCACTTAGCATTGTTATTCGTGTATTGCATTGAATTCATTCCAATTACTACGATCTCATTCCCTAACGTTCCACATACTTGATCATTTGCATTTTAGATAGGTTAACATTTATTTGCCTTTGCATGCTACATTTTACATAAGTTCTCAAAGCTTTCACCTTTCACAAAACCCCACTTGTTTGTTTATTTTTGTTATTTTATTCTTTTCTCTTGAGCAAGATATATTCTCTTGAGACGACACACAAAGCCGATAGTATTGCTCCCTTAGAGAACGACACACGGGTTATAAAACGAGAAAACACTTTTTAGCGAAACAGTTTGCAGATCTTATTCTCAATTCACTTTCCTCGGTTAGGTTTTCAAGTTTTTAGGGTTTTTATAATTATACTGATATATTTTTTTTGCAGTTTTTGAATTCAACAATCTCAAAAAATCGATTATCTTCTTCCAAATACGTAAGTTTCTATCTCTTTCAGTTTTCTATATGGTTTCGTGTATTTTTCTCTTATCTTCTTCCCCAGTCCATACCCGCAGTTATCTTGGCACTGATCTTTTTGCTCCTTTATAATTTTTCAGTATCACAATTCATCAAATTGATAAATCGTTTATTCTGGCCTATTTTTTGCAGGATAATTATCATCCCTCATCGTGCCCAAATTATCTCACTTTTCAACAGTAAAGCCGTGCTCTTTTCATTTTAATAAATATTGAGTCGTATTAAAATGGACGTCGAGTTTTGAATCATAGTTTGCACGAAAAAAAACCTAAAAACTATATATTTATTAATAATATTATTCAATTTCATATATCAAATATGATTCAAGTTTATAAGTTTTATTATCAATTCTATATGAAAAAACATGCTGAATAATTATAATGAAATAGAGTGAATGATTGCATATTAATATTATACGTAGTAATTCTCATGTACTAATAAATTTGTAATGCATAACTTCATTTAAACATACTAAATACTACTTCACCGCTAACTTTGGTATATTATATTTTCAAAAGGTTTGCAAGCAATCTGAACATATCAAAAAGACTCGCGCCATTTAAATTGAATCATTGTTGATGAAATAAATTGTTTAAAATAAAAATGGGTTACAGTTTAAATGTAAGTTCCTTATTCAATTTTTTTCATTTAAAACATATTTTTCAGTTTTGTATTTCTATTAATATTAGGGAAAAATTCCGAACAATTAGTTAAATTTTTTTTTTATATTTTTTAGTTATTATTAATAATCGCTCAAAACAACACGCTCTATAAATTTACCCTTAAAATTTAATGTTTAATTTTTTTAGATTTTTTTATTTATTAGAGTAATTTAAAGATTAGATAGTAGTGTAATAACTGTGTGTTTTATATAATATATAAATTTTAGTAACTGATGTTTAAATTAATAAAATTGAAATATTATTAAATATATTGCTCTTATTCGTAATTAGGAAAAGATGATTTACTTAATTTTATCGGAACTTTAAAAAATTCACTTTATCCAAAATTTCCCTTATAATTAAGTTTAAACCAAAATTTCCCTTATAATTAAGTTATACACGTAGGTAAAAAATGAATATATATATATATATATATATAATGAAATTTTAATAACATTTCTCATAAGATTACTATACTTTATTAATTATTTTTAAATTTATTTGTCAACTGTGGGGATTCTGTTGACCAATAGGAATTCTTAATTTACTCATCCTCAATCTTCTATATCATTTAATTCCGGTCAACTATTCCAATTACTAATTCAGTACATTATTTTCCGCTTCTACGTCTTCTCATTCTCATTCACAAGGTTTGCAGATCTTATTCTCATTTCACTTTCCTCGGTTAGGTTTTCAAGTTTTTAGGGTTTGTATAATTATACTGATATATTTTTTTGCAGTTTCTGAATTCAACAATCTCAAAAAATCGATTCTCTTCTTCCAAATACGTAAGTTTCTATCTCTTTCAGTTTTCTATATGGTTTTGTGTATTTTTCTCTTATCTTCTTCCCCAGTCCATACCCGCAGTTATCTTGGCACTGATCTTTTTGCTCCTGTATAATTTTTTTCAGTATCACAATTCATCAAATTGATAAATCGTTTATTCTGGCCTATTTTTTGCAGGATAATTATCATCCCTCATCGTGCCCCAAATTCGTAAGTTTCCCAAATTCGTAAGTTTCTCTTTAGATCATATTTTTATCCCCCATCATATGCCATATTCGTCTTCCCCAGTCTATATGCACTGATCTTATTGCTCATTTATAATTTTGCAGTATCAGAATTCATCAATGTTATAAATCGTTGTTTGTGGCCTATTTTTTGCAATGTAATTCTCATCCATCTCCGTGACCCAAATTCTTTCAATTTTCTGTAGTTCATATTCTTATTAGCAGGTCCATTCCCCCTGTTATCTTTACACTGATTATATACACCCTTTATATTTTTGCAGTATCATAATTTATCAATTTGATAAATCATTGTTTGTGATCTATTTTTTGCAGTGTAATTGACATCCCTCTTCGTGCTCTAAATTCATAAGTTTATTTGTAGTTCAGATTCTTTTCCCTCATCATATCCCAATTTCATATTATGTGGTCCATTCCCCCTGCTATCTTTACACTGATTATATTGATCCTTTGTAATTTTGCAGTATCATAATTTATCAATTTGAGAAATCATTGTTTGTGGCCTATTTTTTGCAGTGCAATTGTCATCTCTCTTCGTGCTCCAAATTCGTAACTATTTTAATTTATTTAGATTGGACAATAAAATTAAAACTTGCCAGATTATTTATGATTTTTATTTTTTCTGTTTGTATACTAAGATCTATAAATATTTGTTTTCTTTATGACTATCACTACGAATGTCTAAACAACTATAATTTAAATATAAATATATCCTAAAAATCTCTTCTATTCCCCCTCCTCATATTTTATGTTGTAACTGTTTATTTTTTCTATCTAAAATTTATTAATGAAATTATTTTCCATTTTTTTGTAAGTTGGGGTGCCTATAATGTTGTTAAGAAATCTCGATCACAGTACAGACTTATGTAATGACAGTCGATTGGTAATTTCAAAATTGGGAACCTACGTAATAGAGGCAAAGATATTAAGAGGCGAAAAGAAAGATCAAATTGTTTACATTCCAAGGTTGTCACTTACCCCTTCTAATCCAAATTTGCCCTTTCGATTTCAACGTCGGCAATTCTCAATTATGATTTCTTATGCTATGACAATTAACAAGAGTCAAGGACAGTCTTTGTCAAAGGTTGGAATTCTGTTCAGAAGACTGGAGTTCACACACGGACAGTTATATGTTACAGTTTCTAGAGTCAATAATCGAGCCGATTTGAAATTCTTAATTTGTGATTCGAATGGGGACCTCACGAATAAGGCTACAAATGTCATTTATAAGGAAGTGTTTAGAAATGTGAATTGATCTTCCAAATTTGTTATTATACTTTAAGTTTATTATGAGTTTTAAATTTTTTTTCTAATTTTTGACCTCATTTTTTATAACTTTGTATTTAAAATTTCATTAAAAAATTTCTATTAATATTCTTATATTAAAATAGTAACCGGAGAAGCTGCTGAAAGATAATCCCAGTGCATCGCACGGGTTGAAAGATTCTAGTTAGAGTTAATACATAAAAACACCTATCAACAAAACACAAAAATGAAAAATGACCACTTCTATAAAAACACGTAAAAACTACCCAATTTATAAGTAATAGACTAAAATACCCTTAAACAATGCAATAATTATATTTATACCACCATTGAGAATAATTAAGCTCTCAATTAAAGATAATAAAAATTGCGACTAAAAAAATATCTTTAAATGTATTTAATAAAAAAAATGTGTAATTGTATGCAAGATATCATAAATAAATATCATAAATAAATAAAATATTTATTAAATTAATTAATTAACGATGATATATTTATTCTATTGATTAGAATTCTTAAATTTATTAAATATTTTGAAAATATAAAACATAGAAACAAAAATATTAATAATATAAAATTTTAATTTTAATGATTCATTAATTAATGATGATATATTTATTCTATTATTAGTTTCAATTTAAAAATGTACTTTAAATATTATAATATTAAATAAAAATCACATTTTTATTATATTTAAATAAAAAAATATCAAAAATTAATATTCTAATTTAAATATATTTTATATTAAAGTTCTCAGTTACTTTTAAGATTTTTATATATATAATGTAAATCATTCATATAATTTATTTTAATATTTTGTAAATATTTATATAATAAAAATATTATCTTTATGAATATGATATTGAAATAATAATTTATTTTATAAATATTTGTTTACCATTTAAATTTTAATAATTTATTAATAAATAAAAGTGATAAAAATTTATGCAAATAAATTAGATAAATAAAATTTATATAAATAAAAAAAAATTCATTAGGAATATCAAAAAGTGCAATGATTAGAGGGTAATGTAGTCGAATCAACTAAATTGGGTATAATTTACTTGTTTTTATAAAAGTGGATATTTTTTCTATTTGAATTAGATATCTGAGTAAAACAAATTTTCACCCGTTACTACTAATTATGTTGATTATACTTCTTTCAATTTGTTTTAATTGACGTTTTGCTTTTATGTATTTTGTTTTTTATTTAACTTTTTATGATTATTTTCACTTTTGTGTCCATTAATTACTCTTTAATCGCTGAGTAAATAACTTATTTTTTATTATATAAATTCACGTTTTGCTTTTATGTATTTTGTTTTTTATTTAACTTTTTATGATTATTTTCACTTTTGTGTCCATTAATTACTCTTTAATCGCTGAGTAAATAACTTATTTTTTATTATATAAATTCACGTAAGGGAAGAGTGGAGATTAAAGGTCTAAAGTTAAACAATTAAGAGGATGAAATCTAATAAATATAGGAGGAAATATATGTTTGTCAATTGCAATCATTTTTTTCTTAAAAAATAAATGAATTGTTAATCATATATACTTAGACAATAGGGCCTTGAGCTTAATTAAATCCTATTCTTATCAGACTGACGGCGACGGTTTGTTTGTCCCGGTCAAAATTAATTTATATTTAGTCAAAACCTAACACTACGGTGTATAGTGATAAGTATGTGGGGTCGGTCCCACGATAAGACAATTGCAATAAGTGATCTCGACTTTGCCTAGAGGGTTGTCACAATTAAAAAAGTTTATTTTAATATTTGTTGTGGGAAGTTCTCTCATGAACAACTTGACTCAACTAACTACGACTAAACTAAACAAAGTTGGCCATACAACATCTCTTAGGTTCATTTGGGCACACTACCGATCATAGGCACTAAGGATTTCTACCAGCGGTTTATCAACAGTTATAGGGCGCTTTAACAAGACAAAAGTGGTCCTATTGCGTCACGCCCTCAGTTGCCTCACCCCTCATCTATCCTTACTGTGTAAAGAGAAGGCAAGCTAACGTTATGCCTAAACCCCTGGATCTGAACAATTCGATAACCTATGCGACCAAACATGGTTCTAGTTTGCCCAACCCCGCATTACTCTCTAGACAGACCCGCTCGGCCAATAGCATGCCCGGAACTCCGAGTCATACGACCGCAATCATCAACAATTTCTAGTGCTATGCCCGCAACAATACTACAAGGTACATCTATGCGGTTGCCCAATCACCAGTATCTCAGTTTGTAAAGGTTCATTAGTGGTCGTCCTAGTTTACCTAAACTCCCCAGAAATAGTCCTCAACCAACTTTGCTTCGGGAACAAACCCTCAACCGGCTACTCTAGCCCCATCGACCCCACGGTTCTACTAAGCCCATAATCCCCCTCGATCTTCCTTGCCCAGACGCTAATAATCAATCAACATATAATTAAAACAAACAGATAAAGCAAAACGGAAACCAAAAACTAAAAAGAAAAGATTTAAATTAAATAGAAAAATAAACATAATATACAATTTCGCCCAAACGGGCTGCCCCAAAGGGCAGTGTTTCACCTCTCGACTCTCAAAACAAATACATAAGAACTCTCATAAATTTCGTGTATTGTGCTCTCTGTTGGAAATCGATATCCCGGAGTCGACGGAATGGCGGAATCACGACTCCGACCGAAATCCCTTCGCCGGAAACCACCGCGAACCACCACGCATGACCGGAGCCCGACCAAAGCACCATGCGGGGAGAACCCACTCGTGCCCTAGCCGAGCCCCGCGAGGGGCTCGCGATCGCGGTGGGCGATCGCATGGGGTTGCGCGTGCAACCCCCGGGGCTGCTCGTAGCAGCCCCCGGCGGTGAGTCCGGCGACTCACCGCCACCGCATGTGGAGGCGCTGTCCGCCCAGCGGACCGCGATCGGGCCAGCCCCGCGGCTGCCCGGCGATCGAGCCCAGCTCGATCGCATGCCCCGGCGTCCAGCCGGGGCTCCTCCCGTGTGCGCGCCGGCGATCGTGCCCTAGAGCCGATCGCCACCCTCGGCCCAGCCGAGGGGTTTTGACTTCGATCCCGGTGGGGCTCGCTTGACCGCCCGCGGTCCGATGATCTCCGATCACCACCGCGCGGTCAAACCCCATCCCCGGGTTCGTCCGTTTCCCGGATCTTCGTTCATATGTATATACGAATTAATTTAAAATCATCGAAGGGGGATCAACGATTTTACCTTTGTTCTCGTTGTGCGGAGAAACAGGATCTTTTGATGACCTTGAGATCTTCCCACGTATTCCTTGCACTAGCTCGAACGTCGGGTGGGCGACGATCCTCCGAACTCCATGGATCTCCTTCTCTACTTTCTCTCTCTAGAATTGTGATCTTCAAGTTATGAGAATAGAGAAGACCATGTAGTGCTTTTATAGGCTACGTAGGGGATCTAAAGGAGGTGGAATATTGGGCTTCCAATATTAATGATTAAATTGAGTTCAAGCCCAAATCTATTAATCCATTAATATTAATTATATTTATTTTCCAATATATAAATATAATTGCACTCTCAATATTATACCATATTATATCAAATAATATTATCTCTCCGGTAGTATTATTTATTCCGTTTATTTAAAATATAAATATCCATGAATAAAATTAATTTAATGCTAATTAATTTATTCATCTCTTGTATCCGAGAATAGTGCCATTCAACTTTAATTATTATGCGGAACAAATCCACCTGCAGGGTTTACATAATAATTCCTTATGAACTCATCTCGGGGATATTATCAACCCTTATCGGGATACACTTTCCCGTCAAGAATTCACGGCATGTCATATATAAAATACCGTGACCCAACTTTACCGGTAATTGACCCAATATACTAACCGGTCAATTCCTTTGGAAAATCAAAGTCACTAATATTAAATATACACACCCACAATAATATCGAGGATTAAGAATAAAATACTCTGAGATTTAAATCGATTATCCAAGGCAATCCTAATCGATAAATCTCAAGCGATCCGCCCAATACACCAAGTGTACAAGTATGATAAAATAATTAAGACAAATTATTTTCTCTCTCATACAACGACTATACCGATGGATTGGTCATTGTCCATCTAGGTCGTGAGCAACTGTTCGATTATATACGAGTAACCGATAGTATGATCTTCCGTGTGACGTCGCACACCATACTAACTACAACGTATATAATCTAGGACTAGAATTTGCATATATTTAATTATAAATAATTAAACGCAAATAATTATTTATTTAATTAAATAGATTAGTGGCAATGGATCGGGAGTTAATATCACTTAAATCTAGACATTAAGTATACAACTCCAACAATCTCCCACTTATACTAAGGTCTAGTCATTTTCTCCAAACTCCCGACTCCCATACTCTTCACGTGCTTAATATGCACTTCCAAGAAGTGCCTTGTGAAACAGCAATCTAGATTGTCGTTCCGAAGTTATCTTGGTGACTACAGCGTCGTCTTCCCTGATGATGACTCGTATCAGGTGGTACTTGCTCTATGTGTTATCTTATACTTATGGGCTTGTGATTTCTTACCATTTGCCATCGCACCGCTATTTACATAGCCTTTGGCAAACTAAGAATCACATCTAAGTCCCAGAGGTTATCCCGGAGCAATACCAGAACTTCCGCTGCCTCTGAAGCCGCTATTCTTGGTTACCCATGGCAGAGTCCGAAAAGCATCGTGCTTATCACTCTTCCATGTTAAAGCTCCTCCTCCTTTAATAGTGAAACACATAGTCTGATATCGACTTACACCGGTCCTCATTCGATTAGAAATCTAAGAGAATGTAATCCAAAGGAAATGCTCGTCTGCTCCGTAATCCAGAACATAGTTTCTAGTACTTCGAAAGTACTTTAAATGTTCCTTACAGCAGTCGAATATTCCTTTCCAGGACTACCTTGATATTCTCCCACTATACTAGCCGCATAGCAGATATCGGGTTCCCATTTTTCAACATCGCATCAATCAAGCTTTCCACACTTAAAGTGTAGGAAACCGCTTTCATTGCTTCTATCTCCTTTTGTGTTTCAAAACACATATCCTTAGATAGATGCATTCCGTATCTGAAAGGTAACGAACCTTGCTCGGAATCTTGCATGTTAAAACGAACCATAATCATATCTATGTAAGATGTCCAGGAGAAGTACAATGTTCTTTCCTAGAGATCCAAGATCTCAAGAACATGTCCAACTTCTTCATATATCTTTCATAATGATTTATCTAGACAACTATCATTTTACGTTTGACAACATCTTTACATTGCTAACAATGATAAAATGTTATCTACATAAAACCCGAGAAACACCACCTTGTTTCTATCACGTTTCCAATACACACGATTCGTCTATGCTTTGATGAATCCATAAAATGGACTATCTCATCAATTCGCAAGTACCACGATCTTAATGCTTTGTTCCAATCCATAAATGGATCAACTAAGCTTGTACTATAAATGATCTCGCCTCTTAGCAATAATCCTTATTGCTCTTCAAGAAGGCACATTTAGATCTAGTACTGCCTTCATGTAGATCCAGGGATCGATTTCATGTATACTAGGTCCAGAGTCCGAAAACTCTCCTAGTCTTATGAACATCTTCGGTTGATCCACAACCTCCCACTACAACGGCATTCCGGTGTATAAACAGTAATAACAGTAGGTGCAGTTAGTGGTGTTCTGCTACTCGGTTCGGCTGGTTTCCAGTCTTCTTCGTTCTCTCTCATTTCAAAGTATCACGTCACTTTGGGCTTGTGGTTCATCATATAGTCTTTCTCTAAGAACCGGGTGTTAGAACTTATAACGTCCTTCTGGTTCATAGTACTATTGAACACACATCTTTTGTTCTTCTAGGATATTCTACAACCGCATTTGAATGCGCCGTTGTTTCCAGACATATCCATAGAACACAGGTAGTTCCGTATAACTCATGCTTTTACTATTTCTATAAGAGTTCCATTTCTTATTATCGACACACCATTTCTACACAAGAGTGTATGGTGTAGTTTCTTGAGATCAAATCCCAATCTCTGATCAGTATGCCTTGCATTCCTCAGACAGGTACTTGCCTCCGCGATCAAATCGCAGGCTACAAATGGATATACCTTGATGGTTCTCCACAATTGCTTAGTGTCCATTGACTTGTTAAAACACTTGCTTTTGTGGCACATCAGGTATTCTAATCCATTTCTCGAGTAATCATCAAATGAAGTACTCGTACCTTATTGTCTGAGTAGACATAGGTCTGCATACATCAGAGTCAATCAATTCTTATACTTGTCCGGATCTTATATCTTATATCCATAAAGGATTGCTTAGTCATTTTTATCTTCCAAATTAGATTCATAGGTCGGAAGGTCCATTTCTTCAACTTAATTGATCAAAAATCAATTTTCGACCTTTGAACTTCCTTTTTGAATATGACTTAGCATAAGAATCCACAAGTATAAATGATTTAATAAAGAAATCTCTTATTAGTAAAATGAGTTATGTACTACGGTTCGTTGCATCGTGGTGGACATAGGATTCATCATTTATATATTGCTAGCTAATGTACCAGAATAGATAATATCTTTATTTCTTCTTATAACCATCAAATGATTAAAAGAAATAAAATATCCATTCGTTAGAAATCCAGAACAAAGTTCTTTCTAAAATGAAAGGTACATAAAAGCAATAACTCAAAATGAAATCCTATAAAATGTCCTCCACTGCAACAGCTGCCTCCTCCACAGCATTGCCCATGTAGACTACGATCTTTTCTTTTCCAAGTCGTTAGGTTTCCTGGAACATCTGCATTTAAAATGCACATACCGTCAGTGGTTCCATATCTACATACCAGGTTCCGGTAGATAATACCACTGGCTATGTTTTACGACTAAAGAAAATTTCGTACTTTCTTTGAGAGGATAATCAGACTTCCAGTACCCAGACTGTTTGTATCGAGAACTCTTGCCTCTTGGCTTTCTCGTCCCATCTTGTGGTCCAAGAAACTTAGGACCACTGGGTTTCTTTGCTTTCGTTTCCTTTCCCCCGGTTTTGCCCTTAGGTTCGAAACCTTTGGCATTGGCTACAAGAGCTTGCGATTTCTGTCTCAACTCGCCTAAAAGGTCCATCGTCTCTTCTTGTCTAGCCGCCTATGTCATGTCTAAACAACTTGAGTTTGAACATGATATCTTAAAATCAGTCGTCCTTTCCTCATTAGTTAAGACATTTATAGGCTCGGGTGGACAAAGCTCGCTGAGTACAAACTTGTACTCTTTAACAGTTTGGGCAATGTCTAGATCTCTATTCCAATCAATATAATCAGGGACCAGTGAGTTAAATTCCTTAAGTATCACATAAAGTGGGTTCAAAGCCATTCCTAACCTATGAGCACATAATAACAAACAATTGATTTAATCTCCGATATTATCTCCCTCAAATAATATCATTAAATCACTAATCACATCTAAAATCCCATCAGATATGGCAAGCCACGTTTGTGTGGACGTTTACCTATCCAAATGATTTAGCAATTAGATTTGCTTCGGTCGTACATCAATTACAGCGTTACTTCGTTGGGAAGAATACTATAAAGCGTACCTAAGTGTAAACCATTACTCAGTACTAAGGTGAATCTTTTGGAATCGCTACGTCACCGTAAGCCACGTTTGTGTGGACGTTTACGATAACTCACAATCCTTCACAATTCCCTATAAATGTCTACATCAATTAATCCAAGATCCCATTCAGTATAGCAAGCCACGTTTGTGTGGACGTTTAAAAGATCTTTATAATTGACATCCAATTACTTGATTCATTCAATCTTGTAAATCAAGACGCTGAGAATCATAAGTGAAACTCGAAGTTTCTTACCAGTGATTCACCATGCGAACAACCCTATCTCTCATAAAATGAGGGAGCCGAGCAGACAATCGATCCATTTCAAAAAATAGTACGAAGGTCTCTAATTTGTGTCATCCACATGACCAAGTGGCCTTGGCTCCATTCCACTCCCCGGGGTGAGAATGAGTCGACTTGAAATCAGTTTCAGAAAGACAAATTAGGCATTGTTTGATAAACTTAATCAATGTTTCTCGTAAGAGGAATTACAAGAATTCTCCTCCAATGGCTTATCTATATGAACTTCAAAAGTTCATAAAAGTCACCAAGAGAACAACAATGGAGACCATGTCATTGTTTCCAATCCCTCTCTCACTTAGCTTTTTATAATAAAGGGATACGCTATCTAATGCATAAATAAATACACATAAGCATGCATACATGAAATAAAGCACATAGAATATTATCACATAGTCAAAATAATACTAGAATCTTATTTTCCGACTGTTATGGCTTTATTCCATCCCCGTACGCATCTTCTAGTCTTCAGTCTTCGTTCTTGAATGCTCCATGTGACGGTAATATTAATTCCAATATTTAAATCTATATGTTTTTAATAAATCCAAAAGTTATTTAATTCGAAAATTAAGTCAATCGAATAAATCAAAAATAAAATTAAATATTATTAATATTTTTATTTTCCTCTTCTAATTTCATTAAATCTCTAGAATCCTATCCAAGACCCACTTGGAATATTCTAGAAGATTTCCATAATGAAATAAAATAATTTAGAACTCCTAATCCTTCCAAATTAATTCTTTTCTTTTTCTATTAAAAATTACATAAAGAAATAATTAAATAAGGAAAGATTAATTAAGGACTTTTAAAACTTTCCAAATTAATTATTTTCCTAATCTATTAAAAATTCCATAAATGAATAATTAATAGGAAAATAAATTAATTCCAAATTAATTCTTTTCCTAATCCATGAATATTCCCAAAAATAGGAATAATAAATTAGGAAAACTAAATTAATTCTAAATTAATTCTTTTTCCTATTCCATGAAAATTCCCAAGAATAGGAATAATCAATAAGGAAAAATAAATTTATTCTAAATTTATTCTTTTCCTATTCAATGAGAATTCTCAAAAATAGGAATACTCAAAATAGGAAAACCGAATAATTTAGGAAAGTAAATCTTGACCGGGAGAAGCACGGGTTGGGGATCCCCGCACCCCTCCCCATCATCGATCGAGGCCGAGGAGAGCATCACCGCCGCCGCCACCCCAACCGGCCAGCCACCACCACTACCGGCGGCAGCCCACGGCCAATGGGTGCGATGGCCGCCACTTGTTGGAAATCGATATCCCGGGGTTAACGGAATTGCGGAAAACATAACCCTGACCGAAATCCCATCGCCGGAAAACACGCGAACCACCGCACGACGCCGGAGCTCGACCGGAGCCTCGCCGCGGGATGAACCCGCGGCTAACCCTAGCCGAGCCCCCGCCGAGAGGGGCTCACGATCGCCCTAGCGATCGCCGAGGATGCACGCGCATCCCCGTGGGGCTGTTCGGAACAGCCCCGGCGGTGAGTCCGGCGACTCACCGCCACCGCCGAGGAGGGCGGTGCGCCCATCGCACCCGCCGCGGCTGCCCCGCGATCGACCGCACAGTCGATCGCATGCCCCGGCGTCCAGCCGGGCGTCCTCGTGTGGGCCCGCGATCGATGCCCTAGGGCTCGATCGCACCCCTCGGCTCCCAGCCGAGGGTTCCTCTTGAGCTTCGCCGGGGATCTCGAATCCCCGTCCCCGAAGTTCACACATCCCGGATCTTTGTTCATGTATATATTACGATTTATATCACATAAAATCATAGAGAGTGTTGTACGATTTTACCTTTGATCTCGTTGTGCGGAGAAACGAGATTGATTTGAAGACCTTCGGATCTTCCTACGTATTCCATGCACTAGCTTGAACGTCGTGTGGGCGACGATCCTCCAAGCTTATGGATCTCCTTCTCTCTACTTTCTCTCTCTAGAATTATGATCATCAAGTTATGAGAATAGAGAAGACCATGTAGTGCTTTTATAGGCTACGTAGGGGATCTAAAGGAGGTGGAATATTGGGCTTCCAATATTAATGATTAAATTGAGTCCAAGCCCAAATCTATTAATCCATTAATATTAATTATATGATTAATTCCACTATATAAATATAATTGCACTCCCAATATTCACCATATTATATCAAATAATATTCTCTCCGGTAGTATTATTTATTCCATGTGTTTAAGATATAAATATCCATGAATAAAATTAATTTATTGCTTAATTAATTTATTCATCTCTTATATCCGAGACTAGTACCATTCAACTTTAATTATTATGCGGAACAAATCCACTCATGAGGTTTACATAATAATTCCTTATGAACTCATCTCGGGGATATTATCAACCCTTTCTAGGACACATTTTCCCATCAAGAATTCACGGCATGTCATACATAAAATACCGTGACCCAACTTTACCGGTAATTGATCGGTTATTCTAATCAATCAATTCCTTTGGAAAATCAAAGTCACTAATATTAAATGCACACACCCGCAATAATATCAGGGATTAAGAATAAAATACTTAGAGATTTAAATCGATTATCCAAGGCAATCCTAATCGATAAATCTCAAGCGATCTGCTCAATACACCAAGTGTACAAGTATTATAAAATAATCAAGACCAATTATTTTCTCTCTCATACAACGACTATACCGATGGATTAGTTCTTGTCCATCTAGGTCGTGAGCTACTGTTTGATTATATACGAGTGACTGATAGTATGATCTTCCGTGTGACGACGCACACCATACTAAATACAACGTATATAATCCAGAACCATATTTGCATTTATTTAATTATAAATAATTAAAAGCAAACGATTATTCATTGAAATAGATTAAATACTATGAGCGGGAGTTTACGATACTTAAATCTAGACATTAAGTATACAACTCCATCACCCCTCCCACTCGATCGATCCATCCCTTGGGGTCGATCATGGGGTTGATCGATCCCCGGAATCCTCCCTCTCATCGTCTCCTCCGTCACACGTCTTCTCCGGCGGTCGTTTCGGCATCGATCCAACGTAAATAAAATTACAAAATAATTTACAATTATCCGGTATCGATTCTATACATGAAATCGACCTTATACAATTTCCGGAAAAAGTAGAAAGTAATAATAAATCCTAAATTCGGTCAACCCCCAAATTTTTACTATTACAAGCATTCACCACACATAAAACGAATCTCGACATGTCCGAGAGTTTAATAATCAAACCATTACAACAAAATAATTAAACGAATAATTATTACAAGCCATAATAGTCGGAAACCCTGCAAGGTAGAACAATTTATCGCATACACACATGAACTAGAACCAACGCTCTGATACCAATTGTTGGAAATCGATATCCCGGAATCGACGGAATTGCGGAATCACGACTCCGACCGAAATCTCTTCGCCGGAAACCACCGCGAACCACCACGCATGACCGGAGCCCGACCAAAGCACCACGCGGGGAGAACCCACGTGTGCCATAGCCGAGCCCCGCGAGGGGCTCGCGATCGCGGTGGGCGATCGCATGGGGTTGCGCGTGCAACCCACGGGGCTGCTCGTAGCAGCCCCCGGCGGTGAGTCCGGCGACTCACCGCCACCGCATGTGGAGGCGCGGTCCGCCTAGCGGACCGCGATCGGGCCAGCCCCGCGGCTGCCCGGCGATCGAGCCCAGCTCGATCGCATGCCCCGGCGTCCAGTCGGGGCTCCTCCCATGTGCACGCCGGCGATCGTGCCCTAGAGCCGATCGCCACCCTGGGCCCAGCCGAGGTGTTTTGCCTTCGATCCCGGTGGGGCTCGCTTGACCGCCCGCGGTCTGATGATCTCCGATCACCACCGCGCGGTCAAACCCCATCCCCGGGTTCGTCCGTTTCCCGGATCTTCGTTCATATGTATATACGAATTAATTTAAAATCATCGAAGGGGGATCAACGATTTTACCTTTGTTCTCGTTGTGCGGAGAAACGAGATCTTTTGATGACCTTGAGATCTTCCCACGTATTCCTTGCACTAGCTCGAACGTCGGGTGGGCGACGATCCTCCGAACTACATGGATCTCCCTCTCTACTTTCTCTCTCTAGAATTGTGATCTTCAAGTTATGAGAATAGAGAAGACCATGTAGTGCTTTTATAGGCTACGTAGGGGATCTAAAGGATGTGGAATATTGGGCTTCCAATATTAATGATTAAATTGAGTTCAAGCCCAAATCTATTAATCCATTAATATTAATTATATTTATTTTTCACTATATAAATATAATTGCACTCCCAATATTATACCATATTATATCAAATAATATTATCTTTTCGGTAGTATTATTTATTCCGTGTATTTAAGATATAAATATCCATGAATAAAATTAATTTATTGCTAATTAATTTATTCATCTCTTGTATCCGAGAATAGTACAATTCAACTTTAATTATTATGCGGAACAAATCCACCTGCAGGGTTTACATAATAATTCTTTATGAACTCATCTCGGGGATATTATCAAGCCTTATCGGAATACACTTTCCCGTCAAGAATTCACGGCATGTCATATATAAAATACTGTGACCCAACTTTACCGGTAATTGACCCACAATACTAACCGGTCAATTCCTTTGGAAAATCAAAGTCACTAATATTAAATATACACACCCGCAATAATATCGGGGATTAAGAATAAAATACTCTGAGATTTAAATCGATTATCCAAGGCAATCCTAATCGATAAATCTCAAGCGATCCGCCCAATACACCAAGTGTACAAGTATGATAAAATAATTAAAACAAATTATTTTCTCTCTCATACAACGACTATACCGATGAATTGGTCCTTGTCCATCTAGGTCGTGAGCAACTGTTCGATTATATACGAGTAACCGATAGTATGATCTTCCGTGTGACGTCGCACACCATACTAACTACAACGTATATAATCTAGGACTATACTTTGCATATATTTAATTATAAATAATTAAACGCAAATAATTGTTTATTTAATTAAATAGATTAGTGGCAATGGATCAGGAGTTAATATCACTTAAATCTAGACATTAAGTATACAACTCACACTCTCTGTATTTCTTCTTATGTGTGGCGTGTTTTTTTATGATCAGCGATTCTCCCTTACGGTCTCTAGGGCATCAGGATTATATAGGAGTTTAATGGGCTGATGGACAGATGGGCCTGGGCCGTTTGGGCGTAGTCCGTCCAGAGTGTATTATTGCTGGGACTCTTGCTGGTCAAGAAAAGTCCTGGTCTTTAGGGATTCTTTCCTTATCAGCTGACCGGATAAAGATTGGGGGATTAGGCAGAATCCCCCAACTTTCGGAATCTATTACTCTGGTATGCTCGATACTCGCCGTTTGCCCAAAGAAGAGACTTTGCCCAAATGAATATTTCTTTTTCAGCTCTTCCCCTCCCAGGTAAGTGGACCATGCGCGATGCTTGTTACGCGGTTGACTCTTACGCATAGTGATTTTGCCCATAGTGACGATTTTGCCTCACAGTGGCGATTTTGCCTTATTAGACCCTACTGCTTGAGTCACCTCTGCTTCAGAATTCCGCGTTTTCCCAAAGTGAACCATTCATTTGACTTTTCCACACAATCTCCACCTGCTGACATGAATAACTGCATATTTTGCCCAAACACCTAATTGTGCCCTCCCAGACATACTATTGACTCAAACAGGCTCGATTTAAATATAAAAAAATGTTCTAAGATGAGCAAATAAAATGACTCATCAAAGGTGGGATTCAGAATCTTGATTTATTTAATTTCAAACTCCGGATCCCTCAATCTAGACTAATATTTAACTTTAATTTATGGTTTTTTTTAAAATAAATAAATAAATTCTTTTTTTTAAATGATAATTTAGTTTCAAATAATTAGCTTTTAGCTAAATTTAATAAACTTATTATTGGGTATATTTTTTATTAAAATTTAAGTTAAATGTCAAAATAATTAACATAGAAAATATGAGGAAGACTATTCATAAATTAAGAAAAGTAAAAAATAAAATTTGATTTTTTTAAGAACTCTGCAAAGTGATATTTCTATAATTGTATTATTTGTTTGGTTGAAAATATTGAAGGAAATAATTATCACACCTAAAATTATAAGTATATCTTTGAAAGACTATGAAGGGTAATGCATCTTAAAATTTCTTAACTTGTGTGATCTCTGGTCCCAAGTAATTTTCAGTTCGTGAAAATTTATTGTTATAGTATAACTTGCAATGGATTTCACTAATTATGTCGAAAGTTAGAATAATACTCGTGTTTGAATCGCTTGTACATGTCTTGTCACTCTGCTCAAGATATGAGATGGTACAAGAATAGAATATTAACTGAATGTGTGTTTACTCACTCTGCCAATGAAGAAGGAATGGAAAGTATTCGACAAACTAGAACTATCCAGATTTTGTGAATGAATTAAATATTTTGATTTAAAAATAGTTTTTAAGTTATAATTTTAAATATATTCAAAATCATTCTCATATTCCCTGCAGAGAAGTTCATCAATCCAAAATTGAATCGAATCAAATTTAAATCGGATGGGATCGGAATCAAAATCATGGAAATCGTGACTCAAATATTTAATTAGTGTACAAATTATATTTGATTTATAGAACATAATTGTAAATAAATAAAATAATTTACAAATATGACAAATACCATATAATTATATAATTCAGTTCAATTCGGTTTGAAATTAAATTTATGAGTCAAAAATTTTACCAACAAAAATTTTACCGGTTCAGATCCACCTGTAATATTCCAAACTACAATATATTTTTTATGTCCGATTCTAATTATGAACACTCATACTAATACATCAATGCATCCATTTTATTTGTTTTAATTATAATTTCATAAAATCGAATTTTGTATAATTTGATTTTTGTAAGGTGAGATGGTAATATATATTATTAAAATAAATAATATATATATATATATATATATATATATATATATATATAATATTTTAAATTTAGCTATTATAATAATATTTAAATCAAATGTTACGCAATTTGTATTTAATTATTTTTATTTAAAAAAATAAAATAAAAAATATCATATGTAATGTTAATATTAAGTCGTAATATTAAAATATCTTAACATTTTTCTTACAAATATACTTTAAAAATAAAATTAATCATTAAAATTTATACATGAATAACGATAGAATAAAAACTTAATAGAATTATTTGACTCTCGATATTCAATTCAAATTTTCATGCTTCTTAAAAAAATAAGAATACTAACACAATATTACTATATATTATTTCAATATATAAATTACTAATTATGAATACTTTTTAATTTCATATTTACATATATAATTTTTTATTGAATAAATTGATCTTTTTAAAATAATAATTATCGCCTACATATATATTATTCATATTTAATTTTTTTTAATATATTTATTTATAAATTAAACTATTTAAACTAATGTACAAAAAATTAAATGACGTATACATTAATTTTTTTATTAATTTTACTTTACAAAATAAAAGATGTGTTTTTTTAAATCTCTTGTTTTTTTTATTTAATTTTTTTATGGTTTTTTTAATTTATTTTATTTATTAACTATATTGTAGGAAAAATAAATCTATTAAATTTTGCGGAATATTCAATATTTAGAAGGATTATATTAATTTTATTTTTAGAAGATTCTCTGATTTATTTTCCTAATTAATAATTTAATTTAATAATAATTAGAATATTATTTATTTAATTAATGTAAAATTAACACGTGTCATAATTTAATTCGTGGTGTATAGGAAGTCTGGTACACTTGGTGTAACCATATCATCTAAAAAATGGTTCAAATCTAGTTCATCATCGTCAACAACTACAGTAGATATATTCCTGAATTTTGTTTAATTTGTTAAGTCCTTCAAATAATTAAGCCTATCACATTAATTACTATACGAGAGAATTGTAAATAGGATAATTTTTTTCTCGCTTTTGGTCATTTGCACCATTTACTTTAAAATTAGTCGATTAGAACACAAAAATGTAAAAAGACGAAACTGTTCCTCGTCATCCTACCACACCCCACCCACGCCGATCTCCAGCTCCACCACCAATTCCAGCATCATCCGCAACACCTCCACCGGATCAACAACAACGTCGACCACCATTTCTCCAGAACGATGCGCGACCGGAACGACAACGTCAGCAGCGACCACCAGCAGGAAGAGGTGATGCAGCGGCCGCGGGGCGGCCGTCGGGGTCGAAGAACAAGCCGAAGCCCCCGATCGTCATCACGCGGGATTGCGCCAACGTCCCCAGATCCCACGTGATGGAGGTCTTCGGCGGGTGCGACATCGGCAAGAGCGTCTCCGCCTTCGCCACGCGCCGCCAGAGAGTGGTCTGCATCCTCACTGGCAACGACACCGTCACCAACATCACCCTCCTCCAGCCCTCGTCGTCCTCCCTCCTCTCCCTCCACGGAACCTTCGAGATCCTCTCCCTCTTCGGATTCTTCCTCACTCCCCCGCACCCGCCTCTTCCCTCACCGTCTACCTCGCCGGCGGCCAGGGCCAGGTCATGGGGGTTGTTGGGTCAGTCATGATTATGGCAGACTCGTTCTGGAAAGCGGCGTACGAGCTCGTTCTGAGGGAGACAACTATGTTCGCGAGGGGCAAACGATCGGGGCTGCCTTCGGCGTCTCCGGAGGTTTATAAATTCCTAGCAAGGAGAATCTTGTATCGAAATGTCTTGTATTCAAGCGGCGATCTTAGGGTAGGGGCAGTGGACATTAAATGTGTTTTTATGACATTCAGTGTGAAAATCTGACATTCAATGTGTTCTTCTGTTGACGGGGACATCCAGTATAATTTCCGATGACAGCGAACGATGTTCGAGGGGCGGCGAACGATTTCCGAGGTCGGTGATCTAGAATCGAGGGCGGCGATCTAGAATCGAGGGCGGCAAACGATCAACGGCTCCAAGGGGTTATAAAGTCCGAGCAAGGGGGTCTTGTATCGAAATGTATCATATCGAAGCGGCGATCTTAGGGGAGGGGCGACAGACATTCAGTGGGAAAATCTAACATTCAATGTGGTCTTCTGTTGCTATGGACATTCATTGTATTTATGAAACATTCAGTGTGGTATTATAGGGTCTGAGACATTCAATGTAAAAATAATAAATTTAGAGTGGTATTCTAGAGTCTTAGACATTCACTATAAAATCAGGACATTTAGTAAGTTTGGCCTTTAAGAGAGGGGCGCGTGGGCCCATGCGTTGTTGTTTCGTACGATTTTGTGCGAGTTTTTCTTTTAATTTGTACACATTAATTGAGTCGTTTTTGTGATTTTATGATCCTATTCATGTGAGTTTGTGCATATATTGTTATGATTGTGGTTTTGTAGGATTTGGACGAAAATTGAGCAAAAACAAGGAAGAAAAGCACGAATAGGTTTATAGTGGCGCCTATCTTTGCGCAGCGTTGGGAGAATCATCATCCCGACCAATTCAATCTTTGGATCGTCTTCAAATTTACATGGCATGTAGAAAACTTCTTGGGCTACATTATTACCGAAGTAAATCGCAAAATGATATCCGAGGAAGAAGATATCAACCATCAAAGGAAGCAGGAAAATATGGTTTCTACGCGCGCGGGGCCCGTCCGCCGGGGTGACAAAAGTCAGGGCGATTTTCACCCCTCTGGCAACGCGACCGCGGGCTGGGCACCGTCGCGTTCCTGGCCCTCAACGCGCGAGCGGGAGACGCGCCGGCGCGGAGCTAAATTCTGCCCTGCGCGACTTTGGGAGAATTGAATTTCCGGCTTCGTTAACCGTTGGATCGGCCTGAAATTTTGATAGCATCTTCCCAACTTCAACATCTACAACTTCAACGGTTGAATCGACGATTGGCTGAACGAGCAAGTTGAAGTATCTCCTAGAACACACCAACAATGTGCATGGATGAAAATGAAGAGAGGTTAAATGTTGACTTGACTTTGGGGCATTTAAGGGCTTTTTGGTTTTTTTGTATAGGCATGTGGGGAAAATATAAATATTAGGTTGGTGAAAAATCACAATGATCCACTCATCTTCACTAACACCCACCTTTCTCCCATTTCTCTCTCTTTAGATATTTTTAGATCTACTTTTATTTTGAATTTTATCTCCATCATCCATTGTAATTTTGTATTCAAGCATTCGAAGAAGGTTGTTTAGATTGTTTCAAGGAACACATTGATGTAAACAATATTCGATTTGAAGCTTTTTGGTAATATCTCCATTTTCATTGCTTGTTTATGATTTTGATGATGAATGCTTGTGTGATTTTTATGAATATGCTTAGTTAGATTGCATGTTAGGGATTGGGTGATGAGTAATTATGTGTGGGTGATTTATAATTGCATGAATTTGGGGATAATTGATATTTTGACTTGTTGAGGAGATGGATCAAATCCCTCATTCTTGGTATGCTTCTATTGTTTGATTTATACGTTTTAGACCATAATCTATTATCCCCGGGCTAATCGTGGTTACGTATGGCCGGCCTAATCGTGGTATCGTATGGCCTAACTCGATTAATTGTGATTTCCGATTATGAGAGTTTATATGTGTGAAGTGATCTTATATAACCTCGTTTTGATATTTAGACTGGAATCTCGGTTGAGTATGGTCGAAGTTGATCACGAGTTAGTGTAGTTCCACTTAGCATTGTTATTCATGTATTGCATTGAACCCATTTCAATTACTACGACTGATACGAACCTCGTTGGGGATCGAAGAATAGACGAAGAACGAAGAACGAAAACGATAAAGATACCTTGCGGAAGTCCCAAAACATCTGGTTCTAATCCGTAGAATGATTTAGATCAAGATCTAAACCCCAATACGTAATTGAATCAGCCACTCGGGGATGAGGAAGACACACGAACGAAGGGTGGATCGCTTCGTTGATTCGTCGGTTGAATTCTTTGGATAGTCGGGTAGAATTCGAACCTCACAGAGAATTTTAGTAAAACTCACAAAAAGTAATTTTATTTATCAAATCATAATTGTCTTCAAAACATTGAGTTGGGGAGAGCTTTATATAAGCAATACCCTAATTATTAAATAAAAGAAATAAAACAATTAAAATCAAAACAATTAAAAATTGACGCAAATAAAACAAATAAATCAAAACAATTAAAAACTCACTCAAATAAAATAATTAAAATCAAAACAATTAAAAATTTACGCAAATAAAACAATTAAAATCAAAACAATTAAAACTTACGCTAAAAGTCGCCATTGAGCTGAAATTTTCAAAAGTTGTCGGCCGACAGTATATAGTGTCGGCCAACACCAAGCCAAATGCTCGACCAAACTTCGCGGCACCTTCTCGGCACACTCCTGACTCTCGTTCTGATGCCTTCTTCGTCGTCCCGGGTCTTGGATTGCATCATTCCCCTTCTCTTCAAGAGGATTTGTCCTCAAATCCACGTCAATGACAGGCTCTAACACCACTCGCACGAACACACTCGGAACCACGTCAGTCGGATGCTCAGTCCTTAACTTGGTCACCTTGGAATAGGTGACCGGCGAGCCAACAGTTGGCCGAGCGGTTAACCGTATTCCGTTATATAACGATTTATTTCATTAATTAATGAAACTTTTATTAATGGCATATACTATATCTGCTCCCAATGTTGAATCATAGATATAGTCCTGTACAGTTACACATGTTGTATGAATTCGGTTTTGTGGAAACCGAGAGATAATTCTGTTAACGCAACGTAACTGGTCAAACTCAGTTCCTAGTCGATGGGTTACGCCAATAACAAGGATACCCGGTCTTTCCCCCTTGAGACTAGCACTTAGTGTATGTGGGCTAATCTCGAGCCTCGGTGTTGGGACATCGACATACTTGAGTGGGTGCTCACTGTTGATGAGTTCACTGAACCCCCTCTCCCTGGAATCTCTAAGTGGTTATCACTGATCGAGTAGAGAATTCCATAATATAGTTGTACACAATTAATCGTTAAGACCCAGACATCACCGTGACTTCATCAGAGGCTAGCTGTATCGTGACGTGTCTCTGATTCCCTGGAAAGGGAGTAAGTCGAAAAAGGAGACAATGTTCGTGCAGTTCGAAATCTGATGTGAAGTCTGTGCATGGTAGTAGGGGATCTGATCGCTTGATATAGATCATGGATGTCCTGTGTGTTCTGATGGTTCGTAGTCCCGGAATCTCTTGCCAGAGTTGAATAGTGAGGCGATTAGAGAAATGTGTTTCTCTGAATCAATCACGACTGGATTTTACGAAACCTAGAACGTACGCACAATTATCAAACTCAACAAGAGATCTCGATTAACCAATATCTCTAGTTTGATCGGGACATATGTATCGGAGGGATCGTACTGTACGCTATCTATATTACAAGGTTCTTGCAGGCACTTCATTTGTATCTAGGGAATTAGTGAAGCGTGGCTGCTAGACGCTCGTCACTGATTCGTTGGGCACCGACTTGTTCGGAGATTAAATAATATGATTATTAATCTAAAACTCTTGGGAGTAGTTGAAATAAGAACAATATGTTGTTCGAATCACAATATGTTGTGAGCCCACAGATAGTTATACACCTGAACCATTGAGGGTCACATTCTCGTGTAAACCGATCCTTGAATACGATCATGTATTAATTAACTGTTAATTAAGTACATATAGTCGGAGGTCAATATGATTGAATCCGAGATTCATAATTGTGATTATGAGTTGGAAATAATAATGAGCTACAGAAAACGGACACGATGGTGTACACTTTCTATTTTGGGAAATTTCCCGATTTAGCAGTACCCCTGAAATGGGCTTTCCGATTTTGTGAAATTGGAAAATTTTATTTTTATCTCATATTGATGAGAAAATTAAAACGAGAAAGAAAATATAATCGTTATATTTTTCGGAGATGAAATTGATTGTCAATTTTGGAGAAACGTAATGACGGCTAATGTATTGGGCCGGCTAGGGTTAATGGATCCGATCCATTAGGGTTTGAGCCCAACAAGCTCCTTTCTTCACCTATAAAAGGAGTTCCATAGGCATGAGAATAAACACACCAAAGTGAAGAGCTCAAAACCCTAGCCTCACTCTCCTCTCCTCTCTCCCTCTCGTCCGCCCCCTCGGCTCCTCCCTCGGAGGACCGCCGACAACCAGAGCCGCCGCCGGCAGCCGCCTCCCCTCGCCGGAATCCGATTCCGGCACCGTTTTTCCGGCCCGTTTTTCCCGTCGTATTCTCCCTTACGTGTTTCTAGTGCAATACGTAAGTTGGATTACCTATACGAGGTGAAACCTGATTAGACGAGAGACGCCGAAGGAACGCCCGAGCACAGCCCGAATCGCGCCCGTGCGCTCCAGCCGTGACACACGAGTCCAGCCGAGAGCCCCGCCACTCGCTCGGCTCTCCCCGCACACGACCCGTGCCGTCCCCGCGTCGCATCCGCGCGACTTCCGACGAACCTCGTTTCGTCCGATGAATCCCTGAGGTACTTACCATTAAATTTAGATTTAATTGTTTGCGTTAAAGAAAAATTAATTGTGATTAATTTAAATGTCAATTAAATTCAAATTGATTCGAATTAAATAATATGATTATCTTAATTCTCAATTTGACGCTGATTATGTGCACATGTTTACGTAATTAATTATATATGTGTAATTAATTAATTTGATTAATTTAATTGCACAATTCAAGTTGATTAGAATTAAATAATATGATTATGTTAATTGTGTGATGCAAATTAATTATGTGCGGATGTTTACATAAACTCAAGTTGATTAGAATTAAATAATAAGATTATGTTAATTGTCAATTTGACGCAAATTAATTATGTCTGCGTAATTAATTGTAATATATTAATATGATTAATATAATTGTGCTAAAAGTAATATATTAATATGATTAATATAATATATTAATATGATTAATATAGTTGCGTTAAAAGTAATTAATTTATATGATAAATATAATTGTAATATATTAATATGATTAATATAATTGCGCTACAAGTAATATATTAATATGATTAATATAGTTGCGTTAGAAGTAATTAATTTATATGATAAATATAATTGCGCTAGATTTAATTTGTGTAGTATGGGATGCATGAATTAAATATTTAATTATTTGATAATTAAATTAAATGGTGAATTATTGATTCTAATAGATTTGAATTAAATCAATTAATGCATGTAATATTGAAAATATGATTTTCAATAAAATAAAATAAATATAATGTAAAATGTTTACATTAATGAAAAACGGTTTTTCATAAAATTTTTGTTTTACGCTGCATATACATGCACGATCCCAAACAGTGGTATCAGAGCGTAGTTTCTGAAATTGATTAATTGTCTATGAATATAATGGCCTTAAGCATGCTGTTTGTTGAATTGATTGATTTAATGTTGTTTAATTGGGACTTAGTTGTTTCTATTAAGATATTTATTTTTATCTAATAGATTGAAACAATGCCTAATTTGTTATCAAGTAACAATTCAATGTCGAACATGAATGCACCTCGGGGAGTGATTCATCTAGACTTGTTTTTGTTAAAACAAATTAGAGACATCGAGCCATTTGATGGCATGATTCGATGGTCTGCTCGGCTCCCCCATTTATGGGAGATAGGGTCGCTCGCATGATGAATCGCTGGTTAGAAACTTCAAGTTTCACTTACGAGACATCACGTTTTGATTATTAAGATATTAATAAATTGAAATAGAAAGGAAGTATCAATATTTAATTTAGTGAAATTATTTATTGACCAATTACATAATAGATTTAAATATTCGATCAACAAGGTGATAGATTAATTAATTGATTTAATTGTTAAATCAAGTTAATTAATAGAGCACCATTTAATTTGCATACCTCGTTTTAATTGTGATTAAATGCTATGTGAATTATGTGAGATATATATTGTGATATATGTTATGATCGTATGTGCTCGTTAGGATGACCTATAGAGGACATAGTTGTTAAGAATCAACAATCGATCACTCACTTCATTCTCTCCTGAGAATGTATAACGATTATTCTGATGAGATAACAAACCTATACTCCTCCATTCTCTCCCGAGAATGTATATCAAGCCTTAAAGGAGAACCGATGTGTCGTTCTTTTTCCTTTCCTTCTACCGACAATAAATTATGTGAAAGCCACTTACAAGTAGTATGGTATGCCGTGTTAGCGGGGAGTACTGCTTGTGAGTTAAGCTGTAATTTATTGACATAAGATGGAGAGGTGTTAGCTACGATTCTTTTAAATATGTGTGGTCGGATAGATTAACTATGGGCTTACACATGTTTATTGGAGTCCAACTTTCACTTCTCACATCGGTAGGTCGGTCTTGACACATGGTTGACTTTGAAGGGTACGATTAACGTAGTTCATTGTCATGGTGAGGAAAAGTAATCTTTAGGGTCACATAGAGATGTGATTGAAAATGTTTCTACCTTTAGGTGAATGTAATCGGGCTAGATTAACTACGGGTTATATTCACGCTATTGGACCTAAAGCCCAACTAAGGAAAAATAAGTTTTCCCGTCTGTCTGCTAGAGGATAGCGGAATTCGAAAAATTTAGTGGGAGACAATTAAATGATAAAGACCAAACATTTAATTGTAATCATTAATAACGAATTATCTCAATGTTAATCTTCTTAATATTTCTCAGTAATATTCTCTAAGATATCCCGTAACATCGATACTCGACCAATCCAAACTCACTGGCCCAAACCATTTGAATTGGAATCTCAATCTTGTGATTTAAAATGATGAGTGCCTCTATGTACTTGAGAATAGATTATTTGATAATCTCACTCAACCTTTGACTGCTGAGGAATGCCACTTATGAGAAGTGGTGATACGTACCTCGTTGATGGATTGAGCGGAAGAAGAAGAAAACGATAGATTGGATACCTGGCGGATGATCCCAAACCTCTGAATCTGAATCGAGAAATCAATTAAGGACGGAACCCTAACCCCCAACTCGAGATCGATGCAGCAACTCGGAAATCGATGTATGACACACGAACGAAGTATGTATGCTTCGTTGATTCGTCGGGTTGATCTCTTTTGGCACAATCGAAAAGAGAACGAAAAGAGAGAGAGAATAAACTCACGAATTATATTAATTATGATCAAAGTTGTGTTTTAATAACAAGGGTTCCAAGCCTTTATATAGGCTGACCTAAAATATGAAGGAAAAGGAAACAAAACATCAAAATTCGCCAAAAGAGTCGCGACGCTGAAAATCACGATTTCTAAACTCCGTGTCGGCCGACAAGGAATTGTGTCGGCCGACAGTTATCCTGCGTCCGCAGGAAATCCTTCGGTCGCGGTCTCATCCTGCTGTATAGCCGACCCTCTTTCTGAAGGTGTCGGCCGACAGGTCTTGGTGTCGGCCGACACCAAGCCAATTTCTGACCCGAACTTTGCGGCACGTCCTCGGCACTCGTCTGACCTCCGTTCCAGCTTCGTCTTCATGGTTCCAGCTTGAAACTCATCACTTTCCGTTGGTTCGGCCTCCTCGTACTTAATCAGGTTGATAAGGCTTGGCTTCTCCACATCACCGATGGGTTTCTTCAATAGCTCTTGCGCCCAGACTTCTTGGATCATCACCATCAAGCTTGCCTTGAACTTCTTGGCTCTCGAGCGCGTCACTGGTCCAGCTGGAACATGCACCGGGTCTTGTATCATCGACGACTCTTGGGCTGCATCATTCCCCTCCTCTTGAAGAGGATTTCTCCTCAAATCCAAGTCGTCAACTGCATCAAACAAACTCAAGTCAGTAACATTGAAAGTAGCACTAACATTGTACTCACCTGGGAGGTCCAGTTTGTAGGCATTGTCGTTTATACGCTCCAGCACTTGGAATGGTCCATCGCCACGAGGAAGTAACTTCGACCGGCGCTGCAAAGGAAACCTCTCCTTGCGCATATGCAACCACACCCAATCACCAGGCGCAAACACTACTTTGCGACGTCCCTTG
This sequence comes from Euphrasia confusa, assembly GCA_954870475.1. Classification (NCBI taxonomy): domain Eukaryota; kingdom Viridiplantae; phylum Streptophyta; class Magnoliopsida; order Lamiales; family Orobanchaceae; genus Euphrasia; species Euphrasia confusa. The sequence goes on from OX940954.1 coordinate 13,543,796, forward strand.
TTCGCTTGCTCGGCATATTGCTTGGTCCGCCTCTCAATGTTCATCCTCGCCGTCTCGTGTATCTGTTTCACAAAATCAGCCCTTTTCTGGCCATCAAGGTCAGTATGCTCATGCACAGGTAAAGGCGATAAATCTAAAGGCGTCAAAGGATTAAAACCATACACAATTTCAAATGGCGAAAACTTAGTAGCAGAATGAACACATCTATTATAAGCAAACTCAACATGAGGCAAACACTCTTCCCAAGACTTAATGTTCTTTTTAATAATAACACGTAGTAAAGTAGACAAAGTCATATTTACTACCTCAGTTTGACCATCAGTCTGGGGATGACAAGTAGTAGAGAATAGCAATTTCGTACCTAGCTTACACCACAATGTCTTCAAAAAATAACTAAGAAACTTAGAATCCCTGTCCGACACAATAGTCCTAGGCATGCCATGTAGTCTAACAATCTCCCTAAAGAATAAACCAGCCACATGTGATGCATCATCAATTTTATGACATGGAATGAAATGAGCCATCTTAGAGAAACGATCAACTACCACAAAGATAGAATCACTACCTCGCTTAGTCCTAGGTAATCCCATCACAAAATCCATAGAAATATCAATCCAAGGTGATGCAGGAATAGGCAAAGGCGTATACAAACCATGGGCACTAACTCTAGACTTAGCCTGTTTACATGTAAGACAACGACCACATATTCTCTCAACATCACGTTTCATATGAGGCCAAAAGAAATGCTCATGCAACACAGATAAAGTCTTAGCAATTCCAAAATGTCCCATTAATCCCCCACCATGAGATTCAAGCAACAATAAATCACGTAAAGAGCATCTAGGCACACACAGTTTATTTTTCCGAAACAGAAAGTCATCATGCCTAAAATAATCTCCACTAGCAGATTGTTCACATGCTTTAAAAATCTCACCAAAATCATCATCATGCTCATATAGACCTTTAATATGCTCAAACCCAAGTAACTTAGCATCTAAAGTCGAAATTAGAGCATACCTCCGAGAAAGGGCATCAGCCACCACATTCTCCTTACCTTGCTTGTATTTGATGACGTATGGAAACGTCTCAATGAACTCCATCCACCTAGCATGGCGCTTGTTCAGCTTGTTCTGACCCTTGAGGTGCTTCAACGACTCATGGTCGGTGTGAATAATGAACTCCCGGGGCCATAGATAGTGCTGCCACGTCTGAAGAGCTCTCACCAGGGCATACAACTCCTTGTCATACGTCGGATAGTTCAAAGTAGCTCCATTGAGCTTCTCGCTGAAGTAGGCTATCGGACGTCGTTCTTGCATCAACACTGCACCAATACCAATTCCAGAAGCATCACATTCAATCTCAAAAGATTTAGAAAAGTTAGGAAGAGATAATACCGGGGCGTGTGTAAACTTGTCCTTCAAATTCTGAAAAGCTTCGTCTTGTGCCTTTCCCCACTTGAACTCCACGTTCTTCTTGATCACGGCGGTTAAAGGTGCCGCCATGCTGCTGAAATTAGGCACAAACCGTCGATAGAAGCTGGCCAGACCATGGAAACTCCGCACATCTCCAATGTTCTTTGGCGTTGGCCACTCCTGGATAGCTCGTATCTTTTCCTCGTCAACTTGTACACCCTGTGCACTGACAACAAAACCAAGGAAAACGACCCTATCCGTGCTAAAGATGCACTTCTTACGGTTAGCATATAATTTCTCCTGCCTAAGTGCAATCAAAACCATCCTCAAATGAACCACATGCTCATCATGATTTTTGCTATATACTAAGATATCATCAAAGTACACAACAACAAATTTACCAATAAACGCACGCAAGACATGATTCATAAGACGCATAAAAGTACTAGGTGCATTAGTAAGTCCAAAAGGCATAACTAACCACTCATATAAGCCAAGTTTTGTTTTGAAAGCAGTTTTCCATTCATCTCCTTCTTTAATCCTAATTTGATGGTACCCACTACGTAAATCAATTTTTGAAAACACGCAGGAACCACATAACTCATCAAGCATGTCATCTAGTCTAGGTATAGGATGTCGATACTTTACCGTGATGTTATTGATAGCTCGGCAGTCGCAACACATCCTCATCGATCCATCCTTCTTGGGTACGAGAAGTACAGGTACCGCACAAGGACTCAGACTCTCCTTCACGTGCCCTTTGGTCAACAACTCGCCAATCTGCTTCTCCAACTCCTTTGTTTCCTCCGGGTTGGTGCGGTAAGCTAGGCGGTTTGGTAGCACAGCTCCGGGCACAAAGTCGATCTGATGCTCTATCCCTCGGATGGGTGGTAGACCAGGTGGTGTATCCTCCGGGAAAACATCATCGAACTCCTGCAAAACAAACTCAATAGAAGGGGGTAGAGGGGGTAGATCGTTAGTAATAACCAAGTTCCCCTTCCACAATAGCACGAACATCTCCCTCTTCTCATTCACCGCTTCTTTCACATCACTAGCCCTTGCAAGGTAGGCTCTGTGAAGCAAAGCATTCTCCTTTGTGTGTAAGGACTGCTCTGTAGTAGATGCCTTGTCTGCCTCCTTTTGTAACTGCACTTGATCCTCGTAAATTTGTTTAGGAGTGAGAGGAACAAGTGATACCTTTTTACCGTTGTACTCAAACGAATACTTGTTGGTGAAGCCGTCGTGTGTGGCTCTCCTATCGAACTGCCACGGTCGTCCCAATAATATGTGACTCGCTTGCATAGGAATGACGTCACACAGCACTTCATCCTCGTACTTCCCAATGCGGAAAGGTACCTTCACTTGCTTGGTCACCCTGATTATACCGCAATCATTCAACCACTGCAGACGGTATGGCTTTGGATGCTTCACCTCTGGTAACTCCAATCTCTGCACCATGGTTGCACTCACCACGTTCGTACAACTACCACTATCAATGATCACACTACACACCTTATCCTTCACATGGAATCTCGTGTGAAAAAGGTTCTCCCGCTGCTCCCTCTCCTCGGGCTGTGTATGTGCACTCAAGACTCTCCTAGCTACAAACAGGTTACCCTCGATGGCTAGGATCTCCTCCTCCTCCTCGGAATCCACAGCATCTGTAGGTGTCGGCTCCTCGCCTTCACCATCAGTCACGACTTCTCCGTCGTCTCTACAGATCATGAGTAAACTGTTAGGACACTCACTCATAATGTGCCCAAATCCCTGACATTTGAAGCACTTCTTGTCTCGGTTGCGACTATCAGGATTTGACGGTCTGACCTGAGTCGCTGAACTTGCACCCTCCGAACGACCCTTAAAGAAGGTCTTCTTCTCGTCTCGAGGTGGAACCTCTCTCTTCCATTGGTTCTCTTTAGGTGTAGAACCACTCGGACCTTGGGACGATCTCCAAGAAGACGGAGTCGGCTTTGCACTGCTAAAACTGCCCCTCCTCTTGTGCTGATTCTCAATCTTGATTGCCATGTGAACCATATCCTCCAGCTCGACGTATGGTTGCAACTCGACTGCATTACGAATCTCCCAATTCAGCCCAGCCAAGAACCGAGCCATGGTAGCTTCCCTATCCTCCTCAACGTTGGCCCGAATCATTGCCACCTCCATCTCCTTAAAGTACTCATCTACGCTCTTCGTTCCTTGTCGTAGATTCTGTAGCTTGATGTACAACTCCCGGTAGTAGTGAGAAGGTACAAATCTCTTCCGCATCACAGATTTCATCGCGGCCCATGTTTCAATAGGCTGCTCATAGTTCCTCCTCCTACTGGCAACCAGCTGATCCCACCAAACCAAGGCATAGTCAGAAAATTCGATTGCTGCCAATTTCACCTTCTTGAGCTCTGAGTAGTTGTGGCAATCAAACATCATCTCGACCTTTCTCTCCCATTCGATGTACAACTCTGGATCGTTCTTCCCCATGAATGTAGGAACAGTCATCTTGATGGTGCTCAAATTGTTATCCATTTCTTCAGCCTCATCGTCCTCGGGGTTGGCATCCCTATTACGTCCATTCTGACGATGCTGATCATTTCGACCGACGTTACGCCATGCTACCCTCCGATTCTCTGGATTCTCTCGACGAGATTTTTCCTCTAGGGCAAGTAGGCGGTCATGTACCACATTCATCTCGGTGTGTAAGAGCCTTTCCATCCGCCTATAATTCTCATCCAACATGGCTTGAAATTGGGCGTTGTTATTAGATCCCTCAGCTGTCCCCTTATTTTTCGTATCTTCAGACATACCTGCACAGAAAACGTTAGTAATAAAAGCAATAAAGTAAAAGAAAACCTCACCACCTCAAAAACGCTCGTGTATCACACTCAAGATGGGATTCACTCAGCACTCGTGTTTCACTCAGGTATGGCTTTTTTCACTCTAATATCCTCACACACTCTGCCTTTTACCACTCAAATTCTCCCTCAATATAACGAACTCCGCGATCTACCAGACGAGATCAGAACCGACAAAATCCCCAAAAACACACAATACGACGTAGAAAGGAACAAAAATCGAAAAATATTGGAACGAAAAAATACGATAGTACCAAATTGGCTCAAAACGATGCCGGAAAACTCAGAAATTACTCATAAAAATATGGTCGAAGAAAATTTTTCCCGCCAAAATACTCTTTTTTTTTTTTTTTTAATTGCTGAGTATTCGACTCACGACCAGGAACGAGACTCTCAAAAAAAAAATCGCGAAAATCGGACTAGAAATAATTTTTATAGATTTTTTTTTTTTTTTTTGTGCTTACGGATGAAGGAAATCCGATTCAGCAAGAAGAAAAGAAATACGGAAAGAAAGAAGAATCGAGGTCACGTAATCAGAAATTAGAAACCCTAGCCTGGGCTCTGATACCAGATGATACGTACCTCGTTGATGGATTGAGCGGAAGAAGAAGAAAACGATAGATTGGATACCTGACGGATGATCCCAAACCTCTGAATCTGAAATCGAGAAATCAATTAAGGACGGAACCCTAACCCCCAACTCGAGATCGATGCAGCAACTCGGAAATCGATGTATGACACACGAACGAAGTATGTATGCTTCGTTGATTCGTCGGGTTGATCTCTTTTGGCACAATCGAAAAGAGAACGAAAAGAGAGAGAGAATAAACTCACGAATTATATTAATTATGATCAAAGTTGTGTTTTAATAACAAGGGTTCCAAGCCTTTATATAGGCTGACCTAAAATATGAAGGAAAAGGAAACAAAACATCAAAATTCGCCAAAAGAGTCGCGACGCTGAAAATCACGATTTCTAAACTCCGTGTCGGCCGACAAGGAATTGTGTCGGCCGACAGTTATCCTGCGTCCGCAGGAAATCCTTCGGTCGCGGTCTCATCCTGCTGTATAGCCGACCCTCTTTCTGAAGGTGTCGGCCGACAGGTCTTGGTGTCGGCCGACACCAAGCCAATTTCTGACCCGAACTTTGCGGCGCGTCCTCGGCACTCGTCTGACCTCCGTTCCAGCTTCGTCTTCATGGTTTCAGCTTGAAACTCATCACTTTCCGTTGGTTCGGCCTCCTCGTACTTAATCAGGTTGATAAGGCTTGGCTTCTCCACATCACCGATGGGTTTCTTCAATAGCTCTTGCACCCAGACTTCTTGGATCATCACCATCAAGCTTGCCTTGAACTTCTTGGCTCTCGAGCGCGTCACTGGTCCAGCTGGAACATGCACCGGGTCTTGTATCATCGACGACTCTTGGGCTGCATCAAGTGGATTTCTAGTTCTTATGATTCGTTCATTATGAACTACAACATGAACAAAGCTCGATCCTTCAATGGATAAGTTGTTCAAGATGTTGATCAAAGAGTCAACCATCAATACGAGAAATTTGTTCTCATTATTGCTTCTTCATGAAAGAAGTGTTCTTCTTGAAGAAAATGACGGAAATGGTTTCCGGTCTAAGTGTAAAGATGGATAAAGGTGATACTAGAAGGGCGACTAAGAACAAGGTCAACAAATGAGTTGATGACGCTTGCCATCGTTGTGTGAATAAAGGCCATATGGCCATAACTGCTAAAATACCTTAGGAAGAAACGTTCTGACAAAGGTTCGTATTGGGTTATAGTTATTCTATTGTTTTGAACAATTGATTATTTGTTTCGTCTAAATTTAGAAACCTGCTGTTAATAGAAATGTTCTATTATTAGATCTTACTTCTATATTTGATATAGAAGGTAAAGGTTTTGCAAATATGATTTGCTAAAGACGATTAAACAAATAAACAAGAATGAACTAAACCCAAATATCAGCAATAGATATAAGTCAAAACCCCGCACAACTTTAGCACGCTAGTTGAGTGTGTTGAAGGTCTATTGGATTTGATCCAAACAGAGATGTGTGATCCACTAATGTGTTAGTGTTAGGGGTGGTTTTCAACTACCTAATGTACTTATGAAGTACACGTCTCTAATTTTGAAATGTTCAATAATTTTAGACATCGAAGTAGGAAATCAACTTGGTTGCTATATTTAGAAATTACGATATGATCGTGGTTATAAATATTTAAGCACCAAGCTTATTGACTATCTAAAAGAGAATACGATTCTCTAGCAATGGACTCCGTCTGGAACTCCTTAATTGTATTGAGTGTCCGAATGTTGGAATCAAACTTTGTTTGACATGGTTCGATCCACAAAGGGGTTCACCAAATTTCGACAAAATTGTAAAAGTCTTGCACTTTTGACAGTCGTCCATTTGCTGAATAGTGTTACCACCAAAGCAGTTAAAACCACACCATATGAACTTGGGCACTCCCGTATCCTGCTTGCGTGAAGCGGCTAGTGGGAGATAAGTTGGATAGTAGATCCGGCTTATGCCATTTTGTGGAGTATCCTGAACATTCACAAGGATACCTGTTCTACTATATTTCTAAAACAAAATGTTTGTCTAAAGAAATGTTGCCTTCTTAGCGAAGAAGTTCTATTCGATAGAAAAGGCAATATAGTAAATCTCGAAATAGTTCGAGAATATGAACCACACTATGAAGTTCAAACACAAGTACTTGTAGATGAACCAATTCAACAAACCACTAATATACCACTTCATCTATCGGTTCATAAATCCGAAAGTGTTCGGAAGGTACCTGGTAGACTGTTCCAACTTGATAATGATCAAGATAAAGTTGGCTATGGATATGATCCAATAAACTTCAACTGATTCGTATTGGATACGAATATGGGACATTGGCTTATTGCCATGAAATTCATAATGGACTGTATGTACTCTAACAAAGTTTGACCTTGGTAGATCCACCAAAGGGAATCGTTCCCAAAGGCTGCATATTGATCTATTAATTATGACGTGAGAGTATATATAGAAAGGTGTGACCTTTAAAGCAAGGATGATGGCGAAAGAAGTTACTCAAAGACAATGTATTGTTTATGATGTAATCTTTCCATCAATCGCTGTGCTTAAGTCCATTACAATTTTGCTGGCCATTTCTGCATAGTACGACTATGAGATATGGAAAATAATATGAAGTCTACTTTCCTTGAATGTGATATTATGGAAGAGTTGTAGCGCAGCCGGAAGGCTTCATATTTTCTGGAAAGGAGCAAAAGGTTTGCATACTCCAGCGATCCATTTATGGATTGAAACGAGCATCCCTAAAATGGAACATGTGTTTTAAATACAATAGTCAAAGCATTGACTTGGTATAAAACTTGAAGGTACCTTGTATTCAAGAAGGTTAGTGGGAGCGCAGTGAAATTTAAGTGTTGTACGTTGATGACATACTAATCATAGGGATGATTGAGTGATGTTGCAATCAACGAAAGCACGGTTGTCCACACGTTTCTCGAATAAAGGATTTGAGGAGAGGCATCCTACGTATTGTGATACGTCACTATAGATATAGATCTAGAAGAATGCAAAATCTTCTCAATCCTTGTACATAGAAACTGTTTCTGAAATGGTTTAGCATGGAAGAATCCTGAAGAGATTCTTGCCAATGTCCCATGGGGTTCATCTCTCGAAATTCGTGTGACTGTAATGTTGATGGAATTCGAGGAGATGAAATGGACAACACATATATCTCCGCACTAGGGAGCATTATGTATGGCATGCTGTGTACTAGACGTGATATTATAAATGTTGTGAGTGTCACAAGTGAATATCAGTCGAACCCAAGACCGGCTTATTTGAAGTCGTGAAGGACGAAATCCTTGAGCACTAGCAATCAAAAGCATTAAGGAATTGTTCTTAGTCTATGGGAGGTCCGAGTTGAATTTAGAGGTACTTACGAACTCTAGTTTTCAACCGGATGTGGATGACTAAAAGTCGATATCGGGATTCATATTCGAGCTTAGAGGTGGTGTCGTATGCTGGAATGGTTCCTGCAACGACTAATGATTCTACCACGAGAACCTGAATATGTTGCAGCATCTAAAGCTGTAAAAGAGACTGTTTTGGACACGGAACTTTATCCAAATGTTAGTTATAATTCCGGACGCAAATAATCAAGTAACTTGTACTGTGATTATACGGTGTCCTGTAGCAATGCTAAGGAACCGAGATCTCATCAGAAGTCCAAACATGTACTAGAGATAATATCATGTGATCTAAGAGATCAATGACAGAGGTGACGTCTGAGTCGAGAGTGTCACTTCGGAAGATAACTTTGTAGATCCCTGTACCAGGCCTTTATCTGAATATGTTCGCGAGAAACATCGAGAGTCGATGGGACTAAGATTCATGGATAGTTGGCTCTAGGTCAAGTGCGAGATTGTTGGAATAGGTGACCGGCGAGCCAACGGTTGGCCGAGCGGTTAACCGTATTCCGTTATATAACGATTTATTTCATTAATTAATGAAACCTTTATTAATGGCATATACTATATCTGCTCCCAATGTTGAATCTGTTGGAGTAGTATACTTAATGTCTAGATTTGAGTATTCTGAACTCCTTGTACACTTTCATTTACCTATTAATAACGAACATTCATTTGCTTTTAATTATTGTTAATTAAATATATGCAAATTATAGTCCTGGATTATAAACGTTGTAGTTAGTATGGTGTGCGACGTCACACAGAAGATCATACTATCGGTTACTCGTATTTAATCGAACAGTTGCTCACGACCTAGATGGACACGAACCAATCCATCGGTATAGTCGTTGTGTGAGAGAGAAAATAATTTGTCTTAATTATTTTATCACACTTGTACACTTGGTGTATTGAGCGGATCGAATGAGACTCGTCAATTAGGTTTGCTCGGCGATAATTGATTTGAGACTCAGTGTATTTTATTCTTAATCCCCGATACAATTGCGGGTGTGTATATTTAATATATGTGACTTTGATTTTCCAAAGGAATTAACCGATTTAATTATTGGGTTGATTACCGGTTAAGTTGGGTCACTATATTTTATATATGGCATGCCGTGAATTCTTGAAGGGACAGTGTATCCCGAAAGGGTTGATAATATCCCCGAGATGAGCTCATAAGGATTTATTATGTAAACCTCGCGAGTGGATTTCTACCCGCATAATAAATAAGGTTGAGTGGTACTATTCTCGGATATAAGAGATGAATAAATTTATTAAGCAATAAATAAATTTTATTCATGGATATTTAAATCTTAAATACACGGAATAAATAATACTACCGGAGAAATATTATTTGGATATAATATGGTTTAATATTGAGAGTGCAATTAATTTATATAGTGGAAAATAAATTAATTAATATTAATGGGAGATTAATAGATTTGGGCTTGGGCTCAATTTAATCATTAATATTGGAAGCCCAATATTCCACCTCCTTAAGATCCCCTACGTAGCCTATAAAAGCACTACATGGTCTTCTCTATTCTCATAAGTTGAAGATCATAATTCTTCTAGAGAGAGAAAGTAGAGAGAGAAGTAGATCCATAGAGCTTGGAGGATCGTCGCCCACCCGACGTTCAAGCTAGTGCAAGGAATACGTGGGAAGATTCAAAGGTCATCTTGATTTCGTTTCTCCAAACAACGAATCGAAAGGTACAATATCTAAACGCCCTTGATATTATTCGATTTGGTTTATCGAGAATACCGTAGAACGAAGATCCAAAAGGATCGAACCAAGATTAGACGAACGACCACGCGGTGGTGGCGAAGCCACCGGACCGCGTAGGGATCGCCCGCCTAGGGTTCGGCGTGGGCATGGGAGGATCCCCGGCTGGACGCCGGGGCGCGATCGATCAAACGATCGATCGCGGGCAGCTGCTGGGCACGACGGCCCAGCTGGACGCGGGCCACCACCAGGCGGCGGCGAGTCGCCGGACTCGCCGCGGGGGCTGCTGGGCAGCCCCTCCCCGATCGATCGCTCCATGCGATCGATCCCCTCGATCGCGCGAACCCCGCGTGCGGGGGTTCGGGATGGGCGCGCACGCGACTTCGGTCGTGTTGTGCGTTCGGCTCGTACTCCGGCTCGTACGTGGTGTTCGTGTGATCTCCGGCGATAGGTTTTTGATCGGGTTATTATTTTCCGCAAATTTTAATATCCCGGGATATCGAATTCCAACAGAATCATAGATATAGTCCTGTACAGTTACACATGTTGTATGAATTCGGTTTTGTGGAAACCGAGAGATAATTCTCTGGTCAAACTCAGTTCCTAGTCGATGGGTTACGCCAATAACAAGGATACCCGGCCTTTCCCCCTTGAGACTAGCACTTAGTGTATGTGGGCTAATCTCGACCCTCGGTGTTGGGACATCGACATACTTGAGTGGGTGCTCACTGTTGATGAGTTCACTGAACCCCCTCTCCCTGGAATCTCTAAGTGGTTATCACTGATCGAGTAGAGAATTCCATAATATAGTTGTACACAATTAATCCTTAAGACCCAGACATCACCGTGACTTCATCAGAGGCTAGCTGTATCGTGACGTGTCTCTGATTCCCTGGAAAGGGAGTAAGTCGAAAAAGGAGACAATGTTCGTGCAGTTCGAAATCTGATGTGAAGTCTGTGCATGGTGGTAGGGGATCTGATCGCTTGATATAGATCATGGATGTCCTGTGTGTTCTGATGGTTCGTAGTCCCGGAATCTCTGGCCAGAGTTGAATAGTGAGGTGATTAGAGAAATGTGTTTCTCTGAATCAATCACGACTGGATTTTACGAAACCTAGAACGTACGCACAGTTATCAAACTCAACAAGAGATCTCGATTAACCAATATCTCTAGTTTGATCGGGACATATGTATCGGAGGGATCGTACTGTACGCTAACTATATTACAAGGTTCTTGCAGGCACTTCATTTGTATCTAGGGAATTAGTGAAGCGTGGCTGCTAGACGCTCGTCACTGATTCGTTGGGCACCGACTTGTTCGGAGATTAAATAATATGATTATTAATCTAAAACTCTTGGGAGTAGTTGAAATAAGAACAATATGTTGTTCGAATCACAATATGTTGTGAGCCCACGGCTAGTTATACACCTGAACCATTGAGGGTCACATTCTCGTGTAAACCGATCCTTGAATACGATCATGTATTAATTAACTGTTAATTAAGTACATATAGTCGGAGGTCAATATGATTGAATCCGAGATTCATAATTGTGATTATGAGTTGGAAATAATAATGAGCTAAAGAAAACGGACACGATGGTGTACACTTTCTATTTTGGAAAATTTCCCGATTTAGCAGTACCCCTGAAATGGGCTTTCCGATTTTGTGAAATTGGAAAATTTTATTTTTATCTCATATTGATGAGAAAATTAAAACGAGAAAGAAAATATAATCGTTATATTTTTCGGAGATGAAATTGATTGTCAATTTTGGAGAAACGTAATGACGGCTAATGTATTGGGCCGGCTAGGGTTAATGGATCCGATCCATTAGGGTTTGAGCCCAACAAGCTCCTTTCTTCACCTATAAAAGGAGCTCCATGAGAATAAACACAGTGAAGAGCTCAAAACCCTAGCCTCACTTTCTCTCCTCTCCTCTCTCCCTCTCGTCCGCCCCCTCGGCTCCTCCCTCGGAGGACCGCCGACAACCAGAGCCGCCGCCGGCAGCCGCCTCCCCTCGCCGGAATCCGATTCCGGCACCGTTTTTCCGGCCCGTTTTTCCCGTCGTATTCTCCCTTACGTGTTTCTAGTGCAATACGTAAGTTGGATTACCTATACGAGGTGAAACCTGATTAGACGAGAGACGCCGAAGGAACGCCCGAGCACAGCCCGAGTCGCGCCCGTGCGCTCTAGCCGTGACACACGAGTCCATCCGAGAGCCCCGCCACTCGCTCGGCTCTCCCCGCACACGACCCGTGCCGTCCCCGCGTCGCATCCGCGCGACTTCCGACGAACCTCGTTTCGTCCGATGAATCCCTGAGGTACTTACAATTAAATTTAGATTTAATTGTTTGCGTTAAATGTTTGCGCTATGGGATTTTTAATTGATAAAGAAAAATTAATTGTGATTAATTTAAATGTCAATTAAATTCAAATTGATTCGAATTAAATAATATGATTATCTTAATTGTCAATTTGACGCTGATTATGTGCACATGTTTACGTAATTAATTATATATGTGTAATTAATTAATTTAATTAATTTAATTGCACAATTCAAGTTAATTAGAATTAAATAATATGATTATATATGTGTAATTAATTAATTTAATTAATTTAATTGCACAATTCAAGTTAATTAGAATTAAATAATATGATTATGTTAATTGTCAATCTGATGCAAATTAATTATGTGTGGATGTTTACATAAACTCAAGTTGATTAGAATTAAATAATAAGATTATGTTAATTGTCAATTTGACGCAAATTAATTATGTCTACGTAATTAATTGTAATATATTAATATGATTAATATAATTGCGCTACAAGTAATATATTAATATGATTAATATAATGTCTGCGTAATTAATTGTAATATATTAATATGATTAATATAATTGCGCTACAAGTAATATATTAATATGATTAATATAGTTGCGCTAGAAGTAATTAATTTATATGATAAATATAATTGCGCTAGATTTAATTTGTGTAGTATGGGATACATGAATTAAATATTTAATTATTTGATAATTAAATTAAATGGTGAATTATTGATTCTAATAGATTTGAATTAAATCAATTAATGCATGTAATATTGAAAATATGATTTTCAATAAAATAAAATAAATATAATGTAAAATGTAAAATTTTTGTTTTCCGCTGCGTATACATGCACGATCCCCAACACAGTTGACACGACTTAGGGTGCTTCACCCCGGGTAACTCCAACTGCGGATCCACGGTTGCACCTACCATCTTTGAGCAACCACTCTCGTAAGGGGGGTCCTCGGACTCCACCAGTTCCTCATTCTTGGAATCCACCGAATCCTCCTCCTCAGATTCCACTGAAGGCGAATCTTCCTCGGACTCCACTGAAATCGACTCTTCTTCGGACTCCACCGAAGCCGACGGTTCTGGCTTCTCGCCCTCATCAACAGTCTTCACCTGTTCGTCATTACGCATTAGATGAATCAAGGACTCTAACAGTAGCCCCACCTTGTTCCACCTTTCGTCAACCTCAGGCATTCTGCAAAAGCGTTAGAAACAAAAGCAAAAGAATCCTCACCACTCTCGTGTATCACTCAATATGGTAAGTCACTCAACTCTCGTGCTTCACTCAAATTTGGAATTCTCTCAGAGATCGTATTTTCTCTCACTTTCTCTCCCAAGAATCGAACTCCCGGTCTACCAGTCGAATTCAACTCCAACAAAATCCAGGAATGAACAGGTGATTATATTGTTGAACGAACGATGAACAACAAGAAAAGAATAATCGAGAACAATTTTATTTTTATTTTTATTTTACTTTTTTTGTAAACTCGGATGAACAGTAACTGTTCGGATGAACAGTAATTTCAAAAATAATTTTTTTTTTTAAAGATAAGAAGAAACAAATACGAAAGAAGAAGAAACGAAAGAAAGAAAAAATAAGAAACGAAAGAAAACGAGTCTACGTATTCAGAAAACAAAGAACCCTAACCTGGGCTCTGATACCTAATGATACGAACCTCGTTGGGGATCGAAGGATAGACGAAGAACGAAGAACGAAAACGTCTACGTATTCAGAAAACAAAGAACCCTAACCTGGGCTCTGATACCAAATGATACGAACCTCGTTGGGGATCGAAGAATAGACGAAGAACGAAGAACGAAAACGATAAAGATACCTTGCGGAAGTCCCAAAACCTCTGGTTCTAATCCGTAGAATGATTTAGATCAAGATCTAAACCTCGTAATTGAATCAGCAACTCGGTTCTAATCCGTAGAATGATTTAGATCAAGATCTAAACCTCGTAATTGAATCAGCAACTCGGGGATGAGGCTCGGGGATGAGAAAGACACACGAACGAAGTGTGGATCGCTTAGTTGAATTCTTTGGATAGTCGGGTAGAATTCGAATACCAGAGAGAATTTTAGTAAAACTCACAAAAATTAATTTTATTTATCAAATCATAATTGTTTTCGAAACATTGCGTTGGGAGCTTTATATAAGGAATACCTTAATTATTAAATAAAAGAAATAAAATAATTAAAATCAAAACAATTAAAAACTGACGAAAATAAAACAAATAAATCAAAACAATTAAAAACTCACGCAAATAAAATAATTAAAATCAAAACAATTAAAAATTGACGCAAATAAAACAATTAAAATCAAAACAATTAAATTTTCAAAAGCTGTCGGCCGACAGTATATGGTGTCGGCCGACACCAAGCCAAATGCTCGACCGAACTTCGCGGCACCTTCTCGGCACACTCCTGACTCTCGTTCTGATGCCTTCTTCGTCGTCCCGGGTCTTGGATTGCATCAACGACCTCATTCCCTAACGTTCCACTCACTTGATCATTTGCATTTTAAGTAGTTTATTATTTATTAGTCTTTGCAGGCTACATTTTATTTTAATTCACTCTTTAACTTTCACTCTTACAAAACATCTCCTTTCCTTTCGTTGCTTGTTTCTTTTTCTTACTTTCTTTTGCACTCGAGCAAGATAAATTCTCTTGAGACGACACACAAGGCTGATAGTATTGTTCCTCTCGAGAACGACACACGGGTTTTAAAACGAGACATCACACATTTTAGCAAAACAGTTGCGCGTGGGTTTGCTGAAAGACAAGACGCGTGAAGGCGGAGACATTTTTTTCCTCACATAATTTTAAAAAAAATGCCCCCAAAATTATTTAATACTTTAAGAAAAAATGACATTTTGGATATTTAATGGTTCACACATTCTCTGAAAACCCCCAATTTTTCCTTAATATATTAATTAATTGATCTCAACTCTAAACTTTGTATTGGTCTTTTCCGGAAAGTAATACTCCATAGTGGGAATACCGGATTCAGGACCACCTCATAAAATAAATAAGTTCTGAGGCCCTGTCCATAAAAGTAGAAGTTTATTAGGCAATTGAGTTGGAAAAGTCTACACTGCCCTCGCTGTTTAACAAATGAATATAAATTAAATATGTAATTTAAATAGAATTTCTGTTTTAAAAATTAATAATAAAACTCCAATACAATTTCAGACCATCCACGGTTAAAGTACGCCGTTAGACTATGCACGATAATAAGACACTGTGAGACCATCCACGATAAATGGACACCGTGAGGACATCCACGATAATCGAACACCGTGAGTTCATCCACGATAAAGAGAGACCGTGTGACCATCTACGATAAATGAACACCGGGAGAAAATCCACGATAATCGCACGCCGTGAGACAGTACATGATAACTGGACACCGTGTGCTCATCCACAATAGTCGCACGCCATGAGACAAATCTCGATAAATGGACACCGTGATACAATATACGATACTAAGACAACGTGACACCATTCACGATAATCGTACGCAGTGAGTTCAATAACGATAAATAGACACCGTGAAAAAATACACGATAACTGGACACCGTGATCCCAACCATGATAATCCTACGCCGTGAGTTTATTAACGATAAATAGACACCGTGTGAACACCCACAATAAATTTACATCGTGAAACCACCATATACGATAAGTGGACATCGTGAGCTAATCCACGATAATCGCTCGCCGTGTGACCATCCATGAATACCGTAAGACAAAATGATAATCATACGCCGTGAGACCAGACACAATAAATAGACACCGTAGTACCATACACGATAATTAAAAGCGACTGTGTGATAAATTTGAACGAGAATCTCAAAAAGATAAACCCTAAAACTTGAGAAAAATTGACGGATCAAAACTCTAAACCCTAAACACTATCGGTCAGCGCTATACAAAAAAACTGAATGAAAAAAAAAATAACATCACATCAGTGAATCTCCTCTTTGGACATCTGGTCAGCAACAAAGGTTTTTGAGACTCGACCAGACTGGTGATTTCAACGGAGACAAGGAGATTAGGCTACATGCACACTCCGAATCGAATGTGAAGAAGGTGACGGATATATATACGGAGGTTTTGGAAACTCGTGTATCTCGTCAGGTTTTCAACAGGAATGCAAAGAAGGTTACTGACCAATACCACTCGATACTGTAATGTAACTGTGAAATTCGAAAAAGTGAGGTGATAACTGATCCATGTAGGCTGTAGCCTAAGGAGCTTAGGCTACATGCACTCCGAATCATATGTGAAGAAAATGATCCAGGCAAATGATGGTTTTATTTTTGAGGCTCGTGTATGACGATTCACGATACAGTAATGCAACTAATCGTATTTATAGGCTTAATATTGGGATCTAATTTAAGTCATCCAACAACCCGGATTTCAATTGTTCCACGAAACGATTCAACTGCCAACTACGCTTATTAATTACTCGTATTAATAAAATTAATAGTAAATCAACCCATCCAACGCTCCATATCCATTAATATGATATGACCATTCAATTCAGGGAATTGATGCATCTCTGTTCTGAGTCAAACCACCGCCGGACTTCAATCGTTGCACGAAACGTCTCATAAACAGATCAACTCCCAACCACTACCATTAAACACAATGCGCTTATTAAATTAGGAAAATAAATAAAACCCTAGAACTGTGTCGCCGTGGGGTTCCCTCAGTGGATTGTAACACCGTGCAACTGTATTAGGTAGAAAAACTTTAAACCTAATGGGTAGTCGTGGTTAGATCACGGTGGATTGTGTCACCGTGGAATGAAATAAATTGCAATTTTGCCGTGGATATTTCACGACGAGAGAATAAATACACAGTGAAATATTATTAAACCGTGCAATAAATTACGGAGCTATATCTCCTTATACCAATGCACGGTTACACACACCCGTATTCAATACGAATTTGGTTGATCCCGATAGAATTTGGGTTTCAATACGAATGAGAAACGTGTGAGCATTATTAATAAATGACGGTGATATTATAATATTTTAATGATATATTAAGGAAAAAGTACAGTAAAGATCGATGGTTCAAAACCATAAACCCTAAACCCTAAAACCTATTGTGAAAATTTTATGGATCAAAACCCTGAACACTATCAATCGAAAAGTAGCAACATCTTGAGGAAACTCTACTGGACGGTGAAAAGAAAATAAAATTAAAATTTCACAACATGAAAATCTCCTCTCGATACAACTAGAAGATTAGTACTTGAGCCGCTTGAGCCTGGACCAGGAATCGTTAGGAAGCCATTCGAAGTCGGACGACATAACGGAAAGAGATCCCGACCAACCCCATATCGAGCTGCCCAGGAAGAAGACTACAAGCTGCCAAAAAAATAGGGTCTGGGCAGGATATATCAAAAAGGGATTTCTTCCGTTGGCCGATAAGAAGATGGTAAATGGCCTATAAGAAGATGGTGAATGATGGTTTTCTTTTGGAAACTCGAGTATCTCGATACAGTAATGCATCTGTGAATTTCAAAATTGTGAGATGATAACTGATACATGATAAGACAAACAAAAAGGAGTATCAATGGGTATAGAAAAATGGAGTTTTTCCGTTCGTATTTATAAGCTTAATATCCTGATCTAATTTAAGTCATCGCAGCACTCGGATTTCAATCTCTTCCACGAAACGATTCAACTGCCAACTACGCTTATTAATTATTCGTATTAATAAAATTAATAGTAAATCACCCCATCCAACGCTCCAAATCCATTAATATGATATGACCATTCAATTAAGGGAATCGATGTGTCTCTGTTCCGCCGGATTTCAATCGTTTCACTAAACGACTCAACTCCCAACCACGCCCATTAAACACATTGCGATTAATTAATTAAGAAAATAAATAAAACCCTAGAACTGTGTCTCCGTGGGTTCCCTCGGTGGATTGTAACACCGTGCAACGGTATTAGGTAGGTAGAAAACCCTAAAACCTAATGTATCGCCGTGGTTGGAACACGGTGGATTGTAACACCGTGTAAGGCTCATAAATGAGAAATTAAAGCCATAGAACAGGGTCGCCGCGGGGTTCCCTCGTTGGATTGTGACACCGTGCAACAGTATTAGGTGTAAAACCCTTAACATAATGTGTCGCTGTGGTTTGAGCACGGTGGATTATAACACCGTGGAAGGCTCATAAATGAGATATAAAACACAGAACAGTGTCGACGTCAGTTCCTCGTTTTAGAATACACCGTGAATTAATTCCACAACGTGAAATAAGGGGGTGAAATAATTAACCCAGCTTACAACGTTACACGGTTTTACAAACATGTATTCAACACAATAAAAATACACAGTAGACCATGATTCGTTTATCAAGGAATGCAGTAGGGTGTGGAAGACGGATCGAAATAAATGAAAATACAGTCGAAGTGTGTTCATTACAAAATTTACAATGGAAACCATAAAGAAAATTATTAAACAATTTAAACTTAACAAAAGTAGTCTTATTACAATTGATGGATCAAAACCCTATTGAGAATTACAATTGATGGATCAAAACACTACTGAGAATTACAATTGATTGATCAAAACCCTACTGGGAATTACAATTGATGGATCAAAACCCTACTGGGAATTACAATTGATGGATCAAAACCCTAAACCCAGAACCATACTTGGTTAAACAAAGAAAAAAAAAGAAATCCAACCCGCCTCAGAATCTACTCTCTGGATGGGAAGAAATTCGAAGACCTTCTTTTTCTTTTTCCTCAATCATAGCCTGATATGATCTCAACATATGGCCAGATTCACCGCTACGGAGAAAGTGGCTCTTGAACAGATCAATATCTAACAAAGATACTCGAGATGTTTTGGAAACTCGAGTACCTCGTTATTGATGATCTAGGGAAAAGAAGGTTTTCTTTTGGAAACTCGAGTATCTCGATACAGGGCTGCAACTATGAATTTGAAAGATGCGTGGTGAAAACCGCTCCATAAGAAAAAAAACAACGCAGAAAACATGGAGAAAAAATTGGGTATAGAAAAAAAAATGGTTTTTTCGTTCGTATTTATAGGCTCAATTTTCTGACCTAATAAAGTGATCCCGCCGCCGGCTTTCAATCGACTCACGAAACGACTGACCTTTAAACTACGCCCATTAAAAACCTAGAACTGTGCCTCCGTGGGTATTTCACGGTTGATTAAATCACCGTGTCGCGGTCACTGTGACTTTGGTAACGTGACTACACCTCTGAATGGGTCGTCGTGATGTTAGCACGGTGCATTCTAACACCGTGTACGTACATGTTATAGGTGACATAAAAAAACCTAATCCTCCGTCATCGTTGGTATCCCACGGTGCGTAAGCCGTGGTATTTTCATATATGACATAGAAAACTTAACCCCCCATCCACCACGATATCCATTAATTAGATATGACCGTGAAATTCAAAGAATTTATGATGTGTGTCTGTTCTGATCCTCCTCCCACGACCCAACCCAACTTCCAACTACGCTCATTGATGGTCCAGATATGATATGATATGACCATTCAATTCAGGGAATTGATGAGTATCTGTTCTCACGTCATCGCCGGATTTAAATCGTTTCACGAAATCACTCAATTCCCAACCACCCCCATTAAACACATTGCGCCGTGGGTTTATTACAGTGGATTTCCTCACCGTGTAACGGTTACTGTGACGGTCTATGTGACACTGATAACCCTTGATAAAAACCCTTACCCACCGTTGCCGTTGGTATCTCACGGTGTATTGTGAAACCTTTATTAGTTTATTAACCCCTCAACTACCCACTTTTGGCGTGTATACATAAGCACCGTAACACGCTGAAAACCCTAATTTTTATAAAATCAAATTTCATATTCAATGGCCACCCCAATCCCGATTTGTAGATTCTTCAAAGTTCTGGACACCATTGATTTCCGTGAAGTTTGTCGTTTACCTTCTGATTTTGCTCATGAACATGAGTATCTGGCAGGCAGGGCTACTTTGCTTGGAGATTGTGAGACACTCGCCTCATTTGCCACCGCTCGTGCCCCGTGGTCCGTGGAAATCTCTTGGGTCAACGGTTACGTGTGCTTTCGTCGTGGCTGGACCGATTTCTGCACGGCTCATCATCTTAAATTCGGTTATTTTTTGGTTTTTCACTACACCAAGAAATTGGGTCCTTTCTTTGTCAATGTCTACAATAAAGATGGTCTCGAGATTCGGAACTTTTCCGATCCTAAAGCACCTGGAGACCCCCTTCTGCCGACCATATCTAAGGTTGTAGAAGAGATCCTGTTTGAGAAGGTGGTGGAAGTGGTGGAGCTCTCGGACGATGAGGACGATATGGACGATGAAGCAGACGATAAGGACAAAACGACTGATTTTGGCGATGACGCAGATGGCGAGGATGATGAACCATGAATGCAAAGAATGTTTCTTTCTGCGTTTTGTTTATGAACCGTATGTTTTTATTTTTGCTTTTACAGTATGTTTTTCTGGTTTCGTAGCTACTACACTACGTAGTCTACGTTATAATACTGTACTAGTGCTTGTTTTTCTTTGTTAATATATTTCGACCTTCTCCCACCGTACACGAGTAACCGTGTGACTTTAGCGTTTGAAGATATTACCGTGCGCCAAGGGTCGTGTGATTGAACCGTGGCAAAAGGCAACCGTCCTCTTTTTTTTTTTTTTGGTTTTTGGGAATCCCGGTAATTTAATTTATTAAATATTAAAAGATGAATAAAAAGGTTGAATAAACCTGCGGCTTCAAAAGCTGTTCTGTTCACTGACAAAACCCTGCCACGTACATTGATTTGACCGTCGCACGGTACTTACTCACGGTGAGGTCTCACGACATTACCGTGTAAGTATGAACAATGACGTTTTCACGTGATTCTTGCACAATCGCGATAATCTTTTTGGCAAAATGCTTAAGCAAAGTTACTTTCCTATGGAATTGATTATATTGAACCTAAAAAATCCACAATAGTCCATCAAACGATTAAATTTGACATACCATGTGCAATATGATCACACTTGAGACTACTCCAGATTGTTACCAATTTTAAGTTTTAACTAAACATCTCTTGAATTTGAGACATGCATTAATACAGATCACATCGTACGTCTTTAATTTCAAATACCGTACGTCTCAATGCCTGAAATATGAACCCGTAGATGCTAACGACGCCTTAAAAGTGTATACAAACGATTGTCAATCGTTTTTTTCGGGTTGAACAAGCCACGGTGAAGATGTATTGATGACCATGTATCACCGTGCGTATACAACCGTGAAACTAAATGACCGTGCACAATATACGTTTTACTGAGCCGTGCGTAAAACGGCTTCCCCCTCTCATTTATTTTCCGATGTTTTAATTTTAATTTTAAATAAAAGAATAAAAGATGAATACCCGCCTGCAAAAGCTGTCCCGATAACTGACACCACTAATATTTAATTTCAAATATTTTTAGAATGGATTTGATAACCACACGGTGTTGTATCACGGTGACGTCTCGTGAGATCACCGTGTGAGAGTGAAGACGTCTTAAAATTCAAATACAATAACCGTCGCCGTTGGTATATCACGGTATATTGTAAAACCGTGCCACGGGGCATTGGTATACCGTGAAATGTTTATAGATGACATTATTAAAACAGTGTCGTGAATCGTGAACATACACGACCGAAAGTACACACGGTAAATTTACACCGTGAGATATATCACAGTCGTGGTTCGTGCTGATACAAGACCGTAAGTGCACACGGTGATCAACAATTTTTTTTAGATACAGTCATTGATAGTTTTGCACACGGCGCTGATCCACCACACGGTGATAAACACACGGTTATACATACAACGGCATACAGTATATGAAAAGTTTACTCTCTTGCAAACCAAAACGAAACCAACTGTTATCCATCCCTTAATCAAAAAGGGAGTTCAATGTCTTTGCAGGACATCCAAAATATCTTCAGTGCTATGTTTTTTCTGACAGCTTTGATATCGATGTCGTCCGCGTTACGATACAATGATGGGTCGGTGAGCAATCGTTCCAAATACATTGTGCAGAAAGGACCGCAAGAGTGGTTGTCATCTTGGGCAAATTGGTCTTCGGCTGGCATGACCTTGAGCTTGAAGTCTTCCGTTTTCACAGGTAATCTTTTTCTTTCCCAGTAACCTGTTTCCTCCAACATTCGAGGTAAGACCTTCAACAAACACTCGAACTCAGGGGCGCGAGGGTTCACACCAGGCTCATAGTTATGAGCTAACGAGTCATACAGCTCGACAGTCCAATCATCAAAACAAATTCGAACTACGACCCAATGTCCCGGAAGATGACAAACCATGACGGCCTTCACATAAAATAAGTAAACGATATCATGAGTGCTTAATTAGTGTTCAGAGTTTGTGATTTAGGGTATATGATTGTAGTACTTACGTGGGAATATCTGAACCATTCGAAATCGTCTCTTAAACTGCCTGGGAGTTCCCCATTTGGAATGTTCAATGAGTTGTAAGCATGTTTGAAGGTCATCTGAAGACGTGCAACGAAAATATATAAGGTCATAAGTGAGCTAGATTTTATTGAGTTCATACCACGGAGTTTATGAAAACTTACAAAATAGTTTGGGGGTAAAATTACGAAGGATTCCCTAGGCCACTTTTCCTTTTCCATTTTTAACTCCATGTAACTGCAGAAGATAGTTATCACCTGATATAAAAATACTAGTTGGTAAGTATATAAAATTTATTTCTGAATTATACTACTATATACCTTAAATTTGCAATGGTTACCTCTTCGTCGAAGTCCCAGTCCACGTTTTCAATGTCAAGAAACGTTTTCCGTTTCACGGTAATTTGCGTGCCACGGAAATGTACACAATCGACAGAAGATTTGGTCCGTTTGGATTGTCTCAGAAACGACCGATATGCTTTTACAACGGCTTCAAGTCCTTCACTGGGAGAAAGTGGTGTCTTACCGTGAGTTTGGGGAGCATTTTTCGCCGCTTCAGGCTTACGAGTTCTCAGCCTACGGGGAGAAACAATTGGCCTACCAACATTTTCGCACGCATCTGTGGGATTCACTGTGAGCTGATCTGTGGGATCAGCTGCATTTGATGAACTGTCGAGATCAACCGCCGCCAAGTGATCAGCCACAGCGGTTGTCGAGGCTACGACACTGGCCACATCAGCAACCATCCCGGTATCAACTGTTGGCGATAGCTCAATGTTTTCTTCGACTTCTCCGGCAGGGATTGTCGGTTCTAGGACACTGGCTTCATCTGCTGAAAGTTGTCCAACAATAGACATCACTAAGTCGTTGGGATCAGTGGTTTGGCCGACTTCGACGGTATCAGAAACAGGGACTGTGAATATTTGGCCGACTTCGACTTCTCCGGCAGCAACTGTCTGATTTTGGACGTCGGCTTCTCCGGCAGCCTCACTTGTTGTATTATTGTCTGATATGATCGGCGATACAGGTCGGCACAGATCTCCCGGCGAATCATGCTGAGACGCGCTCTCATGAAGTTGTTGTGGAGTGATGCCTTTAATCCGCTCAAAGATATATCCAGCAAAATCTGCAATCAATCCCTCATCAGACAAAATCCGTTCATGCTCGGCTCTCAATTTGGCCCTCAAAAGCCCAGTCAGTCGTCTGTCCAACTCAGAAGCATCTTCATTCGGGCAACAAAGTGTACGCCAACAGCACACAGGCCTACAACACACATGCCCACTTGGACCAGGAGTACTCTGCTCAGAAGCACGTCGTCTGCGTGATCTAGAAACGGGCATTTCAATATCCGTGGCTGCAGCACGCTTTTTCGAAGAAGGCTTCTTGGTTTGTGTAATTTTCTTCTCCGGATTTTGTTTGGCTATGATTGCATTACCACCATTGCGTACTGGGCGATTGTACTCAACATGAAATGGTATGTCATGTACAGAAAGGTAACACGGCTCATTTTTCTCTTCATCAGTAGGAATCAAGGTTTCATGAACAACTTCAATCTGAAACTTATCAACACAGAGTATTAATATTCCACCGCGTGAAACAAATACTATTACTAGCAAAATATAAGTAGGAGTAGATGGTTACGTACCTCTCCTTGGAAGAAAAGATCATCGCAATCAGTCTTTGTTGTAGATGTACTCCACATCAAACAACGTGGCACTTTCATATTCGGATCACGTTGACCACATAACTGACCGATATTCGGAACGGACTCGAACATCCAAATTATAAAAGCCCAACTGGGGCCATAGACGTGGTACGAAGTTTTTTCTGCTAATTCAGGGTCCATCGCTGTTGTTTCGAGGTAGTAGCTCAGAGCCTGGTAGGAATAAGCGCCCCATGGAAAACACTGCCACTTTTCCGGCTCATCCACTAATGCCCATGCCCAGTCCTCGACATACATTTCAGCGGATCGACAAAGAAAGAAGGAATAGTAGACGATGAGATTGGCGACTTTAATGTAATCCTCCAACGAGGCAGGTTGTTCCCCATCGAAGAGTTGTTTGGCCGCAAATAACTTGCGTAGATCATTGCTTCTTACACGCTTCCCACCGAATAGCCGCTTATTTAAGCTACCTGGAGCAGACTGGGGTGTGGCATGGATGTCAAATTCATCGTAGATGCCGAAATTCAGTCCCGTTACAATGGCATAAGCGGCGGGTGTGAGTTTCGCAGTCTTACCACCGACGTAGAACCAATGCTCCTTCTCCGGTATTGACGGACCTGACAACTCTCGACATACGAGGTGGTGCAAAAAATTAGTGCTTGATTTGGCAGTAAATCTTATTCCCAGAACACTTTTCATGTAAGGCAGCGCAAAAAAATCGCGAACTGCGACAGCATCACCCCCGATATCTTTTATCGTGTCCGTGATCAGTTTCGGAACTTCGTAGCGAGTATACAAATTGAGACTTAAAGTGACCGACTGCAGATTGGTTGGTCTCTTCCATTCAAATCCAGACTGAAATATGAAATAAATAAATAAGTATTAAAGGATAAAAAATGAGAAATATAACGACACGGTGAAATTACACCGTAAGAAAAAAACCATAGAATATCAAGGTGTAAATTCACCGTGAACATACAAAGCTGTGTTCTTCCACGGTGAACATTACACACGACCTTGAACATATGGTGAATATGTTTTTCCACGGTTTACTTTATACACGGTGTTTGTACACCGTGAAATAAAACGCTGTCGTGGATCGTGCTCGTACAAGACCGTAAGTACACATACACCGTGAAATAAAACGCTGTCGTGGATCGTGGTCGTACAAGACCGTAAGTACACATACACCGTGAAATAAAACACTGATCGTGCTCGTACAAGACCGTATGTACACATACACCGTGAAATAAAACGCTGTCGTGGATCGTGCTCGTACAAGACCGTAAGTACACATACACCGTGAAATAAAACACTGTCGTGGATCGTGCTCGTACAAGACCGTATGTACACATACACCGTGAAATAAAACACTGTCGCGGACCGTGATCGTACAAGACCGTAAGTACACATACACCGTGAAATAAAACACTGTCGTGGATCGTGCTCGTACAAGACCGTAAGTACACACGGTAAATGTACACCGTTAGATGAATCATAGTCGTAAATCGACAAGACCGTAAGTAGACACGGTGTATGTTACCCGTGAGATATATCACCGTCTTAAACTCTACCGTGATAATACACGGTGATAAAACTCACGGTTGAACCGTCGTCTACTAGAACTGACACACAAACGCATGCGAAAAAATTGCAGAGAGCAATAAACCATTAACCATTTTAAAATGTCGGAAACAAAAACCCTATCTTGAAAGGATATACCAATATCAAATTACAATCGAATGATTTACAAACATCAAAGCTCGAATAATCGAAAGTTCGAAAGCTAGGGTTATGGACTTACCGGAGGTTGAGCGCGATTGTCTGGGTTGTCCATGTTGTCACTGCTTGCCATAATGATGATCGTCGGAGACGGAGTTGAATAGTTGATACGATAACGGTCGGGGCTGGTGTTTCACCGTGGCGGCGCTCGTCGTGCGTGTGAATTTCAAAAGTCGAAAATTGATTTTGTGGGACAACTTTATTTTTCTGATATTCTTTTTGTTATTTTGTAATATTCGATTTGTTTTTTGTGAGAAAAGATAACTTTTGAGGGCACTTAAGTCTTTTCATTCAAATTTGCCTACTTAACTTCCATTTTTATGGACGGGGCTTCAGAACTTGTATACTCTTATGCTTTGGCCTTTAAATGCCTCCGCCCTACTCCATATTATAAGTTATAAGCCAACACAAAAAGCTATTTTCAAGTAGGTTAGAACGTGTGTGTGGGTACGTACGAGAAATATACCATATATATGTATATGTATCATGAGTAAGAGTATAAATTTTAATTGATTTTATAAATTTACAAATTACTAAATAATTGTGCATGATTTCGAATTTTATTTTGAGTTTTTATTTTTTTTAAATTTATATATAGAATTAAAATTACAAATTATAAAATAAATGTGATGTTTGAAATTGAAAGGCCATGATAGATTAGATTCCAAAGCACATCATCACATGAAAGCAAGTGTTGTTGATTCGAAGTGGTCCTTAATTTATTAGTCAAAGAGAGTTGATTAATTAAGATAAGGATTAAAATTAAGCTTGTCGCACAAGCTCCAAATTAAGATGCTTTAATTAACAATAATTTTTTGCATTATTAATGAGTGTTGTTTATATGTGTCTTAATGACCCCACATCATACAATCAAAAAAGATTCAAACATATAATTTTGTCGCCTTATATATTAATTATTTATAACGTGTTGATCCCCACTTTTGTTGTTGTTAGAGTTAGCAGTGTATTAATCACCGCAATAAGTTTTTCACGTTTCCAAGGTTTTGGGACAATAAATTATTGTTCGTAAAACTTGTGTCAAACTGTTGTACTATCAAATTTTACTGTTTGTGTTATATATACTACTATGAGCCAAGACTTGTTTTTTTTATCCATGGATACAATATGCTCAATGTTTAGCCCTTGGTGCAATGACAAGTACTGGTTTAACTTACTTATGAAAGTATATTTAGTAATAGTGGGAGAGAAGCTAGTTTGGTTAACATCTATTCCATTAGGAATGATATAGTTATATTTTGGTATTATCGATTATACGCATACATTTACGATTTATATTAGAAAAAAAATACTCTTGAAACCTCGTCCCCAAAAGGCATTCACGCCGGCCAGTTTTGGATTTTAGGCCCTATATTTTTTATGTTTTGATTTTTGGACTCCACGTGCGGTTAGTTTAACTTTGTGATCATATATATTTTTTTTATTTTTTTTTTTGGTTTGAAGATAGAGTTATACTATAAAAAATGATTATATATCTAGTCGTATTGGTAATTAATTTATGGATTATTATTGGAGAAAATATTCGATCTATTAATATTAATATGAAGTTTTCCAACTTTTTTCGTTTTTCCTCTCGTGATTTCCTTGTATTATTTATTTGCTTTCTATTCAGTTTTGTTATAGTAGTACTATTTTTTGTTGGTTTTAACAAGTAGTATCAGAGTCTTTCAAATCCTAACAGAAAAATTTATTTCGATGAAAAACGTATAAGAATGAACATTTTTTTTTATCGAAATAGTTAAGTCAATAACTTTTTTCTCTAGTGACCTTTATTTCCATAATAGCTGCAAATGTCATCAACTTGCTTGATGACTTTTCTTGAGTTGCTTCTATTATTTACTTTTTTCAACCTTTTTGCTTGGAAAGGAAACATTTTCCTTCATATTCTTCGAGAATGAATTCGTTCTTACATGCTGCATCATAAAAGACACTAAAAACACCAAGAAATATACTTATGGTCTTCCCTTGCGGGTCAAGCCGTAGCGGTGTCCCTACGGCAACTCTTATGGATCGACATTTATTGAAATCCTTTACAGTTTTTTCTACCGCACGATCCGTAGAAAACATGTCTTATGGGCTGCAGTAGGCAATTTCGCGCCCTTCGACTCTTTCCAAAACTCCCTACGGCCACCCCTACGATCCATTAGGGATTTTGCGCGAATGGTTCCCTCCAAACAAATTGGAAGTTCTCTACGGCTCCCCACCGTAGTGATCGATGTAAAAATATCCTCTACGGCGGTTCCCTCCAAACAAATTGGAAGTTCTCTACGGCTCACCACCGTAATGATCGATGTAAAAATATCCTCTACGGCTTGTAACCGTAGGAAGATCCGGAAAATTGTTTTTATATAAATTTGATTTTTTTACCACTAATTTATATAATAATAAATTATGTACTTTGGCTATGCAATACAGGGCTCTGTAATCCGCAAACTCAATGTAGAACTTTTTTGATTAATTTTTTTAGACTTTTTTTTGTCTATGTCAATTTTAATTTCTTGGGTTCGAACCTAGGACCTTAAGATCCTCGAATCAAGTACTCAACCAACTGAACTAACAACTCTCGACTAATTTTTTTAGACATGAAAAAATGTGAATTACACTTTTTTATTAATTCATATAAAAAAAGCTATTCAATTTTTTTTTTAAAAGATAAATTAGTTTGAAAAAAATATAATATCATATAAATTTTTATTAAACACCAACTTATTCAATATATAGTTACCAAAAATTTCAAAATTTATTTTCAAATAATTAAAATAATATATTATCAATTATTAACAATAAACGACCAATACTTCTATAAAAAAAATTAGATTGAAATCGAGAATTAAGAATGTTCATAATTTTATTGAACTCACTTGTCTGATTATTGAAGTATATATGACTTCCATAAATTGTGTGAAATATTTCAAAATTTTCCTTTTAACCTTTTCCTTCTTGTTTTTTCTTTTTTTTTTCTTTTTTCAAATTCATCAAACCTTATTTTTTTATATAAAATTTTATAAATTTTATTATCATTTTAATAATAATTTCACTCATTAAAAAATTAAGTAATTTTTTATATTTAAAAGAGATTTCGCAGAAGTCAATTTATTTATAATTTTGAGAGATAATTCAAAAAAATGAATTAAAAGAAAAATACAAAGAAATTACTTAAAGTTAGGAGAAATTTCAAATGAATCATTTTTTTAAAATAATTTTAAGAAAATTTAAGAAAAGTCATTAAAAGAGAAGTACATAAATACTCCTATCTCTTAAAGATTTTTTAAAAATTCCTAAGATTTGTATTAATACCTTAAAATAATTATAAACTTTTAAAAATTCAAATTGAATAACTCAAATTTTAAATATTCAAAAATATTTACAAATTCTCAATTTATTACATTCTCCTTGTATTTATTAATGAATTGCTTAATCCCAAGAACTGATCGGATCAACTGTAATCTCCCTGCATAAGAAAGAGTACGAGAAGTCCAAGAGCCCAGTCTAGCATCAATCATCTGTAACAGGGGGGCACAAGCCCTCAAACTCAACCGAGAAGAGATCAGAGGAACTCCCAGATAACGCACCGGAAGGGTCCCGACCGGGAAGTCAAAAACTGGCTGGAGAATCGATACATCATCCTGCGTCTGGAGGGAGAGATAAATATTACTCTTATCTACATTCGCATGTAGACCCGAGTAAGTCGAGAAAAGCTGCACCGTCTGAGTGTAGCGATAGACACCTGATCAGCGTGACAGGCAAGTAGTAGGTCATCAGCAAAACTCAGCATATAGGTCTGTGTCCTCTCACATCTCCAATGATACTGAAACCCCGACTCTGCCTTTATATGCCACTCCAAGATCCCATGTAAGACCTCCACTATATCAAATACTGTATTGTGTAATATTGTGTACCTAATACTATATTTGGTTATTTTATTTTATTTATATTTTATTTAATTTTTGGTGAAAGCGAGAGTTGATGTCGACGTAAGCAATAGAATGCCAATCATTTGCAGAACAATTACAATCATCCACTTTGTACACACAAAAATGAAAAATGACAACACAAAAAATACAATGAGAAAGAAGGTACTCCATGTTTTAATTTTTTAAAAATAAAATATTTTGTTAATATTTTGAAATATAGAAAATTAGGATGCGTTACAGAATTGATGAGGGTGCGGGGGCCCGCACACATATAGTTGACTGCCGTTGCCCATTGAAAAGACGTATTTGTTGTTGCTATCAAATGCATTATTGTAAACTTGATGTTTAAACAATTGAAAGAGACGGGAAATGTAATGATGCATTTAGTAACATGGGACGGAGAAGAATGCGGAGCACGACCCGCCAAGGGTTAGGCTTCATCTCATTTTATCGAATTAAAAGGGTGCGGTTTCTTCTAGTACTAATTTAGCTTCTAAATTCTTTGAAGTTCTTAAAATTATCATATTAAAATTATTTAACATATGACTTTTGTATGAATAATTGCCATCGGAAGTGATTTCCTGACCCCACTGTCAGGGGCGGACCTAGGATTTCGTATCAGTGCGGGCCAAATTTGACTCATCTTATTAAAAAAATTATAAATTCAGAAGAAAAAATTATTTAAAATATTTATAAATTATTTAAATAGTTGATATATAATTATGTTTTAATTTTAATAACAAAAAAAATTATATAAATATAAATTTCAAGTAGGACAATTAAAATTTAACTAAAAAAATTAATAATTATTAATATTATTTTTTAAATTTGGACAAAAATGATTTGTAATTTAGATTTTAAGTTCAGTAAATAAAAACAAAAATTTTCTTAAATAATAAAAAGAAATAAAGACATTTAATGATAGAGGCATGAGACTAGAACACTGGTGTGTGTGAGTTTTTGCAGTAGAACTAAACCACTATGCCAAACGAAATTACATAAATGTAATGAAGCCTATATTGTACTAGTACTTATTTAAAAGTTCAGTGGGGGCCAAGGCCCCCACTGGCTTGGCTGTGGGTCCGCCCCTGCCCACTGTATCAACACTCGTCTTTTGCAGCGCACTTCCGACCCCACTGTATCAACACTCGTCTTTTGCAGCGCACTTTGTCCTCACTCGTGCGCACTCGGGAGACTTCCCAGGGGGTCACCCATCCTAAAATTACTCTAGAGCCAGCACGCTTAACTTTGGAGTTCTTATAGGAGGATGCCCAGAAAAAAAAATGCATATGTTGGTATGAGTAGCATATTCAAATCTTTTAAACCTTTAAATTTTTTGGGGCGTTACAGAATTTGTATGAAAAAATAAATTATTTTATATATATATAAGCATATACTCCCTCCGTATCTGAAGAGATTGCATAAAAAAAAATTCACGTTGATTAATAAAAAATAATTTTTTATGTGCTAAAAATTAAAAGTAGAGGTATAATATGTATTGTTGTTTTATTGAAAAAGTTATGTGAAAAAATAATTGTATTAATGTAAATAGATAGGTATTGAAAAGATGGAGTTATAAAAAAAACTTTCCTTTAATGGGTGTGCAAATTTTTAGAAGACAATCAGAAAAGAAAAGTGTACGAACTCTTATGATTCGAAGGAATTATAGTAACTTACCTTAAATATCACAAATTGATTTCAAGATAAAATATTTCTAAGACTCCGTTTTTTTATTTTTTCCATTTTCGTGGGCTAGGCGTGAGATTACACTCACACACATGTATTTCAATATGATATGTGAACTTAAGTCTTTTTTGTTGCTACCAATGTTAAATTTTGGTCAACCGTAGGCCGTGATTATGACTTTAGTACGCATGAGATTGCTCGATCAGGATATCAACCATTGTAAGAATTGAGATCGATTTGTTTAAGATTTAAAGGTGAGTGACTGTAATAAAATTTTGTTGTGAGGTAATCTCACTTGTAAGTTGTCTCACATTAAATTTGTATGAAAAGAAAGATTATCTTATAATAAGTTTTGAGAGTTACTTCATCTATCACTAATTGGTTTTATTATAAAACATCCCTAAGTGATTTGAGTCTCTCTCTCATGTCTTTGCGCGATAGACATACGACTACACTCACACACTTCTGATTTCAACAGTTACTATTTGTACGAATATTTGATGAGTGCACAAATGAATGACAACTGATCAATCTTATATTTAATACTCCTTCTGTTTTTTAGTAATATTCATACATTATTCTTACACTAGTGTGAAGAAAGTGTGACTATTCTTACGGGACAGATCTAGTAATTATCATACACTAGTCTAATTAAAAAAAAACGTAAAATCAAATAGAGTAACTAGAATGCCACGACACCAAAGATAATATTCGGAACAAAATAGCTTATGAAACCTCACACTGCATCCTCGGAGCCTCTTTGGGAAAACGACTACTCCCCAATGGGAAGTTCTCCACGTTACATTTAAAAATTAGCATGTCTCGAGTCTCGACACCTTAGATGATCCTCCTCGCACATCGGGCAAACTACTCATAAATATGAATTTAATGCTAGTCACTTCATCATCATCCTAAAAAGTAAGTCATTTTGCACTGATCACAAAATTTAATAAAAGGAACTTTACAAAGATAAAATACGAAATTTCAGAAGATACATGACATGTGGAGAAACTACTCCATTTACAATTTAAGTCATTATTTTTTGGAATTTTGAGGTTTGAAATTTTTTAATTTTTTATATAATTAATAGCACTAATTTATTCTAATTATATATAAAAGTAAAATTATCATTCTGACATTTTTATATATAGAGGGAGTAAATGTAAGTAAAAGAGTAGATGAGACATTTCAATATTGAAATGTTGCCATAAAAAATTATTATTATTATTATTATTATTATTATTATTATTAGAGTATTATATAAGTGATCTAAGTTCAATGTTATGGATAAAATAAGTATACTAAGGTAAATTTCTCAAGTTTTATAAATTAAAATGACGCAAAACTTAAAATTGTTATATATATCGTAATTCGTGAATGACTAATTTACTATTTCTTGGTGAACAAAACATAAACCCTACTTTGTATCCTATATAAAGGGGTCTCCCATATGAATGAAACAATTTTATTCTTCTCTCATATTCTCTCTTAAATAAATATATTATTCTCACTCTTTTTTTTTTGAGTTTATAACACGTTATCAGCAGAATGCGTTCAACCACGTTCTTCATCAAATATTCATCGAAGTTCTACTCATCCAAGATCCGAAGTTCTAATCACCAAAGATTCAACACCGGACAAAAATTTTTATTTATATTTAATAATAGTTATACATATATTTACTTCTTCTAGCCTTCTTCATAAATTGTTCATGTTGAAGCAATTAAATTTCAAATGTTATTGAAGAACATTATAATTTGATATTCCTGAATTAATATCAAATTAATTATGCCTACTAAATCAATTAAATTTTTAATGTTTCTGAAAAACATTGAGATATGATATTCTTGCAAAAATATCAATATCAAATTGATTATGATTTAAAGTCCGATCGATAAGATAATATTATGGAATAATTATAATGATTACGATATTGGTTTATAGTAAGTACGTGTGTAGTAGCCAAAAGTAAATTCAAAGAGTATTGAAAAACATAATAATTTTACTTTCATGAAGAAATATTACGATAATATATTATTGAAGAAATATCAAATTAAAATATTAAATTGCTCCCGTAGTAGCAATTGTTGGGAAATTCGCGTCCGAAGTCCCCGCTTGAAAAGCAATACGAACAAACAAGAACGAAAAATACGCAAAATAAATGACACGAAGATATATAGTGGTTCACCCGTTAACGAGGGCTACGTCCACTTCTTGCCGCTGCAATAATTTACTAGAACAATTATAGAACGTAATTACAAAACTCGTAATAGCTATAATCTCAATTCTAGTTCTGGAGGTGTTAACCCTATTATTCACGCACATAGGGTTTAAATAGGGGGGACAAAACTTGGGGGACAAGAAAAACGCGTTTCCAGAAATCGGGAAAAACGGCGACCGCCGTTTTGATTTCGGCGCCCGCCGAAATCTTTCCGCGACCGCCGGAGATGGTTTGGCGCCCGCCGAAAGGGTCCAAAACCTGGCAGTCCGTCTGACCCGTTTCTCCCGGTTTCGGCGCCCGCCGAAACCCAAATGGCGCTCGCCATTTTCAGCCTGCGATCGCCGGAACTCCTCCGGCGACCGCCGTTTCCCTGTTGCCTCGTTTCTTTGTCTCCTCGGCGTGAATCGGCCTCCATACTCAACAATCTCCCACTTGGAGCTGATTTACGACCCTTATCTTCCTTTCCCATTGCAGCGGCGTCCCCGGTCCTCATCCCAGAAGACCAACCGAGGTTGAACACAACCTCAACTTCTCGCACGGCACCACCTTCGTAAACATGTCGGCCGGATTCTTACTCCCAAGAATCTTCTCCAACACCAAGATGCCTTCCCCCAAGGCCGATCGAATGAAGTGATATCTCAGCTGGATATGCTTCGTTCGAGCATGGTACACCGGATTCTTCGCCAAGTGAATGGCGCTCTGACTATCGGAATACAAGATACTCCCCGAGTGATCTTGCCTTAGCTCTAGCAGGAATGCCTGTAGCCACATCATCTCCTTCGCGGCTTCCGTCACAGCAACGTACTCCGCCTCACAACTTGATAGTGCTACTATCTTCTGCAACCTCGACACCCAGCTAATCGCGGTACCCCCGAAAGTGTACACGTACCCAGTAGTACTCTTCCTACTATCCACATCACCTCCGTTATCCGCGTCTACGAACCCGAGTAACCCCACATCTGATTTTCGAAACCTCAAAGCAAAACCGGAAGTCCCTCTCAAGTATCGAAAGATCCACTTGACGGCTTCCCAATGTTGCTTCCCCGGATTACACATAAAACGACTGACCACTCCCACTGCATGGGCAATGTCAGGCCTCGTGCACACCATGGCATACATAAGGCTCCCAATCGCGGAGGCGTAAGGGACCTTATCCATATGCTCCATCTCCTTCTCGCTCGTCGGCGAGTCCTCCTTTGACAAACGGAAGTGACTAGCCAAAGGAGTGCCCACGGGTTTCGCATCCTCCATGCTAAACCGTGCTAGTACCTTCTTCAGGTACTCCTCTTGAGACAACTCAAGACCATCCTTGCTCCTCGTGATTCTCATCCCCAGGATTTGTTTGGCAGCACCCAAATCCTTCATAGAGAACTCCCTCGATAGACTTTTCTTGAGCTTGTCGATCTCCGTCAAACTCGCCCCGACTATCAGCATATCATCTACATAAAGGAGCAATATTATGTAGGTATCTCTTCCAAGGCTCTTGAAATAGCAGCAGTGGTCCGCCTCGCACCGCGTGAACTCGACTCGCTTCATGAACAAGTCGAACTTCTTGTACCACTGCCTCGGAGCTTGCTTCAACCCATACAAACTCTTTTGAAGCTTACACACCAGCTTCTCCTTGCCTCGGACTTCAAAACCCTCCGGTTGCTTCATATAAATTTCTTCATCTAGATCCCCGTGAAGAAATGCGGTCTTTACATCCATTTGCGGAAGATGTAAATTCTCCTTTGCCACCAAGCTAAGCACCACCCGGATGGTTACCATCTTGACTACCGGAGCAAAAATCTCCGTGTAGTCGATCCCTTCCTTCTGCTGGAAGCCCTTCACCACTAATCTCGCCTTGTACCGAACGCTTCTATCGTGTTCTTCCTTTGCCCGGAAGACCCATTTATTGTGCAAGGCCTTCTTCTCCTTCGGAAGCTCGGCTAGTTCCCAAGTCTGATTCGACATCAATGAGCTCATCTCTTCTTTCATGGCAGACTCCCACTTGATCGAATCCCTCGCTTGTATAGCCTCGGTGTAGCTCTCCGGCTCACCCCTATCAGTCAGCAAGATATAGTTAAGGGAAGGTGAAAATTTATGGGGAGGTCTTCTTACCCTTGTCGACCTCCACGGCTTCGGTGTGACTCGATGTTGGGATGAGCATTCTCATCTTGCTCATCCTCGCTGCTCGTGTTGTCCTCTTCGATCTTCTCAGTCTCCACGACCTCCACCGGAATCTCCTCCGTGTCTCTCACGGGATCAATGCTCTCTTCAACAACCTCGTCTTTACTCTTGTACAAGACCGCCTCGTTGAAGATCACATTTCTGCTTCGGATCACCTTATGATTTTCGGCATCCCAAAATCGGTACCCGAACTCCGTGCCGCCATATCCAAGAAAGAAACACTTCTTGGATTTAGGATCAAGCTTGCTACGAGCAGCTTCGTCGATATGGACATACGCCAGACACCCGAACACCCTCAAGTAGGACAGATTCAACTTCTTCCCACTCCAAACCTCCTCAGGAATCCGATATTCCAAAGGAACCGACGGTGCTCTGTTGATTAAATGAGCTGCCATGTCGATGGCATATGCCCAAAACATTTTAGGCATCCCCGAATGTAACCGCATACTCCGGGCCTTCTCATTTAGCGTCCTGTTCATTCGCTCCGCTATTCCATTCTGTTGTGGGGTCCCCGGAATAGTCTTCATCATCTTGATCCCACTCTCGACACAAAACTGTTTGAAGTCAGCGTCAACGTACTCACCACCGTTGTCGGACCTCAAACACTTCACCTTGAGATTTGTTTCATTCTCAACCTCGGCTTTCCATTTCCTGAAAACAGAGAACACGTCACTCTTAGTTTTCATGAAGTACACCCATACCTTCCTTGTGGAGTCATCGATGAAGGTAACATAATAGAGTGATCCTCCGAGTGAGGCGACGGGAGCTGGACCCCAAACATCCGTGTGTACTAGTTCCAGCTTCTCCGCCTTGGGCTCCCTTCCATCTTTGGAAAAACTCACTCGTTTCTGCTTTCCAAGAATGCAGCTCTCGCACACGTGAGACTCAATCGCCTTGAGTTCGGGCAGCAGCCCGTTCTTTGCCATGATCTTCATTCCCTTCTCACTCATGTGCCCCAGCCTGCAATGTCACAGCTCGGTCTTCTTGGTGTTATCAACAACACCAGCCGAGTCCCTCACGCTCGTCGTCATGTAAAGTGTGCCCGTCTTATGACCTCGAGCTATGGTCATGGCGTTCCTCGAAACTTTCCACGACCCATCTCCAAATGACACCCGGTGACCATCACTATCAAGCTGGCCCACCGAAATTAGGTTCCTCTTCAACCCCGGCACATGTCTGACCTTGGAAATCTTCCAAGTTTGCCCATTTGACATCTTTAGGTTGATATCTCCCATCCCGACTACATCGAGTGGCTCGTCATCTGCAAGAAATACTTTTCCATAATCACCCGAGATGTAATTCAACATCACCTCTCGCTGTGCAGTAGTATGGAAAGAAGCCCCTGAGTCCAGCACCCAGGAATCGATCGGTAAGTCGACCGAACAGAGAAGGACGTCCCCATCGTCGTCATCCTCTTGTGTCACCGCATTGGCGGTTCCCTTCTTCTTGTTGTCACTCTTCTCCCGAGAGCGACAATCCCTCTTGAAGTGCCCCGTCTTCCCACAATTCCAATACTCATTATCCTCGGACTTCGAGCTATCTCTTCCACTCCTAGACTTGGATCTCCCTCTGTTCCTGTTAGCATTCCTACCCGAGTTTCTCCCCCGGTTCTCCACACTCAAGGCCGAACTGGAAGACTTTCCCTTGAAATCCTTTCTCCGAATTTCCTCGGCTAGGATCTTATCTCTAACTTCGGAGAACTGCAGATTCTCCTTCCCCATAGAGTTGCTAACAGCTGCCCGCATGGGCTCCCAACTATCCGGCAAAGACGCAAGTAGGATCAAGGCGTAAATTTCATCATCGAAATTCACCCCGACTCCTTTCAATTTATCCAAGATGGAATTCAGCTCGTTGATGTGGTTGGCTGCGTTTGCATTGTCCGACATCTTCAGGTTGAACAACTGCTTCATGAGATACACCTTGTTGTTCGCTGAAGGTTGCTCGTACATGTTTGATAGGGCAGCCATCAAATCCTTGGTTGTGGTGATTGAGCGCACGTTGAATGACATGTTTGAAGCCAAGGACAAACGTATCAATCCCAACACCTGCCTGTCGAGGCTTTCCCATTCCTCGTCATCCTTGATCTTCTCCGGTCTACCCTTCAAAGGAATTCCGAGCTTCTTCCCGTAAAGGTAGTCCTCGATCTGCATCTTCCAGTGCCCATAGTTATTCCCGTCAAATTTCGTAACCCCGAACGAGGTGGTGGTGTCCGTCATCGCTTTTCCCCGATCGCTAAAACCCTAGCGCTCTGATACCAGTTGTTGGGAAATTCGCGTCCGAAGTCCCCGCTTGAAAAGTAATACGAACAAACAAGAACGAAAAATACGCAAAATAAATGACACGAAGATTTATAGTGGTTCACCCGTTAACGAGGGCTACGTCCACTTCTTGCCGCTGCAATAATTTACTAGAACAATTATAGAACGTAATTACAAGACTCGTAATAGCTATAATCTCAATTCTAGTTCTGGAGGTGTTAACCCTATTATTCACGCACATAGGGTTTAAATAGGGGGGACAAAACTTGGGGGACAAGAAAAACGCGTTTCCAGAAATCGGGAAAAACGGCGACCGCCGTTTTGATTTCGGCGCCCGCCGAAATCTTTCCGCGACCGCCGGAGATGGTTTGGCGCCCGCCGAAAGGGTCCAAAACCTGGCAGTCCGTCTGACCCGTTTCTCCCGGTTTCGGCGCCCGCCGAAACCCAAATGGCGCTCGCCATTTTCAGCCTGCGATCGCCGGAACTCCTCCGGCGACCGCCGTTTCCCTGTTGCCTCGTTTCTTTGTCTCCTCGGCGTGAATCGGCCTCCATACTCAACAGCAATTAAGTTCTAAATGTTCCTGAAGAAAATTATGATATGATATTAATTAATAAATATCAAAATTAAATTTTACATGTTTCGAAAGAAAATTAACAATTAAATTTTAAATTGTCTTGAAGAATATCATTATATGATATTCCCGCAGAAATATCAAATCAATGGTGTAGCAATTAAACTTTAAATATTTTAAATGGATATGAATATTCATAAGAAATAATACAAAATATTATTGAAAGAATATTTTTATTGATTGTTCCCGAAGAAGCAAAATTCAAACATTAAATGATCATGTAATTGACAATAGCGTGATTGAAAGTATAAATGTATTGTCAAAATGATTATATATGAGATAGCATAATCACTCATACATTAGCTAACAAATCTACAAAAACATATTTTAAAAAGGATTGGAAACATAAAAGAAAAATAATTAAATGAAAATAGAAGAAATTCTCAGATAAAAGAAAAAAATCATTACTTCGTGACATTGTAGAAAATAATGTTGATGCAAATTATGGTGCATCTAATATTATTGAAAGCTCTGGAAGAGCTACTATTACTATTTTATGCATATATTTTAGCAAATCGAGATATCTCTTACAATGAATATCTTGCAATATAATGTATGTAATACATTTGCATAACTTATTTTGAATCTGGACGAAACAAAAATCGACATAGTGAATTAATTTTGAGACATTGGTTCTCAATTCGAGTTTAGTCGATTATTCTTTCTTCATGTTTGACGTGTTATTTCTGATGAATACACAATGGATTTATGTGTATTTTTTTCGAAAAATGATACACAATATAAAATATTCTTGAAGAATATTTTGATTTGATTATTAGTCAATAAAATTTGAATAACACAAGTATTTTGATTGCTATCTAATATTTTGATCCCAAAAGATCATTGGTAAGATATTGTTATGCAAATGATGATATATTAAAAGTGGGCTCCGTAAGAGCTTTACTAATTATCCCCACGAGTACTACAAATGTACTTAAAAATGAAAATGATGCATATCATATTTATTATTGTGTGAAAATGAATCAAACATTTCTCATATGCAAAAATAGAAAATAAGGTATATTAAATATCTCGAGCCCACGATCCAGAAGATCGGTTTATAGCAATTACGCTGATTTGCATATTTAACGAAGATCATTTCCCGGCATTATGGTGAGATAAGTATATAAAAGATATAAATGCCAAGAAACTTCATTGAATGAAACGATATTAAATTCTAGATCCACGCATAAATCAATTGAACCCGAAGTTCATGAAAATAAGTGACTTGCAATATTCAGCAAGTAATCTGCCAAATTCATTTACATATTAATGAATGTGTGAAAAAAATCACATATATTTGTGATAAAATGAACTATAAGAGTTCAAATACCAAAAAGAACAACTCAAATGTTGATAAATAATATATGCTAGAAGCGTAGTAGATCGATCTCAAGATATAAAATAAATTCGCGGAAAAACAAAGAAATTAAGTCACCCGCAAACTTCTTTGAAAAGAGTTAGATGGAAATCTCATTGAAAAAGCATGTGCACATGAGAATAGAAAATTGTGAGATTGCGGAACAACCAAATTAAATATCTTGAAAATGATTAAAGATTTGGTTTATATATTGAATTGTCATCAAATGAAAAAAATAAAAAGTCGTCAACGACATATCTGCCTCAAAAATTACTCTAGTTCTTCCTAATTAAAATCTGGATCCAAAACTTAAATCAATAATAGTGTGACAGCAGCACTAAAAAATAGAAACGAGCAATTGAGGCTGAGCATGACTCGTTGAATAAAAGATATATTTTGACTTTATAGTACACATCTCAAAATATTATCTCAAAAGGATATACGTGGGTGTTCGTGCGAAAAACGAATAATGATGTGGAGAGATATAAAAGCAAGATTACTTGCTCAAGAGTTGTTCGCAGAAACTCGATGTTAATCAAATATTTTTAAGAATGATATTAAGTACCGTTACCTAATATTTCTGGCATCAAGAACGATAAATATATGCATCGAATGTATGATTTGACCATGTAGAAGTTATTCGAAAGATACATACATGAAAATCCTAGATGAATTTTAAAATTCGTTAAATGAAAGGAAATGAAAATCAGAACATGTACAATATCATATTACATATGTCATTACGGACAAAAATGATATTGAAGACAAGGTCCCGAAAAACAGTGATTGCACTCTTTATCCCTCTACTAAGTTTTTCCCATAGAGTTTTCTTAGTTAAAGGTTTTTAACGAGATAATCACCACAATATAAATGCGAATGTCATGTACTCTTTTCCTCGAGTATTTTTTCCTGCAAGGTTTTATAATGAGGTTTTTAACGAGGCATTTACATCACTCGATAATAATTAATGAGGAAATTAAATACATCAGAATGTTTCATGTGAGTTTGTTTCGAGAGAAACTGAACTTCAAAGAAATATATAATCTTCTAGATGATTGTGAATTGAAGTTCACATTATTGTTCATTTGTCAAAAAATGTATATTGAACACTAGACGCATCTAATATACTTCATAAGAGTTACCGGCCGGTTATAGCAATTGTGAATGCTCTAGTCAATATAGATGTCTGGTAAAGGCATGTCCTAGAAAAACGAAAAATATACAATAATAAAAATGAATGTGAAAATCGAAAATTCGAAGGTTGAGTCCTGAAGACCAAAAATTATATTCGAATAACTTAGTTTTTCCTATATGGTTTTATTAGTTACAAATTTTAATTAGACTGTTTGATCACCAATAACTACTTTCAAGAAGTCAAATATCTTCAGTGATTACAATCAAGGTGAGCAAGTTGTACTCTTTTTCCTTCGCCCAAGTTTTGTCTCACTGAGTTTTTCTGGCAAGATTTAAACGAGACAGCATTTCTGTAAATAGTCATTCAAGGGGGAATGTTATAAATATTGTAATTAGAGGGAGTGTTATAATTAATATCATAATTAGTGAATGACTAATTTACCCTTTCTTGGTGAACAAGTCATAAACCCCTACTTTTTGTCCTATATAAAGGGGTCACATATATGAATGAAACAACTACTTTATTCTTCTCCCATATTCTCTCTTATTCTAATTTATTATTCTCACTCAATTTCTTTTGAGTTTATAACAAAAATAAATTATCTTTTTTCTTATCTTTTGTGTTTGTATTATTCTTTCATATTCTCTCTTATTCTAATTTATTATTTACACTCTATTTCTTTTGAGTTTATAAAGAAAAAACTTATCTTTTTTTTGTCTATGTCAATTGTAATGTGGTATTGAGTTCAAACTTTAGAATTTACATCTTCAATTTAAGTGCTCAATTAACTGAGCTAACAACCCCTGACTAATCTTTTAATAACTCACAAATGACAATTATTATAAATTAAATTATTAATTGAACTACTTAAAATTAAAAAATGCTATAAAATTCATAATTAAAAAATATTTAATAATTATTTTATTTTTTCATTTTAAATTACAATTTTATTTATACTTATTAATTTTTTCTCTTTTGAAAGTTTATTCATACTTGTTTTTTATTAAGATAAAATAATAATAATTTTTTATTTTACTAATTTTAGAACAGTATGTTTAAACTAGACATGCCCACCGGTTCAAACTCGCCGGTTTTCGGCATTGGCAGTTCAGGGACCGACGGTCCCGGTCCCCAAAAAGCTGGAACCGGGACTGGACCGGCCAAAACCGATCCCGGTTACAAAAATTGGCGGGTCTGGTCCGGTTAAATCGGCGGGTAAACCGCCGATTTTATATTAATTATTTTTTATATAATAGTAATTTAAATGTTTTTTTTCAAAAAGAAAATAGGAAAAAAATAA
Organism: Euphrasia confusa; assembly: GCA_954870475.1. Lineage (NCBI taxonomy): Eukaryota > Viridiplantae > Streptophyta > Magnoliopsida > Lamiales > Orobanchaceae > Euphrasia > Euphrasia confusa. Next base: position 13,586,727 of record OX940954.1, read on the forward strand.
TTAAATTTTGAAAACAAACTAAGTTAAATAGTAAAAAAAATTAAGAAGAACTTTAAGTTTTATTTAAATTTTAAAATTAAGTTAAATAGTAAAACAATTTAATAAAAAAATTGAAGTTACATTTAAATTAGATAATTTGAAAATAAAAATTCAACAAAAAACTTCAACTTTTATTTAAATTTGAGAATTACAAAATTAAATAGAGAAACTAGAAATTTAAAATTTAAAATTACAACAACAACAAAAAAAAAACGAAAATAGTTTAACAAATTACAAGTTTTTAAGAAATGAATCTAGAAATTATTAATTGTTCATTCACTTTCGGTCAATGCTTCCAAGTCTTGCGCTTCTTTTTTTTCTTCCGACGAGTGTTTAGCTAAATGTTGCTTCCACTTTTTTGCTCGTACCCAATCATTTACTAGCATTTGTGCCTCTAAGTTTTCCGGATGGAGGCGCGATTTTCTTGGTCCAAGCATGTTCCCTCCAATGCTAAAAGCCGATTCCACTGCTACGGTAGACGCTGGAATAGAGAAGACGTCTCGAGCTATCTTCGAGAGTACATGACAAACTTCCGATCTCTTTGACCAAAAGATCAAATAATCTACTTTTCCATCCTCGTTCATGTCAATGCATCCCAAGTCGGGTGTGTTGAGGTAGAGATCGAGCTCTTGGTATAAGTCCTTTTGTGTTCGAGCCTTCTTCCGCCCCGTGTTGACAGTGGTTATTTTATTCAATGGCATGAATGCTCGTTGCCACGGAGTAAGGTCGTCGGTCGGTGTTTGGGGTTGAGAGTCATCATCTTCATCATCACCTGCACCCGCACCATAATCATAGGGGGAGGGGCCTATTCCCGTATAACCTTGGGAAGAGGTGTTAGTGGGATCGGCGTACTCCCTAAACATAGAGTATAGGGAGTGTTTGGTCGTGCTCATAACATGTCCAACTCAGGATAATCATAAGAAGTGGTATTACTTGCAAGCATATTCGAAGTCGAACCATAGAAATTGTTATAGTATAGTTCGAGCCTATCTCGTAAACCTGATATTCTAACGGTAGGGTCTAACAACGAACCAATCAAATATACATCAGGAATCAAACGAAAATATTTAAGCCATTTTTCAGTCATTTTGAAAATTGCATGAGAAAGAAGTGGGTCATTCGCCATTAAATTCAACATAATCGATATTTCAACACAAGAATCAACAACTAAAGGAACAGTCGAATAATAATAACCAGATAAAGTCATTGTGGTTTTTTGAAACATTCTAAAATGTTCATCAAATTTTGAAGTCGATCCCAAAGATTTGGATTCAAATTGTATTCTTCACTTTCATTTAAATTAGCAAAAAAATAACAAATGAATTCTTTATATTTATAAGTATCCGTTAAAAGGGCTTAAGTGGAGTTCCAAAGGTTGGGAGTGTCGGCACTAAATTTTTTAGGTTTCACATTTATGCTTTTGCAATATCTAATAGGGATAATTATACTTTAGTACCTGAACTTAGGGCACTTTTATATTTTAATAACTGAACTTTGTTTTTTTACATTTAAGTGACTGAACTATTCGAAAATTGCACTTACATTCGACTTTCACCGGAATCCGGCAACACATGTTACTCACGTGACTTATAATGGCATTTTTGTAAATATTAATTTATTTAATAAATAAGAAATTACAAATATATCCTTGTATTTTCTCTTTTTTTATTTCATCCTTCCTTCAATTAAATAAAAAAATGAAAAATTACATTAAAAAAACTCTATTTTTTCTCATATTTCATTTTATATTCTAAACTTAAAATCCAAAAATAAAAATTAAACACCCCGATCTTCTTACTTAGAAAACTCAAATGAACAGATGAACACAAATGTTCATTCCATAAGTATAATGTAAACAAGAAAAGTTGATTTGTCACAGATTCGTATTTCTATAAAACCCAAGAATAATTTTGATAAAAATATTTCTGAGGAATATGGGTTTTGTCGGGGTCTTCTTCGCCATCCGTCTTCGTCCTCTTCGCCATTCGTCTTCGTCGCCTCCAGATCGAGCGACGCTGCGTCAGTAGAGCCAGATCTATATGTTCATCAACGTTGCCCTTGAACGCGGTCTTGATCGGGATGCCCTAAACTCCATCGAATGCTCATCCTGTCTTTGCGGTCGATGTAAGCCCGCTGTTGCTGGCCGATTTGGGGACTCCAAAATTAGGGCAATTGATTTGGGGACTCCCGATTTAAGGATTGTGGAAAGATAATTTTTTGAAAAGTTTTTTTATTAGGAGATGAAGAATTGTTCGAGATTTTTGTTCATTCCTCGTTCTTTTCCGTCCAAGTTTTTAAATTTTAATTTTGTGTTTATTTTAAATTTAGTTAATAGAAATTAAAATAAATAAATTATTGGTTTTTAAGACCCAAGGAAGAAGACAAGGATACAATGGTAATTGCACATTTATTAAATAAATTAATATTTACAAAAATGCCATTATAAGTCATGTGAGCATCATGTGTTGCCGGATTCCGGTGAAATTCGAATGTAAGTGCAATTTTCGAATAGTTTAGTTATTGAATTGTAAAAAAACAAAGTTCAGTTACCAAAGTACAAAAGTGCTTCAAGTTCAAGTACTAAAATGTAATTATCCCTATCTAATATAATCTCTCCTAAGTGCGGGTCTATCACGTAATGTAGCGACGACATGTTGAATAGGAGCAACTTCAAGTTTAAAACATTTAAAACAATCTTGGACATATAAATTCATAATATGACAAATACAATGAATATGAAAGAAATGACCTCCTAAAATAGGCTTGCAAATATCAATTAATTCTGGTAAACTAGCCGTGTTTGCGGATGCATTATCTGAACCAATCGAAAAAATTCGTTGAGTAATTCCGTATTCATTTAAAATAACCATAATTTTATTAGCTATATTATGAGTCGTATGGCGATCGTTAAATAATTTAAAGGCAATTAAACGTTTTTGAATATTCCAAAAGTTATCTATCCAACTACAAGTCACGCCCAAATATGGGTTAAGATCAACATCGATCCAAATATCGGCACAAATATTAAAATTATATTTTAATTTTTTTAATTCATTTATTAAAGCTATTTTTTTTTCATTGCACCTAGTTCTAAGATCACGTTGTGCGGTCGATCTACTAATTTTTCTAACACTCGGGTTTATATATAATTGTTCAAAATCTTCATTATATTCATCGTCCGCAAAACTAAATGGAAGAGATTTAACACACATAAAATCAACAAATCTTTTCCTATGATTTTCATGCGTATACGTAAATAAATGCGGAGAAGTTTGAGAAGTAGACTTACCTTGGGAGCTCGATCCGGATGGAGGAGCTCTATATGCATCCGGATGAAGTTGGGTTTGCGATGCCTCGATCCCGAACTCTACCGGGTGGGCATTTTGCATGTGCCTCCTTAAGATTCCAAAACCTCCGCCGTGTTGTTGGGTGTGAAGCTCATTCACGCCGGAGATCGATGTCGGAGACGATCGGAGAAGACGACAGAGTCGAGGAGGCATTGGGGAGGCACCGAGGATGTCCAGCCGGAGTTCAGGGCTAGTGTCGGCCGACACCAGGCCCCGTCGGCCGACAGGAGGTCGATCAAGCGAGCTTCTGTGGAACGCGAGCTCCAGCCCGAGGTAGAACACGAAACTCGTGTTGAGTGTCGGCCGACACTCATTCTTGTCGGCCGACAGGTTTGAGTAATTAAGGGCCCAGCGGGATTCTTTCTCCCGATTCCTTTCCCCCCTTTATATATATATATATATATATATACACACTGTGTATATTAATTAGGTTAACATCTGAAAACACCTCCAGAAAGTCTAGAATTCAATTATAGAGTTTACAAGATTGTAACGGGGATCTATAATATTCTAGTGAATTATTGCAGCGGCAAGAAGTGGACGTAGCCCTCGTTAACGGGTGAACCACTGTAAATTTCTGTGTCCTTTATTTTGCGTATTTTTCGTTTTTGTGTTGTTCATGTGCTTTTCAGGAAGGGAATTCGGACGCGAATTTTTTCCAACACATGTTTGTATCGGTATCGTCTTGGTGCTTCCGCGGGACAATGATTGCACACCGCGTAGAAGTCGATGCCTTCTTTGCCGGCTCGATCGGGGACCTTCGTGAAATGCACTCGAAAGATCGCGGACTTCGGTTTGGGGGCAACCGCGGCGGCGTGGGGCTGGGAGGGGTGCTCGGCGGCGGCGGTTGACCGGTGGTGGTGGCGGCATGGCGGCGGCAACGGGGTCCTCCTCCTCGGGGTGCTCCTCCTCGTCGTAGTCGAGCTCCTCCTCCTCGGGGTGTGAAGGTACCGGTATACCGATCCGATCGATATACCGTGTGTGCGGAAGAGTGTAAAGCGATAGATCTACTATGTCATGATCTTAGTGCACACAAATATGTATAGACACACATATGTTTATATATATACATCCAATATATATATATATATATATATATATATATATATATATATATATAGAGAGAGAGAGAGAGATATCAACGAGATCTTACTTTTGGTGATGAAGTGATTCGTTGATGTCGATGAGGTGGTGTTGAGTCGATTGAACCACCTCAAATGGATCAGCCTCGAAATGTTCACCTTTGGAATGACCTCGTCACGCCTTTGGATCGCCCGGATGTTGAAGCCGCACAGATGGCCCGGCCTCTACGTGTTGCACACGAACTCGGAAAATGAACTTGCTTGCTTGATTGATTGAAGTTATTCTCCAAGAACTCTTTTCTCTCTCTTTTGTGTGATTTTTGTAGCTAAATATTGTAGTGAGAAAATCAGCATTTTCTCACCTATTCGTTGAGTAATTCCGTATTCATTTAAAATAACCATAATTTTATTAGCTATATTATGAGCCGTATGGCGATCGTTAAATAATTTAAAGGCAATTAAACGTTTTTGAATATTCCAAAAGTTATCTATCCAACTACAAGTCACGCCCAAATACGGGTTAAGATCAACGTCGATCCAAATATCGGCACAAATATTAAAATTATATTTTAATTTTTTTTAATTCATTTATTAAAGCTATTTTTTTTCATTGCACCTAGTTCTAAGATCACGTTGTGCGGTCGATCTACTAATTTTTCTAACACTCGGGTTTATATATAATTGTACAAAATCTTCATTATATTCATCGTCCGCAAAACTAAATGGAAGAGATTTAACACACATAAAATCAACAAATCTTTTCCTATACTTACCTTGGGAGCTCGATCCGGATGGAGGAGCTTTATATGCATCCGGATGAAGTTGGGTTTGCGATGCCTCGATCCCGAACTCTACCGGGTGGGCATTTTGCATGTGCCTCCTTAAGATTCCAAAACCTCCGCCGTGTTGTTGGGTGTGAAGCTCATTCACGCCGGAGATCGATGCCGGAGACGATCGGAGAAGACGACGGAGTCGAGGAGGCATCGGGGAGGCACCGAGGAGGTGCCGAGGATGTCCAGCCGGAGTTCAGGGCTGGTGTCGGCCGACACCAGGCCCCATCGGCCGACAGGAGGTCGAGCGAGCGAGCTTCTGTGGAACGCGAGCTCCAGCCCGAGGTAGAACACGAAACTCGTGTTGAGTGTCGGCCGACACTCATTCTTGTCGGCCGACACTCATTCTTGTCGGCCGACAGGTTTGAGTAATTAAGGGCCCAGCGGGATTCTTTCTCCCGATTCCTTTCCCCCTCTATATATATATATATACACTGCGTATATTAATTAGGTTAACATCTGAAAACACCTCTAGAAAGTCTAGAATTCAATTATAGAGTTTACAAGATTGTAACGGGGATCTATAATATTCTAGTGAATTATTGCAGCGGCAAGAAGTGGACGTAGCCCTCGTTAACGGGTGAACCACTGTAAATTTCTGTGTCCTTTATTTTGCGTATTTTTTGTTTTTGTGTTGTTCATGTGCTTTTCAGGAAGGGAATTCGGACGCGAATTTTTTCCAACACGTGTTTGTATCGGTATCGTCTTGGTGCTTCCGCGGGACAATGATTGCACACCGCGTAGAAGTCGATGCCTTCTTTGCCGGCTCGATCGGGGACCTTCGTGAAATGCACTCGAAAGATCGCGGACTTCGGTTTGGGGGCAGCCGCGGCGGCGTGGGGCTGGGAGGGCTGCTCGGCGGCGGCGGTTGACCGGTGGTGGTGGCGGCATGGCGGCGGCAACGGGGTCCTCCTCCTCGGGGTGCTCCTCCTCGTCGTAGTCGAGCTCCTCCTCCTCGGGGTGTGAAGGTACCGGTATACCGATCCGATCGATGTACCGTGTGTGCGGAAGCGTGTAAAGCGATAGATCTACTATGCCATGATCTTAGTGCACACATATATGTATAGACACACATATATTTATATATATACATCCAATATATATATTTATATATATAGAGAGAGATATCAACGAGATCTTACTTTTGGTGATGAAGTGATTCGTTGATGTCGATGAGGTGGTGTTGAGTCGATTGAACCACCTCAAATGGATCAGCCTCGAAATGTTCACCTTTGGAATGACCTCGTCACGCCTTTGGATCGCCCGGATGTTGAAGCCACACAAATGGCCCGGCCTCTACGTGTTGCACACGAACTCGGAAAATGAACTTGATTGCTTGCTTGATTGATTGAAGTGATTCTCCAAGAACTCTTTTCTCTCTCTTTTGTGTGATTTTTGTAGCTGAATATTGTAGTGAGAAAATCAGCATTTTCTCACCTATTTCAGTCTGGTCTGTTCGAACATTGGCCCTCAGCTAATATCTATGTAATTGTACTTGATGTCCCACATCACTAGCCCATGAAGCGGCGCTATAGTACACATTACAATCTAGTTCATAGTATCATCAGTTTGTCCGTACTCGATGATACAAACTAGGAACAATTCTATGATTTAATTATATTAGTTCAACAATTGGGACTTCATTTATGTGGTAAATCGACCTCATAACCCAATTAATATAATTTAATCATTTGGACAATTCATACAATTTAAACCACAATTATATGAAGAAATTTATTGAATATCATAAAAGATACGTGAATGTTTACATAAACTCCAAAAGTAGACAGTAGAGTAATAGGAATCACAATCCATCTCTAAGATATCGTATCCCTATTGCAGTCGTATGAGCATCATGCTTTGATTGCTGGAGTAGTTGACGACGACGCATGTTTGTCGTGGAACAAACGCCGGTCAAAATAAATTTGTAACGTCCCTATGATGTCACGCACGCCAATACCCCTGACCCTCATTCGCTCTTATGTTTAAAGTCCTATTAGATCTCTCTCAATAGGTCTCCTGACATTGACCAATTCGACACTATGTGACCGCATGAGTCTAAGTTGATCAAGCCGCTTTCATCCTCCAAGCAAACCCAGAATGGCCAATAGCATGCCTGGACAGACCCAAGTCATACAACCACATCTCCAGCAACATGTTGTACTTCGCGGACGCCCAGTCTCCCGGTCGCGTTGATCCACATACTTGTGTGTTAGGCAAGTCGGGGTTCCCACTGGTCATTGTAGGATTGCCCAAGTCCCTAACATCCTCGATATAATACCCTGTTGAATCGGGAACAAAGCTAAGCTAGTTGCTGTCATCAAGAAGCCTCACAGTATTTTGCACAGCAGCCTGATCAGGATCAGAACTTGACCAAACGATGTTAATTCAACAATACGTAATTAAAATAAATAAAGAAAGCAAAAACGAAATTAAATAACTGAAACAAAAGGGAAATAAATTAAGAAAAACATAATATACAATTTCGCCCAAACGGGCTGCCCAAAAGGGCGGTGTTCCTCCTCACTCGACTCTCAAAACAAGTACATGTAAACTCTCATTAATTTCAAGTGTTGTTTTGTGGAGCTCGGGTTGTGTGTTGCTGCGTTCGGCTCTCTTTTTCGTTGCTCCTTGTGTTCTTCACGTCCTCATATATTTATAGATGATAGGAGTCTTGGGTAGCAAGTAAAAAACCGCTGATCTTGATTGGATAAGGATTCTCTTGAAGACTCCTAGATTTTCAGGATTCTGGACAGCTGCCTGCCCATGCTGACGTCTTGACAGACTCCTGTGTATATAGGACTCTGATTTGATAGAGACGTGTTGGACAATGACTCTAAGGTTGGACGAGAGTCCTTCTTTGATACTTCTCTGAATCTGGTCGCCTTTGAGGACTCCAAGATTCCCAGGACTCTTTCGTACACTACTTGCTCAACGTCCGTCTCTGATCAATTGTCGCTCTTGCCCAATTGCTTTATCTCCGATAGCCTTCTTTACGAGGTAGCTGTTCATGCGCGGTATTTGGTCGTGCATCGGTCTTGCTCCACTTTCTGACTCTGTCCCAACTTGCTCAACGGGACCTGGATGTTCCAGTCAGACCAGCTTGCTCAACATGCACCCTTGACCACGAAGGTGATTTCCTTGCCTCTTTTACGCCTCAGTCTTTTCTTTGCCTTGGTTAAGTCATGGATCACGTGTGAGACTTTGGAAGTTAGGAATCTCCGCAAGGTGCCTTCGCCCATAGTGGTTGCTTGCCCAAGTAGGCCCAAGTGTTTGAGTCACTGTTGCTTTGATTCCTTGATTTTCGTCCAAGGGACTGGTTCCCTTCATGAATGCGGTGTATGCCCATAGTGGTTGCTTGCTCAACTGTCGGTGATCAGTCGAAAGTGAGTGTTTTGCCCACAGTGGGTGATCAGGCCAATGTAGGTGTTATGTCCAAACCGCCAGCTTGTGATGTCTTTTGCCCAGATGGCAGGACTTCTTCAGCTTTCACGTAATTCACTCCTATTATGCCCAATGTGTCGCCTGCTATGCCCTGCATCACTCTTACTCCAAATGTGTCCTCCCAGACATAATAAAATAATATAAAGAAAATAAAGACTCGATTACTTGACTCAAAAGAACTAAAAATGAGCCAAAAAATATGGCTCATCAGTAGTTTAGTTAACGGGTCTGCAACATTATCATCAATTGCAACTTTATTTATCTCGATGTCTCCACGACTAACTATCTCCCTGAGAATGTAGAACTTCCTGAGCACATGTTTTGATTTGTGGTGCTCCCCAGGCTCCTTGGCTTGCGCGATAGCTCCACTATTATCACAATAGAGAGCTATCGGATGGGCCGAACTAGGTACGACACCGAGCTCATCTAAGAACTTTCTTATCCAAACGGCCTCCTTTGCTGCTTCTGATGCAGCAATGTACTCAGCCTCTGTAGTAGAATCAGCTACGGTGGGTTGCTTGGAACTCTTCCAGTTTACCGCACCTCCATTCAGACAAAAGACAAAACCGGACTGAGACCGGAAATCTTCTTTGTCTGTTTGGAAGCTTGCATCCGTATATCCTGTCACAACCAACTCTTTTTGTCCTCCAAAGACAAGAAAATACTATTTAGTCCTTCTAAGGTACTTAAGAATATTCTTGGTCGCAGTCCAATGCGCCTCACCTGGGTTTCCTTGAAACCGACTCGTCATGCTCAAAGCATACGATACATCCGGTCGTGTACATATCATGGCGTACATTATAGACCCTATTGCCGAAGCATAAGGAATATTTGCCATCTTCATTTGATCATCAGGTACCGAAGGTAGGGGTGTCAATGGGTCGTGTTGGGTCGGGTTCGTGTCGTGTCAAAGGTATTCGCGGGTGACAAAACATAAACCCAAACCCAACCCATTTAATAATCGTGTCGAAAAATTAAACCCAAACCCAACCTATTTATAAACGGGTTACCCATTTATAACCCGTTTAACCCATTTTATTTTAAAATTAAAATTTTATAATTTTATTAAATAAAAATATTAAAAAATAATTTAATTTTTAAAATAATGACATATATAATGTAAACTTAATTGTAAGAAAAAGAGAATTAATCGATCTTTCTAAATAAATAATATATTAATATTATTTATTTAATAAATAATGTATTATTATAATATAATAATTAAAATTAATTTAATAAATGGGTTAAACGGGTTAATTTCGAGTTCGCAGGTCGACTCGCGGTTGACCCATTTAATAAATGGGTCATGACGGGTTGACCCGTCGTTGACCTGCTTTTTAATCGTGCGGGTTCAACCCGCTTTATTTCGTGCGGGTTTCGAGTCGTGTTATCGGGTCGTGTCCAAATTGACAGGCCTAACCGAAGGGCACTGCCTCTTGCTCAAAGATGTACCATGAGTCATTGGAATGAGACCCTTCTTGGCGTCTTTCATTCTGACCTGTCAAGCACCTTATCAATATAGGTTGCTTGACTAAGTCCAAGCATCCTTTTGGATCTGTTCCGACAGATCTTGATGCCCAATATGTACTGTGCTTCTCCAAGATCCTTCATTGAAAACCATCTTCCAAGCCATTCTTTAACAGAATTAAACACAAGAGTCTTCCATGTTCTTTTGAAATCCAAACTCATGTATGGATTCATCGAACCGAAGATTCCAGCTCTGAGATGCTTGCTTTTAATCCATAGATGGATCTATTAAGCTTGCATACTCTCTCAGCCTGATTAGGATCGATAAAACCCTATGGTTGTGTCATAAACACATCCTCTACTAGAATCCCATTCAAGAAGGCGGTTTTAACGTCCATTTGCCATATCTCATAATCATAATGAGCAGCAATGGCTAAGAGAATCCAAATGGATTTAATCATTGCAACTGGTGAAAAGGTTTCATCATAATCCACCCCGTGAATTTGTTTATATCCTTTTGCCACCAACCTTGCTTTGAAAACACTAGGTTTTCCATTCATGTCTGTTTTTATCTTGTAAATCCATTTGCATCCAATGGGCCTAGCCCCTTTAGGCAAATCGATCAAGTTCCAAACTTGATTTTCAGACATTGATTCCATTTCGGATATCATGGCACCCTGCCATTTCTCGAAATCTGGACTCGTCATAGCTTGGATATAGGTCGAAGGTTCATTGCTTTCTAAAAGCATGATTTCATAGTTCTCATTTGTCAGAATACCTAAGCATCTGTCAGGTTGAGTTCTAATCCTTCCGGACCTTCGAGGGTTAGGTGTGGTTTCTAATACCACTGGAGTACTCTCGACCAAGTCTTGAGTCTCCATCTCAGTTTGTTCTTCTTGAACCTCGTTCAAGTCTTCTTGAACTTCGTTCAATTCAACTGAGCTCCCACTTACTTTCTTGGAAAGATATTCCTTTTCAAGAAATACACCATCTCGAGCAACAAAGACTTTGTTCTCGGATTGGTTGTAAAAGTGGTACCCTCGTGTTTCTTTTGGATAACCCACAAAGAAACATTTATCCGACTTGGGTTCAAGCTTTGTAGAGATATTTCTCTTCACATAAGCTTCACATCCCCAAATCTTGATATAAGACAAGTTAGGGACCTTCCCTTTCCATACCTCGCATGGTGTCTTATCAACAGCTTTTGACGGTGACCTATTCAGCGTGTAGGTCGCTGTTAAAAGTGCGTGTCCCCAAAAAGATTTTGGTAGTTCACTAAGGCTCATCATCGATCGAACCATATCTAATAAGGTTCTATTCCTCCTTTCGGAAACACCATTCATCTGGGGTGTTCCAGGTGGAGTGAGTTGATATAGAATACCACAAATCATAAGATGATCATCGAATTCTTGGCTAAGATATTCACCACCTCGATCCGATCGAATGGCTTTTATCTTTTTACCAAGTTGATTCTCAACTTCATTTTGGAATTCCTTGAACTTTTCAAAGGCTTCCGACTTATGCCTCATTAAATAGACATAACCATATCTACTTAAGTCATCGGTAAAAGTTATGAAGTAGAAATAACCTCCACGTGCTTGTGAGCTCATTGGACCACATACATCAGTATGGATTAAACCCAGTAGGTCACTTGCACGTTCTCCTTTTCCTAGAAAAGGTGACTTTGTCATTTTGCCCATCAAACATCCTTCACATGTATCAAATGACTCAAAGTCAAAAGATTTGAGAATGCCTTCTTTAAGAAGTTTCTCTACACGTTTAATGTTGACATGACCTAATCGACAATGCCAACGGTATGTTTCATTGAATTCATTCGATTTGGCCTTTTTGGTATCAATGTTATATATATTATTGTCAAGCTGAAGTATATATAAACCATGTTCTAATCGTGCTGAACCATAGAACACTCCACTTTTTGAAATAGTAAACAAACTATTTATTATAGTGAAGGAAAATCCTTCAGTATCCAATACTGAAATAGAAATGATGTTCTTGGTAATACTTGGTACGAAATAAACATTATTTAATACTAAAACAAGGCCCGAAGGCAAACACAAATCATAAGATCCTACGGCTAATGCAGCGACCCTCGCTCCATTTCCAACCCGCAGATCGACATCTCCCTTTACCAAAGTTCTACTTCTTTGCAGTCTCTGCACATGTGAAACAATGTGAGCACTGCATCCGGTATCCAATACCCAAGAAGAAGAATTTGTAAAGTTTATGTCTATGACATAAATACCTGAAGATGAAGGAACGACACCGTTCTTCACATCTTCCTTGAACTTAGGGCAATCTCGCTTGTAGTGTCCAACACTCTTGCAGTAGAAACACTCAGATTCCCCAGGAACCTTAGAAGCTTTCAAGAACCTTTTGGAAGGAGCTGCCACAGCTTTCCCTTTCCCTTTGTCTTTCACTTCTGGTTTCTTAATCCCCTTGAACTTTTTGGTACCTCCTTCCCGAATCATAAGAACTTCCCTCCTAGGGTCCTTCTTAATCGCCGGCTCAGCAGCCTTAAGCATCCCATGGAGCTCATGAAGCGATTTCTTCAGTCCATTCATGTGGAAATTCAGCCTAAAGGCGTCATAACCATCATGAAGAGAATGGAGAATGAAATCGGTAGCCAACTCGTCATCATATGCAAAACCGAGGCGAGCACTTGAAGCAAATAATCCAATCATTTGATGTACATGTGGTCCCACGGGTTTACCCTTTTCCAGCCTAGCTGTTGCTATAGCCCGGGTGACACCGAAGCGCTCAATCCTAGCATGTTCCCCGAACATGCTCTTGAGCTCTTCTATGATGTCATAGGCTTCCATGAACTCGAATTGTTTTTGCAACTCGGGTACCATGGATGCCAACATCAAACATGTCACCTCATTCGAGGCTTTCTTAGCAAGGGCATATGATGTCTTTTGGACATCCGTGCCCCCATCAGCGGGAAGCACGGGAAGGGTTTTGTCCAACACACTTTCCTTTTCTTCGTATTTGAGGACTATCCTCAAGTTACGTTGTCAATCAAGGAAATTGGTGTTGTTCAACTTTTCTCTATCCAAGATAGATCTGAACTTGAATTGAGTTGATACAGACATATTATACTACAGAAGAAAGATAAATAACGTAAGTAAACATCCACAAAGCGGTAAACAAATAAGGTTGTCTAGCAAAACTACTTTATTTGTTCCATTTGTTCATTCGATATCCAATATCGTCGTTCCCAATTATTTCAATGACAAAAACGTGATAAATCGTAAGTGAAAACTCGAGGTTTTCTAACCAGCGATCTTATCATGCAATTGAAGCCCTATCTCTTATTAAAATGAGGGAGCCAACCAGACAATCGATTCACGCCATCCAATGACTCCAAAGTCTATAATTTGTGTCATTGATAAACTTAAGTGTTTTGGATTAAATCACTCCCCGAGGTGTAAATAATCCTAACCTTATAATTCATCAAATGAAAGACAAATTAGGCATTTGTTTTTGAAATTTTAATAAATTAGAACAAAAAGATCCCAAGACCCTTATCTTGCGAATCCTTAAGCCGACTGAGTCCGCACTTAAGAACTCCAAGATAGGTAGACATCCCATGTCAATGACATCCAATGTCAATGTCTCGATAGCCACGCCTGCAGTGGATCTATCGATGAGAAAACCAAACTCACGTGTAAGGGTCTAACCCTTACTCTCACTTATCCCAAGATAACAAGTAGTACCCCGCTGAGGCGGACCTACCAACTTATGATCGAGGGTTTCATGAGTGTGATGTTTTTGGACAAGACATTATACTCATTATTTTGGGAACTTGCATGCATAGGTGTTTATATGTAAGTTGAACATTTATAACATACAATAACCTATAACTAGCAAAGCAAATAAATACGAAATCGAAAGGCCCCTAGAACCTCACAACTCTCAAAAGAAAAGAATTAAAGTAATAACAAAAGCCTTGAACATCTTCTGGACTGGTCCTCGCCCGCCGTTTCAGTTCCGTGCCCTCCGATTTTGGTCAAACCTATTCCGTACCCAAAAACCACGAACGGCGCCCGCCGTTTCACAATCAGCGGTCGCCGAACACCATCGGCGGTCGCCGTTTCCAAAACGGCGCCCACCGAAAAGGTCCGGGAAAAATATGCCAAGAATCAGGCCTTTCGGCGGTCGCCGTTTCCAAAAGGGCTCCCGCCGAATCAAAGCGGCGCCCGCCGGAGCTAAAACGGCGCCCGCCGTTTGGTTCCAGCAGCCCCGGTTTTGCCCGCTTTGCTTCGTTTTGCTTCGTTTCTTCTCGTTTTCGCCGGAGAGCCGAGATCCTCCATCGAACCATGGACCAAGTCCATCGCTTACAAGTAGTACAATACAAAATAATAGAAAAACCTATCTATTACAAATGATTCCAAGGGACGCAGCCCTCAAATACTACGTCCAATCGAAACGTAAAAAACGACGAAATCATTCACCCGACCACTAACGGTGGCCGGCCTTACATCTAATCACATAATCACAATTAAACATATAATCCAATTATGTTGATTTAAACTTCTTGTGTCCAACACAAAAGTGTGCACGAGCCCTAGGCTCTGATACCAATTGAAGGTACCGGTATACCGATCTGATCGATATACCGTGTGTGCGGAAGCGTGTAAAACGATAGATCTACTATGCCATGATCTTAGTGCACACAAATATGTATAGACACACATATATTTATATATATATACATCCAATATATATATATAGAGAGAGAGATATCAACGAGATCTTACTTTTGGTGATGAAGTGATTCGTTGATGTCGATGAGGTGGTGTTGAGTCGATTGAACCACCTCAAATGAATCAGCCTCTTAATGTTCACCTTTGGAATGACCTCGTCACGCCTTTGGATCGCCCGGATGTTGAAGCCGCACAAATGGCCCGGCCTCTACGTGTTGCACACGAACCCGGAAAATGAACTTGCTTGCTTGATTGATTGAAGTGATTCTCCAAGAACTCTTTTCTCTCTCTTTTGTGTGATTTTCGTAGCTGAATATTGTGTTGAGAAAATCAGCATTTTCTCACCTATTAAACCATGAAATAACACCAAGTAACCCCCCCCCCCCCCCCCCCCCCCCCCATAATGGTGATATTGATGTAGAATCATTATCACACATTAAGGTGTGTTAATGGTGAATTTGAATGGTCATGTCCACATCCTCATGCCACATTGCATTGGATGTGGTCCCATTCGCTTGCGTGGCATGCCATGTCACACCATGTGACATGCATTCCATGCATCCCATGCATGTACGTAAATCACATCTAATATAAACCTAATTTATATATTTATCGATTCCAAATCGACTCATTTTAGCAAACACTTATAGCTCGTATTTCCGGCTCGTGTGTGACCCTGTAGGTACTGATAATTATCAATCAATATTATATTGCTCCCAGCAATTAATATTATCTAATAATTATTTAAACATCCATAGACGACCTTATGACTTTATCGATTGCACACGTAGGGTCGAAGGACATATACCAACAGGGTGTACATCGGGCTCGGCTTCGTCGTCGTCGTCCTCGTCTTCGGGGAGGGAGCAGTAAGGCGAGTAAAGGCCTCCGGTATGAAGTCCGCCTTGAAATAACCCCTCGATTTGGGGCGGGGGCATATCATCCGGAACCATGTCACCAGAAAAGTCACGAACTCCGGCACTAGCAGACGGGTTCGAGTCGTTCGACTTGCGCCCCCGAGAACTAGTACCCGAGCCCGAGACCGATCGAGAACCAAAAATCCTCTTCATTTTTAATATTAGAGAATAAAAGAAAAAAGAATAGTATTTTTATTTTTTAGTAGTATAATATTTATTATTAGTAGTATAATATTTATTATTAGTAGTATATTTTTAGTAGTATATAAATTATAAAGAGAGAGATTAGAGTAGAGAATAGAGATTGAGAGAGAGTGAGGTGTGAGGGTTTTGAGTGGGGAGATGAGGTTTAAAAAAGGTGGAGGGGATTAAAAAAATATTTTTTTAAAAGTTTAGCCGTTTTTAACCGTTGGGACCGGCGGACCGATTCGATCCGGGGGGTCGGGCCGGTTCACCATCAGCTATTTTTTGAATTTTTTTAATCAACTCGTCAGTTTCCGGATCACGGAGTAATAAAAATAACTCAGTGTAATAATTTTTATTTTAAAATATATACTCCATTTACATTTTAAGTAATTATTTTTTGGAATTTTAAGGTTTGAAATTTTTTAATTTTTTTAATATAATTAATAGCACTAATGTATTCTAATTATATATAAAAGTAAAATTATTATTCATACATTTTTATATATAAAGAGAGTAAATGTAAATAAAAAGTAAATGAGTCATTTCAATATTTTATTGAAATGTATGTTGTCTTAACAAACAAAGAAAGTGTGACCACTTATTTGAGTGAGAGAGTATTATATAAGTGATCTAAGTTCAATGTTATGGATAAAATAAGTATACTAACGTAAAATTTTCAAATTTTATAAATTAAAATACCATAAACCTTTAAGGTAATTTTAGATGAAAGGGGCTCTTATTTTATTATATTAAATGTAACTCTCAATTTTTTTTTATTAATTTTTTAGGGCATGTATTTTATTTTGTTTTTGCGTAATAAGGCGTTAACTGAATTTAAATAAGTTTTAGAGATGGTTTATGTTAGGTGTAAAGACAATTTTACCCATTTGTCTTATTTATATCAACCGTCCATGATTCATGAAAATTGTATTGATTTAATTTATATTTAAATTTATATTTAATTTCGACTATTGAAATTAATTAATTAGTAATAATGATAATATATATATATATATATATATATATATATATATATATAATATATTGAAATCATTATTGATTGTGTTGAGATTTGTGATCTGGTAAAAGTTTTAGGAGTGATTTTATAGTAGAAGGGTAATATTGGACGTGAGCCTTTATTTGAAATGAGTGAAAAGTTTGGGAGGGCTCTATAATTTCACTATTGTACTTGCCCTCATAAAATAATACCCCAAAATTTAAAACTAACTTATCTTTTTTCTTATTTTTTAATAACTCACAAATGACAATTATTATAAATTAAATTATTAATTGAACTACTTAAAATTACAAAATGTTATAAAATTCATAATTAAAAAATATTTAATAATTATTTTATTTTTTTATTTTAAATTACAATTTTATCAATACTTATTAATTTTTTCTCTTTTGAAAGTGTTTATTCATACTTTTTTTTTATTAAGTACAAACAATAATAATTTTTTATTTTACTAATTTGAGAACAGTATGTTTTAACTTTTAAACATGAATCGTTGATGTTGTCTACTTTACTTTGATGGTTGGAGGGAGTCTTCCGGAAATTGAGGTGGCGAGGTCGGTTAACAAAAAACACAGAAGGTGGGTGGGTGTGGGTGGGGTGTCAATTGTCATTTGTCAGGCAGGCGCGCGTGTTCTCAGTCGAGCCCATCCCCTCTGGTTTCTTACATATTCCATTCCACCACCCAACCATTTTCAAAAACGTCACGCGCGCGCCTTTGTTTTCTTTTTAATCCACCAAACCAAATTAAATTTCAAATACTTTCTAGTACGTATTTATTAAAAAAGTTTATAATTTTAAAAATTACTATAAGAGATCCTTTAGAAATGATGGTAAAATGTGGTTGCAAACAGATATAGATTCGTCGAATTCACTACCTCTGAATTCTGAAGTCCCAAATTAGCGGATATAACACTAAATAAAATTAATTATTATTATTATTTTATTGTGTAAATTGAATTGGAGTAATTATTAGATTATTTGTATAATTATAAATAAAATTAAATTATTAACTTGATAAAATAATAAAAATAAAATCATCAGTATTGCTGCATGACATGCTACGTGACCGTAAAAAGTACTCCTACTATACTTTATTACATTAAACTTGATTTTTAACTAGATTTTTGTGTTATTTTTGTACAATGAGTTTTTATATGATTATTTTTACAAAAAAATTATTGTGATTCTAAACAATTTGATTTTCTAAATTATAAAAAAACATTAATTTAAGAGTTATTTTGGAAAAAAAGTATTTGAATTTATGGATTTAGATTTTATACTCAATAAAATCTATTTTTTAATTAAGTGTCTTAATATTTTACTTTATTTTGTTTTTAAGTTAGTAATCACCATGTTATTAAAATAAAAAACACATTATTAAAATATTAATTACTATTATACCTTTACATTAAATTTATGTTTATTATTAATAAGAGGTTAATTTAAGTAAATTACTTAAAATTATAATTAAGAAAAATAAATACTTTAAATTATATACAAACTTATAAAATTATAAAATATATATTCGTTGATAATTATGTATTGATAATTATGTATGTATCTATGTCTACAATTAAAAATTCTCACTTATACAAATAGTATTAACCTAATATTACCAAAGATTTTATTATTTTTTAAAGATAACGTGTGCTGCAGCTATAATTGCTTCCCAAATTTTATTGAGGGGTTGATTTTGATTATTGGTCTAACAAAGTTTTCCTATTTTAATTCTATTTTAATTTGATTGAATAATTATTGGTTTGGAGTTTTAATAATACAAGACTAAAGATTTATTTTTTTGAATTTAATGTCAGTCTATTTTAATTCTAATTATTTCGGTTTAATTAGTTCACTTCAACTTAATTAAGTTACTTACAAAATAAATAAAAAATAAATAATTAAAAAATAATTAAAATCATTAATTTTAAGTATAAATCTAATTAATGTTAAAATATTATTAATATTTTTTACAAATTATTTAACAATATATAAAAAATATTATTATTTTTATAAAAAAATATTAATTTATTTCACTTCAATTCAATTCTATTCATTTAATTCAATTCAATTTATTCAATTTTGATCCAAAAAAATAAATATGAAATGTACTTGAGATTGAATATAAATAGTTAGATACAAAGATACTACTAATTAATTGCACATTTTTTCAAAGAGAATGCAAAAGCCATTTCATTTTATTTAAAACAAATAATATTAAAATATATTTATTAGATAATATATTTGAACAATTAATATAAATATGATCAATTTTTTAACAACATTTAAATGATGTTACTTCTAAAATGATATTACAGTTTTATTCTTGAGTTTGAGGTTCGGGAGACGATTCCAACTAAATTAATTATTAATTTGTTAGTCATATTTATAATAAAAAATATATTACTCATAATTTAATAAATAAGGATAATTAGTACTTAATTTGATATTTTGTAAATTTATTTATAAAAAAAATTATTTATAAAAAAACAAAAAAGTAGGAGTAGGACGAAAGAAGTGCGATGGAGACACACCGGGAACACGCCCTTAATTGGGAACAGAAGCGGAGGTGGCAATGACCAATGCGCAATTAATTATCCTCTGCGCGCACGTGCACACGATCTCACCCCATTCTACCAACTGCTCTGTTTGACCGCATTTCATTCGTCCAAATTTTACAACTATCACTTCGCGTATTTCTCGTACAAATATTTTTAATAAAAAAAGTATTTTGAACCAATTTATATTTTTATAATATATATATATAATTAAAAAAAAGGTCTACTACTACATTAATTCTTGATACTCTTTAAATCATAAATAAGAAAATTGAGTAAATTATGTGAGTGTAGAATCGGTTTGATGTGATATGCTGACTTGGCTTGACACTCACTACATCACATACACAGTATCTATTTAACAAAGGACAAATTTAATAAAGAACCAGACCTCCAAATACATGTCATTTTCATCTCTATATTTATTATACATGCATCTACTTTGTTATATACCTATTTTTTCTTTAAGCATATCAAATTATCAATAATAATTTGAACTAAGAACTGATAATGGTTTAAGAATAAAGTAAAAGTATAACTGTTTTTTTAAGTGTGATTATTACTTTGAGAGAGACAAAATAAAAGTATGATTATTTGTATGAGCTTGTAAAAGTATAATATTTGCAAAATTCATATTGTACATCAGTAAACTAAATTAAGGTTCTGTTTTTTTTTTTTTTTACTTAAATTCAAAGTTTAGCTTAGTTCAGTTAAGATCGATCAGTTCAGTTTAGTTTAACTTGATTAACTTCGTTTTAAAATAAAATAAATAAAAAATAATTCGAGTTGATAATTTTAGGTATACAATCTAGTTAATTTTATAATATTATTAATATTTTTAAAAAAATATTGAACAATTTATAAAAAGCTTTTCTTTTTGATTTATCATATATTATTTGTCGCACTTAAAAAAAACAATTATTAAATGTCGTCATTTTTAGCCTTAAAATAAAACAATATTTTTAAATGTCATCATTTTTACTCAATAAAAGTTAATCTCTCACAAAAAAAAGGCCATAATACTCTTTTACTTTGGTCAACAATAATGTAAAAGTATTATTTTTTAATCTCCGTGTCCATTCTGGTGTGACAACTAGTATGACTGTATGAAACAGATAAAATATTTTTTTTTATAAAAAATCAATTCAGTTCAATTTAGTTTAGATAAAATATTTTAATTTCAGTTCAATTTCGACTAATTTAATTTTATTAAGTTAATTCAATTTTTGCCCAAAAAAAAACTAAACTTAAATTCAAACAATAATTTTAAATATTTATCGTGTGTGAAAGCAAACTATATTATTTTTTGGATTATAAAAAAAAATAAAAAATTACACGGTTGCACTCAAGTTTAGTGACCCACCCACCCATAGTTTGAACAAAACTCGATTTCAATTTCCAATGGCCGGCCCACATGTGCCTGGCGCCTTGTGTACGAGTTACATCTCTCTATTGCCTGCATTGAACTACAAAACGGCGTCGTTTCCCACTCAGGCCAAGCAACTTGTGTGTGTTGATGAATCACCCAGGGCTATGGTCAAACCTATATGTCAATAATTGTGTCATATTTGTCTTTTATTAGTATTTGAAAATATTAAAATTAAATTAAATTTAATGTGTGACTGCACTGCAGCACCTACCCAAATTCAAATCAAATCAAATCATTGATCGTTGAGTAATAATATTGCATTGAACTATATTTTTATATAATTGGTTTATTTACTGTTCGTGGCGGTTATTAAGAACAGTAAATTAACTAACTAAAAGGGTTGTGTGTGCATGTGTTCTTAAAATTCTGTCTTTAAGACATGGCGTAACTAGTTGTGCATTATGCTCGCCGAGAGAACGTGGCAACCCAAAAAAAGTTCAAATTCAAGTCACAATTATTAAATAAATTTTAATATCAAAATTAGAAATGTGTGAATGAGATCTCACTTTTAGCGAACGAAAATGAAAGAAGTTAACCGATTCACCAACAGATGTTTCATCATAAAATTAATTGGATGATTTCGTTTTTCACACAAATTCAACGTGAAGCAACTCACATGCGAACATCTCAAACAAACAAATTTTACATTAAGTACTCCAAAACATTATGTAAAAATTAATGTAACTTTTAATATAAAATTGATTTTATAATATGTTATTATGAATACTATTATGTATGTCCTTTTTTTGTTATTATGTCTGTCCTAACTAATATGTATATGTATTATTTATGCATAATGTAATAAATTTTTATTTTTATTATATGTGCGCACAAACATCAACAATTTGTTTTTTTTTTTACTATGACAATTATACTTTTTGTTTCTGAATTTCAATGTCAAGATCAATCTCACAAACACAATTGAATTATTAAAGAAGCCAATAATTTAATATAATGTTTTTAAAAATTTAAATTTAATTACTAATATTTTAAAAGTTACACATCAATATCAGCTTGTTTTAGTAAATCCTAGGGTGCCTGAAAGCCGAGACAAAGAAAGGAAGGGGAAGAAGAAGAAGAGAGAGGAAGTGGGGCCCATCTGCCATGCGCACGCTGTCTGTCTGTCTGTCTATCTATCCGTCTCTAAAATTGATCGGATCCGACCCGACCCATTTAGATCCAATCAAATTCTGTATTTCAGTCGTCACTGATCTTGACCTAACCCGAACCCGAACCCGAACCCAAACAAATTAAGGCAACATATATACATACATATTAGTACAATACAAGAAAGATTGAAATAGAGATCTTCGATTCAGCTAAAATCTTGGTGACTTATGCTCAATCAAACTTTCCCTTACCTTCATTCACTCATGCTCTCTCTACCTTTCCAACACAAACATTAACAATAAAAATAATAATAATAATAATAAAAAAAAAAAGCAGAAGCAAGAAGCAGTTTATATATTATTTTCTTTGTTTACAATAAATTATATTTATCTTTCTTTCTATGGATCAGCTCGCTCACGGCCGCCCTTTGCCGCCGCCGTTCCACGCCGATCTCCACCACCACCATCAGTTCCAGAATCATCCGCCGCAACACCTCCACCTCCACGACCACCATTTTTCCGGCGGCACGAAGCGCGAGAGGAACGACGATGACGTCAGCAGCGGCGACCACCAGCAGCAGCAGCAGCAGGAGGAGGTGACGCGGCGGCCGCGCGGGCGGCCGTCGGGGTCGAAGAACAAGCCGAAGCCGCCGATCATCATCACCCGCGACAGCGCCAACGCCCTCAGATCCCACGTCATGGAGGTCGCCGGCGGCTGCGACATCGCCGACAGCGTCTCCGCCTTCGCCGCCCGCCGCCAGCGAGGGGTCTGCATCCTCAGCGGCAACGGCGCCGTCACCAACGTCACCCTCCGGCAGCCCGGCTCCGGCTCCTCCTCCTCCATCCTCACCCTCCGCGGGACCTTCGAGATCCTCTCCCTCTCCGGCTCCTTCCTCCCGCCGCCCGCCCCCGCCGCCGCTTCCTCCCTCACCGTCTACCTCGCCGGCGGCCAGGGCCAGGTCATGGGGGGCGTCGTCGCCGGCCCGCTCCTGGCGTCCGGGCCGGTCGTGATTATGGCAGCCTCGTTCGGGAACGCGGCCTACGAGCGCCTGCCGCTGGAGGAGGAGCAGGAGGAGGAACAGCAGCAGCAGCAAATGATGAATGCGGCGAGTATGTTAGAAGGAATCTTGCCTCAGAATCAGAATCAGAATCAACTATTATCAGGGGAGAATTACTGGGGAACTAATCACCCTTCTTTCTGATCCATCCATCCATCCATACTCTTTTTTCTTTAATTAAAATGAGTTGACTTCATTCTCACATCTTAATTTGGTTGCTGAAAAAAACATTTTTAATCACTTTTTATTTTTCTAAGAGTACACCCGGTAGTGTTGTTTTTCTTCCTCTTCTTCTGACGACGATGATTATCGATCGACTTAATGGTGTTTTGGATCGGGTTGATGTACAAATTCATGAGTTAATTGGTTTGTGTTTGTGTTTTTTTCTTTCTTTCCTGATTCGAATTCGTATGGATTATGATCTAGAATAATTAGTTTTTTTTGGAGTTTAATCAACTAGTCCTTTTCAATTCATGTATTAATTAACATAAGTCGTACTTGAATAATTAATTGGATCGATCGATGTTAAATGCTTGGGTGACAATAGTATATATCTATAGATCACTTCCTGCTGAAGTATGAAAAAAGAAGAGATTTGTAGGTGTCTTTGTCTGTTTAAACTTTTTCTATATATGATGTATGTGTGTATGAAAAAAAATCAAACATTGAAAATATATATACTACTACTAGTATGTTTCATGTTACTGTATTATTTTTGAGTGCATGCAAATGAGGAGACCGATCGAGGTTAATGTGAGTAACACAGAGTTATGGGCATAAATTAAAAGTCTTTTTTTCTTTACTGTAATTTTGAAATAAAATGATAAATAAAAATATACTCCATAGGTTGGTTGGTTGGTTGGTTGGTTGGTTACACGTGCACTGAACTTATAAATTGGGACAAGTCTTCAAACAAACGCCATGTCTTATATGATCATTTGCTGATAAAGCTTCCTTCCAGCTTTTAACTTCTCCATTTTACTGTATGTACTTCAATTGCTTTTATTTATTTCGCACGTTGTGAGAAACCTTCTTACAACTTCAAATGAATCACACTAAGTGTACTTGTCTATCAAGCTGTTTTCACTCCCGCATCGTTTATCTTCTCCGTCTTCATGCCTTCGATCCGATTGTACGTTGATGAAGTTTCCTACCATACAATAGTTTTTGATTTGCATCCGTCAGTCAAAATGCATATATATATTTGTGCCATCAAATTCGTAATGTGACTCCCAACATCCATACTTCAATTGTCTTGTCTCAACCTCAAAACTCTTATACTAGTTGTTGAAATTTTCAGACCTCGTGCACTCTTATTTGGGATTCACACAGAAATCAATCCTCAAGAACATGATTGAAGGATAACGTTAAGAAAACATGAAAGTTAATTTCCGCTTTACAAGTTCACTAGTAACGAGTTCTTTACAACTAACTCTATTGCGAGTTTCCGCTTTTATAAATACATATTTAACTCTTTTTGTTGCTCATAATTTTTTTTCCAGTCGGATACATGATAATCGGTACAAGACAGAGAGGTATATTTTTCAAATATAAAAAGTATATTTAGTCATAAAATAAGTTCGGCTAAATATACTCCTTGATTACTCTTTTCTATATACAAACACATAAAGGACTCAAGGAGTAATATATTTCCTGTACAAATGATTTTTATGCACTAACCACTGAATGTGTATACTACTATTTGTTTTATATATATATATATATGATCATTTATGTATACTTATTTATAGATAAAGAAGGTATTCTTCTCTACTAGAGTGCACATTTGTTTTGTAGTGCTCATACAAGATGAATTTAGAACAATGCCAATCAATATTATTGCAATGATCCGACATTAAACCATGTTGTGTTAGAAAGGACCTACAATCTTGAGGTGATAGCATTAGGTTTTATGTCTAGATTCAGGTTCCACAGGTTCACTGCACTAAGACTTTTGTGCCTACAAAATGAGGTGATATCATCTCATGTCTTGCGACTTAATTGCCCAAATACACATTAAATGTACACAAAACAATATTGTTATATATAAAATATATGAAATCAAATTTCCATACTCAAAGAACTTTCATTCAGTACCCTCTTATATACAAGAGAATTCGTACCATGCGACCACCAAAAAAAAAAAGAGAGTTAAAAGTGAAATCGATGTCAGTCGATATAAATAATGGTTACAAACAGACCTGCAAACTACTACTAATGTGGAAGAATGATACACTATAATATAGATTGTTCTGTGTGCCCATTCGGCATCAACTATCTAGCATGAGTTATATATTAGATGATACAACCCAACATTTACTAGCTGGTTAGCAAGCCAAGCGGAATATACAGAAAAGAAGAGAGATTAGAACAAGTTAGTACTTAAACCTCTATCCTCAAGCGTCGCATTTCTGCTTGGAATGCTAAACTTGAGGTCAGAGTCCGACGTGCAAGAGCCCTTATGTCCTCTCTATCACAGTCTCGTGAAATGCGAACTAGCTCCCAAAGGGCGCCTCCACTGATCATATCTTTCGCATTCACCTCTGAAGATTGAAAGAATAAATATATAATCAATGCTCTAGAAAACATGAAATAAACAAATTAGATTCTATCAAAATTATAAATACCCATGTGTTTAACAAAAAAAAATAAAAAAAATAGTGTCTACGCAGTATTTGTAATTATGTTCATCCTAAAAGGGGTTGTATTTGTAATTATCGGAAAGTTCAATAAATTATTATTACTACCATGCTGTGCCAGATGGCAGAGTGCAAGCTCAACATGGCGTCTGATTAGGGAAGCTTCATTGTTTGCATTTTGAACTATCCACGGCAATGCGCCATCTTCTATCAGAAGAGAGCGTCCGTCTCTTATTCCTGCAATCCGAGTAATAATATTTTATTCAATGAATGCAAATAAATGTTCAACAATTATTTACATACATGTCCTAGGTTATTTGTGCTCAAATTTATGAGTGTTATTAATCCAACTTCAACTATTAAGACAGCAATGAGCTAACATACCTGGAGTAGATGACCTAGATTCACATTTCGCGAAATTTGCAATGCCACGGGCAACTTGAGAGATAACATCTGGGTGTCTAGTTCTCACCATTCCTAATAGAGCTTTGACACCACCTTCTGACCTGAGCCTTGATCGCAGTTTATCTGAACAATCATGGTTCCAAGGATTTATCAGGAATCGAGAAGAAACAGAATTTGAACAAAATTAGTGGAGGTAAAGGGAGGCGGTGACTTCCATTAGACAAAGCAAATTAAAATGACAGATCAAATATTCCTTTAACTGCATAAATATCACTCCCACCCCCACTCCTTGTATGACAGTCCACAAGGGGGAAGCACATTAAAAGAAGTAAAGAACACACGGATGGAAGATATTAAAGCATTATTGATATTCGAATTTCGAAGTACAAGAAGAGAATATCCAAAGTCTTCTGTAACAGGCCACAAAGGAGGAACCAAATTGAAAGAACACAAGCAGGGAAGAGATTACTAAAGTATTATCGAGATTCAATGAACAAAAGAGGTTATTCCTACCATTGCCACATAGATTTGCTATTGCTCCAGCAACCATTCTTAGAGTCTGAGGATCTTCGGCATCAGTAGCCGTTCTTGCTAACAGACAGATTCCACCTTGGGCCATTATAAGCTCTTGATTAGCCTCTGCACCCACAAAAAAAAAACAGCTGTAATCAGGATTTCAGGATTTATCAGAAAATGGAAATATCAGCTCAAAGTAGATCACACAGTGAAGAGGTCCGTCCTCCAAAACAAAACCTCAAAAACAGGAAAACGGAAGGAAAGGGACAAAATTGAAGGAATAAGGGAGAGAGAGGGAGAGCATAAACCACAACAATGAAGAAGAAGATACCATTCATAGCAAGATTGGCAATAGCACCAGCTGCTATTCTGCGAATTGTTTCATCCTCGTACGTTCTAAGGAGCATCAACAATGAAGAGAGACCACCGGCTTCTACTATCTTTTCCTGGTTCGCTTCTATTAAGTATAAAGCACAAGCATGTAAGTTTTGGACAACAATGTCAACAAATAACAAATCCTGTAGTATATAAGAAAACTCGTGACATTAATCAAAATATCAGTCCTAAAAATTGATGACATAGTAGACATTAATTAAGCGAAGGGTGTTACTTCTCAATTCTCATATGGTTGAGAACCTTTCAGAGACAAAATAAAGAGAAATCAAAGAATCTTAAAAAGAAAGATCAAGTATGGGCATGTGGTTTTTTTTTTTCTGTTAAAAATATAGAACGCAGATCATTATCTCACGTAATCACATATAAGAGTGAGAATTTTAGAACACCTTCTGCAGCTAAGTTGGCCACTACTTTGACGGCATGAATTCGTACATTAGCATCCTCTGACTCGAGTAATGACAATATCTTTTGCAATCCAACTGTAAAAAGTAATATAAATAAATAAATCTTGAAGAGAATACTAAATGATAAGTGAACACAAACCAGAACCTTGTTCATGAAGATTTGTAACAGATGCTCTATCTCCATTGTTGCCATCTCTAGACCGTAGATGATTAAGTGAACTTAGGCAATCTACACCAAGATGTGGATTCCCAGAATCACCTCTTCCTGGCTTGCTTCTTGTCTATGAACATAATATCAAGAAAAGTTGAGGTAAATTTCATACTTCAAGTTTATGCACGAGCAATTTTATAATTTACAAACTCTAGTGGTCTATTATTACCTTTTGAAAAAAAAAAATAGAAATAACAGGCTTCTTAACTCAGGTATTTATATACTTATAGGAAATGAGTGTCATAATTTTGGCCAGAAGACACCCTACAGTTATTGTAAAATACTCCCTCCGATTCTTAACAGTTTGCACACTTTCTTTTTTGTTTGTTTCACAACACTTTGCACACCTATAAATAGAAAGTTATTTTATAACTTTATCCTACAATACTCATCTATTTACATTAAGACCATTAGTTTTTCACTTAACTCATTCATTACTTACACAACAATACCTATTATACTCCTACTATTATTTAACACATAAAAAACTACTTCTTAATCTACGTAAAAGTTTTTCAATGCAAACTTTAAAGAATTAGAGAGTAAGAATTTTTGAAGTCATAGTAAGAACAAGATATAGACATCCTTAAATGCATAGATATACAGATAGCATACTTGAATGGCTTCCATAGACAGCTGTGCCAATTGACTTCGCAAAACTCTCACTTCTTCTTCAAGCTGCTTTTTACTCTCCTCTTCCGCCACTTTTTCAAGGCCAAAGCCATTAGAGTTTCCACCTGCCAACTATACAACATTAATTTGTTATACACAATCCATCAAATACAGATCAAGAAAATATAAAACTCGTGTGCAGTCAAAATTATTTTCGAGTAAATACAACTATACCTGCACCTTTGAAAATTGATCTAGCTGGATTTTTAAGTTGTGAATTTCCTCTTCAGCTGCTTTTCGTAGAAGAGCTTCATTTTGAATTAATGTTTTCAGCTTGGCAGCCTCCTCATTACCAGTATCCTTGTGAGCCTGGTGAAGACAAACTTGTTACCTCGGCTATTTTTGAGACAAGACAATAGCAAACTGATATAGGGTGTTCACATTTTGTTTCTGTTCCAAGTTAATTTATATTGTCTTGTACATGAATGGAGGTCACTAGAATGAGGGTCGGGTGCAAACATATGAGCAATCGATTGGGTGGGGGTGAGGGGCAGACAGTAAAATCTGGGCATATAATATTGACTGTCAATAACTATTAATCATGATGTTCTTCTCTTTAAGATAGATAAGATTGAAATTTTTATCCCTTGCCTTCTTTAAGTTAATTACATGCCTTCTTAAGGAACTTAGACGGAAATATTGAGATAGATAAGATTGAAATCTTTATCCCTTTCATGGTCATCAAATGAAAATTGTCAATCCAACCTACCTCTCCATTAATGGCATGGTTTTGCTTGTTTACAGTCCACTTCTCCTCGAGCTTCTTAATTGATTCCATATAATCCATCTGACATTTCATTTTCTCCTCCTAATAAAAAATCCAGACAAAGGACGAGATGATAGAAAACATATTTGAAATAGCAAGTAATGTAGGGTACCATAATGGACTTTCTAACACAGACAAGAACAATAGAAGTTGTTTCGACATTGGGTTGGTTTATGCAAATGGAAAGGCAAATTTACCCTAAAAGAATGATGTTGCACAAATCAATTATTTGTCACTGAAGTTCAGAGGCATGAGTGCAGTAATGTACCTCCAATATGTCCACATAAGTTCTTTCAGCATCAGCAATACGTTTCTGTGCTTCTAATCTGATTCTCTCGATCTCATTTTCATAAGCTTTTTGCTCTCTTTCATTTTCAGCAATAAGTCTGTCAATTTCTATCTCGAGCCTTTTGGACAAACTCTTGTAGTCAAATTCTTCTTTAATCTTCAGCATGTTCTCCACCTTCATAGCCTGTGGAAAAATTAGACATGTTTACCAATATGAAATGCACTCTTTTTGCCCAATATAGAAACAACTTCAGCTGAATACAACTAAATTGGGCACGAACTCAACACTCTTTAATTTAAGTTGAAATTTCTTATTCTAACTCACCCTTTGACCAAACAATATGGTACTCGCAGTCTCTCCTCGATGGCGTGGCGATGGGCCTATTGTCACAATTAATGAAGTTCTGGATGTGCCTGCAGCAATACCGGGGAACAAAAGTTCGATTGGACTAAACCTTAAACAACTATACTTACTCTCACTACATTTCTAAAGTAATCATTTTAAAAATCAGGTGATTTTTGGGGAAATATTATGATTTAAGTTATAGATGATATTAGTTCTAGAAAAATGCATGACATATTACTGAAATGGTAACAAAGACATTTGGTTCACTTTCAATTATATATATTTGAAACAAACAGAAAATCTCACCACCAAATGAATCTTTAAGTAACCTCGTGAGCTTTGAATCTCGGACAGGGACATGGGAACTGTTTTCTGCCAAGGCATTTATACACTTCCCTAAAGCACTGAGGGAAAGGTTTATAGACTTGGCTTCTTCCAACATGTGTCCTTCGCTTCCTTCAAAAAACATTAAGCAGCATCTCGGATTACTATCGCAGAGTGTAAATTAAAGGATTCAAATGGATTAACAAATCAAAAATCATTACATAGTACATACACACAATCACACACATATACATAATATATATGGCTTCTAATATAGCGTTCTACAGACGGCTGTGTTTGTGTGAGTTAGGCTTTTGTTTGGAAGCCAGTTAAGGACAAGGTAAGTTTCTTTCCCCAAAAGTCTCCAAGACTTCAACAATCACCTACAAAACATTGTTTCTATGATTTTTACTTGATGCATTTCTCTACATTTCCCAAAACTTTGTGCAATCACACTTCCCCCAATCACCAAGCAAAACAAAGCCTTGATCCAATAATGGTCACAATCTAAGTTTCAGACCGCTAATAGGACTTACAGCTCAACACACCATAAAGTTGACTATCGTTTCTTTTATACTGTTGAATAGAGAAAATATACAAAAAATAATTTATAAAAAACTGTTGAATATTAGCAAGAAATCACATTCACTGACCAGACAATGGATCCAATATAAATAATCTAGCCAACTTGTTTTATTTTACAGTAAAGCGAATCGGCACTATTCTCATCCTACTTTCTGAGCTTCAACAGTCTCAAGATAAATAAAAAAAGACTTTACTGTATTTCAAATGAAATGATAAAATAACACCACAAACCAATCAGTTTAATCCTCAATGAGTATAACAAAACATCATTTTCCTTGAGTATCGAATTGCTAGAATCAACACTGTAGGTATTCGCAGTCGTTGACACATAAATGATGTTTCCAAACTGAAGATACTACGGTACAGATCAGGTGATAACACATTTTCATAATATTTAGTCTTGCATAAACAAAGTACCCTTATAGTGTGGAGCACTGACAGATCACCTCCATCACATACTATGTTCATGCTTGGTAGAGATGAAAAAAGAAAGAAATGTATGGAAGTGCACAAACATTCTTCAATTCTCATTAGGGAGAATGATAAAAATACAAATGGGCCAGAAGGTATCTCTTCTTAAAATTACCTGATTTGTGAATACGTTCAGAACCCGCAAGATCAACAACAATTAGTTTGCCTTTTCGTAGCATAGGTGGTCTCGAATTACCAACCATATTAGACCGGTTTTGAATTTCAAGAGATATTCCGTCCCTTCCCAACACGGACTTCTTCACTTGTACCTATATTGTTCCATGTGGGTTTTACAGCATTGAAGCCAAAACGGAAAAGAAAAGAAAAATTCAAATTACTATTTACCATGAGAAGGGCATGACTGCGGGAAGATTCAGTGTTCAGTCTAGTGTTAGCAGCAAACCTATGAGCTTCCCCCAAGCGGAGAAGTTCAACAAAACTTTGTTGATCTCTAATCTCCAAAACAGTCGCCCCCGGCAGACAAACATCACCAGTTTTTTGGTCCTCAACTATTGAAATATTATCATTTGCTGGATTTAATAAATCCTGGATTGTTTCCATATAAAGCTACAGAACCCAATAATTTAAAATTAGAACGTCATTTAGATTTTTCGAAATCTTCTACTGTGTAACCAATACATAGACGAGCAAATTAATCATGTATGTACTATATGTCACCTGCAAGTATGAAACTGAGATAGAATCGGTCTCTGGAGAAATATTTGCAAGTATGTCCTCCATAGAGCGAACCATTATACCGCGAGCAGAGGTATCTTCATCACCGAGTCGTCCAAGAGTATAAGTCTTTCCAGTACCAGTTTGACCGTAAGCCATCACCGTCCCATTGTAACCATCTAGAACACTCTGGGGAAACAAAAGTATGAAAACGGATCATAAAATTGGTAACAGTTTTAAGAGTTTTGAAGAACATGTAAAGAATATTAGGATCACACGTTTTGAAAATTAATATGCAAATTTGCATCACTTTATTGAAAATGCCAAGCATAAATTACAGTAAACATACTTATTCAATCTAATACATCAAATATTAAATGCACAAACTAAAAATTTATAATCCACGAAATTAATCAAAAGTGCTAACAGACAATAATTCAAATAAACGTTATCCAGCTATCCTTAGCTGTGAATCTGAATGTGATGGAATACACAGTTAGGTTAAATGTAACGAGGCCATATTTCAACCAAAAATGATCATATACTATATCATAAACGTGTCTTCAAAAATGTCCAGATATAAGAAAGAAAAAAATCAAACACCTACCTCGACAACAGGTTTGGCAACAACTTCGTAGACGCGCTTCTGTGATGCAAATTCAGTAAGAAGCTCATCAAACTCATAAGTATCTGAATCCCAATTGTTTTTCCGAAGCTTTAACCTTTTAAGCTGCAAAACAAAACAAAGGAACTGTCAAAAATGAAATATGGTGTCATGTGGTCTGTGAACGTTAAATATCTACATAAGATCGAATTTAACTCTGGAACCTCTGGTTGTAACTCCACACAATCAGCAAAATCTGCATCTGTTACCAACTCCTCAGCATTTTGAGGTCGTAATCTTACAGCAACTCGGACTCTTCCGGAAACTACAAAAGATACATGGATCAGATTTAGCCACCTAATAGGAAAAAAATAAACTTTAATTGTTTGATCGATGTAAAGAATATAAATCCAATAGTTTGATGTGCCACATAAACAAAGCATAGTAGCAATACAATGTGGGAAAGTGCATCACTGAAATAAGGATCAGACGGGTCTCCGATACTTATCCAAGCTCCCTAACAATCCCACAAAACCCACTTCCACAATCCATATCAGATACAGACACGTGTGAAAGCCCGGACAGGAAATTACTCCAGAGAATGTACATTCATAAACCAGGACCGACTATGTAAAACCACACAAACACAAACGCATATTTAGGCTCTGCTACAAAACTATTAATTTTAATTTTTCAGATAATTGACAAATCAAAAGCTAAAATTCACACTTAGGCTCTGCTACATTTCATCACGAGTTCCAATGCCGCAGGTAGAAATGATCAAGTTCCTGAGCGTTTTCTACTACTCGCTAAGTAACCAGATCGGCTTAGATAAGAAACGGTAGGAAATAACTGACCGGAGACAGCGGGAACTCCTAAGACGCCGGGGATGCTGCGGCGGACATTCGAAGGCGGAACCTTCGATTTAAAGGAGGAGGATGCGCGGATATTCGGGGCCTTGTTCACGCCATTTCTGTTACCACCACCTGAAGCCATTTTTTCCTTTCTCCAATTTTCCTATCTTGTAAAAAAAAAATAACAGTGAGAAATGGAAGGATTTGGGGAGAACTGAAAGAAATGAGAAAGGGGGTTTCGGTCATTTTAACATCCGACAAAGTGGTGTGATTGTGTGATAGTGGGTCCGAGGTGTATGCGGTTTGCGGTGCTCTTTTGCGAGGGAATTCAAGAGAACCCGAGTTATGTTTATTTTTTTCTAAAGTAAAAATTATATTAAAAATAAAAAAAGGACTACGCCCAGAGTATTTTTTTTTGTAGTGAATAAAAAAATACTAGAAAATTTGACTTTTGTAGTATAGTAAAAGCTTTTTCTTTTCAATTCTCAATTAAATTTATTTAACTCTCAATAATAATAATTATAATAATAATTATATATTATTATTACAGTATTATTTTTTTTGTTTTTTGTATGAATGAAGAACCCGTATTTAGATACATAATTAAATTATATTTTCATCATATCATATCTTGTGTTTTTAATTTGAGTACTTAATACCTTATTCAAGTAATTGAGTACAAAAAAATATCAAAAAAATACTTGATTTTTTTCCTATTCGAGATAGTTTACAAATTTTCTTTTGTAAATGTAACAAAATAGTTGACAAACTCCAAAAAAAAAAAAAATTATAATTTTTTTATTTTAAAATACAATTTTACTTATATTTTATTCACCTAGTTTTTAAATTTTACTTAAATCTACTTTTTTTAACATCAAATATATTTTTATCCCTTATATTTTGGTTTAAAATAATATATATTTTTGTAAATTCCGACCAAAGTGTGTCAAATGAAACTAAAATAAATAAAGTAAATATATTGAGTATTCAAGTATAGATTGTCGAGTTAGTTAATGAAATACTAAAAAAAATTAAAATCGCATTTCATATTTCGAATATACTCAATTTTATTTTATTCGAGTTTCAAATATATGAAAAGTTATGAATATTTCAATATAAATTTGAATAGTCACTCGTAATTATATTTATAATATTTTATTTATATCTTCCTTTTTTCTACTTGATTTCATAAGATTCAAAGTTAAAATAATAATTTCTTAAAAACAAAATATCATTAAACTGCTCTCTCAAATAAGGATTCACAATCCCAATCATCTGACTCACTCATTGTTAGACTCTTCTCATTCCTCGTCTCGGTCTCAACCCCTCCCTCCTTGGTTGATGACATGTCTTGACTTCCACCACCAATCTGCTAGAATCATACACTGGAGGTGTATGGGAATTATTCTCTACATGGACCGAAGGAGGTGTAATGCGCGCCCATCTACACAAAATGTCCGAAGCCAGATGATCCTTTGTTTTGACTCCGGTATGATCCATAGGATCTTGAACCTCGACGGGGCTATTCGTAGCAATTTTATTCAAGCCAATGAGAATCCTAGCAATTTGGCTATCCATCTCCAAAACATGTTCAGTCCCTTCAACGTCCCCATGAGAAATTTCCACCATGCCATCAACGTCAGAGCATAAGATGCCCTTAGCATTATTATTAATACCGCATTGGAACCCGTTGAATTCTACCTCCTGCGTGTCTATGACTTTCTCTTGGCTCTTGGCATTGCTGCAGTCATTCATCATCTTGGTCAGGCTTGGTTCGTCACTAAATATCTGGGCCTGGTCCTTGGCAGTGGTGATATTGCTTTGATGGGCTACTTCCTTATTGTTGTTATCTTGGTCCATTGGTGATCGGTTTTCAACGCGATTGAGGTTGATATCTATGGATGCAGTCCCGTTGTTCTCTTCTTCTTCTAATGTCCTTTGCAATGACTCGAACTGTTCCTGATGCGTCGGAAACAAGGCCCCGTTGTTCTTTTCATCTTTTAATGTCCTTTGCATTGCCTTGAACTGCTCCTGCTGCTCAGTTAACAAAGCAGACATCTTCTCTGTCGTGGAATGGAAGGCATGGAGCTGAGTTTCACTGCAGTAAAAAAGTATTTGCTGTTATATGATTCTAATAAAAAAGAAAACTTAGTTTTGAATATCATGCAAGTGGATGATTTTTTTACTGCAGTGAAACTCAACTACATGACTTCCATTCCACTGACGAGAAGATTAAGGAGTTTGGGTTGGCATTCAATAACCAAACAAATGTCATGTCCCGAGGCCTCAGTCGAGTTCCTTCTATCTATTCTAAAGAAAAGAGAGTTCGGGCTTTCTTCCGTTGCCTTGCCCACCCCTACCTCTCAGCAACCGTTGGCTTCTTAATTTATCTACACTAAGAAGACAACCTACCTGCCTTGACTTTATTACTAAAAAAAAGATCCGGAGTATTTACATAATTTGCCCTCGTGATTTAGTCTGCTTATCAAAAGATCCAAAGTTATTTTATCATTAAAAATTAGGTATAACAAAAAACACCTTCAACAGGTTGTAATTTGTAAAATAGGGAAACAAAATTAGGGGGATTTTGCGATTTTAAAATATAGTTGGGTGTTTTCATTATTTGTTTGTCTTGGAATTAAACTGAAACTACTAGATGCCATATAAATATGTGAGGAATAGTGTTAGCATCTCCACAGTGATTTATTTACTACAGAGATTATCTCAGAATGTTAAATAGAAGCATAGTCCAACATAACAAAACATTGCTCATTCTTACCAGATTATGATTCTTTCTCGAGCTCCTTCTAGTGTACGCCTTTCAATACCAAGATCCTTCATTGCAGCACTGATCTCAAGTTCAAGAGTAAATACCTTTGTACATGCTTCTTCTCGCGCTGCCTGCTATAAACTCAGTAAGATATTACAAAACATACTTTTGTCGGGCAAAAGTAAAACTGCCGCTGCTTTGTTCAAGAGGACAGATTAAAATACTCGCACTGTAAATCCCACCTTTTCACACTCAAGCTCTTTCGTTAGACTCTGTAACGCCGTTTTCATATCCAATGACACTTTCTCTCTCTCTCCCCGCCTTTGATCACGTTCTTCATCTAATACAGCTTTCAGTTCTGATATAGAAGCCTTCTGGCTGAATAGATCAAACAAAAACTATAGGGTTTCCACTTTCCATGAACCTCGAAGTAATACAATTTCCATTGATCCTAATGCAAAATAAAACTAGAATGTTTTGAAAAATAGAGCACAGAGACAAGAACCTAGTAGACAAATATCAGATAAAATTGGACAAAGATTTGGGTTAAAACGCTAATATGTGCTGGCAACAAAACTCGGAACGATTACCACCTGAACATTTCCCACCCAAAAATGTCACTGAACTTTGAACTTAATAACTTATGAAACCTTTGCAATGCACCTAATTTGCATATAAAAGGGAGGTGAAAGGATCCAGTTGAGGGAGTAAGGAGACGATTAGAACAGTACTCAGAGCAAAACATTCTAATTTAAGAAAATGAAAATTATCGAACAGCACGAGAAAAGATAAATTATGTAGAATGGATTACATATACCATCAACTATATCCCAAAATACTACATAACACTTCTTACCTATCAATTGTTTCATTGGCTTCAAGACACAACTGTGTAGATGCACTGAGCTTTTTATTAAGGTCCTCCATCCCATGTTTTAGCCCAGCAGATATTTTAGTTAGCTCTTCTAGTTCCTTTTCTTTAGCCTCTAAAGAGTGGTTTAACTGTCTGAGCTGATCTTGATGAGATTTTGCAATTGCTTCTTTTGACTCCCTCAATTCCTGCTAAATAAGATTACATCCATTAAGTTACTTAAGACAAAATAGTAAGCTAACAAAGACCAGATATAAAATATACAGCAATGATGATCTAAGGGCGGCAAATATAAATGGTCACTTAATTTTCAAAAAACAAAGGACTTTACATTGACTTCAAATTAAGTGTGGCATACATATATGGTAACTTAAATTTAGAAGACTGGCACAATGACGAGCTAAGTGGGCCAATAGATTACATAGATTCTATTGTAAGAAACATATGGTTGGGGCAAATGCTTTGAGGGAAATCAAGAAGAATGCGTGCACGGGAAAGAAATACATACAGTTTCATGCTTCTCCTCAGCTGCACGGTTTTCGGTGCGCAAGAATTCAACGGTGGCAACTTGAATTTCCAGGTTTTTCTTGAGTTCCTATATATTATTTCAACACTCCTTAAAAAAATTGGCAAATATTAAAAATGAAAGGGAAAATAAAAACTGAAGTAATACTGCGAAATTTGAACCGGCTTAATAAGACAATGTAAGCACCGTGTTTGATCTTTGAAGGCTTCTGAAATCATCAAGAGAGATTGGACCATCAGAAGTTCCTACGCCAATTCTTTTCAGTCTCTTGTTCTTAGCACCATATTCTTCTACATGATATAAGCTATATGTAATATTGAACACACACACACATAATATACACCAAGAGAGAAGAGCGCATTTGATACAAATAAGGCCTGGTTCAATTCATTATTATGTAGGACAAAACAGACAGACAATTTTTAAAGAACATATCAAGTATCATATCATATATTCATCATCCGAGGAAAACTACAAGCAGCAAGTCTCATAATATGTTTTTTTTACATTGAAATACTCCAACAGATTATCCAACTTATGTTTTGTAAAGAAATTGAACCCACCCAAGGATGTTCTAATGCATGCATGATTATTTAGGTACTTCAATTGGTTAAGATGCCAGATTTTTAGTGACATATGGAGCTTGTGTTGACTGCATATTTGAGTGATTAAACTACATATTTTAGTGATTACATGTGCGTATTGACAGGCGTTCGGGCATCATTTTAATCTGCTGCAAACAAGCTTTCATGGAGAAGAATAAAGAAGACTTAAGTTCAACTCGCTTTATATCCAAAACATTCACCTGATTTTCTCTTTAGAGAGCTGCCATCAGACACACACGAGGATTTTTGAACTTCTCGAAATACAAATACAAGAGCACGTTCTGCAAACACGGATAGCAAAAAATTGTCACATAAACATGTTTGATAGCTTTCCTTTCTCAGGACAAATTCTTACCACACCAGCAAGAGAGACTAAATCAGGATACGTCTAAACAAAAAAAAAAACTTGGGAGTGT
This sequence comes from Euphrasia confusa, assembly GCA_954870475.1. Taxonomy (NCBI): domain Eukaryota; kingdom Viridiplantae; phylum Streptophyta; class Magnoliopsida; order Lamiales; family Orobanchaceae; genus Euphrasia; species Euphrasia confusa. Next base: position 13,625,279 of record OX940954.1, read on the forward strand.
GGTGAAGAAATACAGAAATTATATCATGCCAATATACTTAAAACATTATTTCGCAGCTCAGCTTATAACCAATTCATCATGTTGAGGACAAAAAACTTACGAATAAATCAAATTAAGATATGGCAGAATAACATAAAGGTCAACAAACTTTCGGATAGATTTAAAATTAACTTTTAAAAGAGTTAAGCATCTACCATGTTCAGGGGCGAAAGGAAATGAAATGATGTCCCCATGGCGTAGCTTTGCTTCATGTGTTCTCTTATTTAACTTCTCCCAATTTACAAATGTTCCATTTGTGCTATGAAAAGACTTAGAAAAATTAGACCAGTTTCAATCAAACTCATCCATGAAGCCTTTATTAATAAGAATTTACCTATAATCTTTCACGAACACAGAAAAATACGGGTCCGATCCATGTTGTGTATCTTCAGAAGCAACTCTCCTTCGATAAATCTTACAATGCAGCGCACTAATTGCGGGTGAACGAAAACAGAATCGATAATCATCTACTACCCGACCGATTTCATGTACATTAGAAGTCAAAAGCATATGCGACCCCTGGTATTCAAATATTTGCATAAGTAAACTTTTCAACACGCAACACAAAAATAAATGCTCCAAACACATGAAAATGACAAGTAACTAATGTCAAGGAAACAGAGTATAGTTCCACCACCAATTAAAACAAATTGATGAGGCAAACCTGAGGGGGCTTGTGCGCCTTTTCAGATATCACAGTGAGCACACCCCAAATAGTCGGATCGGAACACCGAAACGGGTGCGCGGAGATTTTTGCGGCGACAGATTGTATGAACTTTTTCGAAGTCTTCCCGCCGGAAGGCTTCAATAGGGAGGTGGAGGGAGAATGTCGCCTGTGATTCAAGGCCGGTGGTGGATTCGGAATCCCGTTGTCTTTCGCCATGCGTGAAAAAGCTTCCGATAATAAGCGCGGATTTTCGAAAGCCCTAGCTATTTTATACGGTTATTTTTCTGGTGGTCTGCTTCTAGGCTGAATGACCGATGAAGCAGTAATATTGATTTAAGAATTAATCATTTTTTAATTAATTTATTATATTTATTATTATTTGATTTTTGATTGTTTTATTTTATTTTCGGGCCATCGAGTTATTGTTAAATTCTTTTATTTGGGTCTAACGTGTGAGATGTGATTTAGTGTGATTAAATAATTTAATATAACACTGTTTTGAGAAATAATCTCTTCCAGGAAAATAAAATATAAACAAAAAATCTCTAAAGGAACAAAAATACAGTTCACATTCCTATTTTCTAGCCAAAGGCAGGAAACTAATTTAATAAAACATTGTTTTGAGAAATAATCTCTTCCAGGAGAATAAAATATAAACAAAAATCCCTAAAATAACAAAAATCTCTAAAAGAACAAAAATACATTTCACATTCATATTTTCTAGCCAAAGGAAGGAAAAAACTAAGTTACAAGAATGAACATTATTACATTATTACCCAAGCGAGTCTTCTTGTGTATCATCTTCATCCATTTCATCACCCGACTTTCCTCTTTCACTACCCATCGTCTCACCATCCGACCCTTCTTCACCGGCACCATGCCTATCCGGACTTTCCTCATCTTCACTACAACCCTCTGTATCCGAATCTGACACCCCCACTCCCTTCTCAGACTCAATCTTATCTTCACTGCCAACCGCCCGACTAAACTGATCCCTCAAATCAGGCGCCACAATTCCAATCATCTCACTCAGCGCCCGTTTCTCCTCATTCCTCCTCTTGGCATCAACCCCTCCCTCTGTCGAGGGAATGTTTTGACTTTCAGCCACCAAACTGCTAGAATCATTCACAGGAGGCGAATGAGAATCATTCTCACCGTGGCATGAAGGAGCCGTGCTGCACGCCCAGCTACCCAAAGCCTCTGAAGCCAGAAGGTCCGCAGTTTTGACTTCTGTATCTTCCATCAGATCTGGAACCTCGACAAGATTATCCATTGCATTTTTACTCGAGTCAATAATATTCCTAGCATTTTGAGTTTCGGTTTCCAGAATACGTTCAGTCCCTTCAAAGGGTGGAGATGTGCCGACACCCTCAGTTTCCGGGATATGCTCGGTTCCGATAGCGTCCCCGTGAGAAATTTCCATAGTGCCATCAATGTCAGATCCAAACGCACCCTTAGCATTAATATTATTATCGGATTGGGCCCCAGTGAATTCAACCTCCTGCGTGTCAACGACGTTCTCTTGGGTCCTGGCATTGCAACAGTCGTTCTTCTCTGTCACGCTTGCTTCGTCGCTCGATGACTGGGTTTGGGTTTGGTCCTTGACAGTGGTGCTGTTGCTTTGATGAGCCTCTTCCTTACTGTTGTTATCTCGGACCATTGTTGACAAATTTAGGTCGCGGTTGAGGTCGATGTCTACAGATGTAGTCTCATAGTTCTCTTCGTCTTCTAATGTCCTTTGCATTGACTTGAGCTGTTCCTGCTGCTTAGCAAACAAGGAAGATATCTCCTCTGTCGTGGAATAGAAGGCACGAAGCTGAGTTTCGCTGCAGTAAAAATTCATCTGCTGTTATGTGATGCTAACATTGCATGATATTCAAAATTGGTTTTCATTATTTAGAAAAGGATGTTTACAAAATTCACCCTTGTGGTTTAGTCTACTTATCAAAAGATCCAATTATTTGTTCATTTATTTTTTCTTTATGAAATTTAAGTATACCGTATAACAAAAACTGCCGTAAATTTCACAATTACTTGACAAGTACGCTCCCAAGAGGGTGTAATTTGTCAAAAACATGGGAACATCCTTGAGGAAATTTTCAATTTTTTCAAATGATATTTATTTTTATTTTTTTGGTATCATCCCAAAAATCACATAGACATGCCATATAAATAGAGTATGGAATTGTTTGTTAGCATTAGCACAACATTGTGATTTACAATCAAATATAACAAATGTTGCCTCATTCTTACCGGAGCATGATTCTTTCTCGAGCCCCTTTTAGTCTACGCCTTTCAAAATCAAGATCTCTCACGGCAGCACTAATCTCAAGTTCAAGAGCAGACACCTTTGCCCATGCTTCTTCCCGCGCTGCCTGCTATAAACTCAGTATGAGAGATACAAGAAACCCTTGTGTCAGGCAAATGTAACATTGTTTTTGTTCATGTGATCTGATACGGAGAGAATTACAAATACGTGTACTGCAAATCCTACCTTTTCACGCTCAAGTTCTTTCCTCAGACTTTTTCTTTCATGCTGAAGTTCTTCAACCCTCTTTTGAACCAAAACAAAAATAATGAATCAGCTAAACATTGAACTAGTAGATTTTTTTTATGGAAAGTAGTATGTCATGGTAGAAGGATAAGCCACAATACTTTTTTGTTAGCGGTGAAAGCTAGCTGCTCTTGATGGATTTGACCTTCCAACTGACGCACTTTGTTATCAGAGTTGACCAACTTCTGTCTCGTATCTTCCTGTCATTTATTGAAGCAACCACTGAGTGCCAAGGAGAGATGGTGATGTGATGCAAGGAATATACAGAAACATACCAATTTAGACCTCAAAGTCTCTACCAATGAACACCTTTCCTTATCCGCATCCTGGATGAGAAGCCACGATGAGTCGACGATTAGGTTCCAAAACAAGAAAGAGAAAAATCATTTTTTTTACCTTAAGCTTATTTATCATTTCTTGTTGCTCTTTCTCTCGTCTCAAAGCACCATCTGACACTCGCTTTATTTCTTCTGTAGTCTCCGCTTGAACTCTCTGTAATGCCAATTTCATATCCAACAAAGCTTTCTCTCTCTCATCCCTCCTCTGATCACGCTCTTCATCTAATAGAGCTTTCAGTTCTGATATAGATGCCTTCTGGCTGAATAGACAAATGAAAACTATAAGGTTTCAGTGAACCTCAAACTCAGAGTAGTATGATTCCCATCTATCGTTATTGCAAAATTAAACCAGAAGATTCTTAAGATCAGAGTTAAGAAGCTAAAAGACATACCATAAATGAATAACAAACAAAATTTGTTAAGGACATGCTGGCAAAAAATCTCCGAAAGATTCTCAGCTGAACTTCTTCCACACAAAAAAAGTAAAAAACACAATACACATGAACTTTGACTTAAAGAACTTAAGGAACCTTTGTATTTCACCTGGTTTACATATAAAATAGTAAAAAGACTAAAGAGATGTGAAAGGACCCAGTGAATGCAATAGAGAATAAAATGCTCAGAGCAAAAAGAACTAATCTAAGAACACATTAACGACCAACAGAAGGAATTGTGTGGAATAGTTTACATCTACCATCAAATATATCCCAAAGTTACTAATATACTATACTTCTTACCTATTAATTATTTCATTGGCTTCAAGACATGACTGTGTAGATGCACTGAACCTTTCATTAAGGTCCTCCATCCCATGCTTTAGCTCAGCAGATATTTTAGTTAGCTCTTCTAGTTCCTTTTCTTTAGTCTCCAAAGACTGGTTCAACTGACAGAGCTGATCTTGATAAGATTTTGCAGTTGTTTCTTTAGTCTCCCTCAATTCCTGCACAATAAGTTATATTCCTTGAAGTTACACAAAAAGGTAAGCTAACAAACGCAGATATAAACATATCCCCATAAACGACGAACCATGTTTGGTAACATAAATTGGTATTTGGTAACTATATTGACAGAAAACACAGAGCATTTATGTGACAATAGGTTACATGTACTTTAATTTCAAGAACAAATGGTTTGGACAGTCAAGTGAAATCAAGAAGATTGCATGCACAAGGAAAGAAAGGCATACTGTTTCATGCTTCTCCACAGCTGCACGGTTTTCGTTGCGCAAGAATTCGACAGTGGCAACTTGACTTTCCAGGTTTTTCCTGAGTTCCTACATATTATTTAAACACTTAAAAACATTGGCAAATATTAAAAATGAAAACCAAAATAATACTACAGATTTGAAACTGCTTAACAAGAGAACATAAGTACCGTGTTTGATCTTTGAAGGCTTTTGAAATCATCAAGAGAGATTGGACCATCAGATGATCCTATGCCAATTCCTTTTAGTCTCTTGTTCTCAGCGCAGTATTCCTCTACAAGAGATATGCTATAAATAATAGAAACACATACACAGTGGCGGAGCCACTTGATGCTTAGGGGGGGCTTAAGGCCCCCCTAAAAAATATTATCTTTGTATTTTTTTAAATTTTTTTTGAAAAAATATATTTTTCTCATGCTCAGCCCCCCCTAAAATATGCGTATATACATAAATATTATACATAAAATAATTTCAGCCCCCTCTACTCGTTTTTTCTGGCTCCGCCCCTGCACATACACCCAGATATAATTACTTGCAAATGTCTGGCTGTCCCTATTAGTATTTGATGCTCTCTTCCCTGTTCCACTCCAAGGTTATGTGTTAAATACAGCAAGAGAAGAGATACCATCAGATACTAATAGGACCAGCCCACCAGGTACAAGTCGTTATTATTTTAAGACCACTAGTCTTCAATTCATGTTTTAAAGAAATATCAAGTATCAAAATGTAATTTCTATAATCTGAGAAAAACTAACCAGCAAGAAAACATTATATAATTCTGTATTTTTACATTGAAACACTGCCACAAATTATTCAATTTATGGTTTGTAAAGACACAGAACTCACCCAAGGTGTTTAATGCTTGCATGATTCTTTATGTTCTAGAATTTGTTGAAATCCTAGGTTTAAAAGTGTGCAGTTTGAGCTTCTACCAACTGTAGATTTGAGTGATGACATGTATAACTTGTCTGACATTTAGGCACCATTCTAATCTGCTGCAAATAACTCAGTTAATATCCAAAACAAATTACCTGGTTTTCTCTTTAGAGCACCATCAGACACACAGGATGGTTTTTGAACTTCTCGAAATACAAATGCAAAAGCAAGTTCTGCAAACATGTATAACAAAACAATTGTCACTGACCTATGTTTGATGGCTGTCCTTTATTGGGGATATCAAAAAATAAATTCTTACAACAACAAGAACCAGGAAATAAATAAGGATGCCTCTAAGCAGAAAGAAAACTTAGAGTGCAACATATAACTACAGAACTTACATATGCAATGCATATATATTTGAAACAGCATGTCATAGCTAAGCTTACTTAACAAATTTCTCATCTTGAAGAGAAAAGGTTTACAAAAAATAATGAAGTTTAATGAAATTAAGAGATGGAAGAATAACATAGAGGTCAAAACACAATGGAATAAATGCAAATTTTACTTTTAAAAGAGATAGGCATCATATCTACCATTTTCAGGAGCGAAAGATATTGAAATGATGTCTCCATGGTGAAGTTTTGCTTCATGGCTCCTTTTATTTAACCTCTCCCAATTCAAAAATGTCCCGTTTGTGCTGTGAAAAGATTAAGAAACATTAGAAAAGTTCCGATCAAATCAATCAATGGAACCTTTGCTAAATAGATGGATTTACCTAGAATCTTTCAAGAACACAAAAAAGTTATCTGATTGGTGTTGGGAATCTTCAGCGGCAACTCGCTTCCGATAAATCTTACAATGGTGAGCACTAATTGCGGGTGAAATGATCTGAAAACGAGAATCATCTACTAGCCGACCAATGTGGTGCTCATTAGAAGTCAAAAGCATATTCATCCCCTGGCATATAAACATTTGCATCAGCTAACTTTTTTCAGCATTCAACATAAATATAAATGCTCCTAAAATACGGGTGGTACAAGAAATCATCCCATGGCATGCTAAAATACTGCAATTGCACAAACCAAAAACAAATCTTTTATAAGACGCAATCATAAAAACAAACACACACGTAATAAAGCGGAATTAACTTTGTAAGCAACAAATTAAATTAAAAAGAAAAAAATGGCGAGAGGGAAAACCTGATGGCGCTTGCGTGCCTTTTCAGATATCGCGGTGAGCACGCCCCAGACATCCGGGTCGGAATACTGAAACGGCTGCGAGGATATGTTGGCGGCGGTCGATTGAATGAACTCTTTTGAAGTCTTCCCATTCCGCAATGCCGCCGGAGAAGTAATATCCTTCAATGGGGAGATGGAGGGAGATTCTCCGGGCGAATTCGAGTTCGTGCTGGGCTTCAAGGGCCGTGGAGGAGTCGAAATATCGTTGTCCTTCGCCATGTTTGTGATACGCTTCCGGGAAATAGCGCGGATTTTGAAACCCTAGTTATTTTATACAAGACGATTTTTGGGGTTCTGATTCTCGGCTTAGCGTACTGAGGAAGGAGCCGAATTAATTTATATTTTACTGGAGTACTGTTTTTTCATGATATTTTGTATATTAATTTATCCTTTTAACTTTTTTTATTATATGATATTTTGTGTATTAATTTATCCTTTTCACTTTATTATTATGAGAATGTCAAAAATCTTTCATACATGAAAATCTTACTTTTTTTTGTCGTCTACTTCAAAACATTTACAATTACAAATTTTATTCTTTTGGACTGAAATTTCATACAACTCATGAAAATCTTACTTTTTTTTGTCGTCTACTTCAAAACATTTACCTACTTTAAAACATTTACGATTACAGACTTTGTTTTTTTGGACTGAAATTTCATACAAATGAATTTTTTTTATAATAATAAGGGATTATTGTTGAGTATTTTATATATATAAGAAACAAAAAAAAAAAACCTTAAGATTTGTTAATCAAAAATAATATTTTCACAATATAGAAATTTGTTTACAAAAAGCGCAAAGTTCTTTTGAAAAACTTATAAAACACATTATATATTGTTCTATAATTCTTTCTTACGCAAACATATATTTATTTATACGCATAAGATAGACTAACTTTAGATTATTCCTAACATTTCAATTTATTAAACTTTATAAAAATTAATGTTATATGTTTTATTAATCATTAACTGTTTGAAACTCATTTACGTAAAATATTATATCTATTTGAAATAAATACAATTTATTTTATTTACCTACAGATACAAATTATTAACAATTATTACAAAAATCTATCCAAAGTTTCCCGTTTTTGACACTTACATACTTGAACGGAAAAAGTTTACATCAGACTACTCCATCTTTACACGGATTTACATTTTCCTATTTTGTTTTAACGGAACATGTTGCGATTTAAATCACAAATCGCGCACCTCTCGAGAATATAAACACGCGATCACAATTGATAAAAGATAAACGAAAAAGAACGAATACGGAATTCGAGAATATAAACACGCGATCACAATTGATAAAAGATAAACGAAAAAGAACGAATACAAAATTTACGTGAAAACCGAAAACACGGGAAAAAACCACGGGAAGGAAGAAACAATTCACTATATCGATGAGTTTACAATTTCTAATGTCTCAATTTTCGTCTACCGAAGAACTCCAATTTACAATTTCGTCTATCGAAGAACCCCAATTTACAGGTGTAGCAAATCTATCAAATTGGAAACAATTAGAATTGGGAATAAATCATTTCTAAAATTAATAAAAATAAAATTATATTCAATATAATTATAATTTCCTAATCAAAACAAATAACTCACGCAATAACTGCCACACGAATAAACTTAGCGCGCAAATCAGCGTTGAAATCTGCCTTCTGTCGGCCCACAGTATGAGGGTGTCGATCCATAGATCTGACGCACTCGCGCCACAGCCTCAAAAGTTTAACGCGAACGGTGGAGAAACTTGGAGTTGTCGGCCGACACTCCATACCTGTCGGCCAACACTTTTCCGAAATTCGAGTCACACACAACAAATCTCCACCTTAATGAGAATCCCCGCGACTCCAAGCCGCAACAACCTCCAACGATCATAGACTAATTTTTCTTCCTTCCACCCAACCCCGTAGGGCTCACTCAAAGCATGATCTACCTAATCTTGAGCCACACCCAAACTTAGTACAAGAATGCAAAGTTGCATCGATCATTTTTTCGGTACCGCCTAACTCCATGACCACCACGCAATCTATATTCTCAAATCTCGTCTTCCCACTACTATTAGCACCCCCTGCATTCGTTGTAACGCCCTAGAAAATTCAAAGGCTTAAAGGAATTGAATATGCTACTCATACCAACAGATGCATTTTCTTTTCTGGGCATCCTCCTATAAAAACTCCAAAGTTAAACGTGCTGGCTCTAGGGTAATTTTAGGATGGGTGACCCCCTGAGAAGTGTCCCGAGTGTGCACGAGTGAGGACAAAGTGCGCTGGAAAAGACAAGTGTTGGTACATTGGGGCCAGGATATCACTCCCGACGGCAATCATTGGTAACCGAGCCGGCCCATTAGGATCGGGCTTCGACCCCTCAACGGGCTGGGGCGTTACAAATTGTATCAAAGCAGGTGGCGACCGGAATTGCAGGAACTAAGTGTCTTGCAGGGCCAAGTGCTCCACCCAGAAGTTGGTGAGAGTACCCGTAAGGGTCATTCCTGCACGGATGGTGGCTCACTTTCCAGCGAATGACTTTCTTGGGCAGAGGCAGTTGCCCTCGTGGAAATTGTGTTTCCGCACAGCTCATACAATCCACTGATTTGTTCTCTCGCCTCGCAAAATAAGTCGTCTACCCAACTTACTTTCAACACTCCATCTTGATTCTCACTGTTCCCTTGCCGCGTATCTCACACAATGTGTCATTACCCATGACCACCGTTCCACCAACACTCTCATCAAACGTGTTAAACACATCCCTGTTGTGACACATGTGATATGAACATCCCGAATCCAAGATCTACCCCTCACTCGTTCTCAAATCGGATACAACTAGGAGTTCCCCATCGGTGGAACCTCCTCCTCCTAAACCGACCACGTTCGATTTCTCTCTCCGATTTTTCAGGGCCTGATAGTCCCTCTTCATGCGGCCTTCTTTCTTGCAGTAGTGACAAATCCCATTGAATCAATTCTTCTTCGCCTCGCCCTGGACATTAAGACTTTCACTTGGATTTTCACTACTCACAACCTTCTTCATCGTCTCATTTGATCTCAGAGCATCGACCAAATCTCCATTCTTTAGGGTCTTACTACTATATAGAATAGTATCCCTAAAAGAATTATACGAAGTTGGCAACGAACATAGCAAAATCAAAGCAAGATCCTTTGTATCATACTTTAACTCCATGGCCTCAAGATCAGACACGATCTCCATGAAGGTAGACAGATGCTCTTGCAGGTTTGTACCCTCCAACGTACGATGCCCGTACAACCTTGATTTAGATGCAACTTTGTGGTCAAAGTCTTCGTCAAACATAGATCCTCTAACTTCGACCACATCTCTGCCGCCGTCTTCTCTTTGATCACCTCTTCGAACAAAGGACCGGAGACATAGACCGAAATAGTACCTCTTGCCTTCATGTCCTTCTGTGCCTTCTCTTCTGGCTTCATCGTGCTTGCCATCTTGTCCATGTCCAGCAACGCATTATCAAAGTCCATGTTGGTGAGAACCGACTCCACCTTGAACTGCCATGTAGAGAACCGCATGCTCCGATCTGACAACGGAATATCAAATTTCGTTGTCATCTCCCAAAGTAATCTCGAACACCACCGGAAACGAAAAACTCAAGTCACGAGCCCAGGCTCTAATACCACTTGTTGCTATTTAAAGCACAAATCGCGCACCGCTCGAGAATATAAACACGAGATGACACAAGAAATTGATATGCGAAAAAGAACGAACACAGATTTTACGTGGAAACCCAAAACACAGGAAAAAATCACGGGAAGGAAGAAACAATTCACTATATTGATGATGTTACAATGTCTAATGTCTCAATTTTCGTCTACCGGAGAACCCCAATTTATAGGTGTAACAAACCTATCAAATTGGAAACAATTAGAATTAGGAATAAATCATTTTCCTAATATATGGCTCCTAAAATTAATAAGGAATAGAATTATATTCAATATATTTCTAATTCCCTAATTAAAACAAATAACTCACGCAATAACTCCCTCGTGAATAAACTTGGGCAACACGAATCAGTGCTGAAATCTGCCTTCTGTCGGCCGACAGTCTGAGGGTGTCGACCGACAGATCTGACGCATTCGCGCCACAGCCTCAGAAGTTTAACGCGAACGCTGGAGAAACTTGGGGTTGTCGGCCGACACTCCAGACTTTTCGACTGTCGGCCGACACTTTTCCGAAATTCTAGCCACATACAACAGAACATAATAATTCGTGGAATATTGTGTTAACTATAATTTTTTGTTATTTTTAATGTTTTATTACCAAATTACCCTTAATGAAAAACACATAAAGTGAATTGTATCTCACCCGCTCCTCCATTTCATTCCCAAATTGAATAACCTTAAAAAACCGAAGTTTCTCCCCTCTGCAATTCCATCTCGACGTCAACCTCAAGCTGGGACGAATTTTGTCGATGTGGGTTGCTCGTCGTTGCGAGGCACACTTCCTAGGCTGAATTTCTATTCTCACAATATTCTTTTTGCGCGTTCGAGATTGAGGACAAGAGGTGTTATCGACAATTCACCGGCGGCAATCGGTGCTCTGGAGAAACCAGCCAGCCCTGGATTGCCGCTCCTGGATCGGCAAATTCGCGTCCACCCCTTTAATCTCCACACAATCAACGAAATACTACAACCCAAATCGACGGAGACAAGGAAATCAATAACCTGAAAATGGTGGTGGTCAGGGTCGGAGATTGCAGTAGGTTTCTCTGCCCTCCCGCTCCGTTCAGACCTCCCCCAAGGAGCTCCTCACCTTCTTCCACGACATGGCCCTGATCACGCGCAACTAGGGGTGTGCACCGGTCCAAGACCGGACCGGACCGGAATCAGTTTGGACCGGGACCGGAATCTTAAAATTTCAAGGACCGGAGACCGGACCGGTATTAATCCGGTCCGGACCGGACCGATATTAATCCGGTCCGGTCCGGTCCGGGTTTAGACCGGTTTGGACCGGTTTTATTTATTTAATTAAATTTTATTTATTTTTTAAAATTATTATATTTAATATTAATTTAAATCAAAATAGTAGTTTAATATATTAATAAATATACATAGGAAATATGAATAAATTCAATTGAGAAATAAAAATAATTAAATTAGGCAAAATATTTCATATTAAAAAAATAAAATTTTAAATTTTTATATATTATTTTATATATACACACATATTTATATATATTTATATATATAATATATATAAATAATAATATATATATTAAAATTCCGGGTTTTCGGTCCGAACCGGAAAATTCCGGGTTTAGACCGGACCGGACCGGAACCCGGAATCTCAAAAATACTCGGACCGGATGCAACCGGTCCGGTCCGATTCCGGTCCGGTTCCGGTCTTTTTTCCGGTCCGGTCTTATTTTGCACACTCCTACGCGCAATAAATAGATCCGTTTTTTTTATTATTCAAAATTAAAGAAAAGGAATTGAGTTTTTAATTATCTGTTTTTTTTTTTTGTTTTTTTTTTGTTTTATTTCTTAATTCAAAATTAAAGAAAATGTGAGTTTTATTTTTTAATTAAAAATTAAAGAAAATGTGTTAATACATAAATACCCTCTCCTTCAGAAGTTGACCACCGCAAGTGAAAAACACGCTCCCGGAATATTTAAAAAAAGATTTTGGTGAGACTAAGTGTATTGGTTAGAGAGTCTATAGGATTTTTTAAGACTTTTAAAATCTAGCGGTATTCAATCTGGATTTTCAAAAGTCCATAAAAATCTTGAGGTATTCAATACGGATTTTAAAAAGTCTTTAAAAATCTACCGATATTCAAAACTCAATAGATTTTAAAACTCAATGGATTTTATTGGAGTTTGTCTTAAAAATATGAAAGATTCTAACTCTTTAAAATCTCTCGTAATGAGGAGAGATTTACATGGATTTCACTTTAACGTATTAAATTATTATTAAAAATAAAACTTTAAATATTTTATAAAAAATTACATTTTATATTTATTTATTTTCTAATAAACTATATTATTATTAAAAATAATAAAAATTTAAAAAATTATATAAAAAAATTATACTTGTTTTTTCTTTTATTAAAAAATTATATTAGTGAATTATTATTAAAAAAATAATAAAATTTGAAAGATTAGATATAAAAAAAATAAAAATGAAGAGATTGTTTAATATTTTTTTTTATACAGTATATTTGTATTATTAGCGCAAAAATTAATCAACAAGTATATTTGTATCACTAGTTATAGCGCAAAAATCAATAAAAATTATTATAACTTCATAAAAAAATTATTACGTAATAAAATAAAGTCTATGAAAATCTATATAAATCCATAAAAAAATCAGTCAAACTCTTTATGAAATCTATGGATTTCTTAAGTCTACGGACTTTTTAAAGTCCAAACAAATCCAATAAAATCTTAATTGAATACACCCTCCTAAAAAGGAAGAAAAGTGTTTAACAATGACATAGGAGTGCCAAAAAAACATTGGGTAAGTTTTTGTAATAATCTCTATTAATAATAATAATTTTTATATTTTTATAAAAATAATAATAATTTTCATAAATTTTTAAATATTTTTTTAAAAATATTAATAATATTCTAACATTAACTAGATTGTTGGAATTATTTTTTATTTATTTTAATTTAATTTATTTTGAAACGAACTGAACTTAAACGAACTGAACTGAATTGAACGGAAATAAATTGAAATTAGGTTTAAAAGAACAAAGCCTAAATTGTTTTTTTCTTAATTTTATTTACTTGCTTGTGTGTTATATTAAAATGTTATTTTTCAAAATTTTAAATTGTAATGGTATATAATTGACAATAAGGCCAAATTTCAACATTTTTTCGGTAATAAGGCTTTCGAGAAATTACGCGTGTCAATTAGGCCGGCTAAAATGTGTAAATACCTAATTACCCTTTATCCCCAAATTTCTCGATCCCACGATTCCCACCCCAATCTCACCTCCAATTGTGTCGGCTCACCTCCAATTACTCCTTCGTCGCCCTCCACACCGCCGCAGCCGCCGCCCATCTCGCCACCTACTCCCCCGCCGGCTCTTCCTTCTACACCCCCCAAATCAACCGCGACAATCTCTTGGAATTCGAATCGCAGTCGAAATCGACGTGCTGATCGGCAATCATCGAGAACGGCGTCCGCGACAATCTCCTGGAATTCGATCTCTGATTCCAAGTGTATGGAGTCGATTATGGCTCACGACGACGCCGTGAACGCGGTGGTGGTCGGGTTCGACGGGCTGGTCTTCACCGGATTTGGGGTCGAGGGCGCCGACGACGATGCGGTAGTAGGCGGAGGTGACGGTTCGGAATCGCTCCGCCAATCTCTCCGCCCTCGTCGTCGACTTCTTCGGCACCGATGGCTTCGAGGACGATTGCACCCGATCGAGACTCTCGCGAAGGACGCAAAAGTCGAAGTCGATGCTGGAGGAGGGAGATGAGGATCGGTCGGCGGAGGGGACGGGGTTCGTCTCCGGGGAGGCGATCAAGCGCGTCGCGTCGGACTCCGTTTCCGAGCTCGACCGCAACCTGTTCGACGAAATGCCGCACAATCATATGGTCACGCTGCTCGGCATGTGCCTAACCGACGGCCCGGACTCGTTCCTCGCCTTCGAATACGCGAGGAACCGCTCTCGTAATCGACCCCGATAACTCGATCGTCCCCAAGGTCTGTACTCCTCTTTACATCCAACTTCTTGTTTATGGACTCGAACGGGGTCATCGACCATCAGGGAGAAGAGCTAATGCGGTTGAACTATTCACCATTCGTATTCTTGTTGATTTTGTACCTTGTGTTTTTGCCCTTCTGTTACCTGGGGTGATTTGTTTTGGTGATAAGCAATTTGATCTCGTCATTTTCTTTGACGAATTACTTGAATTATTTCTGTGATTATTAAGTTCAATTTCTAATGCGAATTGTAATTCTGAGTTGAATTGGTTACTACAGAATGTGACTAAATTTGGTGGATTATCTTGCTAAGCCTATTCAGAACTTATAGAATGCTTTCCGTTTTATGGTACTGATTTGATGATCGATTACGGAGATTACCTTCTCAATGACCCCCAATCACTGAATCCATTCAGACATGCACTTGGAACTCTAATTCCTTTTTTTTTCTTTTTGGGTGCATCATTTCATTTATTTCTTCTTTCACTCCTGGTAGATGAGGCTAGAAAGCAAGTATGGAGTGCTATTAAAATAAAAAGTTGATCATCATATGCAAACTTTTTTGTTCCTTCCTCTTGAGAGTTGGTTATTAATTGTGTTTTAGTTCCAAATAACTGCTCCCAAAAGCTGTTTTATGCGACCACCAGGGGCCATTTCTTTGTATTGTGTTACCTATTTTTTCTTAATATGCATCGTGTGTATATGATTTATTTTTTCACAGTCGTGTTTAATTTTGTTTCATTTTCACTCTTCATGTCTAGATATTGAATATGTGTTCAGCTAGCTGAAATTTATTGAATTTTTTCTTTATGTCTTCTAGGGTAAGTCGACCATCACGAAGTTGCTGCTGGCTGAGGTTTTTTACCCTTCATCACGAAGTTTGGAATAATAAATTATTTACTTTATTTGGATTTTTATTTTATTTTCAGTGTATTTTTATGAGATTCATTGTTTTTTGGATTTTAATTTTATTTTCAGTGTATTTTTATGACATTCAGTGTATTTTTATGAGATTCAGTGAAAAAATTTCACATTAAGTGTTTTATAATGATATTCATTGTTTTTTAATAATATTATAGTGTAAAAATTCGACATTCAGTGTTTTTTTAATGACATTCAGTGTTTTTAATGACGTTCAGTGTTGTTATAATATTCAGTTTAAAAATCTGATATTCAGTGTTTTTTAATGGTATTCAGTGTGTGACATTCAGTGTCTTTTAATGGTATTCAGTGTCTGAGGTGGGGTGGATTGACTAGAAGAAAAAATCTGACGTTCAGTGTCTTTTCATGGTATTTAGTGTCTTTTAATGTTATTCAGTGTCTGACATTCAGTGTCTTTTAATGTTATTCAGTGTTATTCAGTGTCTTTTAATGTTATTCAGTGTCTTTTAATGTTATTCAATGTCTTTTAATGGTATTCAGTGTCTTTTATTGTTATTTAGTGTCTTTTAATGGTATTTGTTATTCACTGTTATTCAGTGTCTTTTTTTATTAAGTGTTATTCAGTGTTATTCAATGTTATTCAGTGTCTTTTCATGGTATTCAGTGTCTTTTAATGTTATTCAGTGTTATTCAGTGTTATTCAGTGTCTTTTAATGGTATTCAGTGTTATTCAGTGTCTGTCATTCAGTGTCTGACATTCAGTGTCTTTTGGGGTGGGTGGATTGAGTAGAAGAAAAAATCTGACGTTCTGTGTTTTTTCATGGTATTCAGTGTTTGGAGCAGGGGTGAGTTGAGTAGAAATAGAGTAAGGGTATTTTCGTCATTCCATATACATTTTTTTGGCCCAATTGGAACAAAAAAACCTAATTGACGCATAAATTGAATTTTGGCCTTATTGCCCAAAAAATGTTGAAAATTGGCCTTATAGCCATTTTTCCCATCAATTTACTTTAGAAAAACACGATTGAATAAATTTTTATATAAAATTTTCATTTTTTTGTTATTTTATATAATAGTAATATAGTAATTAAGACATGTTCTTTTAAATAGAAACTGGCTGAAATAAACTTAATAGGTTTAAACTGAATATGAATTGAACTTAATGATACTTAACTTAATAGGTCTAAACTGAACGTGAACTCATAATATGTCCAAAAAAACATATCCTTAGTCCTTTCAAAATGTACTATTTTTTATAAACAATGAAAAAAGTAAAAAAAAAAAAATTAACTCTGAAAATTGTGAAATAGTATATTTATGGGAAATAAAATTAACTCTGGCTCCTCTATATATAGGAGTGTTCAAAATACCCGCTAAACCTGATTCGCCTGCCAAATCGACTTGTACTCGCCCAAATTCGCCGGTTTTATTTTTAAAAAATTAAATATCAATTTAAAATTTTAGAACCCGTCAAAAAATAGGCGAGTCATGGGTACACGATTGACCACCCCACCCGCTCAAAAACCGACCGCCCGCATATATATACTTTTATTTTTATTTAATTTCATAATCTATTATTTAAGTGTTTTAATACAAAATTTTAAGTTTCATATGATATTAATATTTACTAATAATTTTAATTTAATTTAATTTAACTCTTTTTTTATGGAGAGTATGCCAATAACTATTATTAATATTGAGTTTTAAAATTTTTAAAAACTAATTTTTTTGTATTTAAGTTTAATTTTGATATATAATAATTTTAAGTATAATTTATAAAATTTATATGATTTTAATATTTTAAAAATTGAATAAGTACTACAATACGTGTAATGTATCCTATATTGAATAGTGTGATACTTATATTTAGTATGCTAGTTTATTACAACTATTAGATTAAGTTTAAGTTTTAACAAAAGTGTGTTTTGTCAACTTAAGATAAGATGTAGCAAGTTTTTAATAAAGGTGTGTTGTATCAACTTGAAATTAGATGTAATAAGATTTTAATAGAGGTGTGTTGTGTCAA
Organism: Euphrasia confusa; assembly: GCA_954870475.1. Lineage (NCBI taxonomy): Eukaryota > Viridiplantae > Streptophyta > Magnoliopsida > Lamiales > Orobanchaceae > Euphrasia > Euphrasia confusa. The sequence continues at coordinate 13,642,797 of OX940954.1, forward strand.
TTTAGATTAGATGTAGTTACATAGAGTATGATTGAAAAAAATTACTTTAGAATTTTTATTAGAACTTGTACATTTACATATATACATATATATAATTCGCCATTTCGCGCGCAATCCGCCCGTATTCGCCTTCACCCGAATCGCATGGTTAGAGTAAAAATAAAGGTGGGTACGATTGATAATATTGGCAACCCGCCATATTTGTACGGGTCATTTTTTAGGGATATATCCGCCCAAATCTGCCTGTGAACACTCATATATATATATATATATATATATATATATATATATATAATAGAGGTCTGCGTAGTACACCTCTTTATTTAATAAACCACTTTATAAATAAAAATAATTACAATTGTTACTAAATACACCACTAACTATTCCAAATCTACCCTTCATAAACAAAACTTATTTTATAAATTAATATAAACATTCTTCTAAATCATTCCCATATAAATTTCATTTATAAACATTTAAAGAGAGAAATTTTAAAATACACATTTATTTATAACAAAACTCTTTTATACACCTCAATATAAAACACTAACTTTTTTACATTGGAAAGTGGCAAAGTGTCTAATATGCCCCCATTTTATTTAATTCGATCAATAATAAGAAAAAACAGTTCAGACGGATTGCTTCACAGTTCAGACGATTTCTTCTTCTTCACTAATCGGACAATGTTGGATGACTTGAGCATTTACCGAGCCAAAAAAATACTACTAACAAATAAAAAATAGTAAATAGAAAAAATAAAATATGTTTATCTTCAAATTTTAAAATTTAAAATTAATAAATTATATCTTAAGCAAGTAGAAATTTTTTCATATACTTAAAGTAAAAATATATATCTTGTTAAAAAGAGTGAAAAATAATATTAATAAAAATATATAAAAAATAAAATTTTGATGTGCGATAGTATTTAATATAAATAGATTATACGTATGTATGTTGATAAGATAATTTTAGACTTTCAAAATTTATGGTATAAGCTACTTAAAATGGGATGTTGAATTTATTTTTTCAACTGTTTAATCAGTGCAATGGAATGTTGAAAATGGGTGTTGAAGCCCACATAGATTAAATGCGGTTGAATTGTTTCAACCGGTTGAAACAAAAGAAATGGGGCCCATTTTGACACATGGCTAAAAAACAGATGAGACACATGGTGAAAAAAGAAATGAAACAAAAGGAATGGGCTCACAAGAAAGTAAAAAATTGAAATAAAAGTAGTGGGTAGAGTGTTGAATTTTATTAAATAAAACTATTGTAGGGTTTAAAAGTTAAATGAGTGTTAATGATTAGGTGGAAGAGATAGAAAATGATGTGGTGTAATAAAGTAGGGTATTAAATGTTGAAATAGTCTAAATTGTAAATAAAATGAGTATGTGTATTTAAAGTTTTTGGTAGTGCGAATAGGGCACCCATATAATAATTGAGGTTTGCCTGTTTTGGATCATTAATAATATATATTACTTCCTCCTTCTAGTATCATTAATATATATTACTCCCTCTTTACAAAAGTTTTTTTTTGTAAATAAAAAATAAAAAATGTAACAGTACAGTACTGCGCGTAGGGAAGACCCTACCGCCACACAGGAGCTAACATACTTGTTCTCCGGCCAACCGAATACAACGTATAGCAAAACAAATATATAAACTACCAAGCAATATGCCACAGTCTCTGCAGTGTTCGTGCTTGAAGAGAGTCCGAGATCATGTCCGGCCGCTGGTGGTCCGGCTTATTCACTTCCCGCACATTCCAGCAAAGTGTGCTACACATGATCACTCGGCTGAAGGGTTGCTATAAGACCCTTTTCATGTACCTTCATGGTATGTGTAAGCACCTCCACAATCTCTCCTTCCTCCATATCCCCGACATCTTCTAATTCGTCGAAACTATTTTTCCGAACAATAGCGACACTCCTTTCAGTACCAGTTAAAGTGTGCACTCGTTTAGTAGGGTTATGGACATACGGTTTCTCCCTCGTCGTCCCGTAAATAACCAGTTTGGTTCAGTCAGAATTAGTGTCGCGCCTCCCATTACTCCCATTACAAAAGATGAGAGACTGTGACCACAGAGATTAAAAAAATGTGAATTTTTGACTTTTTAATTTAAAAATAAATGATAAAAATGCATTTTTAACTTAAAAAATAAAGTAGCAAGTGGAGTTTAAAAAGTAAGTGAATAAGGATCTGATTTTTTGGAATAAACTGGCTGAACATTCTGAACTGAACTAAATTGATATTATAAAAATAATAATAATTTTTATAAATTATTTAATATTTTTTAAAAATATTAATAATATTGTGACATTAACTAGATTGTATAGTTAAAATTATTGATTCAATTTTTTTTTTTTAATTTATATTGAAACGATTTTAATCGAGTTGAACTGAAACGATTTGAACTAAAATTAAATTCAAAAGAATAAATCTTAAAATAAGGGTAAAATAGTATTTTAAAATGAAAAAGTTAAATTTTTATTTTATATTTTTTTTGAAGTTTATTAATTATTATGAGACATTTAATAAAAATGAAAGTATTGCTAATTTTGTGAGAGGAAGTTAAAGTATTACAAAAGTATTTCAACTTTTGTGTTATCTCGATAAAGTTTGGGTAGCAAATTACCAAAACACGTGGAAGTTGTTACCTCAATTATGAGAAGTGCTATTGAAATGCCGATGTTATGCTCGATTTTATTGTTGCTTTTGGGAGTGATTTGGTATATTTTATGTCTATATGTGTACGATTATTGAGGGTTTGTTTATTATTGATGCGACGGAACTTATGCACGGTATAGTCGAGTTTGTGTGTGAAATGTAGGTGAAAACGAGAGAAACGAGGAGAAGATCCGAACCCGGAATGTGCAGCAACTTCATGACAAAAACTGCTACTGCTCGTCGAGAACTAGAGGATGTGACATACATGGACGCGAATATCTTGAAGTTGGGAATCTGGGGAATTTTGAATCTCGACAATCGGAGTTCGGACGAGGAAGATATGACGAGAATCGAAAAGTCGCGCACAGGGAGAAAAAGTCCTCCGAGACGAAGAGGAAGTCCGGCTCGCCTGAGCCGGATGGGCTCGCCCGAGCCACTGCTCAGAGAGTTCTGGCTCGCCTGAGCCGGATGGGCTCGCCCAAGCCACTCACGCGGATCATTCTGCGACTGCACGGCGCACTTCTGGGAGAAATGCGATCCCGACTTCGTTGACCGTTGGATCGACCCGAATTTTGGATATGATGTAGAGGACTCGTAGATCTACAATATCAACGGTCACTTTTGTAATATCAGAACGAAGAAAGAAGATATTAGCCGACGAAGATGGGCACCAAGGAAAAGTTGACCCGGATTGAAATGTGTTGACCCTGAGTTGACCGAGCCTATTTTTTTTTTACCATCCGATTTTAGTGTTGACCGAGGGGTAGAAGTGTCATTTCCAGTCTAATTTTGGGGGGAAAAGATCAAAAAAGGTTACTACATATGTGGAAGTATAAGAGCATGAAAATGACTCTTCACACACACACTTTTTCCATTCTAAAAACACTTTGAAGTATTTAGAGAGAGAGAATAGTGAAAATTTGAGATCGGAGATCATCTTCCTCAAGGTTCAAGCATTCATCGACGACGGATTCAAGCTCGAACGACCACAGAGACGAGAGATTCACCCTCTACATCAATTGGCTACACCTTTCTCTTCTCTTTTCCTCATTTGTTTGTTGTGCTTTCTTCATTTCTAGTATTAATTTCATGCTTAGATTTGTATGAGACTTGAGATATTGCTTGAGATTTATGTTGATCATGTTTTCCTTTATTGATTCCATGTTTGAGTTGTTGATTTTCATGGCTAGAAGTAGCTAGCTTCTCATTAGGAGATGAAGTGAAAGTCATGCATACAAGGTGTTTGATGAAATGCTAGAGAGAGTTTAAATTGTCTTAAATGATTTATTTTCGAACCACGATTTAGTATAATCTTTGGTGAACGGGATTAAAGAAATTTGGGGATTAAACCGATTGCTATCACCGGGAACGAGGGCTTTCCTCCCAAGGTTCGATTATAAGCAATTAGGATTCAAAACTTAAGGAACGAGATTGGTCAGCTAGTGAATTCACCACCATCAAGGGGTGCTTTACTAGGGAATTAAATCGATTAGCATACGGTGATCGTTGATTTCTTTTCGGACCAATTCTCGAACTTAAATACAAGGTTGTATGATTTGGAAGAGGATTACAACCAGATTACTCTCTTGTGTTTCATAATTCACTTTGTAGGACGACTATTACTTTATTTCCGATTTTCTCCCATTGATACACCTCACGTTTACTTGCTTTGATTGTCTAATTGCAATTACTTGAACTTTTGAGATATTGAAATGAAAACTATTTTGGAAACCCTTCACTCTAGTCTTCCCTCGGATTGATATTCCGAGTGGTCGTTTACAACGAACTCTCGATTTTTGAAGCGAGACTAAACACATTTTCTCATTCCTTGTGATCGAAAAATGCTTCTTCAGCTATATGCACATTAACGAAAATGATCTGACTCGTTGCTTTATAATTTTTTTTATTTAATTAAAAACACGTTTTTCAATAACATTAATTAAAATTCATTTGTACGAAACGTAAATATTTTTACATTTTTGAAATCTACAAAATGCGCACGTAAAATAAAATTCAATTTTAAATATCAATTATTTCATGTGTTTCTACTTACTTGTACACGCAATTAAATTCATCCTAAATTTCAAAAAATACTTCGTTTTCAGTTTCTGAAAATTTCGGAATAAATATAAACAAATACGACGAGACTTCTAAAGTATAAAATTGCGATAAAAAATCATAAAAACATTGAAACTTCTAAAGTTAAAAATTGCGATGAAAAAAAATCATAAAAACATTGAAACATCTTAACGTAAATAAATGGGGAAAAAAGTTTGGTATCCATTTAAATTAGAAAACAAACAAGAATCATACTAATAACATATTTTTCAAAACAAATTGAAAAACTGATTTTTTAGCTTATTTTTTGGCCTCTTTGTCAGCCTCTAATTGATCATTACGTTGTTGTGCATTATTGTTGTGCAGATAATTGTTAGACCCATTTGTTCCGTAAATTGTAACTCCAAACCATATGCGGATGAGTCTCTTCTGTTCATCCAGTATTTCGATATCCACGACACTGGATGATAGTCGGATCTAATGTGCAACTGAAATAAAAGTTATAGTTATTATCCTGAAAAAATGTTGGAAATAATCCGAATATGGTTTGGATTGTGTCCATAATTAATAGATTTACTATTAATTAAGAGTAGATTTTATTTGATTATGTTTCCTAGTTTAGGAGTCCTGCTTTAGGTAGGAAACTTTATTTTAGGAGTTTTCTTCTCTCTCAAGTTTGTAAGGCTATATAATAAGGCCATAGTTAGTCTTTTATTTTCGTGCATTAGAAGAAGAGGAATAAAGAAAATATTCCCAGAAAAATCTCCGTGTTCAATTTCTTTTCGTTCTTTCGCAATTTCTCAAATCTGTCTCAGAACATCAGAGTTCTTCTGCTGTTTCGTACCTGAACACAGAAAACTCTGTTTGAAGTACAATACGTGTACTTCACAGATCTGTGACTTTTAACTCAACGTTCCTGGCAGTACTCAACAGTCTTCGTGACTGTCGCAGTACTCTGCAGTCTTCGTGACTGTTTTCAACATTTGGTATCAGAGCGTCTAGGTTGAGAAGGAAGTCCAGAGACCATAGCTATGTCGAAGACCAAGGAGGGACCAATCTCACTTCTGTATCCGATGCTGACAAGAAACAACTACACCGCTTGGGCCATCAAGATGAAAGTGTTCATGCAAGCCCAAGGCGTCTGGGACGCTGTCGAGCCAACTGATGAGAAGGCCGGCGTGGAGACCAGGAAAGATAAGATGGCGATGGCGGCTATCTATCAAGGAATTCCTGAAGAGATGTTGTTGTCACTTGCAGAGAAGCAGTCGGCGAAGGAGTTGTGGTACACCTTGAAGACGATGTACATGGGAGCAGATCGTGTCAAAGTTGCGAAGGTAAAAACTCTAAAGGCTGAGTTTGAGTTGCTGAACATGAAGGAGACTGAGTCAATTGATGACTTCTCCATGAAATTGAACAGTCTTGTCAACAACATTCGAGCGTTAGGTGACAAGATGGAGGAGGCCTATGTGGTCAAGAAACTTCTTCGAGCCGTACCAGCCAAGTTCTTACAAATTGCATCGGTGATTGAGCAGTTTGGAGACTTGGAAAAAATGTCCGTTGAGGAGACAATCGGACGTCTTAAAGTACACGAAGAGAGACTTCGTGGTCATGATGACAACAGTGGTGGTCATCTTCTACTCACTCGGGAGGAGTGGTTAGCAAGGTCGAAGAAAGAAGGCAGCGGTGTGATGTCTTCTAACCCCAAGGAACGTGGTGAGAACGACGGTGATAGTCGTAGCCATGGAAAGGGAAAGAGTCTTCGTGACAAATGCAAGATTAAATGTTACAATTGTGAAATTTATGGGCACTATGCATCGGAGTGTCGCAAACCTCGACGAGAACGCAACCAAGAGGCTAATCTTACCGAAGAGGAGGATGATGAGCCAGCGTTGTTGTTACTTAACGGACAGTGTACGCCAAACGGGCATGAGACTACACTGGTTACTAAACAACATACACAGGAAGCGTGTGCCAAGAATCTGGTCTCAGGACCAGATGTACAAGTCATGCACAACAGGAAACTGGTTACTGTACTGAGTACGCAAGACGTGCGTAGCAGAGTTCTGTTGACAGAACAGAAAGTAGTCCCGAACGTGTGCTCAAACAAGGGAAGTTTGGCGGAGTCTAACGAGTGGTACTTGGATAATGGCGCAAGTAATCACATGACGGGTCAAGAGTCCAAGTTCAAGGACTTAGACAGAAGTGTCAAGAGACAAGTCAAGTTTGGTGACGGGTCAACAATGCAAATTGAAGGGAAGGGGTCCATTCTCTTTCGATGCAAGAATGGAGAACTGAGGCTGCTACAAGAGGTATGTTACATACCAAGTTTGTGTAGTAACATCATCAGTCTTGGACAACTATCCGAGACTGGAAACAAAGTTGTTATCCACGGTGAGATGTTGTGGGTACGTGACAGATGTGGGAAGCTGCTAATGAAGGTGAAGAAATCAGTCAATAGACTGTACAAAATCACTCTTGAAGATTGCAAGCCTATGTGTCCTATGGAGAAAACAATCACTACTGATGGTGATGTGTTAACACAGAAGGTTGAGGATGAGTTGTTGTTCTCTACACAGGTTGACGTGAGTGAAGAAGTGTCACATGAAGTTGAGGAGTTGTCAACTTCACCGTATGACGTAGGTGACGTCAGTGACATGACAACATGTGTACCTGTTGAGAAAACAACAGAACCATCTGTTTCAGTACTCTCAACAGATTTTCCAGTCATGGCACTCAATCCAATTTCGTTTGGAGACATAAGCAGTACATCTGGTTCCAGTACCAGTACGTCCAGCAGTACTCCCAGTGATACATCCAGTGTGTCAACTGCACAGAGAAACATGAGGTTTCTCAAAGATATCTATGTGAGTACCGAGGAGAATAAGCTCGATGATGAGCTATTACTTCTTAGAGATGATGAACGGTCGACGTACCGTGGAGACACAAAGAGTATTAATATGAAGAAAGACTTGTGTAGTCTACATCAAGTACTCAGACTGTGGCGTGTACATTTGGGTGAATGTCTTATGGAGTTTGACATCTACAAATGTCCACAAGAGGCGGTTGCCTATACAAAGCATAAAGATGGAGAAACACTCGACATTGGTGTTTATGTCGATGAGTTCAAGAACGAGATGGGTGATCTTGATCGGGAGTTTTATGACCTCGAGGTTGAGGTATATCAAATGAAGGATCGTGACAAGCCAACGAACCGACGGATGAGATGCTGGAGCTACTTGGAGTTAAGGAACTCATCAATGCAAGTTCGGATTAAGGGGGTGAATGTTGGAAATAATCCGAATATGGTTTGGATTGTGTCCATAATTAATAGATTTACTATTAATTAGGAGTAGATTTTATTTGATTATGTTTCCTAGTTTAGGAGTCCTGCTTTAGGTAGGAAACTTTATTTTAGGAGTTTTCTTCTCTCTCAAGTTTGTAAGGCTATATAATAAGGCCATAGTTAGTCTTTTATTTTCGTGCATTAGAAGAAGAGGAATAAAGAAAATATTCCCAGAAAAATCTCCGTGTTCAATTTCTTTTCGTTCTTTCGCAATTTCTCAAATCTGTCTCAGAACATCAGAGTTCTTCTGCTGTTTCGTACCTGAACACAGAAAACTCTGTTTGAAGTACAATACGTGTACTTCACAGATCTGTGACTTTTAACTCAACGTTCCTGGCAGTACTCAACAGTCTTCGTGACTGTCGCAGTACTCTGCAGTCTTCGTGACTGTTTTTAACAAAAAATACATTATAAATTATATAATAAAAACCATGAGTTTTTTTTTCTTACCAATATCCAATGATTATAATTGTTCGCGTGCCCTAACACCACCCTTGCGCTCGGAAGTGCTTAATAGGGTTTCAAAGCTACAAGAGGACATAAATATCCGCCAATTTCTCCGAATGTCATTATGAAGATATTATATGTGGTTGCAGCCACGTATCCACAGTCAGTTATTGAGAAATAGTTAGTCGGGCTGCATGGACCATCGAAGTGATTAATAGTTTGGTCCAAGTCTGACATGGTTGTAAGACCACCTATAACGTTATCATATAATTAACTTCTTTCGCTAGGATCACGTAGCATATCACCTCTTATTGTACGCCATTGATCTTCATTTCCGAGGACTGCGAGAGCAACAACTCTAAATCCGCAATTACCGTCTCCAATCACATTCGCGTATGATTTAATATATTCTCTTATGTATTGAGGAAAATATTTCTCCATCTTAGAGCCTCGTAATGCTACCTGTGATTCACTCTGGCGAACGCTACTGCAGCGCGATGAAACCTGTTGAGAATTTAAGAAATTTTAAGGTGGGGAGTTTGGAGAGGATGGTCTCGGACCGTGTGAAAAGCTCTCCCGATGCTTATTCTCTTTAGGAGAGCTCGTCCAAATCCCTTGTGATGTGCTATTTCTATTATGAGTTTCAGGTGGAATATCCTGATATGCATTTGTGGCCGCCACTCTTCCCTTACCCTTTGGCTTTTTAGAACTCTTTAGTCCGACAACTTTACATAATTTCTCCCAGCCTGAAGGTGTCGGTGCTTGGAGGCTTCTTATAAGGTTCAACTGCCGCAGGTGCACTAACGTATTCTGTGTCTTTAAAATTAAGTTCTCAGGAAATTAAAATTAATTTAAACTATATAAATAAAATTAAAATATATTTATTATTAAGAATTTTTTTGATAAATTAAATTAAGAAAATAATATAATTTAATAATACAATTTAAATAATTTATTCAAATTATTATAAAAAAAATAATATTTCTGACATTATATATATAAGTTTGTATATTATAATTATAAAAATATTAATTTAAAAGTTTAAAATTGTTGAGTGATTTAAAAAAAATTATAGTTTTAAATAGTACCAAATAATAATATACATTTTGTTTTTGATTCCGAAGTCGAAAACGTGAGTTTTATATATCAAAATGATCCTCGCGATGAGAGCTATCCAACGGTATATAATTCAAGTACATAAACTCAACAACACGAAATCGAAATGTAGACGAAACATTTTTCGATATCGAAACGACAAAAACTTAAACTCTAACTTTTTTCGACTGCAACGAGGTAAGTTCTATATACCTAAATGATCTACTCAACGATGGCTACACAATGATATATAATTCAAGCACTGAAACGAATAGACGTGATATTGAAATAATTTTGATAATAAACTACGAAAGCTTCGATCGTATTTACTTGCCTTTCCTCCGTCGATCTTGTTGTTACGGCTGGAAGTTTAAACTCACGGGATGAGTGGATTGCTCTCCTCTTTACTTGACTTCAGCAAATCCAAGCTCCTTCCACGGGTTTTCTTCTTTTTCCTTCTCGGTTCTGTTTCTTCTTCTCTTCTCTATTCTTCTGTTTGCCTCATGTGTTTGATATTTGTGTGTGAAGATATGTGTGTATGTTTAGAGAGGAGCACATGCATGGTATATAAAAGGATGACAGTTCACATTAATAAAAGGATGGCAGTTCACATTAATAATTTCCACAGGGAATGGCACCACAGGGGATGACAATTTACAGGGGACAGCCATACGTTGCATATTTTGAAATTCGTCATAGTAAGTATAAACTTATGACTTAATTGATATTTAAAAAATTGATATTTATATTAATTTATATTTAAAATTGATGTTTATATTACGTGCGGCATCTTGCAGATTTAAAAAATGTAAAAATATTTATGTTTTGTAAAAACGAATTTTAATTAATATTTTCGAAAAACGTATTTTTTTTTCGATCGCAATTTTATAAAAAGGTGTTTCAATGTTTTTATGATTTTCGATCGCAATTTTATACTTTAAAAGTCTCGTCGTATTTGTTTATATTTATTTTGAAATTTTCAAAAACTAAAAACGAAGTATTTTTTAAAATTTAGGACGAATTTAATTTCGTGTACGAGTAAGTAGAAAAAACGCATAAAATAATTAATATTTAAAATCAATTTTTATATTAAATGCGTATCGCGTAGATTTCAAAATTTTAAAAATATTAATATTTTTAAAAAATAAATTTTGATTAATGTTATTGAAAAACGTATTTTTAATTAAATAATAAAAAAAAAATTATAAAGCAACGAAGTGAGGTCTATAGCACTTCTCCTCTGCGTACTAGTATTAATCTTGATCAGGTTTGGGTAGCAAATTGTCAAAAAACACGTGTTACCTCAATTATCCCATATGCAGATATAGTACTACTATGGAGTACAGTAATCTTGATCAGTTGAAGTTGATTGCATTGCACCTCAACCAAAATGAGCACCACAACAAAAACGCTCACCGTCCACGACCGCATCGGGGTCGCGCCGCCTCCCTCCGCCGCGCTGCGCCTTCCACTCACTTACTTCGACATGCTATGGCTATACTTCCACCCGATCCAGCGTCTTCTTTTCTACCCATACCCATGCTCAACTAAATCGTTTCTGGAAACCATTATCCCAAACCTCAAACTCTCTCTCTCTAAAACCCTCGCTCACTACCGCCCTCTCGCGGGCCACCTTATCCTTCCTCGGAACTCAGCCGACAACCCCGAACTGCTCTACTCGCCGGGGGACTCTGTTTCCTTCACCTTTGCACAATCAAACCACGGCGACTTCGATTTCCACTCGCTGACCGCGAACCGACCCCGGATCTCCGACGACCTTCGTTACTTCGTCCCCGATCTGCCCGATCCGGTGTCCGAATCGGGGTTCGATAAAATCCCCCTTTTCGCAATCCAGGTCACGCTCTTCCCGGAGACGGGAATATCCGTCGGCGTCACGAATCATCACGTCGCCGGAGATGCTAGCTCGATCGTCGGATTCCTCAAGGCCTGGTGTTCACTAGCCAAGCTCGGAGATGATGGGAACATCGCGGCTCCGGTTTACGACAGATCTCTGATTCCAGATCCATCGGGCCGGGCCGATATATTTTGGAACCAGATGCGGGCTTTCCGAATCGGGGCGTCCCCCCAGAAACCCCTTACTAATAATAAAGTTCGGGCCACGTTCATTCTGCGAAGAGACGAAATCCAGGCGCTCAAGAATTCGGTGTCGACCAGAAGCCCAGGCCCGATTCACTTGTCGTCCTTTACAGTCACCGCGGCTTACGTGTGGGCCTGCCTGGGAAAATCTGCCGGGCCCGCCGGAGAAAGAGTCGACGATGACGAGCCCGAGTACTTTGGATTTGCTGTCGACACCCGCCAACGGCTGGACCCACCAGTGCCAGCTGCGTATTTCGGGAACTGCCTTGCATTTGCAGTGGTGGAGGTTTCACACGGGCTGCTGAGAGGTGAAGACGGGTATTTCACAGCGGCAAAGGCGATCGGAGAGTTTATTGCTAACAAGGTGAATAGGAAAGACGAGTTACTAAAAGGGGCCGATGAGTGGCTGGTGAAATTCGGGCCGTTGATCGGGAAACGCTTTCTTGGGGTGTCCGGATCCCCCAAATTCGACCTGTACGGAGCGGATTTAGGGTTGGGAGAGCCGATCAAGTACGAATCCGTGTCGATCGATAGGGATTCGTCGATGTCCCTGTGTAAATCGAGGGAGTTTGAGGGAGGATTGGAAATTGGTTTGTGTATGGTTGAGGAGAAAATGGATGCCTTTTCAGGTATTTTCTCAGAAGGTGTGAAGAATGTTTGTTGATGGGATCAGTTGATTAATTTATTTATCTAGATCACCCGAGATTCGACTTGACTTGTACCGTGCGGGTAAAGCCTAATAAGTTCGACGGGGATGGGTTGAGGGAGTTCGAAATGACTTGAAGAAGTTGTATCCCAGTCTGTGTTTTGCTAAAGTGTAAGTTGTGTAATAAAGTATGCTGCATTGCAAATACTACAAGTAATTGGGGCATGCAGTAACCAAAATAAAAATGTTATATTATTGGTTACTGAGTCGAAATATATTGAGAAACAGTTGGATAATTTATGAATGATGATCTCACAATGCCTTATCACTCATCCTCTAGGATCTCTCTATGTACATGCATGCAAGAAGTACTGCAGTATTTGTAATGGTATCTATGAAACGGGACTTTACCAGCCAGCGAAACGAGGCAGCATGAGCATAACATATCACTTCCACTTGAATTCTTATTTAACTGCAAATTAGTCGGAGCAGCAGTTTCATCATGACTTTTCGAAACAGCTGTCATTCGTCTCTCGGCAGCAGCTGCTCTCTTTTCCCTTTCTTCCTGAATTTTCCTCTGTTCCTCCTAAACAAATAATAATAATAATAATAATAATAATAATAATAATAATAATAATAATAATAATAATAATAATAATAATCTAGAGCACTACCTCTTTCGAAGTTACTCCAGAACCATGACCTTTGTGAGAAGAAACTGAAGCACTTCCACATTTACCAGTATCATTCTGGGATTGAGAAGCTTCTGCCTATTTATGTCCAGAAAAACAAAAAGGAATAAAATAACTTCTTGTATCCGAAGGTCCAAACAGTTTCAGATTACTCACGTATGAGAATCAATCTAAAACTTTGCTAATAAGTGTACTAAAACAAAAATGAAATATACCTGAGCCTTCTTTTCTTTTGCTTTTCGAAGTTTCTTCAACTCTTTTGCTCTAGCTTTCCTCTTGGCATCTTTCTCTGCCTGATACACAATTTTGGGGAAACACGAATTAGAGAAAGCACAAAAAAATCACACCGGCACAATATAAGGCAACGCTCAATTAGGAAAATGTGCAATTTTGAACTAAAGGCTCAACCTACTAAGATATTTATAGTCTAAAATACAACGACAATTTAGAAACAAATCAATCTCGGGTCCTTCAAGAAATAAATTACTCCAATATTAAGGAGACTTTGCTCCCACTTATGCTCCCATCTATCAAATAGCACATGTGAATACTAATAACATCCACCGCTTGGAAGAAATGTCATAGCCAGCACAAGAAACATATTCCCACCTGGCATGTGTATAGGTTGAAGTGCACTCTTTTTAGAGGAAATTTCCATCTTGCCCCCCTCAAGCAAATTATTCACCTTAAACTCAGACAAAAGTTCGTGGTAACTTAAAACCCTAATTTTCCGACTAAAATACCCTTAATCCTAGCGATGTTGTTGGATGATTTGACCCTTGTCTTCTTTCCCTAGGAATATTTATCCTCCAAATATAAATTTTAGGCTTTTTACCAAGATACATCCTTTTAAACACAATTTCTGCAGAGGGGTTGGGATGGAGTTAACTATCATGCAAGTCTAATAGTAGCTTTTTTAACACCACTTGGACCCCTACCTTTGCCAGTACTTGGAAACTTATGTTTTGAGAGAAAAAAATGAAGTCAAACTTGAAATAAGTAATGGTTATCAAAGTGAATTCATATATACAACTATTTTACCTGCTTAGCAGCTTGAGTTTCCTCCATATCTTTCGTCAAAGCACTAGGGACCTTAGCTGCATGCCAATCCCACATCTCGAGATTCGATGCCATGAAGCGTCTAAAATTATTCCTCACCTCCTTCTCACTAGCAACCGTATAAGCAGTTTGCCCTCTCTCATCCCTAACGCAAGGATCAAGACCCATCTCCAGAAGTTCCAAAACCTTCTCAGCATTTCCAGACTTTGCAGCTTCGTGTAGGGGCGTAGATGTGCCAACACTATCATTTTCATTTTCAGACCCCTCAACTGATAAAGATAAATCATCCCTTGCATTCACAATCAAACAAGACTCAGCGGGTTTTTTCTGATCTGGATTTTCTTTCGTCTCCTTTGCTACACCTGACTTGGTGTCGAGTGATATTTCCTCTCTTATCTCGGGGGAGATTTGTACAAGTAAGGTATATACTCGTCTAGCTTCTTTCAGGGTGGGCCTCCGAACGGTCAACGGGATATTTCTAATTGCACGGTGCTGACAGGTGAAGTGAGGTTTGACCCCATCAAAAAAGAGTTGTCGGTTATCTGATGGTGCATAAATAAAAATGCAGGAGGCAACTGAAAAATGAGGCTTCCATGAAGTAAGTAATTCTTGGATATCCTGGCAATAAAAAAGACAGTTTATTTCAGGTGGGAAAAGTGAACATTGAGATGTTTTTATTCATGTTGTCCAAATTTTTATGATTAAAAATGAAAACATCAACATATTTTTTTCCAATAAATATGAAAATTGTTCAATTTCCAATAATAACTAGCTAAACAAACGTAGCCTCATCTTCCTATATATTGGAAATCAAAAAATCAAAATGGAAATAATATCTTTTATCACGTCCCTCAGTCTAAAAAGTCATGAAACTCATACCTTTTTAAGAGCAAGCTCATTATAACGACGAAGTGAGGCTCCAGCAGAATGAATAGACCGGCCACCACCAGCATCTTTTGATGACTGCTTTTTACCAGCTTTGGCCCTAACAACATATCTACAAGTGGAAGGAATAATGTTCTTTTTTACTGTTCACATGAGCAATTATAAAGATCTTTAAAAATGTAAGTGGCAAAATAACACTTAAATGAATATACTCGGGTAAAATTTTAATATCTTTTTTACTGTTTTTCTGTCCATTATACTCGGGTCAAGAAATTTTAAGATCTTAAATGACAAACTTACTGCAAAACTGCCCAAACGATGAGTAATATTTATAAGTTAACAAAGACTGCAAGATATACAAAACTTTATCAGGATAAGATAACAATCAAAAAATACAAAAAGAAGACAAAATGAATACTACATAATAGCAATTTATCGTAACAATTGTCAAATTTCTCTCTGTTCATGAAGACTTGGCAGGGGAATTTTATAAAAAAAAAAAGATCAAACCAAAAAATATAGTCCAAGGAATAACAAAAATAAAATAAAACCAAGGAACTAACCTGTGAAAAGTCTTATTAGCCACTAGGGAATTACCATCAAAGACACATCCTGCAAAGTGTCCACCCCTTGCAAGTAAAACAATCCTCAAGCAGGTGCTATCTCTAGGTTCGCGAATTATGTATCTCAGTTTCTCAATCACTTCCCTCTGAGACAGATATACAACACCATCTCCATCCATGAAAAACGGCTTTTCAGTTTCCAACAAGATATTTTCAGACTCATCGAGCAGTAGACATCTCCAAATCGAAACTCTCTCCCCACTTTGCAGTTCAATAAATATTTTACCTTTAGAAATCCCACCGAATTCCCGTTGCCTGAGCCTAGTTTCCCTATCATCCTCATCTTCCGATCCGGAAATACTTGACACATCATAGTCTTTACACAATGAGTCAGAGGTTGCTCCATCGAAATCTTCCTCCTTGATGATGCTTTTTCCGGCAATGCTCAGCTTTATCTGAGTTCACACACTGTCAAGTAAATCAAGATGATAAAACAAAACAAAAATAAAAACAAGAAATTAGACAGACCACCAATCGTGAATATTTTGAGGCTATCGCCTAGATATTTTAGTACTACAACCAATATTTTGAGCATAAACTACTTTCCCAGTTTCACATGTACCCAAACATTTGATCTAATAACAGTTTCACATGTAGCGCGCCAAGTCGGACAATACAATTTGAAGGCAATAAATTGAAGAGGGGAAACATACATTGAACCGATGGAGATCGGATTTGAAGTGAAACCGCTGGTCTACGAGAGACTCGAACTCCGCCTTACAAGTGTTGCAGGACCATCTCTGCATAGCTTTAGCATCGTGAGCGTTTTCGATAACCTCGTTTTGCGAATTTGATTCTTCTGCGGCGTAAGTGTCGGAATCCCGAATCGCAGAGAAAGGGGAGTGGAGGAGGCGGCAGGAATCGAAGAACTCTGGCGGCGCTTCGAATATCGAACGGTGTCGTTTCGTCTCGTCTTGCTTGATTTGCCTCTGCGGTTGCGGTTTCGTAGGCTTCTCTTCGGTGGCGGCGCCGCCGTCTGAAGCCATTTTCGTCAGATAGCTTGGTTTTTCTGTTAAATCTATTATCTAGGGAAAAAAAATAAAAAATCATTTAAAATTTTAAAATAGGGTGATTTTTTTTTTAATTTAAAAGTTTTTATAATAATTTAGGGTATTAATTTTTTTTAATTATAAATTTATGTAATGTTTTAAAATTATATTTTTTATTATAACAAGTGGTAGAGTTTATAAGATTTTAATAGATTTTTAAAGTCTATTTGTATTCAATTTGGATTTTTAAAATTCTATTAAAATTTGGAGGTATTCAATTAGCATTTAAAAAGTCTTAACAAATTTAGAAATATTCAAAAGTTCATAGATTTTAATAGTTTATAGATTTTAATAAATTTTTGTTAAAAAATATAAAAAAAACTTCACTTTTTAAAATTTTTGGTTAAAAATAGAGAATTTGTTGGATTCTAAAAAAAACTACGACAAAAATTACTTATTTCTTTCGACAAACATACAACATAATAATAATAATAATAATAATAATAATAATAATAATAATAATAATAATAATAATAATAATAATAATAATAATAATAATAATAATAATAATAATAATAATAATAATAAAAAAAAAATATGAAAAATGTGAGTTTTTTTATCGAATTAAAATAAAAGTTTCAATCATAAATTAAAATTAAAGTTTCTAACAAAAATAATTAAATAATTTTGGGTTTTTTTTTTGCGCTGAAAATCGATCAAAGTTCATATAAATAATAAAAAATATATATATTAGACAATTTTATAAAATTTATAAAAATCCATACAAATCTATAAGAAAATCATTCAAACTTTATATTAACTCCGTGGATTTTCTAAGTCCATTGACTTTTTAAAATCCATACAAATCTAATAAAATCTTAATTAAATACACCCTCATTATTAATTTAATAATTATTTTATTCATTTTTATTATTATAAAATTAACAATACCTCAATTAATAAAAAAATTTAAAACAAAATTACACTTAATTTTAAAGTTTATTTTATGAAGTTTAAAATATAAATCAATAAACTAAATTACTCTTTTTCTTAAATATTTCATTAAATTATACTACTTCGTAGTTCGTACTACTAGTGCTCTACGTTCTCGTGAATGTGAGACAATTTTTTGACCCACATATTTAAAAAATACGACTACTCTTCCTTTTCATAAAAGTTCAAAGAGACTTTTGTGAGCAAGGAGATTAATAAAAATATTATTTTTTTTAACTTTTTAATTAAAAATAAAAAGTAAAAATGTATTTTTAATTTGAAAAATAAAGTAACTGTGAGTAGAGTTTAAAAAAATATGTGGATAAAGTATGAGTAAAATAGTATTTTAAAGGAGATTAAGAAAAATTTTAATTTTTGACTTTTTAATTTTTCTTCAATTTCGTTTTTCAATTTTGTTCAATACAGAGGCTTCTTAAAGGTGGGTACTTCTTCGTCTTCATCTTCATCGAGAAGGAGGTAGAGGTAAAGAGTGAGCGACGTTGGCCGACGTACTTGCGGAAGTTGTCGAAGGAAGGCAGTAACTTCCGGATCTCATTCCCTAGAAACGCGGCGGCGATGTTCAAGGAAGCCGAAGCCCGAAGGTCTCTCCGATTGGAGACGTAGATGACGTCATCTATTTATTGGTGGTCTATGGGGAGTGGTGGCGGCACGACTAAGGAGATCGAGCGGCAGTGTGCTAGAGCAGCGATTTACAACTCAGTGACGACGCGGAGCCGCGGAGGTTCGGAGAAGTTTGTTAAACCGAGGCTCCATCGAATGGGGCAACTGACCGGAGGTTCTAGGTGTTGGTTTATGTCCTTCGATCACACGTGTGCAATCGACAAAGTCATAAGGTCGTCTATGGATGTTAAATAATTAGTCGATAATATTTATTGCTGAGAGCAATATAATATTGTTCGATAATTATACCTACAGGGTCAAACACGAGTCGGAAATACGAGCTATAAGTGTTTGCTAAAATGAGTCGATTTGGAATCGATAAACATATAAACTAGGTTTATATTTTATGTGATTTACATACATGCATGGAATGCATGTCACATCGTGTGACATGGCATGCCACGCAAGCAAATGGGACCACATCCAATGCAATGTGGCAAGATGATGTGGACATGACCATTCAAATTCACCATTAACACACCTTAATGTGTGATAATGATTTTACATCAATATCACCATTATGGGGGGGGGGGGGGGGGGGGGGGGGGTTTACTTGGTGTTTATTTCATGGTTTAATAGGTGAGAAAATGCTGATTTTCTCACCACAATATTCAGCTACGAAAATCACATAAAATAAAGAGAAGAGAGTTCTTGGAGAACCACTTCAAGCAAGCAAACAAGTTCACATCCGCGTTCGTGTGCAACACGTAGAGGCCGGGCCATTTTTGCGGCTTCAACATCCGGGCGATCCAAAGATGTGACAAGGTCATTCCAAAGGTGAACATTTCGAGGCTGATCCATTGAGGTGGTTCAATCGACTCAACACCACCTCATCGACATCAACGAGGCACGCGTCACCATATGTAAGAAATCGTTGATCTTTCAATGTAAGTATGTATATATATATTAGATGTGTATATATATATATATATATTAGATGTGTATATATATAGATATATGTGTCTATACATATTTGTGTGCACTAAGATCAATAGCATGATAGATTTATATGTTTTACACGCTTCCGCACACACGGTATATCGATCGGATCAGTATATCGATACCTTCAATTGGTATCAGAGCCTGGGGCTCGTGCACATGTTTTGTGTTGGACACAATTTTAAACTACATAATTGCTCTTATGTTCTTCTTTGTTGTGGTGTTGATTGCTTGTCTTAGATGTAAGGCCAGCCATAAATAGTGGTTGGGTGAATGCAATCGTGTTTTTTACGTACCGAATGGCTTTAGTTTTGAGGCCTGCGTGCCTTGGAATCATTTGTAATAGTTAGATTTCTTTTACATATGTATTGTACAACTTGTAAGCAGTGGATTTGATCCACGGATCGACCTTGGACCTCGAAGCACCGACGAAAACGAAGAGAAACGAAGCAAGAAGAAGTGTTTTTTCAGCTTCTGGAGCAGGTATCGGTCGCTACCCTAGGGGTAGCGGTCGCTACCTTGAGCGCTAGGTGCTTCGCTGCTCGATCGCTACCAAGGCTGAAAAATGATCTGGACTGAGGTAGCGGTCGCTACCCTAGGGGTAGCAGTCGCTACCCCCTCCAGAATCAGCATTGCGACATTCCGGTGGACGGGGCGCTACTAATGGAGTTTTGCTTATTTTTCGTTCGTTATTTTTTCTGTGTGTTGTGAGGTTTAGGGGCCATTCGAGTATGTATTGCTTGCTTTGCTAGTTCTAGGTTGCTTTATGTTAAAAATGTTCAAACTACATACACCTTTAACTTGCATGTTCCCAAAATACTGAGTATAATGTCTTGTCCAAAATCGTCACACTCATGAAGCCCTCGATCATAAGTTGGTAGGTCCGCCTCAGCGGGGTACTACTTGTTATCTTGGGATAGTAGGAGTAAGGGTTAGACCCTTACACGTGAGTTTGGTTTTCTCATCGATAGATCCACTGCAGGCGTGGCTATCGAGACATGAGATGAGAATGGGACTCTCATCGACCGAGAGTGACATTACATGTCATTGACATGAGATGTCTACCTATCTTGGAGTTCTTAAGTGCGGACTCAGTCGGCTTAAGGATTTGCAAGATGAGGGTCTTGGGATCATTTTGTTCTAATTTATTAAAATTCAAAAACAAATGCCTAATTTGTCTTTTATTTGATGGATTATAAGGTTATGATTATTTGCACCTCGGGGAGTGATTTAATCCAAAACACTTAAGTTTATCAATGACACAAAATAGAGACTTTCGAGCCATTGGATGGTGTGAATCGATTGTCTGGTTGACTCCCTCATTTTAATGAGAGATAGAGCTTCAATTGCATGATAAGATCGTTGGTTAGAAAACCTCGAGTTTTCACTTACGATTTATCACGTTTTTGACATTGAAATAATTGGGAACGACGATATTGGATATCGAATGAACAAAATGGAACAAATAAAGTAATTTTGCTAGACAACCTTATTTGCTTACCGCTTTGTGGATGTTTGATGGAGTAGTATACTTAATGTCTAGATTTGAGTATTATGAACTCCTTGTACACTTTCATTTACCTATTAATAACAAACATTCATTTGCTTTTAATTATTGATAATTAATATATGCAAATTATAGTCCTGGATTTTATACGTTGTAGTTAGTATGGTGTTGCATGGGCGCACAGAAGATCATACTATCGGTTACTCGTATTTAATCAAACAGTTGCTCACGACCTAGATGGACACGGACCAATCCATCGGTATAGTCGTTGTGTGAGAGAGAAAATAATTTATCTTGATTATTTTATCACACTTGTACACTTGGTGTATTGGGCGGATCGCTTGAGATTTATTGATTAAGATTGCCTTGGATAATCAATTTAAATCTCAGAGTATTTTATTCTTAATCCCCGATAGAATTGCGGGTGTATATATTTAGTATAAGTGACTTCGATTTTCCAAAGGAATTGACCGGTTTAATTATTGGGTCAATTACCGGTTAAGTTGGGTCACTATATTTTATATATGGCATGCCGTGAATTCTTGACGAGACAGTGTATCCCGTAAGGGTTGATAATATCCCCGAGATGAGCTCATAAGGATTTATTATGTAAACCTCGCGAGTGGATTTGTTCCGCATAATAAATAAGGTTGAGTGGTACTATTCTCGGATATAAGAGATGAATAAATTTATTAAGCAATAAATAAATTTTATTCATGGATATTTAAATCTTAAATACACGGAATAAATAATACTACCGGAGAAATATTATTCGATATAATATGGGTAAATATTGGGAGTGCAATTTTATTTATATAGTGGAAAATAAATAAAATTAATATTGATAAGGATTAATAGACTTGAGCATTGGGCTCAATTTAATCTTCAATATTAGAAGCCCAATATTCCACCTCCTTTAGATCCCCTACGTAGCCTATAAAAGCACTACATGGCCTTCATAATTCATAAGACAAGAATATCATTATTTGATAGTTCTAGAGAGTTGAAGGAGATCCATAGGAGTTCGATAGATCGTCGCCCACCCGACGTTCGAACGGAGTGCAAGGAATACGTGGGAAGATTCAAAGGTGTTTGATTTCGTTTCTCCGAACAACGAATCGAAGGTATAATATCTAAACCCCCTCGATATTATTTCGGTTTTGGATTTATCGAGAATACCGTAGAACACAAGATCCGAAGGATCGAACCCGGATTAGACGAACGACCACGCGGTGGTGGCGAAGCCACCGGACTGCGTGGATCGCACGCCTAGGGTTCGGCGCGCGAAGGAGAACCCTCGGCTTCGGCCGAGGGGGCGATCGCTGGGGGCGATCGCCGGCGGTGGCGGGCTGGTGCCGCCACCTCCCCACCTCGACGGTGGGGGCTCCTCCACGGCGAGCAGCAGGTCGCCGGACCTGCTGCTGGGGGCTGCCGGATGCAGCCCCATCGAACGCCTTGTTCGATCACACGAACCCCGGCTCGCGGGGGTTCGACCGGGGGCGGGCTGTGCGTCTTCGGGCGCATGGTCTCCGAAGGTCGGACTCCGGCGGATGAGTCGGCGTTCATGTGATCTCCGGCGAAGGGTTTGATCGGGCTATGGTTTCCGCAATTTTAAATAGCCCGGGATATCGAATTCCAACAATTGGTATCAGAGCGTGGTTTACGTTCGCGGTATTTTCGATAAAATTGTTCTACCTTGCAGGGTTCCGACTATTATGGCTTAATTTATTATTCGTTTAATTTATTTTGTCATAAATGTTGGATTGATTAAACTCTCGGACATGTCGAGATTCGTTTTTGGTGGTGAATGCTTGTAATAGTAAAAATTCGGGGGTTGACCGAATTTAGGATTTATTATTACGTTCTACTTTTTCCGGAAAATGTATAGGGTCGATTTCATGTATAGAATCGATACCGGATAGTGTAAAATTTATTTTGTAATTTATTTTGCGTTGGATCGATGCCGAAACGACCGCCGGAGAAGACGTGTGACGAAGGAGATGATCGTGAGGGCCAAAGGACGAGGATCGACCGCCCCATGGTCGATCCCATGAGGATCGATCGACCCTCACATGGAGGAGCCGCCGGCGATGGTGGCCGGCCACCTCCTAGGCGTGGGTCGAGGGTGGCGCGGGGATCCCCACCCCGTGCTATCCCGGTCCGGAGATTTACTTTCCTAATTAGTTCGGATTTTTCCTATTTGAGTATTCCTATTTTTGGGAATTCTCATGGATTAGGAAAAGAATTAATTGGGATTAATTTTATTTCCTTATTCTATTATGGAAGTCTCCTAGAGTATTCCGAGTTCTACTTGGAATAGGATCCTAGAGATTTAATAGAATTGGAAAGGAATAAAAGTTAATTAAGGATTATTTTATTTCCTAATTGATTATTCCTATTTTATGGGAATTTTCATAGTAATGGAAATTAATTAATCTTGGAAAGTAGAAGAGTCCTAAATTATTTTATTTCCTTATTTCATTATGGAAATCATCTAGAATATTCCAAGTGGGTCTTGGATAGATTATTCTAGAGATTTAATGAAGTAGAAAGGGAAAATAAAATAAATAAAAATATTAATAATATTTAATTTTATTTTTGATTTATTCGATTGACTTAATTTTTTAATTAAGTATCTTTTGGATTTATTAAAAATAAATAGATTTAAATATTGGAAATTAATATTCTCATCACATGGAGCATTCAAGAACGAAGACTAAAGACTAGAAGATGCGTACGGAGATGAAGTAAAGCCATAATAGTCGGAAAATAATATTCTAGTATTATTTTGACTATGTGATAATACTATGTGCTTTATTACATGTATGCATGCTATATGTGTTTACTTTTATGCACTAGATAGCGTATCCCTTTATTGTAAAAAGCTAAGTGGGAGAGGGTATGGAAACATACCCATGGTCTCCATTACTGCTCTCTTGGTGACTTTTATAAACTTTTGAAGTTTATATAGATAAGTCATTGGAGGAGAGTTCTTGTAATTCCTCTTACGAGAAACATTGATTAAGTTTATCAAACAATGCCTAATTTGTCTTTCCAAAGCTGATTTCAAGTCGACTCATTCTCACCCCGGGGAGTGGAATGGAGCCAGAGCCACTTGGTCATGTAGAGGACACAAATTAGAGGCAGTCGTACCATTCTTTGATAGATGGATCGATTGTCTGCTCGGCTCCCTCATTTATGAGAGATAGGGTTGTTCGCATGGTGAATCACTGGTTAGAAACTTCGAGTTTCACTTATGATTCTCCGCGTCTTGATTTACAAGATTGAATGGATCAAGTAATTGGGAGTCAATTATAAAAGTCTCTTGGTGTAGTAAACGTCCACACCACGTGGCTTGCTATGCCGACGGATTTTGGATTAATTGATGTAGACAGTTGTAAGTAATTGTGAAGAGTTGTGAAGTTATCGTAAACGTCCACACCACGTGGCTTGCGGTAATGTAGCAATTCCAAGCGATTTGCTTTGGTGCTGAGTAATGGTTTACACTTAGATACGCCTTATAGTATTCCTCCCCACGAGGTTCCGCTATAAGTGATGTATGACCAAAGAAAATCTAATTGCTAAGTCGTTTGGGTGGGTAAACGTCCACACCACGTGGCTTGCCTTACCTGATGGGATTTTAGAGGCGATTAGTGATTTAATGATATTATTTAAGGGAGATAATATCGGATATTAAATTGTTTGTTTGTTTTATGTGCTTATAGGTTAAGAATGACTGTGACCCCACTTTGTGATATACTTAAGGATGAAAACTCACTGGTTCCATATAGTACTGATTGGAAAAGAAATCTAGACTTTATTCAGACTGTCAAGCTTTCTGAATCCACTGTTGTTCCAACTACGTTGAGACATGGTGTGGAAGCTGGGCAAGAGGTGTTTAACATACCCACGGAATCGTTCCTCAATGAGTCCCTTAAAAACGGCTCGGCGAAGGCGATTTTTGTGCGTAAGTTAAGAGAAACACGAGCTCTTGTGGCTAGGCTAAAAGAAAAGCGTGCAAAGAGACCCAGTGGTTTAAAACCACAGATTGGGGAAAGCAAGCGGTTCCGCAGATGCTTTCGATGCAAACAGTTTGGGCACTGGAGGTCTGATTGTCCTCTCATCAAAGGTACGAAATTTTCCTTAGTCACCGAAACATTATCAGTGGTGTTATCTACCAGCACCTGGTGTGTAGATACGGGGGCCACTGATCATGTCTGCAATTCATTGCAGGGGTTCCAGGAAACCCGGAGACTTAGAGAGGGAGAGATCGTGGTCTACATGGGCAATGCCGCGAGGGTGGCGGCTGTTGCAGTGGGAGACGTTCACTTACGCTTTAGTAGTGATAGGGTTTTAGTTTTACATAATTGTCTTTATGTACCCAACTTTAGAAAGAATTTAATTTCGGTTTCTAAACTTATTATGAATGGATATTCTGTTTCTTTTGACCACTCCGTGATCATAAGAAGAAACAGTGAGATTATCTGTTCTGGTACATTGGTGGACGATTTGTATGTACTAAATCCTGAGTCTAACACGATGCAACTAACCGAGAGTAATAACACATCTACGAACACCAATAAGAGAAAGGAACCTTCTAGGATGAATCAATTATACTTGTGGCATCTAAGGCTAGGTCATATAAACTCAAATAGGCTTCAAAGGTTGAAAGCTGATGGTCTAATCAGCAATGTTGAAGGAGAGGACCTTCCAACCTGCGAATCCTGTTTAGAGGGTAAAATGACCAAGCGTCCTTTTTCTGGTAAAGGACGGAGGGCTGAACAAGTATTGGATTTGATTCACTCTGATGTATGCGGACCTATGTCTACTCAGGCAAGGGGAGGGTACGAGTATTTCATCACCTTTACTGATGATTACTCAAGGTATGGATATGTATACCTGATGCACCACAAGAGTGATTCTTTTGACAAGTTCAAGGAATTCAAGGCTCTTGTGGAGAACCTTCGTGGTAAATCCATAAAATTCCTGCGATCTGATCGCGGAGGCGAGTACCTGTCTGGAGAATTCAAGGCATACTTGGCAGAGAATGGGATTGAATCCCAACTGACCTCACCATATACTCCTCAGCAGAATGGTGTGTCAGAAAGAAGGAATAGGACTCTTATGGAGATGGTGCGATCAATGATGAGTTACTCAGATTTACCTGTTATGTTCTGGGGACTTGCCTTGGAAACAGCGGCGTACATTCTGAATAGGGTTCCAACCAAAACAGTGCCAACTACACCCATGGAATTGTGGAGTGGGCGTAAGCCTAGCTTGGGACACATTCGGATCTGGGGTTGTCCAGCACATGTGTTGCGACAAGGTGCTGATAAGTTAGAACCTAGATCGGAATTACGGCTGTTTGTAGGATACCCGAAAGGAACTAAAGGTGGCATGTTCTATAGTCCTACGGACCAGAAGATCGTTATAAGTACTAACGCTCGGTTCTTAGAGGAAGACTATATTATGGACCACAAGCCCAAGAGTGACCTAATACTCGATGAGTTAAGGGGAGACAAGGAAGACTTAGATACAGCCGAACCGAGTGTAGATACACCACTAGAACCTGCACCTAATACTGTCACTGTTAATACACCAGAACGCCGTCGTAGTGGGAGGGTTGTTAAACAACCAGATAGATGGATTGGACTGGGTGAGTCTTCGGACTCTGGACCTGGAGTTCATGAAATCGATCCCTGGACCTATGATGAGGCGGTACAAGATATAGATGCGTCTTCTTGGAAGAAAGCAATGAAATCCGAAATAGAATCTATGGATTCTAATAAAGTCTGGGATCTTGTAGAACCACCAAACGGCGTAAAGCTAATTGGGTGTAAATGGGTCTACAAGAGGAAGAGAGGATCTGACGGAAAGGTTGAAACCTTTAAAGCTCGGCTTGTTGCGAAAGGCTATACTCAGAAAGAAGGAATCGATTATGAGGAGACCTTTTCGCC
Source organism: Euphrasia confusa (assembly GCA_954870475.1). Taxonomy (NCBI): domain Eukaryota; kingdom Viridiplantae; phylum Streptophyta; class Magnoliopsida; order Lamiales; family Orobanchaceae; genus Euphrasia; species Euphrasia confusa. The sequence goes on from OX940954.1 coordinate 13,669,475, forward strand.
GGTAGCCAAGATAAAGTCGATCCGGATTCTCTTATCCATAGCAGCTCATATGGATTATGAGGTATGGCAAATGGATGTCAAGACAGCTTTCCTAAATGGAAGTCTTGACGAGACGATTTATATGAAACAGCCAGAAGGATTCATTGCTAAGGGGCGAGATCATCTAGTGTGCAAGCTTAATCGATCCATTTATGGATTGAAACAAGCCTCGAGATCGTGGAACCTGCGGTTTGATGAAGTAGTCCAATCTTTTGGATTCATTCAAAGCATGGACGAATCGTGTGTGTATTGGAAACGTGATGGAAAGAAGGTGGTGTTCCTCGTGCTTTATGTAGACGACATTCTTCTCATTGGCAACAGTGTAAAGATGTTATCAGACATAAAGGGATGGTTGTCTAGACAATTCGATATGAAAGATTTGGGAGAAGTCGGGCATGTTCTAGGGATCAAGGTTATAAGGGATCGCCGGAATAGAACATTGTACCTATCCCAGAAATCTTACATAGACACGATTCTGGCTCGTTTTAACATGCAAGATTCCAAGAAGGGTGAACTGCCCTTCAGTAAAGGAACTTATCTTTCTAAGGAGATGTGTCCTCGGACACAAAAGGAGAAAGATGAAATGAAAGCAGTTCCCTACGCTTCGGCTGTGGGAAGCTTAATGTATGCAATGTTATGCACGAGGCCTGATATCTGCTATGCAATTGGCGTAGTAGCGAGATATCAGAGTAACCCTGGAAAGGCTCATTGGACTGCCGTAAAGAGCATTTTCAAGTATTTGCGAAATACTAAAGATTATGTTCTGAGTTACGGGGCAGACAATCTGATTCCTTTGGGTTACACAGATTCGGATTTCCAAGCTGATAAGGACCGACGTAAGTCGACATCAGGCTATGTGTACACTATGGGAGGTGGAGCCGTATCATGGAAGAGTGTTAAGCAAAAGTGCATTTCGGACTCTACCATGGAAGCTGAATATGTTGCAGCCTCAGAGGCAGCGAAAGAGTCAGTTTGGTTCCTTAATTTCCTCCAGGACTTAGATGTGATTCCGAGTTTGCCCAAGGCTATGACAATTTATTGTGATAATAGCGGTGCAGTGGCAAACAGTAAGGAACCACGGTCCCATAGTGCTATGAAACACATAGAGCGCAAGTACCACCTGATTCGAGACATCGTCAAGAGGGGCGATGCGATAGTCACCAAGATAGCTTCGGAGGACAACCTAGCGGACCCTTTTACCAAGATACTTCCTAAGGAAGTATATAACAAGCACTTGGAGGGTTTGGGAGTCAGAAGTTTGGAAGATAAGACTAGACCTTAGTATAAGTGGGAGATTGATGGAGTAGTATACTTAATGTCTAGATTTGAGTATTATGAACTCCTTGTACACTTTCATTTACCTATTAATAACAAACATTCATTTGCTTTTAATTATTGATAATTAATATATGCAAATTATAGTCCTGGATTTTATACGTTGTAGTTAGTATGGTGTTGCATGGGCGCACAGAAGATCATACTATCGGTTACTCGTATTTAATCAAACAGTTGCTCACGACCTAGATGGACACGGACCAATCCATCGGTATAGTCGTTGTGTGAGAGAGAAAATAATTTATCTTGATTATTTTATCACACTTGTACACTTGGTGTATTGGGCGGATCGCTTGAGATTTATTGATTAGGATTGCCTTGGATAATCAATTTAAATCTCAGAGTATTTTATTCTTAATCCCCGATAGAATTGCGGGTGTATATATTTAGTATAAGTGACTTTGATTTTCCAAAGGAATTGACCGGTTTAATTATTGGGTCAATTACCGGTTAAGTTGGGTCACTATATTTTATATATGGCATGCCGTGAATTCTTGACGAGACAGTGTATCCCGTAAGGGTTGATAATATCCCCGAGATGAGCTCATAAGGATTTATTATGTAAACCTCGCGAGTGGATTTGTTCCGCATAATAAATAAGGTTGAGTGGTACTATTCTCGGATATAAGAGATGAATAAATTTATTAAGCAATAAATAAATTTTATTCATGGATATTTAAATCTTAAATACACGGAATAAATAATACTACCGGAGAAATATTATTCGATATAATATGGGTAAATATTGGGAGTGCAATTTTATTTATATAGTGGAAAATAAATAAAATTAATATTGATAAGGATTAATGGACTTGAGCATTGGGCTCAATTTAATCTTCAATATTAGAAGCCCAATATTCCACCTCCTTTAGATCCCCTACGTAGCCTATAAAAGCACTACCTGGCCTTCATAATTCATAAGACAAGAATATCATTATTTGATAGTTCTAGAGAGTTGAAGGAGATCCATAGGAGTTCGATAGATCGTCGCCCACCCGACGTTCGAACGGAGTGCAAGGAATACGTGGGAAGATTCAAAGGTGTTTGATTTCGTTTCTCCGAACAACGAATCGAAGGTATAATATCTAAACCCCCTCGATATTATTTCGGTTTTGGATTTATCGAGAATACCGTAGAACACAAGATCCGAAGGATCGAACCCGGATTAGACGAACGACCACGCGGTGGTGGCGAAGCCACCGGACCGCGTGGATCGCACGCCTAGGGTTCGGCGCGCGAAGGAAAACCCTCGGCATCGGCCGAGGGGGCGATCGCTGGGGGCGATCGCCGGCGGTGGCGGGCTGGTGCCGCCACCTCCCCACCTCGACGGTGGGGGCTCCTCCACGGCGAGCAGCAGGTCGCCGGACCTGCTGCTGGGGGCTGCCGGATGCAGCCCCATCGAACGCCTTGTTCGATCACACGAACCCCGGCTCGCGGGGGTTCGACCGGGGGCGGGCTGTGCGTCTTCGAGCGCATGGTCTCCGAAGGTCGGACTCCGGCGGATGAGTCGGCGTTCATGTGATCTCCGGCGAAGGGTTTGATCGGGCTATGGTTTCCGCAATTTTAAATAGCCCGGGATATCGAATTCCAACAATGTTTACTTACGTTATTTATCTTCCTTCTGTAGTATACTATGTCTGTCTCAACTCCATTGAAGTTCAGCTCTATCTTGGATAGAGAAAAGTTGAACAACACCAATTTCCTTGATTGACAACGTAACTTGAGGATAGTCCTCAAATACTAGGAAAAGGAAAGTGTGTTGGACAAACCCCTTCCCGTGATTCCCGCTGATGGGGGCACCGATGTCCAAAAGGCATCATATGCCCTTGCTTAGAAAGCTCGAATGAGGTGACATGTTTGATGTTGGCATCCATGGTACCCGAGTTGCAAAAACAATTCGAGTTCATGGAGGCCTATGACATGTTTACTTGGTGTTTATTTCATGGTTTAATAGGTGAGAAAATGTTGATTTTCTCACCACAATATTCAGCTACGAAAATCACATAAAATAAAGAGAAGAGAGTTCTTGGAGAACCAGTTCAAGCAAGCAAACAAGTTCACATCCGCGTTCGTGTGCAACACGTAGAGGCCGGGCCATTTTTGCGGCTTCAACATCCGTGCGATCCAAAGATGTGACAAGGTCATTCCAAAGGTGAACATTTCGAGGCTGATCCATTGAGGTGGTTCAATCGACTCAACACCACCTCATCGACATCAACGAGGCACGCGTCACCATATGTAAGAAATCGTTGATCTTTCAATGTATGTATGTATGTATATATATATATATATATATATATATATATATATATATATATATATATATATATATTAGATGTGTATATATATATAGATATATGTGTCTATACATATTTGTGTGCACTAAGATCAATAGCATGATAGATTTATATGCTTTACACGCTTCCGCACACACGGTATATCGATCGGATCAGTATATCGATACCTTCAATTGGTATCAGAGCCTAGGGCTCGTGCACATGTTTTGTGTTGGACACAATTTTAAACTACATAATTGCTCTTATGTGCTTCTTTGTTGTGGTGTTGATTGCTTGTCTTAGATGTAAGGTCAGCCATAAATAGTGGTTGGGTGAATGCAATCGTGTTTTTTACGTACCGAATGGCTTTAGTTTTGAGGCCTGCGTGCCTTGGAATCATTTGTAATAGTTAGATTTCTTTTACATATGTATTGTACAACTTGTAAGCAGTGGATTTGATCCACGGATCGACCTTGGACCTCGAAGCACCGACGAAAACGAAGAGAAACGAAGCAAGAAGAAGTGTTTTTTCAGCTTCTGGAGCAGGTATCGGTCGCTACCCTAGGGGTAGCGGTCGCTACCTTGAGCGCTAGGTGCTTCGCTGCTCGATCGCTACCAAGGCTGAAAAATGATCTGGACTGAGGTAGCGGTCGCTACCCTAGGGGTAGTAGTCGCTACCCCCTCCAGAATCAGCATTGCGACATTCCGGTGGACGGGGCGCTACTAATGGAGTTTTGCTTATTTTTCGTTCGTTATTTTTTCTGTGTGTTGTGAGGTTTAGGGGCCATTCGAATATGTATTGTTTGCTTTGCTAGTTCTAGGTTGCTTTATGTTAAAAATGTTCAAACTACATACACCTTTAACTTGCATGTTCCCAAAATACTGAGTATAATGTCTTGTCCAAAATCGCCACACTCATGAAGCCCTCGATCATAAGTTGGTAGGTCCGCCTCAGCGGGGTACTACTTGTTATCTTGGGATAGTAGGAGTAAGGGTTAGACCCTTACACGTGAGTTTGGTTTTCTCATCGATAGATCCACTGCAGGCGTGGCTATCGAGACATGAGATGAGAATGGGACTCTCATCGACCGAGAGTGACATTACATGTCATTGACATGAGATGTCTACCTATCTTGGAGTTCTTAAGTGCGGACTCAGTCGGCTTAAGGATTTGCAAGATGAGGGTCTTGGGATCATTTTGTTCTAATTTATTAAAATTCAAAAACAAATGCCTAATTTGTCTTTCATTTGATGGATTATAAGGTTATGATTATTTGCACCTCGGGGAGTGATTTAATCCAAAACACTTAAGTTCATCAATGACACAAAATAGAGACTTTCGAGCCATTGGATGGTGTGAATCGATTGTCTGGTTTGCTCCCTCATTTTAATGAGAGATAGGGCTTCAATTGCATGATAAGATCGTTGGTTAGAAAACCTCGAGTTTTCACTTACGATTTATCACGTTTTTTACATTGAAATAATTGGGAACGACGATATTGGATATCGAATGAACAAAATGGAACAAATAAAGTAATTTTGCTAGACAACCTTATTTGTTTACCGCTTTGTGGATGTTTACTTACGTTATTTATCTTCCTTCTGTAGTATACTATGTCTGTCTCAACTCAATTCAAGTTCAGCTCTATCTTGGATAGAGAAAAGTTGAACAACACCAATTTCCTTGATTGACAACGTAACTTGAGGATAGTCCTCAAATACTAGGAAAAGGAAAGTGTGTTGGACAAACCCCTTCCCGTGCTTCCCGCTGATGGGGGCACGGATGTCCAAAAGGCATCATATGCCCTTGCTTAGAAAGCTCGAATGAGGTGACATGTTTGATGTTGGCATCCATGGTACCCGAGGTGCAAAAACAATTCGAGTTCATGGAGGCCTATGACATCATAGAATAGCTCAAGAGCATGTTCGGGGAACAGGCTAGGATTGAGCGCTTCAGTGTCACCCGAGCTATAGCTACAACCAGGCTAGAAAAGGGTAAACCCGTGGGACCACATGTGCAGCAAATGATTGGATTATTTGCTTCAAGTGCTCGCCTCGGTTTTGCATATGATGACGAGTTGGCTACTGATTTCATTCTCCATTCTCTTCATGATGGTTATGACGCCTTTAGGCTGAATTTCCACATGAATGGACTAAAGACATCGCTTCATGAGCTCCATGGGATGCTTAAGGCGGCTGAGCCGGCGATTAAGAAGGACCCAAGGAGGGAAGTTCTTATGATTCGGGAAGGAGGTACCAAAATGTTCAAGGGGATTAAGAAACCGGAAGTGAAAGGGAAAGGGAAAGCTGTGGCAGCTCCTTCCAAAAGGTTCTTGAAAGCTTCTAAGGTTCCTGGGGAATCTGAGTGTATCTACTGCAAGGGTGTTGGACACTACAAGCGGGATTGCCCCAAGTTCAAGGAGGATGTGAAGAACGGGGTCGTTCCTTCATCTTCAGGTATTTATGTAATAGACATAAAGTTTACAAATTCTTCTTCTTGGGTATTGGATACCGGATGCGGTGCTCACATTGTTTCACATGTGCAGGGACTGCAAAGAAGTAGAAGTTTGGTAAAGGGAGATGTCGATCTGCGGGTTGGAAATGGAGCGAGGGTCGCTGCATTAGCCGTATAATCTTATGATTTTTGTTTGCCTTCGGGCCTTGTTTTAGTATTGAATAATGTTTATTTTGTACCAAGTATTACCAAGAACATCATTTCTATTTCATTATTGGATACTGAAGGATTTTCCTTCACTATGATAAATGGTTTATTTACTATTTTCCTTCACTATGATAAGTGGAATGCATGTCACATGGTGTGACATGGCATGCCATGCAAGCAAATGGGACCACATCCAATGCAATGTGGCAAGATGATGTGTACATGACCATTCAAATTCACCATTAACACACCTTAATGTGTGATAGTGATTATACATCAATATCACCATTATGGGGGGGGGGGGGGGGGGTACTTGTTGTTTATTTCATGGTTTAATAGGTGAGAAAAGGCTGATTTTCTCACCACAATATTCAGCTACGAAAATCACACAAAAGAGAGAGAAGAGATTTCTTGGAGAACCACTTCAAGCAAGCAAGCAAGTTCACATTCGGGTTCGTGTGCAACACGTAGAGGCCGGGCCATTTGTGCGGCTTCAACATCCGGGCGATCCAAAGGTGTGAAGAGGTCATTTCAAAGGGGAACATTTCGAGGCTGATCCATTGAGGTGGTTCAATCGACTCAACACCACCTCGTCGACATCAACGAGGCACGCATCACCATATGTAAGAAATCGTTGATCTTTCTATGTATATATATATATTGGATGTGTATATATATAGATATATGTGTCTATACATATTTGTGTGCACTAAGATTAATAGCATGATAGATTTATATGCTTTACACGCTTCTGCACACACGGTATATCGATCGGATCGGTATATCGATACCTTCACTTGGTTGCAGCAGCTTAATTAGACGTTGGGGTTTATTTTCCGGCGATTGTATTGAGATTTTCGGCAACGATTTGGCTTGTTACGGGATGAACTTTGAATGATTTCCGGGGATTCGATAGCATGTTTATCCTCTAGTTGTGGCACAAGGTTGTATCGATATGGTTGTAAGTATGAGTTTTCGAGGATTGATTACGATTTCAAATACAGGTTCAGAGAATGGCTTTGGATTTTGATTCACGGAGGAAGACGATTACTGAATCTATAATTGTATTTTGTATCTGCGAGACTAATTTTAATAGGGGTAATATAGATATTTTACTAGGTATATAAAATTAATTTTTGGCTCAGACTATTTACGCCTTTAAGTTTTAATTTAGACACCCATATTTTAAATCCACCCCTTTAATTATTGATTTAATTATTATTTGTATTTCATTACCAATATTGCCCTTTTTTTACTTAACTTTCTCCGCCGCCGTATCCTCCGGCTCCATCTACCCGAGTTCTATTTCAGACCCCCGTCAAACCACTACCGCCATCATCTTTCTCATCGTCGAAAATTGGTGAAGCTTGCCGCACTTTTGTCGAAGGAAAGTGTAAGTGTGGGATTACGAAAGATCGCAAAGAAAAACCGAAAACGAGGCTCGTGTTCAACACGATCTCCTTAAAACAAAATTCGACCTCTACCGATCGTTTTTTTCCCAGGATACAACGTTTTCCATCAGAAAGTTCAGTCTGAAGCTTGGCTACCATAAAAAAAAAGTGCCCCGCTTTTTTCCGGAGCCTAGTCGTCTAGACCACGGGGACGCAGGCGCAGATCCAGAGTGTACGCCGCATCCCTCCGTCGTACGTTGTTGGGATTTGCCGATAAAGCTTTGTTAGCCCTGAGTCCCATTGTCGTTTCCCTTTGAGTCCGCCAGCAATCGACATCACGAGAGGCACCGCTTAGGCCCCTTTAAGGATTTCCTGAATGTGATCTCTTCATTTCTCCCTAATGTCTGCTAATTGATTTGAAGAATAAAACTGTATGTTTTTTCTTCTGAATTATTGCTGTGAGACATCGGCGATTGAGAAATACAATTAAGTTGTGTATAAGAGGGGTAATTTAGGTATTAGTAGGGGTGCACTAATCAATTTATTAAATTTGTAAAAACTAGTACCACTGCCCGTGCGATGCACGTGATTTATTTGTTTGAAATAATCTAAAATTTTATTTAATCTCCAACGTATTTCGGCAAAAAAATTATTAATGGACTAACTGTTGGAGTTGTGTACTTAATGTCTAGATTTAAGTGACGGAAACTCACGATTTATTGCCATTAATCTATTTAACTAAATAAACAATTATTTGCGTTTAATTATTTATAATTAAATATATGCAAATTATAGTCCTGGATTTTATACGTTGTAGTTAGTATGGTGTTGCATGGGCACACAGAAGATCATACTATCGGTTACTCGTATTTAATCGAACAGTTGCTCACGACCTAGATGGACACGGACCAATCCATCGGTATAGTCGTTGTGTGAGAGAGAAAATAATCTATCTTGATTATTTTATCACACTTGTACACTTGGTGTATTGAGCGGATCTGCTTGAGATTTATCGATTAGGATTGCCGGCGATAATCGATTTAAGTCTCTGAGTATTTTATTCTTAATCCCCGATACTATTGCGGGTGTGTATATTTAATATAAGTGACTTTGATTTACCAAAGGAATTAACCGGTTTATTTACTGGGTTAATTACCGGTTAAGTTGGGTCACTATATTTTATATATGGCATGCCGTGAATACTTGACGGGAAAGTGTATCCCGTAAGGGTTGATAATATCCCCGAGATGAGTTCATAAGGAATTATTATGTAAACCCTGCAGGTGGATTTAATCCGCATAATAATTAAGGATGAATGGTACTAGTCTCGGATATAAGAGATGAATAAATTAATTAGCAATAAATTAATTTTATTCATGGATATTTATATCTTAAATACACGGAATAAATAATACTACCGGAGAAATATTATTTGATATAATATGGTTTAATATTGGGAGTGCAATTAATTTTATATAGTGGAAAATAGAATTAATTAATATTAATGGATTAATAGATTTGGGCTTGGGCTCAATTTAATCATTAATATTGGAAGCCCAATATTCCACCTCCTTAAGATCCCCTACGTAGCCTATAAAAGCACTACATGGTCTTCTCTATTCTCATAACTTGAAGATCACAATTCTAGAGAGAGAAAGTAGAGAGGAGGATCCATGGAGTTCGGTAGATCGTCGCCCACACGACGTCCGGGCTAGTGCAAGGAATACGTGGGAAGATCTCAAGGTCATCATAAGATCTCGTTTCTCCGCACAACGAATCGAAAGGTGAATTAAATATTTCCGCTATTTAATTCTTATTGAAATCAATTATCGAAAAACAAGATCCAAGGGTCGAACCCGGAGTAGACGGACGATCGCGTGGTGGTGGCGAAGCCACCGGACCACGCCAATCGCCCGCTAGGGTTTCGGCGGGGGCGAGAGGGTCGAACCCTCGGCTGGAGCCGAGGGGATGCGATCGATCACTTGGATCGATCGCGGAGGGCGCGGGCTGGTGCCGCCCCTCCCCACCGTGAAGGTGGCTGACCTCCAGGCGGCGGCGAGTCGCCGGACTCGCCGCGGGGGCTGCACGGGCAGCCCCACCCGATCGATCACATGAGCCCCGCGGACGGGGGCTCGGGCTGGGCGTGCGCGCGGCTTCGGCTCGTGCTCCGGCTCGTACGCGGCGTTCGTGTTATCTCCGGCGAAGGGTTCGTTCGGGTTATTGGTTTCCGCAAATTTAAATAACCCGGGATATCGAATTCCAACAATTGGTATCAGAGCGTACGGTTACGTTTTTCGTTAATTGTTTCGATAATCGATTCTCGATGTATATGGCCATAGATTAATTTAATTTTGTTAAATTATTGTGCTATATTGTTCTACGTACTTGTTTTTCTCTCTCGTATGAATTGTGTTTGTCGGAAAAATTAATTATTAAAAATCGAGTTTTTTTTCGGAAATCGAACCGGAATTAATCGCGGCGTGGCTGGGCTCGGAGCGGGCTGCTGGGCGTGACCTAGACGTAGCTGGGCATGCCGGCGTGTGCCACCAGTGGTGGTGGTTCGCCGGCAACCGGCGGCTGCGTTCGGTGGTTGCGTTGGCGGCATCGCGGACGGGTTCGTGCTCGGTGCGGGCTGCCGGGGAGGTGGCTGGAAGCACGGGCTATGCGGGCTGCTGGAAGCGGGCTGAACGCAGCTGGGCGTGTCGGCGTAAGCTACCAGTGGTGGTGGTTCGCCGGCAGCCGGCGGCGGCGTTAGGTTCGCGGCATCGGCTTCGGTTCGCGGCTTCGGCTTCGGATCGTGGACTGCTGGTGCGCCAAGGCTCGGAGATCTCGATGTCATAAGAGCTATTGCTGGAGCGTAGTCGATGGCGTGACGTCGATGGCGGCGTCATACCGGGAGTCGGCTGCTCCGGCGAAGGTCCACGCGATCGATCGAACGACGACTTGATCGCGGGCTGCTCGTGTGGTTGCAAAGCGGGTCGATGGCATATGTCGTCAGTGGAGACGCTGTGCCGGAGATCGACCAGACCGCTAGCTGCTGAAGATGACGATCGGGGGGCTGCTATGTCGGCTGAATGAATTAATTCATTCACGATCCCATGTGTTGTACATGCAATTTGCATGTGTGTGGATCGATCAATGTGGCCATGCGTTTTTGCATGGTAAGGTGCACGTTGGTGTGCATGGCTAGGCATGTATTGAGCATGTGCTGTGCATGGTTCGATTAGGGATGGACCTTTGATTCGAGTGGGTCTCGTTTTCGGTTCGTCCCGGTAAATCCGATCTTTCCGGAAATAATTTAATCTTTCTAATTTTATTTAATTTAATTTTGGAATTAATTCAAATTCTATTTGGATTAGATTTCTTAATTATGGAATTAAATAATGGAATTAGATGGAGAGTTAAATTAGGAAAGAAAATCCTAGTTTCTCTAGATATCCTATACCTACTTGGATTAGAAGTCTTGAGAAGAATCAAAATTCGATTTTGATTAGGATTCTTGAGATCTAATTTAAATAGGATTGAGAAATTATTAAAATATTGATTTTATTTAATTTAAGTATTTTATTTAAAATCATTAGATTAATTCAAAATTTATTTTGGATTGGAGAATCTTGGATTTTATTTAGAATAGAATTAAATATGGAAATCAATGGATTTTAATAATATTGATTTTATTTAATTTAAGTATTTTATTTAAAATCATTAGATTAATTCAAAATTTATTTTGGATTGGAAAATCTTGAATTTTATTTAAAATAGAATTAAATATGGAAATCAATGGAATTGATTTTATTTAATTGGAGTAAAATTAAATATGAGAATCAAAGAATTTTTCCGTCGCTCGGCAAAGTATTCAAGACGTAGAATGAAGACTCAAGACAAGCATGCTGGAATTCATCAAGGTACGAATAGTCGAGAAATAATTTTACTTGAGTAATTATTTGATTATTTGTGAACGTACTTGCATGAAATGTATGTTTGTTATTATGCTTATGTGTATTTAATTATGCATTAGATAGCGTATCCCTTTGTTATAAAAAGCTAAGTGGGAGAGGGTATGGAAACATATCCATGGTCTCCATTGCTGTTCTCTTGGTGACTTTTATGAACTTTCGAAGTTCATATAGATAAGTCATTGGAGGAGAATTCTTGTAATTCCTCTTACGAGAAACATTGATTAAGTTTATCAAACAATGCCTAATTTGTCTTTCCAAAGCTGACTTCAAGTCGACTCATTCTCACCCCGGGGAGTGGAATGGAGCCAGAGCCACTTGGTCATGTAGAGGACACAAATTAGAGACTTCAGTGCCATTCTTTGATAGATGGGTCGCTTGTCTGCTCGGCTCCCTCATTTATGAGAGATAGGGTCGTTCACATGGTGAATCACTGGTTAGAAACTTCGAGTTTCACTTATGATTCTCCGCGTCTTGATTTACAAGATTGAATGAATCAAGTAATTGGGAGTCAATTATAAAGATCTCTTAGTGTAGTAAACGTCCACACCACGTGGCTTGCTATGCTGACGGATTTTGGATTAATTGATGTAGACAGTTGTAAGAAATTGTGAAGAGTTGTGAAGTTGTCGTAAACGTCCACACCACGTGGCTTGCGGTGATGTAGCAATTCCAAGCGATTTACTTTGGTGCTGAGTAATGGTTTACACTTAGATACGCCTTATAGTATTCCTCCCCACGAGGTTACGCTATAAGTGATGTATGACCGAAGGAAATCTAATTGCTAAATCATTTGGGTGGGTAAACGTCCACACCACGTGGCTTGCCTTACCTGATGGGATTTTAGATGTGATTAGTGGTTTAATGATATTATTTGAGGGAGATAATATCGGAGATTAAATCGATTGTTTGTTGTTATATGTGCTCATAGATTAGGATATGGCTTTGAACCCACTTTATGTGATACGTAAGGATTATAAACTCATTGGTCCCTGAATGTAATGATTGGAATAGAGATCTAGACATTACCCAAACTGTTAAAGAGTGCAAGGTTGTACTCAGTGAGCTTTGTCCTCCCGAGCCTATTGACATAGGCGGCTAGACAAGAAGCGATGAGGATACTCATAAAGGCCAGTCATTCGAGGAAACGCTTAAACACGTTTTTGAGATGATTGACCTTTTGGACGAGTTGAGACGGAAATCGCAAGCTCTTGTAGCCAATGCCAAAGGTTTCGAACCTAAAGGCATGAATCGAGGGAAAGGAAAAGAAAGCAAAGAAACCCAGTGGTTCTAAGATTACTTGAACCACGAGATGGGACGAGAAAGCCAATAGGCAAGAGTTCTCAATGAAAACAGTCTGGGTACTGGAAGTCTAATTATCCTCTCAAAGAAGGTACGAAATTTCTTTAGTCGTAAAACATAGTCAGTGGTATTATCTGCCGGAACCTGGTGTGTAGATATGGAACCACTGGCGGTATGTGCATTCTAAATGCAAGGGTTCCAGGAAACCCGACGACTTAGAAAAGAAAAGATCGTAGTCTACATGGGTAATGCTGTAAGGAGGCAGCTGTTGCAGTGGAGGACATTTTATAGGATTTCATTTTGGGTTATTGCTTTTATGTACCTTTCAAATTAGAAAGAACTTTGTTCTGGATTTCTAATAAATGGATATTTTATTTCTTTTAATCATTTGATGGTTATAAGAAGAAATAATGATAGTATCTATTTTGGTACATTAGCTAGCAATATATAAATGATGAATCCTGAGTCCACCACGATGCAACGAACCGTTATACATAACTCGTTTTACTAATAAGAGATTTCTTTATTAAATCATTTATACTTGTGGAATCTTATGCTAAGTCATATTTATTCAAATAAGAAGTTCAAAGGTCGAAAAATTGATTGTAAGATCAATTAAGTTGAAGGAGTGGACCTTCCGACCTAAGAATCTAATTTGGAAGATAATACGACTAAGCAATCCTTTATGGATATAAGATATAAGATCCGGACAAGTATTAGAATTGATTGACTCTGATTTATGATCAGAGCTTGGGATTGGATCCCAAGTGACTACACCATACAGTCCTCTGTAAGATTGGTGTGTCGGAAATAAGAAATGGAACTCTTATAGAAATAGTAAAAGCGCGAGTTAAACGGAACTACCTATGTTCTATGGATATGTCTTGGAAACAACGGCACATTCAAATGTGGTTGTAGAATATCCTAGAAGAACAAAAGGTGTGTGTTCGATAGTACTATGAACCAGAAGGACGTTATAAGTTCTAACGCCCGGTTCTTAGAGGAAGACTATTAGATGAACCACAAAGCCCAAAAATGACGTGATACTTCTGAAAAGAGAGAAAACGATAATGACTGGAAGCCAGCCAAACCGAGTAGCGGTACACCACTAACTGCACCTACTGTTATTACTGTTTATACACCGGAACGCCGTTGTAGTGGGAGGTTGTATAACAACCGGAGATATTCATGAAACTAAGAGAGTTTCGAACTCTGGACCTAGTATACATGAAATCAATCCCTGGATCTACATAGAGGCGGTACTAGATCTAAATGTGCCTTCTTGGAGAACAATAAGGATTATTGTTAAGAGGCGAGATCATTTAGAGTACAAGCTTAGTTGATCCATTTATGGATTGTAACAAAGCTAGAGTTCGTGGAACTTGCGCATTGATGAGATAGTCCATTTGATGGATTCATCAAAAGGCATTGACGAATCGTGTGTATGGGAAACGTGATGGAAACAATGTGGTGTTTCTCGGAGGTTTTATGTAGATAACATTTTATCATTGGCAACAATGTAAAGATGTTGTCAGACATAAAATGATGGTTGTCTAGAAAAATCGATATATGAGATAAAGAAGAAGTTAGAGCATGTTCTTAAGATCTAGGATCTCAAGGAAAGAACATTGTACTTCTCTAGATATCTTGTACGATTATGGTTCGTTTTAACATGCAAAATTCCGAGAAAGGTTCGTTACCTTTCAGAGACGGAATGCATCTATCTAAGGATATGTGTTTTTGAACACATAAAGGTGATAGAAGCAGTGAAAGCAGTTTCCTACACTTGGAGTGTGGAAAGCTTGATAAATGCATTGTTGAAAACAAGAACCTGATATCGGCTATGCGGTTAGCATAGTGGGAGGATATCAAGGTAATCCTGGAAAGGAATATTCGACTGCCGTAAAAGTACTTTCGAAGTACTGTTCTAGGCTACGAAGCAGACGAGTTTTTCCTTTGGATTACATTCTCTTAGATTTCTAATCGAATAAGGACCGGTGTAAGTCGATATCAGGCTATGTGTTTCACTATTAAAGGAGAAGGAGTTTTAACATGGAAGAGTGATAAGCACGATGCTTTTCGGACTCTGCCATGGGTGACCAAATAGCGGCCTCAGAGGCAGCGGAAGTTTTGGTATAACTCCGGGATAATCTCTGGGACTTAGATGTGATTCTTAATTTGCCAAAGGCTATGTAAATAGCGGTGCAATGGCAAATGGTAAGAAATCACTAGTCCATAAAGTGTAAGATAACACATAGTGCAAGTACCACCTGATACGAGTCATCGTCGAGGGAGACGACGCTGTAGTCACCAAGATAACTTCAGAGCGGCAACCTAGAGTGCTCATTCACATAGTACTTCTTGGAAGTACAACTTTAGCACGTGATGAGTATGAGAGTCGGGAGTTTGGAGGAAATGACTAGACCTTAGTACAAGTGGGAGATTGTTGGAGTTGTGTACTTAATGTCTAGATTTAAGTGACGGAAACTCACGATTTATTGCCATTAATCTATTTAACTAAATAAACAATTATTTGCGTTTAATTATTTATAATTAAATATATGCAAATTATAGTCCTGGATTTTATACGTTGTAGTTAGTATGGTGTTGCATGGGCACACAGAAGATCATACTATCGGTTACTCGTATTTAATCGAACAGTTGCTCACGACCTAGATGGACACGGACCAATCCATCGGTATAGTCGTTGTGTGAGAGAGAAAATAATCTATCTTGATTATTTTATCACACTTGTACACTTGGTGTATTGAGCGGATCTGCTTGAGATTTATCGATTAGGATTGCCGGCGATAATCGATTTAAGTCTCTGAGTATTTTATTCTTAATCCCCGATACTATTGCGGGTGTGTATATTTAATATAAGTGACTTTGATTTACCAAAGGAATTAACCGGTTTATTTACTGGGTTAATTACCGGTTAAGTTGGGTCACTATATTTTATATATGGCATGCCGTGAATACTTGACGGGAAAGTGTATCCCGTAAGGGTTGATAATATCCCCGAGATGAGTTCATAAGGAATTATTATGTAAACCCTGCAGGTGGATTTAATCCGCATAATAATTAAGGATGAATGGTACTAGTCTCGGATATAAGAGATGAATAAATTAATTAGCAATAAATTAATTTTATTCATGGATATTTATATCTTAAATACACGGAATAAATAATACTACCGGAGAAATATTATTTGATATAATATGGTTTAATATTGGGAGTGCAATTAATTTTATATAGTGGAAAATAGAATTAATTAATATTAATGGATTAATAGATTTGGGCTTGGGCTCAATTTAATCATTAATATTGGAAGCCCAATATTCCACCTCCTTAAGATCCCCTACGTAGCCTATAAAAGCACTACATGGTCTTCTCTATTCTCATAACTTGAAGATCACAATTCTAGAGAGAGAAAGTAGAGAGGAGGATCCATGGAGTTCGGTAGATCGTCGCCCACACGACGTCCGGGCTAGTGCAAGGAATACGTGGGAAGATCTCAAGGTCATCATAAGATCTCGTTTCTCCGCACAACGAATCGAAAGGTGAATTAAATATTTCCGCTATTTAATTCTTATTGAAATCAATTATCGAAAAACAAGATCCAAGGGTCGAACCCGGAGTAGACGGACGATCGCGTGGTGGTGGCGAAGCCACCGGACCACGCCAATCGCCCGCTAGGGTTTCGGCGGGGGCGAGAGGGTCGAACCCTCGGCTGGAGCCGAGGGGATGCGATCGATCACTTGGATCGATCGCGGAGGGCGCGGGCTGGTGCCGCCCCTCCCCACCGTGAAGGTGGCTGACCTCCAGGCGGCGGCGAGTCGCCGGACTCGCCGCGGGGGCTGCACGGGCAGCCCCACCCGATCGATCACATGAGCCCCGCGGACGGGGGCTCGGGCTGGGCGTGCGCGCGGCTTCGGCCGTGTCGTGCGTTCGGCTCGTGCTCCGGCTCGTACGCGGCGTTCGTGTTATCTCCGGCGAAGGGTTCGTTCGGGTTATTGGTTTCCGCAAATTTAAATAACCCGGGATATCGAATTCCAACACTAACAAATTATTTTATTTAATAATCGAACTCTCACTTAAATTTGTAAATTCGTATTAATCTCATTATTAGCAGTTATCTCAATCATGAAAATTTTATTATTTTCAAAGACTACGCATGTTTGATGTAATTTATAGTATATAAGCTTCTTGGAGCATAGCCGAGTGGTAAGGTCAGTGGTGATGTTAGTGTAATTCCCCGACGACGCAGAGTTCGAATATCGGATATGACAAATTTTTATTGAAATATTATGAAGTTAGTCCTTGGATGAGACCTATTAGCTCTCTCACACATGTGTCTGCTACTCGGGCGCATCCCTCGATTTACATCCTACCCGATCGAGGAGCCTCTGATCTGGTGGAATCCCTCGATTTACATCTTACCCGATCGACACAGAGTTCGAATCTCGGATATGACAAATTTTTATTGAAATATTATGAAGTTAGTCTTGGATGAGACCTATTAGCTCTCTCACACATGTGTCTGCTACTCGGGCGCATCTCTCGATTTACATCCTACCCGATCGAGGAACCTCTAATCTGGTGGAAGAGGAGTTTATCGTCACTGCATTTCCATCCTACCCGATCGAGGAGCTTCTGATCTGGTGGAAGAGAAGTTTCTCGTCTCTGCATTTTCCGAGTGTCAAACGAATCCAACAAATACCTAAAATAGCTGGAGAAAATCAAAATAAATGGAAAATAAAAATTATAAAGCTGGAAAATAAATAAAAATATAAAAAAATTGAATTTACTTGGTGAATATGAAAGAGATGAGATGAGAGAAATGCAATTATATTAATATAACGTATGTTAACCTGCAAAACAAATTTAACATAATTGAATTAGGGATAAACTAAAAATTTAAAAGAAAATCTAGTCGAACATAATTAATAACAATTTAATTCTGGAATCTGCGAAAAAAATTATAATTAATACATAAAATTAAAAATATCAAGAAAAAAAAATGAATGAATAGAAGAACGTGTATACATGTAAATCGATTCAATGTTCACAAAAATGAAAAAGGACTACGAAGCCAGATTATAGCAAGAGAAAATAATTTTAAATACGATTAATTTGAATTAATTTAATATTAATCTAATAAAAAAGAATTTTGAGAAAAAAATAAAAATGTATATATTTAAGATTATGATTAATTATTATTACTAAAAATATATAATTTCCAATTATTATTTAAAATTTATATATAATAATTTTAATATACTTAATAATATTAATATTTATAATTTATAATTTTTTTATTTATAATTTATAGTGTGAACACAATATTATTATTGCTTTCCTATTGGTTCTCGTGGCATTAGTGGATCCTGAAATTATATATGTATAGATAAAAATAAATGAGAAGTGCGTAAAGAAACTGTGGAGGTGTAACTAGTTTTGGCCTTAATTTTTTTTAAGGGATGTCTTTAGTAACTATATGGAGGTGTAAATAAAGGCTCAGTTTATTTACACCTCCGTCTTTACTAAACACACCTTTCTTAATTTTTAAAAATTAAAATAATATAGTAAAATAACTATAATACCCTTTTATAAAATTTAATAATAAAATACTCATTTGTCCCATATTAATGGCATGTCAACGTTGATTTTTTTTGTCCGTTCAATACATATGATAAATAATATACAAATTATGAAAAAATTACTAAAATAAAATTTAACTATTAAATTTTACTTTAGTAATTTTTTCATAATTTTTGTATACTATTTATCATATGTATTGGACGGACAAAAAAAGTTAACATTGACCACCTATGCCCATTAGTGTGAGACAGAGAGAGTATACAATAAAAAGACGTAGAATTGGGGAAGATGAAGTTTGCCCACCGAGACGAATACACCGATGAAGGGCCGCTGCCGAAATCGGTGCGAAACCTCCTGGAAACTTAAAGCGAAGACGAACAGAACTATCTCCCTTCTCATCTTATATTTGTCCAAATTATCCTTCATAGCTTTCAACTTGATCCACTCCCATCTCATTTTTTCCAGTTGGAGGAGCTCTGTACTCAATTGTTTTAATACTCAATCAAAAGTATTAGTAGTATTGATTAACTAACTAATCAATCAATTAATTAATACATTCATCCTTCAATTTACTTAATTTCTGAATCGATTTTTCTTTATTTCGGTTTCTTGAAGTATTTTTTTTAATTTGCTTTTTGTATTACTTTTCGATCACGAGTGTGAAAAGATTTGTTGAAATTGAGATCCCTTCCATCGTTGTAAGGTGCAACACGCATCCTCTCATCAAGGTTTGTATGCTGCTCGAAGGGTATTCTAAGCTGCATCCTCCGATCGGCACTCGCATTCCATAACAATACATCGCAAGTCTAAATCCTCTCTCCACTAGTTGGACCTCTCTTTTCCGATGAGGTCTTTTTCAAAGTTGATTTGGTCTCTGTCGACTACTAATCCCCGCATGCTTCTGCGGAAGCTCACGAAATTGAATTTCTGAGACAACAACGAAAGAAGATGGAGTATTATCTTTTTTATTAACTACGTATTTTTTAAGTTTTTTATTGTATAAAGGATATTATAGTAATTTTATAATTTTATTAGAATAATTAAAAATTGATAAGGGTGTGCAAAGTAACTAAGGAGGTGTAAATAATTTGACCCGTAAATAAATTCACCCAGTACCATTGGGTAATGAATAGTGACCCAACTAAATAGGTGCCTACTTTAGCCCGACCCATCATGTTGTTGGGATGATTGGGCTTGGGTCGGAGAGTACTATTTAAATCCGGTGAGTTTATTTAGACCTCCAAAAATATTAAACTTACCCCTCTTAATTTTTGTATTTTTAAATACTATTATAAAATTCAATAATATCTTTTTTATATAAATTTACTTTTGTAATAAACTCAAGAGATATTGAGAGAGAATAATATATTAGAGACAATATAAGAGAAGAATAGAATTGTTATTTCATTCATATTGGGTCCTGAGAATGTTTTAGTACGTTTTAGTTGTGACGTATAATACGGGGCTGGGCTGTGTATGGAGGGTTGGAGAACGATACTAATACATGTATATTTATATTTTGGGGTAGGGGTTGAGCTAGATCTGGAAAATAACACAGGTTTGAGCTTGAAGCTTCTTCCGATGGATTTTTATTATCCAGACTTTATTTATATCGGGTTTATTCACTAATTAGTGCCGCCCTTTAATATGAAGGGATAAGACCCCTATTTATTGGGTTTATTCGAATGATTACATACATACCACGTCCTAAGTCTAGAGCATTAAATGGGGCTATTGCTGACTCGGGAAACGGAACCCGTCGTGTGGTGATTTATATGTTTTTGTGCCATTTTTCTTAGATTCTTTTTGTGTGAGTTGTCGTTTTGAGTCGTTTATGTGTGTCATCCTCTTGGTTTTGGTGTGTTTTGATGTTTTGTGTAGTGTGCAGGCTTGAGGACGTGATTAGAGAGAAAAGAGCGAGAAAACGAGTCGAGACTAAAGAAAATGTCACACTGGAGACGTAGCGCCTCGCTAGGCCCCTAGCAGTGTACTAAATCCTAGCATCCGAGAGGCAGTAGACGCTCTTTCCTGAGATTGAAAACCTAGCATCCTGCTAGGACCTAGCAGCTTGCTAGGAACCTGCTGGGCGCAAATTTGACTCGTTTGACCACTTTTTGATAGGGAAACATTATATATACTTCTTAAATATCAACCCTACGGGAAGAGCTAGACCTAGACACTTTTAGATTACTTTTTCACACACATTTTTCATACTTTGGGGATCGGAAACTTGGATCGAGACTTTGATTTTGTAATCATTCATCTTAGATTTTTAATTAATCAAGTAAGTTTCTTCTTTTTATTTTTTGTTCTTTATTTTATATTCGCTTTGATTAATTGATCTTCATCTTTAATTGCATAGTCATGAATTCCTTAAACTATAGTTGCATCGTAATTACATCCATGAGTAGCTAAATCATCAACTAGGGTTAGGGTGAATTGATTCTCATCTTGGATTTGAATTTTGGTTTTGCACGAAAGGTGTTCGATTAAATGCCCAATTGAATTTCAACCACGTTTGAGGCTTTGGAGCAATTACGTGCTTAGGTTTATTCGAACCGCATTCGAACCAACCGGTAACGGACGTTCTTGTGTGACTTTTGCAAACTCGAATTCAACTTCGAAGTTGAGAATTGAGGATCCCGACCTCTAGTCCTTTTCTTTTACTTGAAACTCATTATTATTATTGCTTGCTTTATTTTATGTGCTTTTACTTTGATAAATTAGAACTTAGTTTAAAAACAAAATCAAACCAACAATGCATTATGCTATAAACTTCTCTTCTTTTTCTTTTGCGAACACATAAACACATATACTAAGCCGATAGTAGTGTTCCTCGTGAGATCGAATCGGGCGAGTTGCTACGGCAATTAGTTCGGTTATTTTTATTTGATTTTTGTCGCACTACAACGTCTTATCAAATTGGCGCCGTTGCCGGGGAACACTTTAGGCACAAGTATTATTGTTTGAGTGTTTGCAACTTTCTTTTTTTCTTTTTATTTATGATTATTATTTCTCCCACCGGTGCGTTTAATGTTTTTGTCGAGTGTTTTTGTTAGCAGATGAATACATATAATAGCTATACGTGGGAGAACACAAGGCCTCAGACGAGCACTTACTACGAGCCTTCCCAATATGACACGACAACACATTTTGGCTCTTAGTCTCAAGCATACAATCCGGAGTGGCATTCTCATCAGAGTTATTATGCTGATCTGCCTGAATAACAATGGGCTCCACAACAATGGCCTCCTCAGAACATGGTGTACCCTCCACAATATTCAATGCAACCAGAGCCGCTATACAAGCCCTTGTTGGATGACGTTTTTCAGGATTTCATGAAGACGACCAACCAGATAATAAAATCAAATGTAGCGGCGATGAGAGCGAATGAAGTGGCGATGGCCAGAAATGTTGAAGCAAATTTGGCCTACCCCACACCAAATTCGATACAACCGGAGCCGCCTTACAAGCCATCTTTGGATGAAATTTTTCACGATTTCATGCAATCGGCCAACAGATAATGAAATCATATGAAACGGCAATGGAAGCAAATGAAGCAGCAATGGCAAAAAGGGAAGAAGCAGAGGAAAGATGCATTGATTTAGAAGAGAAGATATGTATGTCATCGATCCCATTGCGCGAGTCAGAACAGGAGGAAGAAAATCATACGCGCCAACCAACGGAGGTCCATGCCCTCGCGATACTCCAAGGTAACTACGAAGATGAGGATGTAGAACCGAATGAGGTCGAGTCTACAGTGGATCATGTGTACCTTGATGAATTACATTTGGAGGAAGATGACGAAAAAGAGATGATAAAGAGTATGGTGCTAGAGGTAATGACACCAACAATGTCAAACAAAGCCGAAGACCCATACAAATCATCCATTCTACCCCCTAGACAACTAGAGCAAGAAACAATGAGCATCAATATAGTGGTTCATAATGAAGAAGGGGAGCTCTCGATGCTAGATACAGCTCTTGAGTTCGAATGTTCAAATATCTATGCCACGAGTCATGAGGAGGAGGAGGTAGAGGATATGTTTCCCGAGCATGGATGTATAATCCAATCACCCTCTCTCTCTCACAGTGATTTAGGGGATATCAAATCAGAACTTCCTCGTCCCTCACTAGAGATGACAGACCTTATGAATGTTGAGGAGTCAAATGTGATATGTGCTAATGACCCATCCAAGCCGCATGATCCAGGTATTTTCAAATTTAATTTTGCTTTTGGTGGGGATAAAACAGTTTTTGGTAAGGTAGAATATAATGGGTGTATTAATGTGTTTGATGTCTATATTGAAAATGGTTTTTACATTGATGCTACTTACCCCTTGGCAGAGATGATTTTCTTGCAGAAACATAGTTCTATATTTTTACATGTTGATGAGATGGAAAAACAAGACTTTCGTGATGACATTGGTATAGGTGCGGTGGTGCTCTTGCAGTTTAAAAACAAAAACAAGCCACTCCCACAACAATTAGAGCGTAAGGGCTTATCAAAACAATGGAAATATGTATACATAGAAGAGATGTCACATGAGATGATGAGCCTCGTTGAGGCTCCTCATTGATGAAAGATGAGTCAAGATTAGGACGTTAAACAAGCGTTGCGTAGAGGCTAATCCACGGACCGTGCTGCTCTTTCGGGTACCAAAATGAGCGCCACGTGGGGGCCTTCCCATGATTTAATACGGGCTGGATCGAGAAGACCGAAGGAGCCAACATCACTGTTTGCACCTTCTTACGCTTCCTCTTTTAAGCTTGTTTTGTGTATTATCTTTCTTTAGTTTGTTCTTTTTATTCGTGTGGACATGCTTTGTTTCTCCCTTCCCTGAGATTTATTTGATTATATGTTTTACATTGAGGACAATGTGTCTTTCAAGTGTGGGGGGTAGCTTTGCATGTTCTTAGGTAACCCGTTGTTTCACGAGGTTTGTTGGGGTTATGGTAGTCTTCAAACGTCGCTTATGTTGTGTCTTTTGGTATGTTTTGTCGTGTTGATCACCCTCCCCATTTGGCACAATTGCGGTATAGTTGTTAGAAGCATGTTTTAGGCGATATAGGTTTCGGTTTACACATAATTGAATTTAGCGCTTCATTAGGATGATAATGACGAGTTGATTAATTGTGGGTCCTACACTTAGGATTTGCTACATAGGGAGAATCATGACTTTCATGACATCGGTTAGACACGAGTATTAAGTGGATCGAGTTCATTGATTGTTTGGACGAGTTATACACGAGGATTCTACTTTGACCGTCTGTCTTATTAGCAGTGTGGCTTAGCTATATATAGGTATTATTCGCAACCGGACGCAAAAACAGAAGACGTTCGAAAATTTTAGTTGCGTATGTGAAAAAAAGGGCCGGCAGCCGAGCTAGTATGAAAAAAATAAATGGTTCAAAAAATATTGTTGCCGAGAGAAAAAACAAATAAATAAAAAAGAAAAAAAAAGAAAAAAAAATAATAAAAAAGAAAAAATAATAATAGTAGTAAAAGTATTAATATTAGTAGAGCAGCCACACTGCCTATACAAGAACGATGAGTATGGGAAACCACGCTAGGATACTCGAGTGACCCTCGACTGTTTACTTCTAGTGAATATTGCCTCACTGATTAACTTGGCTAGACATTTCGGTGACTTTGTTTACTTGTGCTCGTTGTTGATATCGGTGGAGTGGAGTCATGGTTTGAACTGTGGGGATTTGAATACTTGAGGGACACTCGTTAGTTGATTTTGATTTGTCGAATGTGAATGCCTTGAATTCCCTTATGGTTGATTGTTTATCTTGAGCTTAGTCGATGATTGGTTCGTATTGTGTACCGTGATTGTTTGCTTGAGGACAAGCAAAATGCTAAGTGTGGGGGAGTTGATTTATATGTTTTTTTGCCGTTTTTCTTAGATTCTTTTTGTGTGAGTTGTGTCGTTTTGAGTCGTTTATGTGTGTCATCCTCTTGGTTTTGGTGTGTTTTGATGTTTTGTGTAGTGTGTAGGCTTGAGGACGTGATTAGAGAGAAAAGAGCGAGAAAACGAGTCGAGACTAAAGAAAATGTCACACTGGAGACGTAGCGCCTCGCTAGGCCCCTAGCAGCGTACTAAATCCTAGCATCCGAGAGGCAGTAGATGTTGGAGTTGTATACTTAATGTATAGTTTTAAGTGATATGAACTCCCGATCCATTGCCATTAATCTATTTAATTAAATAAAAAATTATTTGCGTTTAATTATTTATAATTAAATATATGCAAATTATAGTCCTATATTATATACGTTGTAGTTAGTATGGTGTGCGACGTCACACGGAAGATCATACTATCGGTTACTCGTATATAATCGAACAGTTGCTCACGACTTAGATGGACATGGACCAATCCATCGGTATAGTCGTTGTATGAGGGAGAAAATAATTTGTCTTGATTATTTTATCATACATGTACACTTGGTGTATTGGGCGGATCGCTTGAGATTTATCGATTAGGATTGCCTTGGATAATCGATTTAAATCTCAGTGTATTTTATTCTTAATCCCCGATACTATTGCGAGTGTGTATATTTAATATAAGTGACTTTGATTTTCCAAATGAATTGACCGGTTTAATTATTGGGTCAATTACCGGTTAAGTTGGGTCGCTATATTTTATATATGACATGCCGTGAATACTTGACGGGAAAGTGTATCCCGTAAGGGTTGATAATATCCCCGAGATGAGTTCATAAGTAATTATTATGTAAACCCTGCAGGTGGATTTGTTCCGCATAATAATTAAGGTTGAATGATACTATTCTCGGATATAAGAGATGAATAAATTAATTAGCAATAAATTAATTTTATTCATGGATATTTATATCTTAAATACACGGAATAAATAATACTACCGTAGAAATATTATTTGATATAATATGGTTTAATATTGGGAGTGCAATTAATTTATATAGTGGAAAATAAATTAATTAATATTAATGGGATTAATAGATTTGGGCTTGGGCTCAATTTAATCATTAATATTGGAAGCCCAATATTCCACCTCCTTAAGATCCCCTACGTAGCCTATAAAAGCACTACATGGTCTTCTCTATTCTCATAACTTGAAGATCACAATTCTAAAGAGAGAAAGTAGAGAGGGAGATCCATGGAGTTCGGTAGATCGTCGCCCACACGACGTCCGAGCTAGTGCAAGGAATATGTGGGAAGATCTCAAGGTCGTCAAATTGAGTTCTTCGTTTTTCCGAACAACGAGAACGAGGTAAATCGTAAAACCCTCTTTATGATTTTATCGTTTAATTATCGTAAAAATATCATGAACCAAGATCCGAGGGACGAACCCGGGAATGAGGATCGACCTCGCGGTGGTGATCGAGGATCACCGGACCGCGGGAGGTCGAGAGATCCTCGTCGGGATCGAGAGGACGAACCCTCGGCTGGACGCCGAGGGTGGCGGTCGAGCCCTAGGGCTTCGACCGCCGGCGATGCACGAAGGACCCCGGCTGGACGCCGGGGATATGATCGAGCGCGTGCTCGATCGCATGGGGTGGCGGGTTGGTGCCGCCGCTGCTCGCACGGCGAGCAGCCCCCTCCTCTGCGGACGGCGAGTCGCCGGACTCGCCGTAGGGTTGCCGTGAGCAACCCGGCGATCGTGTTCGATCGCGAGCCCTTCGCGGGGCTCGGCTGGACATGCCGCGGGTTTATCCCGCGGCGGTGGTTGTTTGGTCGGGCTCGGTTCGCGCGGTGGTTCGTGGTTGTTTTCCGGCAATCGGGATTTCGATTGGGTTGTCAGTTCCGCAATTTTGACAATCCGGATATTCGATCTCCGAGGGATTTCGGTCGGAATTAATTAGATAATTTATTTATTTAAATTTATTAATTCCGGGATATCGATTTCCAACAATTGGTATCAGAGCGTTGGTTTTAGTTCATGGTATTATTCGATAAATTGTTCTACCTTGCAGGGTTTCCGATTATTATGGCTAGATTTCATTATGTTAATTAATGTCCATAATATTACTCTTGATTATTGAACTCTCGGTGATGTCGATATTCGTTCTTGTGTGGTGAATGCTTGTTCTTATTTTTCCGGAAATTGTATGAGGTCGATTTCATGTAGAGAATCGATACCGGATAACGTAGTAATAAATTTGTAATTTATTTTACGTTGGATCGAGGACGAAACGATAACCGGAGAAGTGTGACGGAGGAGACGAAGAGAGGTAGGGCTCCGGATCGGCCAACCCCATGGTCGATCCCTTGGATCAATCGACCACCGAGGGGGCTGCCCGCGGGCTTCTCGGCCTTGGGTCGCCGACGACGGTGGCTGTCCGGCTGGGCAGCGGCGGCGTGCTCCTCCGGGGGTGATCGATAATGATGGGGAGGGGCGCGGGGATCCCCAACCCGTGCTTCTCCCGGTCAAGATTTACTTTCCTAAATTATTCGGTTTTCCTATTTTGAGTATTCCTATTTTTGGGAACTCTCATGGAATAGGAAAATAATAAATTTAAAAAAAGAAAAAATCATTTCCTTATTGATTATTCATATTATGGGAATTTTCATGGATTAGGAAAAGAATAAATTTAGAATTAATTTGTTTTTCCTATTTAATTATTCTTTTATGGAATTGTTAATGTATTAGTAAAATAATTAATTTAGAAAGTTTTGAAAGTCCTTAATTAATTTTTCCTATTTAATTATTCCTTTATGGAATTTTTAATAGATTAGGAAAGGAATTAATTTGGAAGGATTAGGAGTCCTAAATTATTTTATTCCCTTATTCCATTATAGAAATCTTCTAGAATATTCCACGTGGGTCTTGGATAGGATTCTAGAGATTTAATGGAGTAGAAAAGGAAAATAAAAATAATAAAAATATTAATAATATTTAATTTTATTTTTGATATATTCGATTGACTTAATTTTCGAATTAAGTAACTTTTGGATTAATTGAAAATAAATAGATTTAAATATTGGAATTAATATTCCCGTCACATGGAGCATTCAAGAACGAAGACTGAAGACTAGAAGATGCGTACGAAGATGCGATAAAGCCATAATAGTCGGAAAATAATACTAGTATTCTAGTATTATTTTGATTATGTGATAATTCTATGTGCTTTATTTCATGTATGCATGCTTATGTGTATTTAATTATGCATTAGATAGCGTATCCCTTTGTTATAAAAAGCTAAGTGGGAGAGGGATTGGAAACAATGTCATGGTCTCCATTGCTGTTCTCTTGGTGACTTTTATGAACTTTCGAAGTTCATATAGATAAGCCATTGGAGGAGAATTCTTGTAATTCCTCTTACGAGAAACATTCATTAAGTTTATCAAACAATGCCTAATTTGTCTTTCTGAAACTGATTTCAAGTCGACTCATTCTCACCCCGGGGAGTGGAATGGAGCCAAAGCCACTTGGTCATGTGGATGACACAAATTAGAGACCTTCTTACCATTTCTTGAAATGGATCGATTGTCTGCTCGGCTCCCTCATTTTATGAGAGATAGGGTTGTTCGCATGGTGAATCACTGGTTAGAAACTTTGAATTTCACTTACGATTCTCCGCGTCTTGATTTACAAGATCGAATGGATCAAGTATTTGGGAGTCAATTGTAAAAATCTTTTGGTGTAGTAAACGTCCACACTATCGTGGCTTGCTACATTGAATGGGATTTTGGAACGATTGATGTAGACAGTTATAGAAGGGAGTAAAGGAGCGTATGTTAACGTAAACGTCCACACTATCGTGGCTTGCGGTGAATATGCGTATCCCAAACAATCTTCTTAGATACTGAGTAATGGTTTACACTTAG
The DNA here is from genome assembly GCA_954870475.1 of Euphrasia confusa. Lineage (NCBI taxonomy): Eukaryota > Viridiplantae > Streptophyta > Magnoliopsida > Lamiales > Orobanchaceae > Euphrasia > Euphrasia confusa. The sequence continues at coordinate 13,697,851 of OX940954.1, forward strand.
TTACGCTTCTTAGTATTCTTCCCATCGAAGTAACGCTAATGATGATGTACGACCGAAGCAAATCTAATTGCTAAATCATTTGGATAGGTAAACGTCCACACTATCGTGGCTTACCATATCTGATGGGATTTTAGATGTGATTAGTGGTTTAATGATATTATTTGCGGGAGATAATATCGGAGATTAAATCGATTGTTTGTTATTATATGTGGTCATAGATTAGGAATGGCTTTGAACCCACTTTCTGTGATACGTAAGGATTTTAAACTCATTGGTCCCTAAATGTAATGATTGGAATAGAGATCTAGACAGTGCCCAGACTGTTAAAGAGTACAAGTTTGTACTCAGTGAGCTTTGTCCTCCCGAGCCTACAAATGTCTTAACTGATGAGGAAAGGACTGATTTTGATATCATGTTCAAACTCAAGGAGATGTTTAAACATGACGTAGTGGCTAGACAAGAGGCGATGAAGATACTCATAAAGGCCATTCGATTCAAGGAAACGCTTAAACACGTTTTTTGAAATGATGGACCTTTAGACGAGTTGAGACGGAAATCGCAAGCTCTTGTAGCCAATGCCATAGGTTTCGAACCTAAGGGTAAAATCGGGGGAAAGGAAAAGCAAGCAAAGAAACCCAATGGTCCTAAGTTTCTTGGACCACGAGATGGGAACAGAAAGCCAAGAGGCAAGTGTTCTCGATGCAAACAGTCTGGATACTGGAAGTCTGATTATCATCTCAAAGAAAGTACGAAATTTTCTTTAGTCGTAAAACATAGTCAGTGGTATTATCTACCGGAACCTGGTGTGTAGATATGGAACCACTGACGGTATGTGCATTTTAAATGCAAGGGTTCCAGGAAATCCGACGACTTAGAAAAGAAGAAATCGTAGTCTACATGGGCAATGCTGTAGAGGAGGCAGTTGTTGCAATGGAGGACATTTTATAGGATTTCATTTTAGTTATTGCTTTTATGTACCTTTCATTTAGAAAGAACTTTGTTCTGGATTTCTAATGAATAGATATTTTATTTCTTTTAATCATTTGATGGTTATAAGAAGAAATAAAGATATTATCTATTCTGGTACATTATCTAGCAATATATAAATGATGAATCCTGAGTCCACCATGGTGCAACTAACCGTAGTATGAAACTCGTTTTACTAATAAGAGATTTCTTTATTAAATCGATTATACTTGTGGATTCTTATGCTAAGTCATGTTTATTCAAATAACAAGTTCAAAGGTCGAAAATTGATTTTTGATCAATTAAGTTGAAGGAGTGGACCTTCCGACCTATGAATCTAATTTGGAAGATAACATGACTAAGCAATCCTTTATGGATATAAGATATAAGATCCGGACAAGTATAAAAATTGATTGACTCTGATGTATGCAGACCTATGTCTACTCAGACAATAAGGTACGAATACTTCATTTGATGATTACTCGAGAAATGGATTAGAATACCTGATGTGCCACAAAAGCAAGTGTTTTGACAAAATGGACACTAAGCAATTGTGGAGAACCATCAAGGTATATCCATTTGTAGCCTGCGATTTGATCGCGGAGGCAAGTACCTGTCTGAGGAATGCGTGGCATACTGATTAGAGATTGGGATTTGATCCCAAATGACTACACCATACACTGTTGTGTAGAAATGGTGTGTAGTAAACAAGAAATGGAACTCTTATAGAAATAGTAAAAGCATGAGTTATACGGAACTACCTGTGTTCTATGGATATGTCTGGAAACAACAGCGCATTCAAATGCGGTTGTAGATTATCCTAGAAGAACAAAAGATGTGTGTTCAATAGTACTATGAACCAGAAGGACGTTATAAGTTCTAACGCCCGGTTCTTAGAGAAAGACTATAGGATAAACCACAAGCCCAAAGTGACATGATACTTTGAAATGAGAGACAACAAAGAAGACTGAGAACCAGCCGAACCGAGTAGCGGTACACCACTAACTGCACCTACTGTTATTACTGTTTATACACTGGAATGCCGTTGTAGTGGGAGGTTGTGGATTAACCGGAGATATTCATAAGACTAGGAGAGTTTTCGGACTCTGGACCTAGTATACATGAAATTGATCCCTGGATCTACATGAAGGCAGTACTAGATCTAAATGTGCCTTCTTGTAAAGCAATAGGGATTATTGCTAAGAGGCGAGATCATTTAGAGTACAAGCTTAGTTGATCCATTTATGGATTGGAACAAAGCATTGAGTTCGTAGTACTTGCAAATTGATGAGATAGTCCATTTTATGGATTCATCAAAGCATAGACGAATCATGTGTATTGGAAACGTGATGGAACAAGGTGGTGTTTCTCGGGTTTTATGTAGAGAACATTCTTATCATTGGTAACAATGTAAAGATGTTGTCAAGACATAAAATGAGGTTGTCTAGATAAATCAATATGAAAGATATAGGAAGAAGTTGGACATGTTCTTGAGATCTTGGATCTCTAGGAAAGAACATTGTACTTCTCCTGGACATCTTACATATATATGATTATGGTTCGTTTTAACATGCAAGATTCCGAGAAAGGTTCGTTACCTTTCAGATACGGAATGCACCTATCTAAGGATATGTGTTTTGGAACACAAAATGAGATAGAAGCAATTAAAGCGGTTTCCTACACTTTGAGTGTGGAAAGCTTAATAAATGCAATGTTGAAAACGAGAACCTAATATCGGCTATGCGGTTAGCATAGTGGGAGGATATCAAGGTAATCCTGGAAAGGAATATTCGACTGCTGTAAAAGTACTTTCGAAGTACTATTCTAGACTACGAAGAAGACGAGCATTTCCTTTGGATTACATTCTCTTAGATTTCTAATCGAATCAGGACCAGTGTAAGTCGATATCAGGCTATGTGTTTCACTATTGAAGGAGAATGAGTTTTAACATGGAAGAGTGATAAGCACGATGCTTTCGGACTCTCCCATGGGTAACCAAATAGCGGCCTCAGAGGCAGCGGAAGTTTTGGTATAGCTCCGGGATAATCTCTGGGACTTAGATGTGATTCTTAGTTTGCCAAAGGCTATGTAGATAGCGGTGCAATGGCAAATGGTAAGAAATCACAAGTCCATAAGTGTAAGATAACACATAGAGCAAGTACCACCTGATACGAGTCATCGTCAGGGGAGACGACGCTGTAGTCACCAAGATAACTTCAGAACGACAATCTAGATTGCTCTGTCACAAAGCACTTCTTGGAAGTGCATATTAAGCACGTGAAGAGTATGGGAGTCGGGAGTTTGGAGGAAATGACTAGACCTTAGTATAAGTGGGAGATTGTTGGAGTTGTATACTTAATGTCTAGATTTAAGTGCTATGAACTCCCGATCCATTGCCATTAATCTATTTAATTAAATAAACAATTATTTGCGTTTAATTATTTATAATTAAATATATGCAAATTATAGTCCTAGATTATATACGTTGTAGTTAGTATGGTGTGCGACGTCACACGGAAGATCATACTATCGGTTACTCGTATATAATCGAACAGTTTCTCACGACCTAGATGGACATGGACCAATCCATCGGTATAGTCGTTGTATGAGGGAGAAAATAATTTGTCTTGATTATTTTATCATACATGTACACTTGGTGTATTGGGCGGATCGCTTGAGATTTATCGATTAGGATTGCCTTGGATAATCGATTTAAATCTCAGTGTATTTTATTCTTAATCCCCGATACTATTGCGGGTGTGTATATTTAATATAAGTGACTTTGATTTTCCAAAGGAATTGACCGGTTTAATTATTGGGTCAATTACCGGTTAAGTTGGGTCGCTATATTTTATATATGACATGCCGTGAATACTTGACGGGAAAGTGTATCCCGTAAGGGTTGATAATATCCCCGAGATGAGTTCATAAGGAATTATTATGTAAACCCTACAGGTGGATTTGTTCCGCATAATAATTAAGGTTGAATGGTACTATTCTCGGATATAAGAGATGAATAAATTAATTAGCAATAAATTAATTTTATTCATGGATATTTATATCTTAAATACACGGAATAAATAATATAACCGGAAAAATATTATTTGATATAATATGGTTTAATATTGGGAGTGCAATTAATTTATATAGTGGAAAATAAATTAATTAATATTAATGGGATTAATAGATTTGGGCTTGGGCTCAATTTAATCATTAATATTGGAAGCTCAATATTCCACCTCCTTAAGATCCCCTACGTAGCCTATAAAAGCACTACATGGTCTTCTCTATTCTCATAACTTGAAGATCACAATTCTAGAGAGAGAAAGCAGAGAGGGAGATCCATGGAGTTCGGTAGATCGTCGACCACACGACGTCCGAGCTAGTGCAAGGAATACGTGGGAAGATCTCAAGGTCGTCAAATTAAGTTCTTCGTTTTTCCGAACAACGAGAACGAGGTAAATCGTAAAACCCTCTTTATGATTTTATCGTTTAATTATCGTAAAAATATCATGAACCAAGATCCGAGGGACGAACCCGGGAATGAGGATCGACCTCGCGGTGGTGATCGAGGATCACCGGACCGCGGGAGGTCGAGAGATCCTCGCCGGGATCGAGAGGACGAACCCTCGGCTGGACGCCGAGGGTGGCGGTCGAGCCCTAGGGCTTCGACCTCCGACGATGCACGAAGGACCCCGACTGGACGCCGGGTATACGATCGAGCGCGTGCTCGATCGCATGGGGTGGCGGGCTGGTGCCGCCGCTGCTCGCACGGCGAGCAGCCCCCTCCTCCACGGACGGCGAGTTGCCGGACTCTCCGTAGGGTTGCCGTGAGCAACCCGGCGATTGTGTTCGATCGCGAGCCCTTCGCGGGGCTCGGCTGGACATACCGCGGGTTTATCCCGCGGCGGTGGTTGTTTGGTCGGGCCCGGTTCGCGCGGTGGTTCGTGGTTGTTTTCCGGCAATCGGGATTTCGATTGGGTTGTCGGTTCCGCAATTTTAACAATCCGGATATTCGATCTCCGAGGGATTTCGGTCGGAATTAATTAGATAATTTATTTATTTAAATTTATTAATTTCGGGATATCGATTTCCAACAGTAGACGCTCTTTCCTGAGATTGAAGACCTAGCATCCTGCTAGGACCTAGCAGCTTGCTAGGAACCTGCTGGGCGCAAATTTGACCCGTTTGACCACTTTTTGATAGGGAAACATTATATATACTTCTTAGATATCAACCCTACGAGGAGAGCTAGACCTAGACACTTTTAGATTACTTTTTCACACACGTTATTCATACTTTGGGGATCGGAAACTTGGATCGAGACTTTGATTTTGTAATCATTCATCTTAGATTTTTAATTAATCAAGTAAGTTTCTTCTTTTTATTTTTTGTTCTTTATTTTCTATTCGCTTTGATTAATTGTTCTTCATCTTTAATTGCATAGTCATGAATTCCTTAAACTATAGTTGCATCGTAATTACATCCATGAGTAGCTAAATCATCAACTAGGGTTAGGGTGAATTGATTCTCATCTTGGATTTGAATTTTGGTTTTGCACGAAAGGTGTTCGATTAAATGCCCAATTGAATTTCAACCACGTTTGAGGCTTTGGAGCAATTACGTGCTTAGGTTTATTCGAACCGCATTCGAACCAACCGGTAACGGACGTTCTTGTGTGACTTTTGCAAACTCGAATTCAACTTCGAAGTTGAGAATTGAGGATCCCGACCTCTAGTCCTTTTCTTTTATTTGAAACTCATTATTATTATTGCTTGCTTTATTTTATGTGCTTTTACTTTGATAAATTAGAACTTAGTTTAAAAACAAAATCAAACCAACAATGCATTATGCTATAAACTTCTCTTCTTTTTCTTTTGCAAACACATAAACACATATACTAAGTCGATAGTAGTGTTCCTCGTGAGATCGACTCGGGCGAGTTGCTACGACAATTAGTTCGGTTATTTTTATTTGATTTTTGACGCACTACAACGTCTTATCATGTGGATTGCGCATGTGGACTCACGTGGGAGATCTTCTGCCATCCTCCGGGATGATTTCTCTCCTGACTCCTGACGCGTGCCTCGGGATCCGACGCGGGGCTTCCTGAACTGGCCTGCTTCTCAACCCGAGGAGGGCCAGAGTTCGCGTTCATGGGTCGGGTCGCCCCGTGTCATCTTCCGGCATGGCTTCGCCCGTCGTGCCCGTGGCTCGAGTAGCACGCCGGGCGCGAGCCTCGCGTCGTTTCACTGCATGGGTTGCCCGAGGGGGCCGTGACCCGAGTGGCGAGTCAGGTGCACGCCTCGCGCCATCTATCTGCATGGATCGCCCGAGGGGGCCTTGACCCGTGTAGCGTGCCGGGTGCGAGCCACGCGTCATCCCTCTGCATGGATTGCCCGAGGGGGCCGTGGCCCGTGTGGCGTGCCGGGTACGAGCCACGCGTCATCCTTCTGCATGGATTGCCCGAGGGGGCCGTGGCCCGTGTAGCGTGCCAGGTACGAGCCACGCGTCATCCTTCTGCATGGATTGCCCGAGGGGGCCGTGACCCGTGTAGCGTGCCGGGTGCGAGCCACGCGTCATCCCTCTGCATGGATTGTTTTGGTGGGTCGTTGTCCACGTGTCTGGATCCTGGGTATTTGTTTCTTGTATTTTATTTTTCACCCCCAACAGAGAATAATATATTAGAGACAATATAAGAGAAGAATAAAATTGTTATTTCATTCATACGAGAGACCCTTTATATAAGATATAAAGTAGGGTTTCTGTCTTGTTCACCATTTATAAATGGTAAACTAGTCATTCACTAATTATAATATTTATAACAACTTTAATTTATTATTTATTACAACACATTTTTTTAACAGATTTTCTTCTAAAGATTTTAGGTTTGCTGGAACTTAATCATCATTCAATTTAATAAAATAAAAGTAAGAATTGTGATTTACCAAAAATCAAATCACACGCTCCCGATAAAAAAACGCAACACCGATGTCGAGTTCATCGTCGGATCATAAACGAGTACTTTGGCCCGATGTGTGAGCCGAAACAAGCCCTAGCCAAGGTGAAGACGAGCATGACCAAAATCACTTGTGATAATGGCATCGACAACAAACACCAATCAGTGTACTTTCGTCCAACCTACTCCCCGCCATAGAAAGCGTCCACAAAATTTCACCGGCAAACTCAACCTTGACAAGGAGATCTCCGTCACCACCACCCACAGGCCACAACCTGGCCGTATCAAAGGTCTCCTACCCACCCTCCGCCAACGCTTCCCATCGTGATTTGAATCATAAGCATACTTGTATCATCAATTTTAATGGTTAATTAACAACAACAAAACTATGTGTAGTGAATTCTAATTTTTTTTCCCTTTAATTATCATTAATTTGTTTAATTACTGTTGTTTAGGAACGGTGACGGGGTAAGGTAGTAAATTATTATTTTTTATTTACATAGAAAAGGGTACTATTGGTATTTTAAGAGGGGTGTGTTAATTATTTTAATAAATTATGGGGGTGAATTAATCTTGGAATGTATAAAGTAAAGACGGAGGTGTAAATAAACGCAGTCTTTAAATCCCCTTTTAATAATTGTTCTGTCAATTTGTATATTAAATATGTGAGAAATAATAATTATCATTTATATTACAATACCTTTTTATTAATTTACAAAAAAAATTGGTCAACTTGTTTAAAAAAGGAAGTAGTATATTTTAAATAATTATATATCGAATTTATATAGATATTGTATCGAACATTCGATATATATATATATATATATATATATATATATATATATATATATATATATATATATATATATATATATATATATATATATATATATATATATATATATATATATATATATATATATATATATATATATATATATATATATATATATATATATATATATATATATATATATATATATATATATATATATATCAAAATTCAAATTATATCGCATATTTTTGTTATATCATTATATACTGAAATACCAAAATTATAAAATGATATTATAGATATTTTATCAAAAATTTCAATATATTAAAAATTCGATATTTTTCAATATTTTTTATTATAATAAATTTGTATTTCGACATTTCGATAATGTTTTCTACTCTGAATACAATTCTATGTGACTTGTGTATTGTAGTAAGTACACCTAATGGGTTGGTTCAGTTACCGATGTCTGCCATCGGGAGTGATATCTTGGAACCACTGTATTAACATGTGTCTTTTCTAGCACACTTAGTCTTCACTCGTGCGCACCCTGTTGAATTTGTGATGAAAAGACGAGAGAGGCTAAAACAAAAAGATGAAAACGAGAATAAAAAAGAAAAAATATAAAACAAGTATTTTCTTTATTGATGGATAATTAACTGAGTACACACGCATGCTTTATATAAGCATGCGAAAAACCCTAAATAAAATAATTACGGTAAGGAATAAAAGATGGAATTAAACTTCTAAATAAAACAATGTATGAAAATAAGACTCCTTGTATGTACTCAGGGCTTCTTGCATGGGCTTTTTGCGTGGGCTGCATACCAACCAATATATATACTTCAATACCCTCCCTTAAGATGAGAATACGAATTTTGTATACACATCTTGCTGAGAAGAAGATGAAAACGAGATAAAAACTTAACCACTGAACCAAACCAAATTTGTGTTTAATCAGAATACTCTTTGATCGAACTACAAATCTTCTCCAACAACGAAACCAACTCAAAAACACATAAACCTTTTTTTATTTGACTATATAGCTCTCTAGGAGCTTCACCTTCGGTATATTACACGGAGTGGACCCACCTGCCATTTTTATCAGCCATTCTTCTTGGATATTTTCATGCAAATGCGTACTTAAAAACACAATCATAATATTAATCTCAAATTTTTGACAAGCAAATTTGGAGCACGTTCGTCTACTGACCACTGCCATGCATTGAGAAGCCTGATAAGACTTGAACAACTTCTTGCCGTTGAAGCATTGAGAAGCTCCATGGTTTCGATATTGATGATCGAAAAATCCTGCATGTTAACCTTCAACATATCGAGAGGGGTAATTGCGAGATGAGCACCTCCGGCGCTGAGAATACCTCCAACCACAAACAAGGTTTTTCGTCCTCTGGGTTTCGATCAACTCGACCCAACATGAAACAAAATAATCAAACAAAACAACTTATGAGATCGCCGCGCGCCTTTGGTCGTCGCAGGTTCAATCCGAACTAAATCAAACAAAACAAAATAACGTCCGAGATCATCGCTCTTCTCCATACTATCTATCGATTTTGGTTGTCGCAGATTCGATCGCCGCGCGCCACTTGGTCGTCGCAATTTTGATCGTCGTGCGCCACCGTAGTAACTATTGTTTTCGGTCGTCGCAATTCGACCCAAACCAAACTAAACATAACAACGTTCGAGATTGTCGTTCGCCACCGTATTCACTATCAGTTTTGGTCGTCGCAGTTTCGATCATCGCTCGCCACCGTAGTTTATATCGATTTTGGTCGTCGCGGTTTCGATCCGAACTTCATGAATTAATTCGAGATTTCTTTTTATAAATTTGTACCTCTCTTTGGGTTCACTGCAAAATCTTCGTTTGTGGGGACTGGGGACCTCACATTCAACATGTGCTAGGCGAAGGGCGGCACAATTAATACGATGTCGGAATCGGTGGTTTAATTCTTTCTTGGCGGCAGCGGAGGGGCAGTAGCAGCGGCAAGGCAGAAGACCTCGTCTTTGGGTTCTTTTCCTCTCATGGAAATATTCACCTTGGTGAAAATACGAAACAACAATGGGGAAGTCTTTTTGCGGTCAACCGGTGCCAGGCCAAGGGGGCAGTCTTTTTTTTTTTTGCTACATGTCTCACGTCTATCTTTTTTTTTTTTTTTTTTTGGATTGCGGAAGCTTTAGCTCTGATACCATGTTGAATTTGTGATGAAAAGACAGAGATGCGAAAACAAAAAGATGAGCGAGAATAAAAAAGAGGCACAAATATAAAACAAGTATTTTTTTATTGATGGATAATTAAATGAGTACACACGCATGCTTTATATAAACATGCGGAAAACCTTAAATAAAATAAGGTAAGAAATAAGAGATGGAAATAAACTATTAAATAAGAAAACGTATGAAAATAGGACCCCTTGTATGTACTCAGGGCTTCTTGCATGGGCTTCTTGCGTGAGCTGCATACCAATAAATATATATACTTCAATATACTCCGGATACTTTCTAGGGGATTATTCATTCCAGAATTACTCCAGACGCACACGGATACTTCTCAGGATGTCCATAAAAGAAGATCAATCTCTTGGTATAAGTAGTATATTTAATTACTTTAATCACTTTACATTTGTTTGGGGTCTTATCAAATTATCAATACTCAAATTATTTTAATTAAAGCAATATAACAATGTGTCGGTTAATTTTGAGAACACTAAAAATTCTAGATTTATTATCACTTTTATTTTGAATATTAATTTCGTACTTATCCTTAGGGGCATAGTTAAGTGGTAAAGTCTGTGATGATATGAATGTAATTCAAGTGGTAAAATCTGTGATGATATGAATGTAATTCATTGACGATTCAGGGTTCGAATATCAGGGTTCGAACATCGGGTGAGACAAATTTTTATTGAAATATTATGAATGTTTGTTCTGGGATGAGATCGGTTGGTTCTCTCGTACAGATGTTTGCTACTCTGGCACATCTCTCGATTTACATCCTACTTGATCGAGAAACTTCCGATTAAGTGGGCTGAAGTTTCTCGTCTCTCCTCCGTATTAAAAAAAACACACAATAACTTGCTACTTTGTGATTTGTGGACCCGACAGATCTTTTGTGTCCACATGCATCACATGCCACCATCATTTTACAACCGACACACTACCAGCCTTCAATTCTTCATTAATTTTTGCTTTTGGAGTATAAAACTTACTTGGATTTAAGGAGCGTGCACTTTTGCCCAGGGTTAATATAAGTATTGGAAATCTCATTCATTAGATTAAAACAAATCTAATCTCACCTGCTAGAATCATTAATTAAAGATTAGATTGTTCATGTATTTATTGTACTCTTAATATATAAAAATACTGATTAAAAAATTAAAAAAATCGTTTTTTAAAGAATTCGTAAATTTTATTTATTTATAGTGTATTAATCCATTTTTAAAATTATTAAAATACTTGTTAAAATATTTTTAAAAAAATTTGTTTATGAATCATATCTACTTTTTTTATATGATTACACTTTTCTTATATGCATTTATTTTTAAGTAATTTATTTTATATAATTATGTAATTACAGAAAAATTTAGAAACTCTTTATCCAAAATCACTCTAATAACTATTATACTCATACATTTGTATATGTAAATATATGTTAAAATATTAAATTTAGATATTTACTTTAATTTATAATTTAGATAAATTAGTGCTTTTCATTACATAAAACATTTTAAATTACTTTAATTTCAAATTTTCTCTTTTTAATAAAGCATTTCAGTGTGCTTGTATAGTTACATTTATTTAATAAATAAGAAGTAAAAGAAAATTGAAAATTTTCGGGTTAAACGTCCGAAAAAGTGAATGTATTTTATCTAAGTAAAATTAAGTAATACTAATTTTATAATAAGTATTTACATAATCAAAAATAAAAAATAAAAAAATAAAAGAACGAGGTTACATAAAAAGATATTTTCATGGAATACAATGATCACATTTTTCTTTGTATTTTGTAAAAAAAGTGTAATTATTAGTTTGAGACAAAAATAGTATATATTATGAAATTGATTTGCGAATAACATTTTCACTTGCTAGTTTGAATTTAAAATATACATATGTATTTTATTATAATGAACTTAATTTTTTTAAAAGTAGATAACATTTCAATATTCTTCTCATAAAAATATAGTTTTCATTTTATTTTAATTTAATATGCACATTTTAATAAACATGAAAAAAATAAAAATTAATATTTTTTATATTTGATTAATAAAAAAGTAAAAAAAAATCAAATTAAAAAGTTATCAATTTAATATGCACATTTTAATTAACATGAAAAAATAAAAATAAAAAATTATTTTATATTTTAATAAAAAAATAAAGTTTTATTTTTAATTAAAAAATAATTTTTCTATTTTATCGTAATAATATAATCACTTTTTTTAAATAAATTTTTTATAATAATAAGATCCTAAAAGATCTCTTATATTTTTACTTTAAAATATAATTTATTTTTATTTTTTAAATTAATTTTTCAACTCTACTCACAACAACTTACTAATGTACTTAAAAATATATTTATACATTTTTTTTGTCAACAAGTCAAAAATTATAGCATTCCCTCCATTCTAGAAAAGTTGAGTGACTGTTTTGTAGGGCTGGATCGATAGGTATATCAATTATGTTTTTGCAATACTATGTACCAACCAACATATATTTGGTATGAAAAAATCGTCATTTGTATTAACTAATTAAATCGGTATACCAATTAATTGGTACGGTAAGTACGGTTGGTACTCGGTTTCTACCGATTTATTTATTACCTAAAAATTAAGTACTAAATTTAAAAAGAATAATAATAAACAAAAACCAAATCACAGAAGTATTAAATCATGTTGCAAGTGGCACTATGGGAAAATGTCACATAGACACCGGGCATTGACCGATGTTAAAAAAAAAATTGTCTGGTGTCTTTGTGCGTGGTGTTAAAGATCAGGTATTTTTTAACACCGGTCAGTGACCGGTGTTAAAAATAATTTATAACACCGGGTTTTATGATCTAGACCGGTGTCTATATTATTAAAGACACCGATCAATTCCATGAAAACTAGCAAAATAAACCGATGTGAAAAGTAATAACATCGGTCTTTTTTGCATATATGACCGGTGTTGTTGATAATAATTAAAATAAAAAAAATATAATTTTATAAATTCTCAATAATTAAAATTATATTAAATACTTAGAATTCAAATACAATATTCAAAATACCCAAATCTTCAAATCCTTAACATTGTCAAACAACAATATTCCATAAACTTGTCAATACAAAACAAAACATTGAGTACAAAACATGAACCAAACAAATACAATGATAGCCGCAAAACAAAACATTGAGTACAAAACATGAACCAAACAAATACAATGATAGCCGCACCACGCTGTTGGACATTAGATATGCATTCTGCATTCTGGTGAAAAACAGAAAACGTATAAATAAAGCAGAATAGTACATGGTAATGTAATGCGAAATCTTGAATCTAAATCAGACTTTTATACCATTTGTCATCAGAAACAAGGTTGAGGAGTGGTTGGCCCAAATGATGACGTTTTTGACGTCTGATACTTGAATCCTCAATGTCTCTGAAATCTGTCCAAGCGTGATACTTGAATCCTCAATGTCTCAGAAATCTGTCCAAGCGCCCCGTTGTGGTCCAACCTAGCAATCATTACATGTGTATTGCTCGAGATATGATGCATATTTGAGATATGATGCTCAAATTGAACGAGCTCATAATTGCGATGATGGAATTAAATACAATAAATAAAAGTAAAATAACAAGCATGACTCCTCACGGAGACACCAAAAAAAAAAAAGAGATAGATAGCAGCAATATCTACCTGGCCACCTTCTGTTACCGCGCTAAGCTTATCACAAATACAGTATACTTGTTGTGTCTGGACCTGTGAGAATATCCATAACAAAGAGTATACACAATCACTTCTCACATAATACCCACATCAAACTTTGCAAATGTTAAAAGAGAGAAAGAGTACTTACTGCTGCAATAATTAAGAGCGTGTCACATGAACACATGAATAATTTCAAATATACGTAAAATTTGCATTAGAAGACATGAATAATTTTGGAACTAAAGAACGTGCAATGCCACATGAACACTACTCTAGAATAAAATATGCCCAGGGTTTGTCTAAGAATGTGAACTAAATAAAATCCCATGTCAACTTTTGGTCTAGAAAATTATCCATATACAGTGTTACTGTTTCTCCATGAAATCAACAAAGTGCAGAAGAGTCCAAATCCGTAGCATAAGAGAAGCAAGATAATAATATAATCAAGAATTCTCACCTTGTTACCAAAAAAGATACCCTGGCTTTCAAAAGCCTTGTGCTCTGCCTTACACCGTTCAATTACATGAGAGCTACAATACTTTAATACTTCAGTATCCCCCTGTTGACACCATGGGTCCATGACACATAAAGCCCACACAGGATTAAAAAAAATACAACAAATTTACCCCTGTATCAAATGAACTACAAGACTTACTTTGAAATAAGCATTCAGAACAGGTTTGACCACATCTATTCAAACTCACCTTCATCACTACCCTAGCAATCATCAGAACGAGAGAATATCCAATTTTCCCTGTGAACCCACACAAAAGCAGCAAAATTACTTGTTCAGTTCTTCGAATAAATATATTATCGAAGCTAAACCTATCAACATTCAAAAATCAAATAAAATAAAATCATGATAACAAACAATACAATTAAATTGATGGTCGAGAGTGAACTAACTGAATTCAGGCAAAAGTAGGCTGAATCCTGAATATTGATAAGGCATTCGACCTAAACCCTAAATTCCTGAATCAACAATTAAGTAATTACTAAATCAAAAATTAAGGAGGAAGGAGCTGGACTTACCTCGCGGCCGCCGGAAGTGAGCGGAGTAGGAGCTCGACTTCGGGGGTGGTGGGGTGGCGTCGACTGGACTGCAACGGCGCGGTTCGAAGAAGCGGCTACGGATTTGGCGATCAAAGTGGTGTCAACGAAGCGGAGACAAAAACGGGGGCGGCGGGCTCGATCGATCGACCTCTGTTGCGGCGACAACGACGGCTTCAACTCCGACAGGACTAGATCTGGACTCCGGGAAGACGCAGGCTCGAATTTCGCGGTTGTTCCTCGTCTCGACGGGTTCGATTCTTCGAAGGCGGCAACCGATGAGGGTTATGGTTTTGTGTGTCAGATAGAACACGAAAATGAATCAGTAGAAGGAAATAAATCACTAGAGGCTTTACTTATAATCCCGCTTAACTAAAAAAACTTATTAGTTTTTTTAACATCGGTCCTGTCTAATAGAATCGGTGTTAAAAAATCTAATAATTTTATTAAAAGAATAAAGAAACTATTAAAACCGGTAGAAAAAAAACTGGTGTTATAAATGACAATTGAAATTTAAAATGAAACATTTAACACCAGTTTTTACAAAATTCGGTGTTAAAAATAATTTAACCTTCTCTTTTTTCGTGACCGGTGTTATAAACATTTCTAACACCGTTCCCAAAGGCGCCCGATGTCTATGAACTGGTGTCTATGAGACATTTTCCCATAGTGTGGTGATGATATCTAAGCAAGTTGTGATGGTGATGATGTTAGACACAAACATCTACTACAGAACTACTGATTCTTAAGCATTGGTGTCGCCGGTGATGTTATTTGGGCCGCCCATTCCTGCTTAAATGTTTTGTGCTAAAGTATTCTTTGCAACAAATAAACAATGACATAACTACATAATTATATTCAATAAAAAGTCAAGAAATAATAATGTAGAAACAAGATAATAATAATAATAATAATAATAATAATAATAATAATAATAATAATAATAATAATAATAATAATAATAATAATAATAATAATAATAATAATAATAATAATAATAATAATAATAATAATAATAATAATAATAATAATAATAATAATAATAATTATTATTATTATTATTATTATGAAATATAAACATTTACCTCTCTCAAGATCCTCCAACTCATGCTAAATTAGAAGATCTTCTTCTGTCGGCGGTTTATAGAAGTTGAAATTTGCAGGAGCACACCTTAACCAATCGGAAATGCAAATAAGAGCCTCAACTGTCTTTGGTGTCAAAGAAGTTCTAAAAGGATCAACAATTCTAGAACCTAAGCTAAAAGCATTATCCGAAGCTACAGTAGAGCATGGAACAACAAATATGTCTTTTGCTAGTTTGGATAAAATCGGATAAGTTGTTTCTGCTCCCTTCCATCACTTTCCAATATCAAAAGTCTTTCATGTAAGGCTGACATGCTTATCGTTTAGGTACTGATCAACTTCATTATGAATGCATTCTGATTGCTCCGACATCCTTTCTCTAGCTATCTCCTTACTAACTTCATTAAGTTCATCGTAGGCAACTCCATCCAATAGTAAATCTTCTTCCAAAGGTTGTACAACTTGCTCATTATTCTCACAAGCTTTATACTCTTCATACATCTTCATCAATATTTTCTTTAAATCCTTTTATATTGACTGTATTGTATTTGCGCTTGCATTTATATTTTTCATAGCCATTTTAGCCATTTGAAGCTTGTACCTCGGGTCCAACACATTCGCTATCAAGACGATATTGTTGATAGACTCAAAGTTACCCCAATACTTGTCGAATTTCATCTTCATTGAAGTTGTGACTCTTTTTATAACAAGGTCTTCTGAAATACACACCTTATATAGTGATCTCACATTGCAAGGCGATCATCTCCACAAATAATATATTTGAAGTGATTGATTTCCAAGCACATAGTCTTAAGGTTGCAACATAAAACTTTTTCAAAAAGACACAAAATGCTGCTGCATACCTCCAATTTTCAGAAGTCGGAGGCCCAACTTTGTCCACAAAATAACTCTTGAATGCCTCATCCTCTTCGACCATTCGATGAGACGTCAACTCATACTTCAATGCAGCTTCAAGCATAAGATATGTATTGTTCCGTCTTGTAACAACATCTAAAGGGACATTGGCATTTGCCTTTGACTGCTCCAGTATGATGGAGTTATATTCTAAATTTCTAGTTTAGTGACAATATGGAACTCCTTATCTGTGTTTTATTATCTATTAATCAAACAGTCGGCATTTTGTCTTTCATACACTTTATGCTATAGTCCTAGATATATACGTTGTAGACAGTATGGCGTGAGAAGACACGCGGAAGATCATACTGTCGGTTACTCGTATACTATCGAACAGTAGCTCACGACTTAGATGGACAGGTACAATCCATCTGTACGTCGTAGTGTGACTGGTAGATAGTCGGCCTTGACTATCATGTTACACTCGTACACTTGGTGTATTGAGCAGGATCACGGGAGGGCGTTCGATTTATACTATCGCAGTAATCGAACTAGACCTCAGATATTACGGATATACGAATTCCTAATCCCTATATAATTATAGGTGCGTGTGTCCAATTCTCGGTTCTTTAATATGCCAATGAGTGAGACTAATTGATTAGTCGAGATTCTCGGTAAATTGGGAATCGTAATTGTACGCACGGCATGCTATAGATTATAGACAGGAAACCGTGTCCCGTTTATCGGGTTGATGATGTCCCCGAGATGAGCTCATAAAGTTTATCATGTAAACCCTGCAGGTGGATTTGTTCCACATGATAATAAGGATGAGTGATATTAGTCTCGGATAATAAGAAACGAATTAATTTAATTATTAGTAATTGAAATTAATTCGTGGACGTTCGATATCTTAAACACGGGGAAAGTCGTATATGTAATTCGGCGGAAATATTATTGTTGATATAATATTTAATTAATTTCGGGAATTCAATTATTATTTTTTAGTGGAGTGAATAATAATTAAAATTGAAATCGATTAATTAAGGAATTTCTTTTAAGTATTCCAAGTTAATTATTATTTCATTTTAGCCCCTAATTAATTTACCTAAGAGGTCCCTAGTGTAACTCTATAACCCCCCCCCCCCCCCCTCCTTGCCCTCTCTTAAACCTACAGTTCGCCGCTTTTTATTTTGCTGAGAAAATTAAAAGCTTTAACGCTAGTTTGAGAAGAGAGAGCAGAAAAGGAAAATTCCAGCAGATCGTTGCCCACACAACGGCTGGAGTCGGGAAGAGGCATACACTAGCAATCGCTAAGGTCTCAACAATTCGACCGATAAGGTATGAGATCGGATCTTTAATTCCGCATTTTTTCGATCTCACTTTTCGTTAATCATACATCGAGTGTAAGATCGGGTTCCGAGAGTCGTGGATCGTATTCCTCGACTACTGGGGGTTCTAGGACCTCCGGATCGGTAGTCGGAAGAGGAAAAACGACCCGGAAACGAGCCCGGAACAGCAACGTCGCGTTGCTGTTCGCGGACGAACATCGCCCGCTGGAGGGCAAACAGCGGTCGCTGTTTGAGACCCTTCCAGCGACCGCTGGTCTGCGAGCAGCGCCCGCTGTTCGAGGCAGATCAGCTCTCGTTTCGCGCGGTTGTCCTTCGGGGCGATGGCTGGGCGTGAATTGGGACACGGGCTGTTACGAGAACGGAGCAACGCAACTGGAGGTCGACTGGGATCGTTCGGATGTTCGAGCGATCGAACGAACGCATCCCGGGTAGTCGATTTCCAACACAGTATTGCAAACTCCCTAAACTTATCAAGTCTCTGCGATGAACTCCTCACAAATTTGGAACAATTCCAAATAGCAGCAATCCCATTCTCTAACTCACTACTACAAAAACGGGTTTTAGAGACGCTCAAAAGTGTCACTAAAATGTACTTTTAGTGACACTTTTTCTATAGTGACGCTTCAGTCAAGCGTCACCTGATTTGGCGTTACTATATGTTCTTATTGTGACGCTTGTGGTGTGTCACTATAGATAGTAATTATGACACTATTATGTGTTACTATATGTTCTTATTGTGACGCTTGTAGTGTGTCATCATAGATAGTAATTGTGACACTATTATGCATCATCACAACAATATTTAGTGACGCTTGACAACGTCACGATAACTAATTGAAGCAACGCTTTTGCACTACTTATTTAGTGACGCTTTCGAACATCACAATAACTAATTAAATTAATTTATACAGTGACGCTTTTATAGATCATAAAACACTATTTTTGAGACGCTAAATAGTGCTTTAACACTTTTATATACGAATAAATTAAAACAATAATAACCTAAAAAGATTTGCAAATTAAAATATCACCACTAAATATTTGGATTCATAAATGATAGGAGTACCGATTAATGTCACTCTCAAATCCAATATTACAAATTAAGAAAATATCAATTCAAAGATAAATTAAACATCTAAACTACTTGGCCAAATCCTCCTTCGCTTATATTGTATCTTGAATATCTTCAACTTGAACCTGTAATAATGAATTTAAGATAAAATTATGACTTATATTTATTGATAACACTAACCAAAAGAAATGAAACAATATATATATTATATATAACATTTCATGTGGACAAAAACTTTGAACAAAAAAACTTGTGCAACCTGTTAGAGCATCTCCAGTGGTGGTTTTAAGTTTTGGGTGATTAGTAGGCCACATGTGCGCCAACTCATATTTTCTCTACTTCTACCCAAAAAAAACTTCTAACCCATCCAACAGTTATACCCCAAAAATAAATTTTATAGGTCCCACCACTTACTTATTTTATATTTTTTTATTTATTATTATATTTAAATAATAATAATAATAGTAGTAAAAGTAAAAAAAAATGATTTTTAGATTAAATAAAGTAAATTAATTGTGAAATAATAATTGACCGTAATTTATAAAAATAATCACAACGGATATATTGATTTTTAAAATTTAACTATTTCAAAATTCTTATTTTTAATTAATTTTTATATAAATATAAAACGTTAAAATTAACTATTTCAAAAATTTTAATTTTAATTAATTTTTATATAAAATAAATCCGCTAACGTTAAAATTTTAACTGTTTTAAATTTTTTAATTTTAATTAATTTTTATATAAAATAAAAATACAAATAATTCGTTACAAATTTAATTAGCTCAAAATTTTTATTTTTTATATAAAAAGAAAATTGAATAGTTCAAAATTCTTATTTTTTATATAAAAAACAAAATAGCGTTAAAATATAAAATAATTCTTAGTTCAAAATTCTTATTTTTTATATAAAAAGAAAATTGAATAGTTCAAAATTCTTATTTTTTATATCAAAAACAAAATAGCGTTAAAATATAAAATATTTTTTAACGTTAAAATTTTAACTATTTCAAAAATTACAACGAAAATATTGATTTTATTAATTAATAATAGTAAATAATAATAATAAAATAATGTTATTTTTTACCTCTACCCGGGTAGAAGTTCTTCTACCCAGAACTTTCAGGAAGTCCTCATTTTTACACATCAGCACACCTCCAATGAATTCTACCTTGTTTTTGGGTGAGAGGTAGAAGTACACGTAGACTTCTACCTCTCCATTGGAGATGCTCTTAGAACTATATATATACTACTATTATATATAACATTTCATGTTGACAAAAACAAAATTGAGACAACCAGCCCAAAAGGAAAAAAGGCAGGACAAAAAAATACTTATAAATTACATGACAAAATTTTGCACTTACTTGAAAATTCAAGGACTTCCATTTGATTAATTGGCCATCCCGTGTGTAGTATACTTCAGTTCCCTCTGCAAAGGAATCACACCTCGAAAAATCATTTTATTTTTATGCCTTGTTTTATGGTAAAGATTATATTAACTTAAATTAATAAAGATGTTGTTGCCGGCTTCAACTAATGAGTCTTAAAAGAAGATTATTGTTGTCACCTTGGTTGATCTTGTTGCACTTAAAAGCATGAGAAGAAAGTGAAGCCACCAATTCTCATTTTGAAAGACCTTGATACCTTGATATATTGACCTTGAAATTTTGAATCAAAAGAATAATACATAATTAATCGTACTATTAATTTCAAGTCTGCACAAAATTATACAGTATGTATTAAACATTTTAATTGAGAAAGTAAGAGACTAAAATATATTTATATCCCAATCTTTCCAAGACTCTCTCCTTCAATATTTATTCTTATCTATCTTTGATATGTTCATCTGACTAATAAGTAGATACATGGTGCTACATTTAACATTAAATCTTCTGAGAAATAAGCTAACATTATTTCTTGAAAGTTGTCGCGTTTTTCTATTATTCCACTACTTAAATAAGATACATATTTCTTTCTCATTTGGAAACCATAACTTTACCATCAAATTCAATCCACACAGAGCATAAATTATGTGCCTACCTAAAAATGAGAATGAACAATTACTGGTATTAAGATTTTAGGGATTGACCTTGGGATAGCAATCAATTGATGGCCTCATTGGGGTACATGTTCGAGAGTAGCATAGATCTCCACATCGGTACAGTTGACTATCTCCTTCAAGATCTGCATCACCTTCCGCGACAAAATCATGGTTTAAAAAATGTGTAGAAAAAAACATTCTTACGCACTTCAGCGACTAAACGTTTGTCGATCAGGGCTTTGGCGGTGGCAGTTGCGGTGGCTAAGCGGAAATGGGTAATCAACCCTTTAGTCTCAGATTTCTTCACGCCTTGATTTCTTCACGCCTTGTGCGACTAAATCTATCCAAAATAAATCTCAAAAAAATATAAGACGAAATAATTAGGGTTGGAAGCGTTGAAGATTGTGATAAATTGTGAGCAGGTTAGAGAAGAGAAAAATTGTAATACCGCATAATATTAGTAGTAATTAAAAAACAAGTGTAAACCAAAAGAAAAATACCCCACGTTATCACGTTAAAAAATAGTGGCTTAATTATTTGAGCGTCATAATATCTTAGTAAAACATAAAGTGTCACAATATATTCAATATAGTGACATTTAATTAAAAGTGTAAAAAAATAAGTGTCACTAAAAGGGGTCTTTTGTAGTAGTGACTCTTTCAAACCATCCTTCACAACCAAGTTGATAAAGTGACAAACACATCTTAAATGTAGATACTTCCCCTTAAACATCAATGTATGGTAACTAGCAAGTCGCCTCTTCATATATTGGACAGCCACATCATTTGCACTAGCATTGTCTACTGTAATAGTAAAAACTTTACTGATCTCTCACTGCCTCAAACATTGCTCAATTGTTCTTCCAAAAAATGCGCAATCACCACCATGTAGATAATATTTTGTATGGATGTCCAAGTGTCAGTGGTGATAGAAACTCTTGTGTCACTCCCCTTAAACTGACTAAACAACAAAGTCATTTCAAAGTTGAACCTTTCTAGCACAACCTTTGCAACTTGTTTCCTGTCCAAAACTTTCCATTGTGGTTCCAACTCATTGCATAAATCCTTGAATCCCTCCTTCTCCACAAATCAAAATGGAAGTTCATCCTTGATGATCATCTCAATACATTTATCGTCACACCTTTTCTTGTTCCACCTCCGATAGCCAGTGCCTCCACTCACATTATCTCGAATTGTTGTAATTTCGGCTCCCAAAATTACTCCACACAAAATAGCGTGAAATATAAAATAGATGGTAAAAGAAAAACAATATAGAAGATAGAACACGAATTTACGTGGAAACCCAAAATAGGGAAAAACCACGGGCGAAGGAGAAAATATCACTATAATCGAAACAACGGGGTTACAAATATAGATATCTCAATAGATCTATCTCACGAAAATCTCTCTAGAAATGCTCTCTCAAAACGATGTTCTCAATAACACCGTCTCTCACGATATTCTCAATAATATCGATCTCTCGAATTAATGCTCTCAATAACATTAATCGAGTTACTAATGATCAAGCATGGAGATTCTATTTATAGGTGTAGCAAACCAACAAAATAGGTGACAATAGGATTAGGAATAAAACCGTTTTATTCATATTCCAAATAAAACTCTAATTATCCTTCCAAATATTATAATTATATATCCAATATAATTATATTCCTTAAATAAAATAAACACTATTTTCTTACTCTTCGACTAAACACCACCGACGTAGTAATTCACCGAATTCCAATACGCTGAACTTCATCAATTCCCTTGAGAATCTGAGCACCACGCTCAATTCTTAATGGGCCTCGGCCCATTAGCCAATTTTCTCACACAACTTTGCTACAAAATCAATTCGGTCAGCGTCTTTCATTCCCCGTCAACGCGACTTCTGTGCATTGACCTCTTCGGTGACGTACTCGTCTTATTCGATTTAATCATCGTTTTTTTTATTTCGATTGGATTCGAGTCACCACTCAACACGAATCAACCTCATTTGAGTGGGATCACTTTCCTTAATTTTTTATTTTTTTTTTGATATAAAGGGTGCTTCTAACATTTCTTACTATGATATTGCAAGGAGCTAGTCCCTTTAATCTTGGCGCACAACACCTTTTTTAGACAAGAGTTGCATGTAACATATTTGGGATCATTTGTACCATCTGGAAGTTTGCACCTTATAAAGTAATCCCACATCACGCTTTTGTTTGAAGTTTTTTTTTTCTTTCGATGTTGTTCATTAGCATTAGATGGAATTGGATCAATTGGTGACGCAATTACTAGTTGAGTCGGAAGAACTCCAACAAATAAATTAGTCGGAGCACTGTTGATGGCCTCAACTACATTTGTGCTTGATGAAACTGACATTAATGAGCTTGAATAACTCATCTTGTGATATAGAAGAAAATTAATCTACATAACAACATAAGAAAATTGTAAAAAATTAGGGATGTTCATTACACGTATTTTAGTTTCAGGAAATTTAAACCATTAAAGCTTACCATAAGTGAAGCGTTGAAGCTACTATGCGTTTCTTCTGTAGAGAATATTATTTTATGAGAAAATATTACTTTTTGAGAGTATGCGCAATGGTACGCGGTTCACATGATTCTGTGGAGAGTGTAAGATGTGCCATATATTTTGGGTTGGGTTTTCTTATATTGTTTCGGAGGCGAGTGGTTACACTTGTTTTTGGTGGAGGGATAGGCGAAGGAGTAACTCTAACAGGTTCAGTCGATGTAGTAGAAGGAGGGACAGTTGAAGGAATAGTACTGGAAGAAGGAGTAGAAGAAGTTGTAGATATAAGAGGTAGTGGTGGAGTGGTTTGGTTAGTGGCAGTAGACAAAAGTGAGGTATCAATATGCAAAGGAGAGGTGGCAGGGGAGATAATGGGTACCGTAAGAGGACACCAATAATCTAGGTTGATAGGAATAGGTGATGAGATTGATTTTTTCAAGGCTGGGAAAGGGATTGAGCGCTCGATAAACTTGACATGTCGAGAAGTGTAAATTTTGTTGGTGATAGGTTCTAAGAGATGGTAAGCGCTTTGGGTCAAAGAGTATCCCACGAAGATGCACGGCATAAAACGAGGTTCGAGTTTATGAGAGTTATAAGGTCTTAACCAAGGGTAACAAAGACACACAAAACATCGCAACTAGTATAGTTAGGATGACGTTGAAATAATTTTAGATAGGGAGAAAAATTAGCTAGAGTGGGAGTGGGAAGACGGTTAATGGGATACACTGTCGTTGTAAAAGCTAATGGCCAATACGTAAGAGGTATATTGGCGTGGGATAGAAGGGTAAGCCCGGTTTCAACGATGTGACGATGACGACGCTCGGCATAGCCATTACGACGCTCGGCACTGCCGTTGATGGAGAGGTGTGGGGTGAGTTTGAGATATTCACCACCATTGTCAGAAAAAAATTGTAGGATCAACGATTAAAATATTTTTCAACTAAAGCACGGAAGCGTTGAAAGATTGGATAAGTGTCAGATTTTATTTTCAAATGAAGGAACAAGAGATGTCCATACATCGGAAAATAATAATTCGAGAGGGAGCATGGGATGTAATAGTAGATGTGGAGAATGGAAACTTGTGACTCTTATTAATATTGCAAGAAGTACAAGAGAAATGATTGAAATGCTGAATTTGAGAAGAAATATTAGATTGTAATTGTTTAAGAATAGATAAGGATGGATGTCCTAAACGATGGTTTCAATCAAGGTTTAAAGTTGGGACGATGGAATGAACTTGAGGAAAGGAGGGGCACCATTCGTAGACACCTTGCTTAGTTGGACCTTGGAGTATTATTTTTCCCATAGAACGATCCTTAACATGAAAGTGAGAGGGTAAAAATTCAATAAACACATTATTATCATGACAAAATTGGGAGATGGAAAGAATATTCCTAGAAATAGAAGGGACGTATAAAACATTGGAGAAATGATAAGATTTTTGAGAGGTGGAAAAATGAAAAGAACCGATATGAGATATAGGTATGCACGAACTATCTCCTCTGACTAGCTCTTCCGTGCCATCATATGGTGCATGTAGTGCAAGGTTGTTGAAGTCGTTGGTAACGTGGTGAGAGGCACCACTATCAAGAAGCCACGAGGAGTTGGGCGTGGAAGAAGTAGTGGCAGTGTGAGCTCACTACAAAAAAACCGTGGATTCCCTACGGTGGCTTCTTGTATTTGAGATTGCATTTGTGTGAGCTTGTGGTGGTTTGCTTGTATTTGAGATTGCATTTTGAGGTTGCGGAGTGCGAGACGAGGTAGGAAAATTAATATTCGAGAATGGTTGTTTGAAGATATGACATTGGGAAAGGAAGTGACCCTTGGTACGGCACCACTAGCAGCTTCCATTGAATGGTTGGCGAGAGCCATTGGAGGGAGTGGGAAGGAGACCAGCAGTAGGACGAGACTGAGGACGATGTTGGTGGAAGGAGCGAGTGGTCGTGGCGTGAACAGATGCTGGAAAAGCAATTGAGGTGGGCGGATTTTTTATGGTGAGTTCATGATTAATTAACTTTTCGTGAAGTTCCTCAAAAGTAATGAGAGTGTCGCGAGCATTTACAACATCAATGATGGGTTTAAAATCATTGTAGAATAATTTGAGGATACGATCAATGATATCTTCATCATCAACAGGCTTAACGATAAGATCGAGTTCATC
Source organism: Euphrasia confusa (assembly GCA_954870475.1). Lineage (NCBI taxonomy): Eukaryota > Viridiplantae > Streptophyta > Magnoliopsida > Lamiales > Orobanchaceae > Euphrasia > Euphrasia confusa. The sequence continues at coordinate 13,723,598 of OX940954.1, forward strand.
GGTACAGGCTTTGATGGCTTGCATAAAATCAGTAACAGATTGAGAAGTTGATTTGGTGAGATGACGAAGACGGTCCTTGATTTGATTTACATGGCCGCGGGATGGCTTAGCATATGTGGATGTAAGGATATTCCAAATTTCCTGGGAAGTCTTTGCTTGAGAGATGACAGGAACTAGGGTGGTTGAGAGGGTGCCGACAAGGGCTCCAAAGAGTAACTTGTCTTGGCGTATCCAGGTCGAGTAAGCCGGATTAGGCCTAGTGGTTGTTTCATGGGTGATGGTGATAGGAGGGGGAGGATAAGTGCCATCGACATACTTGTAGAGATCAAAACCGATGAGCATGGCCTCGACTTGAATGCGCTAAGCAAGGAAGTTTGTGGAGGTGAGTTTGATGGAATTATGAAAGGATACGATAGTGAGAGGTTTAGTAGGTTCAGCAGTGTTTAGGATGATAGAGGAATCAGAATTAGCCATGGTGAAAAACGCAGGAAAAAAATAGAAGTGTTAAAATATATTACTCGAATCTGAATCGAGATAGGACGAAGATGAATCGGCCGGAGGGATTTCTCGCTGAAGATTTATATGCACTAATTTAATAATTAATACTAAAGTGATGTCATGATGACATCATGATTGGATTAATTGGTGGGATGCATGTGCACGTGTTCAGTCAATCAAGCCTGAAATTGAATTAGTCGGTTCGTGTGTTTTGTTTTGGTATTGAAATAAAGATTATAATTATATTGGAAATATAATTATATTCCTTATAAATTTAGGAGTCATATATTAGGAAAAGGATTTATTCCTAATTCTAATTATTTCCAATTTGATAGGTTTGCTACACCTATAAATTGGAGTTCTCCGGTAGACGAAAATCATAGAGTGCAATAGATCATAGAGTGAATTGTAAGCCTCAACGATGTAGTGGATTGGTTCTTTCTTCCCATAATTTTTTCCCGTGTTTTGGGTTTCCACGTAATTTCGTGTGTTCGTTCTTTTCGTTTATCTTTTCTTCGCATCTCATATATATTTCGAGAGTCGTGAGCGATTTAGATTTCAATATTCGCAACAAGTGGTGTCAGAGGATCGTAAAGAGCATAACAAGTGGTATCAGAGCTAGGTTACGATCCTGTGACCTGTTATCAAGAGCTTTCGTTGGGGATCTCGGACGCGGAATCCATACAAGGCGGGCATTGCGGATATTGGTGTTTCTAGATCCAGGTGGAGCTCGAGAATATTTTGGGAGATGGCGACGATGGTTGATATTCGGTGTTAGATCGGAACACGTGATTCTCTTCATGGTGATTCAAGGTGGAGTTGGTTCAGTGGTTCTAACCAACATGGATCTTGATGATGCGTTGCTGAGGCATGGACGATGTCAAGCGCAATGGAGCCATAAGAGAAGGTATGGAAGAAAAGAAAGTTGAGGTGTAATTGCACTCTATCCCTCCGGTGATTTGTTTCATGCGGTCGCGGCTTTGCGATCGAGGGAGACGATGAAGGAGGTTTTGAGTAGTGAAAACCCGGGGGAATGTCTTGATGTCCAGGGTTGGGCAAAGATGAAGAAATTCCAGGGGGTTTGTCATAACTGCAAGAAAAGGGGAGTGGTGAAAATCTAGGTGAATTCCTTAATGTCCAAGATGGGGCATGAGAGAAATTCTAGGGGGTTAGTCACTACTGCATGGAAAGGAGCCACGTCAAGGGGGACTGTCAGGCCCTGGAGAATCGGAGAAAGGAATCGAAGGTGGCCGATTCCGGAGAAGGAGGTTTCATCAATGGGGAACTCCTGGTTGTCTCTGGTTTGGAGAACGAGTGAGGGGTGAATCTTGGATTCTGGATGTTCGCATCACATGTGCCGAAACATTGATTTGTTTGACAGGGTTGATGAGAGTGTCGGTGGAACGGTGGTCATGGGGCATGACACATCGTGTGAGATACGCGGCACGGGAACTGTGAGAATCAAGATGGTCGATGGGCATATTCGAACCCTCGGTACTGCAAGGTACGTTCCGGTCCTGAATGGTAATCTTATCTCTCTCAGACCTTAGATCCGAATGGGTACCAACTTCGGTAAAGGTGGAGTGTTAAAAGTAAGTCGGGGCGACTTATTTTGCGAGGCGAGAGAAAGATTTGGTGGATTGTATGAGCTATGCGGCAACAAAATTACCAAGTGGGCAACTGCCTCTGCCCAAAGAAGTCATTCGCTGGAAGGTGAGTCGGGATCACCTTGTTTTAAAAGTCATGCGCATGTGTGTTGGTGTCGGGGACACCGGGAATACTAACCCGAATAGTATTCAAATTTGGATAATTGAGCCTAGGCATGCTATGGATAGCACTAGAGGTTTAGCGAATGCAGGTGGTGCTGATAGTAGTGGGAAGACGAGATTTGAGAATGGAGATTGCGTGGAGGTCATAGAGCTTGGTGGTACTCAAGGGATGATCGGTGCAACTTCGCATTCTTGCAGGGGCGGAGGCACTTGAAGCCCTCTAGGGGCTTCATCCCCCACCAAAAAAAAAATTCCCCTTTATTTTTTATTAAAATTTTAATAAAATTGGGTATAATACATGTTCAGCCCCTACTAGTATATGTAAATAAAATAGATAAAATAATTTAGCCCCTACTATATATATTTCCTGGCTCCGCCACTGCATTCTTGTACTAAGTTTGGTGCGGTTCAAACTTAGGTTGCTCATGTTTTGAGAGAATCCTGCGGGGCTGGGTGGAAGAAAAAAAAATATGTCTATGATCGTTTGAGTTTGGCGGCGTGGAGTCGCAGGGATTCTCGTCAAGGTGGAGATTTGTTGAAATATATGACTCGAATCTGAATCGAGATAGGACGAAGATGAATCGGCCGGAGGGATTTCTCGTTGAAGATTTATATGCACTAATTTAATAATTAATACTAAAGTGATTTCATGATGACATCATGATTGGATTAATTGGTGGGATGCATGTGCACACGTGTTTAGTCAATCGAGCCTGGAATTGAATTAGTCGGTTCGTGTGTTTTGTTTTGGTATTGAAATAAGAATTATAATTATATTGGAAATATAATTATATTCCTTATGAATTTAAGAATCATATATTAGGAAAATAATTTATTCTTAGTTCTAATTGTTTCCAATTTGATAGGTTTACTACACCTATAAATTGGAGTTCTCCGGTAGACAAAAATCATAGAGTGCAATAGATCATATATTGAATTGTAAGGCTCAACGATGTAGTGGATTGGTTCTTTCTTCCCGTGATTTTTTCCCGTGTTTTGGGTTTCCACGTAAATTCGTGTGTTCGTTCTTTTCGTTTATCTTTTCTTCGCATCTCATATATATTTCGAGAGTCGTGAGCGATTTAGATTTAAATATTCGCAACAAGTGGTGTCAGAGGATCGTAAAGAGCATAACAAGAAGGAAGAAAGAAGAGCGTGATTTAGCTCGATACTATGTAGAGAATATTATTTTATGAGAGATATTTGTTCTTATTGATCACTGTTGGTTTATATAAGATTACAAAGGGAATATACACATTAATTATATCCTATGAATGCGATTACAAATAATAAAAATTAAACTAACTTCCTAATATTAAATATATTGACAATATATATTTCGAAATTATATGCAAAGATGATGGCATAATTAGCGTGATTAACTTTCCTTGCCATCTTCTTCATGAGCGATGGAGAGAGATTTTTTGGGGTTCAATATATTTATTGATTTAGTTATTGATGTAGATGGAGAATATTGATGGTCAAAGACTCTAAATGTAATGGAGAATACGATCGGTTTACAACTCAAAATACAATTGAGATTTTAGAATATGTACAATTCAATAATAATGAATTTGTTTTGTTTATTTATTAAAAAATAATTTATTATTTTTATAATTGGTGTAAATCGGTATATACCATATATAATGGTACAAGAATTTTTTGTACCATGTATTGTACCATATTTAAAAGTTGGTACGGCATACTGCGTACCGTGTACCGCTTTGATAGTATACCAATCAAATTAGTACGGAAGGTATATCAATTGGTTAAGACGGAATTGTGTACCGTACTACCGTTGTCACCCCTACTTTTTTGGCACAAAAATTAAGAAAAATGGTACTCTTTCATTAATAAGTAAAAGGTAAAAACTTATTTTTAAATTGAAAAGTAAAATAGTTGTTAGTGAAATTTAAATTATACTACTCACTTAGTCCTCTAAAATATTGTTTACTTTTTTTTTGTCCCTTAGAACCTTGTTTGATAGCCCAAACTAGTAAACACGGGATAAGTTATCTAAAAAAATAAGAATCTTAACTTACACATATTATCAATAAATTGGGGCTTGGTTTCCATCTTTGTATTATCAGTATTACAATAGGTTTAACCTTGTTCAAAATTAAAATGACAAAATTGCCCTCTAATTGACTAATTGTATTCTTAATTCTTTTTTTTTCTCTCTCACAATTTTTCTCAAGAAAGAAAAGAAATTGCGAAGCTGATTCCCCGATCCGTATATCAAATGAGTTTGTTTTACCCTTTTAAATCAAAATTTGTTTTTGCCTTTTTAAAAACAAAAATTAACAAAAAAACAAAAGTATAAGAATTAACAAAAAAAATAATAAATATTCACATAAATAGTCCATCAACGGTTCATAAAACTTCACCTTACTCCTCAGTCCATGGCTAAATATAAAAAATTAACGGTGAGCGTGAATCCCATGGAATACGACGTTGAGCCCAAGCAGACAAAAATTACCAAATATCCCTCACCATAATTCTCTATCACCTATATAAAAATATTTATATTGAAATTCTGCATTATAATTATGTGAAGATAGATAAAAAATAAAAACCTAAATTTTAGAATTGGCTACAATGGTAGGTGAAAGTGAAATTAAAAAAATGAAATTTATGTGTGATTTTATGCTTTATATACACGAAAAGTAATTTAGATATTTCACCGATTAACCTAGTTATCGTTAAATTGGACCATTTATCTTAAGCGGGTCAAACAAGATGAAATTAAACACAAAATTATTTAGTTAACCAAACTATGATAAATTTAGATGGCCCCCCAAACAATCTAATAGTTTGTACACACTTTTTTTTCATAATTTTATTATTTAAATACTCATTTTAGAATTTTATTGTGAAAAATCCTAAAAAAATGTTGCAACTATAATAAAATAAAATGGTATATTTTTAATCTTCATAATTGGTTATATATTTTTAAAACAGAGAAAGTAAATTAATTGTAAAATTCGAAAAATTGGTTATATATTTTTAAAACAGAGAAAGTAAATTAATTGTAAAATTTAATGTAGTTGAAAATTATATTTAAAAAAAAATTAAAAAAAAAATTACTCTCAGTAATTAAGTTTAATTTTTATATTTAATCTTCAAAAGTACAAAAAAAAATGTATATAGAAGTATAGAATTGAGGCATGAGTATATATATATATGGAGAGTTTCCTACACGGACCAGCGCGTACGAACTTATAAGTTTCTAAATATTATATTAATTTATATTATTACTTTTTCTTTCTCTCTCAATATAAATTAATAAAAGATTCTTATTTTTCATTTTTTTAGTAAACATGAAAATTTTGAATTATTTTATTTTATTAATTAGAAAAAAACTAAGACAAAGAAAAAATAAGATGAAATAATATAATTAAAATAAAAAACTATTAAATTTTGTTATTTTCATCAATTTTATATTACGGTTTAAAGAAATTAATAAGTTAAAATTAAATTGAATTATTTTTTTATAAAAAAAATAATTTTTATACATTGTTAAATATTTTTTTGAAAATTATGAATAATATTATAACATTAATTTGTATTTGAAAATAATTTTTTTTATTTTTTATTTTTTATTTTTAAATTAATTGAATAAAATTGAATTGAAATTAAAATTTAAAAAACAAGCGTGGTCTCAGTAATTCTTTTATCATCTAAGTTTTTTGTCAAATTAATAAAAAAATTACTTTACAGTTCCACTTATTCATTAAAAAAAAAAATGTATTAAAATTAATTTAATATAAAAAACATATTTGAACATTACAATTGTCCTATAACTAAAAAAATAAAAATATATTTTGAAGGAAAATAATGAGATTTTTGTATTTATATATAAATAGACAAAATTTTATTAATATATAGCGTTAAAAAATTAATAATTAATATATAGCATTAAAAAACTAATAATTAATATATAGCATAGAAAAATTAATAATATATATTAATATAATATTAAGAATTTATTAAATTCGTACCGCATAAGAAAGTGACTATATATATATATATATATATATATATATATATATATATATATATATATATATATATATATATATATATATATGTGTGTGTGTGTGTGTGTGTGTGTGTGTGTGGGACAAACAAAAAATTATATAGTGTATAGAATTAAGAAGCTTGTATATAAGTTGGACAAATCAAATATAAAAATATAAACATATTTATAAAATTGAGGAAGTATTTTATTTTTAAGGTTTTTATATTATTGTTTGACTTCCAAAATAAAAGTAAATATTAAATGAAGTTATTTTAACATATTAAATTGCTACAAAAATTGAATTATATTATTGAAATATAATTAGTAAATTTATTAATTATCATTCTATTTTTCTTTAATAATATAGTAAATTGTTTAAGAAAAAAATCTAAAAATTATACACTGTACATTGTTTCGGATTTTTTTTCTAGAAAATATATGTTATCTTAATTCATGCAACCAAATTAATAAAAACAATTATTTTTTATTTATCATTCATTTATTAATGGTACTATTGTTTTATAATTAAAAAAAGATGAATTATTTAAATCTAAACAAATATTAAAAATTATCTTTTATCTAAATCACTTTTAATTAATTTGAAAATGTTAATTTTAATATTAAAATTATAATTATTTAAATAAATTTTAATTAATGACAAAAGCAATAAAAGAAAAATTATACTATTAAAATTGAACATTAAAAAACAATATATATATTCAAAAAACATTTAAAAATCAATAATATTTAAAATAATGAATGAGAGGTAGCGGGCAAAGTAAATTAAAATTAACCAAAACCATCAACTCATCTCATAAAAAATTAAAATTAACAAGTATAACATTAATAACAAAAACCATTAACTCATCTCATAAAGTGTTAAAAATCACAAATACACGCACAAAAAAAAAAAAAATTAAAAAAACTTCCTACTGGCACAAGCAGGCCACAGTGGCAAAAATAAACACCATATCGAAAATTGAAAAAAGACGAAATGACGAATTAGGACATGAAAACCCAAGCAAATACCGAAACCAACACCGTGAGCATCACTTTCATCACCGCCGGAGCCTCCAATGCACCGCCGGCATTGTCTGACGTACTGTTCTGCGAGTCGCTGGCGGGGCCTTCCGACGGCGCTCCATCAGGGGTGCTAGTAGGCGGCGCCGGGGGAGACAAAAACGGCGACGGAGCCGCAGCAGATCCCGGGGCCGGCGCCGGCGCATCACCAGACGGAGCCGGAGACGGGGAACTCTCCGGCGCAGGACCTGGAGCCGGTGCCGGCGAGTTACCGAAGAGCTCCGCCGGGAGAAGCAAGCTGTCGACGGTGAAAATGCAGAGCGGCGTCGAGTCGAGCACGGTGGACGCGATCCTCGAGGTGTTGACTCCGGTGACGAGGGTCACCGAGTCGCCGGCGGTCCTGACCCCGAGGTCGAACTTCCCGGCGGCGTTGGTCGCCAGAGTGCTCAATTTCCCCTTTGCCTGTTTCAGAGTCCCGATTGGGGAGTAGGTGGCGAGCGCGTGGTACTGGAGGATCGAGACGACGTCGGCGTTGGAGAGCTCGGTTAGATCTGGTACGCCGGCGGCCTTGAAGGCCTCGTCGTTGGGGGCGAAGACGGTCAACCCCTTGACCATGGCCGACTGGTACGCTTTCAGGACCCCGGTCGAGACGAGGAGGGACGCGAACGTCTTGCACCCGGCTTTCTCGAGGAGGGCCGTCACGTTGACGTCGGACGCCGACGGAGCGGCGGCCGTGAGGACGGCGGTCGGGGCGATGGGGTTGCTGATCTCGATGACGGAGACGTTGTACGGGATTTGCTTGACGGACTTGGTGAAGGAGGAGTCGAGGGGGGAGCCGGGGAGGGCAGAGCCGAATCCGACCTTGCCGCCTTTGAGATCGGTGATGTTGACGGAGCCGAGATTTCCGTCGGCGTTTCCGGTGGTCTGGTAGAGGGTGGTGGAGAGAACAGAGCCGTCGGAGATCTTGTGGAGCTTGGGGGCGTCGAAGTAGTCGAGGAGGACGTGGAGGGAGAGGACGTTCTTGACGCCGGGGAGAGGGTATTTGGCGGTGAGGGAGGAGAAGGCTCCGTTGGGGAGGACGCAGACGGTGACGGGCTCGCGGCTGTTGATCTCGTCGGCGAGCTTGGTCTGGGAGAGCAAGGAGTTGAACTCGCTGTACTCGGGGTAGGCGGAGAGGATGTCGGTGATGTTAAATGCGGCGGCAGAGGAGGAGAGAAGGGCGAGGAGAGAGAGTGTGAGGAAGGAGGAGGCCATTGGGAATAGTGTAGTGGAGTGGGGGAGGTGTGATTGTGTGAAAGGGTAGTGTGAGAGAGTGTGAGTGGGGTTTTATGTAAACGGCTATAATACGCCCCAAGGGTATTATTGTAATTTCAGTTGAGTCCTACTGTAGTTGGTATTTACACCTATTTTTCCGGTTTCAAATCTTGCACTCTCTCTTTTGCTCATAGGCCATAGCTGGAGGTGGTTCAAAAGAGCAATTTCTACTGTGAGTATACCATGAGCGGATTGAGGGGTCGTGCAGTGCACTTTTACACGGCATAATAGCAAGTGTCATTTCTCACCGTTAATTTATTAGATTTATTTTTTTACCTTTAGATGTTGTATTAATTTAAACTGTTTGACTCTTATATGTAACTTTTATATATTTTCATCTTATTTAAAATTAACAATTCTTTAGATGTTGTATTAATTTAAACTGTTTGACTCTTATATGTAACTTTTATATATTTTCATCTTATTTAAAATTAACAATTCTGATTATAGTTTAACCAAATTAACATTATTTTTTTAATATAAAATAGACTTATCTTATTTTTATATAAAATTAACAATTTTGATTATAGTTTAACGTAAATTACAATTATTTTTTTAATATAAAATATCATATTAAGTATAAATATTTTAAAATTTTATATATTATTTTAAGAAAATCAATAGAAACTTTAAGAATTTTACTTAAAATATAAGCAAATTAAAATTATTTTTTTAATATAAAGTATCATACTAAAGTATAAATATTTTAAAATTTTATATATTAGTGTAAGAAAATCAATAGAAACTTTAAGAATTGTACTTACAAATATACGGAATATATATAGATTTCTCAAAAATAATAATATTAAATAATAGAAATATATTTATATTATTTTATTTAAGTATTTTTATATTTAGAAAATAATTTTAATTTGCGTTAAACTATAATCACAATTGTTAATTTTAAATGAGAAGAAAATAAGTCTATAACATCTTAAATAATTTTAATTTCCGTTAAACTATAATTACAATTTTTAATTTAAATAAGAAGAAAATAATTCTATAACATCTAACGGTGAATAAATGAATCTAATAAATTAACGGTTAGAGATGACACTTTCTATTGTGCAGTGCAAAAGTGCACTGCACGGCCCCTCAATCCACCATGAGCATTGTACACCAAAATTTTAATATAAAAAGGACTAAAAAAATTAAGACATATTTTATCTCTTTGTTTTTTCTCTCTCTTCCTTCCTTTTCTCCTATTTTTTTCTATCTTCCTCATTTTTCTACACATTATATGTTTAATTTCTAATTATATTTTAACCGTAAATTAGTTTAAATCGTAGATTAGTTTAATTATTGGGGCGGAGACATTTAAAGGCCAAAGCATAAGAGTATACAAGTTCTGAAGTCTCGTCCATAAAAATGTAAGTTAAGTAGGCCAATTTGAATGAAAAGACTTAAGTGCCTCAAAAGTTATCTTTTCTCGCAAAAAACAAATCGAATATTACAAAATAACAAAAAGAATATCAGAAAAATAAAGTTGGCCCACAAAATCAATTTTCGATGTTTGAAATTCACACGCACGACGAGCGCCGCCACGGTGAAACACCAGCCCCGACCGTTATCGTATCAACTATTCAACTCTGTCTCCGACGATCATCATTATGGCAAGCAGTGACAACATGGACAACCCAGACAATCGCGCTCAACCTCCGGTAAGTCCATAACCCTAGCTTTCGAACTTTCGATTATTCGAGCTTTGATGTTTGTAAATCATTCGATTGTAATTTGATATCGGTATATCCTTTAAAGATAGGGTTTTTGTTTCCGACATTTTAAAATGGTTAATGGTTTATTGCTCTCTGCAATTTTTTCGCATGCGGTTGTGTGTCAGTTCTAGTAGACGACGGTTCAACCGTGAGTTTTATCACCGTGTATTATCACGGTAGAGTTTAAGACGGTGATATATCTCACGGGTGACATACACCGTGTGTACTTACGGTCTTGTCGATTTAAGACTATGATTCATCTCACGGTGTACATTTACAGTGTGTACTTACGGTCTTGTATGAGCACGATCCACGACAGTGTTTTATTTCACGGTGTATCTCTACTTACGGTCTTGTACGAGCACGGTCTACGACAGTGTTTTATTTCACGGTGTTGTGTACTTACGGTCTTTTACGAGCACAATCCACGACAGTGTTTTATTTCACGGTGTATGTGTACTTACGGTCTTGTACGAGCACGGTCTACGACTGTGTTTTATTTCACGGTGTATGTGTACTTACGGTCTTTTACGAGCACGATCCACGATAGTGTTTTATTTCACGGTGTATGTGTACTTACGGTCTTGTACGAGCACGGTCTACGACAGTGTTTTATTTCACGGTGTATGTGTACTTACGGTCTTTTACGAGCACGATCCACGACAGTGTTTTATTTCACGGTGTATGTGTACTTACGGTCTTGCACGTGTGACGACTGTTGGGATTCGATGTCCCGGGCTATCAAAAATTATGCGGAACCGATAACCCGACCGAAACCCTATCGCCGGAAGACCCGAACGCGAACCACCTCACGAGCCGGGGCCCGACCGAACGCCCAGCGAGGCCCGAAGGCCGCGTGCGCCAGCCGAGCCCCCACGAGGGGCTCGCGATCGTCTTCGGACGATCGCTGGGGATGCACGAGGCATCCCCGGGGCTGCTCGTAGCAGCCCCGCAGCGAGTCGGGTGACTCGCTGCTCGCGAGGGCCAAGCCCCGCACGCATCCGCTGCGGGCGAACCCGCAGCACGTACGGGGTCGCTGCGGGTGACCCCGCAGCTTACCCGCGATCGATCCGAGGATCGATCGCACCCCTCGGCTCCAGCCGAGGGTCCCTCGCGCCACGCACCTCCGACGAGGGTGGCCGGGATCCGCCGCGGCACCAGCCCGCGGCATCCCGACGATCGACGAGGGTCGATCGTCCGTCCCCTCTCGTCGTGCGTCGCGGCGGTCCGAACCCTAGGGTTCGACCGCCCCTTCGATCCTCGCCGGGGATCTCGAATCCCCGTCTCCGAGGTTCGTCGTTTACCCGGATCGTCTTGTTCATGTATACATCACAATTAAACGAACAAATAATCATAGAGGGGTTTTATGATTATGTACCTCGATTCGTTGTACGGAGAAACGAAATCAAACGTTGATGACCTTGCGATCTTCCTACGTATTCCTTACACCTCGTCCGAACGTCGTGTGGGCGACGATCTATCGAACTCCTATGGATCTCCTTCACTCTTCAAGACTTTATGATTGGCGTAGGTTAAGTTATGAATTGTGAAGACCATGTAGTGCTTTTATAGGCTACGTAGGGGATCAAAAGGAGGTGGAATATTGGGCTTCTAATATTGAAGATTAAATTGAGCCCAGCCCAAATCTATTAATCCTTATCAATATTAATTAATTTATTTTCCACTATATAAATTAATTGCACTCCCAATATTACACCATATTATATCAAATAATATTTCTCTGGTAGTATTATTTATTCCGTGTATTTAAGATTTAAATATCCATGAATAAATTTATTTATTGCTCAATAAATTATATTCATCTCTCTTGTATCCGAGACTAGTACCATTCAACCTTAATTATTGTGCGGAACAAATCCACTCATGAGGTTTACACAATAATTCCTTATGAACTCATCTCGGGGATATTATCAACCCTTCCGGGATACACTTTCCCGTCAAGTATTCACGGCATGTCATATATAAAATATAGCGACCCAATTTTACCGGTAATTAACCCAATAATTAAATCGGTTAATTCCTTTGGAAAATCAAAGCCTCTAATATTAAATATACACACCCGCAATAATATCGGGGATTAAGAATAAAATACTCTGAGATTTAAATTGATTATCCAAGACAATCCTAATCAATAAATCTCAAGCGATCCGCCCAATACACCAAGTGTACAAGTGTGATAAAATAATTAAGATAAATTATTTTCTCCCTCACACAACGACTATACCGATGGATTGGTCCGGGTCCATCTAGGTCGTGAGCATCTGTTTGATTAAATACGAGTAACCGATAGTATGATCTTCTGTGTGCCCATGCACACCATACTAACTACAACGTATGAAATCCAGGACTATAATTTTGCATAATTAATTAATAATAATTAAATGCAAATAATTGTTTATTAATTAAATAGGTTAAATGCTATGACCGGGAGTTTACCGATACTTAAATCTAGACATTAAGTACACAACTCCAACAATCTCCCACTTGTACTAAGGTCTAGTCATTTCCTCCAAACTCCCGACTCCCATACTCATCACGTGCTTAAGTTATAATTCCCAGAAGTATTATGTGAATGAGCAATCTAGGTTGCCGCTCTGAAGTTATCTTGGTGACTACTGCGTCGTCTCCCTAGACGATGACTCGAATCAGGTGGTACTTTCTCTATGTGTTATCATCACCTTTTGAACTTATGACTTCTTCCAGTTTACCATGCACCGCTATATACATAGCCTTTGGTGAACCAAGAATCATATCCAAGTTCAGAGGTCATCCCGGAACCTAACCAAAAACTTCCGCTGCCTCTGAGGCTGCTATTCGGTTATGAGTGAGTCCGAGAAGCATCCTGCTTATCACTCTTTCATCTTTAGGTTCCACCTCTTTTTAAAAGTGAACACATAGCCTGATTTCGACTTACACTGGTCTTTCTCTGATTTTGGATCTGAGAAACTGTAATCCAAGAGGATTTCGTCTTGCTCCGTAAGCCAGTACTTTGAAAGTACTCTTACAGCATTCGAACATCCCTTATCCAGATTACTTTGATATCCTCCCACTATGCTAACCGCATAGTTGATATCAGGTTCTTGTTTTACAACACTGCATTTACAAAGCTCTCCACATTCGAAGTGTAGGAAACTGCTTTGTCTATATCTATCTCCTTTATGTGTTCAAAACACATACCTTTAGATAGATGCATTCTGTTCCCGAAAGGCAATAACCTTTCTCAGAATTATGCATGTTTAAAACAAACCATAATCGTATAAGATATCTTAAGAGAAGTACAAATGTTCTTGTCTAGAGATCGAAGGATTCTAAGAACATGGTCTAACTTACTCTTAATCTTATATCTCGATTCATTTAGACAACCTTTATTTTATGTCTGACAACACTTTTACATTGTTGCCAACGATGAAGTGTTATCTACATAAAATTCCGAGAAACACCACCTTGTTTCCATTACGTCTCTAACACACCTTTCTTTGTCTTATGCACTTTGATGAATCCATCTCATGGACTATCTCATCAGTTCGCAAGTTCCACAATTTACAGTTTTGTGATAATCCATAAATGGATTCACTAAGCTTGTACTTCTAAATGATCTCGCCTCTTGACAATAATACTTATTGCTATCCAAGTAGGCACATTTAGATTAGTACTGCCCCTTATGTAGAGCTAGGGATCGATTTCATGTCTACTAGATCCAGAGTTCAAAACTCCTCCAGTCTTATGAACATCTCCGGTTGCTTAACAACCTCCCACTGCAATGGCGTTCTGGTGTATAACAGTAATAACATTAGGTGCAGTTAGTGGTGTACTACCACTCGGTTAGGCTGGTTCTCAGTCTTTCCTTTTCCTCATTTTAAGTACCTTGTCAGTTAGGGCATTGTAGTTCATCTAATAGTCTCCCTCTAAGAACCGGGTGAGAACACCCTTCTGGTTCATAGTACTATTGAACATACAATTACTTGTTCTCCTAGGATATTCTACAACCACATTGAATTTGCCGTTGTATCCAGAAATATCCATAGAACATAGGTAGTTCCGAACAAACTTGTCCTTTTACTATTTAGAATTCCATTTCTTATCCCTGACACACCATGTCTACACTCCAGTGTATGGTGCAGTCTTTTGAGACTTAATCTCAATCTTTGATTTATGCTATGTGTTGTTTAGATAGGTGATAGCCTCCGCGAACAAGCCGCAGGCTTCCAATGGATATACTTTGAAGGTTCCCCATAATAGCTTTGTGTCTACTGAAAAACACTTTGCTTTTATGGCACATCAAGTATTCTAATCCATCTTCGAGTATTCTTTGAAAGAATGACTCGTACCTTTCTAATTACACATGTTACTGCATTAATCATAAATCATTCTTAATGCTTGTCCGAATTCAAGAATTCACAAGCATAATGATAAAGAAATACATCTAATAAGTAAAACAAGTTATACATAACGGTTTGTTGCATCGTGGTAGACTAAGGATTCATCATTCATATATTGCTATCTAAAATGTACCAGAATAGATAACACCATTATTTCTTATCTAAATCACTGAATGATTAAAGAAATAAATATCCATTCATTAATAAAGAAAAAAACCAGAACAAAAGTTTTTTTTTCGAAATTAAGGGGTACATAAAGCAATAACTTGAAATGAAATCCTAAAACTACTGAAAAAACAGATAAATGTCTTCCACTGCAACCGCTGCTACCCCAACAGCTTAGCCCATGTAGACTCGAACTCTTCTTTTCTAAGTCGCCGGGTTTTCTGGAACCCCTGCATTTAAAACAATGCACATACCGTCAGTGGTTCCATATCTACACACCAGAATTCTGGTAGATAATACCGCTGACTATGTTTTTACGACTAAAGAAAAATTCGTACCTCTGAGAGGACATTCAGACTTCCAGTGTCCAGACTTGTTGCATCGGAAGCACTTGCCCTTTGGCTTACTATCCCCCACTCGTGGTCCATTCCTCTTGGCACCACTGGGTTTCCAGGCTTGCTTCCTTTTCTTGCCCCTACCTCCAACAGCTTTCAAGCTTTTGGACTTGGTAGTTACAAGCGCTTGAGACTTGCCCTTCTTGTAGATCCCCTCTGCCGCCTTTAGTTCAGTCAGGAGTTGCGCAAGAGTATAAGATAGTTTACCCATATTATAGCTCATACGAAAATGCTCAAAACTAGGGGCCAGAGATTGGAGTATGATGTCGACTTGCGTCTCAGCATCAATAGAAGCTCCTAGGACCTCAAGTTCATTCAACAAACTCATCATCTTAAGAACGTGCTCCCCAACGGGCGTTCCTTCAGACTGAGTAGTCGACATGAGGACTATCATAGCTTCTTGCCTAGCCGCACGATCTTGCTCCCCAAACATCTCCTTGAGGTTGAACATCATATCATAGGCAGTGTCCATCGGCTCATGTTGGGTTTGGAGTACATTTGACATGGAAGCCAAAATATAACACCTAGCCATTTCATCAGCCTTTTTCCACTTCCGATATGTTCCTTTTTCCTCATCAGTCGAGGCAGCCGTGGGCTCAGCAGGGCACACTTCATGGAGTACAAACTTGTACTCCTCAGAAGTCAGGACAATGTCTAAATTTCTCTTCCAATCAATGTAATTGGGACCAGTGAGTTTATGTTCCTTGAGTATCACAGAAAGTGGATTCATAGCTACTCTCTAAACCTATAAGCACATATAAACAAACAATTAATTTAATGTCCGATATTATCTCCCTCAAATAATATCATTAAATTACTAATTACATCTAAAATCCCATCAGGTAAGGCAAGCCACGTGGTGTGGACGTTTACCCACCTAAATGATTTAGCAATTAGATTTTCTTTGGTCATACATCGATTATAGCGTAACTTCGTGGGGAAGAATACTATAACGCGTATCTTAGTGTAAACCATTACTCAGCACCAAAGTACATCGTTTGGAATTGCTACATCACCGCAAGCCACGTGGTGTGGACGTTTACGATAATTTCACAACTCTTCACAATTACTTATAACTGTCTACATCAATTAATCCAAAGTCCGTTAGTATAGCAAGCCACGTGGTGTGGACGTTTACTATACCAAGAGACTTTTATAATTGACTCCCAATTACAAGAACCATTCGATTTTTGCAAATCAAGACTCGGAGAATCATAAGTGAAACTCGAAGTTTCTAACCAGTGATTCACCATGCGAACGACCCTATCTCTCATAAATGAGGGAGCCGAGCAGACAATCGATCCATCTATCAAAGAATGGTACGAAGGTCTCTAATTTGTGTCATCCACATGACCAAGTGGCTTTGGCTCCATTCCACTCCCCGGGGTGAGAATGAGTCGACTTGAAGTCAGTTTCAGAAAGACAAATTAGGCATTGTTTGATAAACTTGATCAATGTTTCTTGTAAAAGGAATTCCAAGAATTCTCCTCCAATGACTCGTCTATACGAACTTCGAAAGTCCATAAGAGTCACCAAGAGAACAGCAATGGAGACCATGGGAATGTTTCCATCCCCTCTCCCACTTAGCTTTTTACAATAAAGGGATACGCTATCTAGTGCATAAAATAAACACATATAGCATGCATACAAGCAATAAAGCACATAGTATCACATAGTCAAAATAATGCTAGAAAATTATTTTCCCGACTATCATGGCTTTATTCCATCTTCATATGCTTCTTCTAGTCTTCAGTCTTCGTTCTTGAATGCTCCATGTGACGAGAATATTAATCCCAATATTTAAGTCTATTTATTTTCAATTAATCCAAAAGTTACTTAATTCGAAAATTAGGTCAATCGAATAAATCAAAAATAAAATTAAATATTATTAATATTTTTATTTATTTATTTTCCTATCTAATTCTATTAAATCTCTAGAATAATCTATCCAAGTAAAACTTGGAATATTCTAGAAGACTTCTATAATAGAATAAGGAAATAAAATAAATTAGGACTCTTCTACTTTCCAAGATTAATTAATTTCCATTACTATGAAAATTCCCATAAAATAGGAATAATCAATTAGGAAATAAATCAATCCTAAATTAACTTTTATTCCTTTCCAATTCTATTAAATCTCTAGGATCCTATTCCAAGTAGAACTCGGAATACTCTAGAAGACTTCCATAATAGAATAAAGAAATAAAATTAATTCCAATTAATTCTTTTCCTAATCCATGAGAATTCCCAAAAATAGGAAAACTCAAATAGGAAAACCGAATTAATTTAGGAAAGTTGGATCTTGGTAGGAGAACACGAGATCACGAGGACCCCGCGCCCCCCACCATCGATCGCCGGCTGGGGAGGAGTGCCGCCGCCACCTCAGCCCACGCGCCACCACCACCGGTGGCCGGCGTGGTCGAGGGTTCCCGCGGGCAGCCCCCCACGCCCCCTTCGATCGATCCTCATGGGATCGATCTCATGATCGATCCCCGGTCCTCCCTCTCATCATCTCCTTCGTCACACGAGTTCTCCGGCGGTCATCTCGGCATCGATCCAACGTAAATAAATTACAAGAAATAAATTTACAATTCCGGTATCGATTCTATACATGAAATCGACCCTATACATTTTCCGGAAAACATAGAACGTAATAATAAATCCTAAATTCGGTCAACCCCCGAATTTTTACTATTACAAACATTCAACCACACAAAACGAATCTCGACATGTCCGAGAGTTTAATAAACGAATAATCATGATAATTAATTAACACAATAATTAAATCCAACCATGATAGCCGGAAATCCCTGCAAGGTAGAACAATAATCGAACATATACATGAACACGAAACCAAACGCTCTGATACCATTTGTTGGGATTCGATGTCCCGGGCTATCAAAAATTA
The DNA here is from genome assembly GCA_954870475.1 of Euphrasia confusa. Classification (NCBI taxonomy): domain Eukaryota; kingdom Viridiplantae; phylum Streptophyta; class Magnoliopsida; order Lamiales; family Orobanchaceae; genus Euphrasia; species Euphrasia confusa. The sequence goes on from OX940954.1 coordinate 13,741,803, forward strand.
TGCGGAACCGATAACCCGACCGAAACCCTATCGCCGGAAGACCCGAACGCGAACCACCTCACGAGCCGGGGCCCGACCGAACGCCCAGCGAGGCCCGAAGGCCGCGTGCGCCAGCCGAACCCCCACGAGGGGCTCGCGATCGTCTTCGGACGATCGCTGGGGATGCACGAGGCATCCCCGGGGCTGCTCGTAGCAGCCCCGCAGCGAGTCGGGTGACTCGCTGCTCGCGAGGGCCAAGCCCCGCACGCATCCGCTGCGGGCGAACCCGCAGCACGTACGGGGTCGCTGCGGGTGACCCCGCAGCTTACCCGCGATCGATCCGAGGATCGATCGCACCCCTCGGCTCCAGCCGAGGGTCCCTCGCGCCACGCACCTCCGACGAGGGTGGCCGGGATCCGCCGCGGCACCAGCCCGCGGCATCCCGACGATCGACGAGGGTCGATCGTCCGTCCCCTCTTGTCGTGCGTCGCGGCGGTCCGAACCCTAGGGTTCAACCGCCCCTTCGATCCTCGCCGGGGATCTTGAATCCCCGTCCCCGAGGTTCGTCGTTTACCCGGATCGTCTTGTTCATGTATACATCACAATTAAACGAACAAATAATCATAGAGGGGTTTTATGATTATGTACCTCGATTCGTTGTACGGAGAAACGAAATCAAACGTTGATGACCTTGCGATCTTCCTACGTATTCCTTGCACCTCGTCCGAACGTCGTGTGGGCGACGATCTATCGAACTCCTATGGATCTCCTTCACTCTTCAAGACTTTATGATTGGCGTAGGTTAAGTTGTGAATTGTGAAGACCATGTAGTGCTTTTATAGGCTACGTAGGGGATCAAAAGGAGGTGGAATATTGGGCTTCTAATATTGAAGATTAAATTGAGCCCAGCCCAAATCTATTAATCCTTATCAATATTAATTAATTTATTTTCCACTATATAAATTAATTGCACTCCCAATATTAAACCATATTATATCAAATAATATTTCTCCGGTAGTATTATTTATTCCGTGTATTTAAGATTTAAATATCCATGAATAAATTTATTTATTGCTCAATAAATTATATTCATCTCTTGTATCCGAGACTAGTACCATTCAACCTTAATTATTGTGCGGAACAAATCCACTCATGAGGTTTACACAATAATTCCTTATGAACTCATCTCGGGGATATTATCAACCCTTCCGGGATACACTTTCCCGTCAAGTATTCACGGCATGTCATATATAAAATATAGCGACCCAATTTTATCGGTAATTAACCCAATAATTAAATCGGTTAATTCCTTTGGAAAATCAAAGCCTCTAATATTAAATATACACACCCGCAATAATATCGGGGATTAAGAATAAAATACTCTGAGATTTAAATTGATTATCCAAGACAATCCTAATCAATAAATCTCAAGCGATCCGCCCAATACACCAAGTGTACAAGTGTGATAAAATAATTAAGATAAATTATTTTCTCCCTCACACAACGACTATACCGATGGATTGGTCCGGGTCCATCTAGGTCGTGAGCATCTGTTTGATTAAATACGAGTAACCGATAGTATGATCTTCTGTGTGCCCATGCACACCATACTAACTACAACGTATGAAATCCAGGACTATAATTTTGCATAATTAATTAATAATAATTAAATGCAAATAATTTTTTATTAATTAAATAGGTTAAATGCTATGACCGGGAGTTTACCGATACTTAAATCTAGACATTAAGAACACAACTCCAACAACGACGACGGATGCTTGTCGTGGAGCAAACGCGCTGCCAAAATGAAATTTGTATTTAGCCAGTACCCCAATCACTACAAAAAAGTAGATAATGGTAAGTACGTGGGGTCGGTCCCACGAGGAGGCAATTGCAATAAGTGATCTCGGCTAGCCCAAGGGTTGTCACGTTTTAAAAAAGGTTTTGATTGGTTGCTGTGGGCACAGCGGTTTTAATAAAGCTACCAAACTCAAACAATTAAATATAAACTCACTATGACTAAACTGAACAGACAGAAAATATACTAAACACTATGACCAAACTGAACAGATAACTAAAATAACGAAAATTAAATAATGGAAAACAAGCATCTGGGCATACAGCGTCTCTCAGGGTCATCCGGGCAAACTACCGGTCATCGGCACTAAGGATTTCTACCAGCGGTTTGTCAGCAGTTATAGGGTGCAAAAACAAAAGTGGTCCTATTGCGTCACGCCCAGCAATTGCCCCACCCCTTATCTATCCTTACTGTGTAAAGAGAAGGCAAGCTAACACTATGCCTAAACCCCTGGATCTGAACAATTCGATAACCTATGCGACCAAACATGGATCTAGTTTGCCCAAACCCGCATTACCCTCTAGACAGACCCGCTCGGCCAATAGCATGCTCGAAACATACGACCGCATCTCCTGCAAGTTCTAGTGCTATGCCCGCAACAATACTACAAGGTACATCTATGCGGTTTGCCAATCACCAGTATCCCAGTTTGTAAAGGTTCACTAGTGGTCGTCCTAGTTTGCCCAAACTCCCTAGAAATAAACCTCAACCAAATTTGCCTCGGGAACAAACGCCCAACCGGCTACTCTAGCCCTATCAGCCTCTCGGTCTCACTTAGCCCAAAATCCCCCTCGGTTTGCCTTTGCCCAGACACAGATTACTAGCTATGCATAATCAAATCGAAAATAAATAAAATAGAAACAGAATAAAACATGCTGAAATTGAATCTTGAATTAAAGTACTGAATGTCTAGAACATAAAGAAATTAATTGACGAAATTAAAAACATTAAATCGAAACGAATTCGCCCTGCTATGCCCGAAGGCCCATAACCGGCGAGAACTCGACTCCTTCTTCTTCAGCCCATCAATGGCGTTTTTCTGAATTTTTGGGTGTTTATTTCGTCCCTCTTGTTGGAATTCGATATCCCGGGCTATTAAAATTTGCGGAAACCAATAACCCGATCAAACCCTTCGCCGGAGATCACGTGAACGCCGACTCATCCGCCGGAGTCCAGCCTTTGGAGACCACGTACCCGAAGGCACGCGGCCCGCCCCCAGCCGAACCCCCGCGAGACGGGGTTCACGCGATCGAAGATCGCGTTCGATTTTCGCGATCGATGGGGCTGCCCAGCAGCCCCCGCGGCGAGTCCGGCGACTCACCGCCGCATAGGAGGTCGGCCCGCCTCCAGCTGGGCCGTCGCGGGGCCCAGCCCACTGCCGGCGATCGATCCTTGGATCGATCGCACCCCCGGCGTCCAGCCGGGGTTCGCTCCATGCGCGCACGCCGAAACCCTAGGCGGCGATCGCCGTGGTCCGGCGATCCTAGATCGCCACCACGCGTTCGTCGTCTAATCCGGGGTTCGAACTTTTGGATCTTTGTTCTTCGATAATTGTTTCAATAAAACAAGAATTAAATAGCAATTATTTAATTCACCTTTCGATTCGTTGTGCGGAGAAACGAGATCTTATGATGACCTTGAGATCTTCCCACGTATTCCTTGCACTAGCCCGGACGTCGTGTGGGCGACGATCTACCGAACTCCATGGATCCTCCTCTCTACTTTCTCTCTCTAGAATTGTGATCTTCAAGTTATGAGAATAGAGAAGACCATGTAGTGCTTTTATAGGCTACGTAGGGGATCTAAAGGAGGTGGAATATTGGGCTTCCAATATTGAAGATTAAATTGAGCCCAATGCTCAAGTCCATTAATCCTTATCAATATTAATTAATTCTATTTTCCACTATATAAAATTAATTGCACTCCCAATATTAAACCATATTATATCAAATAATATTTCTCCGATAGTATTATTTATTCCGTGTATTTAAGATATAAATATCCATGAATAAAATTAATTTATTGCTAATTAATTTATTCATCTCTTATATCCGAGACTAGTACCATTCAACCTTAATTATTATGCGGAACGAATCCACCTGCAGGGTTTACATAATAATTCCTTATGAACTCATCTCGGGGATATTATCAACCCTTACGGGATACACTTTCCCGTCAAGTATTCACGGCATGTCATATATAAAATATAGTGACCCAACTTAACCGGTAATTAACCCAATAATTAAATCGGTTAATTCCTTTGGTAAATCAAAGTCACTTATATTAAATATACACACCCGCAATAATATCGGGGATTAAGAATAAAATACACTGAGACTCGAATCGATTATCGCCGGCAATCCTAATCGATGAATCTCAACGATCCGCTCAATACACCAAGTGTACAAGTGTGATAAAATAATTAAGACAAATTATTTTCTCTCTCACACAACGACTATACCGATGGATTGGTCCGTGTCCATCTAGGTCGTGAGCAACTGTTCGATTAAATACGAGTAACCGATAGTATGATCTTCTGTGTGGGCCCGACACACCATACTAACTACAACGTATAAAATTCAGGACTATAATTTGCATATATTTAATTATAAATAATTAAATGCAAATAATTGTTTATTTAGTTAAATAGATTAGTGGCAATGGATCGTGAGTTTCCGTTACTTAAATCTAGACATTAAGTACACAACTCCAACAATCTCCCACTTGAACTAAGGTCTAGTCATTTCTTCCAAACTCCCGACTCCCATACTCATCACGTGCTTAAGTTGTACTTCCAAGAAGTACTATGTGAATGAGCACTCTAGGTTGCCGCTCTGAAGTTATCTTGGTGACTACAGCGTCGTCTCCCTCGACGATGACTCGTATCAGGTGGTACTTGCACTATGTGTTATCTTACACTTATGGACTTGTGATTTCTTACCATTTGCCATTGCACCGCTATACACATAGCCTTTGGCAAATTAAGAATCACCTCTAAGTCCTAGAGATTATCCCGGAGTTATACCAAAACTTCCGCTGCCTCTGAGGCCGCTATTTGGTTACCCATGGCAGAGTCCGAAAAGCATCGTGCTTATCACTCTTTCATGTTAAAACTCCTTCTCCTTCAATAGTGAAACACATAGCCTGATATCGACTTACACCGGTCCTCATTCGATTAGAAATCTAAGAGATTGTAATCCAAAGGAAATGTTCGTCTGCTTCGTAGTCTAGAACAGTACTTCGAAAGTACTTTTACAGCAGTCGAATATTCCTTTCCAGGATTACCTTGATATCCTCCCACTATGCTAACCGCATAGCCGATATCAGGTTCTCGTTTTCAACAATGCATTTATTAAGCTTTCCACACTCAAAGTGTAGGAATCTGCTTTCATTGCTTCTATCTCCTTTTGTGTTTTAAAACACATATCCTTAGATAGATGCATTCCGTCTCTGAAAGGTAACGAACCTTTCTCGGAATCTTGCATGTTAAAACGAACCATAATCGTACAAGATATCTAGAGAAGTACAATGTTCTTTTCTTGAGATCCTAGATCTTAAGAACATGCTCTAACTTCTTCTTTATCTCATATATCGATTTTTCTAGACAACCATCATTTTATGTCTGACAACATCTTTACATTGTTACCAATGATAAAATGTTATCTACATAAAACCTCCGAGAAACACCACCTTGTTTCCATCACGTTTCCCATACACACGATTCGTCAATGCCTTTTGATGAATCCATCAAATGGACTATCTCATCAATTCGCAAGTTCCTCGATCTCTAGCTTCGTTTCAATCCATCAATGGATTAACTAAGCTTGTACTCTAAATGATCTTGCCTCTTAGCAATAATCCTTATTGCTTTCCAAGAAGGCACATTTAGATCTAGTACCGCCTCTATGTAGGTCCAGGGATTGATTTCATGTATACTAGGTCCAGAGTTCGAAACTCTCCTAGTCTTATGAATATCTCCGGTTGTCAAACAACCTCCCACTACAACGGCATTCCGGTGTATAAACAGTAATAACAGTAGGTGCAGTTAGTGGTGTACCGCTACTCGGTTTGGCTGGCTTCCAGTCATTATCGTTTTCTCTCTTTTCAGAAGTATCACGTCATTTTGGGCTTGTGGTTCATCTAATAGTCTTCCTCTAAGAACCGGGCGTTAGAACTTATAACGTCCTTCTGGTTCATAGTACTATCGAACACACATCTTTTGTTCTTCTAGGATATTCTACAATCACATGCGTCGTTGTTTCCAGACATATCCATAGAACATAGGTAGTTCCGTATAACTCATCTTTTACTATCTCTATAAGAGTTCCATTTCTTGTTTGCGACACACCATTTCTACACAACAGTGTATGGTGTAGTCATTTGGGATCAAATCCCAATCTCTGATTAGTATGCCATGCATTCCTCAGACAGGTACTTGCCTCCGCGATCAATCGCAGGCTACAAATGGATATACCTTGATGGTTCTCCACAATTGCTTAGTGTCCATTGACTTGTCAAAACACTTGCTTTTGTGGCACATCAGGTATTCTAATCCATTTCTCGAGTAATCATCAAATGAAGTACTCGTACCTTATTGTCTGAGTAGACATAGGTCTGCATACATCAGAGTCAATCAATTCTTATACTTGTCCGGATCTTACATCTTATATCCATAAAGGATTGCTTAGTCATATTATCTTCCAAATTAGATTCTTAGGTCGGAAGGTCCACTCCTTCAACTTAATTGATCAAATAATCAATTTTCGACCTTTGAACTTCTTATTTGAATAAATATGACTTAGCATAAGATTCCACAAGTATAAATGATTTAATAAAGAAATCTCTTATTAGTAAAACGAGTTATATAAAACGGTTCGTTGCATCGTGGTGGACTTGGGATTCATCATTTATATATTGCTAGCTAATGTACCAGAATAGATAATATCATTATTTCTTCTTATAACCATCAAATGATTAAAAGAAATAAAATATCCATTCATTAGAAATCCAGAACAAAGTTCTTTCTAATATGAAAGGTACATAAAAGCAATAACTCAAAATGAAATCCTATAAAATGTCCTCCACTGCAAATGCTGCCTCCTCTACAGCATTGCCCACATAGACTACGATCTTTTTCTTTTCTAAGTCGTCAGGTTTCCTGGAACCTTTACATTTAAAATGCACATACCGTCAGTGGTTCCATATCTACACACCAGGTTCCGGTAGATAATACCACTGACTATGTTTTACGACTAAAGAAAATTTCGTACTTTCTTTGAGAGGATAATCAGACTTCCAGTACCCAGACTGTTTGCATCGAGAACTCTTGCATCTTGGCTTTCTCGTCTCATCTCGTAGTTCAAGTAATCTTAGAACCACTGGGTTTCTTTGCTTTCTTTTCCTTTTCCCGATTCATGCCTTTAGGTTCGAAACCTTTGGCATTGGCTACAAGAGCTTGCGATCTCCGTCTCAACTCGTCTAAAAGGTCAATCATCTCAAAAACGTGTTTAAGCGTTTCCTCGAAGCGACTGGCCTTTATGAGTATCCTCATCGCTTCTTGTCTAGCCGCCTATGTCAATAGGCTCGGAAGGACAAAGCTCATTGAGTACAACCTTGTACTCTTCAACAGTTTGGGTAATGTCTAGATCTCTATTCCAATCATTACATTTAGGAACCAGTGAGTTTAAAATCCTTACGTATCACAGAAAGTGGGTTCAAAGCCATTTCCTAATCTATGAGCACATATAACAACAAACAATCGATTTAATCTCCGATATTATCTCCCTCAAATAATATCATTAAACCACTAATCACCTCTAAAATCCCATCAGATATGGCAAGCCACGTTCGTGTGGACGTTTACCTATCCAAATGATTTAGTAATTAGATTTGCTTCGGTCGTACATCAATTATAGCGTTACTTCGTTGGGAAGAATACTATAAAGCGTACCTAAGTGTAAACCATTACTCAGTATCCAAGAAGATTGTTTGGGACACGTATATTCACCGCAAGCCACGTTCGTGTGGACGTTTACGTTAACATACGCTCCTTTATTCCCTTCTATAACTGTCTACATCAATCGTTCCAAAATCCCATTCAATGTAGCAAGCCACGTTCGTGTGGACGTTTACTACACCAAAAGACTTTTACAATTGACTCCCAATTACTTGAATCATTTAATCTTGTAAATCAAGACGCGGAGAATCATAAGTGAAACTCAAAGTTTCTAACCAGTGATTCACCATGCGAACGACCCTATCTCTCATAAATGAGGGAGCCGAGCAGACAATCGATCCACCTTCAAATAGATGGTACGACTGCCTCTAAATTGTGTCCTCGACATGACCAAGTGGCTTTGGCTCCATTCCACTCCCCGGGGTGAGAATGAGTCGACTTGAAGTCAGTTTTGGAAAGACAAATTAGGCATTGTTTGATAGACTTAATCAATGTTTCTCGTAAGAGGAATTACAAGAATTCTCCTCCAATGACTTATCTATACGAACTTCAAAAGTCCATAAAAGTCACCAAGAGAACAGCAATGGAGACCATGGATATGTTTCCATACCCTCTCCCACTTAGCTTTTTATAACAAAGGGATACGCTATCTAATGCATAATTAAATACACATAAGCATAATAACAAACATACATTTCATGCAAGTACGTTCACAAATAATCAAATAATTACTCAAGTAAAATTATTTCTCGACTATTCGTACCTTGATGAATTCCAGCATGCTTGTCTTGAGCCTCCATTCTACGTCTTGAATACTTTGCCGAGCGACGGAAAAATTCTTTGATTCTCATATTTAATTTATTTTAAATAAAATCCAAAATTCCAATTCAAAATAAATTTGAATCAATCTAATGATTTTAAATAAAATACTCCAATTAAATAAAATCAATTCCATTGATTTCCATATTTAATTCTATTTTAAATAAAATCCAAGATTTTCCAATCCAAAATAAATTTTGAATTAATGATTTTAAATAATATACTTAAATTAAATAAAATCAATATTATTAAAATCCATTGATCTTCATATTTAATTCTATTCTAAATAAAATCCAAGATTTTCCAATCCAAAATAAATTTTGAATTAATCTAATGATTTTAAATAAAATACTTAAATTAAATAAAATCAATATTTTAATAATTTCTCAATCCTATTTAGATTAGATCTCAAGAATCCTAATCAAAATCGAATTTTGATTCTTCTTAATACTTCTAATCCAAGTGGGTATATGATATCTAGAGAAACTAGGATTTTTTTTCCTAATTTAACTCTCCATCTAATTCCATTATTTAATTCCATAATTAAGAAATCTAATCCAAATAGAATTTGAATTAATTCCAAAATTAAATTAAATAATATTAGAAAGATTAAATTATTTTCGGAAAGATCGGATTTACCGGGACGAACCGAAACGAATTCCGGTCATCCCAATCGAACCATTCGAGCCCGGCCATGCACATGCATATGCACCATCAATCAAAGCTCATGCAAGCCTTAAAAAAAAAATGCAATCCACTCACGTGCATGCTCTCAATTAATTACAGGAGAGAATTAATTCAATAGCTCATGTATTGATCAGCGCACTCACCTTCAAAGAAGCAGCGCGTGAAATAAAAGATCGTCTTCTTCGGTGAGTCTGTGCACGAGTCCGGTCGATTTCCGGCATGGCGTCTCCTCCAACGACACACGCCATCAACCTCGTCACAGCCCAAGCACGAGCAGCCCGCGATCAAGCCGAACGTACTACGCCGTTCGATCGATCGCGCCTTCGCCGGAACGAGCAGCTGCAACACGTCGGACTTCCGTCGAATTCCGGCGAACCATCCCACGATGGTGAACGCCAAGTCGACGAGCCCATGTGCCCAGCCGCCGCCTCCCAGCAGCCCGCGTCTCCAGCCGTCAAAAACGCGAAGCGGTCCGCGATGCCGCAACCCTCGAACGTAGCCGCCGGCTGCCGGCATGCCCAGCCACGTTTAGGTCGCGCCCAGCAGCCCGCACAGCCCGTGCTTCCAGCCGCCTCCCCGGCAGCCCGCACCGAGCGCACGTTCGATCTCTCCGGTTCGATTATTCCGAAAACCCTCGATTTTTAATATTCAATTTTTCCGACATACACAATTCATACAAGAGAGAAAACATAGACGTAGAACAATATATATAGCACAATAATTTAATAAAATTAAATTAATCTATGGCCATATACAACGAGAATCGATCATCGAAACAATTAACGAAAAAGGTAACCGTACGCTCTGATACCAATTGTTGGAATTCGATATCCCGGGCTATTAAAATTTGCGGAAACCAATAACCCGATCAAACCCTTCGCCGGAGATCACGTGAACGCCGACTCATCCGCCGGAGTCCAGCCTTTGGAGACCACGTACCCGAAGGCACGCGGCCCGCCCCCAGCCGAACCCCCGCGAGACGGGGTTCACGCGATCGAAGATCGCGTTCGATCTTCGCGATCGATGGGGCTGCCCAGCAGCCCCCGCGGAGACTCCGGCGACTCGCCGCCGCATAGGAGGTCGGCCCGCCTCCAGCTGGGCCGTCGCGGGGCCCAGCCCGCTGCCTGCGATCGATCCTTGGATCGATCGCACCCCCGGCGTCCAGCCGGGGTTCGCTCCATGCGCGCACGCCGAAACCCTAGGCGGCGATCGTCGTGGTCCGGCGATCCTAGATCGCCACCACGCGTTCGTCGTCTAATCCGGGGTTCGAACTTTTGGATCTTTGTTCTTCGATAATTGTTTCAATAAAACAAGAATTAAATAGCAATTATTTAATTCACCTTTCGATTCGTTGTGCGGAGAAACGAGATCTTATGATGACCTTGAGATCTTCCCACGTATTCCTTGCACTAGCCCGGACGTCGTGTGGGCGACGATCTACCGAACTCCATGGATCCTCCTCTCTACTTTCTCTCTCTAGAATTGTGATCTTCAAGTTATGAGAATAGAGAAGACCATGTAGTGCTTTTATAGGCTACGTAGGGGATCTAAAGGAGGTGGAATATTGGGCTTCCAATATTGAAGATTAAATTGAGCCCAATGCTCAAGTCCATTAATCCTTATCAATATTAATTAATTCTATTTTCCACTATATAAAATTAATTGCACTCCCAATATTAAACCATATTATATCAAATAATATTTCTCAGGTAGTATTATTTATTCCGTGTAATTAAGATATAAATATCCATGAATAAAATTAATTTATTGCTAATTAATTTATTCATCTCTTATATCCGAGACTAGTACCATTCAACCTTAATTATTATGCGGAACGAGTCCACCTGCAGGGTTTACATAATAATTCCTTATGAACTCATCTCGGGGATATTATCAACCCTTACGGGATACACTTTCCCGTCAAGTATTCACGGCATGTCATATATAAAATATAGTGACCCAACTTAACCGGTAATTAACCCAATAATTAAATCGGTTAATTTCTTTGGTAAATCAAAGTCACTTATATTAAATATACACACCCGCAATAATATCGGGGATTAAGAATAAAATACACTGAGACTCGAATCGATTATCGCCGGCAATCCTAATCGATGAATCTCAACGATCCGCTCAATACACCAAGTGTACAAGTGTGATAAAATAATTAAGACAAATTATTTTCTCTCTCACACAACGACTATACCGATGGATTGGTCCGTGTCCATCTAGGTCGTGAGCAACTGTTCGATTAAATACGAGTAACCGATAGTATGATCTTCTGTGTGGGCCCGACACACCATACTAACTACAACGTATAAAATTCAGGACTATAATTTGCATATATTTAATTATAAATAATTAAATGCAAATAATTGTTTATTTAGTTAAATAGATTAGTGGCAATGGATCGTGAGTTTCCGTTACTTAAATCTAGACATTAAGTACACAACTCCAACACCTCTCTCTCTCTGGTGTGCTCCCGTGTGCCTCCTCTTGGGTTTTTCTGATCAGCGATTATATATGTGTGGTCTCTAGGGCATCAGATTTGTATTAATGGGCTGATGGGCATGGTGGGCTTGGGCCGTCTGGGCTTAGTCCGTCCAGAGTGTTCTTGCTGGAACTCTTGGCGGTCAAAGATTTTCCTGGTCTTTAGGGTCTCTTTCCTTATCAGCTGACCGGATAGAGATGTGGGGATAAGGCAGAATCCCCCAATTTTCGGACTTTGTTGCTCTGGTATGCTCGATACTCGCCGTTTGCCCAAACTGGGCGCCTTCTTCCCTTTGCCCAAAGAAGCGACTTTGCCCAAAGTGAAAACTTCAACTTCGACGTTTGATTCTTCTGCTTCGTGACTTTTCCCATAGTGGTGACTTTGCCTCCTTGGGTCAAACTGCTCAATTCACTTTGGCTCGGATCCCCGTGGTTGCCCAAAGTGGATGATTTTCTGGCCTCTTTTGCACAATACACCACCTACTACCTGTACACCTGCACACTCTGCCCAAACATCCTATTGTGCCCTCCCAGACACGTTACTGACTCAAACTGACTCAATAAAGGGTGTAAAAACGCTCTAAGATGAGCAAATAAAATGGCTCATCAGAACCGCACACACTTGGATACGCTTGTCCCCAAGCGTGGGCTCTGATTTTCCTGACTCAAGACCAAAGTGAAAATAGAAGTGAAAGAAATGAGGAGAAATAAAACAACAGACTTTAGCATGATCAGTACGGGGCATAGTACATACAGATAACACAAAATTCAAGTAAAGACAAAAATAAGTCAAGAGTCTGTTCAAGGTCTTTGGGTTCACTCCCTCACAGTGTCTCTCTCTTTTCAGTGTATGGGTTCAATGACACTCATTTCCTGCTGTGATTCCACTTTGCCTAAATTTGCCTTATTGCTAGTCTGAGTTTGTTTTAACTAGGCAGGGGGTTATCAAAGGGGCTTTTATTGGGTTGTAGTGTTGGACTCATATGGGTAGATTTTGGGAGTAGGCTCTATTTGGGCAGAGGGCTTTTTTGATGTTAGCCTTTTCTCTGCCACTTTGCCCCTTTCTTACGGGCCTTAGCACAACAACTTTTTATTCATTTTTTTTTTCCTTTTTTTTTTCTGATTTTTTTTTCTTTTTTTTTTTCTTTTTTTTTTCAACACTATGCCCTAACTCCCTATCTTCTCTCTGGCTGCCTATGTACTGTGGGCATAATACCAGATGGGTTCACAAAGAATATTTAATCAGGCTCAAAGGGCTAGCAAGGGGCAGTGTTATTTATTCAAGCAAAATGAAACAAGAAAATGCCCTAATCATTTAACAACCATACTCAGCAAAACTACTCATTTCAGCAAACAGGAAAAGAAAAGCATTGTTAGATATCACAGCATACTCTCAAAGAAAGAAATCATATATCAATGTTGGCTCAATTCTCACAGTTTGCCTAGAACAGTTCCATCATCCCTATTTCATGCATCTTAACTATAAAGTTTGAGTTACTGTATGTATGTTTGCCCAAAGTGATCACATAATCATGCTGACTCGATTAGAAACAGGGGTTTGCCCTTTCCCTTTCCCCCCTCACACACTTTGCCTTGGCAAAGTGTGCAAAAGTAATAAGATTGGTAGGGGCCACCCACGACCAGACTATGACTCTAAAAGTTGGCGCACCTGCCCCCTCACACACTTTGCCCTGGCAAAGTGTGTCAGCAGGGAGATCGACCTAGTCACAAGAGTCAAAGTGACTCGAGGTGACTTTCAGAAAATAAAAAAAAAATAAAATAAAAAAAACTAAAAACTACAACACTTGGGAGGGAACAATTAGGAGGTGGAGTCAGATGAGTACCTAAATCCAGTGTGGGCAAAGTGGACCATTAACTTGTTCAGCAGCTCCGCGAGACTTTTGTACATGTTTCCCTGTCGTCTTGGAACTTTGCCCGGAATCAGTAGCGTGAGCACATCTGCCCAGACCTTGACTTCGTTCCAGGGGTCATCCTTGCAACTTTAGGGTCTCATCCATCTTCTGGCATAATCTGCAGTTTGACCAAGTAGTCAGTATGTCCACACAGCTACCCTTTCACCCTCCTTGACCTGCACCTCAAAAACAAAGAAACTCTTTCCCCTTCTGGGATCAAACAAGTCGAAGTCCTCCATTCGATTTATTCAAAATAAAGTAAAATATTATACAAAAAGATACCAGGTTGCCTTCCGGTCAGCGCCTTAGTTATCGTCATGGGCATGACGGGATGGATGCTCACCATTCTTCATGGAGCGAGGTTTAAGCTTCTCCTCGTTGTGCCCATAAGAAGCCTTCAGATACTTAAGTAGATCTGAAAAGTTGTTCATCATCCATCCTTGTAAAGTATCAGGAGCTTTGCCCAAACTAAATGGTATTCGCATGTTGGTGGTGGGCGTCTTCCTCTTGTCTTCTGGATGTTGGGCAAACGACTCATGGGCTTTCCTTTCTGAACTTTCGCTAGACTCATCACTGCTGCTCTCGGAGATCTTATTCACTTGTCCCAGGTAGAGATATTTGATAAGTTTGTGTAACTTCTTCAATTCTTCATCGTGTGCTTGCTCAAAGGGCGGCACCAATCTCTCCTCTGGGACAAATTTATTACTTGGGCTCGTGGGGATGAAAGTATTAGATGGTTCTAGGATTCCAATATGTAGTACCACCTCCATTCTCTCTTCCATTTCGTTATCTTTGGCAAACTGTTCAACATTCGCCACTTTGCCCAAACCGGTTGCTATGTTTTTACATGCTTCTCTGCCCAGACTATCAGGTGTGCCCAAATGTGTGTTTTGTGATTTATTGACCTTCGCTAACCTTCCTGGAAATGGAGGTTTGATCACTATATTTTGTGGTTTGGGCTTTGACTCCTTGATTTGGGCAGACTTGTCTTCACGCTTGAAAAGTCTCTTTAGGGCTTCAAATTCTACCATGTCTCGGTTTGGTCTCTTTCCCTTCTCTGGAAGTATGTCTTCATTCTTCGTTTGGACGGTACTTTGTTGTGCCTCTTGGGCAGATTGGTCCTCTTGGGCAGATTGCACCTCTTGGGCAGACTGCTCTTCAATTTTCTCTTCCAATCTTGCCACAGTTTGGGTAAGCTGTGATATTTGGGCATTAAGATTCTTAAATCCTTCCGCCATCTCTTTCTTGAACTTTTCGGTCTCTTGTTGAGCTTTTATGTTCTCTTGGTGAGATTTCATGTTCTCCATCATGACACGGTTCACAAGCTCGGCTAGAGACGACTCTTCACTTTCATCATATTGTTGGGGTTCAAAGTATTGTTGATCGCGCTCTTGGCCTCCCTCTTGACAGTTGTCTTGCCCATACCAAAAATTCTCTTGATATCTGATTTTTGGTATGCTGGTATGGGCATACGGGTCATAGTAATCCGTTCTGCTTTGCCCAAAGCTGTTAAGTTCACCTCTATCGTCTGCCTTGAGTGGTCCGGTGACCATATGCTCCATGAATTTCTCAATGGTGTTGCAAAGCTGATCGATTTTATTATCAGTTGCTATGGGTATAGCAACTGTCTGTTTGGGCAATTCTTACTCATCTTCGCGGGATGCTTCAGCCAACTCTTTGAATATTTTGAACACCTCTCTTGCACTTTTATTCAGAATAGAACCCCCGCATGCTGCACGAATTATCATCCTCTCTTGTCCACTTAGTCCGGATACGAAGTATTGGACCAATTCATGATCTGGAATCTGGTGGTATGGGCATAGCGCTAGAATTTCTTTGAATCGAACCCAATAGTCATGGAACGATTCTCCGGCGCCCATTTTGATGTTGTAAATTCTCTTCTTCATTTGCAAGATTCGAGACATGGGGAAGTACTTCTTCAAGAATTGATGCTGCAATTCTTGCCATGTTGTAATTTCGCCTCTGGGCAAACTGTAAAGCCAATCTCTTGCCCCATCAGCAAGGGAGAAGGGAAAGGCTAACAGTCGAATGTATTCTGCCAGTGTGCCCATAGCACGTATAGTACCACATGCCATCTCAAAATCTTGCAAATGTCGTTGAGGGTCCTCCCAAGGTATATCACTGAATCTGGGCAAGATCTGAATAAAACTCTCCTTCATCTCCCAATCTGCAGTGATTCTGGGCAAAGTGATGCCCAGGGGTCCGAAGCTCAAATCGGTGGGGAACATCATTTCCCTCAAGGTCTGGACTACTGGTGGGTCGTACTGGTCACCCATCTCTCTTCTCTAGTCAAAAGGGTACTACCCTCTTGCTCTTCTTTGGACTGCACGTGCTCTTTGCCCTGCTCCTCTCGTTCTGCCCTCCTTTGCCCTGTACGGTCAAGCTGGAGAAAAAACAAAAATCACAGGTCAAATAGCACAGAAGACTTACTGCTGGAATATTGCCTCCCCGGCAACGGTGCCAATTTTGACGACGACGGATGCTTGTCGTGGAGTAAACGCGCTGCCAAAATGAAATTTGTATTTAGCCAGTACCCCAATCACTACAAAAGAGTAGATAATGGTAAGTACGTGGGGTCGGTCCCACGAGGAGGCAATTGCAATAAGTGATCTTGGCTAGCCCAAGGGTTGTCACGTTTTAAAAAAGGTTTTGATTGGTTGCTGTGGGCACAGCGGTTTTAATCAAGCCACCAAACTCAAACAATTAAATATAAACTCACTATGACTAAACTGAACAGACAGAAAATATACTAAACACTATGACCAAACTGAACAGATAACTAAAATAACGAAAATTAAATAATGGAAAACAAGCATCTGGGCATACAGCGTCTCTCAGGGTCATCCGGGCAAACTACCGGTCATCGGCACTAAGAATTTCTACCAGCGGTTTGTCAGCAGTTATAGGGTGCAAAAACAAAAGTGGTCCTATTGCGTCACGCCCAGCAATTGCCCCACCCCATATCTATCCTTACTGTGTAAAGAGAAGGCAAGCTAACACTATGCCTAAACCCCTGGATCTGAACAATTCGATAACATATGCGACCAAACATGGATATAGTTTGCCCAAACCCGCATTACCCTCTAGACAAACCCGCTCGGCCAATAGCATGCTCGAAACATACGACCGCATCTCCTGCAAGTTCTAGTGCTATGCCCGCAACAATACTACAAGGTACATCTATGCGGTTTGCCAATCACCAGTATCCCAGTTTGT
Organism: Euphrasia confusa; assembly: GCA_954870475.1. NCBI lineage: Eukaryota > Viridiplantae > Streptophyta > Magnoliopsida > Lamiales > Orobanchaceae > Euphrasia > Euphrasia confusa. The sequence goes on from OX940954.1 coordinate 13,758,742, forward strand.
AAAGGTTCACTAGTGGTCGTCCTAGTTTGCCCAAACTCCCCAGAAATAAACCTCAACCAACTTTGCCTCGGGAACAAACGCCCAACCGGCTACTCTAGCCCTATCAGCCTCTCGGTCTCACTTAGCCCCAAATCCCCCTCGGTCTGCCTTTGCCCAGACACAGATTACTAGCTATGCATAATCAAATCGAAAATAAATAAAATAGAAACAGAATAAAACATGCTGAAATTGAATCTTGAATTAAAGTACTGAATGTCTAGAACATAAAGAAATTAATTGACGAAATTAAAAACATTAAATCGAAACGAATTCGCCCTGCTATGCCCGAAGGCCCATAACCGGCGAGAACTCGACTCCTTCTTCTTCAGCCCATCAATGGCGTTTTTCTGAATTTTTGGGTGTTTATTTCGTCCCTATCTCTCTCTGGTGTGCTCCCGTGTGCCTCCTCTTGGGTTTTTCTGATCAGCGATTATATATGTGTGGTCTTTAGGGCATCAGATTTGTATTAATGGGCTGATGGGCCTGGTGGGCTTGGGCCGTCTGGGCGTAGTCCGTCCAGAGTGTTCTTGCTGGAACTCTTGGCGGTCAAAGATTTTCCTGGTCTTTAGGGTCTCTTTCCTTATCAGCTGACCGGATAGAGATGTGGGGATAAGGCAGAATCCCCCAATTTTTGGACTTTGTTGCTCTGGTATGCTCGATACTCGCCGTTTGCCCAAACTGGGCGCCTTCTTCCCTTTGCCCAAAGAAGCGACTTTGCCCAAAGTGAAAACTTCAACTTCGACGTTTGATTCTTCTGCTTCGTGACTTTGCCCATAGTGGTGACTTTGCCTCCTTGGGTCAAACTGCTCAGTTCACTTTGGCTCGGATCCCCGTGGTTGCCCAAAGTGGATGATTTTCTGGCCTCTTTTGCACAATACACCACCTACTACCTGTACACCTGCACACTCTGCCCAAACATCCTATTGTGCCCTCCCAGACACGTTACTGACTCAAACTGACTCAATAAAGGGTGTAAAAACGCTCTAAGATGAGCAAATAAAATGGCTCATCAACGTGCACGATCCACGACAGTGTTTTATTTCACGGTGTATGTGTACTTACGGTCTTGTACGAGCACGATCCACGACAGTGTTTTATTTCACGGTGTATGTGTACTTACGGTCTTGTACGAGCACGATCCACGTGGAAAAACATATTCACCATATGTCCAAGGTCGTGTGTAATGTACACCGTGGTAAAACACCGTTTTGTATGTTCACGGTGAATTTACACCATGATATTCTATGGGTTTTTTTCTTACGGTGTAATTTCACCGTGTCGTTATATTTCTCATTTTTTATCCTTTAATTCTTATTTATTTATTTCATATTTCAGTCTGGATTTGAATGGAAGAGACCAACCAATCTGCAGTCGGTCACTTTAAGCCTCAATTTGTATACTCGCTACGAAATTCCGGAACTGATCACAGAGACAATAAAAGATATCGGGGGTGATGCCGTCGCAGTTCGCGATTTTTTTGCGCTGCCTTACATGAAAAGTGTTCTGGGAATAAGATTTACTGCCAAATTAAGCACTAATTTTTTGCACCACCTAGTATGTCGAGAGTTGTCAGGTCCGTCAATACCGGAGAAGGAGCATTGGTTCTACGTCGGTGGTAAGACTGCGAAACTCACACCCGCCGCTTATGCCATTGTAACGGGACTGAATTTCGGCATCTACGATGAATTTGACATCCATGCCACACCCCAGTCTGCTCCAGGTAGCTTAAATAAGCGACTATTCGGTGGGAAGCGTGTAAGAAGCAATGATCTACGCAAGTTATTTGCGGCCAAACAACTCTTCGATGGGGAACAACCTGCCTCGTTGGAGGATTACATTAAAGTCGCCAATCTCATCGTCTACTATTCCTTCTTTCTTTGTCGATCCGCTGAAATGTATGTCGAGGACTGGGCATGGGCATTAGTGGATGAGCCGGAAAAGTGGCAGAGTTTTCCATGGGGCGCTTATTCCTACCAGGCTCTGAGCTACTACCTCGAAACAACAGCGATGGACCCTGAATTAGCAGAAAAAACTTCGTACCACGTCTATGGCCCCAGTTGGGCTTTTATAATTTGGATGTTCGAGTCCGTTCCGGATATCGGTCAGTTATGTGGTTAACGTGATCCGAATATGAAAGTGCCACGTTGTTTGATGTGGAGTACATCTACAACAAAGACTGATTGCGATGATCTTTTCTTCCAAGGAGAGGTACGTAACCATCTACTCCTACTTATATTTTGCTAGTAATAGTATTTGTTTCACGCGGTGGAATATTAATAATCTGTGTTGATAAGTTTCAGATTGAAGTTGTTCATGAAACCTTGATTCCTACTGATGAAGAGAAAAATGAGCAGTGTTACCTTTCTGTACATGACAGACCATTTCATGTTGAGTACAATCGCCCAGTACGCAATGGCGGTAATGCAACCAAAGCCAAACAAAATCCGTAGACGAAGAAAACACAAACCAAGAAGCCTTCTTCGAAAAAGCGTGCTGCAGCCACGGATATTGAAATGCCCGTTTCTAGATCACGCAGACGACGTGCTTCTGAGCAGAGTACTCCTGATCCAAGTGGGCATGTGTGTTGTAGGCATGTGTGCTGTCGGCGTACACTTTGTTGCCCACATGAAGATGCTTCTAAGTTGGACAGACGACTGACTGGGCTTTTGAGGGCCAAATTGAGAGCCGATCATGAACGGATTTTGTCTGATGAAGGATTGATTGCAGATTTTGCTGGATATATCTTTGAGCGGATTAAAGGCATCACTCCACAACAACTTCATGAGAGCGCGTCTTTGCATGAGTCGCCGGGAGATCTGCGTCGACCTGTATCGCTGATCACATCAGACAATAATACAGCGAGTGAGGCTGCCGGAGAAGCCGACGTCCAAAATCAGACAGTTGCTGCCGGAGAAGTCGAAAACAACCACGTTCAACTGGAGCAAGATCCTGTTTCTGATTACGTGGAAGTCGTCCAACCCACTAGACCAAACATTGTTACTGATGAAGCCAACGACCAAACATTCACAGTCCCTGTTTCTGATATCGTTGAAGTCGGCCAAACCATTGATCCCAACGACTTAGTGATGTCTATTGTTGGACAAATTTTAGCAGATGAAGCCAGTGTCCTAGAACCGACAATCCCTGCCAGAGAAGTCAAAGAAAACATTGACCTATCGCCAACAGTTGATACCGGGATGGTAGCTGATGTGGCCAGTGTCGTCGCCTCGACAACCGCTGCAGTTGATCACTTGGCGGCGGTTGATCACGCAGAAAGTGTTCAATCAACTGCAATCACAGATGCGTGCGAAAATGTTGGTAGGCCAATTGTTTCTCCCCGTAGGCTGAGAACTCGTAAGCCTGAAGCGGCGAAAAATGCTCCCCAAACTCCCAATGAAGGACTTGAAGCCGTTGGAAAAGCATATCGGTCGTTTCTGAGACCATCCAAACGGACCAAATCTGTTGGAATTCGATATCCCGGGTTATTTAAATTTGCGGAAACCAATAACCCGATCAAACCCTTCGCCGGAGATCACATGAACACCACGTACGAGCCGGAGCACGAACCGAACGCACGACGCGGCCGAAGCCGCGCGCATGCCCAGCCCGAGCCCCCGCACGCGGGGTTCACGCGATCACCGATCGCACGCCGGCGATCGGTTGGGGTGGGGCTGCCCAGCAGCCCCCGCGGCGAGTCCGGCGACTCGCCGCCGCCTGGAGGGCCTCGCCTTCACGGCGAGGTTGGGCACGGCACCAGCCCGTGCCCAGCGATCGACCCCTTGCGGTCGATCGCACACCCTCGGCCCAGCCGAGGGTTCGGCCCCCCTTTGCCCCGTCGAACCCTAGGGGCGATCGCCCGTGGTCCGGTGGCTTCGCCACCACCACGCGATCGTCCTCTACTCCGGGTTCGATCTTCGGATCTTGTTCTACGGTATTCTCGATAAACCAAAATCGAATAAATCAAGGGCGTTTAGATTTTTACCTTTCGATTCGTTGTTCGGAGAAACGAAATCAAGATGACCTTTGAATCTTCCCACGTATTCCTTGCACTCCGTTCGAACGTCGGGTGGGCGACGATCTATCGAACTCCTATGGATCTCCTTCAACTCTCTAGAATATCAAGTATGATAATCTTGTCTTATGATTTATGAAGGCCATGTAGTGCTTTTATAGGCTACGTAGGGGATCTAAAGGAGGTGGAATATTGGGCTTCCAATATTGAAGATTAAATTGAGCCCACTGCTCAAGTCCATTAATCCTTATCAATATTAATTAAATTTATTTTTCACTATATAAATTTAATTGCACTCCCAATATTAAACCATATTATATCCAAATAATATTTCTCCGGTAGTATTATTTATTCCGTGTATTTAAGATATAAATATCCATGAATAAAATTTATTTATTGCTTAATAAATTTATTCATCTCTTTTATCCGAGACTACTACCACTCAACCTTATTTATTATGCGGAATTAAATCCACTCGCGAGGTTTACATAATAAATCCTTGTGAGCTCATCTCGGGGATATTATCAACCCTTCCGGGATACACTGTCCCGTCAAGAATTCACGGCATGCCATATATAAAATATAGTGACCCAACTTAACCGGTAATTGACCCAATAATTAAACCGGTCAATTCCTTTGGAAAATCAAAGTCACTTATACTAAATATACACACCCGCAATTGTATCGGGGATTAAGAATAAAATACACTGAGTCTCAAATCAATTATCGCCGAGCAAACCTAATTGATGAGTCTCAATCGATCCGCTCAATACACCAAGTGTACAAGTGTGATAAAATAATTAAGATAAATTATTTTCTCTCTCACACAACGACTATACCGATGGATTGGTCCGTGTCCATCTAGGTCGTGAGCATCTGTTCGATTAAATACGAGTAACCGATAGTATGATCTTCTGTGTGCCCATGCAACACCATACTAACTACAACGTATAAAATCCAGGACTATAATTTGCATATATTTAATTAACAATAATTAAAAGCAAATGAATGTTTGTATTTAATAGGTAAATGAAAGTGTACAAGGAGTTCATAATACTCAAATCTAGACATTAAGTATACTACTCCTAACAAAATCTTCTGTCGATTGTGTAAATTTTCGTGGCACGCAAATTACCGTGAAACGGAAAATATTTCTTGACATTGAAAACGTGAATTGGGACTTCCACGGGGAGGTAACCATTGTAAATTTAAGGTATATAGTAGTATAATTCAGAAATAAAGTTTATATACTTACCAACTAGTATTTTTATATCAGGTGATGACTACCTTCTGCAGTTACGTGGAGTTAAAAATGGAAAAGGAAAAGTGGCCTCAGGAATCCTTCGTAATTTTACCCCCAAACTATTTTGTAAGTTTTCACAGACTCCGTTGTATGAACTCAATAAAATCTAGCTCACTTATGACCTTATATATTTTCGTTGCACTTTTTCAGTTTTGCTTCAAACATGCTTACAGCTCATTGAACAATCCAAATTGGGAACTCCCAGTCAGTTTATATGACGATGTGGAATGGTTCAGATTTTCCCACGTAAGTACTACAATCATATACCCTAAATCACAAACTCTGAACACTAATTAAGCACTCATGATATCGTTTACTTATTTTATGTGAAGGTCGTCATGGTTTGTCATCTTCCGGGACATTGGGTCGTAGTTCGAATTTGTTTTGATGATTGGACTGTCGAGCTGTATGACTCGTTAGCTCATAACTATGAGCCTGGTGTGAACCCTCGCTGATGGAGTTATATTCTAAATTTCTAGTTTAGTGACAATATGGAACTCCTTATCTGTGTTTTACATTATCTATTAATCAAACTGTCGGCATTTTTATCGATCATGTATATGAATGCAATAGTCCTAGATATATACGTTGTAGACAGTATGGCGTGAGGAGACACGCGGAAGATCATACTGTCGGTTACTCGTATACTATCGAACAGAAGCTCACGACTTAGATGGACAGGGACAATCCATCGGTACGTCGTAGTGTGACTGGGTAATAGTTGGTCTTGACTATTATGTTACACTCGTACACTTGGTGTATTGAGCAGGACCACGGGAGGGCGTTCGATTTATACTAATCGACGTAATGGAACTAGACCTCAGAGATTACGGATATACGAATTCCTAATCCCTATATAATTATAGGTGCGTGTGTCCAATTCTCGGTTCTTTGATATGCCAATGAGTGAGACTAATTGATTAGTCGAGATACTCGGTAAATTGGGAATCAGAATTGTATACACGGCATGCTATAGATTATAGACAGGAAACCGTGTCTCGTTTATCGGGTTGATGACGTCCCCGAGATGAGCTCATAAAGTTTATCATGTAAACCCTGCAGGTGGATTTGTTCCACATGATAATAAGGATGAGTGGTACTAGTCTCGGATTATAAGAAACGAATTAATTTAATTATTAGTAATTAAATAAATTCGTGGACGTTCGATATCTTAAACACGGGGAAAGTCGTATATGTAATTTCGGCGGAAAATATTATTGGTAAAATAATATGAATTAATTAATTGGGAATTCAATTATAATTTTATAGTGGAATTAATTATAATTAAAATTGGATTTAATTAAAGGTTTTCTTTTAAGGACACCGGTTTAATTAAATTGCAATTTAGCCTAATTAATTAATTAACCTAAGGTCCCTAGTGTGGCCTATTTAAACCCCTCCCCCTCTCTTCTCTAGACCTAACTTACGCAGCTTTTATTTTTTCTTCACTTGAGAAAATAAAACGTGAGAGAGAGTTTAAGAGAGAAGAAGCAGAGGAGACTTCCGGTGGATCGTTGCCCACACAACGTCTGGAGTCGAGGGCTAGGATACACACTAGAAGATCAGAGGTGCTCGCCTATTCGGCTTCTCCGAATCACGCATCAAAGGTAAAGAATCGAAAACCCTTTTCCGCATCTTTTTCGATTCTTATTGTACGTAATAATCCAACAAACCTACGATCGGGATCCGGGCATCGTGGATCGGATTCCTCGACTACTGGGGGTTCTAGGACCTTCGGATCGGTAGTCGGATGAGGAAAAACGACCCGGAAACGAGCCCGGAACAGCAACGTCGCGTTGCTGTTCGCGGACGAACAGCGCCCGCTGGTGGGCAAACAGCGACCGCTGTTTGCAGCTCCACCAGCGAGCGCTGGTCTGCAATCAGCGGGCGCTGATTGGGTACATACCAGCTCCGTTTCGCGCGGTTGTCCTCCGGGGCTATGGCTGGGCGTGAATCGGGTCAAGGGCTGTCGTGTGAACGAAGTAGCGACACTGGAGGTCGACTGGGAGCGTTCGGATGTTCGAGCAATCGAACGAACACATCCCGGGTAGTCGAAATCCAACAATTGGTATCAGAGTCGGTTATTGGTTTGTTGTATTGTTCGTACGTTTATGATGCAGGATGAACCCGATTATTATGGCCAACATTGTGGGATGTTGTATGATAATTTTATTGTGGTTTGTTAAACTCTCGGGCTTGTCGAGATTGTTTTGTTTTGGACTCGTTGCTTGTTTGTAATAGTTTAAAACGACGGGTTGAGTCGTTTAGGTTTTCTATTTCGTTTTTCGTTTATCCGGATGTATAGGATCGATCATTCCTGTATAGGATCGATGCCGGAAGTAGTTAGTTTACATATGTAATGTTACTACTGCTTGGTGAATCGAGAGGAGATCGAAGGACGGACGAACGAGGGTCGAGGAGTCGAACCCGCGGCTACTGTGCACAAACGGCGCCCGCTGGAGGGCAAACGGCGACCGCCGTTTGCAGCTCCTCCAGCGACCGCTGTTCCTCATACAGCGGGCGCTGTTTGAGGTTTGGCAGCAGCGACGCGGGGGTTCGACGGACATCACGGATCGCTTGTCGAGGGCCCGGGATGATACTCCAGTGGGAGGGGTTCGTCTCTTGGTCCTTAGACGAGTCGGTGATGGACCGAGACCGAGGCGAGCAACGAGACGAAGATCCGAGAAGACGTGCATCGAAGTTTTTAAAGGCCATAATAATCGGGCCACGTTAAATGCTTTTTGTGTGTTTACGTGCGTTTTATTATGCTTTAATTTTCATATGCATGCTTGTTATCCCTTTTTCGTAAAAACTAAGTGGGAGAGGTATTGGAAACAATCCCACGGTCTCCATTCTCTGTTTTGATGGTGATGTGTGTCGCTGACGAGTTGGCTTTAGTGTCATACTCCCTATCGGATAAAGTTGACACACGGATATCACTGGATCAAAATTCGAATTCAATTCCATTTATAGAATTGAACACTTAAGTTTTTCAAAGCAATGCCTAATCTGTCTTTCAAAGACTAATTTCAACTCGACTCATTCTCACCCCGGGGAGTGGAATGGAGCCAAAGCGCTTGGTTATGTCGATGACACAGATTAGAGACATTCGAGTCATTTGATGACTAGATCGATTGTCTGGTTGGCTCCCTCACCTTGTGAGAGATAGGGCTCAATTGCATGATTGATCGCTAGTTAGAAACTTCGAGTTTCACTTACGAGATATCAAGCTTTGATTAACGAAATTGTGAAATTTATTAAATGGAATTCAATTAACAAAGTTGTTTGTTTAGTAAACGTCCACACTATCGTGGCTTACTAGACGGAAACGGAACTTTGGGTTAATTGAGGCTCGACAGTTATAGGAAATCGTAAAGGGACCGCATGTCAACGTAAACGTCCACACTAACGTGGCTTGCGGTGGGCGTGTAGTTTCCGAGCGGTTAACTTAGTACTGAGAAATGGTATACAGTTAGGTACGCTTTACAGTATCCTCCCCATCGGAGTCACTGCTGTAATGATGTACGACCAAAGTAAAAGTCCAGTTATAAAATCGTTTGGACTAGTATACGTCCACATGAACGTGGCATGCTAGTCTGATGGGATTTTAGGATTGATTGGTAAATTTAATGATATTAATTAAGGGAGTTAATATCGAATTAAATTTGACAGTTTGATTTGTCTCTTTTATAGATATGGCACTCAACCCGCTGTCCATTATACTAAAAGAAAACAAACTCACTGGTCCAAACTATGTTGATTGGAAACGAAACTTGGACATTGTCCTAACTGCTGAGGAGTACAAATATGTACTCCATGAGGTTTGTCCTGATGAACCTATTGATACCTCCACTCCTGAGGAAAAGGAAGCTCATCGGAAGTGGGTCAAGGCTGATCAGATGGCGCGGTGCTACATTTTGGCTTCTATGTCAAATGTGCTGCAACATCAGCATGAGGCCATGACCACTGCCTATGATATGATGCTTAACCTCAAGGAGATGTTTGGTAGTCAGGATAGGGCAGCCAGGCAAGATGCCATGAGAAAACTCATGACGGCCACTATGTCCGAAGGAACGCCCGTGAGGGATCACGTTCTTAGGATGATAGGCTATCTGAATGAGATAGAGATTATGGGAGGAGCTATAGATGGGGAAACCCAGATCGATATAGTGCTCCAGTCTCTGCCTAGGAGTTTTGAGCAGTTCCGCCTGAACTATAACATGAACAAGAGGTTATATTCGTTGGCGGAGCTCCTGACTGAACTCCAGGCGGCAGAGGGAATCTTTAAGAAATCTCAGGCACTTGTGGCTGTGAAACTTCCTGGCCCTCCGGGGACTAAGAGGAAGAAGAAGCAAGGACGGAAACCCAGTGGACCTAGAAATGGTGGACCACGGAATGGAGTGAACAAGCCCAAGGGCAAGTGTTTCCGTTGCAAGCAGTCTGGACATTGGAAGTCTAATTGTCCTCTCAGACAAGGAGGTACGAACTTTTCCTTAGTCACTGAAACATGTTTAGCGGTGTTATCCACCGGTACCTGGTGTGTGGATACGGGAGCCACTGATCATGTCTGCAATTCTTTGCAGGGGTTCCAGGAAACCCGGCGGCTTAGAGAGGGAGAGATCACTATCTACATGGGCAACGCTACGAAAGTGGCGGCAGTTGCAGTGGGAGATATTTATTTGTCTTTTAATAATAAAGTTTTGGTATTGAATAATTGCCTTTATGTACCGAATTTTAGAAAGAACCTTGTTTCGGTTTCTAAATTGGTTTTGAATAAATATTCTGTTTCTTTTGATAGTTCTGTTATTATCAAAAAGAATGGTGAGTATATCTGTTCTGGTACATTGATAGGCAACTTATATATACTGAATCCTGATTATTCCACGATGCAACGAGTAGAGTCAAATAACACATCTAGTACCAATAAGAGAAAGGAGCCTTCTAGAATGAATCAAAAGTACTTATGGCATCTTAGGCTAGGTCATATTAACTTGGGCAGGATTCAAAGGTTGATAACTGATGGAATACTCAGTGGTGTGAAAGATGAGGACTTTCCGACCTGCGAATCATGCCTGGAAGGAAAAATGACCAAGCGACCCTTTAGTGATAAAGGGTATAGATCCAAGGAAGTACTAGAATTGATTCACTCTGATTTGTGCGGGCCTTTATCTGTCCAAGCGAGAGGAGGTTATGAATATTTCGTAACTTTCACTGATGATTACTCAAGGTATGGTTTTATATACCTGATGCGCCGCAAGAGCGAGTGCTTTGACAAGTTCAAGGAGTACAAAGCTCTTGTGGAGAACCTTCATAGTAAAACCATAAAGACTCTACGATCTGATCGTGGAGGAGAGTACCTCTCGGGAGAGTTTAAGGCGTACTTATTAGAGAATGGGATTGACTCCCAGATGACTGCACCATACACGCCCCAGCAGAATGGTGTAGCAGAAAGAAGGAATAGGACTCTTATGGAAATGGTAAGATCTATGATGAGTTATTCAGAACTACCAGTTTCGTTCTGGGGATATGCCTTGGAAACAGCGGCGTATATTCTGAACTTAGTTCCTTCTAAATCAGTCCCTAAGACGCCCTCGGAATTGTGGACCGGGCGAAAGCCAAATTTGAAACACATTCGGGTCTGGGGTTGTCCAGCACATGTGCTGAAGCATGGGGCTGATAAGTTGGAATCTCGTTCAGATATTCGGTTGTTTATAGGATATCCTAGAGGAACGAAAGGTGGTCTATTTTATAGTCCTAAGGACCAGAAGATCGTTGTTAGCACCAACGCTCGGTTCTTGGAAGAGGATTATATAATGGACCACAAGCCCAAGAGTGAGATAATACTAAACGAACTGAGAGGGGACGATCAAGGCTTAGATCCAACCGAACCGGGTGATATGCCACCACAGTCTGCACCTGTAGTTACTGAGGTTACACCGGAGCCTCGTCGTAGTGGGAGGGTTGTTCGACAACCCGATAGGTTCATGTTTATAGGTGAGTCTTCGGACTTGTTACCTGGAGAACATGAAGCCGATCCCTGGACCTATGGCGAGGCGCTTAAAGATCAAGATGCTCAGTCTTGGCAAAAGGCGATGAAATCTGAGATTGAATCAATGGATTCAAATCAGGTCTGGAATCTTGTAGCACCGCCCAAAGGTGTAAAAGCCATTGGTTGCAAGTGGGTGTACAAGAGGAAAAGAGGGTCTGGCGGGAAGGTTGAAACCTTCAAGGCTAGGCTTGTTGCGAAGGGGTATACTCAGAAAGAAGGGATCGATTATGAGGAAACCTTTTCGCCGGTAGCTATGCTAAAGTCGATCCGGATTCTTTTGTCTATAGCATCTCATATGGATTATGAGGTGTGGCAAATGGACGTCAAGACAGCATTCTTGAATGGGAATCTTGACGAGACCATTTACATGAGACAGCCAGAAGGTTTCATCAAGAAAGGCCAAGAGCATCTAGTGTGTAAGCTAAACCGATCCATTTATGGATTGAAGCAAGCTTCTAGATCTTGGAACATGCGGTTTGATGAGGTTATCCAGTCTTATGGATTCATTCAAAGCATGGACGAGTCGTGTATATACCGGAGAAGTGACGGAAACAGTGTGGCGTTTCTCGTGCTTTATGTAGACGACGTCCTTCTAATTGGCAACAATGTGACCTTCTAATTGGCAACAATGTGAAGATGTTGTCAGACATAAAGGGATGGTTGTCCAAGCAATTCGATATGAAAGACTTAGGACAAGTTGGGCAGGTTCTTGGGATCAAGGTTATACGGGATCGCCAGAAAAGAACATTGAGCTTGTCCCAGGCTTCATATATTGATACGATTCTGGCTCGTTTCAACATGCAGAATTCCAAAAGAGGTGCTCAACCTTTTTGCCATGGAATTCATCTATCTAAAGACATGTGTCCCAAAACACAAAAGGAGATAGATTACATGAAGAAGGTTCCTTATGCTTCGGCAGTAGGAAGTCTAATGTATGCCATGTTGTGCACGAGACCTGATATCTGCTATGCCGTGGGCATGGTAGCTAGATATCAGAGTAACCCTGGACAGGGTCACTGGACTGCTGTAAAGAACATACTTAAGTACCTGCGAAGGACTAGGAATTATGTTCTGAGTTACAAAGCGTCCGAGTTGATTCCTATTGGTTACACAGACTCGGATTTCCAATCTGATAAGGATCAGCGAAAGTCTACATCAGGCTATGTGTTCACATTGGGAGGTGGAGCAATTTCATGGAAGAGTGTTAAGCAGAAATGCATTTCGGACTCTACCATGGAAGCCGAATATGTAGCAGCCTCTGAGGCAGCTAAAGAATCGGTGTGGCTCCGGAACTTCCTTATGGACTTGGATGTGGTTCCTAAAATGCCTAGAGCTATCACAATTTATTGTGACAATAGCGGTGCAGTGGCTAATGCAAAGGAACCACGAGCCCACAATGCGAGTAAACACATAGATCGCAAGTACCACCTGATTAGAGACATCGTCAGGAGAGGCGATGCGGTTGTCACCAAGATTGCATCAGCAGATAACCTGGCAGACCCCTTTACGAAGGCACTTCCAGCGGAAGCGTTCAAGAGACACGTGAAGGGGATGGGTATCGGATGTATGGTAGAGGGCAACTAGAGATTTAGTATAAGTGGGAGATTGATGGAGTTATATTCTAAATTTCTAGTTTAGTGACAATATGGAACTCCTTATCTGTGTTTTACATTATCTATTAATCAAACTGTCGGCATTTTTATCGATCATGTATATGAATGCAATAGTCCTAGATATATACGTTGTAGACAGTATGGCGTGAGGAGACACGTGGAAGATCATACTGTCGGTTACTCGTATACTATCGAACAGAAGCTCACGACTTAGATGGACAGGGACAATCCATCGGTACGTCGTAGTGTGACTGGGTAATAGTTGGTCTTGACTATTATGTTACACTCGTACACTTGGTGTATTGAGCAGGACCACGGGAGGGCGTTCGATTTATACTAATCGACGTAATCGAACTAGACCTCAGAGATTACGGATATACGAATTCCTAATCCCTATATAATTATAGGTGCGTGTGTCCAATTCTCGGTTCTTTGATATGCCAATGAGTGAGACTAATTGATTAGTCGAGATACTCGGTAAATTGGGAATCGGAATTGTATACACGGCATGCTATAGATTATAGACAGGAAACCGTGTCCCGTTTATCGGGTTGATGACGTCCCCGAGATGAGCTCATAAAGTTTATCATGTAAACCCTGCAGGTGGATTTGTTCCACATGATAATAAGGATGAGTGGTACTAGTCTCGGATTATAAGAAACGAATTAATTAATTATTAGTAATTAAATAAATTCGTGGACGTTCGATATCTTAAACACGGGGAAAGTCGTATATGTAATTTCGGCGGAAAATATTATTGGTAAAATAATATGAATTAATTAATTGGGAATTCAATTATAATTTTATAGTGGAATTAATTATAATTAAAATTGGATTTAATTAAAGGTTTTCTTTTAAGGACACCGGTTTAATTAAATTGCAATTTAGCCTAATTAATTAATTAACCTAAGGTCCCTAGTGTGGCCTATTTAAACCCCTCCCCCTCTCTTCTCTAGACCTAACTTACGCAGCTTTTATTTTTTCTTCACTTGAGAAAATAAAACGTGAGAGAGAGTTTAAGAGAGAAGAAGAAGAGGAGACTTCCGGTGGATCGTTGCCCACACAACGTCTGGAGTCGAGGGCTAGGATACACACTAGAAGATCAGAGGTGCTCGCCTATTCGGCTTCTCCGAATCACGCATCAAAGGTAAAGAATCGAAAACCCTTTTCCGCATCTTTTTCGATTCTTATTGTACGTAATAATCCAACTGTTAGGAGTAGTATACTTAATGTCTAGATTTGAGTATTATGAACTCCTTGTACACTTTCATTTACCTATTAAATACAAACATTCATTTGCTTTTAATATATGCAAATTATAGTCCTGGATTCTATACGTTGTAGTTAGCATGGTGTTGCATGGGCACACAGAAGATCATACTATCGGTTACTCGTATTTAATCGAACAGATGCTCACGACCTAGATGGACACGGACCAATCCATCGGTATAGTCGTTGTGTGAGAGAGAAAATAATTTATCTTAATTATTTTATCACACTTGTACACTTGGTGTATTGAGCGGATCGATTGAGACTCATCAATTAGGTTTGCTCGGCGATAATTGATTTGAGACTCAGTGTATTTTATTCTTAATCCCCGATATTGTTACGGGTGTGTATATTTAATATAAGTGACTTTGATTTACCAAAGGAATTAACCGATTTAATTATTGGGTTAATTACCGGTTAAGTTGGGTCACTATATTTTATATATGGCATGCCGTGAATGATTGACCGGACAGTGTATCCCGGAAGGGTTGATAATATCCCCGAGATGAGCTCATAAGGATTTATTATGTAAACCTCGCGAGTGGATTTAATTCCGCATAATAAATAAGGTTGAGTGGTACTAGTCTCGGATAAAAGAGATGAATAAATTTATTAAGCAATAAATAAATTTTATTCATGGATATTTATATCTTAAATACACAGAATAAATAATACTACCGGAGAAATATTATTTGGATATAATATGGTTTAATATTGGGAGTGCAATTAAATTTATATAGTGGAAAATAAATTTAATTAATATTGATAAGGATTAATGGACTTGGGCAGTGGGCTCAATTTAATCTTCAATATTGGAAGCCCAATATTCCACCTCCTTTAGATCCCCTACATAGCCTATAAAAGCACTACATGGCCTTCATAATAGACAAGACAAGATAATCATACTTGATTAGTCTAGAGAGTTGAAGGAGATCCATAGGAGTTCGATAGATCGTCGCCCACCCGACGTTCGAACGGAGTGCAAGGAATACGTGGGAAGATTCAAAGGTCATCTTGATTTCGTTTCTCCGAACAACGAATCGAAAGGTAAAAATCTAAACGCCCTTGATTTATTCGGTTTTGATTTATCGAGAATACCGTAGAACGCAAGATCCGAAGGATCGAACCCGGATTAGACGAACGAACACGCGGTGGTGGCGAAGCCACCGGACCGCGTGGCATCGCACGCCTAGGGTTCGGCGGCGAAGAGGAGCCCTCGGCTTCGGCCGAGGGAGGCGATCGCTGGGCGCGATCGCCGGCGGTGGCGGGCTGGTGCCGCTACCTCCCCACCGCGACGGTGGGGCCTCCTCCACGGCGGGCAGCAGGTCACCGGACCTGCTGCCGGGGGCTGCCGGATGCAGCCCCAACGATCGCCCATGCGATCGATGCAAATCGATCGCGAGCCCCGCGTGCGGGGGCTCGGGCTGGGCGTGCGCGAGGCTTCGGCCTCGTCGTCTGCTCGGCTCGTGCTCCGGCTCGTACGTGGTGCTCGCGTGATCTCCGGCGGATGGTTTTGATCGGGTTATTGATTTCCGCAAATTTAAATAGCCCGGGATATCGAATTCCAACACCAACAAACCTACGATCGGGATCCGTGCATCGTGGATCGGATTCCTCGACTACTGGGGGTTCTAGGACCTTCGGATCGGTAGTCGGATGAGGAAAAACGACCCGGAAACGAGCCCGGAACAGCAACGTCGCGTTGCTGTTCGCGGACGAACAGCGCCCGCTGGTGGGCAAACAGCGACCGCTGTTTGCAGCTCCACCAGCGAGCGCTGGTCTGCAATCAGCGGGCGCTGATTGGGTACAGACCAGCTCCGTTTCGCGCGGTTGTCCTCCGGGGCGATGGCTGGGCGTGAATCGGGTCAAGGGCTGTCGTGTGAACGAAGTAGCGACACTGGAGGTCGACTAGGAGCGTTCGGATGTTCGAGCAATCGAACGAACACATCCCGGGTAGTCGAAATCCAACACTCGCGCCCCTGAGTTCAAGTGTTTGTTGAAGGTCTTACCTCGAATGTTGGAGAAAACAGTTTACTGGGAAAGAAAAAGATTACCTGTGAAAATGGAAGACTTCAAGCTCAAGGTCATGCCAGCCGAAGAACAATTTGCCCAAGATGACAACCACTCTTGCGGTCCTTTCTGCACAATGTATTTGGAACGATTGCTCACCGACCCATCATTGTATCGTAACGCGGACGACGTCGATATTAAAGCTGTCAGAAAAAACATAGCACAGAAGATATTTTGGATGTCCTGCAAAGACATTGAACTCCCTTTTTGATTAAGGGATGGATAACAGTTGGTTTCGTTTTGGTTTGCAAGAGAGTAAACTTTTCATATACTGTATGCCGTTGTATGTATAACCGTGTGTTTATCACCGTGTGGTTTATCAGCGCCGTGTGCAAAACTATCAATGACTGTATCTAAAAAAAAATTGTTGATCACCGTGTGCACTTACGGTCTTGTATCAGCACGAACCACGACTGTGATATATCTCACGTTGTAAATTTACCGTGTGTACTTTCGGTCGTGTATGTTCACGATTCACGACACTGTTTTAATAATGTCATCTATAAACATTTCACGGTATACCAATGCCCCGTGGTACGGTTTTACAATATACCGTGATATACCAACGGCGACGGTTATTGTATTTGAATTTAAAGACGTCTTCACTCTCACACGGTGATCTCACGAGACGTCACCGTGATACAACACCGTGTGGTTATCAAATCCATTCTAAAAATATTTGAAATTGAACGAGTTCTTTTTTTAGATGGCGTATTTTCGTTTCTAGGATTGGGGCGGGTTAGCCGATGCACGTGTACTTAAATATTAGTGGTGTCAGTTATCGGGACAGCTTTTGCAGGCGGGTATTCATCTTTTATTCTTTTATTTAAAATTCAAATTAAAACATCGGAAAATAAATGAGAGGGGGAAGCCGTTTTACGCACGGCTCAGTAAAACGTATATTGTGCACGGTCATTTAGTTTCACGGTTGTATACGCACAGTGATACATGGTCATCAATACATCTTCACCGTGGCTTGTTCAACCCGAAAAAAACGATTGACAATCGTTTGTATACACTTTTAAGGCGTCGTTACCATCTACGGGTTCATATTTCAGGCATTGAGACGTATGGTATTTGAAATTAAAGACGTACGATGTGATTTGTATTAATGCATGTCTCAAATTCAAGAGATGTTTAGTTAAAATTGGTGTGATCATATTGCACATGGTATGTAAAATTTAATCGTTTGATGGATTATTGTGGATTTTTTCGGTTAAATATAATCATTTCCATAGAAAATTAACTTTGCTTAGGCATTGAGCCAAAAAGATTATTGCGATTGTGCAAGAATCACACGAAAACGTGAGTGTTCATACTCATACGGTGATCTCACGAGACGTCACCGTGATACAACACCATGTGGTTATCAAATCAATTTTAAACATTTTTGAAATTGAACGAGTTCTTTTTTTAGATGGCGTATTTTCGTATTGGAGCGGGATAACCGATGCACGCGAAATATTAGTGGTGTCAGTTATCAGGACAGCTTTTGCAGGCGGGTATAGTCATCCTTTATTCTTTTATTTAAAATTACTCGTTAAAACACCGGAAAATAAATGAGAGGATGCAAGCCCTTTCGCACGGTCATTTAGTTTCACGGTTGTATCTGCACGGCGTTACATGGTCATCAATACATCTACACCGTGGCTTGTTCAACCCGCAAAAAAACGATCGTCAATCGTTTGTATACACTTTTAAGGCGTCGTTACCATCAACGGGGTCATGTTTCAGGCTGTGAGACGTATGGTATTTGAAATTAAAGACGTACGATGCGATTTGCATTAGTGCATGTCTCAAATTCAAGAGATGTGTAGTTCATTGGTAACAATTTACTCTCAAGTGTGATCATATTGCACATGGTATGTCAAATTTAATCGTTTGATGGAATATTGTGGAATTTTTTAGGTTCAATATAATCAATTCCATAGGAAAGTAACTTTGCTTAAGCATTTTGCCAAAAAGATTATCGCGATTGTGCAAGAATCACGTGAAAACGTCATTGTTCATGCTTACACGATAATGTCGTGAGACCTCACCGTGAGTCAGTACCGTGCGACGGTCAAATCAATGTATGTATGTAAACAGATACTTACGTGGCAGGGTTTGTCAGTGAACAGAATAGCTTTTGAAGCCGCAGGTTTATTCAACCTTTTTATTAATCTTTTAATATTTAATAAATTAAATTACCGGGATTCCCAAAAACCAAAAAAAACAAAAAAAAAAAGAGAGGACGGTTGCCTTTTGCCACGGTTCAATCACACGACCCTTGGCGCACTGTAATATCTTCAAACGCTAAAGTCACACGGTTACTCGTGCACGGTGGGAGAAGGTCGAAATATATTAACAAAGAAAAACAAGCACTAGTACAGTATTATAACGTAGACTACGTAGTGTAGTAGCTACGAAACCATAAAAACATACTGTAAAAGCAAAAATAAAAACATACTATTCATAAACAAAACGCAGAAAGAAACATTCTTTGCATTCATGGTTCATCATCCTCGCCATCTGCGTCATCGCCTTCATCAGTCGTTTCGTCCTTATCGTCTGCTTCATCGTCCATATCGTCCTCATCGTCCGAGAGCTCCACCACTTCCACCACCTTCTCAAACACGATCTCTTCTACAACCTTAGATATGGTCGACAGAAGGGGGTCTCCAGGGGCATTAGGATCGGAAATGTTCCGAATCTCGAGACCATCTTTATTGTAGACATTGACAAAGAAAGGACCCAATTTCTTGGCGAAAAACCAAAAAATAACCGAATTTAAGATGATGAGCCGTGCAGAAATCGGTCCAGCCACGACGAAAGCACACGTAACCGTTGACCCAAGAGATTTCCACGGACCACGGGGCACGAGCGGTGGCAAATGAGGCGAGTGTCTCACAATCTCCAAGCAAAGTAGCCCTGCCTGCCAGATACTCATGTTCATGAGCAAAATCAGAAGGTAAACGACAAACTTCACGGAAATCAACGGTGTTCAGAACTTTGAAGAATCTACAAATCGGGATTGGGGTGGCCATTGAATATGAAATTTGATTTTATAAAAATTAGGGTTTTCAGCGTGGTACGGTGCTTATGTATACACGCCAAAAGTGGGTAGTTGAGGGGTTAATAAACTAATAAAGGTTTCACAATACACCGTGAGATACCAACGGCGACGGTGGGTAAGGGTTTTTATCAAGGGTTATCAGTGTCACATAGACCGTCACGGTAACCGTTACACGGTGAGGAAATCCACTGTAATGAACCCACGGCGCAATGTGTTTAATGGGGGTGGTTGGGAATTGAGTGATTTCGTGAAACGATTTAAATCCGGCGACGATGTGACTCAGAACAGAGATGCATCAATTCCCTGAATTGAATGGTCATATCATATCATATCTGGACCATCAATGAGAGTAGTTGGAAGTTGGGTTGGGTCGTGTCGTGAGACGACTGAAATCCGGAGGAGGATCAGAACAGACACTCATCATAAATTCTTTGAATTTCACGGTCATATCTAATTAATGGATATCGTGGTGGATGGGGGGTTAAGTTTTCTATGTCATATATGAACATACCACGGCTTACGCACCGTGGGATACCAACGATGACGGAGGATTAGTTTTTTTTTATGTCACCTATAACATGTACGTACACGGTGTTAGAATGCACCGTGCTAACATCACGACGACCCATTCAGAGTTGTAGTCACGTTACCAAAGTCACGGTGAACGCGACACGGTGATTTAATCAAACGTGAAATACCCACGGAGGCACAGTTCTAGGTTTTTATTTAAATAATAAATTAATTAATCGCAATGTGTTTAATGGGCGTAGTTTAGAGGTCAGTCGTTTCGTGAGTCGATTGAAAGCCGGCGGCGGGATCACTTTATTAGGTCAGAAAATTGAGCCTATAAATACGAACGAAAAACCCCTTTTTTTTTTTCTATACCCAATTTTTTCTCATGTTTTCTGCGTTTTTTTTTCTTATGGAGCGGTTTTCAGTTCACCACACATCTTTCAAATTCAAAGCTGCAGTCCGGTAACGAGATACTCGAGTTTCCAAAAGAAAACCTTCTTTTTCCTAGATCATCAATGACGAGGTACTCGAGTTTCCAAAACATCTCGAGTATCTTTGTTAGATACGGATCTTAGCAAGTGTCACTTTCTCCGTAGCGGTGAACCAGGACATATGTTGAGATCATAACAGGCTATGATTGAGGAAAAAGAAAAAGAAGGTCTTCGAATTGCTTCCCATCCAGAGAGTAGATTCTGAGGCGGGTTGGATTTCTTTTTTTTTTTTTTGTTCATCCAATTATGGTTCTGGGTTTAGGGTTTTGATCCATCAATTGTAATTCCCAATAGGGTTTTGATCAATCAATTGTAATTCTCAATAGGGTTTTGATCCATCAATTGTAATAAGACTACTTTTGTTAAGTTTAAATTGTTTAATAATTTTTCCTTTTGGTTTACTATTATTAATATTGTAATGAACACACTTCGAATGTATTTTCATTTATTTCGATCCGTCTTCCACCCTACTGCATTCCTTGATAAAACAAATCATGGTCTACTGTGTATTATTATTGTGTTGAATACATGTTTGTAAAACCGTGTAACGTTGTAAGCTGGGTTAATTATTTCACCCCCTTATTTCACGTTGTGCAATTAATTCACGGTGTATTCTAAAACGAGGAACTCACGTCGACAATGTTCTGTGTTTTATATCTAATTTATGAGCCTTCCACGGTGTTATAATCCACCGTGCTCAAACCACAGCGACACATTATGTTAAGGGTTTTACACCTAATACCGTAGCACGGTGTCACAATCCAACGAGGGAACCTTGCGGCGACGCTGTTCTATGGGTTTAATTTCTCATTTATGAGCCTTCCACGGTTTTACAATCCACCGTGTTCCAACCACGGCGATACATTAGGTTTTAGGGTTTTCTACCTACCTAATACTGTTGCACGGTGTTACAATCCACCGAGGGAACCCACGGCGACACAGTTCTAGGGTTTTATTTATTTTCTTAATTAATTAATCGCAATGTGTTTAATGGGCGTGGTTGGGAGTTAAGTCGTTTAGTGCAACGATTGAAATCCGGCGGTGGGATGACTCAGAACAGAGACGCATCGATTCCCTGAATTGAATGGTCATATCATATTAATGGATTTGGAGCGTTGGATGGGGTGATTTATTATTAATTTTATTAATACGAATAATTAATAAGCGTAGTTGACAGTTGAATCGTTTCGTGGAACGATTGAAATCCGGGTGCTGTGATGACTTAAAATAGATCAGAATATTAAGCTTATAAATACGAACGCAAAAACTCCATTTTTCTACACTCATTGATACTCCTTTTTGTTTGTTTTATAATGGAGTATCAGTTATCATCTCACAATTTTGAATTTCACAGATGCATTACTGTATCGAGATACTCGAGTTTCCAAAAGAAAACCATCATTAACCATCTTCTTATCTGCCATTTACCATCTTCTTATCCGCCAGCGGAAGAAATCCCTTTTCGATATATCCTGCCCAGACCCTCCTTTTTGGCAGGCACTCTTCTTCCTGGGCAGCTCGATATGGGGATTGGTCGGGATCTCTTCCTGTCATCCTTGGCAAATCAATGGGGATTGATCGGGATCTCTTTCGGTTATGTAGTCCGACTTCGAATGGCTTCCTAACGATTCATGTTCCAAGCTCAAGCGGCTCAAGTACTAATCTTCAAGTTATATTGAACGGAGATTTTCATGTTGTGAAACTTTAATTTTATTTTCTTTTCACCGTCCAGTAGAGTTTCCTCAAGATGTTGCTACTTTTCGATTGATAGTGTTTAGGGTTTTTATCCATCAATTTTTCACAATAGGTTTTAGGGTTTAGGGTTTATGGTTTTGAATCATCGATCTTTACTGTACTTTTTCCTTAATTTATCATTAAAATATTATAATATCACCGTTATTTATTAATCATGCTCACACGTTTCTCATTCGTATTGAAACCCAAATTCTATCGGGATCAACCAAATTCGTATTGAATACGGGTGTGTGTAACCGTGCATTGGTATAAGGTGATATAGCTCTGTAATTTATTGCACGGATTAATAATATTTCACGGTGTATTTATTCTGTCGTCGTGAAATATCCACGGCGACATTGCAATTTATTTTCCGTTCCACGGTGACACAATCCACCGTGATCTAACCACGACTACCCATTAGGTTTAAAGTTTTTCTACCTAATACAGTTGCACGGTGTTACAATCCACTGAGGGAACCCCACGGCGACACAGTTCTAGGGTTTTATTTATTTTTTTAATTTAATAATCGCATAGTGTTTAATGGTAGTGGTTGGGAGTTGATCTGTTTATGAGACGTTTCGTGCAACGATTGAAGTCCGGCGGTGGTATGACTCAGAACAGAGATGCATCAATTCCCTAAATTGAATGGTCATATCATATTAATGGATATGGAGCGTTGGATGGGTTGATTTACTATTAATTTTATTAATACGAGTAATTAATAAGGGTAGTTGGCAGTTGAATCGTTTCGTGGAACGATTGAAATCCGGGTTGTTGGATGACTTAAATTAGATCCCAATAGTAAGCCTATAAATACGATTAGTTGCATTACTGTATCGTGATACACAAGCCTCAAAAATAAAACCATCATTTGCCTGGATCATTTTCCCTAAGATACTCGAGTTTCCAAAACCTACGTAGTATTTGTCTGTTACCTTCTTCACATATGATTCGGAGTGCATGTAGCCTAAGCTCCTTAGGCTACAGCCTACATGGATCAGTTATCACCTCACTTTTTCGAATTTCACAGTTGCATTACTGTATCGAGTGGTATTGGTCAGTAACCTTCTTTGCATTTCTGTCGATAACCTGACGAGATACACGAGTTTCCAAAACCTCCGTGGTATTTATCAGTCACCTTTTTCACATTCGATTCGGAGTGTGCATGTAGCCTAAGCTCCTTGTCTCCGTTGAAATCACCAGTCTGGTCGAGTCTCAAAAACCTTTGCTGCTGACCAGATGTCCAAAGAGGAGATTCACTGATGTGATGTTATTTTTTTTTTCATTCAGCTTTTTTGTATACCGCTGACCGATAGTGTTTAGGGTTTAGTGTTTTGATCCGTCAATTTTTCTCAAGTTTTAGGGTTTATCTTTTTGAGCTTCTCATTCAAATTTATCACACTGTCGCTTTTAATTATCGTGTATGGTATACTACGGTGTCCAGTTATTGTGTCTAGTCTCACGGCGTATGATTATCATTTTGTCTTACGGTATTAATGGATGGTCACACGGCGTGCGATTATCGTGGATTAGCTCACGATGTCCACTTATCGTATATGGTTTCATGGTGTAAATTTATTGTGGATGTTCACACGGTGTCTATTTATCGTTAATAAACTCACGACGTAGGATTATCATGGTTGAGATCACGGTGTCCAGTTATCGTGTATTTTTTCACGGTGTCTATTTATCGTTATTGAACTCACTGCGTACGATTATCGTGAATAGTGTCACGTTGTCTAAGTATCGTATATTGTATCACGGTGTCCATTTATCGAGATTTGTCTCATGGCGTGCGACTATCGTGGATGAGCACACGGTGTCCAGTTATCATGTACTGTCTCACGGCGTGCGATTATCGTGGATGTTCTCACGGTGTCCAGTTATGATGTACTTCTCACGGCGTTGGATTATCGTGGATGTTCTCACGGTGTCCATTTATCGTGGATGGTCTCACGGTGTCTATTCATCGTGGATGAACTCACGACGTACGATAATCGTGAATGATGTCACGGTGTCTTATTATCGTGCATAGTCTAACGGCGTACTTTAACCGTGGATGGTCTGAAATTGTATTGGAGTTTTATTATTAATTTTTAAAAGAGAAATTCTATTTTAAATTACATATACAATTTATATTCATTTGTTAAACAGCGAGGGTAGTGTAGACTTTTCCTACCCAATTGCCTAATAAACTTCTACTTTTATGGACAGAGCCTCAGAATTTATTTATTTTATGAGGTGGTCCTGAATCCGGTATTCCACTTAATTATTCTGCAATCTATTAATTAAGAAATTTTAAAGATTGATGTAAAATTATTTTATTATTTTAAATGAATATTTTATTTTTTACTGATATACACGACTGATATACACCGATAGTAAGTGATCAAATATGATGATGATTTTAGTTTAAATAAATGATAATTATATTATTTTTAGATGATGATTTAGTTTAAATAAATGATGATTATATTATTTTTAGATGATGATTTTAGTTTAAATAAATGATGAATGTATTTTTGTAGACGATAATTTTAGTTTAAATAAATAATTTTAGCTTTGTAAAAATAATTTTTAATGTAATTTTTCAATAGATGATTTTATTTTGTATGAATGATGATTTCATTATTTTCAAATGTTGATTTCATTAATAAAAATGTACTTCGAAATATATGAATAGTTTATACTTGAAATAATCAAATATGATGATTATTTTGAGGGAATTGGGAGGGGTAACCCTCCCAAAACAACAAATAGGATTTCTACCCCTCACTTCATTTTCTATTTATTTTTAATTTAAAATATAATATAAATAAATAAAATATCAGAATAATAGTTTTAGAAATTACAAATGAACCTATGAATGTTTTACAATTGCACTTTAGTCCTTCACAAAATCAAAACCCTAACCTCGCCCGCTACCCCTCTTTTTTCTCTCTTCTCTCTTTCACAGAAACACACTCCAGCGAAAAACCGAACTCCGACCGGCGAAGAAACGAACTCCGGCATCTCGCGCGCCCGCCCCTCTACTCGATTCAGGTAAGTACTCCTCCCTCTTATCCCGCCCCGCCCCGCCCCGCCCCTCTCTCTCTCAGTTCGATTTCTAGGTTTAAAAAAAAATTGAAATGCAGTTCGATTCCGGCGAGCTTCATTCCGGCCTCAACTGACATGTCTCACGCCACCTCATCCTCTACTGGAAGGGTCTCCAAAAGGCCTCGTGGGCATACCCAGTCCCCAACCCACTCCGGCAGCGACCGCGCTGAACCGAGGCCGAAGGCGATGCACGACCTTCCTCCGGCCAGTGGGTTGACGGAATCCCAAGCTAACAATGTTTATCAGGTACGTACACCCTCTCAATTCATTGGCGTAGTTCGTTTCAATTTGTGTAGAGTGTAGTGCAAAAGAGTATCACGCTTCTGTGAAATTGAGAATCGATTTGCAGGTAGGGGTGCAGGGCGCAGCCTTCAGCTTGCGCCCTGCGCCCAATTGTTGTGTATTGATGTCGAATGCACTGTGTAGGCGCAGGGCGCAGCCTTCAGCTTGCGCCCTTTGCCCAATGTTGTTGTATAGGGGATGTGGGCGCAGGGCGCAGCCTTCAGCTTGCGCCCTGCGCCCTAGGCAGTACAAAATGTAATTTTTTTTGTTCTTGTTCTGTGTTTTTCAGGAAGAGTATCGCGTTGTTTCGGCATCGGAAATCTGGGATGTCCTGCCACAGCGTTACTTCAGTGATAATGTGTTGAATGGGAAGATAACCTCTCGGCAAGGTTTCAAGAGCCTCCCCGAGATAGCCCAGAAACTGTTGTCGGTCTTCCCGGATTGTGCGAAGGAGTACCCTCAGCTGGGTAGTTTCTTATATTTGGATGGGAAAGGGAACGTGCCCAATGCGGCCATCCATCAGTTGATGGCTCGAGTGAGCATTTTTCTGGGGACAGATGAGTACTATAGGTATGAAGCCATGATTTATGCATATAATTTAATTATCAATAATAATATATCACTTTTACAATCATTTCTGACTATCTCATAGGTTGTTCGTAGTGAACAATATGGTAGCTCGACTCAGCGCTGTGGAGTTCAGTTTGGTAACTGGCCTACACTTTTCTGACTCCCGCACTGCATTTGACCTCAACAAGGCGCAAGACCTGAAAAAGAAAGTCTTTCCCCACAATTACAAGAAGAAGAATCAGGTGTCGATAGTTGAAGTGTTTAAGACAGCCGAAGATTTCTTAAACCGCGACGATGCCGAGGATCACCCAATTGCAATCAACCTTGTATTTGTTTGGTTGATTGCAGCCCTGTTGGACCAGCCTAACAGACAAAAATTGGTCCCTGACGATATATTTGAGGTAATACGTGAATTAAATTTACTTTATATTGTGTACTTAAATTTACTTTATATTAAGGTAATATGTTTTTAAATTTACTTTATATTTGCGTTTATTACAGCTTTGCAGTGACTTGGATGCATGCCAGAAGTATCCATGGGGAGTACGGGTGTATAAGGTTGTCGTGGACGATTTCTTCGCGTCTATGGGGGACATCGAAGCCATGGAAGGGCGTCCTGATCCAAAGCAATGGAATGCTTATGGGTTTCTCCAGATTTTTGCGGTATATTTTAAACTAATTTCTTGATATTCGTTTTGATAATTAAATAGGTTTTGTAGTTATTTTAATAAAATAAAAAATGTTTTGTTTTTTAGTTTTGGATGATCGAGGCTTTAGAGGGTGCAGCTGTACAATTGCGGGCGACCCCCAGGAGAGACTTCAGGCATGCGTACCCCAGGATGCTGCGATGGTCTCTAAGCAACAGCGCACCGACGAGCGATGACTTCAAGGCATTCTTGGTTCGGGGAGTGAAGGTAAGTGTTTGAACACGTTTATTGTGTAAATTAAAATTATTCAGACTTATACATTTTCAAAAACAATCATGCAGAGTGTGTATCCGCGCTTGAAGCCGGACATTGTCGAGCTGCAGTCTGACTATTTTTACGGCACCCTGTGCTGGTTCGAGGAGAAGACTGAAGCTCGCCGTACATACTGTCTACGATTCGAGGAAGAGAGTAGCTTCTGCGAGGACTACGTGAAGTTCGTCGAAGCAGCTCCAGCTCGGCCTCGCCGTCAGAGGACTCCTCCTCCACCCGAGACGACAGCTCTTCCCGAGACAGTCCTTGACCATGCCGGTCCGTCGTCTTTTCAGGCTCCGCCATCCGGAGGTCCCCCGTATTGGTTTGCTGATTTTCTGCAGATGCATACGGACGAGAGGACAGCCAACAGGCAGCGAGACGAGGCTCAGAGGGAGCGTGAGAGGCAGCGAGATGAGGCTCAGAGGCTACATAACGAGGCTATGGTAGCAGAGCTGAAGGCCCAGAGGGAGCTGATAGCAGGGTTAGTTTCACAAGTGACCCAATATGGTGTGGAGCAGGTTAGGCAGGGAGAGCTGGTTGTTGAGGTTGGCCGTCGGATCGATGCACTTCAAGAGACCCTTAGGAGTTGCAACCTAGGAGATAGGCCAGATGAGGAGGTTTTGTAGTTACTTTGTTTGTTTGTATTTTTTAAAAACATGATTTTAAAAATTATATTACTATTAATATATTTTGGAAAAATTAGATTAGTTCTTTCTTTGTTTGTTCCTTTGTTTGTATCGACCTTTTTTGTTTTTTTGTTCAGTTTCCTCCAATGGAGTATTACTCTACTCCAACTTGGGATAGTCCACAACCACAACCGCAAGCGATGATCGAGTATTATCCTTCTCCAGTGCCACTCTCGCGCCACGTTGAGGATTTTCAAACTACACAGCCGATTTCGCCAGCGATCGAGTGTTTCACTCCAGTCCAACCTCCGCGATTCCAGTCGAATTTAGAGAACGAAGCTTTGTCGTCGAGCGTGGACAGGACAAGAATGCGAGACGTACGTGTTCGTCGTCCTTCACACTTCGTAAGATCACCGTACAACGCGCTCCCCCGGAGGGGGAGACCAGTAAGGCCCACGGTGGATGTTTTAGAGATTATTTGGCGGACAAGAATGACAAAACGATGTTAGTTCTCTATCCTTTTAAGTTTGACAATGTTTTCTACCAGTAGCGTCATATTAATCCACATTATGCAGGCGCGATATTGGTTTCGAATGGCCGGTGGATCGGGATTGGTTCGAGGAGATGAGTGCAGGAGACTCCGATATGGATATTTATGTAAGTATTGTCAAAAATATTATGGTGTATAGTTACAGGCTAATTATTTACGCGATAATGTTTTTTTGCAGCACATTAGTGCAGTTCTTGGAATTTATCACGACTTTGAGTACATATCAAGACTAACATGTACGCGAATGAAGAACAATTACACTATAGTGCCTTGCTCATTCTATGTAAGTCGTGAAAAATACTACTGTAATTACAATTGTAATCAACATGTATTAATTTTGAACCTTAATTTACAGCAAAAAATGCAATGGTTGTGGGATTATGGGTTGCATCATCCTCAGAATGTCGAACCTGTTCCGCTTGAAGGATTGCGAGAATGCATTGAATGTATTGCCAACGGTGTGCATGGATGGAAACCCAAGTCGTGGGCTGGCCTCAGATATGTAAGTTCATTTAGTCGTCTTTTCAACTCTTAACTTTGAACTTGAATAAGTATAACTTATTATTTGTTTTCAGGTTCTCTTCATTGCGAATGTTGGAGTGCACTGGATGACATGCACATTGGACCTTCAGGACGAGAAGATTACTGCGTATGACACGACTCTAAATGCTCACACAGACCTTGTGCAGGCTCAGAGATGTTGGAGTTGTGTACTTAATGTCTAGATTTAAGTAACGGTAAACTCCCGATCATAGCATTTAATCTATTAAATTAATAAACAATTATTTGCATTTAATTATTATTAATTAATTATGCAAAATATAGTCCTGGATTTTATACGTTGTAGTTAGTATGGTGTTGCATGGGCACACAGAAGATCATACTATCGGTTACTCGTATTTAATCAAACAGTTGCTCACGACCTAGATGGACATGGACCAATCCATCGGTATAGTCGTTGTGTGAGAAAGAAAATAATTTATCTTAATTATTTTATCACACTTGTACACTTGCTGTATTGGGCGGATCGCTTGAGATTTATTGATTAGGATTGCCTTGGATAATCAATTAAATCTCAGAGTATTTTATTCTTAATCCCCGATACTATTGCGGGTGTATATATTTAATATTAGAGACTTTGATTTTCCAAAGAATTAACCGATTTAATTATTGGGTTAATTACCGGTTAAGTTGGGTCGCTATATTTTATATATGACATGCCGTGAATACTTGACGGGAAAGTGTATCCCGGAAGGGTTGATAATATCCCCGAGATGAGTTCATGAGGAATTATTATGTAAACCCTGCAGGTGGATTTAATCCGCATAATAATTAAGGTTGAACGGTACTAGTCTCGGATATAAGAGATGAATAAATTAATTAGCAATAAATTAATTTTATTCATGGATATTTAAATCTTAAATACACGGAATAAATAATACTACCGGAGAAATATTATTTGATATAATATGGTTTAATATTGGGAGTGCAATTAATTTATATAGTGGAAAATAAATTAATTAATATTGATAAGGATTAATGGACTTGAGCATTGGGCTCAATTTAATCTTCAATATTGGAAGCTCAATATTCCACCTCCTTTAGATCCCCTATGTAGCCTATAAAAGCACTACATGGCCTTCATAATTCATAAGACAAGAATATCAATATTTGATAGTTCTAGAGAGTTGAAGGAGATCCATAGGAGTTCGATAGATCGTCGCCCACACGACGTTCGAACGGAGTGCAAGGAATACGTAGGAAGACTCGAAGGTCTTCAAAGGTGTTTGATTTCGTTTCTCCGAACAACGAATCAAAGGTAAAATCATAAACCCTTCTATGATTTTATGTGATGTTAATTGTAGCATATACATGAACACACGATCCGGATAAACGACGAACCTCGGGGACGGGGATTCGAGATCCCCGGCGAGGATCGATAGAGGCGGCCGAACCTAGGGTTCAACCGCCGGGAACGCGCGACGAGAAAGGAGCCCCGGCTGGACGCCGGGGCACACGATCGAACCTAGGGTTCGATCGTCGGGGATCCGCCGTGGGCTGGTGCCACGGCGGGAGGATCCGCCGGCCTCCCTCGTCGGCGGCGCGTGCAGCGCGAACACCCTCGGCTGGGGGCCGAGGGGTCGATCGAGCCCGTAGGCTCGATCGTTGGGAGCTGCGGGAGTTACCCGCAGCGACTCGTAGCGTGCTGCGGGACTTCCCGCAGGCTGGGACGAGCCCAGCGCGTTGAGCAGCGGGTCACGCGACCTGCTGCGGGGCTGCTGCGAGCAGCCCCGGGGATGCCTCGTGCATCCCCAGCGATCATCATGGAGATGATCGCGAGCCCCGTGCGGGGGCTCGGCTGAGTGCTCGCGGACCTCGGGCCTCGCTGAGTATTCGGTCGGGCCTCGGCTCGTACGGTGGTTCGCGTTCGGATCTCCGGCGATGAAGGATTTCGGTCGGGTTATTATTTTCCGCAAATTTTAATAGCCCGGGATATCGATTTCCAACAATTGGTATCAGAGCGTTTGGTTTCGTGTTCATGTATGTGTTCTATTATTGTTCTACCTTGCAGGGATTTCCGGCTATCATGGTTGGATTTAATTATTGTGTTAATTAATTATCATGATTATTCGTTTATTAAACTCTCGGACATGTCGAGATTCGTTTTGTGTGGTTGAATGTTTGTAATAGTAAAAATTCGGGGGTTGACCGAATTTAGGATTTATTATTACGTTCTATGTTTTCCGGAAAATGTATAGGGTCGATTTCATGTATAGAATCGATACCGGATATTGTAAATTTAATTCTTGTAATTTATTTACGTTGGATCGATGCTGAGACGACCGCCGGAGAACACATGTGACGAAGGAGAAGACGTGAGGGAGGACCGGGGATCGATTGGATCGATCCCATGATGAGATCGATCGATGGCATGGGAGAGGGGGCCCGATCGCCCCTGCCGCGGGCTGCCGCCGGTTCGGTGGCTGGCCGGCGTGGCTGGGCGGCGGTGCTCCTCCCCGGGGGGGCCGGTCGATCGAAGGTGGGGTGGCGTGGGGTCTCCCGATCTCATGCTACTCCTACCAAGATTCACTTTCCAAAAATTAATTCGGTTTTCCTATTTGAGTGTTTTTCTTTTTGGAAACTCTCATGGATTAGGAAAAGAATTAATTGGAATTAATTTTATTTCCTTATTCTATTATGGAAGTCTTCTAGAGTATTCCGAGTTCTACTTGGAATAGGATCCTAGAGATTTAATAGAATTAGAAAGGAATAAAAGTTAATTTAGGATTGATTTATTTCCTAATTGACTATTCCTATTTTATGGGAATTTTCATAGTAATGGAAATTAATTAATCTTGGAAAGTAGAAGAGTCCTAATTTATTTTATTTCCTTATTCTATTATAGAAGTCTTCTAGAATATTCCAAGTTTCACTTGGATAGATTATTCCAGAGATTTAATAGAATTAGATAGGAAAATAAATAAATAAAAAATATTAATAATGTTTAATTTTATTTTTGATTTATTCGATTGACTTAATTTTCGAATTAAGTATCTTTTGGATTCATTAAAAATAAATAGATTTAAATATTGGAATTAATATTCTCGTCACATGGAGCATTCAAGAACGAAGACTGAAGACTAGAAGATGCATATGAAGAAGGAGTAAAGCCATGATAGTCGGGAAAAATAATTTCCTAGCATTATTTGACTATGTGATATGTGCTTTATTACTTGCATGCATGCTTATGTGTTTAATTATGCATTAGATAGCATATCCCTTTGTTATAAAAAGCTAAGTGGGAGAGGGGATGGAAACATTCCCATGGTCTCCATTACTGTTCTCTTGGTGACATTTATGAGCTTTCAAAGTTCATATAGATATGTCATTAGAGGAGAATTCTTGTAATTCCTTTTACAAGAAACATTGATTAAGTTTATCAAACAATGCCTAATTTTTCTTTCTGAAACTGACTTCAAGTCGACTCATTCTCACCCCGGGGAGTGGAATGGAGCCAAAGCCACTTGGTCATGTAGAGGACACAAATTAGAGACCTTCGTACCATTCTTTTATAGATGGATCGATTGTCTGCTCGGCTCCCTCATCTAATGAGAGATAGGGTTGTTCGCATGGTGAATCACTGGTTAGAAACTTCGAGTTTCACTTATGATTCTCCGCGTCCTGATTTACAAAAATCGAATGGATCAAGTAATTGGGAGTCAATTATAAAAGTCTCTTAGTGTAGTAAACGTCCACACCACGTGGCTTGCTATACTGACGGATTTTGGATTAATTGATGTAGACAGTTATAAGTAATTGTGAAGAGTTGTGAAATTATCGTAAACGTCCACACCACGTGGCTTGCGGTGATGTAGCAATTCCAAACGATGTACTTTGGTGCTGAGTAATGGTTTACACTTAGATACGCGTTATAGTATTCTTCCCCACGAAGTTACGCTATAATCGATGTATGACCAAAGAAAATCTAATTGCTAAATCATTTGGGTGGGTAAACGTCCACACCACGTGGCTTGCCTTACCTGATGGGATTTTAGACGTAATTAGTAATTTAATGATATTATTTGAGGGAGATAATATCGGATATTAAATTAATTGTTTGTTTATATGTGCTTATAGGTTTAGAGAATTGCTATGAATCCACTTTCGTTAATACTTAAGGAATTCAACGCACTGGTTCCATACTGTGTTGGATGGAATAAAGAGTTAGACATTACTCAGACTGTAACTGAGTACAAAGATGTACTCAGCGAAACTTGTCCTCCTAGACCTACCATTAACTCAACTGATGAGGAAATAGTTGACTTTGAGAAGTGGGATAGTGCTCTTGCATTAGCCACTAATCATGATGTCATGCTGAAACTCAAGTTGATGTTTAGACATGATGTAAAGGATAGAAAAGAGGCGATGAGGATACTCATAAAGGTCAGTTGCTTCGAGGAAACGCTTGAACACGTTTTTGAGATGCTAGATCTTTTAGACGAGTTGAGACAATCGCAAGCTCTTATAGCCAAGGCCAAAGGTTTCGAACCTAAGGGCATACATAAGGAAAAGGAGAAGAAGACAAGGGGATCCAGTAGTCCTAAGGGACTTGGACCAAAGGGTGGGATAAAGAAGCCTTCTGGCAGATATCCCCAAGGAAAGCAGTCTGAGTACTGGGGGTCTATATCTTGTCCTCTCAAAGGTACGAATTTTTCTTTAGTCGTAAAACATAGTCAGCGGTATTATCTACCAGAATTCTGGTGTGTAGATATGGAACCACTGACGGTATGTGCATTTAAAATGCAGGGGTTCCAGAAAACCCAGCGACTTAGAGAAGAAGAATTCGAGTCCACATGGGCGAAGCTGTTGAGGAAGCAGCGGTTGCAGTGGAAGATATTTATCTGTTTTGATAATTATAGGATTTCATTCCAAGTTTATTGCTTTATGTACCTTTTACTATAGAAAGAACCTTTTGTTCTAGATTTCTATTATCAATGGATATTTTATTTCTTTAATCATTTGATGGTTTGGATAAGAAATAATGGTGATATATATTCTGGTGCATTAGATAGCAATATATATGAATGATAAATCCTTAGTCTACCACGATGCGACGAACCGATGTATGACTTGTCTTACTTATTAGATATATTTCTTTATTAATCATTATACTTGTGAATTCTTATACTTAGTAGTATTTTTTTTTTTTTCAAATAAGATTCAAAAGATCGAAATTGATTTGATCAATTATAGTTGAAGGAATGGACCTTCCGACCTAAGGATTGAATTTGGAGGATAATACGTCTAAGCAAACCTTTTTGGATAAAGGATAGAATTCAGACAAGTATTGGAAATGATTAGATATGCAGACATATGTGTAGATTAGAAAGGTACGAGTAATTCTTTCAAGAATACTCGGTGATGGATTAGAATACTTAATGTGCCATAAAAGCAAAGTGTTTTGACTAGTCAATGGACACAAAGCTATTATGGGGAACCATCAAAGTATATCCATTAGGAGCCTGCGACTCGGTCGCAGAGGCCATCACCTATCTGAATAACACATAGCATAATCAAAGATTGGGATTCAATCCCAAAGGGCCGCGCCATACACTCGAGTGTAGACATGGTGTGTCAGAGATAAGAAATGGAATTCTAATAGTAAAAAGGACAAGTTTATTCGGAACTACCTATGTTCTATGGATATTTCTGGATACAACAGCACATTCTATGTGGTTGTAGAATATCCTAGAAGAGCAAGTAATTGTATGTTCGATAGTATTATGAACCAGAGGGGTGTTCTCACCCGGTTCTTAGAGGAAGACTATTAGATGAACTATAATGCCCTAAATGACAAGGTACTTTAAAATGAAGGAAAGAAAAGACTAAGAACCAGCCTGACCGAGAGGAAGTACACCACTAACAGCACCTATGTTATTATTGTTATACACCGGAACGCCATTGCAGTGGGAGGTTGTTAAGACAACCGGAGATGTTCATAAGACTAGAAGAGTTTTAACTCTGGATCTAGTAAAAATGAAATCGATCCCTAGCTCTGCATAAGTGCGGTACAAGATCTAAATGTGCCTGCTTAGAAAACAATAAGGATTATTGTTAAGAGGCAAGATCATTTAGAGTACAAGCTTAGTAAATCCATTATGGATTGAAACAAAGCTATAAATCGTGGAACTTGCGAATTGATGGGATAGTCTATTTAATGGATTCATCAAAAGGCATAGACGATAGGTGTATTGGAGACGTAATGGAAACAAAATGGTGTTTCTCGGAGATCTTATGTAGATGACAATCTCATCATTGGCAACAATGTAGGATATGTTGTCAGACATAAGACAATGGTTGTCTAAATGAATCGAGATATAAGATTGAGTAGAAGTTGGAGCATGTTCTTAAGATCTTTCGATCTAAAGATAAGAACATTGTACTTCTCCTAGATATCTTATACGATTATGGTTTGTTTTAAACATGCATACTTCTGAGAAAGGTTATTGCCTTTCAGAGACAGAATATACATCTATCTAAAGGGTATGTGTTTGAACACATGAAGGAGATAGATGAGACAAAGCAGTTTCCTATACTTCAAGTATGGAAAGCTTTATAGATGCAATGTTATAAAAACAAGAACCTGATATCAACTATGCGGTTTGCGTAGTGGGAGTATATCAAGGTAATCTAGAAAAGAAATTTTCGGATGCTGTAATAGTACTTGCAAAGTGCTGGATAATTAAGCAAGACGAAATCTTCTTAGATTACAGTTTCTCAGATCCAAAAATCATAGAAAGACCAGTGTAAGTCGATATCAGGCTATGTGTTCACTTTTAGAAAGAGGTGGAACCATGAAATGAAAGAGTGATAAGCAGGACGCTTCTCGGACTCTCTTATAACCGAATAGCAGCCTCAGAGGCAGCGGAAGTTTTGGTTAGGTTCCAGGATAACCTCTTGGCTTGGATATGACTCTTAGTTTACTAAAGGCTATTGGATAGCGGTGCACAGTAAACTGGAAGAAGTCATAAGTCAAAAAGTGATGTTAACACATAGAGCAAGTACCACCTGATACGAGTCATCGTCGAGGGAGACGATGTAGTAGTCACCAAGATAACTTCAGAGCGGCAACCTAGATTGCTCACTCACATAGTACTTCTCGGAAGTACACTTTAAAGCACGTGATGAGTATGGGAACCAGGAGTTTGGAGGAAATGATTAGACCTTAGTACAAGTGGGAGATTGTTGGAGTTGTGTACTTAATGTCTAGATTTAAGTAACGGTAAACTCCCGATCATAGCATTTAATCTATTAAATTAATAAACAATTATTTGCATTTAATTATTATTAATTAATTATGCAAAATATAGTCCTGGATTTTATACGTTGTAGTTAGTATGGTGTTGCATGGGCACACAGAAGATCATACTATCGGTTACTCGTATTTAATCAAACAGTTGCTCACAACCTAGATGGACATGGACCAATCCATCGGTATAGTCGTTGTGTGAGAAAGAAAATAATTTATCTTAATTATTTTATCACACTTGTACACTTGCTGTATTGGGCGGATCGCTTGAGATTTATTGATTAGGATTGCCTTGGATAATCAATTAAATCTCAGAGTATTTTATTCTTAATCCCCGATACTATTGCGGGTGTATATATTTAATATTAGAGACTTTGATTTTCCAAAGGAATTAACCGATTTAATTATTGGGTTAATTACCGGTTAAGTTGGGTCGCTATATTTTATATATGACATGCCGTGAATACTTGACGGGAAAGTGTATCCCGGAAGGGTTGATAATATCCCCGAGATGAGTTCATGAGGAATTATTATGTAAACCCTGCAGGTGGATTTAATCCGCATAATAATTAAGGTTGAACGGTACTAGTCTCGGATATAAGAGATGAATAAATTAATTAGCAATAAATTAATTTTATTCATGGATATTTAAATCTTAAATACACGGAATAAATAATACTACCGGAGAAATATTATTTGATATAATATGGTTTAATATTGGGAGTGCAATTAATTTATATAGTGGAAAATAAATTAATTAATATTGATAAGGATTAATGGACTTGAGCATTGGGCTCAATTTAATCTTCAATATTGGAAGCCCAATATTCCACCTCCTTTAGATCCCCTATGTAGCCTATAAAAGCACTACATGGCCTTCATAATTCATAAGACAAGAATATCAATATTTGATAGTTCTAGAGAGTTGAAGGAGATCCATAGGAGTTCGATAGATCGTCGCCCACACGACGTTCGAACGGAGTGCAAGGAATACGTAGGAAGATTCGAAGGTCTTCAAAGGTGTTTGATTTCGTTTCTCCGAACAACGAATCAAAGGTAAAATCATAAACCCTTCTATGATTTTATGTGATGTTAATTGTAGCATATACATGAACACACGATCCGGATAAACGACGAACCTTGGGGACGGGGATTCGAGATCCACGGCGAGGATCGATAGAGGCGGCCGAACCTAGGGTTCAACCGCCGGGAACGCGCGACGAGAAAGGAGCCCCGGCTGGACGCCGGGGCACACGATCGAACCTAGGGTTCGATCGTCGGGGATCCGCCGTGGGCTGGTGCCACGACGGGAGGATCCGCCGGCCTCCCTCGTCGGCGGCACGTGCAGCGCGAACACCCTCGGCTGGGGGCCGAGGGGTCGATCGAGCCCGTAGGCTCAATCGTTGGGAGCTGCGGGAGTTACCCGCAGCGACTCGTAGCGTGCTGCGGGACTTCCCGCAGCGGTGCGCTGGGACGAGCCCAGCGCGTTGAGCAGCGGGTCACGCGACCCGCTGCGGGGCTGCTGCGAGCAGCCCCGGGGATGCCTCGTGCATCCCCAGCGATCATCATGGAGATGATCGCGAGCCCCGTGCGGGGGCTCGGCTGAGTGCTCGCGGCCCTCGGGCCTCGCTGAGTATTCGGTCGGGCCTCGGCTCGTACGGTGGTTCGCGTTCGGATCTCCGGCGATGAAGGATTTCGGTCGGGTTATTATTTTCTGCAAATTTTAATAGCCCGGGATATCGATTTCCAACAAGAGAATCACAGCATTACTTCCACTGAAGTATTGGATGCATGAATTGTGCGGCCAAGCTGGACTGCCGACTAAGAAAAAAGTGTGGGAAATTTGCTTTGCGAGGCCGGGTGATTGTTATCGCCAAGAGTTTTCACGTCGATCCGGTAATTACGCGCTGATGCAGATGCTATCCATTATCACTGAAAGAATTTACAGGGACGAGTGGAAGATTATGAAGAATGTAGATGAGTTCAGATGGAGATGTGCAGCACAGGTTTATGAGTTGAGTGCTATTTTCGAAGGTCCGTCTCCCAGATGCAAAATCTATTTGACAGAGGGTCACGAAGCGGAGATGTGCCCAGTTTTAGGCGATTAGACTTTGTATTTGAGGCTTTTAGACTTTGTATTTGTGTTGTACTGATATTTTGGAGTTAGAAGTGCTTAAATGTGGTATAGATGTGTTCTGGACAGGTTGGAAATACAAAAAACGGGGAAATCATGTTCAGTTCTGTACTGTGATAGGTGCAGGGCGCAGACCACTGTCTGCGCCCTGCGCCCATGACAGACTCGGTTTCACACTGTTTTTGCAATTTCTCGACTTAATCGTGGATAATTAATGTAATTTGAACCGTTGGATGATCTTAAATGTAGTTTTACGTGTCCCGTCCAATTTTCGTGAAAAAATAATGTCGGGAAGTGCTCGATCTGATAATGTCGAGAATTTGTCGATTTTTGCAACATTAGTGGATCGAGCACTTCCGGGCATAATTTTTTCACGAAAATTGGACGGGGCAATTAAAACAACATTTTAAGATCATCCAACGGTTCAGATTAACTAAATTACATTTTAATGTTTGGTCATACCTTGAATATCCTAAAGTTCAACTCGAACTATAACATTTAAACTTAAACCTTATAAGTAACAAGTGACCAAAACACTAAATACTTCTACACGTGCTTAATTTAGTTAATTTGAACCGTTAGATGATCTTAAAATGTACTTTTAAGTGCCCCGTCCAATTTTCGTGAAACAAATATG
The DNA here is from genome assembly GCA_954870475.1 of Euphrasia confusa. Lineage (NCBI taxonomy): Eukaryota > Viridiplantae > Streptophyta > Magnoliopsida > Lamiales > Orobanchaceae > Euphrasia > Euphrasia confusa. The sequence goes on from OX940954.1 coordinate 13,797,557, forward strand.
TCCGGAAGTTCTCGATCCACTAATGACGCAAAAATCGATAAATTCTCGACATTATCGGATTGAGCACTTCCCGACATTATTTTTTCACAAAAAATGGACGGGACACGTAAAACTATATTTTAAGATCATCCAACGGTTCAAATTACATTAATTATCCAAGATTAAGTCGAGAAATTGCGAAAATAGTGTGAAACCGAGTATGTCATGGGCGCAGGGCGCAGCCCACTGTCTGCGCCCTGCGCCCATCACAGTACAGAATTGAAAATTATTTCTCCGTTTTTTGTATTTCCAACCTGTCCAGAACACATCTACACCACATTTAAGCACTTCTGACTCCAAAATATCAGTACAACACAAATACAAAGTCTCAAATACGAAGTCTCTTACACAATCGTCACAAAACACAAAAAAAAAGTAAAAAAAAAAAGAGTTCAATTCATGCTCTCTTCTTCGCTACACCCGGGCATCTACAACTTCCTCCTCTTGACATCACAACCTGCATAGTAAATGTTTCACAAGTCAAATTACAAAAAAATATAGGAAAACACACACAACAACATAAAAGTTCAAGAGTGTTTACTCAGGTGGAATCGGACAAGTCTGTGCATTGTGACCCTCTCCTTGACATTTGCCACATCGATATTTTTTCTTCGAAAACATCTCAATTCGACTCGTGAAGCGGTCCAATCTCGGCCGTCCTGGAGTTCGTTTCACCGGTGGGAGCAACACTATCATGCTTTGGACATATTCGGGAATCTCCGTCCATTGATCTTCTGAAGGAACAGGTATATTGTTCTCCTTATATGCTTGCATCATATACTCACGGGTGAAATAAGGAGAAGTCAGCTCATAAGCATATTGTCCTGCCCGATTCGGGTCCTTGGCACACGGTGCGGCTATGGCATGCTCACACGGCATCATGTCAATCTGAAACATACCGCATTCACACGTTATTGCCTCCAAATCCACAACCCTACACCATCTAGTCGACTCCACAGTGTACATCCAAGTACTTATTTTTTTGGTAACCCATTTAGGAGAACGATCATAACGCTCACGCAACGTTGTTTCCCTTCTCGGTGTCAATACACCGGTGAACGCCCAAGCTTCTTCACGATGTCTGCAAAACCATTCAACCATATTATCCACAATAAACTTGATCAATGAACATATGGGAAAGTCTTTAGCGTCTTTCATCATGGCATTTATCACTTCCACTGCGTTAGACGTCATCACCTCGTATCTATTAACACGGTGGTGGACTCTTGACCATTTCTCAAACGTGATATCTTCTAACCACTTCGCACATTTTTCGCTCGCTGCTCTAAGCTCTGAAAAATGTCGATTGAACTCGGGTACAGTGTACGAGCACGCAGCCTTCTGAAAATGACCAACCAAGTCTTTTATTTTGTTGTACTTGGACTTGATGTTTTGCATGATGTGCCAATAGCAGTGTCCATGTTCCGCCTTAGGGTAAACAGCAGCTACAACATTTATAATTGGCTGACCTCTGTTAGACACGATTACCAGATCAGATCTATCTGCAATCAAAAACTGCAAGGACTCAAGGAACCAAATCTAGCAACTGGTGTCCTCTACATCACCCACACCCCAAGCAAGTGGGTAACTGTGATTCTCACTGTCAGTAGCAGAAGCAATAAGAAGCGTTCCCTTGTATTTATTGGTCATGAACGATGCATCAATGACGATAACGTCCTTCATGTACTGAAATCCCCGAATACACGCTCCGATAGCCATGAAGAAGTAGAGAAATTCATTATTGGCATCTGTCTGAATACGGGTGAACGTACCTGTATTACTTTGTTCAAGCATATAACAATACGAAGGAAGCTTCGAGAAATTATCTTAATAGGATCCGCGAACCTTTTCCAGGGCTTTCTGCTGCCCTCTCCATGCTTTGTCGTAACTGACAGTAATATTTTCCTCAGTACGCATAAACTGCTGAATTGCAGCTGGAGTTAGAGGTTTCTTTGCGTTCAAGAACTGGTCATGTAGTCGATTGCCGATAAGACTGCTAGAGGCCTGCCTGTGCACGCCGCTTCTATTAATCAAAGAACAAGTGTGGATATTGGTGTAGGTTTTAATCACAAACTCATCGGTCGTCTTCCTCCTCGTTGCACGAATTTTCCATCTGCAATGTTTTTCAACACATTTGACCACCTTTCGATTGTGATCAGATTTGTCCACAACAAATTCAAACTTGCCCTTCAATGCTATCCGTCCGACAACGTAGCTGAACTCGTCTTTGTTATTGAAACACTGACCGACTACCAAATCGGAACCATCATACCGACCACCCGCGTCTCGATAACAAAGTCTCAAAGAAGGAGCACCAACGTCGTCCACAATAGGATTATTATAATAAGAACTACCGCCCTCATTATAAATGTCATCACCACCATCATTGGCATCATCACCACCTCCACCATTGTTATTATCATCGTCATCAACAACATCATCGTCGTTATCATCGACTTCGACACCATCAACACCATCATCATAATCACCGCCCACACCACCATCATAATCACCAGAAACACCACCATACGAAGTATTACATAAATCAATGCTATCCCAAATAGATACAGACTGTGTTGGAAATCGATATCCCGGGGTTAACGGAATTGCGGAAACATAACCCTGATCAAAATCCCTTCGCCGGAAACCACCGCGAACCACCACACGAACCGGGCCCGACCAAAGCAACACCGCCGCGGGATAAACCCGCGGCTAGCCCTAGCCGAGCCCCGCGTGGGGCTCGCGATTGCACACGGCAATCGCTGGGGATGCATCGTGCATCCCCCGGGGCTGATCGTAGCAGCCCACGGCGGTAAGTCCGGCGACTCACCGCCACCGTCGATCGGAGGAGGGGGCGCCTGTCGCGGCACCAGCCCGCGGCTGCCCCCAGCGATCGACCGAAGTCGATCGCTCGCCCCGGCGTCCAGCCGGGGCCCTTCGATGTGCACCGGCGGTCGAAGCCCTAGGGCTCGACCGCCACCCTCGGCGTCCAGCCGAGGGTACTCATGCGATCCCGGCGGGGTTCGCTTGACCGCCCGCGGTCCGGTGATCTCGGATCACCACCGCGCGGTCAAACCCCATCCCCGGGTTTGTCCCTCGGATCTTCGTTCATGCGTATATCCGAATTAATAATTAAAATCATCGAGGGGGTTCGTGATTTTACCTTTGTTCTCGTTGTACGGAGAAACGAGATCTATGAAGACCTTGAGACCTTCCCACGTATTCCTTGCACTAGCTCGAACGTCGGGTGGGCGACGATCTTCCGAACTCCATGGATCTCCCTCTCTACTTTCTCTCTCTAGAATTGTGATCTTCAAGTTATGAGAATAGAGAAGACCATGTAGTGCTTTTATAGGCTACGTAGGGGATCTTAAGGAGGTGGAATATTGGGCTTCCAATAATAGTGATTAAATTGAGCTCAAGCCCAAATCTATTAATCCTTACTATTATTAATTAATTTATTTTCTACTATATAAATTAATTGCACTCCCAATATTAAACCATATTATATCAAATAATATTTCTCCGGTAGTATTATTTATTCCGTGTATTTAAGATATAAATATCCATGAATAAAATTAATTTATTGCTAATTAATTTATTCATCTCTTATATCCGAGACTAGTACCATTCATCCTTAATTATTATGCGGAACAAATCCACCTGCAGGGTTTACATAATAATTCCTTATGAACTCATCTCGGGGATATTATCAACCCTTACGGGATACACTTTCCCGTCAAGTATTCACGGCATGTCATATATAAAATATAGCGACCCAACTTAACCGGTAATTGACCCAATGATTAAACCGGTCAATTCCTTTGGAAAATCAAAGTCACTTATATTAAATATACACACCCGCAATAATATCGGGGATTAAGAATAAAATACACTGAGACTTAAATCGATTATCGCCGGCAATCCTAATCGATAAATCTCAAACGATCCGCCCAATACACCAAGTGTACAAGTGTGATAAAATAATCAAGACAGATTATTTTCTCTCTCACACAACGACTATACCGATGGATTGGTCCGTGTCCATCTAGGTCGTGAGCAACTGTTCGATTAAATACGAGTAACCGATAGTATGATCTTCTGTGTGTCCATACAACACCATACTAACTACAACGTATAATATCCAGGACTATAATTTGCATATATTTAATTATAAATAATTAAATGCAAATAATTGTTTATTTAATTAAATAGATTAATGGCAATGGATCGTGAGTTTCCGTTACTTAAATCTAGACATTAAGTACACAACTCCAACAATCTCCCACTTGTACTAAGGTCTAGTCATTTCCTCCAAACTCCCGACTCCCATACTCATCACGTGCTTAAGTTGTACTTCCAAGAAGTACTATGTGAATGAGCACTCTAGGTTGCCGCTCTGAAGTTATCTTGGTGACTACAGCGTCGTCTCCCTCGACGATGACTCGTATCAGGTGGTACTTGCACTATGTGTTATCTTACACTTATGGACTTGTGATTTCTTACCATTTGCCATCGCACCGCTATTTACATAGCCTTTGGCAAATTAAGAATCACATCTAAGTCCCAGAGATTATCCCGGAGCCATACCAAAACTTCCGCTGCCTCTGAGGCCGCTATTTGGTTACCCATGGCAGAGTCCGAGAAGCATCGTGCTTATCACTCTTCCATGTTAAAAACTCCTTCTCCTTCAATAGTGAAACACATAGCCTGATATCGACTTACACCGGTCCTCATTCGATTATAAATCTAAGAGAATGTAATCCAAAGGAAATGCTCGTCTGCTCCGTAATCCAAAACATAGTTTCTAGTACTTTAAAAGTTCTTAAAATGTTTATTACAGCAGTCGAGTATTCCTTTCCAGGATTACCTTGATATCCTCCCACTATACTAGCCGCATAGCAGATATCAGGTTCTCGTTTTCAACATCGTATTTATTAGGCTTTCCACACTTGAAGTGTAGGAAACCGCTTTCATTGCTTCTATCTCCTTTTGTGTTCCAAAACACATATCTTTAGATAGATGCATTCCGTATCTGAAAGGTAACATACCTTTCTCGGAATCTTGCATGTTAAAACGAACCATAATAATTTATATGTAAGATGTCCAGGAGAAGTACAATGTTCTTTTCTAGAGATCCTAGATCTCAAGAACATGTCCAGCTTCTTCCTATATCTTTCATAATGATTTATCCAGACAACCATCATTTCATGTCTGATTACATCTTTACATTGTTGCCAATGATAAAATGTTATCTACATAAAACCCAAGAAACACCACTTTGTTTCCATCACGTTCCCAATACACACTATTCGTCTATGCATTGATGAATCCATAAAATGGACTATCTCATCAATTCGCAAGTACCACGAACTCAATGCTTTGTTTCAATCCATAAATGGATCAACTAAGCTTGTACTCTAAATAATCTCGCCTCTTAGCAATAATCCTTATTGCTTTCCAAGAAGGCATATTTAGATCTAGTACTGCCTCCATGTAGATCCAGGGATCGATTTCATGTATGCTAGGTCCAGAGTCCGAAAACTCTCCTAGTATTATGAATATCTCTGGTTGATTCACAACCTCCCACTACAACGGCATTCCTGTGTATAAACAGTGATAACAGTAGGTGCAGTTAGTGGTGTACCGCTACTCGGTTCGGCTGGTTCTAAGTCTTAATCTTTCTCTCTCATTTCAAAGTATTACGTCACTTTGGGCTTGTGGTTCATCTAATAGTCTTTCTCTAAGAACCGGGCGTTAGAACTTATAACGTCCTTCTGGTTCATAGTACTATTGAACACACATCTTTTGTTCTTCTAGGATATTCTACAACCGCATTTGAATGCGCCGTCGTTTCCAGACATATCCATAGAACATAGGTAGTTCTGTATAACTCATGCTTTTACTATTTCTATAAGAGTTCCATTTCTTATCTCCGACACACCATTTCTACACAAGAGTGTATGGTGTAGTCATTTGGGATCAAATCCCAATCTCTGATCAGTATGCCATGCATTCCTCAGACAGGCATTTGCCTCCGCGATCAAATCGCAGGCTACAAATGGATATACCTTGATGGTTCCCCACAATAGCTTTGTGTCCATTGACTTGTCAAAAACACTTTGCTTTTGTGGCACATCAGGTATGCTAATCCATTTTCCGAGTAATCATAAAATGAAGTACTCGTACCTTATTGTCTGAGTAGACAAAGGTCTGCATACATCAGAGTTAATCAATTCTAATACTTGTCCGGATCTTATACCTTATATCCATAAAGGATTGCTTAGTCATGTTATCTTCCAAATCAGATTCTTAGGTCGGAAGGTCCACTCCTTCAACTTAATTGATCAAAATATCAATTTTCGACCTTTGAACTTCTTATTTGAATAAACACGACTTAGAATAAGAATCCACAAGTATAAATGATTCATTACAGAAATATCTCTTAAAAGTAAAACGAGTTTTATGCTACGGTTCGTTGCATCGTGGTGGACTTAGGATTCATCATTTATATATTGCTAGCTAATGTACCAGAATGGATAATATCCTTATTTCTTCTTATAACCATCAAATGATTAAAAGAAATAAAATATCCATTTATTAGAAATCCGGAACAAAGTTCTTTCTAAAATGAAAGGTACACAAAAGCAATAACTCAAAATGAAATCCTATAAAATGTCCTCCACTGCAACAGCTGCCTCCTCCACAGCATTGCCCATGTAGACTACGATTTCTTCTTTTCCAAGTCGTCGGGTTTCCTGGAACCCTTGCATTTAATATGCACATACCGTCAGTGGTTCCATATCTACACACCAGGTTCCGGTACATAATACCATTGACTATGTTTTACGACTAAAGAAAATTTCGTTCTTTCTTTGAGAGGATAATCAGACTTCCAGTACCCAGACTGTTTGCATCGAGAACTCTTGCTGTAGGCTTTCTCGTCCTATCTCGTGATCCAAGAATTAGGACCACTGGGTTTCTTTGTTTGCTTTTCCTTTCCCCCGGTTTTGCCCTTAGGTTCGAAACCTTTGGCATTACAAGAGCTTGCGATTTTCGTCTCAACTCGTCTAAAAGGTTCATTATCTCGAAAACGTGTTTAAGCGTTTCCTCGAATGGACTGGCCTTTATGAGTATCCTCATCGCCTCTTGTATAGCCTCTACATCATGTCTAAACATCTCCTTGAGTTTGAACATGATATTAAAATCAGTCCCTTCCTCATCAGTTAAGACATTGGTAGGCTTGGGAGAACAAAGCTCACTTGAGTACAAACTTGTACTCTTTAACAGTCTGGGCAATGTCCAGATCTCTATTCCAATCAATACATTCAGGGACCAATGAGTTAAATCCTTAAGTATCACATAAAGTGGGTTCAAAGCCATTTCCTAATCTATGAGCACATATAACAACAAACAATTGATTTAATCTCCGATATTATCTCCCTCTAATAATATCATTAAACCACTAATCACATCTAAAATCCCATCAGATATGGCAAGCCACGTGGTGTGGACGTTTACCTATCCAAATGATTTAGCAATTAGATTTTCTTTGGTCATACATCACTTATAGCGTAACCTCGTGGGGAGGAATACTATAATGCGTATCTAAGTGTAAACCATTACTCAGTACTAAAGTAAATCGTTTGGAACCGCTACATCACCGCAAGCCACGTGGTGTGGACGTTTACGATAACTTCACAATTCTTCACAATTTCTTATAACTGTCTACATCAATTAATCCAAAATCCGTTAGTATAGCAAGCCACGTGGTGTGGACGTTTACTACACCAAGAGACTTTTATAATTGACTCCCAATTACTTGATCCATTCGATTTTCGTAAATCAGGACGCGGAGAATCATAAGTGAAACTCGAAGTTTCTAACCAGTGATTCACCATGCGAACAACCCTATCTCTCATAAATGAGGGAGCCGAGCAGACAATCGATCCATCTATAAAAGAATGGTACGAAGGTCTCTAATTTGTGTCCTCTACATGACCAAGTGGCTTTGGCTCCATTCCACTCCCCGGGGTGAGAATGAGTCGACTTGAAATCAGCTTTGGAAAGACAAATTAGGCATTGTTTGATAAACTTAATCAATGTTTCTTGTAAGAGGAATTACAAGAACTCTCCTCCAATAACTTATCTATATAAACTTCAAAAGTTTATAAAAGTCACCAAGAGAGCAGCAATGGAGACCATGGGTATGTTTCCATACCCTCTCCCACTTAGCTTTTTAAAATAAAGGGATACGCTATCTAATGCATAATTAAATACACATAAGCATGCATACATGAAATAAAGCACATACTATTATCACATAGTCAAAATAATACTAGAATATTATTTTCCGACTATTATGGCTTTATCGCATCTCCGTACGCATCTTCTAGTCTTCAGTCTTCGTTCTTGAATGCTCCATGTGACGAGAATATTAATCCCAATATTTAAATCTATTTATTTTCAATTAATCCAAAAGTTACTTAATTCGAAAATTAAGTCAATCGAATATATCAAAAATAAAATTAAATATTATTAATATATTCATTATTTTTATTTTCCTTTCTAACTTCATTAAATCTCTAGAATCCTATTCCAAGACCCACTTGGAATATTCTAGAAGATCTCCATAATGAAATAAGGAAATAAAATAATTTAGGACTCCTAATCCTTCCAAATTAATTCCTTTCCTAATCTATTAAAAAATTCCATAAAGGAATAATTAAATAGGAAAAATTAATTAAGGACTTTCAAAACTTTCCAAATTAATTATTTTCCTAATCTATTAAAAATTCCATAAAGGAATAATTAAATAGGAAAAATAAATTAATTCCAAATTAATTATTTTCCAAAAATATTCCAAAAAGAATAATCAATTAGGAAGACCAAATTAATTCTAAATTTATTCCTTCCTTATCCATGAAAATTCCCATACTAGGAATAATCAATAAGGAAATAAATTTATTCTAAATTTATTCTTTTCCTATTTCCATGAGAGTTCCCAAAAATAGGAATACTCAAAATAGGAAAACCGAATAATTTAGGAAAGTTGGATCTTGGCGGGAGAGTACGAGATCACGAGGACCTCGCGCCCCCCACCACCATCGATCCCCGGCCGAGGAGGAGCGCCGCCGCCACCCCAGCCCACGCGCCACCACCACCGGTGGCCGGCGTGGCCGAGGAGTCCCGCGGGCAGCCCCCGCCTCTAGGGCTCGATCGATCCTTCATGGATCGATCATGATGATCGATCCCTCGTCCCATCGTCTCCTCCGTCACACGTCTTCTCCGGCGGTCGTTTCGGCATCGATCCAACGTAAAATAAATTACATGAATTTAATTACAATTATCCGGTATCGATTCTATACATGAAATCGACCTTATACATTTTCCGGAAAAATAGAACGTAATAATAAAACCTAAATTCGGTCAACCGCCGAATTTTTACTATTACAAGCATTCACCACACATAAAACGAATCTCGACATGTCCGAGAGTTTAATAAAATTATGACAATAATTAACGAAGAATTATATCTAGCCATAATAGTCGGAAACCCTGCAAGGTAGAACAATTTATCGTATATACACATGAACTAGAACCAATGCTCTGATACCAATTGTTGGAAATCGATATCCCGGGGTTAACGGAATTGCGGAAACATAACCCCGATAAAAATCCCTTCGCCGGAAACCACCGCGAACCACCACACGAACCGGGCCCGACCAAAGCAACACCGCCGCGGGATAAACCCGCGGCTAGCCCTAGCCGAGCCCCGCGTGGGGCTCGCGATTGCACACGGCAATCGCTGGGGATGCATCGTGCATCCCCCGGGGCTGCTCGTAGCAGCCCCCGGCGGTGAGTCCGGCGACTCACCGCCACCGTCGATCGGAGGAGGGGGCGCCTGCCGCGGCACCAGCCCGCGGCTGCCCCCAGCGATCGACCGAAGTCGATCGCTCGCCCCGGCGTCCAGCCGGGGCCCTTCGATGTGCACCGGCGGTCGAAGCCTTAGGGCTCGACCGCCACCCTCGGCGTCCAGCCGAGGGTACTCATGCGATCCCGGCGGGGTTCGCTTGACCGCCCGCGGTCCGGTGATCTCGGATCACCACCGCGCGGTCAAACCCCATCCCCGGGTTTGTCCCTCGGATCTTCGTTCATGCGTATATCCGAATTAATAATTAAAATCATCGAGGGGGTTCGTGATTTTACCTTTGTTCTCGTTGTACGGAGAAACGAGATCTATGAAGACCTTGAGACCTTCCCACGTCTTCTTTGCACTAGCTCGAACGTCGGGTGGACGACGATCTTCCGAACTCCATGGATCTCCCTCTCTACTTTCTCTCTCTAGAATTGTGATCTTCAAGTTATGAGAATAGAGAAGACCATGTAGTGTTTTTATAGGCTACGTAGGGGATCTTAAGGAGGTGGAATATTGGGCTTCCAATAATAGTGATTAAATTGAGCCCAAGCCCAAATCTATTAATCCTTACTATTATTAATTAATTTATTTTCCACTATATAAATTAATTGCACTCCCAATATTAAACCATATTATATCAAATAATATTTCTCCGGTAGTATTATTTATTCCGTGTATTTAAGATATAAATATCCATGAATAAAATTAATTTATTGCTAATTAATTTATTCATCTCTTATATCCGAGACTAGTACCATTCATCCTTAATTATTATGCGGAACAAATCCACCTGCAGGGTTTACATAATAATTCCTTATGAACTCATCTCGGGGATATTATCAACCCTTACGGGATACACTTTCCCGTCAAGTATTCACGGCATGTCATATATAAAATATAGCGACCCAACTTAACCGGTAATTGACCCAATGATTAAACCGGTCAATTCCTTTGGAAAATCAAAGTCACTTATATTAAATATACACACCCGCAATAGTATCGGGGATTAAGAATAAAATACACTGAGACTTAAATCGATTATCGCCGGCAATCCTAATCGATAAATCTCAAACGATCCGCCCAATACACCAAGTGTACAAGTGTGATAAAATAATCAAGACAGATTATTTTCTCCCTCACACAACGACTATACCGATGGATTGGTCCGTGTCCATCTAGGTCGTGAGCAACTGTTCGATTAAATATGAGTAACCGATAGTATGATCTTCTGTGTGTCCATACAACACCATACTAACTACAACGTATAAAATCCAGGACTATAATTTGCATATATTTAATTATAAATAATTAAATGCAAATAATTGTTTATTTAATTAAATAGATTAATGGCAATGGATCGTGAGTTTCCGTTACTTAAATCTAGACATTAAGTACACAACTCCAACAGACTGATCATAAGTAGATGACACTATTACTTGACTGTAATATTGTGATGTTTCACCTGAAGTTCTTCGAGTTGGAAGTTTTTCTGGGCGAATTGGACTTTGACGTGCAGGACTTTCACGGGCAGGACTTCTGGGTACAGAAGGATTGTAGGTCGCAAACAACTCCATTTCATCTTGGTTTCTATGAATCCACACAGTCGTATTCCAATCATCTTCATCATTAAGATATATCGGAGGAGACTTTTCCTTTGGGAATCGAGAGATCGCAACTTCATTAGATGATGGATCGATGCCGATTTTTCCACACACTTTCTCAATAAGTGCATTAAATGAAATGCTCCTATTAATCAATGTTGTTCTCAAGTGTTCAAATCGCTCATTATCCATCTCCAATATCCCTCCAAGAGCTGCCACTCTCCACCAAAATGTATTATGATTGATATCTTATCCATGCCTGCAGTTACAATAAAACGGGAAGAATCATAATTCAAAACTGCACTGTTAAGGGCGCAGGGCGCAGGTAGTGGCCTGCGCCCTGCGCCCAAATTGTTGTCTGGTGTATAATGGGTGATGGGCGCAAGCCACTACCTGCGCCCGGCGCCCATCTGGAAACAGAAGAAAAAAAAAACAACGATTTTTTTGGTTTCGAAAAACTTTGAAAACGCAAAATTCAAGCTCGATATTGAAAACAACACACACACAAGTCATGTAGAAGTGAATGCTAACCTTTTTACGTCGAATTGTTGGTAGAAAATCGACGATGTCGGGGCCGTTTTTTTTGGGCGATTTAGGTTACGAGAGAGAAAAAAAAAGGGGGATAAGAAATGGAGTGGGACTAAAGTGCAATATGTTGTTTGGGGCTATTGTGTAAATATGAAAACATTTTAATTTCTTTTACATTTATATTTATTAAGTATGGGTATACATCCAATTCTTTTTTTTGTAAAGGTTATTTAACCCTTATTTACTATTTGGAGGGACATAAATCCGATTGACTCATTATTTTTATTAATTTTTGATAATGATTGCAATTTACATCAATGAATATAACAGTAAAAAATATGATACATGAAAATGAAAAGAGTTATTGCACCACAATCACTATAAAAAAAAAATTATTTAACCTGATTGTCCATTCAAATTTCACTTGTTGGACGAATTATGTGAATGAATATTTCTCAATATTTGAATACGGATTTAAGGACATAAGAATGCAGATTTTTAGACGAACACATTCTAAACCGATTATACAAATACAAAATTAAATATATTTGTTTAGATTACATGAATACAAAAAAAAATTAAAAAATAAGAGGGTTATGAATCATAAACCCTCTTTCGTTGGTTGCTCAGATTCACCTCATCCAAAAAAGCGTGTACGGACAACAAAAACGATGTGAAACCCCAATCGATCGAGTATTGAGTCTTTCTCACGATGACATTTGCAGATCTTTTGGTTGGCGCCAGAGCCGCCGTTGCGAGACACATATGATCAGACTTGTATCATTAAGCTTCTTCTTATTCGTCGCACATCATCTTCTACAAAAATTGAATTGTAGTCTTCATTTTCGGCTCTTCCTTGTCACCCACGATCTGAAGTTGCGGTGTTTTTTAGGATTAGGTTTAAGAACGTTTAATTTTTTTGGTTTTTCTTATTTATATTTTGTAGTATTTGATATGGGCTTTGTATTTTATTGGGCTGTGTGTACCGTAGATAGTACACCTAGTTGTAGGATATAGGTACTCGTTCAAAAGGCCACATTGTTCATCAGTTCATTTGTAGTCACATTGTGCATTTCTACATGGTAAACCTATTGGATAAATTCAACATATCGGGATGTGTTAAATTAAATGTGTATGGTTGGTTGTCTTTAAAAAATTCCATTGTAAAGTGATCAATTAAAAATTAAAGTTAGGCTTATATAAGTATAAATAATTATGGGCTTTTATGTGTGGATACTATTAAGTGGGCTTTGATTTGTTGAGTGGCCAAATCAATACCCTAGATCTATAAATTAAGTTATGGTCTCCAAACATCAATATCTCTAATCTCACGTATTCTCTCTACGCTGTGAATTTAAAAGGAGTTTTGATAGTTTGGAAACCATCAACCATCTTCGTAATCTCAATCGTCTTGTGGATTCAGGTACGCTTCCGCCTTATGTATTTATATTCTCATATGTTTCGGTTAATCGTCATAGAAACAATTAGGGTTATTGATGAAGCATGATTTATGTGATTAAATACATGCTTATTTGGTATGAAATTCTAACAAAACCAACGTGCTAACGTTGCAAAATAGCATCTCTTATTAATCGCCTGTTGAGTAGTGGTTCGATGGTTAATGTTTTAGGTCCTGTTGAGTAGGGGTTCGATGGTTAGCTGTAGTAAAGTGATCGGACCGACACATACAACCACATAAGATCACAGAGACCACGCCATCGACCCAGGGGCACACATAAGCTCACAACACTCGGGTCTCTCCGCCTCACAAAGAGGTGAATCACTCGAGCACCAGAAGCTTCATTGGGCTTCTCCAGTCACCGGAATCCTAGGGTTCAAAGCGAAGAAGACGGGGGAAGCGGCGACAAAGGTGAAGGGAATGGGGGGTTTGAAATCGCACACACTTGAAGGGGCAATCACACACATAGATTAGGGTTAGAGTGAAGGGGCGAAGTGAGTGAATGCGATCAGCGGAGTTCATTATATCATAGTCCACGAAAGATCCAGATCACATCTCAGCACAACGGGCATCAAGTTCAAGGGACAAAATGAAGTTAATGTAGATCAAGGTTAATTGCATCAGCTAGTGACATGAAAACAAAGTGTTTTTGGTTTCTAAGATAGAATTGGATCGACACAGGCCAATTTTCGGTTCAATTTTTAATCAAAAAACCAATTGTCAATTTTTTTTTCAACCGGTTTTCCAACCGATTGAAATTGTGGGTCTACAATGGGCATGCTTGCCCCTAATTTGGTTCCAACCTATTAAAGAATGGACCCGGCTATCATCATCTCCATTTCGATTTTCATGGACAATTTCATTAATATACATATATATTAATAGTGTACAGTTGTCCATCAACCCATCAACTTTTTGTATGTAATTTTGGATGTGGGTATCTGCATCCACATTAATTTTAAATATCAAGCTTTTTTATCAGTTATTATTAAGTTAGTTTAATTAGTTCTTGTGATTTTGTTCAATTACCCCTTGTACATACTATATATCCGTAGTACACTCATTAATGTATGCAATACTCACTTTCTTTCCCATTAATAGTTATACTGTATTAAAGTTAAGAAATTTGTCTAGATATATAGATTAAGAAAAATATTAATTTTTGTTTTTTTTACTAAAAAGTAAAAGATAAAAATTTATTTTTAACTTGAAAAATAAAATAATTTTAAGTAAAATTTTAAAAAGTAAATAGATAAAGTGGATAAAATAATATTTCAAAATGAAAACATTAGAATATTTTTTTTAGTGTATCAAACTATTGTGGGACACCAAAAAAAGAATGTGTTGAAACTAGGCAAATTATTAGGTGGTACTAGTACCACCCAATTCTACATGGTACCGTTTTTTGTTATTTAAACATTTTATTTTTTCAATCATAATTTTTTTCTTTTTTTTTTTCTCCCTTTTTCCTCTTTCTCTCGCTGCTATCTTTCTCTCCGCTCTTTCTCTAACCCTAGCCCGAAACTCATTCTTTCCATGTCACAATTGGGGATTTCACTCTTCGAAGCTCCGGTGAGGCTACACCGGCGATTTGTTGAGAAGGCGAGTGGTTGCGAGCAGCGGCGAGGTGAGCGGTTACGAGCAGCGGCGACGAGGTATCGACGACCCGAGGTAGCGGCGGCGAGGCAGTGACAACACAAGGCGGCGGCGAGGTATATCAACCTAAACTCTTTCTATAGTTGCGATTTTTTTCGATTTTGTTCGACTTAGGGTGTGAATATTATTAGTTTTCGATTCAGCCAAGTAATCTTTCACGACTCGAGAGTATCCACGCAAAATTGTTATGCCGGATGGACTCTCCTCCGAAATTGTTATGACAGATGGCCTTCTGAGTTCCTATTTCTTCGATTAATCGAGTTTGTTTATCAACGTGCCAACTGTGTATAAACCTCTTATAATAATGCCATGAAATGAGAATGGAATATGCTTGGGTGAGATCCTCATAAATACAAGGCATATGTCTTATGGTTTGGATTCCCTTGGTTTGCTTCCCATGGTTTTGTTAGTTTTCCGAGTGAATACATATTCTCTGTAAAATAGTTTTATGGATCCGAAATGCATATGCTTAAAGCCTAAAATATCTTGTTCTTTCAAGTTTCACAAAAAGCAGATGCAATTGAATATTTTGCTTTGAAGTATCTGAATTTGGATTACTTGACTAACCCTCACCATTATTATCTAACTTTTTTTCTTGGTCCTCAGGATAGGTCTTCTAAGTGTTGCTGTAGTAACTAGCATATTTGCTTTTCTTAGTGCTTTCTCTCCAAATTACTATATTTCATTGGTCATTTTCCGTATGATAGCTGCATTTATTTGGATATTAATTTTGCTGATGGGTTTGGTTTTTTTTATGGCAGGTGAGCTCTGTCATTCAACAAGATATACCGAGAGTAATGATTAAAATGAAGTTTTATCTTCCCAACACTGCCACACGCCCCATACTTTTCAAACCGGTCATGAAAATACATGTTTCTCTTACACCTAATGTATCATCTTTATTTGAAATACAAAAATTGATCATTTGTTCGAACTCTAACATTCAGGACCAACAGTGTTGAAGCCCATAGTCAAGTGCAGACCCTTCTTAAATAGGAGTATTCTCAAGTGTAGACCCTTCATTGTGAGTATTTAGCTTAATTTATAGTAGAAATTAATAATATGCATGCATGTAACTAGGTAGGTTTCATGTAATTCTATATATATGCATGCTACTTTTAATTTATCTTTCATTTTTTGTATTATAATGTGTGTTTAAATTTGATGGATAAAAAATCACATATAATTAAGAAAAAAATGTATACTTTTGGTGTTTTAATTAATTTGTACCCTTTATTTGATCTAGTGTGACTTATCAAAAAGCTACTGCCAACTGCCAAGTCAATAAATCATGACTTTATTGATATGTTTGTAACCTTACATCTCCCTTTGAAAACAAGGTTTTATTTTTTATTTCACTAAACATGATAGTGATCCTTTATTCATCCAAATGAGTAGTCAATGGTGATAAATGTTAAGCTTCTCTGTTATGTGTGGAACTCTATCTGTTTTTGTATGGCATTCTTCTTTGTTATGTGTGAAATTCTACTCTGTTTTATGTTGAATTCTTCTCTATTTTGTTGACCAATTAATCGTAACTTTTTACTGCATCATGGAATTCTTCTTTGTTTTACAAATAAAAAACTCTCAGTTTTTCAAATGAATTCTTATCTATTTCCTGGTTTAATACTTCTCTAGTTTTTTTGTGGAATCCTTCTCTATTCCTCTATTTTTGTTATTTGTATTCTTTCTATTTTATGTGGTATATTTTATTTAGAATTCTTCTCTATTTGGTACGCAATTCTTCTCTTTTTGGTATACAATTCTTTTGTTCGTTAATATAATTTCTCAGTACTTTTTACTTGTTAAAATTTGTATTTTTGTAGGATGATTTCCACTTATGATTGTGCAGACTTTGTTTGATATTCTGTGTAATATTCTACTTTGTTGTGTTTGAAATTCTTCTCTGTTTTATGTGAAATTCTTCTTTGTTTTGACCAATTATTTAAAACATTATTATTACATCATGCATTATTTTTTGTTCATTTTTTCAGTGTAATTCTTATATATTCGTTTGGTTTTTCTGTAATAGAGTTTGATTACAATAAAAATAGTTATCAAACTTGAAATGGATGAGGTAAATAGATGCATTTAAGTGATTTTTTTTCTTGCTTTCTTCTACAGTTTTACACACCAATAATCGTGAAGCTTTAAATACCTCCATAATCGCTTCATAACAGTTTACATCTTTGATTTTTTTATTTTTTATGTATTTATGTATTTTTGTAGGCATTTTAAGTGGATTTTAGTGATGATGTTGGAGTTATCAATGTTGATTCTAGAGATGACAAAAACGATGGTCCAAGTTTTGTATTCTAAATTATTCTATCTTTAATACTAAATTTTTCTCTCTTTAATACTGTGTTCTTCTCAACTTACTACTGATTTCTTCTATTTATAACTAATTTGATTTACTTTTTAATTATTTGGCGAATTTGTGAGTTGTGGCGGTAGTTGTACTGATATAAGTTGATAGGGTATAAGAGAATCTTGATGAGGTATTATACTCTTTTTGGGTTCTTGAAATTTGTCGAATTCGGTCTTTGTAATCTGACTTCTTTTTTCGATTTTGGAACAGAGATACTTATGTGTTCGCAGTCAGACCTCAACACTTACAGATATACCGGGAATATGCAAACATATACAAGGTTTTACTATCCTCTGTAATTACCATCTAGTTACCTCGAGTATTTTGTAGTTATTTATCACAGTAATTGAGGTGTTCTTTTTAGGAAAAAGAAGAGGAAAGGTCATACAGGTGGATGACTTTCTAGAAAGACAATGTGAGTAAGCTCGATCGGCCGAGAATGAATTCAGTCTTGGTATAGAAAATTTTAAACTACTACTATCAAGGGTTCTTGATTATATTAACTATTTAATAAATTCTTGTTGTAGTTGAATATTGTGCAAACGAGTTGTACAAAGCCGCGAAATCGCATGGCCTAAGGGTAGCTCGTCTTCGTCTCAAGAGTATGTTCGTGAGCGAAAGATACGCCAATCGCCAGCCGATGAAGACTAAGTCGAGATGAAAGCCCCCACAGCTGCAGCAGCCCCCACCCCTTCCCCTTCCCCATGATTTGCGACAATACGAATGTTGTGAAGTTAGGAATTATGATTGTAAATTAAACTTTGGATTTCTATACTTTTGTGGGTAGTTGAATTAAAACGTTTGTGTATGTTTGTTTGGTTTATGAAATGAGGTAGTATTGAAATTTTGCATATTTGAGAATTTTTATTTTTATTTTTTTTTAGTGTATATGGTTTCTCACACAAATTATAGAAATTACTAATGATGGTTTGAAATTTATTCTACTATGATTCCATTTTTTTGTAATTCGGATTACGTTATTTATCACGAATATGTAGAATAATTTAGTTATAGAGTATATTATAGTAACAAATTTAGTCTAAATTCATGAATAAATAGAGTAGAATATGCATATAAACAGAGTAGAATTCAGTACTAAATGAAGTAAAACTCATTAGAACATGATCCCCCTATTAATGTAGTAGTATATTAATGTAGTAGTACTTAATTCGATTGTTCGCCTCCATTAGGGTTTAGGTATTAATGTAGTAGTATATACTAATAAAGAATTTTTATTTCATTGTCCTATTCAACATAAATTTTATTACGTCAAGATTATGTTTATTATAATATGGAAAATTATGTATTGGTATTTTTTTTATTCATGTATTAGATGTTGTGTACACATACAGTAGAATTCAGGATAAAACGGAGTAGAATATGATCATAAATAGAGTAGAATACACTACTAAATGCAGTAGAACTCATTAGATCATGCTGCTGCCCTCGATTCAAGTTCACCTCCCTCGATCGTATACCGCCGAAGGCGGTGAGCCGCCGAATCATTGTTCAGTAAGAATATTGTTGCCTCCCTCGATTATTGTTCGTCTATCTCGATTATTGTTTGCTTCCCTCGATTATTGTTGCCTCCCTCGATTATTGTTGTAGAATGCATTAATATATGGAGTAGAATATGATACAGAATAGAGTAGAATAGACTACTAAATGCAGTAGACCTCATTACAACAACATAATGGCCTCGATTATTGTTTGCCTCCCTCGATTATTGTTTGACTCACTCGATTATTGTTTGCCTACCTCGATTATTGTTGCCACTTCGATACAAGACCTTTCGATACAAGACCCCCCCTTTATCCCTTTACTAAAATTATTCAGCCGCCGAAGGTGGCCGTAATAATTGTTTGCCTCCCTCGATTATTGTTGCCTCCCTCGATTATTGTTGTCACTTCGATACAAGACCTTTCGATACAAGACCTTTCGATACAAGACCCCCCATTTATCCCTTTATTAAAATTCTGAAGCCGCCGAAGGTGGCCGTAATCATTGTTTGCCTCCCTCGATTATTGTTGCCACTTCGATACAAGACCTTTCGATACAAGACCTTTCGATACAAGACCCCCCTTTATCCCTTTATTAAAATTCTGAAGCCGCCGAAGGTGGCCGTAATCATTGTTTGCCTCCCTCGATTATTATTGCCTCCCTCGATTATTGTTGCCACTTCGATACAAGACCTTTCGATACAAGACCCCCCCTTTATCCCTTTATTAAAATTCTGAAGCCGACGAAGGTGGCCGTAATCATTGTTTGCCTCCCTCGATTATTGTTGTAGAATGCATTAATAAATTGAGTAGAATATGATACAGAATAGAGTAGAATAGACTACTAAATGCAGTAGACCTCATTACAACAACATAATGGCCTCGATTATTGTTTGCCTCCCTCGATTATTGTTTGACTCCCTCGATTATTGTTGCCTCCCTCGATTATTGTTTGCCTCCCTCGATTATTGTTGCCACTTCGATACAAGACCTTTCGATACAAGACCTTTCAATACAAGACCCCCCCTTTATCCCTTTATTAAAATTCTGAAGCCGCCGAAGGTGGCCGTAATCATTATTTGCCTCCCTCGATTATTGTTGTCTCTCTCGATTATTGGTGCCTCCCTCGATTATTGTTGCCACTTCGATACAAGACCTTTCGATACAAGACTTTTCGATAAAAGACCCCCCCTTTATCCCTTTATTAAAATTCTGAAGCCGCCGAAGGTGGCCGTAATCATTGTTTGCCTCCCTCGATTATTGTTGCCACTTCGATTATTGTTGCCTCCCTCGATTATTGTTGTAGAATGCATTAATAAATTGAGTAGAATATGATACATAATAGAGTAGAATAGACTACTAAATGCAGTAGACCTCATTACAACAACATAATGGCCTCGATTATTGTTTGCCTCCCTCGATTATTGTTGCCTCCCTCGATTATTGTTTGCCTCCCTCGATTATTGTTGCCACTTCGATACAAGACCTTTCGATACAAGACCTTTCAATACAAGACCCCCCCTTTATCCCTTTATTAAAATTCTGAAGCCGCCGAAGGTGGCCGTAATCATTATTTGCCTCCCTCGATTATTGTTGTCTCCCTCGATTATTGGTGCCTCCCTCGATTATTGTTGCCACTTCGATACAAGACCTTTCGATACAAGACCTTTCGATAAAAGACCCCCCCTTTATCCCTTTATTAAAATTCTGAAGCCGCTGAAGGTGGCCGTAATCATTGTTTGCCTCCCTCGATTATTGTTTCCACTTCGATTATTGTTGCCTCCCTCGATTATTGTTGTAGAATGCATTAATAAATTGAGTAGAATATGATACATAATAGAGTAGAATAGACTACTAAATGCAGTAGACCTCATTACAACAACATAATGGCCTCGATTATTGTTTGCCTCCCTCGATTATTGTTGCCACTTCGATACAAGACCTTTCGATACAAGACCCCCCCCTTTATCCTTTTATTAAAATTCTGAAGCCGCCGAAGGTGGCCGTAATCATTGTTTGCCTCCCTCGATTATTGTTGTCACTTCGATTATTGTTTCCACTTCGATACAAGACCTTTCGATACAAGACCTTTCGATACAAGACCCCCTTTTATCCCTTTATTAAAATTCTAAAGCCGCCGAAGGTGGCCGTAATCATTGTTTGCCTCCCTCGATTATTGTTGCCTCCCTCGATTATTGTTGCCACTTCGATACAAGACCTTTCGATACAAGACCCCCCCCCCCCCCCCCCTTTATCCCTTTATTAAAATTCTGAAGCCGCCGAAGGTGGCCGTAATCATTGTTTGCCTCCTTCGATTATTGTTGCCTCCCTCGATTATTGTTGCCACTTCAATACAAGACCTTTCGATACAAGACCCCCCCTTTATCCCTTTATTAAAATTGTGAAGCCGCCGAAGGTGGCCGTAATCATTGTTTGCCTCCCTCGATTATTGTTGTCACTTCGATACAAGACCTTTCGATACAAGACCACCCTTTATCCCTTTCGGCGGCCGTGATCGTTCACCTCTTTCGATTATTGTTTGCCCTCCCTCGATTAAGGTTTATGACTTATTTTTAGGGATTAGGGCTTATTTTTAGGGTTTATGGTAGATTATATTATTCACTACAGTTTTAATCCATTATTAAACAGAGTACAATGTAATTTATAAATAGAGTACTAATCAAAATTGAGGAGACTGTGTTTATAAATAGTGTAGAATACATTCCTAAATGGTGTAGAATGCGTAAAGATAGTACAATCAACAAATCCATTTTTCAAATTTCAATCTCACTTCAGCAAATTCATATTCAGAACAGATTTTACAATACAATTCTGATATAATCAACATAACCTATGCTCAGTTTTAAATACAACATCCACAATTTCAAATACAACTTCAAAATACAACTTCCATCATATTCAAATACAACTTCAATACAATAAACTAAACTAAATGTCCCAATCAAATCAACCTTGCTGAATCTTCTATCATTTTTTCCACAACTTCATGATCAATAAAAGCATTCTCTCTTGCTCTTCGTGCAACTTCTTTTCCCAACTCATTTAACTCTGTCACGAGGATCGCAGAACAGTATTTCACTCGAAGGACCTTCAGCAAATCATTATCCTGTTTGAAAAATAAAATCAATATTTCACAAATAGTATTGACCATAATCAATCATATTTATTGTTTAATCACTCTTTCTCATTACATTTCTTGAATCTGTATTTTTTGTAACTCAACTTAACGATGAACAAGCAAACACTGCAAATTACATGTAGATTCCATTAAATAACTGAGTCATTTTGATCTTAAACTTCACTCAATTCATACTAATTAGAAATCACTGTAGAATTACATATATTGATTGTTATACATTCACTATGTGAAGAATTGTACCTTTTTTGTTGCAGGTTCTTGATTTTCTATTGATGCAACCTCATTTGAACTAGAACCATCATTTGACCTGTACAATACAATTTTAATTAATAAAAATTATGCATTTCTCGTTTAAATACGAATTTCAAGTTTTGAGTTTACCGTGTTTGTAAGGAAGAACAACCTCTCTCCTTGGGCTCCTTATGTGAAATGTTTCCTGAAAGCAAGAATAATTAATTATTATTGCAAACAGAAAAGACCATAACAAACAAAACATAATTAATTATAAATCAAAGTTTATTTCTTCTTTATTCCTTTTTGCATAATTCATAGTAATTATAAAATTACAAAAACAAGACAAAACAGAGGAGAAGTCATTACAAATCGGAGTAGAGGTTTTCAAAAATCAGAGTAGATTCTACTCAATAAATTTAATGATTCACCTTCAACATGCAAAACACAATTCATACTAATTACAAATTCACAAAAGAACACAAAACAGAGGAGAAGCCATAACAAATCAGAGTAGAATTCATCACAAATTAGAAGTTGAACTCATCATAAATAGTTACTAATTACAAAGTCACAAAGAACAGACCAAAAAAGGGATAATTTATCACAAATCAATGTAGATTTCATCAAATAAGTGTGATGATTCAGTTTTGATCTTACAATTTTTTTATTGTGTATGGTTTTTCATCAAATTAACAGACCAAACAGAGAATAATTCATCACAAGTTTATGTAGATGCTAGTCAATAACTGTGATAATTGACTTTTTCATCTTAAATTTATTGTTTTTTTTTTATTTTTCACTCAATATATACTAATTAAAAAGTCACAAAAAACAAACTAAACGGAGAAAAATTCATTACAAATCAGTGAATATTCAAGTAATTAAGTGTATAACTGTACTGATTCACTATTGACCTTACGTAATAAAAAGGCATATAGAGCTGGAAACTTACCGTGGATATACTTGGATGAGTGACATGATAACACAATGAAGATTGTATTCCACGGCACGAGGGACAGGAAAATGATGTTAACCCAAAGCCTTACCAAAAGAATCAACATCAGTAAAGTTACTAGACTCAGAAAAATGCACCACTCTTTCTACCATTAATAAAATTAAGTCAGGCAACTAATAAAAATCTATTGCAACAAATCTTCATAAGTGCAAGTTCTTTGAGTGCCGCAAGTTGTGAGAAGTATAGCCAGCTAAAGCTACTGCGGTGCCTCAAATAGCAACGTTTGGTCTTCACTACCCTAAAAGGCATCCTACAAAGTCTGTGTAACTTCATGGAAAGTACGGTACCATCTTCTGTAGCAACTTCAAATATATCTTGAAAACACATAAACATAGATTAAGAGCAAGTTGTGGATCCTGAAACTAGAATACAACCGATATTTAAAAGTACAAGGGAATCATACCACTCCTTCCCAACATCAATTTGATGACCATAGAGGCCTATGGAGATCTTGTTTCAGTTTTCAGAAATTGGATATATTCCTGCTGTACCATTGCCCCTGCATTTATGGGATCAAAGTTGCACATGTAGAAGCTGATCACGGGACACAATAAGTACACACAAAAAATATAAATATAAATGAAATGATGCAACAAATTTGTGATTCACCAAACATGTTAATGAATATAAATGGACCTCTACCAGTATCTCATTAATAACCACTTATAAAAATTTTGTAATGAAAGAGGAATTAGGTGACCTCATCTTCCATCCATGCCTATAATAATACTAACAGAGTTTTGAAAATCAAAGACAACAATGAATCGGGAATATTCCAGCAAGTGAAATTGGGCAAATGACATTCCAAGTGAAATTGGGCAAATGTCCTTCCGGGGCTGAAATATTAAGGTAATACCGCTGGAAAAAATTGCTCGAAAAAACAACGGAGAGAGACGAACCATTGAATGTCGGGGGAGTCAACGGCGGAGACGAGAACGGAGTAGAACCTAGGTAATGTCGGCGCTAGCGGAGAGGGCGCAGACGGAGATGGCGCAGACGGAGAGGCAGCGAACAGAGACGGAGCGGGAGCGGGACTCGCTTGAGGAGAGATGAACGACGGTGTCGACGGCGTTGGGGATAGAGGCGACATCAAAACAGAGAAAAAATCCACACAAATAGTGAATTACATATCAAAGCAAAACATAATCATATTCTATTTCAAAGCCAAACAAAACAATACCTGACCATAACATTAAACAGAAGCAAGAAACAGACTCATTTATTTATCACCTGGAGTCGATAAAGGCATCGAGCTCGATCTCGAGCTTCTTTTAAAACTCGCCTCTGTCGAGAATCTGCTTGAGCTGCCCCTCGTTCTTCTCCCTTTCGATCCTCTTCCTAGACAAGAAAACATGAAGTTCAATTCATCGAGGCAAAACACAATCATGAATTCCCTCATATTTCACTATTCTCCATTATCTAATCCTTCCCTAAAGAAAATAATCGTAAAGAAATTTTGAACACGACTATGAGGAAATCCTAAATCTGTTGTCGGAGTGGGCACAGGAGGAGAGATGGCGGAAGTCGACGAAGCGGGCACGGGCGGATAGGCGGCGGACGTCGATGGAGCGGACGCGGGACTCGCTTGGGGTGAGACGAACGGCGGTGTCGACGATGCTGGGATAGAGGCGGCGGTGGTAGGGTTGATGATTGCGGCATCGCGATGGTAGGGTTGGTGGTTGCGGCGGCGCGGTGATAGCGAGACGGTTGTTGCGGCGTCGCGGTGGATGTAGCGGAGCTTTGATATCGTCGTGGATCGGCCGAAGATTTTTGAAATTTTTTGGGTAGGGTTGCAGGGAACGCGAGAAAAGAGGAGAGTTTGTGTTTGGACTGAGTAAGAGTGGGTAGCAGAAAATTTTGGGCTTTTGGTTTTGTTTACGGGCCGGTACCATACTGTTCATATGGTACCAGTAACCATCCAATAGGCCCTCTTGAAACTATAGTAATTTGTAAAAGAAATAAAATCATTAATTTATAAAGGAAATAAAATCATTCACGTGGAACTAGGGCTGGAAACGAGCCAAGCCGAGTCGAGTTTTGAACTTATCGAGCCGACTCGTTTAAATTTTGCACATGCTCGAGCTCGAGCTCGACGAGCCAAGCATTATGGAGCTCGAGCTCGGCTCGCAAACATTATTGGAAGCTCGAGCTCGACTCGTTTGAGCAGCTTAGGCTCGACTCGTTCGAGCAGCTCGGGCTCGACTCGTTTCTCAAGCTCTCGATTTGTATATTTGATGTAATTGTTATATTTATTTTGTGGTAGCTCGGTATTATCGAAAAATTAAATTACAAAATGTCTATATATATATATATATATATATATATATATATATATATATATATATATATATATATATATATATATATAATTATAATAATAAAATAAAATTATTCGAGCTGCTCGCGAGCAGTTCGTGAGCATAAAAGCTAGGCTCGAGCTCGAGCTCGTAACTAGTTCGAGCTCGACTCGAGCTCGAGTTTGACCGAGCTCGAGTCGAGCTGACTAGAGCCGCTCACGAGCGCTCGCGAGCAGCTCGGTTCGTTTCCAGCCCTACCGGAAGACAAATAAAATAATTTACTATATACTAGTATTCTTTTTTGTGGAATTAGAATCCTTCCCTTCAGAGGGTCCTTCAGAGGGTATGAGCTAAATAGTTAATTTTATGATTTGGAGTTTGTTAGGACAATCACAACTCCCTTAGCTCAAATTTTTTATTTCACTTGTCTTAATTTATGGCAAATAGTCTATTTATTAAAGTAAAATTATTGATGAACCAAGAATTTTATGTGATTTGGTGTTTAAAAGAATTTTCGATATACAATTTTACAAAAAATAAATAATATTAATGTACAATAAGTGAAGTCGAGACAAAAGTCTTATAGAAACATTAGTAATGCTAATATTTTGTTGTTTTTGTTTTTTTGCCAATAATTCTTCAACATTCATATTTGAAGGATTTTACTTGACATGGTCGCCTTTGATGATTTGTGGTACAATTAATATATTTATATTTTTTTATAACCAAATAAACACTTCATAACAATATGAAACTTAGGGCAATCATCTTCAATTGTGTACCTTAACATAGGTACAATTGAATGACACATCAACATCCCAATAGTTTGAGTACAATCTTTTTTATGCTAGTGAAACCTACAATACAAGACACATATCAAATTGTACTTAGTATACAAACTTTGATACTCTATTTTATCTCTAATAAGCATGGTTCTAAAAATCCCCGCCTAGCTCCGATTAATCCCCGCCTAGGCTCTAGGCTGTACTCGACCGCCTCGATTTTAGGCTCTAGGCCCCTAACCCGCCTAAGCACCGCCTAAACCCGCCCAGACCCGCCTAAACCCGATTTGGACCGCCTAAGTTCAATTAATTTCGTCTTTACTTAGAAAGTTCTCGAGCAGATTTAACTGAACAATTAAATTAGATGCAAATCCTGATAAATCAAATAAAATAGATGATGTTATGATAAATTTTGAGGTACGACATTAAAATTTGAAAAAAAATATATTAAATATATAATGAAAATAATTTAAAATTTTAAATTTACAAACTATTTTGATTATTTTACTATATTAAACTTGTGATTAATACTATGTTTAGATTATTTATTGATTATTTTGTTCAAAATATTGATTTATTATGCATAAAAATATTTTAAAAATATTATATTAATTAATTAATTATAAAAAAGTAAAACGATTAATCCCCGCCTAGTCTCCGATTAATCCCTCTAGGCGCTAGGCCCCTAGTCACCGCCCGACTAGCGCCTAGCGCCTTTTAGAACCTTGCTAATAAGTGTACTCACATCTCTAATGGTGTACACAGGTTCAATTTGATGGCACATAGTAATTGTACCTAACATTCAGATGCAAGGTTTCATGAGAGTTATACATTTATACTTAACTGTCATTGTAATAAAATGTATTTTACTTGCAATTAAAAGTGCAATTTAATTTTAAATTTTTTTTTTCTAAATTTAAATTAATAATGGGACATTGTTAATTTTTAAATAAATTACAGGACAATCTATTATTATTAGTTGCATTCCATAAAACTTGAACTATACCTAATATTTAAATTAAAAATTTTAAATTTTAATATATTTGATAAAAAAATGAAATAAAAATATTCATAAAAAATAAAAATTATTTTTCAAACAAATATCCCATTATTTTTACAATTTTATTAGTATATTTAAATTTTCAAAATCTTATAATTAAATTATCTTTTACAATAAAAAATTTATTTTAATATTAATAAAAAAATGTTATTTAAAAAAAATTAATAATAAATTTATAATTTAAAAAATAATAGAACTTAAAATTAAATATTTTTAAAATTTATAGTTAAAAGTTCATTTTTATTTCAAAATTTATGTAATTTTAATTTTTTAAACTTGAACGATATTGTTATTTAAAAAAAAAAAACATTTCAACGTTCTTTCTTTTAGAGGAACACTATTATGGAATATTGATATTTGATACTGTCCTCGGACTTATGGTGCCAAGCACACTATTACCGAGTCGATTGTAGGAATTCTCAAAGTTTGTTACTGAAATTTTCCTTCAAAACGCTCCATGAGTAGGCTACATTTCCTATGAAATTCAGTCTATATAATTAGGTTTTCTGTGTACGCACATCCAATGTCAAAAACGGCCTCAACAATAACACCAACAATATTTTAGATATAATATTGAAAAAATGGGGGAGGACAAAAATATACATAATGAACAAGTAATCAGACCCTTTACGTAAGAAAACTCCGCTTACTCGTAGGCGTGAAAAAATAATGCAGCTCTATGTAATAAACGTTTTACATTACACACAGATCATGTAATTGTCCAACACTTACAAGTCCAGCGACAGTATCTTCCATTACCAAGTTTGTTTGTGTCGAAGGTCTTCAGTACGGAAATTAATCACTTGTCATCACCGAGCTTTTTCACTTCATGAGGGGGCTTAATCCATCACCTTCCCACCCCAGCTTGAGCATTTGGTCGACAACTTTTAAGCTCAGCTGCAGAGGACATGTGGGTTTTTATATTTCCTTGAAAAATATGTTTGAAAACAATATTTATGATATTTGAATGTTAAGGAAAATCGTGTTTGTTCAAGAGATCTTAAGGATAATGTATGCAGAAAAAACAAGTGACAGGGGGGATATAAATGCAACTTACCGATGGGTCTGTGAATATTATCAATTGCTTATTTGCAGTCGACACCAAAAGATTTGTATTGTCCTTGTTCAAAGCAATAGTGGTGATATCTTGATCTTTTGCGAGTTTCAACACATGAAAGACCTATACGAAGAAGATTCCCAATTGTCAGATAATACATATGGAAATCGTGACCGGAGGATATACAGTAACTTTGGACTCAGGAACAAATAAGCTACCTGCATCTAAGCAGGATGTCTTAAGCTACCTAACAACAACTTAGTCTAATAAAAAACTATTAAAATTACAAAAAGGATTTTTTAGTACCTCAAAGGTATTTGTAAATCCAAGTGATACTGAGATTTCTTTCAAAAAAATCTCACTATCAATTAGCTCAAATCTTAAGGGTGCATTGTGTAATAATTCTTGAAATAGGGCCATATGATCTACCTTACCTTAAGAGTATAGAGATCAAAGAAGCAAACAGAAGGTAAAGGCAAATCTGATCTTTCAACATCATTAACTCCTTCAGTCCCATCGCCTGAGGCTCCATCATTTTCAATAGATGGGTTCAGCCCAACCAAAGCGCTCTGACCGTCGACAGAAACCTCTAAGCAGCCTACGCTCGACGAAACCGGAAGCATATGCTTAGCAATCAGATTTCCATTCAGAGTAAAGGTTACGAGAGTACAATGATATTTATTCCATGTCATTAAGATCCCATCAGACGACAGACATAGAGAATGAGCTTCCACGCCAACTAGCCGTCTGACGAGTTGGCCCCGTCTTATCGAATGAAGCAATACATCCGAAGAATCAGAGCATGAAGCAATGATTCCAAGGTCTGAACTCACGGAGCAGCACGTGATTTCTCCTAAATGCCCTCGGAGTACGTGCAGGGGCCCCTCAATCCGCCTGTGGCCCTTAGACTTGTCTGATAAGTTGTTTCCGATTGTGCCACTGCCGGAAGATGTGGGCGTGCTTGGATTGCTGGAAGGCTCGTGTGAGCTGCTGGAACGTGAGACGGGTGATCGATTTAATCTCCAGAGTAGAACTGTTGCATCACGGGACCCAGTTACGAGGTAGTTGCTATCTGGAGATATAGAGACTGAAGTAACTGGAGCACAATGTGCTCTTGCTATTTCCAGGGTTTTTGCCCCGTCAGAAGAAATCAGCCTTATGCTGTTATCTATGTGCCCTCCTGAATAGAGACATTCATGCAGTAGGGTTAATACAAAGTACATGGCAATTAAGAAAATAATTAAACTCTGTTAATTTGGACATTTTCTCTTCTTGTTCGTCTTCATTTATTTATTGCCCCTTAGGAGGCTACATATATTTATTTATTTTTAAACATTTATTTTCCCTTCAAGTTCAATAATTATGAAATTCGTATAATAATATTGCCTTTTTTGTTGTCTCCAGCCAAAAAGTTGTGATTTGGCATTATCATGACAAAATTGAACTTGGAGGGAAAATTACTGAAGGTTTGACCCCAATACAAAATACAGTATATAGTATATAGTATATAAGTTTCATAACCAATAAAAAATTAACTCTTTATTTTTAATTTGAAGGTTTGTTAGTTCTTTGTAACTAGGTCAAACCTCAAGGGTGTTTGTTGGTAACTGTCCTAAACGGAAAATTACTCAGAAAACGGTTATCCTCACCAGTGATAATTTCTCCATCACAAGTGATTGAGACTATCCTTGTGCTTTGAATTCCAGGTGCTGGAAATGCCAATGCCTGAGGGAATTGCCAGTCTTCTGATCCTTTGTCAGTTGGCCCTTTGAACATCCGCATAAAATTTCCAGCAGCAGCACTTGTCCCGGGCTTTCCATGCTGAAAAAGGAAAGGTGACCCTTCCCCATCGGGCGTGTTTGGTTGCCACTTATGTTGTGCCACGTGTGCTGCTGGAGCATTTATATCAACAACTATAAGAGAGTCCGAAGATGCATGAATTGCAGCAGCAGGCAGGTTGCAACGCTCGGGACTGGGAGCAATATATGGCTTAAGCACTCCGGGATTCCGGAAAATTGTCTATATACAACAAATAAATTCAGACCCATATAAATTTCCTGTTGTAGCACATCTAAAAGAATTTGATTGAGCATACGAATTGAGAAACAATTGATATAGAAGTTTATTGTTTCCTCCATTGAACTATTTTCATGTTGACATGTATTAATCTTATTGTTGATACATTACCTGCATTTGAAGGACATCTGTCAGGGGCATTCGCTTCATGTGAGGTACAGTTAGAAGTTGAGATGGGGTTTGGCCAAAGTAAGCAATCTGATCTTGGGTAGCACGTTGTTGTACCTTTTAAGCAGTCAGAGAAATGCAATTAACTGATTATTCAAAGTGCATGAATATCTACTGCAAAAGGTTCCAAAAAGTAAACCAGAAGCAACTCACTGGGTCTGATAGTTTATCAATATCTACAGTTCCTTCATATGTGATATAAAAGAAAACATTGTTTGCCTGTACAGCTTCTTTTCCACGTTGCTTGTACCTGATTATATAAATATAATATTGGAATCAGCTTCAGAAATTTTGAATCATAAATATTACCATCAATATTTAGACAGAGGAGCAATATTTAAAAGTAAGGAAGTAAAATACCCAAATATGAGATCAATCCACTCATGCAAATGTTTGGAGACATGCTCACTCTCAAGGGCCACCCGATGCTTATGGACAAAGTCAACAGGGTTTTCAGCCCATGGAGGAAGCCGGACTGAGTCTGAAAAGAGAAGGGACAAAATAACATAAACCTATACAGGCAACATTCTTATCTGAAGAGTGCTATACAGCTCTCCTATGAATCTACGATAGAAACTAAATTGCTGAAATGCACATACCAAGCTTTTCACCAAGTTGTGTAGTACCAAAGTCTATTGAGTTTTCATTGGTTAAAGCCTCTGGAAGATAAAATAGCTCAGGAACCTGATGTTCAAAAGCAAATTAATAGCATTATTATATCGGTAGGCCAAGAATGCCCACATCATGAACAGATTGGCAGTCAAAGACGCTGAATGATAAACTTCACAAATGCCTAAATGTGAATTCCAAATAAGAAGTTGATAACTGAGAATTACTTACAGGGTTACTCATAATTAAAATTTATGTGAGAATTATAAACTTCACAAATGCCTAAATGTGAATTCCAAATAAGAAGTTGATAACTGAGAATTACTTACAGGGTTACTCATAATTAAAATTTATAACAAAAAAGAATACTTATACAAGCCAGTGAGACAATCTAATATAATATGTATACCAATTCTTTTACGTCACTCATGTCCTCAAGAACTCCATTCCAAGTTGCACCGATATCTGAGAACATCCTGTCAGCATGATCGAACTTGCCCCCTTGAAGTTGAATAGAAAGGGTAGTAAAAGGTTCTACTCTGGTGAGATAATATAAAACCTGCAAAATAAAAGAAAAGGGATAGGCCTTTTGAAGTAGTAGATGCACTCAAACAACTAATGCAAAATGATTTAAGTATTTGACTGAGAATGATGGGGGCACAGATGACAAATAAGTATTTTCAGAACCCAAAAGTTGATATATTCATTTTGTAGTAATCTCAAGCAAAAAATATCACAATATAATATCATATATTAATTCATACACTACATCAATACATTCATCCTGCTGATTGAATCTCATGCCAATATGTCTTTGTTGGCTTGTGAAAGCAATTAAATGGTTTATTTCTCTTAGCAATAAACCAAACATCAACTCAACATGCATGACTAATAAGTGATCAGGAACATGTAAAACTAATAGATGTTTATCCATTAGATCATTACCTTTTCCCTTATAACCTAAAATTTTGGATTCTTTCTTATTTAGTTTTATCTCACAAAGCATTTCTGATTTGATACTAGGGGATAATTATTGCCCTCTGTAGTAATTAGTTACTTACGAAAATAGAATTACACCATTGTTGCTAGACACCTGTGTCCCAACCCTCAAGATTGTGACATTGGTTTGAATCACCAAACTTGAAGAATGAAATGTTTGTTCATGCACAGACCAATGGCCATAGAGGCGAAAGATTTCCTCAGTAAAATTGTGGCAATGCAAAGTTAAAAGGAAAATTTTAACAACAGAATCTACCGTTCCAGCTGTTGAGTAATGTGAGCCGTAAAGGAATTTTGGGATGGCTGGATCCTCAAGGCTAGAGTATCTCTCTTGAAACTTCTTTAGTCTCTCAGCGTTTAGAGCACCAATGGGCTGCAATACAATTTTTTGATGAGAAACTGAATCATGTCCTAATATTAAAAATACAAAGAAACACAGATTTAGACCACCTTTGAAAGATCACGAAAAGAAGCAGGATTTGAGAGATCCAAGTTCTGTGAGCTGTAATCAGAAAGGATCCACGGGAACACGGGATACTGCACATAAAGATGTAATTGAGCATTAACAACATTAAAAATATTCTATCATAGGCTGTATAATGCAATATTGTCAGTTAAACTCTAAACCTGCGTGATATCATTATAACTACGACCAGCTAATGTGTTGAGCTGCATCAGATATTCGAAATTGCTAATCTGCAATGAGTTTATCATTAAGCGTATTATTCATAAGATTACAAAAATTAAGCTAGATATAAATCAAATAAATTATGATAAAAGTTTCTCCTGCAAACATACCTCCCACCTTGCCCAACGTTCCATAAGCTGAGTTCTTTTTAGGAGTTGTTCGGGTCTCTTCAAAACAGGAGAAAAATAATACAAAATGCATTATGTTATAATTCACAATAAGAAAAACTAAATTTGAAAACATCTAGTGTACATTTCACCTCGTCCATAGGTTTAGGGTTTGAGACTGTTTCATGTGTGCTTAGATGGTGTTTGACTGATATTATTTAAAAGACCTTATAAGATCTTATATCTTATAAGTTGTTTTAATAGCTGATAAGTTGTTATATTTTATTTAATAAATAAGTTCTTAAGCTGTTTGGATTAAAAAAAATACAAACTTATTTGTTAATTTATTTGGCAATTTAAGATCTTATATAAACAAAATGACCAAAACGGACATGCTATGAACGAGATAAGAATCAGAAAATGAATGCGTGTAGAGAATAATAAGGTTGAGATCATTGTGTGTGTGTATATATATATATATATATATATATATATATATATATATATATATATATATATATATATATATAAGGTTGAGATCATTGTACATATATAAGGTAATAAGTCCAGAGATATTTTGTCTTTTTATCTTTAAAATTAGAAGATCATATAAGCTCTAAAAAAATACCTCCCCTCCCTACTATTTTTTAACATCTTATAAGCTGTTAAAGAACTTATTTTAACATCTTATAAGCTCTTCTTACAAATATTAACCAAGCAAATTTTAGTACTCCCATATAAGTTCATAAACATCTTATAAGATGTTCTCATTAAAGAACACAGTGTAGCTTGTTTTTTCAATGGAAGAGGGTTGTGATTAAGGGATTAGAAAATCAATACCTGAGTTGCGAGGTAGACATTGTTCAAATGAGGAGGACGGGATTGCACAATAGCTCGATATGCATTTTTTCGTCCTTCAATGCTCTTCAGAAAAAAAAAAAGACATTATATAACACAACATATTATATGGTAGAAGAAGCCAAGAAGGAAAATATGCAATACAGATAGTTTGGAGGAATACCCCAAAATCAAAAAAGTAGTTTGATCGGTCAACCATAAACAACTCCAGTCCACTTCTTCTCAAAAGATATCTGTAATAATAAAAACAATGATTCAATAACTAAAATATCCCAAAAGAGGTGATATGTGGAATATTAATTCAATAACTCAAATATCCCAAAAGAGGTATACGTGCAAGAGCAACATTAATTAGCAGTAGAATCAAACTGCATATTTGATGAATAGAGAAGAAAAGAAAAGCACGTCAGATGGCAAAAACTACCTGTCCCTTATTAGAGATACATACTTTTATTTTCAATATAGAATGCACTAGTGATTTGCAGTTTTGAGGGTACTCTTTTTCATTACAAAATTAAGAGGGTATTCTTGGCTTAAAGAAAAACTTTCATAGGGCATTACTGGTAATAAAAGTCATGCATCGAGATAATCTCAGTAAAACAAGCAATAAATTGACTTATATGTATTATAAATTGATTAGTCAATTTATGAGGATACAAAACCTTCAATAATGAAGGACAAAACCAGTATCTTCTGAACCTAGAGGAATTTGTATCTTTGCATCAACCATTTTGATCAAGCACACCAGTAAGGGAAGGGAAAGGATGGGGGAAGGAAAACTTGCACATATTATACTATGAAGATAGAATAAGTTAAATTAAATATCAACTATATTGTAAGAAAGCCCACAAAATGAAGACCCCATTGTAAAGTAGTATACTAATTCAAACAGAAATAGAGAGAATAATTATGGATCTAAGTGAATGAACATGTTCATAATATCACCTTCGGCTGTAGACTTGGTGAAGTGATGATATCAACCAGCTTTGATCCTTTTCTTGAACTTCATTAAAACTTTTGCTCTGCGCATCTCTCATAGCACTACTATCCATGTGATCAACAATAAAATTGATTCTTCTAGTTGTTATCTGACAAATGATATCATAACATATTCAAAAACACAATGATAGAGAATATGTATCAAGTGAAACCTAACTTTATAGACATTTAGAAATTCTGTATAGGTATTTGACTTGAAATAATTTTGTACACTAGCTGGTTGATTATAATTCAGCACCTCCTTTTTACTCCAAGTCTCCTATCCTAATCACTTCATTAGCTAAAAAGAATATTGTTAAAACCAAACAACTGATAAACAAGTGTGGCTGAGAAAATAAGCAATAGCGTAGGTAAATTTTCAATTTTCCTGGAAAGTAGTAACATATTGAATATTTGAATGTTACAAAAACAGCAATAGCCATATATAATGATTTGTGTCTTCACCCTTTACAGAGGGAAGTTAAATGGGAACTCAGTGACATATCAGGAAAATGAGCTAGAAGATTACATCATGCCAATGAATCACACATTAATTAGGCATGTAGAACTTACTTGAAAAGTTCCTCTCAGGACCTTTAATGGACGGACCATTGATGATGAAAGCTCAAGAACAATTCTTTCATCATGCTCACATGGGACATAGCCAGGGGCAACTGCTGCTGACATCGATGATGTGTCTATTTCAGTAGAGGACTCTGCCGATGTATGCGTCTGGTCGCCAGGTCCTGATGGTGTTGTATCAATTTCAGCATGTTCACCATTTGGGCTACCAGCCAAATAGGCAGATTCAGGCTCATCCTCCTCATTCCCTATCTCAGATGAGATGGCTTCCGCAGCTAAGATCGAGGCTTTAGATGGACTTAGAGTTGTATGATTATCATGCTTCTGCTCCATATTGTCTTCATAATTTGCAGCAGCGCCAAGGTGATCTGAGCCTTGGTAGTTCCTACGTAAGATCCTCCTCATCCGTGAGGAGCCTTCCATGAAATCTAGCTTCCAGAAAACCTACACCAACAAAGTTCAGGATGAAAGAAATTCCACACATATAACTTCCATGCAAATAAAGATCAAGCTATAGCATACATGCTTGGGATTGCACAAATCCTCACTAAGAGGCCCAAAAAGACACTTCATGTCTATCAAGCAGCGGATGAGTTTCCGCCATTCACGTATTCCCGTGTATAATCGATGCCGAGATACTAGATCAACTTGTGACCTTCTGTCGACCTAAAACCAATAAGAGAGATTCAAATTGGAACATGTAACTTCTGAACTACTGATAGAAACTGTAAATGAACGAATGCAATACCTCAGATCGCTGCATGTTTCTGGCTAAAGCTAAACTTCCAACAAGCACTGCAATATACTTGTAGGAAATGGCATTTAAGTCCTTGGTGTATACAAATTTTGAATCCACCGACTGTAAGCATTCCATCCAGGCAGTGCCCATGGCTTCAGAAACATTCCATCGCTTTACACGTTCAGTATCACCTTTACTCCGACGCAAAGCGGATGTAGCCATTGCCACCGCACTGAGTCCTCTTCCTGAGCCAATTTTTGAATTACGCTCAAGGTCTCTAGCAGCAGCCAATGCCGCTGCTTTTGCAGCAGCCTTGTCCTTTGGAAGGGCTGGAGATCCGTTAGGTGCCTCCGAAGGTTTCTTAAAGCTAGAAAATGTTTGGAGTCTAGTTGTTTTACGCTCAAGCATTGATGAGTCTCGCCGGAGCTGAGAGGGAGACTGAGGAGCAGTGGTTTCCCCACCAGCCGCACCAGCAGCAATCATTGCTAATGCCATGGCAGCAGGAGGTGAGGCAAAAGAAGCAGCCCAACTAGGAGACATCATGGCAAGAGCGGCCTAAAACGTAGAACAAAAGTTTTCAAATATTGCACAGTATGATGATTATATAATTTACATTATTCGCTAGAAGAGGTACAAGGTACTGTAGATGGAGAAAGTTTGGCCGACACCCCAACCTAAAGAGTCCATTAGGTTTCCATTGCACGTCCACAAGGTATTCTTATCTATAATTGCAATATAGGTCCAGTGCACAGATAAAATTGAGTTAAGACTGTATGTCATTAGCACTTTCAATGTCTTGTGGACCTGAATCTGTGCTTGCGTATGAGTTATTAAAGAGCATAAGTTATGTGATTTTGCTTGATTGTAGCCCTAAATATTGCAAAGAAAAATAAGGGACCATATTAACTATTACAAAGCCGGAATGTTCATAGTCAGAATGTTTTGTGATTGAGTCATGGGAAGTTGGGCCTTATTATGTGAGTGAACTATAGACTTTCATAACTTGAGACCAACTCATTTATTAAAATGAAAATGGATAACCACCTCAATAGGCAAAGCATCTGCAGCTAAGGCCCGACCATCAACAACAAGGGGATTTATACCATCTGCAGTAGCAAGTTCATGAATCCCTGCCAAAAGTGGGCGCCACCTTCTTAGAATAGCAACGAAAGGTGGTATGATGGCTTCTAGGTATTGTTTGCGTAGGGGAGTTCGATCCTTCCCAATAGCATGCCAAACCTGAAAAGTGAACAAGATACTAGGATAAGAGCATTACCAAATCAGAAACCCAATTCATGCTTGGAAAACTATATATTGAACAAAAATAATAAAGCAGCAACAGACTAGAATAACTTTCAGAGAAGGGTACAACCGTACAAGGAATCAAGGATATAAAAAACAGTGCAGCTAGTATTAGTTTAAAACAAACCTCAGAATATAGGGCACATGACGCAACCAGAACTCGCTGCCTCTTTGTCTCAGTAATTGGCATGTTTAATATAGGGGACAACACACTGAACACAGTTAGCTGCAAGTTAGTCTCAATATAGAAATATACAATGGAAAAACATCAAGGAATTTCCCAGGTGAAAGAAAAATTAGTATGATTGAAATTTGAAACCCATAGGGCAGAAAACCACAATTTCCCCAAAGCCTTACTATCACAACCCTTTTTAAAGCATAGAATTTTGTGAAGTCTTAGATAACGAATGACTTAGAAGATCAAACAAGATTGGTCACGTAAAGCCAAATTAATGAAATTTAATGGATAAAAGCTCTTTGTACAAGTTCGATGGAAAGATGCATAAGACTGAGTAAGTATCAAGCTAAAACTCAAGCGATACAATGGAAACGTAACTAAATAAAGCATTGGTTAACTGTACACAAGCGCATGTACAGTAGTAATAGTAGTGATATAAAGGAAGATGTCAATTCGTGCACAGTATAAGTCATCCCCTACTGATGTAATGATGGAAGCAGAAATATATTTTTGTTTATTAGAATGGATGACATAAAGGATACCTCCAAAGCAATGCTGATCGTGGTTTTCTAGTAGGCTCTCTGTTATTTCTGTCAAAAGATGCAGCACTCCTACTTGGTCGACGGAAACCCTCAACTGGTTCATCTTGGATACTAACATCCCTCATTAGCATATGGTCCTCACCATCGTCATCCTCCCTTAATGAAGCAAGCACCATCCGCAGCATACATAGGAATGGCTGGTCACTATCCAATAACTGGTAAAGTGCTGACATGCCTCCCATTCCAGTACCAGATCCTCCACCAATACCCAGACCACCACCAAGCCCAGACTCATCTAATAACAAAGCTTGAAGCATTGAAACTGACTTCTTTATTAATGGAAGTTCAATCCAGTCCCCATTAGCATCCTTCTCCAACGCAGAGTTCCATGATTCCCAACCACTGCCACCTCCACCAAATAGAGATTGCTCTTGAGGAAGTCCAACACCATACCACAAGAGACTTCTGTATTTCCATCCTTCTGCTAAATCTATGACACAGCTTCCATAAGATACAAAAGCACAAGAAACTGATTCATAAGGTTCAGTTGCAGCTGCAGCTGTCAGTCGTTCCATTACAGCTGTTGAAATTTGCCCATTAGCATCGGCCATTGAAGCAAGAACCTAACAAATGCCAAGATAAATTAAGTGAGTTAAGATGAGAAATATTAATGACGAAACTATGATCATCCAACAAAAATTGTGCTCTGTTGTGAACAAAGCTTCAATGTATGTTTACGAATGAAAGCCAAAATACTGATTGAAGTTATGTGTAAACATATTTGCAATGACGTATATGCTAAAGACACAATTACACAATTACACAAATACACAAATTGTCTGGCTACATCCACCAAACAAGGAAAAAAACACTTGATATTGAAGGCTGATCATATATTGGGACTAAAACAGATGATCATGTATCATCACATTAAGAGGATACTCAAGAAAAATTATACAATTACACAAATACACATTTTTTTCTTGATATAAGAAAAATTATACAATGCATATCTTTATTAAATCTAGAAGGATACTCACATTAAGAGAGAGTCCTCCATTATCACTAGATGATGAATTGCGAGATGACGATTCTCCACGCACAGAACTTGAAGATCTGTCACCAACCGGCAATATATTTGAAAGTGGGGACGCAGAAACAGTAGGCAAACGTGAAGCACTATAATGTTTGCTTTGTAACCGTAAATGGTCCTCAACAAGCATTAAGATCACGATTGCATTCTCAAGTAATGCCACGGAAAGCTGAGCAGCATTTTCTGCTTCTATTTTGGCATCCATAGGCCGCAATCCCTCTGCTGCCACACCAGCAGCGGCTGCAGCAATAACTTGAGTCTGAAGCAATAGAAAAGCTAGGATTCTGAGATTAGCATAACATTACAAAAATAATAACAATTCTAAATCAAAAACTCAAAAAACATGTAGTGCACGATAAGTAAAACCTCATAAGAATGGAAATATAGAAAAGAATGATACTATGATTTATGAAAATGTGAGAAACCTCTTTGCTCAAAATTGAACCAAAACAGAGGTAAAACAAAGTAAATTCAGATTTTTTTATGAGACATGCATATGGATTATGACTATCCGCAACTAGAATGCTGAAAATACACTACAGATTATTCGCTTAGTTAAAGGCTAGTATGGGTGGTAGTGAGTGCACTCGTTCATTATAAAAGGATACATCACTGAATGGAGAGGCATACAAAGTGGCAACAATAACAAATAATTTCGCAGGGACCAACTGAATACAGGGAAGGGTATTGACTTTCTCAAAAGATGATGAGCAAATTTTCTTGGAAGTCCTTTTTATAAATATACTTTATAATTATATAACAAACATAGGGATGAGACGTCACTAAAACTGATTACAGAGTTGGGTTACATTGCATAATGTCAATTTCTAGCTAAATCCAAAATATAATTTCTAGTTTTCTTGGAAGTTGCATGCACAATGTTATTTTTCACATGCAGTGATGTTGCTCAAACACAAGTAGAGGAGTCAAATACACAATTAATGGAGTCAGTTTTTATTCACATGTTCTAGGAGGCAAGACCTACAGATTAACTTGATTTTAAATACAGGTGCGCTACAATATAACAATCTGTAGTATGTTAAATAACAATAAAGCAATGAAATTGAATAATAACTGAAAAATACGTGCAATTATTACTATTAGTATAGATCTGCTGATAACTCAATTTTGGGACATTTATAAGCTGCAGAGGAGCACAAAAATTTCTAATACAGGGCTGGAGGATCATAATGCCCTCAAAAGAAGAATAGCATTCTTAAGCAACACAAGACCATACGGAAACAGATCTACTATCCTAGCAGCAATATATGAGAGGGTCTGAAGAGAAAGAAAAAAAAAACAATAGGAACTGCACATTGACAACTTTAAACAAAATTTGTCATTACAAAGAAATAAAGATCACCTGAGCCTGCAACTCTCTTGCAGCAAAGTCCAGCAAGCCTCCCAATAGTCTTCTCTTAAAAATGGGCAATGATTCCTCGCGTCTGTAAAACATAGTGTAAGCTTCTAGACACTCGAAATAATGAAAAATGAAAACTATGAAAGAACAGTTGGTCCAAAAACTGTCCATATCAGCACAATGTTTTTCTAGGCCAATTACAAGATCCTTAACCCCAAAGTTGAAAAGGAACAGCTGACAAATTTAACCTTAATGAATTAGATCGATAAATTAAATTGTTCACACCAAGTTGCTTAACTCTTGGATCACCAGGAGTCCAAGACTCATAAATCCAGTAATGAACACACTTTATCCTACCTACACTGAAGTGTCTAAGAATTAGTTGCAATACCTAAGCCTTATAACTCCAGTGCTCGAACCACCCACCATAGATAGCCATTCTGCGCAATGAATTGTAGCTTCAATATCCTGTTACAATAATGACAAAAATATATGATTGAAACTCAGGATCTTAATGCTGAAGTTAGAGGGAAACATTTATCTTTGAAAACAACCAAAATCGTAACTATATTACCATATATCATAAACATAGATTAGAAAAAACAAAGACAAAATGTCAGAAATATTGAACCTTCCATCCATCCTTCTGGCGCATTGAATGTTCCAAGATAATAATCAAGAAGTTGTGGATAAAGTCTTCTACATCTCTTAAGCTGGACGGGTTCTTATTTCTACTTACTCCTGTCTGCATTACAATATAGAAAATTGGCACACAATAGGAATATGGCGTCACTAAATACTCATTTCATCCATTACTAGAAGTTAAGATGGGTAATGCTACCTCATGATTAGATATGAGTATCTCCAAGATCCATTCAGGCCATTCTTCCATTCTTATCAGGCTGCTTCTATTTTCTGGATGACTGCAAGCCAAAATCAGAAGATCCTGAAATAAAAATAAAATGTGTCAGGATTCAAAGGAAAAATATCAGCAGGATTTATTGCAATGTTTCCCACATAAGCATAAAATCAATGTAGCGACTTGAATAACGAACTTTATAGAAAATGAATTTGTAGAACTAATTGTAGAATACTCATTACAAACAATGCAAGAGAGAAATTAAGGAGAAAGACAGTATAAAAAATCAAGAGACAGAAAAACCATCAAGTCTGGTGCATCCCCAACATAAGTTTGGAAAAGATATCTCCAGCACCAGCATTCTTTAGTTAGAAAAACCCAGCAATCATGACCATGCTACTTAATTAAATGTACAATCTAAAGTAATTTCACAAGGTTCTCATGTTTTGCTTTCTAACAAACCGATCATCCAACTCTCTTCTCCAATAGACAATCCACATCCTCACAAAAAATAAATAAATACCCAAGAAAAAAAACAAGCATACTGACAAAAGCCAGAAAGGAAACATGAACAAGA
Source organism: Euphrasia confusa (assembly GCA_954870475.1). Taxonomy (NCBI): domain Eukaryota; kingdom Viridiplantae; phylum Streptophyta; class Magnoliopsida; order Lamiales; family Orobanchaceae; genus Euphrasia; species Euphrasia confusa. Next base: position 13,839,946 of record OX940954.1, read on the forward strand.
CCAAAATAAAAAAATTAAAAATGGAAGCATTTCAAACAAAGTTGGAAAGAATAATCCTGGCATTGTTTTTTTTACCACAACTTAATACCTGTAGTGCTCGACTTTGCAATGATGTTGAAGCATATGGAAGAGATCGAAGAAGCACCAATAAAATCTGGAAGTGTTCAAAGCGATGACCTGACTCGTGGAAGTTCAGCCCATCATCTGCTGAAGACACATTTATCTGGAAGAAATGAAAACAACTCTGATGCTCAAATATAGCAATCAATATAACCTACAGTTGAAAAATGTCCATAATGGAACTACTTTAAGTAAAGTCGTTTGGCATTGTCGCACAAATGTCACTATATTACATATTGTTCCTAAAACGAACTTCTTTATTGTTCAAACATTATGTCCAGAGACATTGACCAACTTACACATGACACACTCATTGGTCATTCCTCGCAGTACCTGATATGACATAGAATTTGTCCTAGCATTATATTACCCATACATGGGTGATCTTCTAACTCAGCAGAAAAGTGATGAAAAAAACAACAGAATTACAGCCTATGACATAAATGATAAAAAAGAAAAAAACATGTCAAAATTTAGCCAAAATAACAGTGCAGCGTCAATAAAAAGAGGACATGGAAAAGGAAAAAGAAAATGAAAGAAGATAAATACAGGAAAAAGTAAGGAAAATGGGAGAATCAAATAAAAAACCAATGACGTACCGAAGCAGCCAATAATGCTATGTATACACTCGACGTCATAAGCCGGTTAGGTGCTGCTTGGAAAGCCTTCTGTAGACCAAAAAGAAGGAGAGAAACCTTATCATCAAACATGGTGCCTCCCCCCTCAGGCAAACCAACAAGTTTGTTTTTCATCTCTACAGGCACAGGCGCTTCGAATTTTAAATGCCCAGATATCACTAAAGCACCCAAGAGATTGATTATACCTAGAACGATACCATCACTTTTGTCAACATTATACACATTATTCCGAGCATTTTCGGAATTTATTGGATAATTTATACCGCCCAAGTTTTTAAGGAATTGATTCTCAGTGAGAGATGACATCCTTTCCACATTAGCTATTGTAGGACGGATAAAATTCTCGGATTCAAAAGCATTTTCATGGAAATTCAATTTTTTTTTCTCCAAAACCTTCCCATTATCGCCACCAGTTTTTGCAGAACCTTTTTCTGTTCTATCTGCCTCTGTTTTGGCTGAAGATAAAGACTCGTCATTCTCAGTTAAGAACTCTGGGACATCATGGTCTCCAGCTTTTGCTTCACGCTGTAACAGAACAAGAAGTGTTTCTATGCCACCACATGATATAAATGCCTGTGCAAACGTTTCAGCCCTGGACACGTTTGGCTGAACAACCAATCGGTAAATCAGGTGAAGCACCCTGGCAACCTGGGAAGAGAATGGTAGCCAATAATTCCATGAATTTGACAGTTAATTTTAGGATGTCGAAGAAATAATGATAAAATCGATATCAAGTACTTAGTTATTATGATACATTGTATAGGATTAAAATCCACCAGATTGTTAGGTGTGAAATGAAAGTAAACATTATAGCCATTTCATGATTCAGTAAGCTATGCTTTATGCACTGGTATTCTATCACCAGAGAAAGCTAGATAACAGTCATATTTATCACCAAAGGTTGAAGCCAGAATCACTGTAACAGAAACTTCATGGTTTCACTAAGCTTCAACCTTGTGAAACACATTATGATTAATCCAATTAAAACATTATATAGTTTGTTTGTTTTTACAAACGTTAAATAGTTACTAAGGTTCAAATTGTGAACTAATACGTTAAAAATAGTAAAAAGAACAATCACCGAGACAACTAAACTATTTGGGGAAAGCCAGATGAACGATGAGACATACTGTTCCACTCAATCTAACCCTAATTTAGAAGAGTGTGGGCAATTAGAGAACAACAGTGTATGTTATTTTCTTTGAGATCATAGCAGAGAAAATCATTTGTATTCTCTGTGAAAAAGCAGAAGAACTAGTTGCTTGGCAATTATTACATAATTTCTACAGATCACCAATCATAGCAGCAAAATCTTTAAGAACAACAAATATGCAGGCTCCTTGTGATAATTTAGAGAAGATTGCAAAAGTTCTTCTGAGGTGGATGGATGCACATGAAAAAGTAGTAAAAAAAATGTCCATCTGACGGACCCATTTAAGCAGATTCACGGAAGATGATGGAAATATTAGTCCAGCAAATCAATGATTTAGAAAGATGTTTAAATGTCTTTATTTTTAGAGATTTTTCACTTTCAAAGGACCATTTTTAATTTAAGTAGTTTCAGTAAACCAGGCCCCAGTAGTATTAACAGTTATTTCAATGAGCATTATATTTTACTATGGCTAAAGCCAGATGTTAGGATTTTATCTTTTTTTCATCAAATAACTATAATAGCTGCATAATATATAAGAAAAACAGTTCATGGACACCACGTCCCTATTTTTTCTTATACAAATATTTTTTTTATATTGAAAGTAAACATGGTCTCTCAATCACCAAGAGAAATTAGTTTCAATAATTAGTAGTAAAATTCATTATATCACATGAAATGAAATGCCCAAAATAAAATAATTATGAATTCACATCGATTCAAATGCAAAGGAAAAAAAATCCTATACAACTATATTAGTATATTACTGTTCACAGTAATATCAGTGAATATATATTTTAATAAATTGACTTTTTAAACTTGAATTTACCACATGATCAAGAAGAAAAATAAAACAGGTCGATGTCCTAAGCCATTCAAAAATTCAACTGGACACCATTGCGAGTGGAGGGAATACTTCTTTTATGGTGAAAAAGTAATTAAAAGCAAGCCTCATTATAGACGTAGTCCAAATTAGAATAATGGAGATCATAGACAAGCGAAGAGAACTAACTCACTAGTTAGCAAATATACATTCATTGTTCATTCACAAAAAATCTTCAGAAGACATTCCAATTGCAACAGTTCCCAAAATTTATCAGCAATATTTAACTACCCATGATTGTATGCAAATACGTAAACTGCCAATAGAAACTACAAAACAGCAGTACCTGAGGAAACATCTAATAGAGACACATATTCGAAGTGTTCATTGATAACAATTAGTAACACTTATAATAGACAGTTACCTGATTTGGTTGAGGACAGTCAACCATGAAACCCAACAAGCAACGAACATCTTCAGAAGCCAAATTTAGTGAAGCTGCCAAGATTAAAAGCTCAACAACCACTAAAAGTTCATCCACCAATGCATTGATTTCACCCACTGGACGGCCACTTTCATTCATAGAAAATGTATTATCAACAGAGTCGCTTTCACGGACAGTCCAATAACACCGTCTGCAACCATCTAGAAGCGTCTGGATAGCATTAGAATCTCGCATTACTGACGACTCACTGTACACCATATCTGCTAGTGATGACCAAAGCTTTTTTTGAAGTCCATAACTGCATATGCTCCAAATTTTGAGATCAAGTAACAGAGTACTGAAAAGCTGCACTTTAAGTGTATGGTTCAATTTCTGGTACTGACATAGAGAGACAATAGCAGCAACGAGTTCCTCATCTCCATCACGCTTTGAAGAGTCAAGGAAAGACAATGTTTGGAGGAGATAATTTAAAATTCTAGATAATATTTCAGGGCCTCTTCGACGGCACAACTCTTCATTATTTCCAGGATGGCAAATAGCCGAAGAGATAATTCTGAAAATGGGAGCAGCAAGTGAAGTTGGGACCAAAGATGGAGAAAGGTCACTTGGCTGTGGCTCCAAGCTATTCTCGTGCACATTGCTAACTACCAGTGGAAGCAGGAACAAGGGGCCTCCATGAGCCAAGGCCCACAAAGCTTCAGCAGGCCTCATTCTGACAGCAACATGAACTTGACCAAGAACCTCTGCAGGTCGTCGGAGCATTCCTGAAATGCACAAATATGAAATTCATTGAGGAATAACATGTCAAATATCCATGCAATATATAATGATAAGGAAGACCAAAACTTACAGAAATTAGATTAAGTATAATAATTAAGGCACAAATGTTTTATACTTTTATAGTTTTGTATCACTACATAAAGTTCAAGAGCACCAACAACTCTACAAATTCATAATAGTTCAGTAGTGTCAGTACATGCAAAGATACATGACACGAGAGCAGGTCAAATGGTACAAGTAAAGGAAACAACTTTGACAGAAAAATATATCTCCCAAAACCCACTCTACTACACCCAACAACCAAAAAAGGAAAGACAAGGAACTGTAAAAAAATCACGAATTCAGCAACCCCAATGAAAAGATTGGTCCACATAAAACCTGAGTAACATCAAATGACACCAGCTTAAGACGATGATGGTATGGGACAATTTCATGCACAGAACTTAAAGTCACATTGCATGCCAACTCTACCCAAACAGAAAAGAGTTAAAATTGATGGGATAGCTTATCATAATCAAAGAAGTAAACTTTTATGTTATTTCTAAAGAAAGTGATCTTGATACCTGCAGCACCAGAAGGAGAAGCATCTGGACAGTAACGCCCACTGAGCAAATTAGGATGGTACAGCAGATGAAGACACCCAGCAATTTCAGAATCCAGAAAAGCACTGTCTTGTGCCATACTTTGGACATGGTCATTTGTTGCTAACCATGGGGATCCAGCACCACTGCCAAATGAAGGCAGAAAATCTCCTCCCCTTTTAGCCAACCGGGACATCCTTTCTGGCCCAATAGGATCCTTAAATATGTACACAGGTCCCATCTCAGCAAACAAAGGGCATTGGCGGCGGCGACGTTGTAACCCAGCCATAGTTGGAGGAGGATTAGTCCCAATGCAGCAAAATGCAAGTGGCTTAGAAATCCTTGGGAAATCAAAAGGGCGGCTTTCGTACAATGAACCATCAATGTACAACCTAAGCTCACCTTCTGACTTTCCTAGGAGACCCTGTTTGTATGTATGTTCAAGGCCAATAAAATACCAACACTGTGGCTTAAATGCATGCGTAAAATGTAGAGAAGACTTCCTTCCCTTCCCACTTCCACATTCAACAACTAAAAATTGAGCATGAAAATAAGCTTCCATCCCCTGATTGTCAGCAGACAGGAAACTAAAAAGGCGAGGCATATGTGCCGTGCCTTCACCAGCCAGTGCACTAGCAGCTGCAGCAGCTGACATGGGAGATGATCTCCCTGAGGTGGCCGCAGCAGCCATTGCAATAGCAGCAGCAGTTGTTGCTGTACTTATATTATCCGCAAATGATTCGATGTAGATCCAAGTTGCAAATGCATACCCATTAGTAAAAGGCCATCTGCTCTCCCCTGGACCTAACAGACCAGAACTTTCACCATCAAACTCAAAAGTACTTGATGGACCCCTGACCTCTTTTCCACTCATGGCTTTCTCCAAAGAATGCAATAATCGAGCTGCCCACTCTGTAGTGAGCGTTTTATTGATGACTTTAAGCCAGAAGTGCAGATCACGTGGACTAAGAGAATGCCCAGCTAAATACTGAATGCAATAGCAAAGAGGAGTTCCATCCCATGTAACATTCTCTTTTGAACCGATATTCTCAACAAAAATCCTCTCAGCAGTGCGCAGAAGGACTCCTAATAAACCAGCCACAGAACACATTGCTCTGTTCCTAGTGCAAGCACGCAAAATAGCTAACAATCCTCTCACCATTTTAGTCCTAGGAGACATGAAACCCTCAAAATCCCCAACATCAGGAAGCCAAGGAATCAGCTCACCAGACACAATTGCAGCCCTAGAGTTCAGCATCACACTGGGTGGATTATCCTCATCTTCTTCAAAAGACTCTACACCTCCCATGGTGGCAAGAAGTGAATCAACAACTAAGTAAGCCATAGCAACAGCCTCTCCATCTTCTCCAAAACTCTCAACCCCACTAACAACATGCTTCAGCTTTTCTAAACTTTCTGCTTTCCCCATTATGGCTGAATCTACTAAATGAAGAAGCTCTGGGGATACATTAGGAACAAATTGTTTAGCCTTCGGTTTTGGAGGTGACTCTGCAGGAAAATATCTGATATCCCCACAGGACTTCAAAGTGGAATCAAAACTAGCTGAAGATGATGACTCTTTAATGCCAGAATTTGAGTCTCTCTTAGGCCCAGGGCTTGAGAAATGTCGATCATGATGTATATCTACTTCAGGGGGAGAATCAAACCCAGATGATCTAAAGGAAAAATCAAATGTATCCTCACCTCCAGCTTTCAAGTTTCTCAACTCATCAGGACTCGAAGACTTTTTCATCATCTCACCAATTTTATCCTGATCTTTCAATGGAACATGCACAAAAGGATTATCATCATAAACAGGAGAAGCTGAAGGACCTTCTACATCTATATTACCACCTCCAGTATCTGAATAATCAATATGTGTCTTTTTATTTTCAGATTCTCTCATACTATCATCTGTACTAGTGACTACCTCCTGCCTCCCGTAGTTCTTCTCGGAAATTTCTTTGAGATCTCCAATTTCTTCTTCTTCTTCCATTTTGTAACAAGAAATACGTTTTATGTCTTACAGACCCTTCGTCCGAATCACTCCCAGTGTTAACTGAAAGTATATCAGAAAGCAAAATGTCATCAACACGAAATGAATAAGTGCAACTATAGAAATAGTTCTAATACACGCACATATATACGAGATAAAATTACACAAAGGAAAACGTGGCTTATTAATTTCCCAATATGGTGCTTATGATTCCATAGATAAATTATGTGCAGATTTCAACTACCAACCAAGCTCAATAGTCAGCAAAGAAGGTAACAACAGATTTTCAGATTAAAACAATTCACAAAAACCACGAACTACATCAACCCTTCTACATTAAACTTTTACCTAACTAAAATTCAGCTAGAACTCAATCATGTCCAGTAATATCAATAGCCACATGTAAGCTCATAATTTAACCAATCAAGTCAAACCAAAACAAAACAAATCACAAAACTGAGAAAAGTCAACTTTACTATCTGCGAAAATCTTCAACGCGCTTCGTACAACCCACGAAAACCGGTCGAATAGCGGAACGGAGACAACTCGAATGTGAAGTTATAATCACTCAACGGCAGATCTAAGGTTGCCTCGAGCAACAGCATTGCTACTTCCACTACTTGCGAACAAAGATTCGGATCATGTTTCGCAGCAAGCTAGATCACAAATTAACCCTTGTAATTTCGGTCATAATTACCATGGAAGGATTTGAGTGTTCATGATTGTTTCTTACCTTATAATAAAATCGATCGGAGAAAAGTACGAATGCCGCAATTTGATTGATCAGCGCGTAGGGTGGTAGTAATAAATGAGGGAAATCTATGTTGATCGGAGAAATAGGAGGCTGAGTAGCGCAAGAGAGCAGAGGCCGAGCCACCTGAATCTGTTCTTATTGGACTTTTTATTGAAATGTCAAATGTGATGTAAACAATTGGCCCGGTAGGATTTGTAGGGCGTTCGGCTCGAGTTATAGGGTAGTTAGACGTGGTATATATTTTGAGCCACCTAAACACTTTCATCCTTATATCGTCTCCATTTAAAAGTCCCCATCTAGCTTCATCTAGGCCTCCCGCCTAAGCGCGAGACTAAGGATTTTGTTCTTTTTAACTTAATTTCGGTTAATTTTAGGGGTGTATTCAACTTGGATTTTGATAGATTTTTTTGGACTTTTAAAAATCTGTAGATTTGTATGGATTTTCTAAATCCACGGAGTCTACGTGGAGTTTGACTGACTTTTTCCATTGATTTTGATGGATTTTCATAAATTTCACATGATTCTAATATAATTTTTTTAATTGCTTTACTTGAATTTTTATAAACTTTTATATATAAAAAAATCTTAATTATTTACAAAAAATCCAAATTTTCATAAATAAATATTATTATTCATCAAAAAATGCATTTGCTCAAAAATAAATAAATATTATTATGTATCATTATTATTGTTAGCGATATTAATTAATTTTAATATATTGATTTAGTATATCTTGTATTCTTTTATAGTTTATCTCTTTTCCATATTTTACGAACTCCTTGTACTATTTATTCTGGTATCAATAATATTGTTGATTGAGGCAAATATTATCTCCACTATCATGATATCAGCCTAAATCTTGGCTTGAAACCCTACAATTTTTTTTTCTCTCCTTCACGTAGCCTTCATCTTCCATGGCGGCGTCCGAAGTCCTCACGCTTCCTCTCTCAACCATGATTCACATGGTCAACATAAAACTTACTTCATCCAATTACCTCCTTTGGCATGCTCAAATCGAGCCATTGCTTACAAGCCAACAATTCATGTCGCTCCTCGATGGCTCATTTTCTGCCCCAACTCGCACCATACGCAACGCTGATGGCTTAACCGCACCAAACCCTGCCTTTGCTTCTTGGCAGCAACGCGATCAAACCATAAAGCTATTTCTTGTGTCCACGCTCACCGAAGAATCGATGGCGATGGTTATTGGCTGTACAACTGCCAAAGACGTATGGGACGCCCTCTCTCGTTCCTACAGTCACAACTCTAAGGCCCGTGAACTTAGCCTCAAAGACGATTTACTCTCTATCAAACGCGGTGACAAATCCGTTGTCGAATATGCGCGCTATTTCAAATCTCTCTCCGATCAACTCACGGCTATTGGTCGACCGATTGATGCTTCAGACAAATCTCATTGGTTTCTTCGGGGACTCGGTCCGGATTTCGCCAGTTTCACGGCAGCACAAATGGCAAAAGATCCTTTACCTGATTTTTCCACTTTGTGCGCTCCGGCTCAATCACATGAACTTTTTCAAAAATCCATTGAACATTCTAACAATTTGCAGGCCTCTTCTCAGGTAGCTTTTTCTGCCATTACTCGAGGACGCGGTCGCGGCTTTGGCAACAATCGTGGTCGTGGTTCCTCTAACAACCATGGACGTGGAAACTCCAACTCTCACGCTAGTAGTTCAGGTGGAAACCGCGGACGTCGCAACTACACCCCACGGTGTTTCTTTTGTCGCGACACAAATCATGATGGTTTCGATTGCCCGAAGCGATTCGATCGTTCTTATGATCGTTCTTGTCGTCCAACAACAACTGCCAACCTTGCTGAAGCTCTCTCTGCTGGCTGCAATGTTTCTCCAGAAACTCCATCAGATTGGTATCTAGATACAGGTGCTTCAGCGCACATGGCCGCAGATTCCACAAATCTCGATCAAGCTTCATCCTATTCCGGCACCGATCGTGTCACTGTCGGTAATGGTGCAAATCTTTTTATTTCTCACACTGGATCTCTACGTCTATCGAATAATATTACCTTAAGCAATGTTTATGTTGTGCCCGGCTTAACCAAAAACTTATTGTCTGTTAATCAACTAACCCGAGATCTGCCGGTTACGGTTGTTTTTTCTAATTCTTCTTTCTCTATTCAGAATCGCATCACAGGCCAGGTTCTCGCAACAGGCAGCCTTGATCAAGGCCTTTATTTACTGGACTGCCCTGCTCATGCTCTCTCTGCAGTTCATCGGTCTCGGATATTACCTGCGTCTTTTAATTTATGGCATTCTAGACTTGGGCATGTTGCTCCCGCTACTATTTCTCTACTGCATAAACTTGGATTACTTTCAGTCACTTCATTATTACCATCACCAACTATTTGTCGGACATGCCAATTAGCTAAAAGCACTCGGTTACCATTTTTCCCTAATATTAAACACGCTTCTCATATTTTGGATTTAATTCATTGCGATTTATGGGGCCCTGCACCAGTTACGGCTCATTCGGGTTTTCGCTACTATGTGTGTTTTGACCGTTTTTTATCGGGGATTATTATATAATAAATGCGCTTGGTAGGGTTTGGAGACGGTGCAAAAACATGTATATTTGTATGTGGAAAAGGAGCTGAAATGAAATCACACCGAGACTAGGCTTGAATGCCCGAGATGATATCTCTGTTTATTCTCTGGTATTTCCAGATAATATTGTGGACTAATAAGTATGTGGGTGGGTATCGGATCACTCGTCCGGGATCCTCTTCCCCGAGCATCCGTCAGTCTTACGACCTCTCCCCCCCTTTCTCTCGTCCGAATCTAGTCTATTTATAGATGGATTACGCAGAATCCATCTGTCCATTATTGACACGTGTATTTACATGCATAGATAGAGACGTCTTTGGGTCGTGCACTTCTGCCTGGTGCAGGTCGCATCTGTGTGGCGTCAGCGGCCCGAGGTACGTTCCCGGGACACGATGCCCGAGATTGAGTATGGCCTCTCTCCGTCTTCGGGCGCTCCTTCCGTCGCGTGTTTATTCATGTGGTGGTCTCCCGTGATTTGGGGCTCGGGGTTGGTTCGCCCATCGTCCTCGTCATCGCGTGCGCCGGGTTGTTAATGTCCGTGCCCCGTGCTGGGGCGTGATCCGGGGGCTCGGAAATCATCCCACTGCATGCGGGTCGTTGGCGCCTTCGTGTCCCGTGCTGGGGCGTGATCCCGGGTCTGTCCTCCCGCAAGCCGGATCGTTGGCGCCCGTTTCGGGTGCTCGCTGCGCGGTCCCGGGTCTCAGAACCCCGTCGTCCATATTCGTACGGGTCGTTGGCGCCTGATCGTGATGCTCGGAGCCGGGGCATTGCATGCGGAGCATGTCCTGATCTTCGCGATGGTGGGCTGGCACGTGGGCCCACGCCACCAGTTGGTTGGGGGACTAATCTTCGGCGTCCGTGCGGGATGTGCCGACGCGGTCCGGGCTGGCATGTGGGGCCCTATCATCGTCACCATTGTGCCGGTCGGCCGTTGGTGCCCGTGCTCCGTGCTGGGCCGCGTTCCGGGGTCATTTGACCCGTCGTCCCGTATGTCGGGTTATTGTCGCCCGAGCTTCGTGCTGGGCCGCGTTCCGGGCACGGTATGCGTGGGCATTATCTGATTCTTGTGATGGCGAGTTGTCCTGGGGGCCCATGGTACCAGTAGGAGCCCTACCTGGGCCTTTTTATCCGGTGTCGGGTGTCGGCCCATTCCACGTGTCGGTGGGGGATTTTTATGGCACAACAATGTGATTTTCATCGACCGATCATTCTCGGTTTTGTTGGTTTTATCCTTTACAGGCAAAATCCGAATTTGTGGATATATTTCTCACTTTTCAGAAATTTGTCGAGACTCAATTTAATCGCAAAATCAAACAATTTCAAAGCGATGGCGGTACGGAGTTTACGAATCATCGTCTACGGTCTCACTTTACATCCGCCGGAATTCATCATCTTATTTCTTGTCCGTATACCCCGACACAAAATGGTAGAGCTGAACGAAAGCATCGTCACATTACCGAAATGGGTCTTGCACTGCTCTTCCACTCCTCTGTTCCTTTCTCTTATTGGGTGGACGCATTTAGTACCGTTGTTTATATTATTAATAGGCTTCCTACAGCCATTCTTGGCGACAAATCTCCATTCGAAATTACTTTTTGTCGCTCGCTGCCTACGACTCTTTTCACACTTTCGGTTGCACAGTTTACCCATGTCTCCGTGATTACACAAAAACAAAGTTCGACCCTCGTAGTCGATCGTGCGTTTTCTTGGGATATAGCACTCACCACAAAGGGTTTCGCTGCATGGACATTTCGACTCGCCGTGTTTACATCACTCGACACGCTCGCTTTGATGAAACAAATTTTCCGTTTGTTTCTTCGTCTCGGTCGTCCTCAACTCTTACACTCTTGGAATTTTTCGATGCATGTGACTCACCAAGTCCAGCGCTGATCTCGCCACCACAAATTTCTCCTGCTCCAACATCATCACGTTCGCCATTGTCTCCTCTTATCACATGCCCAGTTGATCATTGCCCAGCAGCATCAATACAACCTCCATCACAGGAGGCCCATATTCGACATGAGGACCAACCACCTGACCCGGCTGATCCTGCTGCTACTATTCAAACAAACCTCCCGCCACCTCCACCTATACGCTCACATGCCATGCGCACTCGTGCACAATCGGGTATTTTCAAACCTCGCTATCCGGCCGATGTAGCTCTCCTTGGATCTAGTTGCCTTTACTCTGCCCTTACGAGTATAATACCTGAACCAAAAGGTATTAAAACGGCCCTTAAACACCCTGCTTGGGTTCAAGCCATGGACGAAGAAATGGACGCCCTTCGTCGAAATCACACTTGGGACCTCGTCCCTCGACCTCTGAATACGAATGTTGTTGGTTCGAAATGGATCTACAGAACGAAATTTCTTGTCGATGGCTCCATTGACCACTACAAGGCTCGCCTCGTCGCACAGGATTTCAGTCAAGTTCCTGGTTTTGACTTCACACACACATTCAGTCCAGTTGTCAAAGCGTCCACCGTTCGCATCATCCTCTCCCTTGCTACTATGCACTCTTGGCCATTACATCAACTTGACGTAAAAAATGCTTTTCTGAACGGCGTTCTTGATAAACCCGTCTACATGGAACAACCTCCTGGATATATAAATCCTTTGCACCCTCACCATGTATGCCGACTTCGGAAAGCATTATATGGGCTTCGACAGGCACCTCTAGCTTGGTATCAACGTCTTCGTGCGTTCCTTCTTCAGCTGGGCTTCATCTGCAGCACTGCCGATACTTCTCTTTTTATTTTACGTCGCCAGAATATCCTCATCTATCTCCTTGTCTACGTTGATGACATTATTGTTACCGGCAATAACACTGTTTCACTTCGCTCTCTGTTGAATCGGTTAAGCACGGAATTTGCATTAAAGGACCTCGGCCGACTTGGTTATTTTCTTGACTTGGTTATTTATGAATTGCTTTGATCAAAATATTCCAATTAATATGCATAAAATATTTTTATAATATAATATTAATCCTGCCTAATTCTTCTAGGCATTAGAGCCCTAGTTACCGTTCGACTAGCAACGTTTTATAAAATTTTATCCATTTTAAGTTACAAATTTGTATTACATCATTTGTCAAATAAAAAATAATTACTAGTAATTACTCTTTTTGTCCCACACTAAATGGTCACTCTTCCTTCACAAATTACAGAGGGAAGACCATTAGTCTCGAAAGCATCGAGTATCAATTAGAGCATCCCAATTGATGAGACTCTTCATCCGAGAGTCTCGATTTCCCAAAAATTATTTTTTTAACTGTTTTTTTTTTTTCAACTTGAGCATGTAGAGACGGATCCACATTCGGTCCAGGGTCATTGGCCCCCATGAATTAAAAAAACATTATACTGTATACGTGTTTGTAATATGTGTTATATACATGTGTGTGTATGCCATGTAAGTATATATACACGTGTCATGTGTAGGTTAATTTTTTACATCTTAACTTTCAATTTTAGTTATTTTAGTAATAATAATTTATGATCATATTTATGTTGAAAAATAATGTTACAATTTTATAAATTTATACTAACATATATATTATGGGGTCTTCTACAGTGCATTGAAGGCACGATACTTTATTTTAATTTCAACGATCAGATTTAATTAAGTAATATGTACCGTATTAATTAACACATGAAACCGTGATATACATTAATATTTTGATTTTTCAAACAATTGTTAAGCAAATTTGTAAACTAATAAAAAAATTAAAAAATTCTAATATTTTATTTAAATATAAAATATAAAATAATATTTTATTTTTATTAAAAAATATAAAGCAAATTATTACAAATTAAAAAATAAAATAATATTTTTATTAAAATAAAAAATCGTACAGTAAAGATATTAAAAAGTAATAATTTAAAAATATAAAATAAATAATAAATATTTTCTCGTAATAATAAAAAATACTCAATTTTAAAATATACTATTTATTAATTTGAATTAAATTGAAAAAAATGTACTATGTTTTAATTCAAATTGAAGAAAATGTATAATATTTTAATTGAATCCACAAATCAGGGCAAAAAAAATTGACTTTAATTTTTTTTAATTTTATTTGCTATTTTAAATTTATTTGCTTGCGCAATATTTTTATTTTTGTTTTTTTAATATTTGTATTTGCATTTATTGTTTGCGCAATATATATTTGTATTTGTTAATATATTATTTGTATTATTTAATTACATTAATAAAGTATTTAAATATTTTTTTATTTTAAATAGTTTTATAAAAATATTGTTATATTATATTCATAAAACATGCTATAGCAGGTAATCCTTTATTTATTAAGTAGAAAATAATTTTAGTTGTAATCATATGTGGTAGAGTGCATAATAAACAATTGAATTGTCATTAGTTTATTGGTTGTGCTATAAATGTACGGTACATTCAAATTTAAGAAATGTACCGTCGTAGTATTCTCCTATATATTATATATATTGAAATTAAGCAATTTTTATTATTATGGATTATAGAATTTAATTTTTATAATTAGCATAAAAAATATTATAATCATCATATAATAATAGACACATTTTTTAAGTGAATGCCTCATAAAAACGGTAAATTATACCCTGGTACTAGTACCATACCAAACAACATGGTACCACATTTTATTATTTAAACATTTCATTTTTCAAACCCTACTTGTTTTTTTTCTTTTTTTCCCCCCTTTTTTTTCCGTTTTTTTCTCTCCTCTCAGCTGCAACAGAAACAGAATTCTCTCATACGTCGGCGATTAATCGACGGGAGACGGCGGAGTCGATATCCTGTTCGAAGGTGGCGTAGGCGGCGATCTCCTTCACTTGACTCTCGGTTGGAGATAGTTTTACGAACAGGCGACGGCCAATTCGAGCGCTCACAACCGGCGGCTACGGCTTTCGACGGCGAAATATCCTTCGTTCCAGTAACTGTGAGGTACGTACTTCTGTTCAATTTCGATTTCAATGTCGTAGGTTCAGTGTCCATTTCAATTTCGTTTTCTATGTTGCAATTAGAATTTCGATTTCAATTTCGTTTTCCAGATTAGGTTTTGAATTCAATTTCGGTTCTCAATGGTTGTTTCGATTTCGTTTTCCAGATTAGGTTTTGAATTTAATTTGTGTTCTCAAGTAGCTTTTTGATAATCCAGTAGCTTGTTCATAATCAGATTATGTTGTGAATTTGGTAATCAGAATGAATTTGGTATTCAGGTTGAATTTGGTTCTGTTCACTGATCTCCAGTAGCTTGTTCATAATCTAGTAGCTTCCTCTGATTGATATGAATTTAGAAATTCATTTGTTCATAATCCATTAGTTTTTCATATTAACATATCATATGAATTGCATCAAGAAGGTTTCAAAAGCTCTGTTCATTCTGATTTGGTGTTTCTCAAAGGATGAATGACATTGATTTGGATGCTTATACTTTTGATGGTATAGATGTTCTTTTATTATAATTATGTGATTCAATTCATTCTTCTCTGTGTTTATGTGTTTTAAATTCATTTTTTCAGTTGATTTTAATGATGATGTAGAAGTAATCCCTATTGATTCTGGAGAAGACAACATTGATGGTCTGAAAACTGTTTTCCTTAGTTACACTTTGTTCTGTGTTCATTACATGTTGATTCTTTATAATCCATTACACTTTGTTGTAGTTCCAAGTGATCTTTCCAAATGTACTGGTGATGATGCTGAAGTCATTATTACAGATGATGTTGAAGAATGTAACAATCATTTTTGTCGTCCTTTTTTACTTTTATCTTAATTTGAAATCTGTTTTTGTTCCTTTTATGAATGTGTGCATTTTAACATTTGTTGTTGTAGTTCCAAGTGATGTTTCCAAAGATATTGGTGTTGATCTCCCAATTTCTGAAGTCATTACTAATGATGTTGCTGAAGAAGGTAACAATTTACTTAACGGCCATCCTGATTTCTTAGTTCTACTCTGTTCCATTGTGATTTCAACTCTGTTGTTCAATGATTTCTACTCTGTTTTATGGTGCTTTCTACTCTATATTATATTCAGTTTTACTATATTGTATTCAAATTGTAGCAGGAACCTTTGAAAAAGATTTGGTTGGTGTAGTTGCTCATTCTGAACAGGAGGCTTATGAAATGTATAATGATTATGCCTTTAAGATGGGTTTTAGTGTTCGGAGATCAAGGGGAAGATGTAGAGTAGATGGCTCTGTATCAATGAAACTGTATGTGTGCTCTCAGGCTGGTTTGAAGGAGAATAATACCAACCCCGATCCATCCTATTCTAAGCTTGATGTCAGATCTGGTTGTGAAGCTCGAGTACAATTCCATGTTGACAGGGGTGGTGTATGGGTTGTTTCGAAGCATGTCAAAGAACATAACCATGACCTTTGCCCATCTTCTAGCCACCTTCTGAGATCTCATAGAAGGCTTAACCGAAATCACGTTTCGTACTTGGAAGAGTTAAAGAAAAGTGGAGTCGGTGTTGCTACTGCTGTTCGGGTGTTGAAACATCAGTCCGGTGGATCACCGATGTTAGGGTTTACTCCTAGAGATGCTTATAATGCATTGAAGAACCCTTAGACTCTTGATGGGACGGACTCCAACAGGTTAATAAAAAATTTTAAGAAAAGGAAGGCTACCGAAGACGACTTTTACTTTGATTTTTAGATTGATAGTGAGTCCCGGTTGTGTAGTTTCTTTTGGAGGGATAAACGAATGAAGGACGACTACATTCTATTTGGTGACTTGGTGGTACACGACACCACTTACCAGACAAACAAGTATGATATGATTTGTGGTCCGTTTGTCGGTATGAACCACCTGTTGGAAATCGACTACCCGGGATGCGTTCGTTCGATCACTCGAACATCTGAACACTCCCAGTCGACCTCCAGGTAGCACTGCTCCGTTCACGTAACAACCCTCGTGCCGATTCACGCCCAGCCATCGCCCCGAAGGACAGCCGCGCGAATCAACCGCTGATCTGACTCAAACAGCAGGCGCTGCTAGTCAATCAGCGGCCGCTGAATAGGCCCCAAACAGCGGGCGCTGTTTGGCCTTCAACGGGCGTTGTTCGTCTGCGAACAGCAGCGCCACCTGCTGTTCCGAGCGCGTTTCCGGGCCGATTTTCCTCTTCCGACTACCGATCTGGAGGTCCTTGACCCCCCAGTAGTCGAGGAACATGATCCACGACACCCGGAACCCGATCTAAGATTCGATGCATAATCAACGAGAAAGAAATCGAATTATTGCGGAATTAGGGTTTCGATTTCTTATACCATTGTCGCGTGATTCGGAGAAGCCGAATTGTTGAGACCACGAAGCCTTCCGGTGTATGTCTCTATCCCCGACGTTCAGCCGTTGAGTGGGCAACGATCCGCTGAACCTTCCTCTTCTCCTTTCTCTCTTGAACCCACGGTGAGAATTTTATTCTTTGTCTCAGAAATATATTTGCGCTAGCAAATTAATTTCTACAGAAAATTTCTGTCTCACAAATATAATTAAGCTAGCAATTAATTTCTACACAAAATTATATCAGCGCTAATCTATTTATTTCTATAGAAAAATAATTGCGCAAACAATTTATTTTTCTCCGCAAAAATAAAATAAAGGCGTTTCTTAGGTTTAGAGAAAGAGAGGGTGGGGTATTTATAAAGCTACACCAGGGACCTTATGGAAATTAATTATTAGGCTAAATTGCAATTTAATTAACTCGGCGTCCTAAAAGGCAAACCTTAATTAAATTCCACAATTTTAATTATAATTAATTCCACTATAAAATTATATTTGAATTCCCAATAATTAATTTATATTATTTCAACAATAATAATTCCGCCGAATTACATATACGACTTTCCCCGTGTTTAAGATATCGTATGTCCACGAATTAACTTTAATTACTAATAATTAAATTAATTCTTATCTTATTATCCGAGACTAGTACCACTCATCCTTATTATCATGTGGAACGAATCCACCTGCAGGGTTTACATGATAAACTTTATGAGCTCATCTTGGGGAAATCATCAACCCAATAAATGGGACACGGTTTCCTGTCTATAATCTATAGTTAGCCGTGTGTACAATTCCGATTCCCAATTTACCGAGAATATTGACTAATCAATTAGTCTCACTCACTAGTAAGTCAAAGAAACGAGAACTGGACACACGCACCTATAATTATATAGGGATTAGGAATTCGTATATCCGTAATATCTGAGGTCTAGTTCGATTACTGCGATTAGTATAAATCGAACGCCCTCCTGTGGTCCTGCTCAATACACCAAGTGTACGAGTGTAACATGATAGTCAAGACCGACTATCTACCAGTCACACTACGACGTACCGATGGATTCCCCTGTCCATCTAAGTCGTGAGCTACTGTTCGATAGTATACGAGTAACCGATAGTATGATCTTCCGCGTGTATCATCACGCCATACTATCTACAACGTATACATCAAGGACTATTGTATTAAATACAATCATGCTTGAATCATATATCGAGTTAAGGTATAGATAAGGAGTTATGTATTTGCACTAAACTAGACATTTAGAATACAACTCCATCACCACCACGGACAGAATGTGATGTTTGGGTGTGGTTTTTTGATGAATGAGACTACCGAGTCGTTTGAGTGGTTGTTCAATACCTTTTTGAGATCCATGAACAATAGATCACTTGATACTATTATGACCGATCAAAGTGCTACCATGGTTGCTGCTATATCTGAGGTTTTTTCACTTTCTCGTCATCGCCTTTGCATATGGCATATTGGGGAGAATTCAAAGAATCGCATTGGTGCACTTCGACGCATGAAAGGATTCATGGACGACTTCAACTACTTGCTGAAGTGCTGTGATACGATTGCTGAGTTTGAAGACAATGGGTTGAGTAAGTTTTTTTTTTTATTTTCACTATGTAATTTTCCTTTTCATTATTATTATTACATGGAATTCTGATGTACTTTGACATTCTACTGTGTTTTATATGTCATTTTTCTCTCTTCCACTGTCCATGCTTCTGTCTTTTACATGTCATCCTACTCTGTAGTTACAATATTCTGTTTGTTTTTTAGGGTGATGTCCAAATATGGTTGTGCACGAAATAAATGGTTTTTGAGGCTATATGGGCTTAGAGAGAAATGGTGTCCTGCCTTCAATACGAATAATTTCTCTGGTGGTGCATTGTCTTCCCAAAGAAGTGAAAGCACTAATCAAGCACTCTCTGTGACTTTTATCATTGTTTTGGGGGTGTGGTTGCAGATTGGAGGAGCAATGAGAAAGCCCAAGATGTTGCTTGCATTATTGGTAAGCGATCATTGTCTCCAGATGAGGCTGCAATGCTTTTGCATGCTAGAGATGTTTATACACTGAAGGCTTACAGCATTTTCGAGGATGAATTCAGGAAAGGTTCTTCTTCTTTTCAGAAACTTGTTAGTGCTGATTCTGTCATGGCTACATACCATGTGTGGCGAGCAGGTCGTGAAAAACTGAAGCACACTGTGGCTTATAAGTTTACTTATAATTGTGTGAGTTGCACATGCAATTTGTTCAGTGAAGTTGGTATCTTGTGCTCGCATTCTCTGAGAGTCATGAACATACATTGTGTGTTTGCCATTCCTGAGTTCTACATATTGAAGAGGTGGCGTAGAGATGTTGTTAAGGGTCGGGAAATTCAGAATGTGGTGCCTTCCTTGACCTCTCCCGATGAAGATTCTATGGCAGCATCTTTGTGGAGAACACAAGCAAGTAGAAAGGCTGTGGATTTCATTGCAACTTGTGAAAATAATAATGATGCTCGGTTGATTTGGGACAAAGGTTTTGAGGGTATCAAGAAAGATGTAGTTCTTGCTGTTCGATCAGGAGACGATGATAGGTGTTTGGATGAAACATCTTCAAGAAGTGATGTTGTTCAAAATCCCAAGAGTACGAGCTTGAAGTATAAGCGACGTAACAGGGAGAAGCCTACAGTGGAGAAGATATGGAATAAAGTAAGAGGCCGAAAGAAGAAATCGAAAACTGACGAGTTAAAAAGCAGAATGGCTATTCGGAATTTAGAGGTAACAAAGTTTTGTATTTTGTGTTTTATTGTTTTTAATTCTGATTTTTATTCCATGTTACAATGAATTCTAATCTGTTTCTAATACCTTTCTAATGTGTTTTTTTTAGGATGACGAGGGTGGTTACGTTGTTCACCCTATTTCTGGTGGTCAAAGTTTAGAAGTTATATCTCCGAATACAAGTTCCAGATTTCCCGCAATGTTATATGATTCTGTTGCCTGATTCGTTAGCTAAGAGAGCCGATTGTTCTCAAGGTGAGTAGAGTACTCATTTGGAGTTGGTAATTGTGAAGACAGTGGATGACTTTTTAAGTGTACGTTGCAAATTTGTAAATGTATTCGACTCACAATTTTCCGCATGTCATAACTTTAGGTTGACAGAACTCTTTTGATAGTATTTCTTACCAATTCTTATGCACCAGCACTCATTCTTTGATCGTCATTTCTAATTGGCAGGTTTTAGATTCCAGGGATCCACAAGGTACAAGATGTTATCGTTTGGAGAAGCATTTGAAAGAGTATTTGGAATGTACAAGATTTTTTTATTTTTATTTTCCCGTTGACCAAAAATTTTATAATGTCGAGATTACATTTATAATATCATGGAGAATTATGTATTGGTATTATTTTTATTAATGTATTAGATGTTACAATAGAATTCATAAATGAATTGAGTAGAATATGGACATAAACAGAGCAGAATGCACTACTACTTGCAGAATTTAGGGTTTTAGAATTTAGGGTTTAGGGTTTAGGGTTTAGGGTTTTAGGGTTTAGGGTTTAGGGTTTTAGAATTTAGGGTTTAGGGTTTAGGGTTTTAGAATTTATGGTTTTAGAATTTAGGGTTTAGGGTTTAGGGTTTACGTTGCTAATAACCCAAGATTTTGGAATGAGTGTTTCAAAATCAGATTTGAAACCAAATATTTCTTTCTCTCTAAATAAGCACTCCCTGTAGAATTCAGTCAAATAAACATGAAATTTCAGTTACATAAGCACCATAAAACTGAGTAGAATTCATTAAAAAACAGAGTTGAAATCACCATAAAACTGCGTAGAATTCATTAAAAAACCGAGTACAATTTGAATTTAAAGCATACTTGTATAAAGGAAGAAGCCAAAAGTAAAAGAATAGAACACGGATGAAACTCCCGAAAAAACATATACAAAAATTTTACCCTTCGCTGTTGGCAGTTGTCGGGAGGAAAGCATAATCGGCAATGAGCTGCTCCTTCTTGCTGACAACATTGACATCTGTGTTAGCTTCTTTCAAGAAAGGTGATCTGAGGTTGATTGGAAGATTTCTGAATTTGCGAGTTTTTGTCTTCCGAATCATAACATCTTCAGATTCATCTTCCGACTCATTCAGCAACCCGTTTCAAGAACAAAATCACTGTATCTTGTTTTATTATATTATACTACTTTTGCAAAAACAGTATTAGAACTTACTCTCTGAATTCATGCTCATCCAGTTTTCTTGTGGTCATCTCGACCTTTTCAGCAGGCTGTGAATCTTCAACAGATACCATATAAATTGTGTCCTCCACAATCGTATCTTCTGAAGATTCTTCTGAATCAATATCAGAAATCCCAAGGTTGAAGCTGGGGAAGCTTGGATCCTTTTTCTTCTTGTTTTTTTGCATTTAGGACATCGATCACCATTTTGTCCATGGCCTCGAGCATCTCAGAAGTGTAGAAATCATCATCCAGAGGGTCTAGCTCTACAGCCAAGGTGTAAGTTTTGTTAGGCGTCGGCTGCACTGGATCCTTTTGGCTTCCATCCAAACTTCCCGGTTCCTCCACAGGCTTCTCCGGCTGCCTTGTTCCATCCTCTTTTTCTTTTTCTGGTTCATCATCCATCAGAATCTTGACTAGGGCATTTTTAAGGATTCCGACCATAAGCTCTTCTTTACCAATCTTTTTCAGTGCCGTTATGCACTCCAGAACCCCATCCGCGATCCGACCAAGACCGCATGTCAAATCTGCTGTATATGTCTTGTTAATATCAGCAGCAGCAGCAGATGGATTTTCTTGGGGGGCATCCCCAGCATGAACAGGGTTCTCTTGGGGGATATCTGCATCAGCAGCTGGATTTTCTTGGGCATGAGCAGCTTGTTCTTCATCAGCATCTTGTGGGGCATGAACAGGGTTCTCTTGGGGAGCAAATTGTTGACCTTCAGCTGGCCTAGGTAACCTAGGCCAAATCTTCCCAATACCAAATTTAGTTTCGAGGCCTTTTGCATTATCTTTCTCAACCTTGATTCTCTGGGTGATTTTGTCAAAATCCTAATTCGAGCATATTGGGAATTGTATTGATACTGTTCTGGCTTTGAAAACTAATATATCTAGGTAGCATAGCTGCAAAGTAATAAACAAAAAACAATATTACATTGTCAAACCAAGAAGATTTTATTGTTAAAGTTAGTACTTTTTATTCATAATGTCAGAAGAATTTAGTAAAAAAACATACATTCATCAGAATTAATATAAAAATACTAGAAGACTATTACAGAGTAATAATATTTCTTACCAACAATAGGGTCACAGGTCCGGTGAATGTTGAACGTTGACCTGATCTCCATAACTCTGCTGCTCTGACCAGTGACTTGATAGTGAAGTTGCACCAGTCCAATTGTCGAATTTGATTTACATTTCTCAGCGAGTACAAGACATTGTAGTATGCATAGTTGTCTTGCTTACCTTTTAACAAGGTGCTGACAACTAATACTACAAAATCTTGTTTGAACCGGTCTCCACTATCATTTCGGCCCCTCATTTCGTTTGCCATTGCTAGTGTAGAGGGTCCCGCTGTGTAATGAAAAAATAAGTAGAATTACTTATCCACATTCTTATGAATCAAACTCAGGAGTGTAATAGTTTACATACCTCCTCTTCCACCCCATGTTCGCCTCCAATCTTTCAAGAATTCTGCAAATCCATCGTCATCGTCTGATTTTTTCAAACCTTCATCAATGAACATTGTTATAGAATCAGTGTATATGTATTATAGATTCCAGAAGAAAAAATTATAGAAATTAACATCAAAGTTCATTTTGTTTACCTGTTGATTCTACCACTGGGAGATGGCCCTTTGGCAGATCAAAGACCGAGACGACATCATCCTCATTTATATCCAAATCTCCACTTTGGAGAATAATCGAACAAGTACAAATATCAAAATTTTCAATAAAAAATGTTGTTAATTCGTTCTTATTCAATTTAATGTTCAAGTTAAGTAATCCTCCGAAACCTATGTCTCGGACAGCTTGTCTTTGTTGTTCATTCAAAGAATCAACAACATTAGATACATGTATCGGTGCCATCCGAGTTGCAACATTAGAACACTTCTTCTTCTTTTTCTCTTCCTTCTTCTGTTTCTTCACCTCTCTCTCATCATTCTCAGAACTTCTTTTAGGAGTTTGTTTCTTCGGAGCTTTCTGCTTTGGAGCTTTCTCCTTCTCATTTTCTTTCTCCGTTTCCTGTAAGTAAAATAAACAAAAGTTATCAATCAAAACTGTGGATTATAATAACAGTAATAATTATTCTCCTTTTTATGCCATTGTGATCAAGAGATATAATACTAGTCACATAAGAATTCCTGAATGAATGTAGTAGAATACACCCATAGACAGAGGAGAATGCCCAACTACATGCAGTAGAACTCATTAGGGTTTAGGGTTTAGGGTTTAGTGTTTTAGAATTAAGGGTTTTAGCCTTTAGGGTTTATTTATTAATGTAGTGGAATATACTACTAAAGAGAGAATTACCTAAACTCATCAGGGTTTAGGGTTTTATAACTTAGGGTTTTAGCCTTTAGGGTTTATACCTAACTAAAAAATAATAGTGATAATCACTAGCCACAAATGAATATATCAAACTTAGCAGGATCAAACATTCTTTTTCTTCATACCTTCTGCTTTTCAGCTACTTTCAAAGCAGCTTCTTTCTCCATATTTTCTTTTTGCTTCTCGGCTTCTTTCTCCTTCTCCTTCTTATCTTCCTTCTTTTTCTGCCATCAAGAGACATTCAGAAGAATCAGAGGAAAGTGGTTTCTAGTACTAGTCAGTTTAGAAGCTGTGTAAATACCTTTTTCCGAGGCGCCAATTCATTTGAATCAGCATTTCTCTTAGAAGGAACCTTCAGAGCTTGCAAAATTTCATCAGCCTGTATAATTCAATTTTGAGTTTAATTGTTTGTTTTCAATTAAGAAATATACAGAAGATAAGGCAATGAAATAATTAAGGATGAGTATACCGTTTTCGTATGTTTTTCAGTCTCCCTTCTCGGGCTATGTGGGATAACTGCTGCAGGTTCATTCTCTGGGATTGCAGCCTCCTGTTGGTTTTGTTTTTTTTGCTTCTTCTGTTCATTATTATTGGAAAAAGTATTATGTATTAGTGCGAGAATATTATAGTTTACTATTATCATAAATTGTAGATGAATTGAGTGTTAAGAATTGTAGAAGAATTCATTAATATAGTAAGGAGAAACTTACATCAGCAGCAGTTCGTTGAATTGGTTCACTGGAGTCTCTAAGACAGATTCATCATTCTCTGGGATGAGAGGCTCCCTTCTGGGGCTCCTTCTTATTATCTGAACATTTTTAGATTGTTTCTTTGTCTTCTTCTGTTCATTATGATTGGAAAAATGATATGTATTAGTGATTCAGGATTTTATTAAGGGAGTAAAATTCATTAATCAACTTAGTATAATATACTAATAAAGAGAGTAGAACAAACTTACAACTGGAGTCTGGACAAATGTTGCAGCAGGCATCTCTGTAATTTCTGCAGTTTTTTCAACTGCTTCAGTTTCATTTTCTGGGATTGTTTGCATGACATTCTCCCTTCTGGCCTTTTTAGATTGTTTCTTTTTCTTCTTCTGTTCATTATGATTTGAAAAAATGCTTTTGTATTAGTGCAAGAATATTATAGTTTACTATTATCATAATTGTAGATGAATTGAGTAATAATGCAAGAAGAATTCATTAATATAGCAAGAATAAACTTACAGAATATATGGGTTTTGTTTTAATTGGTTCAACAACTGGAGTCTGGAAGACATTGTCTTCATCCTCTGGAAGTGTTGTTTGAATTGTTTCATTTGCCTCTGGCTTTTTCTCCTTTTGAGGAGCTTGTGGTTCCTGTTCATTTGAAAAAGAATGCTGGATGAATTTATTAATAGAGTAAGAATTCAGTAATTGAGTATGGAAAACAAACCTTCAGAGGACTTTGAATTATAACAGCTTCTGGGGTGGCTGGACTCGCCCTCCTTGGACTCACCCTTCTTGTGAGTATATCCGCAGAATTCACTTCTTGTTTGTTGTTTTGGTTCTTCTCTTTCTTGTGAATAACATCTTGTTTTTTGGATGCCATTTCCTACAAAGCATAAATAAAATATAAAGAGTTCCCCCCCCCCTCTTAATTTCAATTAAGGGTTGACCTTCCCATGTGTCTTTCTCCCAATACCCAACTTCACACGTTGACCATTGATTATTGCACTAACTGATGGTACTTTTCCCATATTCTGTCTGTAATAAGTAAATTTTGTTAATAGTTGTTTTCTATAATAACTAAATGTGATAATTACTTCTCCCACTCAAATGTGATTTGGTCAGTTGTTTTGGAACTTGATCATTAGTATGCATTCAGATAAGAATAAATGTGGAATCAGAATTGAAATGAGATGAATCACAAAACACAGTAGAATCTACCATATAACTGAGATGAATCAAACTTTGATTTCACATTTTGAAAAAAACAATTCAAACAGAAAACAATTACACACTAATCACTGGATTGTGAACCATGCATAGAAAATTGTAATTAGATGAATCAACATAAATCAACATAATGTAGCAGAGTTGGTCACAGAATACAGTAGAATAGAGGAAATAACTGAGATGAATCAAAAAAGAAACAGAATAATTACACATCAAAATACCATATATAGCAGAATTCTGCAGAATCGGAATCTAGCATATAACTGAGTTGAATCAATTCATGACAGTTCCAAAATAACATGCAAATCAGAGGAGAATTGTTCACAATTCAGAGTAGATTCTTACATAGAACTTAGTTGTTAATACATTTCTATAGCAAATTCATATGATTGAGATTGCATACTAATGATCAAATTCCAAAACAACAGGCCAAATTTAGCAGAATTGGATACAAAAGACAGTAGAATATAGCATGTGACAGTGATGAATCAAACTTTGATTTAACAGAAAACAATTACACAAAAATCACTGGATTGTGAACCATGCACACAAATATAGCATAACTGTTCACAAAATACAGTGGAATAGAGCATATAACTGAGATGACTCAGACTTTGATTTCACAAATTTGCTTTTCATTCTTATCTCAATGCATTCTACTGAAAATGTTCTAAATACAACAACAAACACACATAAAGAACACCCAAACACATATAGGTGTTTGATCAAACAACTATACCAAATATTGTTTCAATTTTAGCATGGAATTTTAGGAGAAATCGGAAAAAAATAGGGTTTCTACGCCTGTTGTTTGAATTTAGGGTTCAAAATTATACCAAATATTGTTTCTATTTCAACATGCAATTTCTTCTAAAATTGAAATCTTAGAAAATAGGGTTTCTACATACCTTGTTTTAGTTTAGTTCAATTTTAGGCTTCGCAACTTTGTTTCTGCTTCTGGGAAATCGCGTAGTGGTTTTCTCGTCGGAAGTGGTGGAAGCTGCTTGCGGCGTGAAGTTTTGCTGCGGGAAATCGCGAAAAGTAGTTCGGCGAGTGCTATGGTGGTCGAGGATGAAGATTCGTCGCGCCTGAATGGTGGTTTTGCTGGCTGAACTGTCGTTGCGGTTCCGGAGATTTGGGGAGAGATCGATTTCGTCGCGGCGTTTGGGATTTCTGCGAATGGGTTGAGAGGAGAGAGAACTGACAGGAGATAGAGGGTTGTGGGTATGGGTTTTGATTTTGGGCCTAATTTGGTTTTGTTTATGGGCCGGTACCACATGAACAGTATGGTACCATTAACCAGGGTATAGGGCCTCATAAAAACGACACACTCTAAAAAAATTAAATATTTTTTATTTTAAAATACAGTTGTAATCATACTTTTTAACTTGCTTTAATGTTATTTGTAATTTATTATTTTAAAAATATGTTTTTAACATTTATTTTTGTTCCAAAAAAATTGTGTTGGATTATTTCGAAACAAAAAAATACTTTTATTGCAATTTAAAAATGGCCCCCCAATAAAGTTGCAGGATCCATCACTGCTTGTATGCATGTCTTCAAGCCACGTAGACTCACTACAAAAAAGTTTGCTAACCCCTAGACTGTAGGAAATACGTTTTTATTTAAAAAAGTGAGTCATATGCGGCTCGGGCCCCCAGCCCAACAACATCTCACCATCCCATGGCCCGACACAAGCCCAACCCTTGATTGAAGGCTTCGGAACAATTATATGGATCTAGTGCGCATGTAGTAGTAAGAACAATTAATTGAGTTAGTATAGAATATACCTTGTAATTCTTGTATGTATTATGCCAAGCGTAGATGGATCAAGCCGCGAAAGTACCCGACTTCAATTCGTTGCACGAACCCTCCTTGATCAATCGAACGGGGAAGTCTTTCAACAATATCGAGTCCCGGATGATTCTCTCGTCTCTCTCATATTTTGGTGCTTGTGAAATAATATATTTCGTGTCGAATAGCCACCAAAATCGTGGGTATAATGTCCTCTTTATATAGGCGGAGGTATGAGAGAGTTTAGGGTTGAAACGGATTAGGAAAAGAAATTCCGCGACGGAAAAACGCTTCTGCTGTATTATATAAAACTATTAAATTGATTTTGTGAATTTAAATATAGATAATATTGTATGTATATTATTTTGATATTTATATTATTTTTTATACAAAAAAATTATTTTTATTTTGTAAAACTATGTATAGGAATAACTTTTTATAATAATATTTTTTTACAGTTCGCGATATGATTGTAGGAGTTTCTACTGTATATATCAAATTATAAATTTATATATTTTATTCCTTATTTTTTTTATTTGAAACATCTATAAAATTTTGTTAAAAATAATAACACTTAAACATTTTTATTATAATTATTATTAAAAATGAAATACTTTCTTAACATTTTCAATTTAAATTTATTACAAATATTTTAATATTTTAATTAATTAAAAAAAATTGATCGTAATTTTATTATGTAGTGTATTTTGTTAGTGGAAATTATAAATTTAAAAATATATTTTTATAATAAAATTTAATTAATTTATTATTATTATTAGGGCTAAATACACTTTGCCACCCCAGGATATGGGGTTTTTACACTTTGCAATCTAGTCGGAAAACTTTTACCGATCAGTACCACAGAATAAGCAATATTACAATTTGCAACCTGCCGGCTGCCGAATCGGAATATTCCGTGGAATATTCCGATTACATCTAATATATTTAATTTTTAAATTGTATTTTACAAATTTGCCCTCACCTTCACTAAAAAAAATTAAAAATTAAAAAAGAAAACAAAAAAGTAGTAGGTAATTGGCAAATACAGTATCATATCCAAGATCTTTGAATTCACGAAAAAGGGGACTCGTTATAAACAAGCTTCATACCCAATTCTCACACCCAAAATCAATCAATTAAAACATCAAAAACTCTCATCTATTTTCTCTTAGTGATCACCATTGCCTCCGCCTACGACCCGACCCCGCTGCAAGACTCTGCGTCGCCGATTTCTTCACGCCGCTGGGCGCGACCGTCCGGCCGTTCTCGTGCAAGGACCCTAAAACCGCCACTTCAGACGACTTCTTCCAGTCCGGATTCCACCGGACTGTGATTTTCCATCTTCATCACTGTGATTCTGGAAAAAAATCAAACAAACCCTAATTGACCAGAGTATCTTCATCACTTCGAAATTGAGATCCTCGTTGTTTGTTGACCCACCAGGCTTCGTCATCTTTCGATCGCAATCGAGAAGTCCGCATAGAAGGAGATGCGAGGGTGGGAGAGGACTGGAGATGGGTTGCGGGCAGCGGCCTTCGAGGTTTTTTTTTTGGGGATACCATTTGTGTTAATCTTGCACTGTAGTTGAGATCTACTCCTACTAATTGATAATTCAATTGGATCTGGAATTTCATAAAATGAGTTTTTTATTTATTGAAAATAATTTATATATTTTTCCAGAATCATGTGATAAAGATGAAGACGATAAATGTTTTTTTTTCTTTTCTTTTTTAAGTTTTAATTTTTTTTAGTGAAGGTGAGGGCAAATTTGTAAAATACAATTTAAAAATTAAATATATTAGATGTAATCGGAATATTCCACGGAATATTCCGATCCGGCAGCCGGCAGGTTGCAAATTGTAATATTGCTTATCCTGTGGTACTGATCGGTAAAAGTTTTCCGACTAGGTTGCAAAGTGTAAAAACCCCATATCCTGGGGTGGCAAAGTGTATTTAGCCCTTATTATTATTATATACATTAATAGTAAAAAATTAAATTAAAATAATTAAAAAAAACACTTTCTTTACCGCATAGGCCGTAGGGAATATTCTAATACTCCCTAAGGGAAATAGCCGTAAAGGTCCACTACGGAGAAATAGCCGTAAGGGTCCACTACGAAGAAATAGCCGTAGGGAAATTTATTACTCCCCTACGGTGTATGCCCGGTAGGGGCACTCCAATTATTTGGAGGGAAAGGCTCGCGTCCAGTCCCCTACGGGAGTCGTGTCGTAGGGAGGTTTGCGTCAAACCAGCCTACGGGCAGCCGTAGGGGGGTTCCGTAGGGCCCTTTGGATGGAATCGATGCGCGAAATATGCGCGCGGAATGTCCTACGGTTACCCCTACGGGAAGGTCCACTACGGCCCTCGCCGTAGGTGTGGCCGTAGAGGATCACCTACGGCTATCCAGCCGTAGGAAATTTCCGTAGGTGTTGACTGATTTTCTTGTAGTGACTCTTCTACCAAAAGTCGAGAATCGGCAAGGATAACTTCTTTCACGGTGGGCTCGAGAGAGCTGGGCTCGAAAACGAAACTTCGTTTTTTTGTATGTACTCTTTCGACTCTTATTCAAATGCAATTTTGATTTTTGAGTCAATTTCCAACACTTTAAAAGAAGAAAAAAAGAGTAAAGAAAAATGAAGAACTAGGGAATTGTTTGAAATTCTAATTTAATCTAATATTTACAAACTGAAATACAAAATGATAATGTAGGAAGCCCTCGTATTCCTTGCAAATACAACGTAGGAATTTGGTAATGATATCACTCAACAAAAAACTAGCTATATAATACTCCAACATGTGGTAATAGATGTAATGATTGAGACATACAATAACTTCTTATTTGATTGATAATCGTATAAGATCGACAATAATTTAGTCATTTGCATCAAACTCAAACTTTCTTTTTGCATGCCTCCGAAGCATACACTAAAGAAGACGGGAGAAGACGACGGTTAAAGATGAACGAAGGAAAAAAAGAAATCGCACATACTCAAAGTGTAATCGCACACAGAGATTAGAGTTTAAGAGAAAGGCAAAGTGAGTAATTGCGTGTAAGAATAAGTTCATTATATCATAAGAGATGGACGGTTCAAACGAAGCCTCAGCCAACGGCCCTAAGAGCATCCACAGTGGGATGCCAATTGGAGCATGGGGACGCGTGATATGATATTGTCCTCACAATTCATCAATTACAGCCGTTTGGAGAGAATTCACAAAACTTGGTGGGTGACCCTATGGTAGCACCCACTCGCCTGACACCTTTATTCATTTTTTTTCTTTTTTTATTAATAAAAAATATTGTTTTAATGATCAATTCAACATTAATTTCAACTGTAATAAACACAACACGCAACGGATACCTTTTAAACACAACATATACTTATTTAGTTCATTTTTTCTACTTTATAAATACTCAATTTTAACCTACAATTTATTCATAACACAATTTCTATTCTCACTTTCAAATAATCTCAAATGAATCCAAACAACCTCAACAATTTCACACCTTCAAAATCTCAAATTCAATTATGTGCTTTTATTTTATCTTATATTTAATAATATTTTTAATAAAATTTAATTTCTTTAATTTGATTATTACTTTTTTTTTAAATATTATTTTATTATAAATATAACATAATAATAATAAAATGGGCACCAATGTAAGTGAAAGTGAGTCTATGCATTGTACGAAATTGAACACGTTTTTCCCAAATCCACTTTTTGATGACGTGTCATCAAAATGTAGAATGAAAGCACTCAAAAAGCATCCTTGCATTGTGGATAAGAACCACGATTCAAAATGGTGAAGGAAAGTTAAGGGCCGATCAACACAAGTAATTGTTTCAGCAAACAATTACACAAAAAATGGACTGAGGAACTAAATTGAGCCAAAATAAGTTTAGCACTCAACTGGACAGGCTAAGAACGTCGCTTATTTCTTGGCTACCCAAGGGTACTATGATGGGGACCCTAGTCGACAAATAGGCCCAAACACCAAACACCAAGTCAAGTTAATGTTGGGATTTGCGCTCAATTCCGTCGCTGTAAGAAACGATAAACACGAACAAAAATAAACGAGAAATTAAACGACACAAGAATTTATAGTGGTTCACCCGTTAACGAGGGTTACGTCCACTTTTCCGTTGCAGATCTTTCACTAGAATAATATAGATCGCAGTTACAATTTCCGTAATATCTACACTCTTCAATTCTAGTGTTATGAGGTGTTACCCTAAAACCTATTAAGATTACATATTTATAGGAGAGAGATAAAAGACCTAAACTTGGAGAAGAAGCCAAGAAAATCCGCCAAAAATAGGTCAAAATCGCGCCACCCTGCCTGTGCGGGTCCTGTGCGACTTCACATTGACACACTCTTTTTGGCTCCGTTTCTTATCTGATTCAACTCATTTTTGTCTCGTTCAACTCCAATTTGAATCCACATCTCAACAATCTCCCACTTAGAGGCAAATCTCATCCATTACCTCCCACTGCAGCGGCGTCCCCAGTCCTTACCAACATCGCCCAGTCGGAGTTTCTACCAACTTCGACGCATCACGACTTCTCAGGTTCTTCCAGACTTTCTTCACATTTCCATCCCCATTGGCCTTCTCATCACCTCGCAACTCACTTTCGGACCTCCGAAACTGCAACATCGAAACCAAGCTTCTCAAAGCTCACAAATGTCGCCTCCCCGAAATGCTTTTGAAACGGCTAACTCCCACTGAATGGTCAACGTCATCATTCGCATGCCCATCGTCTATCATCGACGACTCTATTCGAGAACCACCAACATTCTCATCGTTAGCTTCACAATTCCATTGCATACTCCTCCTTGTTTCCAGAATCCTCATCACCGAACTCTCTCCAAAACGATCCCCAGAGATGCACTCAAATCGTCTAACAACTCCCTCTGCATGGGAAATGTCGGACTCCTCAGCAATGCACTTCGAACTTTTCATAAGTCTTCCTCCAGCAGAGTCGCAAGGAATCTTAACCGAATGCATTACCTCATATCTTACCAACGAGTCACACCTTAACAATAACGAGCTCATCTCGTCTCTCATTGTCCTATTGCTCGCATTTTCAGCCAACACTGCTACGTCATCTCGACTTGAGCGCATATGATTGAACATCGAGACCTCATTCGGTTGGTCTGTAAGGGTCACATCTACCGGAACATCTCTCAAATCATATCTCAGGTCTCCATCTTCTGATTCTCTCTCGGCTACCGAGAATCGTACTTCTCTGCTTCTCGAGACACGGAATCTGATCCATATGAGGTTCCTCCGAACTCACTTCTGGTTGCAACCCTCTTTCGCTCATATGACCCATCCCACAATGCTCAGGCTCATTGGTGTCGTCGGCCACACCAATATCACGACCACAAGTCGTAGTGTAAAGGGTACCCGTCCTTCGACCACGAGCAATAATCATCGCACCCTTTGACACCTTCCAAGACCCATTCTCGAACGTAATCTTGTGTTCGCCCCTCTCAAGCTGGCTAACCAAGATCAAATTTCCCCACAGCTTCGGCACACACCTTACATTCGACAGCTTAAGCGTCTGCCCAAACGACTTCTTCAGTCTCACGTTACCAACACCCACGACGCCCTAGGTCTTTCCATCCGCAAAATAAACCTTACCGTGATCTCCAGCACTAAATCCCTCAATGTCGTCATGACTCACCGTTGTGTGAAAAGATGCTCCTGAGTCAAGCGCCCAAGAGTTTACGAGAGGCTCAGAAGATGTTAGCAAAACATCTCCACTCTCTTCTTTTTCTGTCACCGCATTTGTCCCGCCTCGATCCCCGAAATCTCTCCACGAAGGCTCTTTAAGTGACCGATTTTTTTTTTGCAATTCCAACACTTGAATTGCTTCTTCTTTCGTTTGCTCGAACTCTCACCCTTCCACTGTGTTTAAAATCCCCATAGCGAGGCTCACCTCGGCTCATAGACATGAACGACGTAGTCGAAGTAGATGCTTCACCAGAATCCCTCCTCCTAACTCCCTCAGCAAGGACGCGGTGGTAGGGTACCCGGTCGATGTAAGGTCCTACCGAAATAATATCTTACCATCCAAGTTTGTTGAGGCGCTTGCGCGGTTCCACAAGTATTGTTTGGCTCGAGAGTACAATGAGTTCTTCACGTTCCGCACGCCTCGATTGAGTAGATCGACCTTCACTCTAGTTGTGTTGAATCGTCGGCTTCGGGTGATGGATGAATCGAGAGGTTCTTGGCCTTCCTTGACTCACGAGATATGTACGTGGGTTCGGTTATTACAATATACACCACACGCTTGTCCCAACAAGTGATTATTACGATCAACTTGTGGTTCCTCAAATCAAAGTGATCACGCACTTGACTTGGCAAAGGGTAACGAATTTATAGCCTTGTAATCGGCTCTAGTGTTTAAGATAACACCCAACTATACAAGCACTGCTTGTTATTAAAACCCACAGTTTTATTAATGATCCAAAAGATGAATAATTACAATGATATGAGACTCCTTATATAGGAGTAGTTCCTTGGTCCCTAAGCTAAAGAAAATAATAAATAAATGATAAGAGAATCCCAACACTTGGAAACTCTATCACACTCCTAATCTAGAGAATCCTAAAGATACTCAAGATACTATTTTCCCTAATTACTTAATTAAATAACTAATTAATTAAATAAATAAAAAGAAAATAAAATAAAAGAAAGATTAATTAAGATTAATAAATTAATATTAATTAATCGGATAGGATGGACGCGACTATCTTCGGCCGCCCACTACCGTCGCCTTCGACCGCCGCATGTAGCCGGAATATTCGCCGGAATATTCCTAATCTCTCGACGCCGTCGTTAGCCATCATCACTCGCCTCATGTGCATGTGGCGGATGAACCTTCTCTTACCGGAGGTTTCGCCGGAGCTCCGTCGCATATAGTCGCGGGTTACGTATCTCCGTCGATGGATTTCACTAAGTCCGGTGGCTTCACGGTGATCTCTATCACCCCTCGTCTCAAGGCTCGTACATCGCTGCGAGTTGCTACGAGTACTACCGTAGACGCTCATGGCTAGTATCTCGCTACTAAGAGCTACGAGAACTGCCGTATGGGCTCGTATCGCGCTGCGGGAAGCATCGCATACTACCGCATCCTTAGCATTGAGCGTTGTCTCGCTCCGAGTGCTCAATGATAACTCGTATCCACTCTCGTGTCGCCTCATAGGTATCATGCGAGAACGCATAGAAAACCTCTCAAGTGGCTTGCTACGGAGTGCTATGGACTTGAACGCTGGCTCGTTCCATGTCCTCGTGTAAACCTCGTACACGCTCCCGGGTTTCTCGTAGATTCCTCGTATGAATACGAGTAATACTACTCAAATCCTCATATGAATCATAGATTCTATGGGATGTGTGGCTAGCACTAATGTGCTACGGGGATGGAACGCTGTCTCGTTCTTAACCCCACACTTATGCACGAGCGCATCATCGCTCTGCATCAAGGCTAGTAACTCGACGAATGTCTCGTATACTACTCCATGATTTGACGTTAATACGTCCTTGGGCTCATGTATTCCACGTGGTGACTCGCAAATACGAGCTTCTATCGAAGCCTCTACGAGTGATTCGTACGCTGCCTCGTACGGTCTCGTAGCGATGGTATCGCTCTTAGCACTTCCATGCGTCACCTCGTAGTATCTTACGGGATACGAATCAGGGTTCCTATTATCCCCCCCCCCCCCCCCCCCCCCCCCCGCCTTGAAAAACATACTTGTCCTCAAGTATGGATTCCGAGTAGGAATAACTTGTTGTGCCCCAACTCC
The DNA here is from genome assembly GCA_954870475.1 of Euphrasia confusa. NCBI lineage: Eukaryota > Viridiplantae > Streptophyta > Magnoliopsida > Lamiales > Orobanchaceae > Euphrasia > Euphrasia confusa. The sequence goes on from OX940954.1 coordinate 13,875,177, forward strand.
TTGGTAGAGGTTCGATCCTTAGCTCCTCATGGCCTTGGTCATCGTAGCCTCCTACGCGTGTAAGCATCTCCCGCTTAGTCCTTGTACCACGCCCGTTTTGAATCATCGATGCGATCACATCGCCCCTCGATTGATTCGGCGCTATGCTCCATGTACGCTTCGTGGCATCATCCTCGATGCATCCATGTGGCTTGCAGCATCGCCTGCTCGTCGCACATGCTTGAGTCTTGTTGAGAAAATCCCAACACGGCCCTAGCCTTGTCCTCGGTGTTGTCTTGTACGTCTCGTGGGTGCCACGCCCTTGAAACTCCAAGCTTCACCTCGGCTCTGTCCATACGACCTCCGTCTCGATGAGTACACCAATTTTGATGGTTCCAATCATGGTAGCACCAATTTTGATAGGTGTCTTTACTCAACTCAACTTGGCCCATGGCTCGCTCCTTAGCTTCGTACTTGATCTTCGAGTCTTGTTGGTTTTGCCGTGCCAACGCGCCTCGCTTCAAGTGCTCCGCCTCGGACCACCGTCCTTGTTCTATGGGTCCACATGATTCGCTGTTTAAACGATCCAATCGTAGAGCTTTGAAGTCCTCGTCATCCCCATGGAACTTCCTTGTAGAGTCTCGTCGCTTGTCCAGGTTGCCAACCCTTCGAGCTACGCTCCTCTTGTACTCCCACGAGTACCCATGACTTAGCCTCGAACCTTCGTGGCTTCGTCGTTGCTCGACGCCCCTCCGTGCCTTGTCCCGAACGCTTCTCCATGACAGAGTCGTGCCTCGGCCTTCGACATGGAAATCGATCCATCGTTCGTCTCCGATGAGTCTCGATCATTGACGCCATGATGCATCTTGCAGTGGCTTGGCTTGCTTCCTCTCGTACCATATTACGTGGTCCTTCGAGTCTTCTCGCCTCACCTTGGATAGCCTCCACTTGAACTCACGATCGTGTGTCCTTGGAGCATCCTTCTCGCGGTTCTTCACAGCAACAGGTGTTGTGAATCGCCGTGTGCTACTCCGCACCTCCTCCAATCTTCGAGCACCAAAGATTGTGGACTTAGCCATCTTCGTGGCCGCCTCGAGAGCATCTTGCCTCGGAAGTAGGGTTCTCGTGACTTTGCTTTGCGGCATCGTCTTCGAATCCCTTGAGCTCTTCACCAACTTCGTGGCCAACTCAATACAACTCAAAAATCGGAGACCTTCGAAAAATTACTTTCGAAAAACTCCTCTCAATGAGAGCACCAATTTCTGGTAGGGTACCCGGTCAATGTAAGGTCCTACCGAAATAATATCTTACCATCCAAGTTTGTTGAGGCGCTTGCGTGGTTCCACAAGTCTTGTTTGGCTCGAGAGTACAATGAGTTCTTCACGTTCCGCACGCCTCGGTTGAGTAGATCGACCTTCACTCGAGTTGTGTTGAATCGTCGGCTTCGGGTGATGGATGAATCGAGAGGTTCTTGGCCTTCCTCGACTAGCGAGATATGTACGTGGGTTCGATTATTACAATCTACACCACACGCTTGTCCCAACAAGTGATTATTACGATCAACTTGTGGTTCCTCAAATCAAAGTGATCACGCACTTGACTTGGCAAAGGGTAACGAATTTATAGCATTGTAATCGGCTCTAGTGTTTAAGATAACACCCAACTATACAAGCACTACTTGTTATTAAAACCCACGGTTTTATTAATGATCCAAAAGATGAATAATTACAATGATATGAGGCTCCTTATATAGGAGTAGTTCCTTGGTCCCTAAGCTAAAGAAAATAATAAATAAATGATAAGAGAATCCCAACACTTGGAAACTCTATCACACTCCTAATCTAGAGAATCCTAAAGATACTCAAGATACTATTTTCCCTAATTACTTAATTAAATAACTAATTAATTAAATAAATAAAAAGAAAATAAAATAAAAGAAAGATTAATTAATATTAATAAATTAATATTAATTAATCGGATTGGATGGACGCGACTATCTTCGGCCGCCCACTACCGTCGCCTTCGACCGCCGCATGTAGCCGGAATATTCGCCGGAATATTCCTAATCTCTCGACGCCGTCGTTAGCCATCATCACTCGCCTCATGTGCATGTGGCGGATGAACCTTCTCTTACCGGAGGTTTCGCCGGAGCTCCGTCGCATATAGTCGCGGGTTACGTATCTCCGTCGATGGATTTCACTAAGTCCGGTGGCTTCACGGCGATCTCTATCACCCCTCGTCTCAAGGCTCGTACATCGCTGCGAGTTGCTACGAGTACTATCGTAGACGCTCATGGCTAGTATCTCGCTACTAAGAGCTACGAGAACTGCCGTATGGGCTCGTATCGCGCTGCGGGAAGCATCGCGTACTACCGCATCCTTAGCATTGAGCGTTGTCTCGCTCCGAGTGCTCAATGATAACTCGTATCCACTCTCGTGTCGCCTCATAGGTATCATGCGAGAACGCATAGAAAACCTCTCAAGTGGCTTGCTACGGAGTGCTATGGACTTGAACGCTGGCTCGTTCCATGTCCTCGTGTAAACCTCGTACACGCTCCCGGGTTTTTCGTAGATTCCTCGTATGAATACGAGAAATACTACTCCAATCCTCATGAATCATAGATTCTATGGGATGCGTGGCTAGCACTAATGTGCTACGGGGATGGAACGCTGTCTCGTTCTTAACCCCACACTTATGCACGAGCGCATCATCGCTCTGCATCAAGGCTAGTAACTCGACGAATGTCTCGTATACTACTCCATGATTTGACGTTAATACGTCCTTGGGCTCATGTATTCCACGTGGTGACTCGCAAATACGAGCTTCTACCGAAGCCTCTACGAGTGATTCGTACGCTGCCTCTTACGGTCTCGTAGCGATGGTATCGCTCTTAGCACTTCCATGCGTCACCTCGTAGTATCCTACGGGATACTAATCAGGGTTCCTATTACGCGGTCCCTCACATCGTCAAGCTTCAACTTCTCACCTCACATGGAATCACCCAACGCCTCTCTTATTGGTTCCCATCTAGTCGGTAGCGATGCCAATAAGGTTAGGGCCAGAACTTCATCATCAACCTCGATCTCAAATGAAGCAACTTCTTTGAAAATCGAATTGAATTCGTTCACATGAGTCACAACCACACCATCGTCTTCCATATTCAAATAGAACAACTCAGTAATTTCTCGTACGAGGCTTTGTGAGTTGCGAACCTTTGGTACGCTACGGGACGCTAAGGGAATTCTGGGGATTTCCAGTAATCCGCTGCAGGGTGCTACGAGTAACTCGCGTACACTCCCGTACCACTCGTAGATTTCTCGCATGAATGCAAGTAAATCCACTTCTACCCCAATATGAATCATAGATTCATGGGTTCGAGCACATCCTACGGATGCGCTACGCGGATTGAACGTTGACTCATTCATGGTCCCGTAGTTACGCGCGAGCACTGTCTCGCTTCGTATCTTTTGTAGTATCTCGACGAATGTATCTTACACCACTTCGATAATTGACGTTAATACGCCATTGGGCTCACTTACATGGCCAGGTGAATCGTTGATATGAGCGTTGATCGAGTCCTCTACGGGTGAATCGTACGCTGCCTCGTACAATCTCTTAGCGAATGGTTCGATCTCCATGACTTCGAGTATTTTCTCGTAGCGTGCTACGGGTCTCGATTCAGGGTTCGCATCATCCCCCTTCCTTTAAAACTATACTTGCCCCCAAGTATATCTTTAAAAAGGGAATGTGTCGCCGCCTCCTTGCTTGAGTCATGTTGAAAATAACTTTTCAACGTGGCTCAAGCCTCGTCCTTGGTGCAAACTTGTTGGCTTCTTTGGTCCCACATCTTAGAAACTCCAAGCTTCACCTCGGCTCCTCCCATGCAACTCAAGTGTGGTTGAAAAAAAATTTCCTACTTAACTTGGCCCACGGCTCGTCCTTCGACCCCGTACTTAGTCTTCGAGTCTTGTTGGTTTTGCCATGCCAACGGGTCCACAAGATTCGCTCCTTAAACGATTAAATCGTAGAGCTCTGAAGTCCTTGTCATCCCCACAGAACTTGTGACTTAATTAGATTCGATAACTCTCGGCCTCGTCGTAGCTCGACGTCTCTTCGTGTCTTGTTCCGATCCCTTCATCTCATACCATATCACGTGGTCCTTCGAGTCTTCTCGCCGCACCTCGAATAGCCTCCGCGAGGATTCACATACGTGGCCCATGGAAGTATCCGTATCTTGGAGTATCATAATTACTATGAATACTCGTATGCTATGCCGCCTCTCCTCCAGTCTTCGATCATGAAAGACCGTGGAGTTAGTCATCTCCGTGACCGCGTCGAGGACACCATGCCCCGGAAGTAGGGTTCTCGTGACTTTTCTCCTTGGCATCGTCTTTGAATCCCTTCGGCACTTCGTCTTGCACCACAAACTCTCAAGGAACTTCTCCTCTCAATGAAAGCACCAGTTGATGGGGACCCTAGTCGACAAATAGGCCCAAACACAAAACACCAAGTCAAGTTAAGACGTTTGCGCGGCTACAGCTCGTTTGGTCAGAGGTTTATGAGTCCACTCTTCTTCTAGTCGTCGCACGTCTTCAAAATAATCAAAAGTGTCGACTATTTTGAGTAGTGGTCGCAAATCTTGGAACTCGTGTACTAAGCTAATCAAAGCTTCGTCCCACACCCAATCTAATAAGCACGTGAGAGTTACTAAATTCCTCGCAAACGAATCTTTAAGATTGAACAACAATCAAAGATTGATTTGGGTTGAACGCACTACGCGTCCTCCTAAAGTGGGTATGTAGCCGCACTTAGGCCCACGGTTACTTGGATCGATGCGTACGCGCGCATGTCCTTTGGTCGTAACAATTTATAGCCTTGTTGTCGGCTTAACGAACTTTTGTAAAAAGACTTAGGCTATAAGGCTATAAATCTATATAAGGAGAGTGACCCTTGTAATATCCAATATTTTCAATATATGAATGATTGAATAAAATTACAATGCGGAGCCTCTATTATATAAAGCTCACTACTTGGCTACCAAGCAAAAGAAACTAATAAAATATTCCTAGAGAATCCTAACTCTATGGAAACTAAATAAAGACTCCTTAGGAAATAAATCTAATATTTTTTTAACAAAATAATTAACTGAAATACTAATTAATTAATCTAATAAAAAGAAATAAAACTAAATTAATTAATATTAATAATACTATTAATATTAATTAATGGATAGGTTGGGTGCGAAGAATATCGACCACTCGTTGTCGAACGCCGTCGTCGGCCTCATTCTGCCGCCGTTTCATGGTGGGTTTCCGGAGCGGTCATCGGGAAAATCGTCGCCGCTACGGGGTTGTTGCGAGGTGACTTCGGATTTCTAGCAGCTCTCTCGCACGAATCAGTAATTTCTCGTACGAGGCTTCTTGAGTTGCAAACCTCTGGTACGCTGCGGGACGCTACGGGAATTTTGGGGAATTCCAGTAATCCGCAGCGGGGTGCTACGAGTAACTCGCGTACACACCCGTACAACTCGTAGATTTCTCGCATGAATGCAAGTAAATCCACTTCTACCCCTATATGAATCATAGATTCATGGGGTTCGAGCACATCCTACGGATGTGGCTACGGGGATTGAACGCTGACTCGTTCATGGTCCCGTAGTTATGCGCGAGCGCTGTCTCACTCCGTATCTCTCGTAGTATCTCGACGAATGTCTCGTACACCACTTCAAGAATTGACGTTAATACGTCATTGGGCTCACTTACATGGCCTGGTGACTCGTTGATACGAGCGTTGATCGAGTCCTCTACGGGTGACTCGTACGCTGCCTTGTACAATCTCGTAGCGAATGGTTCGATCTCCATGACTTCGAGTATTTTCTCGTAGCGTGCTACGGGTCTCGAGTCAGGGTTCGCATCATACTACCCTCACCCTTAGGGATGATGCCAAGCGTACAACATACATTATTTATTTATTTATTTCACTTGCATAAAGAACAAGTGTTGTACATGATTTATATGTTTTTGTACCATTTTTCATGTGATATTTTGTGTCGTCTCGTGTCGTTTTGGGTCGTTCTTTTGTGTCATACTCATGGTTTGTGATAGGTTTTATGTTTTGGTGAGTGTGCAGGTAATTGAGCATATATGAGCTGAAAAGGTCGAAGAAAAGATCACGATCGAGCTAAAACAAAATGTCGAGCCGAACCGGAAACCTGCAGTAACTTTACGTAAACATCTTCTATCTCTCACTGGGAATCAGAGTTTGGGACGTATATGGACGCGAAGATCTTGAAGTCTAAATTCCGTATAATTTTGAATCGAGGTGATCGGAGTTCAGACAAAGAAGTTATGAAGAAAGTCGAGAAGCTGCACACGAAAGGCCGAAGGACGGACCGAGTGAGACCAGGCGCCCGCCTGGTCCCCCAAGCGCCCGCTTAGTCCAAATGCTAAACCTCGGGATGAGCCGCGGGATTCACAGCCAATTGCGGGAGGCGCCCGCTTCCTCACGAAGCGCTCGTCTGGTCACCAGCGCGAGCGCCCGCCTCCTTACCAAGCGCCCGCTTGGTCCGACTCCCAGTTTTGACCGATTTTGACCGTCGATTTTCTTGTACTATAAGTAGGGTTTTGACCCGAATAAACAGACAAGTTTTTTCACTTTATTTCACGCACGATTGGAGAACTCTTAGACGCTATTCCCTAGGTTTAAACATCGCTTTTTTCTTTTGCTTTTGGATTGGTGACTTCGATCGATAAGATCTTTATTTATTCTTGAACACGTAATTTAGTAAGTTTTTCTTTTTCATCTTTAGTTTTATTTGTTTCAATTGCTTGCCTTTATTGCTTTCTTGTTTAGTTGAATTTTTCCTTTCGTTCATGAAGTTCTTGCACGTTATTGATTTTCTAAACCTAGTTATGATTAGCTAAATTTCTCGCTAGGGCTAGGGGAGTTCAAGCATAAATTAGGATTTGAGATTTACAAACGCGTCAAAGGTGTTCGATAAAATGTCAAATTGATTTTTAAACTTTTGTATGAAGCTTAAGAGCAATTACAAAACATAGGATAATCGAACACCCTAAAATCTACAGGCGACGAACATTTTAGTTTTGATTCGTTCCTCGTAAATTGACAACCCAAATTTGTGTTTGATAAAATCGAAGCCCTAGTATTTATTTTTATTAATTAAAACTCATTAAAGTGTTATTTGATTATTTTTAATTTCTTTTTCTTAGTTAATTTTTAGATTAAAAACAAAACAAAAACCAATCAACTTTCGCATTATGCTATTTCACTTTCTTTTTCCCGTTGCAAACAATTAAATACTTTTACTAAGCCGATAGTAGTGTTCCTCGTGAGTTCGACTCGGCCGAGTTGTTTCGGCAACTAGTTCGATATATTTTTATTTGATTTTTGACGTAGGAAAAACGACTTTATCAGTACACTTGACATCATCCCCAAGGGTGAAGGTAGTGTAGGGATCGGTTTTACAGAGATGGAAAAGGACTATTAAAGACGAGGCTTGTGTTAGACACAATCTCCTTAAAACAAAATTCGACCTTTACCGATCGTTTGTTTCCCAGGATACAACGTCTCAAACAACCAGGGCCGGCCCTGGAAATAGGCCCAGGGTGCGACGGCCCAGGGCCCAACTCTATAAGGGGCCCATCTTTTATTATATATATAAATATATATATAAAATAAATAAAATTGTATAGTATTAATCTACTATGTGTATGTCGTGAATCTTAATTGGGCCTAATTAATTTTAATTATTGGATTCAATAAATTTTAATTGTAATCTTAATTATTTAGATTAATGTGACTTAATTATTAGTAATTCTGAAGGGGCCTAACTAATTTTAATTGCAATCTTAATTATTTTGGGTAGTGTGAAATTTAGTGTGTTCCCAACAAAATTCAAAGTTTATTTAGTAATTTCTTTTAAAAAATGATCTTTAAAAGATTTTTTAAGTTTAAAAATGGATTTTTTCTATCTTTTTGTCAATTGTTTAAATTAACAAATTTAAAATTTAGAATTACTGATTTTTTATGTTTATTTTTATTTTTTGACATGAATGTATCTTATTTATATAGTACAATTTTTTTATTAATAATTTGTTTGGAAAAAAAATATTAAGTGATATTTTTTTCTTTAGTTTTTGTAGTTTCTACTTGATATTCATGTATTTTAAATATTTTTTTATTTGATTTTAGTTGTAAGTAAAGAGAATATTTGTAATTTTTTTAACATTTTCTTATACTTTTTAAATAAAATTTTTGATTTAATTAAAAAAAATTAATGGGCCCGATTTTCATAATTTGCCTAGGGCCCTTACAATGTCAGGAACGGGCCTGCAAAAAAAAACATTGCACGTCGAACCGAGAGTTGCCTGAAAATTTCACCTGAGGGCCAAGGAAAATAAGAAGAAAAATAGAAGGAAGTAGCAGATTGTTGGAGTGGTTATGCTGTACAATTTCACAAATACGAGCTCGTATTTATAGGCTGAGCAAGGGACTTTGATCGATTCATGCAATGAACCTGGACAGTCAACACGTAACGGCCATGCAATAATGTCTCAGCATTAAGGCCACCTTAATTGTCATTTTAAATTTCAAAATATATATAATCAATAAAATGATTTTATTTTATTTACTTAATAAATAAATAAAATCAGTCAACTTAACCATATCTTTCATGTCAAATTTTGAATTTAACATATTTTTCACTGATTTGACCATATTATCGTTACTTCCAACAATAAGTATGTCATCAACATATAGGCACTTGATTAAATAATCATCGTCCGTATTTTTTATATAAATGCATTTATCACATTCATTTATTCGAAAGCCATATTCTAACATAGCATAATCAAATTTTTCGTGTCATTGTTTTGGTGCTTGTTTTAATCTGTACAAGGATTTCACCAATTTACACACTTTATTTTCTTGCCCGGGAGCAGAAAATCCTTCTGGTTGATCCATATATATTTTTTCACCTAGATCACCATTTAAGAAGGCCGTTTTTACATCCATTTGATGTATATCAAGATTTCTTAGCGCTGCTATGGCGATAATTAATCTAATCGACGTAATTCTCGTCACATCAGAATACGTATCAAAGTAGTCAAGACCTTCTTTTTGTCTATAACCTTTAATTACAAGTCTTGCCTTGTATTTATCAATAGTTCCGTCGGCTTTCATTTTCTTTTTGAAAATCCACTTTGATCCTAGTGGTTTACTCCCCGGAGGAAGATCCGCTAATTCCCAAGTATGATTTTGCAAAATAGAATTAATTTCACTTTGAATCGCCTCTTTCCATTGAGGGCCATCAGAAGAGTTTACAGCTTCTTTAAAGCTTTGAGGTTCACTCTCGAGCATGTAAGTTAAAAAATCAGGACCGAACGATTTTTCTATACGAGCTCGTTTACTTCTTCTTCGTTCAACATCTATGTCATCAACAATTTCATTACTTGTTGGGTTTGCATGCATGCGCGAGGAACTAGCTTCATGGCTATTTTCACTGCATGTTTTCCATGGAAATACATGTTCAAAAAATTGAGCATTTCTCGATTCCATTATAGTATTTTTGTGTATATCGCCAATTTTAGATTCGTACACAAGAAACCGATAAGCGCTACTATTATGTGCATATCCGATAAATACACAATCAACAGTTTTAGGGCCGATTTTAACCTTTTTAGGTAGTGGAATTTCCACCTTTGCTAAACACCCCCATACTTTCAAGTATTTATACGACGGTGTTCGACCAAACCATAATTCATATGGAGTTTTGTCGATTTTCTTTCGGGGCACCTTATTTAAAAGGTAATTTGCGGTTAACAACGTTTCTCCCCACATATTCGGAGGTAATCCAGAATCAAGCAACATAGCATTTAGCATTTCTTTCAATGTTCGGTTTTTGCGTTCGGCAACACCGTTTTGTTGAGGGGAATAAGGTGCAGTAGTTTCATGCTTGATTCCATGTTTTTCACAAAAATCAGCAAACGGAAACTCATACTCACCTCCTCGATCACTTCTTAATCGTTTAATTTTTCGATTAAGTTGATTTTCAACTTATGTCCTGTAAAGTACAAACTTTTCGAAAGCTTCGTCTTTACTTTTTATGAGATATACATAACAATATTTTGTGCTATCGTCAATAAACGTGATAAAATATTTATTTCCACCACGTGTTTGCACGGTTTTTAAATCACATACGTCCGTGTGAATTAAATCGAGGGGTTCACTATTTCTTTCAATAGTTCGAAAAGATGATCGAGTCATTTTCGCTTATAAACAAATTTCGCATTTGTGATTTGCATCAATTTGGAGTGTGGGTATGCTTTTTAAGTTCATTAATTTTCTTAATGAATTAAAGTTTACATGTCCTAAACGGCCATGCCAAGTTATCGATGAATCAAGCAAGTAAACGGAAGTAGAAGCATTCTTATTCATGTTTTTGTTGATAGTCATTACATTGAGCTTGAACAGCCCATCATTCTCATACCCCTTGCCCAGATACACCCCAGCCTTGAATATTATAACATTATCCGACTCGATTACAATACGAATCCCATGCTTATTCTGAAGAGACCCAGACACTAAGTTCTTACGAATCTCAGGCACATACAAAACATTATTCAGAGTTAATTCTTTTCCAGAAGTAAACTTCAGCATTATTTTTCCTTTCCCTTTGACATCAGAAGTTGCTGAATTCCCAATGAAGAGCTTTTCTCCAGTAGCACTTTCATCAATAGTGTGGAACAACTCCTTGGATGAGCAGATGTGGCGGGTAGCCCTGTTGGAAATCGATATCCCGGGCTATCAAAAATTTCGGAAACGATAACCCGACCGAAATCCGTTCGCCGGAGAACACGCGAACACCAACGAACCGGAGCCCGACAAGAGAATCACCGCCGCGGGATAAACCCGCGGCTAGAAACCCTAGCCGAGACCCCGTCGGGGCTCGCGATCGCATGGGGATGCTCCAGCAGCCCCCGGCGGTGAGTCCGGCGACTCACCGCCACCGCCCGAGGAGGGCGGTTCGCCCAGCGGCGAACCCGCCGCGGCTGCTCGGCGATCGACCCTCACGGTCAATCGCATGCCCCGGCGTCCAGCCGGGGCTCCTCGCTTGTGCCCGGCGATCGAGCCCTAGGGCTTCGATCGCCACCCCTCGGCTCCTAGCCGAGGGTTCGATGTCCCCGGGGATGTCGACCTCGCGGTCCATCCCCATCCGCGGAATCGTACGTTCCCGGATCTTTGTTCATGTATATATCACGATTTATTCAACGTAAAATCATCCGAGGGTGTTTAAAGATTTTACCTTCGATCTCGTTGTGCGGAGAAACGAGATTGATTTGAAGACCTTTGGATCTTCCTACGTATTCCTTGCACCTCGTTCGAACGTCGTGTGGGCGACGATCCTCCGAACTCCTATGGATCTCCTTCACGAACTCTCTAGAATATCAAGTATGATAATCTTATGATGTCTTGAATTGTGAAGACCATGTAGTGCTTTTATAGGCTACGTAGGGATCTAAAGGAGGTGGAATATTGGGCTCCCAATATTAATGATTAAATTGAGCCCAAACCCAAATCTATTAATCCATTAATATTAATTATATAATTACTTCCACTATATAAATATAATTGCACTCCCAATATTCGCCATATTATATCAAATAATATTTTCTCCGGTAGTATTATTTATTCCATGTGTTTAAGATATAAATATCCATGAATAAAATTAATTTATTGCTTAATTAATTTATTCATCTCTTATATCCGAGAATAGTATCATTCAACTTTAATTATTATGCGGAACAAATCCACTCATGAGGTTTACATAATAATTCCTTATGAACTCATCTCGGGGATATTATCAACCCTTTCGAGGACACATTTTCCCGTCAAGAATTCATGGCATGCCATACATAAAATATTGTGACCCAACTTTGCCGGTAATTGATCGGTTATTCTAATCAATCAATTCCTTTGGAAAATCAAAGTCACTAATATTAAATGCACACACCTGCAATAATATCAGGGATTAAGAATAAAATACTCAGAGATTTAAATCGATTATCCAAGGCAATCCTAATCGATAAATCTCAAGCGATCCGCTCAATAAACCAAGTGTACAAGTATGATAAAATAATCAAGACCAATTATTTTCTCTCTCATACAACGACTATACCGATGGATTGGTCCTTGTCTATCTAGGTCGTGAGCTACTGTTCGATTATATACGAGTAACCGATAATATGATCTTCCGTGTGACGACGAACACCATACTAACTACAACGTATATAATCTAGGACTATGATTTGCATATATTTAATTATAAATAATTAAAAGCAAACGATTATTCATTTAAATAGATTAAATGCTATGATCGGGAGTTTACGATACTTAAATCTATACATTAAGTATACAACTCTATCAAGCCCCTGTGTCGATCCACCACTCACGTGGGTTAGATTAGACCCCTGTTGGGGATCGTGCATGTATACGCAGCGGAAAACAAAATTTTTATTTTATTTTATTGAAAATCCTATTTTCAATACTACATGCATTAATTGATTTAATTCAAATCTATTAAATAAATAATCCACCATTTAATTTAATTATCAAATAATTAAATATTTAATTCATGCATCCCATACTACACAAATTAAATCTTAGCGCAATTAAATTTATCAAATAAATTAATTACTTCTACTAATTAATTACGCAAACATGCACACATAATTAACATAATCACAATTATATAATTCAAATCAAATTGATTTTTGATTAACAATTAAATTAATCTCTATTAATTTTATTTGTCAATTATAATCCCAGTACTTAGCGCAAACAATTAACGCAAATCAATTAAATCCAAGTTTAATCGTGAGTACCTTAGGGATTCGTCGGACGAAACGAGGTTCGTCGGAAGTCGCGCGGATGCGACGCGGGGATGCACGCGGGGCGTGCGGGCTGAACACGGGGAGAGCCGGGGTGGCTCTCGGCTGGTTACGGCGGCGCTCGGGCGCGGGCGGGCTTGGCTCGGTCGTGCTCGGGCGTTGCTCGTTCAAACCTCCGGCGTCTCTCGTCAAATCAGGTTTCACCTCGTATAGGTAATCCCACTCGCGTATTGCACTAGAAATACGAGACGGAGAATACGACGGGAAAAACGGGCCAGAAAAACGGCGCCGGAATTGGATTCCGGCGAGGCGGGCGGCTGCCGGCGGCGGCACTGGGCGGCGGCGGACGGCGGCTCCGGGCGGCGGTCCTCCGAGGGAGGCGGCCGAAGGGGGTGGCGAGAGAGGGGGAGGGAGAGAGGAGAGGCTAGGCTAGAGCTCTCTAGGTTTTTTGGTGTGTTCTTCTTCATGCCTATGGAGCTCCTTTTATAGGTGAAGAAAAGAGCTATTTGGGCTCAAACCCTAATGGATCGGATCCATTAAACCTAGCCGGCCCAATTCATTAGCCGTCATTACGTTTCTCCCAAATTGATAATCAATTCGATCTCCGAAATATATAATGATTATATTTTCTTTCTCGTTTTAATTTTCTCATCGATATGAGATAATAATAAAAATTTCCAATTTCACAAAATCGGAAAGCCCATTTCAAGGGTACTGCTAAATCGGGAAATTTCCCAAAATAGAAAGTGTACACCATCGTGTCCGTTTTCTTTAGCTCAGTAATATTTCCAACTTATAATCACAATTATGAATCTCAGATTCAATCATATTGACCCCCGACTATATGTACTTAATTAACAGTTAATTAATACATGATCGTATTCAAGGATCGGTTTACACGAGAATGTGACCCTCAATGGTTCAGGTGTATAACTAGCCGTGGGCTCACACCACATTGTGATTCGAACAACATATTGTTCTTATATCAACTACTCCCGAGAGTTTTAGATTAATAATCATATTATTTAATCTCCGAACAATTCGGTGCCCAACGAATCAGTGACGAGCGTCTAGCAACCACGCTTCACTAATTCCCTAGATACAAATGAAGTGCCTGCAAGAACCTTGTAATATAGTTAGCGTACAGTACGATCCCTCCGATACATATGTCCTGATCAAACTAGAGATATTGGTCAATCGAGATCTCTTGCTGTGTTTGATAACTTTGCGAACGTTCTAGGTTTCGTAAAATCCAATCGTGATTGATCTAGAGAAACACATTTCTCTAATCACCTCACTGTTCAACTCTGGCCAGAGATTCCGGGACTACGAACCACATAGGACATCCATGATCTATATCAAGCGATCAGATCCCCTACTACCATGCACAGACTTCACATCAGATTTCGAACTGCACGAACATTGCCTCCTTTTTCGACTTACTCCCTTTCCAGGGAATCAGAGACACGTTACGATACAGCTAGTCCTCTGATGAAGTCACGGTGATGTCTGGGTCTTAAGGATTAATTGTGTACAACTATATTATGGAATTCTCTACTCGATCAGTGATAACCACTTAGAGATTCCAGGGAGAGGGGGTTCAGTGAACTCATCAACAGTGAGCACCCACTCAAGTATGTCGATGTCCCAACACCGAGGCTCGAGATTAGCCCACATACACTAAGTTCTAGTCTCAAGGGGAAAGGCCGGGTATCCTTGTTATTGACGTAACCCATCGACTAGGAACTGAGTTTGACAAGTTACGTTGCGTTAACAGAATTATCTCTCGGTTTCCACAAAACCGAATTCATACAACATGTGTAACTGTACAGGACTATATCTATGATTCAACATGGGGAGTAGATATAGCATATGCCTTAATTAATCATAATTAATAATCTTTCATAATTTCGAAATAAACTGATAATATTTATTAATTAAATAATAAATTAGGTTCGACCACAGCCACAGGTTGGCTTGTTGGTCACCTACTCTATCAATCTCCCACTTGACCTAAAGCCAACTGCTCTCGTATCTAAGTCCCATTGACTCTTGATGTTTCTCGTGGACAGATCTAGACAAAGGCTTGGTAAAGGGATCAGCTATATTATCTCCCGAAGTGACTCTTTCGACCAAGACGTCACCTCTCTCAACGATCTCGCGGATCAGATGATATTTCCTCAGTACATGTTTGGATTTCTGATGAGATCTCGGTTCCTTACCTTGTGCTACGGCCCCCGTGTTATCACAGTACAACGTTACTGGATCACTTGCGCTCGGAACGACTCCCAACTCTTGGATGAAGTTCAGTATCCAAACAGCCTCTTTTGCAGCTTCACTTGCCGCAACATATTCAGCTTCGGTGGTGGAATCAGCTGTGGTTTTCTGCTTGGAACTTTTCCAACAGACGGCACCTCCGTTCAGCTTGAATATGTATACTGATATCGACTTAGAGTCATCCACGTCAGATTGAAAACTAGAGTCCGTAAACGCCTCTATTTTCAAATCGTGACCTCCATAGACTAAGAACATCTCTTTGGTATTTCGCAAATACCTAAGAATGTCCTTCACGGCTTTCCAATGAGTCGGTCCAGGATTAGACTGATATTTGCTCGTGACGCTCACAGCATCTGCAATATCAGGTCTAGTACATAGCATGCCATACATCATGCTTCCAATACTGGATGCGTATGGTGTGCGATGTTGGAATATGTCCTTCGATCCTACGTGTGCAATCGATAAAGTCATAAGGGCATCTATGGATGTTAAATGATTATTCGATAATATTTATTGTTGGGAACAATATAATATTGATCGATAAAATCATACCTACAGGGTCACACACGAGCTCAATATTGATATACATTGCTTGATAAATATATTGATTTAGATTCAATATTTACGTGGAATTTCGCATGCATGGGATGCATGGCTTGCATGGGATGCATGTCACATGGTGTGACATGGCATGCCACACAAGCTGGTGATTGGGAGTCATAACACATGACATGTGGCATGGGGGTTATGAAATCCATTCAAATTCACCATAAACACCCATAATGTGTGGTTATGACACACATTGATATGGGGGGTTACAAGGTGAATTGAAGTGGATATAATGAGGATGAAAATCAGATTTTCAAGCCTCATTCTTACACTTTGAAACACAATTTCGAAATACACAAAAGAGAAAGAGAGAAAAGAGTTCTTGGAGAACCATTTCAATCAATCAAGCAAGTTCAATTTCCGGGTTCGTGTGCAACACGTAGAGGCCGGGCCATTTGTGCGGCTTCAACATCCGGGTGATCCAAAGGAGTGACGAGGTCATTCCAAGGTGAACATTTCGAGGTGATCCATTGAGGTGGTTCAATCGACTCAACACCACCTCATCGACAACAACGAATCATTTCATTATCACATGTAAGAACTCGTTGATCTCTATATATATATATATATTGGATGTATATATATATATATAAATATATGTGTGTCTATACATATTTGTGTGCACTAAGATCATGGCATAGTAGATCTATTGCTTTACACACTTCCGCACACACGGTGTATCGATCAGATCGGTATACCGGTACCAACAATTGGTATCAGAGACTAGGGCTCGTGCACACTTTTGTGTTGGACACAAAAAGTTTAATCAACATAATTGACTTATTTGTTTAATTGTGATTATGTGATTAGATGTAAGGCCGGCCACCGTTAGTGGTCGGGTGAATGAAATTGTCGTTTTTTACGTTTCGATTGGCCATAGTTTTGGAGGGCTGCGTCCCTTGGAATCATTTGTAATAGATAGGTTTTCTATTTCAATTTGTATTGTTCAAACTTGTAAGCGATGGACTTGATCCATGGTTCGATGGAGGATCTCGGCTCTCCGGCGAAAACTAGAAGAAACAAAGGCAAACGAAGCCAAACGAAGCAAAACGAAGCAAACCGGGCTGCTGGAGCCAAACGGCGGTCGCCGTTTGAGCTCCGGCGGGCGCCGTTTTGATTCGGCGGGCACCGTTTTGGAAACGGCGACCGCCGAAAAGCCTTTTTTTGGGGCAGATGGGTTTTTGCCTTTTCGGCGGGCGCCGTTTTGGAAACGGCGACCGCCGGTGGTGTTCAGCGACCGCTGGTTGTAAAACGGCGGGCGTTGTTCGTGGTTTTTGAGGTAATGACTTGTTTTGACCAAAATCGGAGGGCACGGAACTAACACGGAGGGCGAGGACCAGTCCAGAAGATGTTCAAAGCTTTTGTTAATACTTTAATTCTTTTCGTTTGAGAGTTGTGAGGTTCTAGGGGCCTTTCGATTTCGTATTTATTTGCTTTGCTAGTTATAGGTTGTTTAATGTTATAAATGTTCAACTTACATATAAACAAACCTATGCATGCAAATTCCCAAAATAATGAGTATAATGTCTTGTCCAAAACATCACACCCATAAAGCCCTCGATCATAAGTTGGTAGGTCCGCCTCAGCGGGGTACTACTTGTTATCTTGGGATAAGTGGGAGTAAGGGTTAGACCCTTACACGTGAGTGATGGAGTTGTATTCTAAATGTCTAGTTTAGTGGAAATACGGAACTCCTTATCTATGCCTAGTCTATACATAATTCAAGCATGATTGCATTTATTGCAATAGTCCTTGATGTATACGTTGTAGATAGTATGGCGTGAGGAGACACGCGGAAGATCATACTATCGGTTACTCGTATACTATCGAACAGTAGCTCACGACTTAGATGGACAGGGACAATCCATCGGTACGTCGTAGTGTGACTGGGTAATAGTTGGTCTTGACTATTATGTTACACTTGTACACTTGGTGTATTGAGCAGGACCACGGGAGGGCGTTCGATTTGTACTAATCGGAGTAATCGAACTAGACCTCAGATATTATGGATATATGAGTTCCTAATCCCTATATAATTATAGGTGCGTGTGTCCAATGCTCGGTTCTTTAATGTACCAATGAGTGAGACTAATTGATTAGTCAATATCCTCGGTATATTGGGAATCGGAATTGTACACACGGCATGCTATAGATTATAGACAGGAAACCGTGTCCCATTTATTGGGTTGATGATGTCTCCGAGATGAGCTCATAAAGTTTATCATGTAAACCCTGCAGGTGGATTCGTTCCACATGATAATAAGGATGAGTGGTACTAGTCTCGGATAATAAGAAATGAATTAATTTAATTATTAGTAATTAATTAATTCATGGACATGCGATATCTTAAACACGGGGAAAATCATATATGTAATCTCGGCGGAAATATTATTGGTAAAATAATATATAGATTAATTAATTGGGAATTCAATTATAATTTTATAGTGGAATTAATTATAATTAAAATTGGATTTAATTAAAGGTTTTTTTTTAAGGACACCATTTTAATTAAATCACAATTTAGCTTAATTAATTAATTGTCCTAAGGTCCCTAGTGTGGCCTATATATATCCCTATTTCTCTCTTCTCTAAACCTACAGAACGCAGTCTTTTATTTTTTCTGCGTAAGAAAATAAAGAGAGCGAGAAAGGTTCAAGAGAGAAGAAGAAGAGAAGAGAACCGGAGGATCGTTGCCCACACAACGTCCGGTATCGAGGGCTAGGATACACACTAGAAGATCTCAGGGTGTTCGCCTATTCGGCTTCTCCGAATCACGCAACAAAGGTATAGAATCGAAACCCTAATTCCGCTTCGTTTCGTTTCTACTTTTTACGTAATTGCACAACAAATCATCGATTGGTTTCCGTGGCTTGGATTCGTGTTCCTCGGACCGCTGGGAAGTTTCTGACTTCCAGCACGGTGGTCGGATCGAGAAAAACACGTCGGAAAGGGCTGAACGGGCGCGATCCGCTGCTGGAATCGCGACGCTGTCGGCCGACAGCTATATGTGTCGGCCGACACAGCCCTGTCGGGCGACAGCCTTATGGCGTCGGCCGACAGACAGGGCAGAAGCCCTCGAAACGCGCGGTTGCACCTTCGGTGCAATGGCTGGGCGTGTTTCGGGTCTGGGGCTTCGCGTCGAGGTCAGTAGGGACGCCGAGGGTCGACTGGGCTTGTCCGGAAGTTCGAGTAGTCGAACGGACATGTCCCGGGTAGTCGATTTCCAACAATTGGTATTAGAGCCGGTTATTCGGTTTGTTGTGTTGTTCGTACGAATTGCTTGCAGGTTCAACCCGATTATTATGGCCAACATTATGGGATGTTGTATGATAATTTTGTTGTGGTTTGTTAAACTCTCGGGCTTGTCGAGATTGTTTTGTTTTGGAGATGTTGCTTGTTTGTAATAGATAAAAACGACGGGTTGAGTCGTTAGGTTTATTTATTTTTTTTCCGTTGTTTTTCCGGGCATGTATAGGATCGATCACCCTGTATAGGATCGATGCCGGACTTAGTAGATTTATTCTTGTAATTTTTCTTTCTAATTTTGGTGGATCGAGACGAGATCGAAACCCGGAGAAACGAGAGTCGAGGAGACGAACCAGCGACGGGCAGCCATCGAACACACCCCGTGTTCGCGACGGGCAGCAGCGGAGCTGGGATTCGTTCGACCCCACGGACGACTCAACGAGACTCGAGACGAGGCTCCAGTGGGAGGAGTTCGTCTCTTGATCCTCGAGCGAGTCGGTGGTGGACCGAGACCGAGACGAGCAACGAGATCCAAGAGACGTGCATTGGAGAACACTTAAGGCCATAATAATCGGGACCACGTTAATTGCTTTTTTGCTTGTTTTACGTGCTTTATTATTATGCTTAATTGTTTATGCATGTTATCCCTTGTCGTAAAATACTAAGTGGGAGAGGGATTGGAAACAATCCCGCGGTCTCCATTCTCTGTTTTGAATGTGATGTGTATTGACTTACGAGTTGGCTTTAGTGTCATCCTCCCTATCGGATAAAGTCGATACACGGATATCACTGGATCAAAATTCGAATTAAAATTCAACTTATAAAAAAAAATTGAACAATTATATTTCTCAAAAGCAATGCCTAATCTGTTTTTCAAAGACTAATTTCAACTCGACTCATTCTCACCCCGGGGAGTGGAATGGAGCCAAAGCGCTTGGTTATGTCGATGACACAGATTAGAGACTTTCGAGTCATTCGATGACTAGATCGATTGTCTGGTTGGCTCCCTCACCTAGTGAGAGATAGGGCTCAATTGCATGATTGATCGCTGGTTAGAAACTTCGAGTTTCACTTACGAGATATCAAGTTTTGATTAATAAAATTATGCAATTTAATAAATGTAGGAGTCAATTAAACAAAGTTGTTTGTTTTAGTAAACGTCCACAAGAAAGTGGCTTGCTAAATAGGAACGGAACTTTGGGTTAATTAAGACTCTATAACATTTAAATAAGTGTGATTCGATTAATAAAGTTGTTTGTTTAGTAAACGTCCACAAGAAAGTGGCTTGCTAAATGGAAACGGAACTTTGGGTTAATTGAGGCTCGACAGTTATAGAAAATCGTAAAGGACCGCATGTCAACGTAAACGTCCACAAGAAAGTGGCTTGCGGTGGACCTGTAGTTCCCGAGCGGTTTACTTAGTACTGAGAAATGGTATACACTTAGGTACGCTTTATAGTATCCTCCCCATCGGAGTCACTGCTATAATGATGTACGACCGAAGTAAAAATCCAGTTATAAAATCGTTTGGATTGGTATACGTCCACAAGAAAGTGGCATGCTAGTCTGATGGGATTTTGGAAATGATTGGTAGTTTAATGATATTATTCGAGGGAAATGATATCGAATTAAACTCATTGTTTGTTTTATATGGTATTATTCCCATTAAAAGTCAACAAATTCACTGACCCTGTTTGTATGGATTGGAGAAGAAACTTGGACATTGTCCTAACTGCAGAGGAGTACAAATATGTACTCTAAGTCGATTGACCTGCTGAGCCAAATGATGATTCCACTACTGAGGGAAGGAAGCTCATTGGAAATGGATCAAGGCTAATGAGATGACGCGGAGCTGCATTATGACTTTCATGTCAAAATGTGGTGCGACATCAGGATCAAGCCATGACCATTACCTATGATATGATGCTTAACCTCAAGGAGCTTTTTTGGTTATCAGGACAGGACATCCGGGCAAAATGCAATGAGGCAACTCATGACGGTCATCATGTCGGAAAGAACGCCCGTGAGGGATCACGTTCTTAGAATGATGGGCTATCTTAATGAGATAGAGATTCTGGGAGCAATTATCAATGGGGTAACCCAAGTTGATATTGTGCGCCAGTCTCTACCGAGAAGTTTTGAGCAGTTCCGCCTGAACTAAAATATGAATAAGAGGTCTTATTCATTGGCGGAGCTCCTGGTTGAACTTCAAGCGGCTGAGGGAATCTTTAAGGGCTCTCAAAGCACTTATGGCTGAGAAATTGGCTCTTCCTAGGCCCCCGGGCGGCAAAAGGAAGAAGAAGCAAAGACGGAAACCCAGTGGGCCTAATATATCTGGACCACGGAATGGGACAAGCAAGCCAAAGGGCAAGTGCTTCCGTTGTAAGCAGTCTGGATACTGGGAGTTTTAATTGTCCTCTCAAGCAACAAGAAGTTGACTCTTCCTTAGTCA
The DNA here is from genome assembly GCA_954870475.1 of Euphrasia confusa. Taxonomy (NCBI): domain Eukaryota; kingdom Viridiplantae; phylum Streptophyta; class Magnoliopsida; order Lamiales; family Orobanchaceae; genus Euphrasia; species Euphrasia confusa. Next base: position 13,896,647 of record OX940954.1, read on the forward strand.
CCGAAACATGTTTAGTGGTGTTATCCACAGTACCTGGTGTGTGGATACGGGAACCACTAATCATGTCTGCACTTAAATGTGGGGGTTCCAGGAAACCCGGAGACTTAGAAAGGAAGAAGTAATAACCTACATGGGCAACACTGTTATGGTAACAGCCGTTGCAGTGGGAGATGTTAAATGTTTTAACGGTAGGATTTTAGTTCTAATAAATTGCCTTTATGTGCCGGCATTTAGAACGAAGTTTCATTTCGGATTTCTAAATTGGCTTAGAATGGATATTCCGTTTTCTTTGGATAATTTCATATTTATCAGAGTAGGAAACGGGGATATTATCTATTCTGGTACATTGATAGACAATTTAATACTAAATCCGTATTCTTCCACGATGCAACAGACCGGAGCTAATAACACACTGTCAAACCCCAATAAGAGTAAAGATCCTTCTAGATGAATCAAATGTACTTATGGCATCTTAGGCTTGAGTACGATTCAAAGGGTGAAAGCTGATGGACTACTCAGCTAGGTTGAAGGAAAGGACCTTCCAACCTTCGAATCATACTTGGAAGTTTAAATGACCAAACAACCCTTTACGGTTAAAGGCAAAGATCCAAGAAAGTACTAGAGTTGATTCGCTCTGATGTATGCAGACCTCTTTAAGGAGTAAGGCATACTTATCAGAACATGGGATTAACTCCCAATTGACTACACCATTCTTGCCTCGGCAAAAATGATGTGTTAGTAAGAAGGAATAGGACTCTTATAGATATGGGAAAGTAGACAATGAGTTATTCGGAGTTACCTAATTCGGTTTTGGGATATGCCTTGGAAACAGCGGCGTTTATCATGAACTTGATTCCTTTCTGGAAACTTGTACAGATATTCGGCTGTTTATAGGATACCCTAAGAAAACGAATTGAGATATGTAATATAGTCCAAAGGACCAGATGCTCGTTGATTGCATCAACGTTCGGTTCTTAGACATGGACTATATATGCAAGATCACAAGCCCAAGAGTAGAGTAATACTTAAATGAGCTTAGAGAGACTGATAAAAACTTAGAACCAGCCTAACTGAGTAGTTCACTACTATAATCTTTAGTCACTAAAGATACACCGGAGCGTCGTCGTAGTGGGAGGGTTGTTAGACAACCCGGTAGGTTCATGGTTATAGGTGAGTCTTCGGACTTGTTACCTGGAGAACATGAAGCCGACCCCTGGACCTATGACGAGACGCTGAAGATCAAGATGCTCTGTCTTGGCAAAAGGCGATGAAATCTGAGATTGAATCTTTGGATTCAAATCAGGTCTGGGATCTTGTAGCACCGCCCAAAGGTGTAAAAGCCATTGGTTGCAAGAGGGTGTACAAGAAGAAAAGAGGGTCTGACGGGAAGGTGTAAACCTTCAAGGCTAGGCTTGTTGCGAAAGGGTACACTCAGAAAGAAAGGGATCGATTATGAGTAAACCTTTTTTCGCCGGTAGCTATGCTCAAGTCGATCCAGATTCTTTTGTCTTCACATGGAAGATGGAAGTCAAGACGGATTTCCTTAATCAAAGTCTTGACGGGACCATCTGTGTGAAACAGCCAGAGGGATTTATCGAAAAGAGCCAAGAGCATTTTGTAAGCAAGCTTAATCGATCTTTGGATTGAAGGAAGCTTCAAAATCTTGGTCACATGCGGATCTATGAGAAAATCCATTTTATGGATTTATTCAAGGCATGATTGGGTCCTGTGTGTAACAAAGAAGTGACGGAAAAGTTGTGGTGTTTTCTCATTCTTTATGTAGACGACATCCTTCTAAATTGGCAACAATGTGAAAGATGTTATCGGACATAAAGGGATGGTTGTCCGAGCAATTCGATATGAAGGACTTAGGATAAGTTAGGCATGTTCTTGGCATAAAAGTTATAAGGGATCGCCAGAAAAGAACATAGTACTTATCCAAAGCCTCATACATAAATAAAATTCTTGCTCGTTTTAGCTTGCAGAATTCCAAGAAAGGTTTTCACCTTTTAGATGTGGAATAATTTATCTAAAGTTTTGTGTCTGACACAATAAGGAGATAAATGAAAAGTAAGCAGTTCCCTACACCTTAAACGGTGGGAAGCTTAATATATGCAGTGCTGTGCGCGAGATTGATATCTATTATGCCGTGGGCATGGTGGTGAGATATCATAGTAATCCTGGAAAGGATCACTCGACTGACGTAAAGAACATGTTTAGGCTCCTGTAGAGGACCAGGAAATATGTTCTGAGTTACAGAGCAGTCAAGTTGTTTCCTTTGGATTACATAGAATTGGATTTCCGATCAAACAGGGACAGTCGAAAGTCGAAGTCAGGCTATGTGTTCTCACTGTGAAGTGGAGCAGTCACATGGAAGAGTGTAAAGCAGCGATGCATTACGGACTCTACCATGGAAGCTGAAAGGATAACGGCCTCTGGGGCAGTTAAAAGGTCAGTGTGGCTCCAGAACTTCCTGAGAGACTTAGATGTGGTTTCTAGTTTGCCCAAAGCTATTTTGAATAGTGGTATATTGGCAAACTTGAAATGCCATGAGTCCACAGTGGGAGATAACACGTAGAGCGCAAGTACCACCTGATTCGAGAGATCGTCTAGTAAGACGATACAATTGTCACCTAGATAGCATCGAGAGGATTGCCTGGTAAAACTGTTCACAGAGGCTCTTCCAGCGAAAACGTTGGATAGGCGTGATAAGGTTATGGGAACCTGATGTTTGGGAGAGGGCGACTAGACTTTTAGTATAAGTGGGAGATTGATGGAGTTGTATTCTAAATGTCTAGTTTAGTGGAAATACGGAACTCCTTATCTATGCCTAGTCTATACATAATTCAAGCATGATTGCATTTATTGCAATAGTCCTTGATGTATACGTTGTAGATAGTATGGCGTGAGGAGACACGCGGAAGATCATACTATCGGTTACTCGTATACTATCGAACAGTAGCTCACGACTTAGATGGACAGGGACAATCCATTGGTACGTCGTAGTGTGACTGGGTAATAGTTGGTCTTGACTATTATGTTACACTTGTACACTTGGTGTATTGAGCAGGACCACGGGAGGGCGTTCGATTTGTACTAATCGGAGTAATCGAACTAGACCTCAGATATTATGGATATATGAGTTCTTAATCCCTAAATAATTATAGGTGCGTGTGTCCAATGCTCGGTTCTTTAATGTACCAATGAGTGAGACTAATTGATTAGTCAATATCCTCGGTATATTGGGAATCGGAATTGTACACACGGCATGCTATAGATTATAGACAGGAAACCGTGTCCCATTTATTGGGTTGATGATGTCCCCGAGATGAGCTCATAAAGTTTATCATGTAAACCCTGCAGGTGGATTCGTTCCACATGATAATAAGGATGAGTGGTACTAGTCTCGGATAATAAGAAATGAATTAATTTAATTATTAGTAATTAATTAATTCATGGACATGCGATATCTTAAACACGGGGAAAATCATATATGTAATCTCGGCGGAAATATTATTGGTAAAATAATATATAGATTAATTAATTGGGAATTCAATTATAATTTTATAGTGGAATTAATTATAATTAAAATTGGATTTAATTAAAGGTTTTCTTTTAAGGACACCGGTTTAATTAAATCACAATTTAGCCTAATTAATTAATTGTCCTAAGGTCCCTAGTGTGGCCTATATATATATCCCTATTTCTCTCTTCTCTAAACCTACAGAACGCAGTCTTTTATTTTTTCTGCGTAAGAAAATAAAGAGAGCGAGAAAGGTTCAAGAGAGAAGAAGAAGAGAAGAGAACCGGAGGATCGTTGCCCACACAACGTCCGGTATCGAGGGCTAGGATACACACTAGAAGATCTCAGGGTGTTCGCCTATTCGGCTTCTCCGAATCACGCAACAAAGGTATAGAATCGAAACCCTAATTCCGCTTCGTTTCGTTTCTACTTTCTACGTAATTGCACAACAAATCATCGATTGGTTTCCGTGGCTTGGATTCGTGTTCCTCGGACCGCTGGGAAGTTTCTCACTTCCAGCACGGTGGTCGGATCGAGAAAAACACGTCGGAAAGGGCTGAACGGGCGCGATCCGCTGCTGGAATCGCGACGCTGTCGGCCGACAGCTATATGTGTCGGCCGACACAGCCCTGTCGGGCGACAGCCTTATGGCGTCGGCCGACAGACAGGGCAGAAGCCCTCGAAACGCGCGGTTGCACCTTCGGTGCAATGGCTGGGCGTGTTTCGGGTCTGGGGCTTCGCGTCGAGGTCAGTAGGGACGCCGAGGGTCGACTGGGCTTGTCCGTAAGTTCGAGTAGTCGAACGGACATGTCCCGGGTAGTCGATTTCCAACAGTGAGTTTGGTTTTCTCATCGATAGATCCACTGCAGGCGTGGCTATCGAGACATGAGATGAGAATGGGACTATCATCGACCGAGAGTGACATTAGATGTCATTGGCATGGGATGTCTACCTATCTTGGAGTTCTTAAGTGCGGACTCAGTCGGCTTAAGGATTCGCAAGATGAGGGTCTTGGGATCATTTTGTTCTAATTTATTAAAAATTTCAAAAACAAATGCCTAATTTTTCTTTCATTCGATGAATTATAAGGTTAGGATTATTTACACCTCGGGGAGTGATTTAATCCAAAACACTTAAGTTTATCAATGACACAAATTAGAGACTTTCGAGCCATTGGATGGCGTGAATCAATTGTCTGGTTGGCTCCCTCATTTTAATGAGAGATAGGGCTTCAATTGCATGATAAGATCGCTGGTTAGAAAACCTCGAGTTTTCACTTACGATTTATCACGTTTTTGTCATTGAAATAATTGGGAATGACGATATTAGATATCGAATGAACAAAATGGAACAAATAAAGTAGTTTTGATAGACAACCTTATTTGTTTACCGCTTTGTGAATGTTTACTTACGTTATTTATCTTTCTTCTGTAGTATAATATGTATGTCTCAACTCAATTCAAGTTCAGCTCTATCTTGGATAGAGAAAAGTTGAACAACACCAATTTCCTTGATTGGCAACGTAACTTGAGGATAGTCCTCAAATACGAGGAAAAGGAAAGTGTGTTGGACAAACCCCTTCCCGTGCTTCCCGCTGATGGGGGCACGGATGCCCAAAAGGCATCATATGCCCTTGCTAAGAAAGCCTCGAATGAGGTGACATGTTTGATGTTGGCATCCATGGTACCCGAGTTGCAAAAACAATTCGAGTTCATGGAAGCCTATGACATCATAGAAGAGCTCAAGAGCATGTTCGGGGAACAGGCTAGGATTGAGCGCTTCGGTGTCACCCGGGCTATAGCAACAGCTAGGCTGGAAAAGGGTAAACCCGTGGGACCACATGTACAGCAAATGATTGGATTATTTGCTTCAAGTGCTCGCCTCGGTTTTGCATATGATGACGAGTTGGCTACCGATTTCATTCTCCATTCTCTTCATGATGGTTATGACGCCTTTAGGCTGAATTTCCACATGAATGGACTGAAGAAATCGCTTCATGAGCTCCATGGGATGCTTAAGGCTGCTGAGCCGGCGATTAAGAAGGACCCTAGGAGGGAAGTTCTTATGATTCGGGAAGGGGGTACCAAAAAGTTCAAGGGGATTAAGAAACCGGAAGTAAAAGGCAAAGGGAAAGGGAAAGTTGTGGCAACTCCTTCCAAAAGGTTCTTGAAAGCTTCTAAGGTTCCTGGGGAATCTGAGTGTTTCTACTGCAAGAGTGTTGGACACTACAAGCGAGATTGCCCCAAGTTCAAGGAAGATGTGAAGAACGGTGCCGTTCCTTCATCTTCAGGTATTTATGTCATAGACATAAACTTTACAAATTCTTCTTCTTGGGTATTGGATACCGGATGCGGTGCTCACATTGTTTCACATGTGCAGGGACTGCAAAGAAGTAGAACTTTGGTAAAGGGAGATGTCGATCTGCGGGTTGGAAATGGAGCGAGGGTCGCTGCATTAGCCGTAGGATCTTATGATTTGTGTTTGCCTTCGGGCCTTGTTTTAGTATTGAATAATGTTTATTTCGTTCCAAGTATTACCAAGAACATCATTTCTATTTCAGTATTAGATACTGAAGGATTTTCCTTCACTATAATAAATGGTTTATTTACTATTTCAAAAAGTGGAGTGTTCTATGGTTCGGCACGATTAGAACATGGTTTATATATACTTCAACTTGACAATCATATATATAACATTGATACCAAAAAGGCCAAATCGAATGAATTCAATGAAACATACCTTTGGCATTGTCGATTAGGCCACGTCAACATTAAACGTGTAGAGAAACTTCTTAAAGAAGGTATTCTCAAATCTTTTGACTTGGAGTCATTCGATACATGTGAAGGATGTTTGATGGGCAAAATGACAAAGTCACCTTTTCTAGGAAAAGGAGAACGTGCAAGTGATCTATTGGGTTTAATCCATACTGATGTATGTGGTCCAATAAGCTCACAAGCACGTGGAGGTTATTTCTACTTCATAACTTTTACCGATGACTTAAGTAGATATGGTTATGTCTATTTAATGAGGCATAAGTCGGAAGCCTTTGAAAAGTTCAAAGAATTCCAAAATGAAGTTGAGAATCAACTTGGTAAGAAGATAAAAGCCATTCGATCGGATCGAGGTGGTGAATATCTTAGCCAAGAATTCGATGATCATCTTATGAGTTGTGGTATTCTATATCAACTCACTCCTCCTGGAACACCCCAGATGAATGGTGTTTCCGAAAGAAGGAATAGAACCTTATTGGATATGGTTCGATCGATGATGAGCCTTAGTGAACTACCAAAATCTTTTTGGGGACACGCACTTTTAACAGCGGCCTATACACTGAATAGGACACCGTCAAAAGCTATTGATAAGACACCATACGAGTTATGGAAAGGGAAGGTCCCTAACTTGTCTTATATCAAGATTTGGGGATGTGAAGCTTATGTGAAGAGAAATATCTCTACAAAGCTTGAACCCAAATCGGATAAATGTTTCTTTGTTGGTTATCCAAAAGAAACACGAGGGTACCACTTTTACAACCAATCTGAGAACAAAATCTTTGTTGCTCGAGATGGTGTATTTCTTGAAAAGGAATATCTTTCCAAGAAAGTAAGTGGGAGCTCAGTTGAATTGAACGAAGTTCAAGAAATCTTGAATGAGGTTCAAGAAGATCAAACTGAAATGGACACTCAAGACCAAGTCGAGAGTGCTCCAGTGGTTTTAGAAACCACACCTAACCCTCGAAGGTCCGGAAGGATTAGATCTCAACCTGACAGATACTTAGGTATTCTGACAAATGAGAACTATGAAGTCATGCTTTTAGAAAGCAATGAACCTTCGACCTATATCCAAGCTATGACGAGTCCAGATTCCGAGAAATGGCAGGGTGCCATGAAATCCGAAATGGAATCAATGTCTGAAAATCAAGTTTGGAACTTGGTCGATTTGCCTAAAGGGGCTAGGCCCATTGGATGCAAATGGATTTACAAAATAAAAACAGACATGAATGGAAAACCTAGTGTTTTCAAAGCAAGGTTGGTGGCAAAAGGATATAAACAAATTCACGGGGTGGATTATGATGAAACCTTTTCACCAGTTGCTATGATTAAATCCATTCGGATTCTCTTAGCCATTGCTGCTCATTATGATTATGAGATATGGCAAATGGACGTTAAAACCGCCTTCTTGAATGGGATTCTAGTAGAGGAAGTGTTTATGACACAACCAGAGGGTTTTATCGAACCTAATCAGGCTGAGAAAGTATGCAAGCTTAATAGATCCATCTATGGATTAAAGCAAGCATCTCGGAGCTGGAATCTTCGGTTCGATGAATCCATACAAGAGTTTGGATTTCAAAAGAACATGGAAGACTCTTGTGTTTACAAGAAGGTCAGTGGGAGTTACGTTGTATTCATTGTGTTGTATGTCGATGACATACTCCTTATTGGAAACAATATTCCTATGCTTAATTCTGTTAAAGAATGGCTAGGAAGATGGTTTTCAATGAAGGATCTTGGAGAAGCACAGTACATATTGGGCATCAAGATCTGTCGGAACAGATCGCAAAGGATGCTTGGACTTAGTCAAGCAACCTATATTGATAAGGTGCTTGACAGGTTCAGAATGAAAGACGCCAAGAAGGGTCTCATTCCAATGACTCATGGTACATCTTTGAGAAAGTGTCAGTGCCCTTCGGGACCTGATGAGCAAATGAGGATGGCAAATATTCCTTATGCTTCGGCAATAGGGTCTATTATGTACGCCATGATATGTACACGACCGGATGTATCGTATGCTTTGAGCATGACGAGTCGGTTTCAAGGAAACCCAGGTGAGGCGCATTGGACTGCGGCCAAGAATATTCTTAAGTACCTTAGAAGGACTAAAGAGTATTTTCTTGTCTTTGGAGGACAAAAAGAGTTGGTTGTGACAGGATATACGGATGCAAGCTTCCAAACAGACAAAGATGATTTCCGGTCTCAGTTCGGATTTGTCTTTTGTCTGAATGGAGGTGCGGTGAGCTGGAAGAGTTCCAAGCAACCCACCGTAGCTGATTCTACTACAGAGGCTGAGTACATTGCTGCATCAGAAGCAGCAAAGGAGGCCGTTTGGATAAGAAAGTTCTTAGATGAGCTCGGTGTCGTACCGAGTTCGGCCCATCCGATAGCTCTCTATTGTGATAATAGTGGAGCTATCGCGCAAGCCAAGGAGCCTAGGGAGCACCACAAATCCAAACATGTGCTCAGGAAGTTCCACATTCTCAGGGAGATAGTTAGTCGTGGAGACATCGAGATAAATAAAGTTGCAACTGATGATAATGTTGCAGACCCGTTAACTAAACCACTCCATCAGTCAAAGCATGATGCTCATACGACTGCAATAGGGATACGATATCTTAGAGATGGATTGTGATTCCTATTACTGTATTGTCTACTTTTGGAGTTTATGTAAACATTCACGTATCTTTTATGATATTCAATAAATTTCTTCATATAATTGTGGTTTAAATTGTATGAATTGTCCAAATGATTAAATTATATTAATTGGGTTATGAGGTCGATTTACCACATAAATGAAGTCCCAATTGTTGAACTAATATAATTAAATCATAGAATTGTTCCTAGTTCGTATTATCAAGTACGGACAAACTGATAATACAATGAACTAGATTGTAATGTGTACTATAGCGTCGCTTCATGGGCTAGTGATGTGGGACATCAAGTACAATTACATAGATATTAGCTGGGAGCTAATGATCGAACAGACCCGACTGGAATAGTATTTAAGATTTCGAGTCATAATACTATTTCATTGACTGTCGAGCAATTTCCTCTGACCTGAGTAGTCCAGAGTGATTCCATTGTGAAATGGTGTACTTTGATACAAGTAAACGCCTTTCGTAAAAGGAAGTTATAAAACTTGTTATTGGGTATATCAGGAAGCAAGTGGGAGAGCTTGGATTGACAAGATGGGATTGTCCTCCATTTTATAATGGGATAAATGTCTTACCGGCCACTTGGAGAGTCGAGACTGTGGAAAATACGTGGCCACGTCCAGATTCTTATCATAGTGATAAATCTGGTTTTACAGTCTGTCTCAAAGTCCAAGAAATGTTTGAACCGATTGAGGATGACTCGAGTCTTGCCTCAAGTTCAAACTTAGACATAATGTGACAACAGGAAGTTGGCAGCACACTGGCTCTGAAGGCCAAGTGGGAGATTGTTGGAATATGTCCTTCGATCCTACGTGTGCAATCGATAAAGTCATAAAGTCGTCTATGGATGTTAAATGATTATTCGATAATATTTATTGTTGGGAACAATATAATATTGATCGATAAAATCATACCTACAGGGTCACACACGAGCTCAATATTGATATACATTGCTTGATAAATATATTGATTTAGAATCAATATTTACGTGGAATTTCGCATGCATGGGATGCATGGGATGCATGTCACATGGTGTGACATGGCATGCCACACAAGCTGGTGATTGGGAGTCATAACACATGCCATGTGGCATGGGGGTTATGAAATCCATTCAAATTCACCATAAACACCCATAATGTGTGGTTATGACACACATTGATATGGGGGGTTACAAGGTGAATTGAAGTGGATATAATGAGGATGAAAATCAGATTTTCAAGCCTCATTCTTACACTTTGAAACACAATTTCGAAATACACAAAAGAGAAAGAGAGAAAAGAGTTCTTGGAGAACCATTTCAATCAATCAAGCAAGTTCAATTTCCGGGTTCGTGTGCAACATGTAGAGGCCGGGCCATTTGTGCGGCTTCAACATCCGGGCGATCCAAAGGAGTGACGAGGTCATTCCAAGGTGAACATTTCGAGGTGATCCATTGAGGTGGTTCAATCGACTCAACACCACCTCATCGACAACAACGAATCATTTCATTATCACATGTAAGAACTCGTTGATCTCTATATATATATATATATTGGATGTATATATATATATATAAATATATGTGTGTCTATACATATTTGTGTGCACTAAGATCATGGCATAGTAGATCTATTGCTTTACACACTTCCGCACACACGGTGTATCGATCAGATCGGTATACCGGTACCAACATGCGATTCATCCACTCGATTTCCAGTTCCGTTGCTGGACACATGGTTTTTGAGAGACGAATTCCATGACACATTGGAAAAAACCCTCTCTTGGAGTTTTCCATATTAAACCGTTTTAAAATGGTTTCTATGTACAAGGATTGTGATAGGCCGATCATCTTTCTAGATCAATCTCTATAGATTCGTATTCCTAATACGTAAGATGCCTCGCCTAAATCCTTCATCGAGAAACGTGTGGACAACCATGCTTTCGTTGCCTGCAGCATACCTACATCGTTCCCAATGAGTAGTATGTCATCAACGTATAGCACTAAAAACGTCACGGCGCTCCCACTAACCTTCTTGTATACACAAGGTTCCTCCGGGTTCTTGACAAAATCAAACTCTTTGATTGTGTTTTCAAAATGTTTGTTCCAACTTCGGGATGCTTGTTTCAATCCATAAATGGATCGCTGGAGTCGGCAAACCTTTTGCTCTTCTCCAGGAGATATGAAGCCTTCCGGCTGCGCCATATAAATTTCTTCCTCAATGTCCCCATTGAGAAACGCGGTCTTCACATCCATTTGCCATATCTCGTAGTCGTACCACGCAGAGATGGCCAGCAAAATCCTAATGGATTTAAGCATAGCGACTGGTGAAAAGGTTTCCTCATAGTCAACACCTTGCTTTTGAGTATATCCTTTTGCCACCAACCTAGCTTTAAAGGTCGTAACCTTTCCATCAGCTCCAACTTTCCTTTTATAGATCCACTTGCAGCCTATGGGAACGATTCCTTTAGGTGGGTCTACCAACGTCCATACGTTGTTGGAATACATGGAGTCCATTTCGGATTTCATGGCATTAAGCCAATGTCCCTTGTCCGTATCCAATACGGCTTCATTGAAGGTTCTAGGATCGGATCCAACATCAATGATTTCGTGATCACTATCAACGAGGAACAACCGATCAGGCAACCTCCGAACTCTTTCGGATTTACGGACTGTCGGTCGTGGAGGTGTATCAGTGGTTTGTTGAATTGGCTCTGGTTCAGGGACTGGTGCATGAACTTCAGTTTGTGGGTCGTCATCTCGAACCTCTTCGAGATCTACTATGCTGCCTTTTCCATGCGCTAGGAATTCCTTCTCAAGGAACACAGCATTTCTCGAGACAAACACTTTTGCCTCAGAAACATAGTAGAATTCATATCCCATGGAATCCACGGGATATCCCACAAAGTAGCATAAGTCGGATTTACTATCCAACTTATCTCCCACTAGCCGCTTCACGTAAGCGGGACAACCCCATATCTTTATATGTTTGAACGTGGGCTGTCGGGAATGCCAAAGTTCATAAGGTGTGGATTTAATTGCTTTAGTGTTAAGTCTATTTAGCAAATAGGCGGCTGTCAAGAGTGCGTGACCCCACAAGTACGCCGGTAACTCAGTGACACTCATCATAGATCGAACCATGTCCAACAGGGTTCGGTTACGACGCTCGGACACTCCGTTCAACTGAGGTGTTCCAGGAGGAGTCCACTGAGAGAGAATCCCATTCTCTTTTAGATAGTCTATAAACTCAGCGCTTAAGTATTCGCCACCACGATCGGATCGTAGTTGCTTAATACGAAGCCCAAGTTGATTCTCCACTTCATGTCGGAAGTCTTTGAACCTTTCAAAAGTCTCCAATTTGTGTTTCATTAAGTACACGTAACCATACCTTGAATAATCATCGGTAAAGGTTACGAAGTAGTTGAATCCACCCCTCGCACTAACACTTAGTGGACCACACACGTCAGTATGGATCAGATCCAATAGACCTTCAGCACGTGCCATTGTCCCTTTGTAGGGAGACTTGGTCATTTTCCCTTTTAGGAAAGCTTCACAAGCTTGGAGCGATTTCACATCATCAAGTGTGAATAGTCCTTCCTTTAGGAACTCATTCAATAGTCCTTCCTTTAGGAACTCATTCAATCATCACCAAAGTTGTGCGGGGTTAAGACTAATTTCTTTTCGTTTTGCTGTTAGCACATTAACAGGGATCTCGTTTAAGTTAAGTTCATATAAATTGTTTGACAGACGTCCCTTACATATCACTTTATCGTCCTTTTGTATAAGGCAAATCGAATTTCCAAAAACAAAAGAATAACCTTCATTATCCAAAACAGGAATAGAAATAAGGTTCTGAATAAGTGATGGAACGTAAAGACAATTGTTCAAAACTAATTTAAAACGAGAATTAGAAACATCTAAGTAAATAGTCCCGATGGCTTCAGCAGCAACTCTTGCTCCGTTCCCCATCCTCAAGAAGGTCTCACCTTCCTTGAGCTTCTTACTTCTTGTCATGAGCTGCAAATCATTACAGAGATGTGAGCCACAACCGGTATCCAATACCCATGAAGAAGAATTTAAGGGTAAATTTACTTCTATGTAAAACGTACCATTCCCAGAACGTTTCTGGTCAAGGTACTCCTTGCAGTTACGGCGCCAATGGCCTTTCTTTCCACAATGGTGACAAACGTCATCAACAGATTTGACGACTTTGTCCTTAGATCCACCTTTCTTCCTTTTATAGACCATCTTGCTCGAGGAAGAAACATTTTCTTTCCTCTTTTTCGGATAGGAACGCTTCCTCTCATAAGTTGAAGCAATGAGAACAGACTTCTCTTTTTTTATAGTCGTTTCAAAACTGACCAACATGTTAAGCAGCTCCTCGAGAGGTGGTGCCAGTTTGTTCATGTTGAAGTTCACTATGAACGGTTCATACGAACTTGGGAGAGACAGGAGGATCATATCCACCGAGAGCTCTTCAGGTAGGACGACCTTGAAATTCACTAGCTTCTCAATGAGACCGATCATTTTGATACCATGCTCGTGGACCGAAGCCCCTTCGCGAAGTTTCATAGTGGTCAGCTCCTTCGTAGCAGTGAACCTCGCGGTCCTAATATTCTCACTGTACAGGCCATCAAGATGAATCTTGATATCATGAGCCGATACATATGATTCATATTTCCTAGCAAGCTCAGGAGACATCGCAGCTATCATATAGCATCGGACAGTATTATTGTCCTCTCGATATTTCTCATATTCAATGTTCTTCTCCTCATCGTCAGTTGAGGAATACTCATCCCTATCGTTCAGATTGTAGGTGAGGTGATCAAGTTGTAGCAAAAGTTTGAGATTGCGTAGCCAATCAAGATAGTTTGGGCCATTGAGTTTGTTTTGGTCGAGGATCGACGCCAAGGGATTCTTAGACATGATTACTGAGAAAAGTTTTAAGAAGATTAATTAGTGATAGTTCGAATTATGATTGCAATTAAAATTGTAAGGACTTTTAGGAATTTTAATTGCCTCCCACTAAATTTTTCGAATTCCACTATCCTCTAGCGAACCGACGGGAAAATCCAATTTTCCTTAGATGGGCTTTAGGTCCAAAGGCGAAAACCATAACTCGTAGTTAATCTAGCCCAGTTATGTTTACCCAATGGTAGAAAACTAATTTTTCAATCACATCTCTATGTGATCCTAAAGTTAGCTTTTCCTCACCATGACAATGAACTACGTTAATCGTACCCTTCAAAGTCAACCATGTGTCAAGACCGACCCACCGATATGAGAAGTGAAAGTTGGATTCCAATAAACGTGCACAGCCCATAGTTAATCTATCCGACTGCATAAGTCTAAGGGAATCGTAGCTAGCACGTCTCCATCATATGTCGGTAAATCACAGCTTGACTCACAAGCAGTACTCCCCGCTAACACGGCATACCATGCTACTTGTAAGTGGCTTTCTCATAATTTACCATCGGCGGAAGGAAAAAAGAAAGAAGGACACATCGGTTCTTCTTTATGGCTTGATATATATTCTCGGGAGAGAATGGAGGACTACGGGATTATTTATCTCATCAGATTGAGTGAGCGATCGATTGTTGATTCCTAACAACTATGTTCTCTATAGGTCATCCTAATGGAGTACATACGATCATAATATATATCACAATATATATATCTCACAAAAGTCATATAATTCACATAGCATTTAATCACAATTAAAACGAGGTATGTAAATTAAATTGGTGCTCTATTAATTAACTTGATTTAACAATTAAATCAAATAATTAATCTATCACCTTGTTGATCAAATATTTAAATCAATTATTTAATTGGTCAATAAATAATTTCACTAAATTAAATATTGATACTTCTTTTCTATTTCAATTTATTAATATCTCAATACTCAAACGTGATGTCTCGTAAGTGAAGACTCGAAGCTTCTAACCAGCGATTCATCATGCAAACGACCCTATCTCCCATAAATGGGGGAGCCGAGCAGATCATCGATTTTATGTCATCATATGACTCGAAGATCTCTAATTTGTTTTAACAAAAATAAGTCTAGATGAATCACTCCCCGAGGTGAATTCACGTTCGACATTGAATTGTTACTTAACAACAAATTAGGCATTGTTTGAACTATTAGATAAAATTAAATGTCTTAATAGAAACAACTAAGTCCCAATCAAATAACATTAAATCAATCAATTCAACAAACAGCATGCTTAAAGGTGATTATATTCATAGACAATTAATCAATTTCAGAACCTGGCTCTGATACCACTGTTGGGGATCGTGCATGTATACGCAGCGGAAAACAAAAATTTTATTTTATTGAACATCCTATTTTCAATATTACATGCATTAATTGATTTAATTCAAATCTATTAAATAAATAATCCACCATTTAATTTAATTATCAAATAATTAAATATTTAATTCATGCATCCCATACTACACAAATTAAATCTTAGCGCAATTAAATTTATCAAATAAATTAATTACTTCTACTAATTAATTACGCAAACATGCACACATAATTATTTGCGTCAATTTGACAATTAACATAATCACAATTATATAATTCAAATCAAATTGATTTTTAATTAACAATTAAATTAATCTCTACTAATTTTATTTGTCAATTATAATTCCAGTACTTAGCGCAAACAATTAACGCAAAACAATTAAATCCAAGTTTAATCGTGAGTAGCTTAGGGATTCGTCGGACGAAACGAGGTTCGTCGGAAGTCGCGCGGATGCGACGCGGGGATGCACGCGGGGCGTGCGGGCTGAACACGGGGAGAGCCGGGGTGGCTCTCAGCTGGTTACGGCGGCGCTCGGGCGCGGGCGGGCTTGGCTCGGTCGTGCTCGGGCGTTGCTCGTTCAAACCTTCGGCGTCTCTCGTCAAATCAAGTTTCACCTCGTATAGGTAATCACACTCGCGTATTGCACTAGAAATACGAGAGGGAGAATACGACGGGAAAAACGGGCCAGAAAAACGGCGCCGAAATCGGATTCCGGCGAGGCGGGCGGCGGGCGGCGGCTCCGGGCGGCGGTCCTCCGAGGGAGGCGGCCGAAGGGGGCGGCGAGAGAGGGAGAGGGAGAGAGGAGAGGCTAGGCTAGAGCTCTCTAGGTTTTTTGGTGTGTTCTTCTTCATGCCTATGGAGCTCCTTTTATAGGTGAAGAAAAGAGCTACTTGGGCTCAAACACTAATGGATCGGATCCATTAACCCTAGCCGGCCCAATTCATTAGCCGTCATTACGTTTCTCCCAAATTGAAAATCAATTCGATCTCCGAAAAATATAACGATTATATTTTCTTTCTCGTTTTAATTTTCTCATCGATATGAGATAATAATAAAAATTTCCAATTTCACAAAATCGGAAAGCCCATTTCAGGGGTACTGCTAAATCGGGAAATTTCCCAAAATAGAAAGTGTACACCATCGTGTCCGTTTTCTTTAGCTCAGTAATATTTCCAACTCATAATCACAATTATGAATCTCGGATTCAATCATATTGACCTCCGACTATATGTACTTAATTAACAGTTAATTAATACATGATCGTATTCAAGGATCGGTTTACACGAGAATGTGACCCTCAATGGTTCAGGTGTATAACTAGCCGTGGGCTCACACCACATTGTGATTCGAACAACATATTGTTCTTATATCAACTACTCCCGAGAGTTTTAGATTAATAATCATATTATTTAATCTCCGAACAATTCAGTGCCCAACGAATCAGTGACGAGCGTCTAGCAACCACGCTTCACTAATTCCCTAGATACAAATGAAGTGCCTGCAAGAACCTTGTAATATAGTTAGCGTACAGTACGATCCCTCCGATTCATATGTCCTTATCAAACTAGAGATATTGGTTAATCGAGATCTCTTGTTGTGTTTGATAACTTTGCGAACGTTCTAGGTTTCGTAAAATTCAGTCGTGATTGATCTAGAGAAACACATTTCTCTAATCACCTCACTGTTCAACTCTGGCCAGAGATTCCGGGATTACGAACCACATAGGACATCCATGATCTATATCAAGCGATCAGATCCCCTACTACCATGCACAGACTTCACATCAGATTTCGAACTGCACGAACATTGCCTCCTTTTTCGACTTACTCCCTTTCCAGGGAATCAGAGACACGTTACGATACAGCTAGTCCTCTGATGAAGTCACGGTGATGTCTGGGTCTTAAGGATTAATTGTGTACAACTATATTATGGAATTCTCTACTCGATCAGTGATAACCACTTAGAGATTCCAGGGAGAGGGGGTTCAGTGAACTCATCAACAGTGAGCACCCACTCAAGTATGTCGATGTCCCTGTTGGAATTCGATATCCCGGGGTTAACGGAATGGCGGAAACATAACCCCGATCAAAAACCCATCGCCGGAGTTCACGCGAGCATGACCACGCGAGCCGGGATACGACAGAACGCACAGCGGTGCCCGAAGGCACGCGCACGTCCAGCCGCACCCCCGCGGGTGCGGTGCTCGCGATCGCACGCAATTGCCTGAAGGCGATCGGCTAGGGCTGCATGGGCAGCCCCCGCGGCGAGTCCGGCGACTCGCCGCCGCCTGGAGATCCCCACCGTCACGGTGGGGTGGGGTGCGGCACCAGCCCGCGCCCCCAGCGATCGATCTCACGATCGATCGCACGGCCCGCGGCCCAGCCGCGGGCTTCATCTCCGCGCGCCCCGAAACCCTAGGGCGGGCGATCGCCCGTGGTCCGGTGGCTTCGCCACCAACACGCGATCGTCCATCTATTCCGGTTTCGAACCTTGGATCTTGTTTTTCGATAATTGATTCAATAAACTTGAATTAAATTGCGGAAATATTTAATTCACCTTTCGATTCGTTGTGCGGAGAAACGAGATCTTATGATGACCTTGAGATCTTCCCACGTATTCCTTGCACTAGCCCGGACGTCGTGTGGGCGACGATCTACCGAACTCCATGGATCTCCCTCTCTACTTTCTCTCTCTAAAATTGTGATCTTCAAGTTATGAGAATAGAGAAGACCATGTAGTGCTTTTATAGGCTACGTAGGGGATCTTAAGGAGGTGGAATATTGGGCTTCCAATATTAATGATTAAATTGAGCCCAAGCCCAAATCTATTAATCCCATTAATATTAATTAATTTATTTTCCACTATATAAATTAATTGCACTCCCAATATTAAACCATATTATATCAAATAATATTTCTCCGGTAGTATTATTTATTCCGTGTATTTAAGATTTAAATATCCATGAATAAAATTAATTTATTGCTAATTAATTTATTCATCTCTTATATCCGAGACTAGTACCGTTCAACCTTAATCATTATGCGGATTAAATCCACCTGCAGGGTTTACATAATAATTCCTTATGAACTCATCTCGGGGCTATTATCAACCCTTACGGGATACACTTTCCCGTCAAGTATTCACGGCATGTCATATATAAAATATAGTGACCCAACTTAACCGATAATTAACCCAATAATTAAATCGGTTAATTCCTTTGGAAAATCAAAGTCTCTTATATTGAATATACACACCCGCAATAGTATCGGGGATTAAGAATAAAATACTCTGAGATTTAAATCAATTATCAACGGCAATCCTAATTGATAAATCTCAAGCGATCCGCCCAATACACCAAGTGTACAAGTGTGATAAAATAATTAAGATAAATTATTTTCTCTCTCACACAACGACTATACCGATGGATCGGTCCATGTCCATCTAGGTCGTGAGCAACTGTTCGATTAAATACGAGTAACCGATAGTATGATCTTCTGTGTGCCCATGCACACCATACTAACTAGAACGTATAAAATCCAGGACTATGTTTTTGCATAATTAACAATAATTAAAAGCATATAATTGTTTATTATTTAAATAGGTTAAATGCTATGACCGGGAGTTTACCGATACTTAAATCTAGACATTAAGTACACAACTCCAACAATCTCCCACTTGTACTAAGGTCTAGTCATTTCCTCCAAACTCCCGACTTCCATACTCATCACGTGCTTAAGTTATACTTCCCAGAAGTATTATGTGAATGAGCAATCTAGGTTGCCGCTCTGAAGTTATCTTGGTGACTACTGCGTCGTCTCCCTAGACGATGACTCGAATCAGGTGGTACTTGCTCTATGTGTTATCATCACCTTTTGAACTTATGATTTCTTCCAGTTTACCATGCACCGCTATATATATAGCCTTTGGTGAACCAAGAATCATATCCAAGTTCAGAGGTCATTCTGGAACCTTACCAAAACTTCCGCTGCCTCTGAGGCTGGCATTCGGTTTATGACAGAGTCCGAGAAGCATCATGCTTATCACTCTTTCATCTTGAGGTTCCACCTCTTTCAAAAATGAACACATAGCCTGATATCGACTTACACTGGTCCTTCTCTGATTTTGGATCTGAGAACATGTAATCCAAGAAGATTTCGTCTTGCTCCGTAAGTCAGTACTTCGAAAGTACTCTTACAGCATTCGAACTTCTCTTGTCCAGATTACTTTGACATCCTCCCACTACGCCAACTGCATAGTTGATATCATGTTCTCGGTTTACAACATTGCATTTACAAAGCTTTCCATATTTGAAGTGTAGGAAACCGCTTTTGTCTTTATCCATCTCCTTCATGTGTTCAAGACACATACCTTTAGATAGAAGTATTCTGTTTCTGAAAGGCAATAACCTTTCTCAGAATTATGCATGTTTAAAAACAAACCATAATCGAATAAGATATCTAAGAGAAGTACAATGTTCTTACTTAGAGATCGAAAGATTCTAAGAACATGATCTAACTTCATCTTAATCTTATATCTCGATTTATTTAGAAAACCTCTATTTTATATCTGACAACACTTTTACATTGTTGCCAATGATAAAGTGTTATCTACATAAAATTCCGAGAAACACCACCTTGTTTCCATTACGTCTCCTATACACCTTTCCTTGTCTATGCCCTTTGATGAATCCATCTAATGGATTATCTCACCAATTCGCAAGTTCCACAATTTACAGCTTTGTGATGATCCATAAATGGACTCACTAAGCTCGTACTTCTAGATGATCTTGCCTCTTAACAATAACACTTATTGCTATCCAAGCAGGCACATTTAGATTAGTACTTACCCTCATGCAGAGCTAGGGATCGATTTCATGTCTACTAAATCCAGAGTTCAAAACTCCTTTAGTCTTATGAACATCTCTGGTTGCTTGACAACCTCCCACTGCAATGGCGTTCCGGTGTATAACAGTAATAACATTAGGTGCAGTTAGTGGTGTACTACTACTCGGTTAGGCTGGTTCTCAGTCTTCTCTTTTCTCATTTCAAAGTATCTTTGTTAGTTAGGGCATTGTAGTTCATCTAATAGTCTTCCTCTAAGAACCGGGCGTTGACGTCCTTCTGGTTCATAAAACTATTGAACATACAATTACTTGTTCTTCTAGGATATCCTACAACCACATTCAATGTGTGTCGTATCCATAGAACATAGGTGGTTCCGAATAACTTTTCCCTTTTATTATTAGAATCCCATTTCTTATTCTTGACACACCATTTCTACACGTGAGTGCATGGTGCAGTCCTTTGAGACTTAATCCCAATCTTTGATTTATGCTATGTGTTCTTTAGACAGGTGGTAGCCTCTGCGAACAAGTCGCAGGCTTCTAATGGATATACTTTGAAGGCTCCCCATAATAGCTTTGTGTTCATTGACTAGTCAAAACACTTTGCTTTTATGGCACATCAAGTATTCTAATCCATCTTCAAGTATTCCTAAAAGGAACTATTCATACCTTTCTAATTACACATATGTCTACATATATCATCTTTGATCATTCTTAATACTTGTCCGAATTCCACCCTTTAGAAGGTCTACTTAGTTGTATTATCTTCCAAACTTAGTTCTCAGGTCGGAAGGTCCATTCCTTCAACTATAATTGATCAAATCAATTTCGACCTTTGAACCTTATTTGAATAAATATTACTAAGTACAAGAATTCACAAGTATAATGATTAATAAAGAAATATATCTAATAAGTAAAACAAGTTATAACGGTTTATTGCATCGTGGTAGACTAAGGATTCATCATTCATATATTGCTATCTAATGTACCAGAATAGATATCACCATTATTTCTTATCCAAACCATCAAATGATTAAAGAAATAAAATATCCATTCATTAATAATAGAAAACCAGAACAAAAGTTCTTTCTAAAATAAAAGGTACATAAAGCAATAAACTTGAAATGAAATCCTATAACTATCATAACAGAAAAATGTCTTTCACTGCAACCGCTGCTTCCTCAACAGCTTCGCCCATGTGGACTCGAACTCTTCTTCTCTAAGTCGCCGGGTTTTCTGGAACCCCTGCATTTTAAATGCACATACCGTCAGTGGTTCCATTGTTGGAAATCGACTACCCGGCACGTGTCCGTTCGACTACTCGAACATCCGGACAAGCCCAGTCGACCCCCGACGTACCCACTGTACTTAACACGAAGCCCTAGACCCGAAACACGCCCAGCCATTGCACCGAAAGTGCAACCGCGCGAAAACGGGGCATTCTGCCATGTCTGTCGGCCGACGCCAAAATGCTCATGCAAAATGTCGCCCGACATGGCCAATGTCGCCCGACATTAAAGGCTTAAGAAAAAATGTCGCCCGACATTGAATGTCGCCCGACATTAAAAGCTTAAGGAAAAATGTCGCCCGACATTGTCGCGATTCCAGCAGCGGGTTTCGCCCGTTCTGGCTGTTCCGACGAGATTTTCTCGATCCGACTGCCACGCCGGAGATCAGAGACCTCCCAGCAGTCCGAGAACATCAAATCCAAGCCAAAGAACACGATCGGTGGTTCGTTGTATGATTACGTACGAGAAAGAAATCGAAACGATGCGGAATAAGGTTTTCGATTTCATACCTTTGAAGCGTGATTCGGAGAAGCCGAATAGGCGAACACCCTGAGATCTTCTAGTGTGTATCCTAGCCCTCGACGCCGGACGTTGTGTGGGCAACGATCCACCGGAGTCTTCTCTTCTTCTTCTCTCTCAAACCCTCTTTCTCACGTTTTTATTATTCTGTCTCCAGAAATATATTTGCGCTAGCAAATTAATTTCTACAGAAAAGAAAAACACTGCGCTAATCTAAATTAATTAAGCAGAGAAGAAAATAATTGCGCTAACAAAATAATTTTCTCCACATAATTAATTATAGCGGCGTTTCGTAGGTTTAAGAGAAGAGAGAATGAGGGGTATATATAGGCCACACTAGGGACCTTAGGACAATTAATTAATTAGGCTAAATTATAATTTAATTAAACCGGTGTCCTTAAAAGAAAACCTTTAATTAAATACAATTTTAATTATAATTAATTCCACTATAAAATTATAATTGAATTCCCAATTAATTAATCTATATTATTTTACCAATAATATTTCCGCCGAAATTACATATACGACTTTCCCCGTGTTTAAGATATCGAATGTCCACGAATTAATTTCAATTACTAATAATTAAATTAATTCGTTTCTTATTATCCGAGACTAGTACCACTCATCCTTATTATCATGTGGAACAAATCCACCTGCAGGGTTTACATGATAAACTTTATGAGCTCATCTCGGGGACATCATCAACCCGATAAACGGGACACGGTTTCCTGTCTATAATCTATAGCATGCCGTGCGTACAATTCCGATTCCCAATTTACCGAGAATCTCGACTAATCAATTAGTCTCACTCATTGGCAAGTTAAAGAATCGAGAATTGGACAAACGCACCTATAATTATATAGGGATTAGGAATTCGCATATCCGCAATATCTGAGGTCTAGTTCGATTACTGCGATTAGTATAAATCGAACGCCCTCCCGTGGTCCTGCTCAATACACCAAGTGTACGAGTGTAACATTATAGTCAAGACCGACTATCTACCAGTCACACTACGACGTACCGATGGATTGTCCCTGTCCATCTAAGTCGTGAGCTACTGTTCGATAGTATACGAGTAACCGACAGTATGATCTTCCGCGTGTCTCCTCACGCCATACTGTCTACAACGTATACATCAAGGACTATTGCATTAAATGCAATCATGCTTGAATCATATCTTGAATTAAGGTATAGATAAGGAGTTCCGTATTTGCACTAAACTAGACATTTAGAATACAACTCCATCAATCTCCCACTTATACTAAAAGTCTAGTCGCCCTCTCCCAAACATCAGATTCCCATAACCTCATCACGCCTACCCAACGCTTTCGCTGGAAGTGCCTCTGTGAACGGGTTTACCAGGCAATCCTCTCGATGCTATCTCGGTGACAACTGCATCGTCTTACTAGACGATCTCTCGAATCAGGTGGTACTTGCGCTCTATGTGTTATCTCCCACTGTGGACTCGTGGCATTTCAAGTTTGCCAATACCGCTATTCAAAATAGCTTTGGGTGAACTAGAAACCACATCTAAGTCCCTTAGGAAGTTGTGGAGCCACACTGACCTTTTAACTGCCTCAGAGGCCGTTATCCTTTCAGTTTTCATGGTAGAGTCCGTAATGCATCGCTGCTTTACATTCTTCCATGTGACTGCTCCACTTCACAGTGAGAACACATAGCCTGACTTCGACTTTCAACTGTCCCTGTTTGATTGGAAATTCAATTCTATGTAATCCAAAGGAAACAACTTGACTGCTTTGTAACTCAGAACATAATTCCTGGTCCTCTGCAGGAGCCTAAACATGTTCTTTACATCAGTCGAGTGATCCTTTCTAGGATTACTATGATATCTTACCACCATGCCCACGGCATAGCAGATATCAGTTTCGTGCATAGCATTACATACATTAAGCTTTCCCACCATTAAGGTGCAGGGAACTGCTTACTCTTCATCTATCTCCTTTATTGTGTCGGACACAAAACTTTAGATAGATGAATTCCACATCTAAAAGGTGAAGACCTTTCTTGGAATTCTGTATGCTGCAACGAGTAAGAACTGTATTTATGTATGAGGCTCGAGATAAGTTCTATGTTCTTTTCTGGCGATCATTTATTACTTTGATCCCAAGAACATTCCCGACTTCTCCTAAGTCTCTTACATTGAATTACTCGGACAACCATCCCTTTATGTCCGATAACATCTTTCATATTGTTGCCAATTTAGAAGAATGTCGTCTACATAAAGAATGAGAAAACACCACATCTTTTCTGTCACTTCTTTATTACACTCAGGACCTAAACATGCCTTGAATGAATCCATGAAATGGATTTTCTTATAGGTCTGCATGTGTCCAAGATCTTGAAGCTTCCTTCAATCCTAAGATTGATTAAGCTTTCTTACCGAATGCTCTTGGCTCTTTTCGATGAATCTCTCTGGCTGTCCCACACAGATGGCCCCGTCAAGACTTCGATTTAGGAAATCTGTCTTGACTTCCATCTTCCATGTGAAGACAAAAGAATCCGGATCGACTTTTGCCAAGACAGAGCATCTTGATCTTTCAGCGTCTCGTCATAGATCCAGGGTTCGGCTTCATGTTCTCCAGGTAACAAGTCCGAAGACTCACCTATAAACATGAACCTGTTGGGTTGTCTAACAACCCTCCCACTACGACGACGCTCCGGTGTATCTTTAGTGACTAAAGATTATAGTAGTGAACTACTCAGTTAGGCTGGTTCTAAGTCTTGATCAGTCCCTCTAAGCACATTAAGTATTACCCTACTCTTGGGCTTGTAATCTTGCATATACATATAGTCCATGTCTAAGAACCGAACATTGATGCAATCAACGAACATCTGGTCCTTTGGACTATATTACATATCTTAATTCGTTTTCTTAGGGTATCCTATAAACAGCCGAATATCTGTACAAGTTTCCAAAGGAATCAAGTTCAGGATAAACGCTGCTGTTTCCAAACCATATCCCAAAAACGAATTAGGTAACTCCGAATAACTTATTGTCTACTTTCCCATATCTATAAGAGTCCTATTCCTTCTTTACAACACATTATTTTGCCGAGGCATAAATGGTGTAGTCTGTCGGGAGTTAATCCCACTTTCTGATAAGCATGCCTTACTCCTCAAAGAGGTCTGCATATATCAGAGCGAATCAACTCTAGTACTTTCTTGGATCTTTTTCCTTTAACCGTAAAGGGTTGCTTGATCATTAAAACTTCCAAGTATGATTCGAAGGTTGGAAATTCCTTTCCTTCAACCTAGCTGAGTAGTCTATCAGCTTTCACCCTTTGAATCGTACTCAAGTTTAAAATGATCTAGCCTAAGATTCCATAAGTACATTTGATTCATCCTAGAAGGATCTTTACTCTTATTGGGGTTCGACAATGTGTTATTAGCTCCGGTCTGTTGCATCGTGGAAGAACACAGATTTAGTATTAAATTGTCTATCAATGTACCAGAATAGATAATATCCCCGTTTCCTACTCCGACAATTCTGAAACTATCAGAAGAAACAGAATATCTATTCTAAGCCAATTTAGAAATCCGAAATGAAATTTCTTTCTAAATGCCGGCACATAAAGACAATTTATTAGAACTAAAATCCTACCGTTAAAACCACTTAACATCTCCCACTGCAACGGTTGTTACCTTAACAGTATTGCCCATGTAGGTTCTTACTTCTTCCTATCTAAGTCTCCGGGTTTCCTGGAACCCCTGCATTTAAGTGCAGACATGATTAGTGGTTCCTGTATCCACACACCAGGTACTGGTGGATAACACCACCAAGCATGTTTCGGTGACTAAGGAAGAATCAACTTCTTATTGCTTGAGAGGACAATTAAAACTCCCAGTATCCAAACTGCTTACAACGGAAGCACTTGCCCCTTGAGCTTGCTTGTCCCATTCCGTGGTCCATATATATTAGGCCCACTGGGTTTCCGTATTTTCTTCTTCCTTTTGCTGCCCGAAAGCCTAGGAAAAGTCAATCTCTCAGCCATAAGTGCTTTGAGGACCCTCAAAGATTCTCTCAGCCGCTTGAAGTTCAATCAGGAGCTCCGTCAATGAATAAGACCCCTTATTCATATTTTAGTTTAGGCGGAACTGCTCAAAACTTCTCGGCAGAGACTGGAGCACAAAATCAACCTGGGTTACCCCATTGATAATTTCTCCCAGAACCTCTATATCATTAAGATAGCCCATCATTCTAAGAACGTGATCCCTTACGGGCGTTCTTTCCGACATGATGGCCGTCATGAGTTGCCTCATTTCACTTTGCCCGGCTGTCCTGTCCTGATAACCAAAACTTCTTGAGGTTAAGCATCATATCATAGGTAATGGTCATGACATGATCCCGATGTCGCAGCACATTTGACATGAAAGTCATAATGTTGCTCCGCGTCATCTCATAGCCTTGATCCATTTCCAATGAGCTTCCTTTCCTCAGTAGTGGAAGCATCATTTGGTTCAGCAGGTCAATTGACTTGGAGTACATATTTGTACTCCTCTGCAGTTAGGATAATGTCCAAGTTTCTTCTTTAATCCATACAAACAGGTTAAGTGAGTTTGTTGACTTTTAATGGGAATAATACCATATAAAACAAACAATTAGTTTAATTCGATATCATTTCCCTCAAATAATATCATTAAACTACCAATCATTTCCAAAATCCCATCAGACTAGCATGCCACGTTCTTGTGGACGTATACTAATCCAAACGATTTTATAATTGGATTTTTACTTCGGTCGTACATCATTATAGCAGTGACTCCGATGGGGAGGATACTATAAAGCGTACCTAAGTGTGTACCATTTCTCAGTACTAAGTCAACCGCTCGGGAACTACATATCCACCGCAAGCCACGTTCTTGTGGACGTTTACGTTGACATGCAGTCCTCCACAATTTTCTATAACTGTCGAGCCTCAATTAATCCCAAAGTTCCGTTTCCATTTAGCAAGCCACGTTAGTGTGGACGTTTACTAAAACAAACAACTTTATTAATTGAATCCCATTTATTTAAATGTCATAGAAACTTAATTAACCCAAAGCACCGTTTCCATTTAGCAAGCCACGATAGTGTGGACGTTTACTAAAACAAACAGCTTTGTTAATTGACTCTTACATTTATTAAATTTCACAATTTTATTAATCAAAGCTTGATATCTCGTAAGTGAAACTCGAAGTTTCTAACCAGCGATCAATCATGCAATTGAGCCCTATCTCTCACTAGGTGAGGGAGCCAATCAGACAATCGATCTAGTCATCGAATGACTCGAAAGTCTCTAATCTGTGTCATCGACATAACCAAGCGCTTTGGCTCCATTCCACTCCCCGGGGTGAGAATGAGTCGAGTTGAAATTAGTCTTTGAAAGACAGATTAGGCATTGCTTTTGAGAAACATAATTGTTCAATTTTATAAGTGGAATTTTAATTCGAATTTTGATCCAGTGATATCCGTGTATCGACTTTATCCGATAGGGAGGATGACACTAAAGCCAACTCGTAAGTCAATACACATCACATTCAAAACAGAGAATGGAGACCGCGGGATTGTTTCCAATCCCTCTCCCACTTAGTATTTTACGATAAGGGATAACATGCATAAACAATTAAGCATAATAATAAAGCACGTAAAACAAGCAAAAAGCAATTAACGTGATCCCGATTATTATGGCCTTAAGTGTTCTCCAATGCACGTCTCTTGGATCTCGTTGCTCGTCTCGGTCTCGGTCCACCACCGACTCGCTCGAGGGTCAAGAGACGAACTCCTCCCACTGGAGTCTCGTCTCGAGCCTCGTTGAGTCGTCCGTGGGGTCGAACGAACCCCAGCCCCGCTGCTGCCCGTCACGAACACGGGGTGTGTTCGATGGCTGCCCGTTGCCGGTTCGCTCTCCTCGACTCTCGTTTCTCCGGGTTTCGATCTCGTCTCGATCCACCAAAATAGCAAAATTACAAAAAATAATCTTATTACTTCCGGCATCGATCCTATACAAGGTGATCGACCCTATACATGTCCCGGATACAACGAAAAATAAATAAACCTAAACGACATAACCCGTCGTTTTTATCTATTACAAACAAGCAACGTTTCCAAAATAAAACGATCTCGACAAGCCCGAGAGTTTAATCAAACCACAATAAATATTAACACACAACATCCCATAATGTTGGCCATAATAATCGGGTTCAACCTGCATCACAAACGTACGAACAATACAACAAACCGATAAACCGGCTCTGATACCAATTGTTGGAAATCGACTACCCGGCACGTGTCCGTTCGACTACTCGAACATCCGGACAAGCCCAGTCGACCCCCGACGTACCCACTGTACTTAACACGAAGCCCTAGACCCGAAACACGCCCAGCCATTGCACCGAAAGTGCAACCGCGCGAAAACGGGGCATTCTGCCATGTCTGTCAGCCGACGCCAAAATGCTCATGCAAAATGTCGCCCGACATGGCCAATGTCGCCCGACATTAAAGGCTTAAGAAAAAATGTCGCCCGACATTGAATGTCGCCCGACATTAAAAGCTTAAGGAAAAATGTCGCCCGACATTGTCGCGATTCCAGCAGCGGGTTTCGCCCGTTCTGGCTGTTCCGACGAGATTTTCTCGATCCGACTGCCACGCCGGAGATCAGAGACCTCCCAGCAGTCCGAGAACATCAAATCCAAGCCAAAGAACACGATCGGTGGTTCGTTGTATGATTACGTACGAGAAAGAAATCGAAACGATGCGGAATAAGGTTTTCGATTTCATACCTTTGAAGCGTGATTCGGAGAAGCCGAATAGGCGAACACCCTGAGATCTTCTAGTGTGTATCCTAGCCCTCGACGCCGGACGTTGTGTGGGCAACGATCCACCGGAGTCTTCTCTTCTTCTTCTCTCTCAAACCCTCTTTCTCACGTTTTTATTATTCTGTCTCCAGAAATATATTTGCGCTAGCAAATTAATTTCTACAGAAAAGAAAAACACTGCGCTAATCTAAATTAATTAAGCAGAGAAGAAAATAATTGCGCTAACAAAATAATTTTCTCCACATAATTAATTATAGCGGCGTTTCGTAGGTTTAAGAGAAGAGAGAATGAGGGGTATATATAGGCCACA
Organism: Euphrasia confusa; assembly: GCA_954870475.1. Lineage (NCBI taxonomy): Eukaryota > Viridiplantae > Streptophyta > Magnoliopsida > Lamiales > Orobanchaceae > Euphrasia > Euphrasia confusa. The sequence goes on from OX940954.1 coordinate 13,925,660, forward strand.
CTAGGGACCTTAGGACAATTAATTAATTAGGCTAAATTGTAATTTAATTAAACCGGTGTCCTTAAAAGAAAACCTTTAATTAAATACAATTTTAATTATAATTAATTCCACTATAAAATTATAATTGAATTCCCAATTAATTAATCTATATTATTTTACCAATAATATTTCCGCCGAAATTACATATACGACTTTCCCCGTGTTTAAGATATCGAATGTCCACGAATTAATTTCAATTACTAATAATTAAATTAATTCGTTTCTTATTATCCGAGACTAGTACCACTCATCCTTATTATCATGTGGAACAAATCCACCTGCAGGGTTTACATGATAAACTTTATGAGCTCATCTCGGGGACATCATCAACCCGATAAACGGGACACGGTTTCCTGTCTATAATCTATAGCATGCCGTGCGTACAATTCCGATTCCCAATTTACCGAGAATCTCGACTAATCAATTAGTCTCACTCATTGGCAAGTTAAAGAATCGAGAATTGGACAAACGCACCTATAATTATATAGGGATTAGGAATTCGCATATCCGCAATATCTGAGGTCTAGTTCGTGTTGGAATTCGATATCCCGGGTTATTTAAATTGCGGAACCGATAACCCGAACGAACCCTTCGCCGGAGATCACACGAACGTCGACTCATCCGCCGAAGTCCGGGCTTTGGAGACCACGCGCCCGAAGGCGCGCAATCCGCCCCCACCCGAACCCCCGCGAGCCGGGTTCACGCGATCGAACATCGCGTTCGATGGGGCTGCATCCGGCAGCCCCCAGCAGCAGGTCCGGCGACCTGCTGCCCGCCGTCGAGGAGCCCCCACCGTCGCGGTGGGGAGGTGACGGCACCAGCCCGTCACCGCCGGCGATCGCTCCCAGCGATCGCCCCCTCGGCCGAGGCCGAGGGTTCTCCTTCGCGCGCCGAACCCTAGGCGTGCGGTCCACGCGGTCCGGTGGCTTCGCCACCACCGCGTGGTCCCTCGTCTAATCCGGGTTCGATCCTTCGGATCTTGTTTTTCGATAATTGATCAATAAACTAGAATTAAATTGCGGAAATTTAATTCACCTTTCGATTCGTTGTGCGGAGAAACGAGATCTTATGATGACCTTGAGATCTTCCCACGTATTCCTTGCACTAGCCCGGACGTCGTGTGGGCGACGATCTACCGAACTCCATGGATCCTCCTCTCTACTTTCTCTCTCTAGAATTGTGATCTTCAAGTTATGAGAATAGAGAAGACCATGTAGTGCTTTTATAGGCTACGTAGGGGATCTTAAGGAGGTGGAATATTGGGCTTCCAATAATAGTGATTAAATTGAGCCCAAACCCAAATCTATTAATCCTTACTATTATTAATTATATGATTAACTCCACTATATAAATATAATTGCACTCCCAATATTCACCATATTATATCAAATAATATTTCTCCGGTAGTATTATTTATTCCGTGTATTTAAGATATAAATATCCATGAATAAAATTAATTTATTGCTAATTAATTTATTCATCTCTTATATCCGAGACTAGTACCATTCATCCTTAATTATTATGCGGAACAAATCCACCTGCAGGGTTTACATAATAATTCCTTATGAACTCATCTCGGGGATATTATCAACCCTTACGGGATACACTTTCCCGTCAAGTATTCACGGCATGTCATATATAAAATATAGTGACCCAACTTAACTGGTAATTAACCCAATAATTAAATCGGTTAATTCCTTTGGTAAATCAAAGTCACTTATATTAAATATACACACCCGCAATAGTATCGGGGATTAAGAATAAAATACACTGAGACTTAAATCGATTATCGCCGGCAATCCTAATCGATAAATCTCAAACGATCCGCTCAATACACCAAGTGTACAAGTGTGATAAAATAATCAAGATAGTTTATTTTCTCTCTCACACAACGACTATACCGATGGATTGGTCCGTGTCCATCTAGGTCGTGAGCAACTGTTCGATTAAATACGAGTAACCGATAGTATGATCTTCTGTGCGCCCATGCAACACCATACTAACTACAACGTATAAAATCCAGGACTATGATTTGCATATATTTAATTATAAATAATTAAATGCAAATAATTGTTTATTTAATTAAATAGATTAATGGCAATGGATCGTGAGTTTCCGTTACTTAAATCTAGACATTAAGTACACAACTCCAACAATCTCCCACTTGTACTAAGGTCTAGTCATTTCCTCCAAACTCCCGACTCCCATACTCATCACGTGCTTAAGTTGTACTTCCAAGAAGTACTATGTGAATGAGCACTCTAGGTTGCCGCTCTGAAGTTATCTTGGTGACTACAGCGTCGTCTCCCTCGACGATGACTCGTATCAGGTGGTACTTGCACTATGTGTTATCTTACACTTTATGGACTAGTGATTTCTTCCCATTTGCCATTGCACCGCTATTTACATAGCCTTTGGCAAATTAAGAATCACATCTATGTCCCAGAGATTATCCCGGAGTTATACCAAAACTTCCGCTGCCTCTGAGGCCGCTATTTGGTTACCCATGGCAGAGTCCGAAAAGCATCGTGCTTATCACTCTTCCATGTTAAAACTCCTTCTCCTTTAATAGTGAAACACATAGCCTGATATCGACTTACACTGGTCCTTATTCGATTAGAAATCTAAGAGAATGTAATCCAAAGGAAATGCTTGCTTGCTCCGTAATCCAGAACATAGTCTCCAGTACTTCGAAAGTACTTAAAATGTTCATTACAGCAGTCAAGTATTCCTCTCCAGGATTACCTTGATATCCTCCCACTATGCTAACCGCATAGCCGATATCAGGTTCTTGTTTTCAACATCGCATTTATTAAGCTTTCCACACTCAAAGTGTAGGAATCCGCTTTCATTGCTTCTATCTCCTTTTGTGTTCCAAAACACATATCCTTAGATAGATGCATTCCGTTTCTGAAAGGTAATGAACCTTTCTCGGAATCTTGCATGTTAAAATGAACCATAATCGTATAAGATATCTAGAGAAGTACAATGTTCTTTTCTTGAGATCCTAGATCTTAAGAACATGCTCTAACTTCTTCTTTATCTCATATATCGATTTTTCTAGACAACCATCATTTTATGTCTGACAACATCTTTACATTGTTGCCAATGATAAAATGTTTATCTACATAAAACCTCCGAGAAACACCACCTTGTTTCCATCACGTTTCCCATACACACGATTCGTCAATGCCTTTTGATGAATCCATCAAATGGACTATCTCATCAATGCGCAAGTTCCACGAATTCTAGCTTTGTTACAATCCATAAATGGATCAACTAAGCTTGTACTCTAAATGATCTCGCCTCTTAACAATAATCCTTATTGCTTTCCAAGAAGGCACATTTAGATCTAGTACCGCCTCTATGTAGATCTAGGGATCGATTTCACGTATACTAGGTCCAGAGTCCGAAGACTCACCTAGTTTTATGAATATCTCCGGTTGTTATACAACCTCCCACTACAACGGCGTTCCGGTGTATAAACAGTAATAACAGTAGGTGCAGTTAGTGGTGTACCGCTACTCGGTTCGGCTGGTTCTAAGTCTTAATCGTTTTCTCTCTTTTCAGAAGTATCATGTCATTTTGGGTTTGTGGTTCATCTAATAGTCTTCCTCTAAGAACCGGGCGTTAGATCTTATAACGTCCTTCTGGTTCATAGTCCTATCGAACACACATCTTTTGTTCTTCTAGGATATTCTACAACCACATTTGAATGTGCCGTTGTTACCAAGACATATCCATAGAACATAGGTAGTTCCGTTTAACTCGCACTTTTACTATTTCTATAAGAGTTCCATTTCTTATTTCCGACACACCAATCTTACAGAGGACTGTATGGTGTAGTCACTTGGGATCCAATCCCAAGCTCTGATCATAAATCAGAGTCAATCAATTCTAATACTTGTCCGGATCTTACATCTTATATCCATAAAGGATTGCTTAGTCGTATTAACTTCCAAATTAGATTCTTAGATCGGAAGGTCCACTCCTTCAACTTAATTGATCTTACAATCAATTTTCGACCTTTGAACTTCTTATTTGAATAAATATGACTTAGCATAAGATTCCACAAGTATAAATGATTTAATAAAGAAATCTCTTATTAGTAAAACGAGTTGTACAAAACGGTTCGTCGCATTGTGGTAGACTCAGGATTCATCATTTATATATTGCTAGCTAATGTACCAAAATAGATAATATCATTATTTCTTCTTATAACCATCAAATGATTAAAAGAAATAAAATATCCATTCATTAGAAATCCAGAACAAAGTTCTTTCTAATATGAAAGGTACATAAAAGCAATAACTCAAAATGAAATCCTATAAAGTGTCTTCTACTGCAACAGCTGCCTCCTTACAGCATTGCCCATCTAGACTACGATCTTTTCTTTTCTAAGTCGTCGGGTTTCCTGGAACCCTTGCATTTAGAATGCACATACCGCCAGTGGTTCCATATCTACACACCAGGTTCCGGTAGATAATACCACTGACTATGTTTTACGACTAAAGAAATTTCGTACCTTCTTTGAGAGGATAATTAGACTTCCAGTACCCAAACTGTTTGTATCGAGAACTCTTGCCTATTGGCTTTCTCGTCCCATCTAGTGGTCTAAGTAAATTAGCACCACTGGGTTTCTTTGCTTGCTTTTCCTTTCCCCCGATTTTACCCTTAGGTTCAAAACCTTCGGCATTGGCTACAAGAGCTTGCGATTTCCGTCTCAACTCGTCCAAAAAGTCAGTCATCTCAAAAACGTGTTTAAGCGTTTCTTCGAAGGACTGGCCTTTATGAGTATCCTCATCGCTTCTTGTCTAGCCGCCTATGTCAATAGGCTCGAGAGGACAAAGCTCACTGAGTACAACCTTGCACTCTTTAACAGTTTGGGTAATGTCTAGATCTCTATTCCAATCATTACATTTAGGGACCAATGAGTTTAAATCCTTACGTATCACATAAAGTGGGTTCAAAGCCATATCCTAATCTATGAGCACATATAACAACAAACAATCGATTTAATCTCCGATATTATCTCCCTCAAATAATATCATTAAACCACTAATCACATCTAAAATCCCATCAGGTAAGGCAAGCCACGTGGTGTGGACGTTTACCCACCCAAATGATTTAGCAATTAGATTTCCTTCGGTCATACATCACTTATAGCGTAACCTCGTGGGGAGGAATACTATAAGGCGTATCTAAGTGTAAACCATTACTCAGCACCAAAGTAAATCGCTTGGAATTGCTACATCACCGCAAGCCACGTGGTGTGGACGTTTACGACAACTTCACAACTCTTCACAATTTCTTACAACTGTCTACATCAATTAATCCAAAATCCGTCAGCATAGCAAGCCACGTGGTGTGGACGTTTACTACACTAAGAGATCTTTATAATTGACTCCCAGTTACTTGATCCATTCGATCTTGTAAATCAAGACGCGGAGAATCATAAGTGAAACTCGAAGTTTCTTACCAGTGATTCACCATGCGAACAACCCTATCTCTCATAAAATGAGGGAGCCGAGCAGACAATCGATCTAGTCATCAAATGACACGAAAGTCTCTAATTTGTGTCCTCGACATGACCAAGTGGCTTTGGCTCCATTCCACTCCCCGGGGTGAGAATGAGTCGACTTGAAATCAGTTTTGGAAAGACAAATTAGGCATTGTTTGATAAACTTAATCAATGTTTCTCGTAAGAGGAATTACAAGAATTCTCCTCCAATGACTTGTCTATACGAACTTCAAAAGTCCATAAAAGTCACCAAGAGAACAGCAATGGAGACCATGGATATGTTTCCATACCCTCTCTCACTTAGCTTTTTACAATAAAGGGATACGCTATCTAATGCATAATTAAATACACATAAGCATAATAACAAACATACATTTCATGCAAGTACGTTCACAAATAATCAAATAATTACTCAAGTAAAATTATTTCTCGACTATTCGTACCTTGATGAATTCCTGCATGCTTGTCTTGAGTCTTCATTCTACGTCTTGAATACTTTGCCGAGCGACGGAAAAATTCTTTTGATTCTCATATTTAATTTACTCCAATTAAATAAAATCAATTCCATTGATTTCCATATTTAATTCTATTTTAAATAAAATCCAAGATTTTTCAATCCAAAATAAATTTTGAATTAATCTAATGATTTTAAATAAAATACTTAAATTAAATAAAATCAATTCCATTAAAATCCATTGATTTCCATATTTAATTCTATTCTAAATAAAATCCAAGATTTTCCAATCCAAAATAAATTTTGAATTAATGTAATGATTTTAAATAAAATACTTAAATTAAATAAAATCAATTCCATTAAAATCCATCGATTTCCATATTTAATTCTATTCTAAATAAAATCCAAGATTTTCCAATCCAAAATAAATTTTGAATTAATCTAATGATTTTAAATAAAATACTTGAATTAAATAAAATCAATATTTTAATGATTTCTCAATCCTATTTAAATTAGATCTCAAGAATCCTAATCAAAATCGAATTTTGATTCTTCTCAAGACTTCTAATCCAAGTAGGTATAGGATATCTAGAGAAATTAGGATTTTCTTTCCTAATTTAACTCTCCATCTAATTCCATTATTTAATTCCATAATTAAGAAATCTAATCCAAATAGAATTTGAATTAATTCCAAAATTAAATTAAATAAAATTAGAAAGATTAAATTATTTCCGGAAAGATCGGATTTACCGGGACGAACCGAAACGAATTCCGGTCATCCCAATCGAACCAACATGCACATTCAGATTGACCCACGAGAATTAATTAGCCAATGCATGTCCAGCATGCATAAACCATGCAATGCATGGTTCAATTAATTCATGTGGTCGCACATTAGGCCATGCATCAAGAATGAATTAATTCATTCAGCAAGCCATTCAACATGCAATTCACCCACAACCATCAAAAAGTACACAGTGTCGTCTGTCAACAAAAAAAATGTCGGCTGACACCTTTTGCAAATTCCAGCAGCGGGCAAATAAAACCGATCGTCTTCTTCGGCGAGGGGCGCGGCACGTCATCTCCACTGATTATCTATGCCATCGACCCGCTGCGACTAAGCCTCACCGTACGATCAGCCCGCACGTCATCTCCGAGCATGCCATCGAGATCGCCGAGCATGCCGCTGACGCGATTGCCGAGCTTAGCCTCCGGCTGCCGGCGAACCACCGCCGTCACGCCATTGCCTTTCTCCAGCCCGCATGCCCAGCTGCTGCCGCACAGCCCGCTCGAAGCCCTAGGCGTACCAGCAGCTCGACTCCGCGTCCGTGTTGCCGTCAACGTGACTGCCGAGCATAGCCTCCGGCTGCCGGCGAACCACCACCACTGGTGGCACACGCCGGCAAGCCCAGCCATGCCCTTGCTTACGTACAGCAACACACGCAGCCCTTTCCCGAGCCCACGGTCGATTAACAAGGTTCGATATTCCGAAAACCCTCGATTTTAATATTTAATATTTCCGTCCAACACAATTCATACAAGAGAGAAAACAAGTACGTAGAACAAATATAGCACAATAATTTAACAAATTAAATTAATCTATGGCCATATATATCGAGAATCGATTATCGAAACAATTAACGAAAAAACGTAACCGTACGCTCTGATACCAATTGTTGGAATTCGATATCCCGGGTTATTTAAATTGCGGAACCGATAACCCGAACGAACCCTTCGCCGGAGATCACACGAACATCGACTCATCCGCCGAAGTCCGGGCTTTGGAGACCACGCGCCCGAAGGCGCGCAATCCGCCCCCACCCGAACCCCCGCGAGCCGGGTTCACGCGATCGAACATCGCGTTCGATGGGGCTGCATCCGGCAGCCCCCAGCAGCAGGTCCGGCGACCTGCTGCCCGCCGTCGAGGAGCCCCCACCGTCGCGGTGGGGAGGTGACGGCACCAGCCCGTCACCGCCGGCGATCGCTCCCAGCGATCGCCCCCTCGGCCGAGGCCGAGGGTTCTCCTTCGCGCGCCGAACCCTAGGCGTGCGGTCCACGCGGTCCGGTGGCTTCGCCACCACCGCGTGGTCCCTCGTCTAATCCGGGTTCGATCCTTCGGATCTTGTTTTTCGATAATTGATCAATAAACTAGAATTAAATTGCGGAAATTTAATTCACCTTTCGATTCGTTGTGCGGAGAAACGAGATCTTATGATGACCTTGAGATCTTCCCACGTATTCCTTGCACTAGCCCGGACGTCGTGTGGGCGACGATCTACCGAACTCCATGGATCCTCCTCTCTACTTTCTCTCTCTAGAATTGTGATCTTCAAGTTATGAGAATAGAGAAGACCATGTAGTGCTTTTATAGGCTACGTAGGGGATCTTAAGGAGGTGGAATATTGGGCTTCCAATAATAGTGATTAAATTGAGCCCAAGCCCAAATCTATTAATCCTTACTATTATTAATTATATGATTAACTCCACTATATAAATATAATTGCACTCCCAATATTCACCATATTATATCAAATAATATTTCTCCGGTAGTATTATTTATTCCGTGTATTTAAGATATAAATATCCATGAATAAAATTAATTTATTGCTAATTAATTTATTCATCTCTTATATCCGAGACTAGTACCATTCATCCTTAATTATTATGCGGAACAAATCCACCTGCAGGGTTTACATAATAATTCCTTATGAACTCATCTCGGGGATATTATCAACCCTTACGGGATACACTTTCCCGTCAAGTATTCACGGCATGTCATATATAAAATATAGTGACCCAACTTAACTGGTAATTAACCCAATAATTAAATCGGTTAATTCCTTTGGTAAATCAAAGTCACTTATATTAAATATACACACCCGCAATAGTATCGGGGATTAAGAATAAAATACACTGAGACTTAAATCGATTATCGCCGGCAATCCTAATCGATAAATCTCAAACGATCCGCTCAATAACCAAGTGTACAAGTGTGATAAAATAATCAAGATAGTTTATTTTCTCTCTCACACAACGACTATACCGATGGATTGGTCCGTGTCCATCTAGGTCGTGAGCAACTGTTCGATTAAATACGAGTAACCGATAGTATGATCTTCTGTGCGCCCATGCAACACCATACTAACTACAACGTATAAAATCCAGGACTATGATTTGCATATATTTAATTATAAATAATTAAATGCAAATAATTGTTTATTTAATTAAATAGATTAATGGCAATGGATCGTGAGTTTCCGTTACTTAAATCTAGACATTAAGTACACAACTCCAACAGTTCGATTACTATGATTAGTATAAATCGAACGCCCTCCCGTGGTCCTGCTCAATACACCAAGTGTACGAGTGTAACATTATAGTCAAGACCGACTATCTACCAGTCACACTACGACGTACCGATGGATTGTCCCTGTCCATCTAAGTCGTGAGCTACTGTTCGATAGTATACGAGTAACCGACAGTATGATCTTCCGCGTGTCTCCTCACGCCATACTGTCTACAACGTATACATCAAGGACTATTGCATTAAATGCAATCATGCTTGAATCATATCTTGAATTAAGGTATAGATAAGGAGTTCCGTATTTGCACTAAACTAGACATTTAGAATACAACTCCATCATCCATATCTACACACCAGAATTCTGGTAGATAATACCGCTGACTATGTTTTACGACTAAAGAAAAATTCGTACCTTTGAGAGGACAAGATATAGACCCCCAGTACTCAGACTGCTTTCCTTGGGGATATTTGCCAGAAGGCTTCTTTATTCCACCCTTTGGTCCAAGTCCTTTGAGACTACTGGATCCTCTAGTCTTCTTCTCCCTTTCCTTATGTATGCCCTAAGGTTCGAAACCTTTGGCCTTGGCTATAAGAGCTTGCGACTGTCTCAACTCGTCTAAAAGATCTAGCATCTCAAAAAACGTGTTCAAGCGTTTCCTCGAAGCAACTGTCCTTTATGAGTATCCTCATCGCCTCTTTTCTAGCCTTTACATCATGTCTAAACATCAACTTGAGTTTTAGCATGACATCATGATTAGCGGCTAATGCATGAGCACTATCCCACTTCTCAAAGTCAACTATTTCCTCATCAGTTGAGTTAATGGTAGGTCTAGGAGGACAAGTTTTGCTGAGTACATCTTTGTACTCCTTTACAGTCTGAGTAATGTCTAACTCTTTATTCCATCCAACACAGTATGGAACCAGTGCGTTGAATTCCTTAAGTATCAACGAAAGTGGATTCATAGCAATTCTCTAAGCCTATAAGCACATATAAACAAACAATTAATTTAATATCCGATATTATCTCCCTTGAATAATATTATTAAATTACTAATTACGTCTAAAATCCTATCAGGTAAGGCAAGCCACGTGGTGTGGACGTTTACCCACCCAAATGATTTAGCAATTAGATTTTCTTTGGTCATACATCGATTATAGCGTAACTTCGTGGGGAAGGATACTATAACGCGTATCTAAGTGTAAACCATTACTCAGTACTAAAGTAAATCGTTTGGAATTGCTTCATCACCGCAAGCCACGTGGTGTGGACGTTTACGAAAACTCCACAACTCTTCACAATTACTTATAACTGTCTACATCAATTAATCCAAAGTCCGTTAGTATAGCAAGCCACGTGGTGTGGACGTTTACTACACTAAGAGACTTTTATAATTGACTCCCAATTACAAGATCCATTCGATTTTGTAAATCAAGACGCGGGGAATCATAAGTGAAAGTCGAAGTTTCTAACCAGTGATTCACCATGCGAACAACCCTATCTCTCAAATGAGGGAGCTGAGAAAACAATCGATCCATCTATCAAAGAATGGTACGAAGGTCTCTAATTTGTGTCATCCACATGACCAAGTGGCTTTGGCTCCATTCCACTCCCCGGGGTGAGAATGAGTCGACTTGAAATCAGTTTCAGAAAGACAAATTAGGCATTGTTTGATAAACTTAATCAATGTTTCTCGTAAAAGGAATTACAAGAATTCTCCTCCAATGGCTTGTCTATATGAACTTCAAAAGTCCATAAAAGTCACCAAGAGAACAGCAATGGAGACCATGGCATTGTTTCCAATCCCTCTCCCACTTAGCTTTTTATAACAAAGGGATACGCTATCTAATGCATAATTAAATACACATAAGCATAATAACAAACATACAATTCATGCAAGTACGTACACAAATAATCAAATAATTGCTCAAGTAAAATTATTTCTCGACTATTCGTACCTTCATGAATTCCAGCACGCTTGTCTTGAGCCTTCATTCTACGTCTTGAATACTTTGCCGAGCGACGGAAAAATTCTTTGATTCTCATATTTAATTTTACTCCAATTAAATAAAATCAATTCCATTGATTTCCATATTTAATTCTATTTTAAATAAAATCCAAGATTTTCCAATTCAAAATAAATTTTGAATTAATCTATTGATTTTAAATAAAATACTTAAATTAAATAAAATCAATATTATTATAATCCATTGATTTCCATATTTAATTCTATTCTAAATAAAATCCAAGATTTTCCAATTCAAAATAAATTTTGAATTAATCTAATGATTTTAAATAAAATACTTAAATTAAATAAAATCAATATTATTAAAATCCATTGATTTCCATATTTAATTCTATTCTAAATAAAATCCAAGATTTTCCAATTCAAAATAAATTTTGAATTAATCTAATGATTTTAAATAAAATACTTAAATTAAATAAAATCAATATTTTAATAATTTCTCAATCCTATTTAGATTAGATCTCAAGAATCCTAATCAAAATCAAATTTTGATTCTTCTTAAGACTTCTAATCCAAGTAGGTATAGGATATCTAGAGAAACTAGGATTTTTTTCCTAATTTAACCTTCCATCTAATTCCATTATTTAATTCCATAATTAAGAAATATAATCCAAATAGAATTTGAACTAATTACAAAATTAAATTAAATAAAATTAGAAAGATTAAATTATTTCCGGAAAGATCGGATTTACCAGGACGAACCGAAAATAAATTCAGTCGACCCAATCGAACCATGCACATCATGCATGTGGATATGCATCTCGTAAGCAATCCATGCATTAAGAATGAATTTAATCATTCAGCCACATGCAGCATAGCCATTTCACATTGTCGGTCAACTTGAAAAACAATGTCGCCTGACATGCTTTGCTAATTACAGCAGCGGGCAAATTTCGATCGTCTTCTCCGGCGAGGGGTGCAGCGGCTTGGTCGATCTCCGGCACGTCCTCTGACTATCTATGCCATCGACCCGCTGCGACTAAGCCCCACCGTACGATCAGCCCGCACATCATCGCCGAGCATGCCATCGAGGCCGCCGACGCGATCGCCGAGCTTAGCCTCCGGCTGCCGGCGAACCACCGCCGTCACGCATCGCCTTGCTCCAGCCCGCATGCCCAGCTGCTGCCGCACAGCCCGCTCAAGCCCTAGGCGTACCAGCAGCCGCGATCCGTGCTCGACTCCGCGTCCGTGTTGCCGTCAACGTGACTGCCGAGCGTAGCCTCCGGCTGCCGGCGAACCACCACCACTGGTGGCTTACGCCGGCACGCCCAGCCGTGCCTCTGCTCACGTCGAGCAACACACGCAGCCCGTGCCTCTAGCCATCTTCCGGCAGCCCGCACCGAGCCCACGGTCGATCCGGTTCGATTTCCGAAAACCCTCGATTTTTAATATTTAATTTTTTTCGACAAACACGATTCATACAAGAGAGTAAACATAGACGTAGAACAATATATATAGCACAATAATTTAATAAAATTAAATTAATCTATGGCCATATACAACGATAATCGATTATCGAAACAATTAACGAAAAACGTAACCGTACGCTCTGATACCAATTGTTGGAAATCGATATCCCGGGGTTAACGGAATGGCGGAAACATAACCCCGATCAAAAACCCATCGCCGGAGTTCACGCGAGCATGACCACGCGAGCCGGGATACGACCGAACGCACAGCGGTGCCCGAAGGCACGCGCACGTCCAGCCGCACCCCTGCGGGTGCGGTGCTCGCGATCGCACGCGATTGCCTGAAGGCGATCGGCTAGGGCTGCATGGGCAGCCCCCGCGGCGAGTCCGGCGACTCGACGCCGCCTGGAGATCCCCACCGTCACGGTGGGGTGGGGTGCGGCACCAGCCGGCGCCCCCAGCGATCGATCTCACGATCGATCGCACGCCCCGCGGCCCAGCCGCGGGCTTCATCTCCGCGCGCCCCGAAACCCTAGGGCGGGCGATCGCCCGTGGTCCGGTGGCTTCGCCACCACCACGCGATCGTCCGTCTATTCCGGTTTCGAACCTTGGATCTTGTTTTTCGATAATTGATTCAATAAACTTGAATTAAATTTCGGAAATATTTAATTCACCTTTCGATTCGTTGTGCGGAGAAACGAGATCTTATGATGACCTTGAGATCTTCCCACGTATTCCTTGCACTAGCCCGGACGTCGTGTGGGCGACGATCTACCGAACTCCATGGATCTCCCTCTCTACTTTCTCTCTCTAGAATTGTGATCTTCAAGTTATGAGAATAGAGAAGACCATGTAGTGCTTTTATAGGCTACGTAGGGGATCTTAAGGAGGTGGAATATTGGGCTTCCAATATTAATGATTAAATTGAGCTCAAGCCCAAATCTATTAATCTCATTAATATTAATTAATTTATTTTCCACTATATAAATTAATTGCACTCCCAATATTAAACCATATTATATCAAATAATATTTCTCCGGTAGTATTATTTATTCCGTGTATTTAAGATTTAAATATCCATGAATAAAATTAATTTATTGCTAATTAATTTATTCATCTCTTATATCCGAGACTAGTACCGTTCAACCTTAATCATTATGCGGATTAAATCCACCTGCAGGGTTTACATAATAATTCCTTATTAACTCATCTCGGGGATATTATCAACCCTTACGGGATACACTTTCCCGTCAAGTATTCACGGCATGTCATATATAAAATATAGTGACCCAACTTAGCCGGTAATTAACCCAATAATTAAATCGGTTAATTCCTTTGGAAAATCAAAGTCTCTTATATTGAATATACACACCCGCAATAGTATCGGGGATTAAGAATAAAATACTCTGAGATTTAAATGAATTATCAACGGCAATCCTAATTGATAAATCTCAAGCGATCCGCCCAATACACCAAGTGTACAAGTGTGATAAAATAATTAAGATAAATTATTTTCTCTCACACACAACGACTATACCGATGGATCGATCCATGTCCATCTAGGTCGTGAGCAACTGTTCGATTAAATACGAGTAACCGATAGTATGATCTTCTGTGTGCCCATGCACACCATACTAACTACAACGTATAAAATCCAGGACTATGTTTTTGCATAATTAATTAACAATAATTAAATGCAAATAATTGTCTATTATTTAAATAGGTTAAATGCTATGACCGGGAGTTTACCGATACTTAAATCTAGACATTAACTACACAACTCCAACAGTCCCAACACCGAGGCTCGAGATTAGCCCACATACACTAAGTGCTACTCTCAAGGGGGAAAGGCCGGGTATCCTTGTTATTGGCGTAACCCATCGACTAGGAACTGAGTTTGACCAGTTGCGTTGCGTTAACAGAATTATCTCTCGGTTTCCACAAAACCGAATTCATACAACATGTGTAACTGTACAGGACTATATCTATGATTCAACATGGGGAGTAGATATAGCATATGCCTTAATTAATCATAATTAATAATCTTTCATAATTTCGAAATAAATTAATAATATTTATTAATTAAATAATAAATTAGGTTCGACCACAGCCACAGGTTGGCTTGCTGTCACCTACTCTATCAACCCCACCATGTTCAGTTCTGAAACAACAACAGCAAAATTATTATTATTTTCAATAACAAGTGCATTGCTTCTTTTAGGTTTCCTGCACTCGGAAGCTCGATGACCAGGTTTGTCACAGTTGTGACAATTTCCAGCAAACTTCTTTTTGAACTCTCCCTTTTTCGGAGCAAGCATCTGGTCAACCTTCATTTTGCCTTTGTATTTGTAGGTAGGCTTGGAGCTGGCCTCAACCACATTTGCCTTGGTTTCATGGCCATAGAGACGAGCATTCTTCTTGTTGTCCTCTTCAATGCGAAGACGAACGATCAACCCTTCCACGTTCATCTCCTTTCGTTTGTGCTTCAGATAGTTCTTGAAGTCTTGCCACCCGGGGGGAAGTTTCTCGATGAAAGCAGCCACTTGAAAAGTCTCGCTGATCACCATCCCCTCGGCATGAATGTCATGAATAATGACTTGAAACTCCTGCACCTGAGACATCACAGATTTAGTATCAACCATTTTATAATCAAGAAATTTCCCAACAATGAATTTTTTGGCACCGGCATCCTCGGTTTTGTATTTATTATCCAGAGTTTCCCACAACTCTTTAGCGGATTTGACTCCAATAGTCCAATGTACACATTGTACAAGTCATCTGCAAGACTATTCATTAAATAGTTCCTGCACAAGAAGTCGCAATGCTTCCATGCATCAAGCGCGCTGACAGCTTGCACGTCCGGATCTTCCGGTAGGCGAGGAGGATCTTCTTTCAAGAACCTCTCCAGATTCAATGTTGTCAAATAGAACAACATCTTCTGTTGCCAACGCTTGATGTTCAAGTTGTTGAACTTCTCCGGTTTATCGTGATGATTCACGACCGGAAAAGTCATCTGGTGTAGCGCACCACCACCAGGTCCCGAAGGAGGCACAATCAGAGATGGTCCAACATGACCAGTAGGTCCAGTAGGAGTAATAGGGATCGAGTCCTTCTAGACAGTGGAGTCAGTCACTTTCTCGATGATGATGGGAGAGTCAGAAGCAGCCATCTCGTAGAGATTTTGTTTTAAGACTTTAGGGATCAATTTTTAGAGAGATGGCAAAGGACAGAAAAAGACGAGGCTTGTGTTAGACACAAACTCCTTAAAACAAAATTCGACCTCTACCGATCGTTTGTTTCCCAGGATACAACGTCTCAAGCAACTACGTTGCACGTCGAACCGAGAGTTGCCTGAAAGTTTCACCGGAGGGCCAAGGAAATAAGAAGAAAAGGAGAAGGAAGTAGCAGATTGCTAGAGTGGTTATGCTGTACAATTTCACAAATACGAGCTCGTATTTATAGGCTGAACAAGGGACTTTGATCGATTCATGCAATGAACCTGGACAATCAACACGTAACGGCCATGCAATAATGTCTCAGCATTAAGGCCACCTTAATTGTCATTTTGAATTTCAAATTATATAATCAATAAAATGATTTTATTTTATTTACTTAATAAATAAATAAAATCAGTCAACTTAACCGTTACAAAGTTAAGAATCGAAAAGAAAAATTGCTAAACGTGGCTCGCTCGACTGCCCCCAAATCGAACCGACATTCGTGTTGGAAATCGACTACCCGGGACGTGTCCGTTCAACCACTCGAACATCCGGACACGCCCAGTTGACCTCCAGCATCACTACTTCCATCACGACGAAGCCCCAGACCCGAAACACGCCCAGCCATCATGCCCGAGGCACAACCGCGCGTTTCTGAGGGCTTCTGCCCTGTCTGTCGCCCGACAGCTCAAGGCTGTCGCCCGACAGGGCAGTGTCGGCCGACAAGAATAGTTGTCGGCCGACAGCGTCGCGATTCCAGAATCGCGATGATGCTGTTCGGGCTGTTCCGGCGCGATTTTCTCGATCTGACTGCTGTTCCGGCGATCAGAGACCTCCCAGCAGTCCGAGAATAATTATTCCAAGCCACGAAACATGATCGGAGGTTCGTTGTATAATTACGTACGAGATTGAATAGAAACGATGCGGAAAAAGAGTTTCGATTCCATACCTTTGTTGCGTGATTCGGAGAAGCCGAATTGACAGAGACCTCGAGTCTTCTAGCGTGTATCCTAGCCCTCGATTCCGGCCGTTGTGTGGGCAACGATCCGCCGGAATTCTTCTCTTCTTCTTCTCTCTCAAACTCAGCGTAAGAATATAAGTTTCTGTCTCAAAAATATAATTGCGCTAGCTTTTTTTATTTCTACACAAAAATTATTGCGCTATTCTTTTTATTTCTACAAGAAAAATTATTGCGTTAACAATTAATTTTTCTCCGCAAAAAATAAAATAATGTAGGTTTAGAGAACGAGGATTTAAATAGGCATCATAGTCAATTAATTAATTAGGCTTAAATTGCAATTTAATTAACTTGGTGTCCCAAAAGAAAACCTTAATTAAATTCCACAATTTTAATTATAATTAATTCCACTATAAAATTATAATTGATTTCCCAATTAATTAATTCAAATTATTCCGTCAATAATTTTCCCGCCGTATTACATATGTGACATTTCCCCGTGTTTAGGATATCGCATGTCCACGAATTAATTTTAATTACTAATAATTAAATTAATTCATTTCTTATTATCCGAGACTAGTACCACTCATCCTTATTATCATGCGGAGTAAATCTATTTGCAGGGTTTACATGATAAACTTTATGAGCTCATCTCGGGGACATCATCAACCCAATAAATGGGACACGGTTTCCTGTCAATAATCTATAGCATGTCGTGTGTACAATACCAATTCCCAATCTACCGAGAATATTGACTAGTCAATTAGTCTCACTCATTGGCACATCAAAGAACCGAGCATTGGACATACGCACCTATAATTATATAGTGATTAAGAACTCACATATCCGTAGTATCTGAGGTCTAGTTCGATTACTCCGATTAGTATAAATCGAACGCCCTCCCGTGCTCCTACTCAATACACCAAGTGTACGAGTGTAACATGATAGTCAAGACCGACTATCTACCAGTCACACTACGTGAGCTACTGTTCGATAGTATACGAGTAACCGATAGTATGATCTTCCGCGTGTCTCCTCACGCCATAATATCTATTACGTATACATCAAGGACTATCTCATCCTTATTATCATGCGGAGTAAATCCATTTGCAGGGTTTACATGATAAACTTTATGAGCTCATCTCGGGGACATCATCAACCCAATAAATGGGACACGGTTTCCTGTCAATAATCTATAGCATGTCGTGTGTACAATACCAATTCCCAATCTACCGAGAATATTGACTAGTCAATTAGTCTCACTCATTGGCACATCAAAGAACCGAGCATTGGACATACGCACCTATAATTATATAGTGATTAAGAACTCACATATCCGTAGTATCTGAGGTCTAGTTCGATTACTCCGATTAGTATAAATCGAACGCCCTCCCGTGCTCCTACTCAATACACCAAGTGTACGAGTGTAACATGATAGTCAAGACCGACTATCTACCAGTCACACTACGTGAGCTACTGTTCGATAGTATACGAGTAACCGATAGTATGATCTTCCGCGTGTCTCCTCACGCCATAATATCTATTACGTATACATCAAGGACTATTGCAATAAATGCAATCATGCTTGAATCATATATAGAATCAAGGACTATTGCAATAAATGCAATCATGCTTGAATCATATATAGAATTAAGGTATAGATAAGGAGTTCCGTATTTGCACTAAACTAGACATTTAGAATACAACTCCATCAATTCGTGTACGCAGGTCGCGCTCGCACACAAGTCCGGAGGTTCGTAGGCTATTTCGGACTTGATTTGCACCCCCCTGCGCGCACGTAGGAGGCGAAGCAATACTATAGCAAGTCATTTATAAGTCACTAAAGTGCAAGCACTATATATGCCCACTTGTTTTTGCATATTTTTCCAATGTGGAATAACACCCCACTTTGTTAATTTTCTTTTCTTTTTCCCAATATTTTTTATTATATTCAACAATTAATTTCTCATTCATTTCAACTCCGATTCGAGTAAATGAAATATCGATTCGAAGCTCTTTACGAGCTCTATCTTTTCCAACAGGTAGTACCCTTGGGTAGCCAAGAAACAACCCTGTCTTAGATCCACCAAAATAAAATAGTCAACCCAATAACACAGCCAACACTTTTTATTCTAGAACAAATTCATAATATTTGAATAAAAAATTACACAACCAACACGTTTTATTATAGAACAAATTCATAATATTTGAATAAAAAATTGGTCCCTCAATTAGGTAAGATTCGATCCATGAAAAATATGTCCCAACATAGCCAACGCATTTTTTTTTAGAACAAACTCATAATATTTGAATAAAAATTTGGTCCCGTAAGATTTGATCCATGAAAATTTGTCTCAACATAGTCAATACGTTTTATTGCAGAAAAGACTCATTTTATTTGAATAAAATTTTTATCCCATTTCAGGGTTCGAACATAGTCAACACGTTTTATTGTATAACACACTCATAATATTTGAATAAAAATTTGTCTCATTTCAGGTTCAAACTTCATCCCCACCCGATCGGAGGTCCCTCGATCTTGTAGGATGTAAATTGAGGGATGTGCCCGAGTAGCAGACACATGTGCAAGAGAGCCAACATGTCTCACCCACTCCAGGACAAATCTTCATCTTCATAATATTTCAATAAAAATTTGTGCCACCCGAGGTTCGAACCCTAGATCGCCGAGGAATATCTCACTCACATCATTACAAGCTTTACCACTCAGCTATGCCCCGAGAACAGTAAAATAAAAGTAAAAACAAAGCTCTACCACTTCACCACATTGACTATAACTCTCATTATTACTAATAGATAAACACCAATGAACCGACGTAATGGACTTCTCTTACCATCAATTATTTGACCAAAAGAAATAACACAAGTGATTTCCTCACTTCAAAAACACAGTCCAAAGATTGAAAAAAATGTCCCCCGTAGTCCCGATGGATTATCTTTCATCTCTGTTGATCCTATTCTCCATCGCCTGGATTCTCACCATCCTCCTAACACCAAGCAAATCCTCGAGGCTGCCTCCCGGCCCGTTCCGCCTCCCGATCATCGGCAACATCCTCGCCCTCGGCCCGAAACCCCACCAGTCCCTCGCCAACCTCTCCATAAAGTACGGCCCGGTCATGTCACTAAAACTCGGCAGCATCATAGCCGTAGTCATATCGTCCCCCGAAGCCGCCCGAGCCGTGCTCTCGAAGCACGACTCGTCCTTCTCGAGCCGGAAGGTTCCGGCCTCCATCCGAGCCGTGCATCACGACGAGTTCTCCGTGGCGTGGCTCCCGGTCGGCGGGCAGTGGCGGAAGCTCCGGAAGATCTGCCGGGAGCAGATGTTCTCGGCGGCCCGGCTCGACGCGAGCCGGGCCCTGCGAGTGGAGAAGCTGGACGGGCTCCGGGCCCACGTGGCGGCCCGCCGGGATTCGGGCCGGGTCGTGGATGTAGGGGAGGCCGCGTTCGGGACGTCGCTGAATCTGATGTCGGCGACGCTTTTCTCGATGGAGTTCGCGGGGTTCGAGGAGGGTTCGTCGCAGGAGATGAAGGAGGTGGTGTGGGGGGTGATGAGGTGCGTGGGGAGCCCGAATCTCGCGGATTATTTTCCGGTGCTGGGGCGGGTCGACCCGGGGGGGATCCAGAAGGAGACGAGGTATTATTTCGGGAGGCTGTTTGAGATTTTCGACGGGATTGTTGATGAGAGGTTGAAGTCGAGAGAGGAGGGCCGGAGTCGGAGAGATGATTTGGTTGAGGCGCTGCTTGATCTTCACGGGAGGGATGAGCTGAGCAGAGATGATATTAAGCATCTTCTACTGGTCAGATCGACTTTCTTTGTTTTGAAAATACCAACATAGTCCTCATTTTTTTTTTTACCCTAAAAAAAATTAATTTAAAATATAATTTTTTTATTTTTTATTTTTATTTTTAATGTTACTTTAAATTCAGTTTAGCTCGATCAATTGTTCAAAATTTGAAAAAAAAATGACAAAATAAAAAAAATTAGAATGAATAATTTTAAAGAAACAATTTAGTTCATGTTCTTAAAATTTTATTTTATATTATTTAAAAATTATTGTAATTATTATAAAATGGAGTAATAATGTTCAATTATGCCCATTCAATTCCGTTCAAATTTAGCCGGATTCTTAATTTAAAAGAATCCAGATTAATTTTACTTTTTCTATTTACAAAAATAGTTTTACCTCTTATTATTTAATCAACAAATCAAATTTAATAATTTTCTTAGCTTTTTTGTCCTAAAAAGTATTTTATGAAAAGTACAATTTTTTACATTTTGACCACAAATCAGTAAGACACGTAATTCAAATATGGCGACTCGAAAGTTTTAGGTGATGATTATATGAATCATGATTTCTTGTTTTTTCAATTCATAGATTTTTATCCTTTGTTCAAAATTAATAATTAATCGATCACCATCCAAAAGATCAATATGGCGCAAAAATTCAAACAACTATATTAAGTCACATAATTGATCGAGCTGATCGATTCTCTTGACTTCTTAGATCAATATGGCGCTAAAATTCAAACAACTATATATTTAATTAATTAAGTCACATTAATTAATATTGATCGAGCCGATCGATTCTCTTGACTTATTCTGTAGGATTTATTCACCGCTGGGACCGACACAACATCCAGCACCGTGGAATGGGCGATGGCGGAACTACTACGAAGCCCGGATAAACTATCGAAACTCAGAAAAGAAATCAACGACCTAACCTTCAATAAAACCGACAAACAAATCCAAGAATCGGACATCCAACTTCTCCCGTACTTACAAGCCGTAGTGAAAGAGACGTTCAGGCTTCATCCGGCCGCCCCTTTCCTCGTACCTCACAAGGCCGATGCCGACGTCGAGATCAACGGCTATATTGTTCCCAAGGAGGCACAGATCCTAGTCAATGTGTGGACGAGCGGACGAGATTCATCCGTGTGGCCGGAGGCGGATAAGTTCTTGCCGGAGAGATTCTTGAGGGATATTGGTGAGAATGAAGGCCGTGGGATCGACTTCAGAGGTCAAGATTTTGAGTTGATTCCGTTTGGGGCCGGTCGAAGGATCTGTCCGGGGTTGCCGCTAGCGCATAGGATGGTGCATCTCATGCTGGCTACACTGGTGGGGAACTTCGGGTGGAGAGTCGAGGAAGGGGCAAAACCGGAAGGGATTGATATGGATGAGAAGTTTGGTCTTACTCTACAAAAGGCAGTACCTCTAAGGGCTGTTCCCCTGTGGTTGTAAGGTTGTGAATTGAAATGCTCAGATATTTTAATGTTCTATTGTGATGTAATTTGTTGCATGCATGAATAAAGGTCTTCGTTGTATACCATACACATAAGGTCTTCGTTGTATATCATCCAACATTTAGAATTTTTGATTTTTAAATAAATAAATTATTCAAAAAATGTAATATCTTCCATCACATATAATAAAAATATACAATCATTTTATGTACAATACTTTAAACATTAGCTGAAATATTAATTCATACGCTATATTTTTATGTATAAAATCATTATTATTGTAGATGTTAGTTTTGTCGACAACATGTGGTTGTTGTTTGTTTGTGTTCTCACGTATTGAAGTGAATGAATGCAAGGCTAGCATGGTGATAAAGAGTGAGTGAAGTCAAGTGTCAAGTATCAGCATCAGCGCCATCTGGCGCTAGCGCCAACTTCACCTAGTCCGGCATCATCACCACCTGGCGCTAGCGCCAACCTCACCTGGTCCAGCATCATCACCATCTGGCGCTAGCGCCACCCTTACCTGTTCCAGCACAAGAGCAAGTCGGCGCATGCGCCAACTGGCGCACGCCGTGGTACTGCCACTGATCATCATCTCATGCTGAGAGTGTAACGTCCTATCATCAACGTCAAGTGCAAGTGATACCTATCCACGTTCTAAGTGATCAAGTGTTGATGATGAGTGAATGTTGTTTACTACTTCAACCATATCGACGACCGTGAAGACGATGAAGTACTGAAGCCTCAACGACGAGTGTTCATCACGATGAAGCTGAAGATGAAGTATTGAGATCGACGGAGTCAAGATAATGTTGAAGTCTGAAGTTAATGGATTCGAAGATTCAAGAATCGAAGATTCAAGATTCCAAGATTCAAGAATCGAAAATTCAAAAAATGAGGTCATCCATGGAAGTGTGATGTCAGCCAAGCATGTGGCCAATCAGAATGCTCCATTTTCTTGCTCCACATGTGCGACTCACCTATATAAACTCATGGAAGCTGAAGACTTCAGTTGAGGATTTGGAGAGAACGAAATCTGATATCCGAGTATCAACGTTCGTAGTTTACGACATTCTGCCTTAAGAGTTTTGGTAGTTGTTTTGTCCTGTGCACCGATAGTAGAGTTATGCGATTTAGCTCTAGGTGATATAGTACTAGATCATTAGTTCGTTGGAGTGCTACGTCACTTGGGATACGACTCTTGATCATTCCGTCTACCTTTCTCCACAAGTGTAATAGTTAATTTTGTTTATCAATGAAATGAAACTATTACATAACTTTGTATTCAGTATGTTACTTTACATTTGCTGAGTTCGAACTTATACACACAACACGTTACGAGCGACATCCGGAGCAAGCAAGAGTTGAGTGTGAGCGAACTAAGTTGCTGAAGTATCAGTGTTTAAGACCGACTTCACGAAAAGTTGGTATCCTACGTCGAAGACGTAATTTCAATTATAAAATCAAAACTTTAATAATTTATAGATGAAATATGCATTTATATGTATTATTCATATAAATTTGATTGTCTAAAATTATCATTATATAAAATTACAACTTTCATGTCTTTTATAATTGAAATATTCATTTATATAATTTTCACGTATAAATGAAATTGTTTAAATTCATCATTATATAAAGTTAAAATATTAATAACTTATAACTGAAATATTCATTTATAAAAATTCAACTGTTTATCTTCATTACATAAATTAAAAACTTTAATTAAATATAATCAAAATCTTAATCATACATGTTAAAATAATCCTTCATTCACAATCGTGTGATTAAAAAATATTTAGATATTTTGATTTTCTTAATTATCAAACTTTTTATTGCAAAATTGCAAGGTTGATTTTATGATTTGTATAATCAGTCTCTGTTCTTTTGGACTGAAACTAGTTGAACTCAACTGAATGAATTTGAAATTAACTGAATTGATTTTATTATAATAATAATAATTATTATTATTATTATAAGTTATTAAATATTTTTCTAATAAAGAAACGGAAGAGAGAGCAAGAGAGAAAAAATAAGAAAAATACATTAGATTAAAAATTAACTTTATATAATTAATAATTATGTAGGAATGTACATATAATTTGCAAATAAATAGTCTGAAAATTAAAGTTTGTAATGACTAATGAGTGATACTACATGCACATTAAACGGCCTGATGTGACATTGTCTTTTTCAAAATTTTATTTTATTTAATTAAAAACAAAAATATTAATTAAAATTTGTTTTTATGAAACGTAAATATTTTTATATATTTGAAATCTATAAAATGTGCACGTAATATGTATAAACATCACTTTTAAATATCAATTAAGTGCGTTTCTACTTACCAGTACATCCAATTAAATTCGTACCAATTTCAAAAAATAATTCGTTTTCAGTTTTTGAAAATTGCGTAAACAAATACTATAAACATCACTTTTAAATATCAATTAAGTGCGTTTCTACTTACCAGTACATCCAATTAAATTCGTACCAATTTCAAAAAATAATTCGTTTTTAGTTTTTGAAAATTGCGTAAACAAATACGAGACTTTCTAAAGTATAAAATTTGATAGAAAATCATAAATATATTGAAGAAATTTCTTAACGTAAACAAATCATACTATAAAATATTGACAAACTTTTAAGCCGTTAACATTTTCATATATATTATTTTTAGTATATATTTATTTTAACAAATCATACTATAAAATATTGACAAACTTTTAAGCGGTTAACATTTTCATATATATTATTTTTAGTATATATTTATTTTAATTTTTTTATTGTAATTGTTTATATTTATAAAATTGCGATAGAAAATAATAAAAATATTTAAGAAATTCTTTAACGTAAACAAATCATACTATAAAATATTTATTATACTTAAAAATATTTAATAAACAATTAAAATACTAAAAGATTTTAGTGCGTTATAAACAATTAAAACGTTTTGTAATTTGGAACAAATTTAATTGCGTGTGTACGAGTAAATAGAAACGCATGAGTTAATTGATATTTAAAATTGTTTCTTATATTACGTGTACATTTCAAATATGTAAAAAAAAATTCGTTTCGTAAAAAGGAATTTTAATTAATATTTTTGAAAAAAGTTATTTTAATTAAATAATAATAAAAAATAAAAAATAAATGAAAAATGCGATGTCAAATCCGGACCGTTGTTTAGTATGCATATAGCATCCGTTGTTTGTATGGACTACTCCTTAATAGGGGTGTTCATAAAATGGCCCGGACCAGAAACCGGACCGGAACCGGACCGGTTGGTCCGGTTCGGTCTGGACCGGTAAAATTCCGGACCGGTTTCCGGTTCGAGTAAAAGTGAGATTCCGGTTTCCGGTCCGGTTAAAAACCGGTAAAATTCGGTCCGGACCGGATTAGACCGGATTTAATTTATTAATATATAAATTTTTATATTTGATAAAAATAAATAAATAACTTGATAAATTATTTATATTTTTAATATAAAATTGTTTTACTTATTAAATATAATTTTTGTATTAACTAAAATTTCCACTATATATTAAATTATTAATACTTAATATAACAAAATAATCTATAAATAATTAAACAAAAATATATTTTTTAATTTTTAAAATATTTTTATTATTTAAAAATGATATTTTATTTTTATTGAATAAAATTTAAAATTTATAAATATAAGTATTAAATTTAATTATTATTTTATATTTAATTTATTAAAATTTTAAATTATTCCGGTTTTATCCGGTCTAAAACCGGACCGGACCCGAATTTACCGGTCCGGTTCGGTCCGGACCGGTATTATTCCGGTCCGGTTTCCGGGTCATTCTTTTTCACGATTCCGGTTCCGGTCCAATCCGGTTCCAGTCCGGTTCGGTCCGGTTTTGGACCGATGAACACCCCTACTCCTTAGAGCATCTCCAATGGTGAGGTAGAAGTCTACGTGTACTTCTACCTCTCACCCAAAAATGCAGTAGAAGCCATTGGAGATGCGATGACGTGTTAAGGTTAGGAGTTCCTAAAACATTTGGGGTAGAAGAACTTCTACCCGGGTAGAGGTAAATTATATTATTATTTTATTATTATTATTTATTATTATTAATTTATTATTATTATTTAATATTATTAATTAACAAAATTAATACTTCTATTTTAATTTTTAAAGTAACGGATTATTATCTATTTTATATAAAAATTAATACAAAATAAAAAATTTCAGTTAAATTTTTAGCATTAAAAATTATTTATATAAAAATTAATTAAAAATAAGAATTTTAAATATATAAAAATTATTGAAATAGATTAAATTTTAACTTATTTTGTATTTTAACTAATTATTCCATTTTATATAAAAATTAATTAAAAATAAAATTTTTTGAAATAGTTAAATTTTTTACGTTAGAAATTATTTTTTATTTTTTATAAAATTTAATTGAAAATGAAAATTTTAAAATAGTTAAAATTTTAAAATCAGTATATACTTGATTATTTCTATAAATATTAAATAAAAAAATAAAAAAATAAGTTAGTAGTGGGAATTTTGTAGGTAGAATTATTGGACGGGGTAGAAGTTTTTTTAGATAAAAATAGAAAAAGTATTAGTTGGCGCATATGTGGCCTACTCCTCACCCAAAAGTTGAAACAACCACTGGAGATGCTCTTAACCAGGGAATACAAGCACGTCACATTCACTTGCTATTTTCATTTCCCAATAATTTAAGGACCAAATTTGGCGAAATATCACAGCTACTCCCTTTATTATACTCACCGATACATACAACCACCACCGCGCTCTCAATTTTCGATAATTATCGTCTCTCTCTTTAAAAAAATAAATAAATAAACCCCACTCCTTTTCAACCAGAAATTCCTATCTAAGCCCTTTGCAAAAATTGCAAGTTTTTTGTTAAAGGAACTCGGAATAACTGTGCGTTTATCGCAGTTCCAGCAGTGTTAATGTCTAATTTTGAAAGTATTAAGTATTAGCTTCAGTTGGTGAAACTCTGTAGCGGGCCCACATTTCGTAAAGTAAGATGGGGTTGATATCGGGGATGGTGATGGGGATGTTGACCGGGATCGCGATAATGGCCGGATGGAACTACATGATGCGGTACCGGAGCAGCAAACGCGTGGCTAAGGTTTTTTCACCGACTTCATTTTATTTTTTTTGTTTTTTTTCGTTTCATGGTTATTTGGTTTTCTTCGTGTTGTTGTTCGACTTCGCTGCTGTGTTTTGGGGACAGTTATCTTTGTGAAATTGGAAACGAATGGTACTAGTTTGACTTGATAATTTGTTCCAGATTAAGCTTTTTTATTTAATTATTTTTCGCTGTAAATTAGAGTATTTAAATTTGAAGTATCTGTTTTGGTTGTTTTCTGATCTACTATTATATTTCGGGATTGTGGGGGTTTCGATCTTTTGCGTCTTAGTGATGTTTTGTTTGTGTGGGCAGGCAGTTGACATTAAACTACTAAGCTCGCTGAACAAGGAGGATATGAAGAAAATCTGTGGGGAAAATTGTCCGGAGTGGATATCGTTTCCTGTTTTTGAGCAGGTTTTACTATTTGGTTTATAGTTTTCCTTTTGTTTCTTATACATGATGTTACACATAAATATACGCACATCTCTCTTTACGTTTTCTTAATAGAGAAATATACCGCAGCGGTTATCGTAGAGCCTTGTTAATTGTTACTAGTAACTTGCGAATATAGATGTTCTATGTTTAGTTTTGATGTGCATGTATACATCAACATGGTCTTTAGTAGATTTAGAATATAGGGTATTCTGTTATGATTCCCGATTACATTTGTCTGAGACTTTGATTTGTTGAGTATGAATCAGATTCTTCTAAGGCATTGGGCTTGATTCAATTCGGCTGACGATCTGTGCCTAATAAAAAACTGAATGGTTCTTTAGGCCATTGGTTAAGAGCTCAGCAAGTAGTTTTAACTTTTTCATGGTTTCCGACTTCTGAGAATGTGTTATTTATGTGTTTTCCCATATATAAAGATATCCATGTTTGATCTAGCGTGGATACAGATTACTGACTCAAGTCAGTTATAAGATTAGACTTTAAGTTATCCGATTTTGATTTAAGAACTAGCAACTGATTGAAAGTAAGAGACATGCTGTTAATTTTGAACAGTCAGAGGATGCATCATGCTATGTATTTTCTTGATTTTCAGTTGAGTGCTATATTCTTCCCTGTGCATGAAAACTGCAATAACAATTTTTAGAGAATGTCCTAGTTTTCACCTCTTACAATCTTAGAATCAATATGCTCCAGTCATAAAAGCAAATGAATGTGAACATTTGTCATTTTTTATTTCCTCTGTGGACATGGGTGAATTTGGCCTTGTCACTCATCATGTGTTTTCTGCTTACTATTTCAGGTGAAATGGCTGAACAAACAGTTGGGAAAATTGTGGCCATTTGTTGCAGATGTAAGCCTCTCTTTTTGTTTAAACTTGATTTTCTTATATGAGGTCCCTCCTGGAATTGTCAGAAATGGGGTAGTTTTTAGCCTGTTTTTGGTTCTCATGGAACACTTCTGGTATGAAAGTGAAGAAACTATAAAACTTCTGGAAATTGATTCTTATTGCTCTTCTTGACATAAGTATCTGTGATATTAGTAACTGTGTTAGATTTATGCATTTTATATCTTATTTATTCCTTATTATTATTCCCTTGAACAGAACTTCAGATTCAGATCCAGCCACATTTTACATCGGTTCTTCCATAATATAAACTGCTAAACGAAAATTTATCAATTTAATAATATTGAAAGACATACTTTGGAGACTTATTTACCCCAAATGACCTAAAGAAGTTCTGTATCCTAGTGTAATAGATGAAATTGTTTTTAATTGAAACTGAATATATTGACATTCTGAATGGGTTGCAAAAACGGTCTAGGCGGCACATATAACTTTTTTAATATTTGTATATGTTAATTATATTATGATCTCCAGTTCTTTCTTCAGCAATTCTCTGTTCTTTTGTTTCCCTTTCGAAATATCGCATACTGAAATATTTGTTGATATTGAAGGCTTGTTTTCACTTTAGAAGCATAGTCTGATATTTATGTTACTGCCTACTGGTGAACAGAGGTCAAGGCTAAATTTCTCGTGTTTCTTTTCAGGCAGCAGAAGCTGTCATAAAAGAATCAGTTGAGCCATTATTGGAAGAATATCGTCCTCCAGGGATTACATCATTGAAATTCAGCAAATTGTCTCTTGGAACCGTGGCTCCTAAAATTGAAGGTTGAGACATGTTGACAACTTATTACTAGTATATTTACTTCATTGCTTGTATATTTTTCATTCAACCTAATACTTTCATCTTCTTGAATAAAACTGTCTTACCTTGGATTTCTTATTACATCTGATTGTTTGAGGTGTTTTTCATGGATGGTCCTTTTTGAAATTCTGTTTTATTAAATTCTGTTAATGTGTTTTCCTCGATCATTATATTCCATATTTGTTGGTTCGACATTTGTTGACCTCCCACTTTATATCAGGAATATATTATTTTTATTGTCTTCTGCCTCATGACATGCTTAATTACTTTTCATGAAGGGATTCGAGTTCAGAGTCTTAAAGAAGGTCAAATCACGATGGACATTGACCTCCGATGGGGTGGTGATCCAAGCATTATCCTAGCGGTTGAGGCTGCTCTTGTTGCTTCTATACCCATTCAGGTTGGAAATTCCGATATGCTCGGATTGTTTGGGTGTTTGTGTATCCATGAAAGGGTTGGGTGGGGATAAAAAGACCAAAACAAAAGAAAAAGGTTTTGATGGTATAAAATTATTTGGTTGCATTATTATTATTTTTAGTTATCCTTAATTCATTTAAAACTGTTGTGGATTGAAATGGAAATTTTACCTTTCTGTTATTGCTGCAGTTGAAGGATCTTAAAGTGTTTACAGTAGTTCGTGCCATTTTCCAACTTACAGATGAAATACCTTGCATCTCTGCAGTAGTTGTTGCTCTTCTTGCTGAGGTACATCATTGGGCGTACCTATTAGTTTTTCTTTAAGTAGACTTGGACACTCGGTTCAAAATCAACCAAGCTTCTGAGTGGGTATTGACTATAACTATTTTTCTTATTTAATAGGGGCCCATTCATAAGTAACTCTTGTATGTTTTTTTCATTAAAAAATCCATATTTAGCGAGGTCTTTTCTCCAAAGAATCACTTCTGGTTGCATTGGCACTTATATATGCTGAAAAAAAAAAAATGTAGATCAAATTCTTTGATGTTTACCTTTCTACTGTGTTATTACTATTTTTGGTATTCTTCTTCTTCATGGTGTTTTCTTTATTTTGGTCTGAATTTTTGTCATTAGCCAAAACCACGAATTGATTATACTCTGAAGGCTGTTGGTGGAAGTTTAACAGCTATTCCTGGGCTTTCCGATATGATTGATGTGAGTTCTGCTATTTCTCGCTCCTGGGTGAATGTTTTGTATTTTTATTTTTGCTGACTAGTTATTATTTCATTAAGGACACTGTGAATACTATTGTCACGGATATGCTGCAATGGCCCCACCGGATTGTTGTGCCAATCGGTGGTATTCCTGTGGACACCAGGTGAATCCATCGTACATCTTATTTTTTTATGGCTTAACTGTCCTCTTATTTAGGTTATGGCTGTTTTATCCCACATCTTCACAGTGACTTGGAACTTAAGCCAGTAGGAATGCTCAGTGTAACCGTCGTACAAGCAAACGACTTGAAAAACATGGAACTGATCGGAAAATCCGATCCCTACATTGTTTTAAATATAAGGCCTCTGTTTAAAGTCAAGACGAAGGTCATAGACAACAACTTGCACCCTGTTTGGAATGAGAAGTTTGAGTTAATTGCAGAAGACAAGGAGACACAAGCACTTGTTATTGAGGTTTCCTTTCTCTCTCTCTCTCTACTTTGTGGTTTTTTCTCCACATTACTTGTGTATTTTTTTCTTATGTGTATTGGAAATAGGTATTCGATCAAGACATTGGACAGGACAAGCGATTAGGCATTACAAAGTTACCTCTGATTGAGTTGGAAGCTGGAAAGTCAAAAGAGTTAAAACTTAGGCTGTTCCCATCCCTCGACATGCTTAAGATTAAAGATAAAAAGGACAGAGGGACTGTAACTCTTAAGGTACATTTGAAGATTATGTTTGCACATTTTATTGGACTTCTTTTGTCTCAGAGATATATGCACTGAGACAGAGGCAGGGGCAAGGTAAACATATTAAGAAAAATATTACTTTTTGACCAAAAAGTAAGCGTTAAAAATGTATTTTTAAGTTAAAAATTGAAGTAGATGTGAATAAAATTGAAATCGTAGATGAAAAAAGCAGGGTTAAAATTTTATTTTAAAGTGAAAAAGTGAAGTAATCATTTGTGCATATTAAGTTTAGACATCCAAAAAAGGAAAGTGTGCATATTTGGATAGGGGGAGTATCTTATTTTTTGAAGTTGAAAATTCCTTTTGAATTTGTTGTAATATCATTTGTATGGAATGTGTCTAAATTTGTTGCTTAGAAAAGATACGCCTTATTTCAGGTGTTGTACCATGAATATAACAAGGAAGAGCAATTGGCCGCCCTAGAAGAGGAGAAGAGGATCTTAGAACAAAGAAAGAAACTCAAAGAGGCCGGAGTTATCGGGAGCACTATGGATGCTATTGATGGCGCAGCCTCACTGGTGGGGTCCGGTGTCGGTATGGTGGGCACAGGTATTGGTGCTGGGGCCGGGTTTGTTGGTAGTGGGCTTGGAGCTGTCGGTAGCGGGTTGAGTAAGGCTGGGAAGTTCATGGGCCGGACCATCACGGGCCAATCGAGTGCTTCTAAGAAGAGTGGGACATCCACACCTGTAAACCCTCAAGAAAACGGAGGGGCAAAGCCACTGTAAGTGTCAAGTACTATATTGTAATCTGTGCGATCTTTGTTTGAGAATTTAGTGTTCCTGATTTGTTTTTATGCATATTTCTTGTGTTTGATATGAATTTAGGAGTTATATTTCTGGATTCCTTTATTCTGGTCACTATGGTAATTACTAAATCAATTGGGAGGAATTAGTTGTTTTTATAGTTATCAGAGGCTCCTTTCATTTGTAGTTTTTGAGGGTATTGTGGTTTGACTAATTGTGTTGGATAAGATTTCACGTTAGTCCACATGGGTTAAAATAGTACTACTTCTGTCTCATATTAATAGTCACACTTCCTTTGTTATTTGCGAAGAAGTGTGACTATTGCCTTGAGACAGTGCTATTAGTTGTTTAATTACATACATCAAAACACCTGGAATGTGAATGTGGTCAAATCGGAGTCAAATATGAATAAACAAAATTAAAAGGAGAAGTCATCGACAATGGAGGAAAAATGAGTTAAGCAGAGCAAGCACCGCGTCCCTACATGATTTTTATTTTACTATTTTTAACAATTTATTTATCACGAAAATGGGATTTTTATAAAATAAAATTTTCTTATAATTTAGAGAAGGGAAAAATGGCTTATCACGAAAATGGGATTTTTATAAAATAAAATTTTATTATAATTTAGAAAAGGGAAAAATGGCAATAGCCAATTTTCAACATTTTTTTGGCAATAAAGACAAGTTCTAATTTATGTGTCAATTAGGCCTTTTTGTTCCAATTAGGCCAAAAAATATTTCTGGAAAGACGAAACTACCCTCAATTAATCATCCCCAACCCCACACCACCCAAACCCGATTCACGTTCCTCTCCCTCATCCTCACCGCGGACGATCACTGACATCCTCTTCTCCGGGAAGATTCTGGTGGCGCACGACGGCGAGAAGCAACGCTGCCGGAATCGATCGGCGATTCGAGCTTCTCCTCGACCACCGGTGATGCTGAAGATCCTGGAGCCGACGACGGAGTCGAATCTGTGCGCCGTCGTGCGCCGTGAATTAAGACGAGGTGGTTCACGGAACTCGTCAACCGCCTCGGCCAGGGAGGAGCAGAGACGAAGAAGACGAAACCCTTGCCTCCACTTGCGATATAGTCAGGCTCGCCCCACCGAGCTTTACCACCGGCTTCCTGAACTCTCCGACCATCCGCTTCACCTCGTCGAGGTGGCTCCTCTTCAGCGCCGCCGCAGCGGCCTCCTTATTCAGCGGATCCCTGCCGCTCTTGTCCTCCACGCAAACGGTGCCCGTTTTCCACGATCGGAAGGTGTTTGAGGAAATGTCAGTGAGAAAAAAAAATTGATGTGCTAATTTATTGGTTGGGTTTTTTGGAGGGATCTTGAAATGCAGTTGAATATGTGTGTGACTTTAAATAGGGGTGCAACGGTGGGTAAATGACGACAACAATGGACGACGAGGATTAAGATACATACAGCTTAACGTGTAACAATGGATCGACTTGGCAGTCACGGATTTCGGGTGGGGACAAGCGAAGAAGCTTGAGGCCGTGTCGATCGACGGGGAAAGTTACTCGATGTCACGGTGTACGTGTGATGGAGGATTGGAAGATGGATTTTCATCTCTGCTCCTCGTCCGGTGTTAATGTCCTTTCTGGCATTTAGAGCTCTTCATATGAACAACCTGCATAAATATATTGATGACATTAGTCGAAAACCATGTAATGTGCGTCTTCTCTAAACACGCACACAAACACACGCACTGTGGAAACGGTCGGAAGGCTTGATTCGAGTTCGTATTCGGTCGGAAAATGAGCTCGAATAGTAGTGTTGATGTTTTTTTTTTTAAATTGAAATTCAAATAAAAAATATGACATTCACTGTATTTTTATGAAATTCAATGTGTTCTTTTGTTGCTGGATACATTCAGTGTAAAAATAGGACATTCAGTGTGTTTGCCAGAGACATTCAGTGTAAAAATGGGACATTCAGTGTGTTTTTATGACATTCAGTGTTAAAATATGACATTCAGTGTGTTTTTATGACATTCAGTGTTAAAATATGACATTCAGTGTTAAAATATGACATTCAGTGTGTTAAAATATGACATTCAGTATGTTCAGTGTTAAAATATGACATTCAGTGTTAAAATATGACATTCAGTGTTAAAATATGACATTCAATATGTTCAGTGTTAAAATATGACATTCACTATGTTGTTATTCAGTGTAATTTTATAACATTCAGTGTGAAAATCTGGCATTCAGTGTTATTATGCTTCAGTGTAAAAATGGGGCATTCAGTGTTAAACTATGACATTCAGTGTAGTGTGTTTTTATGACATTCAGTGTTAAAATATGACATTCAGTGTTAATTAAAGAAAAACCCTATCTCTTTCCAAATTAGAAATACCACAAAAAACTTCATTAGTAACTAAAGCAAAACTTCCACATCACATAACATTGGACAACCTAAAATCCAATTGCAGCAAGATTCTGAATTCAAACCACAGAGTACATTTGAAAGTCTAAAATTCATTTGCAGAAAGAATCACAACGCAAAACATGTGACACCAGACCACGGAAGCAAGTCCCCACGAGCTTGAACCCTCTTCGCCATCACCAGTCGGTCCCTCGCGTCCTTCA
Organism: Euphrasia confusa; assembly: GCA_954870475.1. Classification (NCBI taxonomy): domain Eukaryota; kingdom Viridiplantae; phylum Streptophyta; class Magnoliopsida; order Lamiales; family Orobanchaceae; genus Euphrasia; species Euphrasia confusa. Next base: position 13,960,371 of record OX940954.1, read on the forward strand.
GATACTCTTGGATCGTGTTGAAGATCGATACTAGTTAACAATCGCAAATCCTAATTACGCCACTACAACACAATAAGGAGAAACGACTTACCATCTCATAAACATTAGTTATGGCAGATCAAATATTATGTAATGATAACTTACCTTTCCCTACTTTGTTTCATCCAAACGGTTGTAGAACCTTAGCACATAGACATCCTACAAATGACCATCAGACAATAAGAGAGAAACAAATGTAATTGTATATGCATCAAATACTTGTAAATAAAACATTAACCAAGGAAGTAGATGAAGAGAACACTAAAACTGAATAGAAGCAGTGTAAACAAACAAATTGGAAAAGGAGTATTATTAATTCCAGAAGCTACTTCAAGAAGCAAAGAAAAAGTCTAGAGGACTTACCCCATGGGTAACCTTGCGTCGACCATCAGTGTATGCCCTACGACACCCCTTCGAATATGTTTCTGTAATAAATGTATATACAAGGTCACTTCGAATATGTTTCTGTAATAAATGTATATACAAGGTCACTGAATGTGCAATGGAATGCATTGATAAAGTTAATTTCTCAATTCAAGGATTTTAACTATAAACAAATAATCAAACGATCAGTCCTAAAAGTACGAAGCACAGTAAGGAATATGGTATTAGACCTAACACGCCCAAAATACACTTGAACATCTCCTGTATCAAAGTCGAGTTCCCGATGAAAGTGGACGACATTTTCAGACCCTTTGGCGGGATATCACAAATGCTCGACTTGACATTGTTCGAACAGCCCGATAGCTTCGGACGACATTTTCCACCTCACTAACCTACCCATCAACGTGCTCCAAGAAACGGAATTCGTCTCGGACATTTCATCGAACACCTTCATGGTTGTGTCGATCGACCTCACGGTGGCGATCTCGTCATGGACATCGATGTCGCGGAATCTGGTCAGAGCAGGAAGCGCGGGGTGTGGTGGTCCAGGTATGCCCTGCCGAAGGTCGCGGCGGCGATGGCGGAGTGCAGCGGGACCTCCGTCCTCCCCTTTGCCGACGCCGCGTGGATTGGGGTCCGGCGATTTCGTCGATCTCGGTAGAAAAAATCACCTAAAATTAGCCTCGCTATTTACGGAGAAATATATCTTGGCATGGATTTTGCTCTTCCCTTTAATCTCGTCACCATATGTGCCTCTCCTCGGTATACAAATGAAGCTTTCGCGAGAAGACAATAATGAAGAGAATTGAAGTTTAAGGAAAGGGGGGAAATCACCTTTTAGCGACCGTTGTTGATTTACAGTTGGATCCCGTGTTGAATAATCGCAACGATGATGATAACTACTGTTGGAGCTTCGATTTCGACGTCCGGGGCGGGGGAGGAGGAGAAGGCGAGGGAGTGGGGCTGAGATTCAATTGAGATCGAAGAAGGAGACGGAATTTAAGAAAGGGTAACAATGTCTTTACACATTTTAGGCGGCCTAATTAACACGCGTAATTTCTCGAAAATGTTGAAAATTGGTCTTATTGCCATTTTTCTCTTTAGAAAATTATTGTATCAATTAATTAGATAAAATTAATTTTGACTTCATCATTTTCCAAAACTTCATGCAATATGAAACATTTTATTATGGATTTATTACATTGATTATAACATTTTATTATGAATTTATTACATTTATGTAAGAAAATAACATTAACATACAGTATGGTTTGTTTTAAACATGCACAATTCTGAGAAAGGTTATTGCCTTTCGGGAACAGAATATATCTATCTAAAGGTGTGTGTTTCGAACACATGAAGGAGATAGATATGGACAAAGCAGTTACCTACACTTCTTGTGTAGAGAGCTTTGTAGATGCAATGTTGAAAAACCAGAACCTGATATCAACTATGCGGTTTGCGTAGTGGGAGGATATCAAAATAATCTAGACAAGAGATGTTCGGATGTTTTAATAGTACTTGCGAAAGTACTGGACATTAAGCAAGACGAAATCTTCTTTGATTACATGTTCTCAGATCTCAAATCAGAGAAGGACCAGTGTAAGTCGATATCAGGCTATGTGCTCACTTTTAGAAGAGATGGAACCTAAAAGATGAAAGAGTGATAAGCGTAATGCTTCTCGGACTCTATCCGAATAGCAGCCTCAGAGGCAGCGGAAGTTTTGGTTAGGTTCCGGAATGACCTCTGAACTTGGATATGACTCTTGGTTCACCAAAGGCTATGTACATAAGCGGTGCATGGAGAACTGGAAGAAGTCATAAGTTCGAAAAGTGATGATAACACATAGAGCAAGTACCACCTGATACGAATCATCGTCGAGGGAGACGACGTAGTAGTCACCAAGATAACTTCAGAGCGGCAACCTAGAGTGCTCACTCACATAGTACTTGGAAGTACACCTTAAGCACGTGATGAGTATGGGAACCGGGAGTTTGGAGGAAATGACTAGACCTTAGTACAAGTGGGAGATTTTTGGGGTTGTGTACTTAATGTCTAGATTTAAGTAACGGTAAACTCCCGATCATAGCATTTAATCTATTTAATTAATAAACAATTATTTGCATTTAATTATTTATAATTAAATATATGCAAATCATAGTTCTGGATTTTATACGTTGTAGTTAGTATGGTGCTGCATGGGCGCACAGAAGATCATACTATCGGTTACTCGTATTTAATCGAACAGTTGCTCACGACCTAGATGGACACGAACTAATCCATCGGTATAGTCGTTGTGTGAGAGAGAAAATAATTTATCTTAATTATTTTATCACACTTGTACACTTGGTGTATTGGGCGGATCAGCTTGAGATTTATTGATTAGGATTGCCTTGGATAATCAATTTAAATCTCGGAGTATTTTATTCTCAATCCCCGATACTATTGCGGGTGTGTATATTTAATATTAGAGACTTTGATTTTCCAAAGGAATTAACCGATTTAATTATTGGGTTAATTACCGGTAAAGTTGGGTCGCTATATTTTATATACGACATGCCGTGAATACTTGACGGGAAAGTGTATCCCGGAAGGGTTGATAATATCCCCGAGATGAGTTCATAAGGAATTATTGTGTAAACCTCATGAGTGGATTCGTTCCGCACAATAATAAAGGTTGAACGGTACTAGTCTCGGATATAAGATATGAATATTATTTATTGAGCAATAAATAAATTTATTCATGGATATTTAAATCTTAAATACACGGAATAAATAATACTAATCGGAGAAATATTATTTGATATAATATGGATTAATATTGGGAGTGCAATTTTATTTATATAGTGGAAAATAAATAAAATTTAATATTGATAAGGATTAATGGATTTGGGTTGGACCCAATTTAATCTTCAATATTTAGAAGCCCAATATTTATTCTCCTTATGATCCCCTACGTAGCCTATATAAGCACTACATGGTCTTCACTTTTAAAGAGAGAATTAATTGACCTACGCCAATCATAAAGTCTTGAGAGTGAGGAAGATCCATAGGAATCCGATAGATCGTCGCCCACACGACGTTCGGACGAAGTGCTAGGAATACGCGGGAAGGTCGCAAGGTCATCAACAAGATTCGTTTCTCCGTACAACGAATCGAGGTAATAATCGAGAAACCCCCTTCTTGATTAATTGTGTCGTTTAATTGTGATGTATACATGAACAAGACGATCCGGGAAAGCGTCGAGACCGGGATACGGGGATCTCGTGATCCCCGTCGGGATCGAGAGGGGCGGCCGAACCCTAGGGTTCGACCGCCGGTACCACGCGCCGAAAGGGGAGCCCCGGCTGGACGCCGGGGCACGCGATCGACTTCGGTCGATCGCTGGGGTGCCACGGGCTGGTGCCGTGGCGGACCCCAGCCGCCCCTTCGACGGCGGCGCGTCGGAAGCAAGCCCTCGGCCGAAGCCGAGGGGCGATCGAGCCCGTGAGCTCGATCGCGGGTCGCTGCGGGGATAACCCGCAGCTGCCTCGTGCGCGCTACGGGTGTTCCCGTAGCGGATGCGCACGGGGCTGACCCCGTGCGAGCAGCGAGTCAGCGACTCGCTGCGGGGCTGCTACGAGCAGCCCCAGGGATCGCGCGAGCGATCCCAGCGATCGTCGAGGACGATCGCGAGCCCCTCGCGGGGGCTCGACTGGGCGCACGCAGCCTTCGGGCTTCGTTGGGCGTTCGGTCGGGCCCCGGCTCGTGAGGCGGTTCGCGTTCGTGGATCCGACTCGTGGGAGAAAATCGGCTGGGGGCGGGCTGCGTGTCTTCGGGCGCGTAGTCTCCAAAGGTCGGACTCCTGCGGATGAGTCGGGGATCCAATCTCCGGCGATCTAGGGTTTCGGTCGGGTTATCGGTTCCGCAATTTTTGATAGCCCGGGACATCGAATCCCAGCAGAGGGATCACGTTCTTAGGATGATAGGCTATCTGAATGAGATAGAGATTATGGGAGGAGCTATCGATGGGGAAACCCAGATCGATATAGTGCTCCAGTCTCTGCCTAGGAGTTTTGAGCAGTTCCGTCTGAACTATAACATGAACAAGAGGTTATATTCATTGGCGGAACTCCTGACTGAACTCCAGGCGGCAGAGGGAATCTTTAAGAAGTCTCAGGCACTTGTGGCTGTGAAACTTCCTGGCCCTCCGGGGACTAAGAGGAAGAAGAAGCAAGGACGGAAACCCAGTGGACCCAGAAATAGTGGACCACGGAATGGAGTGAACAAGCCTAAGGGCAAGTGTTTCCGTTGCAAGCAGTCTGGACATTGGAAGTCTAATTGTCCTCTCAGACAAGGAGGTATGAACTTTTCCTTAGTCACTGAAACATGTTTAGCGGTGTTATCCACCGGCACCTGGTGTGTGGATACGGGATCCACTGATCATGTCTGCAATTCTTTGCAGGGGTTCCAGGAAACCCGGCGGCTTAGAGAGGGAGAGATCACCATCTACATGGGCAACGCTACGAAAGTGGCGGCGGTTGTAGTGGGAGATATTTATTTGTCTTTTAATAATAAAGTTTTGGTATTGAATAATTGTCTTTATGTACCAAATTTTAGAAAGAACCTTGTTACGGTTTCTAAGTTGGTTTTGAATGGATATTCAGTTTCTTTTGATAATTCTGTTATTGTCAAGAAAAATGGTGATCATATCTGTTCTGGTACATTGATAGGCAACTTATATATACTGAATCCTGATTATTCCACGATGCAACGAGTAGAGTCATATAACACATCTAGTACCAATAAGAGAAAGGAGCCTTCTAGGATGAATCAAAAGTACTTATGGCATCTTAGGCTAGGTCATATTAACTTGGGAAGGATTCAAAGGTTGATAACTGATGGAATACTCAGTGATGTGAAAGATGAGGACTTTCCAACCTGCGAATCATGCCTGGAAGGAAAAATGACCAAGCGACCTTTTAGTGATAAAGGGTATAGATCCAAGGAAGTACTAGAATTGATTCACTCTGATTTGTGCGGGCCTTTATCTGTCCAAGCGAGAGGAAGTTATGAATATTTCGTAACTTTCATGGATGATTACTCAAGGTATGGTTTTGTATACCTGATGCGCCGCAAGAGCGAGTGCTTTCATAAGTTCAAGGAGTACAAAGCTCTTGTGGAGAACCTTCATGGTAAAACCATAAAGATTCTACGATCTGATCGTGGAGGAGAGTACCTCTCGGGAGAGTTTAAGGCGTACTTATTAGAGAATGGGATTAACTCCCAGATGACTGCACCATACACGCCCCAGCAGAATTGTTGGAAATTGATATACCGGGGTTAACGGAATAGCGGAAACATAACCCCGATCAAAATCCCGTCGCCGGAATCTACCGCGAACCACCGCGCGAACCGAGGCCCGACCGAAACGCACTGCCGCGGGATAAACCTGCGGCTCGTTCAGCCGAGCCCCCACGAGGAGGCTCGCGATCGCACACGCGATCGCTGGGATGCACGCGCATCCCCGGGGCTGCTCACGGTAGCCCCCCGGCGGTGAGTCCGGCGACTCACCGCCACCGCTACGGAGGAGGAGGGGCGCCTGCCGCGGCACCAGCCCGCGGCTGCCCCAGCGATCGACCATCATGGTCGATCGCATGCCCCGACTGCCAGCCGGGGCTTCTCCGTTCGAGGAGGGCGGTCTGCCCATGCAGACCCGCCGTGGCTCCAGCCACGGCTGCCCGGCGATCGACCACCGCGGTCGATCGCATGCCCCAGCTCCGGCTGGGGCTCCTCATGTGTGCCGGCGGTCGAAACCCTAGGGTTCGACCGCCACCCTCGGCGTCCAGCCGAGGGCTCTCGTTGCGTGCGATCCCCACCGTGGATCCGCCGTTCGCGGTGGTCCGGTGGTCTTCGACCACCACCCCGCGCTCGGCCCTCGGTCCGGGGTTCGTCCCTCGGATCTTTGTTCATATGTATATACGAATAATAATTAAAATCATCGAAGGGGGTTCAACGATTTTACCTTTGTTCTCGTTGTACGGAGAAACGAGATCTATGAAGACCTTGAGACCTTCCCACGTATTCCTTGCACTAGCTCGAACGTCGGGTGGGCGACGATCTTCCGAACTCCATGGATCTCCCTCTCTACTTTCTCTCTCTAGAATTGTGATCTTCAAGTTATGAGAATAGAGAAGACCATGTAGTGCTTTTATAGGCTACGTAGGGGATCTTAAGGAGGTGGAATATTGGGCTTCCAATATTAATGATTAAATTGAGCCCAAGCCCAAATCTATTAATCCATTAATATTAATTAATTCTATTTTCCACTATATAAAATTAATTGCACTCTCAATATTAATCCATATTATATCAAATAATATTTCTCCAGTAGTATTATTTATTCCGTGTATTTAAGATATAAATATCCATGAATAAAATTAATTTATTGCTAATTAATTTATTCATCTCTTATATCCGAGACTAGTACCATTCAACCTTAATTATTATGCGGAACAAATCCACCTGCAGGGTTTACATAATAATTCCTTATGAACTCATCTCGGGGACATTATCAACCCTTACGGGATACACTTTCCCGTCAAGTATTCACGGCATGTCATATATAAAATATAGTGACCCAACTTAACCGGTAATTAACCCAATAATTAAATCGGTTAATTCCTTTGGAAAATCAAAGTCACTTATATTAAATATACACACCCGCAATAGTATCGGGGATTAAGAATAAAATACACTGAGACTTAAATCGATTATCGCCGGCAATCCTAATCGATAAATCTCAAACGATCCGCTCAATACACCAAGTGTACAAGTGTGATAAAATAATCAAGATAGATTATTTTCTCTCTCACACAACGACTATACCGATGGATTGGTCCGTGTCCATCTAGGTCGTGAGCAACTGTTCGATTAAATACGAGTAACCGATAGTATGATCTTCTGTGTGTCCATACAACACCATACTAACTACAACGTATAAAATCCAGGACTATAATTTGCATATATTTAATTATAAATAATTAAATGCAAATAATTGTTCATTTAATTAAATAGATTAATGGCAATGGATCGTGAGTTTACTTAAATCTAGACATTAAGTACACAACTCCAACAATCTCCCACTTGTACTAAGGTCTAGTCATTTCCTCCAAACTTCCGACTCCCATACTCATCACATGCTTAAGTTGTACTTCCAAGAAGTACTATGTGAATGAGCACTCTAGGTTGCCGCTCTGAAGTTATCTTGGTGACTACAGCGTCGTCTCCCTCGACGATGACTCATATCAGGTGGTACTTGCACTATGTGTTATCTTACACTTATGGACTTGTGATTTCTTACCATTTGCCATCGCACCGCTATTTACATAGCCTTTGGCAAATTAAGAATCACATCTAAGTCCCAGAGATTATCCCGGAGTTAAAACTTCCGCTGCCTCTGAGGCCGCTATTTGGTTACCCATGGCAGACTACGAAAAGCATCGTGCTTATCACTCTTCCATGTTAAAACTCTTTCTCCTTTAATAGTGAAACACATAGCCTGATATCGACTTACACCGGTCCTTATTCGATTAGAAATCTAAGAGAATGTAATGCAAAGGAAATGATTGCTTGCTCCGTAATCCAGAACATAGTCTCCAGTACTTCGAATGTACTTAAAATGTTCATTACAGCATTCAAGTATTCCTTTCCAGGATTACCTTGATATCCTCCCACTATGCTAACCGCATAGCCGATATCAGGTTCTTGTTTTCAACATCGCATTTATTAAGCTTTCCACACTCGAAGTGTAGGAATCCGCTTTCATTGCTTCTATCTCCTTTTGTGTTCCTAAACACATATCCTTAGATAGATGCATTCCGTTTCTGAAAGGTAACGAACCTTTCTCTGAATCTTGCATGTTAAAACGAACCATAATCGTATAAGATATCTAGAGAAGTACAATGTTCTTTTCTTGAGATCCTAGATCTTAAGAACATGCTCTAACTTCTTCTTTATCTCATATATCGATTTTTCTAGACAACCATCATTTTATGTCTGACAACATCTTTACATTGTTACCAATGATAAAATGCTATCTACATAAAACCTCCGAGAAACACCACCTTGTTTCCATCACGTTTCCCATACACTCGATTCGTCTATGCTTTGATGAATCCATAAAATGGACTATTTCATCAATTTGCAAGTACCACGAACTCAATGCTAAGTTCCAATCCATAAATGGATCAACTAAGCTTGTACTCTAAATGATCTTGCTTCTTAGCAATAATCCTTATTGCTCTCCAAGAAGGTACATTTAGATCTAGTACCGCCTTCATGTAGATCCAGGGATTGATTTCATGTATACTAGGTCCAGAGTTCAAAACTCTCCTAGTCTTATGAATATCTCCGGTTGTCAAACAACCTCCCACTACAATGGCATTCCGGTGTATAAACAGTAATAACAGTAGGTGCAGTTAGTGGTGTACCTCTACTCGGTTCGGCTGGTTCTAAGTCTTAATCGTTTTCTCTCTTTTCAGAAGTATCATGTCATTTGGGGCTTGTGGTTCATCTAATAGTCTTCCTCTAAGAACCGGGCGTTAGAACTTATAACGTCCTTCTGGTTCATAGTACTATCGAACACACATCTTTTGTTCTTCTAGGATATTCTACAACCACATTTGAATGCGCCGTTGTTTCCAGACATATTCATAGAACATAGGTAGTTCCGTATAACTCATGATTTTACTATTTCCATAAGAGTTCCATTTCTTATTTCCGACACACCATTTCTACAGAAGAGTGTATGGTGTAGTCATTTGGGATCAAATCCCAATCTCTGATCAGTATGCCATGCATTCCTCAGACAGGCACTTGCCTCCGCGATCAAATCGCAGACTACAAATGGATATACCTTGATGGTTCCCCACAATAGCTTTGTGTCCATTGACTTGTCAACACACTTTGCTTTTGTGGCACATCAGGTATGCTAATCCATTTTTCGAGTAATCATAAAATGAAATACTCGTACCTTATTGTCTGAGTAGACATAGGTCTGCATACATCAGAGTCAATCAATTCTTATACTTGTCCGGATCTTATATCTTATATCCATAAAGGATTGCTTAGTCATGTTATCTTCCAAATTAGATTCTTAGGTCGGAAGGTCCACTCCTTCAATCTAATTGATCAAATATCAACCTTTGAACTTGTTATTTGAATGACTTAGCATAAGAATCCACAAGTATAATTGATTTAATAAAGAAAACTCTTATTAGTAAAACGAGTTTTATATTACGGTTCGTTGCATCGTGGTGGACTCAGGATTCCTCATTTATATATTGCTTAGCTAATGTACCAAAATAGATAATATCATTATTTCTTCTTATAACCATCAAATGATTAAAAGAAATAAAATATCCATTCATTAGAAATCCAGAACAAAGTTCTTTCTAATTTGAAAGGTACATAAAAGCAATAACCCAAAATGAAATCCTATAAAATGTCTTCCACTGCAACTGCTGCCTCCTCTACAGCATTGCCCATGTAGACTACGATTTCTTCTTTTCTAAGTCGTCGGGTTTCCTGGAACCCTTGCATTTAGAATGCACATACCGTCAGTGGTTCCATATCTACACACCAGGTTCCGGTAGATAATACCACTGACTATGTTTCACGACTAAAGAAAATTTCGTACTTTCTTTGAGAGGATAATCAGACTTCCAGCACCCAGACTGTTTGCATCGAGAACACTTGCCTATTGGCTTTCTCGTCCCATCTCGTGGTCTAAAAAGAACCACTGGGTCTCTTTGCTTTCTTGTCCTTTCCCCCGATTCATGCCTTTAGGTTCGAAACCTTTAGCATTGGCTACAAGAGCTTGCGATTTCCGTTTCAACTCGTCTAAAAGGTCAATCATCTCAAAAACGTTTTTAAGCGTTTCCTCGAAGTGACTGGCCTTTATGAGTATCCTCATCGCTTCTTGTCTAGCCGCCTATGTCAATAGGCTCGGGAGGACAAAGCTTACTTGAGTACAAACTTGTACTCTTTAACAGTCTGGGCAATGTCCAGATCTCTATTCCAATCATTACATTCAGGGACCAGAAAGTTAAAATCCTTACGTATCACATAAAGTGGGTTCAAGGCCATACATAATCTATGAGCACATATAACAACAAACAATTGATTTAATCTCCGATATTATCTCCCTCTAATAATATCATTAAACCACTAATCACATCTAAAATCCCATCAGGTAAGGCAAGCCACGTGGTGTGGACGTTTACCCACCCAAACGACTTAGCAATTAGATTTTCTTTGGTCATACATCACTTATAGCGGAACCTCGTGGGGAGGAATACTATAATGCGTATCTAAGTGTAAACCATTACTCAGTACCAAAGTAAATCGTTTGGAATTGCTACATCACCGCAAGCCACGTGGTGTGGACGTTTACGACAACTTCACAACTCTTCACAATTTCTTATAACTGTTTAAATCAATTAATCCAAAATCCGTCAGCATAGCAAGCCACGTGGTGTGGACGTTTACTACACCAAGAGACTTTTATAATTGACTCCCAATTACTTGATCCATTCGATTTTTGTAAATCAGGACGCGGAGAATCATAAGTGAAACTCGAAGTTTCTAACCAGTGATTCACCATGCGAACAACCCTATCTCTCATTAGATGAGGGAGCCGAGCAGACAATCGATCCATCTATAAAAGAATGGTACGAAGGTCTCTAATTTGTGTCCTCTACATGACCAAGTGGCTTTGGCTCCATTCCACTCCCCGGGGTGAGAATGAGTCGACTTGAAATCAGCTTTGGAAAGACAAATTAGGCATTGTTTGATAAACTTAATCAATGTTTCTCGTAAGAGGAATTACAAGAACTCTCCTCCAATGACTTATCTATATAAACTTCAAAAGTTTATAAAAGTCACCAAGAGAGCAGCAATGGAGACCATGGGTATATTTCCATACCCTCTCCCACTTAGCTTTTTACAATAAAGGGATACGCTATCTAATGCATAATTAAATACACATAAGCATGCATACATGAAATAAAGCACATACTATTATCACATAGTCAAAATAATACTAGAATATTATTTTCCGACTATTATGGCTTTATCGCATCTCCGTACGCATCTTCTAGTCTTCAGTCTTCGTTCTTGAATGCTCCATGTGACGAGAATATTAATCCTAATATTTAAATCTATTTATTTTCAATTAATCCAAAAGTTACTTAATTCGAAAATTAAGTCAATCGAATATATCAAAAATAAAATTAAATATTATTAATATATTCATTATTTTTATTTTCCTTTCTAACTTCATTAAATCTCTAGAATCCTATTCCAAGACCCACTTGGAATATTCTAGAAGATCTCCATAATGAAATAAGGAAATAAAATAATTTAGGACTCCTAATCCTTCCAAATTAATTCCTTTCCTAATCTATTAAAAAAATTCCATAAAGGAATAATTAAATAGGAAAAATTAATTAAGGACTTTCAAAACTTTCCAAATTAATTATTTTCCTAATCCATGAATATTCCAAAAAGAATAATCAATTAGGAAGACCAAATTAATTCTAAATTTATTCCTTCCTTATCCATGAAAATTCCCATACTAGGAATAATCAATAAGGAAATAAATTTATTCTAAATTTATTCTTTTCCTATTTCCATGAGAGTTCCCAAAAAATAGGAATACTCAAAATAGGAAAACCGAATAATTTAGGAAATTGAATCTTGGCGGGAGAGTACGAGATCACGAGGACCTCGCGCCCCCCACCACCATCGATCCCCGGCCGAGGAGGAGCGCCGCCGCCACCCCAGCCCACGCTCCACCACCTTCGGTGGCCGGCGTGGCCGAGGAGTCCCGCGGGCAGCCCCCGCCTCTAGGGCTCGATCGATCCTTCATGGATCGATCATGATGATCGATCCCTCGTCCCATCGTCTCCTCCGTCACACGTCTTCTCCGGCGGTCGTTTCGGCATCGAACCAACGTAAATAAATTACAAGAATTTAAATTACAATTATCCGGTATCGATTCTATACATGAAATCGACCCTATACATTTTCCGGAAAAAGTAGAACGTAATAATAAATCCTAAATTCGGTGAACCCCCGAATTTTTACTATTACAAGCATTCACCACACATAAAACGAATCTCGACATGTCCGAGAGTTTAATCAAAACATATTATGACAATAATTTAACAAAAAAAATTATATCTAGCCATAATAGTCGGAAACCCTGCAAGGTAGAACAATTTATCGTATATACACATGAACTAGAACCTCGCTCTGATACCAATTGTTGGAAATTGATATCCCGGGGTTAACGGAATAGCGGAAACATAACCCCGATCAAAATCCCGTCGCCGGAATCTACCGGGAACCACCGCGCGAACCGAGGCCCGACCGAAACGCACCGCCGCGGGATAAACCCGCGGCTCGTTCAGCCGAGCCCCCACGAGGAGGCTCGCGATCGCACACGCGATCGCTGGGATGCACGCGCATCCCCGGGGCTGCTCACGGCAGCACCCCGGCGGTGAGTCCGGCGACTCACCGCCACCGCTACGGAGGAGGAGGGGCGCCTGCCGCGGCACCAGCCTGCAGCTGCCCCAGCGATCGACCATCATGGTCGATCGCATGCCCCGGCTTCCAGCCGGGATTTCTCCGTTCGAGGAGGGCGGTCTGCCCATGCAGACCCGCCGTGGCTCCAGCCACGGCTGCCCGGCGATCGACCACCGCGGTCGATCGCATGCCCCAGCTCCGGCTGGGGCTCCTCATGTGTGCCGGCGGTCGAAACCCTAGGGTTCGACCGCCACCCTCGGCGTCCAGCCGAGGGCTCTCGTTGCGTGCGATCCCCACCGTGGATCCGCCGTTCGCGGTGGTCCGGTGGTCTTCGACCACCACCCCGCGCTCGGCCCTCGGTCCGGGGTTCGTCCCTCGGATCTTTGTTCATATGTATATACGAATAATAATTAAAATCATCGAAGGGGGTTCAATGATTTTACCTTTGTTCTCGTTGTACGGAGAAACGAGATCTATGAAGACCTTGAGACCTTCCCACGTATTCCTTGCACTAGCTCGAACTTCGGGTGGGCGACGATCTTCCGAACTCCTTGGATCTCCCTCTCTACTTTCTCTCTCTAGAATTGTGATCTTCAAGTTATGAGAATAGAGAAGACCATGTAGTGCTTTTATAGGCTACGTAGGGATCTTAAGGAGGTGGAATATTGGGCTTCCAATATTAATGATTAAATTGAGCCCAAGCCCAAATCTATTAATCTCCCATCTCGGGGATATTATCAACCCTTATGGGATACACTTTCCCGTCAAGTATTCACGGCATGTCATATATAAAATATAGTGACCCAACTTAACCGGTAATTAACCCAATAATTAAATCGGTTAATTCCTTTGGAAAATCAAAGTCACTTATATTAGATATACACACCCGCAATAGTATCGGGGATTAAGAATAAAATACACTGAGACTTAAATCGATTATCGCCGGCAATCCTAATCGATAAATCTCAAACGATCCGCTCAATACACCAAGTGTACAAGTGTGATAAAATAATCAAGATAGATTATTTTCTCTCTCACACAACGACTATACCGATGGATTGGTCCGTGTCCATCTAGGTCGTGAGCAACTGTTCGATTAAATACGAGTAACCGATAATATGATCTTCTGTGTGTCCATACAACACCATACTAACTACAACGTATAAAATCCAGGACTATAATTTGCATATATTTAATTATAAATAATTAAATGCAAATAATTGTTCATTTAATTAAATAGATTAATGGCAATGGATCGTGAGTTTACTTAAATCTAGACATTAAGTACACAACTCCAACAAGAATGGTGTAGCAGAAAGAAGGAATAGGACTCTTATGGAAATGGTAAGATCTATGATGAGTTACTCAGACCTACCAGTTTCGTTCTGGGGATATGCCTTGGAAACAGCGGCGTATATCCTGAACTTAGTTCCTTCTAAATCAGTCCCTAAGACGCCCTCGGAATTGTGGACCGGGCGTAAGCCGAACTTGAAACACATTCGGATCTGGGGTTGTCCAGCACATGTGATGAAGCATGGGGCTGATAAGTTGGAATCTCGTTCAGATATTCGGTTGTTTATAGGATATCCTAGAGGAACGAAAGGTGGTCTATTTTATAGTCCTAAGGACCAGAAGATCGTTGTTAGCACTAACGCTCGGTTCTTGGAAGAGGATTATATAATGGACCACAAGCCCAAGAGTGAGATAATACTAAACGAACTGAGAGGGGACGATCAAGGCTTAGATCCAACCCAACCGGGTGATACGCCACCACAGTCTGCACCTGTAGTTACTGAGGTTACACCGGAGCGTCGTCGTAGTGGGAGGGTTGTTCGACAACCCGACAGGTTCATGTTTATAAGTGAGTCTTCGGACTTGTTACCTGGAGAACATGAAGCCGATCCCTGGACCTACGACGAGGCGCTTAAAGATCAAGATGCTTAGTCTTGGCAAAAGGCGATGAAATTTGAGATTGAATCAATGGATTCAAATCAGGTCTGGAATCTTGTAGCACCGCCCAAAGGTGTAAAAGCCATTGGTTGCAAGTGGGTGTACAAGATAAAAAGAGGGTCCGACGGGAAGGTGGAAACCTTCAAGGCTAGGCTTGTTGCGAAAGGTTATACTCAGAAAGAAGGGATCGATTATGAGGAAACCTTTTCGCCGGTAGCTATGCTAAAGTCGATCTGGATTCTTTTGTCTATAGCATCTTATATGGATTATGAGGTGTGGCAAATGGACGTCAAGACAGCATTCTTGAATGGGAATCTTGACGAGACCATTTACATGAGACAGCCAGAAGGTTTCATCAAGAAAGGCCAAGAGCATCTAGTGTGTAAGCTAAACCGATCCATTTATGGATTGAAGCAAGCTTCTAGATCTTGGAACATGCGGTTTGATGAGGTTATCCAGTTTTATGGATTCATTCAAAGCATGGACGAGTCGTGTGTGTACCGGAGAAGTGACGGAAACAGTGTGGCGTTTCTCGTGCTTTATGTAGACGACATCCTTCTAATTGGCAACAATGTGAAGATGTTGTCGGACATAAAGGGATGGTTGTCCAAGCAATTCGATATGAAAGACTTAGGACAAGTTGGGCATGTTCTTGGGATCAAGGTTATAAGGGATCGCAGGAAAAGAACATTAAGCTTGTCCCAAGCTTCATATATTGATACGATTCTGGCTCGTTTCAACATGCAGAATTCCAAGAGAGGTGCTCAACCTTTCTGCCATGGAATTCATCTATCTAAAGACATGTTTCCCAAAACACAAAAGGAGATAGATTACATGAAGAAGGTTCCTTATGCTTCGGCAGTAGGAAGTCTAATGTATGCATTGTTGTGCACGAGACCTGATATCTGCTATGCCGTAGGCATGGTAGCTAGATATCAGAGTAACCCTGGACAGGGTCACTGGACTGCTGTAAACAACATACTTAAGTACCTGCGAAGGACTAGGAATTATGTTCTGAGTTACAAAGCGTCCGAGTTGATTCCTATTGGTTACACAGACTCGGATTTCCAATCTGATAAGGATCAGCGAAAGTCTACATCAGGCTATGTGTTCACATTGGGAGCTGGAGCAGTCTCATGGAAGAGTGTTAAGCAGAAATGCATTTCGGACTCTACCATGGAAGCCGAATAAGTAGCAGCCTCTGAGGCAGCTAAAGAATCGGTGTGGCTCCGGAACTTCCTTATGGACTTGGATGTGGTTCCTAATTTGCCTAGAGCTATCACAATTTATTGTGACAATATCGGTGCAGTGGCAAATGCGAAGGAACCACGAGCCCACAATGCGAGTAAACACATAGATCGCAAGTACCACCTGATTAGAGACATCGTCAAGAGAGGCGATGCAGTTGTCACCAAGATTGCATCAGCGGATAACCTGGCTGACCCCTTTACGAAGGCACTTCCAGCGGAAGCGTTCAAGAGACACGTGAAGGGGATGGGTATCGGATGTATGGTAGAGGGCAACTAGACTTTTAGTATAAGTGGGAGATTGATGGAGTTATATTCTAAATGTCTAGTTTAGTGACAATATGGAACTCCTTATCTGTGTTTTATTATCTATTAATCAAACTGTCGGCATTTTGTCTATCATGTACTTGAATGCAATAGTCCTAGACATATACGTTGTAGACAGTATGGCGTGAGGAGACACGCGGAAGATCATACTGTCGGTTACTCGTATACCATCGAACAGAAGCTCACGACTTAGATGGACAGGGACAATCCATCGGTACGTCGTAGTGTGACTGGGTAATAGTTGGTCTTAACTATTATGTTACACTTGTACACTTGGTGTATTGAGCAGGACCACGGGAGGGCGTTCGATTTATACTAATCGAAGTAATCGAACTAGACCTCAGATATTACGGATATACGAATTCCTAATCCCTATATAATTATAGGTGCGTGTGTCCAATTCTCGGTTCTTTAATATGCCAATGAGTGAGACTAATTGATTAGTCGAGATTCTCGGTATATTAGGAATTGTAATTGTACTCACGGCATGCTATAGATTATAGACAGGAAACCGTGTCCCATTTATCGGGTTGATGATGTCCCCGAGATGAGCTCATAAAGTTTATCATGTAAACCCTGCAGGTGGATTTGTTCCACATGATAATAAGGATGAGTGGTACTAGTCTCGGATAATAAGAAATGATTTAATTTAATTATTAGTAATTAAAATTATTTCGTGGACATTCGATATCTTAAATACGGGGAAAGTCGTATATGTAATTTCGGCGGAAATATTATTGTTGATATAATATTAAATTAATTTCGGGAATTCAATTATTATTTTTTAGTGGAGTGAATAATAATTAAAATTGAAATCGATTAATTAAGGAATTGCTTTTACGTATTCCAAGTTAATTAATATTTCAATTTAACCCTTAATTAATTTCCCTTAGGTCCCTAACGTAACTCTATTTAAACCCCCTCCCTTACCCTCTCTTAACCTAACATTCGCCGCAACAATTCATTTCAGCAGAGAAAATAATTGCGTTAGCGGAAATACTTTTTCTCTGTTAAAATTAATTAGTTAACGCAATAATAATTATTCTCAGAGAATAATTCATTACGCTGGTTGAGACAGAGAGAGTATAGACGGGAGAACTCCAGCGGATCGTTGCCCACACAACGGTTGGAGACGGGATCAGAGACATACGTTACAAGCTCTAAGGTCTCAACAATCGACCGATAAGGTATGAGATTGAATCTTTAATTCCACAATTTATTCGATCTCTGTTTTTGCGCTAATCATACAACGAACCAAATATTGGTTTACGGGGTTAAGGATAGTTTTTCTCCAGCCTCTGGGCGGTTGAGGACCGCCGGATCGGTGGCTGATCGGAGAAAAACGGATCGGAAACGGCCCGGAACAGCAGCATCGCGCTGCTGTTCGAAGCAGGCAAGCGCCCGCTTGAGGGGCAAGCGCCCGCTCGCGACAGGCAGCAAGCGCTCGCTTGCGGTGCTGCGCGAGCGCTCGCCTGGTAGGCAGGCGGCCGCTTGCTCCGGCAGATTGCGAGCCGCGGCTTTGGCTGCGGCGGATGCGCGATCTGCTTGGCGGGTGGCCATGGCTGTTCGGAGGTGAACTCTTGGAGTCGATTGGGCACATCCGGATGTTCGAGGGTTCAAACGGTGTGTCCCGGATAGTCGATTTCCAACACTTTCCCCATCTGAATTTCTGGTCCTTGATCGCCCTGAAAAATGGACGACTTTTATCCCCCAGCCGGGGAATAAAACGACTCAATGCTGCCAGGCAACCTGTGAGCTTCTGCACATCCTTCAGGCTCCTGGGCTCCTTCAGGTCCTGGATGGCTTTAATCTTCTCGGGGTTGACCTCGATCCCTCTTTGACTCACGATATGACCGAGGAACTTGGTGGTGTATACTCCGAAATGGCACTTCTTCGGGTTTAATTTCATGTTGAAAACTTTAAGGATCTCGAAGGTAGTTTTCAGATCTTTTATATGGTCCTCCTAGAATTTCCTTTTTATAATGATATCGTCAACATAGACCTCCATCGTGTCTCCAATCTGGTCAGCAAACATCTTATTCACTAGCCTCTGATAGGTTGCCCCGGCGTTTTTTAATCCGAAGGGCATTCTTTTCCAACACAACACTCCCTTTTCGGTGTAAAACGAGGTGTGCTCTATATCTTCGTCCGCCATGGGGATTTGATGATAACCTGCGAAAAAATCACAGTTAGAGAAAATCGCGTGCCCGACGACACTATCGACCAGATGATCAATGTGGGGCAGGGGTAAATGATCTTTCGGGCTGGCTTTGTTGAGATCGGTGAAATCAATACACAGTCGCCAAGCGTCGTTCGATTTTTTGACAAGTACCACGTTTGCGATCCATTGGGGTATTTCCTCGGCCTCTCGCACGAGGTCGTTATCTATCAATTTTTTAACCTCGACTGCCAAAGCCGCGTATTTCTCCAGTCCCATCTTTCTCATCTTCTGGGCAATGGGTTTCTTTCTGGGGTCGATTTTCAGGTGGTGGCAGGCATGTTTTGGATCGATTCCGACCATATCTTTATGTGACCACGCAAAAGCGTCGGTATTTTGCTTCAAAAATTCGACCAACTCCTCTCTTAGTCGCTCGGGGACTTTCTTTCCGATGAAGACCTCCAACTCTAGCCAGTTCGGATCTAGACATACTTTTTCGACCTCATCCACGGTCGCGCACGCCGACGGTCCTCGGGGATCGGTTACCTCACTCGGCTCGAAGCCAACTCGTGGGTCGGGGTCTGCGGCATCTATGATTTGTATGTTTTGAACGGGGTCCGAATCCCGGCCGGTGGGTAACTTGTCGATGAGGATATGTAAAAACTGCGCCTCGAGATCAGACAAAACGTCTGTGAGTTCTTGGTTCTTGCTGACCTCGGCCTCGAGATCATTCGAATGCTCGGGTTCACCTTCCTCCCACAAAACGTTTAAGTAATCATGATCCTCCATGTCCATCTCCCCCGTGAGGTCGATCACTCTGACCGCAATTATGTCGCCTTCGGATTTCTCTTCTGGGGGTTCGTCGTTCCCCGGAATAAGCTCCCGGGCGGTCATTTGGTGGCCGCCGCCCCCAAATGCCCCAGTGTTTATTTCTGTCAGTTTAATATCATTCAGGTGCCC
Source organism: Euphrasia confusa (assembly GCA_954870475.1). Taxonomy (NCBI): domain Eukaryota; kingdom Viridiplantae; phylum Streptophyta; class Magnoliopsida; order Lamiales; family Orobanchaceae; genus Euphrasia; species Euphrasia confusa. Next base: position 13,980,007 of record OX940954.1, read on the forward strand.
GTTTGAAAATGGACATGAAGAGTAATTAAAACATTTCCTTGCCATATACTGGTCACCCCGGAGGGTGCCGACCGCACCACTCAGGGTGGGAAATTTGATACAATAATAATGGGAGGACGCTACCGCCTCGAAAGCATCAAGGAACAGCCTCCCGAAAAAAGCATTATAAATATTCTCAACATCCACAATAACGAAATCGACCATTCTCGTGATGTTTACGTTGGGGTCCTGCCAATCCTTTAACTCCACGGCCATCCGGATTTTTCCTAGAGGGTGGACCAACACATCTCTGAAACCCTTCAGGACTCCATCGTATGGTTTGACGTAATTTGACAGATCTCCGAGTTGATCCATCGTGGTTTTAAAGATGAGGTTGCAGTGGGCGCCGTTATCCACCAGAACTCTGGCCACCCCGACTCCCAGTATCCTTGTCGTGACGACCAGGGCATCCTCCTTGGGATATCGTATCCCTTCTCTATCCGCCTCTGAGAAAGATATGACCACTCCCCGGGCGATGGTCGGCACGGAGAATGGGACCACCATATTTAATCCTTCGAACTCCCGCAGTTCCTCCTTCTTCTGTCTTTTTGACTTATGGATGACCGGGGTTAGTCCGTCGATCATGTTAATCCATCCTCCTCCCCGGATAGGGGGGTCCGCGCCCTCGGGAACTCCGATCGGAGGTGGTGGTAATGCGAGCTGATTCTGCCTGGGTTGATCTTGCTCTCGCCTTTGCTGTTGGTGAGGGCGATGGTTCGGGTCGTCATGATATCCACGGCCGCGAGCTAGAACTCCACGACCGGCGTTTCCTCGTCCGGTGCCTCCACGGCCGGTGCCTCCACGACCGGCGCCTCCACGGCTGGCGCCTCCACGCCCGCGCTTCGGCGCTTGGAGCAGATCACCCAGGCTCCCCTCCTCGTAAAGCTTTTGAAGTTGAGTGATTAGATCTCAGCACTCGTCAGTTCGGTGTCCGTTTTCTTGGTGAAAAGAACACCATTTGTGGGGGTTTCTCTGATCGGGATGACTTTTCATGGCCGGGGGGGTGTGAGGATATTGATGTCCCGCTCATAGAATATCTGAAGGATTTTGGTAGGCGTTTTTCCCAGGAAGGTTCCATCCTCGGGATGCGTTTCGACAAAGTCGATCTTCTTTGGGGCCTGGTAGGTTCCTTGGTAGGATTTGTAATTGTTGGGTTTCTTGGCCCACTCCTTTTTCTCGGTGGGTGTCCTTTCCTCCTTCTCGGGCTCTAGCTCCTTCACCCGCGGGGCGTATATCCGTTGTTGGGCGATGTCTTCACCCACTCTACTCCGGAAATCAGCATATGACTTCGGGTATTCTCTCATCATTGGTTTGAACAGCTCAGAAGTGTGTTTCAAGCCTCCGACCACGGCGTGGATGAGGATCTCGTCGCTGACCCGCTCCCCCTGTTTTGCGATCAGCTCCACTCTGTCGATGTATTCCTCGTCGGTCTCGTTCTTTCCTTGTTTTACTCCCATCAGACGTTGTCGGCTCTCCGGATACTTAACCTTAGAGGCGAAATAGGAAATGAATTGGTCTCCCAACTCCTCGAAGCTATCTATCGACCTCGGGACCAGGCCCGTGTACCATCGGTGGGCTACATCTCCTAGAGTGAGCGGGAACAGCCTGCAGCGAGTCGATTTCGTCGCTCCTCGTCCTACCATGTAAATGTTATACTTGTTTATATGGACCTCGGGATCGGAGCTCCCGTCGTAGATGAAAGTTAGCAGGGGTGCGATGTCGGGTTGTGGGCGAGCCCGTTCGATTCTTAGGCTAAGCGGTAGTACCAGTGCGGATCTCCGCTTCACGTCGCCATCCTGCTCGTCCAACCTTCGCTCCACCTCCTCCACTATCTGTATGAGACTCGGATCTAAACCGGCGGCGACTCTGATATTTTTTGCTACCCGGTGGGCATGGGCCGCCTCCTTTTTCTGGGCCAAAATACGAATAGCCTCCTCCCGCCTGTCTTCTTCGAATTCTTCTTCGAGGCGTCGAGCGTCTAGGTCTGATCCTTCGGCGGCCGCCTTCTTTTCGAGGAGCCGGGATCTAGCTTCCAATTTGCGTATCGTGCGTTTGATTTCTTCGTGGGTTTGGAACTGTCCCAGGTCGAGGTCTGGTTCTTTCTCGGTTGTCTGTGGCATTCGCCTCTCGGTTTCGGCAACCTTGTCCAGGAGAACCCTCTGTCTCTCTGCCAGTTCGGCTTGTTTAGCACGCAGGCTCTCTATCAAGGCTATTTGAGCGTTAATCTCCTTCGGGTTTTCGCGTGGGCCTGTCTCCGAGGCGTTTGGCGTCATCTGAGCCTTGCCAGTGTCCTGGGCGTGCCGGCTGGCTTCTTCAGCGAGGTCTGTGTTGAGGTTGTGTACTTAATGTCTAGATTTAAGTAACGGTAAACTCCCGATCATAGCATTTAATCTATTTAATTAATAAACAATTACTTGCATTTAATTATTTATAATTAAATATATGCAAATCATAGTTCTGGATTTTATACGTTGTAGTTAGTATGGTGCTGCATGGGCGCACAGAAGATCATACTATCGGTTACTCGTATTTAATCGAACAGTTGCTCACGACCTAGATGGACACGAACTAATCCATCGGTATAGTCGTTGTGTGAGAGAGAAAATAATTTATCTTAATTATTTTATCACACTTGTACACTTGGTGTATTGGGCGGATCAGCTTGAGATTTATTGATTAGGATTGCCTTGGATAATCAATTTAAATCTCGGAGTATTTTATTCTCAATCCCCGATACTATTGCGGGTGTGTATATTTAATATTAGAGACTTTGATTTTCCAAAGGAATTAACCGATTTAATTATTGGGTTAATTACCGGTAAAGTTGGGTCGCTATATTTTATATACGACATGCCGTGAATACTTGACGGGAAAGTGTATCCCGGAAGGGTTGATAATATCCCCGAGATGAGTTCATAAGGAATTATTGTTTAAACCTCATGAGTGGATTCGTTCCGCACAATAATAAAGGTTGAACGGTACTAGTCTCGGATATAAGATATGAATATTATTTATTGAGCAATAAATAAATTTATTCATGGATATTTAAATCTTAAATACACGGAATAAATAATACTAATCGGAGAAATATTATTTGATATAATATGGATTAATATTGGGAGTGCAATTTTATTTATATAGTGGAAAATAAATAAAATTTAATATTGATAAGGATTAATGGATTTGGGTTGGACCCAATTTAATCTTCAATATTTAGAAGCCCAATATTTATTCTCCTTATGATCCCCTACGTAGCCTATATAAGCACTACATGGTCTTCACTTTTAAAGAGAGAATTAATTGACCTACGCCAATCATAAAGTCTTGAGAGTGAGGAAGATCCATAGGAATCCGATAGATCGTCGCCCACACGACGTTCGGACGAAGTGCTAGGAATACGCGGGAAGGTCGCAAGGTCATCAACAAGATTCGTTTCTCCGTACAACGAATCGAGGTAATAATCGAGAAACCCCCTTCTTGATTAATTGTGTCGTTTAATTGTGATGTATACATGAACAAGACGATCCGAGAAAGCGTCGATACCGGGATACGGGGATCTCGTGATCCCCGTCGGGATCTAGAGGGGCGGCCGAACCCTAGGGTTCGACCGCCGGTACCACGCGCCGAAAGGGGAGCCCCGGCTGGACGCCGGGGCACGCGATCGACTTCGGTCGATCGCTGGGGTGCCACGGGCTGGTGCCGTGGCGGACCCCAGTCGCCCCTTCGACGGCGGCGCGTCGGAAGCAAGCCCTCGGCCGAAGCCGAGGGGCGATCGAGCCCGTGAGCTCGATCGCGGGTCGCTGCGGGGATAACCCGCAGCTGCCTCGTGCGCGCTACGGGTGTTCCCGTAGCGGATGCGCACGGGGGCTGACCCCGTGCGAGCAGCGAGTCAGCGACTCGCTGCGGGGCTGCTACGAGCAGCCCCGGGGATCGCGCGAGCGATCCCAGCGATCGTCGAGGACGATCGCGAGCCCCTCGCGGGGGCTCGGCTGGGCGCACGCAGCCTTCGGGCTTCGTTGGGCGTTCGGTCGGGCCCCGGCTCGTGAGGCGGTTCGCGTTCGTGGATCCGACTCGTGGGAGAAAATCGGCTGGGGGCGGGCTGCGTGTCTTCGGGCGCGTAGTCTCCAAAGGTCGGACTCCTGCGGATGAGTCGGGGATCCAATCTCCGGCGATCTAGGGTTTCGGTCGGGTTATCGGTTCCGCAATTTTTGATAGCCCGGGACATCGAATCCCAGCAAATGGTATCAGAGCGTTTGGTTTCGTGTTCATGTATATATTCGATTATTGTTCTACCTTGCAGGATTTCCGGCTATCATGGTTGATTTAATTATTGCTTAATTAATTATCATGATTATTAAACTCTCGGACATGTCGAGATTCGTTTTGTGTGGTTGAATGTTTGTAATAGTAAAAATTCGGGGGTTGACCGAATTTAGGATTTATTATTACGCACTTTTTTTCCGGAATATGTATAGGGTCGATTTCATGTATAGAATCGATACCGGAATTGTAATTTAGATTATTGTAATTTTTTTTACGTTGGTTCGATGATGAGACGATCGCCGGAAGACGAAGAAGTGACGAAGAGGATAGGGCTTGGGATCGATCCCATGATGGTGATCAACCCATGGCCTAGCCGGGGTGGCTAGGCGGCGGCGGCGCTCCTCCCCGAGTGGCCGGCCGATCCATCTAGGTGGGGATGGTGTGGGGTCTCCCAATCCCATGCTATTCCTACCAAGAAATTACTTTCCAAATTAATTCGGATTTTTCCTATTTGATTGTTCTCCTTTTGGAAACTCTCATGGAATAGGAAAAGAATTAATTAGAATTAATTTTATTCCTATTGATTTATTTCCTTCATGGAATTATTCAAAGATTGGGAATTTAATTAATTTAGTACTAAATTTATTTTTCCTATTTGATTATTCCTGCTCATAGGAATATTCATGGATTAGGAATAAAAATAAATTTGGAAAGTAGTAAGTCCTAATTTATTTTATTTCCTTGTTCTATTATAGATATCTTCTAGAATATTCCAAGTTTTACTTGGATAGGTTATTCTAAAGATTTAATAAGAACTAGATAGGAAAATAAATAAATAAAAATATTAATAATATTTAATTTTATTTTTGATATATTCAATTGACTTAATTTTCGAATTAAGTAACTTTTGGATTAATTGAAAATAAATAGATTTAAATATTGGAAATTAATATTCTCGTCGCATGGAGCATTCAAGAAACGAAGACTGAAGACTATAGGATGCATATGAAGATAAAGCCATGATAGTCGGGAAAATAATTCTCTAGCATTATTTTGACTATGTGATCTATGTGCTTTATTGCTTTCATGCATGCTATATGTGTTTATTTTATGCACTAGATAGCGTATCCCTTTATCGTAAAAAGCTAAGTGGGAGAGGGGATGGAAACATTCCCATGGTCTCCATCACTGTTCTCTTGGTGACTCTTATGGACTTTTGAAGTTCGTATAGATGTGTCATTGGAGGAGAATTCTTGTAATTCCTCTTACAAGAAACATTGATCAAGTTTATCAAACAATGCCTAATTTGTCTTTCTGAAACTGACTTCAAGTCGACTCATTCTCACCCCGGGGAGTGGAATGGAGCCAGAGCCACTTGGTCATGTGGATGACACAAATTAGAGACCTTCGTGCCATTCTTTGATAGGTGGGTCGATTGTCTGCTCGGCTCCCTCATTCATGAGAGATAGGGTTGTTCGCATGGTGAATCACTGGTTAGAAACTTCGAGTTTCACTTATGATTCTCCGCGTCTTGATTTACGAAAATCGAATGGATCTTGTAATTGGGAGTCAATTATAAAAGTCTCTTAGTGTAGTAAACGTCCACACCACGTGGCTTGCTACACTGACGGATTTTGGATTAATTGATGTAGACAGTTGTAAGGAATTGTGAAGAGTTGTGAAGTTGTCGTAAACGTCCACACCACGTGGCTTGCGGTAATGTAGCAATTCCAAACGATTCACTTTGGTGCTGAGTAATGGTTTACACTTAGATACGCCTTGTAGTATTCCTCCCCACGAGGTTACGCTATAAGTGATGTATGGCCAAAGAAAATCTAATTGCTAAATTATTTGGGTGGGTAAACGTCCACACCACGTGGCTTGCCTTACCTGATGGGATTTTAGATGTGATTAGTAATTTAATGATATTATTTGAGGGAGATAATATCGGATATTAAATTGATTGTTTGTTTAAATGTGCTTATAGGTTTAGAGAATAGCTATGAACCCACTTTCTGTGATACTCAAGGAGCATAAGCTCACTGGTCCCAATTATATTGATTGGAGGAGAAATTTAGACATTGTCCTGACTTCAGAAGAGTACAAATTTGTACTCCATGAAGTATGCCCTGCTGAACCCACGGCTGCCTCGACTGATGAGGAAAAACTGGCATATAGGAAGTGGAAAAAGGCTGATGAAATGGCTAGGTGCTATATTTTGGCTTCAATGTCAAATGTACTCCAAACCCAACATGAGTCGATGGACACTGCCTATGATATGCTGTTTAACCTCAAGGAGATGTTTGGGGAGCAAGATCGTGCGGCAAGGCAAGAAGCCATGAGAGTCCTCATGACAACTACTCAGTCTGAAGGAACGCCCGTAGGGGAGCACGTTCTTAAGATGATGGGTCTGTTGAATGAGCTTGAGATCCTAGGAGCTCAGATTGATGCTGACACTCAAGTCGACATCATACTCCAGTCTCTGACCCCTAGTTTTGAGCAGTTTCGCATGAGTTATAATATAGGTAAACTATCTTATTCTCTTGCGCAACTCCTGACTGAACTGAAGGCGGCAGAGGGGATCTACAAGAAGGGCAAGTCTCAAGCGCTTATAGCTACCAAGTCCAAAGGCTTTAAGCCTGGTGGAGGTAGGGGCAAGAAAAGGAAGCAAGCCATGAAACCCAGTGGTGCCAAGAGGAATGGACCACGAGTGGGGGCTAGTAAGCCAAAGGGCAAGTGCTTCCGATGCAACAAGTCTGGACACTGGAAGTCTGAATGTCCTCTCAAAGGTACGAATTTTTCTTTAGTCGTAAAAACATAGTCAGCGGTATTATCTACCAGAATTCTGGTGTGTAGATATGGAACCACTGACGGTATGTGCATTAAATGCAGGGGTTCCAGAAAACCCGGCGACTTAGAGAAGAAGAGTTCGAGTCTACATGGGCAAAGCTGTTGGGGTAGCAGCGGTTGCAGTGGAAGACATTTATCTGTTTTTAAGTTTTCATTTCAGTTATTGCCTTATGTACCCCGTATTTTTGAAAAAGAACTTTTGTTCTGGTTTTCTTTATTATTAATGGATATTTTATTTCTTTAATCATTTGATGGTTTGGATAAGAAATAATGGTGATATCTATTCTGGTACATTAGATAGCAATACATGAATGATGAATCCTTAGTCTACCACGATGCAACAAACCGTTGTATATAACTTGTTTTACTTATTAGATGTATTTCTCTTGTCAATCATTATACTTGTGAATTCTTGAACTTGGTAGTATCTATTCAAAAAGGATTCAAAAGGTCGAAATTGATTTGATCAATTATAGTTGGAGGAATGGACCTCCCGACCTAAGAATCGATCTTGAAAGATGATACAACTGAGTTAACCTTTCTAATAAAGGATGGAATTCAGACAAGTATAGGAAATGATTTATGGTTAATGCGGTATGTGTAATTAGAGAAGGTACGAGTCGTTCTTTCAAGAATACTCGAAGATGGATTGGACTACTTGCTGTGCCATAAAGGCGGAGTGTTTTCAACACAAAGCCACTATGGGGATCCTTCAAAGTATATCCATTTGTAGCCTGCGACCTGATCGCGGAGGCTATCACCTATCTAAATAACACATAGCATAAATCAAAGATTGAGATTAAGTCTCAAGCGCATGCACTGATGTGTAGACATGGTGTGTCAGGAATGAGAAATGGGATTCTAATGGTAAAAGAACAAGTTTGTTCGGAACTACCTGTGTTCTATGGATATTTCTGGACACAACGGCACATTCTATGTGGTTGTAGAATATCCTAGAAGAACAAGTAATTGTATGTTCAATAGTACTACGAACCAGAAGGGTGTTCTCGCCCGGTTCATAGAGGAAAAACTATTAGATGAACTACAATGCCCTAATTGACAAAGTACTTTAAAATGAGGAAAGGGAAAGACTGAGAACCAGCCTGACCGAGTAGTAGTACACCACTAACTGCACCTAATGTTGTTACTGTTATACACCGGAACGTCATTGCAGTGGGAGGTTGTTAAGCAACCAGAGATGTTCATAAGACTGGAGGAGTTTTGAACTCTGGATCCAGTATACATGAAATCGATCCCTAGGTCTGCATAGGAATTTGCGAAGAAGGTGTGTTAGAGACGTAATGGAAACAAAGGTGGTGTTTCTCGGAATTTTGTGTAGATAACACTTTGTCATTGGAGACAATGTGAAAATGTTGTCAGACATAAAATAGAGGTTGTCTAAATGAATCGAGGTATAAGATTAAGATGAAGTTGGATCATGTTCTTAGAAATCTTTCGATCTCTGGATAAGGACATTTGTACTTCTCTTAAGATATCTTATACGATTATGGTTTGTTTTAAACATGCACAATTCTGAGAAAGGTTATTGCCTTTCGGGAACAGAATATATCTATCTAAAGGTGTGTGTTTCGAACACATGAAGGAGATAGATATGGACAAAGCAGTTACCTACACTTCTTGTGTAGAGAGCTTTGTAGATGCAATGTTGAAAAACCAGAACCTGATATCAACTATGCGGTTTGCGTAGTGGGAGGATATCAAAATAATCTAGACAAGAGATGTTCGGATGTTTTAATAGTACTTGCGAAAGTACTGGACATTAAGCAAGACGAAATCTTCTTTGATTACATGTTCTCAGATCTCAAATCAGAGAAGGACCAGTGTAAGTCGATATCAGGCTATGTGCTCACTTTTAGAAGAGGTGGAACCTAAAAGATGAAAGAGTGATAAGCGTAATGCTTCTCGGACTCTATCCGAATAGCAGCCTCAGAGGCAGCGGAAGTTTTGGTTAGGTTCCGGAATGACCTCTGAACTTGGATATGACTCTTGGTTCACCAAAGGCTATGTACATAAGCGGTGCATGGAGAACTGGAAGAAGTCATAAGTTCGAAAAGTGATGATAACACATAGAGCAAGTACCACCTGATACGAATCATCGTCGAGGGAGACGACGTAGTAGTCACCAAGATAACTTCAGAGCGGCAACCTAGAGTGCTCACTCACATAGTACTTGGAAGTACACCTTAAGCACGTGATGAGTATGGGAACCGGGAGTTTGGAGGAAATGACTAGACCTTAGTACAAGTGGGAGATTGTTGGGGTTGTGTACTTAATGTCTAGATTTAAGTAACGGTAAACTCCCGATCATAGCATTTAATCTATTTAATTAATAAATAATTACTTGCATTTAATTATTTATAATTAAATATATGCAAATCATAGTTCTGGATTTTATACGTTGTAGTTAGTATGGTGCTGCATGGGCGCACAGAAGATCATACTATCGGTTACTCGTATTTAATCGAACAGTTGCTCACGACCTAGATGGACACGAACTAATCCATCGGTATAGTCGTTGTGTGAGAGAGAAAATAATTTATCTTAATTATTTTATCACACTTGTACACTTGGTGTATTGGGCGGATCAGCTTGAGATTTATTGATTAGGATTGCCTTGGATAATCAATTTAAATCTCGGAGTATTTTATTCTCAATCCCCGATACTATTGCGGGTGTGTATATTTAATATTAGAGACTTTGATTTTCCAAAGGAATTAACCGATTTAATTATTGGGTTAATTACCGGTAAAGTTGGGTCGCTATATTTTATATACGACATGCCGTGAATACTTGACGGGAAAGTGTATCCCGGAAGGGTTGATAATATCCCCGAGATGAGTTCATAAGGAATTATTGTGTAAACCTCATGAGTGGATTCGTTCCGCACAATAATAAAGGTTGAACGGTACTAGTCTCGGATATAAGATATGAATATTATTTATTGAGCAATAAATAAATTTATTCATGGATATTTAAATCTTAAATACACGGAATAAATAATACTAATCGGAGAAATATTATTTGATATAATATGGATTAATATTGGGAGTGCAATTTTATTTATATAGTGGAAAATAAATAAAATTTAATATTGATAAGGATTAATGGATTTGGGTTGGACCCAATTTAATCTTCAATATTTAGAAGCCCAATATTTATTCTCCTTATGATCCCCTACGTAGCCTATATAAGCACTACATGGTCTTCACTTTTAAAGAGAGAATTAATTGACCTACGCCAATCATAAAGTCTTGAGAGTGAGGAAGATCCATAGGAATCCGATAGATCGTCGCCCACACGACGTTCGGACGAAGTGCTAGGAATACGCGGGAAGGTCGCAAGGTCATCAACAAGATTCGTTTCTCCGTACAACGAATCGAGGTAATAATCGAGAAACCCCCTTCTTGATTAATTGTGTCGTTTAATTGTGATGTATACATGAACAAGACGATCCGGGAAAGCGTCGAGACCGGGATACGGGGATCTCGTGATCCCCGTCGGGATCGAGAGGGGCGGCCGAACCCTAGGGTTCGACCGCCGGTACCACGCGCCGAAAGGGGAGCCCCGGCTGGACGCCGGGGCACGCGATCGACTTCGGTCGATCGCAGGGGTGCCACGGGCTGGTGCCGTGGCGGACCCCAGCCGCCCCTTCGACGGCGGCGCGTCGGAAGCAAGCCCTCGGCCGAAGCCGAGGGGCGATCGAGCCCGTGAGCTCGATCGCGGGTCGCTGCGGGGATAACCCGCAGCTGCCTCGTGCGCGCTACGGGTGTTCCCGTAGCGGATGCGCACGGGGCTGACCCCGTGCGAGCAGCGAGTCAGCGACTCGCTGCGGGGCTGCTACGAGCAGCCCCGGGGATCGCGCGAGCGATCCCAGCGATCGTCGAGGACGATCGCGAGCCCCTCGCGGGGGCTCGGCTGGGCGCACGCAGCCTTCGGGCTTCGTTGGGCGTTCGGTCGGGCCCCGGCTCGTGAGGCGGTTCGCGTTCGTGGATCCGACTCGTGGGAGAAAATCGGCTGGGGGCGGGCTGCGTGTCTTCGGGCGCGTAGTCTCCAAAGGTCGGACTCCTGCGGATGAGTCGGGGATCCAATCTCCGGCGATCTAGGGTTTCGGTCGGGTTATCGGTTCCGCAATTTTTGATAGCCCGGGACATCGAATCCCAGCAGTCTGCGGCGGCGGTACCTGAAAACCGATGATTTCCATGACAAGAACAAAATGAAAAAAGGTCAATTTAGCGCTCGAGGTATCCCCCTCCTTCTAGCGCCAATTGTTAACGGGTGAAAATTATTTTAATGTTATTTATAGGGTTTGAGGACTAGTTTAGCTGAGAATCTCTTTTTGTCTTGCTTAAAAAAAGAAAGGATGACCTTGCGCAAAAATGGAGTATTTTCTTGGGGGAAGTGAATGGATCCCTTTCCTCTTCAGGCTTATCCCTATTTATAGGGTTGTTGCTAGGGTTTACAAGATGGAATTGGGTCTTTCCTTATTGGGCTTTTACACATGACAACGTATAACCTAAAAAAGGAAAAAAGACTGTTATATCCTCTCTTGCGCCGTCATTGCCCCGCCGAGCGGGGAGAGGAGACCGGGGCCACTTTGAGCTGCTGCTACTCAGATACCAGTCGGGCGAACAGGCCCATTATCGGGGCTCGTGCTCCTCGCGTCATTTTTGGGATACCTGGTGGATCCTCTGGTCGGTCGTTGCTCGCTGCCCGATCTCCCCATCGACCGGGCTTCTTCTGATCGGCTTGAGCTGCCTTCGATAAGCGATCTGGTGGGGGAGCCCCGTCATGTGGAGAATGAAAATGGGGCTCAACACAACCTATATTACATCTTCTTTGCAACTGTTTGACTGAAGAAAGTGGCTTCAATGGTGCTCCAGATTTCCTGAGCTGAATCCAACCCAACAACAGAGATGAGTATACTCTCTGATAAAGATGACAAGATCCAAGAGGTGAGAAGTTGGTCTTGTTGGAGTTGTGTACTTAATGTCTAGATTTAAGTAACGGTAAACTCCCGGTCATAGCATTTAATCTATTTAATTAATAAACAATTGTTTGCGTTTAATTATTGATGATTAAATATATGCAAAATATAGTCCTGGATTCTATACGTTGTAGTTAGTATGGTGTGCGGGCCCAGACAGAAGATCATACTATCGGTTACTCGTACTTAATCGAACAGTTGCTCACAACCTAGATGGACACGGACCAATCCATCGGTATAGTCGTTGTGTGAGAGAGAAAATAATTTGTCTTAATTATTTTAGCACACTTGTACACTTGGTGTATTGGGCGGATCGCTTGAGATTTATCGATTAGGATTGCCTTAGATAATCGATTCAAGTCTCAGAGTATTTTATTCTTAATCCCCGATACTATTGCGGGTGTGTATATTTAATATGTGTGACTTTGATTTTCCAAAGGAATTAACCGATTTAATTATTGGGTTAATTACCGGTTAAGTTGGGTCACTATATTTTATATATGGCATGCCGTGAATACTTGACGGGAAAGTGTATCCCGGAAGGGTTGATAATATCCCCGAGATGAGTTCATAAGGAATTATTGTGTAAACCTCATGAGTGGATTCGTTCCGCACAATAATTAAGGTTGAATGGTACTAGTCTCGGATTCAAGAGATGAATAAATTAATTAGCAATAAATTAATTTTATTCATGGATATTTAAAATCTTAAATACACGGAATAAATAATACTACCGGAGAAATATTATTTGATATAATATGGTTTAATATTGGGAGTGCAATTAATTTATATAGTGGAAAATAAATTAATTAATATTAATGGGAGATTAATAGATTTGGGCTTGGGCTCAATTTAATCATTAATATTGGAAGCCCAATATTCCACCTCCTTTAGATCCCCTACGTAGCCTATAAAAGCACTACATGTGTTGGAGTTGTGTACTTAATGTATAGATTTAAGTAACGGTAACTCCCGGTCATAGCATTTAATCTATTTAATTAATAAACAATTGTTTGCGTTTAATTATTTTTAATTAAATATATGCAAAATATAGTCCTGGATTCTATACGTTGTAGTTAGTATGGTGTGCGGGCCCACACAGAAGATCATACTATCGGTTACTCGTATTTAATCGAACAGTTGCTCACGACCTAGATGGACACGGACCAATCCATCGGTATAGTCGTTGTGTGAGAGAGAAAATAATTTATCTTAATTATTTTATCACACTTGTACACTTGGTGTATTGAGCGGATCGCTTGAGATTTATCGATTAGGATTGTCTAGAGATAATCGATTCAAGTCTCAGAGTATTTTATTCTTAATCCCCGATACTATTGCGGGTGCGTATATTTAATATGTGTGACTTTGATTTACCAAAGGAATTAACCGATTTAATTATTGGGTTAATTACCGGTTAAGTTGGGTCACTATATTTTATATATGGCATGCCGTGAATACTTGACGGGAAAGTGTATCCCGGAAGGGTTGATAATATCCCCGAGATGAGTTCATAAGGAATTATTGTGTAAACCTCATGAGTGGATTCGTTCCGCACAATAATTGGTTGAATGGTACTAGTCTCGGATTCAAGAGATGAATAAATTAATTAGCAATAAATTAATTTTATTCATGGATATTTAAATCTTAAATACACGGAATAAATAATACTACCGGAGAAATATTATTTGATATAATATGGTTTAATATTGGGAGTGCAATTAATTTATATAGTGGAAAATAAATTAATTAATATTAATGGGAGATTAATAGATTTGGGCTTGGGCTCAATTTAATCATTAATATTGGAAGCCCAATATTCCACCTCCTTTAGATCCCCTACGTAGCCTATAAAAGCACTACATGGTCTTCTCTATTCTACAACACAACATCATAACTTGAAGATCATAATTCTTCTAGAGAGAGAAAGTAGAGAGAGAGAAGAGGATCCATAAGCTTGGAGGATCGTCGCCCACCCGACGTTCAAGCTAGTGCAAGGAATACGTGGGAAGATCGTAAGGTCATCATCTTGATTTCGTTTCTCCGCACAACGAATCGAAAGGTAAAATCATAAACTCCCTTTTATGATTTTATGTGAATATGATTGTGATACATACATGAACGCACGATCCGGGAAAACGACGAACCTCGGGGACGGGGATTCGAGATCCCCGGCGAGGATCGAAGGTGGCGGTCGAACCCTAGGGTTCGGACCGCCGGGACGCGTAAGGCGAGAACCCACGGCTGGGAGCCGAGGGATCGATCGAGCCCGTAGGCTCGATCGCTGGGAGCTGCGGGAGTTACCCGCAGCGACTCGAGGCGTGCTGCGGGACTTCCCGCAGCGGTGCACTGGGACGAGCCCAGCGCGTTGAGCAGCGGGTCACGCGACCCGCTGCGGGGCTGCTACGAGCAGCCCCGGGGATGCCGTGAGGCATCCCAGCGATCATCATGGAGATGATCGCGAGCCCCGTGCGGGGGCTCGGCTAAGTGCCGCGGGTTCGCCCGTGCGGTGCTTGGTCGAGCCTCGGGTCGTGCGGTGGTTCGTGATCGGATCTCCGGCGATCGAGGATTTCGGTCGGGTTATTATTTTCCGCAAATTTTAATAGCCCGGGATATCGATTTCCAGCAATTGGTATCAGAGCGTTTGGTTTCGTGTTCATGTATGTGTTCAATTATCGTTCTACCTTGCAGGGATTCCGACTATCATGGTTAATTAATTGATTAATTGTTTAATTAATTGTTTTAATTTTACCATGATTATTAAACTCTCGGACATGTCGAGATTCGTTTTGTGTGGATGAATGCTTGTAATAGTAAAAATTCGGGGGTTGACCGAATTTAGATTTATTATTATTGTTCTATGTTTTCCGGAAAGTGTATAGGGTCGATTTCATGTATAGAATCGATACCGGAATTGTAAATTTATTTCTTGTAATTTATTTACGTTGGATCGATGCCGAGACGACCGCCGGAGAACTCGTGTGACGAAGGAGAAGATGAGAGGGAGAACTAGGGCTCGGGATCGATCTTATGATCGATCCCATGGTGATCGACCGCAGGGGGGCTGTCCGCGGTGGACCTCGGCCACGCCGGCCACCGGTGGTGGTGGCGCGTGGGCTGGGGACGGCGGCGGTGGTGCTCCCGGCCGGCGATCAAGGTGGGGGGCGCGGGGTCCTCGTGATCTCGTGCTACTCCTACCTAGATTCACTTTCCTAATTAATTCGGTTTTCCTATTTTGAGTATTCCTATTTTTGGGAACTCTCATGGAGATAGGAAAAGAATTAATTAATATTATTTATTTCCTTATTCTATTATGGAAGTCTTCTAGAATATTCCAAGTTCTACTTGGAATAGGATTCTAGAGATTTAATAGAATTGGAAGGGAAATAATTAATTAATAAATTAATTTTATTTCCTAATTGATTATTCCTATTTTATGGGAATTTTCATAGACATGGAAATTAATTAATTTTGGAAAGTAGAAGAGTCCTAATTTATTTTATTTCCTTATTCTATTATAGAAGTCTTCTAGAATATTCCAAGTTTTACTTGGATAGATTATTCTAGAGATTTAATAGAATTAGATGGGAAAACAAATAAATAAAAAATATTAATAATATTTAATTTTATTTTTGATTTATTCGATTGACTTAATTTTCGAATTGAGTATCTTTTGGATTTATTAAAAATAAATAGATTTAAATATTGGGATTAATATTCTCGTCACATGGAGCATTCGAGAACGAAGACTGAAGACTAGAAGACGCATACGGAGATGGAATAAAGCCATGATAGTCGGAAAATAATTTTTCTAGCATTATTTTGACTATGTGCTATGTGCTTTATTACTTGTATGCATGCTTATGTGTTTAATTATGCATTAGATAGCGTATCCCTTTGTTATAAAAAGCTAAGTGGGAGAGGGGATGGAAACATTCCCATGGTCTCCATTACTGTTCTCTTGGTGACATTTATGAGCTTTCGAAGTTCATATAGATATGTCATTGGAGGAAAATTCTTGTAATTCCTTTTACGAGAAACATTGATTAAGTCTATCAAACAATGCCTAATTTGTCTTTCTGAAACTGACTTCAAGTCGACTCATTCTCACCCCGGGGAGTGGAATGGAGCCAAAGCCACTTGGTCATGTGGATGACACAAATTAGAGACATTCGTACCATTCTTTTGAAGATGGATCGATTGTCTGCTCGGCTCCCTCATCTAATGAGAGATAGGGTTGTTCGCATGGTGAATCACTGGTTAGAAACTTCGAGTTTCACTTATGGTTCTCCGCGTCTTGATTTACGAAATCAAATGGTTCAAGTAATTGGATGTCAATTGTAAAAATCTTTTGGTGTAGTAAACGTCCACACTATCGTGGCTTGCTATACTGAATGGGATTTTGGATCAATTGATGTAGACAGTTATAGAAGAAAGTGAAAGGATCGTGTGTTAACGTAAACGTCCACACTATCGTGGCTTGCGGTGACATACGAGTCTCAAACAATCTTCTTAGTGCTGAGTAATGGTTTACACTTAGGTACGCTCTATAGTATTCTTCCCATCGAAGTAACGCTATAATGATGTACGACCGAAGCAAATCTAATTACGAAATCATTTGGATAGGTAAACGTCCACACTATCGTGGCTTACCATATCTGATGGGATTTTAGATGTAATTAGTAATTTAATGATATAATTTGAGGGAGATAATATCGGATATTAAATTGATTGTTTGTTTAAATGTGCTTATAGGTTTAGAGAATAGCTATGAACCCACTTTCTGTGATACTCAAGGAATTCAACGCACTAGTTCCATACTGTGTTGGATGGAATAACGAGTTAGACATTTCCCAGACTGTTGCTGAGTACAAGTTAGTACTCAGTGAACTTTGTCCTCCTGAACCAACACGTGTCTCAACTATTGAGGAAACAGCTGATTTTGAGAAGTGGAACAGTGCTTTTGCATTAACCACCAATCATGATATCATGCTGAAGCTCAAGCTTATGTTTAGAGACAACGAGAAGGTTAGAAAAGAGGCGATGAGGATACTCATAAAGGTCAGTCGCTTCGAGGAAACGCTTGAACACGTTTTTGAGATGTTGGACCTTTTGGATGAGTTGAGACAATCGCAAGCTCTTATGGCCAAAGCCAAAGGTTTCGAACCTAAGGGCATAGACCAAGGAATGGAGAAGCAGACAAAGAAGCCCTGTAGTCCTGCACTTAGACCACGGAATAGGGTGATAAAGCCTTCGGGCAATCATTCTCAAAGAAAGTTATCTGGGAACTGGAAGTCTTTATTTTCTCCTCGAGAAGGTATGAGATTCTCTCCTTAGTCTTTAAAACATAGTCAGCTGTGTTATCTACCAGAAACCTGGTTGGTAGATATGGATCCACTGCCGGTATGTATGCATTTAAAATGCAGGGACACCAGGAAACCCAAAGACTTGGAAATGGAGGAATAGTCAAGGCAAAGCTGTAGAGGAGGCAGCTATTGCAGTGGAAGACATTTATCTGCTTTAGTAGTTAAATAGGATTTCATTTCAAGTTTATTGCATTATGTACCCTTTATTTTAGAAAGAACTTTTGTTCTGGATTTCTATTATTTATGAATGGATATTTTATTTCTTTAATCATGGTGATGATTTTGATAAGAAATAATGGGTATTATCTATTCTGGTACATTAGATAGCAATAATGTAAATGATGAATCATTAGTCTACCACGATGCAACAAACCGTTCTATAACTTGTTTTACTTGTTAGATATATTTCTTTATTAAATCATTATACTTGTGAATTCTTATACTTAGTGGTATTTATTCAAATGAGATTCAAAAGGTCGAAATTGATTTGATCAATTATAGTTGAAGGAATGGACCTTCCGACCTAAGAATCGAATTTGGAACATAATACAACTAAGCATACCTTTCGGTAAAGGATAGAATTCGGACAAGTATTGAGAATGATCAATGGTATATGCAGACATATGTGTAATTAGAAAGGTGTGAGTAGTTCTATTAAGAATACTCGAACAATGGATTAGGATGCTTGATGTGCCATAAAAGCAAAGTGTTTTAGTCACAAAGCAATTATGGGGAACCTTCTAAGTATATCCATTGGAAGCCTGCGACTAAAATCGCGGAGGCTATCACCTATCTGAATAACACATAGCATAATCAAAAATTGAGATTAAGTCTCAAATGACTGCACCATACACTTACGTGTAGAGATGGTGAGTCAATAAGAAATAAGATTCTAATAGTAAAAGAACAAGTTGTTCGGAACTACCTATGTTCTATGGATATTTCTAGAGACAACGACACATTCAATGTGGTTGTAGGATATCCTAGATGAACAAGATATTGTGTGTTCTATAGTACTATGAACCAGAAGGACATTTCGTCCGGTTCTTAGAGGAAGACTATTAGATGAACTACAAAGCCCTAACTGACGTAATACCTTGGAATGAGAAGAAGGACAAAAGACTAGGAACCAGCCAAACCGAGTAGTATTACACCACACACTGCAACTAATGTTATTACTGTTATACACCGGGACGCCATTGCAGTGGGAGGTTGATGAACAACCAGAGATATTCATAAAACTAGAAGAATTTTTTGAACTCTGGATCTAGTAAAGATGAAATCGATCCCTAGCTCTGCACAAGGGCAGTACTAGATCTAAATGTGCCTACTTAGAAAACAATAAGGATTATTGTTAAGAGGCAAGATCATTTAGAGTACAAGCTTAGTAAATCCATTTATGGATTGAAACAAAGCTATAAATCGAGGAACTTGCGAATTGATGGGATAGTCCATTTGATGGATTCATCAAAAGGCATAGACGAAAGGTGTATTGGAGACGTAATAGAAACAAGGTGGTGTTTCTCGGAGATTTTATGTAGATAACATTTTATCATTGGCAACAATGTAAAGATATTGTCAGACATAAGATGATGGTTGTCTAAATAAATCGAGATATGAGATTGAGTAGAAGTTAGAGCATGTTCTTGAGATCTTTCGATCTAAGGATAAGAACATTGTACTTCTCCTAGATATCTTATACGATTATGGTTTGTTTTAAACATACATACTTCTGAGAAAGGTTATTGCCTTTCAGAGACAGAATATACATCTATCTAAAGGGTATGTGTTTCGAACGCATGAAGGAGATAGATGAGGACAAAGCAGTTTCCTACACTTCAAGTGTGGAAAGCCTTATAGATGCAATGTTGTAAAACGAGAACCTGATATCAACTATGCGGTTTGCGTAGTGGGAGGATATCAAGGTAATCTAGACAAGAGATTTTCGGATGCTGTAATAGTACTTGCGAAGTACTGGATTACTAAGCAAGACGAAATCTTCTTGGATTACATGTTCTCAGATCTCAAATCAGAGAAGGACCAGTGTAAGTCGATATCAGGCTATGTGTTCACTTTTAGAAAGAGGTGGAACCATGAAATGAAAGAGTGATAAGAAGGACGCTTCTCAGACTCTCTCGTAACCGAATAGCAGCCTCAGAGGCAGCGGAAGTTTTGGTTAGGTTCCGGGATAACCTCTTGACTTGGATATGACTCTTAGTTTACCAAAGGCTATTGGATAGCGGTGCACGGTAAACTGGAAGAAGTCATAAGTCAAAAGTGATGTTAACACATAGAGCAAGTACCACCTGATACGAGTCATCGTCGAGGGAGACGACGCAGTAGTCACCAAGATAACTTCAGAGCGGCAACCTAGAGTGCTCATTCACACAGTACTTCTTGGAAGTACAACTCTAAGCACGTGATGAGTATGGGAGTCGGGAGTTTGGAGGAAATGACTAGACCTTAGTACAAGTGGGAGATTGTTGGAGTTGTGTACTTAATGTCTAGATTTAAGTAACGGTAAACTCCCGGTCATAGCATTTAATCTATTTAATTAATAAACAATTGTTTGCGTTTAATTATTGATGATTAAATATATGCAAAATATAGTCCTGGATTCTATACGTTGTAGTTAGTATGGTGTGCGGGCCCACACAGAATATCATACTATCGGTTACTCGTATTTAATCGAACAGATGCTCACGACCTAGATGGACACGGACCAATCCATCGGTATAGTCGTTGTGTGAGAGAGAAAATAATTTGTCTTAATTATTTTATCACACTTGTACACTTGGTGTATTGGGCGGATCGCTTGAGATTTATCGATTAGGATTGCCTTAGATAATCGATTCAAGTCTCAGAGTATTTTATTCTTAATCCCCGATACTATTGCGGGTGTGTATATTTAATATGTGTGACTTTGATTTTCCAAAGGAATTAACCGATTTAATTATTGGGTTAATTACCGGTTAAGTTGGGTCACTATATTTTATATATGGCATGCCGTGAATACTTGACGGGAAAGTGTATCCCGGAAGGGTTGATAATATCCCCGAGATGAGTTCATAAGGAATTATTGTGTAAACCTCATGAGTGGATTCGTTCCGCACAATAAATAAGGTTGAATGGTACTAGTCTCGGATTCAAGAGATGAATAAATTAATTAGTAATAAATTAATTTTATTCATGGATATTTGATTAGTCGTTTTTATAGCGGCTAGAAATCAAATAAAAATATTCCGAACTAGTTGCCGAAGCAACTCGCCCGAGTCGGTCTCTCGAGGAACACTACTATCGGTACTTGTATTAATATTCAAGTGGTTGCAAAAGAAAAGAGAATAGAAGGTATAGCATAATGCATGGTTTGGGTTTAGTTTTATTTTAAACTAAATTATCTAGAAATAAAAAAACTAAAAATACTTAAGAAACAATTAACTAAATTAATCAACTAATTATTAACGGGATGTAAATAATATGGAGAAAATACTAGGGTTCGAGTTCATCAAACATGAATTATGGCTTGTCGATTTACGAGAAACAAATTTAAAGTAGAAACCCCGTCACCGGTAGATTCTAACGTGTTCAATTAATTCTTAGTCATGTAATCGCTCCTAAGCCTCTTACACTCTTATGAAATTCAAATTGACGATTAATCGAACACCTAAATTGCACACGTAAAATTCAACCCTAGTTCATGTATGAATCCCTCTATCCCTAGTTAAATAATTAGCTACTCATGATTTTAGACGAATAACTAAATTTAAAAATCGAACAGATCATATGCACGAATTCAAAAGAAAAAGAAAGCAAGAGTTTCAGCAAAAAGAATTCAAGTAATAATGATAATAGTAAAAAGACGACTTACTGGAGTTAATACGTTCAACCAAAGTCACAATCTTCAATCCACAATCAATATGTGCCACACGAAATCAAGCTACTGTCTATATGATGAATATGGAAGCTAAAAACAAAACAAAAAACACTCGAGGACACCTACGGGGCTGAGGTTTTCAATCTCTCTATTTGCCTCTCAGAACCTTGCGTCCAAGAATAATGAAAGTGTAAAAAAAACGTGTCTAAACCTAGGGTGAAAACCCCTTTTACATAGTTCAGAAAACCCAAAGTCAAATCGCGGTCAAAGGCTGAAATTCCCGTCGGGCGGGCGCCTGGTACGGGGCGGGCGCCTGGCAAATATATGAGGTTCTGAAGTTGGACCAGGCGGGCGCCCGGTGGCTGGCGGGCGCCTGGTACGCTGGCGCGGCTCGATACGTGTGCAGCTGCTCGACTTTCGTCATATCTTCTTCGTCCGAACTCCGATTGCCTTGATTCAAAGTTCTCCGGAATCTAGACTTCAAGAGCTTCGCGTCAAATATATATTACAACCTATGATTCCCAGTGAGCAATAGCAGATTTTGATGTGAAGTTACTGCACTTTCTGATTTGCTTTGTCACTTCGTTTTAGCTCGATCGTGATCGTTTCTTCGACCTTTTTAGCTCATAAATGCTCAAATACCTGCATACTCAACATAACATCAAACCTACCACAAAACATGAGGATGGCACTAAAGAGCGAAACAAAGAGACACGAGACGACACGAAAAACAACTGAAAAACGACACAAAAACAAATAAATCAACTCCCCCACATTTAGCATTTTGCTTGTCCTCAAGCAAACACTCATGAAAACATGATCCAAATCACACAAGCATGCCACTTACTTACTCAATCTCCCAAAAGCTACAAGTAAACCCCGGTGCATCCGGAAAAAGTATAACAAATAAATCTCGACCCCAAAATGCATAGAAACAACAAAGATCAAGTAAGAATCATCGCATGTCACTACTCCAATTTCCCTCACTCGGATTCACTCTTTTCTTCTTCTCTCGAAACACGGTTCCACTCAAAAGCGTACACAAGCGAAGAATAATCAATGAGATATGACTTGTGTACTCGAGAAAAATAAGCATAAATGGAACAAGGATGAGCTTCAAATAATAACATGTGCACCTAAGAACATCAACCAAACACGTACTCAAGTTGTACTCTCCACTACTCAAAGTCTACTATCTTAAGAATCATGGGTGATCGATAAATCGGGTGTAACGGGGGCTCGGCTAAGGGTATTCGGGATTATTTGGGCAAAAGTGGACTAATCATGTTCAACGACACATCTCCGCCACACCAAACATTGTCTAATCTTCACAACAACCCCGACAACTCCAAACATGATAAACAAACTCATCTCGCCTCATAAATCTCCCGAGAAATCAACTAATAACATTATTCGACTCTTTTTTTTTTTTTCATATTTTTTTTGGGAGACTTATAACATGTCTCGACTCTTTTTTTTGGAGACTTATAACACGTCTCATTTATTTCTCTCTTTTTTTTTTTTTTTTTTTTGGAGACTAAAATACACATGTCTCAAATTATTAAAAACACCGTATACATCAACACCCTCATACCCCAACACTAATACTTCGCTTCCCTCCTTCTCGGAATATAGGACAAGAATAAAAGGCTAAATGTAGGCTCAAAGGGGCTACTAGGGTGTCCCACGACGGGCTCGGGGTCAAATGTGAGCGGCAAAAATGGCTATCCTAATCGATCATATCCCAATCACATTCAAAATCAAGTAAGTTATGATATACTAGCCTCGAGTAACAACCTAGGCACGTCCTAGCTATCTCTAGTTCATACGGACACATGATATAGAACAAGGAAATAAGAAGCTCGAAAAACAACGAATCAAATATCACGCAAAGAAGAAAGCTATAAAGGCTCAAACTCTCACAAGGCTTTTGGAAAATGTAATAGCTAACATGCGATTATCTCTCAATTACTCCATTGCAACTAGACATGGGGTCAGAATTACTCGTATACCGACCTCTAGCACCAAGACTCTACCGCACTTCAAGAGACGAAATAAAGCAATAGGCATACGAATGTCATCTAACACATGCTCTCATTTAAATTATAGCGCATCAGGGAAGAATGATCAACACGACTATCACAAGCAAGACAAGACTAACACAAAAGCATAGCACGACAAAATACAAGAAGCACAGGAAGAGAGAAGAAATAGGTAAGAGAGAAAAGAATAGGAAAAAGGATGCAAACCCCACCACACTTGGGCTAATCCGTGTCCTCGTGGATGGATGAACCTCCAAAGAAAGCAAAACGTCCTGTGGAAGTCGACCTCGAGGAGTATTCCAATAGTGACGGGAAAAACAACCTGCACACAAGAACTAGAACAAACCACAAAGCAAAACCAAGAAGAGAACGAAGACAAGAACAAAAATACTACTCAAAGAAAAGAAAAGGAAAGAAACTATGTACATATCGCGACCGCACAAAAGTACGGTCGATCCTCAGGGCTCTGGCGGTGGATGTGGTGGCCCTTGGAGCATGGCCATCAACTCGGCCATCTGACCAGAAATACGTGCATTTGCATCGTCGTAGTGCGCCCGATCCGCTGCACGCTGCTCCCGGTCAATGGCCATCTGGGCTTCTATTCTGCTGAGGCGATCAGCTATGTAAGTGCGGTCATCAGTCCACCATGCACGAAACTCGTCTCTCTCTGTAATCAAGATCTCTTGGCGACTCGTCTCAGCGTCATCGAAATTCCTTCGCATCGTTGCGAATTGCTCATTCATCGCCTGGAGAACGGAGGAATGGGAAGGCTCGCCCTCCCCGTCATCAGGGATAACGGTCGCCCGTTGCGGTACCGTGCAGGTGGAGGGTGCTTGTCCTAGTCGGTCGGCGTGGGACTTGAATTTCCCATCTGCAAGGAGATGCGATACCTGGAGCCATTGTTCGTCAATCGGACGAGAGTCGGGATTGTAACGAAGAGGTGCTGGGAGATCTACTCGGATATCATTGATGGAGTCCAAGCCGCTGGCCAGGATAGAGGCGATGTGGAAAAAGGAAGCATGGGAGACTGATCGTGAGTTGGTTGCCTTGATCTGATCAACAAGATAATCGACCAAGGACGAATTCTTCCCCGTATACGCTCGCTCGAGGAAAAATAGTTCAGACCTGTTGACCTTACTGCCTTCATTCTTGCCTGAGATATTGTAAGCAATGAAGCGATGAACCATTAACAATGCCGGGTCTTTAATTTCCACGCTTTTTCCACTAAAAACAGGGACTGTAGTGATTGTTTTCCACGCTTTATTTGCGTCAAATTTTTTAGGGACTGTCCTCTCAAACCCTCCTGTAGTCGGAAAACCAAAAGCTTTGCCGAATGCATCATTATCAAAGGTGAGCTCTTTCCCTAAGAGACGAAATGAGAAAGTACCCCCTTGTGTTTTAAAAGTGCACAGCATCTCCAAGCCAAGTGGTGTACAGGAACCGAGCTCAAGATCCGCGAAAGTGGTCAGTCCTAAATGCTTCAGGTATTTTTTTACATTCGTGGTCAAACCCAATTTCTCAATAAGAACCCAATCAAAAGGGCGAGGATACTCAAAATCGTAATTACGGAACTCTGTAAGCCGTTGACCTTCCTCTTCCGTGTAAATGGTGAAGTGGGACCTATACTGAGCCCTGAGGTCGACCCAATTGTCGACAGGAGGCAGTTGGTCAGTAATGTCGGCCGGAATAGATGCGACTACCGCGTTAGAGGTTCCGACGGTTCGCTGTTTTTTCGACGGAGGCGCTTCCGTGGCCTTTCCTTTGCCTCGGGTATTCGGAGTTTTCAAAGGAGACGCTTCCGCGGCCTTTCCCTTCCCTCGGGTATTCGGAGCAATTGAGACGAGAGCTAGGGTTGAGAAATAATTACCGGGGGTAGTTCACGGGATTGCCGTGAATTGATACGAGGCAGGGAACGAGGTTGCTCGGCTCGGGTCTGACGGAATTGTTGCAGAGGTACAGCGAGGCGAGGTCACGGAAACTCGGTCGGAGTCGGGGAGTGGTCGATTTGGCGGCTGTGCGACGGTGACGGAGGTGGGAACGAGGGTGGCTGCTGGACTGGTTCTACCGGTGGTTAGCTTGTAGGGTTACGTTGGAGGTGAACTGTGATCAGCGGTGGTCGACGGCGGTTCAATGGGTGCCCAAGTTATGCGAGCAGGTGGTGATGATGGCGGTGGCCGGAGGTACGAGCAGCGGGGTTGATGATGGCGGTGGCCGGAGGAAGACGGAGGAGCTTAGGCACTTGGTCGACTGTTCTTCGACCTGCAATTTCAACTTGAAGAAGCGGATTTTGTAATTAGGGTTGGAAAGAAGCAAACTCCCGATGCCCCACTCTTTTCTAAAAAATATATATATATATATATATATTATTAGAAAGTATTATTATTATTATTATTATTATATAATTATATTTTTTTTTCTTTTTATAGAGAAGTGAGGGAACGGGCGCTTCATTTGGGGCGGTCGCCTGCTTCAACTCCAGAGCTTCAGTAATAGGATGAAGCGGGAGCTTCATGAGGGGCGTGCGCCTGACCCGATTTCAGAGGCTCAGTAGGTGGATGAAGCGGGCGCTTCAAAATGGGCGAGCGCTTGGCCAAACTCAGAACCTCAGTAATGGGACCAGGCGTGCGCCTCAGTTATTCTCGAGTTCAAGTGCGCAACGTCTCGACTTTTGTCATATATTTTTGGCCCGAACTCCGAATGGCTCGATTCGAAATTCTCCGGATTCTAGATTTCAAGATCTTCGCATCCATGTAAGTCGCAGTCTCTGATTCTCATTGCGTTAGCAGTTTTGGATAAGAAGTTGCTGCACTTTTCCGGTTCGGCTAGTAATCTCGTTTAAGCCTCGTCGCTCCATATTTTCCTCGGTTCTCCTACATTTTTGACACGGGAACATACTACACCACAAGAGATCGCTTGGTAGCTCCAGAATTTGCAATCTTGTTGTCTCGAGTCTCTGTCGATCATAACTCATCTCCTTCCACACCATGACTAAAATTTGCTCATTTTACGTCGTGAGCTTGACAAGTCGTGGGTAGGCCCCCACGGAGCGCTCATTTTGGGAACCGAAAGAGCTACACGGTCCGTGGACTAGTCTCCACGCGACGCTCGTTTAACGTCTCAAGCTCGACCAATATGCTCTATTCATAAATCACATCGTCGAGTAGAATCGATTCTACTCCGATGTTCATTGAGTCGTCATCCATATGTGGTACAATGTATGGTTTCACACGGTGCCCGTTAACTTGAAACGCTTCTTTGGACTTCGGGTCATAGAGCTTTACAACCCCATACGGGAACACCTCTAATATCTCATAAGGTCCACTCCATCTCGACTTGAGCTTCCCGGGGAACAAACGAAGCCTTGAGTTGAACAAGAGAACCTTCATCCCGGCTTTAAGCTCTTTATTTTTAATTCTCTTGTCATGAACCATCTTCACCTTCTCCTTGTAAATACGGGAGTTTTCGTAAGCCTCGTTACGCATCTCCTCTAGTTCGGACATCTCCAAGGCCCGGTTTCCTCCACCTTCCATTTCGTCCAAGTTGGTGGCTTTGATCGCCCAATATGCTCGGTGTTCGATTTCCACCGGTAAATGGCAATATTTCCCAAAGACAAGCCGGTAGGGACTCATGCCGATCACCGTCTTGTATGCGGTTCGATAAGCCCAAAGCGCTGAGTTCAAACGCTCCGACCAATCTTTTCGGGAAGGTTTAACCGTCTTTTCAAGAATCTCCTTCACTTGCCGGTTACTCGTTTCAGCTTGTCCGGAGGTTTGAGGGTGGTATGCCGTGGCAACTTTGTGCTTGATGCCATTCTTGATCATCAACTTCTCGAAAAGCTTGTTGCAGAAGTGTTTGCCTCCATCGCTGATAATGGCTTTAGGAAATCCAAACCTGCAAAGAATGTTCTCCTGCACAAACTTGAGAACCACTTTAGCATCGCAAGTCCTAGTGGGGATTGCTTCAACCCACTTGGACAAATAATCAACACCCAACAATATATACTCGAAACCAAAAGACACGGGGAAAGGTCCCATAAAATCAATACCCCAAACATCGAAAATTTCAACTGCTAAATTGATATTTAATGGCATTTCATCTCTCTTACCAATATTCCCCATGCGTTGGCACCGGTCACAAGATTTGCAATAGTCGATTGCGTCTTTAAAAAGAGAAGGCCAAAACAAACCTGATTGGAGGACCTTGTGGGCGGTTTTATGACCCCCAAAGTGACCTCCACTCTCGTCGTGGTGGCAACACTTAAGCACGTGTCCTTGCTCCTCCTCTGGAAGGCAACGTCGGATCACTTCATCTTTCCCGAACTTGTAAAGGTAGGGGTCCGCCCAAAAATATTCTCGGGACAAATGTTCGAACCTCGCTTTTTCTTGAGAAGTCATGCCTTCTCTCAAAGCACCTGCAACCAAAAAGTTCACAATATCCGCGTACCAAGGTACCGGAGTCATAGCCATAGCAAGCTCATACGGAAAAGAATCGGGAATCGAATCATCTACATTTTCATCCAAAGGCTCGGGGGGTGACTCTAGCCTAGACAAGTGGTCGGCTACAACATTCTCACACCCCTTCCTATCCTTTATCTCTACGTCAAACTCTTGTAACAAGAGAATCCACCTAATCAACCTCGGTTTGGCTTGAGCTTTAGCTAGCAAATGTCGTAAGGCTTGGTGGTCACTATGGACAATGACTTTAGACCCTATGATATAAGACCTAAATTTATCCAAAGAAAACACGACCGCTAGCAACTCTTTCTCGGTAGTGGTATAGTTAGTTTGGGCACTATTGAGGGTCACACTAGCATAATAAATAACCCTAAGTAACTTATCCACTCTCTGACCAAGAACCGCTCCTACAGCTGAATTAGACGCATCACACATGATCTCAAAGGGAAACTCCCAATTGGGTGCTACAACTACCGGGGCTGAGGTAAGCTTTTCCTTAAGTGTATTAAAGGCTACTAGACACGACTCGTCGAAGTTGAACTCAACATCTTGCCCTAGCAAACGACACAAAGGTTGGCTAATCTTAGAAAAATCCTTAATAAACCTCCTATAAAACCCGGCGTGACCAAGGAAGCTACGAATACCCTTAACATTAACGGGAGGGGGTAGTCTCTCAATAACCTCGATCTTGGCTCTATCGACTTCTATACCCCGACTAGACACCATATGTCCTAGCACAATCCCACTAGTAACCATGAAATGACTCTTCTCCCAACTCAAGGTAAGACTACTCTCAATACATCTTTTAAGAACTCTGTCGAGCTTACCCAAGCAATCATCAAAAGAAGAGCCAAATACTGAAAAATCGTCCATAAAAACCTCCATAAAATTACCTATCATCTCGGAGAAGATGGACATCATGCACCTCTGGAACGTTCCCGGTGCATTGCATAAGCCGAAAGGCATCCTCCTCCAAGCATAAGTACCAATAGGGCAGGTGAACGTTGTCTTCTCCTAATCCTCCGGTGCTATCGCCACCTGGTAATAACCTGACAAACCATCAAGAAAACAATAGAATGAGTGTCCGGATAATCTATCAAGTAACTGATCTATGAAAGGGAGAGGGAAGTGATCCTTTCGAGTGGCGGCATTCAATTTCCGATAATCGATGCACATTCGCCACCCTGTAGTAATACGCGTAGGGAGGAGCTCCCCTTTCTGATTTTCGACCACTGTGATACCTCCCTTATTCGGGACTACGTGGACCGGACTCACCCATTGGCTATCGGCAACGGCATAGATCAACCCTTCATCAAGGAGCTTGTAGATCTCCGTCCTTACGACTTCCATCAAAACCGGGTTAAGTCGCCTCTGCCCATCTCTCTTAGGGATCGATCCCTCCTCCAACACTATTCGGTGCATGCATACCGAGGGGTCAATGCCTCGGATATCGGATAAGCTCCATCCAAAAGCTTTCTTGTTTTGCTTTAGGATTGCCACTAGTGCTTTCTCTTCCTCAATCCCCAAAGTGGCGGAGATTATCACGGGTTTTTGTTCCCCGTTTTCCAAGAACACGTACTTGAGGTGACTAGGCAACGCCTTCAACTCCACTTTACTCTTCGGAGCCTCGATCTCGGCTTCCGGTGAACTAAGTCGCTCAGTGGTAGGGTCAGCTACCTTCTCTTCCTCAACCTCGTGTATTTCGGGCTCACTTTCCTCAACAAACGTGGCTTCCACTTCGTCATCTACGGGATCGACGAAGGAGCAATTCTCCATATACATGGAAGCGGGAACGGCTTTCCCCGTCCGTACGGAGAAAGAAACTTTTTCACCGAGAACGGTCATCTCGAGTGTACCGTTCTTTACATCAATCACCGTGTTCGTGGTGGCCATGAATGGTCTCCCCAAAAGAATGGCGTGGTCTCGCCCATTCTCGGGAACCTCTCCAACATCTAGTACCACAAAGTCGACTGGTACTATCAATTCTCCGACCTTCACCAATATGTCTTCTATGATCCCCTTAGGATATCGAATCGATCGGTCGGCGAGCTGGAGGCACATCCGAGTAGGCTTGAGGTCGCCTAACTCCAGTTGCTCGTACACGGCGTACGGCATCAAATTTATCCCTGCCCCCAAGTCGAGCATCCCTGACACCTCTCTACCATTCCCCACGGCAATCATGATGTTGAAACTTCCGGGGTCCCTCTGTTTCTCGGGTAGCTGGTGCTGGAGAATGGCACTTGCTACCTCTGACACTACTACTTTTTCGTTGTCAACGAATCTTCTCTTCCTCGAGGCGAGGTCTTTGAAGAACTTGACATAAGCGGGGACATTCCGGATGATGTCGAGTAATGGCAGATTCACATTTACTTTGGATAGCAGCTTGTAAATCTCCGCGAACTGTTGGTCTTGTTTCTCGTTCCTCATACGGTCTGGGAACGGAAGAGGGGGCTTGTAAGGATTGTTAGCCTTATGTAAGGCTGCTCTACCGGTCTCGGGTGCTGGCATCGGTTTTTCTTTTGGTCTCTCCACCGATTCTTCAGCTCGATCACTCTGCTCGGCTATCTCTGGTGTAGATTTGTCCTCCTCTACCACCTCGGTCGGCATTTCCACGTGATTATCTATCACCCGACCACTTCTGAGTACCGTAATGGCCTTAGCTTGATGAGGTTGGCTAGGGATTCTGTCCTTCTGAGTAGGTTGAGCGAGCTCGTTCAGTCGCCCTGCCATCTGCCCAACCTGGGTCTCAATCCTCTTGATCGTGGAGTTCTGGTTGGTCATCGATGACTCCATGCTATCCATCCTCTGTTGATTCTGCTGCATGTACCCGTTAGTAGTTTGCATGAACCCCTGGTGCGATTGCATGAAGGCTGAAAATTGCTCATCGAGACTAGAGCTTTTCTGAGTCGGTGGCGGCTGGTATGCGGGCTGAGGTGGTTGTTGGTATGTTGACGAGCCCTGTTGCTGATATTGGGGCCTCTGGTTATTCTGCCAGTTCTGATTCCCCGCATTCAGGTAGTTATTCTGTGGCCTATTCTGGTTATTGTAGCTCGGCTGCTGGTTTTGCCCCATCTGCTGCTGGTTTTGCCCTTGTTTCCAGGAAAAGTTAGGATGATTTTTCCAACTTGGATTGTATGTATTTCCATAGGGTTCGTTCCTTTGATTACTCGTCTGGTTGAATCCCTGCATGGCATTGACCTGGAACTCCGGTGCGAAGGACTGATCCATCATCTGAGGTGGGGAAGGCATGTACTGACAGGTACTCGAATAGTGCCCAATTTCTCCACAATTACCGCACGGGTCAGGCTGATGCACTAACAACTGGGTAGGGGTAGTCTCTTTGGCCTCCATCATGTGTAGCTTTCGGGTCAGTTCGGCAACTTGCTTCGTCAGTGAAGAATCAAGACTCCCGTCTACTGAAGCTGCCACCTCTCTATCTCGGGTGTTTGTCTGTCGAGATCTCTCGGCCATCTCTTTGAAAAGGGCAACGACGTCATTGGTGAGGAGGTTGCTAATGTTCCCTCCGGCTGCATTCTGCACGTCGTTCTGCATAGCCGGCGGTAATCCTGTGTAAAAGAACTGATTAAGGATCTCTTGGGTTATCTGGTGGTGAGGACACTGTCTGAGCAAACTCCTGAATCTCTCCCAAGCCTCGTGGAATGACTCTCCACGCTCATGACTAAACGAACAAATCTGACCCCTCAAATCAATGGTTTTCTGTTGAGGGTAGAAACGCTTGATGAACTCCTGGTACATTTTGTCCCATGTATCGATGGAATCCGGCTCCAAGGACAACAACCAGTTCTTAGCTCGATCTTTCAGAGCATAAGGGAAACACTTCAATCGTAGTTGCCCGTCGTCTAGGCTACCGTTCGGGAAAGACTGGAGGACTGAGTAAAATTCCCTGATGAAGTTCAAGGCATCTTCTTTAGGCATCCCATAGAACTGCGGTAGCTGGGCCAAGTGGTGGGACTTCAGGTCGTACCGACGAGCAGCGGCACTCAATACAATGCACGAGCTTGCCCCATCCACGAGCGGGTGGGCCGAGTCTCCAAAGCGTGACCCCTGATTGATGTTGTTGTTGTTGTTGTTGTTGTTGTTGTTGTTGTTGTTGTTGTCAACATTGTTAGCGTCGCGTTCGTCCATTGTTTCTGCTAGGTCACCTTCAGGTTCGATTCCGGTAATGGTGGATTCTGATGAACTGTCTGACGAGTTACCTTCGTCCACCGAGGTGTACCGGCTGATGCTCTTACGTCTGTTAATGTTGTCTATCACGGGTGCAAGGCTGGTCTTTTGACTTCTTTTACCTAACATGCACCAACACAGACAACAAACAGTCACACGTACCTGAACAAATAAAAATAAACAAAAATAAAAGAGAAAGACGCAAACACTTAAACACTAATACTTGTGCCTAAAGTGTTCCCCGGCAACGGCGCCAATTTGATTAGTCGTTTTTATAGCGGCTAGAAATCAAATAAAAATATTCCGAACTAGTTGCCGAAGCAACTCGCCCGAGTCGGTCTCTCGAGGAACACTACTATCGGTACTTGTATTAATATTCAAGTGGTTGCAAAAGAAAAGAGAATAGAAGGTATAGCATAATGCATGGTTTGGGTTTAGTTTTATTTTAAACTAAAATATCTAGAAATAAAAAAACTAAAAATACTTAAGAAACAATTAACTAAATTAATCAACTAATTATTAACGGGATGTAAATAATATGGAGAAAATACTAGGGTTCGAGTTCATCAAACATGAATTATGGCTTGTCGATTTACGAGAAACAAATTTAAAGTAGAACGTCCGTCACCGGTAGATTCTAACGTGTTCAATTAATTCTTAGTCATGTAATCGCTCCTAAGCCTCTTACACTCTTATGAAATTCAAATTGACGATTAATCGAACACCTAAATTGCACACGTAAAATTCAACCCTAGTTCATGTATGAATCCCTCTATCCCTAGTTAAATAATTAGCTACTCATGATTTTAGACGAATAACTAAATTTAAAAATCGAACAGATCATATGCACGAATTCAAAAGAAAAAGATAGCAAGAGTTTCAGCAAAAAGAATTCAAGTAATAATGATAATAGTAAAAAGACGACTTACTGGAGTTAATACGTTCAACCAAAGTCACAATCTTCAATCCACAATCAATATGTGCCACACGAAATCAAGCTACTGTCTATATGATGAATATGGAAGCTAAAAACAAAACAAAAAACACTCGAGGACACCTACGGGGCTGAGGTTTTCAATCTCTCTATTTGCCTCTCAGAACCTTGCGTCCAAGAATAATGAAAGTGTAAAAAAAACGTGTCTAAACCTAGGGTGAAAACCCCTTTTACATAGTTCAGAAAACCCAAAGTCAAATCGCGGTCAAAGGCTGAAATTCCCGTCGGGCGGGCGCCTGGTACGGGGCGGGCGCCTGGCAAATATATGAGGTTCTGAAGTTGGACCAGGCGGGCGCCCGGTGGCTGGCGGGCGCCTGGTACGCTGGCGCGGCTCGATACGTGTGCAGCTGCTCGACTTTCGTCATATCTTCTTCGTCCGAACTCCGATTGCCTTGATTCAAAGTTCTCCGGAATCTAGACTTCAAGAGCTTCGCGTCAATATATATTACAACCTATGATTCCCAGTGAGCAATAGCAGATTTTGATGTGAAGTTACTGCACTTTCTGATTTGCTTTGTCACTTCGTTTTAGCTCGATCGTGATCGTTTCTTCGACCTTTTTAGCTCATAAATGCTCAAATACCTGCATACTCAACATAACATCAAACCTACCACAAAACATGAGGATGACACTAAAGAGCGAAACAAAGAGACACGAGACGACACGAAAAACAACGGAAAAACGACACAAAAACAAATAAATCAATATTTAAATCTTAAATACACGGAATAAATAATACTACCGGAGAAATATTATTTGATATAATATGGTTTAATATTGGGAGTGCAATTAATTTATATAGTGGAAAATAAATTAATTAATATTAATGGGAGATTAATAGATTTGGGCTTGGGCTCAATTTAATCATTAATATTGGAAGCCCAATATTCCACCTCCTTTAGATCCCCTACGTAGCCTATAAAAGCACTACATGGTCTTCTCTATTCTACACACATCATAACTTGAAGATCATAATTCTTCTAGAGAGAGAAAGTAGAGAGAGAGAGAAGAGGATCCATAAGCTTGGAAGATCGTCGCCCACCCGACGTTCAAGCTAGTGCAAGGAATACGTGGGAAGATCGTAAGGTCATCATCTTGATTTCGTTTCTCCGCACAACGAATCGAAAGGTAAAATCATAAACTCCCTTCTATGATTTTATGTGAATATGATTGTGATACATACATGAACACACGATCCGGGAAACGACGAGACCGGGGACGGGGATAGACCGGGCGGTGGTGGTTGTGGACCACCGGACCGCCGGCGGTCTAGAGATCCCCGCCGGGATCGAGGCGAAGAGCCCTCGGCTCCAGCCGAGGGGGCGATCGAACCCTAGGGTTCGATCGCGGGTGAGCTGCGGGGTTACCCGCAGCGGGCTCGCATGAGCTGCGGGGCTACCCGCTGCGGTCGTGCGAGGGGATCACCCCTCGCTGGGCAGCGAGTCAACGACTCGCTGCGGGGCTGCTACGAGCAGCCCCGGGGATGCCTCGTGCATCCCCAGCGATTGCTACGGGAGCAATCGCGAGCCCTCGTGGGGGCTCGGCTGGGTGCCGCGGGTTCGCCCGTGGCGGTGCTCGGTCGGGCCTCGGGTCACGTGGGGTTCGCGGTTCGGTCTCCGGCGATCGAGGATTTCGGTCGGGTTATTATTTTCCGCAAATTTTAATAGCCCGGGATGTCGATTTCCAGCAGGTCTTGCCTCTGGTGTAAGATATAATCTGGATTCATCTTTAAAATTCCCTCTTCTTCAGTTTGCACAAGTTTAGGTGGTGGAGATTCTGTGCCATCGATGAATCCCTCAAGTCCATGCCCTTTGATGACAACCAAGGTTTGTTGTCTCCAGATGAGATAATTTCCGTCTGTGAGTTTAATAGATGCAAGCTGACTATTGATATGGACCAATGGATTTTGACCCATCGGGGCTCTCTGTGAACCGGTTTCTGACATGGCTGCTCAAGGAAAGAGACGACTCAACAACGAGCCATTAAAGCTCTGATACCATAAAAGCTTATACAGCTTTGGGGTTTAACCCAGAAAACTTTGGGGGAAAATATTATTCGATTGAAAGTTGCGGCTGCTACATCATAGAGTTTATATACTACTCCTAAAACCTAGATAAATGGGAATAAGGAGACAGCTAGAATCCGTACAAACATAACCAAAATATACAAACACAACCAAGGTAAAGTTAAGTAACTAGGTGAAATTATTTTTATTTCCATTACTCTCTGTCATTATTTTGAAAATTCATTTTTAGAAGATGAATTCACTATGTATGGTCATCGTGGGTTAACATACAAAGGTGTATGATCACAGTGGTATAATTGCACCACCGTTATCTTACAATGTAGTGTCGCCATGCATCGTTTTACAGTGACAATGTAATTACAAATTTACAATTGTGAGTTTTCTAGTGACAATGTAATTACAAATTTACAATTGTGAGTTTTCTTACTGTGTAAGCTTATCGTGAGTTTTCTTATGGTGATGTATGGTAACAATAGACGACAATCAGGTGGTTTAATCACACCAAACATTGTCCTAGGATGTAAATTCACCGTTCGAGCTTGCTAATTGTGGGGTATCCTCTTCGTAAGTTAACGTGCGAACTTCACCCTTTGATGTGTGCGGTGTAAATTTAATTTCACACCTATTAGTCGTATTAGTTTTTAACTAGTACTACTGCCCGTGCGATGCACGTGATTTATTTGTTTGAAATAATCTAAAATATTATTTAATCTCCAACTATTTCTGCCAAAAATTTATTAAAGGACTAACAAATTGTTTTATTTAATAATCGAACTCTCACTTAAATTTGTAAATTCGTATTAATCTCATTATTAACCGTTATCTCAATTATGAAAATTTTATTATTTTCAAAGACTCTGAACCGGAAATGGAGATCTTGGAGTGTTGATGCAAAATAAGTTGTTCC
Organism: Euphrasia confusa; assembly: GCA_954870475.1. Lineage (NCBI taxonomy): Eukaryota > Viridiplantae > Streptophyta > Magnoliopsida > Lamiales > Orobanchaceae > Euphrasia > Euphrasia confusa. Next base: position 14,016,012 of record OX940954.1, read on the forward strand.
ACTGTAAGCTCGCTCTTCTCAATTATGAAAATTTTATTATTTTCAAAGACTACGCATGTTTGATGTGATTTATAGTATGTAAGCTTCTTGGGGCATAGCCGAGTGGTAAGGTCTGTGGTGATGTTGGTGTAATTCCTCGACGCAGAGTTCGAATCTCGGATATGACAAATTTTCATTGAAATACTATGAAGTTAGTCCTTGGATGAGACCTATTGGCTCTCTCCCACATGTGTCTGCTACTCGGGCGCATCCCTCAATTTACATCCTACCCGATCGAGGAGTCTCTGATCTGGTGGAAGAGGAGTTTCTCGTCTCATCCTACCCGATCGAAAAGCCTCTGATCTGGTGGAAGAGGAGTTTCTCTTCTCTGCATTGATCTTACATCCTACCCGATCGAGGAGCCTCTGATCTGGTGGAAGAGGAGTTTCTAGTCTCATCCTACCCGATCGAGAAGCCTCTGATATGGTGGAAGATGAGTTTCTCTTCTCTGCATTGATCATGTGGAAGAGGAGTTTCTCTTCTCTGCATTTCTCGAGTGTCAAACCCATTAAAACCGCTGGTAAAAATCTAAATAAATGGAAAATAAAAATTATAATGCTGGAAAATAAATAGAAATATAAACAAATTGAATTTACTTGGTGAACATGAAGGAGATGAGATGGCAGAAATGCAATTATATTAATATACCGTATGTTAACCTGCAAAACAAATCTAATCGAACATAATTAATAACTCGATTCAATGTTCAAAAAAATAAAAAAAGACATACGAAGCTAGATTATAGCAAGAGAAAATAATATACTTAAAAAGTTTGATTAATTTTTTTTAACTCAAATGGATTAAAGAATATGAAGATATTTATTTTTTTGAGATACGATTAATTAAAATTAAATTAATATTAATAGAATAAAAAAGAATTTTGAGAAAAGAAATAATATATATATATATATATATATATATATATATATATATATATTTAAGATAATAATTAATTATTATTATCAAAAGTATATAATTTCAAATTATTATTTAAAATTTATATATAATAATTTAAATATGCTTAATAATATTACTAATTATAATTTATAATTTATAGTGTAAACACAATATTATTATAGCTTTTCTATTGGCCCACATGATATTAGTGGATCTGAAATTATATATGTATAGATTTGAATGAAAGAGACCAACTAATTTATAATCATTATTTAAAATCTAAACTAATTTGGAATTAATTATTTAAATATAAAAAAAAGGTTCAATAGTTACATTAGTGGGCCCGGATAGACTTGGTATTGGTAAGGGTAGTTAGGAGTGTAGTCGGGCGGCCTGGGAGGGGACGGGTAGGGGTAGGGGTAGGGGTAATGAAGATGGCCAGAAGGGGAATTTGTGTAAGGGGGTGGATAAGCATTTTGGTAAACAGGTTGTGGGCTTGGATTTGGGGGTGGATAAATAGGGTATGGAGATGAAGAAGGGTAGTAGTTATTTTGGTTCTCCATTTTTGTTTTCTCTGTTTCTACATGAGTCAAGATCAAAATCACAATCTAATTAACCATAAAAGCTATAAAAGCTTGCGGATTTATCATTAGAAATGCGATAATTTCCGAAGGGGTGTTCTCAATTTTTCCTGAAACAATAATAAAATGGATGAAGCAAGTACGTACGAGAAACAAAAAAGAGGAGATGATTGTATATAGTTACCCCCTTTTAATTTCGAAATCTTCCGATGAATATCGGCGGCGATCGATCGAAGAAGGAGAGAAATCCAAGATTGCATAAACGTATAAGATTTCGAATATCAAATATTTCATGTTATAGTTTCGATAAACATACAGTATATCATAAGTTGGGCAATTTTTCCGTTCATGCATTACTCATTTACGCACTCATTTTTATCGAAATGATATTATAAAAATTGGATTAGATGTAAAGTCTTTTAAATTTACGAAAAAACAAATTAATATTTAGTGAAAAAATAAATAAAACAAATTAATATTTAGTTGGTGTATCTAAAATGTACTTTATAAATCATTCTAACGTTCAATTCAAAGTTTTTAGTGAAATTTCGAATGACGGATAAATCATTTATCATTTTGTATTGATCAAAGTCAATTCAATTGAGTGAGTGTCACGAAAACATTACTTTAAAAAATAAATTCATTCAATTTTTTTATAAACTTAAAAAGATCAAATGTGAAATTCAGCTATATTATTTCCATTTTATTAATGATTCATCTTTTCAAGGACCTGCCGAATTATAGAATGAATACTGTTATAGTCTATTTCATCAAAATATGAATTTTATATATTAATTCCATTCAAAGGAAATATATGTGATCTTGTAAAGTGATTGTTTCACTCATTAATTGACAAAATGTATTAAAAAAGAAAATTGTCCCATAAAGTCTTGCATATTGCCATATTTTTGTTGTTTGAAATTCAGGCACAATGAAAACAATCACAGTGAAAAATAACATTTTATTGTATTATTTTATTTCCGACTATCATTATGACAAACAGTGACAACATTACTACACTTAGCACTCGTCAATCAAGACATTGACGTTCAACCGACGGTTAGTTCAGACAGTAAACCTAACCTTCAAACTTTCAATTTTTTTTTTTAATTTTCGTTTTTCAATCATTTGAGTTTTGATATTAGTTGTCAAAGTTGGGTCAATAACACCTTAAAAAGTCTTTTATAGTGTTATTGACTCAACTTTGACACTGTAAAACAATGCATGGCGACACTACATTGCACCACCGTTATCTTACAACGTAGTGTCGCCATGCATTGTTTTACAGTGTAATTACAAATTTATAATTGTGAGTTTTCTCACTGTGTAAGCGTGAGTTTTGTTATGGTGATGTATGGTAACAATAGACGATAATCAGGTGGTTTAATCACACCAAACATTGTCCTAGGATGTAAATTCACCGTTCGAGCTTGCTAATTGTGGGGTATGCTCGTCGTAAGTTAACGCGTGAACTTCACCATTTGATGTGTGAGGTGTAAATTTAATTTCACACCTATTAGCCGTAATAGTTATTAATTTTAGTGAAAGAGACCAACTAATTTGCAATCGATCATTTAAAGTCTAAACTAATTTGGAATTAATTATTTAAATATAAAAAAACGTTCAATAGTTAAATTTAAAACACAATAAAACAAGGATGATCCATTTATTGAAAATAGAAAGAAAACCAAAAAAGAAGACACGGTTAAACAAAGGAAAAACATGACCATAATTAAAACATCTTACACCTCAATATGATTATTATTAATTCCAGATGACAGCTATAGGACTCCTGACGCTATAATCACCAGATACCCAATTTATGTATCCAAAGGAGAAGTTGGATGAAACTGCAGGCATACTTGTTGCTGTAAATGTCACATTGTAATTCAGACATTGTTTCACTTGGTTGAACTCGAGAGTATCGGGTTCAACCGTAATCGATACCCCTTTCGGCTCACTCACATTCACACGATAAGTGACCATTCCCGTACTCCCAACATTCGTAACTGTCCTCTTGTTGTTATGAGTAAACAGTTTCATCTGATCAGTAGAGTTGTAATTTAAGGTGCACAAGTAGCTAAAATAATCTTGTGTGGAGATGTTGTATATCAAGCCCGGATCAGAGGCCCTGTTGACATTCACATGGCCCGACCCATACGCAAATGGGGTGGCGTCTTGGCTCATATCAGATATTGGAGAATTGTTGGAGTCGAGAACGTAAGCAGTCGTCATCAGTGCGGACTTTATGGCGGCCGGCGACCAATCCATGTGCATTGACTTGACAAGAGCCAATATGCCGCTGACATGTGGACACGACATGGAAGTGCCTGACATGATGTTGAACAAGACTCGCCTATCGTCGCTATCGAGACCTGTTGGGCTAATATTTGGTGGGAATGCGGCTAAAATATTGAGCCCGGGTGCGGTTATATCTGGCTTGAGAATGTTCGGGTCGACCCTATTAGGTCCCCTGGAGGAAAATGCGGCCATGGCCGGAGCACGGTTGTGGTAAACTGTTACTTTGAATTGGATCGAAACTGTTGCATTTTTAGAAGATTTTGCGTATTCCCTGATGGGGTCAGCTGCTGATGCTCCTAATGCTACAGCCGGGAGAACATGTGGATCGGCAATAACTTCCTCGCCATTTTCTGGTTTATTTGCGAGTATCATGGCGACCCCCCCAGCTCTTTTCACTACTTCTCCTTTGGCAACTCTAGAGTTATTTCCTCTGTCACAAATCACAATCGTTCCGTTGACTTCTTTTGGAGATAGCGAGCCGTCTAAGCATAGATTACCGCCTATGGTTTGATTGTAAAACTGTTGACAATATGTACCAAAATCAGAATATATATATATAATAATACTATTACCCTAGTGATATCGATTGATTAGAATACGCATGCAATATTGTACTTTACCAGAGTCAAATTATTGATGGTCTTATGTAAAGACATTGAGGCACCCAACAACATTTTGCCGTTTCCTAGTTGTACATTAGCTAAGAAATCACGATCGGTGGTGCTAGCAGCAACTGTCGTGTACCAAGGTGCACCATTGGTAACAGTAAAAAGATCCGGCCCCGAATTTCCAGCTGCTACAGAGACAATAACTCCTTTTTGTACCGCACCAAATGTTCCCAAAGCCATAACATCACTGTGATAGGGAATTGGAGGTCCTCCTAAAGAAAGAGACAGAACGTCCACACCATCTTTGACAGCTTCGTTTATGGCGGCTAATAAATCTGAATTAAAACAATGAGCATCGAAACAAGCTTTGTATATTGCGATTCTCGCCGTAGGACTCATGCCAACAGCTGTACCATTAGCCATGCCGAATATATTTACATTTCGGACAAAAGTACCACCTGCGTGCGCATTTTGATTATTAGAGATTATATTACAAGTATATATGTTACTTTAAAAAAAAAAAATTAAAGAAATTTACCTGCAGTTGAAGCGGTATGTGTTCCATGGCCAATAGAGTCTCGAGGTGATCTGTATCCCAATGTACCGTTTATTGTTCCATTATTGGATTCGTACACTTCCAAAAATACTTTGGCGCCGATGAGCTTCTTGTTACAACTTGAAGCCTTAAAACTTGAGTAATTCTTGCAACTTCCTTTCCAATGAGAAGGAACCTGGGATATGTCCGTATCCTGAAAGCTCGGGTTCTCTGGCCATATTCCCGTGTCTACAAATCTGATAATGACATCCGATGAAAGATTTGGCTAGAACCCCATAAGCCTTTTTATTGAAATTAGTGATGCAATTAATCTACTCCATTTCTAGAAGCCTCCACAAATCTCCACTTTATTCTACAAGTGAGTTTAATTAAATATTCAACTAGAATCTTCTACTCTCTTCAAGTAAGAGGGTAAAGTTAATAACTATAGACTAGAATCCTCCACTAGGTTCTTTAGTCCACTAGTAAAATTAGGACCTAGAACCTTCCTTGCTTAGTATAAATAGGACCTTGATGTCATTTGTAATATCATCCAAAAATAGTACAACAAAACATTAGAATAAAATCCCCATTTTCTAAATACTATTCACTACTCTTCTAAATATTTTGGAGATACGTACTCCAATTCTAAAATATTTCTAACAAGTGGTATCAGAGCCCCGTTCGATCATCCAAGGCGATATGGCGTCATCCAACATCTCAATCACTACTCCGATGTTCAATGGAGAGAACTACGATTATTGGTGTGTCCGTATGAAGACTTGCCTAGAGTCCTACGACCTTTGGGACATAGTCGAAGAAGGGGTCACCATGCCGGAGGAAGAAACCGACAAAGCGTCTTCGTCCGAGGTACGTAAGAAATTAAAACAACAAAATGCTAAAGCTCTCTACCTCCTCCAACAATCCGTTAGCGATTCTATAATGTCAAGAATTATTCAAGCTACTACTGCCAAAGAAGCTTGGAACATCCTTAAAGAGGAGTTTCAAGGTAGTGCTAAAGTTCGAGCCATTAAACTACAAAGTTTAAGGCGCGAGCTTGAAAATCTAAAAATGAAGGATTCCGAGGTGGCTAAAGATTATTTCTCGAGAGTGATAGAAATAATCAATCAAATGAGATCTTATGGAGAAAAAGTCTCAGACGAGAGAATCATCCAGAAGGTCTTAATCAGCCTCACCGAAAAATACGACCCGGTAGTAGCGGCGATCGAAGAATCAAAGGATCTTTCAACCATGTCCGTGGCAGAATTGATGGGTTCTCTGGAGGCACACGAGCAACGGCTAAACAGACGTCAAGAAAGTTCACTCGAGAGCGCCTTCCAGTCCAAGCTCAACGTCAAAGGGAGCAAGCCGAGAAATGGTGGAAACTACAAACAAAGAAGCTCCGAAAACAAAGAAAGGGCGAAATTTTCACCATGCGGGATTTGCAAGAGGACGAATCACTTGGAGAAGGACTGCTACCATCGAGGCAAGCCGCAGTGCAAAAATTGCAAAAGGTTCGGGCATGCAGAAAAAGACTGCAGAGATAAAAGAAACCATCAGGCCAACTATACCGAAGACCAGAAGGAGAAAGATAACATGTTCTACGCGTGTCACTCGGCAACGGAAGCAAAAGAAGAAGAATGGTTCATCGACAGCGGATGCAGTAACCACATGACATCCAACGAGGCCATCTTCCGTGAGCTAGACGACTCCGTCCGAACGAAGGTCAAGATGGGCAACGGAGAACTAGTGGAGACGAAAGGAAAGGGTATCATCGCTATAGAAACGAAGAAAGGTACGCGCTTCATTAAAAACGTTCTCCTAGTCCCACGCCTTGCTACAAATCTACTAAGTGTCGGCCAAATGATGAAAAATGGATATGCCCTCCACTTCGAGAAAAATTATTGCCGGATCTACGACAAGAAAAATAATCAAGAAATTGCCGAGATAAAAATGGGAAGTAACAGAAATTTTCCCATCCAATGGCAATATCCACAAAAGGCCCTGGTAGCTCAACTCAACGATACGAGTCTGTGGCACCGAAGATTTGGGCATTTCAATCTCAATGCCCTAAGGCTACTCCATCAGAAAAATATGATGAGAGATATGCCTCTTCTAAATGAAAAAGAAGGAGTATGCGAAGGATGCATGACCGGGAAGCAACACAGGCAACCATTTCCAAAAGAGAAGACATGGCGAGCCAAGAAGATTCTAGAACTTGTCCACACTGACGTCTGCGGTCCAATGCGCACGCCTACTGTAAATCAAAACAGGTACTTCATCCTCTTTATCGACGACTATTCTAGAATGACCTGGGTTTACTTCCTAAAGGAAAAGTCGGAAGTTTTTAGAATCATCCAGAGATTCAAGAACTTCGTGGAGAAACAGAGTGGTCACAAAATAAAGAAGCTAAGAAGTGATCGAGGTACCGAGTATAACTCAAAGGAGTTCAACAAATTCTGTGAAGGCGAAGGCGTAGAGCACCAACTATCTGTGGCCTACACTCCTCAACAAAATGGAGTGTCAGAAAGAAAGAACCGGACAGTCATGGAGATGGCGAGATCTATGCTAGCGGAGAAAGGATTGCCGAAGAAATTCTGGGCAGAAGCAGTCTACACCTCGGTCTACCTACTAAACCGGTGTCCAACCAAGGCGGTTCTAAACAAAACTCCAATAGAAGCGTGGTCGGGACAAAAGCCTTCAGCCAAACACTTGAGGGTTTTTGGAAGTATCTGCTACATTCACGTCCCCTCAGTAAAAAGACACAAACTAGAGGAGAAGACGGAGAAGGGCATCTTCCTCGGCTACAGCACAATATCTAAAGGATATCGGATCTACAATCTCGAGACCAAAAAGCTGGTAACAAGTCGGGATGTAGAGTTTGACGAACAAGCATTCTGGAATTGGGAGACCGACACCGTCGAGAGAAAGACAACTACTACACAAATCCAGGAAATTCCAGAACAAGAAGAACAAGATCAACAAAGTCCGACTTCAACGCCAAGAGCCTCAGAAGTCGATACTACAAATGAATTTAACTCCTCGCCAGAATCTCCACCTCTTCGAGTAAGAACTCTAACCGATCTATATGATTCCACTAATATCATTGAAACATGCAACTTCTGTTCTTTGGAGCCACATAGCTACGAAGAAGCTTCAAAAGACAAAGTCTGGATTAAAGCAATGGAGGAGGAGATCAAGATGATAGAAAAGAACGAGACTTGGGAGCTGGTAAATCCTCCAAGTAACAAAGACGTTATAGGAGTCAAATGGGTCTACAAGACAAAATTAAATCCCGATGGATCAATCCAGAAGCATAAGGCGAGACTCGTCGCAAAGGGATATGCTCAAATACCAGGAGTCGACTATACAGAGACTTTCGCTCCAGTCGCTCGGATGGACACAATTAGAGCACTCATAGCTCTAGCAGCTCAGAAGAAATGGAAAATATATCAACTCGATGTCAAGTCAGCCTTTCTAAATGGAGAGCTGAAAGACGAGATATATGTAGAGCAACCAGAAGGCTTCCTGCAAGAAGAAGGCAAAGTCCTGCGACTAAAGAAAGCACTGTACGGGCTTAAACAAGCACCTAAAGCATGGTACACCAAGATCGATGGGTACTTCAGTCTTCAAGGATTCAGGAGGAGCATAAGTGAGCCCACTCTCTACATCAAATCCCAAGGTAACAACATCATAATCGTCTCTCTTTATGTTGATGACTTAATCGTCACGGGAAACAATACAAGCCTGATCGGAGAATTCAAGAGAGACATGATGGATACTTTTGAGATGAGTGACTTGGGATTGATGCACTACTTTCTCGGAATGGAGATAAAACAAGAAGAAGAGGGCATCTTCATATCTCAGAAAAAGTATACTGAAGATATGCTGAAGAAGTTCAGGATGCAAGACTGCAAGCCTGTCGTCACTCCTCTTATTCCAAACGAGAAGCTAAATAAAGAAGACGGGACGAAGCCAACAAATGCTACCAACTACCGAAGCCTCATCGGGAGTCTGCTCTACTTAACGGCAACAAGACCGGACATCATGTATGCTACAAGTCTGCTATCCAGATTCATGGAAAGTCCAAGCGAGACTCACTACGGAGCAGCAAAGAGACTCCTCAGATATCTACAAGGAACGATAAATTACGGCATTTGGTACAAACCAAGCCCCGACACACAGATCGTCGGATATACAGATAGCGATTGGGCTGGATCGCAAGATGATATGAAAAGCACCTCAGGATATGCTTTTACGCTCGGTTCTGGAGTTTTCTCATGGGGATCGAAAAAGCAAGACTCGGTTGCACTCTCGTCAGCAGAAGCAGAGTACGTCGCAGCAGCCGGTGCAGCTTGCCAAACTATATGGCTTAAAAGAATATTAGCAGACATGGGAGAACCACAAGACTCAGCGACAGAAATATATTGCGACAACAAGTCAGCTATCGCGATGGCCAGAAACCCAGTCCAACACAATCGTACCAAGCACATCGACATCAAATATCATTTTCTAAGGGACGTCCAAGCAAAGGAGCTCATCGAGATGAAGTACTGCCCAACAGAAGAGCAGATGGCAGATATCTTCACCAAGGCCCTTCCAAGAGACCGATTCCAATTTCTACGCAAGATGCTTGGAGTTACCGATTATTGCATCAAGGAGGAGTATTGAAATTAGTGATGCAATTAATCTACTCCATTTCTAGAAGCCTCCACAAATCTCCACTTTATTCTACAAGTGAGTTTAATTAAATATTCAACTAGAATCTTCTACTCTCTTCAAGTAAGAGGGTGAAGTTAATAACTATAGACTAGAATCCTCCACTAGGTTCTTTAGTCCACTAGTAAAATTAGGACCTAGAACCTTCCTTGCTTAGTATAAATAGGACCTTGATGTCATTTGTAATATCATCCAAAAATAGTACAACAAAACATTAGAATAAAATCCCCATTTTCTAAATACTATTCACTACTCTTCTAAATATTTTGGAGATACGTACTCCAATTCTAAAATATTTCTAACACTTTTCCCACCTCCAGGCCGAGAAAATCAGGGGAATGCGTAGTGTGGAGGGGGACTGCCTTGTCCTCGATGGACCCTAGAAAGCCGTCCATTTCCTTCAAAGATTGGAGATGTTGATCGGAGAGCTTCGCTGAGAAACCATGCATGGTTTCGTTGTAAACGTAATGGAGTTTAGGTACTTGTTGTTCGTCATCTACGCGGATGGATTCGATCACGTGTTCGTGCCAGCTTCTTGATGTTCCGAGAGAGGCATCTAAAGCATTCATCTTTGACCTGTCCATTAAAACAATATAAGTTTTATGTGTTCCATTTGAACTAATCGAAACAAAATTAACAAGAAAAGATAGCAAGAATATGGTGACGAGGGACATTGTTGTAATTAAATTATTTTTTGTTTTATCGTATTTTATATGCAATACAAAATGATTTGGCATTTCATGTTTTATATAGTTATTTTTGTACGCAACTGTTATACTTCCACACTTACTACCTTTTGGCATTGTTTTACAATGTTTTCAATGCCCTAATTACACTTCTATTTGAAATTTGAGTCCACGTATAAATAAATAAATTAATTCACAAGTAATACATGTGATGTCACAAATTAAATATTTGAATCTAAATTATATAAATATATATATATATATATATATATATATATATATATATATATATATATATATATATATATATATATATATATATATATATTAGAAACTTTATATAGTAATACTCTATATAAAAATAAACTCCCTATAGTAATAAAAAATTCTAACTTGGGACTACTTATAAATAGTAATAAACTCCACATTGTCATAAGTCATACATTTTTCAAGTCCCGACTTAAGGATTTATACCCCTATATAAGAATAAATACATGTGATGTCACAAATTAAATACTTCTCTTTGAATATTTGAGTCAAATTTATATATATATATATATATTCTCGAATAATATTTTTGAAAATTGACCGTGAAATATCCACTAGCTTTGTGGAAAGATTTAAAAGAAAGATACGATCACCCGAAGTTGGTCGTACTACCAAAACGTGTATGATTGACTCCACATTCGATTACAAGATTTAAAATCTGTCGAGCCATATAATAGAGCTATCATGAAAGTAACTTCTCACAAGTTTGAGTCGCATTTGATATTTCTGAAGTAATATCAAGTCAAATATTCTTAATATATCAATTAAAATGAATGTTCTTGAAGAACATATACTCCAGTTTAAAATGTTATATTGATCGTTCAGGAAGAAAATCATGATTTGATATTATTTGATAAATATCAAATTAAATTGCTCCTGTAGTAGCAATAAGTTTGGAAATATCAAATTAAATTGCTCCCGTAGTATCAATAAGTTTTAAATGTTCCTGAAAAACATTATGATTTGATATTCATGAATAAATATTGATATTCATAAGGAATAATACAAAATATTTCTGAAAGAATATTTTTATTGATCGATCCCGAAGAAGCAAAGTTCAAACATTAAATGTTTTTTAATAAAGTTACATCGATTGTTTTCGTTGAAACAATGATTACATATAATTATCCCTAAAGAATATCTTTTGAAAATCGAGAACAGATGTATCTCTTATTATGTGGGTACTCATGAAATATCGAAAAATTCGATTTCAATTAAATGTAATTTCTGAGAAAATTATATATTGAGATTTATTTTGATCCCCGAAAGATCATTGGTAAAGATATTGTATTCCCGAAGTATCATTGGTAAAAACTAATATTTTGATCCCGAAGGATCATTGGTAAAGAGTGGGCTCCGGAAGAGTTTTACAAATTATCCCTACGAGTAATACAAATGTACTTAAACATGAAGATGATGCATATCATGATTATTATTAAGTGCGTGGAAATGAAACATTTCCCATCTGCGAATTAATTTGAAATATGCAACTTATATTCATATCACCACTAAAGTGTATTTTTATGAACAGAAATAATAGAAAATAAGATATATTATATTATCTCGATCCCACGATCCAGAAGATCCCGATCTAGAAGATCACGATCCAGAAGATCGATTTATAGCAATTACGCTGATTTGCATATTTAACGAATATCATTTTTCGGCATTACGGGGAGATACGAATATAATCAATTTAAATGTTGAGAAATTTCATTGAATGAAAACGATCAATTCTTGATCCACGAACCAATCAATTGAACATGAAGTTCATGAAAATAAGTGACTTGCAATATTCAGCAAGTAGTCTGCCAAATTTATTTACATATTAATGAAGGTGTGACAAAATCACATATATTTGTGATAAAATGAACTATAAGAATTCAAATAACAAAGAGATCAACTCAAATGTTGATTCTAATATACGCCTGAAAATTTAGTCACCCTCAAAATCTCCTGAAAAGAGTTAGATAAAAATTCCATTGAAAAAACATGTGCACATGATAATGGAAAATCGTGGGATTGCGAAACAACCAAATATTATGGGAAATACTTTGGTTGATATATTGAATTGTCATCAACATAGAAAAATAGAAAGTAGTCAACGACATATTTGCCTCAAGAAGTTGCTCTAGAAAAATTGGATCCAAAACTTAAATCAATGATAGTGTGCCAGCAGCACTCAAAAAATAAGAAACGAGCAGTTGAGGCTGAGCATGACTCGCTAAATAAAAGAGATATTTTGACTCTTTAATACACACCTCAAAATATTATCCCTGAAGGATATATGTGGGTATTCGTACGAAAATCGAGTAATGATGTGGTGAGATATAAAAGCGAGATTAGTTTCTCAAGAGTTTTTCGCAGAAAGTCGATGTTTATGAAATATTTTGAAAGATGACATTAAGTTCCGCTAATTAATATTTATGGCAACAACAACGATAGATATATGCATCGAATGTATCATTTGACCATATAAAGTCATTAGAAAGATACATACATGAAAATCCTTGATGGATTTTAAAATTCCTGATATGAAAGGAAATGAAAACTAGAACATGTAAAATATCATACTACATGTCATTATGGACAAAAATGATATTGAATATAAGGTCCCGAAGACCAGTGATTGCACTCTTTTCCCCTTTACTAAGTTTTTCCCAAAGTGTTTTCTTAGTTAAAGGTTTTTAACGAGACAATCACCACAATATAAATGTGAATGGCATGTACTCTTTTCCTCGAGTATTTTTTCCTACAAGATTTTATAACGAAGTTTTTAACGAGACATGTACATCACTCGATAATAATTAATGATTACATCAGAATGTTCCATATGAGTTTGTTTTCGAGATAAACTGAGATATTGAACATGAAGTTCAAATGATTGTGAATTGAAGTTCACATTATTGTTCATTTGTCAAGAAATGTATATTGAACACTAGACGCATCTAAAATACTCCAGAAGAGTTACCGGCCGGTTATAGCAATTGCGAATGCTCTAGTCAATATAGATATCTGGTAAAGGCATGTCCCAGAAGGACGAAAAATATACAATAATACAAACGAATGTGAAACTCGACAATTAGAAGGTTGTGTCCTGAAGACCAAAATGTATATTTGAATAAATAAGTTTTTCCTATATGGTTTTATTAGTAACAAATTTTAATGAGACTGATTGATCACCAATAACTACTTTTAAGAAGTCAAAGATCTTCGGTGATTACAATCAGGGGGAGTAAGCTGTACACTTTTTCCTTCGTCGAGGTTTTATCCCACTGGGTTTTCATGGCAAGGTTTTAACGAGGCAGCAATCTTGCAAATAGTCATTCAAGGGGGAGTATTATGAATATTATTAATTAGTGAATGACTAGTTTACCCTTTCTTGGTGAACAAGACATAAACCCTACTTTGTATCCTATATAAAGGGGTCTCCCATATGAATGAAATAACAATTCTATTCTCCTCTCATATTGTGTCTCTTTCTACTATATTATTCTCTCTCAGTTCTCTTGAGTTTATAACAATATGTATAGTTATTTTTGTATGCAACTGTTATACTTCCAAACTTAGCATAGATAGTACCTTTTACTTTGTTTTATAATGTTTTCAATGCCCTAATTCCACTTCTAGTTGAAATTTGAGTCCATGTACAAATTAATTAATTAATTCATGAGGAATACATGTGATGTCACAAATTAAATACTTCTTTTTTAATATTTGAGTCCAAATTATATATATATATATATATATATATATATATATATATATATATATATATATATATATATATATTAGAAACTCTATATAGTAATACTCTATATAGAAATAAACTCAATATACTAATAAAAAATCCAAGTCCCGACTTGGGACTAATTATAAATAGGAATAAACTCCACATTGTCTTAAGTTATACATTTTTCAAGTCACGACTTAAAACTTTATACCTCTATATAAGAATAAGTTATTAATATATAATAAAAATATTTATTAATAATATTTTTATTTATCAAATTCAATAACATGTTTACAATGACTTAAAATGTTTATCAAAATTAATAACATATAGTATATGGTCAAAGTTTATAATCCTTAAATTTATTACTATTTTATTTAATATATATTTTAAACACAATTTTTAGTCAAATTTTATTAGTCAAAACTCTATTAAATTACTTATGTGAATTTAAAGATACATAATATACAATGTATATTATATTTATATTTATATTATTTTTTATAGGAAAAAATTGTTTTTATTTTGTAGAACTCTTTATAAGAATGACTCTCTATAGTAATAATTTTTTCTCGTTCCAACGATATGACTGTATGGAGTTTCTACTATATATATATATATATATATATATATATATATATATATATATATATATATATATATATCATAGATACTACTTTTTGCTTTGTTTTACAATATTTTCAATGCCCTAATTCAACTTCTAGTTGAAATTTGAGTCCACATATAAATAAATTAATTCACAAGGAATACATGTGATGTCACAAATTAAATACTTCTCATTGAATATTTGAGTCCAAATTATATATATATAAAGCATAGATACTACCTTTTGGCTTTGTTTTACAATATTTTCAATGTCCTAATTCCACTTCTAGTTGAAATTTGAGTCCACGAATAAATAAACAAATTAATTCATAAGGAATACATGTGATGTCACAAATTAAATACTTCTCTTTGAATATCTGAGTCCAAATTATATATACAGTAAAACCTCTATAAATTAATACTCTCGGTACCATAAAATTTTATCAATTTAAAGAGGTATTAATATATCGATAAATTAATATTTTATTAATTAAAAGAGAGAATTTTCAAATTCAAAAAATTTAAATATATTTATTTAAAATAATTGGATTAAGATTCATGTATCAACTTTATTGCAAACTAATTAATATATTCATGTATATTATTAATATAGATTCAATGTATAATGTTAACAATTACATTCATAAAAATAAGTTAATTTATAATATTAAATTATGTTTTCTCATCGTCTAAAATGCATTACAAATCATCAATAAATGATTAAATACATAAAATATTATGTGAATATAAAAGGGACCACCATGCACAAAAAATATTACAAAAATCAGTTGATGAAATTTATTCTTTGAATGTTAGTCAAGGTACATTATCAAACACTCTAAATAGAACACGTGAGTACCCAACTTTGAGAGTATTGATGAGAACTAATATTTATAATTGTAATATTTATAAATTATTAATTTAAAATTTTGATGGGACCTCATATTTATAAAGGGGTTTTTCAAAAAATTATTATTATATTATCTTATCGAATTCGCTCATTTTTACAAAGGCGCAAGTCGGGACTAAAGAAATTTATTATTTTAGAGAGGTTATTAATTTATCGAGTATTAATTTATAGAGGTTTTACTGTATAAAGCATAGATACTACCTTTTGGCTTTGTTTTACAATGTTTTCAATGCCCTAAATCCACTTCTGGTTGAAATTTGAGCCCACGTATAAATACATTAATTAATTCACAAGAAATAAATGTGATGTCACAAATTAAATACTTCTCTTTTGAATATTTGAATCCAATGTATATATTGTTATAAACTTAAGGGAAATTGAGAGAGAATACTAGAGTATAAAGAGAGACAATGAGAAGAGAATAGAATTGTTATTTCATTCATATGGGGAGACTCTTTTATATAGGATACAAAGTGGCGTTTCTGTCTTGTTCACCAAGAAAGGGTAAACTAGTCATTCACTAATTAATAATATTCATAACACTCCCCCTTAAATGACTATTTACAGTATTGCTGCCTCGTTAAAACCTGTTGGAATTCGATATCCCGGGCTATTAAAATTTGCGGAAACCATAGCCCGATCAAAAACCATTCGCCGGAGATCACATGAATGCCGACGAACGCGCCGGAGCACGATCCGAACGCACGACACGGCCGAAACCGCGCGCACGCCCAGCCCGAGCCCCCGTCCGCGGGGCTCATGCGATCGAAGGACCGATCGCATCGTGCGATCGATCGGCTGGGGCTGCAGCGGCAGCCCCGCGGTGAGTCCGGCAACTCACCGCCGTCGGGGAGGGGGGCAGCTCGCCCAGCGAGCCGCGGCGGCACCAGCCGCCACCCCGCGATCGAACCTAGGGTTCGATCGCACCCCGGCGTCCAGCCGGGGTTCTCCTCGATCGCGCATCCCCGGCGTCCAGCCGGGGTGCTCTTGGTTCGATCCCCACGGGGTCCTCGAGCCGCGGCGGTCCTGTGGTTTCACCACCACCGCCCGGTTCGTCCTCGTTCCGGGGTTCGTCCTTGGATCTTGGTTCTACGGTATTTTCAATAAATAATCGAATAAAATCATCAAGGGTGTTTAACGATTTTATACCTTCGATTCGTTGTTCGGAGAAACGAGATCAATCGATGACCTTGAGATCTTCCCGCGTATTCCTTGCACTAGCTCGGACGTCGTGTGGGCGACGATCTACCGAACTCCATGGATCTCCCTCTCTACTTTCTCTCTCTAGAATTGTGATCTTCAAGTTATGAGAATAGAGAAGACCATGTAGTGCTTTTATAGGCTACGTAGGGGATCTTAAGGAGGTGGAATATTGGGCTTCCAATAATAGTGATTAAATTGAGCCCAAGCCCAAATCTATTAATCCTTACTATTATTAATTAATTTATTCTCCACTATATAAATTAATTGCACTCCCAATATTAAACCATATTATATCAAATAATATTTCTCCGGTAGTATTATTTATTCCGTGTATTTAAGATATAAATATCCATGAATAAAATTAATTTATTGCTAATTAATTTATTCATCTCTTATATCCGAGACTAGTACCATTCAACCTTAATTATTATGCGGAACAAATCCACCTGCAGGGTTTACATAATAATTCCTTATGGACTCATCTCGGGGATATTATCAACCCTTACGGGATACACTTTCACGTCAAGTATTCACGGCATGTCATATATAAAATATAGCGACCCAACTTAACCGGTAATTAACCCAATAATTAAATCGGTTAATTCCTTTGGAAAATCAAAGTCACTTATATTAAATATACACACCCGCAATAGTATCGGGGATTAAGAATAAAATACACTGAGACTTAAATCGATTATCGCCGGCAATCCTAATCGATAAATCTCAAACGATCCGCTCAATACACCAAGTGTACAAGTGTGATAAAATAATCAAGATAGATTATTTTCTCTCTCACACAACGACTATACCGATGGATTGGTCTGTGTCCATCTAGGTCGTGAGCAACTGTTCGATTAAATACGAGTAACCGATAGTATGATCTTCTGTGTGTCCATACAACACCATACTAACTACAACGTATAAAATCCAGGACTATAATTTGCATATATTTAATTATAAATAATTAAACGCAAATAATTGTTTATTTAATTAAATAGATTAATGGCAATGGATCGTGAGTTTCCGTTACTTAAATCTAGACATTAAGTACACAACTCCAACAATCTCCCACTTGTACTAAGGTCTAGTCATTTCCTCCAAACTCCCGACTCCCATACTCATCACGTGCTTAAGTTGTACTTCCAAGAAGTACTATGTGAATGAGCACTCTAGGTTGCCGCTCTGAAGTTATCTTGGTGACTACAGCGTCGTCTCCCTCGACGATGACTCGTATCAGGTGGTACTTGCACTATGTGTTATCTTACACTTATGGACTAGTGATTTCTTACCATTTGCCATCGCACCGCTATTCACATAGCCTTTGGCAAATTAAGAATCACCTCTAAGTCCCAGAGATTATCCCGGAGCTATACCAAAACTTCCGCTGCCTCTGAGGCCGCTATTTGGTTACCCATGACAGAGTCTGAAAAGTATCGTGCTTATCACTCTTCCATGTTAAAACTCCTTCTCCTTTAATAGTGAAACACATAGCCTGATATCGACTTACACCGGTCCTCATTCGATTAGAAATCTAAGAGAATGTAATCCAAAGGAAATGTTTGTCTGCTCCTTAATCCAGAACATAGTTTCCAGTACTTCGAAAGTACTTAAAATGTTCATTACAGCAGTCAAGTATTCCTTTCCAGGATTACCTTGATATCCTCCCACTATGCTAACCGCATAGCCGATATCAGGTTCTCGTTTTTAACAATGCATTCATTAAGCTTTCCACACCCAAAGTGTAGGAAACTGCTTTCATTGCTTCTATCTCCTTAGATAGATGCATTCCGTCTCTGAAAGGTAACGAACCTTTCTCGGAATCTCGCATGTTAAAACGAACCATGATCATATATATGTAAGATATCCAGGAGAAGTACAATGTTCTTTTCTTGAGATCCTAGATCTTAAGAACATGCTCTAACTTCTTCTTTATCTTACATATCGATTTTTCTGGACAACCATCATTTTATGTCTGACAACATCTCTACATTGTTACCAATGATAAAATGCTATCTACATAAAACCTCCGAGAAACACCACCTTGTTTCCATCATGTTTCCCATACACTCGATTCGTCTATGCTTTGATGAATCCATAAAATGGACTATCTCATCAATTTGCATATCTACGAACTCAATGCTTTGTTCCAATCCATAAATGGATCAACTAAGCTTGTACTCTAAATTATCTTGCTTCTTAGCGATAATCCTTATTGCTCTCCAAGAAGGAACATTTAGATCTAGTACCGCCTTCATGTAGATCCAGGGATTGATTTCATGTATACTAGGTTCAGAGTTCAAAACTCTCCTAGTCTTATGAATATCTCCGGTTGTCAAACAACCTCCCACTACAATGGCATTCCGGTGTATAAACAGTAATAATAGTAGGTGCAGTTAGTGGTGTACCGCTACTCGATTCGACTGGTTCTAAGTCTTAATCGTTTTCTCTCTTTACAAAAGTATCATGTCATTTTGGGCTTGTGGTTCATCTAATAGTCTTCCTCTAAGAACCGGGCGTTAGAACTTATAACGTCCTTCTGGTTCATAGTACTATTGAACACACACTTTTTGTTCTTCTAGGATATTCTACAACCACATTTGAATGTGCCGTTGTTACCAAGACATATCCATAGAACATAGGTAGTTCCGTTTAACTCATGCTTTTACTATTCCTATAAGAGTTCCATTTCTTATTTCCGACACACCAATCCTACACAACAGTGTATGGTGTAGTCATTTGGGATCAAACCCCAATCTCTGATTAGTATGCCATGTATTCTTCAGACAGGTACTTGCCTCCGCGATCAAATCGCAGGCTACAAATGGATATACCTTGATGGTTCTCCACAATTGCTTAGTGTCCATTGACTTGTCAAAACACTTGCTTTTGTGGCACATCAGGTATTCTAATCCATTTCTTGAGTAATCATCAAATGAAGTACTCGTACCTTATTGTCTGAGTTGACATAGGTCTGCATATATCAGAGTCAATCAATTCTTATACTTGTCCGGATCTTATATCTTATATCCATAAAGGATTGCTTAGTCGTATCATCTTCCAAATTAGATTCTTAGGTCGGAAGGTCCACTCCTTCAACTTAATTGATCTTACAATCAATTTTCGACCTTTGAACTTCTTATTTGAATAAATATGACTTAGCATAAGAATCCACAAGTATAAATGATTTAATAAGGAAGTCTCTTATTAGTAAAACGAGTTATATAAAACGGTTCGTTGCATCGTGGTGGACTCAGTATTCATCATTTCTATATTGCTAGCTAATGTACCAGAATGGATAATATCCTTATTTCTTCTTATAACCATAAAAGGATTAAAAGAAATAAAATATCCATTCATTAGAAATCCAGAACAAAGTTCTTTCTAATATGAAAGGTACATAAAAGCAATAACCCAAAATGAAATCCTATAAAATGTCCTCCACTGCAACAGCTGCCTCCTCCACAGCATTGCCCATGTAGACTACGATTTCTTCTTTTCCAAGTCGTCGGGTTTCCTGGAACCCTTGCATTTAAAATGCACATACCGTCAGTGGTTCCATATCTACACACCAGGTTCCGGTAGATAATACCACTGACTATGTTTCATGACTAAAGAAAAATTTCGTACTTTCTTTGAGAGGATAATCAGACTTCCAGTACCCAGACTGTTTATATCGAGAACTCTTTGCCTATAGGCTTTCTCGTCCCATCTCGTGATCCAAGAAACTTAGGACCACTGGGTTTCTTTGCTTGCTTTTCCTTTCCCCCGGTTTTTGCCCTTAGGTTCAAAACCTTTGGCATTGGCTAAAAGAGCTTGCGATTTCCGTCTCAACTCGTCCAAAAGGTTCATCATCTTAGAAACGTGTTTTAAGCGTTTCCTCGAATCGACTGGCCTTTATGAGTATCCTCATCGCCTCTTGTCTAGCCTCTACATCATGTCTAAACATCTCCTTGAGTTTGAACATGATATCAAAATCAGTTCTTTTCTCATTAGTTAAGACATTGGTAGGCTCGGGAGGACAAAGCTCACTTGAGTACAAACTTGTACTCTTTAACAGTCTGGGCAATGTCCAGATCTCTATTCCAATCAATACATTCAGGGACCAATGAGTTAAATTCCTCAAGTGACACATAAAGTGGGTTCAAAGCCATCCATAATCTATGAGCACATATAACAACAAACAATTGATTTAATCTCCGATATTATCTCCCTCTAATAATATCATTAAACCACTAATCACATCTAAAATCCCATCAGGTAAGGCAAGCCACGTGGTGTGGACGTTTACCCACCCAAACGACTTAGCAATTAGATTTTCTTTGGTCATACATCACTTATAGCGGAACCTCGTGGGGAGGAATACTATAATGCGTATCTAAGTGTAAACCATTACTCAGTACCAAAGTAAATCGTTTGGAATTGCTACATCACCGCAAGCCACGTGGTGTGGACGTTTACGACAACTTCACAACTCTTCACAATTTCTTACAACTGTCTACATCAATTAATCCAAAATCCGTCAGCATAGCAAGCCACGTGGTGTGGACGTTTACTACACCAAGAGACTTTTATAATTGACTCCCAATTACAAGATCCATTCGATTTTCGTAAATCAGGACTCGGAGAATCATAAGTGAAACTCGAAGTTTCTAACCAGTGATTCACCATGCGAACAACCCTATCTCTCATTAGATGAGGGAGCCGAGCAGACAATCGATCCATCTATAAAAGAATGGTACGAAGGTCTCTAATTTGTGTCCTCTACATGACCAAGTGGCTTTGGCTCCATTCCACTCCCCGGGGTGAGAATGAGTCGACTTGAAATCAGCTTTGGAAAGACAAATTAGGCATTGTTTGATAAACTTAATCAATGTTTCTTGTAAGAGGAATTACAAGAACTCTCCTCCAATAACTTATCTATATAAACTTCAAAAGTTTATAAAAGTCACCAAGAGAGCAGCAATGGAGACCATGGGTATGTTTCCATACCCTCTCCCACTTAGCTTTTTACAATAAAGGGATACGCTATCTAATGCATAATTAAATACACATAAGCATGCATACATGAAATAAAGCACATACTATTATCACATAGTCAAAATAATACTAGAATATTATTTTCCGACTATTATGGCTTTATCGCATCTCCGTACGCATCTTCTAGTCTTCAGTCTTCGTTCTTGAATGCTCCATGTGACGAGAATATTAATCCCAATATTTAAATCTATTTATTTTCAATTAATCCAAAAGTTACTTAATTCGAAAAATTAAGTGAATCGAATATATCAAAAATAAAATTAAATATTATTAATATATTCATTATTTTTATTTTCCTTTCTAACTTCATTAAATCTCTAGAATCCTATTTCAAGACCCACTTGGAATATTCTAGAAGATCTCCATAATGAAATAAGGAAATAAAATAATTTAGGACTCCTAATCCTTCCAAATTAATTCCTTTCCTAATCTATTAAAAAATTCCATAAAGGAATAATTAAATAGGAAAAATTAATTAAGGACTTTCAAAACTTTCCAAATTAATTATTTTCCTAATCCATTAAAAATTCCATAAAGTAATAATTAAATAGGAAAAATAAATTAATTCCAAATTAATTATTTTCCTAATCCATGAATATTCAAAAAGAATAATCAATTAGGAAGACCAAATTAATTCTAAATTTATTCCTTCCTTATCCATGAAAATTCCCACACTAGGAATAATCAATAAGGAAATAAATTTATTCTAAATTTATTCTTTTCCTATTTCCATGAGAGTTCCCAAAAATAGGAATACTCAAAATAGGAAAACCGAATAATTTAGGAAAGTTGAATCTCGGTAGGAGTAGCACGAGATCACGAGGACCCCGCGCCACCCCCACCATCGATCGGCTACCGGAGAGGGTAACCGCCGCCACCACTCAGCCAGCCGGCCACCACCAAGCCGGCGGCAGCCCCAGCCGAGGGGTGCGATCGCCGCCCCTCTCCCTTGCCATCGATCTCATGGGGATCGATCTCCATGATCGATCCTCGAGCCCTTCGTCTTCTTCGTCACACGTCTTCTCTGGCGGTCGTTTCGGCATCGAACCAACGTAAATAAATTACATGAATTTAAATACAATTATCCGGTATCGATTCTATACATGAAATCGATCCTATACAATTTCTGGAAAAAGTAGAACGTAATAATAAACCTAAATTCGGTCAACCCCCGAATTTTTACTATTACAAGCATTCACCACACATAAAACGAATCTCGACATGTCCGAGAGTTTAATCAAAACATATTATGACAATAATTAACGAATAAATTATATCTAGCCATAATAGTCGGAAACCCTGCAAGGTAGAACAATTTTATCGAAAATACCGCGAACGTAAACCACGCTCTGATACCAATTGTTGGAATTCGATATCCCGGGCTATTAAAATTTGCGGAAACCATAGCCCGATAAAAAACCATTCGCCGGAGATCACATGAATGCCGACGAACGCGCCGGAGCACGAGCCGAACGCACGACACGGCCGAAACCGCGCGCACGCCCAGCCCGAGCCCCCGTCCGCGGGGCTCATGCGATCGAAGGACCGATCGCATCGTGCGATCGATCGGCTGGGGCTGCAGCGGCAGCCCCGCGGTGAGTCCGGCGACTCACCGCCGTCGGGGAGGGGGGCAGCTCGCCCAGCGAGCCGCGGCGGCACCAGCCGCTACCCCGCGATCGAACCTAGGGTTCGATCGCACCCCGGCGTCCAGCCGGGGTTCTCCTCGATCGCGCATCCCCGGCGTCCAGCCGGGGTGCTCTTGGTTCGATCCCCATGGGGTCCTCGAGCCGCGGCGGTCCGGTGGTTTCACCACCACCGCCCGGTTCGTCCTCGTTCCGGGGTTCGTCCTTGGATCTTGGTTCTACGGTATTTTCAATAAATAATCGAATAAAATCATCAAGGGTGTTTAACGATTTTATACCTTCGATTCGTTGTTCGGAGAAACGAGATCAATCGATGACCTTGAGATCTTCCCGCGTATTCCTTGCACTAGCTCGGACGTCGTGTGGGCGACGATCTACCGAACTCCATGGATCTCCCTCTCTACTTTCTCTCTCTAGAATTGTGATCTTCAAGTTATGAGAATAGAGAAGACCATGTAGTGCTTTTATAGGCTACGTAGGGGATCTTAAGGAGGTGGAATATTGGGCTTCCAATAATAGTGATTAAATTGAGCACAAGCTCAAATCTATTAATCCTTACTATTATTAATTAATTTATTCTCCACTATATAAATTAATTGCACTCCCAATATTAAACCATATTATATCAAATAATATTTCTCCGGTAGTATTATTTATTCCGTGTATTTAAGATATAAATATCCATGAATAAAATTAATTTATTGCTAATTAATTTATTCATCTCTTATATCCGAGACTAGTACCATTTAACCTTAATTATTATGCGGAACAAATCCACCTGTAGGGTTTATATAATAATTCCTTATGAACTCATCTCGGGGATATTATCAACCCTTACGGGATACACTTTCACGTCAAGTATTCACGGCATGTCATATATAAAATATAGCGACCCAACTTAACCGGTAATTAACCCAATAATTAAATCGGTTAATTCCTTTGGAAAATCAAATACACTGAGACTTAAATCGATTATCGTCGGCAATCCTAATCGATAAATCTCAAACGATCCGCTCAATACACCAAGTGTACAAGTGTGATAAAATAATCAAGATAGATTATTTTCTCTCTCACACAACGACTATACCGATGGATTGGTCCGTGTCCATCTAGGTCGTGAGCAACTGTTCGATTAAATACGAGTAACCGATAGTATGATCTTCTGTGTGTCCATACAACACCATACTAACTACAACGTATAAAATCCAGGACTATAATTTGCATATATTTAATTATAAATAATTAAACGCAAATAATTGTTTATTTAATTAAATAGATTAATGGCAATGGATCGTGAGTTTCCGTTACTTAAATCTAGACATTAAGTACACAACTCCAACAAAACCTTACCAGGAAAACCCAGTGGGACAAAACCCGAGCGAAGGAAAAAGAGTACAACTTGCTCCCCCTGATTGCAATCACCGAAGATCTTTGACTTCTTGAAAGTAATTATTTGTGATCAATCAGTCTCATTAAAACCTGTAACTAATAAAACCATATAAGAAAATTTTAGTTATTCAAATATAAATTTGGTCTTCAGGACCCAACCTTCGAATTGTTGAGTTTCACATTTGATGTGTTTGTTTTTGTGTGATTTTTCTTCTATAGTTTTGTGTCGTCTTGTTTTATTTTGGGTCGTGTCGTGTGCTTTTCTTGTGTTTTGGTGCGTTTTACGTGTTTGTGTAGTGTGCAGGGCATATGTGGCATGGTAGAGACTTTGGAGGCATTTTCGAGTAGACGAGACGACGAGCCGAGGAGACGAGACGACGAGACAAGGGAGCTGACCTTCCAGGCAGGCGGCCGCTTGACCCCCCAAGCGGCCGCCACGTTGCACCATCAGAACCGGCTGGAAGTCGAGGCACGCGGCCGCCTGACCCCCCAGGCGGCCGCTTGGCTGTGCTGATGGGTGATTCTGGATGTTGGGGCAAGCGGCCGCTTGACCCCCCAAGCGGCCGCTTGGTCCCTATTTTGTGAAGATGTTGACTTTGTTTGACCGACGGATTTTGTACTTGAATAGGGTTTCACCCTATTTCAAAAACACAATTTTCATTCTCTGATTTAGGACGCACGTTTGTAGATACTAAACTCGGTTCCCTAGGAAGATTTCACTCTCGTTTTTCTTATTTTTGAATCTCGGTAAAAGTCGGAGTTAGCCGCCGATAGATGCTTGTTTTCCGTTATTGATTCTAGTAAGTTTTTCTTTTCTTCTTGTGTTCTTGCTTTAATTGTTTTACGTATTCGTTTATTATTTAACTCTCGTAATCATGCTTTCGTTTATACCAAATTGTTTGATTTCAATTCAAAAGATGAATAGCTAAATTATTCGATTAGGGTTAGGGTGATTTAATTCTCGAGAGTAGGGGTTTGATTTTTGATCGCTTGAAAGGTGTTTGTTAAAATGTCTTGTGCAAAATAATTTGGAATTAATCGAACCACGTGTGAACCAACCGGCAACGGGCGTTCTAGTAGTTTGATCGAACACGTGTGAACCAACCGGAAACGGGCGTTCTAGTGTGATCTATGCGAACTCTTATCGAACTTTGAAATCGAGAATTGAGAATCCCGATCCCTAATCCTTTCTCTTAGTATTCAAAAACCTTTTTTTTACTAGTACTCGTCTTTTCATTCTATTAGTTAGTCCGTAGTTTAAAACAAAAACAAACCAAAATTTGCATTATGCTATTTCTATTTCTCATTCTCGTTGCAAACAATTAAACACTTTTACACGCCGATAGTAGTGTTCCTTGAGATCGACTCGGGCAAGTTGCTTCGGCAATTAGTTCGACATAAATTTAATTGATTTCGCCGCTAAAAAAACGACATATCAACATTCATTTGTATTATTGTATATTTTTGTCCTTCATGGACATGCCTTTACCAGACATCTATATTAACTAGAGCATTCGCAATTGCTATAACCGGCCAGTAACTCTTCTGGAGTATATTAGATGCGTCTAGTGTTTAATATACATTTTTTGACAAATGAACAATAATGTGAACTTCAATTCACAACCATTTGAACTTCAGGTTCTATATCTCAGTTAATCTCGAAAACAAACTCATACGGAACATTCTGATGTCCTCATTAATTTTTATCGAGTGATGTATATGTCTCGTTAAAAAACTCGTTATAAGACCCTGTAGGAAAAAATACTCGAGGAAAAGAGTACATGACATTCACATTTATATTGTGGTGATTGTCTCGTTAAAAACCTTTAACTAAGAAAACCCCGTGGGAAAAACTTAGTAGAGGAAAAAAGAGTGCAATCACTGGTCTTCGGGACCAATCACTGGTCTTCGGGACATTGTCTTCATTATCATCTTTGTCCATAATGACATTTGTAATATGGTACTATACATGTTTTGATTTTCATTTCTTTTCATGTCAGGAATTTTAAAATCCATCAAGGATTTTCATGAATGTATCTTTCTAATGACTTCTTTTTTTTGGGTAAAAGTCAATTACATATAAATGAAAAAGTGTATGATACAGAACTGCGCATAGGAAGAAAAACTCCCTACCGCATCAACGAGCTAACAGACTAGCTCTCCTTCCAACCAACTAAACATATAGCACAAAAAACATAAAAACACAATCACCAAGCTATATGCCAAACTCTCTTCAGCGCACGTGACTAATGACTTCTACATAGTCAAAACATACATTAATGCATATCTATATTTATCGTTGTTGGTGCCAGAAGTATAAGGTAGCGGAACTTAATGTCATCTTTAAAAATATCGAGTTTCTGCGAAAAACTCTTGAGCAACTAATCTCGCTTTTATATCTCACCACATCATTAATCGTTTTTCGTACGAACACCCACATATATCCTTCTGGGATAATATTTTGAGGTGTGTACTATAGAGTCAAAATATATATTTATTTAGCGAGTCATGCTCAACCTCAATTGCTCGTTTCTATTTCGTTGAGTGCTGCTGGCACACTATTATAGATTTAAGTTTTGGATCCAAATTTTCTAGAGCAACTCTTGAGGTCGTTGACGACTTTTTCCATGTTGATGACAATTCATTCTATCAACCAAATCTTTCATCATTTCCCAAAATATTTAATTTGGTTGTTCTGCAATCCCACGATTTTCTATTATCATGTGCACATGTTTTTTCAATGAGATTTCCTTCTAACTCTCTTTAGGAGATTTTGAAGGTGACTTAATTTCTTTGTTTTTCCGTGGATTTATTTTATATCTTGAATTCGATCTACTACGCTTTAGACGTATATTAATTAGAATCAACATTTGTGTTGATCTCTTTATTATTTGAACTCTTATAGTTCATTTTATCACAAATATATGTGATTTTGTCACACCTTCATTAAATGAATTTGGCAGATCATTTCTGAATATTGCAAGTCACTTATTTTCATTAACTTCGGGTTCAATTGATTGATGCGTGAATCTAGAATTAAAGATCGTTTTCATTCCATGAAATTTCTCGGCATTTATATATTTTTATATTCTTATCTCCCCCTAATGCCGAGAAAAGATCTTCCTTAAATATGCAAATCAGCGTAATTGCTATAAACCGATCTTCTGGATCGTGGGCTCGAGATATTATTCACGTTCATAAAAATACACTTTAGTGGTGATATGAATATAAGTTGCATATTTCAAATTAATTCGCAGATGAAATGTTTGATTCATTTCCACGCACTTAATAATAATTATGATATGCATCATCTTCATATTTAAGTACATTTCTAGTACTCGTAGGGATAATTAATAAAACTCTTCCGGAGCCCACTCTTAATATGTCATCATTTGCATAACAATATTTTTACCAATGATCCTTCGGGGATACATTATCTTTATCAATGATCCTTCGGGGATACGGTATCTTTACCAATGATCATTCGGGATCAAAATATTAGGTTTTATCAATGATTCTTCGGGGATCAAACTATATCTCAATATATAATTTTCTCAGAAATTACATTTAATTGGAATCGAATTTTTCGATATTCATTTGTTCTGATTTTCAAGGATATCCTCCAGGGATAATTCATATAATCATTGTTTCAACAAGAACAATCGAATTTGGCGTACTTTGAGTATCATGATTTCACCTTATTCAAAAACATTTAATTTTTAAACTTTAATTGCTACAAGCAATTTGATTTGATATTTCTGCGAGAATATCTTATCATGATGTTCTTCAAGAACATTTAAAATTTAATTTTGATATTTAATCATGAATATCATATCATAATGTTCTTCAGGAACATTTAAAATTCATTGCTATTACGGGAGCAATTTAACTTGATATTTTCAAAACTATTGCTACTACGGGAGCAATTTAATTTGATATTTCCTCAATAATATCATACGATGATATTATCGTAATATTTCTTCAGGAATATCCAAAGGACAATTTGATTTGTTAGTTCTCGAATAATATCAAATCAGGATGATCTTAAAATATCAATATAATATTTAAACCAGAGTATACGTTCTTCAGGAACATTCAATTTAATTTATATATTAAGAATAATGGATTTGATATTACTTCAAGAATATCAAATTATAATGTTTTTCATGATAGCTTTATTATATGTCTCAACATATTTAAAATCTTGTAATCCAATTGGAGTCAATCATACCACATTTTGGTAGTACGACCAACTTCGGGTGATCATATTTTTTTTAAATCTTTTCACAAAGCTATTGAATCTTTCACGGTCAATTTTCAAAAAATATTATTCGAGATTATTAGTATATAATTATAATCAATTTGATATTGATATTTCTCCAGGAATATCATATCATAATGTTCTTCAGGAACATTAAAAATTTAATTGATATACTAGGGATAATTAATTTGATATTACTTCAGGAATATCAGATTATAATGTTCTTCGAGAACATATGATATGACTTTAGGAATATCAGATTATAATTTTTTTCGGTAACATTTGAATTTTAAAAAAAAGAGGAGAAATAAATATATTTATAATTATTTAATGAATATAAACAAATATATAAATTCTTGCATTGGAGTTCGGATGTTGGATGAGTAAAACTTCGATGATAAACACGGTTGAGCTTTCGTGCTGATAACGTGTTATAAACTCAAGGGAAATTGAGAGAGAATACTAGAGTATAAAGAGAGACAATGAGAAGAGAATAGAATTGTTATTTCATTCATATAGAGAGACCCTTTTATATATGATACAAAGTAGGGAATCTGTCTTGTTCACCAAGAAATGGTAAACTTGTCATTCACTAATTAATAATATTCATAATATATATATATATATTTATTTTTGTATGCAGCTGTTATACTTCCAACTTAGCATAGATAGTACCTTATATTATAAGGATAACATAACATGTGATCAATTCTAAATGTATGAAACCTAATTTTGTAAACTAATGAATGATTGACACATCATTTAAAAAGTGTGCACTTAGGAGGGTGTATTCGATTCGAATTTTGTTGGATTTTTATTAATTTTAAAAAGTTGGATTTTGAAAATCCACCGGAGTCCATGCAGAGTTTGACCGACTTTTGTTATTGATTTATACGGATTTTCATAGACTTTAAAAAAATTTAAAATATGAGTTTTCATTGATTTACATAAATTTTCATAAACTTTCGTTCATTACATATTGATATAACCGTCATATGAAACAAATTTTTCTATAAAAAAAATTAATTCAAATTATTAAAAATATATTAATATAGTATTATCTATATTTTTATTTATATCATTAAATTTTTAAATATATCTTTAATTATTTTTATCATAAAAAAATATTTTTAATTTTTTGAAAATTTTATTGATAATTAAAACATAGTTTTTATTTAAAATATTTTTTTTTTCTTTTTCAAAGTATTTTTTTCTTTAAAATATATTTTTTTTCTATTTTGTCTTTTTTATTTAATTTTATATAATTTTTTTAAGTTTTTATTATTTTCTAAAAATAATTGTTGATTAAAAAAAATTCTATTTTTCTTATTTTATTTTTATTTAATTTTATATATTTGTTTTAAGTTTTTATTATTTTTTAAAAATAATTTAGTTGATTAAAAGAAATCCGTAGAAATCTTTTCTAATTACGAGAGATATTGGAGGATAGAATTGCTTTGTATTTTTTAAAAACAATCTTTTAAAATCCATTGACTTTTAAAATTTTTAAAAATTCATAAACTATTGAATATCTATAGATTATAATTGACTTTTTAAAATCCAAGTTGAATACCCAGGATTTTAATAGACTTTTTAAAATACAGATTGAATACATACAAACTTTAAAAGTCTTAAAAAAATCCAATGAAATCTCAAACCAATACACACTCTTTAATATATATGATTAGTCTATCCAACGGGGTGAGATTTTCTTTGGGTAGAACTGTAGAAATGATGACACATACACACCACATCAAAAGTCTAAAACTTTCTACCACATTCAATGCATTTTAGACACTGTTAAATTATATAGTACTAGTAAAATCTGGCCGCGCAGATGCGCTGGATATATAAATTCTAAGAAAAATAAATATAATATCATTTGTATAACAATCTTAATTAATTGTTCATTTAGATTTTTTAGATTAAATTCATAAATTCTGATCATATAATTAAGATTATAATATAAGAATTTTTATTATAACATGGTTAAGATATTTTGTAATATTATTATTGTGACATACTTTTAAAATTTTATCTGTTTGAGATAATTATAATTCTATAAAATTAATTTTATATTTCCTAGTTATTATTAAATTATTTAATAAATTAATAAAAATAATAATAATTTTTATAAATTATTTAAAAAATAAAATAAATATATATATATTAATAATATTTTTAGCACTAATTAGATCGTATACTTGAATTTAATAATTTTAATTTTTTATTTTTATTAATTTTTTTGAAACAAACTTAATTTAGATAAATTGAATTCAACTAAAACGATATGAATTGAACGGTAATTAAGTCTAAAAAAGTTATCCTTAATATAATTAAGTGTCATAATTATTAATGTTATCATAACTATAGAATGTTACTTTTATTTATTTTTTAAATTAATCAAATAAATTTGTGCTGATTTAAATTTCATATATAAATTGGTAATAAATTCGGATTTTATTTTGTTTCTTAAATTAATCAAATAAACACCATTTAATTTAAATTTTATTTTTAAATTATAAAAACCGGTTAAATAGATAATAAGCAATTTTCTAACTTTATTTAAGTTAATATATTCAATTTTATTATTTATACTATCTAACTTTATTTAAAACTTTATTTAAATTAATATTTTTTGAATTATTTTCAGCAAAATAGAAAGTTGGTTTTAATAAATAATATATTTTTATAAAATAGAAAGTCGGTCTTAAATTAAAATAGAAAATGTTATTTTTAAAATAGGTAATTAAGAAGATGGAAAATAAAGAAAAAAAATTAAACTAAATATCAAAAGTTAGAATAAAAAGCTAATAATGATATTTATTAAAATATATTATGAATTATAAATAACAAATACATAAAAATTGAATAAACTATAACAATGGAATTAAATATCTGATTTCTTACAACAAACCTGAGTAATAATCAGTATAGAATCATTAGATAAAATTGAACTTCTAAATAAATCATGTCATAAAGTTTGAACTTTCTTCTGTATTAATTTTTTTTATTTAAGGACCTTTTCCGTGATACCATAACAAACCTTAAAAAAACATAAACCACAAAAGAAGAAAAAACAAACAAACCGTAAGTAAAGGTTTATGAACTGTACAATATAAATCTATAAAAAAAACTTAAAATGATAAGTGAAAAAAAAACAATAATCATAAGAATACATCTTAATATAATAGATTGAATTAATGAAAGTACGTTTGCAAAAAAATCAAATACAATATTAACAAAAAAATTATTAATTGAAAGAATAAGAATAATTAATTGACTTACAATGATCCGTGAAAAAAAAACAATAATCATAAAAATACATCTTAATATAATCGAAATAATGAAAGAGTGCTTACATGCATAGCTGCAAAAAATAAAATACAATACTGACAACAAACTTTATTAATTGAAAGAATAGGAATAATTAACTATTAATGCTGCAAAAAAATACAAATAATAATAATCAAACAATTAAAATCAGCAAAAAAATTCTTATATGTTGCAAAACAAAAAAAAAACAATTGATATCAATAAATAAATATATTATAGCACAATAAGAATTTAAGAAGAAGGAACCTACAAATGGTAGATACCTGCAAAAAATACAAACAATAATAATCAAACAATATTTCATCAAAAAAGTGCTTATTGTGTATGCTGCAAAAAATAAATAAATAATTGATATCAATAAATAAAATATACTACATCATAATAAGATTTGAGAAAAAAGAATTGTATACTTACAGAGTTCCTACAAAAAAATTAGCATCGATAGTGAATATTATTGCATTGAAATTAAACAAATTAGTATGAAAGAAAAAGTTAGAGGTAAGTGATCAATGAGAGTGAAGCTATTAATCCTTTTATAGAGTTTTTGAATTAGGGTTTGTGATTTATTAAATTAAATATTAATAAAAAAATTGAATAAACAATCGGTAATTAAGAAATAATATCATATTGATTAATTTACTTAATTTAAGGAATTTATTTATAGTATATATAATAATTTAATAATATACTGAATCGTGAATCGTACGCAATTAATTATTTCCTATAATTATGGACGGTGCGATCGATGAATTAATAATTTGTCAAATATTATCGTATCCAATTAATTAGTTTCTATAATTATGTACACGAATATGTCTATGTTTTTTATATGTTTATTATGGTAGAAAAAGTTTTAGTGATTTAAACAAAGTATTTTATAAATGGAACGAATTTAGTGGAGAAAATTAAGGAAACCTTGTGTAAATAGAAATTAATAGGAAAATTAAAAAATAATATATATTATTTTTAATTTATTCAAGTAAATTATCACTATAATTAAATAGTTTATAAACGTAAAAATAAAACAAAATCGTATTAAATAAATACTGATTTAATATTTACCACTTTAGGAAAATCTATTTGTATTGAAAGGAAGGTAATTATGGAACTTTAATTTATGGACACAGATTGACATTATTAATTTACGGCCAATTTTGTATTTTGAATTTATTTATCATGTATTATTTAGATTATTAAGTGTGAAAAAATATTAGATTGAATAATCACATATAATTAATGAGCGTAATTTATGTCAACTGATTTATTGGATTGATAAATAAATGTATATATAGAAAATGAATGTAAATTAGCATTCTTAATTAATAAGTAATGATGTAAATAATAAATCATAGATATTTAAATTATTCAAAATACGTCATAATTAATATTGATAAATAAAAGTCACATAATTATTATTATATTATCTTATCGAATTCGCTTATTTTTTTACAAAAGGCTCAAGTCGGGATCGAAAAATTTTATTATTTTAGAGAAGTTATTAATTTATCGAGTATTAATTTATAGAGGTTCTACTGTATTTGTTTTAATTTATATCTCCATTTAATAATATCTGAATTATTTAATATTTAATTAATACAAACAATTTATTTTTTATATATATATTCTTCAATTTGACCAATCCTTCGGAAAATATTCAAAAAATACATTGATGATATTAAATGTTCTCTTGATGTCAGAGAGGAATAAAGTAGTGTGGAAAGAAAATGATCGGAGCTGATAAGACATGAAAGAAGAAAAATAAAATAACACAAAAATAAAAAATAAAGTAGAAAACTAAATCCCAATGAGAATTCAATTAGCAAGTCAATATGCATTGGAGGTGGTTATCGCAACTTTCCATCGTGTCAATGAACCAAACGGTGATAAAGATGTTATTAGCTCGTAAGAGTATTTTAGCCTCATATGCAGAAGCCTCTTTTGGGGGGCCGGGTTGGATTCAAGCAGATGTCTAACAAAGTCGATGAAGCTTTGGTCTCTTATTGGTAGGTGATGACTTAATGAGTATCAAGTATTGTAGCCCGCAAGTATCCTGCGGAGATTAGAAAAGCTAAAGATGTGATTTTATAATCTCTCTTTTTCCTTTTATAATGATAAGAATACATTATAAATAAATAAAAATAATAATTTTGCAGAGAAATACTCAATATGATTCCTGCAAATAAAAAATATAATAAAAAAAGATTATTTCATAATTAATCGAAATAAAAATACAAATTATAAATAAATAAATAAATAAACTTAAGCAAAGAAATACTTACGGTGATTACGAAAAAACAACATAAACAATAGAAAAATGATTTTACAATTAATCAAAATAAAAACTATAAATAAATAAATAAATATAATGAATAAGAAATACTCACATTGATTTTGGCAAAAAAACATTAAAGAGAATAATTCGTGATTCATGATAATGAAAATAATAATAATGCAACAATAAAAAATGTTAATACATAAATAAATCTTATAAAAAAAGACTGATTCGTATGAGATTGAGAATGAGTGAAGATGAATGCTTATTTATAGTGGTAGATTGAAATTAGGGTTTTAATAATTTTTTATAATTATTATTATGATTTAAATAATTTGAATAATGATTTCATAGTAACCGAAAAATAAATGGCAAATTAATTTAAAATTTTCGTAATTATAGTAATATTTAATAGAGTATAATATAAACTTATTTGATTGCTTAAAATAAGAAATTCATAGATTAATAATTGAATTAATATTTATAGAAATATTTTATTTGGTTAATAATTATATAGTCAATGTAAATCAATTTTAATTTGAAAAAATAAATCAAGAATATCAAAATTATTAGGTTGCTATAATTAATGAGTTAATTTATGTTCATTTGAATTAATGTTATTATAGTATATTATAATTTATGGAGATTACGGTAAATAATTATATATATTAGGAACAGCCAATTAGCCAAATAAGGCTATATATTAATTATTCATTCTTATTCAATGTTAATACCATATATAAATTAGGAAATGAATGTAAATCTAATTAATAGGTAATGATACAAATTATCATTTTAAATCATAAATAATTAAATTACCATAGCTATTTAAAAGTCACATCATAATTAATATTCGCAAAGAAATGCCACATAATCATATCGTAAACATATTAAAGCTGCCACGTAGTGTGAACATGCTCATTTTTTGTAATGTACTAGTAATAACTGGCCCGTGCGATGCACGGAACAAAACTATAACTTTATTAATAATTTATAAATACAATTAATTTTTTTTAGTTTTCATCGCACGGAACAAAACTATAATTTTATTAATAATTTATAAATAAAATTAATTTTTTATAATTTTCGTGATTTTAAGAAGTTTAATATGTATTAAACATATAAATATAATAATAATTCAATGTATAACAATTTTAAATAACCAATACAATCATTTAATTTTTTTTGCCTTTAATTCATAATAATTCATTATTTTATATTAAGTGTTATAATATTATAATTTTTATCAAATAAAAAGGGGTTGATGCTATAAAAAAATCTTCTAATACAATTGAGAATAAAAAAGATAAAAATAATTTTTCTAATTGTTTAATGAAAAGACAAAACACATTCAAATATTTTCACGGAAAATGTGAATAAAAGAAGAATTATAAAAATTTCAGAATTTTATCATTCTAAATTATGAAATACTTCTTTATATACTACATTCATGGTTTTATTTGAGAGTTTACCATTCTCATCGCAACACAATAGTTTTAAACCGGATCTATTAGTGACTCTTGAAATTGCAACGTACAACTGACCATGAGTAAAAACCTGTTTCTTCAGATATATTCCAACGCGGGACAAAGATTGACCTTGACTTTTGTTGATTGTCATAGCATAAGATACCATCACGGGGAACTGACGTCGCTGGAAACGAAACGGTATTCTGTCATCAGATGGACTGAGTGTCATTCTTGGAATATACACGATATCTTCGGACACTTTTCCTCCTAACACTCGAGCCTCGATAACATAAGTTCCAAGCTGGGTTATCACCAATCGAGTACCGTTACATAATCCAGCAGCATGATCAATGTTTCGTAACAGCATTATCGGTACTCCAACCTTTAAAACAGGAAATAAAACATTTAAAATTTATTTGTAAAGAAACAATCTTTAATTATAAAATATAGAATTTATAATTTAAAAGAGAAATAATATAGTTGATATAAGAAAGAGTTTTCTAACCTTTAACTTCAGTTCATGGACGGGCAATCCTGAACACTTGATAGTGTTTAAAAATTCAACAGAATGCATTTGATCAAACATGTTTTCGCCTTTTTCCGAATTTTCAATAGAATCTGCGCTGAGATAAATTTTCTCTTCCGTGGAATGCTTTGAAACCATATAATCATTAATTGCGTCAACTTCTTCCAACGTTGGCGCCAAAATTGCCCGTCCTTGCAAAAAATCCACGTCTCCAATGTGATCACAGAAAGAAGGATAAATTTCTTCGACAATCGAACCTATATAATCGTGATTGCTTTTAATGAGAAGATCATGAGGAATTTCAACCTCGATTTCTCCATCATTGTCCTCTCCGACGGTTCCATCCCCGATCGATGACATCCAATTTGCGAAATCCCTCATTT
This sequence comes from Euphrasia confusa, assembly GCA_954870475.1. Taxonomy (NCBI): domain Eukaryota; kingdom Viridiplantae; phylum Streptophyta; class Magnoliopsida; order Lamiales; family Orobanchaceae; genus Euphrasia; species Euphrasia confusa. The sequence goes on from OX940954.1 coordinate 14,053,194, forward strand.
CATTCAAATCTGCTCCATCAACAGCATTTTCCAGTCGCATGTTTTTCGTTAATTTCAAAACTTTACAATCGGCCCATAGCTTTGAGGAATTAATAGTCGCATGTACAATATCTTGCCTTGTTCCTTTCGGAATCACCGGCAAAATCTGACGAAAATCACCCCCAAAGACTACAACTTTCCCACCGAATGGAATACGATCAGCTTGAGGATTTACCGCCCTCATAATATCCCGCAATGTTCGATCAAGAGCTTCAAAACAATTCCTACGGACAAAAAAAATTAGTCATCTGAATATTTAAATTAGAATAATTTATCAAAGAATAAATCAATATATGAAACAGTACTATTTATTTACTCAGCTTCAAAACAATTCCTATGGACAAAAAAAATTAGTCATCTGAATATTTAAATTAGAATAATTTATCAAAGAATAAATCAATATATGAAACACTATTTATTTACTCAGCAATATTTAACTATACTTTGCATTTGGATATAAAACGGTCAACTTGATATTTAAATTTGCATAAATTAACAATTCATTGTCCAATTAAGAAAAAGAAATTGGCCCTAAATTACACTTGCTGATCAATAAAAAATACTCCAACAATACAATCAAATGCCTTTGTGAGTTATTAATCAAGATTTAATTGGCCGAACTGTAGGCCCTTTCGGGAAACATAGCTAATGTTCAACTATGACCCGACCCCCTCACATTAAATCTATTTCAACTGTAACGGACTTATATATATGAAGACTACAACAAAACAGGGATGCCAAATTAAACAAAGAATTGATATATACATGATACATACTACTGGAGAGCCACACATTTTAGTAGGAAAAATATAGTTCAGACTAATAAATTAAGCCAAAAATTAGTCTTTCGGCATCCCTATCAAACTAAATAAATAATGGGCTGCCTATATATACACACACGGGTAAGCAAATCAAATTAGTTCATACCTGTGCATCATTGGAGCTTCATCCCAAATAATAAGCTTGGTCTTTGAAATCATCTCCGCTGTGTTACTTTTTTGAAGAATGTTGCACGTGGAACTATCGGTCAAGTTTATCGGTATTGAAAATCTGCTATGAGCTGTTCTCCCTCCAGGCAAGAGCAAAGAAGCTATACCACTTGAAGCAACATTCAACACGATATCTCCTCTTGAACGAACAGCCGCCGAGAGAGTATTCCAGATGAATGTTTTTCCTGTACCGCCGTATCCGTACAGAAAGAAAACCTGACCTGTCCCTTTATTCAAGGCTTCCATTATTGAATTGTAAGCAATGAGCTGCTGGTTGTTCAACATGGATACATATCTGATGTGATCCTCCTTGAGTTTGGGTCGATCGTATTCTAGCTCTTTCGCGATAAGAGGATTTCCAAAGAAAGCAATGTCAACATAATCTGGGAAAGGTAAACTCGGATAATCTCGTAAAGATTTCCCTTTATTCTGCAAGAGGTCTTCGATGTCGCGCAAACACAAATTTTCTATTTGAACGTCGCTTAATGTCAAATCTGTATGATAATAAGAAAGGATAATTATCACACAGTCTTAGATACATGTAAAGAATGATATAAACACGCAATAATGATATATAATTTTTTATATATATAATCTATTTATATATGGTTTACAATAAATAGTACTATAATTAATAATCAAGTAAAATTTAAATTTAAATTTTCATAATCTATTGCGCAACATTAATTAGTTATAATATTTTCATATTGTAAAAACAGTACGTAAAGGTATAAAAATTAAAAAACATTGTTGAACACGTATGTATGATAATAAGAAAGGATAATTATCACACAGTCTTAGATACATGTAAAGAATGATATAAACACGCAATAATGATATATAATTTTTTTTTATATATAATCTATTTATATATGGTTTACAATAAATAGTACTATAATTAATAATCAAGTAAAATTTAAATTTAAATTTTCATAATCTATTGCGCAACATTAATTAGTTATAATATTTTCATATTGTAAAAACAGTACGTAAAGGTATAAAAATTAAAAAACATTGTTGAATTCAAATTAACATAAAAAGCGAAAATCACAGGAATGGAATCAAAATTTATGTACCTGGACGTCCCAATCTTTTACGATAATTACCAAGAACGTCGGCCATTAAATATTCCCGGCATTCTTCCCAAACTTTTTTCGGGTTAACTACCGAGTCAGATGTGAGCAAATTTACAAACAATGATCGAAGCATGAAACCTGATCCCCAACGTGAAGCCTCGGTTATAGCATGCACGTATTCATTATCGTCTTCAAGTAAACCTCGCGCATAACACGCTTCTTTAAAAGTTTTGAATTGTTCACCGTTAAATTGAGCAATTTCCTCGAAAGATTATGGGCCGCGGACATAATTCAAGAGCATTCTCATGTAATACTTTTCTCCAGAACCTGGATAAATAAAATTCAATCTCCCAATGGCAAATCCTTGCTTTCTCGGCCGCCATGAATTTGCTTGATCGTCCCAAACAAATTGGGTTGGAAATTCTGCATAAGTTAATTTTTTCGCTTCGGGGAATGTCTTGTTTGCAATCATCCAAGACGTAAACATTGTTTCCTTAGAGGAAGAATTTGCGACAACTTCTCCAAAATTCGATCCATCCTTATAAACAACAGTTTGTTCATCTTTCAAGTGAAACTTCAGCCTCACGACATTTGGTTCCATGAAATGAATTTCGTATGCAAACAACCGCCAAGATGCTTCCATTGCCGATACGTATCTACAATCTAAGTATTGCATAATTTCATCAACGGGTTGAATTCCCTGTTGTTCCCCGTTAGATTGATAGAATACTGCGGTTGTCCTATCATTTCCTTTGTGAACATATTTGAACAAATATTTGATAGAGCGTGACCTGTTACACCACTCCACGTTGATGTGAGCTCTGTACTTTTTCAAGAGAGTGGAGTTATGAGGGACAACATGCCTGTGCAATTTAAAATTAAATTTAGTCGATACACGGCAAGAATCATCTCTAAAAAATACTCACATCATTTAATAATGCTAAAAAGATTAAGGGATTATATAATTAATGTACCTGTTGTCGAGTTCTATGCCATTTTTTTGCACTGTGTTGCCATTGTTCCTTCGTTTGTAAACGACAAAACCATCTTCATCAACTGTAGTAGTATTTACAAATCTTTTCGGGAAATGCTTTGTACACTTTGATCCATTCATACACGGGGATTTCTTGTTCGCGGTACCACACGGACCGTGCATCATGAATTCTTCTACAGCGTCGTAATACTCCCGATCGTCAACCGGATTAGGAATTTCGGCGGAAATGAGTGCATCAACAACATCAGCAGTGGGTGATTGAGGGAAATTTTTCATAAACAAAAGAATATGGGCATGTGGCAATCCTCGTTTCTGAAACTCAATAGTATAAATAACTGCATGAAATTAAAATGTGTAATATTAGTAACACCATTCAAAAATGATATTCAGCTTGTGAACAATATTAATTAAAAAATCAATAGTAAATATTCAATTCTCACCTGCTGCAGTTTCTCCGAATATATTTTCATGACGAATATCCCTCATAAAATTATCCAACTTGGCATGGAAAAACCGCGCTACAATATCCGGCCTATCGGTTGCACTCAGACCTCGTTCCTTTAAATATCTTTCAAGTTCGGCCCATTTTGGATTACATGTGAATGTAATAAATAAATTTGGATATCCAATCCATCTACACACAGCCATCGCATCGTGATAGTTTTGAATCATGTAACGGGCTCCACCGACAAAAGAGGACGGCAAAATAATCCTTTTTCCGGTAAGGGAAGGGTCAGACTCTCCTCGGCTCAAAGCATCTCCCAACGCAGCATAAGAATCACACCGTAAATCCTTCTGATGGTGTCGCATATATGTAAGTCGAAAAGAATCAACCATTGTATATGCATCAACAATAAATTGCTGAAACAAACGCCTTCCAAAAAAAATATGCGGAGAATCGGAAAGCCTCTCTACCAACCTGTAAGCAAAATACTCCCGCATCGTAACATCTCTGTCTTTAGTTTCTCTGCTTCTAGATGTCTTGCAATGTTTGATATTTTCTCTAAATCCATCTTCTCCGTAAAGAAAGAACAAAGGATACTGCAATGGCAAATAACTCGAGTGCAACTCACTAATACGCTTTAATTGTCCAGATCGACGTTCAACTATAATATCTCTGTGCTTTTCAAGATCCTCAATGTCCCCAACTATTAAAGCCGCTACTTCAGAAGCTTGCGGTAAATTATGAATTCTACCGTCAGAGTTCCGCCTAGATATCAACCTCAGCTTAACATCAGCAGTTTTATCTTGTTCGCATTTATCTCTAGCGCAACGAAACGATCGTACCAACACATTATGTTCGTCGAGCAAATCCTTGAGGATTTTAATTATTTCAGAATGCAAAGCATCATCATCAATCGGATCAGATCTGAGATTACACGACCAAAAAAGAAAACACAAAGTTTAAAACGGGGATAACAATTGTATCAGTATGATTTTTTTAAAGTTTTCATTCTACCCTTAAAATCAAATATACTGATTTATTGAACTGCTGTAACTTTCTTTTTAAATGTTTTAATTTATAAATTATCGCATTAATAATGAATTTGTCTTTAATTTTTATCAGCAACAATAGGCTGCGGAGTCTGTATTTTTTTTAGCATCAATAGGCTGGCTACTACTGTTAGTGTTAATAACTTAATAATGAATTTCTATGTATTTTTTCAGCAACAGACTATGTTATTGCGTTAATTTTTTCTGTATATTTTTTAACAACAATATGCTTGCTACTGTTATTGCGTTAATAATGAATTTCTCTGTATTTTTTTCAGCAACAATACGCCTATGCCTACTGTTATTGGTTAATAATGAATTTTATTTTCATTTAAATTTTCTAAAATAAGGAAGTTGTTTCTAACCTCACGGAGTTAATCCTGTGCTTCACTTCATTGTCCGTGTCGAAAATATACAGTTGGGCGAACGAAACTTTATCAGTTCCATACGGCTCCAAACTTCCCATTAAATGATAATTTTCACCGTTCAATCTGAATATTGGAGCTGATCTTCCTGTGTTGAAAGACCTGTCAATCTTTCCACCAATAGAAGTGAAAGAAAACATCATGTTGTACATTCTCATCCCTCCTTGGAATTTCTTAGACTTCGCATCATTCCCATACAACAAATCCTTGAATTTTTGAGGTGGCTGTGGTATTTTGGGCAACACAATTTTTCCTATAATAAATAAATTAAAATTAAGCATTAAAATTGTCCACCAGATTTGTGGGATTTTTTCAGTTTAATAATTCAAAACATACCGTGAGCGCAACACAAACTAAACACCGGAGTTTTGGGATTTTTCTTGTACTTCTCAATTCTCTCGTCGTACCAGAAGTGTGCATGGCAATGGCTACATATAAATGTAGGGTCTCCCATGTCATGATAACCTGGGAAGTGATTTTCCAAATGAATATTTATTTATTTAATAGGATTAATAACTTAAGGTTTTTTAGCATCTTAGGGTTGGAAATATTATAACGTGAACCATCTTACTTGGAAATGGATTGGCACGTTCATTTACATTAGCAGGAGGGGCTGTTGAATTTTCGTTGCGTCTTTTATTTGAGTTTCTTCGTTGACCGGATACTACTGTTACTCTACTTTTCGGATTCACAGTATCACGAACCTTACCGCTATGTGGAACTTGAACAGAAGGACCTCCTGAAATCAATAATTAGGGTTATCGGAATTTTAAATTATTGATTATATAAATAGTATACAGACATACAGTTGCATTATTATTCGAAGATACATACCTGTTTGGACAGCGGCAAAGTCAAAATTCAAATTTCTAATAGGAGGAAAAGTCTGAGTTTGCGCTACGTTAGATACCCGAAAAGAATTTTGAAGGTTGAAGTTCTGCATAGATGAGGAACTTCCCATTTCTGCATGTTAAATGCGTTTCCATACTTTATGTTATTAGTTACTGATAAATATTAATAGCAGTAGCAAAAAATAACATTAATTTAATCTAAAGGAAGATTGCGTATATGAAACTTTAAATTATTGATAATATAAATAGTATACAGTAGCATGATGATTCGACGATACATACCTGATGTTTGGACAGCGGCAAAGTCAAAATTCAAATTTCTAATAGGAGGAAAAGTCTGGGCTTGCGCTGCGTTAGATACTCGAAAAGAATTTTGAAGGTTAAAGTTCTGCATAGATGAGGAACTTCCCATTTCTGCATGTTAAATTAGTTAACATACTTGGTGTTAATACTTCTTAATAAAATTAATAGCAGCAACAATAAAATCACATTAATTAAATCTAAAGGAATAGTGCGTTACCGTTTGATACTTCTCGAAGAGGTATTCGGTTAATAATCCCCATAGGAAGATAATTTTGTTTAATAGCCGATTTCATTTTTTTGCTTTTCGAGCCGGTAATACACGAAACTGGCACAGGAGTAATATTTGGTAGAGCCTGATTCTTAGTTAACGGAGAACTATGAGATTGTAGTACGCCCCTCGAACCTAACAAATTTCAATTGTTAACACCAAGACAAAATTTCATTGAATCAAACATCAGAAACATTTTCTTCACAAAAGAATAAGTATATGTTTGGAAAATTACACTACCTCCATCTACGGATGAATTCTGAATGTTCAAAGCGCTCCCACTTTGATCAATAACAGCAGACGACTCCAAAATAAAAAAATTGGGAGCTGAAGGGTAAATTTAAAATAAATATATATCTTAATTTACTATAGCAATGATTAATAAAGATGGTTAAACGAATAAAACACATTCGGGCAAGTATTACTTAGAGATTGAACATCCTCCGGCACGTTTTCTTTTCCTTCATTTAAAAAAAAACAACGTTAAGAACGGTATTTCGGAAATAAATATTTCAACAACAAATTTATCACTTATTAAAATAAAACCTGATTTTGCCTTCTTCCTCGACGACATGAGTTGCTGATTTGACGATTCTAAAGAAATATGAGCTTGTTCAAGCCTTCAACAACAACTCAAAAACAAAGATTACGTAAAATAGAATAATTACAGGCACTATATTACTAATTAATAACTTTCGGAATGATAAACTTAAAATCAGAATTATTGATATAAAAACAAATCTTCTAAAGCCTCTATTATTAATATTATTATTAAAATTTAAAGAAGAACCTGGATTTTGTCGGAGTTCTGACGGTGAAAACTTCCGCAGGGGGAGTTCTGACGGTGAAAACTTCAGTAGGGGGGACTCATGAAAGATTTATTGAAAGCTTATGTTGTTATAGCGTTAAATCGGTGAATAATGAATGGATTTAAATACATTGCACTAAATATAATTTGTGAGAAAGGCAAGTGAATATTAACTGATATTTACTAAAGATACAGAAAATAATTAATACATAGTCAGGGATTAAAATCAAAATTATTTTGTTTTACCATTTATTTTACTAATCTAATTACTATATTAAAATTTTATTAATAAATTTTAGTAAACTATAATATAATTCTTAAAATTTATCATTACTAATTAATTATTAAATATACTTCTTACCAGTTTAAACATTAATTTAAATTTTATAAATATTATGAACATTATGAGGAGTTCATAATATACTTTTAATTCTTATTCCACAGTAGATTTAATTGTTCAATCTAGATTAATAAAATTTTAACCATCAAGTGCAACTCTTGTTCAATCTAGATTAATAAAATTTTAACCATCAAGTGCAACTCATGTAAACGATGACAAAATGTACTGAAACTTAGACTTCATTTACAAATTTAATAAAACTAAGAGAGCAAAAACCATTTAGGAGAAAACATTATATTATAGAATTATAGAATAATACAATAATATCTCAAACAATAATTTAATTATGGAAAAATAGTGAAGATGAAATAAAAATTTAAGAACTTAAATAGTAATAGCCAAAACAGTTATTAATTAATATCAAAAATAATCCAATGGATATTAAAAAGGAATTCAAACGTGAAGCATTTAAATAGTCTTCGAAAAAACTTATTAACTAATTTCAAAATGTATGAGAATTAATAGCCAATCTCTTATTTAGATTTCGACATCTTTGTAGTAGAACGATCTGCGTCTTGGGGGGAGTTGAGCATTGATCTTTTTCCCAATTTAAATGCTTCGGGTGTTATGAAGGCAGCATTAGAGGGACTGCTAGTGGTCTCCTCTTCAACAGACATCGTTTCACTAACAACATCCTTGAGTTTGGCAGATGAAAGACTAATCACATCATGATTAGTTTTCTTGTGCTTTTTGATGATTTCAGGGTCGTTGCAAAACTTCTCGACGACGTACACAGCGTCGTAGCCTTGAATGTGCTTGTCTTCGACATTTATCTTGAATAAATACTCCTCCCCTATGAGAGCGTCAATATCCTGGGGAACTTCATTTTTCAATGCATCTCTAAGATTGATTTCAGCATCTTCAATTTTGCCAAAATCCTAAACAATAACCGAGATGTATAATGAATATAATCAAAGATGTATTTCATATGTAATCAAAAGAATCGTATGTGTAATAAAAATACATTAATAATATTATTAAATTAAACTATCACAAAATTACCTGGATCACTTGCTCCCATACAGCGTCGGCAGATTTATCAACCAATGACATAGAGATCTCATTCCACAGCAATAAAGTTGCATTAGAGGTTCCATCGACAACATTGATATGGATTTTAAATCTCTCTTCGCCAACAACATAACCCTTGCATGTTTCACAATAGAACTGGGATTTATGTTCCTTCACCTTTTTCTTACATTTCATGCAACTAATATAAGACCACCCTTTCTCATATAAGATCTCTGAGATGGACGCAACAACCCAACACTTTACCGGCTGAGAAATATTTAACAGACAAAAAATTAATGTAAGCAATATTTAAAACTGTAAAATTCTCACAAATAAATGAATAAAAAATATCATAAATGAAATACAAATAAATAAATAAATCAAGAAGGAATAGAAATATCACCAAATCAGTAGATTGCATATCATGTAGAGTGAGGAAAACAGTATTGGGGCTTTGCAATTCAGCATGAACATTCTTAAAAGAAGAAGATGAAATCTTCGATCCATCGAAAGAATTGGAAACTGATTTCATCGGCAGTCTAAATAAACAATTCAATTAGAGCAACAATAAATAACTTTAAAGATATGGATTAATCAGTTTGATGATTATCAAACTTATGAAATAAAAATATATAACCTGCTTTTAAATTCACGAATCTCATCGATATTTTGATCAAATATGACATTGGTAGCATGATAGGTATTAGTAACCTGAATTTGACCTGTTTATAAAAAAAAAAAAAAGATTTACCAATGATATGATATAATTATTTAAGTAACTAAACAACTTTAACAATTTTACCTCGAAAACCTTTTGATCTGCACAATTGAATTATTATAACATGAGGGTCTTTCAAATCTCTCGTGGAGTCCAAAAATTCTTTCAACTTAAAACAATAGGGTTCCCAAAGAACACACTTCAAGTCATGAGATCTGATCATAACAATATCAAATTTTATTTAAAATTAAAATATTTTAAGAAATTAGGAAAAGATAGAACGAATAATAATACTCTATATCCTGGAGTCGAATTTCGATGCTCTTGTTGCCTTTGACAGAAGGATCAATTTGCATCCTAGCATCATTGACGTCCAATAATGTTCCAATTACATCTGTAATTATCGAATAAAGAAACTTAATAATTTGATAGATTATCAAAACCAAAAATAGCGTTATTCTAAAAACTAAAGTTAAAAAGTAACTATGCAAATTCACTCACCAAACAAAGGTCCATCGTCCTTCTGAGATCCATCAAATATATCCAAAATAGGCTTGAATTGGAAGATTGATTTTGGGAACTCAGAGCTGGATGACTTTTCAACGAAAGTAGATGCATGGAACATGATTCGATAATTGTGATCAGCAACAGGGAAACTCTTTGGCCTCTCAAGAACAGAGAACTGCACCACAGTAAAAATATCCCCTTCGTTCAATTTATCTTGGAACCTGGGAATGAACGCCTTTTTAACGGAAGCCTGGATTCTTGAACCCTAAAAACACCCCAAAATTATTATTGACATAACCGTTAGTGGAATTTGAAAAATATAAAAAGATTCATGACATAACCATTAGTGGATTTGAAAGTGAAATTACAAAAAAATTAACCTTCACGGGAAAAAAATAACATCGCACGTGAGTTACCTGAACATCAACGAACAAAAATTCCAGAGACTCATTCGTTCTGCCGCTGCTAGGAGACTTCCATTTCCTACAAACTCGAACTTCGATCTTCCAATCAATCCTATCTTTGTTAATAAGCGATAAAGGAGTAATTGATTGCGACATTGAAAGTTTATCGACACTGGCTTAGGTCTAGGGTTTTTCTCGGCCAGTATTTAAACTTGATGAAAAACTGTAAATTAAGTAATGAGAGTGAAGAATGGAATGTACGCGGAAAAATATATCTTCCTAATTATTCAGACGATGCTGAAACATATATATAAATTGGAAATCGAGATTTATTTTCCAAAACAAATAAATTCCCATATATATTGATAGTTGCAGAATTTAAAAAGTCTACCTCAATTGAGACTTTTGAATATCTTTAAGAGACCGGTCAATCATACCTTCTACACAATAACATTGCCTTTTGAAATAGTTAAATCTAATTTTGAAATATCTTTAATGATATTATTTTGCTTAATAATAATAATTATAAATGGAAGATCAAGTCCTACAGTTTACTAAAGATTAAGTTTTCCTAAAATATAATTATTTTATTTTTTATCAAAACTTAATACAAATAATTTTATAAAAATGAGATTATTTCAGAATTTTTTCTTATCTTTTATTTAAATTATTTCATACACTTAAATGTATTTCCTTCAAGAAAAATAATTCTAGTAATCCTATTTTTTTTAAACAGGTTGTTATAATAATCATAATGTAATTTCCACCTTAATCAATAGAAATTAATTCTTACTTATTAAAATATATTTATGTTAGTAATTCCGATTTGTACAATTTATTTTTACGTAAATTATTTGTACGCAATCATTTTTATTAATAAAAAATAACTTATTTTACACATATACAATATATTTTTACGCAGTTATTTGTAAGCAATGATTTTTATTAATAAAAAATAATTTAATTTATACATTTACAATTTATTTTTAAGCAATTTATTTGTACGCAATCATTTTTATTAATAAAAAATAATTTAATTTACACATTTATTTGTACGCAACAATAATTTAGCAAATTATTTATACGTAATAATTTTTATTAATAAAAAATAATTTAATTTACACATTTACAATTAATTTTTACACAATTTATTTGTACGCAATCATTTTATTAATAAAAAATAATTTAATTTACACATTTCTTCGTAAGCAACAATAATTTAGGTTATTTGTACCCAATCATTTTTATTAATAAAAAATAATTTAATTTACACATTTATAATTGCAACAATAATTTAGCAAATTATTTGTACCCAATCATTTTTATTAATAAAAAATAATTTAATTTACACATTTATAATTTATTTTTACGCAATTTATTTGTAAGCAATCATTTTTATTAATAAAAAGTAATTTAATTTACACATTTATTTGTACGCAAAAATAATTACAAATTAATTTATTTTTTAGTATTTATTTTTTATTCAATCATTTTTATTAATAAAAAAACTTATAAATTTACTTATGATCAGTGAAAGATATTAATAAAAAATATAAATTTACTATGAGAGAAAAATATATAATAATTTTGGTTGCGCATTGTGTATGCTTTAGCGCATTTTGATATATATTTTTTAGAGATAATATTAAGTAAATTTAAACATTATTTAAACATTATTTTTTTGAATAAAAATATATCATATAAAAAATATATTTAATACAAATATGTAATAATAGTAGTAATAATTTTTTTTAAACTTGATGAAAAATTGTAAATTAAGTAATGAGAGAGAAGATTGGAATATTTAAATCTAATTTTAAAATATCTTTAATGGATTTATTTAGCGTAATAATACATATGGTTAATAGAAGAAAGACTGAATTTATATATTGATACAAAAAAGATAGATAATAAGTGCATTTTCAGTATGACAATATAATTACGGGAAAAATAAATTGATAATTTATTGATACTTGGGATGAAAAATGTGTTCCAAAAAGAGATATGAAATTGAATAATTCAATTTTAAAAAAGATTATAAAAAAACATGAATAAACAAAAACAACCGACGGACTTCATTGGTTCTGGGGTTTCGCTGGATTCCTCATTCACAATGTTTGTCTGACCCATCACATACTTGCATGAGGCAGGATCACTACCGAAAGTGTCATGATTGGATTTCTTATGCTTGGAAATCATCTTCTGGTCTTCAGAATACTTTTGAACTACATAAACACGGTCTTTGCCTTCAATGTGTTTATCTTCGATTGAAATCTTGAATAAATACTCTTTCCCTATCAAGGCCTCAATAGGTTGAGGAAGATCATTTTTAACCACTTCTCTAAAAATTCCATCCACATCTTCAGTGTCACCGGAATCCTAACAAATAATTGCAAAAGAAATTAATTAATTAAAAAATAACGTGGAACATTATGGTATATAGAAACATAAAGGAATATTAAAATGGTAACAGGGGTACCCGAAGCATTTGATCCGACACTTCTTCAGCAGATTTTGAAATGATGGCATTTGCAATGTGATTCCACAGCAAGAATATTGCATTATCAGTTCCGTCAACAACATTAAGGTGGATGTTAAATCTTTCGTACCCAACTACAAACGTCTTGCAATATTCACAAAAGAAACGTGCATCTGTTTCCTTAATTTTTTTCTTGCACTTGCTGCAGCTAATATAAGACCAACCTTTGTCGTATAAGATCTCTGCGATCGAAACAACGACCCAAACCTTCACAGGCTGAAACATAAAAAAGATTCATAAATATGGTTAATTTGAATTAAAAAAATTATAAATAAAAGAAAGTTAGGAATTAAGTTATTAACCACATCAGCGGTCTTTATATCTTTTATAGTGAAAAAAATTGTGCTCGGACTCTGGAATTCATCCATGGCAGACACAAAAGTATTTGATGAAATCCTCGAACCGTCTAGTGGAAGTGAAACAGTCGTTAATTAGCGGTCATGTATTTAAGCTAGTATAATATTTGTGAATTATAGAATATTATAAATGTATAGAAAAAAAATCTCTTATATATGAATAATATAAATAATATAACTGTCCCATATTACAATATTAAACAATATTTAGAAAATCAAATAATCTTACTTATAATTGACGGATTTAAATAAGGACGATAAAAGATATCTTACACAATACTTAATTTGAATTGTAAACAGCATCTCTACTTAAGGAAATTATACATTCACTCCGCAATTAAATTAGTTGACTTGCCTTAATAAATATATGCTAGCTAATAAAATAGATTGAGAATACAAATCTATTTTAATACAGAATAGCATAAACATGAAACATGAATGATTTCATTTAAATAATACGGATCCATATTACTATAAAGAAGTCGACTCCTAATATTCGGCCACTTATGATGCACTTTTAATCTTGTCAATTATATATAAAATTGATCTAGTATTAATATGTAGAAAGGAATCTATATATTTATTTAATGTATCAATTAAGAAGGTTGACTAAATATGAAAATAAAGGGAATCCTTTTTCTTATTAGTATTCGTTGTGGAAATTTATATTTTTAAAAGAATATAAATTCCTCTCTAAAAATCTAGATTTTGTTTAATGTTATACTCGAAAGATACTGGATAAAATTCAGTTCCAATATTTAATTAATAATCAATCGATTCAATATAAAAAAATAAGTGGTAATTGTAAATTGATATTAATAGTAGTAATATATACGGGTAAACATGGTAATTTCTAAAAAAATAGATATTCATGGAATAAATAACTATATAAGAACTATTAATAAAATATAGGGAATTCGTATATAAAATCTTGATTTAAGAAATATAAATAATATATCAATTTGGGAATATTACTTGTATTAATAATATTTTTTGAATTTATAAAGATATTACTTTGCATTTTAGAATTTCCGCTTGAGATTCATATGTAATATTGTACACATATGTACTCATGTGAAATATTCTGAATAAGTACTCATATGTGAAAAAACAATAATATGGTTAACATTATGAAATATTCTGAATAAGTACTCATATGTGAAAAAACAATAATATGATTAACATTTATCTTGCACCTGGTGTAATAAAAAATGGAGTAAAAGAACACATCCAAATATAACATTAATAGGAGTATGAATTAAAAGACCTAGTAGGATGAGACCGTTATAGAATAGAGAATGAAAAAAGGGGGGAAACATTTATTGATAATAAAGCAAAAGTACATTATCCATTTTAAAATATTATCCAATACTGAAATCTCAAGCATGAAACTTTTGATATAGAGCAAAAAAAAAACAAAATGAAATAATAATAGTGCAATTGGTCTAATCAGATTTGTGTAACTTTGAAGAAGAATAACCCTCTCCATCCCGAATTAATTCGTTCGTTGTTCTTTTCCCAGTCTTCATTGGTTCTGGGGTCTTGAAGTTAGAAGTTGATGGACTATTGCTGGATTCCTCTTCGACAATGTTTGTTTCATCCATCACGTCCTTGCATGAGGCAGAATCAGTACCGTAAGTATCGTGATTGGATTTCTTGTACTTGGAAATAATCTTCTGGTCTTCAGAATACTTTTCAACTACATAAACACGATCTTTGCCTTCAATGTGTTTATGTTCGATTGAAATCTTGAATAAATATTCTTTCCCTATCAAGGCATCAATAGGCTGAGGAAGATCATGTTTAACCGCTTCTCTAAGAATTACATCTAAATCTTCAGTGTCATCGGAATCCTAACAAATAATTGCAAAACAATAATATTAAAGTCAGCTGTGGAACATTATGTTGTATGAAATCACAAAGGAATATTAAATTGTAACAGGGTACCCGAAGCATTTGATCACACACTTCTTCAGCAGTTTTTCCAATCATGTGATGTGCAATGTCATTCCAAAGCAGGAATATTGCATTAGCAGTTCCGTCGACAACGTTAAGGTGGATTTTAAATCTTTCTTCCCCAACTATAAAAGTCTTGCAATATCCACAAAAGAATCGTGCATCTGTTTCCTTGACTTTTTTCTTGCACTTGAGGCAACTAATATAAGACCAACCTCTGTCGTATAAGATCTCTGCGATCGAAACAACGACCCAAACCTTGACAGGCTGAAACAACAGAAAAATTCGTAAATATGGATAATTTTGATTTCCAAAAACTATAAAACAAAAAAAGTTAGTAAGTTATTAACCACATCCGCCGTCTGTATATCTCTTATAGTGAAAAAAACTGTGTTCAGACTCTGCAATTCATCCATCACAGCAACAAAAGTATTTGATGAAATCCTCGATCCATCAAATGAATTTGAAACAGTCGTTCTAGGCAATCTATAAAAAAAAAGGTTTTCAAATAAAGGTTAATAAAGGGTTTTAAAAAGTTAATTCTATAAGATCTAGAATAAACTGATGTGAAATATACCTGTTCTTGAAATCCCGAATTTCTTCAAGATTTTGATCAAATATCAGCTTAGTAGCATGAATAGTATTCTGGATTCCAACTTCGCCTGTTAATAGTAGAATTAGTATAAACATTTAAATTCGATTCAAATTTAACAAAAAAACAAAAAATTGTTAAAGCGTGATTACCTCTAAAAGCCTTGGCTCGGCATAATTGGATGACAATAACCTGAGGTTCTTTTATATGTTTAATAGATTCAAAAAAATTCTGAACTTCAAAGCAGTATGGCTCCCAAAGGACACACTTTAAACCAATTGTGCTGATCATGAGAAATTACAAAAAAAATATAAGTTAAAAATTCCATATAGATTTTAAGGAACAGTTGCAACTGATTATTGAAGTTACTCTATATCCTCAATGTAGATCTGAATGCTCTTGCTCCCTTTTATAGTGGATTCTAAATTCATTCTAGAATCATTGATGTCAATAACAGTTCCAATCACATCTGATATGAGAATGATAGATATTATGAATAAAATGAGAAAATGGCATATGTATTTATATTAATTTATTGAATATATGAGGATTTGATTAGGACAAAATAAGTATTAGAAATACCAAACAAAGGACCGTCTTCCTTCTGAGATCCATCTATTATATCCAAGAACTTCTTGAACTGGAAGACTGATCTTGGAAAAGTATGATTAACTAACGGCCGAATGGAAGTTGATGCATGAAAGACGATTCGGTAAGGGAATTCGGCAACTGCATAAGTCTTTGGACGGTCCAAAACAGAAAACTGAGTAACCGTATAACAATCCCCTTCACGCAGTTTATCTTCAAACTTCGAAATATGAAATTTTTTAACGGAAGCTTGAATTCTTGAACCCTTTACAAAACATAAATGCATAATTTGATAAGTATATAGTTAGACAATATAAATCAAATTTTAGAATTAATTTAATAAAAAAATAAAGAAAAGAACCTGAACATCAACCAACAAAAATTCTAAAGTTTCTGGGATTCGGCCACTGCTTGGAATCCTCCATTTTCTACAAACACACACCTCAATCTTCCAATCTATCCTGTCCTTGTTGATAACAAACAAAGGAGCGATGGATTGAGACTGGGTTGCCATTGAATGCATTGAATGTGTAATTTTCTTAAAGAGCCGTATCTATTTAAACTTATTCTAATGTTTGAATAGTATGGAAAGTTAGAAATTTATAAAAAATAAAATCTCTTGTATCTACGACAATTTTTAAATATTATTTCTTAATAGATTAATAGTATAATAAAAATAACATATTTGTATACTAATTAATTGCAAAAAGGATACGCACGATATTTGTATACTAATTAATTGCAAGAAGGATACGCACAGCAATTTATTAGTTGAGTGCTTCAATATGCTGATATGCGTTAATTCAAAAAACGACGCGAGATTGTAGAATTCCAAATATGAATACACAATATTGAATACACAATATTGAATTTGAAATTCATTAAATTAAAATCTTCTTACATACACCATATAATATAGATATACATTCAAATATTTGTTAAATAATTGTTGATTTGGCATATATAGGAAAGTACTGATTTCCATCCGTTGAAATATAATTAATAATATAATATTTGTATAGTAATTAATTGGAAAAAGGATACGCACGGCAAATTAATTTAGTCCTTGAATATGCTGATATGCATTAATCCAAAAAATGACGGGAGATTGTAGAATTCCAAATATAGATGACAATCTAAAATTAATTTAGTCCTTGAATATGCTGATATGCATTAATCCAAAAAATGACGCGAGATTGTAGAATTCCAAATAAAGATGACAATCTAAAATTATTTTACTAACAATTGGCATAATTAAATAAGGATGGTCAAAGATTAATTGAATACACAATATTGAATTTGAAATTCATTACAATCTTCTTACATACATTAATATATATAATATAGAAATAGATACATTCAAATATTTTATTGTTGATTTGGCATATATAGGAAAGAACTGGTTTCCATCAGTTGAAAACGCTGAAAAATATATTAACTTAAGCAGTGTCATTCCAAAGCATGGACATAGTTAATAATAATTATTACTATTAAATTAATTAAATTTAAATTATATATACAGCAAGATATACGATATATTAATATATTTGTATATATACATACAATGATTTAACTGTTATCAATATTTATGGTTTTTGATTTTGTTAATATTTAGAAAGATTATTCGCAGAGAGAAAATCAAATTGTTGTGCAATCTTTATATATATCTATATATTTTCAAAGAACAATTTATAAAGTATTGTATTGAGAAAATAGTATAAGTTGAAAAGCATTGACTTATTTAATTTATTTATTAAATTGATCTTGATTAAAGGTTCTTTCGCAAATATAAGTATCATGGATTGATGTGTTTCGGCAATATATATATATATATATATATATATATATATATATATATATATATATATATATATATATATATATATATAATATATAACTTATTTTCTAAAATTGATTTCAATAAAAGAAAGAACAGACTAATGAAAAATATCTTTAAATTTTAATAAAAAAATGTTTTAATATGATTTACATTAATTTTGATATTATAAGTTCAATTAAATGCACCTTGCGAAAATAAAGCTAATGCTTGTCATAATTATAATATGAAAAAAAAAAATTAAAATAAAAAATAACCGAACATTACAAAATGTATTAATAATATAAATATATGATATGTTAATATAAAAATCTGATTGTAATAAATTTAAACATAATATAATTTAAATAAACATAACTTGAATAGAGCCGGTGCAACAATGTATTAATAAAAACATAAAAAGAAAATAAAACATTCTGCAAATTATCGAATTCTAAGAAAATTAAAAAAAGAGAATTAAAAGAAGGCCGACAAATAGTTGTAGATTTTAGTACTTGTCCGATACTACATTATCAACTTTAATGTAGTATTTATTACGCACTAATTTCTCTTTGAGCATCGGGAGAAATTCAGAATTATCACTTCCCATATCCACAGTGTACTCCGACAATCTTCCTAGTAGATGGCCTGGTTCAACTTTGACCTTTAATATCAATTCTTTTCCAATAAGCAAAGATACAACGCCGGGGATTGCTTTGTTTATACTCTCATTGGCCGATGTCACATTAGAATTGTTGGTAGACGCCTTATAATAATATAATAAAAATGTATTTAGAATAGTGTATTAAAGTAAAATAATGGAAAAAAATAATAACTATTATATTTGAATGACTAAATTATTTACCGAGATAATTGAACGAATAACATCAGGAGCTGATTTCTGAAGTAGAATTATCGAAAGTTCATTCATCAAGACAAAATTTGCAGAGTCATTTCCGTCATCAACTCGTAGATGAATCTTATATTTTGAATGAGGAATAAGATCTTGGCCACAGGTATCGCACAACAAAATGCAGCAATAGGTATAGGTGTAATCTGACTCATTGCAAATTGGGCAACTGGTGTAAAACCAACCGCTATCAGAAACAATTTCAGTAACTTTAACAACTGTCCAAAATTTCTGAACCTGCACATAAAAGTATTTCGTTGAAAATTATATATTCATATATCAGACAAAAATAATAGAATATAAATTCATATTAATATACCTTGTTACGAAGTTTTAGACGGAAAATAGATAACACATTTGGTGATTCGCGCAATTCTTCTTCGGCGCTCATCAAACGCGGCAAAGGAAATTTAGATCCATCAAAAGCAAGAGTTTCTATATTCATAGGCATACTAAGTATAAGAAGGGGACAACAAATTAGTAATTTAAATTTTAAAAAACAGAAATACTAAATATATATAATTGTCACTTAGAAAAGATAGAAAATTTTACCTTGCTTTAAAATCAAGAATATCAGGCAAATGTTGGTTGACTCTTATTGTCGTTGCATTGTCGTGATTTGAAATATAAATTTCACCTAGAAAAAATAAAATTAAATACAATTAAAACATTAATATTGATATTAGTTGTTTAAAAAAGTAGTAAGTATCAATACATATTAAAATTTACCACGGAAGATTATTTTTTGACAGAGTTGAACAACCAAAACCATTTCAGTCATTTTCTCCCTCTTCAAATACTGAAAAAATTCAGATATGTTGGGAGAAATAGGCTGGAAAAAAATGCAAGCCAAGCTGTTTTTGCTGTATCAAAAAAAAAATACAATAATTTTTATTAGTAACTGAATTATAAGTTTATATATTAAGATTGTGGGATATAAACAGTTGATAAAGTTAAATACTTTAAATCTTGAAGCATAACGTGGAATTTATCGGCATAATTAGTTTCCTTCACATCAATTACATGGCCAATCACATCTGCGCAAAAGAGAGACATAGATAAAAATAATATGAAAAATACAAAAAAAAATAATACGTTGTAAAATAATTTGTACCAAATAAAGGACCGTGTTCTAAAGTTGAAGAATCTTTAACTTCATCGAAACTCTTGAAAGAGAATATTTTGTGGTGGAAGAAAGGATAATCAGATTTCCCGAAATAAGTATGAGTATGAAATAGTATCATAAATTTATGATCACATATGTTATTTGCAATAGGTTTTTCCACCAGATCAACATGTCGAATATTGCACAGCATTCCTTCTTTAATCTCGCTGTCAAAAATATGAAAGAGGGATTGTTGCACGGAAGCTTGTATAAGATTGCCCTTGCATGTGAAAAAAGTGAGTGAAAAAATATAAGAACAAATAGAAAAAGCTCTGTCAATAAGCAAGAAATAAGATCGAGTGAATAAGGAAGAAATAAGATCGAGTGATGTATAACTTACTTGAATATCCATCAATATAATTTCAAAAGACTTCACCCTTTTATCTTCTCCATAAGTATACCACTTTCTACATATCCGCATACATAAAATCAAATCAAAGTTGGATTGGTTGATATCAGCAAAAGAAGAATATAACTTTTCCATTACAATTAATAATAAGTTTACGAATGTCTTAACCAATTATGAATATAGTACAGCTTATTTATAGCATAAATATGAATATTAGGGTTAGAAGGAGAGATGGGAATTTACATTAAAACACTGTAATTATTTTATAATATAAATATGTAAACTATATCATTACTGTAATTAAAAAGATGCGTAGAGTATTAGTACAAAATGTATAAAAAGACAATGTAAAATTATTATACATTTTATATTTAAATAATTTTACTAAAATAGATTTTGTAGAATTAGGTATGAAATTTGTTTTATGGAAATAAACTTATAAGTTTGGAAGTGTTAATATAATAGTAATGACTCATATAATTCTATTTGTAGTAATATAATAATTTACTTCATTGAATAATGCAATATTTAACATTACTTTAAATTAATAGGGATTGATATAATTAATTTAGATATGGATAATAATTTTCTAATATCGACAGTATTATATAATTTTACTCGTAAAAGTAAAATATCGGGCTAAAAATAGAATATTTAGAGAATTCAAAATAAAAAAAACTTACTAAATAATAACTCAGTAAGCTATTTCATTAAATAGCAAATCTTGGCTTTGTCTTTTATATTATTTCAATTGTACATTAATAAGAGTTTTTAATTTACTATTATCACTCTCTCAAAATCAAATTTATTCATTTACTTTATTTATATTAATAAAACATGATATTTTATAATATTATTAAAGATATTAAAGATATAATTCAAACTTATTATATATATAATTAATTAGTACATCGACGTATTAATTAATTATTTATTTACTAATTATTATTCTGTATAAATTATTTACATATATTACAGTAATTGAAATTTGTAATTAGAACATAAATGCTAATTAAATCATCAAATATTATTGAAATTTGATAAAGGAAAATGAACTAAATATAAATTCAGAAAATGAAAATTCAGAAAAAACGTAAAAGTAATAACATAAAAAATGTCTTTGAAAGTACGGTAATAAAACTTATAGGCTTCTGTCAATAATGATAAGTCTGCATTTGACCTCTTGATAAAGTACGGAAATAGAGAATGATTTTGAAAGTAACATTGTCTTCTATCGTTTAAAAGACATCATCTTCGGAGGAATCATCGTTCGACTTCGATGTAAAGCTAGAGTCTCTATCATCAATGTTAAGGAATGATCGAGCACTTATAAATCTTTCCTTGTGCACCTTGATTAATACAGAATCAATACTTCCCATATCGACAATGTGGTCCGATGATCTTCCTTGAATATTGTCTTCATCAACTTTAATCTTTAATATCATTTCTTTTCCAATAAGAGAGGATATAACAGCAGGGGTCTTGAAGTTGACAATCTCATTTGCGGAAGAGACATTAGGATTGTCGACATTCTCCTTGAATAAGTCAAAAAATGAAAATATTAATTAAGATATATCATTAAGGATAAAAATTTATAAAACTGGATAAAAATTAAATTTCATCAAGAAAATTAAAGTTTATTCAAGGTGGAAAAGAATAAAATACCCAAAGAATTGAACGAATAAGTTCAGCCGCCGATGTTTGAAGTAGATAGACCGCAAAATCATTCATAAAGATAAAAGATGCAAAGTCTTGTCCATCATGAACTTTGATACAAATTTTAAACTTTGCATGAGGAATAAGATCAAGACCACAGTTAGAACACAACAATATGAAGCCATGCGGACGTTTGCAAGTGGGACAGTTTGTGTAATACCAACATCGCATTGAAATAACCCTAGTGACTTTAACAATTGTCCAAATCGTCCTAACCTGAAGTAATAAGAAATATACTCAGTGACGGATTTATTGTATATTAACATTAAATAAGATATATAGGTCAATAAACATAAAATTCGAAATAATATACCTCGCAACTAAATGATATGCCGAAAAGAGATAATACGTTTGGTGATGTGCATCGCAACTCATTTTCACCGTTCAGCACACAAAGCGGAGAAAATTTGGAGCCATCAAAAGTAAGAGGTTCTATATTAGAAGTCAACCTAATATTGAGATATAAAGTCAGAATTTTTGAACTTAAATGAAAGAGTAGTTGTAAATAAATATATAGATTAATGGTTATTATTATTAAAACAGCAAGATCATTATACAAATTAATTCAGTAACTATAAATAATAATTTACCTCGCTTTAAATTTTATAATCTCCGGTATATCTTGATCCACTTTTATAGTTGTAGCATTGCCATGACTGGAAATACAAACTTCACCTATCATTGTGAAATTTCATAAGTACAGATATAACTTTTGAAAAAGTAAGTAGCTAAGATATAAATAAACTTTAATAATTGAACACAAACCATGAAAATCTGTTTTTTTGCACAGTTGCAGAACGACAATTAAGTCCGTGGATTTTGCACTTTTCACGTGCTGTAAAAATCCACATAGGCAATCTGAGAGTGGTTTAACCATAATGCAACGCAAGCGGTTTTTGCTGGAAATTTTTAAAAGAAAATACATATTAGTATTTGAATTCAATTTTTAATATATACTACAGTAATAATAAAGATACATCTTTTAAATCCTCAAGCATAAATAAATATACATAAATAATTATATTACAGACTTTAAATCCTCAAGCATAATGTGCAATCCATCAGGAAAATTTGATTCCTTCATATCAATTATACGGCCAACAATATCTGCAAAGAAATAGATACAGTTTATATTTTTGGCATCATAGAAATAAATATTAATAAAAATACTAAAATAAAATTTACCAAACAGGGGTTCGTCATCAAAAGTTGACGGATCTTTAACTTCTTCAAAGGTCTTTAAACATAATAAGTTCTCGTGGAAAAAAGCATAATCAATTTTCATAATAATTGTACCAATCTTAAATAATATTATATAAGCATGATCCGTAAATAAATTTGTGATAGGTTTCTCCACCACGTCAAACCATCGAATATCATATAGAACCCCTTCTTTAACAGAGTTTTCAAAATTTGTTATGAGAGATTGCTCGACAGATGCTTGAATACGTTTCCCCTAGCATGTGAATAAAATGGAAATATATAATTAGAACGAAAGGAATAAAAATAAATAAAAGAAAAAATCATAATGAAATTTATTAGAACTTACAGTAACATCGGTGATTAAAAATTCAAGAGTTTGAACTTCGTTACCGTGTCCATATGTATACCACTTACTGCATATCCGCATACAATTCATCCAATCGAGGTTGAAGGGATTGACTTCAGAAACAAAAGAATAAAACAGTGACATGATTAAGAATTGGCTTAGTAATGAGTTGAGAAAAGTATAAACTTAGGACATCGTATTTATAACACGTATACGCGAAATTTAGGGTCAGGGAGAGCGGGTTGGGACTAAGATTAACATATCTTTAATTAGTGAATCTAATTGTTTTTTATTGAAAAAGAATAACTAATAGAATATTGAATCAATATAAGTATAGGCGTAATTTTGGGTTAGAGAGAGCGGGTTGGGACTAAGATTATCATACCTTTAATTAGTGATTGTAATTGTTTTTTATTGAAAAATAATATCTAATAGAATATTGAATCAATATAAATTCGTTATATTAGTAAAAGCTGCTTATGATAAGAAGCGTAATTTTAGTAATTAATTATATGAATAAGATTTTGTGGCTGAAAGAAGATTATCATATCTTTTATTTGTGAATGTAATTGTTTTTTATAATATCTAATAAAATCTTGAATGAGTAAAAAATTGTTCTCCAAATAAAGATGACAATCTAAATAATTTTACTAACAATTGGCATAATTAAATAAGGATGGTCAAAAATTAATTGAATACACAATATTGATTTTGAAATTCATTACAATCTTCTTACATACATCAATATATATAATATAGAAATAGATACATTCAAATATTTTTATTGTGATTTGGCATATATAGGAAAGAACTGGTTTCCATCAGTTGAAAACGCTGAAAAATATATTAACTTAATAAAAACAATAAGAAAACGAACCTTATTAAAATGCGGAGTATATTTTTTATAATAATATATAAATTAATAGTTATTTATTACGTATATCTTATATATATATATATATATATATATATATTTTATAAATCAATAAATAAATAATCAATTCTGTTAAATTTGAATTTTTGGCTTAATTTATTTAGTTTGATAAAATCCGTAACATATCATATTACAATATGTATGCACAGATCCTTAAACTACTCTTAATTACTATAACTAAGAGATCGTAATTTATCAAATTGTCGAAATTTTTATTATCATACATAAAATGATAAAAATATAACAAAAAAATTTATTATCATACATAAAATGATAAAAATATAACAAAAGTAGAAATTCTTAATAGAAAGAGCATAACATAACTTCACAGTAAAAATAGATATTCTGAAAAATACAGTAAGATCGGATTGTTCAAAAAACAAAGAAAACTCAAAAGGAAATGCAATGGAAGATGTAATGCATATTGTAAAAAACAACTTATTTTTGTTGCTAACTGAATGTGAAGGAAAACAAACGGAATGCAAAATTTCAAAATCAGTAATCCATTGTCACCGAGTCATCATCGGACGAATCATCATCCAGAAGATTGAGCTTCATAGATCTCTCAAAATTTTCTTTATAAAATTGCACCAACAATGGATTATCAGTTCCCTTTTCAACAACGTACTCCGAAGCCGGTTCTCGCGCATTCCATTCATCAACTTTGACCTTTAAGAGAAGCTCTTTTCCAATAAGGACACGCAAGTCTTGAGGGGTCTCATTGTTCAAGTTCAATGAAGAGGAATTCACATTAAACTCATTATGGGAGTTATCCTTATCCTGCATAAATTATAAATATATTAAAGTATAAATGCAACAATCCCCCAAAACAATCTAGTAGAATCACTTGAAGAATATTAAATTTAGCTTACAGACAGAAACTTACCGAAACAAAGAAGTGAATAATTTCAGCGGAGGATTTTTGAATCAGAAAAGTTGCAAGGCCATCCTTCAGGACCAATCTTCCGAAATCATATCCGTCATAGACTTGAATATGAATTTTAAACTTCGAAAAAGGAATGAGATCCTGCCGGCACGATCCACACATCAAATTGAAACCACTATTGCCGCGGTACGCATCGCAGGTGGGGCACTTAGTATAATACCATCCTAATTCTGCATTAGTAATAACATCCGTGACAGTAACAACCGTCCAGTATTTGGCAACCTGCTTATATAGAAAATAATATATACTTATTTGCATGTAATGACTTTTTTAAAAAACAATGTTGTTCAAAGGATTTAACAGCGCAAGAGGTAAAAAATATACCTTCTCACAAAACGACAGTACGGAAAGAGATATAACATAAGGAGCCTTGCACCGCAACTCATTTTCAGCACTTAGCATACACGGAGGAGCAAATTTAGATCCATCAAAGGTAAGTCGAACATCAGAATTAGGCAACCTACAATAAGAATATACATTATTGAAAATAAATAACAGAAATTGCAATTACAAACTCGATTAATTGATTTACGTCGAGGTTTTTTTTTTATAAAAGACCTATAAAAAATAATTAATATTACCTTCTCGTAAACCAAACGATCTCTGGAATATTCTGGTTCACTTTAACAGTAGTCGCATCAATATGACTTGAAATACACATCTCACCTGAATATAAAGTATAGATAAGAATATAGACTCGAAGAAAATTTACATTAAGAATATAGACTCGAAGAAAATTTGTTTGTAATAACAAATTTACCTTTATAGTTAATCTTTTTGCACATCTGTACAATAATTACTACTTGACCCAATTTTTTACTCTTCACTTTGAAAACAAACCGAGCAAGATCGGTAAGAAGATGACCAGTCATAATGCAGCGCAGCCTATTTTTGCTGAAAAAAATAGAAAAATTGATTATTTTTTTGCTGAAAAAAAAAACAGACAAATTGATTATTAACGCAACAACGCAGGAAAAAAGCATTTCACAGAAATTCAGATTTAACGCAAATAAATATTAGCACGCAATTCAGATTTAACGCAATAACAGTAGCACCAATAACAGTAGCAGGCAGCATATTGTTGCTAAAAAAAATACAGAACAATTCATTATTAACGCTAGCTTAAAAAAACAGTAAATAACATTATTAACGCAATAATAGTAGCAGTTCAATAAATCAATATATTTTATTATAAGGGCATAATGATATCTTAAAAAAAAATCATACTTCTCATCTTGTAACAAAATATGCAATTCATCCGATCGGATCTTGGACTTCGAGTCTTGTAACAAAATATGCGATTCATCAGACCGGATCTTGGACTCATTGATGTCAATAACATGGCCAACAACATCTACATAAAAAGAAAAATATAGGATCAATAAATAAATGACATGTGACAGTAATAAATATTTAAGTATAAAAAAACACAGAGAATTTTAAAACTAAGAAATATGGTAGACCAAATAATGGGCCATCGCAGAACGTCGTTTCATCTTTCACTTCAGTAATAGTCTTGAACCAAAACATATTATCATGAAACCAAGGATAGTCGGACTTCTCGATATACGTCCCAAGTTTAAACTCAATAAGATACTTGTGATCACATATGGAGTTTCTATACGGATTATCAACAACATTAAACCATCGAAGATTGTAAAGCTGTCCCTCGTTCACTTTGTCAATATATTTTTGCATGAAAGCATTATTGACAGAGGCTTGGATCCGAGTTTCCTTCACACAAAAAAAGAAGAAACAAATAAATAAGAACGCAACAAATAAAAGATTACAATTTTTTTAAAAATGAAAAATAAGTAGAAAACTTACATTGTTATCAACCATCAAAACATCAAAAGATTGTATCTTATCTTCATCATCGCATGTGAACCATTTTATACAAATCCTCACACACAATATCCAATCCATGTTGGAAGTGTTAACTTCGGACAAAGCAGAATAAAGATGAGACATGATGCGTGTAATATTTCTGTTGAAATGGATGTATGAATTCTGAAGATGTGGGCTGATATTTAAACTCGGTAGATGATACAATTAGGGTTAGGGTTAGGGAAGGAAATTAATAATATCCATAAATAAGGAATTGCTAATAGTATGGAATAATTAATTTTTGATTTGGCATATATAGAAAAGAATTGATTTCCATCGGTTGTAATTAGATATTCAATACTTATTAGGTAGAGAATATAAATTAGCGTTTTTTCCATCGGTTTCCATACCTTAATCAATATCAATATAAATTAAGTAGAGAATATATTAATTATGAATGTATAGTTTCCTATACAATTCAAATTTAAAATGTTTTGATTTGTTAATTAAAATTGATGAAAATAATTAATTTTGATTTGTTAATTAAAATTGTTTTGTAAATGCCACGTAGTGTGAACATGTTCATTTTTTCTTGCAATCCTATTGGTACACCTGGCTGAAAAAAGCCTGGATTTATATATTGATAGATTTTTTTTTGTTCACATTGTTCACGTAGAATTAACAAATTCTGGATTTATATATTAAATAGATATTATATTTTATTTATAATTATTAATTAAATATCATAAATATATTAAAAACCTTCACTTTTTAAATTTGACCGACTACCCCAACCTCTTCACACATGCCACATAATCCCATTCATATTTATAATGGTAACTATTTATTTTTTTATGAAAAGTTAGGAGTTCTATTGCGACTTCTACCTTCCATTGGAGATGCTCGAAGTGATCACAAATATATAATTATGGGGCATTCACAAAAACCTAAGTCCTAAGCTAAGTGTTTTAATATATATAATACTAATTTTTAGTTTAAAAAGAGTAAAAACTTCTGAAACTACCCTTTTATTTGTGTTTTTTTAACAATTAAAAACAACAATTTTTCTAAATCACAATTTTAAAAATTCCTAACTATTTTCGTCAATCACATTCGGCGTCGCACGACGCCAATGAGAATCTGCAGGAGTTCTTGATCCACGCTCGGGTCACTTGATCGCATCTGTACTACTGTGGAAAGCTCGGATCCTGAGACGGAGGATCTAGGATTCTGTCCACGAAGCACAATTTGCCCATCGCTACGATCGCGATCTCCATTAATCGACTCCACGAGTAGTAATTATTTATTGGGATGTGGAGTCAAATCGAAGTTGAAAGGAAATGAAACGAAATTAAACGGAAAACGAATTGTCGGGCTCGTATGCAATCCGGGGTCAATTATTCTAATTGGGTCAAACATTGCGCCCCGCAATGTTTGTAATTGCTGTTGATTGATCCCAATTTGTTGATTGGGCCAAGGCCCATCAGCCTTGGTAATGGCGGGGGATGAATATGGATGTGGCTGAACAAATATTCATCCACGTGAATTATTTGATACAGTGACGATCGTGTGAATAATTAATTATAAAATTCATTATTTTGGTTGGATTTTGTGTTCTTTTATGATTTGGAATCCTACCTATTTTATAATTAGGGTATTAAATTTTCACCCTTATAAATAGACATTCTCATCAATGTATTTTATTATCCCCATCATCGTAGTCATTAGAGTAGAGAGTATAGTCGAGAGCGTGAGAATACAAATAGAGAGATTATTGTGTGGGTTTCTAGATGAGGTAGAAACGAGTCCACAATAGTGTGTTTGTAAACTTCCCGGAGTCGTCTATTACTTATTCTAGTGAGATCTGCAGTGGCAATTGGATGCAGCCCTTGTTAACGACGACGGAATTGGGCGCAAATCCCAACAATTGGTATCAAAGCTTTGGTGGAAAAGCTGGGCAATCGAAGAAACGATGGGCGATTTGACGAACCTTGGAGTTACGAACCCTGGATTATGCTTCCTGGATGATGGAAATTGATAAGTACCTGGGCGAGAAGAAAATTCATCTATCGTTGGAAGGCGTGAAGCCGGAGGAGACGAGCGAGGCAGACTAGGCTCTCCTTGATATACAAGTACTCGGATTGATCCGATTGACGTAGTCGGAGAACGTTGCCGAGAAGGTGATGAAAGAGAAGACAACCGCGGGGATGATGAAAATTCTGTCTGACTTGTACGAGAAGCTATCGGTGATGAACAAAGCGGCGTTGTTGCAGAGGATGTTCCATTTGAAGATGGAAGACGATGGTGTGGTTGCGACTCATGTGAACGAGTTCAACTAGATTGTCAAAGAAGTGGTTTCGTTTGAGATCGAGGTTGATGATGAAGTTCTGGCCTTGGCCTTATTGGCATCGCTACCGATTAGCTGAGAACCAATAAAATAGGCCTTGAGTGATTCCATGGGAGGTGAGAAGTTGAAGCTCGAAGATGTGAGGGATTGCATCATTGCCGAGGGAGTTCGGAGGAGGGATTTCGGGGAAGCATCTACTTCGACTACGTCGGCAATGTCTATGAGGCGAGGTCAGCATCGCTATGGGGATTCTAAACGCAGCGGAAAGGTGAGTTTAAGAAACTGAAAGAAGAAGCAGTTCAAGTGATGGAATTGCAGAAAAATCGGTCACTTAAAGAGGCATTGTGGAGAGCTTTTGGGGATCGAAGGCGGGACAAATGCGGTGACGGAAAAAGACGAGAGTTGAGATGTCTTGCTAACATCTTCCGAGCCTCTCGGAGACTCTTGGGTACTTAACTCAGGAGCATCGTTTCACATAACGGCGAGACGTGACGACAAGGAGGGATTTTTTGTCGGAGATCACGGTAAGGTTCATCTTGCGGATGGAAAGACCTTTGGCGTCGTGGGTGTTGGTAACGTGAGATTGAAGACGTCGTTTGGGCAGACGTTGAAGTTGTCGAATGTAAGGTGTGTGCCGAAGCTGTGGGGAAACTTGATCTTGGTTTGCCAGCTTGAGAGGGGCGGACACAAGGTTACGTTCGAGAATAGTTCTTGGAAGGTGTCAAAGGGTGCGATGATTATTGCTCATGGTCGAAGGACGGGTACCCTTTACACTACGACTTGTGGTCGTGATATTGGTGTGGCCGACGACACCAATGAGCCTGAGCATTGTGGGACGAGTCATGTGAGACCCATAAAGTTTTAAATATCTATTAATAAGTTGTTAATAAATAGTAGAAGATTAATGGATATCAAACAATAATAATAATAATACTAATAATAATATTAATGATAATAATTGTAACGCCCTAGAAAATTCAAAGACTTAAAGGAATTGAATATGCTACTCATACCAACAGATGCATCTTCTTTTCTGGGCATCTTCCTATAAGAACTCCAAAGTTAAGCGTGCTGGCTCTGGAGGAAACGGAACTTTGGGTTAATTGAGGCTCGACAGTTATAGGAAATCGTAAAGGGACCGCATGTCAACGTAAACGTCCACACTAACGTGGCTTGCGGTGGGCGTGTAGTTTCCGAGCGGTTAACTTAGTACTGAGAAATGGTATACAGTTAGGTACGCTTTACAGTATCCTCCCCATCGGAGTCACTGCTGTAATGATGTACGACCGAAGTAAAAGTCCAGTTATAAAATCGTTTGGACTAGTATACGTCCACATGAACGTGGCATGCTAGTCTGATGGGATTTTAGGATTGATTGGTAAATTTAATGATATTAATTAAGGGAGTTAATATCGAATTAAATTTGACGATTTGATTTGTCTCTTTTATAGATATGGCACTCAACCCACTGTCTGTGATACTAAAAGAGAACAAACTCACTGGTCCGAACTATATTGACTGGAAACGAAACTTGGACATTGTCCTGACTGCTGAGGAGTACAAATATGTACTCCATGAGGATTGTCCTGATGAACCTATAGATACTTCCACTCCTGAGGAAAAGGAAGCTCATCGGAAGTGGGTCAAGGCTAATCAAATGGCGCGGTGCTACATTTTGGCTTCTATGTCAAATGTGCTGCAACATCAGCATGAAGCCATGACCACTGCCTATGATATGATGCTTAACCTCAAGAAAATGTTTGGTCATCAGGACAGGGCAGCCAGGCAAGATGCTATGAGGCAACTCATGACGGCCACTATGTCCGAAGGAACGCCCGTAAGGGATCACGTTCTTAGGATGATGGGCTATCTGAATGAGATAGAGATTATGGGAGGAACTATCGATGGGGAAACCCAGATCGACATTGTACTCCAGTCTCTGCCTAGGAGTTTTGAGCAGTTCTGCCTGAACTATAACATGAACAAGAGGTTATATTCGCTGGCGGAACTCCTGACTGAACTCCAGGCGGCAGAGGGAATCTTTAAGAAGTCTCAGGCACTTGTGGCTGTGAAACTTCCTGGCCCTCCGGGGACTAAGAGGAAGAAGAAGCAAGGACGGAAACCCAGTGGACCCAGAAATGGTGGACCACAGAATGGAGTGAACAAGCCCAAGGGCAAGTGTTTCCGTTGCAAGCAGTCTGGACATTGGAAGTCTAATTGTCCTCTCAGACAAGGAGGTATGAACTTTTCCTTAGTCACTGAAACATGTTTAGCGGTGTTATCCACCGGTACCTGGTGTGTGGATACGGGAGCCACTGATCATGTCTGCAATTCTTTGCAGGGGTTCCAGGAAAACCGGCGGCTTAGAGAGGGACAGATCACCATCTACATGGGCAACGCTACGAAAGTGGCGGCGGTTGCAGTGGGAGATATTTATTTGTTTTTTAATAATAAAGTTTTGGTATTGAATAATTGTCTTTATGTACCAAATTTTAGAAAGAACCTTGTTTCGGTTTCTAAGTTGGTTTTGAATGGATATTCAGTTTCTTTTGATAATTCTGTTATTGTCAAGAAAAATGGTGATCATATCTGTTCTGGTACATTGATAGGCAACTTATATATACTGAATCCTGATTATTCCACGATGCAACGAGTAGAGTCATATAACACATCTAGTACCAATAAGAGAAAGGAGCCTTCTAGGATGAATCAAAAGTACTTATGGCATCTTAGGCTAGGTCATATTAACTTGGGCAGGATTCAAAGGTTGATAACTGATGGAATACTCAGTGATGTGAAAGATGAGGACTTTTCAACCTGCGAATCATGCCTGGAAGGAAAAATGACCAAGCGACCTTTTAGTGATAAAGGGTATAGATCCAAGGAAGTACTAGAATTGATTCACTCTGATTTGTGCGGGCCTTTATCTGTCCAAGCGAGAGGAAGTTATGAATATTTCGTAACTTTCACGGATGATTACTCAAGGTATGGTTTTGTATACCTGATGCGCCGCAAGAGCGAGTGCTTTGACAAGTTCAAGGAGTACAAAGCTCTTGTGGAGAACCTTCATGGTAAAAC
Source organism: Euphrasia confusa (assembly GCA_954870475.1). NCBI lineage: Eukaryota > Viridiplantae > Streptophyta > Magnoliopsida > Lamiales > Orobanchaceae > Euphrasia > Euphrasia confusa. The sequence goes on from OX940954.1 coordinate 14,086,149, forward strand.
CATAAAGATTCTACGATCTGATCGTGGAGGAGAGTACCTCTCGGGAGAGTTTAAGGCGTACTTATTAGAGAATGGGATTAACTCCCAGATGACTGCACCATACACGCCCCAGCAGAATGGTGTAGCAGAAAGAAGGAATATGACTCTTATGGAAATGGTAAGATCTATGATGAGTTACTCAGACCTACCAGTTTCGTTCTGGGGATATGCCTTGGAAACAGCGGCGTATATCCTGAACTTAGTTCCTTCTAAATCAGTCCCTAAGACGCCCTCGGAATTGTGGACCGGGCGTAAGCCGAACTTGAAACACATTCGGATTTGGGGTTGTCCAGCACATGTGCTGAAGCATGGGGCTGATATGTTGGAATCTCGTTCAGATATTCGGTTGTTTATAGGATATCCTAGAGGAACAAAAGGTGGTCTATTTTATAGTCCTAAGGACCAGAAGATCATTGTTAGCACCAACGCTCGGTTCTTGGAAGAGGATTATATAATGGACCACAAGCCCAAGAGTGAGATAATACTAAACGAACTGAGAGGGGACGATCAAGGCTTAGATCCAACCCAACCGGGTGATACGCCACCACAGTCTGCACCTGTAGTTACTGAGGTTACACCGGAGCGTCGTCGTAGTGGGAGGGTTGTTCGACAACCCGACAGGTTTATGTTTATAGGTGAGTCTTCGGACTTGTTACCTGGAGAACATGAAGCCGATCCCTGGACCTACGACGAGGCGCTTAAAGATCAAGATGCTCAGTCTTGGCAAAAGGCTATGAAATCTGAGATTGAATCAATAGATTCAAATCAGGTCTGGAATCTTGTAGCACCGCCCAAAGGTGTAAAATCCATTGGTTGCAAGTGGGTGTACAAGAGAAAAAGAGGGTCTGACGGGAAGGTGGAAACCTTCAAGGCTAGGCTTGTTGCGAAAGGGTATACTCAGAAAGAAGGGATCGATTATGAGGAAACATTTTCGCCGGTAGCTATGCTAAAGTTGATCCGGATTCTTTTGTCTATAGCATCTTATATGGATTATGAGGTGTGGCAAATGGACGTCAAGACAGCATTCTTGAATGGGAATCTTGACGAGACCATTTACATGAGACAGCCAGAAGGTTTCATCAAGAAAGGCCAAGAGCATCTAGTATGTAAGCTAAACCGATCCATTTATGGATTGAAGCAAGCTTCTAGATCTTGGAACATGCGGTTTGATGAGGTTATCCAGTCTTATGGATTCATTCAAAGCATGGACGAGTCGTGTGTATACCGGAGAAGTGACGGAAACAGTGTGGCATTTCTCGTGCTTTATGTAGACGACATTCTTCTAATTGGCAACAATGTGAAGATGTTGTCGGACATAAAGGGATGGTTGTCCAAGCAATTCGATATGAAAGACTTAGGACAAGTTGGGCATGTTCTTGGGATCAAGGTTATAAGGGATCGCCAGAAAAGAACATTAAGCTTGTCCCAAGCCTCATATATTGATACGATTCTGGCTCGTTTCAACATGCAGAATTCCAAGAGAGGTGCTCAACCTTTCTGCCATGGAATTCATCTATCTAAAGATATGTGTCCCAAAACACAAAAGGAGATAGATTACATGAAGAAGGTTCTGTATGCTTCGGCAGTAGGAAGTCTAATGTATGTCATGTTGTGCACGAGACCTGATATCTGCTATGCCGTTGGCATGGTAGCTAGATATCAGAGTAACCCTGGACAGGGTCACTGGACTGCTGTAAAGAACATACTTAAGTACCTGCGAAGGACTAGGAATTATGTTCTGAGTTACAAAGCGTCCGAGATGATTCCTATTGGTTACACAGACTCGGATTTCCAATCTGATAAGGATCAGCGAAAGTCTACATCAGGCTATGTGTTCACATTGGGAGGTGGAACAGTCTCATAGAAGAGTGTTAAGCAGAAATGCATTTCGGACTCTACCATGGAAGCCGAATATGTAGCAGCCTCTGAGGCAGCTAAAGAATCGGTGTGGCTCCGGAACTTCCTTATGGACTTGGATGTGGTTCCTGATTTGCCTAGAGCTATCACAATTTATTGTGACAATAGCGGTGCAGTGGCAAATGCGAAGGAACCACGAGCCCACAATGCGAGTAAACACATAGATCGCAAGTACCACCTGATTAGAGACATCGTCAAGAGAGGCGATGCAGTTGTCACCAAGATTGCATCAGCGGATAACCTGGCTGACCCCTTTACGAAGGCACTTCCAGCGGAAGCGTTCAAGAGACACGTGAAGGGGATGGGTATCGGATGTATGGTAGAGGGCAACTAGACTTTTAGTATAAGTGGGAGATTGATGGAGTTATATTCTAAATGTCTAGTTTAGTGACAATATGGAACTCCTTATCTATGTTTTATTATCTATTAATCAAACAGTCGGCATTTTGTTTTTCATATACTTTATGCTATAGTCCTAGATATATACGTTGTAGACAGTATGGCGTGAGGAGACACGCGGAAGATCATACTGTCGGTTACTCGTATACTATCGAACAGAAGCTCACGACTTAGATGGACAGGGACAATCCATCGGTACGTCGTAGTGTGACTGGGTAATAGTTGGTCTTGACTATTATGTTACACTCGTACACTTGGTGTATTGAGCAGGACCACGGGAGGGCGTTAGATTTATACTAATCAAAGTAATCGAACTAGACATCAGATATTACGGATATACGAATTCCTAATCCCTATATAATTATAGGTGCGTGTGTCCAATTCTCGGTTCTTTAATATGCCAATGAGTGAGACTAAATGATTAGTCGAGATTCTCGGTAAATTGGGAATCGTAATTGTACTCACGGCATGCTATAGATTATAGACAGGAAACCGTGTCCCGTTTATCGGGTTGATGATGTCCTCGAGATGAGCTCATAAAGTTTATCATGTAAACCCTGCAGGTGGATTTGTTCCACATGATAATAAGGATGAGTGGTACTAGTCTCGGATAATAAGAAACGATTTAATTTAATTATTAGTAATTAAAATTAATTCGTGGACATTCGATATCTTAAATACGGGGAAAGTCGTATATGTAATTTCGGCGGAAATATTATTGTTGATATAATATTAAATTAATTTCGGGAATTCAATTATTATTTTTTAGTGGAGTGAATAATAATTAAAATTGAAATCTATTAATTAAGAAATTGCTTTTACGTATTCCAAGTTAATTAATATTTCAATTTAGCCTTTAATTAATTTCCCTTTGGTCCCTAACGTAACTCTATTTAAACACCCTCCCTTACCCTCTCTTAACCTAACTTTCGCCGCAACATTTATTTTTCATCAGAGAATAATTAATTGCTTAGCGCAATAATATTTTTCTCTGTGTAAAAAATAAAGTTAACGCAAATATATTTTTATTCTCACATAGAGAATAATCATTACGCTGGTTGAGATAGAGAGAGTATAGACGGGAGAGCTCCAGCGGATCGTTGCCCACACAACGGTTGGAGACGGGATCAGAGACATACGTTAGAAGCTCTAAGGTCTCAACAATCGACCGATAAGGTATGAGATTGAATCTTTAATTCCGCATTTATTCGATCTCATTATTTTCGTTAATCATACTTTGAACGAAGATCGGATTCCGTGGTTTGGATGTGATGTTCTCGGACTGCTGGGAGGTTTCTGACCTCCGGCATGGCAGTCGGATCGAGAAAATCGCATCGGAACAGCCAGAACGGGCGAATCCCGCCGCTGTTCGCGACGGGTGTCGGACGACAGGTTTGGCTGTCGGCCGACAGGGGCTTGTCGGACGACACCTTCTGGTGTCGGACGACAAAGAGGCCAGAAGCCTCTCGTTTTGCGCGGTCGTGCGTCGGGTGCGATGGCTGGGTGCAATTCGGGTCAGGGGTTTTGTCGTGAACACAGTAGGCACACTGGATGTCGACTGGGCTTGTCCGGATGTTCGAGTAGTCGAACGGACATGTCCCGGGTAGTCGATTTCCAACAGATAACCTATGCGACCAAACATGGATCTAGTATGCACAAACCTGCATTACTCTCTAGACAGACTCGCTCGACCAATAGCATGCCCGGAACTCCGAGTCATACGACCGCAATCACCAGCAAGTTCTAGTGATATGCCCGCAATAATACTACAAGGTACATGTATGCAGTTTGTCCAATCACCAGTATCCCAGTTTGTAAAGGTTCACTAGTGGTCGTCCTAGTTTGCCCAAACTTCCCCAGAAATAATCCTCAGCCAACTTTGCTTCGGGAACAAACCCCCAACCGGCTACTATAGCCCCTTCAACCTCGCGGTTTACTAAACCCTAAATCCCCTTTGATCCGTCCCTGCCCAGATGCATGAATTACTTAGCTACTCATATAGAAAATAAAAGACAAAATAAATAAGGGAAAATGATCTATATTATTCATTGTTCAAAAGGAAAACTATTTTATGAAAGGAAATAACAAACGGAAATTAAAAAAATAAAGCAAAAGAAATTGTTTTCATAGCCTTTGGGCTAGATCTACTTCAAAACAAAGAAAGAGACTCTGCCGACTTGCTCAGATCTCTTCTCCGGCGACTTCTTTCGGCGACGGCGACTGTGCTTCGGGGTTCCGCGAGTTCGATGTTGTTTCACGTCTTCAACATCACCCGCCTTTAAAGACTTGATTAGGGTTGACTCGCGGCTGTTTCTCCATCCCTATGAAATAGGCGGCCAGCAGTCAACAGTTTGGGGGATAAAGAATAATTCCCCAATTTTAGGAATCGGTTGCGCCAGCTTGCCCGCAGGGAATCTTTTCTCCACATCCGCTCTCTTATCGAGTATTTTTTTTCATTTAAAAGACCAAATCGGAACCGAATTTTTTTATTAATTTAGAAAGGTTATTCCTACTTTTAATTTAAAAAATCGAAATCACCCCAGTTTTTTTTTTTTTCTGATTAACTAGAAGTAGAAAAAGGAAATGCAAAAGCCATAATTTGCAAGATAGAACTCATACAAACTTACCAAACAACCGGTCAGCGGGTGGCGTTGCTCCTGTCTTTGTCGATTTTCCGTGTGAATTCACACTTCACACTCAACATTATGGAGATCTTTATAGACAACAGATCTACTTACTACTTAGCTCACAATCCAGTCCAGCACCAAAGAATCAATCACATTGAGGTGGATTTTCACCTCATAAAGGAAAAGATAGAACAAGGCATATTTCAACTATAACATGTCCCCAATGCCCTCCAATTAGCATATGCTCTTACAAAACCATTATCTGCCTCAAGTTACCAATATCTACATTTCTAGTTGAACTTGAAGAATTTCCACGTTCACTCGCCGGTGGTAATAAAGCCCATAGAAGCACATCCAATAGTCTAATATGTATTGACTTATTGGGCTTTAGGGTTTCAGCACATCTTCTTTAATTAATTTACACTTTGTAGACTTGTAGTATATATATAGTTGTGTATTGTAAAACTTTTATAAATTAATAGCTTTTTTGAGACATTGAAATTTTATTAATTTAGAGAAATTATTAATTTATTAAGTATTTTTTTCATTTAAAAGATTAAGTCAGAACCGAAAAATTCTATTAATTTAAAAAGGTTATTAAGCTATCAAGTATTAATTTATAGAGGTTTTATTGTAATGTAATTAGCGGTAAGTAACCTAATTGATTATTCAATATACAATTATTTTCTGCATTGCTCTTGATAATTAGAATTTATGAATTGAACAATTTGACTCATAACAAAAATACAGAAACACCTTTGCAAAAAGGAGTAGTAAAAAATTCTTTGACGAGGGTTTAGCTGGTTGAACATTTGTTTCAACTCAACTCAAACATTACGATTGACTAAATAAAATCTTTCTAAGATTGTAAAAATAGTACTATTGTATTAGAAAAACTAAAAATAAAATTTAAAAAATATAATTAATCCTAAACCCTGCACAGGCCACAAGTTGCCCCAAATCTAAACCCCAACGGCGGTTCTGGTACTATGAGAACCTTCCTCAGTCGTCTTGCTCGCCGGAAATCACTGTCTGCAACATCATTTCTCTCCGCACGCCATCATCTATCCACAGCCGCTTGTACCTCCTCAAAACTCCGGACGGAATACTCCTTCGTATCTCCCCCCTCTCTCCACCCTCAAACCCCTCTTAAGAATACCAATTTTCAACCGGGCCCCGAATCCCACCCACGAAAACCGCCCAAGCCCGCCTACCGACCGCCCTCGTCCCTAGACCGGTCGGGCCCGCCGATCAGGTCCGACCTTCCATTCGACTTTCGGTTCAGCTACACCGAGAGCAGCCCGAGGGTCAGGCCAATCGGGCTGAGAGGCCCCAAGTATTCTCCTTTCGGGCCGGGTCGCGTTGCCCGGGAATGGACAGGTGTTTGCGCCCCCGCCGTCGACCCGCGGGTGGGGTCCTCCGGGGTCGATGGTGAATTGGAGGAGAAGAGGAGACTGATGAGGGGGAGAGTTCAGGGAGAGCCGTTGACCAATGCTGAAAGGAAAGCTCTTGTAGAGAGATGTCAGAGGCATAAAACCAAGAGGCAGATTAATTTGGGTAATGCTTCATCTTCCATTTCCTTATTGTTTTGTCAGTTTGCAATGAGCTTGGTTTTAAGTGATCCGAGAAATCGAGAAAATTGTTAATTAGATGAATGAGTAGAGTATTGTATCCGTGTGTGTGGTTGGTTTTTTTATGATTGATATCGACTTACATGCCACTTTGATCGAATAAATCACACGAATATAAAAGGAAAGAAGCTTTTAGGCATATTTAAGATTAGTTTTTTCGTGTCTTCGTTTGTAGGGAGGGATGGTTTAACGCACAACATGTTGAGTGACATTCATAATAACTGGAAACACGCCGAGGCTGTCAGGATAAAGTGCATGGGAGTCCCTACTGTTGATATGAAGAACATATGTACTCAGTTGGAGGTATTTTATTTTCCATAGAATATTCCTTGTAACGTCAATACGTCATCATTTTAAGGGTAGCATGTTGCCGTTGGAGATTATTTTGCGGATGATTACTGAAATTTTCCTTGGGACTTCATCTAATTATTATAGAGAAAAAAAATGTCTTTTTCAAGATTACCATCGTCCTTGAAACATAAAGACTTATAGAGGGTGCGAATTGTAGAATAAGAGCACATACCTTTGTTTTTGTTGAATCCAATCCATAAAGTGTGATAAAATTTGAAAATCTAATTGTAAATTTCCTGAGAATTTGCTCACATTGTCTACATATCCTTTTGATTTATTTTTCTAATGAGGTTGCAGCATTGGAATTGTTTATGTTCCAGGACAAAACATTTGGGCAGATCATCCAGAGACACGGAGGCTTGCTTGTACTTTACAGAGGTAGGAATTATAATCCCAAGGAAAGGCCTGTGATTCCGCTTATGCTGTGGAAGCCTCAAGAGCCCGTTTATCCTCGGCTTATTAGAACTACTATCGATGGCCTGAGCATTGAAGAAACCAAGGAGATGCGAAAAAGAGGACTATTGGTCCCTGCCTTAACTAGACTTGGTAAGAGAAATGATCAAGTGTTTCTTTAATCGTAGTATGTTGGGTTAATGACAAAACGTACCCTCAAGATTTGACTTAATTACATAAAGAACCAGCTAAGTTTCGGAATTGCAAAAAAAAAAACGAGATTTTATGTTGTCTTACAGTTAACCATTTTAAAGCAAAATATTTCAAAATGCCCCTCACATTGATAAATATACAACAACTTGACCCTAATTTTTAACACGAAATTAAACTTGAGGATTTTTTGTAATTTTGAGAGTCAACTATTTTTATTCAATTTGTAATTAGGTGAAACCTCTAGGGTGCTTCTTGTAATTATGCCTAACTAATAAAAGTCATATTTTGTCCTAACATATGGACTTCTTGCTTCATTGTTTGTTTGATGATAGTATATTGGGTTATTTTGTCTTGTATTTCCCCTTCGAAAGCAAAAAACCATTTCAAAACCACCTTCACGTCGATAAGAATTATAGTTAGCCCCTTAATTTTAATATCATTCGTGTTTATGTAATGTTTTTTCGTAATTAGTTAGATGCCAAGTGTACTTTTCTGTGGCTATCCCTAATTTTTTCCACATTCTTTCTCAAACATGTTTCTTCCTGGTGCAGCTAAAAACGGGTATTATGGTAGTCTTGTTCCCATGGTTCGGGACGCTTTTCTGTGTGATGAGCTGGTTCGGATAGACTGTACAGGACTCCCAAAGAGTGATTACAAGAAAATAGGGTGCAAACTGAGGGTAATGAATGCCTTCTTGACATTATAACTGGAGGTTATAGCAATTAGGCTAAAGTCGAGGGGCAATTTCTGGAATTGCAGGCATCGAGCTAACATCAATCACTTGGGCATGCGTTATATATTATCTAGTTACAAATGCGATTAGTCTTTAAGAAAGAAAGTTTATAAGTTACACCCTGGTCTCTGATTGGTGGGTATTGTGTTTCATTGGCACAGGACTTAGTTCCTTGTATCCCGGTGACGTTTCAAAAGGAGCAGATTGTCATTTGGAGGGGGAAAGACTACAAACCTGCTGAAGGTGGTTATTTCCTTAGGGAGAGGGAGTTATATGACGACCCGGATGAAGACCCATCGGACGGCCCAACCGGAAAAGAGACTGCGGGTTACAGGCATGATGAAACCGAAATCGATTCGGGTGATTCTGATGATGAGTAACCAGTGAGTCATGGTTAGTTTTTGTATATTTGTTTCTATTTGCCAATCTATTTGTGATGAATTAAATGACATAACATTTTGATGAGAGATGTGAGAGTGGATCCAAGAAAAGATTTACTTCTCCTTAAAACATTATTGTTGTCCATACTAAAACCTTATTTTAAGGTTTATCACATGCCGAACTGACGAAGGTGTATTTAGTATAACATAATTTTATATTGGTAGTTGAGATTTGATGGGGGCACTGTTTTCAATGTGATCATATAATAATGTGAGTTGTAATTTAATATTAGTGTGATATATTAATGTGAGTTGTAATTTAATACTAGTACTCATTTATTCTTGTATCTGGATCTAAAAACTAATCAGAAAATATTGCCGGGCAAATCCTCATCCAGCAGCCATTAAAATTTGCTAGAAAATAAATCATTTAATTTTTTTATTTAAAAATATAATTTATTTCTTTAGTTTACTTTTAAAAGATTTCCTAGTACTAATATGTTTTTATATTTTACTATTTAATAAAAAATTAACATAATTCTTAATTTTCATTTTGCGTGATTGTGACACTTTGTTTGCATTGTAACAAAGGGCAAGATATGAAATGGTTGAAACTTGTAGGCTTTCTCGCTACCATTGTTGCATCACATTAATAAGATATTAGTAAAGTACTAGTAGAAACTTTATACAGTAATATCTTTTGTAATTTACAAAGAAACTGTGCGGGAAGAAGGGAGTAGAAACTTTATATAGTAATACTCTTCAGAGGAATAAACTTCCTATATTAATAAAAAATTCAAGTCTCCCAACTTGTGAACTATTATAAATAGGAATAAACTCCACATTGTCACAAGTCATACATTTTTAAAATCAATAACATGTTTAATATTTTTATTCAATTTGTATGTTAAACACAGTTTTTACACATATATGGTCAAATTTTATTATTGTAAACTATTAAATTGACTTTGTGAATTTAAAAATAGATAATATTGTATATATATTATTTTTATATTCATATTATTTTTTATATAAAAAATTATTTTTATTTTGTAAAATTCTGTATAAGAATAACTCTCTATAGTAATTTTTTTTCGGTCCCAACGATATGACTGAACGGAGTTTTTACTGTATTGTTTTGGGTAAAATTCTCACGTTTTCTGTTTTGGGACTTTTTTTTCAAAAAAAAACTCATACTAAAAATTGATTGATCATTTTATTAATTAGAGATTTTTTTTTTTGGGTCTTGCTATTTGGGCAGAATCTGCCTAAGGCAGAATTTCTTTAAAAAATTATTTAAAAATTATTATAATATTTTTATTATTATTTTGTTATATATTATTATTAAGTACACTATATTAAATATATATTGCAAAAAAAATAAAAAATAAAAACATTTAGATAAAAATATTAAATATTTTTATATTTATACTAAAATAATCAATTGATTAGAAAAACATTATTTTAATATATAAAAATGAAAGATAAAAATTTTATTTTAATAAACTTATTAAGTTAATTATATTTATAATTATATAAACGTAAAAAAATAAAAAATAAAAACAATAATTTTGGGCAGTTCTGCTCATGGGCAGAATCTGCCCACAAGGAATTATCGTGTTTTTTTTTCGATTTGGAACTTTGGTTGTTATCCAACATATTTTTCTCTTAAACAAATGACACATTATTACCAACATTTTTTTACTCAAATTGAGGACCACATTAATTTCATCACCTTTCTGGGGGCTTGTCGTCTGATCACTACATTTTCAATCGAAATTACACTGAAGACGTCCATCCATATCGAACTTTACTACCCATATCCAACTTAATCGAACATGACTCTAATACCGTTTAGGGCATGTCATCTCCACCATCATGTCGCATTAATATGATATTATTCACTTCAAACAAAGTCTTGACAATTGGCTCTTTCCTAAAAAACATCGTACTAATGGATTGAAGCACTTTTGAACTGTTATTTACAATCAAATAAATAATTACAATTATACAAGCACACTTTAGACAATTAAAAATACTTTTTATGTTTGGACTAATTGTCACATTTTATTTGTAAATTAAATATGAGATGTGACAGAGTCCGAGACGAGTATTCTCTAATTTTCGTGCAACAATTTTTTTGTAACTTGCAAAAAAACAAAAGATGTATTATGTGTTTGTAACGATAGACACATTTTTTTATTTTCTCTCTGTCCTTTTGAAAGTGTGACAAAATATGGATGGTGCAGTTTCCTTCTATATCATTAAAAATGTCACATTTTTTTATTCTCTCTAAAAATGTCTCTTGACAAATCGATTTTAAACTGTGAAAGAACGACGTCGGTCGAGAGGATATTGTTGTTAAGTCTATGACTCGTTTTGTTTGAAAACCAATTCGATTATTTAGAGATAAAACTCAGAAACGTTAGCTCCCGTCTCTTTTTGTTTACTGTCTTATTTGCGACGTGTGTTTTCCATTTTTCATTTCTTACTTTGTAATAGTTGTAGGTTGATTTTTGGTTGCTTTAAGATAGCTTTAATTATTATTTATTTACACTTTTTCTGTTAGTTTACACAAACTTAAATAGCTGTGTATTCGATTGTAACACTTTTTGAGAACACGACTTATATTAGTTTAGTATTCCCTCCCTCTCAACAAAGATGCAATACATTATTTGTAAATTACAAATGAAGTATTGTATTTTTACCGAAACCGAGAGAGTACATGCTACTTTGATCTCGTAAGTTTCGGACGATTGAAAGTACTAAGTGTTAATGGAACAATAACACTTTTTTAATCCAAATTACAACAACTTGAATGTATTAGTGAAGTGTATACGGCAATCATTAGTTGACATAAAAAAAAATGTACATAATTAGTTGAGACATCAAAATAAATGAGCATAATTAGTTGGGACATTAAAAAAAATGTGCATAATTAGTTGGGCATAAAAAAAAGTGTGCATAATTAGTTGTGAGAGAAGTACTATTTTTTATTTTTTGATAAAAAAATAACGAGTAAGACTTATTTTTAAATAAAAAATAAAAATATTGTAAATAAAATTCTAAAATATGTGAAAAGAATAAGAATAAAAATTTAATTTCAAAATAAAAAATAAAGATTCTTTGAAGCATAAAGACTTCATTTAACTTAAAACAATTTAGGCCCTTGAGGCAAACTTATGTCAAGATAATCCAATCCCTGAAACACTTTGGTAGTGCTCCTGAAATCCTAAATAATGAATCAGATCACAATGAGCCATCTCTTTATCTTTTTTTTTTTATTGAAAAAAAATGACAAATTTGTTGATATTTCTACATGTTGAAAGGACAATTTGAATAAATGGTAATTATTATTGTTTGTTTATAATTCAATAACTTACTTTATTCTAATTATAATTTAGGGGATGCATACTTAAATCACCTTTTTTTAATTACCAAATTAAAAAACAAGAATTACGCAACTCATTTTTTGCAACTCTTTTTTTGTTTAAAAGAACTTATTATTAAATTTTCAAATTAAAAAAAAATACACAAATTAAAAATTACGCAATAAATCTGTATTTTAAATTATCAAATTAAAAACAAAATTAATCACCAAAATTATTCAATCATTTTATTTTCACAACAAATATAAATTTTAAATTAAAAAACAAAATTAAATTATGTATATGATGTATCAAACTAAAAAACAAAATTACTAATAATCAAAATTACATTACGCAATCTTTTTGTTTTCATAACAAATATAAATTTTAAATTATTAAATTAAAAAAAAAACAAAACTAAATTATGTAACTGATACATCAAACTAAAAAACAAAATTAATAAGCATATTTTTTCACAAAAAATCTGAATTTTAAATTATTAAATCTTTTTGTTTTCATAACAAATATAAATTTTAAATTATTAAATTAAAAAAAAAACAAAACTAAATTATGTAACTGATACATCAAACTAAAAAACAAAATTAATAAGCATATTTTTTCAAAAAAAATCTGAATTTTAAATTATTAAATTATACTGACGCACAAATTATTATATTTTTGGAAGGGTAATATAGTAATTAGACATTTTAAAATGTACTCCATATTTTATTATAATTATTTAATTATAATACCTTAACAAATAAATAACATAAAATTTTGTTTCCCTTAAATATGAAGTATATTTTATGGAGTTTAGATAGTAAATTTAAAAACCAAAAGTCCTCTCTCCCTTAATACTTCTTTCTATATGTTGAAAGAGCTCAATGCAAAAAAAAAAATGCAAGTTGAGTCTTTGAAACTGATCAGATTATATTGATAATAATAAGTTTAATTTGTTTTAATAAAAAGATCTACTGTTCGAGTCCGTAATTCTAAAAATGAAAATTGAAAAAACCGGTTGGTTCAATATTGAAGTATATTGAGTATATTAGTTAGTCGCACGTGCATACGTGCGTAGAATCTTGTGTGTTAGGATCACTTTGTAATTTATAAGAGTTGATCCCATACTTATTGATTATTATCAGTCTGATCCCTAGTATTATAATTAGGGTATTAGGGATTATTGTATTCCTATATATATAGGACATCTACTTACTATTTTATTATCAATCAATAAAGAGTTTTGTTTTATTTTATTATTCATGATTTTCAATATTAAGTGAAACCCAATTTTTCTTAAAAATGAAACTAACTCATATCATTGACATCGTTTTAAGCATAACAAAAAATTGGCCATTTTCCAATCGTGGATAAACTTCGATCCTTAATCTTTGAGATGACATTCCTATGGGTTTTTTCGGTTCCAATCAAGGGGTCAAGTTAGTGATACTCCTTTTCACTTACTCTGCTAAAATACAAATTAATTTGAGACAACTGTTAATATTCCTAGTATACTATAGTCGGCATAATAAACTGTAGGACTTGAAAATATATAATAAAAAAAAAAAGCGAAGGGACAAATGGACAAATCACAATACAGAGTATATGGGCCCGTGTGGCAACTCCTCTTCCACTACCCTGTGCTATTATTTCAAGGTCGTGCGGACATTATGCAAACAAATACGAACTATACTTTAGTTTACATTTTTATACAAAAGTGGGTGTATTAAAATATGCTGATTCAAAGAAGAAATTTTTGTATACTAATAAGTGTATTAAAGAAGCTAATTCACTTATAGCAACAAAATTAAATTTGACTTTAGTTTAATTTAAATTTTGTAACAACAAAATCTATTCTTTTATACTTAAATTTGACTGAATTGAATTAAATTGAATTAAATTAAAGAGTTTAAATTGAATTATGTTTGTTTTATAAAAAAAATATGTAGTAATAATTTATATATTTTATTACTCCTTAAAATATGAATAATATAATACTCCATCTATCCCAGAGCTATAGGCAATTGTGGTTAACGTTGACTTTTTTTATCCGTCGATAAACAGTATACGAAAATTATGAAAAATAACTAAAATATAATTTAATTATTAAATTTTATTTTAGTAATTTTTCATAATTTTTGTATATTGTTTATTATATGTATTGGACGGACCAAAAAAGTTAACGTTGACCGCCTGTCTAGGACAGAAGGAGTATTATTATTTAAATTGTACATTTAGATTATTTTTAATAAATTATTTTGTTTTATTTAATCTTGAAATAAATTGAACTGAATCGAACTTTAATTTATGTTTAAAAAAAAACTATACTCAATGATAATTTCACCTTCCACACTGTTTTTTTATAAGTGAAAGCAATTTAACTTATTGTCATAAAATAAATTTAATTATTTGTGTAATACTAAATCAAGTGAATATACACATAACATCAAACAAGAACTAGACAAAATACAATATAATGTCAAGTAAGTCTCAATATACGAGATTCAATTTTAAATTATCGATCAAAACAATTACTCTGTCTGTTTTATTTTAATGATCACACTTTTTTGTTATTTATGAAAGAATTGTGATCAGTTCTATTTTAATGATCACATTTATTTTGTTATTTGTGAAAAAATTGTGATCTGTGATACAAAAATAGTATTGATTTTTAAAAACTAAACGAGTAAAAATAGAATTCGCATGTCACTCTCCCTCTGATATTGTCCATATGCAAAACTGCAAAAGTTATATTTGTGCCGAGTATATTTATATGGTATCCCCGTAGATGCTCTCACATGCAAATCACGTGAGCGGTGGCAAGCAAAATGAAGTTTCCCTCCTTTTTTTTTATTATACACGGAGTAGTACTTAATTATTAGTATTATTAAAATGATTTGGTTAATTAGGGCTTTTATTAATATTTACTCGTAACTCATTTCTCTACTCTCTCTCTCTCCAGTCTCTACCTTCCATCATCATCGGCAATGGCAGCGGAAGACCACTCTCTCTCTACACCCCTCCTCCCCTCCGACCTCCAACCCCACGTCATCATCACCGTCCACGACCAACCCGATTCGCCCCACTCCCTTAATCCGTGCAACAACGTAACTCAAACCCTATTTCAATCGGGCGACGAAGAGCGTCACAATCCTTTCGCGTTTATCGGGGTTCACGATGGGTTTGAAGTTCCCGGATCCAGCACAATCGACCCGTTCCGTAACCACACGCCGAGAATCGAGGGTTTATACGAGTGGTTGAAAATTGTGATCTGTCTGCCGATTGCCGTCGTGCGGCTTCTGCTGTTTGGGCTGTCTTTGTCGGTGGGGTACTTGGCCACCAAAGCGGCCTTGTACGGATGGAAAGATAGGCAGAATCCGATGCCCAGGTGGCGTTGTCGGCTCATGTGGGTTACCCGCCTTTGCACCCGCGCAATCCTCTTCTCCTTCGGGTATGCGTATTGTGTTTTAAGCTTTATAAGCATGTGAAGTGTGCGTATTGGGAGTCCATATTTGGGTTCGATTGCTCGGGAGTGCACACCTTAGATAGATTAAGTGTTTGACTACTCCGGATAATAAAAATATGTAAATTACACGGTTTCCCTCTTGCAAGTTTAAAGCGTGCATTAATTTTGTTTGAGTTTGTCTGTTTTGAGTTCTGACAACTAATGCGTTAGCTTTTGGTGGCATTGATCAAGATAAATGGATGTTTGACCGGGAATATAATTGGAATGAAACTTGATGAGATTTGGTTTTCGTGGTTAGCTTTGTATTTGAATGATTGCTATATTGGTTAAGAACACTTGGGGCTCAATTAGACTTCTTTAATATTACATGTGTAACTGAGATCATAATCTCTACATATTTCTGATGTTAAACAACAAAACTACATCTTTGTGATGTCTCTATAAGATAATGATGATTTTTCAGTACTACCAGGTAGAGTGAGTGGGAAATCTTAAGGTTAAGATAATCTTGTTTCGTGTCTTGCTGATTCAGTGTCTCACTTGCTTTTGTGTTTTCTACTGCAGCTACCATTGGATAAAAAGAAGAGGAAAACCTGCTCCAAGGGACATTGCTCCTATAGTCGTTTCTAATCATGTTTCATATATCGATCCTATTTTCTATTTCTACGAGTTATTCCCCACTATAGTTTCTTCTGAATCACATGACTCAATGCCTTTTGTTGGGACCATCATCAGAGCAATGCAGGTATTTAAAAAAATATGATGTAAACCATCCAGCCAGCCTCTTTTGTTCTTCTTATAATTTTGAAGTTGGGCTGAGGGAGCACATGTCAAGATATGGAAGAATTTGTTGCTGACTTAGTTTTTAGTTATTTAAATGTAACGGAACCATGAGAAAGTTTATTGAATTACTTACCATGCCTATTCCCCACTCTCCTGTAGGTTATTTATGTTAACAGGTTCTCAAGGTCATCCAGGAAGCATGCTGTCAATGAAATAAAGGTACACAATCCGTATGCCATGTCTTATTCTAAACTGAAGCAAAATAACTGAAAAGCCTGGTGTTATATAAACTTTGTGGGTTGGATAAAAGTATGAAGATTTATAGGTTATATCTCTATATAAGCTATTTGATACAGAAATGTGTTTTCAAGGATATGAAAACAGAGAAAAGCTTCTTCCAATCAGTTTCCTCGAGTGCTTTTATTTCCTGAGGGAACAACAAGCAATGGAAGAGTTCTTATTTCCTTCCAACTTGGTGCATTCATCCCTGGTTATCCTGTTCAACCAGTTGTTGTCCGATACCCTCATGTACACTTTGACCAGTCCTGGTACTCCCCTACTTCATTTGATCATTTCCCCCATATGTTTTTTAGTTTTTCTTTTTTCTTACTGTTATGAGATTTTCCTGCTGTTTTATTCAGGGGGAATATTGCGTTGGCTAAGTTAATGTTCAGAATGTTTACGCAGTTCCACAATTTCATGGAGGTACACATCAATACTACCTCTCTAGTCTTCTCCTTTAAATAATAATTATTATATTTTGATTTTTTTTTTATATTTAACATGTTTATGTTCCTGAGTCCTGACAGACTCTAGAACTGTTTGAAAATACCCTAGTTTGTTATATTTACATCTTGTGTTGTATGATTGAAGTTTGAACGGCTAAGTTTATATACCAAATGTATCCCCAAGCTTGTCATTTTCGGTAAATACTGTACTAATTTCAAATTTCTTATGATTACTGAAAGAATTGAACGAGTTTTAAGTAGTACTATTTCTTTTAAAAGGGTGAAAAGTGTATTCCTGGACTCCAGAATCGTGCTGCCTCGGCAGTGATACATACTATAGAGCATTGTTCGTCTAGGAATCAGGGGCGTCTCTTGTAGCTGAGGTGGTCGAGTCTCTGAAGTCCTTTTTTATTAATTTCTTCTAACTTTTTTCTTTTATCTGTCTTATTTGAACAAGAGTCAACAAGAACCAGATGAAAAGAGAAAAATAGAGAGTATTAGTACAAAAAAGAATGTAACAAATTTTAAATAGTAATACAAGTATTTTAAAAAATGATCAAGGTGTACCCCTTGACTCAAGAATCGTACTGCCTCAGATGTGAGATGTACTGAGGCACATGATTTGTCTGGGCTTCAGGGATTTGCGCCTCTTGTAGGTGAGGCGGTCAAGGTGTACCCCTTGACTCAAGAATCCTTCCGCCTCGGAAGTGAGATGTACTGAGGCACACGATTTTTCTGGGTTTCAGGGACTTGCGCCTCCTGTAGGTAGGCGGTTGAGTCTCTGAAGCCCTTTTTTTATTATTTTCTTCTTTTTCTTCCAGTTATTACTTTTTGAATAAGAGTCAACAAAAAACAAAGAAACGAGAGAAATAGAGGAAAGAAGAAGCAGAATAGATGAGCCTGAAAAATAAGAATTGACTGCTGCATGCTGTTAAGGACAAGATTTTGTAGGTTTTATTTAATATTGGGCTGAGGTTTTAGAAAACTCATTGGTCTTTGCCAAAAAAAAAGTCTTTAGTTCTTACTATTTTTAATTGCAAAGTGAATTGTGGGTACCTATCTACTGATGATAATAATTAAAATGATTCATAAATGTAATCTTTATAAAATATTATAATTACAGCATAGACAAGTAAACTGAGGCACACAAATCTTCAACCTTCACATATTCTCTTAAACCAAAACCCCTAAAAAGTCAAAGAACTAATAATTCTATCTTTTAAAATAACTAAAAGGTGAATCATGAAATGATTTTGATGTCTTTATTCATTTTTGTGTGGAAGTATTAGTGTTATCAATTACATTGTAGAAATTATTGTTGGTTTATTATTTCATATCTTTTTTTATATAAATTTATATATTTTTTCGAATAGTTGAGACTTATGGCTTGCCTCAAGCAAAACGTCTCAAAGACGAGTTAATGCCAGATCCCATGCCTCGAATTAGTTTTCTATTCATGTTTTTTGATATTTACAGGTCGAGTATCTCCCTCTTGTGTTTCCTCTTGAAAATCGGAAAGAAAGTGCAAGTCATTTTGCTCAGAGGGTGAGCCATGTTACTTGCAATTTGGTTTATGCTATACTACTTTGATCAAAATACGAATAGAATAATCAGTTTGCAATTATTTCCATAATATATTTCAATGAGTCATGCTCCAAGTTCTACATTAAAGCAATTCATTTATGAAATGACAGTTTTTCATCTTGATTTCTCCTCTCTGTACTTATTCTATTTTGTTTAAAAATAATGAGAAGTCTGGTGTTGTTGAGGAATAAGGTTTTTCTTAATTTAATCCTACATTGAATTGGCATGTAATGATGGTATATGTCCATAAGACAGAAAACCTTTCTGTTACTTGAGATGCTATTTTCTGTTTTTGTCAGCCTGTATAGACGTGTCTTGGCAATTGACAAGCTTTCCAACTCTATCTGTAATATATATATAAAAAGAAATTTATCGTCACCATTTTTATCTATGCATTAATTCTACTTTATGGGTTCAGATCCATCTGCTTAAGTCATGTGTGTGACTCATTGCAGACTGGTCATGCCATGGCAAGTGCTCTCAATGTGCCACAGACATCACACTCATATGGAGACTTTATGCTTCTAGCAAAGGCAGCTGAATCAAAGAAGGTTTGGGGTTACCTGGTTACCAATAAAATTCATATGAGCTATATCTTAACTGTCTAAATCATAATTTCATTTCTTTAAATCTCCATGTCTTCTCATTATTAGATAATATTGAAGGGGGAGTAGCATATGTTACTGCATAATTCCTAATAGCTGTTTTGTTCTTGTAGTCTGACCATGTATGAGTGGCCTTCATCTTGGTCTGTTTCATAAACTCAGTAACTGGTTCAGCACATTTTGGGAGTTTTCCACCCATAGTTTGCATGGATCTCCCCGTGAAAATATCCACATAATAAATATGTGCTTAAAATACTAATACAAGAATTCAAAAATCATATTCGTGGGATCATCTTTGTTCCTTTATTGCATGTTACAACCTTATCCAGATTGTAAGCATTATTTTCATTATCTACTGGACATACTGTAAGAGCTAATAGAAATATAATATATGCTGTTGAAAGAAACCTACTTAAATCTTTCTTATGTTTTCACTTGATTGTGTAAAGCTTGGGTTACTTGTGTTCAAGTCTTTATTGCCATGATGTTTGGGCCTGCAGTTTTGTTAGATTTGACTTATTTGTCCTAGTTTTTTATCACGTCAGTTTTTAATTAAGTATTACTCCGTAGTTCAATTTATGTTATTGCTATTTTGCATTTGATTTTATTTTAGTTTACATGGTTTGGTTGGGTGAATTCCTTTTGAGCTTATCTAAGTATTAGTTCCATTAATGTAATTGCTATTTTGCATTTTTCTTTTAATTTAGTTTTGTTTACATGGTTTTTGTTATTTCAATTCCTATGTGATCTTATCAAAATTTATTGCATTGTAACCATTGCTAAAGGGCTACTGATGCACCTTTCGTTTATATGGATTATGAATTGTTCACTGATATAATATTCATTTTTCCTTTACCAGGAAAATCTGGCGCGATATATGGTTGAAATGGGCTGGGTTCAATCGGTAAGTTAGATATGGCTTACTTTAGCTTTGTAGGAATATAGAAGCACATTTATCTCTTTGCTATTTTGGTCACATTATTCAATATTTGACATATTCTTGTCTCTTGCCATTTCTCATCGAGTTTAGGTTGCTTCACGAAATTTGCTATATTTTGAATCAATAATCTCGTCATTGTAGTTTTGCTGTATTACTTGTGAGTTAAAGAATATCTTGTACTTTTTAAATGGCTCAAATGTTTTGAAAGTAGATACGGACTATAAGTTATTAACTCAATGCTGAAGTCGTACAAAGGAATATTGTCTCAAAAAATGGTTTTATTATTTTACAAAACCAAACAGCCTATGAATATCCAGTTTGACAAAACTTACATAAATAAAGTGTTAGACAAGAATCCTATTTGAGTACTTCATATTCATAAGGTATGGTGTTGGCAGGAGGAAAATAACCAGTTTCTTATATTTCTGTTTTGCATATGAATATCTATTCTTGCCTATAGGCTTATGAATGTGTCTTCATTATCTTGATTCTAGAAATGTAACTAAGAAAACAATTGCTCAAAATCAAGGTGATTGTAGAATGACTTGCATAATTACATTAAAATATATGTAAGTTGGGGTAATGACGCCTGAAATCCGTTATTACCCTAATTTTCAAATGTTTTTTTGTAAATCGTGTCCCCATCTAGTATTTCTGAAACTTGTTAGACTGAAGAATTGAAATCTAAAATTTGGCGACTTGTTACTAGTACTAAATGAATTGGAGACACCTCTATTCCTGGATCTTGCAATCAGTCCGTATTCAGTACTTAGCTGCCGAAGTATTCATAGAATACCTTCTGGCTTTCAGGTACTGCATCTGAAGCCTTTAGAAGCTGTAGAGATGTTGGGGATTTTTCTATCAATGAATCCCAATGCCAGGTATCTTCCTGGAAATGTTATTTTGTTTTGTTTTGAATATAGCAGATATACATGCATGCATGTTGAATGTTAAATAATCTGTGTATTGATTCTGTTAAACAATGCGTATTCTTCTGCATCCCAAATATGTATATTTTGGTAGTTTGGGTAGATTAGCTATCGGAAACATTTATAATTTTTTTTATCTGGACTAATCTGGATTAATATCCCACTTTCTCTATCTATGTCCGCCCCTGAATTTTTATCCCATAGATTAATTTAATTTGACATTTATTTGTTAAGGTGAGCATTGTGCACTCATGCTCTAGGTTCATTTTATTTAGCATAGCACCAGCTCCAAAATGAGATGCTAAGTAGATTTTTCTAAGAAACAAGCATTACAATTCTATATTTGATTTGAATTTTTGGAAATAGAGTGATAGTGTTTACAGCTTATTGCCACGTTCTTATTATCTGCTCTGTGCGATACATTATGCTTAGAAACAGACGTTGAGATAAATTTGCTTGTGAACAAGAAGATTACAGAAGAATATCCATCATTTTATGTAGATCTGGGAAATGGACAGGTCGGCCTGGCACGTTCTTACCCGGCCAAACCAAAAAATTCTACTGGGCCTCGCCTGATAATGACGGACTCTTGGGAGTTAAAAACTTTGGCCCAGGTCCAATAAAAATCAGATTGGGCCCGGTCAGAATATGACAGTTCTAATCTAGAGATGTCATACCATTTTATACTTTTCTTATCCAGGGCTATTTTCTGAGATTGTTTATTAAAGTGTTTCCAAAAAGTAAATTATTTAGTTCCTTTCATTTTTCCTTCCAATAATCACTTCAAACATTTTTTTTATAATCATTCAGCTTAATATTGTTACACACATTCCATAACATTATTTGACACTAATATTCCACTTGCACAACTTTAACTAACCATCATTGCTTTTCTTATTTATTGAAACAACTTTAGTCATTACATTCTTTATCTCATATCCATCTACTATTCTTCCAATTTTTCCATAAATCTTTTAAGGTAAATTATCCTCTGCACCTTGGCACTGCTTCATAAATGACTACTGGTGGCAAGTAATATTTTAGATTTGGACTCTAAATTGTATTCAAGCTTAAGCAGCAAAGCTGGGAACTTAGAATCTATTGCAATTCATGAATTTTATGATTTCAACACTCAACTACTTTAAATCTTTTATCCACTGAATAAGATGACGTATTTTCCTACCAATTTTCTGTATTTGCATCTTTAATTTTATGATTGCCCATATAAATGTTGAAGTCATGGTTCTGCTCCATTCATTTGTTTGCAGTGGACATGTGGAGTTCCATGGTTTTCTCAGAGCCCTAAGACTGAAACCCTGTAGCCTGTCTGAAAAGGTTTGCTTTCGATATCTATAAGTTCCTGTTGTCCTGTAGTTAAATGTTTTGCCTCTTTTACTGCTGACATGGCGTTTTGCATTCATTCTTATGAAGTACGTAGTACTTACTATGGCTTACTGGTAGAAACTCTAGTTGGTATTGTTAGGGCTTGTGTATATTTTATTTGTATGTGTCCTCATTCTCATTAGTCATTTGGAGATAAATATATATTCCCAATGGAAATAATTAATATGGATGTTCTTTTAACTCGACGGATAATATATTTATGAGCCTTGTCACCTCTGTGATTGAACATGATGATTCTTGCTGAAGCTTTGCAGCATTATTAAAATATTTTCTTTGTTCCTTCTACACAGATGTTTGGATTCATTGATGTGCAGAAAACTGGTCAAATAACATTTAAACAGGTACATTTGATATTATAACCCTAATTCATTTAAATAGATGCAGTTGAAAATCACAATTTTGTCTTACAAGTGGAGCCTTTGTGTTTTTCAGTTCTTGATTAGTTCGGCCCATATCTTGAAGCAGCCATTATTTCAGCATGCCTGTGAAATAGCATTTAGTGGATGCGACACAAGTGGGGAGTCTTACATTTTGACTCGAGAGGTTTGTATTTAATTATTTATTTTCCGGCTCTGCATTGTGTCGACTCCTGTTTGCTTAGAAGTTTTAGTCTCAGATTCCTTAATTCTTTAATGGCAGTTTCAAGATGCAGTTTCACTCTCCATTACAAATATGAATTTTGATGAGGTGAGCATCAGAAATTATCTTCACGTAAATCATGCATTTTCCAATAAAATTGTTTATTTGCTTATTTGAATTTGTAATATTTGCTGTCGGTAGAGTATGATCTATGTAGTTTTGACCTGTCATGTTGGCTAACTGTTGTCTGTTATGGTCATAGTTTTCATATATTTATTCATCTTAAACTTTCTCCACACGTAAATCTGCAGATGCATGGGCTTTTCAGCCTATTTGATGTGGATGGTGATGGGAGAATAAGCAGAAACGATTTTCTCTCATGTTTGAAAAGACACCCATTGCTTATAGCACTTTTTGGACCCAAATTGTTGAACAAAGGTTTGCCCATCGCTGATAAAAGGTTAGTAGAGGTCTTGTAATGGTGGGGCTCCGTCAACGGTGATATTTTTTTTAATGTGGTTGCTATCAAATGCATAGAGGTGGTTTGTCTTAAAATCTTAAGGTTTACAGGTGTGTTTATCGACACTACAATTATTTAACATGCACTCTGGCATTTTAAGGGGGGCATTATAATGGCTGTTTACTGAATTATTTCTATTTGGCTTTGCTCAAAGTTGTACA
The DNA here is from genome assembly GCA_954870475.1 of Euphrasia confusa. Taxonomy (NCBI): domain Eukaryota; kingdom Viridiplantae; phylum Streptophyta; class Magnoliopsida; order Lamiales; family Orobanchaceae; genus Euphrasia; species Euphrasia confusa. The sequence goes on from OX940954.1 coordinate 14,109,899, forward strand.
AGAAATTTGTTTAATTGTTATTCAAACAAATTAAACGATTATTTCACGTATATTTTTCTCTGTCAAATCCATCATAGTTTAAATCTGTACTTTTCTCAAGCAGTTTAGTTAGTACTATGGTCTCATTTGAAGAAGTCTAATCCAAACACTCAAAGATGAAAGGAACCCCTCTTTGCTAACTCGACCGATATCCTATCACCTTTTGTTCTTTTTAGACGCAACTGAGCTTAGGGTTGAAGGATATGAGATCATCATTATTATATAATGCCTTTTTAACGGCAAAAGATTACTCTAAGAAGCCATGTGTTGGAGAGGTGATAATCTTTAATGTCTTGGCTAAAAAAGACGCTAATACTCAAAAGCAATGCTGTCTTCAATTTGGTATTTTACTCATTGAGAATGATATAAGAATATTGTAACATTCAACAAGTTGATATTTTACAAATATTCACAATATTTTGAGAGAAACATCTTTTCTAATTAAGATAAGGATGCAAGGAGATGAAAGAATGATAGTGGAGTACTATGTTGTAGCATGTAAGAATCCAAACAATGACTCCTAAAAATTAAATGAGTTGTGGTATTTCACTTTTGAACATGTCTTAGCAACAACTCTTATTTTATGAATAAGTAGCCTTGAAAACTTGTGTTAGTCATCTTATATGCGAAGATAGAGAGTTGGAACTAGAGCTATTGACTAACACATTTTTTCAATGCTACGATTCATAAATACTTACAAAAAGAAATAAAGATATATTTTTATATTCAACAATGGAGAGTTGCAACTAGAGGAATTGAATTAAATTTTCACTCTGACCGACTTTTAAAATGAATGTGGATATTTATTTTACTTTTGTTGGGTTTCACATCGGCGGTCGGTCGTCGCTTAAAGGCACCTGCAAAACTCAGAGGAGAAGGTCAGATAACAAGGAAGCCCATATCTATAACAGATATGAGCATACAAACATAAGAAAGTAACAGATCTAAACAGAAAACTAGATATCAATACGGGTTTCGGTTCAGGATTGTAAAACCATCATCGTAGTATGACTAGTGGTAGTGGTAACAAGTAGTAATGTCACAACGCCTTCGCCGCCGACCCAGAAGCACACAAGCTCACCTCACTCACCGGAGCCTCCGCCTCACAAAGAGGTAAATCAGTCTACACCACAAGCTTCACGAACCGTCTCCGGCAGCCGAGCTCACAAGGAGGTCAGTCGGAGACGTCAGGGGAAGCGGCGGAGCTGGTGAACAGAGGGGTGCATAATCGCACACACTCAAGGTGTAATCGCACACATACAGAATCGTAGCGGCTAGGGTTTGAGTGAAGGATAAAGTGACTAAATGCTGAAGAGAAGTTTATTATATCATAGGTAATCAAGGGTCGAGATCAAACTTTACACAACAGCTCTCAGATCAAGGGTTAGAAATTGGTCAAACCAATTAATGGGCTGAAACAATTATTTCGAGTTAGAATCATATTTAGTCCCGTTGAAAAATTTCATTTACTTAAATGTCCCTTATCTCAAAATTTTATTACAAATGGTCATTCGACTCGATTTTCCGGCCAAGAAGCCACACATGGCGCCGGAAATCTGACTTGGAGCTAGGACAACGCCAGCTCATCTTGCCACTTAATTAATTATTAAAAAATCAAAGAAAAATGAATTTTTAAAGCACAAGGGTTCAAATCTGGCCACTTGACTAGGACTTAACCCAACTTACCAATCAACTACCTCTACTTCTTCAAATATCTAATCTTATTGCTTATATATGTTATAACTTGTAAGCATTGTTAATTTTTTTACATTTTTCTACGTTAATATTTTTCATTTAAATTTACTACAAAAATGAAAAATCTCTAATACTATTTCAATTTCATTTGAATTTTTTCAAATTGAATCTCTATGTAATTTAAATATCAGAATAGCAGATATGGTCATAATTAAATGGGTCAGGTCCACTTACTTTTTGTTTTGTTAATTTGGAATCTTTCGAGTGGATTTAATGGGTATATGTAGGTATCTTTAACGGCGGCTTATGATTATTTATAATAATGAATCATTTACCGAAGAAGTGTTCCATTTTATTATTCTAGACTAACTCAGAAGTCTCGAACACATATTCAAATAATTAAATTTGTTGATCTATGGACAAATATGCAAGCATACGTTTCATGCTTGTTTGAGTAATAACAATGATATTTCCGAATATCATGCTACGAATAGCTAAGATTTTCAGAAGAAGATGTCATTCGTTTGATGAGAAATAAAAAGGAATATCGAAAATTCGAGTGGCTGAAGCTGGAGCAACTACTTTCGAAGTAACAAAATGAAAAACGACTTGAGTGGGAGAGTCAGAGTCGAAAAGAGAATTCCTCACTTCTTTCTCTCAATCAAAATGAAAAATCTCTAATTGTTATAAACTCAAAGAAATTGAGAGAGAATAATATAGTAGAAAGAGAGACAATATGAGAGGAGAATATAATTGTTATGAATTGTTATCTCATTCATATGGGGAGACCCCTTTATATAGGATACAAAGTAGGGTTTCTGTCTTGTTCACCAAGAAAGGGTAAACTAGTCATTCACTAATTAATAATATTCATAACACTCCCCCTTGAATGACTATTTACAGGATTGCTGCCTCGTTAAAACCTTGTTAGGAAAACCCAGTGGGACAAAACCTTAGCGAAGGAAAAAGAGTGCAGATTGCCCCCCCTAATTGTAATCACCGAAGATCTTTGACTTCTTGAAAATAATTATTGTGATCAATCTTTCTCATTAAAACCTGTAACTAATAAAACCATATAGGAAAAACTTAATTATTCAAATATACATTTTTGTCTTCAGGACACAACCTTCGAATTGTCGAATTTCACATTCATTTGTATTATTGTATATTTTTCGTCCTTATGGAACATGCCTTTGCCAGACATCTATATTGACTAGAGCATTCGCAATTGCTATAACCGGCCGGTAACTCTTCAGGAGTATTTTAGATGCGTCTAGTGTTCAATATACATTTCTTGACAAATGAACAATAATGTGAACTTCAATTCACAATCATTTGAACTTCAGGTTCAATATCTCACTTTATCTCAAAAATAAACTCATATGGAACATTCTGATGTCCTCATTAATTATTATCGAGTGATGTACATGCCTCGTTAAAAACCTCGTTATAAAACCCTGTAGGAAAAAATACTCGAGGAAAAGAGTACATGACATTCACATTTATATTGTGGTGATTGTCTCGTTAAAAACCTTTAACTAAGAAAACCCTTTGGAAAAAATTTAGTAGAGAGGGAAAAAGAGTGCAATCACTGGTCTTCGAGACCAATCACTGGTCTTCGGGACCTTATATTATTTTTGTCCATAATGACATATGTAATATGATATTGTAAATGTTCTGATTTTCATTTCCTTTCATTTCAGGAATTTTAAAATCCAACCAGGATTTTCATGTATTTATCTTTCTATTGACTTCTACACAGTCAAATCATACATTTGATGCATATATCTATCGTTGTTGCTGCCATAAATATTAAGTAGCGGAACTTAATGTCATCTTTCAAATATTTGATTAACATCGAGTTTCTGCGAAAAACTCTTAAGCAACTAATCTCGCTTTTGTATCTCACCACATCATTACTCGTTTTTCGTACGAACACCCACATATATCCTTCTGGGATAAAATTTTGAGGTGTATACTATAGAGTCAAAATATATCTTTATTTAGCGAGTCATGCTCAGCCTCAATTGCTTGTTTTTTATTTCTCGAGTGCTGCTGTCACACTATCATTGATTTAAGTTTTGGATCCAAAGTTTCTAGAGCAACTCTTGAGGCAAATATGTCGTTGACGACTTACTATTTTTCCATGTTGATGACAATTCAATATATCAACCAAATCTTTAATCATTTCCCAAAATATTTAATTTGGTTGTTCCGCAATCCCACGATTTTCTATTATCATGTGCACATGCTTTTTCAATGGGATTTTCATCTAACTCTCTTCAGGAGATTTTCAGGGTGACTTAATTTCTTTGTTTTTCCGCGGATTTATTTTATATTTTCAGATCGATCTACTACGCTTCAGGCGTATATTAGAATCAACATTTGGGTTGATCTCTTTTGAACTCTTATAGTTTATTTTATCACAAATATATGTGATTTTGTCACACCTTCATTAATATGAATTTGGCAGATTACTTGCTGAATATTGCAAGTCATTTATTTTCATAAACTTCGGGTTCAATCGATTGGTGCGTAGATCTAAAATTGAAGATCGTTTTCATTCAATGAAATTTCTCGGCATTTACATCTATTATATTCTTATTTCCCCCTAATGTCGGAAAATGATCTTCCTTAAATATGCAAATCAGCGTAATTGTTATAAACCGATCTTCTGGATCGTGGGCTCGAGATATTATGCTTTTTCATAAAATACACTTTAGTGGTGATATGAATATACGTTGCATATTTTAAATTAATTCGCAGATGAGAAATGTTTGATTCATTTCCACGTACAATCATGATATGCATCATCTTCATGTTTAAGTACATTTGTAGTACTCATGGGGATAATTAGTAAAGCTCTTCCGGAGCTCACTCTTAATATAACATCATTTGCATAACAGTATTTTTACCAATAATCCTTCGGGGATACAATATCTTTACCAATGATCCTTCGGGGATCAAAATAAATCTCAATATATAATTTTCTCAGAATTGGAATCGACTTTTTCGATATTCCACAAGTACTCACATAATAAGATACATTTATTCTCGATTCTTAAAAGATATCCTTCAGGGATAATTCTTATGTAATCATTGTTTCAACGAGAACAATCTAATTTGGTGTTTCACTATGAGTATCATGAGATGTAACTTTATTCAAAAACATACTATAATATTTTGAACTTTGCTTTTTCGAGAGCAATCAATAAAAATATTTTTTCAAGAATATTTTACATTATTTCTTATAAATATCAATATCGATTTAAAATATTTAAAGTTTAATTGCTATAAGCAATTTGATTTGATATTTCTGCGGGAATATCATATAATGTTCTTTTAATTTTGATATTTATTCATGAATATCATATCATAATGTTCTTCGAGAACATTTAAAACTTATAGCTACTACGGAAGCAATTTAACTTGATATTTAACGAATGATGTTCTTCTAGAACGATCAATATAATATTTAAACCGGAGTATATGTTCTTCAGGAACATTCAATTTAATTGATATATTAAAAATAATTGATTTGATATTACTTCATGATATCAAATTATAATGCGACTCAAACTTGTGAGTCGGGCTTCATGATTTTTTCACAACCAATTTATTCAGAATATTTGGTAAAGCCTCTTTATCGATATTGCTACTGCAGGAGCACATTCGACACATGAAAAGTAGAGTATGTTTTCTCATCTTCCTAAGTTATAGTTTCACCACATAATTTTAATTGAGAAGTTACTTTCATGATACCACATTTTGGTAGTACGACCAACTTCGGGTGATCGTATATTTCTTTGAAATCTTTTCACAAAGCTAGTAGATCTTTCACGGTCTAATTTCAAAGATATTATTCCAGATTATTAGTATATAATCATAATCAATTTGATATTGATATTTCTGCAGGAATATCATATCACATTGTTCTTCGGGAACATTTTAAATTAAAATTTTTTTTTTTGATATTTTTTCAGGAATATTATGTCACACTGTTCTTCAGGAACATTAAAAACTTTAATTGATTTAGTAAACATAATTAATTTGATATTACCTCAAGAATATCAAATTATAATGTTCTTCAGGAACTTAGGCATAATTACTTTGATATTACCTCGGAAATATCGTATTATAATGTTCTTCAGGAACATGTGAAATTTAATTGCTTCAACATGAGCAATTTATGAAGAAGTTCATTAATATTAGATTACAATGTTCTTCGGGAACATTTGATATTACTTCAGGAATATCAGATTATAATGTTATTCGGGAAAATATGATATTACTTCAGGAATATCAAATTAATTATAATGTTCTTCGGGAACATATGATATTACTTCAGGAATATCAGATTATAATGTTCTTCGGGAACATTTGAATTTAAGAAGAAGGGAGGAGAAGTAGATATATTTATAATTATTAATGAATATAAACAAACATGTAAATTCTTGCCTTGGAGTTTGGATCTTGGATAGGTAGAACTTCGATGAAGAACGCGGTTGAGCTTTCGTGCTGATAACGTGTTATAAACTCAAAGAAATTGAGAGATAATAATATAGTAGAAAGAGAGACAATATGAGAGGAGAATATAATTGTTATGAATTGTTATCTCATTCATATGGGGAGACCCCTTTATATAGGATACAAAGTAGGGTTTCTGTCTTGTTCACCAAGAAATGGTAAACTAGTCATTCACTAATTAATAATATTCATAACACTGATACTATTTCAATTCTTGTTATGAAATATTTTAAAAATAAAATATTTAATATAAAATTAATTAACAAAACATGAAATAAAATAAAAATAGTTATTATATATTAAAAATTATAATCAATAAACATAGATAAGAGACATCAATCTAATAATAAATTAATAATTAAAATAGTACAATAATAAACAAAACAAATGTTTTATTATTCAATTTACTATTTTAAAACTTTGTTAATAAAAAACAATTGAATTAATAAATAAAATAGTAATAATTAAATTATAGTAATAATTAAAATTATTCATTAACTTATAAAAAATAAAAATAAAATTATATTTAATTATATTTTTATTATTTTAAAAAAAATATACTATTTACTAGTATGTTTTTTTCCTGTTTTTATACTAATAAGAAGAAAATTTCATTATTTGATTGATGTTTCTTATCTATGTTTATTGATTATAATTTTTAATATTTAGTAATTATTTTTATTTTATTTAATGTTTTGTTAATTAATTTTATATTGAATAGTTTATTTTTAAAATATTTTGTAATAAGAATTGAAATAGTATTAAAAAAATCATTTTGTAGTAAATTTAAATGAAAAATATTAATGTAGAACAGTGTAAAAGAATTAACAATGCTTACAAGTTATTACATATACTCTAAGCAATAAGATTAGAAATTTGAACAAATAGTAGATGTAGCGGAGTGGTAAGTTGTGTTCAGTCTTAGTCTGGCCAAGTTTTGAACCCTTGTGCCTTCAATATTCATTTTTTTTCTTCTAATAATTGATGAGGTGGATGTGCCCAAGCTCCAAGTCAGATTTCCGGCGCCACGTGATTTTTTGGCTCGAAAATCGAGTCGAAGGATTAAATATGATTCTAACTCAATTATTTTTCAAAAATAACAAGTGGGCTTAGAGAGTGGGCTGATATAGTAAACATGGGCTAGCACTTCAACAGGACACGACTGCCATTGTATTAAGGAATTAGGTCAAACACACAATAAATCCAACAACTTTCAATAGAATTTCAGTGATTAACGAGTTTCAGATAAATTTCAAATGTACTTAGTGAAGTTAGATATATGTATTGCTTCATATTTTAAATGCATACTATGTATTTACTATTTACTACTTTAGCATAATGTTCCCAACACAAGAATATAAAAACATTTCAAATACTACTCTCTGTATCTTTCAAGATAGTGCATAAAGAAAATTACACGTGGATTAAGAAAAAAATGATTTTTTATGTGTTTCATAATATTAAGACCATCTCCAATAGCCAATAATTGAAGAAGTATTTTCATGCAGTAGGAAGTAATTGATAGGGGCATCTTCCTTTCCAATTTCTAAAGAATTATTGAATAATTCCCGTAGTAATTCTGACAAAAGCACACTGGTGGGTGCCCACATGGGTGGATAGGTTAGTTATTGGATAATTAAATAATGCGTGTCAATTTCTTATTGGACATTTATATTTCGTTTATCTTATCTTTTAAATGAGATTTTTAAATATAATTAAAAATAATTTTTCGTTTTTTTTACATCAATATTTTTTATTTTTCATGATCTATAAATAGAGACCAAGTTTGTTTGATTTGGATACCAATTTTTTTTACAATTTTCTCCACATTTGTTTGTATAATTTGTTTTTTGATTTGTGTTCACAAAACGTACTTACGTTATGGATCCAAATCAAACTCCTCATTATTCTTCAAATTTTATATATCATAATCAACCACCTCAAAACCCCAATAATCAACACCCTCAAAATCCCAATAATCAATATCATCAAAACCCAAATTACCAACGCCCTGAAAATCCACAGTTTATGATGCCACCAAATCCAAAATTTATGCCACCGAATCATATGTTTGGTACACAATTTCCATATAATAATTATCAATATATGCAATATGGGTATCCCAATATGCAAAACCAAAGTTCTCAACCTTCACTAGAACAATCAACTAACTCCCCATTTCAGTAGTGGATCTACTGGAATTCCTGAGTTTTCGACTCAAATATCTCTTGAAAATACGGATGATGACACTCCAACCAGTTTTGTACCTCCAACAAACTCAAAATATGGAGTTTGGAGTACAGAGCAAAATAAAGCTCTTTTATCTGGTTATTTTTACTTCAGCAATGATAGTGAATTGGGTAGTGGCCAAAAGGGAGACACTTTTTGGGGGAAAATTACTGCATATGTGAACGATAATTCAACAACTGGTCCTAACAGAACTCAAACACAATGTGTAAGTCATTATCGTGATCTTAACAAACGAATCAATATTTGGGTGGGAGCATATAGAAAAGCAATGTCCGAGGGGCGAAGTGGTTGGTCTGACAATGATTATATATCTAGAGCTCAAGAGGTGTACATTTAAGAAACTCGAAAGAAGTTTACTCTAATCGAGGAGTGGAAGTTGGTTCGTGATCAACCAAAGTACATGGTTGGATCTGGTGCATCTGGTAGTAGTGGCTATAAAAGAAAGAGTAGTAGTGATAATGCTGATATATCGTCCTCCATTCCTTCTCTTGAGCGCCCAGAAGGAAGGGAAACAACAAAGAAGAAGGCAAAGGCGTCTGGATCAAAATCATCCTCTTCAAGAAAGTCAAAGGCTTATTTTGAGGAAACGTATGAGAAGATCGATCGTGAGCGTCAAAATCTTAAGCAAGATAGAGAGCGTGGAATCGTAGCAATGGAAAAATTGGCTTTGTCAAACAAAGAGCAAGCTCGTACTAAGAAGATGGAGTTGTGGTGCAACCTACACCAAAATGATAATCGGGACGAGCTTGAACAAAAAATGTTTAACATGCTCACGAGTGAATTGTTTGATAGTTAATTGTATTTGCATGTGTGCTTAATTAGTATTTTCAGTGTGGTGTGTTGTTTGTTTGTTTTTCTAATTGTTGTACGTTTCAAATTGTTGTACGTTTCAAATTGTGTGTTTCAATAAAAATGTGTTGTATTATTTTTGGTTCAAAATTTAAAATCCGACTTCACGTGATTGACAAACACTTTATCATCCCCACTAGACAAGTGGATGAATTTATTAAATTTGATGCATGAATTTTTTGAAGTCCGACTTCACGTGATCGACAAACACTTTATCATCCCCACTAGACAAGTGGAGGAACTTATTAAATTTGATGCATAAATTTTTTGAAGTCCGACTTCAACAACAATAAATACCCTCAATCAAAATACAAAACACATCTCAAATCTTATTCCAAATACATACTCAAATCTTATTCCAAATACACATCTCAAATCTTATTCTTCTATTATGGATCCACCTTTCGAGTTCAACTTTGAAGAATTCCAACAACAATATGAGTTGGAAGAGTCTTTACTCGAACAACAATCCCTTTTACTTGAAGAATGGAAAGCTTCAAGTAATCGAAAAAATAAGAGGGCGTACATCGATAGGGATCACGGCGCTGCACATAAAAGACTTGTGGAAGACTACTTTGCAGAATCTCCAACTTACACTGATCCACAATTTCGTCGGAGATACCGGATGCAAAGGCCACTATTCCTACGTATTGTTGAGTCTCTATCCAATTACGATGTTTACTTCACTCAAAGGCGCAACAACTCTGGAAAGCTTGGTTTATCCCCACTTCAGAAGTGTACAGCAGTTGTACGCATGTTAGCCTATGGAGTAGCTGCAGATGCCTGTGATGAATATGTGAAGATTGGAGAAACTACCGCCCTTGAGTGCTTAATAAAATTTTGTGAAGGGGTCATAGCCATATTTGAGCCTACTTATTTGAGAAGGCCAAATGAGGATGATCTAGAAAGACTCATGCAAGTTGCTGAAGAACGTGGTTTTCCTGGCATGATCGGGAGCATTGATTGCATGCATTGGCAGTGGAAAAATTGTCCTAAAGCTTGGCAAGGGCAATTCACTAGTGGACATAAAGGTACAACAACAGTAATCCTTGAAGCAGTTGCATCGTACGATCTATGGATATGGCATGCTTTCTTTGGATTACCAGGTACTCTAAATGATATCAATGTATTAGCTAGGTCCCCAGTCTTCGATGATATAGAAACAGGAGAAGCCCCACAGGTAAACTATATTGTGAATGGTCGCAATTATAATTTGGCATACTATCTTGCCGACGGAATTTATCCTAAGTGGCCTGTCTTTGTTCAATCAATTCACTACCCTCAAGGCAAGAAAGCTAAATCGTTTGTGAAAGTTCAAGAATCTTGTAGAAAAGATGTGGAACGTGCATTCGGAGTACTACAAGCACGATTCAGTATCATTCGACAACCAGCAAGACTATGGGATTTGGATGCCTTATCAAAAATTATGAAGGCGTGCATTATATTGCACAATATGATTGTGGAAGATGAACGTGAGACGTATAATCGAAGTTGGGAAAAAACCGCTTCAGATCAATTTGACTCTACTGGTCCAAGCTCATCATTTGTGAGATCAAATCATGTGTTACCAGAGTTTGAAGTACATGTTCAAGCTAGATCCGAATCAGACATTCATACTAGATCTGAACTTCGTGATAGAGCCAAACATATTCAGTTGAAAGAAGATCTCGTGGAGCACATTTGGCAAAAGTTTGGTGCTACCCAAAATTAAATTCAAATTATGTGTTAAAGATTTAAAATATTTGAGTGTGTTCAATGTTTGTGTTTTGAATAAATTGTTGTATGCTTGAATAATTTATGTATGTTTTTTTTTCTTTTCGTTTTTTTAATAATATAATTTATTTTGATATTTTTCTAATTATATTATTTTTTATTAAATAATAAATAAATAATTTAATTATTTTTATATCAATTTTTATTTAACAAATATTATTATTAATTAAAATTTTATAAAACATGTAATTAAAAATAAAATAGTGGGGTATAGTGGAATAATGATGTGTAGGAAAGAGAAAATAAAATATCTTTTGAAATATTTTCTATTGTACAGTATAAGATATTTGAAGGATAATTGAAAAATATTTGATGAGGTGTAAAGTGGAATAAGCTGATGTGGCAAAGAATATTTAGGAGTTGAAATATTTGCTGCTGGAGATGGTCTAAGTAAGGGTATAATAGATATTGAAGTGTAAGTTTTAAAGTAGTTAGTTGAAAAAGTAGTAGTATAAGGGTAAATAAATGTGTATTGAGAGGATAAAGTTGTGAAAAAACATTTTATTTATAGAATGTATAGTAGAAACTCTATATAGTAATACTCTATATAGGAATAAACGATCTCTATAGTAATAAAAAAATTCAAATTCCAATTTGGGACCAATTATAAATAGAAATAAACTCCATATTGTCATAAGTCATACATTTTTTAAGTCTCGTCTTAAAGATTTATACATCTATATAGGAATAAATGATTAATATATAATAAAAATATTTATTAATAATGTTTTTATTTATTAAAATCAATAACATGTTTAAGATGACTTGAAATATTTATCAAAATCACTAACATATAGTAAATGATTAAAGTTTATAGTCTTTACACATATATGGTCAAATTTTATTATTCAAAATTATTAAATTGATTTTGTGAATTTAAATGTAGATAATATTGTATGTATATTATTTTTTATAGAAAAAATTATTTTTATTTTGTAAAATTTTGTATAAGAATAACTCTCTACAGTAATATTTTTTACCGGTCTCAACGATATGATTGTACGTAGTTTTTACTGTACATTGTTTTAAGGGATAACCATAAATGGAAAATGTGTACTATCTTAAAACTATCTTAAAGGACGAAAGGATACTTACTGAATAATGAATTGTCATTTTACATTGAAATATAATATATACTCGACTAGATTTGATTCTTATTTCACAATTTGCACAAATTTATTAGACCCACAAGTTGTACTAATTGCTGATTAAACGCCACCCACACCCTATTCCACATTTGGAAACTTATAATGAAAAGCATTTGTCACGCCTACATGGTCCCCTACCACGTACCATTGCTTACATTTTCTTAAAATGTGAACCCCAAAATCTTAAAAATGCCAAAAGAGTTCGTATAAAAATGAAGAAGCCAATTACTCATACCCATCCCCACTTGCCGACAGGTGTCGGAATCACATTTTTTAATTTTTTAATTTTTAATTTAAAGCATCAAAACTATATACTTTGAGGGTGTTAATATTTTAACAACTTTTTTTCGGGGTCCAATGTAAAATATGAATATCTAATGACATGCTAAGGATATTTTTACTACAAATATATATTGCCTCGAGAATCATCTCATTTTTATTGTTAACACGCCTTTCGTTTTCTTCTCTCACCGGGACCATTTTTGCACTTAATGTTTGGAATCACAAGCAAAATTGTAAATTTGGGTGAAAGAAAGCCTAAATTATAAGAAAGTAATATGATTCTTAGGGCGAAAGTTTGAAGTTGGTGTCTTGAGATGCAATAAGTTGAAAATTTTAAGTGGATTGCATGTGCGAAACGAATCGATATTCAGATTTCAGATATCATTTATAATTATTACGTTACCGCGAATTATGCATTATGTATGCATAAAAATACGGAAAGCACTGCGTAGTTATTATAAATTATATTCAACCAATGAGATTACTCGCTGATGGTATCATGATTACTTCTCAAACTGTGATCAATATATAAGAATATAACGTACAAGTGATCGTCGAAAATTAAGTAGTTAATACTTAATATTATTCTTATTCTATTTAAAGAGAGATGGAGAAGAATATAGAAAGTCTAATAAAAAAGTAGAGGCTAGAAAAATCAATGTGCACAAAATTTATATTATTTCACATCACAACTTATACCCTAGATAATAACAACTTATACCCTAGATAATAGAGTATGAAGCTACTAAAGGGACCGAGTGAGGAAACTCTTTGCCCTAAAGTAGAAATGAGGAATGCCTAAGATTGTGTGTGCTTCTCTATTTTTGGTTTACGTGGCAAAAGTGGCAAAAGGTGTTTTGATTTTCATACCAAAGAATAATTTTGTTGGTCATTTATAGAAGGTAAGTTTCAATTGTTAGAATATAGTAGTTATTATATTTATAGGATTATGATTTACCTTTTGTTTATAGGATTAGGGTTTACCTTTTGTTTATAAGATTAGGGTTTACCTTTTGTTTTGGCTATATAAAGCCTCTCTCTTGTATATTTTAGATAATGCTTATAATCGCTTATTTTGTTCTAATACCACAAGTTCTCTACGTTTATCTTTTCTTTTCCTTTAACCCTTGTTGGATTATATAAATCCTAACATGGTATCAGAGCCAGGTTGAATATAAAAAAAATCTCCTTGTTCGCGTTCTTCGTCCGAGGTGTTCGTTTTGGTTCGTGTTTTTCGCCCATCGCGATTTGTCCGTATCACGGGCCGCCCTCCCCACACCTTCCTCCGGCGCGGCGTGTTTTTCGCCCATCGCGATTTGTCCGTATCATGGTATCAGAGAGGGAGCTCGATCCTGTTTGTGAGTGGTTATAACCACCCTTTGACTAGGACTCACAAGTGGAGGGGGTGTGTTGAAGGCCACTTGTGAGTTGTCCCACAATTGTGAGAGGGGAGTCTATCAAGCTCCCGCTCTCGTTTGTGTGCGCTAGGCGTGGGACCGCACTTGAACACCCCCATTTTGGTTCGTTTTGATTGTTGGCGTTTTCGGTTTCGCCAGTCAATTTTGGTTCCTTTTGGTTAATTGGTTAATTTTGGTTCGTTTTGATTGTTGGCGTTTTCGGTTTCGCCAGTCAATTTTGGTTCCTTTTGGTTAATTGGTTAATTTTGGTTCGTTTTGATTGTTGGCGTTTTCGGTTTCGCCAGTCAATTTTGGTTCCTTTTGGTTAATTGGTTAATTTTGGTTCGTTTTGGATAATTGGTTCGTTTTGGTTGTTGGTTAATTTTGGTTTGCTTTGGTCAATTGGCGTTTTCGGTTTCGCTTGTTTTCCAATGGCTCTTAGTGAGGACTCGTTGCAGTCAATTGGTGTTCGTTTGGATGTGGCTTCAGAGTCTTTTGTTTCCATCCACCGAGGCAGAGTATCGTGCTAAGGCTTCCACTACGACTGAGATTATATGGTTGCGCTCATAGATTTTTCGTTGACAAACTCTCGATGCTTCTTGCTGTACCATCGTGAGTTTGAGGGGGAGTGTTAGAATATAGTAGTTATTATATTTATAGGATTATGATTTACCTTTTGTTTATAGGATTAGGGTTTACCTTTTGTTTATAGGATTAGGGTTTACCTTTCGTTTTGGCTATATAAAGCCTCTCTCTTGTATATTTTAGATAATGCTTATAATCGCTTATTTTGTTCTAATACCACAAGTTCTCTACGTTTATCTTTTTTTTTCCTTTAACCCTTGTTGGATTATATAAATCCTAACATCAATTTGGTTCATTAAAAGAGTAGGTTTCAATTTAATTACTTAAATCACAAAATTTTAGTTAATTTAATTCAATTTGATCGGAAACTTCAATTTTTGATCGGAAAAAGACATGATGGATTTTTTTCCGGTGAATTTTGAGGATCAGGCGTCGCGTAGATATACCATGTGATGACGTGAACATTAGCTTGACCGATTTGATCCACTAAAAAAAGTTGGTTTCAATTTAGTTTCGTAAATCACAAAAATATACTCAATTTAGTTCAATTTGATTGTAAAATTCAAAATTTCAATCTGTAAAAAGTATTGTATACGAGAAGGATCGAACTTGTTCGTTTCCCTCAAATGCGATGAACTCAACCAACTATTTCACTCACTACAATTGACTATATAGTCAATATATGATATTAGTTTGATTACATTAAAATATAATTTAAAATTGATTAATTATTGTAAAAAGTTATTGAAATATTTATGTATTTAGAATTTATAACTCATAAATATAGTATTTGTTTTAGATACTTATATTATTGAAATTTGGTATCTAAAACAAATATTTTATAACTATATATTTGTTTTAGTTACTTGTATGTTATTGAATTTATAACCCATAAAATACTATTTTCAATTAAATATTTAAGGTTCTTCGTTGCGAAAATTTAGAGAAGAATGAGGGTTGAGCCCGTTTTTTTTACTCCATTATTTAATTACAATTTTATATTTTGATTTTTTGATTTTTTTTTCAATTTATGTGTTAATGAGGTCGAAATTTATTTTATTTTGGTTAAAATTTAATAGCGTAAGTCAATCAAAAGACGCCGCCTGAAAAATCGAAGATCCCCAATTTAAATGTCAGGTCGTGCGTTGATCGATCAAAATTAATTTTCCGACCAAAAAGTATTGAATTGACGCACTTTTTGAATTACATGAGACTAAATTGGAAAATGTGAATCTATTTAAGACTATATCGAAAATGGGTCATCTTTATGGAACTAAACAAAATTTTCACTCTTATCTTTTTTTTTTCAGTAAAAATTTGAATATTACGATCAAATTAGACTAAATTGACTACATTTTTGTGATTTAAGAGACTCAACTATAACTTAGACCTTTTAGTGGATCAAATGATTCAAATCGATAAAGATGATGCTCACGTGGCAGATACACGTAGCTCTTGATCAGCAAAATTCACCAGACAAAAATCCACGTGTCTTGTTCCGACGAAAATTTGAATTTTCCGATCAAACTGAACTAAATTGACTACACTTTTGTGATTTAAGATTATCTTCAACCGATAAACCAGTAAACTGAAAATAAGTTTAGTTTTAAGTTACAGTAAATTGACTTCAACCGAGAAACCAATACTCAAACATAAAAAGTATTCTCAAAATATTCTTTTAAATCACTATTTTTATTAATAACGAACATCTTTACAAATTTATAATTTAACCTCTTAACTTTTTACCTTAAAAATATATTAAATATTATTTTCAATTTAAAATTTCAAACATAAGTAAATATAAAAAATACTAAATAAAATATTAATTAAATATTGTGATATGTTTTTTTCATTATTAAAAATCTAAGTAATTAGTATAAAGTGTATGGCCGTGCCTGAGAGAGTTCCGAACATTTTTGTTTTCCAAGTCTAATGTCCTTGTATCTAGAAGAAGCACCCAAAAATGGTGCTGAATTCACTAGTTTACAATTCTTGTTTCCTAAGTTTTTGGACACTAATTGTAATAAATCGAAATGTGAGAAGAAAAACTTAATTTTCGCTGATCAATCGATTTAGTTCTCGATTGAGTGTAACTTCAATCACCGGTAGTTAGATCAATCATGATTTAAAAGAGAGAAATTTTCTTTTCGTCCCACAAATGTAGTCTTTTCCTGCTTTAGTCTCATAAACATCAACTTTCTCAATTTAGTTCCAAATAAAGCGAATTTGGTTTCAATTTAGTCATTTTTGGACGGAAAATTCAAATTTCGCCGAAATTTGCCCACGTGCGTCTCACGTGATCTCCACGCCGGCGCCCACTGCTGACATAGTGCCACGTGTCATCACGTCATTGGTCAACGAATTAAAAAAAAATACAAAAATACATGACGAATCAGTAAATATGTAATTAAAAAAATTAAAATACAGAAATACATAATGAATTGTGAGCTAGGGTTCTTCCTCTACTGATCTACTCCATCGCACGACAACAAGACGCTCGAAATCGAGAAAGAATCCAGCAATAGACCATCCATTCTTAACCGAGCATAAGTTTCCAACGATTCCTCGAAGAACCCGTGTGATGTATACCAAGAAATCAAACTGTTCCATGAAACAATATCTTTGTGCGGCATTTCGTCGAACACTTCCCGAGCACTCTGCAACTCACCACACCTCGAGTACATATCGATCAGAGAATTACCTATGTACGAATCGAATTCCAAACCCAACCACACAACTTGATCATGAACCGTTCTCTCTTTCTTCCAATCCTTCGGACTCCCACACGCATTGATCACTGAAGGAAACGTGTAGTTGTCGCGCTAAATTTGGATTTTCCGTCCAAAAATGACTAAATTGAAACCAAAATCGTCTTATTTGATACTAAATTGAGAAAATGTATGTATGTGGGACTAAATCGAGAAAATGCTACATTTGTGAGACCAAAATTTCCCTATGATTTAAAATATCACAATCAGACCAAAATTAGTTTTTAAAAGTATTTCATCAAACATTTTATACTAGCATTAACCTAAATCTCATTTCCTAAAAATAGCTAAGACCAAAATTAGTTTTTAAAAGTATTTCATCAAACATTTTATACTAGCATTAACCTAAATCTCATCTCCTAAAAATAGCTAATCAACAATAGTCATGCAAATCACCGCAAACCAAAAATACGAAGTTAAACCTAGTATAATCATCATCATAAAGCTCAAATCAATATTCAATCCACAAATCCTAGTTTAAAATAAGTAAAAACGAATAGAAATACCACACCAAAATCGACTGGAGAGATGAAGTCGGATCGTGGAATTGAAGGTACCGATGTGTATCCCAAAGAACGAGAATCACACAACACTTCGATTCATTGAAATCTAATCACAAATGAAGAAGTTATCGAAAAAATCGAAAATTGAGAAAACAGAAAATTGGAGAGAAATGAAAGACAAATCTAATCTAATATATTTATAGACCTCACACGAAGCATGGGATTAAAAAAGTGCCCTTACTACAAAATGTAGAAGTTCAACATCATAATGGCAATTCAGAAAACTATGTCTTCTCTTGTACAAGTTGTATCTTCTTCCTTCGGTCTTATCTCACAAATTGACAGTTGATATTGTAGCTTTAGAATACCTATACACCATATCAAACTTTCAGCACTATCCAACGGTTAACGAAGTCTAAACGCATTTCGCTCGAAGTTGCGCAGTGAAGTTCGCAGGAGCAATGTCGATCCGCTGGCTTTCGACTACCGAAGATCACATCTGCGATTTTAAGCCGCGGAATCGCCTATAAGTGAGAAATAAATCCATGTGTTTTCCTCCTTAATTGTCCCATTCACGAGTTTCTTATGTCCGCAGATGGCCCATTCGCGGGTTCGATTTGCAAAACCTTGGTCCATTTGCGAGTTTCTTATGTCCGCGGATGGCCCATCCGCGAGTTCGATTCGCGAATTGCTTGTAGTCTGCATCTCATCATCAATAATTCTCGTCCTGCTCCATTCGCGGGGTTCAAATGCGGAATCCGCGAGTTCGATTCGCGATTTGCTTTTAGTCCACGTCTCATCATCAATAATTCTCGGTCTGCCCCATCCGCGGGTTTCAAATGCGGAATCGCATGTAACTTTTTGAAAAAGAAATCTTTATTGCCTCCATACTTGAGCAAAATTTCATGTATTTAGCACAAAAATAAAACTATACCACAAGTGAGACCATTTACACTAGAATAAAATCCCCTAAACAATTATACTAAAAACGTATCAAAATTAAACTAAAAAACAAACCCAAAAACAAGTTTGAAAACGAGATAAATAACGTATTGAAAAAGAAATTGACTCGCAATTCAAGTACTGAAATAGAATACTCAAGTTACTGTACTGAGTTTAAGTTTTGATGTCCAGAGAACATAATATTAAGTAATTCGGTCAGAGAACAGCATATTCGATTATGCAGCGAAATAGTAACGAGTACAACAACTGAAAAACGTAAATAACAAAGATATAATCTTAGTAATTTATATTAGTCAATACGGTTAGGATTTTCGCCTAACATCGTCGCTGCAAGAGACAAAACGAACAAACAAAAAATAAAACGAAAGCAATAAAAAGACACGAAGATTTATAGTAGTTCACCCAAAGAGGCTACGTCTATTCTCGCCGCTGCAGATCTTTTCACTAGAATACTCAATAATCGACTCTAGGGATTTACAAACGCAACGCGTATCTCAGTATACTCACACTTTCGATTATTCTATCAATTTTAATGCTTTCAATGTGATAACCCTAATTTACACGAGTAAAGTATTAATAGGGGAGGGAAACTTGGATTACAAGACATCATGGGTAGCGCCTGCTACCCCCGGCGCTACCCGGGGCGCTACATCGAGCGCTCGACGATTGCTTCTCAAAGGTGCTCAGCGTTCTGGAGATGGGCAGCGACCGCTGCCCAACAGCAGCGCCTGCTGCCACGACTGGCGACCGCTGGTCCACCCCCATCGGTCACTACCCCCTCTTTTCGACCGTCTTCTTCGATCGAATTCTCCGGTCTCTTCGGCGTGAATTCGGCCTTCATTCCCAATAAATAAAACTTACCAAGTTGCTTCAAAATCAATAAAACTTCACTATAAACGTGAATTACCAAAACAATTCGTGAAAAACCAAGAAAGACTAAATAGTCACGAGACTGGATAGTTAGTTTTCGGATAAATAATCTAAAATTGAAAATTTGTGTGTTGGAAATTTCCCTATCTAAAATATGGCGTGTATGCGTTGTGTTCTTCAATCCACGTGAGTCTTGTATTTATGTTGAGTCGATTCCACGGATCTCACTTCGTATGTCAAGTGACCTGCTCTGATACCAATTGAAAAAGAAGTCGACTCGCAGTTCACGTACTGAAACAGAAAACTCAAGTTACTATACTGAGTTTAAGTTATGTTGTTCAGAGAACAACATATTAAGTACTGCTGTCAGAGAACAACAGATTCAGTTATGCAGCTGAAAAACGTAAATGATTAGCAAAGATCTTAATAAGTTGTATCAGTCAATACAACTTACGAAGCTGTTTCAAAAGCAATAAAACTTCATTATAAATGTGAAATACTAAAACAATCCGAGAAAAATAAAGAAAGACTAAACAGTCACGAGACTGAATAGTTAGTACTCGGATAAATAATTTAAAAAAAAAATTGTGATGGAAATTTTCTCTCCCTAAAATATGGCGTGTATGCGTTGTGTTCTTCAATCCACAAGAGTCTTGTATTTATAATGGACAAGTCTTCTTCTCCAAGCAATTCTTCTACTAAAGTAAGAAGACTACTTTCATCCATAACTAGAAGATTTTGTTTTTTTATCTTGTAGATATTTAAATATATAATAAATATTTCACCAAAGAAAGTTAAAATCAATTATAAAAATTAATTTGACTCTAACATGTATTGAAGAATATTCGATCCACTAATACAAATGTTAAGTTATCCAACTTCTCCAACAGTTCGAACTTTTAGATAATGTTGCTTCTAACACTCCGATCATCAAATGTCGAATCAGTGTTCTCTTATACAAAATCGTCGTCAGAGTAGTAATGACCAGTGCTTACCGTAAGATTTTGATATTCTCTTGCATAGAATGAAATATACTCCGGTAGTACAATGAAAATATTAAGTATTATACTAAGTAAGTATATAAGACTTCATATTAGGAGAAACATTGAAAAAAGAATAAATATTTTTCTAACACAATATAAACAGCAACAATATAAACGGCAACTTGAATGAAAACTAAATAAAAGTACAAACAATTAGGGGTGGGCGTGGGACGGGATGGGACGGGATTCTCCAAATCCCGTCTCATCCCGGAAATAAATGTTTGGGACGGGACGGGATTTGCATTTTAAAAATCCGTCCCGCACGTCCCAATCCCATTGGGATTCGGGTCGGGATCGGGACGTCCCAAAATATAAAATAAAAAATAAAAATAACTAATTAAATAAAAAATTAATAAAATAATAATATTACCGATTTATAAAACAATAAAAATTCAAATAAAATAAGAATCGACAATTTTTTATGACAAATATACATACATATACATACACACGCATATATATTTTGAATTAATTTTAAATTTTAATTTTAAATATAAATTATTAAATAAGTAAAATATTATTGGACTTATTTATATTCAATTTAAATAATATTTTGACTTTATTTAATATTTCAAAATAGAAATATTAATATTTTTGAAAACAAATTATATAACAAAAATTAAATTATTTTGAAATATTATGACATTTTAAAAATATACTTATTTAAAAATAAATTTAATTGAGAGTATGATTAATATTTTAATGTTTTATTAATTTGTTTCAAAAAATGAAAATTATATTGTTATTAAATAATTTATCGGGACGGGACGGGATACAACGGGATCGTCCCGATCCCGTCCTGTCCCGTTATGAAAATTTTAAAACGGAATGGGATGAGACGAGATTGCCATTTTAAAAAATGATCCCGTCCCATTCCGCTAATTTTCGGGATGAGATCGGGACGGGATCGGGATTTCGGGACGAAGTGCCAACCCCTACAAACAATGATTAATGAAGAATGGACATTTGTCAAGGTTGTTAATTTAGTTGGTTAAATACTTGAATTGAAAACCGTAAAATTCAAGGTTCGAACCCAAGACATTGCAATTGATATAGACAAATGAAAAATAATGGATATTCAAGGAAAATGAATACATACGCGGACTAATATAGTATTGACATTTATGGCATATGTGAACCAATTATTTTCATACCTTATACTTCTTTATCTTAACATAATTCATACTATCTTCTTTCCATGACAATGATCATATTTGGTCGAAAATAAAAATTAAAAAAAAAAATTATTAATTTTTGTAACTAAAAATTTATTTGTATAAATATATTTTTAAATTAATAAAGTAAATACTGTAAAATAATTAATGTTTTAAGAAAATAAATGAAAAAATATTACCTATGTTTAATTATTTATGTTCACTTTCTTTCTTTTTACGTCTCAACCAATTATGCAAATCTGTAAAAAGGAAATGATTATTTTATTTTTCAACTTTAAAATTTGTGTCCCTACTTTTTTCACTTATTTAAAAAAATAAATTACAATTACTTTAATTTTTAAATTAAAAATATTTTTTTACCCTTTACTTTTTCGTTAAAAGTAAAAAAATAACATTTTTCTTAAAATAACGTGCGATCAACCAGTACTTTTTCGTTAAAAGTAAAAAAATAACATTTTTCTTAAAATAACGTGCGATCAACCAGTTCATATATAGTTGGGAGTTGGGACGGAAATAGTAATATGTAGTATATATGCCTTTTAAAATGAAAATATAGAAATAATTATTTTTTAAATGAATTATGACTATTAATTTGAGAGAATTTGAAAAGCAAAATATGATAATTGATGTAAAGACAAATGGTGTAATTTTTTTTTTTTTTTTTTTGAGATATTTCATAATAATTGACTCACCTTACAAAAAATGAAATAAATATTTTAATATTTTAATTTAAAATAAGATTTTATTTTTATTTTACTTATTTATATTTTAAATTTACCTATAATTTTTTTTTTAGTTTAAAAAAATATTTTTATTCTTTATTTTATACTTAAGAAAAAGGTTTTAAGTAGCAGGTTAATATTTATGATGACACACATGATAAGACTCATTAGGAAAGACAGCCATGAATTGAAAGGTGCAAAAAAAGGACTGGTGGGCCCACCACGTGACAGTGACATTTATTTATTTTTGGAAATCCCATGAAAAAAGACCAATGCGTTTTCGACTTCTCATTGGCTGCTCGTTGTACCTCGGATGTTGACATCTTTCTAACCCTCGTACGGACTTCTACTACGCATAGCAAATCAAACACATTTAGGTCTATTAGTATTAATGCATGCAATTTCTTATACACTCTTCCATCACATGCTTTTCTTTTCTTTTTTCCAAATGTTTAACAATACTTTAAACACCCTAAAAAAATATTTTAATTTTTTTTATTTTAAAATACAATTGTAATTTATTTTATTCACTTACTTTTTAAACTTTAATTTACTCTCAATTATTTTACTTTTTACTTTTAAATATACTTTTTACATTTTATATCAAAAAGTCAAATATTAACATTTTTTAAAACTCTTACTAAAAAAAGTATGAAATTTATTTTGGAACGTAGGAATTAATATATATACAAGTTTATAATGATGTTGAACTAATGTCAAATTATTAATTATCTATTTCTAATTGTGAATGATTGATTTGGCAACAACGGTGATCGTTTTTATGATCAATGTTCGATAAATTTCATTCCGTATATATGTTTGGTGTATTGAATCTGCGTGTTTTCTCATCTCTTTAATCCCCTCACTTCATGCGATGGGGTTATTGTTGGAGTTTGACTTGCTCTTTCTATCACATTTAGGTATTCACTTTGTGGGTACCAAAATTAGCCAAGAATGAGAAAGACCAATATTTGTGCATACATACATAGGAATAGAGGACGATAGTGAAGAAAGTGATACTCATCATGAACAAAGAATATAACTATTGTACCATTAAGAGTCATTGTCCATTCAAAACTACTACTATATAATAAAGTTAGTATCCTTCAAATAAAATTCTCCGATTTTCTATTTTTTTTCTAAACAAAAATTTGATAAATAATAATTGTTAAAACATTTATATATAATATATTATATAACTATATTAGTATATTTTACGAAGTTGTTGAAACAAGTATCCTTCAAATAAATTTACGAATTTGTTGAATCATTTGAATAGTAGGATGCATGTATACAACAGGTTCTCTTACATTTTTTACTAAACAACTTATAAGTTTTTAAAAAACGTAGCAAATTAAAAATCAATTTGCAGGAAAAATAAAAAACAATACAATTAAAAACTATAAATATTTTTAATCTTCAAACTTATCATACGAAGAGCTTATAAATTTCAACCAAACATCCCAATTAAACTCTAAAGTACTCTTAATTAATTAAATAGAGCTGGCCTACACTATTTTAATTATAAAAAGTGATAGTATTATTTTTCTCCATTTTATTCTCTCTCCCTCACTCAAACACACACACAAATACACACATTGATGGGATTTGTTTCTTCCCTTTTTTAGACCAATTTGAGCTCCCACTTCCAACAAAAAAGTCTCTCTGGGTTTTTGCCAAATTTGTAAGCACACATCCCTCTTTTAACCACACTCCACATACTTGGAAACTTTCTTTTTTTTCACCCTGCACTGCACACACTCTTATTTATGTATACATACTTTCTTGTAATTGGTCTTATTGATTCTTCATCACATTAATTAATTTGAAATTAGCTGATTTTCATTTTTCTTGAAATTAATTTCAGATTTTTTCCAAAAAAAAAAAAAAAATGGTGAGAGGAAAAACTCAGATGCGTCGTATCGAAAACGCGACGAGCAGACAAGTGACCTTCTCCAAGAGGAGAAATGGGCTTCTCAAAAAGGCCTTCGAGCTATCGGTTCTCTGTGATGCTGAGGTTGCGCTCATAATCTTTTCACCCAGAGGGAAGCTCTATGAATTTGCAAGCTCAAGGTAATACATATCAATTTATGTATTTTCTTACATTTTCAATTATTTATTTTCTTGAATCTTGATTGATCCCACAAAACCTTCTCAAAACCCTTAAATAATAATTACTATAATTTGCAAAAAAAAAAAAAAAATGGGTTCATTAATTTCATGTAGTAAGACTAAAAATTTTGTATTTGAAAAGCTGAGTATTGTACTGCAAGAAAAGTACATTTGATAATACACCTCTTACTTGAAATATACTAATTATTAAGCGTAGTACAGTATCTATTCATTACTAAAAATGAAGAACTGCTTAATTATATATACATGCTGTAAAAAAATCTTAGTGATAAAGACATGACATTTCAAAACTATCTTTGAAATTTTAACCTAATTTCAAAATAACTCTTTAGATTTTTGTAAAAATTACAAACACCTTCCTAATTAGCTATATATACACAATATCTATTCTCTAAGTAAATAGGAAGAAAGAAAACACATCAATTTATATAACTTTAATTAAAAATACATCTCTATTTGACCGACTTAAATCAAGGATGTACTGCTATTTCAACTCAATCATATCAAGGATGTACTTATTTGGTGCTTTCTTACTATTTTGATTATAACACAAATATTAATTTCTAACTCAGTCATATAAGGACGTACTTATATATCTTACTAGCTATCTTGTTTGTAACACAAATATTAATTTCAACTCAATCATAATATCATAATAGCATTGAGATCAGACATGCTTTTTCTAATAATATGATAAATATGTAACTATTTTTTTCTAAAATATTGATGATAAAATATTTTAAATGGAACTATGTTTTTTTTTAGTTTCTACGATTACAAATTAAATAGCATAGATCGATCTAATAGAATATTTTCATGAAATTAACACATGTACTTTGAGATGAATTTCTGTTTCAATTTCATGAAATTAACACATGTACTTTGAGATGAATTTCTGTTTCAATTTCTACAAATATTAAACTGTAATCATCATTTATTACATAAATTTAAAAAAATGTGTACAACACATGTTTGTATTAAATTAGTGGACTAAATTAAAGTAAACACTGGATAACATATGATCCATAGTAGTAGTTGGTGATGCATTATTATTGTCTTAGTTGAAGAGTCATACCCTTGATATGTTCCCTTTGTTTCATACTTAGAAGAGATTCTTTTCTTTAAACCTTTGTACGGTCTGAATAATGTACTTCGATATTTGTACATTAATGTTGTGCTGATACCAACACCAATACCAATAGGCCTATTGGCTTGTCTATTAACGGTACTATACGCAACAAAAAAATAATTTATATTCTTAAAACAAGATTCTCTGTGTTAAGCTAAAAAATAAATGTTCCTTTATTTAATTTATCCGACCTTGCGTTTTGTGTGTTTATTTATATATGCATTTCATTGATTTCAAATATTTTTAGTTTTGATCATTTCCAAATGGCAAGTGTTTGATACAAATCATAAGAAAAACAATCAAATTTTATTATGAAGAATTAAAAATATAATTACAATCACTAAGAAATTATATTAGAACACATATAAACCATTGAAAAGCATATACTTAAAATTCTTAGTTTCGTTATGATTAAAAAAAATTATATTGAAGTTGAGCCAATAACATTTTAAAAGATCTTAAGGTGATAATGTAATTCAACTTATTTGTTAGCTAAAGGTTCTTGCAATCGATGATGTGAGATATTTAATATGCTCCTCACGAGTAGGCTGCTCAGCTTTGTCAGCCTACTCGTAGATTAATGTGTCATCTTTGGCAAGCCGAAAATATCATGGGTCGGTGCACCTATCATTGTATTGAGCATGCTCTGATATCACATTGAAGTTGGACCAATAACAAGTTAAAAACTCTGAACATTTTTCAATCGATCGAGAAAAGATAATTCAACTTATATGCATGTGAGCTATAAGGAATATTTTTCAATCGATCTGAAATATCTAATTGTAAACACTTATAATTATAAAACAAAAATCTTGCTGTGATTATAAAATTTTCAAATTATAATAAATAAGATTTTAAGCAAATTTATCAAGTTTATAGTTAACCTTTTCTAATTCATATGTTTTTAATATCGATAGTATCATACATAAGGTGATTTTTTGAACTGTGTATAGTATGTGTAGTATCTTTTGTGTATAGGTGTGTGTATCCATTAGAGGAAGATGGAAGAAATGAAAAATCGAATAAATCGAGGCTCGTGTTCAACACGATTTCCTTAAAACAAATTCGTCTTCTACGGGTACGATTGTTTCTCAGGATACAACGATTACTAAGCAAAACATTTGCTTAGGGCGAACTAAGATGTTGTCTAAGAAATATCACTGGAGGGTCAAAGAAAAGGGATAAACAAAAGAAAAACAAGAGCGATTGCTCGGAAGATGTCTGTATATTCTCTTGTTCATCTTCGATTATTCTCGACGTATTTTCTCGTGTGTTTTTGCAGCCCACTCGACTGCTCTTATATAGAGATAGTTGGAGTCAAAGGTTCATTGAACTTGGACCGTTTGACCACAAAACGTAACGTCCATTTTCAATTCACCTAATAAGTATGAATTAATACAATTAATTCAATTTAAAATTCAAATTGTAACTTATTACAATAATAATAATAATACAATATTATTATTATATTATTTTTTATCAAATAAAATAACAAAATGTGTATAATAGGGTACTCCCCTATATTTTCTACTACAATTTGTATTTTTTTTTTTCACTTAGTACATAATTCTCTTTGAAATTCTTTTCCAATTAGTTACAATTTTGAAAATTAATTTCTCATTCTTACTACTTGAAATTGAGTGTATGAGATATCAAATCGAAGCTCTCTACGAGACGCTCATTTTCCAACAGTATGCATATTCTTTACGTAATAGAGAGTGATTTTTTGAACTTAAAAATGTTTAATGCCAATGTAATAGATTGATGAGAGTATTTATAGAGTTTTAAGAAGTATGGAGTGTCATTTTATAGCTAAAATTAATTGTAATTAATTAATATTGTAGAATATACGACTATATGGAGTATTTCTTACTTAACCTCATAAAATGGAGACACTATTAACTAATTAAACACTTTTATGAATTTTATAAACAAAAAACTTTGGAAATTTTATATTTTCCATAAACTTTTACAAGTTATGCTTGACCCATATATATATCCATTGGTGCCATTTATCATTAACTTTCAATACTCTTTTTAATGCATTTTATCGATAATTTGAAGTATTTTTCGATAAAATTGAATTTTATCTATTCGTAATAAAGATATACTATAAATCTATAATTGTTCTTCTGTTGAGACTTAAGACTTGAGACAATACTTCATCTCAATATGTCTTTTTGTGAACATCTCTCTTCAATAAATGATATTCTTTCAACATTATTTTCAACAATATAACTTGATGTGATTCACCAACTGCTGCGACATACTTAATTTCTGTTGATGATAGTGCAACCCAATTTAGCTTTTTTGATACACATGAGATCGAAAAGTCTAGAATCAAGCTTAAAAGCATATCCTAATGTGTTTCTCATGTCATCATGAGATTCAACTCAATCTCATTAGTATATCTAATGATTTTTTGTTTGTCTCAACTTGATTTGTACCAAATGTCGTAGTTAAATGTTCATTTCAAGCTCTGAAGTCTTTCTCTTTGCAAACTTGTACTGGCATATATTGTGTTTAATCTTGATGTCGTTAAATAGAGTTGACTCTCGATTAATCACCAATACCGTAGCATTTGTCTATATCAACACATCAAAGTTAAATGGAGATGATTCTATTTACTTTTTATTGATTAAGAATCTAGTTGTAACTGAATTCTTCATTTATTTATAACCGTAATATTTTCTCCTTCTACAGTGTATTAACTTGATCTATCAAGAAATTAACGATTTCCGATAGTTATAATTTACATTTCTATCTAATAATGATTTGTTTTGACGTACCTACGTACTAATCATCAGCATGCACGAGACGATTGCACGCTACCAGAAGCATGCAAAAGAAAATCAAGCTAACAACCCGCCGGCTGTTGAACATAATACGCAGGTGAGTAATTTCATGTAGTATGTTAAAAGTATATATATAAAACTGTTTTATTTATTTATTTATTATAATTACAATATATATAATGGTTTTCACTTTTCACAAATTAATTTGCAGCACTTGCAGCATGAAGCAGCAAGCATGATGAAAAAGATAGAGCAACTCGAAACATCCAAACGGTTGGAAATCGATTATATATATATATATATATATATATATATATATATATATATATATATATATATATATATATATATGACTACATATATATTGTAGAGTACCTTCCGTGTGACTTTGATTTGATAACTCCAGGAAGTTACTTGGGGAGAGTTTGGGAACATGCAGCATTGAAGAGCTGCAGCAGTTGGAGCGGCAGTTGGAGCGCAGTGTTACTATCATACGTGCGAAAAAGGTATAATAATATGTACTCCATGTATTTTTTCAACTTATAAATTTGAGCCGGAAAACCTTTTAAATTCTATAGCTTTATTTTCGACATAAATGTAATGGGCTTTGATTTTATGAACTTCTTGTCTTGTACCGTATTCAGATGCAAGTGTACAAGCAGCAGATCGATCATTTGAAAGAAAAGGTAAATTTAATGGATCAAAAAAAATATTATATATATAAATATACTTCCATTACTTAATTTGTTTGAGCTGCATGGAAAAGAATGAGTTGCATGATGTTTGTTTTGTATTGAAACCCCAGGGAAAAGCCCTAGCTGCTGAGAATGCATTGTTGAGTGAGAAGGTAAGCAATTGCATGTTTCTCCGCATTTTAGTTAGTTCTTTCTCCGATAATTCGTACATTATTTCTGTTTTAGATCATAAATTTATTTTCTTGATGTGTTAGTTTGGATTGGAAACACGAGGAATTATTAGAGGATCCAACAACGAAAAGGCAGCGGTTGGAACTTCTGCCGAGATTAGCGAAGTTTCGGACGTAGAAACCGAACTGTTCATTGGACCGCCCGAGGCAAGGAACAAGCGTCCGTCCCTGCAGAAATGAGACAAAAATTGCAAAGTTATGTACAATTCAATATTCATCAATCACTCGCCCTTTAATTTGTAAGTTATATAATATGTATTTTGCGGTTATTACAATGTCGACGATTCGTAGGTCTAATGAGCTTGGCAATAGTATTGCAGATGTAAAACCACATTAATTATATTGTGTTTGGCATCAAGTGTGTGTTTGGTCTTTGATTTGAAGTGTGTACATGTGTGTGTTGAATGTCACATGAATGCTCAGGGTGAATATCTAATTAATATTTAATTTACTTCTATTGTTTTTTGGAAAATTTAATTTGTAGGTAAAATTTTCTTGAAGACTAATTTTTATGGATGCTGTGTTTGTGATGCAGCACATTAGATGTAGGTTTTTTACATTGTACTACTAGGTTGATTGATCATTTATTGAGTTACACACATATGTATATTTTTTTGTTTAAACTAAATTCTGAAGTTTAAAGTTTGAAGTTTGCAATCTAAAATAATTAATATGTTTGATATTTTGGTTTGGTTTAATTGTTTATGTTGTTCTTTGATAAAAGAATTAAAATTTACAATTTTATCCTCATATCATTATTAAAAAGAACTTGGTATATTTTTAATGTTTGGACTTCTGAATTACCATAATTTTTACATATCCCACATGCTGTTAAGTTATCACTAGTAAAAATATTGCATTAGAAATCGGTGATTCATCGATTTCTATGAGGTATCCGCACTGATGTTGATGAAGCCGATATCTATATATAGTCTGCAGCTATAGACATCGGTGATATATCCAATTTGATGGTTTTAGTGACTTTCCATGTAAACCCAAAAACTCTTTAAATAATGAACTTTTTTTTTTAATTACCGCCGTATCTCTTCTCTTGTATTCAAGGTTCTAAAAGGCGGTAGGCGCTAGTCGAGCGGTCATTAGGAGCCTAGCGCCTAAAAAGATTAATCGGGACTAGAAGGGAATTACTTATTTTACTTTTTTATATTTAATTAATTTATATTATATTTTAAAATTATTTTTATGCATAATAATGCAATATTTTGAACATAATAATTAATAAATAATCTAAACATAATATTAATCAAAGTGTTACCATAGTAAAATAATTAAAATACCTTGTATTTATAAATTTTTATAATATTTTAATTATATTTATAATATTCTTTCAAATTTAGTATCATATTCAAAATTTATCAAAATATCATCTATTTTATTTGATTTATCAAGTTTAAAGATCGAGTTCGATTGCACGGCTAGGCCTGTTCGAGCACCCGTTTAAGTAAGTAAGAACGAAACTAAGCAAATTTAAGCGGTAAAAAACAGGTTTAGGCAGGTCTAGGCAGCGCTTAGGCGGCTTGGAAGCCTAGAGCCTAGACGAACTAAAATTTAGGCGGTCGAGCACTGACTAGGGTCTAGCCGTAGCTAACCGGAGCTAGGCAGGAATTTTTAGAACATTGCTTGTATCACAAATTTTAATAACAACCAAAAATTATTGTTTCTTATTGCCACTTTATAATTTATATCACTACTCTCTAAAATTACTAAAGTGGCAAGATTTCATGAGATATAGTTTAATTATGAAGTTTCTAAGAAAACAACATGATTTTCAATACTATTTTTTAAAAATTTACGATATAGTCTCCGTTCTAAAAGTATATGCACCGAGATAAAGACGCACATTATTAAGAAAAAATGGTCTTCCCTCTATTTCAGAGTTATAAGAAAATGTGGTCAAAGTCGGTCAACGTTTGACTTTTTCTTGTCTGTCCAATACATATTATGTATTGATAAATAGTATAAAAAATTATAAAAAAATAACTAAAATAAAATTTAACTTTTAAATTTTATTTTAGTTATTTTTTCATAATTTTTGTATACTATCATATATATTGGGCGGACAAAAAAAGTGAACGTTGACCACCTATGATTATATTTTTGACTTTGAGACAAAATGAGTTCTTTTTGATTTTTTGACAAAAAATTAAAATATAAAAATATAATTTTTGTCTTTAATAATAAAAAAATAAAAAAATTATTTATTTTTTAATGGTCATATTCAACAAAAATTATGCATATTTCTTTTTAACATAATACAACTATATTATACTCTCTTTTCATGAGCAATAAACTTTTTATATTTATTTTACAAAAAAATGAGATCATGAAAAAAAGGAATATTTTTTTAAAATTAAATTACATACTGTATTACGGTATATATTTATTTTTTATTTCAAATATATAATTAACCGCGGATTAAAAAACATAAAAATCCTACAGGATGAATTGCTCGAGTCCATGGGAGTGGGACAAATCCTATTTGAAATGGATTGTGCGAGTTATTTTTTATTTCAAATATATAATCAACTGCGGATTAAAAAACATAAAAATCCTACAGGATGAATTGCTCGAGTCCATGGGAGTGGGACAAATCCTATTTGAAATGGATTGTGCGAGTTTGTCGTATGCTATACAATCCGCTACAGATAGAGAGAGAAAAAATGTTGTGACCTTAAAAAATGATTTTGAATCAAGGAATAAATACACATGATGCCATATGTAAATAAGTTTGAGAAAGAATATATACAAAGACCACCACACTCAACAACAACAGCAGGTAATTAATTCTACAAAAACCACAAACTGTACTGTACTCTCTAGTTAGGCACATAGGGCTCGAACAATGTTGCACACGGATTAGAGTGGCAGTGTATGATTTCAGCTGCTCGTTCAAACTCCTCACGAAGGACCCTAATGCTAAACTTGTCCACGACTCTCCCAAGATCATGAGACACCTCAAACGGGTCCTCAATGCATATCAAGTGTCGGTCGTTGCCTACCCTTCTAGTCCAGTCTTTCACAGTCTTGCTGTAATTCACAACAATGATAAGATTATCCATAAGGTTTATAGATTAATTACCATAAAATTAGGGTTTGATTATATATTACAGAACACGCAAAAAGTATTTCAAATAGTTTCTGTAATCGAAATAGAACCGAGTGTTTTTTACCTCAGGGTGCTTCCCATGCGAACTGAAATAACATCATTGGCATAATCATGACAGTAAGCCCAGTAGTGGAAAAAGCCCCAGACCAACTGAGCGATACTTTCTCCATTTTGGGACCCATAGTTTTGGAGCTTTTCAACTTTATCAAAAAAGGCGCATTCAACGTTGTCTACAGTAGCAAAGTAAGTACTATCCATTCCCTAACATAGATAACAAAGAACAGATGAGTGTATATTGTACTGTTGATTTTTATTTTTAGTGACTACATATATAGGAGTATTAGTCTAGACTATTTGTCAAAGCCACAATTTGTCAGTTTTGCAAGATCACCTGTACTTAACAGTTTAACCTTAGCGAGTTCGGAGCCCATTAATTTACCTGCAAGCACGGAAGAATGGGAGGCCTACGCTTTTGTAAGAAATGAATGCACATTATTACGTACCTGAAACAATATTCAACGACTTAAATTAGCAAAAACATAAAAGAAGTAAGAGTTTTACGCAAGAATAGTAGAATACATACGCATAACTAGAGAGTGTCCCTCGGTATGTCTCATTGACTCCTCGTGATTTAGCCCAGTGCTTTACAATGAATGCCAACTGCCGGAGCCTTACGTCTATGCGTGCATAATCATGTAGCAGCTTTGTATTTACAACAGCCAACATATTGTTTACACAAATATCACAGGAAATACCGGTAACTGGGTCCATCAGCTTTACCACAGGGACTCTGGCATGTGTTAGTGCCTGAAAAATACATAAACAAATAAAAAAAAATCCCACGTAGCAAAGAAATGTCCGAAAGAGTGCAATTTACAAAACATGAAAACAAGCATACAAAAATGGAGGTAAATCCCTAAATTTTTGTCAATAATGCCCCTTAGTCCATGCCAGTTTACACTTTACATTCCATTATCATCTTATTATTTATTCCTCATGTAATTTTTCAATGATATTTTTACATTTATCATTGAGTTGGACAAAATGAAAATAAATAAATAAACAAGGATAAGTTGTTCAATTTTTGTCCTACAAAAGCAAAAACTTTTACAATAAAT
This sequence comes from Euphrasia confusa, assembly GCA_954870475.1. NCBI lineage: Eukaryota > Viridiplantae > Streptophyta > Magnoliopsida > Lamiales > Orobanchaceae > Euphrasia > Euphrasia confusa. The sequence goes on from OX940954.1 coordinate 14,143,712, forward strand.
AATGGGACGAAAAGGAATTATTTACCTGCACATTTTGGAGATTATCCGACTGCAATATCTCTGCCAGCTTTAGCAGGACCTCAGACTTATCACTATTCTCAAGATCCATGGCAAGACAAACATCAATGTCACTCTTTGAAAATCCGAATGAGTTGGCACATGACCCGTAGAGGTATAGTCGAGCCTTGGGCCACTCTCTGCCAACAAGCTTCTCTAGTACTGTTAACAGCTGTTTCTGTTTGATTTTCTCTTCATCGGCGGGGATTAAAGACTCAAACACTGATAAAAATGAGTCATTATGCCTGTTTATGTCCCTTCGGCATGCTATCCGGCTTTTGAGGATTCTCATCCTTTGAGCCATTATCCACTGTCCCCTCCTGTCGGATCTATATTCCTGATCATCAAGAGCAAATGTCAGATATCAAGAAAATGAAGTTCATACCATTGAGCCTAATATAAAAAAATGTTATCATAAATATTCAAAGATTGGGAAAAAAACTAGCATCCAAAACTTAAGGGTTCAAACAGGTGTGAAAAGAATATTAAAGCAGACTCTAAGAGATTTCTTAATTCTTATTTTGAAAAAAATATCATGCAATGTAATAAACACATCAAATTCATCCTGCATTCTAAACATTTTGGCAGAAACAAGCCAGTTGCACTCTAAAATATAGGATTCGCAAATATTGATGTGTTGCTGTTAAAAATAAGAAAATCGTGAGGTGAATATATCTCTTAGTTTCATCACATAGAAACCAGTTGAACTAAATATCACAAAAAGGTTTCTAGGTCTAAATGGATAAAGAAGCATATTTATTCACATAAGCAGGCCTGACAACTAGTCTATAAAAATTAAGATTAAATTACATTATCAATCATACGAACAGAGAACCACATTCCAGTCAATATAAGACCAATCGCAATTTTAGGGGAAAAGTCTCCACTTGACGATATTCACATAGCCAAATCATAAAGTACATACTTTTCCATATGCCAAAAATTAATCATGAAACTCTTAGCATATTGGTGTACAGTATTGCATCACGTTCACTGGACTGTATTTTGCAGAGAGGTTAGAGATGGTTAACTGTTCTTCAACACTCCAATTTCAACTCAAAAAATTAAATAGATTGATTAATTAATTTAACTAATTGATTAAATATTATCATGACACTTTTATTTTGACGTTATATACTACTTAACTTTGAGACAATTCAATCGGCTCGGCCTAAATAAGAACACACATACACACACACTATATATATATATATATATATATATATATATATATATATATATATATATATATATATATATATATATATATATATATATAACTATTTAATTGTCCAAGTTTTCTTATCGTTTCCTACACAGGGAACTTTGACAACAAATCAAATGATGATCCAACAAAACACATTGTCATCGAGATGGGAAGGGTGATATCAGCATGTGTTGAGGAATGAGAGAAATAAATAAAGTTGACATAAGGTATTATGGTTGCATTTATTTCCATGACATTTCCATAGATTAGAGATAAGGATGATTAATTTCCAATAGTAATTCAGTAAAAATAATGACTCCACAAGCTTCATGTCCAAATCTGTAGTTCTACAAGATTATCATTTGTCATTTTACAGTTGCTACTACGACTTCCTTAAGAGATTATAATCTTGAGCCCGAAAGACTGGGAACAAATGATGTTTACTAATTAAGCATATTCTGACGAAGCATATAATTACTAGGAGTCAGATTGCCAAGTTAAATGCCTCTACCAATTATAACTATTCAAATTTATGACGCCACTACATCTGCATTGTAATTATTTGTTTTGTTTCTAGTTCCTTCGGTTCTTACAAGGCAACAGATTGAGATACATTAGGAGATATTACCTTGTCTCGGTGTTGCTTCTTTTTATCCGACTCATCTTCAAATGCAAGATGACTCTTCTGAACAGATGCATTATCAAGTAGCAAAGAACTCACAAGGTGGTCCAAACCGTCCATCTCACTTTTCCCATGATCCTGGGAGATCTTATCTTGGGCACAATACCTCATAGACTCCTGACCATCAGAAAAGGTCGAGAAAGACTGAGAGCTGCTTCCAGCAGGCGGGCCAGGGGATTCAAGCTGATTGCTTAATCTGTCATTCTTATACATATCACGAAAACTACAATTAGCCTTTCCCGCATTATGCTCAGAAGCCTTCTTCCCGTAACCATGATGCTCCCTGTTCCTCGCAATACTTGAAAACCCCGGAGGTGGAGCAACTGCCCTTCGACTGCCGTGATCTCCTTGTTTGTTACCAATTACACTCTTTTCTTGATCGTAACCTCTGACTGCACTATAATTTCCTCGTGCATCCCCATTGCCCTGAGTAGAATTCATCGGAAAATTAATCGGTCTTCTATCCATTCCCGATCTATCCTCCAGATAGGAGTTTCCGGGTTTGTTATGTGGAAATAAGGTTTGAAGCAAAACATCCCCAGCAGCATCACGTCGCTGGACATCGCTATTCGAAGACCCGAAGATGAGATTTTGACTCTGCTGCGGGATGGGATTTTCCCCATAGGACCCGAATTTCCTCGTTTCATCTATCATCGAGGTGCGATTGGACTGGCTGAAACTGAACCCTCCAATTGGCGAGGGGGCATCAGGGTTTAGATTCGCATTAGGGTTTTGCGGGAAGTAATTGTGCGGGGCGAAGGGCGGGAAAGTGGAGTGATTCCATGCGCCGGTGGGGAAATCGCGGCCATTGGGGGTCGACGAAGCCGCTTGAGGGTGCTGGAAGTTGGGAATTGAGGGGCCGATCGATGCCGGGTTCTGTGAGAGCGTCTGAGATGGCTGCTGGTGTGTCGGCGGAGTTTGAGAATGGGAATTAGGCGGTTTGCGGAGGAGTTGGAGGAGGAACTCTCCGCCGTCCCGCGGCGGCGCGTCGCCTCCTCTGCCATTCATGATGGGTTGGAAAAATTAATTTTATTTGGCAATTATTGATTTGATTTGAGGAACTAAAAAAATTAAAAAGTCGTCTTCCAGTTTTATCCCCACTATTCAACGGTTAGAGATCTAAAAATAATAAAAGAATGTATATTTGTTTGGAAAAATGTACTACAACTTAACTACATTTTATATTTAGGAATGTGTATTCAATGATATTTGGTGGAATTTTTGTTAGGAAGGTGTATTCGAATAAGATTGTTTTGGATTTTAAAAAGTAATTAATTTTAAAAATCTATAAACTGTATAGAGAGTTTGATCGATTTTATTATTGATTTATATGGATTCTCATAAATTTTAGAGAATTGTCTTTTTATTAATTGATTATAGATTTCGACTATTATCTATTAAAAAAATATTATTATTCTAATTTTTATAATTTTTATTTTTATCACAAAATAATTTATTATTAATATAGTGTATAAATAATTATTTTTAAGGGAAAAATGGCAATAAGGCTATTTTTCAATATTTTTTCGACAATAAGGCTTTCGAGAAATTACAAGTATCAATTAGGCCCCCTAAAATAAAGACCTTTTTAGCCTTTTCCCCTCTTTCTTTCTCCCGTTCGATCCGCCTCAACGTCACCTGCAATTCCATTCTACCTCACCAACTCGGACCTCATCGTCGTCGTCGACTACGACGACCATTGTTTCCAGCAGGAAATCGGAGGCTCGACATTCCGTCCTCATCTCTCCCGGCGGATTTCAGCACGCCGCTGCCGCGGGGGCCCGACGATGACGACTTCCCGTCTTGGAACGAAGATCTGATGTTCGTGGCCGCAGAGCCGTTCACCTCCCTCATCGAGAACCGGTCGCCCAAGGAGCAAGCCGTCGTCGGCGACGTCGCTCGAGTGCCCCTCGCTTCGATCGAGCGTGCCCTATCGAGCGATTCCAGGTCGACGGAGTAGAATCTGAGGCCTCCGAGAAGGAGATGGCGATTGGAATTAGTGATGGAGGAGTGGCGGAGGTGGGATTTGATGAAATCCTCGCTGTCGATCAGGAAGCACCACGATTTAGTTTCTCGTCTACGGGTGCCGAGATCTAGGGGAGGCGTTGTGGCGGGTCCGGGAGGGGGCGACGCTGATACGCACGCCTTGAATGTTTGGTTCATCGATGATAAATTGCACCTGGTAATGATTTGAGTACTATAATTTCTTTCTTCCGTCGTGTTTTTAATGTGTTTGATTAAATGTCTGTATGAAAACAGAGCTATTAGTGCAGAAACCTTTGTCAAGGAACGAGCAAAAGCAGCACCCTGTCTCACGAGCAAAACACACATATTCAGTGTCTATATATTGAATATGTGTTGGCCCGACGAAGCACGAGATACCCGACGAGGAGGAGAAGCCGAGAGTCGTTTGCACGCGCTGTGGGAAAATCACTTACGAGAATCTAAAAATAGTGAGTGTGTTTTTGAATTTCATGCTCGCTTTCAGGGACACATTTGAGCATCTTTTAGGCTACACCATTTCTGTAAGTGCTTATACTGCTAGATGCGTATACTGATATACTATATAGTTTGCCACAAAGCTCATTCTAAATATATGAGTAAATTTGGAGGATTATGGGTAATTATGTTGTGAATTCCTAAAAAAGTGTTTATATTGTGAGTAAGTTGTGCTAAGTTGGTCTTTCTAATCAGATATCGAAGAAGCTTCGAGCTCTTGAAAACCGAGGAAAATCCAGTCGATGGGGGAGCTTATTACTAGACGCAGTCGATGATTGATATGGTGCCCTGATAATCTACTCGATACAAGGAAGCTTGGCTTCTTGGTAATGTCTGTTTGCGCCTGTTTGCGCGCTTGCTGTAACCTCTGTACCCGACCTGGTCGAGGGTGAACGTCGTCTCGTTCAGAACACGAGAGATGTTGAAAGGCTGCCCGTTGTGATCGTACGTGTGCCTCGTAAACATTTGAAACTTCTTGGCATCGAACATGTATTTCGTTTGATGTGGATATTGGTATGGTCGATCGATTTTATGATTTTGATTTTGTCAAATATGGTACAAAGCCAGTGAGCTATCCAAAAGACTGTAAGTAATAGTTTGATTCATTGGTAATTAGTTTATATATGCTGCATTTGGATTTTTGTTTTGAGGATTCTAAATATAGCTACTTTTAGTTTTTCCCATTTCACTATGTTATGGAATACATAATACAAGGGCTCTACAAGTCGTCAGGGAACTTCTGTACACAATGAGAAGCAGAAGGTTTTTGGAAAAGAAGCAAAGGCACCAAGAAAGTCGCTACAATCCGAAAATGCATCCAGTGGTTCCTGTTCACAACTGAAGGATCTTCTGTACTTGTTCTTGTATTTATAAAAAAGTGGTTATGCTCGTGAGCAACATTGTATATGTAAAAATGTAATTATGCTCGTGAGCAACATTGTAATTGAAATTGTCATTGATACATTGTATTTTTTTGGAATAATATTTATTTTATTTTTAGTGTGTTTTTATGACATTCAGTGTTTTGTTCATTCAACATTAAACAAGTTAATGAGAGTCAACACACTGAATAGGACTTAAACGCACTGAATATGACTTAAACACACTGAATAGGACTGAAATACACTGAACAAGACTGAAATACACTGAACAAGAATGAAAAACACTGAATGTCACATGAATACACTGTTTGATTAAAAAATACACTGTGTGCGACTGAAACACACTGAATAGGAATGAAAAACACCGAATGTCACATGAATACACTGTTTGATTAAAAAATACACTGAACATGACTGAAACACACTGAATGGGAATGAAAAACACTGAATAAGAATGAATGTCACATGAATACACTGTTTGATTAAAAAATACACTGAACAAGACTGAAACACACTGAATAAGAATGAAAAACACTGAATGTGACATGATACACTGTTTGATTAAAAAATACACTGAGTGCGACTAAAAGACACTGAATAGGAATGAAAAACACTGAATAGGACTGAATGTCACATGAATACACTGTTTGATAAAAAATACACTGAACATGACTGAAAGACACTGAATAGGAATGAAAAACACTGAATAGAACTGAATGTCACACAATACACTGTTTGATTAAAAAATACACTGAACATGACTGAAAGGCACTGAATAGGAATGAAAAACACTGAATAGAACTGAATGTCACACAAATTCACTGTTTGATTAAAAAATACACTGAACATGACTGAAAGGCACTGAATAGGAATGAAAAACACTGAATGTCACATGAATACACTGTTTGATTAAAAAATACAATGAGTGCGACCGAAACACACTGAATATCATTAAAAACACTGAATATCATTCACATGTACAATATTAAAACACAAACGCCTAAATAATGGTAGTACGAAACTAATTAAGAGTACAACACGCGGCGGTATAGTTTTCGAGAGTTTCAGTCCACATATGGTCACTCTCCTCCGAGGACTCCTGGAGCGATGACCACGAGAAACCGAGGAGTTGAATGTGCTTAATCTTCGATTTGTTTTGATTTTTGAAAACTCGATCGACTCACACAGTGTACAACACCAGCAGTGCAAACCGAGCACCCAATGCCCAGTAGCGTCCCGTGTGAGCATCTCCTTGGCCGGAAGGCACGCCGAGCCGCGTGCGGGCAGCCCAGGCTCCCGAGTCATCCGGCGTGTCTACTGGGAAATCGTCCTTCGGGAAAAAGCTCAAATACGGCGGCGTTGAGTCGCTGTGGAGATGCGACGGAGATGGAGGCGAGTATTCGCCGGAGAAGTTGAACGACACGAATTTTAATGCATCGTTCGATCAAGCGTGCAGGAAGCAAGCGGTCTGCGTCGTACTGGATAGCAAGCTTCCGAGACGAGATAGCAAGCAATTGGAACGGGCTATCCGATGAGGACGACGATTCGGGGCTTGACTGGACTTGAATCGAACGGACCCGGTGAGGGCTTCGGTGGATCTCCAGCGGGGGCTTGAACTCGGGGAGGCTTCGACGGCGAAGTCGAAGTCGAGGGCGGCGTGTCCTTGGGCGGCGCGGTGGAAGGAGGCGGCGAGTTGCCGACCGCGGTCGTCGGATTCGAGAGGCTCGTCCCGTTCTGGATAATTACAAATCACGATTTGGATTTCACAGATTTGGGGGTGGTGGGTGGGGTGGGCTTGGGTGGGTAGGATAGAGTGAGGGGTAGTTTCGTCCTTTCATATACAATTTTTGGGCCCAATTGCCACAAAATGGCCTAATTGACACGAAAATTGGAGATTGACCTTATTGGTGAAAAAATGTTGAAAAATGGCCTTATTGCCATTTTTCCCTATTTTTTAACGAAATATGATAAGATCAGTTTTCTCAAATAAAATTTTGATTATTTTAATAGAGTGATTTGTGTAACTCTTCTTAAATGATCAACAATTATTTTATTTTTATTTCTCGTGTTTGAGTTTTCATGTTGTAAATTAAATTTAGTTATATTTTGTAAAGAAAATTTATCAAAATCCATAAATTTTTAAAATTTATTAAAATTCATAAACTTTTTAATACCTATAGATTTTTTAAAGACTTTTTAAAATTTTAATCGAAAACCTCCGAATTTAATGGACTTTTAAAAATTCGAATTGAATACACCTAAACTTTAAAAGTTCATTAAAATTAGGGGTGGACGCGGGTCGAGCCGAGCCCAAAAATATCAAAACCCGGCTCAAAACCCGACCTCTACGGTCCGAGTCGAGCCGGGTTTTTCTGAGGTTGGGGCCCGGCTCGGGATCGAGCATGACGAGCTCGAGTCGGGTTTTTGGGTTTTCGGTCCCAAATTTTATAGAGTTTCTATTATATATTTTATGCAATTTATAATTCAATAAAAATTTCAAACATTTGAATGACATGATACTAAACTGAAAATTTAAAAATAAAAACAAAAAATGATGTTCTTAGTTGTTTGTCTAAATGAAAATCCAAAATAAAAATAAAAACCAAGTCTATCTTATAATTATTCAAAATAGAAATTAATAAGAGTAACAATTAATTACCATCACTAATTCACAAATGATTTACAAAAAATATATACACCAAATTATCACTAGAAAATCAAGTATACTTTCAATTATTGTCTTCCTCTTATTCGAAGTGTTGTTTATTTTTTATTTTTTTTTGAATCTTTTTAAAATGATGTGCACTGTGAAGTGTTAACTCTGAAGAAACCGAAAGAGATGGTAAATTGGAAATTTTGAAGTGAAAACTTTAATAATAATAATAATGATGTACAATAAATCTTTTTTCTTACTTTATATATATTTATATATATAATATAATATAATGTAAAAATGAAATTGACGGTCCGAGCCGGACTTTCGGTCCTAAATATTATTGGGCTTGGGCTCGGACCGCATATACACTTCACGGGTCGGTCCTATGGCGGGCCGGTCCTTAAAAAAATTAAGCTCGGCTCGTGACGAGCTTTTTTGACGGGTTTTCTGTCCGAGCTCGGGTTTTTGAGCTCAAACGCCAACCCAATTAAAATCCTACAGACTCTCAATTGAATACATCCGTTTAATTTATATGAATTTTCATAAACTTTATTTAATTTTAATTACGTAATACTCAGTTTATTTTTTTGTATGAATTTACAATGATTTTTATTATTTTCGGCCTTAAATAAATGTAGTTGATTTTTGCGAACTATTTATACAAATGTACTTATTAAACACACTCGTATAAAAAAATATTATACAATATTCTTCATTTTGTTTTTATATATAATTATTTAAATTTTATTATTTTTTAATAATAATTTCACCTATTAAAAAATATAGTATATAGTATAATTTTTTTATATAATTTTATAAGTATTATTATTTTTAAAATAATACTCTAGTTTACTTAGATGAGAAATAAATATAAATTTAATATTTTATATAATGTTTAAACTTTTACTTTTAATAATAATTTAATTCATTAGAGCGAAATTCATGTAAATCTCTTTTTATTACAAGAAATTTTAAAAAGTCAGAATACTTCATGTTTTTAATTGAGAATTTAATAAAATTCATAGAGTTTTAAAATTTATTAACTTTTGAATAAACTTTTAAAGACATTTTAAAATCCGCATTAATAACTCAAGATTTTTATAGACTTTTGAAAATCCAAATTGAATATCATAGACTTTGAAAGTCTTAAAAAAATTCTATAAATTCTCTAACCAATACACACTCCTAATTAAAAAAATACTTTTATTTATTTATTATCAATCAATTTTTTTTATTTTTTATTATTTTTTTTAATAAAAAGAGATATTAAAAAAAAGGCATAGACACTTAAATAAGAATGATTTTGGATAAAGTAAAATTTTAAAATTTTTGTAAAAATTAAGTAACTCACTTTTTTTATTATGAATAAGAGCAGTATACTTAATATTATTTTAATTTTATTAATTTAAACAACATTTATTAAGTATTATTTATTATATTTATTATACAAAACACACATTTATTACACTATTATTTAGTTATAATCTTAAATTACTCTAAAAAATAAAAATAAAACCTATTAAAATTAAACATTAAATTTTAAGCAGAAATTTATGCAGTTAAAATATTATAAATTAATATATCTTTTCCTAAAAACTTCCTTAAATAATTACTAAATTATAATTTCGAAAGTTAAATTGTAAATTATCCTAAAAAACCCTTATAAAAATATGGTTATGTTATATACTCAATCGTAATTGAGAGACAATAATAGAGTAGAGAAATAGACAACATGAGAGGAGAATAAAATTGTTCTTTCATTTATATGAGGAGACCTCTTTATATAGGATACAAAGTAGAATTTCTGCCTTTTTCACTAAGAAAGGGTAAACTAGTCATTCACTAATTAATAATATTCATAACACTCCCCTTGAATGACTATTTACAGGATTGCTGCCTCGTTAAAACCTTGCCAGGAAAACCCAGTGAGAAAAAACTTGAGCGAAGGAAAAAGAGTATAGCTTGTTGCCCCTGATTGTATTCACTGAAGATCTTTGACTTCTTGAAAGTAGTTATTGGTGATCAATAGTCTCATTAAAATCTGTAACTAATAAAACCATATAGGAAAAACTTAGTTATTCAAGTATAAATTTTGGTCTTCAGGACACAACCTTCGAATTGTCGAGTTTCACATTCATTTGTATTATTGTATATTTTTCGTCCTACAGGGACATGCCTTTACCAGACATCTATATTGACTAAAGCATTCGCAATTGCTATAACCGGCTGGTAACTCTTTTGGAGTATTTTGGATGCGTATAGTGTTCAATATACATTTCTTGACAAATGAACAACAATGTGAACTTCAATTCACAATCATTGATATTTTTCTTTTGAACTTCAGGTTCAATATCTCAGTTTATTTCGAAAATAACTCATATCGAGTGATGTACATGTCTCGTTAAAAACCTCGTTATAAAACCTTGTAGGAAAAAATACGGAGGAAAAGAGTACATGAAATTCACATTTATATTGTGGTGATTGTCTCGTTAAAAACCTTTAACTAAGAAAACCCCGTGGGAAAAACTTAGTAGAGGAAAAAAGAGTGCAATCACTGGTCTTCAGGACCAATCACTGGTCTTCGGGACCTTGTCTCAATATCAATTTTTGTCCATATGTAATATGATATTGTACATGTACTGATTTTCATTTCATTTCACTTCAGAAATCTTAAAATCCATCCAGGATTTTCATGTATATATATTTCTAATGACTTCTACATGGTCAAATCATACATTCATGCATATCTATATTTATCGTTGTTGCAGACAAAAGTATAAGGTAACAGAACTTAATGTCATCCCTAAAAATATTTGATTTACATCGAGTTTCTGCGAAAAACTCTTGAGCAATTAATCTCGCTTTTATATCTCACCACAGCATTACTTGTTTTTCTTACGAACTCCCACATATATCCTTCTGGGATAATATTTTGAGGTGTGTACTATATATAGAGTCAAAACAAATTCAGCGATTCATGCTCAACCTCAATTGCTCGTTTCTATTTAGTGCTGCCGGCACCTTATTATTGATTTAAGTTTTGGATCCAGTTTTCTAGAGCAACTCTTGAGGCAAATATGCCGTTGACGACTTTTTCCATGTTGATGACAATTCTATCAACCAAATCTTTCATCATTTCCCAAAAATATTTAATTTGGTTGTTCCGCAATCCCACGATTTTCTATTATCATGTGCACATACTTTTTCAATGGGATTTCCATCTAACTCTCTTCAGGAGATTTTGAGGGTGACTTCATTTCTTTGTTTTTCCGCGGATTTATTTTATATCTTAAGATCGATCTACAACGCTTCAGGCGTATATTAGAATCAACATTTAAGTTGATCTCTTTGGTATTTGAACTCGTATAGTTCATTTATCACAAATATATGTGATTTTGTCACACTTTCATTAATTTGGTAGATTACTTGTTGAATATTGCAAGTCACTTATTTTAATGAACTTCGGGTTCAATTGATTGGTGCGTGGATCTAGAATTAAAGATCGTTTTCATTCTATGAAATTTCTCGGCATTTATAATTTTTATATTCTTATCTCCCCCTAATGCCGAGAAATGATCTTCGTTAAATATGCAAATCAGCGTAATTGCTATAAACCGATCTTCTGGATCGTGGGCTCGAGATATACCTTATTTTCTACTATGCCCGTTCATAAACATTCACTTTAGTGGTGATATAAATATAAGTTGCATATTTCAAATTAATTCGCAGATGGGAAAAAAAAAATTCCACGCACTTAATAATAATCATGATATGCATCATTTTCATTTTAAGTACATTTGTAGTACTCGTGGGGATAATTAATAAAGCTCTCCCGGAGCCCACTCTTTACCAATGATCTTCCGGGATCAAAATATTAGGTTTTACCAATGATCCTTCGGGGATCAAAATATATCTCAATATATAATTTTCTCAGAAACCGAGTTTTTCGATATTCCATGATTACTCACATAATAAGGTATATTTGTTCTCAAATTTCAAAAGATATCCTTCGGGGATAATTCTTATGTAATCATTGTTTCAACGAGAAGAATCGAACTTGCGTTTTACTATGAGTATCATGAGATGTAATTTTATTCAAAAACATTTAATGTTTAAACTTTGCTTCTTCGGGAGCATGTAACTTTATTCAAAAAAAATTTAATGTTTTGAACTTTGCTTCTTCATGAACAATCGATATAATATTTTAAACCGGAGTATATGTTCTTCAGGAACATTAATTTTAATTGATATATTAAAAATAATCGATCTGATAATATTCAGGAATATCAAATTTTCATTAGGATTCAAACTCATCTGGCTATCCCAATATTCAAGCAAATAACCATCGGGCTATTCAAGAAGGTTTGGATTAACTTTTCCTAAAGTTTCCACCCACTTTTGGATTAAGGAAATACCTCAATTGATTCATGGGTCGAGTTCGCACTTACATGACTTGACCACGAAAGACTCGCACGATGTTTTCCAGGAACATTTAATTTTGATATTTCTTTAGGAATATCATATCATGTTCTTTAGGAACATTTAGTTTTGATATTTCTTCGAGAATATAATATCATAATATTCTTCAGGAATATTAAAATTTTAAATTAATTTACTAGGGATAATTAATTTGATATTACTTCAAAAATATCATATTACAATGTGTTGAGCCATAAAAATCCCCCATCGACACGTGGCTGTTGGAGTTGTATACTTAATGTCTAGATTTAAGTAACGGAAACTCCCGATCATAGCATTTAATCTATTTAATTAAATAAACAATTGTTTGCTTTTAATTATTCGATAATTAAATATATGCAAATATAGTCCTAGATTATATACGTTGTAGTTAGTATGTTGTGCGACGTCACACGGAAGATCATACTATCGGTTACTCGTATTTAATCGAACAGTTGCTCACGACCTAGATGGACACGGACCAATCCATCGGTATAGTCGTTGTGTGAGAGAGAAAATAATTTGTCTTAATTATTTTATCACACTTGTACACTTGGTGTATTGGGCGGATCGCTTGAGATTTATAAATTAGGATTGCCTTTGATAATTGATTTAAATCTCAGAGTATTTTATTCTTAATCCCCGATACAATTGCGGGTGTGTATATTTAATATAAGTGACTTTGATTTTCCAAAGGAATTGACCGATTTAATTATTGGGTCAATTACCGGTAAAGTTTGGTCACTATATTTAATATATGACATGCCGTGAATTCTTGACGGGAAAATGTATCTCGTAAGGGTTGATAATATCCCCGAGATGAGTTCATAAGGAATTATTATGTAAACCTCATGAGTGTATTTGTTCCGCATAATAATTAAAGTTGAATGATACTATTCTCGGATAAAAGAGATGAATAAATTTATTATGCAATAAATAAATTTTATTCATTGATATTTAAATCTTAAATACACGGAATAAATAATACTACGGGAGAAATATTATTTGATATAATATGATTTAATATTGGGAGTGCAATTAATTTATATAGTGGAAAATAAATTAATTAATATTAATGAGATTAATAGATTGGGCTTGGGCTCAATTTAATCATTAATATTGGAAGTTCAATATTCCACCTCCTTTAGATCCCCTACGTAGCCTATAAAAGCACTACATGGTCTTCACAAATCATAAGACAAGATTATCATACTTGATATTCTAGAGAGTTCGTGAAGGAGATCCATAGGAGTTCGAAGGATCGTCGCCCACACGACGTTCGAACGAAGTGCAAGGAATACGTGGGAAGATCCTAAGGTCTTCAAACCATCTCGTTTCTCCGCACAACGAGACGTAGGTAAAATCATGAAACCCCCTCTATGATTTTATGTAATAATTAATCGTGATATATACATGAACGCACGATTCGGGAGACGATCGAAACCGGGATACGGGCATCACGCGATTCCCGTCGGGATCGAACAAGGGGCGGTCGAACCCTAGGGTTTCGACCGCCGGCGTGCACAAGAAGGGAGCCCCAACTGGACGTCTGGGCAAGCGATCGACGGCATTCGATCGCTGGGGATGCCACGGGCTGGTGCCGTGGCGGATCCTCGCCCCTCGACGGCGGCGTGCGCGAAGGGAGGCCCCGGCTGGACGCCGGGGCGTGCGATCGAGCTAGGCTCGATCGCTGAGCGAGCCGCGGCTGAGCCGTGGTGGTCAGCGGGGCTGACCGCCCCTCCCGATGGCACCGACGGTGAGTCGCCGGACTCACCGCACCGAGGGGGCTGCCGGAGCAGCCCCATGCGATCGCCATGCACGGCGATCGCGAACCCCGTGTGGGGTTCGGCTAGGGTTTCGGCTGCGGGTTTATCCCGCGGCGGCGATTCTCTCGTCGGACTCCGGAGACGTGGTGTTCGTGATCGTGTTTCCGGCGAAGGGATTTCGGTCGGGTTATTATTTCCGCAATTTTAATAGCCCGGGATGTCGATTTCGAACAATTGGTATCAAAGTGTTGGTTTCGTGTTCATGTATATATTCGATTATCGTTCTACCTTGCAGGATTTCCGGCTATCATGGTTTAATAATTTGGTTAATTATTTATCATGATTATTCGTTTATTAAACTCTCGGACATGTCGAGATTCGTTTTGTGTGGATGAATGCTTGTAATAGTAAAAATTCGGGGGTTGACCAAATTTAAGTTTATTATTATTGTTCTATGTTTTCCGGAAATTGTATAGGGTCGATTTCATGTATAGAATCGATACCGGAATTGTAATTTAAATTATTGTAATTTATTTACGTTGATCGATCCGAAACGACCGCCGGAGAAGTTGAACGTGTGACGAAGGAGATGAGAGAGGGAGGACCGGAAAAAGGGGGGGTCGATCAATCCCCATGATCGATCCCCATGAGGATCGATCGACCCGAGGGAGGCAGCCCGTAGGGCTCTCGGCCACGCCGGCCACCAGTGGTGGTGGCGCGTGGGCTGGGGGCGGCGGCGCGTGGCTTCCCGGTGGTGGTCGATGGTGGGGGGCGCGGGGTCCTCGTGATCTCGTGTCTCCTACCAAGATCCGACTTTCCTAATTAATTCGGTTTTCCTATTTTGAGTGTTCTTATTTTTAGGAACTCTCATGGAATAGGAAAAGAATTAATTGGAATTAATTTATTTCCTTATTGAGTATTCTTCTTTATGGGAACTCTCATGAATAAGGAAAATAATTAATTTGAAATTAATATATTTCCTAATCGATTATTCTTATTTTATGGGAATTTTCATGGACATGGAAATTAATTAATTTGGAAAGTAGAAGAGTCCTAATTTATTTTATTTTCTTATTCTATTATAGAAATCATCTAGAATATTCCAAGTTTTACTTGGATAAGATTCTAGAGATTTAATAGAATTAGAAAGGAAAATAAATAAATAAAAATATTAATAATATTTAATTTTATTTTTGATTTATTCGATTGACTTAATTTTCGAATTAAGTATCTTTTGGATTTATTAAAAATAAATGGATTTAAATATTAGGATTAATATTATCGTCACATGAAGCATTCAAGAACGAAGACTAGAAGATGCGTATGGAGATGGAATATATAAAGCCATGATAGTCGGAAAATAATATTCTAGTATTATTTTGACTATGTGATAATACCTTATGTGCTTTATTTTATGTATGCATGCTTATGTGTTTAATTATGCATTAGATAGCGTATCCCTTGTTGTAAAAAGCTAAGTGGGAGAGGGATTGGAAACAATCCCATGGTCTCCTGTTCTCTTGGTGACTTTTATGAACTTTTGAAGTTCATATAGACATGTCATTTGATGAGAATTCTTGTAATTCCTTTTACGAGAAACATTGATTAAGTTTATCAAACAATGCCTAATTTGTCTTTCCAAAACTGATTTCAAGTCGACTCATTCTCACCCCGGGGAGTGGAATGGAGCCAAAGCCACTTGGTCATGTCGAGGACACAAATTAGAGACTTTCATACCATTCTTTTGAAGGTGGATCGATTGTCTGCTCGGCTCCCTCATCTAATGAGAGATAGGGTTGTTCGCATGGTGAATCACTGGTTAGAAACTTTGAGTTTCACTTATGATTCTCCGCGTCTTGATTTACGAAAATCGAATGGATCAAGTAATTGGATGTCAATTATAAAAATCTTTTGGTGTAGTAAACGTCCACACTAACATGGCTTGCTATACTAAATGGGATTTTGGAATAATTGATGTAGACAGTTATAGGAAATTGTGAAGGATTGTGAGTTGTCGTAAACGTCCACACAAACGTGGCTTGCGGTGACGTAGCGATTCCAAACGATTCACCTTAGTACTGAGTAATGGTATACACTTAAGGTACGCTTTATAGTATTCTTCCCAACGAAGTAACGCTATAATGATGTACGACCGAAGCAAATCTAATTGCTAAATCATTTGGATAGGTAAACGTCCACACTAACGTGGCTTGCCATATCTAATGGGATTTTAGATGTAATTAGTAATTTAATGATATTATTTGAGGGAGATAATATCGGACATTAAATTGATTGTTTGTTTATATGTGCATATAGGTTTAGAGAATAGCTATGAATCCACTTTCTGTGATACTCACGGAATTCAATGCACTGGTTCCATATTGTGTTGGATGGGATAGAGAATTAGACATTACCCAGACTGTTGCTGAGTACAATATAATACTCAGTGAGCTTTGTCCTCCTGAACCTATAAGTGTCTCAACTGATGAGGAAAGAGCTGATTTGGAGAAGTGGGACAATGCTTTTGCATTAACCACTAATCATGATATCATGCTGAAACTCAAGCTAATGTTTAGACACAACGAAAAGGTTAGAAAAGAGGCGATGAGGATACTCATAAAGGTTAGTCGCTTCGAGGAAACGCTTGAACACATTTTCGAGATGTTGGACCTTTTGGATGAGTTGAGACAATCGCAAGCTCTTATAGCCAAGTCCAAAGGTTTCGAACCTAAGGGCATGGACCAGGGAATGGAGAAGCGGACAAAGAAGCCCTGTAGTCCTAAAGTACTTGGACCACAAGATGGGGTGAGAAAGCCTTTAGGCAGATATTCTCAAAGAAAACATTTTGGGTACTGGAAGTCTGTATTTTCTCCCCAAGAAGGTATGAGATTCTCTCCTTAGTCTTTAAAACATAGTCAGCGGTATTATCTACCAGAAGCCTAGTTGGTAGATATGGAACCACTGACGGTATGTGTGCATTATAAATGCAGGGGCACCAAGAAACCTAGAGACTTGGAAAGGAAAGAATGGTCAAGGGAAATGCTGTGGAGGAAGCAGCTGTTGCAATAGAGGATTTATCTATGAGTAGTTATAGGATTTCATTTCAAGTTTATTGCTTTATGTACCCTTTATTTTAGAAAAGAACTTTGTTCTGTTTTTTCTATTATTTATGAATGGATATTTTATTTCTTTAATCATTTGATGATTTTGATAAGAAATAATGGTATTATCTATTCCGGTACATTAGATAGCAATATATGAATGATGAATCCTAAGTCTACCACGATGCAACAAACCGTTCTATAACTTGTTTTACTTATTGAATGTATTTCTTTATTAAATCATTATACTTGTGGAATCTTATGCTCAGTAGTATTCATTCAAATAAGATTCTAAGGTCGAAATTGATTTGGTCAATTATAGTTGAAGGAATGGACCTTCCGACCTAAGCATTGAATTTGGAAGATGATACAACTAAGCGACCTTTATGGATAAAGGAGAGAATCCAGACAAGTTTTAAAATTGATTGTTACTGATATATGCAGACGTATGTGTAATTAGAAAGGTACGAGTAATCCTTTAAGGATATTCGAAAAATGGATTAGAATACTTGATGTGCCACAAAAGCAAAGTGTTTTGACAAGTCAAAGGACACAAAGCTATTATAGGAAACCATCAAAGTATATCCATTGGAAGCCTGCGATTTGATCGCGGAGGCTACCACCTATCTAAGTAAGCGCATAACATAAATCAAAGAATGGGATTGGACCCCAAATGACTGCACCATACACCTTGTGTAGAAATGGTGTGTCAGGAAATAAGAAATGGAATTCTAATAGTAAAAGGATAAGTTATTCGGAACTACCTATGTTCTATGGATATTTCTGAAAAACAACGGCACATTCAATGTGGTTGTAGGATATCCTAGAAGAACAAAAGGATTGTGTGTTCAATAGTACTATGAACCAAAAGGACGTTATAAGCTCTAACGCCCGGTTCTTAGAAGAAGACTATTAGATGAACCACAAAGCCCGAATTGACGTAATACTTTGGAATGAGAAAAATGACCAAGACTGGGAACCAGCTAAACCGAGTAGTGATACATCACTAACTGCACCTACTGTTATTATTGTTTGTACACCGGAATGCCATTGCAGTGGGAGGTTGTTAGACAACCGGAGATCCTCATAAGACTAGAAGAGTTTCGAACTCTGGATCTAGTGAAGATGAAATCGATCCCTAGCTCTGCACAGGGGCAGTACTGAATCTAAATGTGCCTGCTTAGAAAGCAATAAGCGTTATTGTTAAGAGGCAAGATCATTTAGAGTACAATCTTAGTTAATCCATTTATGGATTGTTACAAAGCTATGAATCGTGGAACTTGCGAATTGATGAGATAGTCCATTTGATGGATTCATCAAAAGGCATAGACGAAAGGTGTATTGGAAACGTGATGGAAACAAGGTGGTGTTTCTCGGAATTTTATGTAGATAACATTTTATCATTGGCAACAATGTAAAGGTAATATCAGACATAAAATGATGGTTGTCTAAATAAACCGGGATATAAGATTGAGTAGAAGTTGGAACATGTTCTTAAGATCTTTCGATCTCAAGATAAGAGCATTGTACTTCTCCTAGATATATTATACGATTATGGTTTGTTTTAAACTTGCATAATTCTGAGAAAGGTTATTGCCTTTCAGACACAGAATACAACTATCTAAAGATATGTGTTTTGAACACATAAAGGAGATAGACGATAAATGCAATGTTGAAAAACAAGAACCTGATATCAACTATGCGGTTAGCATAGTGGGAGGATATCAAAGTAATCTCAACAAGAGATATTCGGATGCTGTAAAAGTACTTTCAAAGTACTGGCTTACGAAGCAACACGAATTCTTCTTGGATTACATATTCTCAGATCTCAAATCAGAGAAGGACCAGTGTAAGTTGATATCAGGCTATGTGTTCACTTTTGAGAGGGATGGAACCTTAAGATGAGAGAGTGATAAGCACGATGCTTTTCGGACTCTATCATAACCAAATGGCAGCCTCAGAGGCAGCGAAAATTTTGGTTGGGCTCCGGAATAACCTCTATACTTGGATATGATTCTTAGTTCACCAAAGGCTATTATATAGCGGTGCATGGTAAACTGGAAGAAGTCATAAGTCAAAAAGTGATGATAACACATAGAGCAAGTACCACCTGATACGAGTCATCGTCTAGGGAAGACGACGCTGTAGTCACCAAGATAACTTCAGAACGGCAACTTAGTTTGCTCATTCACATAGTACTTCTTGGAAGTACAGTTTAAGCACGTGATGAGTATGGGAGTCGGGAGTTTGGAGGAAATGACTAGACCTTAGTATAGGTGTGAGATTGTTGGAGTTGTATACTTAATGTCTAGATTTAAGTAACGGAAACTCCCGATCATAGCATTTAATCTATTTAATTAAATAAACAATTGTTTGCTTTTAATTATTCGATAATTAAATATATGCAAATATAGTCCTAGATTATATACGTTGTAGTTAGTATGGTGTGCGACGTAACACGGAAGATCATACTATCGGTTACTCGTATTTAATCGAACAGTAGCTCACGACCTAGATGGACACGAACCAATCCATCGGTATAGTCGTTGTGTGAGAGAGAAAATAATTTGTCTTAATTATTTTATCACACTTGTACACTTGGTGTATTGGGCGGATCGCTTGAGATTTATCAATTAGGATTGCCTTTGATAATTGATTTAAATCTCAGAGTATTTTATTCTTAATCCCCGATACTATTGCGGGTGTGTATATTTAATATAAGTGACTTTGATTTTCCAAAGGAATTGACCGATTTAATTATTGGGTCAATTACCGGTAAAGTTGGGTCACTATATTTAATATATGACATGCCGTGAATTCTTGACGGGAAAGTGTATCTCGTAAGGGTTGATAATATCCTCGAGATGAGTTCATAAGGAATTATTATGTAAACCTCATGAGTGGATTTGTTCCGCATAATAATTAATGTTGAATGGTACTATTCTCGGATAAAAGAGATGAATAAATTTATTATGCAATAAATAAATTTTATTCATTGATATTTAAATCTTAAATACACGGAATAAATAATACTACCGGAGAAATATTATTTGATATAATATGGTTTAATATTGGGAGTGCAATTAATTTATATAGTGAAAAATAAATTAATTAATATTAATGAGATTAATAGATTTGGGCTTGAGCTCAATTTAATCATTAATATTGGAAGCCCAATATTCCACCTCCTTTAGATCCCCTACGTAGCCTATAAAAGCACTACATGGTCTTCACAAATCATAAGACAAGATTATCATACTTGATATTCTAGAGAGTTCGTGAAGGAGATCCATAGGAGTTCGAAGGATCGTCGCCCACACGACGTTCGAACGAAGTGCAAGGAATACGTGGGAAGATCCTAAGGTCTTCAAACCATCTCGTTTCTCCGCACAACGAGACGTAGGTAAAATCATGAAACCCCCTCTATGATTTTATGTAATAATTAATCGTGATATATACATGAACGCACGATTCTAGAGACGATCGAAACCGGGATACGGGTCACGCGATCCCCGTCGGGATCGAACAAGGGGCGGTCGAACCCTAGGGTTTCTGTTGGAATATGTCCTTCGATCCTACATGTGCAATCGATAAAGTCATAAGGTCGTCTATGGATGTTAAAAGATTATTCGATAATATTAATTGTTGGGAACAATATAATATTGATCGATAAATCATACCTACAGGGTCACACACGAGTCGGAATTACGTTGCTTGTTATATTGATTTAGAATCAATACGTATGGATTTTCACATGCATGGGATGCATGGCATGCATGGTATGCATGGCTTGCCACTACAAAAAATTTGCGGATCCCCTACGGCCTTTCGCGTAGGGAAAATCGCAAGAATCCGTAGGGAACTCTGTTCCCTACGGCATCCCCTACGGGAATCACGCCGTAGGGCCTGGCTCGTAGGGAACAGTGTTGGAATTCGATATCCCGGGGTATCAAAAATTGCGGAACCGATAACCCCGACTGAAATCCCATCGCCGGAAATCCAATCGCAAACACCACGAAGAACCGGGCCCGACAAGAGCATCGCCGCGGGATGAACCCGCGGCTAAACCCTAGCCGAGCCCCACCGTGGGGCTCGCGATCGCCGTGCATGGCGATCGCATGGGGCTGCATGGGGCAGCCCCCGGCGGTGAGTCCGGCGACTCACCGCCACCGCCAGGAGGGGCGGTCAGCCCGACTGACCTACCGCGGTCTACCCCCGGCGATCGATCTCACGATCGATCGCCCACCCCGGCCCAGCCGGGGTGCCTTTTCTTGCACACGCTGTCGGCGAGGGCGGCTGGGATCCGCCGCGGCATCCCAGCGATCGACCGATGTCGATCGCATGCCCCGGCGTCCAGTCGGGGCTCCCCTCGTCGTGCGGTACCGACGGTCGAACCCTAGGGTTCGGCCGCCCCCTCTCGATCCCGACGGGGATCTCGACGATCCCCGTATCCCGGTCTCGACGTTCTCTGGATCGTGCGTTCATGTATATATCACAATTATATATTCACATAAAATCATACAAGGGAGTTTATGATTTTACCTTTGATTCGTTGTGCGGAGAAACGAAATCAAGTTGAAGACCTTTGAATCTTCCTACGTATTCATTGCACCTCGTTCGAACGTCGTGTGGGCGACGATCCTCCGAACTCTATGGATCTACTTCACGAACTCTCTAGAATATCAAGTATGATATTCTTATGGTGTATTTAATTGTGAAGACTATGTAGTGCTTTTATAGGCTACGTAGGGGATCTAAAGGAGGTGGAATATTGGGCTTCCAATATTAATGATTAAATTGAGCCCAAGCCAAAATCTATTAATCCCATTAATATTAATTAATTTATTTTCCACTATATAAATTAATTGCACTCCCAATATTAAACCATATTATATCAAATAATATTTCTCCGGTAGTATTAATTTATTCCGTGTATCAAATAATCTGAGAATAGTACCATTCAACCTTAATTATTATGCGGAACAAATCCACTCATGAGGTTTACATAATAATTCCTTATGAACTCATCTCGGGGATATTATCAACCCTTACGGGATACACTTTCCCGTCAAGTATTCACGGCATGCCATATATAAAATATAGTGACCCAACTTAACCGGTAATTAACCCAATAATTAAATCGGTTAATTCCTTTGGTAAATCAAAGTCACTTATATAAAATATACACACCCGCAATAATATCGGGGATTAAGAATAAAATACACTGAGACTCGAATCGATTATCACAGGCAATCCTAATTGATAAGTCTCAAGCGATCCGCCCAATACACCAAGTGTACAAGTGTGATAAAATAATTAAGACAAATTATTTTCTCTCTCACACAACGACTATACCGATGGATTGGTCCGTGTCCATCTAGGTCGTAAGCAACTGTTTGATTAAATACGAGTAACCGATAGTATGATCTTCTGTGTGACGTCCCACACCATACTAACTACAACGTATAGAATCCATGACTTTAATTTGCATATATTTAATTATCGAATAATTAAAAGCAAACAATTGTTTATTAATTAAATAGATTAAATGCTATGACCGGGAGTTACCGTTACTTAAATCTAGACATTAAGTACACAACTCCAACAATCTCCCACTTGTACTAAGGTCTAGTCATTTCCTCCAAACTCCCAACTCCCATACTCATCACGTGCTTAAGTCGTACTTCCAAGAAGTACCATGTGAATGAGCAATCTAGGTTGCCGCTCTGAAGTTATCTTGGTGACTACAGCGTCGTCTCCCTCGACGATGACTCGTATCAGGTGGTACTTGCTCTATGTGTTATCATCACCTTTTGACTTATGACTTCTTCCAGTTTACCATGCAGCGCTATAAAATAGCCCTTGGTGAACTAAGAATCATATCCAAGTCCAGAGGTTATCCCGAAACCTAACCAAAACTTCCGCTGCCATTGAGGCTGCTATTCGGTTATGAGAGAGTCCGAGAAGCGTCATGCTTATCACTCTTTCATTTTAAGGTTCCACCTCTTCCAAAAGTGAACACATAGCCTGATATCGACTTACACTGGTCCTTATCTGATCTGGGATCTGAGAATATGTAATAAAAGAAGAATTCGTGTTGCTTAGTAATCTAGTACTTCGAAAGTACTCTTACAGCATCCGAATTTCTCTTTTGAGATTACTTTTATATCCTCCCACTACGCTAACCGCATAGTTGATATCAGGTTCTCGTTTTTCAACATTGCATTCATCAAGCTTTCCACACTCGAAGTGTAGGAAACTGCTTTGTCTGTATCCATCTCCTTCATGTGTTCGAAACACATATCTTTAGATAGATATATATTCTGTGTCTGAAAGGCAATAACCTTTCTCAGAATTATTGTTTCGCACGTTTTTGTGCGACTTTTCTATTGTTTTGTGTGACCTTTTTGTGATGTTTTTGTGCTCATATTCATCCTATTCATGTGATTATGTGTTTATATCGTTATGGTTTTGGTTTGGTAGGACTTGAACGTAAATCGAGCGAAAACGGGAAGAAATGCACGAATGATGCCATACCGGCGCCCAGCTTTGCGCAGTCTTAGGAGAATCGTCATCCCCGCTTATTCAGCTGTTGGATCGTCTCCAAATTGTCCAGGCATGTAGAAGACTTCTAGAGCTACAATATGGACGGTGGGTTTCACGAAATAACTATGGAAGACAAAGATATAGTACACAGACGGAAGCAGCAAAAACTAGAAGACTGGCGCATTTGCGCCAAGCTGCTGAGAGCGTGGCGCATTTGCGTCAAGCGGCTGGGAGCGTGGCGCATTTGCGCCACATGGCGTTGACCCAAGTTTGACCAGCCTTTTGGAGCTCTTTTGGAGGGGCATTTTTGTCTATTCACGGCCAAGATAAAGAGCACTATATAAGGATTTTGTGGGCACTAGAAGCATCTTATCCATTCCATCTTCATCAACATTCATCTTTTCCACCAACTTTTTTTTCTCTTTAATATTTTTCATGTTCTTAAATCTAAAGTTTTAATATTTAGATTACTCTTAATTGATTTATCATCTCACAAAACTCCATTCACAAACGTTGTTCCCCTCGCCGAGCCCGTCGTTTCTATCGGAGCAATTTCTTCGGGTGACACGTAGAAGTTCGGCTCGATTGGAAGCACGGCTCATTCTCGCCCACCTCTCGATTTCTCGACACCCTTTGTGAGCTCTTTTCTATTATGAGTTATCTATATGCTATGTACTTGATTGATTGCTTGATTATGAGTAGCTAGTCTTTTAGTTAGGGTTTTAGAGAACTTTGCTTAGGGATTGGGTTGACATTGATTTGAGGATTTTAAATGAATCGAGGAGTCGTTTGATTTAAGTTGTGGGGTCTCGTGTTGAACATCCTCTCCGAGGAACATCACTAGTGGACCACGCACTCGAGTCGAACGACGTTTAGGTACGGTTCAATGTCGTCTCGTGTTGAGGACCTCATCGAGGTGCATCACTAGTGAACGACGCGATCGTACCTAAACGACCTCGTTTATAAATTGAGGAATTGTTAGGTGCAAGTTGTGGGGTCTCGTGTTGAATATCCTCTTCGGGGCACATCACTAGTGGATCACGTGCTTGTGTCGAGCAATGTTTAGGTACGGTTCAATGTCGTCTCGTGTTGAGGATCTCTTCGAGGTGCATCACTAGTGGACGACGCGATCGTACCTAAACGACCTCGTTTTTGTGAAAATCAAAGGTTTTGTTATGTGTCAACCCATCCCCCGAAAGAAAAGGAACCTAATTCCCTAACCTCTCTCACATTTGATAAATTGTCTCGTTTGTTATTCATTTTAATTGCTTGCTACTTTGATTTTAGCTTAATTGATCCCTCACTTTGAAAACCCCCCATTTAGTTGTTAATTATTTGTTTTTATTTTTATCTCTTTTTAAAACTCGAACTAAACACAATTATGCAATGAGAGACATGTGCCGATAGTATTACTCCTCGAGAGATCGACCCGGGAAATCTACTTTCGTAGGTTTTTCGGTAAATATATAAATAACTTTTTGTTGCAAACAAAAATGGCGCCGTTGCCGGGGAGTAATTTAGGCAACGTGTTTTGATTTGTGTTCTTGTGATTAGTTTTAGTTCGGTTTAATCTTTTGTTTTGTTGTTGTGTATGAAAGGTTGAAGACGTTCTTCCTATCATACTTTCATCTCTTCTACAACGACCGAGGTGATATCATGGCTAGACGCAACGGTAACCGGGCTTATGACGATGATTATTCCGATTTTCCATACGAGAGGGACTTTTCTCCGAGTTATTGTTCTAGCCGCCGAGCTCATGATTTATATTGCCGACCTCGGCATGCCGGTGTTTCTTATTATGATGACCGAGATTACTCACCTCCACGCCACCGAAAGCATCATAGATACCGCGACCAAGATCTTGATTACTCATCCACCGAGAGGGATTCCATGTCACCGCCACCTTGTCAAGACCGAAGAGAAAGGGAGCCGCCTCGGGACCTTAACCGTGGAAACTACCGTGAAGAGAGATTTGTTGGGAATGGATATGATTATTGTCGTCAATACACCGTGGTGCAAGCGCCAAAGCGACGAACTATTGAGGATTTCTCAAAGCCAAAACTTCACCATGTGTTGCCTCCACGACGTGACATTGAGGATCCCATTCGGTCGAGGTACATTTCCAACCCTTCTTGCAAAAGCCGTTTTTCGAGGGTCCAAGACGACAAGCTCTTGCCGCATCATCTAGCTCGACTACCGTCATTCTCCGGGTTGCCTAATGAGGACGCTACTTTGTTTCTTAAAAATTTTATCATTGAAGTTGAGACACTTCCATTGGACGGCTTTGAGAAGGATGAATTGAGAGTATGGTGTTTCAAATATTGCATGAGAGATGGAGCCCGTGATTGGGTGATGTCATTGCCTTCTAGATTCGTGCACACGTGGAAAAATCTCTTCGACGCATTTATCGCTCATTTCTTTCGCCCACCACAACGGTCTCCTATGCCACCTCCTCCATCTATAGGCATATTGATGGATGTTATCGAGGTCGAGATTGATCACTTGCTTGTTGAGGTGATTTCACACTTTGTCGAGGAGCGTTCCACCGAAGAGGAGTGGGAATTTGAGCCCGGCACGTGCATCAAGGAAGATAATGCTTTAGTTGCCCGAAAAGACGAGACGTCTATGATAGATGCTACTCTTGAGGTCGAGAGTCCTCCCATTAATGACACAAGCCCCGAAGAAGACGAGTTTGAGAATATGTCTCTCCCATTGGGTCATTCGTTCGAGCCTCCTCTCTTATCTTCGGTTGACTTTATTTGTGAGAAGCCGATTGTGAGTTGTGTTTCCCAAGCCCCTAGGTCGCTTGAGTCCGGTGTGGACAAGATGGGATTTGGTTGGAGCTTCGGTAAAAAAATATCGGGATTGGTTGATTTGGGTGTGGATATTGGATTTTCCCGAGGTATGACGGATGTGTCGAGAATTAATGAAGATAAAAGAGATAATTTTGGTTGCGATTCTCGGAAAGTTCCATGGACTTTGGTGGAGGTGATCTTTCTCCAAAAATTAAGTTCGATATTTTTAGAGGTCTCGGGGGAAGAAAGGAGTAGGGACGACTTATTGTATCTATTTTCTCATCCCGGTCGAGTATTTACTTCTTCCCATCTAGAAGATCGACCTCCCATGAATGAAAAGTTGTTCTTGAGAAAGTATAGTTCGATCTTTTTAGCGACCGAGGTAGTCGACGTCTACTATCTACATCTTGATGCAAGTGTGGGGGAGACTCTCTTATCTAAGCTTATTATTCGATGCCTCACCTTGTGTTCCCTTGATGGACCCTCTCTTGAGAACCGAGAGCCCTTGGCAGAGATGGTTTTCTTGAGAAGGTGGAGTTCGATATTTTTAGTTTCGAGGTGGTAGATCGTGGATGGTGTTTGCTCGGGACGTGAAACGAGTGCCTCGTGGGGGCGAGCCCACGAACGTCAAGCTAATGACGTAAAATAAGCGCTTCTTGGGAGGCAACCCAATGTTTCTTTTATGTTTTTGTTTTCTTTTTGTAGGAGAGAGTATGTGGATCCCTATGCCCGATGCCCAAGCCCTCGATGCGATGATTGTCTCTTCTCGACTATGTCTACCATTCCACGACCACAAGCCATGATAGGATTCATGTTTTTCGTTCGAGGTATTGCCGCCCCGTTAATTAGTCTTCAACTTGCCATGTCCGGTTCTCGCCATTCTAGGGAAGTTTCGTTATCCTTTCGTCTCTTTTCCCTTTATTTTTCGTATGAGGACATGCTTTTATTTTAAGTGTGGGGGAGTTTTGTGGAATCCATCTTGTATTTTGTTTTGTGTTTATGTGGTTTGTAGGAATGTTTCCATTTTATTTTGGTGGATATTTTACTTTGGATTGTTTACTTTTTGTGTGACGTTTGTTATTGTGGGGGGATTTTCCGAAACCTCGATGAGTTTGAAATGATCGAAAACATGAAGTTTTTTCCGGTATAACTAATTTTTTTGAGAAATGGTCGGGTGTTACAAAGTTGAATGTTGTTCGAGTGATTGTGTAATTGTGACATTTTAACAAAGTCGAATTTTCAAAAAGCCGACATTGTGAGACTTGAGCCTTTTAACTTCGTTTGATGAGTGATAATTCTTTCGATTTCGATTTCTCGTTGATTCTTGAGACCCGTGCTTCCTTGTTCTATGACTTGGTGTGTAGACGATAAGAGATAACTAAAACATGTGCATTTCGGTTTTCAAAACTCATTAGCATAACTTTCATGATCTTGAAAATGACGGGAACTAATCGCTTAGGATCTTAGCCGTTCAAGGAGATTTTTGAAACCCCCGAGCCCGTCGAGGGACACCCTAGAAGCCCCTTTGAGACTACGTTTAGCCCTTTTATTCATCACCCTATATTCCCGATGTTGGAGAGTGTGTATAAAAATATATGTTGAGAAGAACTCCGTGTTGTGTGATGAGTGCTTCGTGCCTCGAGTTGTTTGCTAGTAGCCACCACATTTTGATATTTCCATTTCCATTCTATGTGTGCGAATAACCACTTTGTACTCCCAAATATTGCTCTATGCTTATTATTTCTATCTATGAGAAAAGAGAGAGATAGTTGTTGTGAAAAGAGAGCATCGTTCATAAATATAAAGCATGAGTACTTGAGCTTTTATGTTCCTTGATGACCCGAAAAATAGGTTAAGTGTTTCATTATATATAAAGTTGATCCTTGAGTGTTATTTGAGAGTTGAGGGTGAAGATAAGGGTGAAGAGAGAAGGAGAAATAAGGTTGGAGCCACAATGGCTAATGAGTCCAATTATCCATAAATTACCCGAATCTCCCTTAACCTAGCCCCATTACAACCCTTTAACGATTAGGAGTTCCCCGATTCTTGAGATTGATGACTTTGTTGAGTGGAGTCTTCCGTGTGTGCATGCTTATGGTTGTTATCGTCACATATTTTTAAGTCATTACATGTGGTCTTTTCCTCATTATGTTCCTTGTGTCCTATTTTTTCTTATATATGCAAGTTTACCTTGATTTGATTCCTTTCGCTTGCATATGACTATTTGGAGTGCACCTTATTTCGAGAGGTAAAAGAACGAGTGTACCATTTGTGAGGAAACTTCGGTTTGTTGAGATTAAACGATTGCTTTTTGAACTCGCTCGATATGATCTTTGTGATGTTTGAACTTTTCTCGGTGGCTCATATTTCTTGATTGATTGATGACCGGAATGAACTTCTATTTCTTTTGAGGAGAATTTGTCTTGTTTTCGTTGTTTGTGTGTTCTTTTGTTTGCTCGAGGACGAGCAAAGTTTAAGTGTGGGGGAGTTGTTTCGCACGTTTTTGTGCGACTTTTCTATTGTTTTGTGTGACCTTTTTGTGATGTTTTTGTGCTCATATTCATCCTATTCATGTGATTATGTGTTTATATCGTTATGGTTTTGGTTTGGTAGGACTTGAACGTAAATCGAGCGAAAACGGGAAGAAATGCACGAATGATGCCATACCGGCGCCCAGCTTTGCGCAGTCTTAGGAGAATCGTCATCCCCGCTTATTCAGCCGTTGGATCGTCTCCAAATTGTCCAGGCATGTAGAAGACTTCTAGAGCTACAATATGGACGGTGGGTTTCACGAAATAACTATGGAAGACAAAGATATAGTACACAGACGGAAGCAGCAAAAACTAGAAGACTGGCGCATTTGCGCCATCCTGGCGCATTTGCGCCAAGCTGCTGAGAGCGTGGCGCATTTGCGCCACATGGCGTTGACCCAAGTTTGACCAGCCTTTTGGAGCTCTTTTGGAGGGGCATTTTTGTCTATTCACGGCCAAGATAAAGAGCACTATATAAGGATTTTGTGGGCACTAGAAGCATCTTATCCATTCCATCTTCATCAACATTCATCTCTTCCACCAACTTTTTTTTCTCTTTAATATTTTTCATGTTCTTAAATCTAAAGTTTTAATATTTAGATTACTCTTAATTGATTTATCATCTCACAAAACTCCATTCACAAACGTTGTTCCCCTCGCCGAGCCCGTCGTTTCTATCGGAGCAATTTCTTCGGGTGACACGTAGAAGTTCGGCTCGATTGGAAGCACGGCTCATTCTCGCCCACCTCTCGATTTCTCGACACCCTTTGTGAGCTCTTTTCTATTATGAGTTATCTATATGCTATGTACTTGATTGATTGCTTGATTATGAGTAGCTAGTCTTTTAGTTAGGGTTTTAGAGAACTTTGCTTAGGGATTGGGTTGACATTGATTTGAGGATTTTAAATGAATCGAGGAGTCGTTTGATTTAAGTTGTGGGGTCTCGTGTTGAACATCCTCTCCGAGGAACATCACTAGTGGACCACGCACTCGAGTCGAACGACGTTTAGGTACGGTTCAATGTCGTCTCGTGTTGAGGACCTCATCGAGGTGCATCACTAGTGAACGACGCGATCGTACCTAAACGACCTCGTTTATAAATTGAGGAATTGTTAGGTGCAAGTTGTGGGGTCTCGTGTTGAATATCCTCTTCGGGGCACATCACTAGTGGATCACGTGCTTGTGTCGAGCAATGTTTAGGTACGGTTCAATGTCGTCTCGTGTTGAGGATCTCTTCGAGGTGTATCACTAGTGGACGACGCGATCGTACCTAAACGACCTCGTTTTTGTGAAAATCAAAGGTTTTGTTATGTGTCAACCCATCCCCCGAAAGAAAAGGAACCTAATTCCCTAACCTCTCTCACATTTGATAAATTGTCTCGTTTGTTATTCATTTTAATTGCTTGCTACTTTGATTTTAGCTTAATTGATCCCTCACTTTGAAAACCCCCCATTTAGTTGTTAATTATTTGTTTTTATTTTTATCTCTTTTTAAAACTCGAACTAAACACAATTATGCAATGAGAGACATGTGCCGATAGTATTACTCCTCGAGAGATCGACCCGGGAAATCTACTTTCGTAGGTTTTTCGGTAAATATATAAATAACTTTTTGTTGCAAACAATTATGCATGTTTAAAACAAACCATAATCGTATAAAATATCTAGCTAGGAGAAGTACAATGTTCTTATCCTTAGATCGAAAGATCTCAAGAACATGTTCCAACTTCTACTCAATCTTATATCCCGATTCATTTAGACAACCATCATTTTTTTATGACGACATCTTTACATTGTTGCCAATGATAAAATGTTTATCTACATAAAATTCCGAGAAACACCACCTTGTTTCTATCACGTTTCCAATACACCTTTCGTTTATGCCTTTTGATGAATCCATCAGATGGACTATCTCATCAATTCGCAAGTTCCACGATTTATAGCTTTGTTCCAACCCATAAATGGATTAACTAAACTTGTACTCTAAATGATCTTGCCTCTTAACAATAAACCTTTATTGCTTTCTAAGCAGGCACATTTAGATTCAGTATTGCCCATGTGCAGAGCTAGGGATCGATTTCATCTTTACTAGACCCAGAGTTCGAAACTCTTCTAGTCTTATGAATATCTCTGGTCGTCAAACAACCTCCCACTGCAATGGCAATCCGGTGTATAAATAGTAATAACAGTAGGTGCAGTTAGTGGTGTACTTCAACTCGGTTTGGCTGGTTCCTAGTCTTTGTCCTTTTCTCATTCCAAGGTATTACGTCAGTTAGGGCTTTGTAGTTCATCTAATAGTCTTCCTCTAAGAACCGGGCGTTAGAGCTTATAACGTCCTTCCGGTTCATAGTACTATAGAACACACAATATTTTGTTCACCTAGGATATCCTACAACCACATTGAATGTGCCGTTGTTTCCAGGAATATCCATAGAACATATGTAGTTCCGAACAACTTGTCATTTTACTATTAGAATCCCATTTCTCATTTTCGACACACCATTTCTACACAAAAGTGTATGGTGTTGTCATTTGGGATCCAATCCCATTCTTTGATTATGCTATGCGTTACTTAGATAGGTGATAGCCTCCGCGACCAAGTCGCAGGCTTTTTATGGATATACTTCGATGGTTCTTTATAATAGCTTTGTGTCCATTGACTAGTCAAAACACTTTGCTTTTATGGCACATCAAGTATTCTAATCCATCACCGAGTATTCTTAAATCACTCGCACCTTTCTAATTACACATACTTCTGCATATATCAGTATTTAATCCTTTTCAATACTTGTCCGAATTCTGCCCTTTATCCAGAAAGGTTTGCTTAGGTGTATTATCTTCCAAATTCAATTCTTAGGTCGGAAGGTCCATTCCTTCAACTATAATTGATCAAATCAATTTCGACCTTTTGAATCTTATTTGAATAAATACTACTAAGTATAAGAATTCACAAGTATAATGATTCAACAAAGAAATACATCTAATAAGTAAAACAAGTTATAGAACGGTTTGTTGCATCGTGGTTGACTTAGGATTCATCATTCTCGTTATTGCTATCTAATGTACCAGAATAGATAATGCCATTATTTTTTATCAAAATCATCAAATGATTAAAGAAATAAAATATCCATTCATAAATAATAGAAATCCAGAACAAAGTTCTTTCTAAAATAAAAGAGTACATTAAGCAATAAACTTGAAATGAAAACCTATTTAACTACTCATAGATAAATCCTTTATTGCAACAGCTGCCTCCTCCACAGCATTTCCCTTGACTATTCTTTCCTATCCAAGTCTCTGGGTTCCCTGGTGCCCCTGCATTTAAAATGCATACATACCGTCAGTGTTTCTATATCTACCAATCAGGATTCTGGTAGATAATACCGCTGACTATGTTTTAAAGACTAAGGAGAGAGTCTCATACCTTCTTGGGGAGAAAATACAGACCTCCAGTACCCAGAATGTTTTCTTTGAGAATGTCTGCCTAAAGGCTTTCTCACCCCATCTTGTGGTCCAAGTACTTTAGGACTACAGGGCTTCTTTGACTGCCTCTCCATTCCCTGATCCATGCCCTTAGGTTCGAAACCTTTGGCTTTGGCTATAAGAGCTTGCGATTGTCTTAACTCATCCAAAAGGTCCAACATCTCGAAAACGTGTTCAAGCGTTTCCTCGAAGCGACTGACCTTTATGAGTATCTTCATCGCCTCTTTTCTAGCCTTTTCGCTGTGTCTAAACATTAGCTTAAGTTTGAGCATGATGTCATGATTAGTGGTTAATGCAAAAGCACTTTCCCACTTCTCAAAATCAGCTCTTTCCTCATCAGTCGAGACACTTGTGGGTTCAGGAGGACAAAGCTCACTAAGCACTATTTTGTACTCAGCAACAGTCTGGGTACTGTCTAATTCTCTATTCCATCCAACAAAGTATGGAACCAGTGCGTTGAATTCCTTGAGTATCATAGAAAGTGGATTCATAGCTATTCTCTACACCTATAAGCACATTTAAACAAACAATCAATTTAATATCCGATATTATCTCCCCAAATAATATCATTAAATTACTAATTACATCTAAAATCCCATCAGGTAAGGCAAGCCACGTGGTGTGGACGTTTACCCACCCAAATGATTTAGCAATTAGATTTTCTTTGGTCATACATCACTTATAGCGTAACCTCGTGGGGAGGAATACTATAATGCGTATCTAAGTGTAAACCATTACTCAGCACTAAAGTAAATCGTTTGGAATTGCTACATCACCGCAAGCCACGTGGTGTGGACGTTTACGATAACTTCACAATTCTTCACAATTACTTATAACTGTCTACATCAATTATTCCAAAATCCGTTAGTATAGCAAGCCACGTGGTGTGGACGTTTACTACACCAAGAGACTTTTATAATTGACTCCCAATTACAAGAACCATTCGATTTTCGTAAATCAACACGCGGAGAATAATAAGTGAAACTCGAAGTTTCTAACCAGTGATTCACCATGCGAACAACCCTATCTCTCATTAGATGAGGGAGCCGAGCAGACAATCGATCCATTTCAAGAAATGGTACGAAGGTCTCTAATTTCTGTCATCCACATGACCAAGTGGCTTTGGCTCCATTTCACTCCCCGGGGTGAGAATGAGTCGACTTGAAGTCAGTTTCAAAAAGACAAATTAGGCATTGTTTGATAAACTTAATCAATGTTTCTTGTAAAAGGAATTACAAGAATTCTCCTCCAATGACATGTCTATATGAACTTCGAAAGCTCATAAATGTCACCAAGAGAATAGTAATGGAGACCATGGGAATGTTTCCATCCCCTCTCCCACTTAGCTTTTTATAACAAAGGGATACGCTATCTAGTGCATAAAGTAAAAACATATAGCATGCATACAAGTAATAAAGCACATAGTATCACATAGTCAAAATAATGCTAGAAAATTATTTTCCGACTATCATGGCTTTATTCCATCTCCGTATGCATCTTCTAGTCTTCAGTCTTCGTTCTTGAATGCTCCAGGTGACGAGAATATTAATTCCAATATTTAAATCTATTTATTTTTAATAAATCCAAAAGATACTTATTTCGAAAATTAAGTCAATCGAATAAATCAAAAATAAAATTAAATATTATTAATATTTTTATTTATTTATTTTCCTTTCTAATTCTATTAAATCTCTAGAATTCTATCCAAGTAAGACTTGGAATATTTTAGAAGACTTCTATAATAGAATAAGGAAATAAAATAAATTAGGACTCTTCTACTTCCAAAATTAATTAATTTCCAAGTCCATGAAAATTCTCATAAAATAGGAATAACCAATTAGGAAATAAATTAATTTATTAATTAATTATTTTCCTTTCCAATTCTATTAAATCTCTAGAATCTTATCCAAGTAAGACTTGAAATATTCTAGATGACTTCCATAATAGAATAAGGAAATAAATTAATTCCAATTAATTCTTTTCCTATTCCATGAGAGTTCCCAAACATAGGAATACTCAAAATAGGAAAACCGAATCAATTAGGAAAGTAGGATCTTGGTAGGAGTAGCATGGGTTGGGAGACCCCACGCCACCCCCACCTTCGACCGCCACCACCACGGGAGGAGGGCACCGCCGCCGCCACCCCAGCTGGCCGGCCACCACTATGCCGGCGGCAGCCCCAGCCGATGGGCGATCGACCCCTCCCCATGGCTTCGGTCATGGGGTCGATCATGGGGTTGATCGACCCCCGGTTCTTTCGTCCTCTTCGTCTTCTTCGTCACACGTGTTCTCTGGCGATCGTCTCGGCATCGATCCAACGTAAATAAATTACAAAAAAAATAAATTTACAATTCCGGTATCGATTCTATACATGAAATCGACCCTATACAATTTCCAGAAAACAGAGAACAATAATAATAAACCTAAATTCGGTCAACCCCCGAATTTTAACTATTACAAGCATTCATCCACACAAAACGAATCTCGACATGTCCGAGAGTTTAATAAACGAATAATCATGGTAAAAATAATTAACAATTAATGAAACCATGATAGTCGGAATCCCTGCAAGGTAGAACGATAATTGAACATATACATGAACACGAAACCAAACGCTCTGATACCAATTGCTGAAATTCGATATCCCGGGGTATCAAAAATTGCGGAACCGATAACCCCGATCGAAATCCCATCGCCGGAAATCCAATCGCGAACACCACGAAGAACCGGGCCTGACAAGAGCATCGCCGCGGGATGAACCCGCGGCTAAACCCTAGCCGAGCCCCACAGTGGGGCTCGCGATCGCCGTGCATGGCGATCGCATGGGGCTGCATGGGGCAGCCCCCGGCGGTGAGTCCGGCGACTCACCGCCACCGCCAGGAGGGGCGGTCAGCCCGACTGACCTACCGCGGCTCCAGCCGCGGTCTACCCCCGGCGATCGATCTCACGATCGATCGCCCACCCTGGCCCAGCCGGGGTGCCTTTTCTTGCACACGCCGCCGGCGAGGGCGGCTGGGATCCGCCGCGGCGCCAGCCCGCGGCATCCCAGCGATCGACCGATGTCGATCGCATGCCCCGGCGTCCAGCCGGGGCTCCCCTCGTCGCGCGGTACCGGCGGTCGAACCCTAGGGTTCGGCCGCCCCCTCTCGATCCCGACGGGGATCACGACGATCCCCGTATCCCGGTCTCGACGTTCTCCGGATCGTGCGTTCATGTATATATCACAATTATATATTCACATAAAATCATACAAGGGAGTTTATGATTTTACCTTTGATTCGTTGTGCGGAGAAACGAAATCAAGTTGAAGACCTTTGAATCTTCCTAGGTATTCCTTGCACCTCGTTCGAACGTCGTGTGGGCGAGGATCCTCCGAACTCTATGGATCTACTTCACGAACTCTCTAGAATATCAAGTATGATATTCTTACGGTGTATTTAATTGTGAAGACCATGTAGTGCTTTTATAGGCTACGTAGGGGATCTAAAGGAGGTGGAATATTGGGCTTCCAATATTAATGATTAAATTGAGCCCAAGCCCAAATCTATTAATCCCATTAATATTAATTAATTTATTTTCCACTATATAAATTAATTGCACTCCCAATATTAAACCATATTATATCAAATAATATTTCTCCAGTAGTATTATTTATTCCGTGTATTTAAGATTTAAATATCCATGAATAAAATTAATTTATTGTTAATTAATTTATTCATCTCTTGTATCCGAGAATAGTACCATTCAACCTTAATTATTATGCGGAACAAATCCACTCATGAGGTTTACATAATAATTCCTTATGAACTCATCTCGGGGATATTATCAACCCTTACGGGATACACTTTCCCGTCAAGTATTCACGGCATGTCATATATAAAATATAGTGACCCATTTTAACCGGTAATTAACCTAATAATTAAATTGGTTAATTCTTTTGGAAAATCAAAGTCACTTATATTAAATATACACATCCGCAATAGTATCGGGGATTGAGAATAAAATACTCTGAGACTTGAATCAATTATCAAAGGCAATCCTAATTGATAAGTCTCAAGCGATCCGCCCAATACACCAAGTGTACAAGTGTGATAAAATAATTAAGACAAATTATTTTCTCTCTCACACAACGACTATACCGATGGATTGGTCCGTGTCCATCTAGGTCGTGAGCAACTATTTGATTAAATACGAGTAACCGATAGTATGATCTTCTGTGTGGGCCCGCACACCATACTAACTACAACGTATAGAATCCAAGACTATAATTTCCATATATTTAATTATCGAATAATTAAAAGCAAACAATTGTTTATTAATTAAATAGATTAAATGCTACATATATTTAATTATCGAATAATTAAAAGCAAACAATTGTTTATTGATTAAATAGATTAAATGATATGACCGGGAGTTACCGTTACTTATATTCCCCGTAAGGAATACGCTTTCATTTTAAAATGTGAACTCCATGGGGCTCGAGCCACCAGCACGACCCGCAACCCAAGGCCCGAAACAAGCCCATGTGTTTTGCATTTCATTTTAAAATGTGAACTCCATTGGGACCCGTAACCCAAGGCCCGAAACAAGCCCATGTGTTTTGCATTTCATTTTAAAATGTGAACTCCATTGGGCTCGAGCCACCAGCACGACCCGCAACCCAAAGCCCGACAACATCCCAAAACCCCAAGGCCCGAAACATGCCCATGTGTTTTGCACGACCCGCAACCCAAGGCCCGACAACATCCCATGTGTTTTGCATAGTCCATGTGTTTTGCATTTCATTTTAAAATGTGAACTCCATTGGGCTCGAGCCACCAGCACGACCCGCAACCCAAAGCCCGACAACATCCCAAAACCCCAAGGCCCGAAACATGCCCATGTGTTTTGCACGACCCGCAACCCAAGGCCCGACAACATCCCATGTGTTTTGCATAGTCCATGATTTGAACCCTTGACCTGCCCATGTGTTTTGCATAGTCCATGGTTTGAACCCTTGACCTTATGAATGAACAGGAGGATGATAACCGCTAGGCTATCTGAGTTATATGTACAATTCTTAAAAGATATTATATATGTATCATTAACTTATATTTATTATGTAATATAATATAATAATAAGATAAAATACAATATATATATATATATTAAATTATAAATATAAATAATGGTTTAAAAAAATGTAATTTTATATAAAAGGGCATTTAAATATATTAAATTAAATAAAAATTCAAATTTTTTATTATTAATTTTTAAGGGCTATTGTTTTTTAACTTTTTTGCGTTTACAAGTTTTACATAGATTTAAGTATTATAATAATTTTCTTATTATTTCTTGCGTAATTGCAATATTTTTTTAATTAATTATTTTTATAAAATTGCGTAAGTTTTTGCCTAATTGTAATTAATTATTTTTATAAAATTATAATTGCGTATTTGCATAATTGCGTAAACAGTTAAAAAAACTTTAATAGTAATTTTATTATTTAGTAAAATAATGATTTAAAATAATTTAGCGTAATTTTATAATAATATTTAATTAATTTACTAATATATAAATTAGGGATAATTGTATGTTAGTAGTTGAACTATAGGCACTTTTGTACTTTGGTTACCCAACACCCGAGTAGCTGAACTTTGACGAATTTGCACTTTCATTCAAAGATGGACTTTTTCCGGCGACACGTAAAATCCACGTGATTATATTTTCCACGTGTCGTGATTTCAGTAGCTAGAAGAGAGAAATTACATAAATAACCTTAAGGCATATTCATCTTCTTCTCCAACTCTTTTTTTTTTTTTTTTTTTTTCAGAAACCAAAACACAAACTCCAACCCATAAGTAAAACACACAAAAAAAAATATCACTTTTGAAACGGTTTAATGGATAATCGAAATCCATTAAACCCTAATTTCGCCCTCCTAATTCTCTTTCTTGGATTACGATAATTGGATATGAAACTCCCCCAAAATGCAAAAGAATATTTCTATCCCAAAGAGATCCGACTCGATATCACCGACCCCACCCCAACCCAAGCGTAATTTTCAAGCTCGTGAGGCTCAAACCCGAACCCGAATCTGAAAACAAGTCAGAGCTCTGGAGATCGGCATCCGAATCTAGAGTTTCCAAGATCTGCTCATGTCGCGATTCAACGCCATTTTCAATCCGTCGACTCAATCGCAGGCTACAATGGAGGAGATATTGCGTCACCCAAATCCAAGAGAAATACCAGTAAAAAATCCTCCAAAGGAAGAATTGAACATAGACGTTTTTAATTCCGCTCCGCAACGGTGAACTCCTCCGCAACCACTAGAGAATGAATAAGCATGTTTTATTATTTTATTTTTTTTTTGAAAAATGTGTTCAGATTCAAGTTGAAGATGAATAGATGATGGCTTCAAGTTGAAGTTGAAGATGAATAGAAAAATGTCGTCCTCAGTGCTCCAAAGAAGTGAATTTGGGAATGAATTAGATTTTATTAATAATGGAAAATGTAATTGTATTTTATGTAATTGTATTTTATTTTTTCGAAGAATGTAATTGTATTTTATGTAATTGTATTTTATTTTTTCAAAGAAGTGAATTTGTGAATGAATTAGATTTTATTAATAATAGTAAATGTCGAAAATACTCTGTGTTAGCTGATAAAAAAAAAGACCGGTCACGTGAATTTAATTTCACGTGTGGCCGGAAAAAGCCCATTTTCGCATGAAAGTGCAAAATTCGTCAAAGTTCAGCTACTCGGGTGTACAAAATGCAAATTGGGTAACCAAAATACAAAAGTGCCTATAGTTCAGCTACTAACCTACAATTATCCCTATAAATTAATAGTTTTAAAAAAAAAATACTCCCTACGGCAAATGCCGTAGGGGACCCCTACGGGAAAAATACCCGTAGGGTATTTCTTTAACTGCGTATAGTTTAAAAAATCTTTAACTGCGTATAGTTTTAAAAAAAATACTCCCCTACGGCAAATGCCGTAGGGGACCCCTACGGGAATAATACCCGTAGGAGATTTATTATTTTCCTACGGGGGTTTGCCCGTAGGGACAAGTTCCCTACGACTAGCCGTAGGGGATCCCGTAGGCCTCTTGGAGGGAATGTATGCGCGCGAATTCGCGCACAGTCCCCTACGGGAATCCCCTACGGCTGTGGTCGTAGGGAATGCCGTAGGGGAACTCTGAATATGATTTCCGTAGGGAATGCCGTAGAGAATCCCTACGGGAAAAATGTCGTAGGGAATCCCCGTAGGGGATCCGCGGTTTTTTTGTATTGTGCATGGATGCATGTCACATGGTGTGACATGGCATGCCACACAAGCAAGGGGACCACATCTAATGCCATTTGGCATGGTGATGTGGAAATGACCCTTCACCTCCCTATTATCCACCATTACTTGTGCATTATGATGCACATTATGGTGGGGTTACAAGGGAGGTTAATGGTGATCAATATAGTGATGAAAACATGTGTTTTCATATCACTTTTTGATCAGCCACGAAAATCACACACAAAATTGAGAGAAAAGAGAGTTATTGGAGAACCACTTCAAACAAGCAAGCAAATTCATTTTCTGGGTTCGTGTGCAACACGTAGAGGCCGGGCCATTTGTGCGGCTTCCACATTCGGACGATCTAAAGGAGTGACGAGGTCATTCACAAGGAGAGCTTCGAGTTGCTGATCCATTAAGGTGGTTCAATCGACTCAACACCACCTTAATCAACATCAACGAGACACGCATCACTAAATGTAAGAACTCGTTGATATCTCTCTCTATATATATTAGATGTATATATATAAATATATGTGTGTCTATATATATTTGTGTGCACTAAGATCATGGCATAGTAGATCTATCGCTTTACACGCTTCCGCACACACGGTATATCGATCGGATCGGTATATGTTAACCTTCAATTGGTATCAGAGCCTAGGGCTCGTGCACACTTTTGTGTTGGACACAAGAAGTTTAAATCAACATAATTGGATTATATGTTTAATTGTGATTATGTGATTAGATGTAAGGCCGGCCACCTTTAGTGGTCGGGTGAATGATTTCGTCGGTTTTTTACGTTTCGATTGGCCGTAGTATTTGAGGGCTGCGTCCCTTGGAATCATTTGTAATAGATAGGTTTTTCTATTATTTTGTATTGTACTACTTGTAAGCGATGGACTTTGTCCATGGTTCAATGGAGGATCTCGGCTCTCCGGCGAAAACGAGAAGAAACGAAGCAAAACGAAGCAAAGCGGACAAAATCGGGCTGCTGGAGCCAAACGGCGGGCGCCGTTGTAGCTCCAGCGGGCGCTGTTTTGATTCGGCGGGCGCCGTTTTGGAAACGGCGACCGCCGAAAGGCCTGATTCTTGGCAGATTTTTCCCGGACCCTTTCGGCGGGCGCCGTTTTGGAAACGGCGACCGCCGGTG
Source organism: Euphrasia confusa (assembly GCA_954870475.1). NCBI lineage: Eukaryota > Viridiplantae > Streptophyta > Magnoliopsida > Lamiales > Orobanchaceae > Euphrasia > Euphrasia confusa. The sequence continues at coordinate 14,184,796 of OX940954.1, forward strand.
GTGTTCGGCGACCGCTGATTGTGAAACGGCGGGCGCCGTTCGTGGTTTTTTGGGTACGGAATAGATTTGACCAAAATCGGAGGGCACGGAACTGAAACGGCGGGCGAGGACCAGTCAAGAAGATGTTCAAGGCTTTTGTTGTCACTTTAATTCTTTTCTTTTGAGAGTTGTGAGGTTCTAGGGGCCTTCGATTTCGTATTTATTTGCTTTGCTAGTTATAGGTAGTTTTATGTTATAAATGTTCAACTTACATATAAACAAACCTATGCATGCAAGTTCCCAAAAATAATGAGTATAATGTCTTGTCAAAAACATCACACCCATAAAGCCCTCGATCATAAGTTGGTAGGTCCGCCTCAGCGGGGTACTACTTGTTATCTTGGGATAAGTGGGAGTAAGGGTGAGACCCTTACATGTGAGTTTGGTTTTCTCATCGATAGATCCACTGCAGGCGTGGCTATCGAGACATGAGATGAGAATGGGACTCTCATCGACCGAGAGTGACATTAGATGTCATTGACATGGAATGTCTACCTATCTTGGAGTTCTTAAGTGCGGACTCAGTCAGCTTAAGGATTCGCAAGATGAGGATCTTGGGATCGTTTTGTTCTAATTTATTAAAATTTCAAAAACAAATGCCTAATTTGTCTTTCATTTGATGGATTATAAGGTTAAGATTATTTACACCTCGGGGAGTGATTTAATCCAAAACACTTAAGTTCATCAATGACACAAATTAGAGACTTTCGAGCCATTGGATGGCGTGAATCGATTTTCTGGTTGGCTCCCTCATTTTAATGAGAGATAGGGCTTCAATTGCATGATAAGATCGCTGGTTAGAAAACCTCGAGTTTTCACTTACGATTTATCACGTTTTTTGTCATTGAAATAATTGGGAACGACGATATTGGATATCGAATGAACAAAATGGAACAAATAAAATAGTTTTGTTAGACAACCTTATTTGTTTTGTGGATGTTTACTTACGTTATTTATCTTACTTCTGTAGTATAATATGTCTGTATCAACTCAATTCAAGTTCAGCTCTCCTGGATAGAGAAAAGTTGAACAACACCAATTTCCTTGATTGGCAACGTAACTTGAGGATAGTCCTCAAATACGAAGAAAAGGAAAGTGTGTTGGACAAACCTCTTCTCGTGCTTCCCGCTGATGGGGGCACGGATGTCCAAAAGACATCATATGCCCTTGCTAAGAAAGCCTCGAATGAGGTGACATGTTTGATGTTGGCATCCATGGTACCCGAGTTGCAAAAACAATTCGAGTTCATGGAAGCCTATGACATCATAGAAGAGCTCAAGAGCATGTTCGGGGAACAGGCTAGGATTGAGCGCTTCGGTGTCACCCGGGCTATAGCAACAGCTAGGCTGGAAAAGGGTAAACCCGTGGGACCACATGTGCAGCAAATGATTGGATTATTTGCTTCAAGTGCTCGCCTCGGTTTTGCATATGATGACGAGTTGGATACCGATTTCATTCTCCATTCTCTTCATGATGGTTATGACGCCTTTAGGCTGAATTTCCACATGAATAGACTGAAGAAATCGCTTCATGAGCTCCATGGGATGCTTAAGGCTGCTGAGCCGGCGATTAAGAAGGACCCTAGGAGGGAAGTTCTTATGATTCGGGAAGGAGGTACCAAAAAGTTCAAGGGGATTAAGAAACCGGAAGTGAAAGGCAAATGGAAAGAGAAAGCTGTGGCAGCTCCTTCCAAAAGGTTCTTGAAAGCTTCTAAGGTTCCTGGGGAATCTGAATGTTTCTACTGCAAGAGTGTTGGACACTACAAGCGAGATTGACCTAAGTTCAAGGAAGATGTGATGAACGGTGTCGTTCCTTCATCTTCAGGTATTTATGTCATAGACATAAACTTTACAAATTCTTCTTCTTGGGTATTGGATACCGGATGCGGTGCTCACATTGTTTCACATGTGCAGGGACTGCAAAGAAGTAGAACTTTGGTAAAGGGAGATGTCGATCTGCGGGTTGGAAATGGAGCGAGGGTCGCTGCATTAGCCGTAGGATCTTATGATTTGTGTTTGCCTTCGGGCCTTGTTTTAGTATTGAATAATTTTTATTTCGTACCACGTATTACCAAGAACATCATTTCTATTTCAGTATTGGATACTGAAGGATTTTCCTTCACTATAATAAATGGTTTGTTTACTATTTCAAAAAATGGAGTGTTCTATGGTTCGGCACGATTAGAACATGGTTTATATATACTTCAACTTGACAATCATATATATAACATTGATACCAAAAAGGCCAAATCGAATGAATTCAATGAAACATACCTTTGGCATTGTCGATTAGGCCACGTCAACATTAAACGTGTAGAGAAACTTCTTAAAGAAGGTGTTCTCAAATCTTTTGACTTGGAGTCATTTGATACATGTGAAGGGTGTTTGATGGGCAAAATGACAAAGTCACCTTTTCTAGGAAAAGGAGAACGTGCAAATGATCTATTGGGTTTAATCCATACTGATGTATGTGGTCCAATGAGCTCACAAGCACGTGGAGGTTATTTCTACTTCATAACTTTTACCGATGACTTAAGTAGATATGGTTATGTCTATTTAATGAGGCATAAGTCGGAAGCCTTTGAAAAGTTCAAAGAATTCCAAAATGAAGTTGAGAATCAACTTGGTAAGAAGATAAAATCCATTCGATCGGATCGAGGTGGTGAATATCTTAGCCAAGAATTCGATGATCATCTTATGAGTTGTGGTATTCTATATCAACTCACTCCACCTGGAACACCCCAGATGAATGGTGTTTCCGAAAGGAGAAATAGAACTTTATTGGATATGGTTCGATCGATGATGAGCCTTATTGAACTACCAAAATCTTTTTGGGGACACGCACTTTTAACAGCGGCCTATACACTGAATAGGACACCGTCAAAAGCTGTTGATAAGACACCATACGAGGTATGGAAAGGGAAGGTCCCTAACTTGTCTTATATCAAGGTGTGGGGATGTGAAGCTTATGTGAAGAGAAATATCTCTACAAAGGTTGAACCCAAATCGGATAAATGTTTCTTTGTTGGTTATCCAAAAGAAACACGAGGGTACCACTTTTACAACCAATCCGAGAACAAAGTATTTGTTGCTCGAGATGGTGTATTTCTTGAAAAGGAATATCTTTCCAAGAAAGTAAGTGGGAGCTCAGTTGAATTGAACGAAGTTCAAGAAGACTTGAACGAAGTTCAAGAAGAACAAACTTAGATGGAGACTCAAGACTTGGTCGAGAGTACTCCAGTGGTTTTAGAAACCACGCCTAACTCTTGAAGGTCCGGAAGGATTAGAACTCAACCTGACAGATACTTAGGTATTCTGACAAACGAGAACTATGTAGTCATGCTTTTAGAAAGCAATGAACCTTCAACCTATATCCAAGCTGTGACGAGTCCATATTCCGAGAAATGGCAGGGTGCCATGAAATCCGAAATGGAATCAATGTCTGAAAATCAAGTTTGGAACTTGGTCGATTTGCCTAAAGGGGCTAGGCCCATTGGATGCAAATGGATTTACAAGATAAAAACAGACATGAATGGAAAACATAGTGTTTTTAATGCAAAGTTGGTGGCAAAAGGAGTTAATCAAATTCACGGGGTGGATTATGATGAAACCTTTTCACCAGTTGCTATGATTAAATCCATTCGGATTCTCTTAGCCATTGCTGCTCATTATGATTGTGAGATATGGCAAATGGATGTTAAAACCGCCTTCTTGAATGGGATTCTAGAAGAGGATGTGTTTATGACACAACCAGAGGGTTTTATCAATCCAAATCAGGCTGTGAGAGTATGCAAGCTTAATAGATCCATTTATGGATTAAAGCAAGCATCTCGGAGTTAGAATCTTCAGTTCGATGAATCTGATTTACATGTTTTTGTGCTACTTTTCCTATGATGTTTTGTGTCGTCTCATGCCATTTTGTGTCATTCTTGTGTATCATTCTCATGATTATCGGTAGGTTTGACGTTTTGTGGAGTGTGTAGGTGTATGATCATGTTCAATGCGAAAACGAGCAAAAACGAGTTGAAAAACGGTAAATTGATTTGACCGACCACCTATCGTGATTGCGCTGCAAACTTGGCCACTTTGGTTCTCCCAACTCCGACAACCTAAAAACACCATCCATACATGGTCGGAAAGATCTTGAAATCCTCTACATGGTACTACCAGGTTGTTGTCATGGTTCCCCGTCATAAAACCGGAATTCACGGGTTTCCAGCCCAGTATGCAGCTGCCTCGGGGTGTATGTGCAGCAAACTTGGAGAGCTTGGTTCTCCCAGATCCGACCACATACATGCATGGTCCATACCTTGTCGGAAAGCTCTCGAAGAGTTGTACGAGGCCCTGCACTTTTATTATCATATATCCCCGTGATATAGTCACAGTACTTGAGTTTCCAGACCAGTACGCAGCTGCCCGGAGTGTATGCGCAGCAAACTTGGAGAGCTTGGGTCTCCCAACTCGGACCACCTATACCAATGATCTATATCTCTACGGAAAGCCCTTGGAGTGCTCTACATGGCTCAGCCATCCAAGCGCTCGCTCGCGACCACCACTAGGCGAGCGCTCGATGACCAGGCGCTCGCTTGGCCCTAACTTCAGAGAACCAGTTTTTGGCACCAAGCGCCCGCTCCCCTACCAGGCGGTCGCCTGCCTCCTGCCGCGCGCGAGCGCCTCCTGCCCTCAGGCGCTCGCCTGCCCCGTTTCGGCCAGATTTGACCCGTTTTGACCCCCGATTTTCAAGACTACTTATTAGGTTTTTGAACCTAGGTTTGACACACTTCTTCACGGACGATTTTCAGCACTTGTTCTCTTAGACCTAGGGCACGCTTTGCACTTGGAGATGGAAACTCTCGATTGATTTTGGATTGCTCGGACAGTTAATAAGTGTAGCTTGATTTCTTTCTTCCTTTGATTTTGAGATCAATAATTAGTAAGCTTTGTTTTTATTTTATTCATTTACTTCAATAGTTCATCACCATGAATTCTCTTTTCCTTGATTGTTTGTTCTTGTTTAATATCATGTGTAGCTAATTCGTTTACTAGGGTTAGAGGGATTCAACCATGAACTAGGGTTATAAATTTACGAGCGCATCTAAGGTGTTCGATTAAATGCTAATTTGATTTCAAATGCTTGTATGAGGCTTAAGAGCAATTACAAGACATAAGATAAATGAACACACTAAAATCAACCGGTGACGGACGTTTTAGTAGAATTGTTTCTCGTAAATTGACGACCCGAAATTTATGCTTGATGAACTCGAAGCTCTAGTTTTTCTCAATATTCATTACATTTAATTAATTGCTATTTGATTATTTTTAGTTTATTCCTTCTTAGTTAATTTAGTTTAAAACAAAACCAACCAAATCATGCATTATGCTATACACTTCTTCCTCTTTTCTTCGTTGCAAACATAAAAACATTTTTACGGGCCGATAGTAGTGTTCCTCGTGAGATCGACTCGGGCGAATTGCTTCGGCAATAAGTTCGGTTATTTTTATTTTTGATTTTTGACGCACTACAAAACGATTAATCAAATTGGCGCCGTTGCCGGGGAACACTTTAGGCACAAGTATTAGTGTTTGAGTGTTTGCAAGTTATTTTTTTTTTCTGTTTATTTATGATTATTATTTCTCCCACCGGTGCGTTTAATGTTTTTGTCAAGTGTTTTTGTTAGCAGTGATGAATACATTTAATAACTATACGTGGGAGAACACATGGCCTCAGACGAGCACTTACTACGAGCCTTCCCAATATGACACGACAACACATTTTGGCTCTCAGTCTCAAGCATACAATCCGGAGTGGCATTCTCATCAGAGTTATTATGCTGATCCACCTCAACAACAATGGGATCCACAACAATGGCCTCAACAACAATGGCCTCCTCAGAACATGGTGTACCCTCGACATTATTCTATGCAACCTGAGCCTCCATACAAGCCGTCGCTGGATGACGTTTTTCAAGATTTCATGCAAACGGCCAACCAGATAATGAAATCAAATGAAGCGTCGATCAAAGCGAATGAAGTGACGATGACCAGTAATGCTCAAGCAAATTTGGCATACCCTCCACCGTATTCGATGCAACCACCTTTGGAGGACACTTTCCAGGATTTCATGCAGATGGCTGAACGAGTCATGAAAGCAAACGAAGCATCAATAAAGGCGAATGAAGTTAGATTGGCAGAGAGTATCGAAGCGGAAGCGAGGTCTAAGGTCATAGGAGATATGATCGATAAGATGTGCAATCAAAGCGAGTGGGTACACGAGGAAGAGAATCTCCAAAGTGACTACGACTATGATGAAGTTGCACCGAATGAGGTCGAGATCAAAGTGGAGCATATGTACGACAATGACCTGAATTTGGAGGAAGATGATGAGGAAGAGACGATTGAGAGTATGGTGTTGGAGGAGATTACACCAAAAGTGTCGCATCGAGACGAAAACCCATACAAGTTGTCCTTTTCACCCCCTATAGAACTAGAGCAAGAGATATTGAGTATCAATACAGTAGTCGACAATCACGAGGGGGTGAATTTGCAAGAGGAGTCATTGATGCTAGATATCGCTCTTGAGTCTCAAAGCTCAAATATCGATGAAACGAGAGACGGGGGCAAGGAGGTTGAGGATATGTTTCCTGAGCATGAATGTATGACTGAATCACCTCATTCCTCTCCGAGTGATTTGGTGGATAAGAATTCCGGACACCCTCCTCCCTCACTTGGCATGATCGATCCTATGGTTGTTAAGGAGTCAAATGTGATATGTGATCATCACCCACCCAAGCCGCATGATCCAGGTATTTTAAAATTTAATGGTGTTTTGGGTGTGAATGTAAGAATAGCGGATGATATGGTATTTGAGGTAGGGATTACTGATTTTGCTCCATGTGCTATAAATTATTTTTACCTCTATGCTATTGATCTCTTGGCCGAGATGATGTTTTTGCAGAAAATTAGCTCGATATTTTTATATCACAACGTTGAAGCCAAGCATGACATGCATGTAAAAGATAGTATTGGAGGGGTTGAGATACTTGAGAGCAATGAAGAAAAGGAATCATCTCCACCAAAATTAGAGATGAAAGGGTTGTCTAAACAGTGGAAATACGTTTATATAGAAGAGATGACACTTGAGAAGATGAGCCTCATCGAGGCTCCATATTGATGAAATATGAGTCAAGCTCAAGACGTTAAACAAGCGTCGCGTGGAGGCTAATCCACGGACCGTGCTGCTCTTTCGGTTTCCAAAATGAGCGCCACGTGGGGGCCTTCCCACGAATTCATACGGGCTGGATCGAGAAGACCGAAGGAGTCGACATCACTGTTTGCACCTTCTTCCCCTTCCTCTTTTTATGCTTGTTCTGTATATTACATTTTCTTAGGTAGTTTTAATTTTCGTTTGGACATGTTTTTGTTTCTCTCTTGCCTGAGATTTGCTTGCTTGTGTGTTTTACATTGAGGACAATGTATATTTCAAGTGTGGGGGGTAGCTTTGCATGTTCTTAGGGTAACCCGTTGTTTCGCGAGGTTTGTTGGGGTTATAGTAGTCTTCAAACGTCGTTTATGTTGTGTGTTTTTTTTGCTATGTTTTGTCTTGTTGATCACCCCTCCCCATTTAGCCCAATTGCGGTATAGTTGTTAGAAGCATGTTCTAGGCAATATAGGCTTCGGTTTACACATAATTGAATTCAGGGCTTCATCAGGATGATAATGACGAGTTGATTAATCGTGGGTCCTACACTTACGATTTGCTACATAGGGAGAGCTGTGTTTTTCATGACATCGGTTAGGCACGAGTATTAAGTAGATCGAGTTCATTGATTGTTTGGCCGGGTTATACACGAGGATTCTACTTTGATCGTCTCTCTTATTAATAGTGTGGCTTAGCTATATATAAGTATTATTCGCAACCGAACGCAAAAACAGAAGACGTTCGAATAAGCTAGTTGAGTATGTGAAAAAAGGGCCGGCAGCCGAACTAAAAAAAAAAAAAAAAAAAAAAATGGTTCGAAAAATACCGTTGTCGAGATAAAAAAAATAAAAAGAAAAAAAAATAGAAAAAAAAAGAGAAAAAAAAAGAAATAGTATTATATTAGTATTAGTAAAGCAGCCACACTGCTTCTACGAGAACGATGAGTATGGGAAACCACGCTAGGATACTCGAGTGACCCTCAACTGTTTACACCTAGTGAATATTGCCTCACTTGATTAACTTGGCTAGACATTTCGGTGGCTTTGTTTACTTGTGCTCGTTGTTGATATTGGTGAAGTGGAATCATGGTTCGAACTGTGGGAATTTGAATACTTGAGGGACACTCGTTAGTTGATTTTGATTTCTCAAATGTGAATATCTTGAATTCTCTTATGGTTGATTGTTTGTCTTGAGCTCAGTCGATGCTTTGTTCGTATTGTATACCGTGATTGTTTGCTTGAGGACAAGCAAAGAGCTAAGTGTGGGGGAGTTGATTTACATGTTTTTGTGCTACTTTTCCTATGATGTTTTGTGTCGTCTCATGCCATTTTGTGTCATTCTTGTGTATCATTCTCATGATTATCGGTAGGTTTGACGTTTTGTGGAGTGTGTAGGTGTATGATCATGTTCAATGCGAAAACGAGCAAAAACGAGTTGAAAAACGGTAAATTGATTTGACCGACCACCTATCGTGATTGCGCTGCAAACTTGGCCACTTTGGTTCTCCCAACTCCGACAACCTAAAAACACCATCCATACATGGTCGGAAAGATCTTGAAATCCTCTACATGGTACTACCAGGTTGTTGTCATGGTTCCCCGTCATAAAACCGGAATTCACGGGTTTCCAGCCCAGTATGCAGCTGCCTCGGGGTGTATGTGCAGCAAACTTGGAGAGCTTGGTTCTCCCAGATCCGACCACATACATGCATGGTCCATACCTTGTCGGAAAGCTCTCGAAGAGTTGTACGAGGCCCTGCACTTTTATTATCATATATCCCCGTGATATAGTCACAGTACTTGAGTTTCCAGACCAGTACGCAGCTGCCCGGAGTGTATGCGCAGCAAACTTGGAGAGCTTGGGTCTCCCAACTCGGACCACCTATACCAATGATCTATATCTCTACGGAAAGCCCTTGGAGTGCTCTACATGGCTCAGCCATCCAAGCGCTCGCTCGCGACCACCACTAGGCGAGCGCTCGATGACCAGGCGCTCGCTTGGCCCTAACTTCAGAGAACCAGTTTTTGGCACCAAGCGCCCGCTCCCCTACCAGGCGGTCGCCTGCCTCCTGCCGCGCGCGAGCGCCTCCTGCCCTCAGGTGCTCGCCTGCCCCGTTTCGGCCAGATTTGACCCGTTTTGACCCCCGATTTCCAAGACTACTTATTAGGTTTTTGAACCTAGGTTTGACACACTTCTTCACGGACGATTTTCAGCACTTGTTCTCTTAGACCTAGGGCACGCTTTGCACTTGGAGATGGAAACTCTCGATTGATTTTGGATTGCTCGGACAGTTAATAAGTGTAGCTTGATTTCTTTCTTCCTTTGATTTTGAGATCAATAATTAGTAAGCTTTGTTTTTATTTTATTCATTTACTTCAATAGTTCATCACCATGAATTCTCTTTTCCTTGATTGTTTGTTCTTGTTTAATATCATGTGTAGCTAATTTGTTTACTAGGGTTAGAGGGATTCAACCATGAACTAGGGTTATAAATTTACGAGCGCATCTAAGGTGTTCGATTAAATGCTAATTTGATTTCAAATGCTTGTATGAGGCTTAGGAGCAATTACAAGACATAAGATAAATGAACACACTAAAATCAACCGGTGACAGACGTTTTAGTAGAATTGTTTCTCGTAAATTGACGACCCGAAATTTATGCTTGATGAACTCGAAGCTCTAGTTTTTCTCAATATTCATTACATTTAATTAATTGCTATTTGATTATTTTTAGTTTATTCCTTCTTAGTTAATTTAGTTTAAAACAAAACCAACCAAATCATGCATTATGCTATACACTTCTTCCTCTTTTCTTCGTTGCAAACATAAAAACATTTTTACGGGCCGATAGTAGTGTTCCTCGTGAGATCGACTCGGGCGAATTGCTTCGGCAATAAGTTCGGTTATTTTTATTTTTGATTTTTGACGCACTACAAAACGATTAATCAGAATCCATACAGGGTTTTGGATTTCAGAGGAACACAGAAGAATCTTGTTTTAAAAGAAGATCAGTGGGAGTTACGTTGTTTGATTATCACCCAAAATATCGTATGCTTTGAGCATGACGAATTGGTTTCGAGGAAAATCTGGTGAGGCACATTGGATGTGGCCAAAACTGTTCTAAAGTTCCGTTTACGGACTAAAGAATAGTATCTTGTCTTTGGAGGACAAGATGAGTTGATATTAACAATCTATTTTAATGCATACTTCAAAACATACTAAGATAATTTCCGATTTTAATCTAGTTATCTTTTGTCTAATTAGAGGTAAAATGTGCTGGAATAGTTCCGTGCAATGCATTAGCTGATTAAACTACATGTGCTGGAATAGTTCCGTGCAATGCATTAGCTGATTAAACTACAGAAGCTAAGTACAGCACTGCATTGGATGCAGTGATGTTGGCAGTTCAGATTTGAAAGTTCTTCGATGAACTAGGTGGCGTAACTAGCTAGGCCCATCCGATAGTTCTCTATTTATAGTAGAGCTATCGCGCAAGCCAATGAGCTAGAAAGTACCACAAGTCTAAAACTAGTGCTCAGGAGGTTCCACATTATCTGGAAGATAGTTTTGTGGAGACATCGAGATAATAAAGTTGCAACTTTTGGTAAGGTTGCAAACTCGCTTTCTAAACCTCTCCAGCAGTTTAAGCTTGAGGCTTTCACGATTGCAATAGAGATCAGACATCTTAGAGATGGGTTGTGATTTCTATTACTGTATTAGATACTTTTGGAGATTTGGTAAACATTCACTCATATGTATAATACATATTTCTTCATATAAATATGGTTTAATTTATATGAATTGTCCAAATGATTAAGTGATATCAATTGGGTTATGAGGTCGACTTACCGCATAATGAAGTCCCAATGGTTGAACTGATATATTTGAATCATATAGTTGTTCCTGGTTCGTATAATCGACTACGGACAAACCGATAATACAATGAACTGGTTTGTAATGTGTACTATAGCGCCGCTTCATGGGCTAGTGATGTGGGACATCAAGTACAATTACATAGATATTAGCTGGGAGCTAATGATCGAACAGGCCCGACTTGAATAGTATTTAAGATTTCGAGTCATAATACTATTTCATTGACTGTCGAGCAATTTCCTCTGACCTGAGTAGTCCAGAGTGATTCCATTGTGAAATGGTGTACTTTGATACAAGTAAACGCCTTTCGTAAAAGGAGGTTTTAAAACTTGTTATTGGGTATATCAGGAAGCAAGTGGGAGAGCTTGGATTGACAAGATGGGATTGTCCTCCATTTTATAATGGGATACATGTCTTACCGGCCACTTGGAGAGTCGAGGCTGTGGAAAATACGTGACCACGTCCAGATTCGTATCATAGTGATAAATCTGGTTTTACAGTCTGTCTCAAAGTCCAAGAAAGGTTTGAACAGATTGAGGATGACTCGAGTCTTGCCTCAAGTTCAAACTTAGACATAAAGTGACAACATGAAGTTGGCAGCACACTGGCTCTGAAGGCCAAGTGGGAGATTGTTGGAATATGTCCTTCGATCCTACGTGTGCAATCGATAAAGTCATAAGGTCGTCTATGGATGTTAAATGATTATTAGATAATATTAATTGTTGGGAACAATATAATATTGATCGATAAATCATACCTACAGGGTCACACACGAGTCGGAATTACGTTGCTTGTTATATTGATTTAGAATCAATACGTATGGATTTTCACATGCATGGGATGCATGGCTTGCATGGATGCATGTCACATGGTGTGACATGGCACGCCACACAAGCAAGGGGACCACATCTAATGCCATTTGGCATGGTGATGTGGAAATGACCCTTCACCTCCCCATTATCCACCATTACTTGTGCATTATGATGCACATTATGGTGGGGTTACAAGGGAGGTTAATGGTGATCAATATAGTGATGAAAACATGTGTTTTCATATCACTTTTTGATCAGCCACAAAAATCACACACAAAATAGAGAGAAAAGAGAGTTCTTGGAGAACCACTTCAAACAAGCAAGCAAGTTCATTTTCTGGGTTCGTGTGCAACACGTAGAGGCCGGGCCATTTGTGCGGCTTCCACATTCGGACGATCTAAAGGAGTGACGAGGTCATTCACAAGGAGAGCTTCGAGTAGCTGATCCATTAAGGTGGTTCAATCGACTCAACACCACCTTAATCAACATCAACGAGACACGCATCACTAAATGTAAGAACTCGTTGATATCTCTATATATATAATATATATATATATATATATATATATATATATATATATATATATATATATATATATATAATATATGTGTGTCTATACATATTTGTGTGCACTAAGATCATTGCATAGTAGATCTATCGCTTTACACGCTTCCGCACACACGGTATATCGATCGGATCGGTATATCGTAACCTTCAGTTTCGACCGCCGGCGTGCACAAGAAGGGAGCCCCGGTTGGACGCCGGGGCAAGCGATCGACGGCAGTCGATCGCTGGGGATGCCACGGACTGGTGCCGTGGTGAATCCCCGCCCCTCGACGGCGGCGTGCGCGAAGGGAGGCCCCGGCTGGACGCCGGGGCGTGCGATCGAGCTAGGCTCGATCGCTGGGCGAGCCGCGGTGGTCAGCGGGGCTGACCGGCCCTCCCGACGGCACCGGCGGTGAGTCGCCGGACTCACCGCACCGAGGGGGCTGCCAGAGCAGCCCCATGCGATCGCCATGCACGGCGATCGCGAACCCCGCGTGGGGTTCGGCTAGGGTTTCGGCCGCAAGTTTATCCCGCGGCGGCGATTCTCTCGTCGTACTCCGGAGACGTGGTGTTCGTGATCGTGTTTCCGGCGAAGGGATTTCGGTCGGGTTATTATTTCCGCAATTTTAATAGCCCGGGATGTCGATTTCCAACAGTGGCATGGGTCCACTTGTCAAGAACACCCGACGCCAGAGAAGGAGACTCAGATTAGACATCTACCAGGCCCGAGGCCAGACAACATGAACTGCCGGGATTCGGGACCATACCCCGGGTACCGAACGCAGGCTCCCGGGGTCTTATCCCGAGCACCGAGCCCCATGAATGTGCCCCGAGAACCGCCCCCGGACGCAGATGACTAGGAGTGAACAAGGAAAGGCGCTGAGACCCAGGACCGTGCCCAAGCACGAGAGCACGGGCATGCAGTGGGACGATTTCTGAGCCCACGGATCCCGCTCGAGCATCCCGCACGGGTGCCGACGACCAGCCCCCCTACCAACTAGTGGCGTGGACCCACCGCCAACTCGCCATCACAAGAATCAGATAATGCCCACGCATACCGTGCCCGGATCCCGCCCAACCGCAACGGGCGACAATAACCCGACATACGGGACGACGGGTCAAAGTGTCCCGGAACGCGGCCAAGCACAAGAGCACGGGCGCCAACGACGCGCATGCAGTGGGACGATTTCCGAGCCCACGGATCGCGCCAACGCATCCTGCACGGACGCCGAAGATCAGTCCCCCCCACCAACTGGTGGCGGGGACCCACGTGCCTGCCCCCGTCGCGAGGATCAGGACAGGCCCCGCAAACAATGCCCAGGCCCCGATATTGGGCGCCAACAACCCGGCTTGCGGGAGGACAGACCAGGGATCACGCCCCAGCACGGGACACGAACATTAACAATCCGGCGCACTCGATGATGAGGACGATGGGCGAACCAACCCCGAGCCTCAAGTCACGGGAGACCACCACATGAATAAACACGCGACGGAAGGAGCGCCCGAAGACGGAGAAAGGCCATGCTCAATCCCGGGCACCGTGTCCCGGGACCGTACCCCGGGACCCTGATGCCACAAAGATGCGACCTGCACCGGGCAGAAGTGCACAAGCCAAAGACGTCTCTATCTTTGCATCTATCTTTGCATGTGAAACCATGTGTCAATAATGGACAGATGGATTCTGCGTAATCCATCTATAAATAGACTAGATACGGACGAGAGAAAAGGAGGCCGAAACACTAAGAGAGGCCCGGAGGGGGAGGATCCCGGACGAGTGATCTGATACCCACCCACACACTTATAAGTCCACGATATTACCTGGAAATACCAGAGAATAAACAGAGATATAATCTCGGGCATTCAAGCCTAGTCTCGGTGTGATTTCATTTCAGCTCCCTTTCTACATATAAATATACGTGTTTTTGCGTCGTCTCCAAACCCTACCCAGCTCAAATAATAATATAATATACCTGACAAAAACGGCCAAAACACAATGTTCTTCAGGAACTTAGGCATAATTAATTTGATATTACTTTGAGAATATCATATTATAATGTTCTTCAAGAACATTAGATATTTACTTGCTTCAATATGAGCAATTTATGAAGAAGTTCAGGAATATCAGATTACAATGTTCTTCAGGAACATTATACATTTAATTGCTTCAACATTAGCAATTTATGAAGAAAGGGAGAAGAAGAAGATATATGTATAAGTATTATTAAATATAAGTATAGATTCTTACTTGATATTAATTAGAACTTCGGATTTTGGATGAGTACAACTTTGATAAATATTTGCTGAAGAACGCGGTTGAACTTTTTTAGGGCATCGTGCTAATAACGTGTTATAAACTCAATCGTAATTGAGAGATTAGGAGAATAAAATTGTTCTTTTATTCAAGACCCTTTATATAGGATACAAAGTAGAGTTTATATCTTTTTTAACTAAAAAAAGTAAACTAGTCATTCACTAATTAAATATAAATTATATTAATATAAGTAAATTATATTAATATAAATTTAATTAAAAAAATATTCTACAACTGTCGATTGGCCGGTCGAGTTCACGTATAAACACAAATTTATAACTGTCAATAAATAATAGAATTATCTACAATTAATTCATTCATTAATAAATTGTGTAATTCAATTAATTAAAGTAACGAAATTATATAATATCCCATGCATGCGTTCTAACAATGAAATATTAGTTGAAATCAGACAAAATCTTTGATAAAATTAAGAATCGCGGTAGCTCTCCTACCGTCAATCATATCGATCCCGTGAAATCCGACGTCGTCGAAGCAGGCCTCCACGGGAACCCCCTCTTGCACCAGCATCTGAACGAACTCCTGTTGCCGATCGATCAACGGATCCCCTCCGAACCCTATCACTAAACACCTCCCGATTTTATTCATCTTCTCTCTCATCGGCAAATCGATGAACGGATTACTGAACCGGTGATCCCGGTCCGTCCCGGCTGGCAGAGCCAACTCCCACAGCAAATCCTGAACCGGCAATGGAAAGTATTCATCCGTAGCCAGCTTGAGCTCGCTCTTCGTCCGTTGCGTTGATCCGAAAAAAGGCTGGTTGAGGATGACTCCGGCAACTCTCAACGGCTTCATGTCGATCTCTTGAATCCGAAGGGCGGCATTGAACGCGATGTTCGCCCCGCAACTCACGCCGTAAACATAGCACCTGGAATAATGATCATTGGTTTAGACTATATATAGCAAAAAAATAATGTATTGAAAAATATATTCAACCCAACAATATAAATATAAATATGTCAAGTTGTCTAATTTTTCTAAGGGTTCGAGCTTTAAATGATGTGACTTCTAAGATAATGACAATTGCGACTTCTCGTGCATGCTATTGGAGAATATATTCGACCCACTAATTTAATAATTCGACCTTTTAGATGAATCGTCTTCTAACATTGTATCAGAGTGTTAGGCTAATGCTGAGGTCCTGAGTTCGACTCCCGCTGGAGTCGATTCAACCCAAATTAATTATTCACTTGTTGGGCTTTTTTAAAGTAGGTTGAAATCGGCCCACAAGTGAGAGAGAGTATTCGAGAATATATTCGAACATTGGTCTCCTCAAAGAAGGTTGAAATCGGTCCACAAGTAAAAAGAAGTATTGGAGAATATAATCGACCCATTAATATCTAATAGCTTCTCTAACACTTCGACATTTTAGATAAAATGACTTCTAACATGGTATCAGAACTTTAGGCTAACGCCAAGGTCTTGTGTTCGACTCCCGCTAGAGCTGATTCCACCAAAATTAATTATTCACTTGTTGGGCTTTCTTAAAGAAGGTTGAAATTGGCTCATAAGTGAGAGAGAGTATTCGAGAATATATTCGACCCTGAAGCCTCCTAAAGAAGGTTGAAATCGATCCACAAGTGAGAACAAATATTGGAGAATATATTCGACCCACTAATATCTACTTTTAGATAAAATCGATCCACAAGTGAGATGAAGTATCGGAGAATATATTCGACCACTAATATCTATTAGATAAAGTATTGAAGAATATATTCGATCAAAAGAATGACAAGATGTACACCTGGAAAAATCACCATAATCTCTGACCCATTGATCGCCGGCGACCCCATCGTTCGCCTGGTCCCTCAACCAGACGAGGGCGTCCACCGCGTCCTCGTACTGCGCGGGGAGTCGGCTCTCGGGGGCTCGTCGGAACTCGACAGCGACGACGATGGCCGGGATCTCGGCGGAGATGCGGTTGTTGCTCTCGTGGATCATCGTGGTGGCCACGCTCATGAGGATCCATCCGCCCGCGTGGAAGTAGAGGATGATCGGAAGGCGGGCCACCGAGTTGTCGTTGGAAGGAAGCTTCGCCGGACGGTAGATTCTCATCCACGTGTCCTTGGCGGCGTTGAGCGGGGCGTCTCGGCTGAGGGCGGCGTGGGCGGTGCCGTTGGCGGGGCTTTCTCCCGTGGCGGGTGAGGTCGGCAGTTTGACGTAGCGCGTCAGCGAGCCGTCCGGGTTCAGCGAGATCTTGAAGTGTTCGTAAGGGTCGAATTTTGACATAATTGTTTTTTCCTTGTAATGTAAGGGAGTAAAACTTATTTTGAGATGAGAAAATAAAAATAGTAATAAGAAAAAGGAGTTTTTTGAGGGTAATTTATCTTATATATACACGTGTCGGTGAAAGGGAAAATATTAGAGGCAATGCTTGAGTTTCGTTACAAACCCACAATTTTATCGATTCTTATTGGATTTAGTTATCGGACTCTTATTGTGAAAATGTATGAAGCTAGTCACTCTCACTATCCTATTGTCGCATAGATTTGACTTTGATCCAACCCAAACATGTCGCTTTCGCATCTCGACCGCAAATAGGATGAGGACTTGGTAACTAGCGATAAAAAGGTTTTTTTTTTTTCAAAACATTCTCTCGATCAAAAAAACTGTTAGATTTATCATATAAAAATATATACAATATATATAATATATATATATATATATATAATATGATTTTAAGAAATAAGTTAAGAACTGTAGCCTTTATATATATAGAGTATATTTTTTGTTAGTGCATAGTTTGTTGAAGTTCGACGAACTTAATTTACTAGTAATAGCCGTTGCCCAATTTGGGATTTTCCCCAAATTGGATTGCCCTAATTTTGACCTAAAAATCAAATTGTATCCCCAATTTAATTACATGTGTATTCTCGATTTTACATTTAGTCACTGCAGTTAGATTACCCTGACAGGTGGCGTCCATTCGTGCGTCTCCCACTTCATATCTTTAGGGTTTTCAGTTGAAGGGTTTTGTATATATACGTACTATGTATGTAGCCGCATTTATTTTCGAGATAATACAATTTGCATTTATTTCTCGTTTCTCTATTTTCAGAAAGCTTTCTCTTTTGCTTTCGTTTATTTAAACATGCAGATTCCATTATGATATCAGAACTACTGAAAAGGGATTAGTCAGGCAAAGCTCTTTATTTTCAGAAAATGTCAAAAGAAATGAGCTCTCAGACCAAGTTTTCTTTAATGCAGCTCAGCCATCAACTCATATATGTTAAGCTAACAGATGACAACTTTTTGGTGTGGAGACAACATGTTATTATTACTCTGAAAAGCTCACAATAGCGACCATGTCCTGTGGTCGCGAAAGACATGGTCGCAAAAAGCATTTTTGTGCTCGCAACGAAATTGGTTAATACTCGATTTCTTAAGTTCACAATTATATCGTTTTTTCTAGTTAACACTGATTTAAATGTTAATATAGATATCGGGTTTTTGTGCTCGCAACGAAATCGGTTAATACTCGATTTCTTAAGTTCACAATTATATCGTTTTCCTAGTTAACACTGATTTAAATGTTAATATAGATATCGGTTAATAACCGATGTCTGAAATATGACGAGTATAGACATCGCCTCCATACACATCGGTCGCACAAGTCATTTACATCAGGTAATACCCGATTTGTATGGCTGTTTTTTTAGTAGTGTGATGAACTTTATGTTTAACATTGATTCAATGATTGAGTTTATATCAGAAGTGTAGTGAAATTTTATTATTATATTTTTTGTTATTATATTTGGAATTGTGATGAAAACTTATTTTTATAATAATTAATTAGTCTTACATGAAACAAAAGTTCACTAAAAATGAGGTGATAAGATAGTTATATCTTTTTAGTGGGGTTAATAAACGTCATCAAAGCACATTATAATGATGTTGGTAAACTGTCACAAAATAATATTATTATGCCTCATAAAAGTGTCACTACAATAAACGTCATCAAAGCACATTATAATGATGTTGGCAAACTGTCACAAAATAATATTATTATGCCTCATAAAAGTGTCACTACACGAAAAATAATATTATTATGCCTCATAAAAGTGTCACTACACGAGTTTGTTAGGTTATTTACAATTGTTTCGTGACATAAAGTGTACGAGAGTTTTTTTTTTTTTTTTTTTTAATAAATGAAATTACGTATGAATACAAATCACCTTGGGACTCTCAAGGCCATGGAACACATACCGCTTCCACTGCAAGTACGTACATCCTTAATTTTCTTTTAATTACACATAAATGAATAATGTTATTGACTAGGATGAACGACTTGCAGGTGGTACTTTTGTCTCCAATGCAAATATATTGGGCATGGCTAATGGTACGGCTTCTGGCATGAGTCCCAAGGCTCGAATCGCAGCATACAAAGTTTGTTTCAAAAATGGATGTGCTAATTCAAATATATTTGCCGCTATGGATCAAGCCGTTAAAGACAGTGTAGATGTGCTGTCTATTTCTTTAGGATTCCAAGCCCATATTTCAAGAATGCAATGGCTATCGGAACATTTGCTGCGGTACAAAAAGGAGTTATCGCCTTTGTATCAGCTGGGAATTCGGGGCCGAATACTTATGTTGTTGCCAATTTTGCACCGTGGATGATGACAGTTGCTGCTATAGCTCAATCGATAGTGATTTTTAGCCGATGTTTATCTCGGTAATGGAACTACATTATTGGGAACCTCTTTAAATTATATAAAATAATTTATGTATTTTTCATAAAGTAAAAAATGTTTAAATTTATTTTCAAAAAGATATAAAATGAATTAATTAGTAATAAAAATGGTCATTCTAACAAGTTTCATTTTCAAAATTAAAGACATTTTGACAATGTGTTCTCCAAAAACAGCCATTTAACCGGCGCTCTAAAATAAAAGTACTCCATGTTTAGGGGAGAGTAAGATGCATGCATTTAGGTGAATTAATTTATATATGTTAAGATATTTTGGATCTTTTAAAAAAAGGTAAATGATGAAACAAAGAAAGAGATTAATATGCATGCATTTAGTTGGTTTTCTGTAAAGAAATAAAGAAAATATATTAATGATTTAGTATAGTAATACAAATCTAATTCAAAAGTAATTAGCGCGTGAACTATAAACAGTGATATAGTGTACATGAAACCAAGTCTCTTTAAATATGCCCATGTTTATTACTCGTTTTTCACACCTCAATCAACGACAAGGACAATGACAATCACGTTGCTCACCATATTATTCTTCTTCTTCTTCTTCTTCTTCTTCTTCTTCTTCTTCTTCTTCTCTTTTGTTTCAAGTTCAAACGCTATTTCAAGTACAACATATGTGATTCTTATGGACGAGAGAAAGATGGGAGATTTAGCCGCGACTGATCTTGGTTCTTCAGGAAGGACGTGGGCCGAAGATATACTCGAGTCCATTCGTATATCCTCCTCAGACGACGACCAACACCCACAACCAAAACTCATTCAAACTTACAATAACGTCGTTTTTGGCTTTGCAGCAAAGCTCAGTGATCAGCAACTCCAAACTGTGAAAAGTGTGGATGGATTTGTATGGGCCATAAAGGACAGGTTATATACCCTCCACACGACGCATTCCCCTAAGTTCCTCGGCCTGGAATTGGGGAAAGGCATGTGGAGTGGTCCCGATAATCTTCTTGGTTCGGATGTCATTATCGGAGTTCTAGACACGGGGGTATGGCCCGAGCACCCTAGCTTCAACGACGCGAACCTATCCCCAGAGCCTTCTCGTTGGAAAGGGAAATGTCAGAATTACCCAGGTTTTAAAGCTTCAAGTTGTAACAAAAAGCTCATTGGTGCTGCAGTCTTTTATAAAGGGCACAAGGAAATGATGATTGAAGACAAAACAAATAACATGTCATCCGATTACAAAACACCTCGGGACTCTGATGGCCATGGAACACATACCTACATTTTCTTTTAATTTCTCTTCTTTTAAATAAAAAATTATAGATTAATGTGCATTCATCAAATCTAAATTTAGTAATAAAATCAATCGATTGAGCTGCAGGGGGTACTTTTGTCTCCAATGCGAATATATTGGGCATGACTTATGTGGTACAGCCGCTGGCACGAGTCCCGGGGTTAGAATCGCAGCATACAAAGTCTGTTTCGAAATTGGATGTTATGGTTCAGATATCTTAGCCGCTATGGATCAAGCTGTTCAAGACGGCGTAGATGTTTTGTCCCTTTCTTTAGGAGTCACTGGTCTAATTCCATATTACATGGATCCAATAGCTGTCGGAGCATTTGGTGCTGTACGAAAAGGAGTTATTAGCTCCATGGATCGTGATTTTTTAGCCGATGTTTATCTCGGTGATGGAACAAAGTTATCAGGAACCTCTTTGTCTTCCGCTAAACCGATCAAGAATATTTCACTGGCAACTAATTAACTAACCTTGTTCGTTTCATTTTATTACGATGGTTTGGTTTGATTTATTTTTTTGTATGTATTCTCAACGACGTACGACAGGTATACCCTTCTATCTCCAATGCTAGTTTCTGCCTCAACGGCTCTCTATCTCCGAGTGAAGTCAAGAGAAAGGTTGTGATTTGTGACAGAGGAATTAGCGCTAGAGTTTCCAAAGGACAAGAAGTGAAAAGAGCTGGGGGAGTGGCCATGATACTCGCAAATACACTAGAAAATGGCAACGAGGTTAATGCCGATCCACATTTTATCCCGACTGTAGCAATAGGAGCATCAGAAGCTAACCCCATCAGGGAATACGCAAAATCCTATAAAAATCCAAAGCTTTTGATCCAATTCAAAGGAACAGTTTGTTACAAAATAGTGCAGCATACTTGTTATTTACAAGTTGAATAAATCAAATTCTGTTGGAGAATATTTAGGAGTCTGCAAGTCTTTAGTTTGTTTGATTGAGTCTTTATGTTTGTTGCAAATAAGATGGAGTACGTGGTCTTATTTTTAGGATTAAGTTTGAAGTCTCTTAGTATAAATTTCCTACTGTAACTTCATTTTATTCATCAATTCCATTTAATTCTTTCTCACTGAGTAATAAAGTTTGATTATTTCTATCTTCTTGGTTTTCATATTATTTATCACACAGTTTACCACAACCGTGCTCCGGCCATGGCCGCATTTTCCTCCAGGGGGCCTAATAGGGTCGACCCGAACATTCTCAATCCAGATATAACCGTACCCGGGCTCAATATTTTAGCCGCATTCCCACCTAATATTAGCCCAATAGGTTTCGATAGCGACGATAGGCGAGTCTTGTTCACCGTAATGTCCGGCACATCCATGTCGTGTCCACATGTCAGTGGCTTAATGGCTCTTCTCAAGTCAAAGCACATGGATTGGTCGCCAGCCGCAATAAAGTCCGCACTGATGACGACTGCTTCCGTTCTCGACTCCCATGATTCTCCGATATCTGATATGAGCGATGGAAAGAGCCCCGCTAACAAGTTTCTTAGAAAGTAAAGAAACTTTGGAGAAGATGACTTTCACTGAATCGTGTAAGAAAAGATTAATTACAATGTGTATTTACAATTCCTAAATAACATACTTATATAAACAAAGCCTAGAAAACCTAATAGGGTCCAATAGCAGTCGGAGCCCAACAAGATAACTAAGGAAACAAGCGTATATACAGGAAGCCCAAATACAAATAATAATGGGCTTTGTTACCCTCCCGCAAGTGGAACATGGAGGTTCTTCAGGTTCAACTTGGAACGTAAAGAAACATAACAGTGAGCTGGTAGAGATTTTGTGAAGACATCTGCTAGTTGAAGCTCAGTGGAGAGGTGATGTAGTTGAAAAGAGCCTGATTCCAGCTTTTCCCGAATGAGGTGACAGTCCAACTCTATATGCTTTGTGCGCTGATGTTGAACAGGATTGTGCGCAAGATGATAAGTCGACATGCTGTCAGTGTAAATCTGTACAGGAGTAGGGAAAATGTTAAAATCTGCAAGAACATACAACAACCATTGTCCTTCACAAATGGTGTTTGCAGCAGCCCTATATTCTGCTTCTGTGGAGGACCTGCTTACAACAGGTTGTTTCTTGGATTTCTAAGAAATGAGGGAAGTCCCTAATAGAAAACAATATCCTGAAACACTTCGTCGAGTGTCAACACAACCAGCCCAATCCGCATCTGTATAACCTGTTAAAGAAAAATCAGAGGAACTACTATAGAATAATCACTGTCCAATGGAGTATTTTAAATATCGGAGCACTCTATGTGCAGCAGCCATATGAGAATCTGTGGGAGACGAGAGGAATTGACTGAGAGTCTGAACAGAAAAAGAAAGGTCAGGTCGAGTAACAGTTAAATATAACAATTTTCCAAGCAAAGTCCTATAGACTTTGGGGTCCGATAAAGCAGTACCATCATTTTTGGAGAGTTTTAGATTACAGTCCATAGGACTTTTTAAAGGTTTGCAATTTAGGTAACCATTTTCAGAAAGTATATCAATACAATATTGCTTTTGCGACAAACAAATACCAGCCGAGTCTCGAATGATTTCAATGCCAAGAATGTACTTTAGGTTTCCCAAATCCTTAATGGTAAATTGATCGTGCAGATAATTTTTAACATCATCAATTTCATTTAGATCATTTCCTGCTACAATAATATCGTCTACATAAATTAAGAGGACAGTAATACTAGCATCAGACCTTTTTATAAAGAGTGAAGTATCGGCATTTGATTTTTTATAACCAAAATTAAGTAAGGAATCAGATAATTTATAAAACCATTGTCTGGACGCCTGTTTAAGACCATACAAGCTTTTAAGTAGTTTACAAACTCTTTTATCACCAGGGACACAATAACCAGGAGGGGGGGGGGGGGGGGGGGGGGGGGGGGACATATAAATGATTTCATTCAAGTCTCCATGTAAAAAGGCGTTGTTCACATCAAGTTGTTTCAAAAACCAGTTTTTAAAAGTCGCAATAGATAATAAAACTCGAACAATAGTTAACTTGACCAGAGGTGAAAAAGTATCAAAATAATCAATTCCCTCTTCTTGTGTATAACCTTTAGCGACTAATCTAGCTTTGTATTGTTCTAAGCTACCATCAGATTTTAATTTTGTTTTATAAACCCATTTGCAACCTATAGCATGCATTCCTAGTGGCAAATCAACCAGTTCCCAAGTGTTGTTCGACTCAAGCGCTTGTATTTCTAAAGACATGGCATGTTTCCATTCAGGATATTTAACAGCTTGTGAATAAAATTTTGGTTCAGAGAGGGTAGCAACAGCAGCCGCATAAGATTTATACGAATCTGGCAAAACCTCGTAGCCAACAAATTTAGTTATTGGATACCTGACATTGTTGTTCACAGAAAATACCTCATGGTTGTTTGTTAGATTAGAGGATGCAGGTCTTTGAAGTTCATAATCAGCCAGGTGAGGAGGGGTCCTCCTTATTCTGGATGATTTTCTCACTTGGCCCGTTTCATGAATAGTATCTTCAACTCCAGGGACTGGTGCCGTGGGAAGACATGGGTGCATATGACTAGGTTCATTATTAGTATTGGCAGTAATTTCAGAGATTGTACAAGTATCAGTCATGGGAGCGTCGCCCGTCTCAGTTGTAGAAGGATGAAAAGCAAAGGAAGGGTCAGATGGTAGATTAGTAGAAACATCCTGCCAAAAAACCTGCCAAAAAACATCAGCGCAAGTATCCAGATTGCAAGGAGATTTAGACATATTTTGAGAAAATATGTTTTGATGAAAAATATTATCATCATTATATTTTTGAAAAGGAAATATTAGTTCATAAAACTTAACGTGTGTAGAAATAAAAAATTTATGGGTTGAAAGATCATAAAGTTTGTAACCTTTTGTGCCAAACGCATACCCAATAAAAACACATTTGGAGGCTCTACTATCGAACTTGTGCCTGTCAATACTTAAAGTAGAAGCATAGCATAGGCATCCAAAAACTTTTAAATAAGAATAATCAGGGACCTTCTTATATAAAATTTCAAAAGGAGACTTATGTTTTAAAAGAGCAGAAGGTGTCCTATTAATTAAATGCGCAACCGTGAGAATGCAGTCTGCCTAGAAATTCAACGGTAAACAGGATTGGAATAATAAAGCTCGAGCAACTTGGAGTAAATGTTGATGTTTGCGCTCTACCCTTCCATTTTGTTGGGGTGTTTCAACACAAGAGGTTTGGTGTAAAATGCCTTTAGAAAGATAAAAATCAGTAAAAGAAAATTCTAGGCCATTGTCTGTTCGGATTAATTTTAATTTCTTTTCAAATTGAGTGAGAACCATTTGGTAAAAGGTTTCCATATGAGACCTAGTTTCTGAATTTTGCTTCATCAAAAAAATCCAGGTGCACCTGGAATGGTCATCAACCACAGTTAGAAAATATTTAAAACCTGAGTAAGATTCAGTCCTAAAAGGGCCCCATATGTCCATATGGACAAGATCAAAACAAGCAGAGGCATAGGAAGTACTATCAGATAAATGCAATTTTTTTTGTTTGGCAAAATGACAAATATCACAAGGTTTATCAGTAAGAGCATGGTTAATATGTAAAGAATTGATAGAAGAAAGTCTTTTGAAAGGGACATGTCCCAGTCTAAAGTGCCAAAGTAAAGAAGTGTTCGACGAAGCAGTATGAGCAGAAACAATAGATTTCTTATGCATAGTAGGAAGTGCGGAAGCAGCTAATTTTAGATGATATAGCCCATGAACAGTTTCAGCATAACCAATAGTTTGGTTGGTTTTTCGATCCTGCAATAAACAATGGTTGGATACAAAACTCACAGAGATTCCCTCTTGCATAGTCAAATGGGATACAGATACTAAATTGAACTTAAAAGAAGGAACACAAAGGACATTATGCAAAGTTAGAGAATCACTTAATGTAACTGTCCCTTTGTGAGTAGCATAAGTGAAATGGCCAGTGGGTAATTGTACTTTTGAGTTAATTTCAATTGGATTGTCAGAAAAGAAATCCAAAGAATTTACCATATGATCAGAGGCCCCAGTGTCGAGGATCCACAAAGAGGATTGATGTACGGAAGAAAAAGCTTTAGAGATACCTGCCGTCAGTTGAGAGTTTTTACGAGCATTGAGATCAGGTTGATTCTTTAATTCCATGGCCACAGCAACATGATGTCTTGTAGTCCCATCATGTGTCTGTTCTCGAGAACTCATGAATTTCAGAAATTGTTTATATAGTCCGTGCATTGGCATTGAAATTGATCCATCGAGAAAGCCCAACCAAGTTCCGTAATTGTCGCCCGTGAAGGTTTCGAAAATCAGTTTGACTCCGGGATTGTCTGGTGGGTTAAGATTGTTGGAAATCGATATCCCGGGGTATCAAAATTTACGGAACCGATAACCCCGACCGAAATCCCATCGCCGGAAATCCAATCGCGAACGCCACGAAGAACCGGGCTCGACAAGAGCATCGCCGCGGGATGAACCCGCGGCTAAACCCTAGCCGAACCCCATCGCGGGGTTTGCGATCGCGCACGAGGCGATCGCTGGGCTGCTCCGGCAGCCCCGGGCGGTGAGTCCGGCGACTCACCGCCATCGTCGGAGGTGGGGGGCACCACCAGCCGCGGCGCCAGCCCGCGGCAGTCCCCCCGGCGATCGAGCAAGGGCTCGATCGCCCCCAGCCGCGGCGTCCAGCCGCGGCTCCCTCTCAATGCGCACCGGCGGTCGAAGCCCTAGGGCTCGACCGCCACCCCTCGGCTCCCAGCCGAGGATTCGTTCGACCTTCGCCGGGGATCTCGAATCCCCGTCCCCGAAGTTCGTCGTTTTCCCGGATCGTGCGTTCATGTATGTATCACAATTAATTCACATAAAATCACACAAGAGAGTTTATGATTTTACCTTTTGATTCGTTGTGCGGAGAAACGAAATCAATTGATGACCTTACGATCTTCCCACGTATTCCTTGCACTAGCTTGAACGTCGGGTGGGCGACGATCCTCCAAGCTTATGGATCCTCTTCTCTCTCTCTACTTTCTCTCTCTAGAAGAATTATGATCTTCAAGTTATGTGAATAGAGAAGACCATGTAGTGCTTTTATAGGCTACGTAGGGGATCTAAAGGAGGTGGAATATTGGGCTTCCAATATTAATGATTAAATTGAGCCCAAGCCCAAATCTATTAATCTCCCATTAATATTAATTAATTTATTTTCCACTATATAAATTAATTGCACTCCCAATATTAAACCATATTATATCAAATAATATTTCTCCGGTAGTATTATTTATTCCGTGTATTTAAGATTTAAATATCCATGAATAAAATTAATTTATTGCTAATTAATTTATTCATCTTTTGAATCCGAGACTAGTACCATTCAACCTTAATTATTGTGCGGAACGAATCCACTCATGAGGTTTACACAATAATTCCTTATGAACTCATCTCGGGGATATTATCAACCCTTACGGGATACACTTTCCCGTCAAGTATTCACGGCATGTCATATATAAAATATAGTGACCCAACTTAACCGGTAATTAACCCAATAATTAAATCGGTTAATTCCTTTGGAAAATCAAAGTCACATATATTAAATATACACACCCGCAATTGTTGGAGTTGTGTACTTAATGTCTAGATTTAAGTAACGGTAAACTCCCGGTCATAGCATTTAATCTATTAAATTAATAAACAATTGTTTGCTTTTAATTATTATTAATTAAATATATGCAAATCATAGTCCTAGATTTTATACGTTGTAGTTAGTATGGTGTTGCATGGGCACACAGAAGATCATACTATCGGTTACTCGTATTTAATCAAACAAGTGGCTCACGACCTAGATGGACCCGGACCAACCCATCGGTATAGTCGTTGTGTGAGAGAGAAAATAATTTATCTTAATTATTTTATCACACTTGTACACTTAGTGTATTGAGCGGATCGTTGAGATTCATCGATTAGGATTGCCGGCGATAATCGATTCGAGTCTCAGTGTATTTTATTCTTAATCCCCGATATTATTGCGGGTGTGTATATTTAATATAAGTGACTTTGATTTACCAAAGGAATTAACCGATTTAATTATTGGGTTAATTACCGGTTAAGTTGGGTCACTATATTTCATATATGGCATGCCGTGAATAATTGACCGGACAGTGTATCCCGGAAGGGTTGATAATATCCCCGAGATGAGTTCATAAGGAATTATTGTGTAAACCTCATGAGTGGATTCGTTCCGCACAATAATTAAGGTTGAATGGTACTAGTCTCGGATTAAAGAGATGAATAAATTAATTAGCAATAAATTAATTTTATTCATGGATATTTGAATCTTAAATACACGGAATAAATAATACTACCGGAGAAATATTATTTGATATAATATGGTTTAATATTGGGAGTGCAATTAATTTATATAGTGGAAAATAAATTAATTAATATTGATAAGGATTAATGGACTTGGGCAGTGGGCTCAATTTAATCTTCAATATTGGAAGCCCAATATTCCACCTCCTTTAGATCCCCTACGTAGCCTATAAAAGCACTACATGGCCTTCATAAATCATAAGACAAGATTATCATACTTGATATTCTAGAGAGTTGAAGGAGATCCATAGGAGTTCGATAGATCGTCGCCCACCCGACGTTCGAACGAAGTGCAAGGAATACGTGGGAAGATCCAAAAGGTCTTCAACTTGATTTCGTTTCTCCGCACAAGGAATCAAAGGTATGATCATAAACTCCTTCGTGTGAATATTATGTGAATTAAATTGTGATACATGCATGAACACACGATCCGGGAAACGACGAGACCGGGGACGGGGATAGACCGGGCGGTGGTGGTTGTGAACCACCGGACCGCCGGCGGTCTAGAGATTCCCGCCGGGATCGAGGCGAAGAGCCCTCGGCTCCAGCCGAGGGGGCGATCGAACCCTAGGGTTCGATCGCGGGTGAGCTACGGGGTTACCCGCAGCGGGCTCGCATGAGCTGCGGGGCTACCCGCAGCGGTCGTGCGAGGGGATCACCCCTCACTGGGCAGCGAGTCATCGACTCGCTGCGGGGCTGCTACGAGCAGCCCCGGGGATGCCTCGTGCATCCCCAGCGATTGCTACGGGAGCAATCGCGAGCCCTCGTGGGGGCTCGGCTGGGTGCCGCGGGTTCGCCCGTGGCGGTGCTCGGTCGAGCCTCGGGTCACGTGGGGTTCGCGGTTCGGTCTCCGGCGATCGAGGATTTCGGTCGGGTTATTATTTTCCGCAAATTTTAATAACCCGGGATATCGATTTCCAGCAATTGGTATCAGAGCGTTTGGTTTCGTGTTCATGTATGTGTTCAATTGTGTTCTACCTTGCAGGGATTCCGACTATCATGGTTTAAATTAATTGTTAATTATTCGTTTAATTAATTGCTATTTAATTTTGCCATGATTATTCGTTATTAAACTCTCGGACATGTCGAGATTCGTTTTGTGTGGATGAATGCTTGTAATAGTAAAAATTCGGGGGTTGACCGAATTTAGATTTATTATTATTGTTCTATGTTTTCCGGAAAGTGTATAGGGTCGATTTCATGTATAGAATCGATACCGGAATTGTAGATTAATTTCTTGAAATTTATTTACATTGGATCGATGCCGAGACGACCGCCGGAGAACTCGTGTGACGAAGAAGACGAAGAGGACGAAGAACCGGGATCGATCAAACCCCTTGATCGACCCCAATCGATCGACCCAAGAGGAGGGGACCGATCGCCCTCGGCTAGGGCTGCCGCCGGCGACGGTGGCGGCTGGGCTGGGCGGCGGTGCTCCTCCGGGGGTGGGCGGTCGAAGGTAGGGGTGGCATGGGGTCTCCCGATCTCATGCTACTCCTAATTAGATTCTACTTAACTAATTGATTCGGTTTTCCTAATTGAGTTTTCCTATTTTTTTGGAAATTCTCATGGATTAGGAAAAGAATTAATCGGAATTAATTTTATTCCTTATTCTATTATGGAAGTCTTCTAGAGTATTCCGAGTTCTACTTGGAATAGGATCCTAGAGATTTAATAGAATTGGAAAGGAATAAAAGTTAATTTAGGATTGATTTATTTCCTAATTGATTATTCCTATTTTATGGGAATTTTCATAGTAATGGAAATTAATTAATCTTGGAAAGTAGAAGAGTCCTAATTTATTTTATTTCCTTATTCTATTATAGAAGTCTTCTAGAATATTTCAAGTTTGACTTGGATAGATTATTCTAGAGATTTAATAGAATTAGATAGGAAAATAAATAAATAAAAATATTAGTAATATTTAATTTTATTTTTGATTTATTCGATTGACTTAATTTTCGAATTAAGTATCTTTTGGATTTATTAGAAATAAATAGATTTAAATATTGGGATTAATATTCTCGTCACATGGAGCATTCAAGAACGAAGACTGAAGACTAGAAGACGCATACGGAGATGGAATAAAGCCATGATAGTCGGGAAAATAATTTTTCTAGCATTATTTTTGACTATGTGCTATGTGCCTTATTGCTTGTATGCATGCTTATGTGTTTAATTATGCATTAGATAGCGTATCCCTTTGTTATAAAAAGCTAAGTGGGAGAGGGGATGGAAACATTCCCATGGTCTCCATTACTGTTCTCTTGGTGACTCTTATGGACTTTTGAAGTTCATATAGATGTGTCATTGGAGGAGAATTCTAGTAATTCCTTTTACAAGAAACATTGATTAAGTTTATCAAACAATGCCTAATTTGTCTTTCTGAAACTGACTTCAAGTCGACTCATTCTCACCCCGGGGAGTGGAATGGAGCCAAAGCCACTTGGTCATGTGGATGACACAAATTAGAGACATTCGTACCATTCTTTCGAAGATGGATCGTTTGTCTGCTCGACTCCCTCATCTAATGAGAGATAGGGTTGTTCGCATGGTGAATCACTGGTTAGAAACTTCGAGTTTCACTTATGATTCTCCGCGTCTTGATTTACGAAAATCGAATGGATCTCGTAATTGGGAGTCAATTATAAAAGTCTCTTGGTGTAGTAAACGTCCACACCACGTGGCTTGCTATACTAACGGGTTTTAGATTAATTGATGTAGACAGTTGTAAGGAATTGTGAAGAGTTGTGAAGTTATCGTAAACGTCCACACCACGTGGCTTGCGGTGATATAGCAATTCCAAACGATTTACTTTGGTGCTGAGTAGTGGTTTACACTTAGATACGCGTTATAGTATTCCTCCCCACGAGGTTACGCTATAAGTGATGTATGACCAAAGAAAACCTAATTGCTAAATCATTTGGGTGGGTAAACGTCCACACCACGTGGCTTGCCTTACCTGATGGGATTTTAGATGTGATTAGTAATTTAATGATATTATTTGAGGGAGATAATATCGGATATTAAATTGATTGTTTGTTTAAATGTGCTTATAGGTTTAGAGAATAGCTATGAACCCACTTTCTATGATACTCAAGGAGCATAAGCTCACTGGCCCCAACTATATTGATTGGAAGAGAAATTTAGACATTGTCCTGACTTCGGAGGAGTACAAGTTTGTACTCCATGAAGTGTGCCCTGCTGAGCCCACGGCTGCCTCAACTGATGAGGAAAAACTGACATATCGGAAGTGGAAAAAGGCTGATGAAATGGCTAGGTGTTATATTTTGGCTTCCATGTCAAATGTACTCCAAACCCAACATGAGTCGATGGACACTGCCTATGATATGATGTTTAACCTCAAGGAGATGTTTGGGGAGCAAGATCGTGCGGCAAGGCAAGAAGCCATGAGAGTCCTCATGACAACTACTCAGTCTGAAGGAACGCCCGTAGGGGAGCACGTTCTTAAGATGATGGGTCTGTTGAATGAGCTTGAGATCCTAGGAGCTCAAATTGATGCTGAGACACAAGTCGACATCATACTCCAGTCTCTGACCTGAAGGCGGCAGAGGGGATCTACAAGAAGGGCAAGTCTCTAGCGCTTGTAGCTACCAAGTCCAAAGGCTTGAAGCCTGTCGGAGGTAGGGGCAAGAGGAGGAAGCAAGCCGGGAAACCCAGTGGTGTCAAGAAGACTATACCACGAGTGGGGGCTGCAAAGCCAAAGGGCAAGTGCTTCCGATGCAACAAGTCTGGACACTGGAAGTCTGAATGTCCTCTCAGAGGTACGAATTTTTCTTTAGTCGTAAAAACATAGTCAGCGGTATTATCTACCAGAAATTCTGGTGTGTAGATATGGAACCACTGACGGTATGTGCATTTTGAATGCAGGGGTTCCAGAAAACCCGGCGACTTAGAGAAGAAGAGTTCGAGTCTACACGGGCAAAAGCTGTGGAGGAGGCAGCTGTTGCGGTGGAAGACATTTATCTGCTTTAGTAGTTAAATAGGAGTTCATTTCAAGATTATTGCATTATGTACCCTTTATTTTAGAAAGAACGTTTTGTTCTGGATTTCTATTATTTATGAATGGATATTTTATTTCTTTAATCATTGGATGATTTTGACAAGAAATAATGGCGTTATCTATTCTGGTACATTAGATAGCAATATATGAATGATGGATCCTAAGTCCACCACGATGCAACGAACCGTTCTATAACTTGTTTTACATGTTAGATATTTCTTTATTAATCATTATACTTGTAAATTCTTATACTTAGTAGTATTTTCAAATAAGATTCAAATGGTCGAAATTGATTTGATCAATTATAGTTGAAGGAATGGACCTTCCGACCTAAGGATTGAATTTGGAGGATAATACGTCTAAGCAAACCTTTCTGGATAAAGGATAGAATTCAGACAAGTATTGGAAATGATTAGATATGCAGACATATGTGTAAATTAGAAAGGTACGAGTAATTCTCTCAAGAATACTCGGTGATGGATTAGAATACTTAATGTGCCATAAAAGCAAAAGTGTTTTGACTAGTCAATGGACACAAAGCTATTATGGGGAACCATCAAAGTATATCCATTAGGAGCCTGCGACTCGGTCGCGGAGGCCATCACTTATCTAAGTAACACATAGCATAATCAAAGATTGGGATTCAATCCCAAAGGGCCGCACCATACACTTACGTGTAGAGATGGTGCGTTGTAAATAAGAAATGGAGATCTAATAGTAAAAGAACAAGTTGTTCGGAACCACCTATGTTCTATGGATATTCCTGGATACAACGGCATATTCAATATGGTTGTAGGATATCCTAGATGAACAAAGTATTGTGTGTTCTATAGTACTGTGGACCAGAAGGACGTGTATCGCCCGGTTCTTAGAAGAAGACTATTAGACGAACCACAAAGCCTGAACTGAAGAAATACCTCGGAATGAGAAAAAGGACAAAAGACTGGGAACCAGCCAAACCGAGTAGAAGTACACCACATACTGCACCTATTGTTATTACTGTTATACACCGGGACGCCATTGCAGTGGGAGGTTGTTGAACAACCATATATATTCATAAGACTAGAGGAGTTCGGACTCTGGATCTAGTAGACATGAAATCGATCCCTAGCTCTGCATAAGGGCAGTACTAGATCTAAATGAGCTTTCTTGGAGAACAATAAGGTTTATTGTTAAGAGGCTAGATCATTTAGAGTACAAGCTTAGTAAATCCTTTTATGGATAGTAACAAAGCTATAAATCGTGGAACTTGCAAATTGATGAGAAAGTCCATTTGATGGATTCATCAAAAGGCAAAGACGAAAGGTGTATTAGAGACATAATGGAAACAAGGTGGTGTTTCTCGGAGATTTTATGTAGATAACATTTTGTCATTGGCAACAATGTAAAAATATTGTCAGACATAAAATGATGGTTGTCTAAATAAATAAAGATATAAGATTGAGAAGAGGTTAGAGCATGTTCTTATGATCTTATGATCTAGAGGTAAGAACATTGTACTTCTCCTAGGCATCTTATACGATTAAGGTTTGTTTTAAACATGCATACTTCTGAGAAAGGTTATTGCCTTTCAGAGACAGAATATTCATCTATCTAAAGGATATGTGTTTCAAACACATGAAGGAGATAGATGAAGACAAAGCAGTTTCCTACACTTTGTGTGGAAATCCTTATAGATGCAATGTTGTAAAAAGACAACCTGATATCAACTATGCCGTTTGCGTAGTGGGAGGATATCAAAGTAATCTGGATAAGGGATGTTCGAATGCTGCAAGAGTGCTTTCATAGTGCTGACTTACGGAGCAAGACGAAATCTTCTTAGATTACATATTCTCAGATCCCAAATCAGAGAAGGACCAGTGTAAGTCGATATCAGGCTATATGTTCACTTTTGGGGAGGTGGAACTTTTAATATGAAAGAATGATAAGCAGGACGCTTCTCAGACTCTCTCATAACCGAATAGCAGCCTCAGAGGCAGCGGAAGTTTTGGTTAGGTTCCGGGATAACCTCTAAGACTTGGATATGACTCTTGGTTTATCAAAGGCTATTACATAGCGGTGCATGGTAAACCGGAAGAAGTCATAAGTCTAAAAGTGATGATAACACATAGTGCAAGTACCACCTGATACGAGTCATCGTCGAGGGAGACGACGTAGTAGTCACCAAGGTTACTTCAGAGCGGCAACCTAGATTGCTCACTCACATAGTACTTCTCGGAAGTACACTTAAAGCACGTGATGAGTATGGGAACCGGGAGTTTGGAGGAAATGACTAGACCTTAGTACAAGTGAGAGATTGTTGGAGTTGTGTACTTAATGTCTAGATTTAAGTAACGGTAAACTCCCGGTCATAGCATTTAATCTATTAAATTAATAAACAATTGTTTGCTTTTAATTATTATTAATTAAATATATGCAAATCATAGTCCTAGATTTTATACGTTGTAGTTAGTATGGTGTTGCATGGGCACACAGAAGATCATACTATCGGTTACTCGTATTTAATCAAACAAGTGGCTCACGACCTAGATGGACCCGGACCAACCCATCGGTATAGTCGTTGTGTGAGAGAGAAAATAATTTATCTTAATTATTTTATCACACTTGTACACTTAGTGTATTGAGCGGATCGTTGAGATTCATCGATTAGGATTGCCGGCGATAATCGATTCGAGTCTCAGTGTATTTTATTCTTAATCCCCGATATTATTGCGGGTGTGTATATTTAATATAAGTGACTTTGATTTACCAAAGGAATTAACCGATTTAATTATTGGGTTAATTACCGGTTAAGTTGGGTCACTATATTTCATATATGGCATGCCGTGAATAATTGACCGGACAGTGTATCCCGGAAGGGTTGATAATATCCCCGAGATGAGTTCATAAGGAATTATTGTGTAAACCTCATGAGTGGATTCGTTCCGCACAATAATTAAGGTTGAATGGTACTAGTCTCGGATTAAAGAGATGAATAAATTAATTAGCAATAAATTAATTTTATTCATGGATATTTAAATCTTAAATACACGGAATAAATAATACTACCGGAGAAATATTATTTGATATAATATGGTTTAATATTGGGAGTGCAATTAATTTATATAGTGGAAAATAAATTAATTAATATTGATAAGGATTAATGGACTTGGGCAGTGGGCTCAATTTAATCTTCAATATTGGAAGCCCAATATTCCACCTCCTTTAGATCCCCTACGTAGCCTATAAAAGCACTACATGGCCTTCATAAATCATAAGACAAGATTATCAT
This sequence comes from Euphrasia confusa, assembly GCA_954870475.1. Taxonomy (NCBI): domain Eukaryota; kingdom Viridiplantae; phylum Streptophyta; class Magnoliopsida; order Lamiales; family Orobanchaceae; genus Euphrasia; species Euphrasia confusa. The sequence continues at coordinate 14,220,203 of OX940954.1, forward strand.
ACTTGATATTCTAGAGAGTTGAAGGAGATCCATAGGAGTTCGATAGATCGTCGCCCACCCGACGTTCAAACGAAGTGCAAGGAATACGTGGGAAGATCCAAAAGGTCTTCAACTTGATTTCGTTTCTCCGCACAACGAATCAAAGGTATGATCATAAACTCCTTCGTGTGAATATTATGTGAATTAAATTGTGATACATGCATGAACACACGATCCGGGAAACGACGAGACCGGGGACGGGGATAGACCGGGCGGTGGTGGTTGTGAACCACCGGACCGCCGGCGGTCTAGAGATTCCCGCCGGGATCGAGGCGAAGAGCCCTCGGCTCCAGCCGAGGGGGCGATCGAACCCTAGGGTTCGATCGCAGGTGAGCTGCGGGGTTACCCGCAGCGGGCTCGCATGAGCTGCGGGGCTACCCGCAGCAGTCGTGCGAGGGGATCACCCCTCGCTGGGCAGCGAGTCATCGACTCGCTGCGGGGCTGCTACGAGCAGCCCCGGGGATGCCTCGTGCATCCCCAGCGATTGCTACGGGAGCAATCGCGAGCCCTCGTGGGGGCTCGGCTGGGTGCCGCGGGTTCGCCCGTGGCGGTGCTCGGTCGAGCCTCGGGTCACGTGGGGTTCGCGGTTCGGTCTCCGGCGATCGAGGATTTCGGTCGGGTTATTAATTTCCGCAAATTTTAATAACCCGGGATATCGATGTCCAGCAGCAATAGTATCGGGGATTAAGAATAAAATACTCTGAGACTTGAATCAATTATCTAAGGCAATCCTAATCGATAAATCTCAAGAGATCCGCTCAATACACCAAGTGTACAAGTGTGATAAAATAATTAAGACAAATTATTTTCTCTTTCACACAACGACTATACCGATGGATTGGTCCGTGTCTATCTAGGTCGTGAGCAACTGTTTGATTAAATACGAGTAACCGATAGTATGATCTTCTGTGTGGGCCCGACACACCATACTAACTACAACGTATAAAATCCAGGACTATGATTTGCATATATATTTAATTATCAATAATTAAACGCAAACAATTGTTTATTAATTAAATAGATTAAATGCTATGACCGGGAGTTTACCGTTACTTATATCTAGACATTAAGTACACAACTCCAACAATCTCCCACTTGTACTAAGGTCTAGTCATTTCCTCCAAACTCCCGACTCCCATACTCATCACGTGCTTAAATTGTACTTCCAAGAAGTACCATGTGAATGAGCACTCTAGGTTGCCGCTCTGAAGTTATCTTGGTGACTACAGCGTCGTCTCCCTCGACGATGACTCGTATCAGGTGGTACTTGCTCTATGTGTTATCATCACTTTTGACTTATGACTTCTTCCAGTTTACCGTGCACCGCTATCCAATAGCCTTTGGTAAACTAAGAGTCATATCCAAGTCAAGAGGTTATCCCGGAACCTAACCAAAACTTCCGCTGCCTCTGAGGCTGCTATTCGGTTATGAGAGAGTCTGAGAAGCTTCCTGCTTATCACTCTTTCATTTCATGGTTCCACCTCTTTCTAAAAGTGAACACATGGTCCTTCTCTGATTTGAGATCTGAGAATTTGTAATCAAAGAAGATTTCGTCTTGCTTAATATAGTACATTCAAGTACTTTTACAGCATTCGAATATCTCTTGTCCAGATTACTTTGATATCCTCCCACTACGCAAACCGCATAGTTGATATCAGGTTCTCGTTTTACAACATTGCATCTATAAAGCTTTCCACACTTGAAGTGTAGGAAACTGCTTTGTCTTCATCTATCTCCTTCATGTGTTCGAAACACATACCCTTTAGATAGATGTATATTCTGTCTCTGAAAGGCAATAACCTTTCTCAGAATTATGCATGTTTAAAACAAACCATGATCGTATAAGATGTCTAGGAGAAGTACAATGTTCTTATCCCTAGATCACAAGATCTCAAGAACATGCTCTAACTTCTTCTCAATCTTATATCTTGATTCATTTAGACAACCAACATTTTATGTCTGATAACATCTTTAGATTGTCGCCAATGATAAAATGTCACCTACATAAAATTCCGAGAAACACCATCTTGTTTCCATCACGTTTCCAATACACATTTCGTATATGCCTTTTGATGAATCCATTAGATGGACTATCTCATCAATTCGCAAGTTCCACGATTCATAGCTTTGTCACAATCCATAAATGGATTTACTAAGCTTGTACTCTAAATGATCTAACCTCTTAACAATAAACCTTATTGTTCTCCAAGCAAGCACATTTAGATCTAGTACCGCCCTCATGCAGAGCTAGGGATCGATTTCATCTTTACTAGATCCAGAGTTCAAAAAATCTTCTAGTCTTATGAACATCTCCGGTTGTCTAACAACCTCCCACTGCAATGGCGTCCATGTGTATAACAGTAATAACAGTAGGTGCAGTGTGTGGTGTACTTCTACTCGGTTTGGCTGGTTCCTAGTCTTTGTCCTTCTTCTCATTCCAAGTTATTACGTCAGTTCGGGCTTTGTGGTTCATCTAATAGTCTTCCTCTAAGAACCGGGCGTTTAGAGCTTATAACGTCCTTCTGGTTCATAGTACTATAGAACACAATATCTTTGTTCATCTAGGATATCCTACAATCATATTGAATATGCCGTTGTCTCCAGGATTATCCATAGAACATAGGTAGTCCCGAATAACTTGTTCTTTTACTATTAGATTTCCATTTCTTACTTCTGACACACCATCTCTACACGTAAGTGTATGGTGAAGTCGTTTGGGATCCAATCCCTCTCTTCGATTTATGCTATGTGTTATTGAGATAGGTGATGGCCTCCGCGACTAAGTCGAAGGCTCCTAATGGATATACGTTGAGGGTTCTCCATAATAGTTTTGTGTCCATTGACTAGTCAAAACACTTTGCTTTTATGGCACATCAAGTATTCTAATCCATCATCGAGCATTCTTGAAAGAAATACTCGTACCTTTCTAATTACACATACATCTGCATATATCAGTATCTAATCATTCTCAATACTTGTCCGAAATCTATCCTTTGTCCAGAAAGGTTTGTTTAGTTGTATTACCTTCCAAATTCAATTCTTAGGTCGGAAGGTCCATTCCTTCAACTTTAATTGATCAAATCAATTTCGACCTTTTGAATTTTATTTGAATAAATACTACTAAGTGTAAGAATTCACAAGTATAATGATTTAGCAAAGAAATATATCTTTCAAGTAAAACAAGTTATAGAACGGTTTGTTGTATCGTGGTAGACTAAGGATTCATCATTCACATTATTGATATCTAATGTACCAGAATAGATAATACCATTATTTCTTATCAAAATCATCAACATGATTAAAGAAATAAAATATCCATTCATATTTAATAGAAATACAGAACAAAAGTTCTTTCTAAAATAAAGGGTACATAATGCAATAAACTTGAAATGAAATCCTATATAACTACTAAAGCAGATAAATGTCTTCCACCGCAACAGCTGCCTCCTCTACAGCTTTTGCCCGTGTAGACTCGAACTCTTCTTCTCTAAGTCGCCGGGTTTTCTGGAACTCCTGCATTTTAAAAAAAATACACATACCGTCAGTGGTTCCATATCTACACACCAGATTTCTGGTAGATAATACCGCTGACTATGTTTTCACGACTAAAGAAAAATTCGTACCTTTGAGAGGACATTCAGACTTCCAGTGTCCAGACTTATTGCATCGGTAGCACATGCCTCTTGGCTTGGCAGCCCCCACTCGTGGTCCATTCCTCTTGGCACCACTGGGTTTCCAGGCTTGCTTCCTTTTCTTGACCTTACCTCCAACAGGCTTCAAGCCTTTGGACTTGGTAGCTACAAGCGCTTGAGACTTGCCCTTCTTGTAGATCCCCTCTGCCGCCTTTAGTTCAGTCAGGAGTTGCGCAAGAGTATAAGATAGTTTACCCATATTATAACTCATACGAAACTGCTCAAAACTAGGGGTCAGAGACTGGAGTATGATGTCGACTTGCTGTTGGAGTTGTGTACTTAATGTCTAGATTTAAGTAACGGTAAACTCCCGGTCATAGCTTTTAATCTATTAAATTAATAAACAATTGTTTGCTTTTAATTATTATTAATTAAATATATGCAAATCATAGTCCTAGATTTTATACGTTGTAGTTAGTATGGTGTTGCATGGGCATACAGAAGATCATACTATCGGTTACTCGTATTTAATCAAACAGTGGCTCACGACCTAGATGGACCCGGACCAATCCATCGGTATAGTCGTTGTGTGAGAGAGAAAATAATTTATCTTAATTATTTTATCACACTTGTACACTTGGTGTATTGAGCGGATCGTTGAGATTCATCGATTAGGATTGCCGGCGATAATCGATTCGAGTCTCAGTGTATTTTATTCTTAATCCCCGATATTATTGCGGGTGTGTATATTTAATATAAGTGACTTTGATTTACCAAAGGAATTAACCGATTTAATTATTGGGTTAATTATCGGTTAAGTTGGGTCACTATATTTTATATATGGCATGCCGTGAATAATTGACCGGACAGTGTATCCCGGAAGGGTTGATAATATCCCCGAGATGAGTTCATAAGGAATTATTGTGTAAACCTCATGAGTGGATTCGTTCCGCACAATAATTAAGGTTGAATTGTACTAGTCTCGGATTAAAGAGATGAATAAATTAATTAGCAATAAATTAATTTTATTCATGGATATTTAAATCTTAAATACACGGAATAAATAATACTACCGGAGAAATATTATTTGATATAATATGGTTTAATATTGGGAGTGCAATTAATTTATATAGTGGAAAATAAATTAATTAATATTGATAAGGATTAATGGACTTGGGCAGTGGGCTCAATTTAATCTTCAATATTGGAAGCCCAATATTCCACCTCCTTTAGATCCCCTACGTAGCCTATAAAATCACTACATGGCCTTCATAAATCATAAGACAAGATTATCATACTTGATATTCTAGAGAGTTGAAGGAGATCCATAGGAGTTCGATAGATCGTCGCCCACCCGACGTTCGAACGGAGTGCAAGGAATACGTGGGAAGATTCAAAGGTCTTCAACTTGATTTCGTTTCTCCGCACAACGAATCAAAGGTATGATCATAAAACTCCTTGTGTGATTTTATGTTCAATTAAATTGTGATACATGCATGAACACACGATCCGGAAAAACGACGAACCTCGGGGACGGGGATTCGAGATCCCCGGCGAGGATCGAAGGTGGCGGTCGAACCCTAGGGTTCGGACCGCCGGTGCGGGGCGGCTAGGAAAAACCCTCGGCCGAAGCCGAGGGGTGCGATCGATCCTAGGATCGATCGCGGGTAAGCTGCGGGGTCACCCGCAGCGACCCCGTACGTGCTGCGGGTTCGCCCGCAGCGGATGCGTGCGGGGGCTAGGCCCCGCTGGGCAGCGAGCCGTGGGCTCGCTGCGGGGCTGCTACGAGTAGCCCCGGGGATGCCTCGAGCATCCCCAGCGATTGCTACGGGAGCAATCGCGAGCCCTCGTGGGGGCTCGGCTAGGTGCCGCGGGTTCGCCCGTGGCGGTGCTCGGTCGAGCCTCGGGTCACGTGGGGTTTGCAGTTCGGTCTCCGGCGATCAGGGATTTCGGTCGGGGTTATCGGTTCCGCAATTTTTTTGATACCCCGGGATATCGATTTCCAGCAATTGGTATCAGAGCGTTTGGTTTCGTGTTCATGTATGTGTTCAATTGTGTTCTACCTTGCAGGGATTCCGACTATCATGGTTTAAATTAATTGTTAATTATTCGTTTAATTAATTGCTATTTAATTTTGCCATGATTATTCGTTATTAAACTCTCGGACATGTCGAGATTCGTTTTGTGTGGATAAATGCTTGTAATAGTAAAAATTCGGGGGTTGACCGAATTTAGATTTATTATTATTGTTCTATGTTCTCCGGAAAGTGTATAGGGTCGATTTCATGTATAGAATCGATACCGGAATTGTAAATTTATATCTTGTAATTTATTTACGTTGGATCGATGCCGAGACGACCGCCGGAGAACTCGTGTGACGAAGAAGACGAAGAGGACGAAGAACCGGGGGGTCGATCAACCCCATGATCGACCCCATGACCGAAGCCATGGGGAGGGGTCGATCGCCCCTCGGCTGGGGCTGCCGCCGGTATGGTGGTGGCCGGCCGGCTAGGGAGGCGGCGGCGGTGTCCTCTCCGGTGGTGGCGGCGGTCGGTGGTGGTGGTGGTGGTGCGGGGATCCCCAACCCGTGCTACTCCTACTCCTACCTAGATTCTACTTACCTAATTGATTCGGTTTTTCCTAATTGAGTTTTCCTATTTTTGGGAATTCTCATGGATTAGGAAACGAATTAATTGGAATTAATTTTATTCCTTATTCTATTATGGAAGTCTTCTAGAGTATTCCGAGTTCTACTTGGAATAGGATCCTAGAGATTTAATAGAATTGGAAAGGAATAAAAGTTAATTTAGGATTGATTTATTTCCTAATTGATTATTCCTATTTTATGGGAATTTTCATGGACATGGAAATTAATTAATCTTGGAGAGTAGAAGAGTCCTAATTTATTTTATTTCCTTATTCTATTATAGAAATCTTCTAGAATATTCCAAGTTTGACTTGGATAGATTATTCTAGAGATTTAATAGAATTAGATAGGAAAATAAATAAATAAAAATATTAATAATATTTAATTTTATTTTTGATTTATTCGATTGACTTAATTTTTGAATTAAGTATCTTTTGGATTTATTAAAAATAAATAGATTTAAATATTGGGATTAATATTCTCGTCACATGGAGCATTCAAGAACGAAGACTGAAGACTAGAAGACGCATACAGAGATGGAATAAAGCCATGATAGTCGGAAAATAATTTTCTAGCTTATTTTGACTATGTGATATGTGCTTTATTACTTGTATGCATGCTTATGTGTTTAATTATGCATTAGATAGCGTATCCCTTTGTTATAAAAAGCTAAGTGGGAGAGGGGATGGAAACATTCCCATGGTCTCCATTACTGTTCTCTTGGTGACTCTTATGGACTTTTGAAGTTCATATAGATGTGTCATTGGAGGAGAATTCTTGTAATTCCTTTTACAAGAAACATTGATTAAGTTTATCAAACAATGCCTAATTTGTCTTTCTGAAACTGACTTCAAGTCGACTCATTCTCACCCCGGGGAGTGGAATGGAGCCAAAGCCACTTGGTCATGTGGATGACACAAATTAGAGACATTCGTACCATTCTTTCGAAGATGGATCGTTTGTCTGCTCGGCTCCCTCATCTAATGAGAGATAGGGTTGTTCGCATGGTGAATCACTGGTTAGAAACTTCGAGTTTCACTTATGATTCTCCGCGTCTTGATTTACGAAAATCGAATGGATCTTGTAATTGGGAGTCAATTATAAAAGTCTCTTGGTGTAGTAAACGTCCACACCACGTGGCTTGCTATACTAACGGATTTTAGATTAATTGATGTAGACAGTTGTAAGGAATTGTGAAGAGTTGTGAAGTTATCGTAAACGTCCACACCACGTGGCTTGCGGTGATATAGCAATTCCAAACGATTTACTTTGGTGCTGAGTAATGGTTTACACTTAGATACGCATTATAGTATTCCTCCCCACGAGGTTACGCTATAAGTGATGTATGACCAAAGAAAACCTAATTGCTAAATCATTTGGGTGGGTAAACGTCCACACCACGTGGCTTGCCTTACCTGATGGGATTTTAGATGTAATTAGTAATTTAATGATATTATTTAAGGGAGATAATATCGGATATTAAATTGATTGTTTGTTTAAATGTGCTTATAGGTTTAGAGAATAGCTATGAACCCACTTTCTATGATACTCAAGGAGCATAAGCTCACTGGCCCCAACTATATTGATTGGAAGAGAAATTTAGACATTGTCCTGACTTCGGAGGAGTACAAGTTTGTACTCCATGAAGTCTGCACTGCTGAGCCCACGGCTGCCTCAACTGATGAGGAAAAACTGACATATCGAAAGTGGAAAAAGGCTGATGAAATGGCTAGGTGTTATATTTTGGCTTCCATGTCAAATGTACTCCAAACCCAACATGAGTCGATGGACACTGCCTATGATATGATGTTTAACCTCAAGGAGATGTTTGGGGAGCAAGATCGTGCGGCAAGGCAAGAAGCCATGAGAGTCCTCATGACAACTACTCAGTCTGAAGGAACGCCCGTAGGGGAGCACGTTCTTAAGATGATGGGTCTGTTGAATGAGCTTGAGATCCTAGGAGCTCAAATTGATGCTGAGACGCAAGTCGACATCATACTCCAGTCTCTGACCCCTAGTTTTGAGCAGTTTCGCATGAGTTATAATATGGGTAAACTATCTTATTCTCTTGCGCAACTCCTGACTGAACTGAAGGCGGCAGAGGGGATCTACAAGAAGGGCAAGTCTCTAGCGCTTGTAGCTACCAAGTCCAAAGGCTTTAAGCCTGGTGGAGGTAGGGGCAAGAGGAGGAAGCAAGCCTGGAAACCCAGTGGTGTCAAGAAGACTATACCACGAGTGGGGGCTGCAAAGCCAAAGGGCAAGTGCTTCCGATGCAACAAGTCTGGACACTGGAAGTCTGAATGTCCTCTCAGAGGTACGAATTTTTCTTTAGTCGTAAAAACATAGTCAGCGGTATTATCTACCAGAAATTCTGGTGTGTAGATATGGAACCACTGACGGTATGTGCATTTTGAATGCAGGGGTTCCAGAAAACCCGGCGACTTAGAAAAGAAGAGTTCGAGTCTACACGGGCAAAAGCTGTGGAGGAGGCAGCTGTTGCGGTGGAAGACATTTATCTGCTTTAGTAGTTAAATATGATTTCATTTCAAGATTATTGCATTATGTACCCTTTATTTTAGAAAGAACGTTTTGTTCTGGATTTCTATTATTTATGAATGGATATTTTATTTCTTTAATCATTGGATGATTTTGACAAGAAATAATGGCGTTATCTATTCTGGTACATTAGATAGCAATATGTGAATGATAGATCCTAAGTCCACCACGATGCAACGAACCGTTCTATAACTTGTTTTACTGATTAGATATTTCTTTATTAATCATTATACTTGTGAATTCTTATACTTAGTAGTATTTTCAAATAAGATTCAAATGGTCGAAATTGATTTGATCAATTATAGTTGAAGGAATGGACCTTTCGACCTAAGGATTGAGTTTGGAGGATAATACATCTAAGCAAACCTTTCTGGGTAAAGGATAGAATTCGGACAAGTGTTAGAAATGATTAGATATGCAGACATATGTGTAAATTAGAAAGGTACGAGTAATTCTCTCAAGAATACTCGGTGATGGATTAGAATACTTAATGTGCCATAAAAGCAAAGTGTTTTGACTAGTCAATGGACACAAAGCTATTATGGGGAACCATCAAAGTATATCCATTAGGAGCCTGCGACTCGGTCGCGGAGGCCACTTATCTAAGTAACACATGGCATAATCAAAGATTGGGATTCAATCCCAAAGGGCCGCATCATACACTTACGTGTAGAGATGGTGCGTTGTAAATAAGAAATGGAGATCTAATAGTAAAAGAACAAGTTGTTCGGAACCACCTATGTTCTATGGATATTCCTGGATACAACGGCATATTCATTATGGTTGTAGGATATCCCAGATGAACAAAAATGTTGTGTGTTCTATAGTACTATGAATCAGAGGGACGTCTTGTCCGGTTCATAGAGGAAGACTATTAGATGAACCACAAAGCCTGAACTGATATAATACCTTGAAATGAGAAAAAGGACAAAAGACTGGGAACCAGCCAAACCGAGTAGAAATACACCACATACTGCACCTATTGTTATTACTGTTATACACCGGGACGCCATTGCAGTGGGAGGTTGTTGGACAACCAGAGATATTCATAAGACTAGAGGAGTTCGGACTCTGGATCTAGTAGACATGAAATCGATCCCTAGCTCTGCATAAGGGTGGTACTAGATCTAAATGAGCTTTCTTGGATAACAATAAGGTTTATTGTTAAGAGGCTAGATCATTTAGAGTACAAGCTTAGTAAATCCATTTATGGATGGTAAAAGCTATAAATCGTGGAACTTGCGAATTGATGAGAAAGTTCATTTGATGGATTCATCAAAAAGGCAAAGACGAAAGGTGTATTAGAGACATAATGGAAACAAGGTGGTGTTTCTCAGAGATTTTATGTAGATAACATTTTGTCATTGGCAACAATGTAAAAATATTGTCAGACATAAAATGATGGTTGTCTAAATAAATCAAGATATAAGATTGAGAAGAAGTTAGAGCATGTTCTTAAGATCTTATGATCTAGAGATAAGAACATTGTACTTCTCCTAGACATCTTATATGATTATGGTTTGTTTTTAAACATGCATACTTCTGAGAAAGGTTATTGCCTTTCAGAGACAGAATATACATCTATCTAAAGGATATGTGTTTCGAACACATGAAGGAGATAGATGAAGACAAAGCAGTTTCCTGCACTTTGTGTGGAAAGCTTAAATGCATTGTTGAAAAACAAGAACCTGATATCAACTATGCGGTTTGCGTAGAGGGAGGATATCAAAGTAATCTTGACAAGAGAATTTCAAATGCTATAATGGTACTTGCAAAGTACTGGATTATTAAGCAAGGCGAAATCTTCTTAGATTACATTTTCTCAGATCCCAAATCAGAAAAGGACCAGTGTAAGTCGATATCAGGCTATGTGTTCACTTTTTGGGGAGGTGGAACTTTTAATATGAAAGAGTGATAAGCAGGACGCTTCTCGGACTCTCTCATAACCGAATAGCAGCCTCAGAGGCAGCGAAAGTTTTGGTTAGGTTCCGGGATAGACTCTAAGACTTGGATATGACTCTTGGTTTATCAAAGGCTATTACATAGCGGTGCATGGTAAACCGGAAGAAGTCATAAGTCTAAAAGTGATGATAACACATAGTGCAAGTACCACCTGATACGAGTCATCGTCGAAGGAGACGACGTAGTAGTCACCAAGATAACTTCAGAGCGGCAACCTAGATTGCTCACTCACATAGTACTTCACGGAAGTACACTTTAAAGCACGTGATGAGTATGGGAACCGGGAGTTTGGAGGAAATGACTAGACCTTAGTACAAGTGGGAGATTGTTGGAGTTGTGTACTTAATGTCTAGATTTAAGTAACGGTAAACTCCCGGTCATAGCTTTTAATCTATTAAATTAATAAACAATTGTTTGCTTTTAATTATTATTAATTAAATATATGCAAATCATAGTCCTAGATTTTATACGTTGTAGTTAGTATGGTGTTGCATGGGCACACAGAAGATCATACTATCGGTTACTCGTATTTAATCAAACAGTGGCTCACGACCTAGATGGACCCGGACCAATCCATCGGTATAGTCGTTGTGTGAGAGAGAAAATAATTTATCTTAATTATTTTATCACACTTGTACACTTGGTGTATTGAGCGGATCGTTGAGATTCATCGATTAGGATTGCCGGGGATAATCGATTCGAGTCTCAGTGTATTTTATTCTTAATCCCCGATATTATTGCGGGTGTGTATATTTAATATAAGTGACTTTGATTTACCAAAGGAATTAACCGATTTAATTATTGGGTTAATTACCTGTTAAGTTGGGTCACTATATTTTATATATGGCATGCCGTGAATAATTGACCGGACAGTGTATCCCGGAAGGGTTGATAATATCCCCGAGATGAGTTCATAAGGAATTATTGTGTAAACCTCATGAGTGGATTCGTTCCGCACAATAATTAAGGTTGAATGGTACTAGTCTCGGATTAAAGAGATGAATAAATTAATTAGCAATAAATTAATTTTATTCATGGATATTTAAATCTTAAATACACGGAATAAATAATACTACCGGAGAAATATTATTTGATATAATATGGTTTAATATTGGGAGTGCAATTAATTTATATAGTGGAAAATAAATTAATTAATATTGATAAGGATTAATGGACTTGGGCAGTGGGCTCAATTTAATCTTCAATATTGGAAGCCCAATATTCCACCTCCTTTAGATCCACTACGTAGCCTATAAAAGCACTACATGGCCTTCATAAATCATAAGACAAGATTATCATACTTGATATTCTAGAGAGTTGAAGGAGATCCATAGGAGTTCGATAGATCGTCGCCCACCCGACGTTCGAACGGAGTGCAAGGAATACGTGGGAAGATTCAAAGGTCTTCAACTTGATTTCATTTCTCCGCACAACGAATCAAAGGTATGATCATAAAACTCCTTGTGTGATTTTATGTTCAATTAAATTGTGATACATGCATGAACACACGATCCGGAAAAACGACGAACCTCGGGGACGGGGATTCGAGATCCCCGGCGAGGATCGAAGGTGGCGGTCGAACCCTAGGGTTCGGACCGCCGGTGCGGGGCGGCTAGGAAAAACCCTCGGCCGAAGCCGAGGGGTGCGATCGATCCTAGGATCGATCGCGGGTAAGCTGCGGGGTCACCCGCAGCGACCCCGTACGTGCTGCGGGTTCGCCTGCAGCGGATGCGTGCGGGGGCTAGGCCCCGCTGGGCAGCGAGCCGTGGGCTCGCTGCGGGGCTGCTACGAGCAGCCCCGGGGATGCCTCGAGCATCCCCAGCGATTGCTACGGGAGCAATCGCGAGCGCTCGTGGGGGCTCGGCTGGGTGCTGCGGGTTCGCCCGTGGCGGTGCTCGGTCGAGCCTCGGGTCACGTGGGGTTTGCGGTTCGGTCTCCGGCGATCAGGGATTTCGGTCGGGGTTATCGGTTCCGCAATTTTTTTGATACCCCGGGATATCGATTTCCAGCACTTGCGTCTCCCCATCAATTTGAGCTCCTAGGATCTCAAGTTCATTCAACAAACTCATCATCTTAAGAACGTGCTCCCCAACGGGCGTTCCTTCAGACTAAGTAGTTGTCATAAGGACTCTCATGGCTTCTTGCCTTGCCGCACGATCTTGCTCTCCAAACATTTCTTTGAGGTTGTACAACATATCCTCGGCAGTGTCCATCGACTGATGTTGGGTTTGGAGTACATTTGACATTGAAGCCAAAATATAACACCTAGCCATTTCATCAGCCTTTTTCCACTTCCGATATGCTTCCTTTTCCTCATTAGTTGAGGCATCTGTGGGCTCAGCAGGACATGCATCATAGAGTACAAACTTGTACTCTTCAGAAGTCAGGACAATGTCCATATTTCTCCTCTAATCAATATAATTGGGGCCAGTGAGTTTATGCTCCTTGAGTATCACAGAAAGTGGATTCATAGCTATTCTCTAAACCTATAAGCACATTTAAACAAACAATCAATTTAATATCCGATATTATCTCCCTCAAATAATATCATTAAATTACTAATTACATCTAAAATCCCATCAGATATGGTAAGCCACGATAGTGTGGACGTTTACCTATCCAAATGATTTAGCAATTAGATTTGCTTTGGTCGTACATCATCATTAGCGTTACTTCGATGGGAAGAATACTAAGAAGCGTACCTAAGTGTAAACCATTACTCAATACTAAGAAGATCGTTTGAGACTCGTATATTTCCGCAAGCCACGATAGTGTGGACGTTTACGTTAACACACGATCCTTCACTTTCTTCTACAACTGTCTACATCAATTGATCCAAAATCCCATTCAATGTAGCAAGCCACGATAGTGTGGACGTTTACTACACCAAAAGACTTTTACAATTGACATCCAAGTTACAAGATCCATTCGATTTTCGTAAATCAGGACGTGGAGAATCATAAGTGAAACTCGAAGTTTCTAACCAGTGATTCACCATGCGAACAACCCTATCTCTCATTAGATGAGGGAGCCGAGCAGACAATCGATCCATCTTCAAAAGAATGGTACGAATGTCTCTAATTTGTGTCATCCACATGACCAAGTGGCTTTGGCTCCATTCCACTCCCCGGAGTGAGAATGAGTCGACTTGAAGTCAGTTTCAGAAAGACAAATTAGGCATTGTTTGATAAACTTAATCAATGTTTCTTGAAAAAGGAATTACAAGAATTCTCCTCCAATGACATGTCTATATGAACTTCGAAAGCTCATAAATGTCACCAAGAGAACATTAATGGAGACCATGAGAATGTTTCCATTCCCTCTCCCACTTAGCTTTTTATAACAAAGGGATACGCTATCTAGTGCATAAAGTAAACACATATAGCATGCATACAAGCAATAAAGCACATAGTATCACATAGTCAAAATAATGCTAGAAAATTATTTTCCGACTATCATGGCTTTATTCCATCTCCGTATGCTTCTTCTAGTCTTCAGTCTTCGTTTTTGAATGTTCCATGTGACGAGAATATTAATCCCAATATTTAAATCTATTTATTTTCAATAAATCCAAAAGATACTTAATTCGAAAAATAAGTCAATCGAATAAATAAAAAATAAAATTAAATATTATTAATATTTTTATTTATTTATTTTCCTATCTAATTCTATTAAATCTCTAGAATAATCTATCCAAGTAAAAATTGGAATATTCTAGAAGACTTCTATAATAGAATAAGGAAATAAAATAAATTAGGACTCTTCTACTTTCCAAAATTAATTAATTTCCATGTCCATGAAAATTCTCATAAAATAGGAATAATCAATTAGAAAATAAAATTAATTTATTAATTAATTATTTTCCTTTTTAATTCTATTAAATCTCTAGAATCCTATCCAAGTAAGACTTGAATATTCTAGAAGACTTCTATAATAGAATAAGGAAATAAATTAATATTAATTAATTCTTTTCCTATTTCCATGAGAGTTCCCAAACATAGGAATACTCAAAATAGGAAAACCGAATCAATTAGGAAAGTGAATCTTGGTAGGAGTAGTTTGGGTTGGGGATCCCCACACCACCCCCACCGCCGACCACCACCATCGCCGGGCACCACCGCCGCCGTCCCCAAGCCGCGCGCCACCACCACCGGTGGCCGGCGTGGCCGGGAACCCTAGCGGGCAGTCCCTCCGCGTGGGGTCGATCGATCCTCATGGGGATCGATCATGGGGATGATCGACCCCCCCGGTTTTTCGTCCTCTTCGTCACACGCGTTCTCCGGCGGTCGTCTCGGCATCGATCCAACGTAAATAAATTACAAGAAATAAATTTACAATTCCGGTATCGATTCTATACATGAAATCGACCCTATACACTTTCCGGAAAACATAGAACAATAATAATAAATCTAAATTCGGTCAACCCCCGAATTTTTACTATTACAAGCATTCATCCACACAAAACGAATCTCGACATGTCCGAGAGTTTAATAACGAATAATCATGGTAAAATTAAATTAACAATTAATTAAACAATTAATCAATTAATTAACCATGATAGTCGGAATCCCTGCAAGGTAGAACGATAATTGAACACATACATGAACACGAAACCAAACGCTCTGATACCAATTGTTGGAAATCGATATCCCGGGGTATCAAAATTTGCGGAACCGATAACCCCGACCGAAATCCCATCGCCGGAAATCCAATCGCGAACGCCACGAAGAACCGGGCTCGACAAGAGCATCGCCGCGGGATGAACCCGCGGCTAAACCCTAGCCGAACCCCATCGCGGGGTTCGCGATCGCGCACGAGGCGATCGATGGGCTGCTCCGGCAGCCCCGGGCGGTGAGTCCGGCGACTCACCGCCATCGTCGGAGGTGGGGGGCACCACCAGCCGCGGCGCCAGCCCGCGGCAGTCCCCCCGACGATCGATCTAGGGCTCGATCGCCCCCAGCCGCGGCTCCCTCTCGATGCGCGCCGGCGGTCGAAGCCCTAGGGCTCGACCGCCACCCCTCGGCTCCCAGTCGAGGGTTCGTTCGACCTTCGCCGGGGATCTCGAATCCCCGTCCCCGAAGTTCGTCGTTTTCCCGGATCGTGCGTTCATGTATGTATCACAATTAATTCACATAAAATCACACAAGAGAGTTTATGATTTTACCTTTTGATTCGTTGTGCGGAGAAACGAAATCAATTGATGACCTTACGATCTTCCCACGTATTCCTTGCACTAGCTTGAACGTCGGGTGGGCGACGATCCTCCAAGCTTATGGATCCTCTTCTCTCTCTCTACTTTCTCTCTCTAAAAGAATTATGATCTTCAAGTTATGTGAATAGAGAAGACCATGTAGTGCTTTTATAGGCTACGTAGGGGATCTAAAGGAGGTGGAATATTGGGCTTCCAATATTAATGATTAAATTGAGCCCAAGCCCAAATCTATTAATCTCCCATTAGTATTAATTAATTTATTTTCCACTATATAAATTAATTGCACTCCCAATATTAAACCATATTATATCAAATAATATTTCTCCGATAGTATTATTTATTCCGTGTATTTAAGATTTAAATATCCATGAATAAAATTAATTTATTGCTAATTAATTTATTCATCTCTTGAATCCGAGACTAGTACCATTCAACCTTAATTATTGTGCGGAACGAATCCACTCATGAGGTTTACACAATAATTCCTTATGAACTCATCTCGGGGATATTATCAACCCTTATGGGATACACTTTCCCGTCAAGTATTCACGGCATGTCATATATAAAATATAGTGACCCAACTTAACCGGTAATTAACCCAATAATTAAATCGGTTAATTCCTTTGGAAAATCAAAGTCACATATATTAAATATACACACCCGCAATAGTATAGGGGATTAAGAATAAAATACTCTAAGACTTGAATCGATTATCTAAGGCAATCCTAATTGATAAATCTCAAGAGATCCGCTCAATACACCAAGTGTACAAGTGTGATAAAATAATTAAGACAAATTATTTTCTCTTTTACACAACGACTATACCGATGGATTGGTCCGTGTCCATCTAGGTCGTGAGCAACTGTTTGATTAAATACGAGTAACCGATAGTATGATCTTCTGTGTGGGCCCGACACACCATACTAACTACAACGTATAAAATCTAGGACTATGATTTGCATATATTTAATTATCAATAATTAAACGCAAACAATTGTTTATTAATTAAATAGATTAAATGCTATGACCGGGAGTTTACCGTTACTTAAATCTAGACATTAAATACACAACTCCAACAAAGATAGTAGACCGCAGTGGGATCTTTATTAGGGGCAAAATGGTTAGATTTGGAGACCAATTGTTCTATAGAGTAAGAAAGGGTTTTGTTCTATAGAGTGAGGGTAGAAGAGAGAAAGAAAAGTAAAAATAAACGAGGAGGAACACGATTCACAGGGAACCGAGCTCTGATACCATAACAAGTTTCTTAGAAAGTAAAGAAACTTTGGAGAAGATGACTTTCACTGAATCGTGTAAGAAAAGATTAATTACAATGTGTATTTACAATTCCTAAATAACATACTTATATAAACAAAGCCTAGAAAACCTAATAGGGTCCAAGATAACTAAGGAAACAAGCGTATATACAGGAAGCCCAAATACAAATAATAATGGGCTTCGTTACCCGCCACCCCCTTTGCATTCGGGTCGGGCCACGTGGATCCAACCAAGGCCTCGGATCCAGGCTTGATATATAACATTTTCACACAAGATTATCTAAACTACTTGTGCAGCCTAAAGTACAACTCTACGCATATGAAACTCTTTTCTGGTAGGAACGATACCTGCCCTACTAGTTCTCGCTTTCGTCCTGGAGACTTAAACTACCCTTCTTTCTCGGTGATTTTCGACAAACGATCCACAACCATTTACAAGAGGACGGTTACGAAAGTTGGGAGTTCAGGAGTAATCACTTATCATGTGAATGTGAGTGAGCCCGAAAGGGTATCGATTACTGTTAAGCCCAATGTTCTGAAATTTACGGGAAAGGGAAACAAATCGAGTTACTGTGTTACTTTTAAGGCCAAACGGAATAATAGGCCTAAAACCAGTAACTTCTTGTTTGGATACATAAAATGGGTATCCGGAGGAGAAGATCATATATACAATGTGAGGAGTCCGATTGCTGTTATCTGGTAACGATCATCAGGCTGACCGGAGGGATTATCATCAACCGTTATCGATCATACGTTAACGTTTTTCCTTTTTTGTTGTTTCACGACCCTTTTTTTTTTTTTTTTTCTTGTTTGAAATAAAGCTACTTTCTTTAGCTATGTGAACTATCGCTATAGTAGTATGCATTATGCGCTTCCTTTCTTTCAATGTACTCCATTTGGTACTATAGGAGTATTCCATTTGGTACTAAAGAAAATATGGAATCTCAATGTCAACAAAACTCAAAATGTAACATAAAACTGTTAAGATTTATATAATCGAACAAGGATTAAAGGAAAAGATAAACGTAGAAAACTTGTGGTATTAGAACAAAATAAGCGTTTATAAGCGTAATCTAAAATATATAAGAGAGATGCTTTATATAGCCAAAACAAAAGG
Source organism: Euphrasia confusa (assembly GCA_954870475.1). NCBI lineage: Eukaryota > Viridiplantae > Streptophyta > Magnoliopsida > Lamiales > Orobanchaceae > Euphrasia > Euphrasia confusa. Next base: position 14,238,642 of record OX940954.1, read on the forward strand.
TAAACCCTAATCCTATAAACAAAAGGTAAATCATAATCCTATAAATATAATAACTAATATATTCTAACACTCCCCCTCAAACTCACGATACAGCAAGAAGCATCGAGAGTTTGTCAACGAAAAATCTATGAGCGCAACCATATAATCTCAGCCGTAGTGGAAGCCATAACACGATACTCTGCCTCGGTGGATGGAAACAAAAGACTCTGAAGCCACATCCAAACGAACACCAATTGACTGCAACGAGTCCTCACTAGGAGCCAGCGAAACCGAAAACGCCAACAACCAAAACTAACAGAAAAAATTTAACCAAAACGAACACCAATTGCCTGGCGAAACCGAAAACGCCAACAATCAAAACGAACAGAAAAAATTAACCAAAACGAACACCAATTGACTGGCGAAACCGAAAACGCCAACAACCAAAACGAACAGAACAAATTAACCAAAACGAACACCAATTGCCTGGCGAAACCGAAAACGCCAACAACCAAAACGAACAGAACAAATTAACCAAAACGAACACCAATTGACTGGCGAAACCGAAAACGCCAACAACCAAAACGAACAGAAAAAATTAATCAAAGCGAATACCAATTGACTGGCGAAACCGAAAACGCCAACAATCAAAACGAACAGAAAAAAAAAATTAACCCAAACGAGCCCATGTCAATGTACCTCGGACGAAGAACACGAACCAAAACGAACACCTCGGACGAAGAACGCGAACAAGGAGATTTTTTTATTCAACCTGGCTCTGATACCATGTTAGGAAATATAATCGAACAAGATTAAAGGAAAAGATAAACGTAGAAAACTTGTGGAGAAAACTTGTGGTATTAGAACAAAATAAGCGTTTATAAGCGTAATCTAAAATATACAAGAGAGAGGCTTTATATAGCAAAACAAAAGATAAACCCTAATCCTATAAACAAAAGGTAAACCATAATCCTATAAATATAATTACTAATATATTCTAACAAAAACAAATACAATATTAAATATATATACCCCACTCTTATGGTCGCGTCCTATGAGAAGCTTAGGCGAACTACCAAGATTTGATGAAAAATCAAATGAAATTAGATTTTAAATAGTCCATAATTTTAAAACATTAGGCAGGCACCACCCAATACAGGAAATAATTACAATTACATTTTAATTTTAAAATAATATTATACTTTTACTTTCAAAGTCTTTTGTGAATTTTAATCTCTACTGCTTACTTTTTTTAATTTAACAAATTAATTATTTTATTTTCTTTAAATTTTCGTACTAAGACTAAATAAGACTAAATTGAAAATGTGTAACTACATGGGACTAAATCGAAAATGGCCCAACTTTATGGGACCAAGAAAAAAATTCTCTCGTATTGTTTGGGAACGGATGTTACTTACTGAACAAAAACAAACATTTATTTGTAGTCATTATTTAGACCCTTCCGAATAACCCGAACCGGCATTAGGCTATCGATTCGACAAAGGAAATGAACAGTTTCATTCATCACTGTGAAGTATGAAACGAAGCACCAGCAGCTTCGATCCCCTCCGGCAACTAATTCCGAATATTACTCTCGATCCATCACTGTTGACGAACCACTTGATGTCATCATAGAGTTGCTGAGCCGCCGTCCGGTTCTGGAACTCGACCCCATGGAACCCGCCCTCGTTGAACCTGTAAAAAACGCTCACCCGACACGACCCCAATAATAAACCCTCGGCAACTTAAAAACCCGGCCCAAGTAGGTCCCGCCCGTCATCGGGTCGCAGAACTCGTGGGCCCGGCTCGCGCCCCCACAGCACGTCGGCCACGTACGCGTCGTCCTCGAGCCAGGCCTCCGACTCGGTCCGCTTCAGCCCGCCGAAGAAGGCCTGGTTCATCATCAGCCCGCGGATCCGAATCGGGCCGAGGTCGTAGTCGAGATGTTGGCCCCCACGCTGCTCCCGAGGAGGTGGACCCTCGAGAAGTCGGCGTACGAGTCCATCCACGGGTCGCGGCTCGTTCTCGACGGAGGCGACGAGGGCGGGGAGGTGGGAGGAGAGGTCGTTGCAGAAGGAGTGGAAGATGACGGTGGAGGCGCTGAAAAGGACGAAATTGCCCCCGTGGAGGTAGATGAGGAGTGGGAGCTTGCGGTTGGTTGGGGGGTTGAGGGGACCATGGGGATTTGGATTGTCCGGTTCAAGGAGCGTTGAAGGCATCTTGCCAGGTGTGGGATTGGGCGTGAGACCACGGGAGGATGGAAATGGAAATCAACAAGAAAAGGGGAAGAAGAAGAAGAATAGTAGTGTTAGTGTGCGTGTGTTTTACCATAGTTTTTTTTTTTTGTTGTTGTTGTGGTGTTAGATTATGCCTATTGCATTCCTTCTATTAATAGTATGACTCAAGTAAAAGAGTACAAATGGTAAGTGTATTGATCGAAAAGACGAGCACTAAAAAAGTTAGTATGATTTGGTTTGTCCAAAACAAAAAAAAAAAGTACTACTTTGCACTCCTAAATTCAAAAATGGTCTCACACTTTTTCTTACCTGAAAATTAAAAAAAATGTTAGTCTCACAATTCAAAAATGATTTGGTTTGTTCGTCTCATAGTATTATAGTATAATGCAACATAATGTTCATAAATATTTACTTATGTATCAATTATTGAACCAAGTTGGCTTTTCCATAATGTTTGCCAGCCAAGTACCCCACAGTGAAAATTGAATAACAATTTATGATTAATTAGGTAAGACATTTTCTTCCGTTTACATAATATATGACTACTTTCTATGTCACTTAAATTTAATATATATATATATATATATATATACATAATATATGACTACTTTCTATGTCACTTAAATTTAAAATATTTATATATATATATATATATATATATATATATATATATATATATATATATATATATATATATATATATATATTAACTTGATAATAATAATAATAAAAAAAATATGAATCTATTTTAAAGTTAAAAATTAAAGTAATTGTAAGTAAAGTTTAAAAAAACAAATTAAGAGTAAAATTATATTTTGAAAGTGAAAATATAATTTTTTAATGTTTACCATCAATTAAAAAAAATTGGTTATGTTATTATAAAATAAATAAAATACAAATTTTTTTCCCACCCATAATGGGCTCATTCTATGCTATGCTACTCCACGGGTAGTGTTAGAAAAAATATAGACGGGAATAGTCGACAACGAAAGTAATAACAAAGAAAAAACGGAAAGTAAAACTTCAGATTGCTGGCCGAGGCGTTTGCACTTTCCGCAAGTCAGTAAAGCCCCGTGTATGCGACGGTTACAGGCTCTCTGACCCCAAAGATACAACGGCGAAGCGGGGATCGAACAAATGCACACTGAATCGAACCCTCGGTTGAACGGAAACTGGGAAAACAGAGCACTTATGCGAATGAGATGATGTTATGAGAGGCAGAAATTTTTCGTCCGTGAATGAATGCATGTTCGTCTCTATAAATAGAATGCACTCGAGGGGAAGTTACATACCACACCACTCACCAGGTGGTTACGGGGCAGTTCCAGCAAGTGGAGGAAGCCACTCCATCTCCAACTGCAACCCCATGTTCAGCAATTAATAAATTAATTAATTTCGTAAATCAATTAATAATATCCAAAAGTCTAGCCCAATTAATTAATTCTCAAAGGCCTTATAGATGAGCCCAATTAATTAATATTCAAAGTGTTCAACTGGCCCGAATAAAATCGAGCCCAAAACATCAATCGGACCGTGTCCAAAAAGATAGGTACAACCCAATAATCCCAATTGGCCCAGTGGGCCCCGGGAAGCCCAGGTCCAGCCCAGAGTCCAATTGACCAAATCACCAAGGAGCCAGGACCAAGCCCACGTCCAAGCCCAAGCCCAGGCCCAGGCCCGAGCCCAGGCCCAGGCCCGAGCCCAGGCCCGGGCCCGGGTCGGGTCGGGACGGGACGGGTCGGGGGGGGGGGGGGGGGGGGGGGGGGGCGTGTGGCCCTTGCCATGTACCGCTAAGGGTGCATGGATTTAGTCAACTTGTTGAACACTCATACTCTCTTAACACATTTAAAGAGAAATGACTTTTGGTATTCTTTCTATGTGGGATAACCAATATCCCAATAAAATATAATTGCTTACATTACCAAAGTAGTATTTATGGCAATCTTTACACATTTATTTCTCACTCACCGATTAACGGATTTTGACGAAATAAAGTCTCATAATTACCTCGTAACACGTAGATAATTATAGTAACGATTAAACTCGAAATCGAATACATTTTATTAGTCATTAAAATTACAAACTTTGGACAAAATACATGAATTATTAAATACAAAAAATAATAATTCCAACAATCCCCCACATGAGTGAAATCAATGCAAATGCCATGAATGCAGACTCTTGTGCTCGGTTCTCGGAAGGATCAATTGCTTCTGGAAAGGTAGCTTGTGGCCTTGAACCTCCCTTAGTGAAAATCATCGGATGTACTGGCGGCCTAGTGGACGTGATGCCTTGATTCTATTCCTCCGAAGTGTACAACTAGTCAATGATAGTCACACAACAAATCCCTATCAGTTTCCATTTCTCTATTGTGTCCGTTTAGGCCCTGGACGACTCTTTGGATTCATAAATGTTTACTTTTGAAGCGGCCTTTACTTCACATTTATATAGGTGACCTCCCAGCATGAGTACCCTGAAATACTCCACCTTTTCGAGGTGTGGGATTCATTAAAAGTCTCAACGACTTAACCTTTACCACATTTCAGGTTCTAGCACTTATTTGCTCATAGGGATGGAAACGGAAATCTTTATTTCCAAGTGCTTAACTGAACTAGCATGACTTAGTTTTCCCTTTGAACCAAGTTCGTGGGATCTCCACTCAGCATGGTAGGGTTACCGCCATGGTCATTCTTTAGTTTTGGTTTTTCAAACCCATTCCCTTTAGCAACACACTTAATTGATCTCTAGTCATCCCTTTTGTCAAAGGGTCAGCTAAGTTTTCCTGTGACTTCACATAGTCTAAGGAAATCACTCCATTTGTGATCAATTGCCTAACGGTGTTATGTCTTCGACGTATGTGTCGAGACTTTCCGTTATACATATTGCTCTGTGCTCTCGCTATAGCTGATTGGCTATCACAGTGCATCATCACTGAAGACACAGGCTTTTTCCAGCATGGAATATCTTCTAAGAAGTTTCGAAGCCATTCAGCTTCTTCACCTGCTTTGTCCAAAGCGATGAACTCCGATTCCATGGTGGATCGGGATATACAAGTTTGTTTCGTGGATTTCCACGAGACTGCTCCGCCTCCTATACAGAAGACATAACCGCTAGTGGAATGGGATTCCTTTGAATTCGAGATCCAACTAGCATCACAATATCCTTCAAGTACACTAGGATATCTTGTGTAGTATAGTCCATAATCTCGAGTGTGTTTCAAGTATTTTAACACTCTTTTCAGAGCATCCAAATGTTCATGACTTAGATTGCTCGTGTACCGGCTCAGTTTGCTAACCGAATAGGCCAAGTCAGGACGAGTACAATTCGTTAGATACATTAGACTTCCGATAACTCGGGAGTAGTCTAACTGAGCTACCGGTTCACCCGTATTGACTGATAAGTTGATACTTCTGTCAATCGGAGTCCTACATTCAGGACCATCAAGGGCATTGAACTTTTTGAGCACTTTCTCAGCATAGTGAGATTGTGACAAAACAATTCCTTCTTCGGTTTTACTGATCTTGATCCCGAGAATTAAGTCAGCAACTCCTAAGTCTTTCATGTCAAAATTTCTTTTTAACATGTTCTTAGTGTTCGTGATTTGATCACGACTACTTCCCATGATTAGCATATCGTCCACATAGAGACACACTATCACAAATTCTGTTGGAGTACCTTTAATGTACACGCATTTGTCACATTCGTTGATTTTGAAACCATTTGACAACATAACATTGTCAAACTTTAAGGGCCATTGCTTAGGAGCTTGTTTAAGTCCGTACAACGACCTTATCAGTTTACACACCTTTTTCTCTTCACCAGGTGCAATAAAACCTTCAGGTTGCTCCATGTATATCTCTTCTTCTAATTCACCATTTAGAAACGCAGTCTTAACGTCCATTTGGTGAATTTCAAGATTGTGCAATGCAGCAATCGAGACTAACACCCGTATGGATGAAATCCTTGTCACAGGTGAGTACGTATCAAAGAAGTCATGACCTTCTTTTTGTCTAAAGCCTTTGGCTACCAGCCGAGCTTTAAACTTATCAATCGTTCCATCGGCTCTATATTTTTTCTTTAAGATCCAACGACATCCTAAAGGTTTACAGCCGGTTGGAAGATCTACTAATTTCCATGTATGATTTTGCATGATGGACTCTATTTCGCTATTAATAGCTTCTTCCCAGAGTGGTCCATCTGGGCTAGCTAGAGCTTCACCATAAGAGTTCGGCTCATCGTCCAACATGTACGTGATAAAGTCAGGTCCAAACGACTTAGCTATTTTGACTCTTTTACCACGTCTTTGTTCTGTAACTACATCATCATACTTGGTGGTACAGAACTCTCTTCACGAGTTCTTTTGTAAGAACTTAGACCAGCTCCATCTTTGCTCGGAAAGATGTTCTCGAAAAATGATGCATTTCTCGACTCAATGGTTGTACCTTTAGTCACTTCTGGATTCTCAGAATAGTGTACTAGGAATCGGTACGCCATGCTATTCAAAGCATATCCAATGAAGATACAGTCGACTGTTTTAGGTCCTATCTTCATTCGTTTTGGCTCAGGAACCGACACTTTGGCCAAACACCCCCACACTTTAAGGTAATTGTAAGATGGCTTACGACCTTTCCAAATTTCGTGAGGTGTTTCTTTTTTCCCTTTAAGAGGAATCTTATTCAGTAGGTGGTTTGCCGTTAGAATGACTTCCCCCCACATGTTCTGGGGTAACCCAGAATTGATCAACATAGCGTTCATCATTTCCTTTAATGTTCGGTTCTTTCGTTCAGCAACGCCATTTGATTGAGGTGAGTACGGGGCTGTTGTTTGATGTATTATTCCATTTTCAGAACATAATTGTTCAAAAGGAGCTACGTACTCTCCACCTCGGTCACTACGGACTATCTTAATCCGTTTATCAAGTTGATTTTCAACTTCGGTTTTGTACTTAGTGAATGCCTCTAAGGCTTCGTCTTTACTAGTTAATAAGTACAAATAACAGAACCACGTACAATCATCAATAAATCTGATAAAGTATTTCTTACCGCCTCTTGTCGGTGCAAACTTTAAGTCACATATATCGGTATGTATAAGTCCAAGAGGTTCGGTACAACGATCGATTGATCGAAACGGTAATTTAGCCATTTTGGCTTCAACACAAATTTCACACTTATGTTGTGAATTTATTTTAGAAGTTGGAATTAATTCCAAGTTCATAAGTCTTTTTATTGCATTTTTATTTACATGTCCTAAACGAAAATGCCATAAATCATAACACTCGATCAAGTAAGAGGAAACAGCTTTTTCATTAGTGCTCGAGGCAACGGGGGGGCGAATAGCCATTACAGACATTTTAAACAGACCCTGATCAAGATAACCCCTACCTAGGAACAGTCCAAATTTAGAAAGTACAAATTGAAGGTTCCGGTATACCGATCCAATCGATATACCGTGTGTGCGGAAGCGTGTAAAGCAATAGATATACTATGCCATGATCTTAGTGCACACTTAATGTGTATAAGAACACATATAAACATATATATATATATATATATACACATCCAATATATATATATATATATATATATATATATATATATATATATATATAAGGTTCAACGATTACTTACTTATGGTGACGAAGTGATTCGTTGATGTCGTTGAGGTGGTGTTGAGTCGATTGAACCACCTCAAATGGATCAGCCTCTCGAAGCTCTCCTTGTGAATGACCTCGTCACTCCTCTTGTCTAGATCGCCCAGATGTTGAAGCCGCACAAATGGCCCGGCCTCTACGTGTTGCACACGAACCCGGATGACGAACACTTTGCTTGATCGAGTCGGTTCTCCAAGAACACTTTCTCCTCTCTCTCTTTGGTGTGAATTTCGTGGGTAAAGATGATATGTGATGAAAATCTGATTTTCATCCATATATTAGCCTCATTATGCATGCCATAACACCCCATTGTAACCTCCTACATAATGGGCATCATTATGCACCATTAACATGCAAAAGGAGTTACAAAGGAGGTGAAAGGTCATGCCACATACACATGCCACTATGCATTGTATGTGGTCCCACTTGCTTGTGTGGCATGCCATCTCACACTATATGACATGCATCTATGCAAGACATGCATCCCATGCATGTGAATTAAATCCACGTAATATTGATTCTAAATCAATATATATATATATATCAAGCATCGTACATCATCTTTGAGTCCGTGTGTGACCCTGTAGGTATGATTTAATTGATCAATATTATATTGTTCCCAACAATTAATATTATCAAATAATCATTTAACATCCATAGACGACCTTATGACTTTATCGATTGCACACGTAGGATCGAAGGACATATCCCAACAATCTCCCACTTGGCCTTCAGAGCCAGTGTGCTGCCAACTTCCTGTTGTCACTTTATGTCTAAGTTTGAACTTGAGGCAAGACTCGAGTCATCCTCAATCGGTTCAAACCTTTCTTGGACTATGAGACAGACTGTAAAACCAGATTTATCACTATGATAATTATCTGGACGTGGCCACGTATTTTCCACAGTCTCGACTCTCCAAGTGGCCGGTAAGACATGTATCCCATTATAAAAATGGAGGACAATCCCATCTTGTCAGTCCAAGCTCTCCCACTTGCTTCCTGATATACCCAATAACAAGTTTTATAACCTCCTTTCACGAAAGGAGTTTACTTGTATCAAAGTACACCATTTCACAATGGAATCACTCTGGACTACTCAGGTCAGAGGAAATTGCTCGACAGTCAATGAAATAGTATTATGACTCGAAATCTTAAATACTATTCCAGTCGGGTCTGTTCGATCATTAGCTCCCAGCTAATATCTATGTAATTGTACTTGATGTCCCACATCACTAGCCCATGAAGCGGCGCTATAGTACACATTACAATCTAGTTCTTTGTATTATCGGTTTGTCCGTACTCGATTATACGAACCAGGAACAGCTATATGATTTAAGTATATCAGTTCAACCATTGGGACTTCATTATGCGGTAAGTCGACCTCATAACCCAATTGATATCACTTAATCATTTGGACAATTCATATAAATTAAACCATATTTATATGAAGAAACATGTATTATACATATGAGTGAATGTTTACCAAATCTCCAAAAGTATCTAATACAGTAATAGAAATCACAACCCATCTCTAAGATGTTTGATCTCTATTGCAGTTGTGAAAGCCTCAAGCTTAAACTGCTGGAGAGGTTTAGAAAGCGGGTTTGCAACCTTACCAAAAGTTGCAACTTTATTATCTCGATGTCTCCACAAAACTATCTCCCAGATAATGTGGAACTTCCTGAGCACCGGTTTTAGACTTGTGGTGCTTCCTAGCTCATTGGCTTGCGCGATAACTCTACTATAAATAGAGAATTATCGGATGGGCTAAGCTAGTTACGCCACCTAGTTCATTCAAGAACTTTCAAATCTTAACTGCCAACATTACTGCATCCAATGCAATACTGTGCTCAGCTTCTGTAGTTTAATCAGCTATATTGCATTGCATGGAACTATTCCAGCAAATTTCACCTCTAACCAGACAAAAGATATAACCAGATTAAAATCGGAAATTATCTTAGTCTGTTTTGAAGTTAGCAGTCAAACTGCTTGTTAATATCAACTCTTTTTGTCTTCCAAAGACAACAAAATATTCTTTAGTCCATCTAAGGTACATAAGAATACTCTTGGCCGCAGTCTAATGCGTCTCACCTGGGTTTTCTTGAAACCGAATCGTCATGCTCAAAGCATACAATACGTCCAGTCGTGTACATATCATGGCGTACATTATAGACCCTATTGCCGAAGCATAAGGAATGTTTTACATCCTCTTTTGCTCATCAAGTACCGTAGGGCCTTGCATCTTGCTAAGTGATGTGCCATGACTCGTTGGAATGAGACCCTTTCTGGTGTCTTTCATTCTGAACTTATCAAGCACCTTATCAATATAGGTCGCTTTACTATGTCCAAACTGATGGAGAAGTATACTTAATGTCTAGATTTGAGTATTCTGAACTCTGTATGCACTTTCATTTACCTATTAATTACAGACATTCATTTGCTTTTAATTATTGTTAATTAAATACATGCAAATTATAGTCCTGGATTTTATACGTTGTAGTTAGTATGGTGTTGCATGGGCACACAGAAGATCATACTATCGGTTACTCGTATTTAATCGAACAGTTTCTCACGACCTAGATGGACACGGACCAATCCATCGCTATAGTCGTTGTGTGAGAGAGAAAATAATTTATCTTAATTATTTTATCACACTTGTACACTTGGTGTATTGAGCGGATCGCTTGAGACTTATCAATTAGGATTGCTCTGTGATAATTGATTTAAGTCTTGGAGTATTTTATTCTTAATCCCTGAAACAATTGCGGGTGTGTATATTTAATATAAGTGACTTTGATTTACCAAAGGAATTAACCGATTTAATTATTGGGTTAATTACCGGTTAAGTTGGGTCACTATATTTTATATATGGCATGCCGTGAATTCTTGAAGGGACAGTGTATCCCGGAAGGGTTGATAATATCCCCGAGATGAGCTCATAAGGATTTATTATGTAAACCTCGCGAGTGGATTTGTTCCGCATAATAAATAAGGTTGAGTGGTACTATTCTCGGATATAAGAGATGAATAAATTTATTAAGCAATAAATAAATTTTATTCATGGATATTTAAATCTTAAATACACGGAATAAATAATACTAAGTTGGAGAAATATTATTTGATATAATATGGATAAATATTGGGAGTGCAATTTTATTTATATAGTGGAAAATAAATAAAATTAATATTGATAAGAATTAATGGATTTGGGTTGGACCCAATTTAATTTTCAATATTAGAAGCCCAATATTTAATCTCCTTTTGATCCCCCTCGTAGCCTATAAAAGCACTACATGGTCTTCACTTTTTCATAAGAGAGAAAAATATAAGATACGCCAATCATAAAGAGTGAGGAGGATCCATAGGAGTTCGATAGCTCGTCGCCCACCCGACGTTCGAACGGAGTGCAAGGAATACGCGGGAAGATCACGAGGTCGTCGATTTCGTTTCTCCGAACAACGAATCGTAGGTACAATTCTCAATCCACTTGATAATTGTTCGATTTGTTTCTTTTATCGAGAATACCGTAGAACAAAGATCCGAAGCACGAAACTATGAACGGGAGACGATCGCGTGGTGGTGGCGAAGCCACCGGACCACGGGCGATCGCCCGGGCTAGGGTTTCGGTACGGGGGCGACGGGGGCCGAACCCTCGGTTCGACCGAGGGTGTGCGATCGACCACGAGGGTCGATCGCTGGGCACGGGCTGGTGCCGTGCCTTACCCCGCCGTGAAGGCGGGGGCCTCCTGGTGGTGGCGGGTCGCCGGACCCGCCGCGGGGGGGCTGTCGAACAGCCCCACCCCGATCGATCGCCGGCGTGCGATCGATCATCTCGATTATACGAACCCCGGCTCGCGGGGGTTCGGGTGGGGGCGGATTGCGCGCCTTCGGGCGCGTGGTCTCCAAAGCCCGGACTCCGGCGGATGAGTCGGCGTTCGTATGATCTCCGGCGAAGGGTTCGTTCGGGTTATCGGTTCCGCAATTTTGATAACCCGGGATATCGAATTCCAACAATTGGTATCAGAGCCAGGTTTACGTTCGCGGTATTTTCGATAAAAATTGTTCTACCTTGCAGGGTTTCCGACTATTATGGCTTGATGATTATTCGTTTAATTATTTTGTCATGTGATTGTTGGTTTTATTAAACTCTCGGACATGTCGAGATTCGTTTTTTTTTTGGTGGTGAATGCTTGTAATAGTAAAAATTCGGGGGTTGACCGAATTTAGGATTTATTATTGTTCGTTGTTTTTTCCGGAAAATGTATAGGGTCGATTTCGTGTATAGAATCGATACCGGAATTGTAATTTAGATTTTTGTAAATTTATTTTGCAATTGGATCGACGAATCGAAGACCGCCGGAGAAGACGAAGTGACGAGGAGACAAAGGACCGGGATCGATCAATCCCCATGATCGATCCCGAGGGGATCGATCGACCCGCGGCCCTAGGCAGGCTGACCGTGGGAGTTCCGGCCACGCCGGCCACCAGTGGCGGTGGCGCGTGGGCTGGGCGGCGGTGGCATAGGCGGCGGTCGATGGTGGCACGGGGATCCCCACCCCGTGCTATCCTGGCCCGGTGATTCTCTTTCCTAATTGATTCGGGTTTTTCCTATTTGAGAATTTTTTTTTTTTTGGAAATTCTCATGGATTAGGAAAAGAATCAATTTGGAATTGATTAGGATTCCTAAATTGATTATTTCTATTTTATGGAAATATTCATGGATTAGGAATCTAATTAATTTGGAAAGTAGAAGAGTCCTAAATTATTTTATTTTCCTTATTTCATTATGGAAATCATCTAGAATATTCCAAGTGGGTCTTGGATAGATTATTCTAGAGAATTAATGAAGTAGAAAGGGAATATAAAATAAATAAAAATATTAATAATATTTAATTTTATTTTTGATTTATTCGATTGACTTAATTATTATTAATTAAGTATCTTTTGGATTTATTAAAAATAAATGGATTTAAATATTGGAGATTAATATTCTCGTCACATGGAGCATTCAAGGAACGAAGACTAAAGACTAGAAGATGCGTACGGAAATGGAGTAAAGCCATAATAGTCGGAAAATAATATTCTAGTATTATTTTGACTATGTGATAATACTATGTGCTTTATTACATGTATGCATGCTATATGTGTTTACTTTTATGCACTAGATAGCGTATCCCTTTATTGTAAAAAGCTAAGTGGGAGAGGGTATGGAAACATACCCATGGTCTCCATTGCTGCTCTCTTGGTGACTTTTATAAACTTTTGAAGTTTATATAGATAAGTCATTAGAGGAGAGTTCTTGTAATTCCTTTTATGAGAAACATTGATTAAGTTTATCAAACAATGCCTAATTTGTCTTTCCAAAGCTGATTTCAAGTCGACTCATTCTCACCCCGGGGAGTGGAATGGAGCCAGAGCCACTTGGTCATGTAGAGGACACAAATTAGAGACTTTCGTGCCATTCTTTGATAGATGGGTCGTTTGTCTGCTCGGCTCCCTCATTTATGAGAGATAGGGTCGTTCGCATGGTGAATCACTGGTTAGAAACTTCGAGTTTCACTTATGATTCTCCACGTCTTGATTTACGAGATTAAATGGATCAAGTAATTGGGAGTCAATTATAAAAGTCTCTTAGTGTAGTAAACGTCCACACCACGTGGCTTGCTATGCTGACGGACTTTGGATTAATTGATGTAGACAGTTATAAGTAATTATGAAGAGTTGTGAAGTTATCGTAAACGTCCACACCACGTGGCTTGCGGTGATGTAGCGATTCCAAGTAATTTACTTTGGTACTGAGTAATGGTTTACACTTAGATACGCCTTATAGTATTCCTCCCCACGAGGTTCCGCTATAAGCGATGTATGACCAAAGAAAATCTAATTGCTAAATCATTTGGGTGGGTAAACGTCCACACCACGTGGCTTGCCTTACCTGATGGGATTTTAGATGTGATTAGTGATTTAATGATATTATTTGAGGGAGATAATATCGGATATTAAATTGTTTGTTTGTTTTATGTGCTTATAGGTTAGGAATGACTGTGACCCCACTTTGTGATATACTTAAAGATGAAAACTCACCGGTTCCATATGGTGATGATTGGGAACGAAATCTGGACACTGTCCAGACTGTTGAGCCTTCTGAAACCACTGATGACCCAACTCATGAGGACATTTGGAATGACCTCAGAATGATGTTGAGACATAGCGTGGAAGCCGGACAAGAAGTGATTGACATACTCTATAAATTCAGTCCTCTTAGAGAATCATTTAAAAACGATTTGAAAAGAGCTGAACTTATAAGTATGGTCAGAAAATCACAAGCTCTTGTGGCTAAGATGGAAGTGCAAGCAAAGAAGCCCAGTGGTTCCAAACCACGGAGTGGGAAAAGCAAGCCGCAAGGCAAGTGCTATCGATGCAAGCAGTTTGGGCACTGGAGGTCTGATTGTCCTCTCATCAAAGGTACGAAATTTTCCTTAGTCACTGAAACATTGTCAGCGGTGATATCTACCAGCACCTGGTGTGTAGATACGGGTGCCACTGACCATGTCTGCAATTCATTGCAGGGGTTCCAGGAAACCCGGAGACTTAGAGAGGGAGAAATCGTGGTCTACATGGGCAATGCCGCGAAGGTGGCGGCTGTTGCAGTGGGAGACGTTCACTTACGTTTCAGTAGTGATAGGGTTTTAGTTTTACGTAATTGTCTTTATGTACCCAACTTTAGAAAGAATTTAATTTCAGTTTCTAAACTTATTATGAATGGATATTCTGTTTCTTTTGACCACTCTGTGATCATAAGAAGAAATAGTGAAATTATCTGTTCTGGTACATTGATAGACGATTTGTATGTGCTAAATCCTGAGTCTAACACGATGCAACTAACCGAGAGTAATAACACATCTACGAACACCAATAAGAGAAAGGAACCTTCTAAAATGAATCAATTATACTTGTGGCATCTAAGGCTAGGTCATATAAACTCAAATAGGCTTCAAAGGTTGAAAGCTGATGATTTAATCACTGGCGTTGAAGGAGAGGACCTTCCAACCTGCGAATCCTGTTTATAGGGAAAAATGACTAAGCGTCCTTTTTCTGGTAAAGGGCGAAGAGCTGAGCAAGTATTGGATTTGATTCACTCTGATGTATGCGGACCTATGTCTACTCAAGCAAGGGGAGGGTACGAGTACTTCATCACTTTCACTGATGATTACTCAAGATATGGATATGTATACCTGATGAGCCGCAAGAGCGAATCCTTTGGCAAGTTCAAAGAGTTCAAGGCTCTTGTGGAGAACCTTCGTGGTAAATCCATAAAATGCCTGCGATCTGATCGCGGAGGCGAGTACCTGTCTGGAGAATTCAAGGCATACTTGGCAGAGAATGGGATTGAATCCCAGCTGACCTCACCATATACTCCTCAGCAGAATGGTGTGTCAGAAAGAAGGAATAGGACTCTTATGGAGATGGTGCGATCAATGATGAGTTACTCGGATTTACCTGTTATGTTCTGGGGACTTGCCTTGGAAACAGCGGCGTACATTCTGAATAGGGTTCCGACCAAAACGGTACCAACCACACCCATGGAATTGTGGAGTGGGCGTAAGCCTAACTTGAAACACATTCGGATCTGGGGATGTCCAGCACATGTGTTGCGACAAGGGGCCGATAAGTTAGAACCTAGATCAGAAATACGGCTGTTTGTAGGATACCCGAAAGGAACTAAGGGTGGCATGTTCTATAGTCCTACGGACCAGAAGATCGTTATAAGTACTAACGCTCGGTTCCTAGAGGAAGACTATGTCATGGACCACAAGCCCAAAAGTGACATAATACTTGATGAGTTGAGAGGTAACGAGGAAGACCTGGATACAGCCGAACCGAGTATAGATACACCACTAGAACCTGCACCTAATACTGTCACTGTTAATACACCGGAACGCCGTCGTAGTGGGAGGGTTGTTAAACAACCAGATAGATGGATTGGACTGGGTGAGTCTTCGGACTCTGGACCTGGAGTTCATGAAATCGATCCCTGGACCTATGATGATGCGGTACAAGATATAGATGCGCCTTCTTGGAAGAAAGCAATGAAATCCGAAATAGAATCTATGGATTCTAATAAAGTCTGGGATCTTGTAGAACCACCAAGCGGCGTGAAGCCAATTGGGTGTAAATGGGTCTACAAGAGAAAGAGAGGATCTGACGGAAAGGTTGAAACCTTTAAAGCTCGGCTTGTTGCGAAAGGATATACTCAGAAAGAGGGAATCGATTATGAGGAGACCTTCTCGCCGGTAGCCAAGATAAAGTCGATCCGGATTCTCTTATCCATAGCAGCTCATATGGATTATGAGGTGTGGCAAATGGATGTCAAGACAGCTTTCCTTAATGGAAGTCTTGACGAGACGATTTATATGAAACAACCAGAAGGATTCATTGCTAAGGGGCGAGATCATCTAGTGTGCAAGCTTAATCGATCCATTTATGGATTGAAACAAGCCTCGAGATCGTTGAACCTGCGGTTTGACGAAGTGGTCCAATCTTTTGGATTCAGTCAAAGCATGGACGAATCGTGTGTGTATTGGAAACGTGATGGAAAGAAGGTGGTGTTTCTCGTGCTTTATGTAGACGACATTCTTCTCATTGGCAACAGTGTGAAAATGTTATCAGACATAAAGGGATGGTTGTCTAGACAATTCGATATGAAAGATTTGGGAGAAGTCGGACATGTTCTAGGGATCAAGGTTATAAGGGATCGCCGGAATAGAACATTGTACCTATCCCAGCAATCCTACATAGACACGATTCTGGCTCGTTTTAACATGCAAGATTCCAAGAAGGGTGAGCTGCCCTTCAGTAAAGGAACTTATCTTTCTAAGGAAATGTGTCCTCGGACACAAAAGGAGAAATATGAAATGAAAGCAGTTCCCTACGCTTCGGCTGTGGGAAGCTTAATGTATGCAATGTTATGTACGAGGCCTGATATCTGCTATGCAGTTGGCGTAGTAGCGAGATATCAGAGTAACCCTGGAAAGGCTCATTGGACTGCCGTAAAGAGCATTTTCAAGTATTTGCGAAATACTAAGAATTATGTTCTAAGTTACGGGGCAGACAATCTGATTCCTTTGGGTTATACGGATTCGGATTTCCAAGCTGATAAGGACCGGCGAAAGTCGACATCAGGCTATGTGTACACTATGGGAGGTGGAGCCGTATCATGGAGGAGTGTTAAGCAAAAGTGCATTTCAGACTCTACCATGGAAGCTGAATACGTTGCAGCCTCAGAGGCAGCGAAAGAGTCAGTTTGGTTCCTTAATTTCCTCCAGGACTTAGATGTGATTCCGAGTTTGCCCAAGGCTATGACAATTTATTGTGATAATAGCGGTGCAGTGGAAAACAGTAAGGAACCACGGTCCCATAGTGCTATGAAACACATAGAGCGCAAGTACCACCTGATTCGAGACATCGTCAAGAGGGGCGATGCGATAGTCACCAAGATAGCTTCGGATGACAACCTAGCGGACCCTTTCACCAAGATACTTCCTAAGGAAGTTTATTTCAAGCACTTGGAGGGTTTGGGAGTCAGAAGTTTGGAGGATAAGACTAGACCTTAGTATAAGTGGGAGATTGATGGAGAAGTATACTTAATGTCTAGATTTGAGTATTCTGAACTCTGTATGCACTTTCATTTACCTATTAATTACAGACATTCATTTGCTTTTAATTATTGTTAATTAAATACATGCAAATTATAGTCCTGGATTTTATACGTTGTAGTTAGTATGGTGTTGCATGGGCACACAGAAGATCATACTATCGGTTACTCGTATTTAATCGAACAGTTGCTCACGACCTAGATGGACACGGACCAATCCATCGGTATAGTCGTTGTGTGAGAGAGAAAATAATTTATCTTAATTATTTTATCACACTTGTACACTTGGTGTATTGAGCGGATCGCTTGAGACTTATCAATTAGGATTGCTCTGTGATAATTGATTTAAGTCTCGGAGTATTTTATTCTTAATCCCTGAAACAATTGCGGGTGTGTATATTTAATATAAGTGACTTTGATTTACCAAAGGAATTAACCGATTTAATTATTGGGTTAATTACCGGTTAAGTTGGGTCACTATATTTTATATATGGCATGCCGTGAATTCTTGAAGGGACAGTGTATCCCGGAAGGGTTGATAATATCCCCGAGATGAGCTCATAAGGATTTATTATGTAAACCTCGCGAGTGGATTTGTTCCGCATAATAAATAAGGTTGAGTGGTACTATTCTCGGATATAAGAGATGAATAAATTTATTAAGCAATAAATAAATTTTATTCATGGATATTTAAATCTTAAATACACGGAATAAATAATACTAAGTTGGAGAAATATTATTTGATATAATATGGATAAATATTGGGAGTGCAATTTTATTTATATAGTGGAAAATAAATAAAATTAATATTGATAAGAATTAATGGATTTGGGTTGGACCCAATTTAATTTTCAATATTAGAAGCCCAATATTTAATCTCCTTTTGATCCCCCTCGTAGCCTATAAAAGCACTACATGGTCTTCACTTTTTCATAAGAGAGAAAAATATAAGATACGCCAATCATAAAGAGTGAGGAGGATCCATAGGAGTTCGATAGCTCGTCGCCCACCCGACGTTCGAATGGAGTGCAAGGAATACGCGGGAAGATCACGAGGTCGTCGATTTCGTTTCTCCGAACAACGAATCGTAGGTACAATTCTCAATCCACTTGATAATTGTTCGATTTGTTTCTTTTATCGAGAATACCGTAGAACAAAGATCCGAAGCACGAAACTATGAACGGGAGACGATCGCGTGGTGGTGGCGAAGCCACCGGACCACGGGCGATCGCCCGGGCTAGGGTTTCGGTACGGGGGCGACGGGGGCCGAACCCTCGGTTCGACCGAGGGTGTGCGATCGACCACGAGGGTCGATCGCTGGGCACGGGCTGGTGCCGTGCCCTACCCCGCCGTGAAGGCGGGGGCCTCCTGGTGGTGGCGGGTCGCCGGACCCGCCGCGGGGGGGCTGTCGAACAGCCCCACCCCGATCGATCGCCGGCGTGCGATCGATCATCTCGATTATACGAACCCCGGCTCGCGGGGGTTCGGGTGGGGGCGGATTGCGCGCCTTCGGGCGCGTGGTCTCCAAAGCCCGGACTCCGGCGGATGAGTCGGCGTTCGTATGATCTCCGGCGAAGGGTTCGTTCGGGTTATCGGTTCCGCAATTTTGATAACCCGGGATATCGAATTCCAACACAAACATCCTTTTCGATCTCTTCCGACAGATCTTGATGCCCAATATGTACTGTGCTTCTCCAAGATCCTTTATTGAAAAACAATTTCCAAGCCATTCTTTAATAGAATTAAGCATAGAAACATTGTTTCCAATAAGGAGTATGTCACCGACATACAACACAATTAATACAACGTAACTCCCACTGATCTTCTTGTAAAACAAGACTCTTCCGAGTTCCTTTGAAATCCAAAACCTAGTATGGATTCATTGAACTGAAGATTGCTACTCCGATATGCTTTGCTTTATTCCATAAATGGAATTATAAGATTGCATAATTTCTCAGCCTTATTAGGATCGATAAAACTCTTTGGCTGTGTCAAAACACATTCTCTTCTAGAATCCAATTCAAGAAGTTAGTTTTAACATCCAATATTACCATAACTCATTATCAAGATGAGTAGCAATGGCTAAGATAATCTGAATGATTTAATCAAAGCAACTGGTGAAAGTTTTTCCACAATCCACCTCGTGAATAAAACTTTTACCATCAAACTTGCTTTGAAAACCCTAGGTTTTCCATCTGTCTGTTTAGATCTTAAAGATCTATTAGCATTCATTGGGTCTAACCCTGTGATGCAAATATATCAAGTTCCAAACTTGATTATCAGATATTGATATCATCTCAGATTTCATGGCACCATGCCAATTTTCAGTAGCTGGACTCGTCATAGCTTGGAATTAGGTCGAAGGTTCACCGCTTTCCAAAAGCATGAATTCATATCTCTCATTGGTCACAATATCTAAGTATTTGAATAATAGAGATAGATTTATGCCTTTCGGACCTACGAGGGCTGGTATGGCTTCCAAAACCATAAGAATACTCTCAACCCAGTCTTGAGTATTCATCGTTGGTTGTTTCACTTGAACCTCGTTCAAGACAACCGAGCTCCCACTGAATTTCTAGGAAAGATAACTCTTTTCAAAAAAATCACTATCTCGAGCAACAAAATATTGTTCTCAGATAGATCGTAGAAGTTGTACCCTCGAGTTTCTTATGGATACCATAAAGAAACTTTTATCCCATTTGAGTTCAAGCTCTATAGAGATAAATCTCGTCAGAGAAGCTTTAGAACCTCAAATCTTGATGAAAACAATTTAGGGACCCTCCCTTTCCATACCTAGTATGGTGTCTTATCAACAGCTTTTGACAGCGTCCTATTCAGTGTATAAGTTGAAGTCAAGAATTTTGTGTTCAAAAAAGACCAGTAGTTCATTTAGACCTCTCATCGAATGGTCGAACTATATCTAATATAGTTTGTTTTATCTTTTCCGAAACATAACCTTCATGTGCTTGTGAACTGATAGGTTCCACATACATCAGTATGGATCATCCCTAATTAATCACTTACATGTTCTCCTTTCTCCAAGAAAGATGACATTGTTATCTTTGTCCATCAAACATCATTCACATGTATCAAATGACTCCAAGTCAAATGATTCTAGAATGCCTTCTAAAAGAAGATTCGTTACATGTTTAGATTTTGATCTAATCAACAATGTTACAGTTATGTCTCATTGAGACTTATTCGATTTGGACTTTTGTGTTAATGTTATATATGATTTGTTGAGTTTAAAGTATACATAAATAATGTAATAATCGTACCAAAACAAAGAATAGTTCACAATTAAAATAGTTATCAAACTATTTAATTAGTGAAAAACTAATCCATCAGTATCCAATACTGAACCAATATTCATTGTTTATTGAAGGTACGAAATTACATAGTTATAATACTAAAACAAGGCCCTAAGGCAAAACAACATCATATGATCATACGGCTAATGCAGCGACCTTCGCTCCATTTCTCGCCCGTAGATCGACATCTCTACTCACCAAACTTATACTTCTATGTAGTTCCTCCACATACAAATGTGAGAACTACGTTTGGCATCCAATACCCAAGAAGTAGAATTTGTGAAGTTTAATGTCTATAACATTAATACCCGAAGATGAAGCAACCCCGTTCTTCACATCTTCTTTGAACTTTGGGCAAGTTCAATTATTCTCAATAATTGATCTATATTCGACTTTCTCATTCAAAATTATCTCAATGTCAAAACGTGATAAATCGTAAGTGAAAAATCGAAGTTTTCTAACCAGCGATATTATCATGCAATTGAAGCCCTATCTCTCATAAAATATGAGGGAGCCAACCAGACAATCGATTCACGCCATCCAATGGCTCGAAAGTCTCTAATTTGTGTCATTGATGAACTTAAGTGTTTTGGATTAAATCACTCCCCGAGGTGTAAATAATCATAACCTTATAATCCATCAAATGAAATACAAATTAGGCATTTGTTTTGAAATTGAATAAAATATGAACTTTTATAAGTTTGCAAGTAGTGTCCAACACTTTTGCAGTAGACGCATTGAGATTCCCTAGGAACCCTAGTAGCCTTCTTGCCCATGCTCTTTTGAATACCTTATCCTATATCATAAGAATTTCCCTCTTAGGGTCCTTCTCTATCGCCGGCTCAGCAGCCTTGAGCATCCCGTGTAGCTCACGAAGCGATTTCTTCAAACCATTCATATGGAAAATTTAGCCTAAAGGCATCATAACCATCATGATGGGATTGAAGTATGAAATCGGTTGCCAACTCATCATCTTAGGAAAAACCTAGGCAATCACTTTTAATCAAATAATACAATCATTTGATGCACATGTTGTCCCTTAGGTTCCCCTTTCTCCAGCCTAGCTGAAGCGATGGCCCTGGTCACACCGAACCGCTCAATCATTGCATATTCCCCGAACATGATATTGAGTTGTTCAATGATATTTTAGGATGTGGTTATCTAACACATTTTCCTTGTCTTCGTATTTGAGGACCATCCTCAAATTACGTTGTGAATCAAGAAAATTTGTTCAATTTTTCATAATCAAGAATTGAACCAAACTTGAATTGAGTTGATATTTGACATTATAAACTATAAAAGAAAGATAACTAAAGTATGTAAACATCCACAAAGCGGTAAACAAATAAGGTTGTCTAACAATTGTACTTATTTATTTCATTTTGTTCAATTGATATCCAATATCATTGTCCCTTAGAACAAAACGATTCCGAGATCCTCATCTTGCAAATCTTTAAGCCGACTGAGTCCGCACTTAAGTATTTCAAGATAGGTAGACACACTCATGTCAATGATATCTAATATCACTCTCGGTCGATGAGAATCCCATTCTCATCTCATGTCTCGATAGCCACGCCTGCAGTGGATCTATCGATGAGAAAACCAAACTCACGTGTAAAGGTCTAACCTTTACTCCCACTTATCCCAAGATAACAAGTAGTACCCCGCTGAGGCGGACCTACCAACTTATGATCGAGGGCTTCATGAGTGTGATGTTTTTGGACAAGACATTATACTCATTATTTTGGGAACTTGCATGCATAGGTGTTTATATGTAAGTTGAACATTTTTAACATACAACATCCTATAACTAGCAAAGCAATTAAATACGTAATCGAAAGGCCCCTAGAACCTCACAACTCTCAAACGAAAAGATTAAAAGCAACAAAATAGGCCTTGAACATCTTCTGGACTGGTCCACGCCCGCCGTTTCAATTCCGCGCCCGCCGATTTAGGTCAACCTTAGTCCGTACCCCAAAAACCACGAACGGCGCCCGCCGTTTCACAAACGGCGGTCGCCGAACACCACCGGCGGTCGCCGTTTCCAAAACGGCACCCGCCCAAAGGGTACAGAATCGGGGCTGACCTGAAAAGAGCCATTCGGCGCCCGCCGGGGCACAAACGACGCCCGCCGTTTTGCTCCAGCAACCCGGTTTTCGCCCGTTTCTCTTCGTTTTGCTTCGTTTCTTCTCGTTTTCGCCGGAGAGCCGATATCCAATGTCGATCCATGGATTCAATCCATTGCTTACACATTGAACAATACATTTTTGAATAGAAAAAACCTATCTATTACAAAAGATTCCAAGGGACGCAGCCCTCCAAAACTATGGCCAATCGTACGTAAAAAACGACAATTCCATTCACCCGACCACTAACGGTGGCCGGCCTTATATCTAAACATATAATCACATAATCACATAAAACAATTAAGCCAATTATGTTGATTTAAACATATTGTGTCCAACACAAAAGTGTGCACGAGCCCTAGGCTATGATACCAATTGAAGGTTCCGGTATACCGATCCAATCGATATACCGTGTGTGCGGAAGCGTGTAAAGCAATAGATATACTATGCCATGATCTTAGTGCACACTTAATGTGTATAAGAACACATATAAACATATATATATATATATATATATATACACATCCAATATATATATATATATATATATAAGGTTCAACGATTACTTACTTATGGTGACGAAGTGATTCGTTGATGTCGTTGAGGTGGTGTTGAGTCGATTGAACCACCTCAAATGGATCAGCCTCTCGAAGCTCTCCTTGTGAATGACCTCGTCACTCCTCTTGTCTAGATCGCCCGGATGTTGAAGCCGCACAAATGGCCCGGCCTCTACGTGTTGCACACGTACCCGGATGACGAACACTTTGCTTGATCGAGTCGGTTCTCCAAGAACACTTTCTCCTCTCTCTCTTTGGTGTGAATTTCGTGGGTAAAGATGATATGTGATGAAAATCTGATTTTCATCCATATATTAGCCTCATTATGCATGCCATAACACCCCATTGTAACCTCCTACATAATGGGCATCATTATGCACCATTAACATGCAAAAGGAGTTACAAAGGAGGTGAAAGGTCATGCCACATACACATGCCACTATGCATTGTATGTGGTCCCACTTGCTTGTGTGGCATGCCATCTCACACTATATGACATGCATCCATGCAAGACATGCATCCCATGCATGTGAATTAAATCCACGTAATATTGATTCTAAATCAATATATATATATATATCAAGCATCGTACATCATCTTTGAGTCCATGTGTGACCCTGTAGGTATGATTTAATTGATCAATATTATATTGTTCCCAACAATTAATATTATCAAATAATCATTTAACATCCATAGACGACCTTATGACTTTATCGATTGCACACGTAGGATCGAAGGACATATCCCAACACAAATTTCTTAGCATAAAAAACAAGTTTGAAACCATGCTCCACAAGAACAGAACCAGAGACCAGGTTCTTTCGGATGTCCGGGACATGCAGCACATCAGTCAGCTTCAGCTCTTTTCCAGAAGACAGTTTGAGGACGACGTTCCCAACTCCAGCAACTTCAGACGAGGCGGAGTTTCCCATGTGGAGCTTGCGACCGGTACAAGGAGCATAAGAGGCAAAGGCATCCTTGTCAGAGCAGACATGTCGAGTGGCTCCGGTATCGATGAACCACTGCTTGTTGTTGCTAACCAGATTGGCCTCATAGACCACAACACTCATATCAGCACATGTCAGCTCGTGTTGAACCACGTTGGCACTTGGTCGCTTCTTTTTCTGCCCATTTTTCTTCGGCTTGTTGCAGTCTCTGGCCATGTGGTTCGGCTTGCCACAGTTATGGCAATTCCCAGTGAACTTCCAGACTTTGGCTGGCTCTTTGCCCTTGGAAGTGTTCTTCCTTTTGGCAGAATGTGGCTCATTCAAGTTCACCCGAGCCTCCATAGGAACTTTCCCAGGCTTGACCTCTCGATCACGGTTGTCTTCTTCGATCCGAAGCTTGACAATGAGGTCTTCAAGGCTAATCTCCTTTCGTTTGTGCTTCAGGTAGTTCTTGAAGTCCTTCCACCCGGGAGGCAGCTTCTCGATGGCAGCCGCCACCTGAAAGGACTCACTGATCTTCATCCCTTCAGAGGCGATGTCATGCAAGATCAGTTGATACTCCTGGACTTGTGAGATGACAGATTTGGAGTCGACCAACTTGTAGTCCAGGAACTTGCCGACGACGTACTTCTTCGTACCAGCGTCCTCGGTCTTGTACTTCTTCTCCAAAGCTTCCCAGAGGGCTTTGGCAGACTTGTTCGTGCTATAAACATTGTACAGCTCGTTGCACAGCCCGTTCAGGACGGTGTGCCGACAGAGATAATCACTCTGCCCCCAGGCTTCGAAAGCATAGCGCTTCTCAGCAGTGTCATTGTCAGTTATGGTCATAGGGTCCTCAGTCAGATGCTTCTGAAGGCCGAGGGTGGTCTGGTAGAACATCATCTTGGACTGCCACCTTTTGAAGTCGACACCAGGGAACTTCTCGGGCTTCTCGGCATTCGGGATAGTCTGGGGCAGTGCCACTGGGATCTTACCGATGAGGAATTCTTTGTTGTTGACTGGTTGTTCGACGTTGATGACAGGAACCTCCTTGTTCTTCTGGGCATCCTTGTTGTTATCTCCTTCGGTAGACATCATTTACTGACTTGCGATTGTTAGAAAAAATGTAGACGGGATTAGTCGACAACGAAAGTAATAACAAAGGAAAAACGGAAAGTAAAACTTCAGATTGCTGGCCGAGGCGTTTGCACTTTCCGCAAGTCAGTAAAGCCCCGTGTATGCGACGGTTACAGGCTCTCTGACCCCAAAGATACAACGGCGAAGCGGGGATCGAACAAATGCACACTGAATCGAACCCTCGGTTGAACGGAAACTGGGAAAACAGAGCACTTATGCGAATGAGATGATGTTATGAGAGGCAGAAATTTTTCGTCCGTGAATGAATGCATGTTCGTCTCTATAAATAGAATGCACTCGAGGGGAAGTTACATACCACACCACTCACCAGGTGGTTACGGGGCAGTTCCAGCAAGTGGAGGAAGCCACTCCATCTCCAACTGCAACCCCATGTTCAGCAATTAATAAATTAATTAATTTCGTAAATCAATTAATAATATCCAAAAGTCTAGCCCAATTAATTCTCAAAGGCCTTATAGATGAGCCCAATTAATTAATATTCAAAGTGTTTAACTGGGCCGAATAAAATCGAGCCCAAAACATCAATCGGACCGTGTCCAAAAAGATAGGTACAGCCCAATAATCCCAATTGGCCCAGTAGGCCCCGGGAAGCCTAGGTCCAGCCCAGAGTCCAATTGACCAAATCACCAAGGAGCCAGAATCGAGCCCGAGCCCGGGTCGGGTCGGGACGGGGCGGGGCGGGGCGGGGCGGGGCGCGCGCGTGTGGCCCTTGCCATGTGCCGCTAAGGGTGCATGGATTTAGTCAACTTGTTGAACACTCATACTCTCTTATCACATTTAAAGAGAAATGACTTTTGGTATTCTTTCTATGTGGGATAACCAATATCCCAATAAAATATTAATTGCTTACATTTACCAAAGTAGTATTTATGACAATCTTTACACATTTATTTCTCACTCACCGATTAACGGATTTTGACGAAATAAAGTCTCATAATTACCTCGTAACACGTAGATAATTATAGTAACGATTAAACTCGAAATCGAATACATTTTATTAGCCATTAAAATTACAAAATTTGGACAAAATACATGAATTATTAAATACAAAAAATAATAATCTTAACAGGTAGTACCCTTACCCAAAACATAAAATGACATGTGTAATCAATTTTTATTTTTCACCACAAATTTTTTTTCTAACTTTTTTACATACACACATGACATAAAATCAATAATTTAATGTACTACTATTTATTTTATGCTACCCATAAGAGTAGTATGAAAAAAACTCCCATAACGTAGAGTTTAAATATTGGAACTTACAATTTTTAATTCTATTTTTATTTATTTAATTATATGCACTTGGTTGGATATGATGACAGTATGTACCTGTTCTGGTCTAAACAAAATTATTTTATTTATTTATATATTAATTTTATGATTGCTTTCACTATTAACATTTTTAATCAATCAAAATAGTAAATTGTATTATTATAACTTATTTAAAAAGTCACCATATCTAGTGCAAACTGCAAAGTGATCCGAGGGACTAAAAAACATGGAGGAGATGGTCGCCTGACTCGCGCGTACTGTTTTCCGATCGTCAAAATAAGTAGTATGTATATGTATGTATGGTAAAAAATAAATTATTTTTAAAAAATTTATTATTTTTCTTTTTCTAGTTCCATGTTATATTTATTTAAGGGAGATTTTAATAAAGTGATTTTTTTAAAGTTTCTCACTTCTTCCTAATTATTCCTAATTATTAATAAGTGTAATTTATTTAATATTATTTGAATTTTATTAATTTAACAACGATTATTTTATTAATTTAAGAACAGTTATTATGTAATGTCCCGGCCCGTTGCGGGGTCGAAGTCCGACCCTAATGGGCCGGATCGATTACCAATGACTGTCGTCGGGAGTGATATCCTGACTGCCGTTAGGAGTGATATCCTGGCCCCACTGTACCAACACTTGTCTTTTCCAGCGCACTTTGTCCTCACTCGTGCGCACCCGAGAGACTTCCAAGGGGGTCACTCATCCTAGAATTACTCTAGATCTTGACTGCCGCATTGTACCAACAATTGTCTTTTCCAGCGCATTTTGTCTTCACTCGTGCGCACCCGGGAGACTTTCCAGGGGGTCACCCATCCTAGAATTACTCTAGAGCCAGCACGCTTAACTTTGGAGTAGCATATTCAATTATTTTAAGCCTTTGAATTTTCTAGGGTGTTACATATTAATTATTATTTATTATTTTATTAAAATTACTCTAATAAAGAAAAAAATTTAAAAAAATTAAACATTAAATTATAAACTGAATTCCATGCAGAGAAAGTTATAATATTATAAATTATAATACATTTTTACTTAAATTACTCTTTATTTAATAATATATATTTTAAGTTTAATTATTTTTACTAATAAATTAATCAACAATAATCTAATATTTATAAAAAATTTGAAGGAATGAAATTCTTTTACTATATTTTTATAAAATATAAAAACCTATAAAATCTACTTGAATATACTATATATTAATTAACTTAGTTTTATAGATTGATCAATCCAATATTTTAGCCATATTTATACTAATTAAGGATGGAGATCCATATATAATAATTTTATGTTGAATATTATCATGTTTTTTAAAATGTGATAGTATATTGATAAATATGGTATCTATATTGTATACACAATTATCCGAACATATATACAATATTTACAAATATATTATCACATTTTAACAAACATCATAATTTTTTGAAAGAAAAGTCAAAAAAGAAAAAGAAAAAAGTGAGGGACATATAGTATAGTTATGTGTTGGGATTTGCGTCCAATTCCGTCTACAAGAAACGATAAACAAACACGAAAAATAGTACGAGAAAAATAAAGACACAAGAATTATAGTGGTTCACCCGTTAACAAGGGCTACGTCCACTCTCGCCGCTGTAGATCTCTTCACTAGAATACTCAATAATTGACTCCGGGGAGTTTACATATACGACTCGTATCTCCGTATACTCACGCTCTCAATTATTCTATCTATTCTAGACTTTCGCTGTGCTAACAAGAGATAACCCTAATTTACACGAGTAGGGTCTTTAAATAGGGGAGGGAGACTTGGGGAGAAAGAAAAAACAAATCCGCTGCTGAACTCCTGCTCGTGTCGGCCGACAGGCCAAAGGTGTCGGCCGACACCCAATGCCCAGCTCGGGCTCTACCGCGGGTTCAAACGCGTGTTCCACAGAAACTCGCCCATCCAGCATCCTTGTCGGCCGACAGGGCCTGGTGTCGGCCGACACCAGGCCAGAACCTTGGTCCGACGTCCTCGACTCTCCCCGGTGCTTTTGCGATCGTCTTCTAAGTCGTCCCGACTACGATCGTCTTCTTCGGGCGTGAATATATTTTTTAGTTTGACAATGGATTAAATATATATACTTTCTAAATATATTTTTTAGTTTGACAATGGATCAAGTTCATATGGTCAAGAACCACATTGAGAAGCCTTCGGTATTTAAAGGTGTTGATTTTAAGAGATGGCAACAGAAAATGATGTTCTACTTGACTAAGCTGAATTTAGCGCAAGTGATTACTGAAAAAGCTCCAGAAGTGCCAACCGAAGGAGATATCCCCGATGAAACTCTCAAAGCTGTTGAGAAATGGAACCAACACGAGTTCCTGTGCAAAAATTATATTTTAAATGCTTTGGATGACTCATTATATGATGTGTACTCATCTTTTAAAACAAGGAAAGAACTATTGGAGTCTCTCGATGTTAGCTTTTAGTATCGTAACCTGGATCTAATACTACTTGTTACGGGACAAAGCTCTGAACGCCACACGATCAAGACCGGTGCTACTAGATACTACTTGTTGCAGATCGACGATGTATAGTACGAATAATAATGCGGAACCCCGAAAATAACTCAACAATAAAAGAGAAGGAGACAAGTAAAGAAGACAAGGAATTAACGTGGAAACCCAAATCGGGAAAAACCACGGGAGGAACGACGAGAACTTTCACTATAATATTGCCGATGATTACAAGGATTTATATACACTCTAAAACCCTCTAATCTCACACAATATTATCACATGGTGTCTCTTTTGGTGTTCAACACACAAATAATTGTGTCTATGGAGATCCTTATTTATAGGTGTAGAAAACCCATGAATTAGGTAACCAATAGGAATATGAATAAACCCATTTTCCTAATATATGACTCCTAAATCCATAAAGAATAGAATTATATTGTATTAAATATAATTCTAATTTTCCTAAATAAGGAAACAAAATTCCTACGGATTCGAGTCATATTTTAACAATCTCCACCTTGACGAGAAACCGCGAAATCCCATCGCTCATGTGAAATCACATCACATGTAACACAGAGCCGCGAAATCCCATCGCGCATGCGAAATCTCATCGCACATCAAACCATAAAGCGAAATCACATCGCCCTCAATAGTCTCGTCCCTCGTCTTCCTCCAAATGCCCCAACGGGCCTAGTTCCTAGAAGATTGGACCTTCAAAGGTCCCCATGAATCGGAACGTACATACCTGAGTGTCTTCTTCGAATTGTGAGCCCAATTCGAGATATACCCTCTCGACCGCTTTCCAAGCGCACATGGCTCACCAGGTTACGAAACACTCCATAGATCGAGAAACACTCGATCCTTTAAATCAACTTTCCTCACATGCCCAAGCCGCACATGGTCTAGTCGTGTAGACTCTTCATCCGAGAGCCTAATTTTTCCCACGGTTACTTCGTTCACCGCTTCATCTTTAAGATTGGTCACTCCGGTCTTCGTTTGCATGCCTCTATGCCGGATAGACTCTTCTACCAAGAGTCGGGTTTCGGCCCCGGTTACTTCCTTCACCGCGCCTTCATGGAGGACATAAGGTCGTATTGCCTTTTCGTCTCCTCCCAACACTACCAAAGCCGCTTTGGTAGCCTAAAAAACTCCACCTTCACAGGTGTAGCTAAACATAACTCCGTTTACTTCGTTCGCCGAGCTATAGTGACATACCTTATTCCCGTGTCGCGACTTCGAATTCCCCGAGTCGCTCCATTTATCACGGTACTTCTTTTGGACGTCAAGTCCATCACACGATGTCACATTGGAGACACCCACACCAATTCTCTTCACGTTCTCCCTCGCAAATAGCGCCAATAACACGGCTACATAGGATATTATCTCAAAAAGTTGCCACAACTCTTCCAATAATTCCCACAACTCCTTTGCGGACCTTGTCTCTATGGTTTCCTCGGTCATGGAGTTCGATATATGAAGGTCAATTGAAATTACCTTCCGATCGAGCTCAATCCTTCTGGACTCCTCCATGTCGTGATGGTAAAGAGGAAACCCCCCGTTGAGACTTAGATTCGGTAAATCGTACCTCACGCTCGTCATCGAAACCTTGCTCCGGAAGGTAGTAGGATCGTAGTCTGGAAGGTCACGGGATCGTTGCCTGGCTCTGATACCACTTGTTAGCTTTTAGGATCGTAACCTGACTCTAATACCACTTGTTACGGGACAAATCTCTGAACGCCACACGATCAAGACCGCTGCCACTAGATATTACTTGTTGCAGATAGACGATGTATAGTACGAATAATAATGCGGAACCCCGAAAATAACTCAACAATAAAAGAGAAGGAGACAAGTAAAGAAGACAAGGAATTTACGTGGAAACCCAAATCGGGAAAAACCACGGGAGGAACGACGAGAACTTTCACTATAATATTGCCGATGATTACAAGGATTGATATACACTCTAAAACCCTCTAATCTCACACAATATTATCACATGGTGTCTCTTTTGGTGTTCAACACACAAATAATTGTGTCTATGGAGATCCTTATTTATAGGTGTAGAAAACACATAAATTAGGTAACCAATAGGAATAGTAATAAACCCTTTTTCCTAATATATGACTCCTAAATCCATAAGAAATAGAATTATATTGTATTAAATATAATTCTAATTTTCCTAAATAAGGAAACAAAATTCCTACGGATTCGAGTCATATTTTAACACTCGACAAAAAGTACAAATCTGAAGTTGCAAGCGCAAAAAAATTTGTAGTGGGAAAATTCTTAAATTTTAAGATGAGCGACTACAAGCCCCTTGTTAAACAAGTGGAGGAAATCCTGATTATTGTACATGAGTTACTTGACGAAGGTATGGCACTTAACGAGACTTTTCTTGTTGGTTGCATTATAGAAAAACTTCCTTTTTCTTGGAAGGATTTTAAAATTTATCTGAAACATCTCACCGAAAATATGAATCTTGAGCAACTTATTCTCAAACTTCGGGTGGAGGAAAATCGCAAAAATGAGAAGAATGATATGTCTTCTATAGAAGCAAAAGCAAACGTGATTGAAGGTGGAAACACAAAGTCAAAATTCTCTCATAACCAGAAGAAGATTGCTTATAATAAAAGCAATGTTTCCCCAAAACCGTACGACTTCAAGAAAAAGATACAAGGAGGTTGTTGGGTATGTGGAAAGCCTGGTCACCGAGCCAAGGACTGTCGCCACAGGAAAGATGGAAATTCTGGAAACACCAACCAAGCAAATGTAACTACTGCTGAACATCAATTCATTGGTTGAGGCATGTAAGGATAGGCCATGCTAATTTTAGTTCTTTAAATAGAATTGTAAATTTATAGCTATACCTAAATGTAATGATGTTTTAAAAATGCAAAACTGGACGTGATTCTAGTAGCATTAATAAATGTGAAATATGTGTTGAAATCAAAGTTTGCAATTTCAATTACTCAAAGACGGAGAGAAAATAATTATTATAATTCTTCTCAAAGACGGAATGAAATAATGATTATATTTCTTTCATGCAACTTTTGCTATGTTTATTTGATAAACAATAAAGATGAAGCATTAAACATGTTTAAAATATACTATGGTAAATCATGGTATATAAAAAGAAAACATGCTACAATACGACAATTGTTTTCCAATTGAGTAATAGCATTGGATTACATTAAGTCAAAAGGAAAATATAGCTGACCCTTTGACTAAAGGCCTACCTAAAGAGGTAGTCGTATTTACATCGAGGGGAATGAGTCTTAAGCCAATACAATGAATCGTTACTTGGCGGAAACCTAACCTAGCAACATTGGAGATCCCATTGTCTAGGTTCAATAGGCAAACTGGTTAAGGAAGATTCAAAATTATAGAAACACACAAAAATCTATTCCTATGATGTAATGACGTATGTGTTTTCCGTTGACGATTAAGGGATAAATATTACTATTATTTTTAATAATGCTAATAGCTTATGAAGTGGGATAGGGCAGACTATTCTTAATTAGCATTACCTATATGAGAGTGATGTCGGGTCGCATCTATGAGAATTAATATGGCTTAAAATTCTCTAGAGCTCTCATGAAGTCCGGATATGTTCAGGACCAAAATGAACACAACCGTATAAACTCGAAAGTATGATGATGATATATGTGTGATCCTTATTGTTTGTATTATTACAAAACGGTGAATAGTTCAAGATGAAATAATCACTACCTCACCAAGTAATACCAGTAAGTTTTACTAAGAAAAGGTTAAGTCAACAAAGACACATTTTTCAATGCATATTGATTCTTTGATCTCTGAAATAAGGATGATGTATTTTATAGCTTATTTTCTATTCAAATGTGGGGTATTGTTAAAGTTTGAATAGAAAATGTGGGGTATTGTTGGAACTTATCAGAGTTTAATCGTACAGTAAAATAAGTGGCTTTTAATATTGAACATTTGTCTTAATGACGTGCCAAAATTAAAACTTTATTTTATTTTTATTTATTAATTTTGAAATAAATATTCTGATAAAACAATGCCGTTAACGGAAGAGGTTATAACTTTTGGATGAGTTTTTCTTTTGAATGAACTCATGCAACGTTTCAGAATATTGTAACATTTAGAAAGTATAACTTCTTGTTTATAGGCTATATAAAGAGACATCACGAGGCATAAAAAATATAACAAAATCAAGTTTATTCTTACTAATATTTCAGAGAGTTACAAGTAGAGTTTGCAAGGATCTAAGTTGGTGTGTAACAACGAGAGTTCGATAGTTGTATCCTTCAAGATAGACGTCCAGAAAACTACATACACAAAGACGAGCAGTGGGCGAATTTCTGTCTTAGGAGATTGCTGCGCCAACCTCTATCAAAACAAGTTAGTTGTATATATATAAATATATTTGCGTAACAATCAGTAAATATATTTGCGCTCAAAATATATTTGCTAGCATCCAGATTATATATATATAAATATATATATATGTTTATATCAAAATATATTTGCGCAAGCATAATATATTTGCGGTACAGAATTTGAGCATTAGTACAAATATATTATAATTATAACTGCGGTACGTACTATATTTTCTATATTATATTCTTCAATAAATTATATCGATTGTTGTCAAACTAAATTAAAAGTTCTAACAATCTTTCACATTTTCCAATGCTTTCGGAATCAAGCACATGCTTGCGTTTTAAATTAGAACTACATTTAGGTAGTAGTCCTAAATTTATCATTCTTTTAAGGGAACTAAAATTCACATGGCCTAATCTTTCATGCCATAAATTAAAAGAATCAAGTAAGTAGATGGAACCAGCGCTATTATCTGCGCTATTATTATTATTAAGAACAAATGATATATTAAGTTTGAAAAGTCCCTCAGTTAGGTAACCTTCCAACATACACTCCACCTTTTGTGAGAGTAAACTTATCAGACTCAAATACTAACTTGAAACCTTTGTTACTAAGAAGAGGTCCAGAGATCAATTTTTTCCGAATCTCAGGAACATGCAACACATTAGTGAGTATGAGTTCTTTTCCCGAAGTGAGTTTTAGTATCACTTTTCCTTTCCCTTCAACGGCAGCAGTGCTGGCATTTCCCATATAGAAATTCTCTTCACCGGTGAGTTTTTCATATGTATTGAACTTGTTCCTCGACGAACATACATGCTTCGATGCGCCGGTATCGACCCACCATTCATTGGAATCAAGTATCATATTAGCCTCAGCAACAACACCAATGAATTGATGTTCATTGACCAAAGGATCGTTAATGCAACCAACAAGAAAAGTCTCGTTAAGTGCCATACCTTCGTCAAGTAACACATGTACAATAATCTGGATTTCCTCCACTTGTTTAATTGGAACTTATCAGAGTTTAATTGGAACTTATCAGAGTTTAATCGTACAGTAAAATAAGTGGCTTTTAATATTGGACATTTGTCTTAATGACGTGCCAAAATTAAAATTTTATTTTATTTTTATTTATTAATTTTGAAATAAATATTCTGATAAAAGAATGCCGTTAACGGAAGAGGTTACAACTTTTGGATGAGTTTTTCTTATGAATGAACTCATGCAACGTTTCAGAATATTGTAACGTTTAGAAAGTATAACTTCTTGTTTATAGGCTATATAAAGAGACATCACGAGGCATAAAAAGAATACAACAAAAATCAAGTTTATTCTTACGAATATTTCAGAGAGTTACAAGTAGAGTTTGCAAGGATCTCAAGTTGGTGTGTAACAACAAGAGTTCGATAGTTGTATCCTGCAAGATAGACGTCCAGAAAACTACATAAGAAATGAATTAATTTAATTATTAGTAATTAATTAATTCATGGACATGCGATATCTTAAACACGGGGAAAATCATATATGTAATTTCGGCGGAAATATTATTGGTAAAATAATATAGATTAATTAATTGGGAATTCAATTATAATTTTATAGTGGAATTAATTATAATTAAAATTGGATTTAATTAAATGTTTTCTTTTTAAGGACACCAGTTTAATTAAATTACAATTTAGCCTAATTAATTAATTGTCCTAAGGTCCCTAGTGTGGCCTATATAAACCCCTCAATCTCTCTTCTCCTAACCTAACTTACGCAGCTTTTATTTTTCTTCACTTGAGAAAATAAAACGTGAGAAAGAGGGTTTGAGAGAGAAGAAGAAGAGAAGACTCCAGTGGATCGTTGCCCACACAACGTCCGGCGTCGAGGGCTAGGATACACACTAGAAGATCTCAGGGTGTTCACCTATTCGGCTTCTCCGAATCACGCAACAAAGGTATAGAATCGAAACCCTAATTCCGCTCCGTTTCGTGTTCTATTTTGTACGTAATTATACAACAAATCATCGATTGGTTTCCGTGGCTTGGATTCGTGTTCCTCGGACCGCTGGGAGGTCTCTGACCTCCAGCACGGTGGTCGGATCGAGAAAAACGCGTCCGAACGGGCTGAACGGGCGCGATCCGCTGCTGGAATCGCGACGCTGTCGGCCGACAGCTATATGTGTCGGCCGACACAGCCCTGTCGGGCGACAGCCTTATGGCGTCGGCCGACATACAGGGCAGA
This sequence comes from Euphrasia confusa, assembly GCA_954870475.1. NCBI lineage: Eukaryota > Viridiplantae > Streptophyta > Magnoliopsida > Lamiales > Orobanchaceae > Euphrasia > Euphrasia confusa. Next base: position 14,274,596 of record OX940954.1, read on the forward strand.
AGCCCTCGGTTTTGCGCGGTTATGCTTCGGGCATGATGGCTGGGCGTAAACCGGGTCTGGGGCTTCGTGCTGAGTCCAGTGAGGATGTCGGGGGTCGACTGGGCTTGTCCGGATGTTCGAGTAGTCGAACGGACATGTCCCGGGTAGTCGATTTCCAACAATTACTCCTAAACACACTCGCGAAAAGTTCGATGAGAAAAGTAAAAAACTTCTCTTTATTGGCTACAGTGATGAGTCGAAAGGATATCGTTTGTCGGATCCCACAACAAACAAAATAACAGTTTCTCGAGATGTTATTTTTGATGAAGTAGCAACTTGGGAATTGAATAATAAACAAGACATGGAAAACAAAATTTATGAAAATCCATTGGTGACAAAGGTTATTTCTTCTCACGCTACAAATGGTCTAACTCAAAATCCAAGTGATGAAGAGGATTCTGATGGTGAAAATCATCAAAGGAAAATGCTCTTATTAAGCGATGTGTATGAATCATGTGAATTTGGCATGTTCTTATATGAGCCTCAAACTTTTGAAGAAGCTTCGAAAGACGAGCATTGGACAAAAGCAATGGAAGAAGAAATGTCTACTATCTACAAAAATAAAACTTGAGAGCTCGTTGGTCTACCGAAAGATAAGAAAACCATTGGTCTGAAATGGGTTTTCAAGACTAAATTCAACGAAGATGGATCAATTCAGAAGTACAAAGCACGACTCGTTGCAAAAAGATATGCTCAACAACACGGAGTCGACTTCACCGAAACATATGCTCCAGTTGCACGAATCGAAACGATTCGTATTGGACTTGCTCTAGCTGCCCAATTAGAGTTTCAAGTTTTTCAACTCGATGTTAAATCGGCTTTTCTAAATGGAGACATCATTGAAGAAGTCTACGTAGAGCAGCCCACTGGATTTGAAATCAAAGGAAAAGAAGAAAAAGTTTGTCGATTAAAGAAGTCTCTTTACGGCTTTGTTGGAAATCGATATCCCGGAATTAATAAATTTAATTAAAATTAATTAAATAAATTATCTAATTAATTCCGATCGATATCCTTTGGAGATCGAATATCCGGAGTTGTCAAAGTTGCGGAACAACAACTCCAATCGACTCCCGGTCGCCGGAAACCCGCCACGAACCACCACGAAGGCCGGCTGAACCAAAACCCTAACCGTGGGCGAACCCACGGTTGTTCGATCGAGCCCCCGCGTGGGGCTCGCGGCTGTTCATGGCAGCCGCCTAGGGCTGCTTGTAGCAGTCCGCTAGCCATGTCGAATCCTTCGCGGAACAGCCCCATGCGAACCCTAGCCACGGCCGGAGCCGCCGCTGTCCATCGAGGCGTGCGCACGCATCATGCGAGCGCTAGGGTTCAGCCCGTAGGCCACCGCACGCAACCAGCGAAGCCCCGCGGATCCACCGCTGCCAGGCCACACGAAGCGCCCGCCAGCCTGCCGGGCGGCCGCCCGCGACCACCACCAGGAGGGTGCTTGGCCCCCAGGTGGTCGCCTGCCTCCCCAGGCAGTGGGTGCGTGCGATCATTGCCACCGGGTCGCTCCAGCCGCGGCGGTCCGGTGATCCTTGATCACCACCGCTCGGCTCGACCCTGGTGAGGATCCCAAACCTCGGGTCTTGTTCTACGGTATTTTCACGATAATTAAACGATTAAAATCATAAAGAGGGTTCTACGATTTACCTCGTTCTCGTTGTTCGGAAAAACGAAAACTTTGATGACCTTGAAGTCTTCCCACGTATTCCTTGCACTAGCTTGAACGTCGGGGTGGGCGACGATCTTCCAAGCTTCCATGGATCACCTTCTCTCTTTACTTTCTATCTCTAGAATTGTGTCTTGAGACTTATGAAAGAAGAGAAGACCATAGGAGTGCTTTTATAGGCTACGTAAGGGGACCTTAAGGAAGTAGAATATTGGGCTTCCCATAAATTAATTAAATTGAGCTCAAGCCCAAATCTATTAATTAATTCATGAATTATATATTACCTCCACTATATAAATATAATTGCACTCCCAATATTTATCATATTATATCAAAATAATATTATTTATTCCACATGTTTAAGATATAAATGACCATGAATAAATTATATTTATTGCTAATATTATTTATTCATCTCTTATAATTCCGAGAATAGTACCACTCAACTTTATTATCATGCGGATCAAATCCACTTGCAAGGTTTACATGATAATCCTTATGAGCTCATCTCGTGGACATTATCAACCCTTTCGAGGACATGCTTTCCCGTCAAGAATTCACAGCATGTCATACATAAAATACAGTGACCCAACTTTACCGGTAATTGACCGGTTATTCTAATCAGTCAATTCCTTTGGAAAATCAAAGTCACTAATATTATATGCACACACCACACCCGCAATAATATCAGGGATTAAGAATAAAATACACTGAGATTTAAATCGATTATCTAAGGCAATCCTAATCGATAAATCTCAAGCGGTCCGCCCAATACACCAAGTGTACAAGTATGATAAAATAATTAAGACAAATTATTTTCTCACTCATACAACGACTATACCGATGGATTGGTCCTTGTCCATCTAGGTCGTGAGCAACTGTTCGATTATATACGAGTAACCGATAGTATGATCTTCCGTGTGACGTCGCACACCATACTAACTACAACGTGTATAATCTAGGACTATGGTTTGCATTAAATGCAAATGATTGTTTATTATTAAATAGGATAAATGCTTTAGACGGAGTTCAGATATTACTTAAATCTAGACATTAAGTATACAACTCCATCAGGCTTAAAGCAAGCTTCTCGGGCATGGAATAGCAAAATCAACAATTATTGTGTTTATTGTGGATTTCACCGAGGGGATTCATCTCTTTATATATGTCAAAAATATCAAAGAAGATTTGCTTGTGGTGTGTCTTTACGTAGACGATCTTATCTATCTCAACACAAGACCGGACATCACTTATTCGGTAAGCTTGTTATCCAGGTTTATGAATGAACCAAGCAAAATTCATTTTGCAGCAGCAAAGAGAGTTTTGAGGTACCTAAAAGGTACAAAACAACAAGTCATTGAATTCAAGAAGGAGAAAGTTTTCAAACTCGTCGGTTACACCGATAGTGATTGGGCCAGTTCTCTCGATGACCGAAAGAGCACTTTCGGCTATATTTTTTGCATTGGAACTAATGTTATTTCATGGAGTTCAAGGAAGCAAAAATTTGTTGCTCTATCGTCTGCCGAAGCAGAGTACATTGCATGTACCGAAGCTGCACGTGAAGCGATTTGGCTAAGAAAATTTTTGGAAGATCTAAAACTGAAGCAAAGTGAGAGCACTACAATTTAATGTGACAACATGTCTGCCATAGCCATGACTAAAAATCCCGTGTTCCATGCGAGGTCCAAACATATCGAGCTCCGTCACCATTTCATTCGAGAGCTAGTGAATCAAGAAAAAATTCATTTGGAGTTCGTCAATACAAATGACCAACCAGCGGATATTCTAACAAAAGTGGTCACGATCGAGAAGTACGACAAGTTCAAGAAGCAACTCAAGATCACAAATTAAGAGGAGGTGTTAATTGAAATAATTTGCCTCTTGAGATTCCAATTCAATGAACATAAATGGAGATATTGAAAGGGCAATAGTATTCATTAGTTTTATAAATTATGAGTCTCTAGAACTAGCTACTGCTATATATAAATAGAACTCATTATCTAAGTTTGAGATATCAAGTGAAATAAGAAATAGGGAGTTGCTATTTGCACCCCAAAAACTCTAAGTACACCAACTTAATTATATTTACAATCATACCATTTAATTACACCAACTAATAATAAGTCTAAAAGAGCTTGACGAATTTTAATGACATTGAAGTATTTCCAAGTACATTAACTTAATTATATTTATAATCATACCATTTAATTACACCAACTAATAATAAGTCTAAAAGAGCTTGACGAATTTTAATGACATTGAAGTATTAAAATGTCTCAGACTTAAAAAAAATCAAGATCAAACCTTTTGACCTCCAAGTCTAACAATAAAATAAAGATATATCAACACACACTATTTCATATTTGGAAAAAAAAAAATACTACATCTTTTTCAAACAATGGTCACTTAAAAATAAAGTACAAATAAAATGTGATAATTCATTTATGACTGAACAATATATCCATATTTGATTTTTTTCATATATATACTTCTATATAATAAAAGTGCAAAAAATAATAATGATAATAGCAGGGTGAAAAAAGGTAAATTATGCATAAAAACCAAAAAAAAAAAATCATGATTACCTAATTGAAAGAAAAACTACTCTGTATACCAATTGAGCTAGACACACTACTCGTGAAAATTTCGATTTTAAGTATAGGTGTTATGGTACATTTTTTGTCAACCAACAACTAAATTTATTTGACACATCATTTAAAGAGTGTGCACATGACTATTTATTGCACACGATCTGTTTTTTTAAATAAATAGTTTATACTTTATTAATTTATTTAAAATAAATAATTATTTTTATTTTATTTCATATATTTTACTTAATAAATATTGAAATATATTACAGTACAATTTTTATTTATTATTATAGTTAAATAAAATTATAATTAAACATTGTAAAATACTACTTATATCATAACAATTTTAATATACATAATTAATTTTAAAAAAAAATATATGGTAGTGCATGTGTTTAAATGTTAAAAAATATACTCTTATTAATTTAACAAAACAAAATTGTTATTATTAAAATGTTATTGAAAGAAATATTATTTTTTAAATGTGATAAATATTGTAATGTACGACTAATAATTTTTTATTAATTAGTTAGTTATTATTAAAAAATTTTAAAATAATTCAACTTAACAAATTTTTATATCATTAAAAGAATAATTGATTTAAATACACAATTTTTTTTTAATTTTTTTTAAATAATATTGAATTAAATGAAAAAAAAAATACTTCATTCTATTTTTTTAGAAAATAATTAAGTAACATTCTTATAATAAATTATACTATTAAATATATAGGATAACGATCTTGTGTATTCTACCACACATTAATATAGTGGTCTATTATTGCATCTAACTTGTCAATATTTCATTTTAAAATCTAATGCTTAAAATGAAATAAAATGCATCATAAATTGTAGGGCGCTGGAGAAGTTCCCTATGTATATAGTTTGCAAAATTAAAATTTTCGGTTTCATGATCTCTACGTACATATATAGATACGTGTTTGCTCTCATTGCATGACCTACCTACTTACATGTAGACTTGTAAATAGAGTAGATCGAAAAAAATTATATGTTGATCCGTTAATGATCCGATTCGTTTATTTTTTTAATAAAAGTTGTAGTGGATACAGATCAAGATTGACCTGATTCATTAATAATTTTAACTTTTTAAAAAATTATATAGAGAGAGATATATTTTTTATGAATACATTTACTTATTACACGTTCTTTTGGATTTAATTTCAGTGCATTTCAGTTCAGTTCAGATCACTTAAGTTCAGTTCAGTTCAGATTAAGTTCGCTTCAAAATAAATTAAAATAAAATAAATAAAAAATAATTTCAATTTATAATTTTAAATATACAATCTAATTAGTGTCATAATATTATTAATATTTTTAAAAAAATATTTAAAAATTTATAAAAATTATTTTTATTTTTATAAAAAAATTAATTCAGTCAGTTCAGTTCAAGTCGCTTAAGTTCAGTTTAATTCAAACGATTTCGGTCCAAAAGAACAGTTTAACGGTGATTAAAGGTAGCATTTTTTTACTGTATTCATTTGTTAAGGTAGGTTAAGGTAGGTATTTTATTCATTTTTATTCGAGTACTTATTAGGAAATTAAATTTCTAAACGGGTCTCCAAACTCGGCTCTATTTATAAATCTACTTACATGATCTCTACTTACGTATATAGATACGTGTTTGCTCTAATTGCATGAGCTACGTACCTACGTATATATTCCTTTCAATTTAATCTCTATATTCATATATCCATTGACTGTACGTAATAAAAGTGCAAAAAGAAAAAAGAAAAAAGAAAAAGGAAAAGAAAAAGGTGAGGGAAATATAATTATGAACTCTATAAAATCATGTACTTATTTTCTTCCGTTCTCAACCACAACAATCGATCACAATGATAATCACCATATTTTTCACTTCTTTTTTTCTCAATTTTGTGTTAGTTAGGTCGAATGCCGCCGTCTTTGAATCATATGTGGTTCATATGGACAGGTTCAAGATGGAAGCTTTGGATGCCACTCTTGGAGTTTCTAGAAGTTGGCAAGAAGAAGTAATCGAATCCATTCGTATTTCCTCCTCAAACGACGAACAACCACAACCAGCACTCATTTACGCTTACACAATAACGTCGTTTGTGGATTTTCAGCAAAGCTCACTGATCGGCAACTCCAAACTCTGAGAAGTGTCGATGGATTTGTATGGGCCACAAAGGACGAATTACATACCCTCCACACGACTCACTCCCCTCAGTTTCTTGGCTTGGTAGAGGGAAAAGGCATGTGGAGTCCTGGAAATCTCGCTTCGGATGTGTTACGGAATAATAATTCTAGATAAATATTTAGAATGTGTATACTTATCTATAGCTTAGGGTTCGCATAGTTTGTTGTAACTATCGTGTATTTATTTGCTCTACTGTAAGTAATAATAACTTAATCAATTCTCCCAAACTTTAACTCTCACATGGTATCAGGCTTACCATCGTAAAAACCCTATTTTTTTTCTTTTCCCCTACGAGCTGGTCCCCCTCGTACTCTCTACGGTCGAACTGGTCTCCTTCGATCCATTGCCCTCATGGCTGCCACTACTCCTGCCCCTCTCTCAACCACCTCCATGATCAATTTGGTCCAAATCAAATTGTCGTCAGGCACGTTTCTCATGTGGAAGCGTCAGTTTATGTCCATGGCTGCAACCTTTGAGATGCTTGATCTCCTCACCGGCGAGTCTCCCACGCCGTCGCCCACCATCGCCGCTGACAATGGAAACACCATTCCTAATCCCGGTTATATCTCTTGGCATCTTCGAGATCAGAAACTCCTTGGGGTTCTCTTTGCAACCCTCGAACCCGAAGCCATGGCCGAGGTCCTCGACTGCACTACCTCTCGATCCGCCTGGATCACCCTCGAGTCTATCTTCGCCAATGCATCAACCTCCCGTGTTAATCACCTCCGCGAGGCCCTGCTCTCACTCCGCCGAGACTCTCTCCCGGTCGCTGAATATGGTAAGAACTTTAAGGCCCTTTGTGCTCAACTCTCTGCAATTGGCAAACCCGTCGATGAAAGCGACAAAAGTCATTGGTTTCTCCGTGGACTTGGTATTAAATTTGCAAATTTCGCCGACACTCGCATGGAACCTTCGTCTCCCTCGCCCGCTGCCTTCGTTGCTACTGGGAGGTCTGATCAACGTCCAACGGGTGGCTCTGATCAGCGCTATCGCAGCCCGCGTTCAAACACCTCTGCCTCCCGTGCATCCACTTCGGTCCAGGGGCGTGATCCTCCTAGTGCTGCGCCTCGTCGCCCTTATATCCCGCGATGCCAACTCTGTCGAGGTGAGCACTACGCTGATAAATGTCCTTCCTTTTTGCAGCTTCAGCAACGTTCCAACAGCGCCTCTCTTGGCACATCACCTGCCCCAACAGCAAATTTAGCCGAGGCCCTTCAAACCTCTTGTTCGGTCAGCGAGCAACCCTCTCCTTCTGATTGGTTTGTCGACTCAGGGGCCTCCGCTCACATGACATCCCAACCTAATCATCTGTATTCTTTCTCTTCTTACACTGGTAATAGTTCGGTCGTCGTTGGTAATGGCAACACTCTATCTATTTCACATATTGGTTCTCGTCGCATTGCTTCTAATATTAATTTATTAGACGTCTTGGTCGTTCCTCAAATTACTAAAAATCTCTTATCGATTAGCAAGTTGACATCTGATTATGCAGTTGATGTTGTTTTTTCTGACAAAACCTTTGTCGTTCAGAATCGGATGACAAAAGCTCCGCTAGCCCACGGCCGCTGTGAGAACGGCCTATATATCCTAGAGCGTTGTACTCCTGCCCTCGTTGCTGCGCTCAAAGTTACGGATTTGAAAGCCAGTTCTTCCCTTTGGCATTTACGGCTTGGCCACATTTCTTATGATGTTCTGTCATTGCTTAATAAATTGGGACATTTGTCTATATCATCAGTACTACCGACTCCGGCTATTTGTTCCTCGTGTCAATTAGCTAAAAGTCGCAAATTATCTTTTCCTTTAAACGACAAACGCGCTTCTTGTGTACTTGATTTAGTGCACTGTGATTTATGGGGACCTGCTCCGATCTCCTCCACGGCTGGTTATCGCTATTATGCTGTATTTATTAATGATTTTTCTCGGTTTTCTTGGATTTATCCCATGCATACAAAGTGTGAATTTTATGACATATTCGTCCGATTTTACAACTTTTTCTGCACTCAATTTTCAAGGAAGCTAAAAGTTTTTCAGTCAGACGGGGGTACTGAGTTCGTCAATAAACGAATGACTGAGTTCATCCTTAAGCACGGCATCCTACATCGCATCTCCTGCCCCTACACACCACAACAAAATGGACGAGTTGAACGCAAACATCGTCACATCACTGAAACCGGACTCTCTATGTTATTTCATGCATCTGCCCCGGCTTCCTATTGGTTCGATGCTTTCGCCACAGCCGTCTTCGTCATTAATCGTCTTCCGTCATCTGTACTCGCCAACAAATCCCCGTACGAGCTGCTTTTTCACACTGTACCTAACTACGCCATCTTCAAACCCTTTGGTTGTCGTGTCTTTCCTTATTTACGAGACTATGCGCTGCACAAATTATCACCTCGGAGTCGTGCTTGCATTTTCTTGGGTTACAGTAGTGCTTACAAGGGTTTTCGATGTTACGATCCTTCTTCTGCCAAAGTATTTTTGACACGCCATGCTCAATTTGATGAGCTTGCATTTCCTTTCACAGGAAGTCCTATTTCATTGCCATCTACGCTATCTTACTCCACTTTTCTGGATGCTAGTTCCCCGTCGGTTCCTTCGGCCATTGTCACCTCGACTCCGCCTAACCGAACATCGCCGACTTGCCTTCATCCCGAGCCAGAATGCTCCACTTCTCCGCTGCCAAACACGCTGGTCCCACCGATCGCACCGCTGCCCTCATAGCCCGCGCCTATCCCGTCGCCAACACCACAGTCACCACAGCCCGCGGTCTTATCGCCTCTAGCCACCATGCCTCAGCCTGCAGTTGCTACCAGCTCCTCCTCCATCTCGTCACTCCATCCCATGACGACTCGCTCTCGTGCCGGTATTTTTAAACCTAAGTATCCGGTTAACCTTGCTTCTACAGCTCTTCTCGCCTCACTTGCTACCACAACCGTACCAAAAGGTTTTAAATCTGCTTCTAAGTTTCCCCACTGGGTACGCGCCATGCAGGAAATACATGCACTTAACACTAACGCCACATGGGATTTGGTTCTTCCACCCCCAAACACAAACATTGTGGGCTCGAAATGAGTATTTCGCACCAAGTATCTCTCTGACGGCTCCATCGAACGCTATAAGGCTCGTCTCGTCGCCCAGGGATTCACTCAGGTTCCCGGTGCCGACTTTCATCACACCTTCAGTCCCGTCGTCAAGGCGACCACTGTCCGCACCATTTTAGCTCTCTCGGTACAACACAAGTGGCCGCTTCATCAGTTGGACGTAAAGAACGCCTTCTTAAACGGTGTCCTCTCTCAACCTGTCTTTATGGAACAACCTCCCGGATTTGTCGACCCTACTCGTCCAACACATGTTTGTCGTCTTAACAAAGCCATTTTCGGTCTTCGTCAGGCCCCCTTGGCTTGGTTTCAGCGTTTTAGTTCCTATCTTCTCTCTTTGGGGTTTCGACAGTCCCAATCCGACTCTTCCCTATTCTACCTTTTTCGAGGGTCCTCTATACTCTACTTACTTTTGTATTTAGATGATATTATCCTCACTGGCAACGACCTTGTCCTTCTTCGACGATTCATTGGTCGTACTCACTCTGAGTTTGCCATTAAAGACCTCGGACGGCTAAACTACTTTCTGGGACTAGAAATCTCCTACACGACAAATGGGATCTTCGTCGGCCAAGCGAAATATGCCTATGACATTCTCAATCGTGCCAAGCTCTTGGATTGTCAGCCGATTGCCACGCCCCTCATACCCGGCGCCTCGTTGGTTAGTGCTGGCATCGCTTTCCACGACCCGACACTCTATCGCTCACTGGTCGGTGCTCTCCAGTACCTCACTATTACTCGCCCCGACTTGTCGTACGCCGTGAATACCGTCAGTCAGTTTCTCCATGCGCCAACTAATGATCATTTCTCCTCCGTCAAGCGCATCCTTCGATATGTCAAGGGTACTCTTCACTACGGTCTGACCTACACTCATACTCCTAATCCTTCCATCGTAAGCTACTCTGATGCGGATTGGGCCCGTTGCCCCGACACCCGTCGTTCCACGTACGGTTACTCCGTCTTCCTCGGCAACAATTTGGTCTCTTGGAGTGCTAAGAAGCAGCCCACCGTTGCTCGCTCTAGCTGTGAATCCGAGTATCGCGCCTTAGCTAACACCGCTTCGGAAACTATATGGCTCACCAACCTTCTCCGTGAACTCCGTCAGCTCCCTCGGACTTGCCCCCTCCTCTTATGTGACAACAAAAGCGCGATATTTCTTAGTCAAAATCCAGTCGCTCACAAACGCGCTAAACATATCGACCTCGATTGTCATTTCGTCAGAGAACTCGTCTCCTCCGGCAAGCTTCGAACTCAATTCGTTCCCACTCATCTCCAACTCGCCGATATATTTACCAAAAGCCTTCCGCGCCCAGCATTTGAGCTCCTATGATCCAAGCTCTGCGTTTCTTTACATCCCACGCACCGCTTGACGGGGGTGTTACGGAATAATAATTCTAGATAAATATTTAGAATGTGTATACTTATCTATAGCTCAGGGTTCGCATAGTTTGTTGTAACTATCGTGTATTTATTTGCTCTACTGTAAGTAATAATAACTTAATCAATTCTCCCAAACTTCAACTCTCACAGGATGTCATTATCGGGGTTATTGACACCGGGATATGGCCTGAGCACTCGAGCTTCGACGACACGGGCATATCCCCAGTGCCTTCTCGTTGGAAAGGAACGTGTAAAAATTTTGCAGATTTTAATGCTTCAAATTGTAACAGGAAGCTTATTGGTGCTGCAGTCTTTTATAAAGGCCACAAATCTCACTATGAAAAGATACACGAGACGACGAATGATCACACATCACCTCGAGACTCTGATGGCCATGGAACACATACAGCTTCAATCGCAGGTACATACAAATACACATACATTGTGAATTTTCATTTTAATTCGTGTTTATAAAATTAAAATGAAGTAGTAAATTAAAGATGAATTTTTATAATATTATAAAAATAATAAAACTTTGCGCAGCTGGTAATTTTGTCCCCAATGCAAATATATTCGGGATGGCTAATGGTACAGCTGTTGGCATGAGACCTACGGCTAGAATCGCAGTATATAAAGTTTGTTTCGTATACGGGTGTGCTTATTCAGATATATTAGCTGCTATAGATCAATCTGTTAAAGACGGCGTAGACGTGCTGTCTATTTCTATAGGAGGCTCTTGAATGCCATATTTCAGTGATTCCATTGCTATCGGGGCATTTGGGGCGGTACAAAAAGGAGTTATCGTCTCTTTTTCAGCTGGGAATGACGGGCCCGATAGCTATTCTGTTGTCAATGTTGCACCGTGGATGATGACAGTTGCTGCTAGCTCAACCGATCGTGATTTTTTAGCCGATGTTCATCTCGGGGATGGAACTATACTCTCGGGAACCTCTTTATTCTCCCATAAGTCAATCAAAAATATTACACTGGTAAAGTAGTATTAATATAATAACTCGGCAAGATTGATTCTTGAATTTCGATTTACAAATTATATAATCATCCACAGGTTTACAGTGAAAGCGGTAATTTTTGCCTTGAAAACTTGCTCTCTCAAGAATTAGTTCAAGGAAAGATTGTACTTTGTGACAGAGGAACTAGCAGAATCCTTTACAAAGGAGAAGAAGTGAAAAGAGTATAAAACAATGAACAAGAGGGTTTGTATGAACTGTGATAATTCTTATTGCTAGCTTTGAGTACATATATATAGGGATGATATACAATTTAAATAAGTATAGGAGCCTATACAATAATACTAATTGATACTAATTGATATACAGTAAATGATTTTGCTATAATTACAAGATATTATAGCTTGATTGATTTGCAAGATATTTGATCTTGATTGAGAGTATTAGGGAGGATTGACTTCTTGTGAGTTGGATATTATATTGTTAACACGCCCCCTCAAGTTGGACGTTCTTGCGATAAGGCCAAGCTTGTCTCTTAACTCATGATATTGCTGTTTGTGCAGTGGCTTGGTAAGTATGTCTGCAAGTTGATCTTTGCTGGGAACATGAGAGATACGTATTCGGCCAAGTTGGAGCTGGTGTTTGACAAAGTGGAAGGAGATGGCCATGTGCTTCATCCTAGAGTGAAATACGGGATTTTTGGCGTAGAGCGTGGCTGAAATGTTATCACAGAAGATAGCTGGTGGTGTAGTGACAGTGATATGCAGTTCAGAGAAAAGATTGCGGAGCCATAAGGTTTCGGTTGTGACTGAAGCAACAGCGCGAAATTCAGCTTCGGTGGTGGAGATAGCTATACCTGTTTGTTTCTTGGAGGACCATGAGATCGGGTTGTGACCAAGGTAAATTATGTAGCCGGTTGTCGAAAAGTAGTTGTCTTTGTCACCGCCAAAGTCGGCATCACAAAAAGCATGAAGACGGAGAGGAATGTGTTTGTGGAGCTGAATTCCATGTGTTTGGGTGCCTTGAAGGTATCTGAGGAGCCGTTTTAATGCCGTCCAATGGGTAGCAGTCGGATGATGAAGAAACTGAGCAAGGCGATTAATGGTGAAGGCAATATCAGGTCGAGTGAGAGATAGATATTGTAAACTCCCAACAATAGCACGATAAGTGGATTGGTCTTGAATGGGTTTGTTATCTTCGCGAAGAAGAGGAGGTGAAGTATTCATGGGTGTGGTGTTTGGTTTGGCGCCTTCCATATTGTATTTCGTAAGAAGATCATTTATGTATTTTGATTGACTTAAGTGAAGACCAAGAGCATTAGGAGTGACTTCGATGCCGAGAAAGTAAGATAGTGGTCCAAGGTCCTTGAGAGAAAATCGGTTAGAGAGATTGGCAATAAAGGTTTGTAATTGAGATGGATTTGGTCCTGTAATTATGATGTCATCTACATAAATAAGCACGTAGAGACAAGTTGTTTTATTGCGTAAAATAAATAGAGAAGGGTCGGAAATGGATTGAGTAAAACCAATATTGGTTAGATGTGTCTTAAGCTCGGTGTACCAAGCTCGAGGAGCTTGCTTAAGGCCGTAAATGGCCTTGTGTAATTTACAAACAAAATCAGTTTTGGTTTGGTCGATAAAGCCGGGTGGTTGACTCATGAATACATTGTCCGTTAGAGTGCCTTGGAGGAATGCATTATTTACGTCAAGCTGACGGAGGGGCCAAGCTTTGGTTACAGCTAGGGAGAGAATTAAGCGAACAGTGGTGGGTTTGATAACAGGACTAAAGGTTTCTGTATAGTCGATGCCTGGTCGTTGATGAAATCCTTTTGCAACAAGGCGGGCTTTGTGTTGTTTTAGTGTGCCATCTGGATTATATTTGTTCCTATATACCCATTTGCAACCAATAATGTTTTGAGCGGAAGAGCGTGGAACTAAGGTCCAAGTATGGTTGCGTTCAAGAGCATTATATTCATCTTGCATCGCTTGGCGCCAGTGAGGAAGTACGAGAGCCTGCTTGACGGTGTTGGGTAGATTAGTGACCGAGTTGGAGGCGTGGGCAAGATTCGCATATTTCGGGTTTGGCTTGCGAATGTTGTTAGCAAGTCTGGTAGTGACTGTTTTTTCTGGCAGGGGAGGGTCTGGTTGGTTGGAGTTATTATTTTGTTGCATTTGGTTTGTTGGAATATGGGATAATGGTGAATCTGTTGTAGCAGGGGGTGGAGAGGTGTTGGAGGGCTCGATAGTGGGTTGAGACGATATGGGAGGAGCACTGGATGGGTGAGATTGAGGGATGGTTCGACGGGTGTAGACTTTGGTGATAGGGGGTTTTGTGCTGTGAGTTGGAGTACTGACAGAGGGAGGTAGGAGTGAAAGAGAAAGTGTGGTCCATTCATCAGTAGAGGGAGAGGACAAGGGGGTAGTGGATATTTTTGTGAAGGGATAAATATCGTTATAGAATTTAACGTGTCGCGAGGTGTAAATACAATGAGTCTTTGGGTCTAGGCAATGAAAGGCACTTTGTGTGGTGGAGTAACCAATAAAAACACATGGTATAGAGCGGTTATCTAATTTGTGTTTGGTGTAGGGCCTAAGCCATGGGTAGCAAAGACAACCAAAATTGTGAAGATTGGTGTAGTCGGGTTGCTTATTGTGAATCATGAAGTATGGTGATTTACCTTGTAGTGATCGAGTGGGAAGACGATTGATTAAATATGTGGCAGTGCTAAAGGCGTATGGCCAATACTTGGTGGGTAAGTGAGCGTGACTAAGGAGGGCTAATCCCGTTTCGACTATGTGTCGGTGTCTCCTTTCGGCATATCCATTGTGTTCGGGAGTATGCGGAGGGGATGTTGAGTGAGAAATACCGTTGTGAAGTAGAGTATTGGTTAATTTAATGTATTCACCTCCATTGTCGGAGAAGAAATGTTTAATTTGTTTGTTAAAATATTTTTCTACAAGAGCTTTAAATTGTAAAAATATTTGAGTAGTATCGGATTTACGTTTTAGTGGATACATCCAAATATATTTACTGTAATGGTCAACAAAGACAATATAATATTTGTAGTGGTCGAATGACGTAATCGGACTCGTCCAAAGATCAGAAAAAATAAGGTCTAGGGGTGCTTTTGATTCAAACGTGGATATATAGAATGGTAACTTTTTGCTTTTCGCAACATTGCACGATTCACAGTGGTCATAATCATTAATTGAAAATGGTAAATTTTTATTAATTATTTTTATTACATCATATGTTGGATGTCCTAACTTATGATGCCAAGATAGCGTTGCGGGTCCTTTGACAGACGTAAAAGCTTTCGGTTTGGAGGGACACCACTCATAAACTCCGTTGTTAGCTCGACCCTGAAGGAGTATGGTTCCCGTTGATATCGCCTTAATAAAAAAATAGTCGTGTGAGAAAACAACATAAGCTTGGTTATCACGACATAACTGAGAGATAGATAATATGTTTTTCGATATTTTTGGAACATGTAGAATATTATTAAATTTAAGTGATTGAAAGGTAAAAGTACCTATATTGGCGATGGGTATGGTGGAACCGTCTCCAATTATGAGGTTGTCCAGCCCGTTGTAAGGAGAGTGAAAATCAAGGGTGTCCAAGTCCGGAGTTATGTGGTGACTTGCGCCGCTATCAAGGAGGAAATTCTGGTGCGAAGCCATAGATTCATTGGTTGCTGTATTGACTTGTGGGGTAGTATGCTGGTTGCGAGTGGGTGGTGCAGGGAAACTGATGTTCGGATGGATGCTGCGAAATGAGGAGCAGTTGGCAATAACGTGACCTGTTTGACGACACCACTAACACCTGCCTTTGAAAGGTCGAGGGGTGGTTTGGTTGTGTGTTTGAGCATTGGTGTTAGAGTGGTTGTGGCCAGAATAACCATGGTGGGAACGATTTTGCCTGTAAGCCGGATTGGCAGAGGGGGTGAAGTGGTTGGTACTAGGTTGTCGATTGGTAAGTAACTCATGTTGAAGTAATTTCTCGTGGAGGGCCTCAAAACTTATTGGTGTGTCTCGAGCACGCACCCCATCGATAACTGGTTTGTAAAGTTCATAGTCGAGGCCCTTGAGAACCTTTGAGACAACATCTTCGGGATCAATGATTTTGCCGAGAAGAGCAAGTTGATCCACACAAGCTTTGATAGAGTGAATATAGTCACTGATGGTTTGATTCGAAGCGTGTGCTATCGAATCAAGTTTTTCTTTCAGTTGTTGTATATGAGTACGGGATGGGTTGGCGTAGGTATGGGCCAGAATATCCCAAGCCTCTTTAGCCGTTTTAGCCCGTACAATTAAGGTTTGAAGGCCAGATGTGATAGTGCCTATGAGAGCACCTAGAATCAGACCATCTTGTTTAAGCCAAGACAAGTGTGCGGGGTTGGGAGTCTCCTGGTTGTTGGCGTCAGAGATGGTGGCAGGAGGGGCTGGTTCCGACCCATCCAAGAAGCCAAGGAGACTGAGCCCGAAGAAGATATTGGTTAGTTGAAAGCGCCAGGTGGTGTAGTTGAGAGGCGACAATTTGACAACGTGAGCAAGGTTCGGGGCCGTGAGTGGTATGGCCTCGTTATGAGGATTGGTGATGGTGGTTTCAGATTGGTTGTTAGTCATGGTGAGGTACGAAGAAGAGATGTGATGGTGTTGTCGTTTGAAAGAGTGACGTTTGGGTCGGAGTGGGTTGGATCGATTGTGACTTCCTGATACCATATAAAACAATGAACAAGAGGGTTTGTATGAACTGTGATAATTCTTATTGCTAGCTTTGAGTACATATATATAGGGATGATATACAATTTAAATAAGTATAGGAGCCTATACAATAATACTAATTGATACTAATTGATATACAGTAAATGATTTTGCTATAATTACAAGATATTATAGCTTGATTGATTTGCAAGATATTTGATCTTGATTGAGAGTATTAGGGAGGATTGACTTCTTGTGAGTTGGATATTATATTGTTAACAAAGAGTTGGGGGAGTCGGGATGATACTGGCAAATGCACGAGAAAACGGCGAAGATCGTTATGCCGAACCACACGTTCTCCCGACTGTAGCATTAGGAGCATCAGAAGCTAACATCATCAAGAAATACGCAAACTCCTCCAAAAATCCAACAGTTTCAATCCAATTCAGAGGAACGGTTTATAACCAAAATCGTGCTCCATCCATGGCCGCATTTTCCTCCAGGGGTCCAAGTAAATTCGACCCAAATATTCTCAAGCCAGATATAACCGCACCCGGAATTAATATTTTAGCTGCATATCCACCGAATATTAGCCCAACAGGTCTCCAAAGTGACCGTAGGCGCGTATCGTTCAACGTGTTGTCTGGCACTTCCATGGCGTGTCCACATGTCAGCGGCGCATTGGCTCTTCTCAAGTCTGTGCACAGTGATTGGTCGCCGGCCGCGATAAAGTCCGCACTGATGACGACTGCTTACGTTCTCGAGTACTCCCATAATTCTCCAATTTCTGATTTGAGTGATGGAAAGAGCTCCGCCACCCCCTTTGCGTTAGGGTCGGGCCACGTGGATGTCAACAAGGCCTCTGATCCGGGCTTGGTATACGATATTTCCACGCAAGATTATCTTAACTACTTGTGCAGCCTAAACTACGACTCTACGCAGATGCAACTCTTTTCTGGAAGGAAAAGTACATGCCCTGCTGGTTCTGTTTTCAATCCTGGAGACTTAAACTACCCTTCATTTTCAGTGATTTTTGACAACCAATCTACAACCACTTACAAGAGGTCAGTTATGAATGTTGGGAGTTCGGGAGTGATCACTTATCGTGCGAATGTGAATAAGCCTCAAGGGGTATTGATTGCTGTCAAACCCAATGTTTTAAAATTTACGAGAAAGGGGGCAAATTTGAGTTACTATGTTACCTTTAAGGCCAATTGGACTATGCGGCCTAAAACAAGTAACTTCTCATTTGGAGACATAAAATGGCTCTCTGAAGATAACAAATATAGTGTGAGGAGTCCTGTTGCTGTCATTTGGAAATAGTAAGGATCCGAGCAATAAGTTTGAATTTAGTTTACTTTGCTCGTCTTCTTGTTTTCTCATTTTCAATAGGGTTCCCTTGCTCTGTTTCAAGAAGCTAGTTTTCCTTGCATTTATATATTAAATAAATGGATTATATATATGAAAATGACATGTCGGGTGGGCGTGAGATGGTGACCACCACAGCCCGCAATGAGTGAGTGGCATAGCCACAAAAAGTGCATCGGAATAAAAAGAACAAAATTGAAACAAACACCATCTATACACTGAAACCTCTAAAAATTGATCGCAAAGTTGTATAAATACAGTGAAACCTCTATAAATTAATACTCATACATTAATAACCTCATTAAATTAATAGAATATTTAGATCCTGACTTGGTCTTTTAAATGAAAAAAATAAATTCGATAAATTAATAAACTCTCTAAATGAATAAAAAATGTTATAAAAGTTTTAAATCGTATAAGATATCTTAAGAGAAGTACAAATGTCCTTATCCAGAGATCGAAAGATTTCTAAGAACATGATCCAACTTCATCTTAATCTTATACCTCGATTCATTTAGACAACCTCTATTTTATGTCTGACAACATTTTCACATTGTCGCCAATGACAAAGTGTTATCTACAGAAAATTCCGAGAAACACCACCTTTGTTTCCATTACGTCTCTAACACACCTTCTTCGCAAATTCCTATGCAGACCTAGGGATCGATTTCATGTATACTGGATCCAGAGTTCAAAACTCCTCCAGTCTTATGAACATCTCTGGTTGCTTAACAACCTCCCACTGCAATGGCGTTCCGGTGTATAACAGTAACAACATTAGGTGCAGTTAGTGGTGTACTACTACTCGGTCAGGCTGGTTCTCAGTCTTTCCCTTTCCTCATTTTAAAGTACTTTGTCAATTAGGGCATTGTAGTTCATCTAATAGTTTTTCCTCTATGAACCGGGCGAGAACACCCTTCTGGTTCGTAGTACTATTGAACATACAATTACTTGTTCTTCTAGGATATTCTACAACCACATAGAATGTGCCATTGTGTCCAGAAATATCCATAGAACACAGGTAGTTCCGAACAAACTTGTTCTTTTACCATTAGAATCCCATTTCTCATTCCTGACACACCATGTCTACACATCAGTGCATGCGCTTGAGACTTAATCTCAATCTT
This sequence comes from Euphrasia confusa, assembly GCA_954870475.1. Classification (NCBI taxonomy): domain Eukaryota; kingdom Viridiplantae; phylum Streptophyta; class Magnoliopsida; order Lamiales; family Orobanchaceae; genus Euphrasia; species Euphrasia confusa. Next base: position 14,293,717 of record OX940954.1, read on the forward strand.
TGATTTATGCTATGTGTTATTTAGATAGGTGATAGCCTCCGCGATCAGGTCGCAGGCTACAAATGGATATACTTTGAAGGATCCCCATAGTGGCTTTGTGTTGAAAACACTCCGCCTTTATGGCACAGCAAGTAGTCCAATCCATCTTCGAGTATTCTTGAAAGAACGACTCGTACCTTCTCTAATTACACATACCGCATTAACCATAAATCATTTCCTATACTTGTCTGAATTCCATCCTTTATTAGAAAGGTTAACTCAGTTGTATCATCTTTCAAGATCGATTCTTAGGTCGGGAGGTCCATTCCTCCAACTATAATTGATCAAATCAATTTCGACCATTTGAATCCTTTTTGAATAGATACTACCAAGTTCAAGAATTCACAAGTATAATGATTGACAAGAGAAATACATCTAATAAGTAAAACAAGTTATATACAACGGTTTGTTGCATCGTGGTAGACTAAGGATTCATCATTCATGTATTGCTATCTAATGTACCAGAATAGATATCACCATTATTTCTTATCCAAACCATCAAATGATTAAAGAAATAAAATATCCATTAATAATAAAGAAAACCAGAACAAAAGTTCTTTTTCAAAAATACGGGGTACATAAGGCAATAACTGAAATGAAAACTTAAAAACAGATAAATGTCTTCCACTGCAACCGCTGCTACCCCAACAGCTTTGCCCATGTAGACTCGAACTCTTCTTCTCTAAGTCGCCGGGTTTTCTGGAACCCCTGCATTTAATGCACATACCGTCAGTGGTTCCATATCTACACACCAGAATTCTGGTAGATAATACCGCTGACTATGTTTTTACGACTAAAGAAAAATTCGTACCTTTGAGAGGACATTCAGACTTCCAGTGTCCAGACTTGTTGCATCGGAAGCACTTGCCCTTTGGCTTACTAGCCCCCACTCGTGGTCCATTCCTCTTGGCACCACTGGGTTTCATGGCTTGCTTCCTTTTCTTGCCCCTACCTCCACCAGGCTTAAAGCCTTTGGACTTGGTAGCTATAAGCGCTTGAGACTTGCCCTTCTTGTAGATCCCCTCTGCCGCCTTCAGTTCAGTCAGGAGTTGCGCAAGAGAATAAGATAGTTTACCCATATTATAACTCATGCGAAACTGCTCAAAACTAGGGGTCAGAGACTGGAGTATGATGTCGACTTGAGTGTCAGCATCAATCTGAGCTCCTAGGATCTCAAGCTCATTCAACAGACCCATCATCTTAAGAACGTGCTCCCCTACGGGCGTTCCTTCAGACTGAGTAGTTGTCATGAGGACTCTCATGGCTTCTTGCCTTGCCGCACGATCTTGCTCCCCAAACATCTCCTTGAGGTTAAACAGCATATCATAGGCAGTGTCCATCGACTCATGTTGGGTTTGGAGTACATTTGACATTGAAGCCAAAATATAGCACCTAGCCATTTCATCAGCCTTTTTCCACTTCCTATATGCCAGTTTTTCCTCATCAGTCGAGGCAGCCGTGGGTTCAGCAGGGCATACTTCATGGAGTACAAATTTGTACTCTTCTGAAGTCAGGACAATGTCTAAATTTCTCCTCCAATCAATATAATTGGGACCAGTGAGCTTATGCTCCTTGAGTATCACAGAAAGTGGGTTCATAGCTATTCTCTAAACCTATAAGCACATTTAAACAAACAATCAATTTAATATCCGATATTATCTCCCTCAAATAATATCATTAAATTACTAATCACATCTAAAATCCCATCAGGTAAGGCAAGCCACGTGGTGTGGACGTTTACCCACCCAAATAATTTAGCAATTAGATTTTCTTTGGTCATACATCACTTATAACGTAACCTCGTGGGGAGGAATACTACAAGGCGTATCTAAGTGTAAACCATTACTCAGCACCAAAGTGAATCGTTTGGAATTGCTACATTACCGCAAGCCACGTGGTGTGGACGTTTACGACAACTTCACAACTCTTCACAATTCCTTACAACTGTCTACATCAATTAATCCAAAATCCGTCAGTGTAGCAAGCCACGTGGTGTGGACGTTTACTACACTAAGAGACTTTTATAATTGACTCCCAATTACAAGATCCATTCGATTTTCGTAAATCAAGACGCGGAGAATCATAAGTGAAACTCGAAGTTTCTAACCAGTGATTCACCATGCGAACAACCCTATCTCTCATGAATGAGGGAGCCGAGCAGACAATCGACCCACCTATCAAAGAATGGCACGAAGGTCTCTAATTTGTGTCATCCACATGACCAAGTGGCTCTGGCTCCATTCCACTCCCCGGGGTGAGAATGAGTCGACTTGAAGTCAGTTTCAGAAAGACAAATTAGGCATTGTTTGATAAACTTGATCAATGTTTCTTGTAAGAGGAATTACAAGAATTCTCCTCCAATGACACATCTATACGAACTTCAAAAGTCCATAAGAGTCACCAAGAGAACAGTGATGGAGACCATGGGAATGTTTCCATCCCCTCTCCCACTTAGCTTTTTACGATAAAGGGATACGCTATCTAGTGCATAAAATAAACACATATAGCATGCATGAAAGCAATAAAGCACATAGATCACATAGTCAAAATAATGCTAGAGAATTATTTTCCCGACTATCATGGCTTTATCTTCATATGCATCCTCTAGTCTTCAGTCTTCGTTTCTTGAATGCTCCATGCGACGAGAATACTAATTTCCAATATTTAAATCTATTTATTTTCAATTAATCCAAAAGTTACTTAATTCGAAAATTAAGTCAATTGAATATATCAAAAATAAAATTAAATATTATTAATATTTTTATTTATTTATTTTCCTATCTAGTTCTTATTAAATCTTTAGAATAATCTATCCAAGTAAAACTTGGAATATTCTAGAAGATATCTATAATAGAACAAGGAAATAAAATAAATTAGGACTTACTACTTTCCAAATTTATTTTTATTCCTAATCCATGAATATTCCTATGAGCAGGAATAATCAAATAGGAAAAATAAATTTAGTACTAAATTAATTAAATTCCCAATCTTTGAATAATTCCATGAAGGAAATAAATCAATAGGAATAAAATTAATTCTAATTAATTCTTTTCCTATTCCATGAGAGTTTCCAAAAAGGAGAACAATCAAATAGGAAAAATCCGAATTAATTTGGAAAGTAATTTCTTGGTAGGAATAGCATGGGATTGGGAGACCCCACACCATCCCCACCTAGATGGATCGGCCGGCCACTCGGGGAGGAGCGCCGCCGCCGCCTAGCCACCCCGGCTAGGCCATGGGTCGATCACCATCATGGGATCGATCCCAAGCCCTATCCTCTTCGTCACTTCTTCGTCTTCCGGCGATCGTCTCATCATCGAACCAACGTAAAAAAAATTACAATAATCTAAATTACAATTCCGGTATCGATTCTATACATGAAATCGACCCTATACATTTTCCGGAAAAAAAAGAACGTAATAATAAATCCTAAATTCGGTCAACCCCCGAATTTTTACTATTACAAACATTCAACCACACAAAACGAATCTCGACATGTCCGAGAGTTTAATAATCATGATAATTAATTAAGCAATAATTAAATCAACCATGATAGCCGGAAATCCTGCAAGGTAGAACAATAATCGAATATATACATGAACACGAAACCAAACGCTCTGATACCATTTGCTGGGATTCGATGTCCCGGGCTATCAAAAATTGCGGAACCGATAACCCGACCGAAACCCTAGATCGCCGGAGATTGGATCCCCGACTCATCCGCAGGAGTCTGACCTTTGGAGACTACACGCCCGAAGACACGCAGCCCGCCCCCAGCCGATTTTCTCCCACGAGTCGGATCCACGAACGCGAACCGCCTCACGAGCCGGGGCCCGACCGAACGCCCAACGAAGCCCGAAGGCTGCGTGCGCCCAGCCGAGCCCCCGCGAGGGGCTCGCGATCGTCCTCGACGATCGCTGGGATCGCTCGCGCGATCCCCGGGGCTGCTCGTAGCAGCCCCGCAGCGAGTCGCTGACTCGCTGCTCGCACGGGGTCAGCCCCGTGCGCATCCGCTACGGGAACACCCGTAGCGCGCACGAGGCAGCTGCGGGTTATCCCCGCAGCGACCCGCGATCGAGCTCACGGGCTCGATCGCCCCTCGGATTCGGCCGAGGGCTTGCTTCCGACGCGCCGCCGTCGAAGGGGCGGCTGGGGTCCGCCACGGCACCAGCCCGTGGCACCCCAGCGATCGACCGAAGTCGATCGCGTGCCCCGGCGTCCAGCCGGGGCTCCCCTTTCGGCGCGTGGTACCGGCGGTCGAACCCTAGGGTTCGGCCGCCCCTCTCGATCCCGACGGGGATCACGAGATCCCCGTATCCCGGTCTCGACGCTTTCCCGGATCGTCTTGTTCATGTATACATCACAATTAAACGACACAATTAATCAAGAAGGGGGTTTCTCGATTATTACCTCGATTCGTTGTACGGAGAAACGAATCTTGTTGATGACCTTGCGACCTTCCCGCGTATTCCTAGCACTTCGTCCGAACGTCGTGTGGGCGACGATCTATCGGATTCCTATGGATCTTCCTCACTCTCAAGACTTTATGATTGGCGTAGGTCAATTAATTCTCTCTTTAAAAGTGAAGACCATGTAGTGCTTAAATAGGCTACGTAGGGGATCATAAGGAGAATAAATATTGGGCTTCTAAATATTGAAGATTAAATTGGGTCCAACCCAAATCCATAAATCCTTATCAATATTAAATTTTATTTATTTTCCACTATATAAATAAAATTGCACTCCCAATATTAATCCATATTATATCAAATAATATTTCTCCGATTAGTATTATTTATTCCGTGTATTTAAGATTTAAATATCCATGAATAAATTTATTTATTGCTCAATAAATAATATTCATATCTTATATCCGAGACTAGTACCGTTCAACCTTTATTATTGTGCGGAACGAATCCACTCATGAGGTTTACACAATAATTCCTTATGAACTCATCTCGGGGATATTATCAACCCTTCCGGGATACACTTTCCCGTCAAGTATTCAGGGCATGTCGTATATAAAATATAGCGACCCAACTTTACCGGTAATTAACCCAATAATTAAATTGGTTAATTCCTTTGGAAAATCAAAGTCTCTAATATTAAATATACACACCCGCAATAGTATCGGGGATTGAGAATAAAATACTCCGAGATTTAAATTGATTATCCAAGGCAATCCTAATCAATAAATCTCAAGCTGATCCGCCCAATACACCAAGTGTACAAGTGTGATAAAATAATTAAGATAAATTATTTTCTCTCTCACACAACGACTATACCGATGGATTAGTTCGTGTCCATCTAGGTCGTGAGCAACTGTTCGATTAAATACGAGTAACCGATAGTATGATCTTCTGTGCGCCCATGCAGCACCATACTAACTACAACGTATAAAATCCAGAACTATGATTTGCATATATTTAATTATAAATAATTAAATGCAAATAATTGTTTATTAATTAAATAGATTAAATGCTATGATCGGGAGTTTACCGTTACTTAAATCTAGACATTAAGTACACAACCCCAACACCCTCACGGGCGTTCCTTCGGACATGGTGGCCGTCATGAGTTGCCTCATAGCATCTTGCCTGGCTGCCCTATCCTGACTACCAAACATCTCCTTGAGGTTAAGCATCATATCATAGGCAGTGGTCATGGCTTCATGCTGATGTTGCAGCACATTTGACATAGAAGCCAAAATGTAGCACCGCGCCATCTGATCAGCCTTGACCCACTTCCGATGAGCTTCCTTTTCCTCAGGAGTGGAGGTATCACTAGGTTCATCAGGACAAACCTCATGGAGTACATATTTGTACTCCTCAGCAGTCAGGACAATGTCCAAGTTTCGTTTCCAATCAACATAGTTTGGACCAGTGAGTTTGTTTTCTTTTAGTATAATGGACACCGGGTTGAGTGCCATATCTATAAAAGAGACAAATCAAACCGTCAAATTTAATTCGATATTAACTCCCTTAATTAATATCATTAAATTTACCAATCAATCCTAAAATCCCATCAGACTAGCATGCCACGTTCATGTGGACGTATACTAGTCCAAACGATTTTATAATTGGACTTTTACTTTGGTCGTACATCATTACAGCAGTGACTCCGATGGGGAGGATACTGTAAAGCGTACCTAAGTGTATACCATTTCTCAGTACTAAGTTAACCGCTCGGAAACTACACGCCCACCGCAAGCCACGTTAGTGTGGACGTTTACGTTGACATGCGGTCCCTTTACGATTTCCTATAACTGTCGAGCCTCAATTAACCCAAAGTTCTGTTTCCGTCTAGTAAGCCACGATAGTGTGGACGTTTACTAAACAAACAACTTTGTTAATTGAATTCCATTTAATAAATTTTACAATTTCGTTAATCAAAGTGATGTTCACGTTTTTGTGTCGTTTTTCCTTATTTATTTGTGTGTGAGTGTGTCGTGTTTAGTTGTTTATTGGTGTATTCCTCATGATTTGTGGTAGGTTTGATGTTTTGTTGAGTGTTCAGGCTAGTTGACGTGATTAGTCTGAGAAGAGCGAGAAACGAGTTGAAAAACGGTAAAAGCAATTTGGTCGACAAACTTTCGAGATTGCGCTTCAAACTTGGCCACCTCGGTTCTCCCAACTCCGATCACCTACAAACATGATCCATACATTATCGGAAAGCCCTTGACATTGTCTACACGGCCCTTTTTGTTTCCTGTCATGGTTCCCCGTCATATGGCCGTATTTCACGAATTTCCATCCCAGCAGGCAGCTGCCTTGAGTGTATGTGCAGCGAACTTGGAGAGCTTGGTTCTCCCAACTCCAAACACCTATAACAATGATCTATATCTCTACGGAAAGCCCTTGGAATGCTCTACATGGCCCAGCCAGGAAAGCGCTCGCTCGCCATCCAGGCGCCCGCTCGCGACCACCACCAGGCGAGCGCCTGGCACACACGCGGTCGCCTGCCCTTAACTTCAGAGACGCGATTTTCAGACCAAGCGCTCGCCTCCGAGCTGAGCGCTCGCCTGCCTGCCAGCGTGAGCGCGCGCCTCCTCTGCCTGGCGGTCGCCTGGTGCCTCGTCCAGATGTTGACCGTGTTTTTGACCCGTCTTTCTGATATTATAATTAGGGCTTCGTGACCCGTAAGAAGTACACACTTTTTCACTTATTTTTTGGACGAATTGGAGAGCTTTAGAGACTCGGTTTATTAGGTTTTCAACGTTGATCTTCTTGCTTTTGATTTACGAATTTAATCGGGGTTAGCTCTCGATCTTGGTTTCTACTTTGAACAATTAATTTAGTAAGTTTTTCCCTTTTAATTTTGTTCTTATTATTTGCTTGCGTTTTTATTCTACTTGTTGATCATGAATTCTTCTACGCATACTTGTTTATTTTTAATTATCGATATGAGTAACTAAACATCTAACTAGGATTAGGGGGATTCGAATATGAACTAGGGTTTAAGATTTACACATGCATAAAAGGTGTTCGATGAATTGCCAAATTAAATTTCATAAAATTGTACGAGGCTTAGGAGCAAGTACATGACTTTGGATAATTGAATACACTAAAATCTACCGGAGACGGACGTTTTAGAAAAATTGTATTTCGTAAATTGACAACCCGACGTATATTTTTGATGAACCCGAAATCCTAGTCTTTCTCGTTATTGATTACACCTCGTTAATTGCTTAGTTTTTATTTCGTAGTTAATCTTAGTTTACAACAAAAACCAAAACCAACTTGAGCACTATGCTATTTCTCTTCGCTTTCTTCGTTGCAAACAAATAAACGCTTTTACCGCCGATAGTAGTGTTCCTCGAGAGATCGACTCGGGCGAGTTGCTTTAGCAATTAGTTTGGTTATTTTATTTGATTTTTGACGCACTACAACCTCTAATCAAATTGGCGCCGTTGCCGGGGAACACTTTAGGCACAAGAATTAGTGTTTGAGTGTTTGCAATTTTTTTTGTTTTCTTTTTATGATTATTATTTCTCCCACTGGTGCGTTTAATTTTTTTGTCAAGTGTTTTTGTTAGCAGTGATGAATACATTTAATAACTATACGTGGGAGAACACATGGCCTCAGACGAGCACTTACTACGAGCTTTCCCAATATGACACGACAACACATTTTGACTCTGAGTCTCAAGCATACAATCCGGAGTGGCATTCTAACTGATCCGCCTCAACAACAATGGGATCCACAACAATGGCCTCAACAACAATGGCCTCCTCAGAACATGGTGCACCCTCCACATTATTCTATGCAACCTGAGCCTCCATACAAGCCATCGCTGGATGACGTTTTTCAAGATTTCATGCAAACGGCCAACCAGATAATGAAATCAAATGAAGCGTCGATCAAAGCGAATGAAGTGACGATGACCAGAAATGCTCAAGCAAATTTGGCATACCCTCCACCGTATTCGATGCAACCAAAGCCGTCATATAAGCCATCTTTGGAGGACACTTTCCAGGATTTCATTGAGATGGCCGAACGAGTCATGAAAGCAAACGAAGCATCAATAAAGGCGAATGAAGTTAGATTGGCAGAGAGTATCGAAGCGGAAGCGAGGTCTAAGGTCATAGGAGATATGATCGATAAGATGTGCAATCAAAGCGAGTGGGTACACGAGAAAGAGAATCTCCAAAGTGACTACGACTATGATGAAGTTGCACCGAATGAGGTCGAGACTAAAGTGGAGCATATGTACGACAATGACCTGAATTTGGATGAAGATGATGAGGAAGAGACGATTGAGAGTATGGTGTTGGAGGAGATTACACCTAAATTGTCGCATCGAGACGAAGACCCATACAAGTCATTCATTCCATCCCCTAGAGAACTAGAGCAAGAGACATTGAGTATTAATATAGTAGTCGACAATCAAGAGGGGGTGCATTTCCAAGAAGAGGAGTCATCGATGCTAGATATCTCTCTTGAGTCTCAAATCTCAAATACCGATGACACGAGAGACAAGGGCAAGGAGGTTGAGGATATTTTTCCTGTGTATGCATGTATGATCGAATCACCTCATTCCTCTCCGAGTGATATGGTGGATAAGAATTCCGGACACCCTCCTCCCTCACTTGACATGAATTATCTTATGGTTGTTGAGGAGTCAAATATGATATGTGATCATCACCCACCCAAGCCGCATGAAACAGATATTTTAAGATTTAATTGTGTTTTGGGGGTTAATGTAAGAAGAGCGGATGATATGGTATTTGAGGTACGGATTACTAATTTTGCTCCACGCTCTATAAATTATTTTTACCTCTTTTCTATTGATCTCTTGGCCGAGATGATGTTTTTGCAGAAAATGAGCTCGATATTTTTACATCCCAACAGTGAAGCCAAGCAAGACATTCATGTAAAAGATAGTATTGGGGGGGTTGAGATACTCGAGAGCGATGAAGAAAAAGAACTACCTCCACCAAAATTAGAGATCAAGGGATTATCGAAACAATGGAAGTATGTCTACATGGATTAAATGCACCTTGGATGAAGAATGAAAAAGTCGAGCTCTCGACTATAAGTGAGCGTCGTGTGGAGACTAGTCCACGGACCGTGCTGCTCTTTCGGTTTCAAAAATGAGCGCCACGTGGGGGCCTTCCCACGAATTCATACGGGCTGGATCGAGAAGACCGAAGGAGTCGACATCACTGTTTGCACCTTCTTCCCCTTCCTCTTTTTATGCTTGTTTTGTATATTACGTTTTCTTAGGTAGTTTTAATTTTCGTTTGGACATGTTTTTGTTTCTCCATTGCCTGAGATTTGCTTGCTTGTGTGTTTTACATTAAGGACAATGTATATTTCAAGTGTGGGGGGTAGCTTTGCATGTTCTTAGGGTAACCCGTTGTTTCGCGAGGTTTGTTGGGGTTATAGTAGTCTTCAAACGTCGTTTATGTTGTGTCTTTTGCTATGTTTCGTCTTGTTGATCACCCCTCCCCATTTAGCCCAATTGCGGTATAGTTGTTAGAAGCATGTTCTAGGCAATATAGGCTTCGGTTTACACATAATTGAATTCAGGGCCTCATCAGGATGATAATGACGAGTTGATTAATTGTGGGTCCTACACTTAGGATTTGCTACATAGGGAGAATTGTGACTTTCATGACATCGGTTAGGTACGAGTATTAAGTAGATCGAGTTCGTCGATTGTTTGGCCGGGTTATACACGAGGATTCTACTTTGATCGTTCTCTTATTACTAGTGTGGCTTAGCTATATATAGGTATTATTCGCAACCGGACGCAAAAACAGAAGACGTTCGAATAAGCTAGTTGCGTATGTAAAAAAAAAAAAAAAGACCGGCAGCCGAACTAAATAAAAAAATAAAAAATAATAAATGGTTCGAAAAATATCGTTGCCGAGAGAAAAAAATAAAGAAAAAAAATAGTATAAAAAAAAGTATTAATATATTAGTATTAGTAAAGCAGCCACACTACTTCTACGGGAACGATGAGTATGGGAAACCACGCTAGGATACTCGAGAGACCCTCGACTGTTTACACCTACTGAATATTGCCTCACTTGATTAACTCGGCTTGACATTTTGGTGGCTTTGTTTACTTGTGCTTGTTGTCGATATTGGTGGAATGGGGGCATGGTTTGAACTGTGGGGTTTTGAATATTTGAGGGACACTCGTTAGTTGATTTTGATTTGTCAAATGTGAATGCTTTGAATTCCCTTATGGTTGATTGTTTGTCTTGAGCTTAGTCGATGCTTGGTTCGTATTGTGTACCGTGATTGTTTGCTTGAGGACAAGCAAGAAGCTAAGTGTGGGGGAGTTGATGTTCACGTTTTTGTGTCGTTTTTCCTTATTTATTTGTGTGTGAGTGTGTCGTGTTTAGTTGTTTATTGGTGTATTCCTCATGATTTGTGGTAGGTTTGATGTTTTGTTGAGTGTTCAGGCTAGTTGACGTGATTAGTCTGAGAAGAGCGAGAAACGAGTTGAAAAACGGTAAAAGCAATTTGGTCGACAAACTTTCGAGATTGCGCTGCAAACTTGGCCACCTCGGTTCTCCCAACTCCGATCACCTAAAAACATGATCCATACATTATCGGAAAGCCCTTGACATTGTCTACACGGCCCTACTTGTTTCCTGTCATGGTTCCCCGTCATATGGCCGTATTTCACGAATTTACATCCCAGCAGGCAGCTGCCTTGAGTGTATGTGCAGCGAACTTGGAGAGCTTGGTTCTCCCAACTACGAACACCTATAACGATGATCTATATCTCTACGGAAAGCCCTTAGAATGCTATACATGGCCCAGCCATGCAAGCGCTCGCTCTCCATCCAGGCGCCCGCTCGCGACCACCACCAGGCGAGCGCCTGGCACACACGCGGTCGCCTGCCCTTAACTTCAGAGACGCGATTTTCAGACCAAGCGCTCGCCTCCGAGCTGAGCGCTCGCCTGCCTGCCAGCGTGAGCGCGCGCCTCCTCTGCCTGGCGTTCGCCTGGTGCCTCGTCCAGATGTTGACCGTGTTTTTGACCCGTCTTTCTGATATTATAATTAGGGCTTCGTGACCCGTAAGAAGTACACACTTTTTCACTTATTTTTTGGACGAATTGGAGAGCTTTAGAGACTCGGTTTATTAGGTTTTCAACGTTGATCTTCTTGCTTTTGATTTACGAATTTAATCGGGGTTAGCTCTCGATCTTGGTTTCTACTTTGAACAATTAATTAAGTAAGTTTTTCCCTTTTAATTTTGTTCTTATTATTTGCTTGCATTTTTATTCTACTTGTTGATCATGAATTCTTCTACGCATACTTGTTTATTTTTAATTATCGATATGAGTAACTAAACATCTAACTAGGATTAGGGGGATTCGAATATGAACTAGGGTTTAAGATTTACACATGCATACAAGGTGTTCGATGAATTGCCAAATTAAATTTCATAAAATTGTACGAGGCTTAGGAGCAAGTACATGACTTTGGATAATCGAATACACTAAAATCTACCGGAGACGGACGTTTTAGAAAAATTGTATTTCGTAAACTGACAACCCGACGTATATTTTTGATGAACCCGAAATCCTAGTCTTTCTCATTATTGATTACACCTCGTTAATTGCTTAGTTTTTATTTCGTAGTTAATCTTAGTTTACAACAAAAACCAAAACCAATTTGAGCACTATGCTATTTCTCTTCGCTTTCTTCGTTGCAAACAAATAAACGCTTTTACCGCCGATAGTAGTGTTCCTCGAGAGATCGACTCGGGCGAGTTGCTTTAGAAATTAGTTCGGTTATTTTATTTGATTTTTGACGCACTACAACGTCTAATCACAAAGCTTGATATCTCGTAAGTGAAACTCGAAGTTTCTAACCAGCGATCAATCATGCAATTGAGCCCTATCTCTCACTAGGTGAGGGAGCCAACCAGACAATCGATCCAGTCATCGAATGACTCGAATGTCTCTAATCTGTGTCATCGACATAACCAAGCGCTTTGGCTCCATTCCACTCCCCGGGGTGAGAATGAGTCGAGTTGAAATTAGTCTTTGAAAGACAGATTAGGAATTGCTTTGAGAAACTTAATTGTTCAATTTTAAAATGGAATTTCATTCGAATTTCGATCAAAGTGATTTCCGTGTATCGACTTTATCCGATAGGGAGGATGACACTAAAGCCAACTCGTAAGTCAATACACATCACTCTCTAAACAGAGAATGGAGACCGCGGGATTGTTTCCAATCCCTCTCCCACTTAGTATTTTACGATTTAGGGATAATCATGCATAAGATAATAAGCATAATAAAACACGTAAATCACACAAAAAGCAATTAATGTGGCCCGATTATTATGGCCTTAAAATCTTGAATGCACGTAACTTGGAACTCGAACTCGTTGCTCGTCTCGATTTCGATTCTCGTTTCTCCGGGCTTCGATCTCTACTCGATCCAATAGCAGAAAATAATTACAAAAAATTATTCTACTAACTCCGGTATCGATCCTATACATTTTGATCGACCCTATACAAGTCCCGGATTAAACGAAAAAAATAAACCTAACGACTCAACCCGTCGTTTTTATCTATTACAAACAAGCAACTTTCCAAAAATTAAAACGATCTCGACAAGCCCGAGAGTTTAATCAATCACACATACATACAGCCCAAAATAACGAAAATAAATTGGCCATAATAATCGGGTTCAACCTGCAAGGTAACATGCGCAAAAATACAACGAACCGATAACCGGCTCTGATACCAATTGTTGGAAATCGACTATCCGGGACACACCGTTCGAACCCTCGAACATCCGGATGTGCCCAATCGACTCCAAGAGTTCACCTCCGAACAGCCATGGCCACCCGCCAAGCAGATCGCGCATCCACCGCAGCCAAAGCCGCGGCTCGCAATCTGCCGGAGCAAGCGGCCGCCTGCCTACCAGGCGAGCGCTCGCGCAGCACCGCAAGCGAGCGCCTGCTGCCTGTCGCGAGCGGGCGCTTGCCCCTCAAGCGGGCGCTTGCCTGCTTCGAACAGCAGCGCGATGCTGCTGTTCCGGGCCGTTTCCGATCCGTTTTTCTCCGATCAGCCACCGATCCGGCGGTCCTCAACCGCCCATAGGCTGGAGAAAAACTATCCTTAACCCCGTAAACCAATCTTTGGTTCGTTGTATGATTAGCGCAAAAACAGAGATCGAATAAATTGCGGAATTAAAGATTCAATCTCATACCTTATCGGTCGATTGTTGAGACCTTAGAGCTTCTAACGTATGTCTCTGATCCCGTCTCCAACCGTTGTGTGGGCAACGATCCGCTGGAGTTCGCCCGTCTATACTCTCTCTGTCTCAACCAGCGTAATGAATTATTCTCTGAGAATAATTATTATTGCGTTAACTAATTAATTTTAACAGAGAAAAATTATTTGCGCTAACGCAATTATTTTCTCTGCTGAAATGAATTGTTGCGGCGAATGTTAGGTTAAGAGAGGGTAAGGGAGGGGGTTTAAATAGAGTTACGTTAGGGACCTAAGGGAAATTAATTAAGGGCTAAATTGAAATATTAATTAACTTGGAATACGTAAAAGCAATTCCTTAATTAATCGATTTCAATTTTAATTATTATTCACTCCACTAAAAAATAATAATTGAATTCCCAAAATTAATTTAATATTATATCAACAATAATATTTCCGCCGAAATTACATATACGACTTTCCCCGTATTTAAGATATCGAATGTCCACGAAATAATTTTAATTACTAATAATTAAATTAAATCGTTTCTTATTATCCGAGACTAGTACCACTCATCCTTATTATCATGTGGAACAAATCCACCTGCAGGGTTTACATGATAAACTTTATGAGCTCATCTCGGGGACATCATCAACCCGATAAACGGGACACGGTTTCCTGTCTATAATCTATAGCATGCCGTGAGTACAATTACAATTCCCAATATACCGAGAATCTCGACTAATCAATTAGTCTCACTCATTGGCATATTAAAGAACCGAGAATTGGACACACGCACCTATAATTATATAGGGATTAGGAATTCGTATATTCGTAATATCTGAGGTCTAGTTCGATTACTTCGATTAGCATAAATCGAACGCCCTCCCGTGGTCCTTCTGAATACACCAAGTGTACGAGTGTAACATAATAGTCAAGACCAACTATTACCCAGTCACACTACGACGTACCGATGGATTGTCCCTGTCCATCTAAGTCGTGAGCTTCTGTTCGATGGTATACGAGTAACCGACAGTATGATCTTCCGCGTGTCTCCTCACGCCATACTGTCTACAACGTATATGTCTAGGACTATTGCATTCAAGTACATGATAGACAAAATGCCGATAGTTTGATTAATAGATAATAAAACACAGATAAGGAGTTCCATATTGTCACTAAACTAGACATTTAGAATATAACTCCATCAGAAAGGAAAGCCAAGAGGCATTCTTACGGCTGAAAGAACACCTCGGGAACCCGGCTATCCTTTCGAAACCAGTTGTCGGAGAACAATTATTTCTCTACTTAGCAGCTTCCGTGCACGCAATGAGCTAAGTTCTAGTCTGGGCAAACGGGCAGACACATGAACCTATCTATTTTGTCAGTCAGGTCCTCCACGACGCTGAAACACGCTATACCCCCTTGGAGAAACTGGCGTACGCACTCGTGACGAGCGTGAGGAAGTTAAGGTCGTATTTTTTCGATCACCCAGTAGAAGTCCTAACCACGATGCCTCTACGACAAGTGTTGCAGCGACCAGACACGAACGGTCGATTATTGAAGTGGAGTTTGGAAGTAGGGCTGTATGATATCACTTATGCCCCCAGAACGGCGATCAAGGGGCAGGCCTTGGCAGATTTCATAGTCGAACTAACTTTCCCCAAGTCCGCCCCGTCCACGACGATCCCGCCATGGAAGTTATATGTTGATGGTTCATCCAATTCCTCCCATGTCAGGGCTGGAATAGTGCTGATCGGACCGGGTGGACAATCTTTCACACACGCAGTGAAGTTTGAATTCGAGGCAACGAACAATGAGGCGGAGTACGAAGCACTAATCGCCGGTCTGAATCTAGCTTTAGTGGTCGGTGCCGAACACCTGCAGATCTTTATGGATTCGTTATTGGTGGTGAACCAGGTCAAAGGGAGCTATGAGACCTGATGCGACCGGATGGCGAAATATTATGAACATGTGCTAGCATTATGCGAGTAGATACCCATGATCTTTATCGAGCAAATTCCCAGGGAGCTAAATTCCCAGGCCGACGCGCTGTCCAAACTCGCCTCCTCGGAAGGCACCGCCGACATGACAAATGTTATACTAACCAGCCAGAGTAAGTCAGCGATCTCGCAAGTCGAAGGACTGATCACGGTCGTCGACCGGGGCGAGACTTGGATGGATCTAATACGTTCTTACCTTTTGGATGGAACATTACCCGGGGACAAGACGGAGGCAAGACAACTACGAATACGAGCGGCCAGATATTCCCTGGTCGGAGATGCCCTGTACCGAAGGAGTTTATATTTACCCATTCTGAAGTGTATCACCCCGCTCGAAGGCAATCGGATTTTTAGCAAAATTCACGATGGTGTCTGCAGAAACCACGCGGGAGGACAGTCTCTGGCCCATAAAACTATACGACAGGGATACTATTGGCCTACTCTGAGGCGATATGCGATTAACTACGCCCGAAAATGTCATAGATGCCAGGTAACGGCGCCCATCATCCGAACAGCACCAGAATATTTGAATTCTATTTACAGCCCCTGGCCCTTCGCGTCATGGGAATTGACCTCATCGGGGCCCTGCCAACTGGGCCTAGAGGGGTGAAATTTGCAGTTGTTGCCGTAGATTACTTCACAAAGTGGGCCGAGGCCGAGCCACTGAAAGTAATCGACCAGAAGGCCATCATAAAATTTATCTGGAAGAACATAATATGTCGTTTTGGGTTCCCATACACAATCACCTCGGACAACGGAAAGCAATTTGACGGACATGAGATCATGGGGTTTTTCGATAAATGAAAGATCAAGAAGGCTTTCTCTACCCCCTACCATCCTCAAACGAACGGGCAAGTAGAGGCAGTAAATAATGTTGTGAAGCATACCATCAAGGCCAAGTTAGAGGAAAGGCAGGGAAGGTGGGCGGCCGAATTCCCGAACGTCCTATGGTCGTATAGGACGACGAGTAAAGCCGCAACCGGAGAATCCCATTTTGCTTTAGCTTTCGGAGCCGAGGCGGTGATACCTCCGAGATCGAAATTCCCAGCCACAGGACCTCGCAGGACATAACTGAAAACAATGACAAGGCTTTGCGCCTCGAACTGGATTTCCTAGAAGAGCGGAGATTGAACTCGGTGTTTCAAAATGCGACCACCAAACATAGAGCAGAGCGTTTCTATAATTCCAAGACTAAGGTCCAAAAATTTAAAACCGGAGATCTGGTCATTAAATGCATACTCGGACCGAGCACTGGGGCATTGGGCCCAAATTGGGAGGGCCCAATGCGGGTAAGGAAACACGTGGAGAAAGGATCGTACGAGCTGGAACACCTAAATGGCGTAGCCGACCAATATTTCTGGAATGCGCTTCACCTAAAAAAATACCACCAGTAACCTTTGTACTTCGAAATGTCTTGATTAAATAAAATTCGTTCCTACCCCTGAAATTCAGGATCTATAAGACCGAGGACCGGACAAGTCCCATCCTCGGCCATGTTTCCTTAATACGACGATGAACATGAATGTTTAACCCGGGATAGAGTCCGCTCTCCCCGGACCTGAGATGAGTCGGGCGACACGTTGCCCGGCCGATCGGACAGGATCTATTAGACCGAGGATCGGACAAGTCCCATCCTCGGCCATGTTTTCCTTATACGACGAGGAACATGAATGTTTAACCGGGGATAGAGTCCGCTCTCCCCGGACCTGAGTTGAGCCGGGCGACACGTTGCCCGACCGATCGGACAGGATCTATAAGACCGAGGACCGGACAAGTCCCATCCTCGGCCATGTTTCCTTGATACGTCGAGGGACATGAATGTTTAACCGGGGATAGAGTCCGCTCTCCCCGGGCCTGAGTCGAGTTCGGCAATACGTTGCCCGGCTGATCGACCAAGATTTATAAGTCTGAAAACCGGACAAGGCCCGTCCTCGGTCATATCTTTCTAAATATAACAAGTAAAAAACCAAACCAGATACAACAAACCTTTTGTTCACTAAAATTCTCGCGCAGACGAAAGATACATCAAAAAATACAACATTCGACAAACTAAAAAGAACAATAGAAAAAGGAAACCAAAGCAAGACATTGAAAGATCAAGAGGTACGGCCCAACAGGTAGCTTAACAGCCAAAATGACCTCGACGTGGAGGCCACGGGCTCGTCCTGATCCCACGCACTACGCGTTCGGGAGATCGAGAGATGACGGGAACCGGACGCACCATCGAATTGCCATTCTGGTCGAAGACATCGATAGAAAAACCCTTTCCGGCGGCCCAAGTGAGGCGAATGATGCAGCCCTCTCGAACCTCGAACCCACGAACAAGGCGCTCCCAGCTAGCCCCACGAAAAGCCTCCTGATTCCGATAACGCGAGCGAGCCACGAACCATTCCTGGCCCAAAGGATCAGTAAGAACAACCGCGAATCGAAAATGCGCATCGATCGGTCGAACGAAGGCTATCGGAAGAGGGAGCACCTCCTTGTGCCACCGGCCATTGAAACACAGATCGAAGCTATGTGTAACCTCTGGGCGAGGACCGTCCAAATGCACCACCCTTTTCGGCATCACTTTGGAAAGGATGTATTTTGAGATAAAAAATTGGAAATGAAACAACTTATTTATAAAACGACAGAACACAGATCGAGACATAGTAAATGCTATTAAATACGCAATAAGGAAAACAGTTGGCAGATGGATATTATTTGATTCAACGTAAGCAAGACAAAGAACGCTCATTAAAGACATTTATTTCAAGCGAACAAGGGAGGGCAGAATGAAAAGCGAGTCAGTCCAAGGCCGGGCCCCCGGGGGAAGTAGTCCCGCCGGATACACGTATCTGCTCGGGAAAATCCACATGGTAACCTTCCTCGTTGAAGAGGCTAACATAAAAACCGAACCCGGGGTTCCAAATCAACCAAACTTCCCAACCTTCTTTGATTCCCGCATGCTGAACAAAGTCAGCCCAGCCCGGGCCACCAAAGGCCAATTGCCGCCGGAGTTTCGTCTTCGCGGCTACCCATGCTTGCTCATTGGAATCATGGAATTTTTAGGATGTGTCCTTCGATCCTACGTGTGCAATCGATGAAGTCATAAGGTCGTCTATGGATGTTAAATGATTATTTGATAATATTATATTGTTGGGAACAATATAATATTGATCAATAAATCATACCTACAGGGTCACACACGGACTCAAAGATGATGTATGATGCTTGTTAATTATATTGATTTAGAATCAATATTTACGTGAATTTATATGCATGCATGAGATGCATTGCATGGCTTGCATGGATATTGTTGGAAATCGATATCCCGGGCCATTAAAATTTGCGGAAAATAATAACCCGACCGAAATCCTCCATCGCCGGGGAACCAACCGCGCGCCGCCGTACGAGCCGGAGCTCAACCGAGCACCACCACGGTCCGCCCGTGGTGCCCAGCAGAGCCCCCGCACGGGGCTCGCGATCGCTCCCGTAGCGATCGCTGGGGATGCACGAGGCATCCCCGGGGCTGCTCGTAGCAGCCCCGCAGCGAGCTCACGGGCTTGCTGCTCGCGGGGCGTCCAGCCCCGCACGCCCGCTACGGGCGAACCCGTAGCACGTACGAGGCAGCTACGGGAGACCCCGTAGCACACCCGCAATCGAGCTCACGGGCTCGATCGCCCCTGGGCTCCAGCCGAGGGCTTTGCGCGTCCCGACGGTCCGAACCCTAGGGTTCGACCGCCACCTTCGATCCTCGCCGGGGATCTCGAATCCCCGTCCCCGAGGTTCGTCGTTTTCCCGGATCGTGCGTTCATGTATGTATCACAATCATATTCACATAAAATCATAGAAGGGAGTTTATGATTTTACCTTTTGATTCGTTGTGCGGAGAAACGAAATCAATTGATGACCTTACGATCTTCCCACGTATTCCTTGCACTAGCTTGAACGTCGGGTGGGCGACGATCTTCCAAGCTTATGGATCTACTTCACGAACTCTCTAGAATATCAAGTATGATAATCTTATGGTGTTATGGGATTATGAATTGTGAAGACCATGTAGTGCTTTTATAGGCTACGTAGGGGATCTAAAGGAGGTGGAATATTGGGCTTCCAATATTAATGATTAAATTGAGCCCAAGCCCAAATCTATTAATCTCCCATTAATATTAATTAATTTATTTTCCACTATATAAATTAATTGCACTCTCAATATTAAACCATATTATATCAAATAATATTTCTCCGGTAGTATTATTTATTCCGTGTATTTAAGATTTAAATATCCATGAATAAAATTAATTTATTGCTAATTAATTTATTCATCTCTTGAATCCGAGACTAGTACCATTCAACCTTAATTATTGTGCGGAACGAATCCACTCATGAGGTTTACACAATAATTCCTTATGAACTCATCTCGGGGATATTATCAACTCTTACGGGATACACTTTCCCGTCAAGTATTCACGGCATGCCATATATAAAATATAGTGACCCAACTCAATCGGTAATTAACCCAATAATTAAATCGGTTAATTCCTTTGGAAAATCAAAGTCACATATATTAAATATACACACCCGCAATAGTATCGGGGATTAAGAATAAAATACTCTGAGACTTGAATCCTAATCGATAAATCTCAAGCGATCCGCCCAATACACCAAGTGTACAAGTGTGATAAAATAATTAAATCAAATTATTTTCTGTCTCACACGACGACTATACCGATGGATTGGTCCGTGTCCATCTAGGTCGTGAGCAACTGTTTGATTAAATACGAGTAACCGATAGTATGATCTTCTGTGTGGGGCCCGACACACCATACTAACTACAACGCATAGAATCCAGGACTATATTTTGCATATATTTAATTATCAATAATTAAATGCAAACAATTGTTTATTAATTAAATAGATTAAATGCTATGACCGGGAGTTTACCGTTACTTAAATCTAGACATTAAGTACACAACTCCAACAATCTCCCACTTGTACTAAGGTCTAGTCTTTTCCTCCAAACTCCCGACTCCCATACTCATCACGTGCTTAAGTTGTACTTCCAAGAAGTACCATGTGAATGAGCACTCTAGGTTGCCGCTCTGAAGTTATCTTGGTGACTACTGCGTCGTCTCCCTCGACGATGACTCGTATCAGGTGGTACTTGCTCTATGTGTTATCATCACTTTTGACTTATGACTTCTTCCAGTTTACCGTGCACCGCTATTCAATAGCCTTCGGTATACTAAGAGTCATACCCAAGTCAAGAGGTTATCCCGGAACCTAACCAAAACTTCCGCTGCCTCTGAGGCAGCTATTCGGTTACAAGAGAGTCTGAGAAGCGTCCTGCTTATCACTCTTTCATTTCATGGTTCCACCTCTTTCTAAAAGTGAACACATAGCCTGATATCGACTTACACTGGTCCTTCTCTGATTTAAGATCTGAGAATTTGTAATCAAAGAAGATTTCTTCTTGCTTAATCTAGTACATTTAAGTACTTTTACAGCATTCGAATATCTCTTGTCCAGATTACTTTGATATCCTCCCACTACGCAAACCGCATAGTTGATATCAGGTTCTCGTTTTATAACATTGCATCTATTAAGCTTTCCATACTTGAAGTATAGGAAACTGCTTTGTCCTCATATATCTCCTTCATGTGTTCGAAACACATACCCTTTAGATAGATGTATATCCTGTCTCTGAAAGGCAATAACCTTTCTCAGAATTATGCATGTTTAAAACAAACCAAAATCGTATAAGATATCTAGGAGAAGTACAATGTTCTTATCCTTAGATCGAACGATCTTAAGAACATGCTCTAACTTCTACTCAATCTTATATCTCGATTCATTTAGACAACCATTATCTTATGTCTGACAACATCTTTAAATTGTTGCCAATGATAGAATGTTATCTACATAAAATCTCCGAGAAACACCACCTTGTTTCCATTACGTCTCCAATACACCTTTCGTCTATGCCTTTTGATTAATCCATCAAATGGACTATCCCATCAATTCGCAAGTTCCACGATTTATAGCTTTGTTTCAATCCATAAATGGGTTTACTAAGCTTGTACTCTAAATGATCTTGCCTCTTATCAATAATCCTTATTGTTTTCTAAGCAGGCACATTTAGATCTAGTACTGCCCTTATGCAGAGCTAGGGATCGATTTCATCTTTACCAGATCCAGAGTTCAAAACTCTTCTAGTCTTATGAATATCTCCGGTTGTTTAACAACCTCCCACTGCAATGGCGTCCCGGTGTATAACAGTAATAACAGTAGGTGCAGTGTGTGGTGTATTTCTACTCGGTTTGGCTGGTTCCTAGTCTTTTGTCCTTCTTCTCATTCCAAGGTATTACGTCAGTTCGGGCTTTATGGTTCTTCTAATAGTCTTCCTCTAAGAACCGGGCGTTGCACGTCCTTCTGGTTCATAGTACTATAGAACACATAATACTTTGTTCATCTAGGATATCCTACAACCATATTGAATATGCCGTTGTCTCCAGGAATATCCATAGAACATAGGTAGTTCCGAACAACTTGTTCTTTTACTATTAGAATCTCATTTCTTATTACTGACTCACCATCTCTACACGTAAGTGTATGGTGCAGTCATTTGAGACTTAATCTCAATCTTTGATTATGCTATGTGTTATTTAGATAGGTGATAGCCTCCGCGATTTTAGTCGCAGGCTTCCAATGGATATACTTAGAAGGTTCCCCATAATTGCTTTGTGACTAAAACACTTTGCTTTTATGGCACATCAAGCATCCTAATCCATTTTTCGAGTATTCTTGAAAGAACTACTCGTTCCTTTCTAATTACACATATGTCTGCATATACCATTGATCATTCTCAATACTTGTCCGAATTCTATCCTTTATCCAGAAAGGTTTGCTTAGATGTATTACCTTCCAAATTCAATTCTTAGGTCGGAAGGTCCATTCCTTCAACTATAATTGATCAAATCAATTTCGACCTTTTGAATCTCATTTGAATAAATACTACTAAGTATAAGAATTCACAAATATAATGATTTAACAAGAAATATATCTAATAAAGTAAAACAAGTTATAGAACGGTTTGTTGCATCGTGGTAGACTTAGGATCTATCATTCATATTATTGCTATCTAATGTACCAGAATAGATAACGCCATTATTTCTTATCAAAATCATCAACATGATTAAAGAAATAAAATATCCATTCATAAATAATAGAAATCCAGAACAAAGTTCTTTCTAAAATAAAAGGTACATAAAGCAATAAACTTGAAATGAAATCCTATTTAACTAGATAAATGTCTTCCACTGCAACAGCTGCCTCCTATACAGCTTTTGCCCGTGTAGACTCGAACTCTTCTTCTCTAAGTCGCCGGGTTTTCTGGAACCCCTGCATTTAAAGAAATGCACATACCGTCAGTGGTTCCATATCTACACACCAGAATTCTGGTAGATAATACCGCTGACTATGTTTTTACGACTAAAGAAAAATTCGTACCTTTGAGAGGACATTCAGACTTCCAGTGTCCATGCTTATTGCATCGGAAGCACTTGCCTCTTGGCTTTGCAGCCCCCACTCGTGGTCCACTCCTCTTGGCACCACTGGGTTTCCAGGCTTGCTTCCTTTTCTTGCCCCTACCTCCAACAGGCTTTAAGCCTTTGGACTTGGTAGCTACAAGCGCTTGAGACTTGCCCTTCTTGTAGATCCCCTCTGCCGCCTTCAGTTCAGTCAGGAGTTGCACAAGAGTATAAGATAGTTTACCCATATTATAACTCATGCGAAACTGCTCAAAACTAGGGGTCAGAGACTGGAGTATGATGTCGACTTGCGTCTCAGCATCAATTTGAGCTCCTAGGATCTCAAGTTCATTCAACAGACTCATCATCTTAAGAACGTGCTCCCCTACGGGCGTTCCTTCAGACTGAGTAGTTGTCATAAGGACTCTCAAGGCTTCTTGCCTTGCCGCACGATCTTGCTCCCCTAACATTTCTTTGAGGTTACAACATATCATAGGCAGTGGCCATCGACTCATGTTGGGTTTGGAGTACATTTGACATGGAAGCCAAAATATAACACCTAGCCATTTCATCAGCCTTTTTCCACTTCCGATATGCCTCTCTTTCCTCATTAGTTGAGGCAGCCGTGGGCTCAGCAGGGCACAATTCATGGAGTACAAATTTGTACTCTTCAGAAGTCAGGACAATGTCTAAATTTCTCCTCCAATCAATATAATTGGGGCCAGTGAGTTTATGCTCCTTGAGTATCACAGAAAGTGGGTTCATAGCTATTCTCTAAACCTATAAGCACATTTAAACAAATAATCAATTTAATATCCGATATTATCTCCCTCAAATAATATCATTAAATTACTAATTACATCTAAAATCCCATCAGGTAAGGCAAGCCACGTTCGTGTGGACGTTTACCCACCCAAATGATTTAGCAATTAGATTTGCTTCGGCCGTACATCATTATAGCGTTACTTCGTTGGGAAGAATACTATAAAGCGTACCTAAGTGTAAACCATTACTCAGTACTAAGGTGAATCATTTGGAATTGCTACGTCACCGCAAGCCACGTTAGTGTGGACGTTTACGATAACTCACAATCCTTCACAATTCCCTATAACTGTCTACATCAACCATTTCCAAAATCCCATTCAGTATAGAAAGCCACGTTCGTGTGGACGTTTACTACACCAAAAGATTTTTATAGTTGACTCCCAATTACTTGATCCATTCGATTTTCGTAAATCAAGACGCGGAGAATCATAAGTGAAACTCGAAGTTTCTAACCAGTGATTCACCATGCGAACAACCCTATCTCTCATTAGATGAGGGAGCCGAGCAGACAATCGATCCATCTTCAAAAGAATGGTACGAATGTCTCTAATTTGTGTCATCCACATGACCAAGTGGCTTTGGCTCCATTCCACTCCCCGGGGTGAGAATGAGTCGACTTGAAGTCAGTTTCAGAAAGACAAATTAGGCATTGTTTGATAAACTTAATCAATGTTTCTTGTAAAAGAAATTACAAGAATTCTCCTCCAATGACACATCTATATGAACTTCGAAAGTTCATAAATGTCACCAAGAGAACAGTAATGGAGACCATGGGAATGTTTCCATCCCCTCTCCCACTTAGCTTTTTATAACAAAGGGATACGCTATCTAATGCATAATTAAACACATAAGCATGCATACAAGTAATAAAGCACATATCACATAGTCAAAATAATGCTAGAAAATTATTTTCCGACTATCATGGCTTTATTGCATCTCCGTATGCGTCTTCTAGTCTTCAGTCTTCGTTCTTGAATGCTCCATGTGACGAGAATATTAATCCCAATATTTAAATCTATTTATTTTCAATAAATCCAAAAGATACTCAATTCGAAAATTAAGTCAATCGAATAAATAAAAAATAAAATTAAATATTATTAATATTTTTATTTATTTATTTTCCTATCTAATTCTATTAAATCTCTAGAATAATCTATCCAAGTAAAACTTGGAATATTCTAGAAGACTTCTATAATAGAATAAGGAAATAAAATAAAATAGGACTCTTCTACTTTCCTAAATTAATTAACTTCCATGTCCATGAAAATTCCCATAAAATAGGAATAATCAAATAGGAAATAAATCAATTTTTTTTAATTAATTATTTACCCATCTAATTCTATTAAATCTCTAGATTCCTATTCCAAGTATGACTTGGAATATTCTAGAAGACTTCCATAATAGAATAAGGAAATAAAATAATATTAATTAATTCTTTTCCTATCTCCATGAGAGTTCCCAAACTTAGGAATACTCAAAATAGGAAAACCGAATTAATTAGGAAAGTGAATCTAGGTAGGAGTAGCACGAGATCACGAAGACCCCGCGCCCCCTCACCTTGATCGCCGGCCGGCAAGGAGCACCGCCGCCACCTCAGCCCACGCGCCACCACCACCGGTGGCCGGCGTGGCCGAGGGTTCCCGCGGGCAGCCCCCTTCGCCCCTTCGATCATCATCATCATGGGATCGATCCCATCGATCCCGAGCCCTAGTTCTCCCTCTCATCATCTCCTTCGTCACATGAGTTCTCCGGCGGTCGTCTCGGCATCGATCCAACGTAAATAAATTACAAGAAATAAATTTACAATTCCGGTATCGATTCTATACATTTTCCGGAAAACATAGAACAATAATAATAAATCTAAATTCGGTCAACCCCCGAAATTTTACTATTACAAGCATTCATCCACAGAAAAACGAATCTCGACATGTCCGAGAGTTTAATAATCATGGTAAAATTAAATAACAATTAATTAAACAATTAATCAATTAATTAACCATAATAGTCGGAATCCCTGCAAGGTAGAACGATAATTGAACACATACATGAACACGAAACCAAACGCTCTGATACCAATTGTTGGAAATCGATATCCCGGGCAGTTAAAATTTGCGGAAAATAATAACCCGACCGAAATCCTCCATCGCCGGGGAACCAACCGCGCGCCGCCGTACGAGCCGGAGCTCAACCGAGCACCACCACGGTCCGCCCGTGGTGCCCAGCCGAGCCCCCGCACGGGGCTCGCGATCGCTCCCGTAGCGATCGTTGGGGATGCACGAGGCATCCCCGGGGCTGCTCGTAGCAGCCCCGCAGCGAGCTCACGGGCTCGCTGCTCGCGGGGCGTCCAGCCCCGCACGCCCGCTACGGGCGAACCCGTAGCACGTACGAGGCAGCTACGGGAGACCCCGTAGCACACCCGCGATCGAGCTCACGGGCTCGATCGCCCCTCGGCTCCAGCCGAGGGCTTTGCGCGTCCCGGCGGTCCGAACCCTAGGGTTCGACCGCCACCTTCGATCCTCGCCGGGGATCTCGAATCCCCGTCCCCGAGGTTCGTCGTTTTCCCGGATCGTGCGTTCATGTATGTATCACAATCATATTCACATAAAATCATAGAAGGGAGTTTATGATTTTACCTTTTGATTCGTTGTGCGGAGAAACGAAATCAATTGATGACCTTACGATCTTCCCACGTATTCCTTGCACTAGCTTGAACGTCGGGTGGGCGACGATCTTCCAAGCTTATGGATCTACTTCACGAACTCTCTAGAATATCAAGTATGATAATCTTATGGTGTTATGGGATTATGAATTGTGAAGACCATGTAGTGCTTTTATAGGCTACATAGGGGATCTAAAGGAGGTGAAATATTGGGCTTCCAATATTAATGATTAAATTGAGCCCAGGCCCAAATCTATTAATCTCCCATTAATATTAATTAATTTATTTTCCACTA
Organism: Euphrasia confusa; assembly: GCA_954870475.1. Taxonomy (NCBI): domain Eukaryota; kingdom Viridiplantae; phylum Streptophyta; class Magnoliopsida; order Lamiales; family Orobanchaceae; genus Euphrasia; species Euphrasia confusa. The sequence goes on from OX940954.1 coordinate 14,320,739, forward strand.
TATAAATTAATTGCACTCTCAATATTAAACCATATTATATCAAATAATATTTCTCCGGTAGTATTATTTATTCCGTGTATTTAAGATTTAAATATCCATGAATAAAATTAATTTATTGCTAATTAATTTATTCATCTCTTGAATCCGAGACTAGTACCATTCAACCTTAATTATTGTGCGCAACGAATCCACTCATGAGGTTTACACAATAATTCCTTATGAACTCATCTCGGGGATATTATCAACCCTTACGGGATACACTTTCCCGTCAAGTATTCACGGCATGCCATATATAAAATATCGTGACCCAACCTAACCGGTAATTAACCCAATAATTAAATCGGTTAATTCCTTTGGAAAATCAAAGTCACATATATTAAATATACACACCCGCAATAGTATCGGGGATTAAGAATAAAATACTCTGAGACTTGAATCGATTATCGCCGGCAATCCTAATCGATAAATCTCAAGCGATCCGCCCAATACACCAAGTGTACAAGTGTGATAAAATAATTAAGACAAATTATTTTCTCTCTCACAAAACGACTATACCGATGGATTGGTCCGTGTCCATCTAGGTCGTGAGCAACTGTTTGATTAAATACGAGTAACCGATAGTATGATCTTCTGTGTGGGGCCCGACACACCATACTAACTACAACGTATAGAATCCAGGACTATATTTTGCATATATTTAATTATCAATAATTAAATGCAAACAATTGTTTATTAATTAAATAGATTAAATGCTATGACCGGGAGTTTACCGTTACTTAAATCTAGACATTAAGTACACAACTCCAACAGATATATGTCACATAGTGTGACATGGCATGCCACACAAGCAAGAGAGACCACATCTTATGCCATTGTGGCATAGTGATGTGTACTTGACCTTTCATCTCCCCATTACCCACCCATTATGTGATATAATGGTGCATATTCATTATGGGGGGTTACAAGAGAGTAATGGAGATGGTAATGAAGGTGTTAAGTAGTGAAAATCTGATTTTCACTATCATTTAATCACCACCCACGAAATTCACAAGAGAAAGAGAGAAAAGAGGTTGTTCTTGGAGAATCAACTCGATCAAGCAAGCAATTCATCATCCGGGTTCGTGTGCAACACGTAGAGGCCGGGCCATTTGTGCGGCTTCAACATCCGGGCGATCCAAAGGCGTGACAAGGTCATACCAAAGGTGTACATTTCGAGGCTGATTCAATTGAGGTGGTTCAATCGACTCAACACCACCTCATCGACATTAACCACATTCAACGATCACCAAAAGTAAGTAATCGTTTAACCTTATATATATATATATATATATATATATATATATATATATGTTTATATGTGTTCTTATACACATTAAGTGTGCACTAAGATCATGGCATAGTAGATCTATTGCTTTACACGCTTCCGCACACACGGTATATCGATCGGATCGGTATACCGGTACCTTCAATTGGTATCAGAGCCTAGGGCTCATGCACACTTTTGTGTTGGACACAAGAAGTTTAATCAACATAATTGGATTAATTGTTTAATTGTGATTATGTGATTAGATGTAAGGCCGGCCACCGTTAGTGGTCGGGTGAATGAATTCGTCGTTTTTTACGTTTCGATTGACCATAGTCTTTTGAGGGCTGCGTCCCTTGGAATCATTTGTAATAGATAGGTTTTTATATTATATTTGTATTGTACTACTTGTAAGCGATGGACTTGGTCCATGGTTCGATGGAGGATCTCGGCTCTCCGGCGAAAACGAGAAGAAACGAAGCAAAACGAAGCAAAGCGGGCAAAACCGGGCTGCTGGAGCCAAACGGCGGTCGCCGTTTGAGCTCCGACGGGCGCATTTTGGAAACGGCGACCGCCGAAAGGCCTTTTTCTTGGCAGATTGTTCCCGGACCTTTCGGCGGGCGCCGTTTTGGAAACGGCGACCGCCGGTGGTGTTCGGCGACCGCTGATTGTGAAACGGCGGGCGCCGTTCGTGGTTTTATGGGTACGGAATAGATTTGACCAAAATCGGAGGGCACGAAACTAAAACGAAGGGCGAGGATCAGTCCAGAAGATGTTCAAGGCCTATTTTGTTGCTTTTAATTTTTCGTTTGAGAGTTGTGAGTTTCTAGGGGCCTTTCGATTTCGTATTTATATGCTTTGCTAGTTATAGGTTGTTTTATGTTATAAATGTTCAACTTACATATAAACAAACCTATGCATGCAAGTTCCCAAAAATAATGAGTATAATGTCTTGTCCAAAACGTCACACTCATGAAGCCCTCGATCATAAGTTGGTAGGTCCACCTCAGCGGGGTACTACTTGTTATCTTGGGATAAGTGGGAGTAAGGGTTAGACCCTTACACGTGAGTTTGGTTTTCTCATCGATAGATCCACTGCAGGCGTGGCTATCAAGACATGAGATGAGAATGGGACTCTCATCGACCGAGAGTGACATTAGATGTCATTGACATGGAATGTCTACCTATCTTGGAGTTCTTAAGTGCGGACTCAGTCGGCTTAAGGATTCGCAAGATGAGGGTCTTGGGATCGTTTTGTTCTAATTTATTAAAATTTCTAAAACAAATGCCTAATTTGTTTTTCATTTGATGAATTATAAGGTTAGGATTATTTACACCTCGGGGAGTGATTTAATCCAAAACACATAAGTTTATCAATGACACAAATTAGAGACTTTCGAGCCATTGGATGGCGTGAATCGATTGTCTGGTTGGCTCCCTCATTTTAATGAGAGATAGGGCTTCAATTGCATGATAAGATCGCTGGTTAGAAAACCTCAAGTTTTCACTTACGATTTATCACGTTTTTGTCATTGAAATAATTGGGAATGACGATATTAGATATCGAATGAACAAAATGGAACAAATAAAGTAGTTTTGCTAGACAACCTTATTTGTTTACCGCTTTGTGGATGTTTACTTACGTTATTTATCTTTCTTCTATAGTATAATATGTCTGTCTCAACTCAATTCAAGTTCAGCTCTATCTTGGATAGAGAAAAGTTGAACAACACCAATTTCCTTGATTGGCAACGTAACTTGAGGATAGTCCTCAAATACGAAGAAAAGGAAAGTGTGTTGGACAAACCCCTTCCCGTTCTTCCCGATGATGGGGGCACGGCTGCCCAAAAGGCATCATATGCCCTTGCTAAGAAAGCCTCGAATGAGGTGACATTTTTGATGTTGGCATCCATGGTACCCGAGTTGCAAAAAAAATTCGAGTTCATGAAGCCTATGACATCATAGAAGAGCTCAAGAGCATGTTCGGGGAACATGCTAGGATTGAGCGCTTCGGTGTCACCCGGGCTATAGCAACAGCTAGGCTGGAAAAGGGTAAACCCGTGGGACCACATGTACAACAAATGATTGGATTATTTGCTTCAAGTGCTCGCCTCGGTTTTGCATATGATGATGAGTTGGCTACCGATTTCATTCTCCATTCTCTTCATGATGGTTATGATGCCTTTAGGCTGAATTTCCACATGAATGGACTGAAGAAATCGCTTCATGAGCTCCATGGGATGCTTAAGGCTGCTGAGCCGGCGATTAAGAAGGACCCTAAGAGGGAAGTTCTTATGATTCGGGAAGGAGGTACCCAAAAGTTCAAAGGGATTAAGAAACCGGAAGTGAAAGGCAAAGGGAAAGGAAAAGTTGTGGCAACTCCTTCCAAAAGGTTCTTGAAAGCTTCTAAGGTTCCTGGGGAATCTGAGTGTTTCTACTGCAAGAGTGTTGGACACTACAAGCGAGATTGCCCTAAGTTCAAGGAAGATGTGAAGAACGGTGTCGTTCCTTCATCTTCAGGTATTTATGTCATAGACATAAACCTTACAAATTCTTCTTCTTGGGTATTGGATACCGGATGCATTGCTCACATTGTTTCACATGTACAGGGACTGCAAAGAAGTAGAACTTTGGTAAAGGGAGATGTCGATCTGCGGGTTGGAAATGGAGCGAGGGTCGCTGCATTAGCCGTAGGATCTTATGATTTGTGTTTGCCTTCGGGCCTTGTTTTAGTATTGAATAATGTTTATTTCGTACCAAGTATTACCAAGAACATCATTTCTATTTCAGTATTGGATACTAAAGGATTTTCCTTCACTATAATAAATGGTTTATTTACTATTTCAAAAAGTGGAGTGTTCTATGGTTCGGCACGATTAGAACATGGTTTATATATACTTCAGCTTGACAATCATATATATAACATTGATACCAAAAAGGCCAAATCGAATGAATTTAATGAAACATACCTTTGGCATTGTCGATTAGGTCACGTCAACATTAAACGTGTAGAGAAACTTCTTAAAGAAGGTATTCTCAAATCTTTTGACTTGGAGTCATTTGATACATGTGAAGGATGTTTGATGGGCAAAATGACAAAGTCACCTTTTCTAGGAAAAGGAGAACGTGAAAATGATCTATTGGGTTTAATCCATACTGATGTATGTGGCCCAATGAGCTCACAAGCACGTGGAGGTTATTTCTACTTCATAACTTTTACCGGTGACTTAAGTAGATATGGTTATGTCTACTTAATGAGGCATAAGTCGGAAGCCTTTGAAAAGTTCAAAGAATTTCAAAATGAAGTTGAGAATCAACTTGGTAAGAAGATAAAAGCCATTCGATCGGATCGAGGTGGTGAATATCTTAGCCAAGAATTCGATGATCATCTTATGAGTTGTGGTATTCTATATCAACTCACTCCACCTGGAACACCCCAGATGAGTGGTGTTTCCGAAAGGAGGAATAGAACCTTATTGGATATGGTTCGATCGATGATGAGCCTTAGTGAACTACCAAAATCTTTTTGGGGACACGCACTTTTAACAGCGGCCTATACACTGAATAGGACACCGTCAAAAGCTGTTGATAAGACACCATATGAGGTATGGAAAGGGAAGGTCCCTAACTTGTCTTATATCAAGGTTTGGGGATGTGAAGCTTATGTGAAGAGAAATATCTCTACAAAGCTTGAACCCAAATCGGATAAATGTTTCTTTGTTGGTTATCCAAAAGAAACACGAGGGTACCACTTTTACAACCAATCCGAAAACAAAGTCTTTGTTGCTCGAGATGGTGTATTTCTTGAAAAGGAATATCTTTCCAAGAAAATAAGTGGGAGCTCAGTTGAATTGAACAAAGTTCAAGAAGACTTGAACGAGGTTCATGAAGAACAAACTGAGATGGAGACTCAAGACTTAGTCGAGAGTACTCCAGTGGTTTTAAAAACCACACCTAACCCTCGAAGGTCCGGAAGGATTAGAACTCAACCTGACAGATACTTAGGTATTCTGACAAATGAAAATTATGAAATCATGCTTTTAGAAAGCAATGAACCTTCGACCTATATCCAAGCTATGACGAGTCCAGATTCCGAGAAATGGCAGGGTGCCATGAAATCCGAAATGGAATCAATGTCTGAAAATCAAGTTTGGAACTTGATCGATTTGCCTAAAGGGGCTAGGCCCATTGGATGCAAATGGATTTACAAAATAAAAACAGACATGAATGGAAAACCTAGTGTTTTCAAAGCAAGGTTGGTGGCAAAAGGATATAAACAAATTCACGGGGTGGACTATGATGAAACCTTTTCACCAGTTGCTATGATTAAATCCATTCGGATTCTCTTAGCCATTGTTGCTCATTATGATTATGAGATATGGCAAATGGACGTTAAAACCGCCTTCTTGAATGAGATTCTAGTAGAGGATGTGTTTATGACACAACCAGAGGGTTTTATCGATCCTAATCAGGCTGAGAGAGTATGCAAGCTTAATAGATCCTTTTATGGATTAAAGTAAGCATCTCGGAGCTGGAATCTTCGGTTCGATGAATCCATACAAGAGTTTGGATTTCAAAAGAACATGGAAGACTCTTGTGTTTACAAGAAGGTCAGTGGGAGTTACGTTGTTCGATTATTACCCAAAATATCGTATGCTTTGAGCATTACGAATTGGTTTCAAGGAAAATCTGGTGAGGCCAATTGGATGTGGCCAGAACTATTCTAAAGTGTCGTTTACGGACTAAAGAATATTATCTTGTCTTTGGAGGACAAGATGAGTTGAAATTAACAATCTATTTGAATGCATACTTCAAAACAGACTAAGATAATTTCCGAATTTAATCTGGTTATATCTTTTGTCTGATTAGAGGTAAAATGTGCTGGAATAGTTCCATGCAATGCAATAGCTGATTGAACTACAGAAGCTGAGTACAGAACTGCATTGGATGCAGTTATGTTGGCAGTTCAGATTTTAAAGTTCTTAGATGAACTAGGTGGCGTAACTAGCTCAGCCCATCCGATAGTTCTCTATTTATAGTAGAGTTATCGCGCAAGCAAATGAGCTAGGAAGCACCACAAGTCTAAAACTGGTGCTCAGGAAGTTCCACATTATCTGGGAGATAGTTTTGTGGAGACATCGAGATAATAATGTTGCAACTTTTGATAATGTTGCAGACCCGTTAACTAAACCACTCCAGCAGTCAAAGCATGATGCTCATACGACTGCAATAGGGATACGATATCTTAGAGATGAATTGTGATTCCTATTACTGTATTGTATACTTTTGGAGTTTATGTAAACATTCACGTATCTTTTATGATATTCAATAATTTCTTCATATAATTGTGGTTTAAACTGTATGAATTGTCCAAATGATTAAATTATATTAATTGGGTTATGAGGTCGATGAAGTCATAAGGTCGTCTATGGATGTTAAATGATTATTTGATAATATTATATTGTTGGGAACAATATAATATTGATCAATAAATCATACATACAGGGTCACACACGGACTCAAAGATGATGTATGATGCTTGTTAATTATATTGATTTAGAATCAATATTTACGTGAATTTATATGCATGCATGGGATGCATTGCATGGATTGCATGGATGCATGTCACATAGTGTGACATGGCATGCCACACAAGCAAGAGAGACCACATCTTATGCCATTGTGGCATAGTGATGTGTACTTGACCTTTCATCTCCCCATTACCCACCCATTATGTGATATAATGGTGCATATTCATTATGGGGGGTTACAAGAGAGTAATGGAGATGGTAATGAAGGTGTTAAGTAGTGAAAATCTGATTTTCACTATCACTTAATCACCACCCACGAAATTCACAAGAGAAAGAGAGAAAAGAGGTTGTTCTTGGAGAATCAACTCGATCAAGCAAGCAATTCATCATCCGGGTTCGTGTGCAACACGTAGAGGCCGGGCCATTTGTGCGGCTTCAACATCCGGGCGATCCAAAGGCGTGACAAGGTCATACCAAAGGTGTACATTTCGAGGCTGATCCAATTGAGGTGGTTCAATCGACTCAACACCACCTCATCGACATTAACCACATTCAACGATCACCAAAAGTAAGTAATCGTTGAACCTTATATATATATATATATATATATATATATATATATATATATATATATATATATATATATATATATATATATTGGATGTGTATATATATATATATGTTTGTATGTGTTCTTATACACATTAAGTGTGCACTAAGATCATGGCATAGTAGATCTATTGCTTTACACGCTTCCGCACACACGGTATATCGATCGGATCGGTATACCGGTACCTTCAGGAATGAGATCTGCTCACCCAGAAAACACTCCAGAGGCTGTACGAACGACGTCGGAAGGGGAAAGTTTTTGCAGTGCCATCGACCGTCAAATCGCTGACGGAGACGACGCCACCCTTCACGACCGACGGTGACGTCGTAATTGGTTTCCCGAGATCTAGATGCTGAAGAAGCACTTTTTCTATCTCAAAGGAAAGAATAAAGCGTTTTACCTCGCTTCAAAACCGAGGGTTTAGTTGTAGAAGTCGACCACTCGGATTATCAATCCGAGGGAGGGCTAGAAGTGAGAGGTCTCAAAGTCATATTCATTTGCAATTTCGAGTGTTTGAAAGAGTAGTTCGAGTTTGACAAAAATGTCCAAAGTAACAAATAGAAATCGATTTATCAAGTAGAGAACGATGGAGGTAATGAATGAGCAATGACAACTCGGTGAATGATTTAACACAAGAGTGATTTCCGGAGGTTCTCGTCCCTAGAGTCGAACCTCCAAGTACCTAAGTTCTAGAATCGACTACGGAAGGAAAAACTCCGCACAACGGTGGTTAATCAATTTAATTCCCCAAAGTAGCACTCCAAACGGTAGTGAACACAATGGTTGTCGAATTCCTTTACTTAGCCCTTTTGAACTTAATTATGAAAAATCGAACTATGGGAAGAAGGACTCCGCACAACGGTGGTCGATCTAAAATTTAATCCCCGATCGAGTCTAACTCCGCCCAACGGTGGTTAGATCGATCGTAGCTCAAAAATTCACAATTAAACTCAAAGTTTATTCACTCGAGCATTTTATCAAACACCTAGTGTGCACTACATTTTCTGTTGGAGTTGTGTACTTAATGTCTAGATTTAAGTAACTGTAAACTCCCGGTCATAGCATTTAATCTATTTAATTAATAAACAATTATTTGCATTTAATTATTATTAATTAAATTATGCAAAATTATAGTCCTGGATTTTATACGTTGTAGTTAGTATGGTGTTGCATGGGCGCACAGAAGATCATACTATCGGTTACTCGTATTTAATCGAACAGTTGCTCACGACCTAGATGGACACGGACCAATCCATCGGTATAGTCGTTGTGTGAGAGAGAAAATAATTTATCTTAATTATTTTATCACACTTGTACACTTGGTGTATTGGGCGGATCGCTTGAGATTTATCGATTAGGATTGCCTTGAGATAATCGATTCAAGTCTCAGAGTATTTTATTCTTAATCCCCGATACTATTCTACACACATACATATAACTTGAAGATCATAATTCTTCTAGAGAGAGAAAGTAGAGAGAGAGAGAGAAGAGGATCCATAAGCTTGGAGGATCGTCGCCCACCCGACGTTCAAGCTAGTGCAAGGAATACGTGGGAAGATCGTAAGGTCATCAATTGAGTTCGTTTCTCCGCACAACGAATTAAAAGGTAAAATCATATACTCTCTTCTATGATTTTATGTGAATTGATTGTGATACATACATGAACGCACGATCCGGGTAAACGAAGAACTTCGGGGATGGGGATTTGAGATCCCCGGCGAAGGTTCGAAGGACCCTCGGCTGGGAGCCGAGGGGTGCGATCGAGCCCTAGGGCGTCGATCGCGGGGCCGACACGAGGACGCCCCGGCTGGACGCCGGGGCATGCGATCGACCTCACGGTCGATCGCGGGGGGCAGCCGCGGCTGGGCCGCGGCGGGTGCGCTGGGCGCACCGCCCTCCTCGGCGGTGGCGGTGAGTCGCCGGACTCACCGCCGGGGGCTGTTCGGAACAGCCCCACGGGGATGCGCGTGCATCCCCGGCGATCGCTAGGGCAGCGATCGCGAGCCCCGTGCGGGGGCTCGGCTGGACGCGCGGGTTCGCCCGTGCGGTGCTCGGTCGAGCCTCGGGTCGTGCGGTGGTTCGCGGTTGGTTCTCCGGCGATGGGATTTCGGTCGGGGTTATCGGTTCCGCATTTTTTGATACCCCGGGATATCGAATTCCAGCAACTGGTATCAGAGCGTTTGGTTTCGTGTTCATGTATGTGTTCAATTGTGTTCTACCTTGCAGGGATTCCGACTATCATGGTTAATTAATTGATTAATTGTTTAATTAATTTGTTATTTAATTTTACCATGATTATTAAACTCTCGGACATGTCGAGATTCGTTTTGTGTGGATGAATGCTTGTAATAGTAAAAATTCGGGGGTTGACCGAATTTAGATTTATTATTATTGTTCTATGTTTTCCGGAAAGTGTATAGGGTCGATTTCATGTATAGAATCGATACCGGAATTGTAAAATTTTTTTGTAATTTATTTACGTTGGATCGATGCCGTGACGACCGCCGGAGAACTCGTGTGACGAAGGAGATGAAGAGAGGGAGAAAGGACCGAAGGGGTCGATCACCCCATGATCGACCCCATGATCGATCAAAGGGGAGAGGGGCGTCGCCCCCTTCGGCCGTGGGTTGTCGCCGGCAACGGCGGCGGCTGGCCGGCTGAAGAGGCGGCGGCAGGTGCTCCCTCCCGGTGGTCGATCGGTGGTGGTGGTGGTGGTGCGGGGATCCCCAACCCGTGCTACTCCTACTCCTACCTAGATTCACTTTCCTAATTAATTCAAGTTTTCCTAATTTGAGAATTCCTATGTTTGGGAACTCTCATGGAGATAGGAAAAGAATTAATTATTATTATTTATTTCCTTATTCTATTATGGAAGTCTTCTAGAATATTCCAAGTTCTACTTGGAATAGGAATCTAGAGATTTAATAGAATTAGATAGGAAAGTAATTAATTAGTGAATTAATTTATTTCTATTTGATTATTCCTATTTTATGGGAATTTTCATGGACATGGAAATTAATTAATCTTGGAAAGTAGAAGAGTCCTAATTTATTTTATTTCCTTATTCTATTATAGAAGTCTTCTAGAATATTCCAAGTTTCACTTGGATAGATTATTCTAGAGATTTAATAGAATTAGATGGGAAAAATAAATAAATAAAAATATTAATAATATTTAATTTTATTTTTGATTTATTCGATTGACTTAATTTTCGAATTAAATATCTTTTGGATTTATTAAAAATAAATAGATTTAAATATTGGGATTAATATTCTCGTCACATGGAGCATTCAAGAACGAAGACTGAAGACTAGAAGACGCATACGGAGATGGAATAAAGCCATGATAGTCGGAAAATAATTTTCTAGCATTATTTTGACTATGTGATATGTGCTTTATTACTTGTATGCATGCTTATGTGTTTAATTATGCATTAGATAGCGTATCCCTTTGTTATAAAAAGCTAACTGGGAGCGGGGATGGAAACATTCCCATGGTCTCCATTACTGTTCTCTTGGTGACATTTATGAACTTTCGAAGTTCATATAGATATGTCATTGGAGGAGAATTCTTGTAATTCCTTTTACAAGAAACATTGATTAAGTTTATCAAACAATGCCTAATTTGTCTTTCTGAAACTGACTTCAAGTCGACTCATTCTCACCCCGGGGAGTGGAATGGAGCCAAAGCCACTTGGTCATGTGGATGACACAAATTAGAGACATTCGTACCATTCTTTTAAAGATGGATCGTTTGTCTGCTCGGCTCCCTCATCTAATGAGAGATAGGGTTGTTCGCATGGTGAATCACTGGTTAGAAACTTCGAGTTTCACTTATGATTCTCCGCGTCTTGATTTACAAAAATCGAATGCTTCAAGTAATTGGGAGTCAACTATAAAAGTCTTTTTGTGTAGTAAACGTCCACACTAACGTGGCTTGCTATGCTGAATGGGATTTTTGGAAATAGTTGATGTAGACAGTTATAGGGAATTATGAAGGATTGTGAGTTGTCGTAAACGTCCACACTAACGTGGCTTGCGGTGACGTAGCAATTCCAAATGATTCACCTTAGTACTGAGTAATGGTTTACACTTAGGTACGCTTTATAGTATTCTTCCCAACGAAGTAACGCTATAATGATGTACGACCGAAGCAAATCTAATTGCTAAATCATTTGGGTGGATAAACGTCCACACGAACATGGCTTGCCTTACCTGATGGGATTTTAGATGTAATTAGTAATTTAATGATATTATTTGAGGGAGATAATATCGGATATTAAATTGATTGTTTGTTTAAATGTGCTTATAGGTTTAGAGAATAGCTATGAACCCACTTTCTGTGATACTTAAGGATTTCAACGCACTAGTTCCTTACTGTGTTGGATGGAATGAAGAGTTAGACATTTCCCAGACTGTTGCTGAGTACAATTTAGTACTCAGTGAACTTTGTCCTCCTGAACCAACACGTGTCTCAACTATTGAGGAAATAGCTGATTTTGAGAAGTGGAATAGTGCTTTTGCATTAACCAACAATCATGACATCATGCTTAAACTCAAGCTTATGTTAAGAGACAACGAGAAGGTTAGAAAAGAGGCGATGAGGATACTCATAAAGGTCAGTCGCTTCGAGGAAACGCTTGAACACGTTTTCGAGATGCTGGACCTTTTGGATGAGTTGAGACAATCGCAAGCTCTTATGGCCAAAGCCAAAGGTCTCGAACCTAAGGGCATAGACCAAGGAATGGAGAAGCAGACACAGAGACCCTGTAGTCCTGCACTTGGACCACGGAATAGGGTGAGAAAGCCTTCGAGCAGTCATTCTCAAAGAAAGTTATCTGGGGACTGGAAGTCTTTATTTTCTCCTAGAGAAGGTATGAGATTCTCTCCTTAGTCTTTAAAACATAGTCAGCTGTGTTATCTACCAGAAACCTGGTTGGTAGATATGGATCCACTGACGGTATGTATGCATTTAAAATGCAGGGACACCAGGAAACCCAAAGACTTGGAAATGGAGGAATAGTCAAGGCAAAGCTGTAGAGGAGGCAGCTGTTGCAGTGGAAGACATTTATCTGCTTTAGTAGTTAAATAGGATTTCATTTCAAGATTATTGCATTATGTACCCTTTATTTTAGAAAGAACTTTTGTTCTGGATTTCTATTATTTATGAATGGATATTTATTTCTTTAATCATGGTGATGATTTTGATAAGAAATAATGGGCATTATCTATTCTGGTACATTAGATAGCAATATGTGAATGATGAATCCTTAGTCTACCACGATGCAACAAACCGTTCTATAACTTGTTTTACTATTTTGATATATTTCTTGTTAAATCATTATACTTGTGAATTCTTGTACTTAGTAGTATTTATTCAAATAAGATTCAAAAGGTCGAAATTGATTTGATCAATTATAGTTGAAGGAATGGACCTTCCGACCTAAGAATCAAGTTTGGAAGATAATACAACTAAAAGTATACCTTTTGGGTAAAGGACAGAATTCGGACAAGTATTGAGAATGATCAATGATACATGCAGACATATGTGTAAGATGTGAGTAGTTCTTTTAAGAATACTCGAAGATGGATTAGAATGCTTGATGTGCCATAAAAGCGAAGTGTTTTAGTCACAAAGCAATTATGGGGAACCTTCAAAGTATATCCATTGGAAGCCTGCGACTTAGTCGCGGAGGCTACCACATAACACATAGCATGATCAAAGATTGAGATTAAGTCTCAAATGACTGCACCATACACTTAAGTGTAGAGATGGTGAGTCAATAAGAAATAAGAATTCTAATAGTAAAAGAACAAGTTGTTCGGAACTACCTATGTTCTATGGATATTCCTGGAGACAACGGCATGGTTGTAGGGTATCCTAGATGAACAAATAATTGTGTGTTCTATAGTACTATGAACCAGAAGGACGTGTAACGCCCGGTTCTTAGAGGAAGACTATTAGAAGAACCACAAAGCCCGAACTGACGCAATACCTTGGAATGAGAAAAAGGACAAAGACTAGGAACCAGCCAAACCGAGTAGAGGTACACCACACACTGCACCTACTGTTATTACTGTTATACACCGGGACGCCGTTGCAGTGGGAGGTTGTTGAACAACCAGAGATGTTCATAAAGACTAGAAGAGTTTCGGACTCTGGATCTAGTAAAGATGAAATCGATCCCTAGCTCTGCACGAGGGCAGTACTAGATCTAAATGTGCCTGCTTAGAAAACAATAAAGATTATTGTTAAGAGGCAAGATCATTTAGAGTACAAGCTTAGTAAATCCATTATGGATTGAAACAAAGCTGTAAATCGTGGAACTTGCAAATTGATGAGATAGTCCATTTTATGGATTCATCAAAATGGCAAAGACGATAGGTGTATTAGAGATGTAATTGAAACAAGGTGGTGTCTCTCGGAGATTTTATGTAGATAACAATTTCATCATTGGCAACAATGTAGAAAATGTTGTCAGACATAAGATAATGGTTGTCTAAATGAATCGAGATATAAGATTGAGTAGAAGTTAGAGCATGTTCTTGAGATCTTTCGATCCAAGGATAAGAACATTGTACTTCTCCTAGATATCTTATACGATTATGGTTTGTTTTAAACATGCATACTTCTGAGAAAGGTTATTGCCTTTCAGAGACAGAATATACATCTATCTAAAGGGTATGTGTTCGAACACATGAAGGAGATAGATGAGGACAAAGCAGTTTCCTATACTTCAAGTATGGAAAGCTTTATAAATGTAATATGTTGTAAAACAAGAACCTGATATCAACTATGCGGTTTGCGTAGTGGGAGGATATCAAAGTAATCTAGACAAGAGATTTTCGGATGCTATAATAGTACTTGTGAAGTACTGGATTATTAAGCAAGACGAAATCTTCGTTGATTACAAATTCTCAGATCACAAGTCAGAGGAGGACCAGTGTAAGTCGATATCAGGCTATGTGTTCACTTTTAAAAAGAGGTGGAACCATGAAATGAAAGAGTGATAAGCAGGACGCTTCTCAGACTCTCTCATAACCGAATAAGCAGCCTCAGAGGCAGCGGAAGTTTTGGTTAGGTTCCGGGATAATCTCTTGACTTTGATATGACTCTTAGATTACCAAAGGCTATTGGATAGCGGTGCACGGTAAACTGGAAGAAGTCATAAGTCAAAAGTGATGTTAACACATAGAGCAAGTACCACCTGATACGAGTCATCGTGAAGGAAGACGATGCAGTAGTCACCAAGATAACTTCAGAGCGACAACCTAGAGTGCTCATTCACACAGTACTTCTTGGAAGTACAACCCCAAGCACGTGATGAGTATGGGAGTCGGGAGTTTGGAGGAAATGACTAGACCTTAGTACAAGTGGGAGATTGTTGGAGTTGTGTACTTAATGTCTAGATTTAAGTAACTGTAAACTCCCGGTCATAGCATTTAATCTATTTAATTAATAAACAATTATTTGCATTTAATTATTATTAATTAAATTATGCAAAATTATAGTCCTGGATTTTATACGTTGTAGTTAGTATGGTGTTGCTTGGGCGCACAGAAGATCATACTATCGGTTACTCGTATTTAATCGAACAGTTGCTCACGACCTAGATGGACACGGACCAATCCATCGGTATAGTCGTTGTGTGAGAGAGAAAATAATTTATCTTAATTATTTTATCACACTTGGTGTATTGGGCGGATCGCTTGAGATTTATCGATTAGGATTGCCTTGAGATAATCGATTCAAGTCTCAGAGTATTTTATTCTTAATCCCCGATACTATTGCGGGTGTGTATATTTAATATATGTGACCTTGATTTTCCAAAGGAATTAACCGATTTAATTATTGGGTTAATTACCGGTTAAGTTGGGTCACTATACTTTATGTATGGCATGCCGTGAATACTTGACGGGAAAGTGTATCCCGGAAGGGTTGATAATATCCCCGAGATGAGTTCATAAGGAATTATTGTGTAAACCTCATGAGTGGATTCGTTCCGCATAATAATTAAGGTTGAATGGTACTAGTCTCGGATTCAAGAGATGAATAAATTAATTAGCAATAAATTAATTTTATTCATGGATATTTAAATCTTAAATACACGGAATAAATAATACTACCGGAGAAATATTATTTGATATAATATGGTTTAATATTGGGAGTGCAATTAATTTATATAGTGGAAAATAAATTAATTAATATTAATGGGAGATTAATAGATTTGGGCTTGGGCTCAATTTAATCATTAATATTGGAAGCCCAATATTCCACCTCCTTTAGATCTCCTACGTAGCCTATAAAAGCACTACATGGTCTTCTCTTTTCTACACACATACATATAACTTGAAGATCATAATTCTTCTAGAGAGAGAAAGTAGAGAGAGAGAAGAGGATCCATAAGCTTGGAGGATCGTCGCCCACCCGACGTTCAAGCTAGTGCAAGGAATACGTGGGAAGATCGTAAGGTCATCAATTGAGTTCGTTTCTCCGCACAACGAATTAAAAGGTAAAATCATATACTCTCTTCTATGATTTTATGTGAATTGATTGTGATACATACATGAACGCACGATCCGGGTAAACGAAGAACTTCGGGGATGGGGATTTGAGATCCCCGGCGAAGGTTCGAAGGACCCTCGGCTGGGAGCCGAGGGGTGCGATCAAGCCCTAGGGCGTCGATCGCGGGGCCCACACGAGGACGCCCCGGCTGGACGCCGGGGCATGCGATCGACCTCACGGTCGATCGCGGGGGGCAGCCGCGGCGGGTGCGCTGGGCGCACCGCCCTCCTCGGCGGTGGCGGTGAGTCGCCGGACTCACCGCCGGGGGCTGTTCGGAACAGCCCCACGGGGATGCGCGTGCATCCCCGGCGATCGCTAGGGCAGCGATCGCGAGCCCCGTGCGGGGGCTCGGCTGGGCGCGCGGGTTCGCCCGTGCGGTGCTCGGTCGAGCCTCGGGTCGTGCGGTGGTTTGCGGTTGGTTCTCCGGCGATGGGATTTCGGTCGGGGTTATCGGTTCCGCATTTTTTGATACCCCGGGATATCGAATTCCAGCATTTTCATCACCTCCTATTGGAAAATTAGCCAAGGAAACCCATGCAAATCATCATGATCACATAAGAAACATACAAAGCACTCATAATCATGATCAAATCCGAGAATTCACAAAGATCCAAGTCAAATTCCCAACAAAAATCAATATTCATAAAAGAGATTTCTACACAACAAAAGGAAAAGTAGAGATTTAGAGATAGCCAAGTTTGAAGAGGAATTCTCGACTCCGTGGTCTTTGATCGAGCTTGAATCCGTGCTTCGATTTGTGGAAGATGAGCTTGAACTCCCAATTTGGTGTTCTTTCTCTCTCTAGAATTTCCAAGTGTGTTTTCGTAGATCCAAAGTTGTGTGGGAAGAGTCTTTTTCTTCCTTTTATCCTCCTTCGTAAGTAATAACCGCTCCCCTCTCTTTTCCCACCAAAAATAGGCTTGAAATGACTTTTCTACCCCTCGGTCATCTCTAAATTGGGCACAGTCAATGGAAGTCAACGATCGGTCAACGAATTTGCTTTCCAGTCACTCTCATTGAAGTATTCTACCGCGGGTTTGTCCGAGAGTTTCAACGTGGGTTGAGCTGTTACCACATCTTTCTCCCCTCCGAATTTTGGTTACTTGCTTGCGCAGCCTACCGATTCTTGTCATATCTTTCTCGTCCGAACTCCGATTGTCGAAATTCAAAATTCCACGGATTCCCGACTTCAAGACCTTTCCAGCCGTGTATGGCATGAATCGTGGTTCCGACCGAGCGATAGCAGTTTTTAAGTCGAAGTCGCTGCACTTCCGGCCTTGAGTCAACACCTCACTTTTAGTGGTTTTCACTTACATTTCACACAAAAACTCGACTATACCGTGCATAAGCTCCGTCACAACAATAATACATAATCCCTCAATAATCAAACACATATATACACAAAATATACCTAAAACCACCCCGAAAACAACAATAAAAACGAGCTAAAAATCCGGCATTTCAAACTACTACAACGACAAAGCAATGCTCGTCCCGAGCATAGTGTTCCAACGTGATACACTAACTAGCCGGAGAAACACGTTTCAAACCAATCCCATGTTCATCTCATCAAGCATTGTTAAAATAATATGACACACACTATTCGAATCCCACAATCGCACGGTTCACTCGTTTCTTTCCTCTCAAATATCGAATCATAGGCCAAATACACTCATTATGCAAGAGATAGAACAAGTAACTTGCATGTGGTCAATGAAGCTCAAAGAGTAGAATGAATAGCACCCATATAACATGCATTTCATACACTACAAGCTTAAGGCGAGTTTTGCTCAATTAAATCATCACAAGCAAACGAATCAAAACATGATCAAATATGGTAGGATAAGGTAAAGGGTAGGGCAAAAATCATATATGAAACAAGAATCGGGCACTCACTTTCTCCCTCGTCCCCTCCTACACCAAATGTTTCTCACAAACACCTCGCCCTTATAACTCCATCTATGTGCAAGGACATAAGTAAACCGAGCTTATAAATCAATACATATATTTCAAGAAAAACCCTCGCCTTTTTCAATCATCCTTTTTTTTTTCGATGGCCAAGCATTTTTGCTTTTATATTTTTTTTTAGACTCTTTTCTTGCACTTTATTATTTTTTTCTTTCTTTTGTGCACACAACATCATTTATTCTCATCATTCATCTCATCTTTTAGAGGGTTTGGCTTTTTCCAAGAATTAATAACATGCTCAAGTTTACAAATGAACCTCATAAGCACAACCTAAGTAATGACCCCAAACACAAATATCACCTTCATCACCGAATGACCCCGAAAATGCTCACACTGTTGGATTTGTGTACTTAATGTCTAGATTTAAGTAACGTAAACTCACGATCCATTGCCACTAATCTATTTAATTAAATAAACAATTATTTGCGTTTAATTATTTATAATTAAATATATGCAAATTATAGTCCTGGATTCTATACGTTGTAGTTAGTATGGTGTGTCGGGCCCACACAGAAGATCATACTATCGGTTACTCGTATTTAATCGAACAGTTGCTCACGACCTAGATGGACACGGACCAATCCATCGGTATAGTCGTTGTGTGAGAGAGAAAATAATTTATCTTAATTATTTTATCACACTTGTACACTTGGTGTATTGAGCGGATCTGCTTGAGATTTATCGATTAGGATTGCCGGCGATAATCGATTTAAATCTCTGAGTATTTTATTCTTAATCCCCGATACTATTGCAGGTGTGTATATTTAATATAAGTGACTTTGATTTACCAAAGGAATTAACCGATTTAATTATTGGGTTAATTACCGGTTAAGTTGGGTCGCTATATTTCATATATGACATGCCGTGAATACTTGACGAGAAAGTGTATCCCGTAAGGGTTGATAATGTCCCCGAGATGAGTTCATAAGGAATTATTATGTAAACCCTGCAGGTGGATTCTTTCCGCATAATAATTAAGGTTGAATGGTACTAGTCTCGGATATAAGAGATGAATAAATTAATTAGCAATAAATTAATTTTATTCATGGATATTTATATCTTAAATACACGGAATAAATAATACTACCGGAGAAATATTATTTGATATAATATGGTTTAATATTGGGAGTGCAATTAATTTTATATAGTGGAAAATAGAATTAATTAATAATAGTAAGGATTAATAGATTTGGGCTTCGGCTCAATTTAATCACTATTATTGGAAGCCCAATATTCCACCTCCTTAAGATCCCCTACGTAGCCTATAAAAGCACTACATGGTCTTCTCTATTCTCATAAGTTGAAGATCACAATTCTAGAGAGAGAAAGTAGAGAGGGAGATCCATGGAGTTCGGTAGATCGTCGCCCACATGATGTCCGAGCTAGTGCAAGGAATACGCGGGAAGATCTCAAGGTCGTCAAATTGAGTTCTTCGTTTTTCCGAACAACGAGAACGAGGTAAATCGTAAATCCCTCTTTATGATTTTATCGTTTAATTATCGTAAAAATACCTTGAACCAAGATCCGAGGAACGGACCCACGAGACGAGGTCGAACCGGGCGGTGGTGGTCGGACCACCGGACCCCCGGCGGCTCGACGACTCGGCTGGAAAGGGATCGCGCGAGGTGGATCGAGCCTAGGGCTCGATCACGCGGATCGGCTGCGGGTTTTCCCGTAGCGATCTGCTGCCAGCTACGGGTTTTCCCGCAGCGACTCGTAGCGCCCAGCAGCAGCGAGTCAGGCGACTCGCTGCGGGTTGCTGTGGGCTGCTACGGGGATTTCGCTGGGTGCTGTGGGATTTCCCGCAGCTGACCCGCAGCGATCCAGCAGGGTCTCGCGTGGCTGCTGCGGGTTTCGCGGGTTCACGCGAGTTCTCTCGTGTTTTTCCCGCGTAACTTTTTCGTATGGTCATGTACATGTTCCGGGAGTCGATTGGGTTGTCGGTTCCGCAATTTTGACAATCCGGATATTCGATCTCCGTAGGATTTCGGTCGGAATTAATTAGATAATTAATTTTAATTAATTTATTAATTCCGGGATATCGATTTCCAACAATTGGTATCAGAGCGAGGTTTTAGTTCATGGTATTTTTCGATAAATTGTTCTACCTTGCAAGGTTTCCGATTATTATGGCTAGATTTAATTTTGTTAATTAATGTCATAATAATGTTCTTGATTATTAAACTCTCGGTGATGTTATTTGTTCTTGTGTGGTGGATGCTTGTTCTTAATTTTTCCGGAAATTGTGAGGTCGATTTCATGTAGAGAATCGATACCGGATAGCGTAGTAATAAATTTGTAATTTATTTTACGTTGGATCGATTCTGAAACGACGACCGGAAAAATTGTGACGGAGGAGACGAAGAGAGGGAGGGCTCGATCGGCCATCCCCATGGCCGATCTCATGAGGCTCGATCGACCACCATGAGGAGTTCGACTCCTCTAGTTGGGTGGTCGATCATGGTGAGCGCGGGGATCCCCAACCCGCGTTCATCTCGGCCAAGATCCAACTTTCCTAAATTGATTCGGTTTTCCTATTTTGAGTATTCCTATTTTTGGGAATTCTCATGGAAATAGGAAAAGAATTAATTGGAATTAATTTATTTCCTTATTCTATTATGGAAGTCTTCTAGAATATTCTAAGTTCTACTTGGAATAGGATTCTAGAGATTTAATAGAATTAGAAAGGAAAATAATTAATTATTAAATTAAATTAATTTCCTATTTGATTATTCCTTTTTTATGGGAATTTTCATGGACATAGAAATTAATTAATTTTGGAAAGTAGAAGAGTCCTAAATTAATTTTTCCTTATTTAATTATTCCTTTATGGAATTTTTAATGGATTAGGAAAGGAATTAATTTGGAAGGACTAGAAGTCCTAAATTATTTTATTTCCTTATTTCATTATGGAAATCATCTAGAATATTCCAAGTGGGTCTTGGATAGATTATTCTAGAGATTTAATGAAGTAGAAAGGGAAAATAAAATAGATTTATTTTATTTCCTTATTCTATTATAGATGTCTTCTAGAATATTCCAAGTGGGTCTTGGATAGATTATTCTAGAGATTTAATAGAATTAGATAGGAAAATAAATAAATAAAAAATATTAATAATATTTAATTTTATTTTTGCTTTATTCGATTGACTTAATTTCGAATTAAGTAACTTTTGGATTTATTAAAAATAAATAGATTTAAATATTGGAATTAATATTCCCGTCACATGGAGCATTCAAGAACGAAGACTAAAGACTAGAAGATGCGTACGGAGATGCGATAAAGCCATAATAGTCGAAAAATAATATTCTAGTATTATTTTGATTATGTGATAATATTCTATGTGCTTTATTTCATGTATGCATGCTTATGTGTATTTAATTATGCATTAGATAGCGTATCCCTTTGTTATAAAAAGCTAAGTGGGAGAGGGTATGGAAACATATCCATGGTCTCCATTGCTGTTCTCTTGGTGACTTTTATGGACTTTTGAAGTTCGTATAGACAAGTCATTGGAGGAGAATTCTTGTAATTCCTTTTACGAGAAACATTGATTAAGTTTATCAAACAATGCCTAATTTGTCTTTCTGAAATTGATTT
This sequence comes from Euphrasia confusa, assembly GCA_954870475.1. Classification (NCBI taxonomy): domain Eukaryota; kingdom Viridiplantae; phylum Streptophyta; class Magnoliopsida; order Lamiales; family Orobanchaceae; genus Euphrasia; species Euphrasia confusa. The sequence continues at coordinate 14,342,317 of OX940954.1, forward strand.
CAAGTCGACTCATTCTCACCCCGGGGAGTGGAATGGAGCCAAAGCCACTTGGTCATGTCGAGGACACAAATTAGAGACTTTCGTGTCATTTGATGACTAGATCGATTGTCTGCTCGGCTCCCTCATTTATGAGAGATAGGGTCGTTCGCATGGTGAATCACTGGTTAGAAACTTCGAGTTTCACTTATGATTCTCCGCGTATTGATTTACAAGATTAAATGATTCAAATAATTGGGAGTCAATTGTAAAAGTCTTTTGGTGTAGTAAACGTCCACACGAACGTGGCTTGCTACATTGAATGGGATTTTGGAACGATTGATGTAGACAGTTATAGAAGGGAGTAAAGGAGCGTATGTTAACGTAAACGTCTACACGAACGTGGCTTGCGGTGAATATACGTGTCCCAAACAATCTTCTTAGATACTGAGTAATGGTTTACACTTAGGTACGCTTTATAGTATTCTTCCCAACGAAGTAACGCTATAATTGATGTACGACCGAAGCAAATCTAATTGCTAAATCATTTGGATAGGTAAACGTCCACACGAACGTGGCTTGCCATATCTGATGGGATTTTAGATGTGATTAGTGGTTTAATGATATTATTTAAGGGAGATAATATCGGAGATTAAATCGATTGTTTCTTGTTATATGTGCTCATAGATTAGGATATGGCTTTGAACCCACTTTATGTGATACGTAAGGAATTTTAAACTCACTGGTCCCTAAATGTAATGATTGGAATAGAGATCTAGACATTACCCAAACTGTTAAAGAGTACTAGTTTGTACTCAATGAGCTTTGTCCTTCCGAGCCTATTGACATAGGCGGCTAGACAAGAAGCGATGAGGATACTCATAAAGGCCAGTCGCTTCTAGGAAACGCTTAAACACGTTTTTTGAGATGATTGACCTTTTAGACGAGTTGAGACGGAAATCGCAAGCTCTTGTAGCCAATGCCAAAGGTTTCGAACCTAAGGGCAAGATCGGGGAAAAAGGAAAAGCAAGCAAAGAAACCCAGTGGTCCTAGGTTTCTTGGACCACGTGATGGGACGAGAAAGCCATGAGGCAAGAGTTCTCGATGCAAACAGTCTGGGTACTGGAAGTCTGATTATCCTCTCAAAGAAAGTACGAAATTTTTTCTTTAGTCGTAAAACATAGTCAGTGGTATTATCTACCGGAACCTGGTGTGTAGATATGGAACCACTGACGGTATGTGCATTTTAAATGCAAGGGTTCCAGGAAACCCGACGACTTAGAAAAGAAGAAATCGTAGTCTACATGGGCAATGCTGTAGAGGAGGCAGCAGTTGCAGTGGAGGACATACTATAGGATTTCATTTTGGGTTATTGCTTTTATGTACCTTTCGAATTAGAAAGAACTTTGTTCTGGATTTCTAATAAATGGATATTTTATTTCTTTTAATCACTTGATGGTTATAAGAAGAAATAATGATATTATCTATTTTGGTACATTGGCTAGCAATATATAAATGATGAATCCTGAGTCCACCACGATGCAACGAACCGTAGTATAAAACTCGTTTTACTAATAAGAGATTTCTTTATCAATTATATGTGTGGATTCTTATGCTGAATCATGTTTATTCAAATGAGAAGTTCAAAGGTCGAAAATTGATATTTGATCAATTAAGTTGAAGGAGTGGACCTTCCGACCTAAGAATCTTATTTGGAAGATAACATGACTAAGCAATCCTTTATGGATATAAGATGTAAGATCCGGACAAGTATAAGAATTGATTGACTCTGATGTATGCAGACCTATGCCTACTCAGACAATTAAGGTACGAGTACTTCATTTTATGATTACTCGAAAAATGGATTAGAATACCTGATGTGCCACAAAAGCAAGTGTTTTGACAAGTCAATGGACACTAAGCAATTGTGGAGAACCATCAAGGTATATCCATTTGTAGCCTGCGATTTGATCGCGGAGGCAAGTACCTGTCTGAGGAATGCATGGCATACTAATCAGAGATTGGGATTTGATCCCAAATGACTACACCATACACTGTTGTGTAGAAATGGTGTGTCGATAATAAGAAATGGAACTCTTATAGAGATAGTAAAAGATGAGTTATACGGAACTACCTGTGTTCTATGGATATGTCTGGAAACAACGGCGCATTCAAATGCGGTTGTAGAATATCCTAGAAGAACAAAAGATGTGTGTTAAATAGTTCTATGAACCAGAAGGACGTTATAATTTCTAACGCCCGGTTCTTAGAGAAAGACTATACGATGAACCACAAGCCCAAGGTGACATGATACTTTGAAATGAGAGAGAAAGATTAAGACTTAGAACCAGCCGAACCGAGTAGCGGTACACCACTAACTGCACCTACTGTTATCACTGTTTATACACCGGAATGCCATTGTAGTGGGAGGTTGTGGAGACTAGGAGAGTCTTCGAACTCTGGACCTAGTATACATGAAATCGATCCCTAGATCTACATGAAGGTCGTACTAGATCTAAATGTGCCTTCTTGGAGAGCAATAAGGATTATTGCTAAGAGGCGAGATCATTTAGAGTACAAGCTTAGTTGATCCATTTATGGATTGAAACAAAGCATTGAGTTCGTGGTACTTGCAAATTGATGAGATAGTCCATTTTATGGATTCATCAAAGGCATAGACGAATTGTGTATATTGGAAACGTGATGGAAAACAAGGTGGTGTTTCTCGGAGGTTTTATGTAGATGACACTCTTATCATTGGCAACAATGTAAAGATGTTATCAGACATAAAATGATGGTTGTCTAGATGGACATCTTACATATATGATTATTGTTCGTTTTAACATGCAAGATTCCGAGAAAGGTTCGTTACCTTTCAGAGACGGAATGCATCTATCAAAGGATATGTGTTTTTGGAACACAAAAGGAGATAGAAGCAATGAAAGCAGTTTCCTACACTTTGAGTGTGGAAAGCTTAATAAATGCATTGTTGAAAACAAGAACCTGATATCGGCTATGCGGTTAGCATAGTGGGAGGATATCAAGGTAATCCTGGAAAGGAATATTCGACTGCCGTAAAAGTACTTTCGAAGTACTGTTCTAGACTACGAAGCACACGAGTTTTTCCTTTGGATTACATTCTCTTAGATTTCTAATCAAACGAGGACCGGTGTAAGTCGATATCAGGCTATGTGTTTCACTATTAAAGGAGAAGGAGTTTTAACATGGAAGAGTGATAAGCACGATGCTTTTCGGACTCTGCCATGGGTAACCAAATAGCGGCCTCAGAGGCAGCGGAAGTTTTGGTATAACTCCGGGATAATCTCTGGGACTTAGAGGTGATTCTTAATTTGCCGAAAGGCTATGTGTATAGCGGTGCGATGGCAAATGGTAAGAAATCACAAGTCCATAAGTGTAAGATAACACATAGTGCAAGTACCACCTGATACGAGTCATCGTCGAGGGAGACGACGCTGTAGTCACCAAGATAACTTCAGAGCGGCAACCTAGAGTGCTCATTCACATAGTACTTCTTGGAAGTACAACTTAAGCACGTGATGAGTATGGGAGTCGGGAGTTTGGAGGAAATGACTAGACCTTAGTACAAGTGGGAGATTGTTGGAGTTGTGTACTTAATGTCTAGATTTAAGTAACGTAAACTCACGGTCCATTGCCACTAATCTATTTAATTAAATAAACAATTATTTGCGTTTAATTATTTATAATTAAATATATGCAAATTATAGTCCTGGATTCTATACGTTGTAGTTAGTATGGTGTGTCGGGCCCACACAGAAGATCATACTATCGGTTACTCATATTTAATCGAACAGTTGCTCACGACCTAGATGGACACGGACCAATCCATCGGTATAGTCGTTGTGTGAGAGAGAAAATAATTTATCTTAATTATTTTATCACACTTGTACACTTGGTGTATTGAGCGGATCTGCTTGAGATTTATCGATTAGGATTGCCGGCGATAATCGATTTAAATCTCTGAGTATTTTATTCTTAATCCCCGATACTATTGCGGGTGTGTATATTTAATATAAGTGACTTTGATTTACCAAAGGAATTAACCGATTTAATTATTGGGTTAATTACCGGTTAAGTTGGGTCGCTATATTTCATATATGACATGCCGTGAATACTTGACGAGAAAGTGTATCCCGTAAGGGTTGATAATGTCCCCGAGATGAGTTCATAAGGAATTATTATGTAAACCCTGCAGGTGGATTCGTTCCGCATAATAATTAAGATTGAATGGTACTAGTCTCGGATATAAGAGATGAATAAATTAATTAGCAATAAATTAATTTTATTCATGGATATTTATATCTTAAATACACGGAATAAATAATACTACCGGAGAAATATTATTTGATATAATATGGTTTAATATTGTGAGTGCAATTAATTTTATATAGTGGAAAATAGAATTAATTAATAATAGTAAGGATTAATAGATTTGGGCTTGGGCTCAATTTAATCACTATTATTGGAAGCTCAATATTCCACCTCCTTAAGATCCCCTACGTAGCCTATAAAAGCACTACATGGTCTTCTCTATTCTCATAAGTTGAAGATCACAATTCTAGAGAGAGAAAGTAGAGAGGGAGATCCATGGAGTTCGGTAGATCGTCGCCCACATGACGTCCGAGCTAGTGCAAGGAATACGCGGGAAGATCTCAAGGTCGTCAAATTGAGTTCTTCGTTTTTCCGAACAACGAGAACGAGGTAAATCGTAAATCCCTCTTTATGATTTTATCGTTTAATTATCGTAAAAATACCTTGAACCAAGATCCGAGGAACGGACCCACGAGACGAGGTCGAACCGGGCGGTGGTGGTCGGACCACCGGACCGCCGGCGGCTCGACGACTCGGCTGGAAAGGGATCGCGCGAGGTGGATCGAGCCTAGGGCTCGATCACGCGGATCGGCTGCGGGTTTTCCCGTAGCGATCTGCTGCCAGCTACGGGTTTTCCCGCAGCGACTCGTAGCGCCCAGCAGCAGCGAGTCAGGCGACTCGCTGCGGGTTGCTGTGGGCTGCTACGGGGATTTCGCTGGGTGCTGTGGGATTTCCCGCAGCTGACCCGCAGCGATCCAGCAGGGTCCCAGCAGCAGCGAGTCAGGCGACTCGCTGCGGGTTGCTGCGGGCTGCTGCGAGCAACCCCGCGTGGCTGCTGCGGGTTTCGCGGGTTCACGCGAGTTCTCTCGTGTTTTTCCCGCGTAACTTTTTCGTATGGTCATGTACATGTTCCGGGAGTCGATTGGGTTGTCGGTTCCGCAATTTTGACAATCCGGATATTCGATCTCCGTAGGATTTCGGTCGGAATTAATTAGATAATTAATTTTAATTAATTTATTAATTCCGGGATATCGATTTCCAACACACACCACTCGAGAAACTCTCGGCAACAATGAAAAGGTATACATGTAGGCTCAAAGGGGTATCTAGAGGTGTCCCACGATGGGCTCGGTATCATATGGGGAATATATTCAAGTGGAGCTTTCCTATTGATCAAGTTCATCATATTCAAGCCAATGAGACCAACCGAGCTCATCACCATTCACTCATAATGCACAAACACATACATATGGACAAAGATAACATTGCATATTCATAAAAAAAGTGAAAACGAAAAGGAGATGAGATATATATAATCCAACAAGAAAGATCAAGGTTCAAATTACTCTCACAATTATAAGCAAGGTTTCCAAATAACAAATAGTGAATAGTCAAATATCCAACAATGCCCGAGAGAGATAAACGACATCCAACTAACGACTTCTCCGACTTAAGACCGATCCACATGTACCACACACTTCTACGGGACTCGCACAATCTCATCAAAGTAGGAAAACGCCGAAAAGCTCGAATCTAAAACGAAAACACAAATAAGAAAAAGAAATAAGAATAAGAAAAATAAAAAAATAAAAAATAAATAAAAATAAGAGAATTAAAATCATCTCACAAAGAGAACACCACCAAAATACCACCACAAATCCCAAAAGAAAAATAAAAATGATCAAAGAGGGATTAGCCATTCACATACCTCGACCCGAATGTAATTCGGGTAATTCGACGTCACTTGTGGTGTAGAGACAACATAGAAGGAATCGCCATGGGATCCAGGAAATGTAGGAAGACTCGGAGTAGTAAAATTCCATCTTCATGTGTGAGAAGGCTCTCACAAAGCACTCTTTAACGTCATGAGCTCGACGGTCGTGGGAATGCCCCCACGAGGCGCTCGATTTTTGGCTCCGAGCAACACCCGATCCTTGAAGTCCTTTAACCCTCTAAAAATATCGACGAAAATCGTCTTAGGATGATCATCTCGGCTAAGATATGATGAAAGTCCGAGTAGAATCTCTCAAGCCTAAGTGAGAGAGAATATGAAACTTTAGTGCTCGAAATACAATTCTCCCCCACATTCTCGACTCGAGGTAAGTCTTGTGTCTCTTCTATCTCGACACATAAAAAATATGAACTAAACTTCCGGAGATATACCACTTCCGACAAGGGAACACGGTCATTTATAGTGAAGAAATCAAGTAGTCGACCATAGTATGTCTCCAAATCACGTCTCCCAATGACATCCACCTCGACCGGTAAAAATATCGAGCTAAATCGTCTTATAAATGTCATCTCGGTCAATGCATCACGATCCTCAATATGACAACCATCACTCGGTCGACCGGTCACATACCCCATCTCGGCTCTCAAACCAAATGAACCCAATAAACTCTCATCTAAACCGCAAATAATGTCAAGAAAACTATTACCCGGACTAGGAGGTTTATGAGGGTCGAGATCGTCATATTTCTCTTCTTGATGGATCTCTATTGGCAAGTGAACTTTAGAATAAGAGCTTGAAAACTCAATTTTTAAGCCCAAATCAACCAAGCCATAGACTCGTCGACCAAATCTCCAAGATGTCCGTTTGTCCTCCACAATATCAAATGTGACATGCTCTTCTTCAACCTTCTCCACTTCTTCACTATCATCCTCAATGGTGATCACAACCGTCGGAGTTATAAAGTCATTCTCTAGAAACTCAACACCACACTCCAAAGGAATCTCGACATGTAGAGTCTCCTTTAACTCATCAAATCCCAAAAGTGGCATGTCCACCTCAATGAACTCAAGTGTCGGAGCATTAATCTCAAATGGAACCGGAGAAAAGTAAGGAGACTCATCCATCACATCCAATATAGGAAAAACTTTTGGGGCTTGTGTTTTCTCCTTAATCTCCCTATTTAGCTCGGTCGCGCTAGTTATCATGTTTGACAATTGAGCCTCTAACCTCTTTTGACTCGCTCGGATGTCATCAACAACAATCGCTTGATGCTTCTCAAAACCATCGAGCTCTTCCTCCATTCGGGCTACCGTATCATCCAATCGACCTACCGGATCTTGAGATGCTCCATGTTGATTAAACATTGACTCTTCCTTGGGTTGTTCATACTCATACGACACCTCCATTTTCATAGACTTGCCTTGTGTGAAAGTATTGTAGGGACATGTCTTAACCTCATGCCCTTCATCTCCACAAATATCACAAGAAACTCTCATACCTTCTTTCAACCTTTGTATCTCCTTCCTCATCTCTTCCATTTCGACCTTCAATTGATTTTTGGCCTCAATTTCCTTGATCTCCATGGAATCAATGCGAGCTAGCTCTCGTTTTAGAAAATGGTACCTTGAAGATCGCTTGGAACTTGAAGCATACGTTGGAGGTAGTGGCTCATAATGTGGCTCGAGCCATGAAGAATAATTTGACTCGGAAGAATAAGACCTAGATGGTGGACACTCGGGTCTTGGAGTGTAATACTTCGGCTCGGTTCTTGGAAGATGAGTAGTAGAAGGGTACATCGACTTTGGCTCGGATGTTGTTGTCCAAACATTATGAGGTGCGGGCATTGCATAGTCATAGCTCGGATCGAATCTTGATTGATACCCTCCTTGATAATTCGGTTGAGACGGTGGGTAATAAGAACTTTGATAATTTGATTGAGTAGATGGTGGTTGTGGTGGATAGTAGTTGTCTTGATAATGGTTTCCTTTGTAAGGTTGTGAATGTTGTGGATATTGTGGAGGAGAAGCTTGATAATGGTAGTATGGTGGAGTCGCCTCTTGGTAAGAACGTGAATCTGGATCTTGGTGACTCCACATACCTTGCATTCAAAGACAAAAGAAAATCTAAAGTAAGCTAAGAAAAGTAAACTAACTAATAGGGGGTAGTACTCTCAACTCAAACAAACAAACATGAAAACAAGTAAACATAGAACCAAAAGCAAGTAAATGTGACTTTTAAAACTTCAACTAGCTCCTCCCCGGCAACGGCGCCATTTGAAGAAGCACTTTTTCTATCTCAAAGGAAAGAATAAAGCGTTTTACCTCGCTTCAAAACCGAGGGTTTAGTTGTAGAAGTCGACCACTCGGATTATCAATCCGAGGGAGGGCTAGAAGTGAGAGGTCTCAAAGTCATATTCATTTGCAATTTCGAGTGTTTGAAAGAGTAGTTCGAGTTTGACAAAAATGTCCAAAGTAACAAATAGAAAACGAGTTATCAAGTAGAGAACGATGGAGGTAATGAATGAGCAATGACAACTCGGTGAATGATTTAACACAAGAGTGATTTCCGGAGGTTCTCGTCCCTAGAGTCGAACCTCCAAGTACCTAAGTTCTAGAATCGACTACGGAAGGAAAAACTCCGCACAACGGTGGTTAATCAATTTAATTCCCCAAAGTAGCACTCCAAACGGTAGTGAACACAATGGTTGTCGAATTCCTTTACTTAGCCCTTTTGAACTTAATTATGAAAAATCGAACTATGGGAAGAAGGACTCCGCACAACGGTGGTCGATCTAAAATTTAATCCCCGATCGAGTCTAACTCCGCCCAACGGTGGTTCGATCGATCGTAGCTCAAAAATTCACAATTAAACTCAAAGTTTATTCACTCGAGCATTTTATCAAACACCTAGTGTGCACTACATTTTCATCACCTCCTATTGGAAAATGAGCCAAGGAAACCCATGCAAATCATCATGATCACATAAGAAACATACAAAGCACTCATAATCATGATCAAATCCGAGAATTCACAAAGATCCAAGTCAAATTCCCAACAAAAATCAATATTCATAAAAGAGATTTCTACACAACAAAAGGAAAAGTAGAGATTTAGAGATAGCCAAGTTTGAAGAGGAATTCTCGACTCCGTGGTCTTTGATCGAGCTTGAATCCGTGCTTCGATTTGTGGAAGATGAGCTTGAACTCCCAATTTGGTGTTCTTTCTCTCTCTAGAATTTCCAAGTGTGTTTTCGTAGATCCAAAGTTGTGTGGGAAGAGTCTTTTTCTTCCTTTTATCCTCCTTCGTAAGTAATAACCGCTCCCCTCTCTTTTCCCACCAAAAATAGGCTTGAAATGACTTTTCTACCCCTCAGTCAACTCTAAATTGGGCACAGTCAATGGAAGTCAACGCTCGGTCAACGAATTTGCTTTCCAGTCACTCTCATTGAAGTATTCTACCGCGGGTTTGTCCGAGAGTTTCAACGCGGGTTGAGCTGTTACCACATCTTTCTCCCCTCCGAATTTTGGTTACTTGCTTGCGCAGCCTACCGATTCTTGTCATATCTTTCTCGTCCGAACTCCGATTGTCGAAATTCAAAATTCCACGGATTCCCGACTTCAAGACCTTTCCAGCCGTGTATGGCATGAATCGTGGTTCCGACCGAGCGATAGCAGTTTTTAAGTCGCAGTCGCTGCACTTCCGGCCTTGAGTCAACACCTCACTTTTAGTCGTTTTCACCTACATTTCACACAAAAACTCGACTATACCGTGCATAAGCTCCGTCACAACAATAATACATAATCCCTCAATAATCAAACACATATATACACAAAATATACCTAAAACCACCCCGAAAACAACAATTAAAACGAGCTAAAAATCCGGCATTTCAGATGCACCAAAGTCCATTTTTTCTTGCTAAGAATAAGGTGTCGAAAGCCAAATATATAGGCCCTATTAGCGGTAAATATCCCGCCGATGGCTAAGTAAGGAACCACAAGGCGGGAAAAAGTCCCGCCAATAAGGGATGTTCCGAAATGAAACCCTAGGGATCCTACAACAGGGAAGTACCACAGTCGAAATATCGAATAAACCGGGCGAAAATAACTCAAGCTAAATGTCAATTCCTTAATCGGAAACGTAAATTCAAAAACATAGTTCCAAAAGATAATACGAAATATACCCCCAGGGGCTAAGTATCCAAAATAATGCAAAAGGAAATTGTTTTAAAGTCCGAACGGACAGGAACATAAATTGATTCAAAGAAAATAAACATAAGCAAGCAGAAAACAGTCGCCCGGCCGCATCATTTTGGATCCTCCGATGTCTGACCGTCATCATCCTTAAGCACGGAATCAGCGAACTCAACAGCCGAGTCGATCACCTTCACCTCAGCCGATTTGGGCATCTTGAGTTGCGATCTCAAAGGCCACCAGGAGAGATCCAGCTTGAACTTTTGCTCCAGGTCGAGCACGTACAGGGGGAAATGAGCATGAAGGGGACATTGCTCCGCATACTTGCGAAGGAAGGCCATCAAAACATCGGCCGACTGGCCCGTTTCGAGGAGAGCCCGAATACTATCAAAATAGGCACAGTAATAAGAATAATTACTGTACAGATCAATACTCTCCTCGGGATCGGCCAGGCGGGCGGCTTCCGCTTTCTGCATACCCTCCAGCTCTTTGAGAGTCTCCTGTTTCGAACCCTCTAGCCCTTTGATTCGGTCCGCGGCATAGTCATAAGATTTGCCAAGCTTCGCAACCCGGGACTCAAGTTTGGCAAGCTGCTCCCCCTGCTCGGTTATCTTAAGGATCAAAGCCATCTTATCTTTCTTCTCTTCATCCTCGGTGCTCAAGGAGACCTTCATCCCGGTCTCAAGATTAAAATATTCCTACAACTTGGCATATCGGGCGCGAAGCTCGAGATAAACATCCAGGAGATTGGGCGGGCATTTAGCCGCTTTGTCCTCCCGCTCGGCTCGGACCTGAGCCAAGCGGTTCACCATAACCGGGATCCGAGCAGCATGAACCCGCAATAATTTCTCCAGAAAATCCTCCCGCGCGGCCGCAGCTTCCATCTGGCGCGACCAAGAATGAGTGATGTCCTCAACAGATTGCTCAATGTGTGCAGGGATGACGTCATCTTCATAAGGATTCTGGGCGGCGACCAGGTGAGCCACGGCCATCGGGAGTCCGTGATCCTCCTTGAAAACCCTGAAGACAAACGCTGATCAAAATCAAGAAATATCTCCAAGGTAAGAAGTTCACAATCCTCACTGATTCATACCTGGAAAACTCCTCGTCGTCAGTGCCAAAAATGGACTCATACTTAGAAGAAAAGATGCTCGCTTCATCGCCGACCGGCCGAGGACCTTTCTGCCGAGGAATCCGATCCTTCTTCGGAGCCATAGGAGGTTTTCCAGAAGCCCCGATGACCCTCGTTGGGATTTGCTCAGATGAGCTTGATCCGTCAGCCCGACCCCTTTTCTTGCTCGGCCAGACGAGTCGCTCGTCATCCGAAGACTCCTCCGCATTGATTTGACTAATCGGCGTGGGCATGGGAAAGAGATTTGGAGAATTCATGGCAATTGTCACTTCGCCATCTAGCCTCTGGCGTTCTCTCTCTTCAGCTTGTTCTTCTGCAATCTCCCTCTTCCTCCGGTCACGGGGGGTTTCCACTTTAGGCATGTTGCTCGGGCGACAAATCCGGAAATACCTGAGAGCTATAAACGAAAATGGGTCATATATAGTCGAGGCTAGCGAACGCAAAACTTTCTAACATCGCAACTCACGCGGAAATATAACCTCTGTGTCCCGAGGGGGGTAGTCATAAACCGAGAACGAAGACGTCTCTCCTTGCTCGTCCAATTCTCGTGTTTTCGTTGGTCAAACGAAAGCAGCTTTATTCTCTCCAGGATCACCAGAAAATCCCACCCTAGTTGCTCGGCGTCGGGAGCTTTCGGGCCTAGAAAAGAATGAAAAGGAGAAATCCAAAAAGTCAAGGACAAAACAAGGGGGTTTTGTCCTAGTTCGAGAAGTATCAAAGTCAGAGAGACTAACGTTTTTTGGTTATCCGATACTCGGTACAAAGAGGAGAATTTTTGCAGTTCCACTCCCCCGCCACAAAGAACCAGTTCTCGGTCCATTTAGCCTTCTTGCTCGGTAATTCGGTGACTATGGTCTCCCGTTGTTTCAGATAATAATCACCCTTGTCGGCTTCGCATATCCCCACCAAGTATAACAGCTCGAGACCAGTCAACCCTCGGTATAAGCCATAAAAGCCAAACATGATGTTCAAAATATACATGGTCGCCCACGCGTTCGACACTAATTGCATGGGGGCGACCCCAAAAATGTGTACAATCTGAGCAAAGGAATCGTGGATTGGGAAGCGAAGCCCGCTCGCCATCATAGAGTAATTAACAGCGAGCATCCCTGCGGGAGGATGATCAGCTCGCTAGCCCTCGACGGGTGCGTACAGATGAACGTCAGAAGGAATCTCCCATTCACCCCTTTTTCCCTGAAGGACCGCGTCTTTAACCTTGTTGGGCCTCTTGCTAGCCTCGAACGGCCCGGGCTGGTTTCCAACAACCCGAAATGTTTCCCGAGGAACGTACAAGTAAGGCCGCTCTAAGTTATACGCCTCAAAGGTAAACGAAGAGGGTGGTCCCCTGGAATTGGCGATGATTTCGCATAGCTTGCGATACGCATCGCTAACACCATCCCCCGATATTTCGCGAGATTCCTCAGCCGAGAAGGGGAATTTCTGTGAGCGCCTGGTCAGGCGAGAACCGCCAGAAGAGGAACCCGAGCGGGGAGAAGTAGATGGAAGTTTAGACGGGTCTATGGGTGATGGTGTGGGCAAAGGGCCCGACGGATTGCGGCGAGGGGTTTCCTCTTCGTTTATCACCGAAGTTGAGCTAAGGGGAAAATACACCCACTGCCGGAGCTTAAAAGGTTTCGCTTTCCCTGAGGAATCGCTGGAAAAGCGACGACTCGCCGGAAATCCCCAAAAGAAAAGAGAACCCGAGAGAGAAATAAAACTTTCCCCCCGTAAACACGAAGAAGCAGAGATTCGATGGCCTAAACGCAGGGAAGAGTGAAAGCGTACCTGAGACAAGAAAAATCGTCGGAGGAGATAGCTGGAATTCTGGAAGAGCCGACGCTGAGAGAATGGCAAAAGAGCATAGGGCGAAAAGTGAAATAAAACCCTTTCGGTAAATATTTATAGCATTCGGAAAAGAGGCGGTTTCTGATTTTTGAAATTCGAAATTGAAAGGACAAATGAAAGGACATTAGTGGGCGGGAGATGAAGGGTTTTTTTGACAAGTGTCATCAGCATGCAGGGACGTTACGATAAGTTTTTATTTATCCTTATTTTCATAAAATGGGACATTCACAGCCGAGGAAGACCCGTTCAAGCACGACTGCCCAGATCCTCTTCAGGGGGCATTTGTTGAGCCCCATTTTCATTCTCCACAGGACGGGGCTCCCCCACCAGATCGCTTATCGGAGGCAGCTCAGGCCGATCAGAAGAATCCCGGTCGATGGGGAGATCGGGCACCGAGCAACGACCTGCCAGAGGATCCACCGAGTATCCCAAAAATGACGCGAGGAGCACGGGCCCCGATAATGGACCTGCTCGCCTTACCGGTATCTGAGTAGCAGCAGCTCAAAGTGGCCCCGATCTCCTCTCCCCGCTCGGCGGGGCAATGACGGCGCAAGAGAGGATATAACAGTCTTGTTTTCCTTTTTTAGGTTATACGTTGTCATGTGTAAAAGCTCAATAAGGAAAGGCCCAATTCCATCTTGTAAACCCTAGTAACAACCCTATAAATAGGGATAAGCCTAAATAGGAAAGGGATCCATTCACTTCCCCCAAGAAAATACTCCATTTTTGCGCAAGTTCATCCTTTCCTTTTTTAAGCAAGACAAAAAGAGATTCTCAGCTAAACTAGTCCTCAAACCCCAGAAATAACGTTAACAAAATTTTCACCCGTTAACAGGTTGCAGCTTCAAAACATTAAGAAAAATGGCATGAGTTTGAGAGAGTACCTCAATTAAGTGAAAGCTTGTTATGATGCTCTCTCTAGTGCTGGAGAGAAGCTTAAAGAAATTGATCAGGTGCTTTATGTTCTAAGTGGATTAGGCTCAGAGTATGATGCTGTTGTGGTAGCCATTACAGCCAAAGGGGACACATTGACTATGAAAGATGTCACCTCCCTCCTACTAAGTTATGAAAGTCGAATTGAGGCTTCTTTTCAAAATGATAAGCTGATTCCTAATGCAAATCTCACTACACAGAAAGGGGGCAGATTTCAATCCCATACTCAGTCACAATCAAACAGGGGAAGAGGAAATCAGTCAAATAGAGGGAGAGGGAGCTATTGAGGAAGAGGTGGCAGGACAAATTCAAATACTGGTAATAGAGTTTCTTGTCAAATATGTGGTTACTTCAACCATACTGCTAAGGAATGTTATCACAGGTTCAATGCGGATTTTGTTCCTAGATCCAATGGGGATAACCCAGTGAATCAGTCACAGGGAAGTGCTATGTACACAGCTGCGGATAATGTTTCTGACATGAACTGGTATCCGGATTCTAGAGCAACACATCACCTTACCAATGATATTTCCAACCTTAGTGTGTCAAATGAATATGCAGGTCACAACAAAATGCAGGTTGGCAATGGAGCTTCTCTTGACATCAACCATGTTGGTAAGGCACTTGTTTACTCCTCCTAAGCTCACAGCCCCCTCAATCTTTTAAATTGAATAGATTGCTGCATGTGCCACAAATCACAAAGAATCTTATAAGTGTTGCAGAGTTTGATCAAGATAATGGTGTGTTCTTTAAATTCCATCCTTTTGATTGTTTTGTCAAGGATCAAACTACAAGCCAGGTGGTTCTAACAAGGAAGCTTAAGGACGAACTCTACAAAATTTCAGCTCAAAAATCAGCCCTTGAGTGATTCCGGTTTACAGCAGCCCAAGACCAAGAATGGTTCATCTCTTACTTTTTGTGATTCAAATGTTAATTGCTTTTCCTCTTCAATGAAAGATGCTCGGTCTATCTACTTGTGGCATTTAAGACTAGGACATCCATCTTTAGACATTACTAAGAGAACTTTGTTATCTTGTAATGTTCCTATTCTTAATGAAAACTTCTCTTTTTGTGGAAATTGTGCTCAAGGTAAATCGCACAAGCTCCCTTTCACTTCTAGAACCAGCACTGCTACTAAACCTTTGATGCTTATTCATAGTGATTTGTGGGGACCAGCTCCAGTTATCTCTAACACAGGTAGCAGATATTATGTGATTTTTGTGGATGATTATTCTAAGTTTGTGTGGATTTATTTTTTGAAACTAAAATCTGACACTGCCAAAGCTTTCATTCATTTTACAAATCCAGTAGAGAACAAGCTAGGAACTCAAATTAAAACCATTCAAACTGATTGGGGAACAGAATATAAGGCATTGTCTTCTTTTTTTTGCTTTGAATGGCATTCATCACCAAGTCTCCTGCCCATACACACCTGAAAAAAATGGATTGGCAGAAAGGAAGCACCGACATATCATTGAAAGTAGCCTTAGCATCATGTCACATTCTGGGATTCCCAAGTATTTTTGGGATGATGTTTTCTGCACAGCTGTGCATCTCCTCAATGGAGTTTCTAATAAGACCATTGGTTATATGTCACCTTATCAGAAGTTGTTCGGACTTGTTCCTGATTATGCGGCCTTAAATGCTTTTGGTTGTGAAGCTTATCCACTTCTCAAACCTTATAATCCTGATAAGCTAACTCCCAAATCCCATCCTGGTGTTTTCTTGGGATATAATACTCAGTTCAAGGGCTATAAAATCTTGTTACCATATGGTAAAACCTTGTTCAGTAGGCATGTGGTGTTTAACGAGTCTTCTTTTCCTTTCTCCAAATCACCCACCCCTGATACAACATCCTTAACTTCTCCCATTCCAATAACACTTTTCTACCCAAATAAATCTGAATCTACTATTTCTCAAACCCCTACAGCCCACCCTCCTCCATCTCCATCCATTTCTACTTTTGAGGATCAAAGTTCCCCTTTTCCTCCTCCAGAACCTCAAAGTTCAAATAGTGAACCTCTACTCCTACTTCACAATCTTCTGGTGAGTCTTCGATTAATTTATCTCCTATTAATTCTGCGAATCACTCTCCTCCTCCTCCTCCTGCCAATGCACATCCCATGCTCACCAGATCAAAACTTGGTGTTTTCAAACCCAAAGCATACATCATTGAACCCTCTTTAGCTGGAGAACCTTCCTCTTTTCAAGAGGCTCTCTCTATACCTGCCTGGAAAGAGGCAATGGTTCAAGAATACCAGGCACTCTTAAGGAAAAAAACATGGAATCTTGTTCGTGCTCCTCCGCACTCCAACATCATTGATTGTAGGTGGGTTTTTAAAATTAAACGTGGGTCTGATGGTTCCATTTTGAGGCATAAAGCTCGCTTAGTAGCCAAGGGCTACACTCAGCTAGCTGGGGTTGACTACGACGAAGTTTTTGTTGGAGTTGTGTACTTAATGTCTAGATTTAAGTGACGGAAACTCATGATCCATTGCCACTAATCTATTTAATTAAATAAACAATTATTTGCATTTAATTATTTATAATTAAATATATGCAAATCATAGTCCTGGATTTTATACGTTGTAGTTAGTATGGTGTTGCATGGGCGCACAGAAGATCATACTATCGGTTACTCGTATTTAATCGAACAGTTGCTCACGACCTAGATGGACACGGACCAATCCATCGGTATAGTCGTTGTGTGAGAGAGAAAATAATTTATCTTAATTATTTTATCACACTTGTACACTTGGTGTATTGGGCGGATCGTTTGAGATTCATCGATTAGGATTGCCGGCGATAATCGATTCGAGTCTCAGTGTATTTTATTCTTAATCCCCGATATTATTGCGGGTGTGTATATTTAATATAAGTGACTTTGATTTACCAAAGGAATTAACCGATTTAATTATTGGGTTAATTACCGGTTAAGTTGGGTCACTATATTTTATATATGGCATGCCGTGAATACTTGACGGGAAAGTGTATCCCGTAAGGTTTGATAATATCCCCGAGATGAGTTCATAAGGAATTATTATGTAAACCCTGCAGGTGGATTCGTTCCGCATAATAATTAAGGTTGAATGGTACTAGTCTCGGATATAAGAGATGAATAAATTAATTAGCAATAAATTAATTTTATTCATGGATATTTATATCTTAAATACACGGAATAAATAATACTACCGGAGAAATATTATTTGATATAATATGGTGAATATTGGGAGTGCAATTATATTTATATAGTGGAGTTAATCATATAATTAATAATAGTAAGGATTAATAGATTTGGGCTTGGGCTCAATTTAATCACTATTATTGGAAGCCCAATATTCCACCTCCTTAAGATCCCCTACGTAGCCTATAAAAGCACTACATGGTCTTCTCTATTCTCATAACTTGAAGATCACAATTCTAGAGAGAGAAAGTAGAGAGGAGGATCCATGGAGTTCGGTAGATCGTCGCCCACACGACGTCCGGGCTAGTGCAAGGAATACGTGGGAAGATCTCAAGGTCATCATAAGATCTCGTTTCTCCGCACAACGAATCGAAAGGTGAATTAAATTTCCGCAATTTAATTCATGTATATTGAAATCAATTATCGGAAAAACAAGATCCAAGAGTCGAACCCGGATTAGACGAACGATCACGCGGTGGTGGCGAAGCCACCGGACCGCGGATCGCCCGGCTAGGGTTTCGGCTGTGGGGCGTGGGGGCCAACCCTCGGCTGGGCCGAGGGTGTGCGATCGATCGCGGGATCGATCGCTAGGGCACGGGCTGGTGTCGTGCCCTACCCCGCCGTGAAGGCAGGGGCCTCCTGGTGGCGGCGGGTCGCCGGACCCGCCGCGGGGGCTGTCGAACAGCCCCACCCCGATCGATCGCCGGCGTGCGATCGATCGCTCGATCGTATGAACCCCGGCTCGCGGGGGTTCGGGTGGGGGCGGGCTGTGCGTCTTCGGGCGCATGGTCTCCAAAGCCCGGACTCCGGCGGATGAGTCGGCGTTCGTATGATCTCCGGCGAAGGGTTCGTTCGGGTTATCGGTTCCGCAATTTTGATGACCCGGGATATCGAATTCCAACAATTGGTATCAGAGCGTACGGTTACGTTTTTCGTTAATTGTTTCGATAATCGATTCTCGATATATATGACCATAGATTAATTTAATTTGTTAAATTATTGTGCTATATTGTTCTACGTACTTGTTTTTCTCTCTTGTATGAATTGTGATTGTCGGAAAAATTAAATATTAAAATCGAGGGTTTTCGGTAATCGAACTGGATCGATCGGACGAGGGCTCGTAGCGGGACCGGGCTGTATGGCGGCTGAGGGTCGACGGCATCAACCACCAGTGGTGGTGGTTGCCGGATGTCGACCGCTGCCGTGAGGCCAAGCGGTTCAGCCGCTACGCGCGGCGGCTCGTGGGTCGCGGCTTCGGCTGCGTACTCGGAGCGGGCTGCTGTGCGGGCTGTGTACGGGCTGCTCGTGCGGTGGTGGCAGCGGGTCGATGGTGTGGTTCTTCAAGGGAGACGCCATGCCGGAGATTGACCAAGAGACGCTGCTGGCCATCGGAGAAGACGATCGAAGATGCGGCTGCTGGGAATTGTTTTCTCGCTGCTGTATAGGTGCGTGAATTGAGTCATAGCATGACATGAATTTATTCATGGTAAAGGTGCTGGACATGTCTCGTTTGCATGGCGTGCATGTAATTACATGCATGAAACCAAATTAATATTTTGGTTCAGTGGGCATGCGATTTGTGCTGTGTATGGAGATACACGAGATTTGCATGTTCATGGTTCGATTTTGGGATGACCGGAATTGTTTTCGGTTCGTCCCGGTAAATCCGATCTTTCCGGAAATAATTTAATTTTTCTAATTTTATTTAATTTAATTTTGGAATTAATTCAAATTCTATTTGGATTAGATTTCTTAATTATGGAATTAAATAATGGAATTAGATGGAGAGTTAAATTAGGAAAGAAAATCATACTTTCTCTAGATATCCTATACCTACTTGGATTAGAAGTCTTAAGAAGAATCAAAATTCGATTTTGATTAGGATTCTTGAGATCTAATTTAAATAGGATTGAGAAATTATTAAAATATTGATTTTATTTAATTTGAGTATTTTATTTAAAATCATTAGATTAATTCAAAATTTATTTTGGATTGGAAAATCTTGGATTTTATTTAGAATAGAATTAAATATGGAGATCAATGGATTTTAATAATATTGATTTTATTTAATTTAAGTATTTTATTTAAAATCATTAGATTAATTCAAAATTTATTTTGGATTGGATAATCTTGGATTTTATTTAGAATAGAATTAAATATGGAAATCAATGGATTTTAATAATATTGATTTTATTTAATTTAAGTATTTTATTTAAAATCATTAGATTAATTCAAAATTTATTTTGGATTGGAAAATCTTGGATTTTATTTAAAATAGAATTAAATATGGAAATCAATGGAATTGATTTTATTTAATTGGGTAAAATTAAAAATGAGAATCAAAGAATTTTTCCGTCGCTCGGCAAAGTATTCAAGACGTAGAATGAAGACTCAAGGCAAGCATGCTGGAATTCATCAAGGTACGAATAGTCGAGAAATAATTTTACTTGAGTAATTATTTGATTATTTGTGAACGTACTTGCATGAAGTGTATGTTTGTTATTATGCTTATGTGTATTTAATTATGCATTAGATAGCGTATCCCTTTGTTATAAAAAGCTAAGTGGGAGAGGGTATGGAAACATATCCATGGTCTCCATTGCTGCTCTCTTGGTGACTTTTATAAACTTTTGAAGTTTATATAGATGATCATTGGAGGAGAGTTCTTGTAATTCCTCTTACGAGAAACATTGATTAAGTTTATCAAACAATGCCTAATTTGTCTTTCCAAGGCTGATTTCAAGTCGACTCATTCTCACCCCGGGGAGTGGAATGGAGCCAGAGCCACTTGGTCATGTAGAGGACACAAATTAGAGACTTCCGTGCCATTCTTTGATAGATGGGTCGCTTGTCTGCTCGGCTCCCTCATTTATGAGAGATAGGGTCGTTCGCATGGCGAATCACTGGTTAGAAACTTTGAGTTTCACTTATGATTCTCCACGTCTTGATTTACAAGATTAAATGGATCAAGTAATTGGGAGTCAATTATAAAAGTCTCTTAGTGTAGTAAACGTCCACACCACGTGGCTTGCTATACTGACGGACTTTGGATTAATTGACGTAGACAGTTGTAAGTAATTATGAAGAGTTGTGAAGTTATCGTAAACGTCCACACCACGTGGCTTGCGGTGATGTAGCAATTCCAAGTAATTTACTTTGGTACTGAGTAATGGTTTACACTTAGAGACGCATTATAGTATTCCTCCCCACGAGGTTCCGCTATAAGTGATGTATGACCGAAGCAAATCTAATTGCTAAATCATTTGGGTGGGTAAACGTCCACACCACGTGGCTTGCCTTACCTGATGGGATTTTAGATGTGATTAGTGGTTTAATGATATTATTTGAGGGAGATAATATCGGAGATTAAATCAATTGTTTGTTGTTATATGTGCTCATAGATTAGGATATGGCTTTGAACCCACTTTCTGTGATACGTAAGGAATTTTTAAACTCACTGGTCCCTAAATGTAATGATTGGAATAGAGATCTAGACATTACCCAAACTGTTGAAGAGTACAAGGTTGTACTCAATGAGCTTTGTCCTTCCGAGCCTATTGATATAGGCGGCTAGACAAGAGGCGATGTGGATACTCATAAAGGGCAGTCGATTCAAGGAAACGCTTAAACACGTTTTTGAGATGATTGACCTTTTAGACGAGTTGAAACGGAAATCGCAAGCTCTTGTAGCCAATGCCAAAGGTTTCGAACCTAAAGGCATGAATCGGGGGAAAGGAAAAGAAAGCAAAGAAACCCAGTGGTTCTAAGATTACTTGAACCACGAGATGGGACGAGAAAGCCAATAGGCAAGAGTTCTCGATGAAAACAGTCTGGGTACTGGAAGTCTAATTATCCTCTCAAAGAAGGTACGAAATTTCTTTAGTCGTAAAACATAGTCAGTGGTATTATCTACCGGAACCTGGTGTGTAGATATGGAACCACTGGCGGTATGTGCATTCTAAATGAAAGGGTTCCAGGAAACCCGACGACTTAGAAAAGAAAAGATCGTAGTCTAGATGGGCAGTGCTGTAAGGAGGCAGCTGTTGCAGTGGAAGACACTTTATAGGATTTCATTTTGAGTTATTGCTTTTATGTACTTTTCATATTAGAAAGAACTTTGTTCTGGATTTCTAATGAATGGATATTTTATTTCTTTTAATCATTTGATGGTTATAAGAAGAAATAATGATATTATCTATTTTGGTACATTAGCTAGCAATATATAAATGATGAATCCTGAGTCTACCACAATGCGACGAACCGTTTTATATAACTCGTTTTACTAATAAGAGATTTCTTTATTAAATCATTTATACTTGTGGAATCTTATGCTAAGTCATATTTATTCAAATAAGAAGTTCAAAGGTCGAAAATTGATTGTAAGATCAATTAAGTTGAAGGAGTGGACCTTCCGACCTAAGAATCTAATTTGGAAGATAATACGACTAAGCAATCCTTTATGGATATAAGATGTAAGATCCGGACAAGTATTAGAATTGATTGACTCTGATTTATGATCAGAGCTTGGGATTGGATCCCAAGTGACTACACCATACAGTCCTCTGTAAGATTGGTGTGTCGGAAATAAGAAATGGAACTCTTATAGAAATAGTAAAAGCGCGAGTTAAACGGAACTACCTATGTTCTATGGATATGTCTTGGTAACAACGGCACATTCAAATGTGGTTGTAGAATATCCTAGAAGAACAAAAGATGTGTGTTCGATAGTACTATGAACCAGAAGGACATTATAAGTTCTAACGCCCGGTTCTTAGAGGAAGACTATTAGATGAACCACAAAGCCCAAAATGACATGATGCTTCTGAAAAGAGAGAAAACGATTAAGACTTAGAACCAGCCGAACCGAGTAGCGGTACACCACTAACTGCACCTACTGTTATTACTGTTTATACACCGGAACGCCATTGTAGTGGGAGGTTGTATAACAACCGGAGATATTCATAAAACTGGGTGAGTCTTCGGACTCTGGACCTAGTATACGTGAAATCGATCCCTAGATCTACATAGAGGCGGTACTAGATCTAAATGTGCCTTCTTGGAAAGCAATAAGGATTATTGTTAAGAGGCGAGAGCATTTAGAGTACAAGCTTAGTTGATCCATTTATGGATTATAACAAAGCTATAATTCGTGGAACTTGCGCATTGATGAGATAGTCCATTTGATGGATTCATCAAAAGGCATTGACGAATCGTGTGTATGGGAAACGTGATGGAAACAAGGTGGTGTTTCTCGGAGGTTTTATGTAGATAAACATTTTTTCATTGGCAACAATGTAAAGATGTTGTCAGACATAAAATGATGGTTGTCTAGAAAAATCGATATATAAGATAAAGAAGAAGTTAGAGCATGTTCTTAAGATCTAGGATCTCAAGAAAAGAACATTGTACTTCTCCTGGACATCTTACATATATATGATTATGGTTCGTTTTAACATGCAAGATTCCGAGAAAGGTTCGTTACCTTTCAGAGACGGAATGCATCTATCTAAGGTATGTGTTTTTGAACACATAAAGGTGATAGAAGCAGTGAAAGCAGTTTCCTACACTTGGAGTGTGGAAAGCTTGATAAATGCATTGTTGAAAACAAGAACCTGATATCGGCTATGCGGTTAGCATAGTGGGAGGATATCAAGGTAATCCTGGAAAGGAATATTCGACTGCCGTAAAAGTACTTTCGAAGTACTGTTCTAGGCTACGAAGCAGACGAGTTTTTCCTTTGAATTACATTCTCTTAGATTTCTAATCGAATAAGGACCGGTGTAAGTCGATATCAGGCTATGTGTTTCACTATTAAAGGAGAAGGAGTTTTAACATGGAAGAGTGATAAGCACGATGCTTTTCGGACTCTGCCATGGGTAACCAAATAGCGGCCTCAGAGGCAGCGGAAGTTTTGGTATAACTCCGGGATAATCCTGGGACTTAGATGTGATTCTTAATTTGCCAAAGGCTATGTAAATAGCGGTGCAATGGCAAATGGTAAGAAATCACTAGTCCATAAGTGTAAGATAACACATAGTGCAAGTACCACCTGATACGAGTCATCGTCGAGGGAGACGACGCTGTAGTCACCAAGATAACTTCAGAGCGGCAACCTAGAGTGCTCATTCACATAGTACTTCTTGGAAGTACAACTTAAGCACGTGATGAGTATGGGAGTCGGGAGTTTGGAGGAAATGACTAGACCTTAGTACAAGTGGGAGATTGTTGGAGTTGTGTACTTAATGTCTAGATTTAAGTGACGGAAACTCACGATCCATTGCCACTAATCTATTTAATTAAATAAACAATTATTTGCATTTAATTATTTATAATTAAATATATGCAAATCATAGTCCTGGATTTTATACGTTGTAGTTAGTATGGTGTTGCATGGGCGCACAGAAGATCATACTATCGGTTACTCGTATTTAATCGAACAGTTGCTCACGACCTAGATGGACACGGACCAATCCATCGGTATAGTCGTTGTGTGAGAGAGAAAATAATTTATCTTAATTATTTTATCACACTTGTACACTTGGTGTATTGGGCGGATCGTTTGAGATTCATCGATTAGGATTGCCGGCGATAATCGATTCGAGTCTCAGTGTATTTTATTCTTAATCCCCGATATTATTGCGGGTGTGTATATTTAATATAAGTGACTTTGATTTACCAAAGGAATTAACCGATTTAATTATTGGGTTAATTACCGGTTAAGTTGGGTCACTATATTTTATATATGGCATGCCGTGAATACTTGACGGGAAAGTGTATCCCGTAAGGGTTGATAATATCCCCGAGATGAGTTCATAAGGAATTATTATGTAAACCCTGCAGGTGGATTCGTTCCGCATAATAATTAAGGTTGAATGGTACTAGTCTCGGATATAAGAGATGAATAAATTAATTAGCAATAAATTAATTTTATTAATGGATATTTATATCTTAAATACACGGAATAAATAATACTACCGGAGAAATATTATTTGATATAATATGGTGAATATTGGGAGTGCAATTATATTTATATAGTGGAGTTAATCATATAATTAATAATAGTAAGGATTAATAGATTTGGGCTTGGGCTCAATTTAATCACTATTATTGGAAGCCCAATATTCCACCTCCTTAAGATCCCCTACGTAGCCTATAAAAGCACTACATGGTCTTCTCTATTCTCATAACTTGAAGATCAGAATTCTAGAGAGAGAAAGTAGAGAGGAGGATCCATGGAGTTCGGTAGATCGTCGCCCACACGACGTCCGGGCTAGTGCAAGGAATACGTGGGAAGATCTCAAGGTCATCATAAGATCTCGTTTCTCCGCACAACGAATCGAAAGGTGAATTAAATTTCCGCAATTTAATTCATGTATATTGAAATCAATTATCGGAAAAACAAGATCCAAGAGTCGAACCCGGATTAGACGAACGATCACGCGGTGGTGGCGAAGCCACCGGACCGCGGATCGCCCGGCTAGGGTTTCGGCTGTGGGGCGTGGGGGCGAACCCTCGGCTGGGCCGAGGGTGTGCGATCGATCGCGGGATCGATCGCTAGGGCACGGGCTGGTGTCGTGCCCTACCCCGCCGTGAAGGCGGGGGCCTCCTGGTGGCGGCGGGTCGCCGGACCCGCCGCGGGGGCTGTCGAACAGCCCCACCCCGATCGATCGCCGGCGTGCGATCGATCGCTCGATCGTATGAACCCCGGCTCGCGGGGGTTCGGGTGGGGGCGGGCTGTGCGTCTTCGGGCGCATGGTCTCCAAAGCCCGGACTCCGGCGGATGAGTCGGCGTTCGTATGATCTCCGGCGAAGGGTTCGTTCGGGTTATCGGTTCCGCAATTTTGATGACCCGGGATATCGAATTCCAACAGTTTTTAGCCCGGTAATTAAACCTGCTACTATAAGAATCATCCTGAGCATTGCTTTGTCAAAGGGTTGGACAATTCAGCAGCTTGACATTGACAATGCATTTCTCAATGGTGTCCTTGAACCATCTACTCAGATTTATATGTCACAACCTCAAGGATTTGAGCAGCTCTCTTCTCAACCTCTCGTTTGAAAACTAAACAAGGCCATTTATGGCCTTAAACAAGCTTCTAGAGCCTGGTTCTCTACACTAAAATCTGTTATTTTCAAACTTGGTTTTGTAAGTTCTAAAGCTGACTCTCTCTCTATATTTATCATTATTCCACCACAACAATTTACCTCCTTGTTTATGTGGACGACATTATCCTCACTAGCAATTCTCCTACTGCCCTTTCCACCTTTATAAAAAATTTATCTACACATTTTCCCTTAAAAGATCTTGGTCCACTCAGCACTTTCCTTGGCATAGAGGTCACTCAGTCCTCTCAAGGTCTTCTACTCACTCAAAAACAATACCTCATTGATATCCTCCTTAAAGCTCAAATGGCCGGCGCAAACAACAGCCCTACTCCTATGGTTTCACATTCACAATTATCCAAATTTAATGGTTCTCCTATTCCAGACCCCAAAGCTTATAGAACCCTCATTGGCATCCTCCAATACATGACTTTGACTCGCCCCGACATTGCTTTCACAGTAAATAAGTTTTCTCAATTCATGCAAAATCCTATGGACGCACATTTTAAGTCCTTAAAACGCTTGCTGCGTAACTTAGCAGGGACTGTGGACTTTGGCCTTCACCTTCTTCGCTCTACTCACCTTCAGCTTCGCGCTTTTTCAGATTCTGATTGGGCATCCGAACTCGATGATCGACAATCAACCTCGGGTTATTGCGTCTATCTTGGTAGTAACTTAGTTGCATGGAGCTCGAAGAAGCAAACCACCGTTTCTCGTTCGAGCAAAGAAGCCGAGTATCGTAGCCTCGGCCATGCTATGGTTGAGCTCTTATGGATTCAATCTATTCTTAAGGAACTTCGTCTTCCTCCAGCTCGACCCCCTGTCGTTTGGGTAGATAACAAAAGTGCAGTGTTTCTTCCTACACATTCGGTGATCCAAGCGCGCACCAAACACATCGAAATCGATTTGCACTTTATACGTGATAAAGTTCAATCTGGCGCTGTAGTCGTGCACCACGTTCCCTCCTATGATCAAATCGCCGACGTCTTTACTAAACCACTATCAGGCCAATTCTTCGCGCGACTTCGAAATAAGCTTCAGCTTTCTTCATTATCCACGCTCGGATTGCAGGGGGTAATGGAAATAAAAATAATTTCACCTAGTTACTTAACTTTACCTTGGTTGTGTTTGTATACCTTGGTTATGTTTGTACGGATGCTAGCTGTCTCCTTATTCCCATTATCTAAGGTTTATGAGTAGTATATAAACTCTATGATGTAGCAGCCGGAACTTTCAATCGAATAATATTTTTCCCCAAAGTTTTCTGGGTTAAACCCCAAAGATGTATAAGCTTTTAGAGAGACATTTAAAAAACACTATAACTTTTTAAATCATTATCATTTAAAAAACACAATAATCATCCAGAATTACTAATATCAAAACTCAAATGATTGAAAAACGAAAATTAAAAAAATCGTAACTTTTGAAGGTTAGGTTTACTGTCTGAACTAATCGGTTGTTGAACGTCAATGTCTTGATTGTCGAGTGCTAAGTGTCGTACAGTTGTCACTGTTTGTCATAATGATAGTCGGAGATGAAATAATACGATAAAATGTTATTTTTCACTGTGGTTGTTCTCATCGTGCATGAATTTCAAACAACAAAAATATATGGCAATATGCAAGATTTTGTGGGACAACTTTCTTTTTTAATATATTTTGTCAATTAACGAGTGAAACAATCACTTTAAAAGATCACATATATTTCCTTTGAATGGAATTAATATATAAAATTCATATTTTGATGAAATAGACTATAAAACATAGTATTCATTCTATAATTCGGCAGGTCCTTGGAAAATGAATCATTGATAAAATGGAGATAATATCATATTTTTTTTTTGTAATATAGCTCTTGTCAAATCATTGATAAAATGGAGATAATTCAGCGGGACAGTTTTCGTGAAGTACAAATTTGTACTCCTCAGCAGTCAGGACAATATCCAGATTTCTCTTCCAATCAATGTAATTGGGGTCAGTGATTTTATTCTCCTTAAGTATCACAGAAAGTGGGTTCATAACCATTTTCTAAACCTATAAGCACATTTAAACAAACAATCAATTTAATACCGATATTATCTCCCTCAAATAATATCATTAAATCACTAATCACATCTAAAATCCCATCAGATGTGGTAAGCCACGATAGTGTGGACGTTTACCTATCCAAATGATTTAGCAATTAGATTTACTTTGGTCGTACATCATTACGGCGTTACTTCGATGGGAAGAATTCTATAAAGCGTACCTAAGTGACCATTACTCAGTACTAAGAAGATTGTTTGGGATTCGCACATTACCGCAAGCCACGATAGTGTGGACGTTTACGCTAACACACGGTCCTTTACTCCCTTCTATAACTGTCTACATCAATTAATCCAAAATCCCATTCAATGCAGCAAGCCACGATAGTGTGGACGTTTACTACACCAAAAGATTCTTATAATTGACATCCAATTACTCGATTCATTCAATCTTGTAAATCAAGACGCGGAGAATCATAAGTGAAACTCGAAGTTTCTAGCCAGTGATTCACCATGCGAACAACCCTATCTCTCATTGAATGAGGGAGCCGAGCAGACAATCGATCTAGTCATAAAATGACACGAAAGTCTCTCATTTGTGTCCTCTACATGACCAAGTGGCTTTGGCTCCATTCCACTCCCCGGGGTAATAATGAGTCGATTTGAAGTCAGTTTCAGAAAGAAAAACTAGGCATTGTTTGATAAACTCAATCAATGTTTCTCGTAAAAGGAATTACAAGAATTCTCCTCCAATGACTTGTCTATACGAACTTCAAAAGTCTATAAAAGTCACCAAGAGAACAGTGATAGAGACCATGAGATTGTTTTCAATCCCTCTCCCACTTAGCTTTTTACAACAAAATGATACACTATCTAATGCATAAATTAAATACACATAAGCATGCATACATGAAATAAAGCACATAAATATTATCACATAATCAAAATAATACTAGAATATTATTTTCCGACTATTATGGCTTTATTTCATCCCCGTACGCATCTTCTAGTCTTCAGTCTTCGTTCTTGAATGCTCCATGTGACGAGAATATTAATTCTAATATTTAAATCTATTTATTTTTAATAAATCCAAAAGTTACTTAATTCGAAAATTAAGTCAATCGAATAAATCAAAAATAAAATTAAATATTATTAATATTTTTATTTATTTTATTTTTCTTTTCTAATTCCATTAAATCTTTAGAATCCTATCCAAGTCAAACTTAAAATATTCCGCGCCCCCCACCTTCGATCGCCTGCCGAGAGCATCACCGCCGCCGCCCCCAGCCCACGCGCCACCACCTCTGGTGGCCGGCGTGGCCGAGAACCCTCGCGGACAGCCCCCTTCACCGGCGGGTCGATCGATCCTCATGGGATCGATCTGTTGGAGTAGTATACTTAATGTCTAGATTTGAGTATTCTGAACTCCTTGTGCACTTTCATTTACCTATTAATAATGAACATTCATTTGCTTTTAATTATTGTTAATTAAATATATGCAAATTATAGTCCTGGATTATATACGTTGTAGTTAGTATGGTGTGTCGGGCCCACACAGAAGATCATACTATCGGTCACTCGTATTTAATCAAACAGTTGCTCACGACCTAGATGGACACGGACCAATCCATCGGTATAGTCGTTGTGTGAGAGAGAAAATAATTTGTCATAAGGATTTATTATGTAAACCTCGCGAGTGGATTTGTTCCCGCATAATAAATAAGGTTGAGTGGTACTAAGTCTCGGATAAAAGAGATGAATAAATTTATTAAGCAATAAATAAATTTTATTCATGGATATTTAAATCTTAAATACACAGAATAAATAAATACTACCGGAGAAATATTATTGGATATAATATGGTTTAATATTGGGAGTGCAATTAATTTATATAGTGGAAAATAAATTAATTAATATTAATGGGATTAATAGATTTGGGCTTGGACTCAATTTAATCATTAATATTGGAAGCCCAATATTCCACCTCCTTTAGATCCCCTACGTAGCCTATAAAAGCACTACATGGTCTTCACAATAAGACAAGACAAGATAATCATACCTGATTAGTCTAGAGAGTTCGTGAAGGAGATCCATAAGCTTGGAGGATCGTCGCACACCCGACGTTCAAGCTAGTGCAAGGAATACGTGGGAAGATTCAAAGGTCATCTTGATTTCGTTTCTCCGAACAACGAATCGAAGGTATAAAATCTAAACACCCTTGATTTTATTTGATTTGGATTATCGTGAAATACCGTAGAACGAAGATCTGAAGATCGAACCCCGGATTAGACGACGAACGCGTGGTGGCGATCTAGGATCGCCGGACCACGGCGATCGCCGCCTAGGGTTTCGGCGAGAGGCGCGAAGGGGCGAACCCCGGCTGGACGCCGGGGTGCGATCGATCATCACGATCGATCGCTGGCCGCGGGCTGTGACCCGCGGCGGCCTGCTGGAGGTGGGCCAGCCCTCCAGGCGGCGGCGAGTCGCCGGACTCGCCGCGGGGGGCTGCATGGACAGCCCCACCCGATCGATCGCTGGGTGCGATCGACCCCTCGATCGCATGAGCCCCGCGGACGGGGGCTCGGGCTGGGCGTGCGCGCGGCTTTGGCCGTGTCGTGCGTTCGGCTCGTGCTCCGGCTCGTACGTGGTGTTCGTGTAATCTCCGGCGAAGGTTTTTGATCGGGTTATTATTTTCCGCAAATTTTAATAGCCCGGGATATCGAATTCCAACAATTGGTATCAGAGCGTGGTTTACGTTCGCAGTATTTTCGATAAAATTGTTCTACCTTGCAGGGTTCCGACTATTATGGCTTAATTTATTATTCGTTTAATTTATTTTGTCATGATTGTTGGTTTGATTAAACTCTCGGACATGTCGAGATTCGTTTTTGGTGGTGAATGCTTGTAATAGTAAAAATTCGGGGGTTGACCGAATTTAGGTTTATTATTATTGTTCTATCTTTTTCCGGAAAATGTATAAGGTCGATTTCATGTATAGAATCGATACCGGATACTGTAAAATTAAATTTGTAATTTATTTTGCGTTGGATCGATGCCGAAATGACCGTCGGAGAAGACGTGTGACGAAGGAGATGATCGTGAGGGTGATTAGGGCTTGGATCGATCAATCCCCATGATCGATCCATGAGGATCGATCGATCGAGGGGTAGAGGCGCCGAATTCGCGCCTCCCGGCGGCGATGCCACCGGCGGTGGTGGCGCGCCGGCTGTGTGGTGGCGGCGGTGGTTCTCGGCCGGCGATCGGCGGTCCGGTGGGGGGCGCGGGGATCCTCGTGGTCTTCGTGCTCTCCCGGTAGATTTTCTTTCCTAATTGATTCGGGTTTTTCCTATTTTGAGTATTCCTATTTTTGGGAACTCTCATTGAATAGGAAAAGAATCAATTTGGAATTAATTAGGATTCCTAATTGATTATTTCTATTTTATGGAAATATTCATGGATTAGGAATCTAATTAATTTAGAAAGTAGAAGAGTCCTAAATTATTTATTTCCTTATTTCATTATGGAAGTCTTATAGAATATTCCAAGTGGGTCTTGGATAGAATATTCTAGAGATTTAATGAAGTAGAAAAGGAAAATAAATAAAAATATTAATAATATTTAATTTTATTTTTGATTTATTCGATTGACTTAATTATTATTAATTAAGTATCTATTGGATTTATTAAAAATAAATAGATTTAAATATTGGAATTAATATTCTCGTCACATGGAGCATTCAAGAACGAAGACTGAAGACTAGAAGATGCGTACGGGGATGAGATAAAGCCATAATAGTCGGAAAATAATATTCTAGTATTATTTTGACTATGTGATAATACTATGTGCTTTATTACATGTATGCATGCTATGTGTGTTTACTTTATGCACTAGATAGCGTATCCCTTTATTGTAAAAAGCTAAGTGGGAGAGGGTATGGAAACATTCTCATGGTCTCCATTGTTGCTCTCTTGGTGACTTTTATAAACTTTTGAAGTTTACATAGACAATTCATTGGAGGAGAGTTCTTGTAATTCCTCTTACGAGAAACATTGATTAAGTTCATCAAACAATGCCTAGTTTGTCTTTCCAAAACTGATTTCAAGTCGACTCATTCTCACCCCGGGGAGTGGAATGGAGCCAAAGCCACTTGGTCATGTAGAAGACACAAATTAGAGACCTTCGTACCATCCTTTTGAAGGTGGATCGATTGTCTGCTCGGCTCCCTCATTTATGAGAGATAGGGTTGTTCGCATGGTGAATCACTGGTAAGAAACTTCGAGTTTCACTTATGATTCTCCGCGTCTTGATTTACAAGATTGAATGGATCAAGTAATTGGGAGTCAATTATAAAGATCTCTTGGTGTAGTAAACGTCCACACCACGTGGCTTGCTATACTAATGGATTTTGGATTAATTGATGTAGACAGTTATAAGGAGTTGTGAAGAGTTGTGAAGTTTTCGTAAACGTCCACACCACGTGGCTTGCGGTAATGTAGCAATTCCAAACGATTTACTTTAGTACTGAGTAATGGTTTACACTTAGATACGCATTATAGTATTCCTCCCCACGAGGTTACGCTATAAGTGATGTATGACCGAAGCAAATCTAATTGCTAAATCATTTGGGTGGGTAAACGTCCACACCACGTGGCTTGCCTTACCTGATGGGATTTTAGAGGTGATTAGTAATTTAATGATATTATTAAAGGGAGTTAATATCGGATATTAAATTTTTTGTTTGTTTTATGTGCTTATAGGTTAAGAATGACTGTGACCCCACTTTGTGATATACTTAAGGATGAAAATGAAGGTACCGGTATACCGATCCAATCGATATACCGTGTGTGCGGAAGCGTGTAAAGCGATAGATCTACTATGCCATGATCTTAGTGCACACTTAATGTGTATAAGATCACATATAAACATATATATATACACATCCAATATATATATATATATATATATATATATATATATATATATATATATATATATATATATATATATATATATATATATATATATATAAGGTTTAACGATTACTTACTTTTGGTGATCGTTGATTTCGGTTAAGGTGGTGTTGAGTCGATTGAACCACCTTAATGGATCAGCAACTCAAAGATCTCCTTGTGAATGAACTCTTCACTCCTTTGGATCGTCCGGATGTTGAAGCCGCACAAATGGCCCGGCCTCTACTTGTTGCACACGAACTCGGATAATGAACACCTTTGCTTGCTTGAGAATGGATCTCCAAGATCACCTCTTTTCTCTCTATTTGTGTGGAATTTCGTGGCTAATGCCATTGTGTGATGAAAATCTGATTTTCATCTATATAAGTGCATCATTATGCATCCCATTACACCACTTTGTAACCTACAACATAATGGGCATCATAATGCACCATAATCATGCAAAGGGGTTACAAAGGAGGTGAAAGGTCATGCCACATACACATGCCACTATGCATTGTATGTGGTCCCACTTGCTTGTGTGGCATGCCATGTCACACTATGTGACATGCATCCATGCAAGCCATGCATCCCATGCATGTTAATTAATTCCACGTAAATATTGATTCTAAATCAATATATTTATCAAGCAACATACATCATCTTTGAGTCCGTGTTTGACCCTGTAGGTATGATTTAATTGATCAATATTATATTGTTCCCAACAATTAATATTATCAAATAATCATTTAACATCCATAGACGACCTTATGACTTTATCGATTGCACACGTAGGATCGAAGGACATATCCCAACAATCTCCCACTTGGCCTTCAGAGCCAGTGTGGTGCCAACTTCCTGTTGTCACTTTATGTCTAAGTTTGAACTTGAGGCAAGACTTGAGTCATCCTCAATCGATTCAAACCTTTCTTGGACTTTGAGACAGACTGTAAAACCAGATTTATCTCTATGATACGAATCTGGACGTGGCCACGTATTTTCCACAGTCTCGACTCTCCAAGTGGCCGGTAAGACATTTATCCCATTATAAAATGGAGGACAATCCCATCTTGTCAATCCAAGCTCTCCCACTTGCTTCCTGATATACCCAATAACAAGTTTTATAACCTCCTTTTACGAAAGGCGTTTACTTGTATCAAAGTACACCATTTCACAATGGAATCACTCTGGACTACTCAGGTCAGAGGAAATCGCTCGACAGTCAATGAAATAGTATTATGACTCGAAATCTTAAATACTATTCCAGTCGGGTCTGTTCGATCATTAGCTCCCAGCTAATATCTATGTAATTGTACTTGATGTCCCACATCACTAGCCCATGAAGCGGCGCTATAGTACACATTACAATCTAGTTCTTTGTATTATCGGTTTGTCCGTACTCGATTATACGAACCAGGAACAGCTATATGATTCAAGTATATCAGTTCAACCATTGGGACTTCATTATGCGGTAAGTCGACATAATAACCCAATTCATATAACTTAATCATTTGGACAATTCATATAAATTAAACTATATTTATATGAAGAATTATGTATTATACATATGAGTGAATGTTTACCAAATCTCCAAAAGTATCTAATACAGTAATAGAAATCACAACCCATCTCTAAGATGTCTGATCTCTATTGCAGTCGTGAAAGCCTTAAGCTTAGACTGCTGGAGAGGTTTAGAAAGCGGGTTTGCAACCTTATCAAAAGTTGCAACTTTATTATCTCTGTCTCCACAAACTATCTCCCGGATAATGTGGAACTTCCTGAGCACTAGTTTTAGACTTGTGGTGCTTTCTAGCTCATTGGCTTGCGCGATAACTCTACTATAAATAGAGAACTATCGGATGGGCTGAGCTAGTTACGCCACCTAGTTCATTCAAGAACTTTCAAATCCTAACTGCCAACATTACTGCATCCAATGCAATATTGTGCTCAGCTTCTGTAGTTTAATCAGCTATATTGCATTGCATGGAACTATTCCAGCAAATATCACCTCTAACCAGACAAAAGATATAACCAGATTAAAATCGGAAATTATCTTAGTCTGTTTTGAAGTTAGCATTCAAACAGGTTTTTAATATCAACTCTTTTTGTCTTCCAAAGACAACAAAATATTCTTTAGTCCATCTAAGGTACATAAGAATATTATTGGCCGCAGTCTAATGTGCCTCACCTGGGTTTCCTTGAAACCGAATCGTCACGCTCAAAGCATACGATACATCAAGTCATGTACATGTTGGAGTTGTGTACTTAATGTCTAGATTTAAGTAACGATAAACTCCCGGTCATAGCATTTAATCTATTTAATTAATAAACAATTGTTTGCTTTTAATTATTATTAATTAAATATATGCAAATTATAGTCCTGGATTTTATACGTTGTAGTTAGTATGGTGTTTCGGGCCCACACAGAAGATCATACTATCGGTTACTCGTATTTAATCAAACAGTGGCTCACGACCTAGATGGACCCGGACCAATCCATCGGTATAGTCGTTGTGTGAGAGAGAAAATAATTTGTCTTAATTATTTTATCACACTTGTACACTTGGTGTATTGAGCGGATCGTTGAGATTCATCGATTAGGATTGCCGGCGATAATCGATTCGAATCTCAGTGTATTTTATTCTTAATCCCCGATATTGTTGCGGGTGTGTATATTCAATATAAGTGACTTTGATTTACCAAAGGAATTAACCGATTTAATTATTGGGTTAATTACCGGTTAAGTTGGGTCACTATATTTTATATATGGCATGCCGTGAATGATTGACCGGACAGTGTATCCCGGAAGGGTTGATAATATCCCCGAGATGAGTTCATAAGGAATTATTGTGTAAACCTCATGAGTGGATTCGTTCCGCACAATAATTAAGGTTGAATGGTACTAGTCTCGGATTCAAGAGATGAATAAATTAATTAGCAATAAATTAATTTTATTCATGGATATTTAAATCTTAAATACACGGAATAAATAATACTACCGGAGAAATATTATTTGATATAATATGGTTTAATATTGGGAGTGCAATTAATTTATATAGTGGAAAATAAATTAATTAATATTAATGGGAGATTAATAGATTTGGGCTTGGGCTCAATTTAATCATTAATATTGGAAGCTCAATATTCCACCTCCTTTAGATCCCCTACGTAGCCTATAAAAGCACTACATGGTCTTCTCTATTCTACATACAATATAACACAAGATCATAATTCTCCTAGAGAGAGAAAGTAGAGAGAGAGAGAAGAGGATCCATAAGCTTGGAGGATCGTCGCCCACCCGACGTTCAAGCTAGTGCAAGGAATACGTGGGAAGATCGTAAGGTCATCAACTTAAGTTCGTTTCTCCGCACAACGAATTAAAAGGTAAAATCATATACTCTCTTCTATGATTTTATGTGGATTAATTGTGATACATACATGAACACATGATCCAGGAAAAACGACGAACTTCGGGGACGGGGATTCGAGATCCCCGGCGAAGGTTCATGAGAACCCTCGGCTGGGAGCCGAGGGTGGCGGTCGGCCTAGGGCACGACCGCCGGCGCGCACCGAAGGAAGGCCGCGGCTGGACGCCGCGGCTAGGGGGCGATCGAACCCTAGTTCGATCGCCGGGGACCGTCGCGGCTTCGCGCCGCGGCTGGTGGTCCCCCCTCCGGTCGGTGGTGGCGGTGAGTCGCCGGACTCACCGCCGGGGGCTGCTAGGCAGCCCCACGCGATCGATCGATCGCGAGCCCCGTGCGGGGGCTCGGCTGGGCGCGCAGGTTCGTCCCGTGCGGTGCTCGGTCGAGCTCCGGCTCGTACGGTGGTTCGCGGTTGGATCTCCGGCGACGGGTTTTCGGTCGGGTTGTCGGTTTCCGCAAATTTAGATAACCCGGGACATCGAATTCCAGCAGTACATATCATGGCGTACATTATAGATCCTATTGCCGAAGCATAAGGAATGTTTTCCATCTTCTTTTGCTCATCAGGTCCCGTAGGACATTGCATCTTGCTAAGAGATGTGCCATTAGTTATTGGAATGAGACCCTTTTTGGCGTCTTTCATTCTGAACTTATCAAACACCTAATCAATATAGGTCGCTTTGTAAGTCCAAACATCCTTTTCGATCTGTTCCGACAGATCTTGATGCCCAATATGTACTGTGCTTCTCCAAGATCCTTTATTGAAAAACAATTTCCAAGCCATTCTTTAATAGAATTAAGCATAGAAACATTGTTTCTAATAAGGAGTATGTCACCGACATACAACACAATTAATACAACATAACTCCCACTGATCTTATTGTAAAACAAGACTCTTTCGAGTTCCTCTGAAATCCAAAACCCAGTATGGATTCATTGAACTGAAGATTGCTACTCCGATATGCTTTCTTTATTCCATAAATGGAACTATAAGCTTGCATAATTTCTTAGCCTTATTAGGATCGATAAAACTCTTTGGTTGTGTCAAAACACATTCTCTTCTAGAATCCAATTCAAGAAGTTAGTTTTAACATCCAATATTACCATAACTCGTTATTAAGATGAGTCACAATGGCTAAGTTAATCCGAATGAATAAATCACAAAAACTGGTGAAAAAGATTAATCATAATCCACCTCGTGAATATAAAACTTTTACCACCAAAATTGCTTTGAAAACCCTAGGTTTTCTATTCATGTCTATATTGATCTTGAAGATCTATTTGCATTTAATAGGTTTAGCCTCTTGATGCAAATCTATCAAGTTCCAAACTTGATTACTTGACATTGAAATCATCTCGGATTATATGGCACCATGCCAATTTTTAGTAGCTGCACTCGTCATAGCTTGGATATAGTTTTAAGGTTCATCGCTTTCCAAAAGCATGACTTCATATCTCTCATTGATCACAATACCTAAGTATCTGACTAAAAGAGATATATGCCTTCTGGACCTACAAGGGCTGGTATGGTTTCCAAAACCATAGGAATACTCTCAACCCAGTCTTGAGTATTCATCATTGGTTGTTTCACTTGAACCTCGTTCAAGACAACCAATCTCCCACTGAATTTCTAGGAAAGATAACTCTTTTCAAGAAACTCACTATCTCGAGCAACAAAATATTGTTCTCAGATAGATCGTAGAAGTTGTACCCTCGAGTTTCTTATGGATACCATAAAGAAACTTTTATCCCATTTGAGTTCAAGCTCTATAGAGATAAATCTCATCAGAGAAGCTTTTAGAACCTCAAATTTTGATGAAAACAATCTAGGGACCCTCCCTTTCCATACCTAGTATGGTGTCTTATCAACAGCTTTTGACAGCGTCCTATTCAGTGTATAAGTTGAAGTCAAGAATTGTGTGTTCCCAAAAGAGACCAGTAGTTCATTTTGACCTCTCATCGAATGGTCGAACTATATCTAATATAGTTTGTTTTCTCTTTTCCGAAACATAACATTCATGTGCTTGTGAACTAATAGGTTCCACATACATCAGTATGGATCATCCCTTATTAATCACTCACATGTTCTCCTTTCTCCAAGAAAGATGACATTGTTATTTTTTTTCATCAAACATCATTCACATGTATCAAATGACTCCAAGTCAAATGATTCTAGAATGCCTTCTAAAAGAAGATTCGTTACATGTTTAGATTTTGATATAATCAACAATGTTACAGTTATGTCTCATTGAGACTTATTCGATTCGGCCTTTGGTGTTAATGTTATATATGATTTGTTCACTTTAAAGTATACATAAATAATGTAATAATCGTACCAGAACAAAGAATAATTCACAATTAAAATAGTTACCAAACTATTTAATAGTGAAAAACTAATCCATCAGTATCCAATACTGAACCAATATTCATTGTCTATTAAAGGTACGAAATTACATAGTTATAATACTAAAACAGGGCCCTAAGGCAAAACAACATCATATGATCATGCGGCTAATGCAGCGACATTCGCTTCATTTCTCGCCCGTAGATCGACATCTCTACTCACCAAACTTACACTTCGATGTAGTTCCTCCACATACAAATGTGAGAACCACATTTGGCATCCAATACCCAAGAAGTAGAATTTGTGAAGTTTAATGTCTATATCATTAATACTTGAAGATGAAGCAACCCCGTTCTTCACATCTTCTTTGAACTTTGGGCAATTCAATTATTCCCAATAATTGAGTCTCATTCAAATTTCCCATTCAAAATTATCTCAATGTCAAAACGTGATAAATCGTAAGTGAAAATCGATTTTTTCTAACCAGCGATATTATCATGCAATTGAAGCCCTATCTCTCATAAAATATGAGGGAGCCAACCAGACAATCGTTTCACGCCATCCAATGGCTTGAAAGTCTCTAATTTGTGTCATTGATGAACTTAAGTGTTTTGGATTAAATCACTCCCCGAGGTGTAAATAATCCTAACCTTATAATCCATCAAATGAAAGACAAATTAGGCATTTGTTTTGAAATTGAATAAAATATGAACTTTTATATGTTTGCAAGTAGTGTCCAACACTTTTGCAGTAGACGCATTCAGATTCCCTAGGAACCCTAGTAGCCTTCTTGCCCATGCTCTTTTGAATACCCTATCCCATATCATAAGAATTTCCCTCTTAGGGTCCTTCTCTGTCGCCGGCTCAGCAGCCTTGAGCATCCCGTGGAGCTCACGAAGCGATTTCTTCAAACCATTCATATGGAAAATTTAGCCTAAAGGCATTATAACCATCATGAGATTGAAGTATGAAATCGGTTGCCAAATAATCATCATAGGAAAAATCTAGGCGGTCACTTGAAGCAAATAATCCAATCATTTGTTGCACATGTGATTCCATAAATTTCCATTTTTTCAGCCTAGCTGAAGCGATGACCCTGGTCATACCGAACCGCTCAATCATAGTATGTTCCCCGAACATGCTATTGAGTTGTTCAATGATATCATAGGAATTGGTAATCTAACACATTCTCTTTGTATTCGTATTTGAGGACCATCCTCAAATTACGTTGTCAATCAAGAAAATTTGTGTTGTTCAATTTTTTTACAATCAAGAATTGAACCAAACTTGAATTGAGTTGATATTTGACATGATAAACTACAAAAGAAAGATAACTAAAGTATGTAAACATCCACAAAGCGGTAAACAAATAAGGTTGTCTATCAAAACTACTTGTTTGTTCCATTTTGTTCAATCGATATACAATATCTATGTTCCCTTAAACAAAACGATCCCAAGACCCTCATCTTGTGAATCCTTAAGCCGACTGAGTCCGCACTTAAGAAATCCAAGATAGGTAGACATCCCATGTCAATGACATCTAATGTCACTCTCGGTCGATGAGAGTCCCATTCTCATCTCATGTCTCGATAGCTACGCCTGCAGTGGATCTATCGATGAGAAAACCAAACTCACGTGTAAGGGTCTAACCCTTACTCCCACTTATCCCAAGATAACAAGTAGTACCCCGCTGAGGCGGACCTACCAACTTATGATCGAGGTTTTTATGGGTGTGATGTTTTGGACAAGACATTATACTCATTATTTCGGGAACTTGCATGCATAGGTTTGTTTATATGTAAGTTGAACATTTATAACATAAAACAACCTATAACTAGCAAAGCAAATAAATACGAAATCGAAAGGCCCCTAGAACCTCACAACTCTCAAACGAAAAGATTAAAAGCAACAAAATAGGCCTTGAACATCTTCTGGACTGGTCCTCGCCCGCCGTATCAGTTCCGTGCTCGCCGATTTAGGTCAACCTTAGTCCGTACCCCAAAAACCACGAACGGCGGTCGCCGAACACCACTGGCGGTTGCGGTTTCCAAAACGGCTGTCGCCAAAAGGGTATATAACGGGGCTGACCTAAAAACAGCCTTTCGGCGGTCGTCGTTTCCAAAACGGCACCCACCGAATACATTCGGCGCCCGCCAGAGCACAAACGGCGCCCGCCGTTTTGCTCCAGCAGCCCGGTTTTCGCCCGTTTCTCTTCGTTTTGATTCGTTTCTTCTCGTTTTCGCCGGAGAGCCGAGATCCTCAATCGAACCATGGACCAAGTCCATCGCTTACAAGTTGTACAATACGAATATAATAGAAAAACCTATCTATTACAAATGATTCCAAGGGACGCAGCCCTCAAAAGACTATGGCCAATCGAAACGTAAAAAATGACAATTTCATTCACCCGACCACTAACGGTGGCCGGCCTTACATCTAATAACATAATCACAATTAAACAAATAATCCAATTATGTTGATTAAACTCCTTGTGTCCAACACAAAAGTGTGCACGAGCCCTGGGCTCTGATACCAATTGAAGGTACCGGTATACCGATCCAATCGATATACCGTGTGTGCGGAAGCGTGTAAAGCGATAGATCTACTATGCCATGATCTTAGTGCACACTTAATGTGTATAAGAACACATATAAACATATATATATATACACATCCAATATATATATATATATATATATATATATATATAAGGTTTAACAATTACTTACTTTTGGTGATCGTTGATTTCGGTTAAGGTGGTGTTGAGTCGATTGAACCACCTTAATGGATCAGCAACTCAAAGATCTCCTTGTGAATGAACTCTTCACTCCTTTGGATCGTCCGGATGTTGAAGCCGCACAAATGGCCAGACCTCTACTTGTTGCACACGAACCCGGATAATGAACACCTTTGCTTGCTTGAGAATGGATCTCCAAGATCACCTCTTTTCTCTCTATTTGTGTGGAATTTCGTGGCTAATGCCATTGTGTGATGAAAATCTGATTTTCATATATATAAGTGCATCATTATGCATCCCATTACACCACTTTGTAACCTACAACATAATGGGCATCATAATGCACCATAATCATGCAAAGGGGTTACAAAGGAGGTGAAAGGTCATGCCACATACACATGCCACTATGCATTGTATGTGGTCCCACTTGCTTGTGTGGCATGCCATGTCACACTATGTGACATGCATCCCATGCATGTTAATTAATTCCACGTAAATATTGATTCTAAATCAATATATTTATCAAGCAACGTACATCATCTTTGAGTCCGTGTGTGACCCTGTAGGTATGATTTAATTGATCAATATTATATTGTTCCCAACAATTAATATTATCAAATAATCATTTAACATCCATAGACGACCTTATGAATTTATCGATTGCACACGTAGGATCGAAGGACATATCCCAACAGAAAACTCACTGGTTCCATATAGTAATGATTGGGAAAGAAATCTGGACAATGTTCAGACTGTTGAGCCTTCCGAATCCACTATTGTCCCAACTGATGAGGACATTGAAAATGACCTCAAGGATATGTTAGGACATAGTAAGGAAGTCGGACTAGAGGTGATTGACATACTCATTAAGTTCAGTCCTCTTGAGGAATCGCTTAAAAACGATTTCAAAAGAAAGGAACTGATAAGTATGATCAGAGAATCACAAGCTCTTGTGGCCAAGTTGGAAGTGCAAGCAAAGAAGCCCAGTGGTTTTGAACCACGGATTGGGAAGAGCAAGCCGCGAGGCAAGTGCTTTCGATGCAAGCAGTCTGGGCACTGGAAGTCTGATTGTCCTCTCATCAAAGGTACGAAATTTTCCTTAGTCACTGAAACATTATCAGTGGTGATATCTACCAGCACCTGGTGTGTAGATACGGGGGCCACTGATCATGTCTGCAATTCATTGCAGGGGTTCCAGGAAACCCGAAAACTTAGAGAGGGAGAAATCGTGGTCTACATGGGCAATGCTGCGAAGGTGGAGGCTGTTGCAGTGGGAGACGTTCACTTACGCTTTAGTAGTGATAGGATTTTAGTTTTACAAAATTGTCTTTATGTACCAAACTGTAGAAAGAATTTGATTTCGGTTTCTAAGTTAATCATGAATGGG
Source organism: Euphrasia confusa (assembly GCA_954870475.1). Classification (NCBI taxonomy): domain Eukaryota; kingdom Viridiplantae; phylum Streptophyta; class Magnoliopsida; order Lamiales; family Orobanchaceae; genus Euphrasia; species Euphrasia confusa. The sequence continues at coordinate 14,384,626 of OX940954.1, forward strand.
TATTCTGTTTCTTTTGATCACTCCGTGATCATAAGAAGAAATAGTGAAATTATCTGTTCTGGTACATTGATAGACGATTTGTATGTACTGAATCCTGAGTCTAACATGATGCAACTAACCGAGAGTAATAACACATCCACGAACACCAATAAGAGAAAGGAACCTTCTAAGATGAATCAATTATACTTGTGGCATCTAAGGCTAGGTCATATAAACTCAAATAGGTTTCAAAGGTTGAAAGCTGATGGTTTAATCAGCGATGTTGAAGGAGTGGACCTTCCAACCTGCGAATCCTGTTTGGAGGGTAAAATGACCAAGCGTCCTTTTTCTGGTAAGGGACGTAGAGCTGAACAAGTATTGGATTTGATTCACTCTGATGTATGCGGACCTATGTCTACTCAGACAAGGGGAGGGTACGAGTATTTCATCACTTTCACTGATGATTACTGAAGATATGGATATATATACCTAATGCGCCGCAAGAGCGAATCTTTTGAAAAGTCAAAGAATTCAAGGCTCTTGTGGAGAACCTTCGTGGTAAATCCATAAAATGCCTGCGATCTGATTGCGGAGGCGAGTACCTGTCTGGAGAATTCAAGGCATACTTGGCAGAGAATGGGATTGAATCCCAACTGACTTCACCATATACTCCCCAACAGAATGGTGTGTCAGAAAGAAGGAATAGGACTCTTATGGAGATGGTACGTTCTATGATGAGTTACTCGAACTTACCTGTTATGTTCTGGGGACATGCCTTGGAAACAGCGGTGCTGGAATTCGATATCCCGGGGTATCAAAAATTGCAGAACCGATAACCCCGACCGAAATCCCATCGCCGGAGAACCAACCGCGAACCACCGCACGACCCGAGGCTCGACCGAGCACCGCACGGGCGAACCCGCGCGCCCAGCCGAGCCCCCGCACGGGGCTCGCGATCGCTGCCCTAGCGATCGCCGGGGATGCACGCGCATCCCCGTGGGGCTGTTCCGAACAGCCCCCCGGCGGTGAGTCCGGCGACTCACCGCCACCGCCGAGGAGGGCGGTGCGCCCAGCGCACCCGCCGCGGCCCAGCCGCGGCTGCCCCCCGCGATCGACCGTGAGGTCGATCGCATGCCCCGGCGTCCAGCCGGGGCGTTCTCGTGTGGGCCCCGCGATCGACGCCCTAGGGCTCGATCGCACCCCTCGGCTCCCAGCCGAGGGTCCTTCGAACCTTCGCCGGGGATCTCGAATCCCCATCCCCGAAGTTCTTCGTTTACCCGGATCGTGCGTTCATGTATGTATCACAATCAATTCACATAAAATCATAGAAGAGAGTATATGATTTTACCTTTTAATTCGTTGTGCGGAGAAACGAACTCAATTGATGACCTTACGATCTTCCCACGTATTCCTTGCACTAGCTTGAACGTCGGGTGGGCGACGATCCTCCAAGCTTATGGATCCTCTTCTCTCTCTCTCTACTTTCTCTCTCTAGAAGAATTATGATCTTCAAGTTATATGTATGTAGAAAAGAGAAGACCATGTAGTGCTTTTATAGGCTACGTAGGGGATCTAAAGGAGGTGGAATATTGGGCTTCCAATATTAATGATTAAATTGATCTCAAGCCCAAATCTATTAATCTCCCATTAATATTAATTAATTTATTTTCCACTATATATATTAATTGCACTCCCAATATTAAACCATATTATATCAAATAATATTTCTCCGGTAGTATTATTTATTCCGTGTATTTAAGATTTAAATATCCATGAATAAAATTAATTTATTGCTAATTAATTTATTCATCTCTTGAATCCGAGACTAGTACCATTCAACCTTAATTATTGTGCGGAACGAATCCACTCATGAGGTTTACACAATAATTCCTTATGAACTCATCTCGGGGATATTATCAACCCTTCCGGGATACACTTTCCCGTCAAGTATTCACGGCATGCCATACATAAAATATAGTGACCCAACTTAACCGGTAATTAACCCAATAATTAAATTGGTTAATTCCTTTGGAAAATCAAGGTCACATATATTAAATATACACACCCGCAATAGTATCGGGGATTAAGAATAAAATACTCTGAGACTTGAATCGATTATCTCAAGGCAATCCTAGTCGATAAATCTCAAGCGATCCGCCCAATACACCAAGTGTACAAGTGTGATAAAATAATTAAGATAAATTATTTTCTCTCTCACACAACGACTATACCGATGGATTGGTCCGTGTCCATCTAGGTCGTGAGCAACTGTTCGATTAAATACGAGTAACCGATAGTATGATCTTATGTGCGCCCATGCAACACCATACTAACTACAACGTATAAAATCCAGGACTATAATTTTGCATAATTTAATTAATAATAATTACATGCAAATAATTGTTTATTAATTAAATAGATTAAATGCTATGACCGGGAGTTTACAGTTACTTAAATCTAGACATTAAGTACACAACTCCAACAATCTCCCACTTGTACTAAGGTCTAGTCATTTCCTCCAAACTCCCGGCTCCCATACTCATCACGTGCTTAGAGTTGTACTTCCAAGAAGTACTATGTGAATGAGCACTCTAGGTTGCCGCTCTGAAGTTATCTTGGTGACTACTGGATCTTCTTCCTTGACGATGACTCGTATCAGGTGGTACTTGCTCTATGTGTTAACATCACTTTTTGACTTATGACTTCTTCCAGTTTACCGTGCACCGCTATCCAATAGCCTTTGGTAAACTAAGAGTCATATCCAAGTCAAGAGATTATCCCGGAACCTAACCAAAACTTCCGCTGCCTCTGAGGCTGCTTATTCGGTTATGAGAGAGTCTGAAAAGCGTCCTGCTTATCACTCTTTCATTTCATGGTTCCACCTCTTTTTAAAAGTGAACACATAGCCTGATATCGACTTACACTGGTCCTCCTCTGACTTGTGATCTGAGAATTTGTAATCAAAGAAGATTTCGTCTTGCTTAATAATCCAGTACTTCACAAGTACTATTATAGCATCCGAAAATCTCTTGTCTAGATTACTTTGATATCCTCCCACTACGCAAACCGCATAGTTGATATCAGGTTCTTGTTTTACAACATATTACATTTATAAAGCTTTCCATACTTAAAGTATAGGAAACTGCTTTGTCCTCATCTATCTCCTTCATGTGTTCGAACACATACCCTTTAGATAGATGTATATTCTGTCTCTGAAAGGCAATAACCTTTCTCAGAAGTATGCATGTTTAAAACAAACCATAATCGTATAAGATATCTAGGAGAAGTACAATGTTCTTATCCTTGGATCGAAAGATCTCAAGAACATGCTCTAACTTCTACTCAATCTTATATCTCGATTCATTTAGACAACCATTATCTTATGTCTGACAACATTTTCTACATTGTTGCCAATGATGAAATTGTTATCTACATAAAATCTCCGAGAGACACCACCTTTTTTCTATTACATCTCTAATACACCTATCGTCTTTTCCATTTTGATGAATCCATAAAATGGATTATCTCATCAATTTGCAAGTTCCACGATTTACAGCTTTGTTTCAATCCATAATGGATTTACTAAGCTTGTACTCTAAATGATCTTGCCTCTTAACAATAATCCTTATTGTTTTCTAAGCAGGCACATTTAGATCTAGTACTGCCCTCGTGCAGAGCTAGGGATCGATTTCATCTTTACTAGATCCAGAGTCCGAAACTCTTCTAGTCTTTATGAACATCTCTGGTTGTTCAACAACCTCCCACTGCAACGGCGTCCCGGTGTATAACAGTAATAACAGTAGGTGCAGTGTGTGGTGTACTTCTACTCGGTTTGGCTGGTTCCTAGTCTTTGTCCTTTTTCTCATTCCAAGGTATTGCGTCAGTTCGGGCTTTGTGGTTCTTCTAATAGTCTTCCTCTAAGAACCGGGCGTTACACGTCCTTCTGGTTCATAGTACTATAGAACACACAATTCTTTGTTCATCTAGGATACCCTACAACCATGCCGTTGTCTCCAGGAATATCCATAGAACATAGGTAGTTCCGAACAACTTGTTCTTTTACTATTAGAATTCTTATTTCTTATTGACTCACCATCTCTACACTTAAGTGTATGGTGCAGTCATTTGAGACTTAATCTCAATCTTTGATCATGCTATGTGTTATGTGGTAGCCTCCGCGACTAAGTCGCAGGCTTCCAATGGATATACTTTGAAGGTTCCCCATAATTGCTTTGTGACTAAAACACTTCGCTTTTATGGCACATCAAGCATTCTAATCCATCTTCGAGTATTCTTAAAAGAACTACTCACATCTTACACATATGTCTGCATGTATCATTGATCATTCTCAATACTTGTCCGAATTCTGTCCTTTACAAAAGGTATACTTTTAGTTGTATTATCTTCCAAACTTGATTCTTAGGTCGGAAGGTCCATTCCTTCAACTATAATTGATCAAATCAATTTCGACCTTTTGAATCTTATTTGAATAAATACTACTAAGTACAAGAATTCACAAGTATAATGATTTAACAAGAAATATATCAAAATAGTAAAACAAGTTATAGAACGGTTTGTTGCATCGTGGTAGACTAAGGATTCATCATTCACATATTGCTATCTAATGTACCAGAATAGATAATGCCCATTATTTCTTATCAAAATCATCACCATGATTAAAGAAATAAAATATCCATTCATAAATAATAGAAATCCAGAACAAAAGTTCTTTCTAAAATAAAGGGTACATAATGCAATAATCTTGAAATGAAATCCTATTTAACTACTAAAGCAGATAAATGTCCTCCACTGCAACAGCTGCCTCCTCTACAGCTTTGCCTTGACTATTCCTCCATTTCCAAGTCTTTGGGTTTCCTGGTGTCCCTGCATTTTAAATGCATACATATCGTCAGTGGATCCATATCTACCAACCAGGTTTCTGGTAGATAACACAGCTGACTATGTTTTAAAGACTAAGGAGAGAATCTCATACCTTCTCTAGGAGAAAATAAAGACTTCCAGTCCCCAGATAACTTTCTTTGAGAATGACTGCTCGAAGGCTTTCTCACCCTATTCCGTGGTCCAAGTGCAGGACTACAGGGTCTCTTTGTCTGCTTCTCCATTCCTTGGTCTATGCCCTTAGGTTCGAGACCTTTGGCTTTGGCCATAAGAGCTTGCGATTGTCTCAACTCATCCAAAAGGTCCAGCATCTCGAAAACGTGTTCAAGCGTTTCCTCGAAGCGACTGACCTTTATGAGTATCCTCATCGCCTCTTTTCTAACCTTCTCGTTGTCTCTTAACATAAGCTTGAGTTTAAGCATGATGTCATGATTGTTGGTTAATGCAAAAGCACTATTCCACTTCTCAAAATCAGCTATTTCCTCAATAGTTGAGACACGTGTTGGTTCAGGAGGACAAAGTTCACTGAGTACTAAATTGTACTCAGCAACAGTCTGGGAAATGTCTAACTCTTCATTCCATCCAACACAGTATGGAACTAGTGCGTTGAAATCCTTAAGTATCACAGAAAGTGGGTTCATAGCTATTCTCTAAACCTATAAGCACATTTAAACAAACAATCAATTTAATATCCGACATTATCTCCCTCAAATAATATCATTAAATTACTAATTACATCTAAAATCCCATCAGGTAAGGCAAGCCACGTTCGTGTGGACGTTTACCCACCCAAATGATTTAGCAATTAGATTTGCTTCGGTCGTACATCATTATAGCGTTACTTCGTTGGGAAGAATACTATAAAGCGTACCTAAGTGTAAACCATTACTCAGTACTAAGGTGAATCATTTGGAATTGCTACGTCACCGCAAGCCACGTTAGTGTGGACGTTTACGACAACTCACAATCCTTCATAATTCCCTATAACTGTCTACATCAACTATTTCCAAAAATCCCATTCAGCATAGCAAGCCACGTTAGTGTGGACGTTTACTACACAAAAAGACTTTTATAGTTGACTCCCAATTACTTGAAGCATTCGATTTTTGTAAATCAAGACGCGGAGAATCATAAGTGAAACTCGAAGTTTCTAACCAGTGATTCACCATGCGAACAACCCTATCTCTCATTAGATGAGGGAGCCGAGCAGACAAACGATCCATCTTTAAAAGAATGGTACGAATGTCTCTAATTTGTGTCATCCACATGACCAAGTGGCTTTGGCTCCATTCCACTCCCCGGGGTGAGAATGAGTCGACTTGAAGTCAGTTTCAGAAAGACAAATTAGGCATTGTTTGATAAACTTAATCAATGTTTCTTGTAAAAGGAATTACAAGAATTCTCCTCCAATGACATATCTATATGAACTTCGAAAGTTCATAAATGTCACCAAGAGAACAGTAATGGAGACCATGGGAATGTTTCCATCCCCGCTCCCACTTAGCTTTTTATAACAAAGGGATACGCTATCTAATGCATAATTAAACACATAAGCATGCATACAAGTAATAAAGCACATATCACATAGTCAAAATAATGCTAGAAAATTATTTTCCGACTATCATGGCTTTATTCCATCTCCGTATGCGTCTTCTAGTCTTCAGTCTTCGTTCTTGAATGCTCCATGTGACGAGAATATTAATCCCAATATTTAAATCTATTTATTTTTAATAAATCCAAAAGATACTTAATTCGAAAATTAAGTCAATCGAATAAATCAAAAATAAAATTAAATATTATTAATATTTTTATTTATTTATTTTTCCCATCTAATTCTTTTAAATCTCTAGAATAATCTATCCAAGTGAAACTTGGAATATTCTAGAAGACTTCTATAATAGAATAAGGAAATAAAATAAATTAGGACTCTTCTACTTTCCAAGATTAATTAATTTCCATGTCCATGAAAATTCCCATAAAATAGGAATAATCAAATAGAAATAAATTAATTCACTAATTAATTACTTTCCTATCTAATTCTATTAAATCTCTAGATTCCTATTCCAAGTAGAACTTGGAATATTCTAGAAGACTTCCATAATAGAATAAGGAAATAAATAATAATAATTAATTCTTTTCCTATCTCCATGAGAGTTCCCAAACATAGAAATTCTCAAATTAGGAAAACTTGAATTAATTAGGAAAGTGAATCTAGGTAGGAGTAGGAGTAGCACGGGTTGGGGATCCCCGCACCACCACCACCACCATCGATCGACCACCGGGAGGGAGCACCCGCCGCCGCCTCTTCAGCCGGCCAGCCGTCGCCGTTGCCGGCGACAACCCACGGCCGAAGGGGGCGACGCCCCTCTCCCCTTGGATCGATCATGGGGTCGATCATGGGGTGATCGACCCCTTCGGTCCTTTCTCCCTCTCTTCATCTCCTTCGTCACACGAGTTCTCCGGCGGTCGTCACGGCATCGATCCAACGTAAATAAATCAAAAAAAAAATTTACAATTCCGGTATCGATTCTATACATGAAATCGACCCTATACACTTTCCGGAAAACATAGAACAATAATAATAAATCTAAATTCGGTCAACCCCCGAATTTTTACTATTACAAGCATTTATCCACACAAAACGAATCTCGACATGTCCGAGAGTTTAATAATCATGGTAAAATTAAATAACAAATTAATTAAACAATTAATCAATTAATTAACCATGATAGTCGGAATCCCTGCAAGGTAGAACACAATTGAACACATACATGAACACGAAACCAAACGCTCTGATACCAGTTGCTGGAATTCGATATCCCGGGGTATCAAAAATTGCGGAACCGATAACCCCGACCGAAATCCCATCGCCGGAGAACCAACCGCGAACCACCGCACGACCCGAGGCTCGACCGAGCACCGCACGGGCGAACCCGCGCGCCCAGCCGAGCCCCCGCACGGGGCTCGCGATCGCTGCCCTAGCGATCGCCGGGGATGCACGCGCATCCCCGTGGGGCTGTTCCGAACAGCCCCCCGGCGGTGAGTCCGGCGACTCACCGCCACCGCCGAGGAGGGCGGTGCGCCCAGCGCACCCGCCGCGGCCCAGCCGCGGCTGCCCCCCGCGATCGACCGTGAGGTCGATCGCATGCCCCGGCGTCCAGCCGGGGCGTTCTCGTGTGGGCCCCGCGATCGACGCCCTAGGGCTCGATCGCACCCCTCGGCTCCCAGCCGAGGGTCCTTCGAACCTTCGCCGGGGATCTCGAATCCCCATCCCCGAAGTTCTTCGTTTACCCGGATCGTGCGTTCATGTATGTATCACAATCAATTCACATAAAATCATAGAAGAGAGTATATGATTTTACCTTTTAATTCGTTGTGCGGAGAAACGAACTCAATTGATGACCTTACGATCTTCCCACGTATTCCTTGCACTAGCTTGAACGTCGGGTGGGCGACGATCCTCCAAGCTTATGGATCCTCTTCTCTCTCTCTCTAGAAGAATTATGATCTTCAAGTTATATGTATGTAGAAAAGAGAAGACCATGTAGTGCTTTTATAGGCTACGTAGGGGATCTAAAGGAGGTGGAATATTGGGCTTCCAATATTAATGATTAAATTGAGCCCAAGCCCAAATCTATTAATCTCCCATTAATATTAATTAATTTATTTTCCACTATATAAATTAATTGCACTCCCAATATTAAACCATATTATATCAAATAATATTTCTCCGGTAGTATTATTTATTCCGTGTATTTAAGATTTAAATATCCATGAATAAAATTAATTTATTGCTAATTAATTTATTCATCTCTTGAATCCGAGACTAGTACCATTCAACCTTAATTATTGTGCGGAACGAATCCACTCATGAGGTTTACACAATAATTCCTTATGAACTCATCTCGGGGATATTATCAACCCTTCCGGGATACACTTTCCCGTCAAGTATTCACGGCATGCCATACATAAAATATAGTGACCCAACTTAACCGGTAATTAACCCAATAATTAAATCGGTTAATTCCTTTGGAAAATCAAGGTCACATATATTAAATATACACACCCGCAATAGTATCGGGGATTAAGAATAAAATACTCTGAGACTTGAATCGATTATCTCAAGGCAATCCTAATCGATTAATCTCAAGCGATCCGCCCAATACACCAAGTGTACAAGTGTGATAAAATAATTAAGATAAATTATTTTCTCTCTCACACAACGACTATACCGATGGATTGGTCTGTGTCCATCTAGATCGTGAGCAACTGGTCGATTAAATACGAGTAACCGATAGTATGATCTTCTGTGCGCCCATGCAACACCATACTAACTACAACGTATAAAATCCAGGACTATAATTTTGCATATTTTAATTAATAATAATTACATGCAAATAATTGTTTATTAATTAAATAGATTAAATGTTATGACCGGGAGTTTACAGTTACTTAAATCTAGACATTAAGTACACAACTCCAACAAGCGGCGTATATTTTGAACAGGGTTCCAACCAAAACGGTACTGACTACACCCATGGAATTGTGGAGTGGGTGCAAGCCTAACTTGAAACACATTCGGATCTGGGGATGTCCAGCACATGTGTTGAGACAAGGGGCCGATAAGTTAGAACCGAGATCAGAATTACGGCTGTTTGTAGGATACCCGAAAGGAACTAAAGGTGGCATGTTCTATAGTCCTACGGACCAGAAGATCGTTATAAGTACTAACGCTCGGTTCTTAGAGGAAGACTATGTCATGGGAAACAAGCCCAAAAGTGACATAATACTTGATGAGATGAGAGGTAACGAGAAAGACTTAGATACAGCCGAACCGAGTAGCGATACACAACTAGAACCTACACCTACTGTCACTGTTAATACACCGGAACGCCGTCGTAGTGGGAGGGTTTTTAAACAACCAGAAAGGTGGATTGCACTGGGTGAGTCTTCGGACTCTGGACCTGGAGTTCATGAAGTCGATCCCTGGACCTATGATGAGGCGGTACAAGATATAGATGCGCCTTCTTGGAAGAAAGCAATGAAATCTGAAATTGAATCTATGGATTCTAATAAAGTCTGGGATCTTGTAGAACCACCAAACGGCGTAAAGCCAATTGGGTGTAAATGGGTCTAAAAGAGAAAGAGAGGATCTGGCGGAAAGGTTGAGACCTTTAAAGCTCGGCTTGTTGCGAAACGATTTATATGAGACAACCAGAAGGTTTCATTGCTAAGGGGCGAGATCATCTAGTGTGCAAGCTTAATCGATCCATTTATGGATTGAAACAAGCCTCGAGATCGTGGAACTTGCGGTTTGACGAAGTAGTCCAATCTTTTGGATTCATTCAAAGCATGGACGAATCATGTGTGTATTGGAAACGTGATGGAAAGAAGGTGGTGTTTCTCGTGCTTTATGTAGACGACATTCTTCTCATTGGCAACAGTGTGAAAATGTTATCAGACATAAAGGGATGGTTGTCTAGACAATTCGATATGAAAGATTTGGGAGAAGTTGGACATGTTCTAGGGATCAAGGTTATAAGGGATCGCCGGAATAGAACATTGTACCTTTCCCAGCAATCTTACATAGACACGATTCTGGCTCGTTTTAACATGCAAGATTCCAAGAAGGGTGAACTACCCTTCAGTAAAGGAACTTATCTTTCTAAGGAGATGTGTCCTCGGACACAGAAGGATAAAGATGAAATGAAAGCAGTTCCCTACGCTTCGGCTGTGGGAAGCTTGATGTATGCGATGTTATGCAAGAGGCCTGATATCTGCTATGCAGTTGGCATAGTAGCGAGATATAAGAGTAATCCTGGAAAGGCTCATTGGACTGCCGTAAAGAGCATTTTCAAGTATTTGCGAAATACTAAGGATTATGTTCTAAGCTACGGGGCAGACAATCTGATTCCTTTGGGTTACACGGATTCGGATTTCCAAGCTGATAAGGACCGGCGTAAGTCGACATCAGGCTATGTGTACACTTTGGGAGGTGGAGCCGTATCATTGAAGAGTGTTAAGCAAAAGTGCATTTCAGACTCTACCATGGAAGCTGAATATGTTGCAGCCTCAGAGGCAGCGAAAGAGTCAGTTTGGTTCCTTAATTTCCTCCAGGACTTAGATGTGATTCCGAGTTTGCCCAAAGCTATGAAAATTTATTGTGATAATAGCGGTGCAGTGGCAAACAGTAAGGAACCACAGTCCCATAGTGCTACGAAACACATAGAGCGCAAGTACCACCTGATTCGAGACATCGTCAGGAGAGGCGATGCGATAGTCACCAAGATAGCTTCGGAGGACAACCTAGCGGACCCTTTCACCAAGATACTTCCTAAGGAAGTATATTTCAAGCACTTGGAGGGTTTGGGAGTCAGAAGTTTGGAAGATAAGACTAGACCTTAGTATAAGTGGGAGATTGTTGGAGTAGTATACTTAATGTCTAGATTTGAGTATTCTGAACTCCTTGTGCACTTTCATTTACCTATTAATAATGAACATTCATTTGCTTTTAATTATTGTTAATTAAATATATATGCAAATTATAGTCCTGGATTATATACGTTGTAGTTAGTATGGTGTGCGGGCCCACACAGAAGATCATACTATCGGTCACTCGTATTTAATCAAGCAGTTGCTCACGACCTAGATGGACACGGACCAATCCATCGGTATAGTCGTTGTGTGAGAGAGAAAATAATCTGTCTTGATTATTTTATCACACTTGTACACTTGGTGTAATGAGCGGATCAATTGAGACTTATCAATAAGGATTGCTCTGTGATAATTGATTTAAGACTCAGTGTATTTTATTCTTAATCCCCGATACAATTGCGGATGTGTATATTTAATATAAGTGACTTTGATTTTCCAAAGGAATTGACCGGTTTAATTATTGGGTCAATTACCGGTTAAGTTGGGTCACTATATTTTATATATGGCATGCCGTGAATTCTTGACGGGACAGTGTATCCCGGAAGGGTTGATAATATCCCCGAGATGAGCTCATAAGGATTTATTATGTAAACCTCACGAGTGGATTTGTTCCCGCATAATAAATAAGGTTGAGTGGTACTAGTTTCGGATAAAAGAGATGAATAAATTTATTAAGCAATAAATAAATTTTATTCATGAATATTTAAATCTTAAATACACGGAATAAATAAATACTACCGGAGAAATATTATTGGATATAATATGGTTTAATGTTGGGAGTGCAATTAATTTATATAGTGGAAAATAAATAAATTAATATTAATGGGATTAATAGATTTGGGCTTGGGCTCAATTTAATCATTAATATTGGAAGCCCAATATTCCACCTCCTTTAGATCCCCTACGTAGCCTATAAAAGCACTACATGGTCTTCACAATAAGACCACAAGATAATCATACTTTGTTGGAAATCGATATCCCGGAATTAATAAATTTAAATAAATAAATTATCTAATTAATTCCGACCGAAATCCTTTGGAGATCGAATATCCGGAGTTGTCAAAATTGCGGAACGACAACTCCAATAGAAATCCCGGTTGCCGGAAATCCGCCACAAACGACCACACGAAGCCGGACTCAACCAAACCCTAACCGAGGGTGAACCCACGGCTGGTTCGGTCGAGCCCTCGCGTGGGCTCGCGGCTGTTCAAGGCAGCCGCCTAGGGCTGCTCTTGGCAGCCCGTTGAACATGCCCGAACCCTCGCGGACAGCCCCTCGTCGAACCCTAGCAGCAGCCCAAGTCGCCGCTGTTCGATGAAGGCATGCGCACGTCACCGGACGTGCGCTAGGGTTCGGTTCGTTCAGCCCCGTGCAGCTCCGGCGAAGCCCCGCGGATCCACCGCTGCCAGCCTCACGAAGCGCCCGCCAGCCTGCCGGGCGGCCGCTCGCGACCACCACCAGGCGGGCGCTTGGCCCCCAGGCGGTCGCCTGCCTCCCCAGGCAGCGGGTGCGCGCGATCCTTGCCGCCGGGTCGCTCCAGCCGCGGCGGTCCGGTGATCCTCGATCACCACCGCTCGGCTCGACCCCGGTGAGGATCCCAAACCTCGGATCTTGGTTCACGATATTTCTACGATAATTAAACGATTAAATCATAAAGAGGGTTTTACGATTTACCTCGTTCTCGTTGTTCGGAAAAACGAAGAACTCAATTTGACGACCTTGAGATCTTCCCACGTATTCCTTGCACTAGCTCGGACGTCGTGTGGGCGACGATCTACCGAACTCCATGGATCTCCCTCTCTACTTTCTCTCTCTAGAATTGTGATCTTCAAGTTATGAGATATGAGAATAGAGAAGACCATGTAGTGCTTTTATAGGCTACGTAGGGGATCTTAAGGAGGTGGAATATTGGGCTTCCAATATTAATGATTAAATTGAGCCCAAGCCCAAATCTATTAATCCATTAATATTAATTAATTCTATTTTCCACTATATAAAATTAATTGCACTCCCAATATTAAACCATATTATATCAAATAATATTTCTCCGGTAGTATTATTTATTCCGTGTATTTAAGATATAAATATCCATGAATAAAATTAATTTATTGCTAATTAATTTATTCATCTCTTATTTCCGAGACTAGTACCATTCAACCTTAATTATTATGCGGAACGAATCCACCTGCAGGGTTTACATAATAATTCCTTATGAACTCATCTCGGGGATATTATCAACCCTTACGGGATACACTTTCCCGTCAAGTATTCACGGCATGCCATATATAAAATATAGTGACCCAACTTAACCGGTAATTAACCCAATAATTAAATCGGTTAATTCCTTTGGTAAATCAAAGTCACTTATATTAAATATACACACCCGCAATAGTATCGGGGATTAAGAATAAAATACTCAGAGATTTAAATCGATTATCGCCGGCAATCCTAATCGATAAATCTCAAGCAGATCCGCTCAATACACCAAATGTACAAGTGTGATAAAATAATCAAGACAAATTATTTTCTCTCTCACACAACGACTATACCGATGGATTGGTCCGTGTCCATCTAGGTCGTGAGCATCTGTTCGATTAAATACGAGTAACCGATAGTATGATCTTCTGTGTGTCCATACACACCATACTAACTACAACGTATAAATCCAGGACTATAATTTGCATATATTTAATTATAAATAATTAAACGCAAATAATTGTTTATTTAATTAAATAGATTAGTGGTAATGGATCGTGAGTTTCTGTTACTTAAATCTAGACATTAAGTACACAACTCCAACAATCTCCCACATGTACTAAGGTCTAGTCATTTCCTCCAAACTCCCGACTCCCATACTCATCACGTGCTTAAGTTGTACTTCCAAGAAGTACTATGTGAATGAGCACTCTAGGTTGCCGCTCTGAAGTTATCTTGGTGACTACAGCGTCGTCTCCCTCGACGATGACTCGTATCAGGTGGTACTTGCACTATGTGTTATCTTACACTTATGGACTTGTGATCTTACCATTTGCCATCGCACCGCTATTTACATAGTCTTTGGCAAATTAAGAATCACATCTAAGTCCCAGAGATTATCCCGGAGCTATACCAAAACTTCCGCTGCCTCTGAGGCCGCTATTTGGTTACCCATGGCAGAGTCCGAAAAGCATCGTGCTTATCACTCTTCCATGTTAAAACTCCTTCTCCTTCATTAGTGAAACACATAGCCTGATATCGACTTACACTGGTCCTCATTTGATTAGACATCTAAGAGAATGTAATTCAAAGGAAATGCTCGTCTGCTTCGTAGTCTAGAACAGTACTTCGAAAGTACTTTTAAAGCAGTCGAATATTCCTTTCCAGGATTACCTTGATATCCTCCCACTATGCTAACCGCATAGCCGATATCAGGTTCTTGTTTTCAACATCGCATTTATCAAGCTTTCCACACTAGAAGTGTAGGAAACCGCTTTCATTTCTTCTATCTCCTTTTGTGTTTTAAAACACATATCCTGAGATAGATGCATTCCGTCTCTGAAAGGTAACAACCTTTCTCGGAATCTTGCATGTTAAAACGAACCATAATCATATATATGTAAGATGTCCAGGAGAAGTACAATGTTCTTTCCCAGAGATCCAAGATCTCCAGAACATGTCCAACTTCTTCCTATTTCTTTCATATTAATTTATCTAGACAACCTCATTTTATGTCTTGACAACATCTTTACATTGTTACCAATGATAAGAATGTTCTCTACATAAAACCCGAGAAACACCACCTTGTTTCCATCACGTTTCCCATACACACGATTCGTCAATGCCTTTTGATGAATCCATCAAATGGACTATCTCATCAATTTGCAAGTACCACGAACTCAATGCTTTGTTCCAATCCATAAATGGATTAACTAAGCTTGTACTCTAAATGATCTTGCCTCTTATCAATAATTCTTATTGCTTTCCAAGAAGGCACATTTAGATCTAGTACTGCCTCCATGTAGATCTAGGGATCGATTTCATGTATACTAGGTCCAGAGTCCGAAAACTCTCCTAGTTTTATGAATATCTCTGGTTGATCCACAACCTCCCACTACAACGGCATTCCGATGCATAAACAGTAATAACAGTAGGTGCAGTTAGTGGTGTACCGCTACTTGGTTCGGCTGGTTTCCAGTCTTCTTTGTTCTCTCTCATTTCAAAGTATCACGTCACTTTGGGCTTGTGGTTCATCATATAGTCTTTCTCTAAGAACCGGGCGTTAGAACTTATTACGTCCTTCTGGTTCATAGTACTATTTGAACACACATCTTTTGTTCTTCAAGGATATTCTACAACCGCATTTGAATGCGCCGTTGTTTCCAGACATATCCATAGAACACAGGTAGTTCCGTATAACTCATGCTTTTACTATTTCTATAAGAGTTCCATTTCTCGTTTACGATAAACCATTTCTACACAACAGTGTATGGTGTAGTCATTTGGGATCAAATCCCAATCTCTGATCAGTATGCCATGCATTCCTCAGACTGGTACTTGCCTCCGCGATCAAATCGCAGGCTACAAATAGATATACCTTGATGGTTCTCCACAATTGCTTAGTGTCCATTGACTTGTCAAAACACTTGCTTTTGTGGCACATCAGGTATTCTAATCCATTTCTTGAGTAATCATTAAATGAAGTACTAGTACCTTTATTGTCTTAGTAGACATAGTCTGCATACATCATAGTCAATCAATTCTTATACTTTTTCGGGTCTTATATCTTATATCCATAAAGGATTGCTTAGTCATGTTATCTTCCAAATTAGATTCTTAGGTCGGAAGGTCCACTCCTTCAACTTAATTGATCAAAAAATCAATTTTCGACCTTTGAACTTCTTATTTGAATAAACATGACTTAGCATAAGAATCCACAAGTATAATTGATAAAGAAATCTCTTATTAGTAAAACGAGTTTCTTACTACGGTTCGTTGCATCGTGGTGGACTCAAGATTCATCATTTATATATTGCTAGCTAATGTACCAGAATAGATAATATCTTTATTTCTTCTTATAACCATCAAATGATTAAAAGAAATAAAATATCCATTCATTAGAAATCCAGAACAAAGTTCTTTCTAAATGAAAGGTACATAAAAGCAATAACTCAAAATGAAATCTTATAAAATGTCCTCCACTGCAACTGCTGCCTCCTCTACAGCATTGCCCATGTAGACTACGATTTCCTCTTATCTAAGTCGTCGGGTTTCCTGGAACCCTTGCATTTAAAATGCACATACCGTCAGTGGTTCCATATCTACACACCAGGTTCCGTTAGATAATACCACTGACTATGTTTTACGACTAAAGAAAATTTCGTACTTTCTTTGAGAGGATAATCAGACTTCCAGTACCCAGACTGTTTGTATCGAGAATACTTGCCTTATGGCTTTCTCGTCCCATCTAGTGGTCCAAGCAACTTAGGACCACTGGGTTTCTTTGCTTGCTTTTCCTTTCCCCCGATTTTACCCTTAGGTTCGAAACCTATGGCATTGGCTACAAGAACTTGCGATTTCCGTCTCAACTCGTCTAAAAGGTCCATCATTTCAAAAATGTGTTTAAGCGTTTCCTCGAAATGACTGGCCTTTATGAGTATCCTCATCGCTTCTTGTCTAGCCGTCCATGTCAATAGGCTCGGAAGGACAAAGCTCATTGAGTACAACCTTGTACTCTTCAACAGTTTGGGTAATGTCTAGATCTCTATTCCAATCATTACATTTAAGGACCAGTGAGTTTAAAATCCTTACGTATCACAGAAAGTGGGTTCAAAGCCATCTCCTAATCTATGAGCACATATAATAACAAACAATCGATTTAATATCCGATATTATCTCCCTAAATAATATCATTAAACCACTAATCACATTTAAAATCCCATCAGATATGGCAAGCCATGTTGTGTGGACGTTTACCCACCCAAATGATTTCGCAATTAGATTTGCTTCGGTCATACATCACTTATAGCGTAACCTCGTTGGGAGGAATACTATAACGCGTATCTAAGTGTAAACCATTACTCAGTACTAAAGTAAATCGTTTGGAATTGCTACATTACCGCAAGCCACGTTGTGTGGACGTTTACGACAACTTCACAACTCTTCACAATTTCTTATAACTGTCTACATCAATTAATCCAAAATCCGTTAGCATAGCAAGCCACGTTGTGTGGACGTTTACTACACCAAGAGACTTTTATAATTGACTCCTAATTACTTGATCCATTCAATCTTGTAAATCAAGACGCGGAGAATCATAAGTGAAACTCGAAGTTTCTAACCAGTGATTCACCATGCGAACAACCCTATCTCTCATAGAATGAGGGAGCCGAGCAGACAATCGATCTAGTCATCAAATGACACGAAAGTCTCTAATTTGTGTCATCCACATGACCAAGTGGCTTTGGCTCCATTCCACTCCTCGGGGTGAGAATGAGTCGACTTGAAATCAGTTTCAGAAAGACAAATTAGGCATTGTTTGATAAACTTAATCAATGTTTCTCGTAAAAGGAATTACAAGAATTCTCCTCCAATGACTTGTCTATACGAACTTCAAAAGTCCATAAAAGTCACCAAGAGAACAGCAATGGAGACCATGGCATTGTTTCCAATCCCTCTCCCACTTAGCTTTTTACAATAAAGGGATACGTTATCTAATGCATAATTAAATACACATAAGCATGCATACATGAAATAAAGCACATAGAATATTATCACATAATCAAATAATACTAGAATATTATTTTCAGACTATTATGGCTTTATCGCATCCCCGTATGCGTCTTCTAGTCTTTAGTCTTCGTTCTTGAATGCTCCATGTGACGGGAATATTAATTCCAATATTTAAATCTATTTATTTTTAATTAATCCAAAAGTTACTTAATTCGAAAATTAAGTCAATCGAATATATCAAAAATAAAATTAAATATTATTAATATTTTTATTATTTTTATTTTCCTTTTCTACTCCATTAAATCTCTAGAATCCTATCCAAGACCCACTTGGAATATTCTAGAAGATTTCTATAATGGAATAAGGAAATAAAATAATTTAGGACTCTTAATCCTTCCAAATTAATTCCTTTCCTAATCTATTAAAAATTCCATAAAGGAATAATTAAATAGGAAAAATTAATTTAGAACTCCTAAACTTTCCAAATTAATTATTTTCCTAATCCATGAAAATTCCCATAATAGAAATAATCAATAAGGAAATAAATTTATTCTAAATTTATTTTTTTCCTATTCCATGAGAATTCCCAAAAAATAGGAATACTCAAAATAAGATTTTTAATAGGAATACTCGTGATCAATCCCCGGTCCTCCCTCTCTTTGTCTCCTCCGTCACACTTTTCCGGTCGTCGTTTTGTCCTCGATCCAACGTAAAATAAATTACAAATTTATTACTACGCTATCCGGTATCGATTCTCTACAAAACGACCTCAAACAATTTCCGGAAAAATTAAGAACAAGCATTCAACACACAAGAACGAATATTGACATCACCGAGAGTTTAATAATCAAGAGCAATATTATGGACATTAATTAGCAAATTAAATCTAGCCATAATAATCGGAAACCCTGCAAGGTAGAACAATTTATCGAAAAATACCATGATCTAAAACCAACGCTCTGATACCAATTGTTGGAAATCGATATCCCGGAATTAATAAATTTAAATTAATAAATTATCTAATTAATTTCGACTGAAATCCTTTGGAGATCGAATATCCGGAGTTGTCAAAATTGCGGAACGACAACTCCAATCGAAATCCCGGTTGCCGGAAATCCGCCACGAACGACCACACGAAGCCGGACTCGACCAAACCCTAACCGAGGGTGAACCCACGGCTGGTTCGGTCGAGCCCTCGCGTGGGCTCGCGGCTGTTCAAGGCAGCCGCCTAGGGCTGCTCTTGGCAGCCCGTTGTGTTGGAGTTGTGTACTTAATGTCTAGATTCAAGTAACGGTAAACTCCCGGTCATAGCATTTAATCTATTAAATTAATAAACAATCGTTTGCTTTTAATTATTATTAATTAAATATATGCAAATCATAGTCCTAGATTTTATACGTTGTAGTTAGTATGGTGTGTCGGGCCCACACAGAAGATCATACTATCGGTTACTCGTATTTAATCAAACAGTGGCTTACGACCTAGATGGACCCGGACCAATCCATCGGTATAGTCGTTGTGTGAGAGAGAAAATAATTTGTCTTAATTATTTTATCACACTTGTACACTTGGTGTATTGAGCGGATCGTTGAGATTCATCGATTAGGATTGCCGGCGATAATCGATTCGAGTCTCAGTGTATTTTATTCTTAATCCCCGATATTATTGCGGGTGTGTATATTTAATGTAAGTGACTTTGATTTACCAAAGGAATTAACCGATTTAATTATTGGGTTAGTTACCGGTTAAGTTGGGTCACTATATTTCATATATGGCATGCCGTGAATGATTGACCGGACAGTGTATCCCGGAAGGGTTGATAATATCCCCGAGATGAGTTCATAAGGAATTATTGTGTAAACCTCATAAGTGGATTCGTTCCGCACAATAATTAAGGTTGAATGGTACTAGTCTCGGATTAAAGAGTTGAATAAATTAATTAGCAATAAATTAATTTTATTCATGGATATTAGAATCTTAAATACACGGAATAAATAATACTACCGGAGAAATATTATTTGATATAATATGGTTTAATATTGGGAGTGCAATTAATTTATATAGTGGAAAATAAATTAATTAATATTGATAAGGATTAATGGCCTTCATAAATCATAAGACAAGATTATCATACTTGATATTCTAGAGAGTTGAAGGAGATCCATAGGAGTTCGATAGATCGTCGCCCACCCGACGTTCGAACGGGGTGCAAGGAATACGTGGGAAGATTCAAAGGTCTTCAATTGATTTCGTTTCTCCGCACAACGAATCAAAGGTATGATCATAAAACTCCTTGTGTGATTTTATGTTCAATTAAATTGTGATACATGCATGAACGCACGATCCGGGAAAACGACGAACTTCGGGGATGGGGATTCGAGATCCCCGGCGAAGGTTCGAAGGACCCTCGGCTGGGAGCCGAGGGGTGCGATCGAGCCCTAGGGCGTCGATCGCGGGGCCCACACGAGGACGCCCCGGCTGAACGCCGGGGCATGCGATCGACCTCACGGTCGATCGCGGGGGCAGCCGCGACTGGGCCGCGGCTGGTGCGCTGGGCGCACCGCCCTCCTCGGCGGTGGCGGTGAGTCGCCAGACTCACCGCCGGGGGCTGTTCGGAACAGCCCCACGGGGATGCGCGTGCATCCCCGGCGATCGCAAGGGCAGCGATCGCGAGCCCCGGCGGGGGCTCGGCTAGGGTTTCTAGCCGCGGGTTTTTCCCGCGGCGACGACTCTCTTGTCGTGCCAGGTTCCGTTTGGTGGTTCGCGTGTTTCCGGCGAGGGGATTTCGGTCGGGTTGTCGGTTTCCGCAATTTTTGATAACCCGGGATATCGAATTCCAGCACGTTGAACATGCCCGAACCCTCGCGGACAGCCACTCGTCGAACCCTAGCAGCAGCCCAAGTTGCCGCTGTTCGATGAAGGCATGCGCACGTCACCGGACGTGCGCTAGGGTTCGGTTCGTTCAGCCCCGTGCAGCTCTGGCGAAGCCCCGCGGATCCACCGCTGCCAGCCTCACAAAGCGCCCGCCAGCCTGCCGGGCGGCCGCTCGCGACCACCACCAGGCGGGCGCTTGGCCCCCAGGCGGTCGCCTGCCTCCCCAGGCAGCGAGTGCGCGCGATCCTTGCCGCCGGGTCGCTCCAGCCGCGGCGGTCCGGTGATCCTCGATCACCACCGCTCGGCTCGACCCCGGTGAGGATCCCAAACCTCGGATCTTGGTTCACGATATTTCTACGATAATTAAACGATTAAATCATAAAGAGGGTTTTACGATTTACCTCGTTCTCGTTGTTCGGAAAAACGAAGAACTCAATTTGACGACCTTGAGATCTTCCCACGTATTCCTTGCACTAGCTCGGACATCGTGTGGGCGACGATCTTCCGAACTCCATTGATCTCCCTCTCTACTTTCTCTCTCTAGAATTGTGATCTTCAAGTTATGATAATAGAGAAGATTATGTAGTGCTTTTATAGGCTACGTAGGGGATCTTAAGGAGGTGGAATATTGGGCTTCCAATAATAGTGATTAAATTGAGCCCAAGCCCAAATCTATTAATCCTTACTATTATTAATTAATTTATTTTCCACTATATAAATTAATTGCACTCCCAATATTAAACCATATTATATCAAATAATATTTTTCCGGTAGTATTATTTATTCCGTGTATTTAAGATATAAATATCCATGAGTAAAATTAATTTATTGCTAATTAATTTATTCATCTCTTGTAACCGAGACTAGTACCATTCAACCTTAATTATTATGCGGAACGAATCCACCTGCAGGGTTTACATAATAATTCCTTATGAACTCATCTCGGCGACATTATCAACCCTTACGGGATACACTTTCCCGTCAAGTATTCACGGCATGCCATATATAAAATATAGTGACCGAACTTAACCGGTAATTGACCCAATAATTAAACCGGTCAATTCCTTTGGAAAATCAAAGTCACTTATACTAAATATACACACCCGCAATAGTATCGGGGATTAAGAATCAAATACACTGAGACTTAAATCGATTATCGCCGGCAATCCTAATCGATAAATCTCAAACGATCCGCCCAATACACCAAGTGTACAAGTGTGATAAAATAATCAAGACAGATTATTTTCTCTCTCACACAACGACTATACCGATGGATTGGTCCGTGTCCATCTAGGTCGTGAGCATCTGTTCGATTAAATACGAGTAATCGATAGTATGATCTTCTGTGTGTCCATACACACCATACTAACTACAACGTATAAAATCCAGGACTATAATTTGCATATATTTAATTATAAATAATTAAACGCAAATAATTGTTTATTTAATTAAATAGATTAGTGGCAATGGATCGGGAGTTTCCGTTACTTAAATGTAGACATTAAGTATACAACTCCAACAAAAATAAATTACATAATTTAATTACAATTCCGGTTTCAATTCTATACATGAAATCGACCCTATACAATTTCCGGAAAAACAAGAACAATAATAATAAATCCTAAATTCGGTCAACCCCCGAATTTTTACTATTACAAACATTCACCACACAAAACGAATCTCGACATGTCCGAGAGTTTAAAAAACATATTATGACAATATTTAACGAATAATTAAACAAGCCATAATAGTCGGAAACCCTGCAAGGTAGAACAATTATATCGAACAAACACATGAACTAGAACTAACGCTATGATACCAATTGTTGGAAATCGATATCCCGGGCTATCAAAAATTTGCGGAACCGACAACCCGATCGAAATCCCTTTGCCGGAAAACCAACCGCGAACCACCACGCGAAACCCGAAGCCCGACCAGAGCACCCCCGCACGGCCGAAGCCGTGCGTGCCCTAGTCGAGCCCCCGCCGAGGCTCGCGATCGCGTGCACCGCGATCGCCGGGGATGCGCATGCATCCCCCGGGGCTGCTTGTAGCAGGCCCCCAGCGGTGAGTCCGGCGACTCACCTCCACCGCCGTCGATAGAGGGGGGCGCCCGCTGCGGCACCAGCCCGCGGCAGCCCCCAGCGATTGACCGAAGTCGATCGCTCGCCCTGTCGTCCAGCCGGGGCTCCCTTCGATCGCACACCGGCGGTCGAAGCCCTAGGTCTCGACCGCCACCCTCGGCTCCCAGCCGAGGGTTCCTTCGATCTCCGCCAGGGATCTCGAATCCCTGTCCGCGGAGTTCGTTCGTCCCGGATCTTCGTTCATGTATATATTACGATAATTAAATTAAAATCATAAAGGGGGTATATGATTACTACCTTTGTTCTCGTTGTGCGGAGAAACGAGATCTTGTTGAAGACCTTTAAACCTTCCCGCGTATTCCTTGCCGTCCGTTCGAACGTCGTGTGGGCGACGAACCTCCGAACTCTATGGATCTCCTTCACAAACTCTCTAGAATATAAAGTATGATATTCTTGTCTTATTATTGTGTCTTGAATTGTGAAGACCATGTAGTGCTTTTATAGGCTACGTAGGAGATCTAAAGGGGGTGGAATATTGAGCTTCTAATAATAGTGATTAAATTGAGCCCAAGCTCAAATTTATTAATCCTTACTATTATTAATTATATTTATTTTTCACTATATAAATATAATTGCACTCCCAATATTATACCATATTATATCAAATAATATTCTCTTCAGTAATATAATTTATTCCGTGCGTTTAAGATAGAAATGTCAATGAATAAATTATATTTATTGTTAATTAATTTATTCATCTCTTGTAACCGAAAATAGTATCATTCAACTTTAATTATTATGCGGAACAAATCCACTCATGAGGTTTACATAATAATGCTGGAATTCGATATCCCGGGGTATCAAAAATTACGGAACCGATAACCCCGACCGAAATCCCGTCACCGGAAACCGATCACGAACGCCACGAAAAACCGGGCTCGACAAGAGTATCGCCGCGGGATGAACCCGCGGCTAAACCCTAGCCGAACCCCATCGCGGGGTTCGCGATCGCGCACGAGGCGATCGCTGGGGCTGCTCCGGCAGCCCCGGGCGGTGAGTCCGGCGACTCACCGCCATCACCGGAGGCGGGGGAACCACCAGCCGCGGCGCCAGCCCGCGGCAGTCCCCCCCGGCGATCGAGCTAGGGCTCGATCGCCCCAGCCGCGGCCTCCTCTCCATGCGCGCCGCGATCGAACCCTAGGTTCGATCGCACCCCTCGGCTCCCAGCCGAGAGTCCTTCGAACGTTCGCCGGGGATCTCGAATCCCCGTCCCCGAAGTTCGTCGTTTTTCCGGATCGTCTGTTCATGCATGTATCACAATTTAATTCACATAAATTCACACGAAGGAGTTTATGATCATACCTTTTGATTTGTTGTGCGGAGAAACAAAATCAAGTTGAAGACCTTTGAATCTTCCCACGTATTCCTTGCACTCCGTTCGAACGTCGGGTGGGCGACGATCTATCGAACTCCTATGGATCTCCTTCAACTCTCTAGAATATCAAGTATGATAATCTTGTCTTATTCAAGTTATGAATTATGAAGGCCATGTAGTGCTTTTATAGGCTACGTAGGGGATCTAAAGGAGGTGGAATATTGGGCTTCCAATATTGAAGATTAAATTGAGCCCACTGCCCAAGTCCATTAATCCTTATCAATATTAATTAATTTATTTTCCACTATATAAATTAATTGCACTCCCAATATTAAACCATATTATATCAAATAATATTTCTCCGGTAGTATTATTTATTCCGTGTATTTAAGATTTAAATATCCATGAATAAAATTAATTTATTGCTAATTAATTTATTCATCTCTTTAATCCGAGACTAGTACCATTCAACCTTAATTATTGTGCGGAACGAATCCAGAAAATTGTGACGGAGGAGAAGAAGAGAGGGAGGATTCCGGGGATCGATCAACCCCATGATCGACCCCAAGGGATGGATCGATCGAGGGAGAGGGGGCTGCCCTCGAACCGCTCGGCCACGCCGGCCACCGGAGGTAGTGGCGCGTTGGCTAGGGGCGGCGGTGGCTCTCCTCTCGGCCGGCGATTGTGGTGGGGGCGCGGGGTCCTCGTGATCTCGTGCTCTCCCGCCAAGATCCAACTTTCCTAAATTGATTCGGTTTTCCTATTTTGAGTATTCCTATTTTTGGGAATTCTCATGGAAATAGGAAAAGAATTAATTGGAATTAATTTATTTCCTTATTCTATTATGGAAGTCTTCTAGAATATTCTAAGTTCTACTTGGAATAGGATTCTAGAGATTTAATGGAATTAGAAAGGAAAATAATTAATTATTAAATTAATTTATTTCCTATTTGATTATTCCTATTTTATGGGAATTTTCATGGACATGGAAATTAATTAATTTTGGAAAGTTTAGGAGTCCTAAATTAATTTTTCCTTATTTAATTATTCCTTTATGGAATTTTTAATGGATTAGGAAAAGAATTAATTTGGAAGGACTAGGAGTCCTAAATTATTTTATTTCCTTATTTCATTATGGAAATCATCTAGAATATTCCAAGTGGGTCTTGGATAGATTATTCTAGAGATTTAATGAAGTAGAAAGGGAAAATAAAATAAATTTATTTTATTTCCTTATTCTATTATAGATGTCTTCTAGAATATTCCAAGTGGGTCTTGGATAGATTATTCTAGAGATTTAATAGAATTAGATAGGAAAATAAATAAATAAAAATATTAATAATATTTAATTTTATTTTTGATTTATTCGATTGACTTAATTTTCGAATTAAGTAACTTTTGGATTTATTAAAAATAAATAGATTTAAATATTGGAATTAATATTCCCGTCACATGGAGCATTCAAGAACGAAGACTAAAGACTAGAAGATGCGTACGGAGATGCGATAAAGCCATAATAGTCGGAAAATAATATTCTAGTATTATTTTGATTATGTGATAATATTCTATGTGCTTTATTTCATGTATGCATGCTTATGTGTATTTAATTATGCATTAGATAGCGTATCCCTTTATTATAAAAAGCTAAGTGGGAGAGGGTATGGAAACATATCCATGGTCTCCATTGTTGTTCTCTTGGTGACTTTTATGAACTTTCGAAGTTCATATAGATAAGCCATTGGAGGAGAATTCTTGTAATTCCTTTTACGAGAAACATTGATTAAGTCTATCAAACAATGCCTAATTTATCTTTCCAAAACTGACTTCAAGTCGACTCATTCTCACCCCGGGGAGTGGAATGGAGCCAAAGCCACTTGGTCATGTCGAGGACACAAATTAGAGGCAGTCGTACCATCTTTTGAAGGTGGATCGATTGTCTGCTCGGCTCCCTCATTTGATGAGAGATAGGGTCTATCGCATGGTGAATCACTGGTTAGAAACTTCGAGTTTCACTTATGATTCTCCGCGTCTTGATTTACAAGATTGAATGGATCAAGTAATTGGGAGTCAATTATAAAAGTCTCTTGGTGTAGTAAACGTCCACACCACGTGGCTTGCTATGCTGACGGATTTTGGATTAATTGAAGTAGACAGTTGTAAGAAATTGTGAAGAGTTGTGAAGTTGTCGTAAACGTCCACACCACGTGGCTTGCGGTGATGTAGCAATTCCAAACGATTTACTTTGGTACTGAGTAATGGTTTACACTTAGATACGCATTATAGTATTCCTCCCCACGAGGTTCCGCTATAAGTGATGTATGACCGAAGCAAATCTAATTGCTAAATCATTTGGAATTGTAAACGTCCACACCACGTGGCTTGCCATATCTGATGGGATTTTAGATGTGATTAGTGGTTTAATGATATTATTTAAGGGAGATAATATCGGAGATTAAATCAATTGTTTGTTGTTATATGTGCTCATAGATTAGGATATGGCTTTGAACCCACTTTATGTGATACTTGAGGAATTTAAACTCACTGGTCCCTAAATGTATTGATTGGAATAGAGATCTAGACATTACCCAAACTGTTGAAGAGTACAAGGTTGTACTCAATGAGCTTTGTCCTCCCGAGCCTATTGACATAGGCGGCTAGACAAGAAGCGATGAGGATACTCATAAAGGCCAGTCACTTCGAGGAAACGCTTAAAAACGTTTTTGAGATGATTGACCTTTTAGACGAGTTGAGACGGAAATCGCAAGCTCTTGTAGCCAATGCCATAGGTTTCGAACCTAAGGGTAAAATCGGGGAAAGGAAAAGCAAGCAAAGAAACCCAGTGGTTCTAAGATTACTTGGACCACGAGATGGGACGAGAAAGCCAATAGGCAATTGTTCTCGATGCAATCAGTCTGGGTACTGGAAGTCTGATTATCCTCTCAAAGAAAGTACGAAATTTTCTTTAGTCGTAAAACATAGTCAGTGGTATTATCTACCGGAACCTGGTGTGTAGATATGGAACCACTGACGGTATGTGCATTTTAAATGCAAGAGGTTCCAGGAAACCTAACGACTTGGAAAAGAAAAGATCGTAGTCTACAATGGGCAATGCTGTGGAGGAGGCAGCAGTTGCAGTGGAGGACATTTTATAGGATTTCATTTTGAGTTATTGCTTTTATGTACCTTTCATATTGGAAAGAACTTTGTTCTGGATTTCTAATGAATGGATATTTTATTTCTTTAAATCATTTGATGGTTATAAGAAGAAATAATGATATTATCTATTCTGGTACATTAGCTAGCAATATATAAATGATGAATCCTGAGTCCACCACGATGCAACGAACCGTAGTATGAGACTCGTTTTACTAATAAGAGATTTCTTTATCAATTATACTTGTGGATTCTTATGCTGAGTCATGTTTATTCAAATAAGAAGTTCAAAGGTCGAAAATTGATATTTTGATCAATTAAGTTGAAGGAATGGACCTTCCGACCTAAGAATCTAATTTGGAGGATAATATGACTAAGCAATCCTTATGGATATAAGATATAAGATCCGGACAAGTATAAGAATTGATTGACCCTGATGTATGCAGACCTATGTCTACTCAGACAATAAGGTACGAGTACTTCATTTGATGATTACTCGAGAAATGGATTAGAATACCTGATGTGCCACAAAAGCAAGTGTTTTGACAAGTCAATGGACACTAAGCAATTGTGGAGAGCCATCAAGGTATATCCAATTGTAGCCTGCGATTTGATCGCGGAGGCAAGTACCTGTCTGAGGAATGCATGGCATACTAATCACAGATTGGGATTTGATCCCAAATGACTACACCATACACTTTTGTGTAAGAAATGGTGTGTCGTAAATAAGAAATGGAACTCTTAAAGAGATAGTAAAAAAATGAGTTATACGGAACTACCTGTGTTCTATGGATATGTCTGGAAACAACGGCGCATTCAAATGCGGTTGTAGAATATCCTAGAAGAACAAAAGATGTGTGTTCAATAGTACTATGAACCAGAAGGACGTTATAAGTTCTAACGCCCGGTTCTTAGAGAAAGACTATATAATGAACCACAAGCCCAAGGTGACGTAATACTTTGAAATGAGAGAGAAAGATTAAGACTTAGAACCAGCCGAACCGAGTAGCGGTACACCACTAACTGCACCTACTGTTATCACTGTTTATACACCGGAATGCCATTGTAGTGGGAGGTTGTGGGACAACCGGAGATATTCATAAGACTAGGAGAGTCATCGGACTCTGGACCTAGTATACATGAAATCGATCCCTAGATCTACATGAAGGCCGTACTAGATCTAAATGTGCCTTCTTGGAGAGCAATAAGGATTATTGCTAAGAGGCGAGATCATTTAGAGTACAAGCTTAGTTGATCCATTTATGGATTGAAACAAAGCATTGAGTTCGTGGTACTTGCAAATTGATGAGATAGTCCATTTTATGGATTCATCAAAAGCATAGACGAATTGTGTGTATTGGAAACGTGATGGAAAACAAGGTGGTGTTTCTCGGAGGTTTTATGTAGATGACACTCTTATCATTGGCAACAATGTAAAGATATTATCAGACATAAAATGATGGTTGTCTAGATGAATCATTATGAAAGATAAAGGAAGAAGTTGGACATGTTCTTGAGATCTTGGATCTCTAGAAAGAACATTGTACTTTTCCTGGACATCTTACATAAATGATTATAGTTCGTTTTAACATGCAAGATTCCGAGAAAGGTTCGTTACCTTTCAGAGACGGAATGCATCTATCAAAGGATATGTGTTTTGGAACACAAAAGGAGATAGAAGCAATGAAAGCAGTTTCCTACACTTTGAGTGTGGAAAGCTTAATAAATGCAATGTTGAAAACAAGAACCTGATATCGGCTATGCGGTTAGCATAGTGGGAGGATATCAAGGCAATCCTGGATAGGAATATTCGACTACTGTAAAAGTACTTTCGAAGTACTGTTCTAGACTACGAAGCAGACGAACATTTCCTTTGGATTACATTCTCTTAGATTTCTAATCGAATGAGGACCGGTGTAAGTCGATATCAGGCTATGTGTTTCACTATTAAAGGAGAAGGAGTTTTAACATGGAAGAGTGATAAGCACGATGCTTTTCGGACTCTGCCATGGGTAACCAAATAGCGGCCTCAGAGGCAGTGGAAGTTTTGGTATAACTCCGGGATAATCTCTGGGACTTAGATGTGATTCTTAATTTGCCAAAGGCTATGTAAATAGCGGTGCAATAGCAAATGGTAAGAAATCACAAGTCCATAAGTGTAAGATAACACATAGTGCAAGTACCACCTGATACGAGTCATCGTCGAGGAAGACGACGCTGTAGTCACCAAGATAACTTCAGAGCGACAACCTAGAGTGCTCATTCACATAGTACTTCTTGGAAGTACAACTTAAGCACGTGATGAGTATGGGAGTCGGGAGTTTGGAGGAAATGACTAGACCTTAGTACAAGTGGGAGATTGTTGGAGTTGTGTACTTAATGTCTAGATTTAAGTAACGGAAACTCACGATCCATTGCCACTAATCTATTTAATTAAATAAACAATTATTTGCGTTTAATTATTTATAATTAAATATATGCAAATCATAGTCCTGGATTTTATACGTTGTAGTTAGTATGGTGTTGCATGGGCACACAGAAGATCATACTATCGGTTACTCGTATTTAATCGAACAGTTGCTCACGACCTAGATGGACACGGACCAATCCATCGGTATAGTCGTCGTGTGAGAGAGAAAATAATTTATCTTAATTATTTTATCACACTTGTACACTTGGTGTATTGAGCGGATCGTTGAGATTCATCGATTAGGATTGCCGGCGATAATCGATTCGAGTCTCAGTGTATTTTATTCTTAATCCCCGAAACTATTGCGGGTGTGTATATTCAATATAAGTGACTTTGATTTACCAAAGGAATTAACCGATTTAATTATTGGGTTAATTACCGGTTAAGTTGGGTCACTATATTTTATATATGACATGCCGTGAATACTTGACGGGAAAGTGTATCCCGTAAGGGTTGATAATATCCCCGAGATGAGTTCATAAGGAATTATTATGTAAACCCTGCAGGTGGATTCGTTCCGCATAATAATTAAGGTTGAATGGTACTAGTCTCGGATATAAGAGATGAATAAATTAATTAGCAATAAATTAATTTTATTCATGGATATTTATATCTTAAATACACGGAATAAATAATACTACCGGAGAAATATTATTTGATATAATATGGTTTAATATTGGGAGTGCAATTAATTTTATATAGTGGAAAATAGAATTAATTAATATTGATAAGGATTAATGGACTTGAGCATTGGGCTCAATTTAATCTTCAATATTGGAAGCCCAATATTCCACCTCCTTAAGATCCCCTACGTAGCCTATAAAAGCACTACATGGTCTTCTCTATTCTCATACTTGAAGATCACAATTCTAGAGAGAGAAAGTAGAGAGGAGGATCCATGGAGTTCGGTAGATCGTCGCCCACACGACGTCCGAGCTAGTGCAAGGAATACGTGGGAAGATCTCAAGGTCGTCAAATTGAGTTCTTCGTTTTTCCGAACAACGAGAACGAGGTAAATCGTAAAACCCTCTTTATGATTTTATCGTTTAATTATCGTAAAAATATCGTGAACCAAGATCCGAGAACGCGACCTTTGTCGAGGTTGAACCGGGCGGTGGTGATCGAAGATCACCGGACCGCCGGCGGCTCAACGGCTCGAACAAGAGAGGGTCGAGAGGGGCGAGCTTCGGCTGGACGCCGAGACTCGATCGAGCACGAGCTCGATCACCCACGCACCTCCGGCGGGCTGCTGGAGCAGCCCCGCTCACGCGGCTGGACCGCCGCTCGAGCGGCGGTGGCTGGTGGTGATCGCAAGCCACGGTTCGCCGTGGCTGGTCGTGCGATCACCGGGGGCGGCTGGGCGTGCATAAGGGGCTGCCAAGGGCAGCCCTAGGCGGCTGCCGTGTTCAGCCGCGAGCCCCATGCGGGGGCTCGACCGGACAGCCGCGGGCTATCCCCGCGGCGGCTTGTTTGGTTGAGTCCGGCTTCGTGGTGGTTCGTGGCGAGATGTTCCGGCAACCGGGAGTCGATTGGAGTTGTTGTTCCGCAATTTTTACAACTCCGGATATTCGATCTCCAAAGGATTTCGGTCGGAATTAATTAGATAATTTATTTATTTAAATTTGTTAATTCCGGGATATCGATTTCCAACAGTCTCAGCATCAATTTGAGCTCCTAGGATCTCAAGCTCATTCAACAAACTCATCATCTTAAGAACGTGCTCCCCTACGGGCGTTCCTTCAGACTGAGTAGTTGTCATGAGGACTCTCATGGCTTCTTGCCTTGCCGCACGATCTTGCTCCCCAAACATCTCCTTGAGGTTAAACATCATATCATAGGCAGTGTCCATCGACTCATGTTGGGTTTGGAGTACATTTGACATGGAAGCCAAAATATAACACCTAGCCATTTCATCAGCCTTTTTCCACTTCCGATATGTCAGTTTTTCCTCATCAGTCGAGGCAGCCGTGGGCTCAGCAGGGCAGACTTCATGGAGTACAAACTTGTACTTCTCCGAAGTCAGGACAATGTCTAAATTTCTCTTCCAATCAATATAGTTGGGGCCAGTGAGCTTATGCTCCTTGAGTATCATAGAAAGTGGGTTCATAGCTATTCTCTAAACCTATAAGCACATTTAAACAAACAATCAATTTAATATCCGATATTATCTCCCTCAAATAATATCATTAAATTACTAATCACATCTAAAATCCCATCAGGTAAGGCAAGCCACGGTGTGTGGACGTTTACCCACCCAAATGATTTAGCAATTAGATTTTCTTTGGCCATACATCACTTATAGCGGAACCTCGTTGGGAGGAATACTATAAAGCGTATCTAAGTGTAAACCATTACTCAGCACCAAAGTAAATCGTTTGGAATTGCTACATCACCGCAAGCCACGTTGTGTGGACGTTTACGATAACTTCACAACTCTTCACAATTCCTTACAACTGTCTACATCAATTAATCCAAAATCCGTCAGTATAGCAAGCCACGTTGTGTGGACGTTTACTACACTAAGAGACTTTTATAATTGACTCCCAGTTACAAGATCCATTCGATTTTCGTAAATCAAGACGCGGAGAATCATAAGTGAAACTCGAAGTTTCTAACCAGTGATTCACCATGCGAACAACCCTATCTCTCATTAGATGAGGGAGCCGAGCAGACAAACGATCCATCTTCAAAAGAATGGTACGAATGTCTCTAATTTGTGTCATCCACATGACCAAGTGGCTTTGGCTCCATTCCACTCCCCGGGGTGAGAATGAGTCGACTTGAAGTCAGTTTCAGAAAGACAAATTAGGCATTGTTTGATAAACTTAATCAATGTTTCTTGTAAAAGGAATTACAAGAATTCTCCTCATATGACACATCTATACGTACTTCGAAAGTCCATAAGAGTCACCAAGAGAACAGTAATGGAGACCATGGGAATGTTTCCATCCCCTCTCCCACTTAGCTTTTTATAACAAAGGGATACGCTATCTAATGCATAATTAAACACATAAGCATGCATACAAGCAATAAAGCACATAGCACATAGTCAAAATAAGCTAGAAAATTATTTTCCGACTATCATGGCTTTATTCCATCTCCGTATGCGTCTTCTAGTCTTCAGTCTTCGTCCTTGAATGCTCCATGTGACGAGAATATTAATCCCAATATTTAAATCTATTTATTTTTTAATAAATCCAAAAGATACTCAATTCGAAAATTAAGTCAATCGAATAAATCAAAAATAAAATTAAATATTATTAATATTTTTATTTATTTATTTTCCTATCTAATTCTATTAAATCTCTAGAATAATCTATCCAAGTAAACTTGGAATATTCTAGAAGACTTCTATAATAGAATAAGGAAATAAAATAAATTAGGACTCTTCTACTTTCCAAGATTAATTAATTTCCATTACTATGAAAATTCCCATAAAATAGGAATAATCAATTAGGAAATAAATCAATCCTAAATTAACTTTTATTCCTTTCCAATTCTATTAAATCTCTAGGATCCTATTCCAAGTAGAACTCGGAATACTCTAGAAGACTTCCATAATAGAATAAGGAATAAAATTAATTCCAATTAATTCTTTTCCTAATCCATGAGAATTCCCAAAAATAGGAAAACTCAATTAGGAAAAACCGAATCAATTAGGTAAGTAGAATCTTGGTAGGAGTAGGAGTAGCATGGGTTGGGGATCCCCGCACCACCCCCACCTTCGACCACCACCAACGCCGGGCACCACCGCCGCCGCCCCCTAGCCACGCGCCACCACCACCGGTGGCCGGCGTGGCCGGAAACCCTAGCGGGCAGCCCCTTGGCGTGGGGTCGATCGATCCTCATGGGGATCGATCATGGGGATGATCGACCCCCCCGGTTTTTCGTCCTCTTCGTCTTCTTCGTCACACGAGTTCTCCGGCGGTCGTCTCGGCATCGATTCAACGTAAATAAATTACAAGAAATAAATTTACAATTCCGGTATCGATTCTATACATGAAATCGACCCTATACACTTTCCGGAAAACATAGAACAATAATAATAAATCTAAATTCGGTCAACCCCCGAATTTTTACTATTACAAGCATTCATCCACACAAAACGAATCTCGACATGTCCGAGAGTTTAATAAACGAACAATCATGGTAAATTAAATAGCAATTAATTAAACGAATAATTAACAATTAATTAAACCATGATAGTCGGAATCCCTGCAAGGTAGAACACAATTGAACACATACATGAACACGAAACCAAACGCTCTGATACCAATTGCTGGAATTCGATATCCCGGGGTATCAAAAATTGCGGAACCGATAACCCCGACCGAAATCCCGTCGCCGGAAACCGATCACGAACGCCACGAAGAACCGGGCTCGACAAGAGTATCGCCGCGGGATGAACCCGCGGCTAAACCCTAGCCGAACCCCATCGCGGGGTTCGCGATCGCGCACGAGGCGATCGCTGGGGCTGCTCCGGCAGCCCCGGGCGGTGAGTCCGGCGACTCACCGCCATCAGCGGAGGCGGGGGAACCACCAGCCGCGGCGCCAGCCCGCGGCAGTCCCCCCCGGCGATCGAGCTAGGGCTCGATCGCCCCAGCCGCGGCCTCCTCTCCATGCGCGCCGCGATCGAACCCTAGGTTCGATCGCACCCCTCGGCTCCCAGCCGAGGGTCCTTCGAACGTTCGCCGGGGATCTCGAATCCCTGTCCCCGAAGTTCGTCGTTTTTCCGGATCGTGTGTTCATGCATGTATCACAATTTAATTCACATAAATTCACACGAAGGAGTTTATGATCATACCTTTTGATTTGTTGTGCGGAGAAACAAAATCAAGTTGAAGACCTTTGAATCTTCCCACGTATTCCTTGCACTCCGTTCGAACGTCGGGTGGGCGACGATCTATCGAACTCCTATGGATCTCCTTCAACTCTCTAGAATATCAAGTATGATAATCTGTCTTATTCAAGTTATGAATTATGAAGGCCATGTAGTGCTTTTATAGGCTACGTAGGGGATCTAAAGGAGGTGGAATATTGGGCTTCCAATATTGAAGATTAAATTGAGCCCACTGCCCAAGTCCATTAATCCTTATCAATATTAATTAATTTATTTTCCACTATATAAATTAATTGCACTCCCAATATTAAACCATATTATATCAAATAATATTTCTCCGGTAGTATTATTTATTCCGTGTATTTAAGATTTAAATATCCATGAATAAAATTAATTTATTGCTAATTAATTTATTCATCTCTTTAATCCGAGACTAGTACCATTCAACCTTAATTATTGTGCGGAACGAATCCACTCATGAGGTTTACACAATAATTCCTTATGAACTCATCTCGGGGATATTATCAACCCTTCCGGGATACACTGTCCGGTCAATTATTCACGGCATGCCATATATGAAATATAGTGACCCAACTTAACCGGTAATTAACCCAATAATTAAATCGGTTAATTCCTTTGGTAAATCAAAGTTACTTATATTAAATATACACACCCGCAATAATATCGGGGATTAAGAATAAAATACACTGAGACTCGAATCGATTATCGCCGGCAATCCTAATCGATGAATCTCAACGATCCGCTCAATACACCAAGTGTACAAGTGTGATAAAATAATTAAGATAAATTATTTTCTCTCTCACACAACGACTATACCGATGGATTGGTCCGGGTCCATCTAGGTCGTGAGCCACTGTTTGATTAAATACGAGTAACCGATAGTATGATCTTCTGTGTGCCCATGCAACACCATACTAACTACAACGTATAAAATCTAGGACTATGATTTGCATATATTTAATTAATAAAAATTAAAAGCAAACAATTGTTTATTAATTTAATAGATTAAATACTATGACGGGGAGTTTACCGTTACTTAAATCTAGACATTAAGTACACAACTCCAACAAATAATTCCTTATGAACTAATCTCGAGAACATTATCAACCCTTATCGGGACACACTTTCCTATCAAGAATTCATAGCATGTCATACATAAAATATCGTGACCCAACTTTGCCGGTAATCGACCGGTTATTCTAATCGGTCAATTCCTTTGGAAAATTAAAGTCACTAATATTAAATGCACACACTCGCAATAATATCAGGGATTAAGAATAAAATACACTGAGACTTAAATCGATTATCTAAGGCAATCCTAATCGATAAATCTCAAACGATCCTCACAATACAGCAAGTGTACAAGTATGATAAAATAATTAAGACGAGTTATTTTATCTTTCATACAACGACTATACCGATGGATTAGTCATTGTCCATCTAGGTCGTGAGCTACTGTTTGATCTGTTGGAGTTGTGTACTTAATGTCTAGATTTAAGTAACGGTAACTCCCGATCATAGCATTTAATCTATTAAATTAATAAACAATCGTTTGCATTTAATTATTGATAATTAGATATATGCAAAATATAGTCCTGGATTCTATACGTTGTAGTTAGTATGGTGTGCGGGCCCACACAGAAGATCATACTATCGGTTACTCGTATTTAATCAAACAGTTGCTCACGACCTAGATGGACACGGACCAATCCATCGGTATAGTCGTTGTGTGAGAGAGAAAATAATTTGTCTTAATTATTTTATCACACTTGTACACTTGGTGTATTGGGCGGATCGCTTGAGATTTATCGATTAGGATTGCCTGCGATAATCGATTCAAGTCTCAGAGTATTTTATTCTTAATCCCCGATACTATTGTGGGTGTGTATATTTAATATATGTGACTTTGATTTTCCAAAGGAATTAACCGATTTAATTATTGGGTTAATTACCGGTTAAGTTGGGTCACTATATTTTATATATGACATGCCGTGAATACTTGACGGGAAAGTGTGTCCCGAAAGGGTTGATAATATCCCCGAAATGAGTTCATAAGGAATTATTGTGTAAACTTCATGAGTGGATTCGTTCCGCACAATAATTAAGGTTGAATGGTACTAGTCTCGGATTCAAGAGATGAATAAATTAATTAGCAATAAATTAATTTTATTCATGGATATTTAAATCTTAAATACACGGAATAAATAATACTACCGGAGAAATATTATTTGATATAATATGGTTTAATATTGGGAGTGCAATTAATTTATATAGTGGAAAATAAATTAATTAATATTAATGGAGGATTAATAGATTTGGGCTTGGGCTCAATTTAATCATTAATATTGGAAGCCCAATATTCCACCTCCTTTAGATCCCCTACGTAGCCTATAAAAGCACTACATGGTCTTCTCTATTCTCATAACTTGAAGATCATAATTCTTCTAGAGAGAGAAAGTAGAGAGAGAGAAGAGGATCCATAAGCTTGGAGGATCGTCGCCCACCCGACGTTCAAGCTAGTGCAAGGAATACGTGGGAAGTTCGTAAGGTCATCAATTGAGTTCGTTTCTACACACAACGAATCAAAGGTAAAATCATAAACTCCCTTATATGATTTTATGTGAATTAATTGTAATACGTACATGAACACACGATCCGGGAAAACGACGAACTTCGGGGACGGGGATTCGAGATCCCCGGCGAACGTTCGAAGGACCCTCGGCTGGGAGCCGAGGGGGTGCGGTCGAGCCCTAGGGCTTCTACCGCGAGCTCACACGAGGAGCCCCGGCTGGACGCCGGGGCACGCGATCGACCGTGTGGTCGATCGCCGGGCAAGCCGCGGCTGGTGCGCTGGGCGCACCGCCCTCCTCGGCGGTGGCGGTGAGTCGCCGAACTCACCGCCGGGGGCTGTTCCGAACAGCCCCACGGGGATGCACCCCGCATCCCCATGCGATCGCGTGAGCGATCGCGAACCCCGCGATGGGGTTCGGCTACGGTTTAGCCGCGGGTTCATCCCGCGGCGATGCTCTTGTCGAGCCCGGTTCTTCGTGGCGTTCGTGATCGGTTTCC
The DNA here is from genome assembly GCA_954870475.1 of Euphrasia confusa. Classification (NCBI taxonomy): domain Eukaryota; kingdom Viridiplantae; phylum Streptophyta; class Magnoliopsida; order Lamiales; family Orobanchaceae; genus Euphrasia; species Euphrasia confusa. The sequence goes on from OX940954.1 coordinate 14,422,532, forward strand.
GGCGAGAGGATTTCGGTCGGGTTATTATTTTCCGCAAATTTTAATGGCCCGGGATATCGATTTCCAACAATTGGTATCAGAGCGTTTGGTTTCGTGTTCATGTATGTGTTCAATTATCGTTCTACCTTGCAGGGATTCCGACTATCATGGTTTAATTTAATTATTGTTAATTATTTTTTACCATGATTATTCGTTATTAAACTCTCAGACATGTCGAGATTCGTTTTGTGTGGTTGAATGCTTGTAATAGTAAAAATTTGGGGGTTTACCGAATTTAGATTTATTATTATTGTTCTATGTTTTCCGAAAAGTGTATAGGGTCGATTTCATGTATAGAATCGATACCGGAATTGTAAATTTATTTCTTGTAATTTATTTACGTTGGATCGATGCCGAGACGACCGCCGGAGAACGCGTGTGACGAAGAAGACGAAGAGGACGAAAAACCGGGGGGGTCGATCATCCCCATGATCGACCAAAGGGGAAGGGGGCGTCGCGCCCCTTCGGCCGTGGGTTGTCGCCGGCGACGGTGGCGGCGGCGGGTGCTCCCTCCCGGTGGTCGGTCGATGATGGTGGGGTGGTGCGGGAATCCCCATCCCGTGCTACTCCTACCAAGATTCACTTTCCTAATTGATTCGGTTTTCCTATTTTGAGAATTCCTATTTTTGGGAACTCTCATGGAAATAGGAAAAGAATTAATTAATATTATTTATTTCCTTATTCTATTATAGAAGTCTTCTAGAATATTCAAGTCTAACTTGGATAGGATTCTAGAGATTTAATAGAATTGGAAGGGAGAATTAATTTTATTTCCTAATTGATTATTCCTATTTTATGGGAATTTTCATGGACATGGAAATTAATTATTCTTGGAGAGTAGAAGAGTCCTAATTTATTTTATTTCCTTATTCTATTATAGAAGTCTTCTAGAATATTCCAAGTTTTACTTGGATAGATTATTCTAAGAGATTTAATAGAATTAGATAGGAAAATAAATAAATAAAAATATTAATAATATTTAATTTTATTTTTGATTTATTCGATAGACTTAATTTTCGAATTAAGTATCTTTTGGATTTATTAAAAATAAATAGATTTAAATATTGGGATTAATATTCTCGTCACATGGAGCATTCAAGAACGAAGACTGAAGACTAGAAGACGCATACGGAGATGGAATAAAGCCATGATAGTCGGAAAATAATTTTCTAGCATTATTTTGACAATGTGATACTATGTGCTTTATTACTTGTATGCATGCTATATGTGTTTACTTTATGCACTAGATAGCTTATCTCTTTGTTATAAAAAGCTAAGTGGGAGAGGGGATGGAAACATTCCCATGGTCTCCATTACTGTTCTCTTGGTGACTCTTATGGACTTTTGAAGTTCATATAGATGTTTCATTGGAGGAGAATTCTTGTAATTCCTTTTACAAGAAACATTGATTAAGTCTATCAAACAATGCCTAATTTGTCTTTCTGAAACTGACTTCAAGTCGACTCATTCTCACCCCGGGGAGTGGAATGGAGCCAAAGTCACTTGGTCATGTGGATGACACAAATTAGAGACATTCGTACCATCCTTTTGAAGGTGGATCGATTGTCTGCTCGGCTCCCTCATTTTATGAGAGATAGGGTTGTTTGCATGGTGAATCACTGGTTAGAAACTTCGAGTTTCACTTATGATTCTCCGCGTGTTGATTTACGAAAATCGAATGGATCTTGAAATTGGGAGTCAATTATAAAAGTCTCTTGGTGTAGTAAACGTCCACACCACGTGGCTTACTATACTAACGGATTTTGGATTAATTGATGTAGACAGTTATAAGTAATTGTGAAGAATTATGAAGTTGTCGTAAACGTCCACACCACGTGGCTTGCGGTGATGTAGTAATTCCAAACGATTTACTTTAGTGCTGAGTAATGGTTTACACTTAGATACGCATTATAGTATTCCTCCCCACGAGGTTACGCTATAAGTGATGTATGACCAAAGAAAATCTAATTGCTAAATAATTTGGGTGGGTAAACGTCCACACCACGTGGCTTGCCTTACCTGATGGGATTTTAGATGTAATTAGTAATTTAATGATATTATTTGAGGGAGATAATAACGGATATTAAATTGATTGTTTGTTTAAATGTGCTTATAGGTTTAGAGAATAGCTATGAACCCACTTTCTGTGATACTCAAGGAACATAAACTCACTGGCCCCAATTATATTGATTGGAGGAGAAATTTAGACATTGTCCTGACTTTTGAAGAGTACAAATTTGTACTCCATGAATTGTGCCCTGCTGAGCCCACGGCTGCCTCAACTAATGAGGAAAGAGAGGCATATCGGAAGTGGAAAAAGGCTGATGAAATGGCTAGGTGTTATATTTTGGCTTCCATGTCAAATGTACTCCAAACCCAACATGAGTCGATGGCCACTGCCTATGATATGTTGTTTAACCTCAAAGAAATGTTTGGGGAGCAAGATCGTGCGGCAAGGCAAGAAGCCATGAGAGTCCTCATGACAACTACTCAGTCTGAAGGAACGCCCGTAGGGGAGCACGTTCTTAAGATGATGAGTCTGTTGAATGAACTTGAGATCCTAGGAGCTCAAACTGATGCTGAGACGCAAGTCGACATCATACTCCAGTCTCTGACCCCTAGTTTTGAGCAGTTTCGCATGAGTTATAATATGGGTAAACTGTCTTATACTCTTGCGCAACTCCTGACTGAACTGAAGGCGGCAGAGGGGATCTACAAGAAGGGCAAGTCTCAAGCACTTGTAGCTAACAAGTCCAAAGGATTGAAGCCTGTTGGAGGTAGGGGCAAGAAAAGGAAGCAAGCCTGGAAACCCAGTGGTGCCAAGAGGAATGGACCACGAGTGGGGGCTGCCAAGCCAAGAGGCAAGTGCTTCCGATGCAATAAGTCTGGACACTGGAAGTGATGGAGTTGTATTCTAAATGTCTAGTTTAGTGCAAATACGGAACTCCTTATCTATACCTTAATTCGAGATATGATTCAAGCATGATTGCATTTAATGCAATAGTCCTTGATGTATACGTTGTAGACAGTATGGCGTGAGGAGACACGCGGAAGATCATATTGTCGGTTACTCGTATACTATCGAAGAGTAGCTCACGACTTAGATGGACAGGGACAATCCATCAGTACGTCGTAGTGTGACTGGTAGATAGTCGGTCTTGACTATCATGTTACACTCGTACATTTGGTGTATTGAGCAGGACCACGGGAGGGCGTTCGATTTATACTAATCGATGTAATCGAACTAGACCTCAGATATTGCGGATATGCGAATTCCTAATCCCTATATAATTATAGGTGCGTGTGTCCAATCCTCGGTTCTTTAATCTACCAATGAGTGAGACTAATTGATTAGTCGAGATTCTCGGTAAATTGGGAATCGGAATTGTACACACGGCATGCTATAGATTATAGACAGGAAACCGTGTCCCATTTATTGGGTTGATGATGTCCCCGAGATGAGCTCATAAAGTTTATCATGTAAACCCTGCAGGTGGATTCGTTCCACATGATAATAAGGATGAGTGGTACTAGTCTCGGATAATAAGAAACGAATTAATTTAATTATTAGTAATTGAAATTAATTCGTGGACATTCGATATCTTAAACACGGGGAAAGTCGTATATGTAATTTCGGCAGAAATATTATTGGTAAAATAATATAGATTAATTAATTGGGAATTCAATTATAATTTTATAGTGGAATTAATTATAATTAAAATTGGATTTAATTAAAGGTTTTCTTTTAAGGACACCGGTTTAATTAAATTACAATTTAGCCTAATTAATTAATTGTCCTAAGGTCCCTAGTGTGGCCTATATATACCCCTCCATCTCTCTTCTCTTAACCTACGAAACGCCGCTATAATTAATTATGTGGAGAAATTATTTTGCTAGCGCAATTATTTTCTTCTCTGCTCAATTAATTTAGATTAGCGCAGTGTTTTTATTTCTGTAGAAATTAATTTGCTAGCGCAAATATATTTCTGGAGACAGAATAATTATTTCTGTAGAAATTAATTTGCTAGCGCAAATATATTTCTGGAGACAGAATAATTAAAACGTGAGGGTTTGAGAGAGAAGAAGAAGAGAAGACTCCGGTGGATCGTTGCCCACACAACGTCCGGCGTCGAGGGCTAGGATACACACTAGAAGATCTCAGGGTGTTCGCCTATTCGGCTTCTCCGAATCACGCTTCAAAGGTATAAGAAATCGAAACCCTATTTCCGCTTTTATTCGATTTCTTTCTCGTTGAAAATACATCGGATGTAAGATCGGGTTCCGGATCTCGTGGATCGTATTCCTCGACTACTGGGGGTTCTAGGACCTCCGGTTCGGTAGTCGGAAGAGGAAAAACGGCCCGGAAACGAGCCTGGAACAGCAGGTCGCGCAGCTGAAGGACAAACGGCGACCGCCGTTTCCTAAACGGCGACCGCCGTTTCGCTGTTTTTCAGGCAGTCCGCTCCGGCTCGCGCGGTTGTCCTTCGGAGCAATGGCTGGGCGTGAATCGGGGCACGGGCTGGGCACGCGAACGGAGTAACGTACCTGGAGGTCGACTGGGATCGTTCGGATGTTCGAGTGATCGAACGAACGCATCCCGGGTAGTCGATTTCCATCAATTGGTATCAGAGCCGGTTTTGTCGATTCGTTGTATTTTTGCGAGATTTGTTTTGCAGGTTCGAACCCGGTTATTATGGCCAACGTTGTGATTGTATGTTGTGCTTTAATTTGTGGTTTTGATTAAACTCTCGGGCTTGTCGAGATTGTTTTTGTTTTGGAAAAACGATGCTTGTTTGTAATAGATAAAAACGACGGGTTGAGTCGTTAGGTTTATTTATTTTTCGTTGTATCCGGGACATGTATAGGGTCGATCACCTTGTATAGGATCGATGCCGGATTTAGTAAGTTTATTCTTGTAATTTTTCTTACTAATTTTGGTGGATCGAGACGAGATCAAAACCCGGAGAAACGAGGATCGAGGAGAGCGAACCGGCAACGGGCAGCCATCGAACACACCCCGTGTTCGCGACGGGCAGCAGCGGGGCTGGGGTTCGTTCGACCCCACGGACGACTCAACGAGGCTCGAGACGAGGCTCCAGTGGGAGGAGTTCTTCTCTTGACCCTCGAGCGAGTCGGTGGTGGACCGAGATCGAGACGAGCAACGAGATGAAGTTCCAAGAGACGTGCATTGGAAAATATTTAAGGCCATAATAATCGGGGCCACGTTAATTGCTTTTTATGTGATTTACGTGTTTATTATTATGCTTAAATTATTTATGCATGTTATCCCTTATCGTAAAATACTAAGTGGGAGAGGGATTGGAAACAATCCCGCGGTCTCCATTCTCTGTTTTGAATGTGATGTGTATTGACTTACGAGTTGGCTTTAGTGTCATCCTCCCTATCGGATAAAGTCGATACACGGATATCACTGGATCAAAATTCGAATTTAAAATCCACTTATAAAATTGAAAGATTATATTTCTCAAAAGCAATGCCTAATCTGTCATTCAAAGACTAATTTCAACTCGACTCATTCTCACCCCGGGGAGTGGAATGGAGCCAAAGCGCTTGGTTATGTCGATGACACAGATTAGAGACTTTCGAGTCATTCGATGACTAGATCGATTGTCTGATTGGCTCCCTCACTTTTTGAGAGATAGGGCTCAATTGCATGATTGATCGCTGGTTAGAAACTTCGAGTTTCACTTACGAGATATCAAGCTTTGATTAATAAAATTGTGAAATTTAATAAATGTAAGAGTCAATTAACAAAGTTGTTTGTTTTAGTAAACGTCCACACTATCGTGGCTTGCTAAATGGAAACGGTACTTTGGGTTAATTAAGATTCTATGAAATTTAAATAAGTGAGATTCAATTAATAAAGTTGTTTGTTTTAGTAAACGTCCACAAGAACGTGGCTTGCTAAATGGAAACGGAACTTTGGGATTAATTGAGGCTCGACAGTTATAGAAAGTCGTGGAGGACCGCATGTCAACGTAAACGTCCACAAGAACGTGGCTTGCGGTGGACATGTAGTTCCCGAGCGGTGGACTTAGTACTGAGAAATGGTATACACTTAGGTACGCTTTATAGTATCCTCCCCATCGGATTCACTGCTATGATGATGTACGACCGAAGTGAAATCCAATCATAAAATCATTTGGACTGGTAAACGTCCACAAGAACGTGGCTTGCTATGTCTGATGGGATTTTGGAAATGATTGGTAGTTTAATGATATCACTTGAGGGAAATGATATCGAATTAAACTCATTGTTTGTTTTATATGGTATTATTCCCATTAAAAGTCAACAAACTCACTGACCCTGATTGTATGGATTGGATATAAAACTTGGACATTGTCCTAACTGCAGAGGAGTACAAATATGTACTCCAAGTCAATTGACCTGCTGAACCAAATGATGCTTCCACTACTGAGGAAAGGAAGCTCATTGGAAATGGATCAAGGCTATGAGATGACGCGGAGCAACATTATGACTTTCATGTCAAATGTGCTGCGACATCAGGATCATGCCATGACTATTACCTATGATATGATGCTTAAGCTCAAGAAGTTTTTGGTTATCAGGACAGGACAGCCAGACAAAGTGAAATGAGGCAACTCATGACGGCCATCATGTCGGAAAGAACGCCCGTGAGGGATCACGTTCTTAGAATGATGGGCTATCTTAATGAGATAGAGATTCTAGGAACAATTATCAATGGGGTAACCCAGGTTGATTTTGTGCTCCAGTCTCTGCCGAGAAGTTTTGAGCAGTTCCGCCTAAAATATAACATGGATAAGAGGTCTTATTCAATGGCGGAGCTCCTGGTTGAACTTCAAGCGGCTGAGGGAATCTTTAATGGCTCTCAAAACACTTGTGGCTGAGAAATTGGCTCTTCCTAGGCCTTCGGGCGACAAAAGGAAGAAGAAGAAAATACGGAAACCCAGTGGGCCTAATATATCTGGACCACGGAATGGGAAAAGCAAGCCCAAGGGGTAAGTGCTTCCGTTGTAAGCAGTTTGGATACTGGGAGTTTGATTGTCCTCTCAAAGCAACTAGAAGTTAACTTCTCCTTAGTCACCGAAACATGTTTAGTGGTGTTATCTACCAGTACCTGGTGTGTGGATACGGAAACCACTAATCATGTCTGCATTTAAATGCGGGGGTTCCAGGAAACCCGGAGACTTAGAAAGGAAGAAGTAGTAACCTACATGGGCAATAATGTTAAGGTAACAGCCGTTGCAGTGGGAGATGTTAAATGTTTTAACGGTAGGATTTTAGTTCTAATAAATTGTCTTTATGGCCGGCATTTAGAAAGAAATTTCATTTCGGATTTCTAAGTTGGCTTAGAATAGATATTCCGTTTCTTTAGGAAATGGGGATATTATCTATTCTGGTATATTGATAGACAATTTAATACTAAATCCGTATTCTTCCACGATGCAACAGACCGGAGCTAATAACACAATGTCGAACCCCAATAAGAGTAAATATCCTTCTAGGATAAATCAAATGTACTTATGGAATCTTAGGATAGATCATTTTAACTTGAGTACGATTCAAAGGGTGAAAGCTGATGGACCACTCAGCCAGGTTGAAGGAAAGGACCTTCCAACCTTCGAATCATACTTGGAAGTTTTAATGACCGAGCAACCCTTTACGGTTAAAGGGAAAAGTACTAGAGTTGATTCGCTCTGATATATGCAGACCTCTTTGAGGAGTAAGGCATACTTATCAGAAAATGGGATTAACTCCCAACAGACTACACCATTTACGCCTCGGCAAAATAATGTGTTGTAAAGAAGGAATAGGACTCTTATAGATATGGGAAAGTAGACATTCGGAGTTACCTAAATCGTTTTTGGGATATGGCTTGGAAACAGCGGCGTTTATCCTGAACTTGATTCCTTTGGAAACTTGTACTGATATTCGGCTATTTATAGGATACCCTAAGAAAACGAATTGAGATATGTGATATATTCCAAAGGACCAGATGTTCATTGATTGCATCAATGTTCGGTTCTTAGACATGGACTATATATATGCAAGATCACAAGCCAAGAGTAGAGTAATACTTAATGTGCTTAGAGGGACTGATCAAGACTTAGAACCAGCCTAACTGAGTAGTTCACTACTATAATCTTTAGTCACTAAAGATACACCGGAGCGTTGTCGTAGTGGGAGGGTTGTTAGACAACCCAACAGGTTCATGTTTATAGGTGAGTCTTCGGACTTGTTACCTGGAGAACATGAAGCCGAACCCTGGATCTATGACGAGACGCTGAAAGATCAAGATGCTCAGTCTTGGCAAAAGTCGATCAGGATTCTTTTGTCTTCACATGGAAGATGGAAGTCAAGACAGATTTCCTAAATCGAAGTCTTGACGGGGCCATCTGTGTGGGACAGCCAGAGAGATTCATCGAAAAGAGCCAAGAGCATTCGGTAAGCAAGCTTAATCAATCTTAGGATTGAAGGAAGCTTCAAGATCTTGGACACATGCGGACCTATGAGAAAATCCATTTCATGGATTCATTCAAGGCATGTTTAGGTCCTGAGTGTAATAAAGAAGTGACAGAAAAGATGTGGTGTTTTCTCATTCTTTATGTAGACGACATCCTTCTAAATTGGCAACAATATGAAAGATGTTATCGGACATAAAGGGATGGTTGTCCGAGTAATTCAATGTAAGAGACGTAGGAGAAGTCGGGAATGTTCTTGGGATCAAAGTAATAAATGATCGCCAGAAAAGAACATAGAACTTATCTCGAGCCTCATACATAAATACAATTCTTACTCGTTGCAGCATACAGAATTCCAAGAAAGGTCTTCACCTTTTAAATGTGGAATTCGTCTATCTAAAGTTTTGTGTCCGACACAATAAAGAAGATAGATGAAGAGTAAGCAGTTCCCTGCACCTTAATGGTGGGAAGCTTAATGTATGTAATGCTATGCACGAGACTGATATCTACTATGCCGTGGGCATGGTGGTGAGATATCATAGTAATCCTGGAAAGGATCACTCGACTGATGTAAATAACATGTTTAGGTTCCTGCAGAGGACCAGGAATTATGTTCTGAGTTACAAAGCAGTCAAGTTGTTTCTTTTGGATTACATAGAATTGGATTTCCAAATCAAACAGGGACAGTCGAAAGTCGAAGTCAGGCTATGTGTTCTCACTGTGAAGTGGAGCAGTCACATGGAAGAATGTAAATCAGCGATGCATTACGGACTCTACCATGGAAACTGAAAGGATAACGGCCTCTGAGGCAGTTAAAAGGTCAGTGTGGCTCCAGAACTTCCTAAGGGACTTAGATGTGGTTTCTTGTTTACCCAAAGCTATTTTGAATAGCGGTATTGGCAAACTTGAAATGCCACGAGTCCACAGTGGGAGATAACACGTAGAGCGCAAGTACCACCTGATTCGAGAGATCGTCTAGTAAGACGATGCAGTTGTCACCTAGATAGCATCGAGAGGATTGCCTGGTAAACCCGTTCACAGAGGCACTTCCAGCGAAAGCATTGGGTAGGCGTGATGAGGTTATGGGAATCTGATGTTTGGGAGAGGGCGACTAGACTTTTAGTATAAGTGGGAGATTGATGGAGTTGTATTCTAAATGTCTAGTTTAGTGCAAATACGGAACTCCTTATCTATACCTTAATTCGAGATATGATTCAAGCATGATTGCATTTAATGAAATAGTCCTTGATGTATACATTGTAGACAGTATGGCGTGAGGAGACACGCGGAAGATCATACTGTCGGTTACTCGTATACTATCGAAGAGTAGCTCACGACTTAGATGGACAGGGACAATCCATCGGTACGTCGTAGTGTGACTGGTAGATAGTCGGTCTTGACTATCATGTTACACTCGTACACTTGGTGTATTGAGCAGGACCACGGGAGGGCGTTCGATTTATACTAATCGATGTAATCGAACTAGACCTCAGATATTGCGGATATGCGAATTCCTAATCCCTATATAATTATAGGTGCGTGTGTCCAATCCTCGGTTCTTTAATCTACCAATGAGTGAGACTAATTGATTAGTCGAGATTCTCGGTAAATTGGGAATCGAAATTGTACACACGGCATGCTATAGATTATAGACAGGAAACCGTGTCCCATTTATTGGGTTGATGATGTCCCCGAGATGAGCTCATAAAGTTTATCATGTAAACCCTGCAGGTGGATTCGTTCCACATGATAATAAGGATGAGTGGTACTAGTCTCGGATAATAAGAAACGAATTAATTTAATTATTAGTAATTGAAATTAATTCGTGGACATTCGATATCTTAAACACGGGGAAAGTCGTATATGTAATTTCGGCGGAAATATTATTGGTAAAATAATATAGATTAATTAATTGGGAATTCAATTATAATTTTATAGTGGAATTAATTATAATTAAAATTGGATTTAATTAAAGGTTTTCTTTTAAGGACACCGGTTTAATTAAATTACAATTTAGCCTAATTAATTAATTGTCCTAAGGTCCCTAGTGTGGCCTATATATACCCCTCCATCTCTCTTCTCTTAACCTACGAAACGCCGCTATAATTAATTATGTGGAGAAATTATTTTGCTAGCGCAATTATTTTCTTCTCTGCTCAATTAATTTAGATTAGCGCAGTGTTTTTATTTCTGTAGAAATTAATTTGCTAGCGCAAATATATTTCTGGAGACAGAATAATTATTTCTGTAGAAATTAATTTGCTAGCGCAAATATATTTCTGGAGACAGAATAATTAAAACGTGAGGGTTTGAGAGAGAAGAAGAAGAGAAGACTCCGGTGGATCGTTGCCCACACAACGTCCGGCGTCGAGGGCTAGGATACACACTAGAAGATCTCAGGGTGTTCGCCTATTCGGCTTCTCCGAATCACGCTTCAAAGGTATAAGAAATCGAAACCCTATTTCCGCTTTTATTCGATTTCTTTCTCGTTGAAAATACATCGGATGTAAGATCGGGTTCCGGATCTCGTGGATCGTACTCCTCGACTACTGGGGGTTCTAGGACCTCCGGTTCGGTAGTCGGAAGAGGAAAAACGGCCCGGAAACGAGCCTGGAACAGCAGGTCGCGCAGCTGAAGGACAAACGGCGACCGCCGTTTCCTAAACGGCGACCGCCGTTTCGCTGTTTTTCAGGCAGTCCGCTCCGGCTCGCGCGGTTGTCCTTCGGAGCAATGGCTGGGCGTGAATCGGGGCACGGGCTGGGCACGCGAACGGAGTAACGGACCTGGAGGTCGACTGGGATCGTTCGGATGTTCGAGTGATCGAACGAACGCATCCCGGGTAGTCGATTTCCATCAGGAAGTCTGAATGTCCTCTCAAAGGTACGAATTTTTCTTTAGTCGTAAAAACATAGTCAGCGGTGTTATCTACCAGAATTCTGGTGTGTAAATATGGAACCACTGACGGTATGTGCATTTTCAAATGCAGGGGTTCCAGAAAACCCGGCGACTTAGATAAGAAGAGTTCGAGTCTACATGGGCAAAGCTGTAGAGGAGGCAGCTGTTGCAGTGGAAGACATTTATCTGCTTGAGTAGTTATAGGATTTCATTTCAAGTTTACTGCTTTATGTACCCTTTAATTTAGAAAGAACTTTTGTTCTGGATTTCTATTATTTATGAATGGATATTTTATTTCTTTAATCATGTTGATGATTTTGATAAGAAATAATGGCATTATCTATTCTGGTACATTAGATAGCAATAATGAGAATGATGAATCCTTAGTCTACCACGATGCAACAAACCGTTCTATAACTTGTTTTACTTGTTAGATATATTTCTTGTTAAATCATTATACTTGTGAATTCTTATACTTAGTAGTATTTATTCAAATAAGATTCAAAAGGTCGAAATTGATTCGATCAATTATAGTTGAAGGAATGGACCTTCCGACCTAAGAATTGAATTTGGAAGATAATACAACTAAGCATACCTTTCGGTAAAGGATAGAATTCGGACAAGTATTGAGAATGATCAATGATATATGCGGTCATATGTGTAAGGTGCGAATATGGATTAGGATACTTGATGTGCCATAAAAGCGAAGTGTTTTAGTCACAAAGAAATTATGGGGAACCTTCAAAGTATATCCATGGGAAGCCTGCGACTTAGTCGCAGAAACTACCACCTAGTAACACATAGCATAATCAAAAAATTGAGATTAAGTCTCAAATGACTAAACCATACACTTACGTTTAGAAATGGTATGTGAGTAATAAGAAATGAAATTCTAATAGTAAAAATAACAAGTTGTTCGGAATTACCTGTGTTCTATGGATATTCCTGGAGAAAACGGCATATTCAATATGGTTGTGGGATATCCTAGATGAACAAAGTTCTGTGAGTTCTATAGTACTATGAACCAGAAGGACGTTTATCGCCCGGTTCTTAGAAGGAAGACTATCAGACGAACCACAGAGCCCGAACTGACGTAATACCTTGAAATGGGAGAAAGGACAAAGACTAGGAACCAGCCAAACCGAGTAGTAATACACCACTAACTGCACCTACTGTTATTACTGTTATACACCGGGACGCCATTGCAGTGGGAGGTTGTTAAGACAACCGGAGATGTTCATAAGACTAGAAGAGTTTTGAACTCTGGATCTAGTAAAGATGAAATCGATCCCTAGCTCTGCATAAGGGTAGTACTAGATCTAAATGTGCCTGCTTGGAGAACAATAAAGTTTATTGTTAAGAGGCTAGATCATTTAGAGTACAAGCTTAGTAAATCCACTTATGGATTGTGACAAAGCTATGAATCGTGGAACTTGCGAATTGATGAGATAGTCCATCTAATGGATTCATCAAAAGGCATAGACGAAAGGTGTATTAGAAACGTAATGGAAACAAGGTGGTGTTTCTCGGAATTTTATGTAGATAACATTTTATCATTGGCAACAATGAGAGAGTGTCATCAGACATAAAATAATGGTTGTCTAAATGAATCGGGATAAAAGATTGAGTAGAAGTTGGAACATGTTCTTGAGATCTTTCGATCTAAGGATTAGAACATTGTACTTCTCCTAGATATCTTATACGATTATGGTTTGTTTTAAACATGCATAATTCTGAGAAAGGTTATTGCCTTTCAGAGACAGAATATACATCTATCTAAAGGGTATGTGTTTCGAACACATGAAGGAGATAAATGAAGACAAAGCAGTTTCCTACACTTTAAGTGTGGAAAACTTTATAGATGCAATGTTGTAAAACAAGAACCTGATATCAACTATGCGGTTTGCGTAGTGGGAGGATATCAAAGTAATCTGGACAAGAGACATTCGCATGCTGTAATAGTACTTGTGAAGTACTGGATTACTAAGCAAGACGAAATCTTCTTGGATTACATATTCTCGGATCTCAAATCATAGAAGGACCAGTGTAAGTCGATATCAGGCTATGTGCTCTCTCATAACCGAATAGCAGCCTCAGAGGCAGCGGAAGTTTTGGTTAGGTTCCGGGATAACCTCTGGACTTGGATATGACTCTTAGTTTATCAAAGGCTATTGTATAGCGGTGCATGGTAAACTGGAAGAAGTCATAAGTCAAAAGGTGATGTTAACACATAGAGCAAGTACCACCTGATACGAATCATCGTCGAGGGAGACGACGCAGTAGTCACCAAGATAACTTCAGAGCGGCGACCTAGATTGCTCATTCACAAAGTACTCTTTGGAAGTACACTTTAAGCACGTGATGAGTATGGGAGTCGGGAGTTTGGAGGAAATGACTAGACCTTAGTACAAGTGGGAGATTGTTGGAGTTGTGTACTTAATGTCTAGATTTAAGTAACGGTAACTCCCGATCATAGCATTTAATCTATTAAATTAATAAACAATCGTTTGCATTTAATTATTGATAATTAAATATATGCAAAATATAGTCCTGGATTCTATACGTTGTAGTTAGTGTGGTGTGCGGGCCCACACAGAAGATCATACTATCGGTTACTCGTATTTAATCAAACAGTTGCTCACGACCTAGATGGACACGGACCAATCCATCGGTATAGTCGTTGTGTGAGAGAGAAAATAATTTGTCTTAATTATTTTATCACACTTCTACACTTGGTGTATTGGGCGGATCGCTTGAGATTTATCGATTAGGATTGCCTGCGATAATCGATTCAAGTCTCAGAGTATTTTATTCTTCATCCCCGATACTATTGCGGGTGTGTATATTTAATATATGTGACTTTGATTTTCAAAAGGAATTAACCGATTTAATTATTGGGTTAATTACCGGTTAAGTTGGGTCACTATATTTTATATATGACATGCCGTGAATACTTGACGGGAAAGTGTATCCCGGAAGGGTTGATAATATCCCCGAGATGAGTTCATAAGGAATTATTGTGTAAACCTCATAAGTGGATTCGTTCCGCACAATAATTAAGGTTCAATGGTACTAGTCTCGGATTCAAGAGATGAATAAATTAATTAGCAATAAATTAATTTTATTCATGGATATTTAAATCTTAAATACACGGAATAAATAATACTACCGGAGAAATATTATTTGATATAATATGGTTTAATATTGGGAGTGCAATTAATTTATATAGTGGAAAATAAATTAATTAATATTAATGGATGATTAATAGATTTGGGCTTGGGCTCAATTTAATCATTAATATTGGAAGCCCAATATTCCACCTCCTTTAGATCCCCTACGTAGCCTATAAAAGCACTACATGGTCTTCTCTATTCTCATAACTTGAAGATCATAATTCTTCTAGAGAGAGAGAAGAGGATCCATAAGCTTGGAGAATCGTCGCCCACCCGACGTTCAAGCTAGTGCAAGGAATACGTGGGAAGATCGTAAGGTCATCAATTGAGTTCGTTTCTCCGCACAACGAATCAAAGGTAAAATCATAAACTCCCTTGTATGATTTTATGTGAATTAATTGTAATACGTACATGAACACACGATCCGGGAAAACGACGAACTTCGGGGACGGGGATTCGAGATCCCCGGCGAACGTTCGAAGGACCCTCGGCTGGGAGCCGAGGGGGTGCGGTCGAGCCCTAGGGCTTCTACCGCGAGCTCACACGAGGAGCCCCGGCTGGACGCCGGGGCACGCGATCGACCGCGGGGTCGATCGCCGGGCAAGCCGCGGCTGGGCCGCGGCTTGTGCGCTGGGCGCACCGCCCTCCTCGGCGGTGGCAGTTAGTCGCCGGACTCACCGCCGGGGGCTGTTCCGAACAGCCCCACGGGGATGCACCCCGCATCCCCGTGCGATCGCGTGAGCGATCGCGAACCCCGCGATGGGGTTCGGCTAGGGTTTAGCCACGGGTTCATCCCGCGGCGATGCTCTTGTCGAGCCCGGTTCTTCGTGGCGTTCGTGATCGGTTTCCGGCGAGAGGATTTCGGTCGGGTTATTATTTTCCGCAAATTTTAATGACCCGGGATATCGATTTCCAACATGATCAATATACGAGTAACCGATAGTATGATCTTCCGTGTGACGTCGCACACCATACTAACTACAATGTATATAATATAGGACTATTATTTGCATATATTTAATTAATAATAATTAAAAGCAAATGATTGTTTATTAATTTAAATAGATTAAATGCCATGGACCGGGAGTTTACGTTTCTTAAATCTATAAATTAAGTATACAACTCCATCAATAACACGTATGGTTATTATAGCTTGGGCTTTACCAGCTTTAGTTTGAGTAAAATTAGTTGGCTTAAGCTGTTGGGATAGCCTAAATAGGTTGTAGGAAATTTAAATAGTCAGCCCAATATGGGTTGTACGAAATTTGAATAAACGGCGCAATAACTTGAAAAGTTATCAGCATTTTATTTATATATTTAATAAAAATATATAAATTAATAATCCTCGTAATGGTGTGACCTTTGAGTTGCATGTGACCTTTGGAATTTCTTTTATGTCTTTTGAGACTCCCCCTATTGAGTGTAAATAGGAGCCTTAGTTGAGAGGGATAAACACAATTCATTCCATACTTCATATCCCACATCTCTTAAGCTCATAAGCATTCTCATATAGTTAGAATATTGTGTAAGCAATATTAGTTCCTTGCATTTGCATAATGCTCGGTTCTCTCTCTTTCCCTGTTCGCTGGAGCTTCTAACTGGTGTGCCTCAGACTAGAAGATGATTGAAAGTCGTTGTATTTTTGGGAACTAACGTCGCTAAACCGTACCATATACAGGGCGTTTTAGTCTTGCGGATAGCGAAAGCGTCTCGACAACCCGCAATTAAAGGTTATGTTATTTAATTATTTTATTTTGGAATTGTAAAGATCAGTAGTATTGTTCTAGTCCAGATTCTATTTTATTTTATGTTTCGGATTTAGACATTTGTACAAAAATAACCAACACTTGAAAGGTTCAGGATGAAAGACTCTAAGAAGGGCTTTCTTCCCATGACACATGTCACATCTCTTAGCAAGACTCACTGTCTGAAGGACCTGATGTGCAAACGAGGATGGATAATGTTCCTTACGCTTTGGTCGTAGGATCGATTATGTATGCCATGATATGTACGAGGCCAGACGTATTCGTATACTTTGAGAATGACGAGTCGTTTTCAGTCGAACCCGGGTGAGGCGTATTGGATTGCGGCCAAAAACATTCTCAAGTTCCTTAACCGGGCTAAGGAGAATTATTTTGCCTATGGGGACAAGAAGAGTTAGAGATGACGGATATACAGTCCACTATAGAATCTGGGTTCATTGCGGCCTCGGAGGCTGCAACGGAAGGTGTATTGATGACATGGCACCGGTCTTCTAGACATGTGTCGGTGAAGGATTTTTATGGTACAACAAACACGAATAAATACTGTATGATATTTGCTCCATTTGTTGGAGTTAATCACCATAGGCAAACTACATTTTTGGATGTGGATTGTTAAGTGATAAGAAAACAGAATCTTTTGCGTGGTTGTTTAAGACATTTCTAGAAGCAATGCCAAATAATGCATCTCCAAAAGTTATAATTACTGATCAAGATGCAACCATATCTCGAGCGATCTCTATTGTGTTTCCAGACATATTACATCGATTTTGTTTATGACATATTCTTAACAAGTTCTCCGAGAAGTTGAATTTTGTATTGTACAAAGAGCAATATTATTACTTACTTGGTATTATTAAGGATTAAGAGTCGACTGAGGAATTCGAGCATCGATGGAAAGAGTTGATGAGTTCTACAGAGTTGGGAAATAATGATTGGCTAAATAATACTCCCTCCAATCTTTTTTATTTGTCACCCTAAGCTTTTGCACAAATATTAATAATAATTATATTTTCCTAATTTAACCCTATTTAATACTAATAATTAATTGACTTTATCCTTTAATATCTCTTATTCCTTTGTAAATTTATATAGTAAAATATGAAATTTAATAATTCTTAATTAATGAAATAACAATTAATGAAGGGTTGAATAGTAAAAAAAATTCAAAACGACAATTAAATTGACAAAAAACACAAAACCTATAACGTCAAATAAAAAAGATTGGAGGGAGTATGTATGGAATACGTCAACGTTGGGTGCCAGTATATGTTAGATATGTGTTTGCTGCAAAGATGTCTAGTAGTCAAAGAGTTGAGAGAAATAATTATTTCTTTAAAAGGTATGTGAATCACAAAAATTCTTTTAGATTTCATTACACGCTTTAACAGGGCACTTTTACACCAAAGACACTCCGAGTTACAGGCAAATCATATTGACCTTAGTCAAAAGCCACAAATGGTCACAAGTTGTTTGATAGAACAACAAATGGCTAAAATTTATACAAAAACAATATTTCAAATACCAATGGAACTTTAGTTTATGTGGTGAAGCGCTTTTTGAGACAGGGGAAACATTTAATCGACAACGAGAGTTGACATATCACACTCCTTCGAATTTGTTATCCTTTAGTTGTCGCATGTTTCAATTTGAGTGATATTCGTGCCGTCATATGTTATGTTGGATGAAGGTACAACAAATTTTGTTACTCCAAGAAAAATACATACACACAAGATGGACTAAGACTGTAAGGGTGGCACAAATTTATGAGCTGGAACAAGATGTAATGAAACATCATTCTTTCATTTCTAGACGGGGGTTATTGTCTCATATAGCTATGGAGTTGGTTGATGGATGTTCATTAGCAGAAGCGCGCAACAATTTTTTGATGAACGAATTAAAAAAGTTGAAAAGAATGGCAAATGATACTGACGATGGACACAACACAGTTGAGCAAGCGAAAAAGTGAAAAAAATGCAATATCATAGAGATAGTCCAAAATCCGCATCCGGTAAATACTAAAGGAAAACGACTCAAATCTTCGAAAGATATTGCGCTGTCGCAAAGTAACATGACTTGTAGTGTTTGTGGTCAATGTGGACATGAGAAACGCACATGTTCAATTGTGCATTCTAACTCTGATAATTTTAGATTTATTTTTAATACTTTTTATTTTTATAAAAATTATATAATTTTTTTTACTTGCAGGTCAAAATGACGGATGAAAAAAACGATCGAAGCAACAACTTATTCATATGAAATTATTCCGGATTGAAGAAACTATTCCAAATTTTATCAAATTAATAATTTATTAGTGTGTTTTTATTATTATTAATTTTTGTTCTGCAAATATCCAAATGAACATTACTTTATTTATTTATTTATTATTGTTCTTTTGAATTAAACCCCCACACGTATTTACGTTTTGGTTTTTCGTTTGATGTGGCTTTAAATTACTTTATTATCGTGTGAATTTATTGTAGCAAAGATTGAGAATTGAATAATATATATATATATATATATATATATATATATATATAGAGAGAGAGAGAGAGAGAGAGAGTTACGTTTTCGTTTGATGTGACTTTAAATTACTTTATTAGGTCATCTCCAACAAAGAATCCAAAATTTAAACTCAAAATAAGTTTAAGTTTACAGTAATTTAACTCCAACCGAAAAACCAATATTCAAACTTAAAAGAAAGTTTTTTAAGTATTTTTTTTATACAATTATTATACTATTTTTATAAATAACAAACCCCTTTATAAATTCACAATTTAACCCTACAACTTTTGACATAAAAAAAATTTAATAAATATTATTTTCAATTTACCTTCCTATTGATCAATTTTGTTGTTGTGATTCATAGTTTATTTATTTTTGTAATTCGTAACATTTTATTATAAGTATTTAATTTTTATTTTAATGTTATTTTATTTTTAATGTTAATTAAATATTTAATATTTAATTATATTTCATTGTGATATTTATTTTTTTATAAAATAATTTGTTTTAATTATTAATGATATTATTATTTAAAAACATTAGTTACAAAAAATATTAAATAAGAAACAAAAAAATTAATAGGTTATTTTTATTAATTTGTATAAAAAAATGATCATTTTATAAATAATGAAAAGTTTTTTTGTTTGAGTTTACTATAAACATAAATTTAAATATTTTTAGATTTGGTATAAGATGGAGACATTATGAATTTATTGTAGAGAATTGAATGAGAGAGAGAGAGACATGGTGTACGTAATTATTTTCAAAGACAATATAGGAGTAGATATAGGAGAGAGAATTTTGATTGGAGTGAGATAAATATAATGCTAATGCACGTAAATATTATTTTAATTTATCAGAATTTATAAAAAATAGTATTTTGATTTATTAATTAAATTATATGTTAAACTTTATAAAATATACTTTCTAATTAATGATAGTTTTTTTTTCTATTATTTCAAGTATTATTAATTTATAATTATAAAAAAAAGTAATATAATTAGTATTCTACTCTTGACATATAATAAATAACTATCACCTATGTTTAAATAAAAAAATATATATTTTTGAAATTTTACTTAAATTTATAATTAAGAAAAACTAAATCATTTATTTATAATTAATTATTTAAATTTATCTTTTTTTCAAACACTCTTTAATTTAAAAAAGTGTACACATCGGATTTAAAAAAACCGAAGGTGAGCAAATCTGAGTATTTTAATTTGTGACATCACATGTGATATATTCTGAATTAATTAATTAATTTATACTTGCACTCAAATTTCAATCACAAGTGGAATTAGGGCATGGAAAACAAAGCCAAAATAACTCTATAAAAGATGCAATGCCAAATCTTTGTATTGCATATAAAATACAGTAAAACAAAAATTAATTTAATTACAAGAATGAGCCTCGTGGCCATATTCTTGCTATCTTTTCTTGTCAATTTTGTTTTGATTAGTTCAAATGAAACACAGAAAACGTACATTGTTTTTATGGACAGGACAAAGATGGAAGCTTTAGATGCCTCTCTCGGAACCTCAAGAAGCTGGCAGGAACATGTGATCGAATCCATCCGCGTAGATGAGGAACAACAAGTACCTAAACTCCATTACTTTTACAGCGAAACAATGCATGGTTTCTCAGCAAAGCTCTCCGATCAACATCTCCAATCTTTGAAGGAAATGGACGGCTTTCTAGGGTCCATCGAGGACAAGGCAGTCCCCCTCCACACTACGCATTCCCCTGATTTTCTCGGCCTGGAGGTGGGAAAAGGCTTATGGGGTTCTCCAAATCTTTCATCGGATGTCATTATCGGAGTAGTAGACACGGGGATATGGCCCGAGAGCTCTAGCTTCCGCGACACGGGCATATCCGCAGTAGTCCCTCCTCGTTGGAAAGGAAAATGCAAAGTTTACTCAAGTTTTAATGGTTTCACTTGTAACAAGAAGCTTATCGGCGCTAAACTATTTTTGAAAGGATACGAGTCCAAGAATGGAAAAATAAACGGCACATTGGGATACAGATCACCTCGAGACTCTCATGGCCATGGAACACATACCGCTTCAACTGCAGGTAAATTTCTTTAATTTTATTTTTTTTAAAGTAACATATATACTTGTAATATAATCTCTAATAATCGAAATGCGCACGCAGGTGGTAATTTTGTCCCAAATGTAAATATATTCGGCATGGCTAATGGTACAGCTGCTGGGATGAGTCCTACGGCGAGAATCGCAATATACAAAGCTTGTTTCGATGCTATGTGTTATGATTCAGATATATTAGCAGCAATAGATGAAGCTGTCAAAGATGGTGTGGATGTTCTGTCCCTTTCTTTAGGAGATCCTTCAATTCCCTATCACCGTGATCCTGTTGCTTTGGGAACATTTGGTGCGGTACAAAAAGGAGTTATTGTCTCTGTATCAGCTGGGAATGACGGGCCGAATCTTTTTACTGTTACCAATGGTGCACCTTGGTACACGACAGTTGCTGCTAGCACTACCGATCGTGATTTCTTAGCTGATGTAAAACTAGGCAACGGCGAAATGTTGTCTGGCGCCTCAATATCCTTACCCAAGACCATCAATAATTTGCTACTGGTAAAGTACAATATTTCTTATTCAAATCAATCATAAGGTAATATTAATATACTCTGATTTTGGTATTGTCGACAGTTTTACAATCAAACCATAGGCGGTAATCTGTGCCTTAACGGCTCGCTATCCCCGAATCAAGTAAAGGGAAAGATTTTGATTTGTGACAGAGGAATTAGCGACAGAGTTGCCAAAGGGGAAGAAGTGAAAAGGGCTGGGGGAGTCGCCATGATACTCGCAAACGTTGTAGGCTATGTCGAAGATGGTAATATTCTCGATCCGCATGTTCTGCCGACTGTAGCATTAAAGGCTTCGGCAGCTGAGATCATCAGGTCTTACGCGAAATCATCCAATCATCCAATGGCTACGATCAAATTCAGAGGTACGGTTTACAAAAACCGAGCTCCGGTTATGGCCCAATATTCCTCCAGAGGACCTAATGTGGTCGACCCGAAAATTCTGAAGCCAGATATAACCGCACCCGGGGTGAATATATTAGCCGCGTATCCACCAAATATTAGCCCATCATCGTTCAAAAGCGACAAAAGGCGTGTCACGTTCAACCTGATGTCAGGCACTTCCATGTCGTGTCCACATGTCAGCGGCATATTGGCTCTTGTCAAGTCCGTGCATAGGGATTGGTCTCCGGCTGCGATAAAGTCCGCACTGATGACAACTTCGTACGTTCTCGACTCTCACAATTCTCCAATCTCTGATAGGAGTGATGGCAAGAGCCCCGACGCCACCCCCTTTGCGTATGGGTCGGGCCACGTGGATGCCAACAAGGCCTCTGATCCGGGCTTGATATACGACATCCCGCCACAAGATTATTTTAGCTACTTGTGCACCTTAAATTACAACTCTACAGAGATGCAACTGTTTACTCATAACAACAAGTCTTCATGTGATGCTCGTTCTCGTTTTCGTGCTGGCGACTTGAATTACCCTTCTTTTGCAGTGGTTTTCGGCAACCAATCTACCATCACTTACAAGAGGACGGTTACAAATGTGGGTGAGGCCGCGTCTGCTTCTTATGATGTAAATGTGAGCGAGCCTGCAGGTGTGTGTGTTTATGTCAAACCCAAGACTCTGAAATTTACAAGAAAAGGAGCAAAATTGTGTTACAGTGTGACTTTTAAGGCAAAAGGAAATGTGCCTAAAACAACTACTAACTTTTCATTTGGATCCTTAAAGTGGGTTTCTAGAGATGGTAAGTATAGTGTGCGGAGTCCTATTGCTGTCGTATGGTAATGGGGTTACTAAGGTTTATTTTTCCCTTTTTCTTTTTTAATAAATAATTCGTGTGTACGCCTATGTTTCTTAATTTTTTTATTTTCAATAAATGAACCAGACTTGTTTTCTTGTGTGTGTTTTAATTATAGTGTAATATTTTTTTTTATTAAAAATGGATCATATTTGTTTTTATGGGAAAAATGGCAATAAGACCAATTTTCAGCATTTTTTGCCCAATAAGACCAATTTCCAATTTTGGTGTCAATTAAGGGGGTTTGATTGACTAGTCAGTTTGACTGTGCAAATTAATTAACTAACCCTCTCTCAATTTTTTTTGACCGTATACCCTCTTTTGTATTTACTAATTAAAATAAATGTACAATTACTTTTATAACCTTTGACCCATATTCAAAATCCTACCCAACACAAACATAACCCATAACCGATAACCCATAACCAAACTCATTCTCAAACCCAATTTTTAATACTCGATTTGTAATTATTCATATCCAAACCTAATTTTCCAAAATCACTTCTTTTTGTCTGCCGCCTCTCCCTCTTCTCCTCCCCGAACTCCACTGGCCGGAACGTCTCCCACCTGGTACATCATCTCCTTCATCTGAGCCACCGCCTCCACGCCCGGCTTGTCCCCCGCCCATTGGAAATTGATGTTGGTCGGATTTTTCTCGAGTGCAACTAGCCTTTTCGGCTTTCGGAAAAATTGGTTTTTTTCTTTCTCATGATGGTCACCTCTTAATTATCTTAACGGCAACTTCGGCCCCGTCGATGAGACTCTGCCTGTTACTGACCTTCCGATTATAGGGCACCTCCCGGTGAGCGGCTCCAATTTTTATTTAATTTTATTTATTCAATTTGGGTATTCGGGATTATTACTTGATTTGTATTTTTCATCTTTTTTATTTCAGAAAAATTTGTGGTGGCTGTGCTGTGTGCGTGTATCTATTTCTCTGTTCATTTTTTTTAATTAGTTTTTTTTAAGTTCCATTGTGGGAGGAGAGTGTTGATATTGAAACTCAGTGAAATGGTGTGCCTCTTGATCGTATCCCGACTGAGATGGGATATAGAGACCTTGAAGTCACTTGACAATATTATTTGTATCGTTATTATCAGTGTTCTTCGAGCTCTTAATGCCGGAATTTGCAGTTTATCAATTTGAGAATTCATTTTTTATATATTAAGAATTACTTTAGTTTACATTAAATTACATTTGAATTATTTATAAAATTTAATTACTAATATAAAATTAATTTAAATAAAATTACATTTTAATTAATTTTACATTTTAATTACTAATATAAAATTAATTTACATTAAATTACATTTTAATTATTTTTACAATTTAATTACTAATATAAAATTAAATTACATTAAATTATATTTTAATTATTTTTACATTTTAAATACATTTTAAGGTTAATTTACATAATATTACAGTTTCATTACTTTGTATAGTTAATTTAGAAAATTACATTTTTAATGATAATATAAAATTAATTTTCATTAAATTACATTTTAATTATTAATATAAACTTAATTTACATAAAATTACTGTTTAATTACTTTATATAGTTAATTTATAAAATTATATTTTAAATATTAATATACAAATTAATTTTCATTAAATTACATTTTAATTATTAATATATAGTTAATTTAAATGATATACTAAATTACTAATATAAAGTTAATTCACATTAAATTTCATTTTAAATACTAATATAAAATTACTTTTAATTAAATTACCATTAATTACTAATATAAAGTGAAATTATATGAAATTATATTTAAAATAACAGTACAAAGTTAATTTACATAAAATTACATATTGAATATTAATATAAAATTATTTATCGTGAAATTACAATTAATTACTAATATAAAGTTAAATTAGATGAAATTACATTTTAAATACTAATACAAAGTTAATTTACATAAAATTATACAAAACTAGGACTCGGATCAACAAAACTCAACCGTTGATTACCTTGAATGAATGGCTGTGATGTAAAGTTGACAATTGAATCAGATCAACAAACTCGGTCGTTGATTACGTTTGAACGGATGGCTGTGATTAATTGTTGATTTTCAGACTCACATACCTAAGCATAATTTTAATATACCTAATGCAATTCTAAACCGTTTAGTATGAAGTCTCCTATAGGCAATATGCATGGTATATAAGTAAGCATCTATGAAATTACACAATGTGATAGATAGATTTTTAATACACCTAAGGCTAAATATCATATACCTTCACAAAATTAACTTTATATTAGTAATTAAAATGTTATTTAATCAAGTTAACTTTATATTATTAATTAAATTTCATGAAATTAACTTTATATTAGTAATTAAAATGTTATTTTATTAAATTAACTTTATATTGGTAATTAAATTTCATGAAACTAACTTTATATTAGTAATTAAAATGTTATTTCATGAAAGCTTTATATTAGTAATTAAATTTCATGAAATTAACTTTATATTAGTAATTAAAATGTTGTTTTATGAAATTAACTTTATATTAGTAATTAAAATATTATTTCATTAAATTAACTTTATATTAGTAATTAAAATGTTATTTCATGAAATTAATTTTATATTAGTAATTAAATTTAATGAAATTAACTTTATATTAGTAATTAAAATATTATTTCAGAAAATTAACTATATATTAGTAATTAAAATGTTATTTCATGAAATTAACTTTATTTTAGTAATTAAATGTCATGAAATTAACTTTATATTAGTAATTAAATTTCATGAAATTAACTTTATATTAGTAATTAAAATGTTATTTCATGATAATTAACTTTATATTAGTAATTAAAATGTTATTTCATGAAATTAAATTTATATTAGTATTTAAAATGTTATTTCATGAAATTAACTTTATGTTAGTAATTAAATTTCATGAAATGAACTTTATATTATTAATTAAAATATTATTTCACGAAATTAACTTTATATTATTAATTAAAATGTTATTTCACGAAATTAACTTTATATTAATAATTAAATGTCATGAAATTAACTTTATATTAGTAATTAAATTTAATGAAATTAACTTTATATTAGTAATTAAAATGTTATTTTATCAAACTAAAAATAAAAAAGTCATCAAAAGTATATTACATCCGCGATAAAACAATCAGTTCACAAAACATTTTTACAATTAAATGTGAAAATTTTGGCGACGAAATTCTTTCTACATTGTTGCTTCTCGGCCTAAAACTCTATAAACTTCAATGCATACGAGCCGCAATCGTTCCTAACAAATGACAAGAAGGATACAATTAGCACATACAATTAGCAGAGACAAATTCAAAACCAAAATCAACACAAAACAGAAAAACCAAAATCAAATTCAACACAAATTTGAAAACCTTCACAAAATTCAAAATTGAACTCGTTTCAACAATGCAAACAAGACCCTCAAATGAATTCTCTCAAACGGAAATGAATTCTCTCAAACGAAACCTCGAGGGTTGGAGGCTATACTGGTATATCACTAAATCAGAACACACACACACCCCGACTCCACAGGCAATGAATGACGGCCTTCCTCTGCAATCTTGTTGTGTATATATAGACACACACTAGGAGTTGAAGGCTGAAGCACCATCACCTGAACCAACTTCCATCCTTGTACAGGTTAGCCAACAAAATACAAATTACCCACTCAAAGGCAAAGCCGCGTGTGAATACTTACTACTGAGTAGACTCTTACACACCAAGTGGAGCTCATATAGCCTAAACATTTTTGATTTGTTTTCCCTCCCTTTTTATATATAGTATACTACAATTTTAAATTGATTGTTTGTTTAAATGTGCTTATAGGTTTAGAGAACAGCTATGAACCCACTTTCTGTGATACTCAAGGAACATAAACTCACTGGCCCCAATTATATTGATTGGAGGAGAAATTTAGACATTGTCCTGACTTCTGAAGAGTACAAATTTGTACTCCATGAATTGTGCCCTGCTGAGCCCACGGCTGCCTCAACTAATGAGGAAAGAGAGGCATATCGGAAGTGGAAAAAGGCTGATGAAATGGCTAGGTGTTATATTTTGGCTTCCATGTCAAATGTACTCCAAACCCAACATGAGACGATGGTCATTGCCTATGATATGTTGTTTAACCTCAAAGAAATGTTTGGGGAGCAAGATCGTGCGGCAAGGCAAGAAGCCATGAGAGTCCTCATGACAACTACTCAGTCTGAAGGAACGCCCGTAGGGGAGCACGTTCTTAAGATGATGAGTCTGTTGAATGAACTTGAGATCCTAGGAGCTCAAATTGATGCTGAGACGCAAGTCGACATCATACTCCAGTCTCTGACCCCTAGTTTTGAGTAGTTTCGCATGAGTTATAATATGGGTAAACTGTCTTATACTCTTGCGCAACTCCTGACTGAACTGAAGGCGGCAGAGGGGATCTACAAGAAGGGCAAGTCTCAAGCACTTGTAGCTACGAAGTCCAAAGGCTTGAAGCCTGTTGGAGGTAGGGGCAAGAAAAGGAAGCAAGCCTGGAAACCCAGTGGTGCCAAGAGGAATGGACCACGAGTGGGGGCTGCCAAGCCAAGAGGCAAGTGCTTCCGATGCAATAAGTCTGGACACTGGAAGTCTGAATGTCCTCTCAAAAGTACGAATTTTTCTTTAGTCGTAAAAACATAGTCAGCGGTATTATCTACCAGAATTCTGGTGTGTAGATATGGAACCACTGACGGTATGTGCATTTTCAAATGCAGGGGTTCCAGAAAACCCGGCGACTTAGATAAGAAGAGTTCGAGTCTACATGGGCAAAGCTGTAGAGGAGACAGCTGTTGCAGTGGAAGACATTTATCTGCTTGAGTAGTTATAGGATTTCATTTCAAGTTTATTGCTTTATGTACCCTTTAATTTAGAAAGAACTTTTGTTCTGGATTTCTATTATTTATGAATGGATATTTTATTTCTTTAATCATGTTGATGATTTTGATAAGAAATAATGGCATTATCTATTCTGGTACATTAGATAGCAATAATGAGAATGATGAATCCTTAGTCTACCACGATGCAACAAACCGTTCTATAACTTGTTTTACTTGTTAGATATATTTCTTGTTAAATCATTATACTTGTGAATTCTTATACTTAGTAGTATTTATTCAAATAAGATTCAAAAGGTCGAAATTGATTCGATCAATTATAGTTGAAGGAATGGATCTTCCGACCTAAGAATTGAATTTGGAAGATAATACAACTAAGCATACCTTTCGGTAAAGGATAGAATTCGGACAAGTATTGAGAATGATCAATGATATATGCGGTCATATGTGTAAGGTGCGAATATGGATTAGGATACTTGATGTGCCATAAAAGCGAAGTGTTTTAGTCACAAAGCAATTATGGGGAACCTTCAAAGTATATCCATGGGAAGCCTGCGACTTAGTCGCAGAAACTACCACCTAGTAACACATAGCATAATCAAAAAATTGAGATTAAGTCTCAAATGACTAAACCATACACTTACGTGTAGAAATGGTATGTCAGTAATAAGAAATGGAATTC
Organism: Euphrasia confusa; assembly: GCA_954870475.1. Lineage (NCBI taxonomy): Eukaryota > Viridiplantae > Streptophyta > Magnoliopsida > Lamiales > Orobanchaceae > Euphrasia > Euphrasia confusa. Next base: position 14,450,770 of record OX940954.1, read on the forward strand.
TAATAGTAAAAATAACAAGTTGTTCGGAATTACCTGTGTTCTATGGATATTCCTGGAGAAAACGACATATTCAATATGGTTGTAGGATATCCTAGATGAACAAAGTTCTGTGAGTTCTATAGTACTATGAACCAGAAGGACGTTTATCGCCCGGTTCTTAGAAGGAAGACTATCAGACGAACCACAGAGCCCGAACTGACGTAATACCTTGAAATGGGAGAAAGGACAAAGACTAGGAACCAGCCAAACCGAGTAGTAGTACACCACTAACTGCACCTACTGTTATTACTGTTATACACCGGGACGCCATTGCAGTGGGAGGTTGTTAAGACAACCGGAGATGTTCATAAGACTAGAAGAGTTTTGAACTCTGGATCTAGTAAAGATGAAATCGATCCCTAGCTCTGCATAAGGGCAGTACTAGATCTAAATGTGCCTGCTTGGAGAACAATAAAGTTTATTGTTAAGAGGCTAGATCATTTAGAGTACAAGCTTAGTAAATCCACATATGGATTGTGACAAAGCTATGAATCGTGGAACTTGCGAATTGATGAGATAGTCCATCTAATGGATTCATCAAAAGGCATAGACGAAAGGTGTATTAGAAACGTAATGGAAACAAGGTGGTGTTTCTCGGAATTTTATGTAGATAACATTTTATCATTGGCAACAATGAGAGAGTGTCATCAGACATAAAATAATGGTTGTCTAAATGAATCGGGATATAAGATTGAGTAGAAGTTGGAACATGTTCTTGAGATCTTTCGATCTAAGGATAAGAACATTGTACTTCTCCTAGATATCTTATACGATTATGGTTTGTTTTAAACATGCATAATTCTGAGAAAGGTTATTGCCTTTCAGAGACAGAATATACATCTATCTAAAGGGTATGTGTTTCGAACACATGAAGGAGATAAATGAAGACAAAGCAGTTTCCTACACTTTAAGTGTGGAATGCTTTATAGATGCAATGTTGTAAAACAAGAACCTGATATCAACTATGCGATTTGCGTAGTGGGAGGATATCAAAGTAATCTGGACAAGAGACATTCGCATGCTGTAATAGTACTTGTGAAGTACTGGATTACTAAGCAAGACGAAATCTTCTTGGATTACATATTCTCAGATCTCAAATCATAGAAGGACCAGTGTAAGTCGATATCAGGCTATGTGTTCACTTTTGAAGAGGTGGAACCTTTGAAATGAAAGAGTGATAAGCAGGACGCTTCTCAGACTCTCTCATAACCGAATAGCAGCCTCAGAGGCAGCGGAAGTTTTGGTTAGGTTCCGGGATAACCTCTGGACTTGGATATGACTCTTAGTTTACCAAAGGCTACTGAATAGCGGTGCACGGTAAACTGGAAGAAGTCATAAGCCAAAAAGTGATGATAACACATAGAGCAAGTACCACCTGATACGAGTCATCGTCGAGGGAGACGACGCTGTAGTCACCAAGATAACTTCAGAGCGGCAACCTAGAGTGCTCATTCACATGGTACTTCTTGGAAGTACAACTTAAGCACGTGATGAGTATGGGAGTCGGGAGTTTGGAGGAAATGACTAGACCTTAGTACAAGTGGGAGATTGTTGGAGTTGTGTACTTAATGTCTAGATTTAAGTAACGGTAAACTCCCCGTCATAGCATTTAATCTATTAAATTAATAAACAATTGTTTGCATTTAATTATTGATAATTAAATATATGCAAATCATAGTCCTGGATTTTATATGTTGTAGTTAGTATGGTGTGTCGGGCCCACACAGAAGATCATACTATCGGTTACTCGTATTTAATCAAACAGTTGCTCACGACCTAGATGGACACGGACCAATCCATCGGTATAGTCGTTGTGTGAGAGAGAAAATAATTTGTCTTAATTATTTTATCACACTTGTACACTTGATGTATTGGGCGGATCGCTTGAGATTTATCGATTAGGATTGCCTTGGATAATCGATTCAAGTCTCAGAGTATTTTATTCTTAATCCCCGATACTATTGCAGGTGTGTATATAAGTGACTTTGATTTTCCAAAGGAATAAACCGATTTAATTATTGGGTTAATTACCGGTTAAGTTGGGTCACTATATTTTATATATGACATGCCGTGAATACTTGACGGGAAAGTGTATCCCGTAAGGGTTGATAATATCCCCGAGATGAGTTCATAAGGAATTATTGTGTAAACCTTATGAGTGGATTCGTTCCGCACAATAATTAAGGTTGAATGGTACTAGTCTCGTATTCAAGAGATGAATAAATTAATTAGCAATAAATTAATTTTATTCATGGATATTTAAATCTTAAATACACGGAATAAATAATACTATCGGAGAAATATTATTTGATATAATATGGTTTAATATTGGGAGTCCAATTAATTTATATAGTGGAAAATAAATTAATTAGTATTAATGGAGGATTAATAGATTTGGGCTTGGGCTCAATTTAATCATTAATATTGGAAGCCCAATATTCCACCTCCTTTAGATCCCTTACGTAGCCTATAAAAGCACTACATGGTCTTCACTTTTTCATAAGACAAGATTATCATACTTGATATTCTAGAGAGTTGAAGAGGATCCATAAGCTTGGAAGATCGTCGCCCACCCGACGTTCAAGCTAGTGCAAGGAATACGTGGGAAGATCGTAAGGTCATCAATTGATTTTGTTTCTCCGCACAACGAATCAAAAGGTATAATCATAAACTCCTTGTGTGGTTTTATGTGATTTAATTGTAGCATATACATGAACACACGATCCGGGAAAACGACGAACTTCGGGGACGGGGATTCGAGATCCCCGGCGAACGTTCAAAGGAACCTCGGCTGGGAGCCGAGGGGTTCGATCGCGGCGTGCGCGAGAGGGAGGCCCCGGCTGGAGCCGGGGCGAGCGATCGACCGTGAGGTCGATCGCGGGGCTGCCGAGGGCTGGTGCCTCGGCTGGCGCCCCTCCTCCCGACGGCGTGGGCGGTGAAGTCGCCGGACTCACCGCCCGGGGCTACCGGAGCAGCCCCACGCGATCGATTATGATCGCGAGCCCGCGGTGGGGCTCGGCTAGGGTTTCGGCCGTGGGTTCATCCCGCGGCGACTCTCCGGTTGAGCTCCGGATATCGTGGTGCTCGTGATCGGTTTCCGGCGATGGGATTTCGGTCGGGGTTATCGGTTCCGCAAATTTTGATACCCCGGGATATCGATTTCCAACACGGAAGCGTGTAAAGCAATAGATCTACTATGCGATGCATGGTAAACTGGAAGAAGTCATAAGTCAAAAGGTGATGTTAACACATAGAGCAAGTACCACCTGATACGAATCATCGTCGAGGGAGACGACGCAGTAGTCACCAAGATAACTTCAGAGCGGCGACCTAGATTGCTCATTCACAAAGTACTCTTTGGAAGTACACTTTAAGCACGTGATGAGTATGGGAGTCGGGAGTTTGGAGGAAATGACTAGACCTTAGTACAAGTGGGAGATTGTTGGAGTTGTGTACTTAATGTCTAGATTTAAGTAACGGTAACTCCCGATCATAGTATTTAATCTATTAAATTAATAAACAATCGTTTGCATTTAATTATTGATAATTAAATATATGCAAAATATAGTCCTGGATTCTATACGTTGTAGTTAGTGTGGTGTGCGGGCCCACACAGAAGATCATACTATCGGTTACTCGTATTTAATCAAACAGTTGCTCACGACCTAGATGGACACGGACCAATCCATCGGTATAGTCGTTGTGTGAGAGAGAAATGCAACAGTTTCGATCCAATTCAAAGTAACAGTTTACCACAACCGTGCTCCGGCCATGGCCGCATTTTCCTCCAGGGGACCTAATAGGGTCGACCCGAACATTCTCAAGCCAGATATAACCGCACCCGGGCTCAATATTTTAGCCGCATTCCCACCAAATATTAGCCCAACAGGTCTCGATAGCGACGATAGGCGAGTCTTGTTCAACATCATGTCAGGCACTTCCATGTCGTGTCCACATGTCAGCGGCATATTGGCTCTTGTCAAGTCAATGCACATGGATTGGTCGCCGGCCGCCATAAAGTCCGCACTGATGACGACTGCTTACGTTCTCGACTCCAACAATTCTCCAATATCTGATATGAGCCAAGACGCCACCCCATTTGCGTATGGGTCGGGCCATGTGAATGTCAACAGGGCCTCTGATCCGGGCTTGATATACAACATCTCCACACAAGATTATTTTAGCTACTTGTGCACCTTAAATTACAACTCTACTGATCAGATGAAACTGTTTACTCATAACAACAAGAGGACAGTTACGAATGTTGGGAGTACGGGAATGGTCACTTATCGTGTGAATGTGAGTGAGCCGAAAGGGGTATCGATTACGGTTGAACCCGATACTCTCGAGTTCAACCAAGTGAAACAATGTCTGAATTACAATGTGACATTTACAGCAACAAGTATGCCTGCAGTTTCATCCAACTTCTCCTTTGGATACATAAATTGGGTATCTGGTGATTATAGCGTCAGGAGTCCTATAGCTGTCATCTGGAATTAATAATAATCATATTGAGGTGTAAGATGTTTTAATTATGGTCATGTTTTTCCTTTGTTTAACCGTGTCTTCTTTTTTGGTTTTCTTTCTATTTTCAATAAATGGATCATCCTTGTTTTATTGTGTTTTAAATTTAACTATTGAACGTTTTTTTATATTTAAATAATTAATTCCAAATTAGTTTAGACTTTAAATGATCGATTGCAAATTAGTTGGTCTCTTTCACTAAAATTAATAACTATTACGGCTAATAGGTGTGAAATTAAATTTACACCTCACACATCAAATGGTGAAGTTCACGCGTTAACTTACGACGAGCATACCCCACAATTAGCAAGCTCGAACGGTGAATTTACATCCTAGGACAATGTTTGGTGTGATTAAACCACCTGATTATCGTCTATTGTTACCATACATCACCATAACAAAACTCACGCTTACACAGTGAGAAAACTCACAATTATAAATTTGTAATTACACTGTAAAACAATGCATGGCGACACTACGTTGTAAGATAACGGTGGTGCAATGTAGTGTCGCCATGCATTGTTTTACAGTGTCAAAGTTGAGTCAATAACACTATAAAAGACTTTTTAAGGTGTTATTGACCCAACTTTGACAACTAATATCAAAACTCAAATGATTGAAAAACGAAAATTAAAAAAAAATCGAAAGTTTGAAGGTTAGGTTTACTGTCTGAACTAACCGTCGGTTGAACGTCAATGTCTTGATTGACGAGTGCTAAGTGTAGTAATGTTGTCACTGCTTGTCATAATGATAGTCGGAAATAAAATAGTACAATAAAATGTTATTTTTCACTGTGATTGTTTTCATTGTGCGTGAATTTCAAACAACAAAAATATGTAGGGGTGACTATTCGGGTTCGGGTATTCGAGTTTGTACCGAAATACCCGCACCCGTTAGGGTTTTTGGGTACCCGTACCCAATAAATTTGGGTAAAGGGTAGGGTTATGGAATTCATTTAAAAAAATATTGGGTATTAGGGTACCCGATTACCCGTTCGGGTATACCCGAAATACCCGATTAATTATTTAAATTAAAATAATAAATATATTGATATATTAATTAAAAATCTACAACATTATATATATAATAAACGAGATATTTTTATTATTTTTAATTATAATTTTTGTTTTTTATTGCATTATTAAACTTTAATTGATAAATTTTTTATTGTTAGTTGATAAAAATAAATTATTAAATTTGAATATTATTATTGATTTTTTGTAAATTAAAAATTTAGGGTAATTTTGGGTACCCGATTACCGTACCCGTTTACCCGGCCTGGGTATTGGGTACCCGATTTACTAAAAAGGGTCGGGTTATGGGATGAATTTTTTTGATTATTAAGGTACGGGTACCCGAAAAATTCGGGTGCGGGTACCCGTCCGTACCGAATAATCACCCCTAAAAATATGGCAATATGCGAGACTTTATGGGACAATTTTCTTTTTTAATACATTTTGTCAATTAATGAGTGAAACAATCACTTTACAAGATCACATATATTTCCTTTGAATGGAATTAATATATAAAATTCATATTTTGATGAAATAGACTATAACAGTATTCATTCTATAATTCGGCAAGTCCTTGGAAAGATGAATCATTGATAAAATGGAAATAATATCATAAATTTTTTGTAATATAGCTGAATTTCACATTTGATCTTTTTAAGTTTATAAAAAAAATTGAATGAATTTATTTTTTAAAGTAATGTTTTCGTGATACTCACTCAATTGAATTGATTTTGATCAGTACAAAATGATAAATGATTTATCCGTCATTCGAAATTTCACTAAAAATCGTTAAATATGACGATTTGTTTTTTCATAAACTTTGAATTGAACGTTAGAATGATTTATAAAGTACATTTTAGATACACCAACTAAATATTAATTTGTTTTATTTATTTTTTCACTAAATATTAATTTGTTTTTTCGTAAATTTAAAAGACTTTACATCTAATCCAATTTTTATAATATCATTTCGATAAAAATGAGTGCGTAAATGAGTAATGCATGAACGGAAAAATTGCCCAACTTATGATATACTGTATGTTTATCGAAACTATAACATGAAATATTTGATATTCGAAATCTTATACGTTTATGCAATCTTGGATTTCTCTCCTTCTTCGATCGATCGCCGCCGATATTCATCGGAAGATTTCGAAATTAAAAGGGGGTAACTATATACAATCATCTCCTCTTTTTTGTTTCTCGTACGTACTTGCTTCATCCATTTTATTATTGTTTCAGGAAAAATTGAGAACACCCCTTCGGAAATTATCGCATTTCTAATGATAAATCCGCAAGCTTTTATAGCTTTTATGGTTAATTAGATTGTGATTTTGATCTTGACTCATGTAGAAACAGAGAAAACAAAAATGGAGAACCAAAATAACTACTACCCTTCTTCATCTCCATACCCTATTTATCCACCCCCAAATCCAAGCCCACAACCTGTTTACCAAAATGCTTATCCACCCCCTTACACAAATTCCCCTTCTGGCCATCTTCATTACCCCTACCCCTACCCCTACCCGTCCCCTTATCCGTCTCCTCCTAACTACCCTTACCAATACCAAGTCTATCCGGGCCCACCTCAGCCCTCTCCATCTCAGCAGCCCACTCTCCAAGCATACGGTTCTTTTCATTACCAGCAGCCACCTCCCGATGAGGTCCCTCCCGCGATTCATCACAATCACGCGCAGTCCTTTTCGGAGGGCGTTTCCCCAAACTACCCCTCCGTTCATCCGCCCATCAACGACCGCTTATCAAGCATGCGCTTGTCCGATAACTTCCCTCAGAAATTTCACTCTGGTCCTTTGCCGATGACTAGCAAACACAGCGGGCCAGGGAATATTCACGGACACCGCACCAACTCCTTTTCCGGTGTGATAGAGTCTTCTTCAGCACAATCCAATAAGAAGTTCCTGTTCTCAGCTCCTAAAACTTCTCTGAGGTTTATGCTCTTGCATGGGAACCTGGATATTTGGGTGCACGAAGCCAAGAACCTCCCGAACATGGACATGTTCCACAGGACCATCGGCGATATGTTTAACCGACTGCCCGGAAACGTGAGCAGCAAGATCGAAGGGCAGATCAGTCGTAAGATCACGAGTGATCCTTACGTGTCGATCATGATAACGGATGCCACGCTTGGTAGGACTTACGTAATAAGCAACGACGAGAATCCTGTCTGGTCGCAGAATTTTATAGTTGCAGTGGCTCATAATGCTGCTGAGGTTAATTTCGTCGTGAAAGATAATGACGTGTTGGGGTCGCAGTATATAGGGACAGTATCTATCCCGGTCGAACGTATACACGGGGGAGAGGTAGTGCAGGGTACTTTTCCGATTCTTAATGCTGCTGGGAAGCCATGCAAATCTGGCTCCGTTTTGAGTCTTTCCATACAGTATTACCCGATCGAGAAACTGAGCGTCTACCATAATGGAATCGGGGCGGGGCCCGATTATGCGGGTGTGCCCGGGACTTATTTCCCGCTCAGGAGAGGTGGGTCGGTGAGTTTATACCAGGACGCGCATGTAGAAGACAACTCCCTCCCGAATCTGAAAATTGACAACGGGATGAATTATATTCACGGGAAGTGCTGGCGGGATATATTTTCTGCCATCCAACATGCCCGGCGTTTGATTTACATTACGGGTTGGTCCGTGTGGCATAAGGTTAGGCTGGTTAGGGATGATAACTCTCTGTCAGATTACACTTTGGGAGAGCTTCTGAAGTCGAAGTCTCAGGAAGGAGTGAGGGTGCTTCTTCTTGTGTGGGACGACCCTACGTCTAGAAGCATACTGGGATACCAAACGGTTAGTGCAAGTAGCACTTGAACGAATTTCTAATTATTTCACAGTTTATTTGAAGTGTGTGTGTGATGAAGACAATTTGTATCTCCTTGTTTCAGGATGGAGTCATGCAAACTCATGATGAAGAAACACGTCGTTTTTTTAAGAATTCATCTGTTCAAGTGCTGCTTTGTCCCCGAGTGGCTGGAAAGCGTCACAGCTGGGTAAAGCAGAGGGTATGGTTTCTTTCTGACTTCAATGTTTTAATCTTGGAATCATCTCACAATTAAAAAAATAAAATAGTTTCTGAGGTCTTACGATGTCGTGATCAGGAGGTTGGAGTTATTTATACGCACCATCAGAAAACTGTGGTGGTGGATGCTGATGCAGGATATAACAGAAGAAGAATAATAGCTTTCCTAGGGGGACTCGACTTGTGTGATGGAAGATATGATACTCCTCATCATCCTATATTTAGGACGCTGCAAACTGTGCACGCGAATGACTATCACAACCCGACTTATGCGGTAATTCACTTCCTTCTACCACTACCCCGATGCATTTTATTTTGTTCCAACGGGATGATTGCTAAATATACCCCGAGGTTTGACAAAAAACATCATCAATATTCACTGCCTGGAACTAACGAAAACTGATGATGTCGTCACATACTCGTACAAATAAACCAACTCTTCGTCTTGCATTTTATATGTATATCCCTCATTTCTCTACAAACATTGGAAACAATTGTGTACATGAACAGGGGAGTGTTGCTGGTTGCCCAAGAGAACCATGGCACGACTTGCACTGTAAAATCGATGGGCCCGCTGCATATGATGTCCTGTCTAATTTCGAGGAGAGGTGGCTGAAGGCCTCAAAGCCTCACGGAATTAAAAAACTAAAGATGTCGTATGATGATGCTTTGCTTCGGATCGAAAGGATGCCCGAGATCTTGGGATTGTCTGATGCCCCGTGTATTGGTGATGATGATCCTGAGGGTTGGCATGTACAGGTAACTTGTTCAGATGATAGGTATTACAAAAACTACCATTGAAAGATGACCGAGTCTCATTGTAATTAAGCCAAACCTATGAATAGTTTCGTAAATATTTAAGACTCCAAAGTTATCTTACAGCCGAAAGGCAATGTGGGCTTGATTGTCGTATTGTGCTTTGACACATTTTGTGCAGATTTTTCGTTCCATTGATTCGAATTCGGTCAAAGGCTTCCCTAAGGATCCTAAAGAGGGTACAATGCGAGTGAGATTGAGAAACGCTTTTAATTCTCCCTTTTGAGTTTACTAATCACAAATTCATTCATGCATAAGATTTTATGATTATCGTTTGAACAGAACTTAGTGTGCGGGAAGAATGTTCTTATAGATATGAGCATCCACTCGGCATACGTGAACGCCATTCGCGGGGCCCAGCATTTCATATACATTGAGAATCAGTACTTCATTGGGTCCTCGTATAATTGGAACCAGTACAAAGATGTTGGTAAGAACTGAGTTTCATGTCTCTATTTTGAGTTGGTTTGTTTTTTCAGGTACTGTGTTCAACACTTGTACGACCACAAGATCTCGGTTACCCACATTTGCAAGCTGCATGATATCATGCAGGTGCCAATAACTTGATTCCGATGGAAATCGCGCTAAAAATCGCCGAGAAAATCCGAGCGCACGAGAGGTTTGCGGCTTATATTGTCATACCAATGTGGCCGGAAGGTAACCCCACTGGGAATGCTACACAGAGGATTTTATTCTGGCAGGTTTGTAATATATATATTTCCTGGGGATTGTTGGCATTTTATTTTAAACTTGTGTTGATTGTAACCTTTTGTTTTTTTCGTTTTCCAGCACAAAACTATGCAAATGATGTATGAAACTATTTACAAGGCTCTAGTGGAAGTCGGTCTTGAGGATGCTTACACGCCGCAAGATTATTTGAATATCTATTGCCTCGGTAACCGCGAGGCCGTTGACGGCAATGACTTCTCTGAGACTCAACCTCCGGCAAATACTCCTCAGGCAATTTTATCCTCTGTTGTTCGTATAAGTTAAAATAAAAATAATACTAATCAGAATACTTACTGTGTAGTTTTACTGTGGAGATTGCTCATTGACAGAACAGAAGTATTGTGATACATATTGTACGATTTTATACTTCAGGGACTCAGTCGGAAAAGCCGCAGATTCATGATTTACGTTCATTCTAAAGGAATGATTGTGGACGATGAGTACGTAATACTGGGATCCGCAAACATTAATCAACGATCTATGGAAGGCACTCGGGACACTGAGATTGCAATGGGAGCTTATCAACCTCACCATACATGGGCAAGAAAATTGTCAAGCCCACAAGGACAAGTAATCTTTATTCTTGTAAGAACAATGTCTGAAACCGAACTCTTCTAACTTTCTTTTGTTGTTGTTACGTAGATTTATGGATATAGGATGTCACTTTGGGCTGAGCATGTCGGGTTATTGGAGGAGTGTTTTACCCAGCCGGAGACACTGGAATGTGTCCGGCGTGTTAGATCAATGGGAGAGGCTAACTGGAAACAATTTGCTTCCAACGAGGTATCAGAAATGAGGGGGCATTTACTAAAGTACCCTGTCGATGTTGACCGTAAGGGCAAAGTTAGGTCTCTTCCAGGATTCGAGACATTCCCTGATGTCGGCGGGAACATAGTCGGGTCGTTTCTTGCCATACAAGAAAACCTAACTATATAAGGTGTGGATAGTATACAAACACATTACTGGTGATTAAAGGTAGCATTTTTGTTACTGCCTTATGATTCATCATTCATTGATTCAATTTTTTTTATTCATTTGTTTTTGTCCTTCAGCTTAGTTTGGTGAACTATATGATGTTAAACTCTTGTGATTTTCTCTTTATAATTAATCCTCAAGGAACTTAGACTACCATCACTATCCCAATTCGAAACATTTATATATTTTGAAAGGTACACAAAAATTGACTTCTGTGAATACACTTTGAAGTCCAGAGGCAAAATACTCTTTTAATAGAATTTTGAATCTACCGTCAAGAATAAAACATCGTTGTTTCATGCGTATTCCCATAATTGCAGTGCAACCTAGATCTTTGATTGAGCACATCCAATAGACGATTCAAAATCAGTTTAATTTTCAAAGAATCTGGATCCTAAACATTGCGTTTGCTGCATTTGACAATGTCTAAATAAATTAAACTTAGATACATAGCAAGTACATCAAAGAAAGCCAAAAAACAACACAAAATATGATGTTTTAAATTTACCTATACCCAAACTATTCTACAACCTATCAAGATTCTACTAAGTATCTGAAAGCTAAATGTCACAATGTATTGTAGCCTTAGGCTATATCTGAATTCATCAGTAAAATTATAACATTATTTATATATTTTGTGTTTTTTTATTTACAATTTTTAAAATGAGATTATCATTTATCCTATTAAACCCTTAATTATTACTCGGAATTGAATTCGAGATTGTAGATAATGTGCAGCAAATATATTTTATTGATAAAATAAATGTTGGCTGCTTCTTATATTCAAAGAACGTACGTATATATATACAGTACAGAGAAAGCTACCAGGAAAACCTAAAAATCTAATATGGGCTTTATATACATTACATCCCATAAATATATAAAATAACTCGTAATACTCCTCCTCAAGGTGGAGTGTGGAGATTACAAACACCCAACTTGCTCCGAAGAAATTGAAAACGCTCAGCACCAAGTGCTTTGGTAAATATATAGGCAACTTGATTCACCGTAGAGATCATAGCTGGTCGAATGTCTCCACTAGCAACACGCTCACGCACAAAGTAACAATCCATTTCCACATGTTTAGTACGCTCATGAAAAACTGGGTTCATAGCAATGTGACGGGCTGCTTGATTATCACATAGTAAAGGAGTAGGACTTGGTTGTATTACATCAAAATCCTTCAACAACCATCGCAACCATAAAATCTCACTTACTGTTGTTGCCATAGCTCGGTACTCAGCCTCGGCTGAAGAACGAGAGAATACGGACTGCTTCTTTGTGCGCCAAGAGATGGGCGAACCACCAAGAGAAGTAAAATATCCAGTCGATGAACGCCTTGTGAAAGGACAGCCCGCCCAGTCGGCATCGCAATAAGCTTCTAAGGAAAAATCACCATGAGCCGGGAAGAAAATACCTTGTCCAGGTGACTTCTTCAAATAGCGAAGAACTCGATAAGCGGCCGTAAGATGAGATTGGCGAGGCTTGCAAAGAAATTGGCTTAATTGACTGACTTAGAACACTATATCAGGACGAGTCACAGTGAGGTAAAGCAAACGCCCAACCAAACGGCGATATTGTGAAGCCTCAACAAGTGGGCTATCATCGTCGGGAAGCAATTTCAAGTTTTGTTCCATAGGGAATGTACTTGGACGACTGCCCTGGAGGCCACTTTCCTCTAAAATATCCAATGCATACTTGCGTTGACTCAACACAAAACCCTCATGTGATCGAGCAACTTCTATGCCCAAGAAATATTTTAAGTTGCCCAAATCTTTGATGCTAAATTTCTCATTCAAGTACTGCTTCACATAAGTGATTTGGGCAGAATTATTTCCGGCCAACAAAACATCATCAACATATATGAGCGCAGATACGTAGATGTCACCTTTGCGATAGATGAATAAAGAATGGTCAGTTCGAGATTGAGAAAAACCTATAGAAGTAAGAGCATGAGTGAACTTTTGATACCAATTTCGAGACGCTTGACGAAGACCATAAAGTGATTTTTGAAGTTTGCATACTCGAGTGTCGCCATTTTTTGTGAAACCCTGAGGTATGCGCATGTACACATCCTCATGCAAATCACCATGGAGAAATGCGTTATTAACATCTAACTGGTGAACTTCCCAATTTCGTTTTGCCGCAACAGCTAACATACAACGAACAGTCACTAGTTTAGCAACCGGCGCAAAAGTTTCTTGAAAATCCACACCTTCAATTTGAGTAAATCCTTTGGCGACTAAACGAGCCTTGTATCTTTCTACGGTACCATCGGGTTTGTATTTAATTTTGTAAACCCACTTAGAGCCTACTACTTTCTTTCCAGGTTGAAGTGAAACCAATTTCCACGTTCCATTTGCTTCCAATGCATGAATTTCTTTTTCCATTGCCTCACGCCATAAAGGATCTTTGACAGCCTGTGAAAAATACTTTGGCTCATCATGGGAAGTGATGGCCGCTAAGAAAGCTTTGTGAGAAGAGGAAAATTTCTCATAAGCAATAAAGCGGGAAAGAGGATATACCGTTGAGTTCGCCGAATTGGTAGTGGACTGTGAATGGTCTACTGAGGGGGGAAATTTGTATCAAAATCATCGAGATGTTTAGGTCGTCTCTTGGTCCGTTTGCTTGTGCGAGGCATAACATCCATGACTGGGGGTTGTACTTCAGGTGCGGAAGCGGAGGAAGTCGAATTGTCAATATCAAGGTGTGGTGTGTCAACTTGGACCACTCTATCTTGTATAGGTGCAGTGGGATGTATATCAAGTGCTGAAGAGTCCTCATGGTTTATCTCAGGCCGTTTGATGAAGGGACGTGGCATAAGTGGTGTATGTGCATGTATAGGTTGATGTCCCATTGTAGATAGGAGAGCAGCATTTATGGCCTCTGAAAAATCCATGTTGTCGACGTCCAAACCTTTAAACGGAAATATATTCTCGAAGAATGTAACATCACGAGAGCTATAAATTTTTCGACTATGTAAATCAAAGACACGATAAGCTTTTTGACCACTTGGGTATCCAATGAATATACAAGCACTCCCTCTTGCAGCAAACTTATCTTTACGACGATTCTCATGAGCATAGACCAAACAACCAAAAACACGTAAATGATGATATGTTGGATGTTTTCCCAGTAGGATCTCATAGGGTGTTTTATTTGAGATGATGGGTGAGGGCAATCGATTTATAAGATAAACTGCTGTAAGTATGCACTCACCCCGAAATTCAACAGGTAAACCGGACTCAAAACGTAGGGCCCTAGCAACTTCAAGGATATGTCTGTGCTTACGTTCCACGACCCCATTTTGTTGTGGTGTATCTGTACATGAAGTTTTAAATAAAATCCCATGAGAAGAATAATAATCAAGTAAAATTGTGGATTGAAATTCGACACCATTATCTGATCGAATACGCTGAATCGGCTGCCGAAATTGTCTTTGTACCATGTTACAAAACTGAATTAAATATTTAGCAGCCTCTGATTTTGTTTGCATGAGAAAAACCCAAACACCTCTGCAATAGTCATCGACAATCGACAAAAAATAACGGGCACCAGTAAATGAGTCACACTTATAAGCACCCCAAATATCGCAGTGAATTAATTCAAAACATCGAGAAGTTTTATTCGTACTAACTGGAAATGGTAAGCGAGATTGTTTCGCCCTCATACAAGAATCACAAAAAATGTTATTTCTCCTAAAACCTTGTAATGAACTGATGTGGTGTAATTTTCCATCAGAGGCATGACCCAAACGCTTGTGCCACGATTCAGAATCACTCATAATCGATAAAGCTGCCCCCTCAGTCTTTAAAAGTTCCAAGTAGTAGAGACCATCACAGTGATTACCCACTCCAATCAGCTTCCTCGAGGGTAAGTCCTGCAAAATGCAAAAATCCGAAAAAAAATGTGAATACACAATTCAAATCATTAGTGAGTCGGCTGACGGAAAGTAGATTGCAGTGGAACTGAGGAATATATAAAACACGATCAAGGTGTAGCCCATTAGCCAAGACAACACGTCCAACGGCGTGTACAGGTATAGTTTCACCATTTGGTATCTTAACGGGTGATTCTGACGAACTCGCCAATACGTCGATTAAGGCATCGGCTTGGCAAGTGATGTGCTCGGTTGCACCTGAATCAATAATCCAAGGTCGTGTAAGTGTGGACATCTTACCCGCCATATTTATATTCGGCCCTAATGTTGAAGTTGAGCTCTTATCAAGTTCTGCCCGCATAAAATGAGCTAACCGTTGAAGTTGTTCATTCGTGAGTCCTGGCATGGGGCTTGTATCACTGTCCACATGAGCTGCGCGTGGTTGCCCCTCACGCTTATTCTCACGATCTATGAATCCGCGTCCACCTTCACGATTATTCTCTAAATTTCCATCCTTCCCTCGATTGCCATCCTTCCCTTTTTTATTCCAATCAGCGGGATATCCTATACGTTCAAAACACGTATCATAAGTATGGTTATTCTTGCCACAATGAGTGCAATGACGGTTCTCCCGTGTATTGGGACGACGAGTCGAATTAATCTCCTTTTTTATTTGAGTCTGAAATGCAGCTGCATCAGGGACATTTTTTCGGGCAAAAGAAATTGAGCGATGTTGTTCATCCTCGGAGACCAAGTGATAAGCCGCACGAAGTGACGGAATAGGCCGCGTACTCAATATTTGTGTTCGTATGGGGCTGTAAATATCATCAAGTCCCATAAGAAAATCATAGAGACGATCACGATCTTTACTCTCAGTTAATTGTTTTGTCATGTTGCAAGTACATCCGCCACAAGAGCAAACTGGCGATGGTGAAACAGAACACGCCTCATCCCAAATACGACGTAACTTGCTATAATAAGAAGAAACAGATTGCTTTTCTTGGCGAACAAGACCAAGGGCACGACGCAACTCATAAGCCCGAGGAGCACTTTCCTTACCAAGACGCTCTTCAAGATCGATCCAAATTTCGCGCGCCGTTTTGAACTTCACGCTTTGACGAATCTCTGGCTCCATACTGCTGAGTAACCAACCCTTAACCATGGCATTGGCACGTTTCCAGTATGGAAGATACGGATCTGTAGAAGTTGGCATCGGAATATATCCATCAACAAAACCAATTTTGTTTTTGGCACAAAGTGAATTGCTCATATCATCGAGCCAATCTCCATAATTACCAACCTGAAGAAGTACTCCGACAAATATATCTCCAGGTTTGTCTGAGGGATGGAGGTAATATGGTGACATAACATCAATCGTGACAGACATTGGAATTACAGATCAGGATTTTTTTATTTTTATTTTTTTTAATTAAGATCTCTGCTCTGATACCATGATAAAATAAATGTTGGCTGCTTCTTATATTCAAAGAACGTACGTATATATATACAGTACAGAGAAAGCTACCAGGAAAACCTAAAAATCTAATATGGGCTTTATATACATTACAGCCCATGAATATATAAAATAACTCGTAATATTTATTTTATTATTATTAAACTACTAATGATGGTATGAACCTAGTAAAGTGTGAAATCAGTAATGATGGTTTTTACCTCGCAGAGAGGAGTCTACTAATGATAATTTTTACCTCGTAGAGAGGAGTCTACTAATGATGGTTTTTACCTCGAAGAGAGGAGTCATGATGGCTATATGTATACACCTCTAGACATTAATTTTATTATGAAAAATATTTAAAAAATATTCATCAAATATATTTTCTCTCCAAATATCATCTCCAAAATAATACTGAATATTATTCAGTAATTAATCAAAAATAAAAAAAATACAAATCTTAGTTCAAACGATCCTACGGTTTGTTATCAGAGCTTCGTTAGAAGCTAAGATTTGTTAAAAGAAAATCAGCCTTGAAGATCAGAAGTTGCAGCAGCTATCATCCAATAATGGAGAGCTCACAACATATTTCTCTACCAATTTTCGCCGGAGAAAACTACGAGTTTTGGTACAAGAAAATGAAGACACTACTTGCTTCCCAAGATCTATGAGAACTCGTAGAAGATGGCTACGATGATGAGCGCGGAAATCTATCTGTCACTCAAATAAAGGAGATTAAGAAGACCAAACAACGAGACGCCGCAACCTTGTCGAAAATCCAACAAGCTGTTTCGGACTCGATATTCCCTCGTATAATGGGAGCGGAAAAATCAAAGGATGCGTGGGAGCTCTTGCAAAAGGAATTTGGAGAAAATGAGAAAGTAAGAACCATCAAACTTCAAAATCTTAGAAGAGACTTCGAGAACACAACAATGAAGGATAAAGAGAGCTTGAATGATTTTTAATTCAAGATTTATAGAGCTCACAAATCAAATGAGAATATACGGAGAAGATGTTCCCGATCGAAGGATGATAGAGAAAATCTTGATATGCCTTCCGGAAAGATTTAATGCTATTGTGGCCGTGATCGAGCAAACAAAAGATATTTCTAATATGAGTATTCATGAGCTCTTGGGTTCACTAAAGTCCTATGAAAAAAGGTTATCTCGACAATCGAGAAGTCGATTGAAAGTGCATTTCAATCGAAGATGAAATTAAACACCAAAAGTATTGGTGAATCTTCTTCAAATGGTGGTCAACAACATCGTGGAGGACATTTTGGTCGCGGACGAGGCCGAGGTAGATTCAACTATGGAGGTGGAAGAGGTTTCCAAAGTAGAAACCAAAATGAGAAGAAGTGCAATCATTGTGGAAGAAATAACCACGAGTACAAAGATTGTTGGTTGAAGGACAAATCGAGATGCCAAAAATGCAATCGTCTTGGTCATGTTCAAAAGGATTGTTATACTAACAATCAACCACAAAATCAGCAGCAACATGCTAATTTTATACAAGAGAATCAAGGTGGATAATGCTTGTTCTATGCATCATAAGGTACATGTGCAAAAGCCGAAGACGTGTGGTACGTGGATAGCGGTTGTACTAACCACGTGACGGGTGATGAGTCAATCTTTATAAGACTTGATACTTCTATTAATTCTCAAGTAAAAATGGGGAATGGTGCTCTTGTGAAAGCTCAAGGAAGAGGTACAATAAAAGTTGAGACGAAAAAAGGAGAAAGGCGCATAAATGATGTGTTACTTGTGCCGGATTTGGAGACAAATTTATTGAGTGTTGGGCAGCTTATTGAGCATGGATATGCTGTACATTTTGAAGGAAAATCGTGTGTGATACATGACAACAAAGGTTCAAGGCAAATGGTGGCAAAAATTCAAATGGAAAGGAACCGAAATTTCCCTATCACATTCAAATATGCTGAAAATTTCGCAATGAAAGCTCAAGTGATGGATGAATCATGTTTATGGCATTGGAGGCTTGGTCATTTAAATTATCAATGTCTCAAGGTACTACAGAGAAAAAATATGGTTCATGGTCTTCCAAAAATTGAAGAGATGCAGCACGTATGCGAAGGTTGTGCACTTGGAAAACATCATCGTCTATCGTTTCCAAAAGGAGTTGCTTGGAGAGCGAAAAATCCTCTAGAGCTTGTACACACCGACGTGTGTGGACTGTTGTCTATTAATTCTCATGGAGTAAATAGGTATTTTATCCTATTCATCGATGATTTTAACCGTATGACATGAGTTTATTTCTTGAAGCAAAAATACGAGGTGTTGGGAGTTTTCCGAAAATTCAAAATTCATGTGGAAAATCAAAGTGGCTGTACAATCAAAGTAGAGTGACAGTGGAAAGGAGTACACTTCAAATCAATTCACTCAATTTTGTGAAGAGTGCATAGGAAGACAACTAAGTGTTGGTTATACACCACAACAAAATGGTGTGTCCGAGAGAAAGAATCGAACCGTAATGGAGATGGCGAAATCTATGATTCATGCAAAGGGATTGCCTAAATATTTTTGGGCAGAAGTTGTACATACAACCGTGTATTTGATCAACCGATGTCCAACGAAGGTCGTGTTAGATCGAACACCAATCGAAGCTTGGGGTGGAAGAAAACCATCGATCAAGCATTTGAGATTTTTTGGGTCAGTTTGCTATGCTCAAATTCCAAAAGAAAAGAGGCAGAAACTTGATGAAACAAGCGTGAAATGTGTGCTAGTAAACTACAACAACATGTCCAAAGGTTATCAACTCTACAACTTGAAGACAAAAGGCATTATCACAAGCCGAGACATCATTTTTGATGAAAATGCAAAGTGGAATTGGGAAACTAATGAGATTGAGATGAACCGATCAGTTCTTGATGATAAAATTGAAGCTCCTACAATTGAATTTGAGGAGGAGAATGATGAAGGTTCAGATTTTTCAACACCTAATGGTTCAAGTTCAAGTTCGGGTGAAAGTTCATCAACTTCGACATCAAACCTTGCTCCAAAAATGAGAAGCTTGGAAGATGTTTATGTAAGGTGCAATTTTTTCACAATGGAAGCAAAAAAAATTTGATGAAGCAATGAAGCAAGAGGCGTGGCAAAAAGCTATGCAAGAAGATATCGAAGTGATCGAAAAAAATAAAACATGAGATTTGGTCGATAGGCCAAAAGAGAAAGAATTTGTTGGAGTGAAATGGGTCTACAAAGTTAAAGTAAATGAAGATGGATCATTTCAAAGAAGCAAAGCAAGATTTGTAGCTAAAGGCTACACGCAACAACTTGGAATTGACTACGACGAAACTTTTTCACCGATTTCACATTTGGATACAATTCGGATGTTGATTGCTCTTGCGGCTCAAAAGGGGTGGTTGTTGTACCAACTTGACATAAAATCAACCTTCCTAAATGAAGAATTGACAAAGGAAATTTATGTTGAGCAACCACAAGGTTTTTTCATCGAATGTGCCAAAGAAAAAGTCTACCGATTAAAAAAGGCTTTGTACGGGCTCAAGCAAGCATCGAGAGCTTGGTATAGCCAAATTGATTCATATTTTATTGAACATGGATTCAATAGGAGTAAAAGCGAGTCGACTTTGTACGTCAAGACTCAAGGTACATCTACACTCATCGTTGCACTTTATGTTGATTTATTATTTTGTGGGGATGATGAGAAGATGATACATGACTTCAAAAATGAGAAGATGCAAAATTATGAGATGAGTGATATGGGGCTGCTACATCAGTTTTTGGGCATGGAAGTTTACCAAGAAAATGATGGAGTTTTTATTAGCCAAAGAAAATACGCCAAAAATATTTTGAAAAAATTCGGTATGTTCGATTGCAACCCTACTCAAATTCTTTTGGTGGTGAATGAAAAATGAGAAAAGAAGATTGTGAAAAGAAGGTTGATGCTTCTATATATCGAAGCATAATCGGGAGTTTATTATATCTTTGTGCAACAAGACCGGATATCATGTTTGCTTCGAGTTTGCTTTCAAGATTCATGACAAATCCGAGTCAAATTCACTTTTGGGCAGTAAAGAGAGTAATTAGGATTAAATATTTCAAAGGTGCTCAAGTTAATTTGCAAGGCTATTGTGATAGTGATTGGGCCGGTTGCTTGGATGATATGAAAAGTACTACGGGATTTACATTTTTCCTTGGTTCAAGTGTATTTTCATGGGGTTCAAAGAAACAAGAAAGTGTGGCACAATCAACCGCGGTACGGTGGGTGAGTATGTTTCAGCAGCTATGGCTACATCTAAAGTGATTTGGGTTAAGAAAAATTCTTGGAGACATTGGCATGAAGGAGAATGAAGCTACGGAGCTATTTTGTGACAACAAATCAGCTATTGCTATGAGCAAAAATCCAGTTTTTCATAGTCGTACAAGACATATTAACATCAAGTATCATTTCTGTTGGGATAATTCGCGTCCGAATTCCCCTCCTGAAAAGCACACGAACAACACAAGAACGAAAAATACGGAATAATAAAGAACACGAAGAATTATAGTGGTTCACCCGTTAACGAGGGCTACGTCCACTTCTTGTCGCTGCAATAATTCACTAGATCGATTATAGTTCTCGATTACACGCTTGTAAAGCTATAAATTCGACTCTAGACTTTCTGGAGGTGTTAACCCTATTTTACACGCACATATAGGGTTTATATAGGGGAGGGAAAACAATTGGGGTGAAAAATCCCGCTTCTGCGTAAAAGCCCCCGCTCTGTCGGCCGACGCCATATCACTGTCGGTCGACACCACTTTGGCGACCGTCAATTCCATTTCGGCGACCGCCAAAATCATTTGGCGACCGCCGGAGGCCAATCGGCGCCCGCCGAAAGGCCAAAAAAGATGCAGTAGCCCAGGCTCGGTTTCTCCAGGTTTCGGCGACCGCCGAAACCATTTGGCGCCCGCCGGCGGCTTTCCGCGGTCGCCGTTTCTCCTCCGGCGACCGCGGTTTTCTCCGTTCGACTTTTCTCGTCTTCTCGGCGTAAATTCGGCCTCCACGCTCAACAATCTCTCACTTGGAGCTAATTCACGACCCCTATCTTCTCTTCCCATTGCAGCGGCGTCCCGGTCCTGATCCCAAAAGACTAACCGAGGTTGAACACAACCTCAACTTCTCGCACGGCACCACCTTCGTAAACATGTCGGCCGGATTCTCACTCCCAAGAATCTTCTCCAACACCAAGACGCCTTCCTCCAAGGCTGATCGAATGAAGTGATATCTCAGCTGGATATGCTTCGTTCGAGCATGGTACACGGGATTCTTCGCCAAGTGAATGGCGCTCTGACTGTCGCAATACAAGACACTCCCCGAGTGGTCTTGTCTCAACTCTAGCAGAAATGCCTGTAGCCACATCATTTCCTTCGCGGCTTCCGTCACAGCAACGTACTCCGCCTCACAGCTCGATAGTGCTACTATCTTCTGCAATCTCGACACCCAGCTAATCGATGTACCCCCGAAAGTGTACACGTACCCAGTAGTACTCTTCCTACTATCCACATCACCTCCGTTATCCGCGTCCACGAACCCAAGTAACCCCACATCTGATTTACGGAACCTCAAAGCAAAATTGGAAGTCCCTCTCAAGTATCGGAAGATCCACTTGACGGCTTCCCAATGTTGCTTCCCCGGATTACTCATAAACCGACTGACAACTCCCACTGCATGGGCAATGTCAGGCCTCGTGCACACCATGGCATACATAAGGCTCCCAATCGCAGAGGCGTAAGGGACTTTATCCATATGCTCCATCTCCTTCTCGCTCGTCGGCGAGTCCTCCTTTGACAAACGGAAGTGACTAGCCAAAGGAGTGCCAACAGGTTTAGCATCCTCCATGTTAAACCTTGCCAGTACCTTCTTCAAGTACTCCTCTTGAGACAACTCAAGACCCTCTTTACTCCTCGTGATTCTCATCCCCAGGATTTGTTTGACAGCACCCAAATCCTTCATAGAGAACTCCCTCGATAGACTCTTCTTGAGCTTGTCGATCTCCGTCAAGCTCGCCCCGACTATCAGCATATCATCTACATAAAGGAGTAATATTATGTAGGTACCTCTTCCAAGACTCTTGAAATAGCAGCAGTGGTCGCCTCGCACCGCGTGAACTCAACTCGCTTCATGAACATGTCGAACTTCTTGTACCACTGCCTAGGAGCTTGCTTCAACCCATACAAGCTCTTTTGAAGCTTACACACCAACTTCTCTTTGCCTCGGACTTCGAACCCCTCCGGTTGCTTCATGTAAATTTCTTCATCTAGATCCCCGTGAAGAAATGCGGTCTTTACATCCATTTGCTGAAGATGTAAGTTCTCCTTTGCCACCAAGCTAAGCACCACCCGGATGGTTACCATCTTGACTACCGGAGCAAATATCTCCGTGTAGTCGATCCCTTCCTTCTGCTGGAATCCTTTCACCACTAATCTTGCCTTGTACCGAACGCTCCCATCGTGTTCTTCCTTTGCCCGGAAGACCCACATATTGTGCAAGGCCTTCTTCTCCTTCGGAAGCTCGGCTAGTTCCCAAGTCTGATTCGACATCAATGAGCCCATCTCCTCTTTCATGGCAGACTCCCACTTGATCGAATCCCTCGCTTGTATAGCCTCGGTGTAGATATCCGGCTCACCCCTATCAGTCAGCAAGATATAGTTAAGGGAAGGTGAAAATTTATGGGGAGGTCTTCTTACCCTAGTCGACCTCCACGGCTTCGGTGTGACTGGATCGATGTTGGGATGAGCATTCTCATCTTGCTCATCCTCGCTGCTCGTGTTGTCCTCTTCGATCTTCTCAGTCTCCACGACCTTCACCGGAACCTCCTCCGTGTCTTTCACGGGATCAATGATTTCTTCAACAACCTCGTCTTTACCCTTGTACAAGACCGCCTCGTTGAAGATCACATTTCTGCTTCGGATCACCTTATGATTTTCGGCATCCCAAAATCGGTACCCGAATTCTGTGCCGCCATATCCAAGGAAGAAGCACTTCTTGGATTTAGGATCAAGCTTGCTACGAGCAGCTTCGTCGATATGGACATACGCCAGACACCCGAACACCCTCAAGTAGGACAGATTCAGCTTCTTCCCACTCCAAACCTCCTCAGGAATCCGATATTCCAGAGGAACCGACGGTGCTCTGTTGATTAAATGAGCCGCCATGTCGATGGCATATGCCCAAAACATTTTAGGCATCCCCGAATGTAACCGCATACTCCGGGCCTTCTCATTTAGCGTCCTGTTCATTCGCTCCGCTATTCCGTTCTGTTGTGGGGTCCCCGGAATAGTCTTCACCATCTTGATCTCACTCTCGACACAAAATTGTTTGAAGTCGGCGTCAACGTACTCACCACCGTTGTCGGACCTCAAACACTTCACCTTGAGATTTGTTTCATTCTCAACCTCGGCTTTCCATTTCCTGAAAACAGAGAACACGTCACTCTTATTTTTCATGAAGTACACCCATACCTTCCTTGTGGAGTCATCGATGAAGGTAACATAGTAGAGTGATCCTCCGAGTGAGGCAACGGGAGCTGGTCCCCAAACGTCCGTGTGTACTAGTTCCAGCTTCTCCGCCTTGGGCTCCCTTCCATCTTTTGAAAAACTCACTCGTTTCTGCTTTCCAAGAATGCAGCTCTCGCACATGTGAGACTCAATCGCCTTGAGTTCGGGCAGCAGCCCGTTCTTTGCCATGATCTTCATTCCCTTCTCACTCATGTGCCCCAGCCTGCAATGCCACAATTCGGTCTTCTTGGTGTTATCAACAACACCAGCCGAGTCCCTCACGCTCGTCGTCATGTAAAGTGTGCCCGTCTTATGACCTCGAGCTATGGTCATGGCGTTCCTCGAAACTTTCCACGACTCATCTCCAAATGACACCCGGTGACCATCACTGTCGAGCTGGCCCACCGAAATCAGGTTCCTCTTCAACCCCGGCACATGTCTGACCTTGGAAATCATCCAAGTTTGCCCATTTGACATCTTCAGGTTGATATCTCCCATCCCGACTACATCGAGTGGCTCGTCATCTGCAAGAAAAACCTTTCCATAGTCACCCGAGACATAATTCAGCATTACCTCTCGCTGTGCAGTAGTATGGAAAGAAGCCCCTGAGTCCAGCACCCAGGAATCGATTGGTGAGTCGACCGATAAGAGAAGAACGTCCCCATCGTCGTCATCCTCTTGTGTCACCGCATTGGCGGTTCCCTTCTTCTTGTTGTCACTCTTTCCCCGAGAGCGACAATCCCTCTTAAAGTGCCCCGTCTTCCCACAATTCCAACACTCATTATCCTCGGACTTCGAGCTATCTCTTCCATTCCTAGACTTGGATCTCCCTCTGTTCCTGTTAGCGTTCCTGCCCGAGTTTCTCCCCCGGTTCTCCACACTCAAGGCCAAACTAGGAGACTTTCCCTTGAAATCCTTTCTCCGGATTTCCTCGGCTAGGATTTTATCTCTAACTTCGGAGAACTGCAGATTCTCCTTCCCCATAGAGTTGCTAACAGCTGCCCTCATGGGCTCCCAACTATCCGGTAGAGACGCAAGTAGGATGAAGGCGTAAATTTCATCATCGAAATTTACCCCGACTCCCTTCAACTTGTCCAAGATGGAATTCAGCTCGTTTATGTGGTTGGCTGCGTTTGCATTGTCCGACATCTTCAGGTTGAACAACTGCTTCATGAGATACACCTTGTTGTTCGCTGAAGGTTGCTCGTACATGTTTGATAGGGCAGCCATCAAATCCTTGGTTGTGCTAATTGAGCGCACGTTGAATGATACGTTTGAAGCTAGAGACAAACGTATCAATCCCAACACCTGTCTGTCGAAGCTTTCCCATTCCTCGTCATCCTTGATCTTCTCCGGTCTACCCTTCAAAGGAATTCCGAGCTTTTTCCCATAGAGGTAGTCCTCGATCTGCATCTTCCAATGTCCATAGTTATTCCCGTCAAATTTCGTAACCCCGAACGAGGTGGTGGTGTCCGTCATCGCTTTTCCCCGATCGCTAAAACCCTAGCGCTCTGATACCAGTTGTTGGGATAATTCGCGTCCGAATTCCCCTCCTGAAAAGCACACGAACAACACAAGAACGAAAAATACAGAATAATAAAGAACACGAAGAATTATAGTGGTTCACCCGTTAACGAGGGCTACGTCCACTTCTTGCCGCTGCAATAATTCACTAGATCGATTATAGTTCTCGATTACACGCTTGTAAAGCTATAAATTCGACTCTAGACTTTCTGGAGGTGTTAACCCTATTTTACACGCACATATAGGGTTTATATAGGGGAGGGAAAACAATTGGGGTGAAAAATCCCGCTTCTGCGTAAAAGCCCCCGCTCTGTCGGCCGACGCCATATCACTGTCGGTCGACACCACTTTGGCGACCGTCAATTCCATTTCGGCGACCGACGAAATCATTTGGCGACCGCCGGAGGCCAATCGGCGCCCGTCGAAAGGCCAAAAAAGATGCAGTAGCCCAGGCTCGGTTTCTCCCGGTTTCGGCGACCGCCGAAACCATTTGGCGCCCGCCGGCGGCTTTCCGCGGTCGCCGTTTCTCCTCCGGCGACCGCCGTTTTCTCCGTTCGACTTTTCTCGTCTTCTCGGCGTGAATTCGGCCTCCACGCTCAACAATTTCATTCGAGAGGCCATTGAAGAAGGTGAAGTGCATCTCACGTTTTGCAAGTCCGAAGATCAACTTGCCGACATATTCACCAAGGCACTTCCTAAAGAGAAGTTCTTCAAATTAAGAGAGCTTCTTGGAGTCATGAAGCAGCACATTAAGGAGGAGAACAGTAGATAATGTGCACCAAATATATTTTATTTTATTATTATTAAACTATTAATGATGGTATGAACCCACTAAAGTGTGAGGTTAGTAATGATGGCTTTTACCTCGTAGAGAAGAGCCTACTAATGATGGTTTTTACCTCGAAGAGAGGAGCCATGATGGCTATATGTATGCACCTCTAGATATCAATTTTATTATGAAAAATAATTAAAAAATATTCAAGAAATATATTTTCTCTCCAAATATCATCTCCAAAATAATGCTAAATATTATTCAGTAATTAATCAAGAATAAAAACAAATACAAATCTTAGTTCAAACGATCCTACAGAGATAAATTGAATTTAATTAAATAAAAAACAAGTTAAAAACGTTTATTTAAAAAAATATAAAAAAACAAACAAATTCGTCGTATATATTTTGACCACAATATTTAAGGACTTGAGTCGACATTGATTTGAGGATTTGAGGATTTCGTAGCTCAAATCAATGTCGACTCAAATCCTAAGCAAAGTTCCCTAGAACCCTAACTAAAAAGCTAGCTACTCATAATCATGCAATCAATCAAGTACATAGCATATAGATAACTCATAATCGAAAAGAGCTCACAAAGGGTGTCGAGAAATCGAGAGGTGGGCGAGAATGAGTCGTGCTTCCAATATCGAGCCGAACTTCTACGTGTCACCCGAAGAAGTTGCTCCGATAGAAACGACGGGTTCGGTGAGGTGAACAACGTTTGTGAATGGAGTTTTGTGAGATAATCTATAAATAAAGAGAATTTTAAATATTTAAATACTTGGATTGAAGAACAAGAAAATTATTTAAAAAAATAAAGTTGGTGGAAGAGATAATGTTGGTAAAGATGAGTGGATAAGATGCTTCTAGTGCCCACAAAATCCTTATAAAGTGCTCTCTATCTTGGTCTTAAATAGACAAAAATGCCCCTCCAAAAGATCTCCAAAAGGCTGGTCAAACTGGGGTCAACGCCATGTGGCACAAATGCGCCACGCTCCCAGCAGTCTGGCGCAAATGCGCCACGCTCTCATCAGTTTGGCGCATTTGCGCCAGGATGGCGCAAACGCGCCACTCTTCTAGTTTTTGCTGCTTCTGTATGTGTACTATATCTTTTTCTTCAATTGTTATTTCGTAAAATCCACCGTTCATATTGTAGCTCTAGAAGTCTTCTACGTGACTGAAAATTTTTTAGAACGGCTGAATAAGAGGGGATTACGATTCTCCTAAGACTGCGCAAAGCTGGGCGCCGGTTTGGCCTTCTTCGTGCATTATTTTCTCGTTTTTCCTCAATTTTCGTCCATATTCTACAAAACCACAACCATA
Organism: Euphrasia confusa; assembly: GCA_954870475.1. Taxonomy (NCBI): domain Eukaryota; kingdom Viridiplantae; phylum Streptophyta; class Magnoliopsida; order Lamiales; family Orobanchaceae; genus Euphrasia; species Euphrasia confusa. The sequence goes on from OX940954.1 coordinate 14,478,379, forward strand.
ACGATATTTACAAAAACTCACATGAATAGGATGAATATGATCACAAAAACAACACGAGAAAGTACACAAAACAATAAAAAAAAAAAAAGTCGGACAGAAACGTGCCCGAAACAGAAACAAAAACTCATGCAAATGTTTGTCAATTTCTTTTATAAATTATAAAGGAAACTCACTTACGGGACAAAAGAGTATACAACCTTGTATTACTTTATGAACTTTATGATGTGACTTGTTACAACGAGAACATAATACTACTACTTATTAGCATTTATTTTAAATTTTGTATCTAATAGTTGCATTGAAAACATTGTTCGTAATACAAGTCCAAAGGTACCATCTATTGAAAGTGTGCAGTACAATAGTTACACACAAAGAAGCCTCTATAAACATGCGTTGCCCACAACTTTAGTTTTGCAGCAAATAAAACCACTTCAATTACAAACACTTGATTGAATCCATCCGCGAAGATTACGAACAACAAGGCCCTACACTCCGGTATAGTCGGTAAGTTTCAATGCTTCGAGTTGCAACAAGAAGCTTATAGGCGCCTCGATATTCATCAAAGGGTACGAATCAAATTACGGAGAAACAAACGATACATCCGAATACAGATCGCCTGGAGACTCCGGTGGTCATTGGAACATGTTCGGATGGCTAACGGCACGCCTGTCGGCATGAGGCTTACTGCGAGAATCGCAGTGTACAAAGCTTGTCTCAAATTAGGAGTGGATGTCCTGTTTCTTTCTTTAGCACGCGATCCGATTTCCTATAGCCAAGATTGAATTGCTCTGGGAACATTCGGCGCGGTGCAAAAAGGAGTTGTTGGAAATGGAAATTACGGGCCGGGTAGTTATACTATCTCCAACGGTTCATAACGGTTACTGCTAGCACCAACGATCGTGGTTTCTTAGCCGATGTACGGCTAGGAAACAACGATCGAAAAATCTCGGGTATCTCACTATCTTCTAGCAAGCCAATCAATAATTTGTCACTGGTAAATTACATTTCTTATTCCCTCAAAGGTCTCTTATCTCGATTTGTCACTTACGAGAGAGAACGTTTACGAATGTTGGGAGTTCAGGAGTGGTCACTTATCGTGTGAATGTGAGTGAGCCTGAAAGGGTATTGATTACGGTTGAACCCGATACTCTCGAGTTCAACAAAGTGAAACAAAGTCTGAATTACAATGTGACATTTACAGCAACAAGTATGCCATCAACAAGTATGCCATAAATTGGGTATCTTGTGATTATAAATGTGAGGAGTCCTATTGCTGTCATCTGGTAATTAAATTAAGGCTCTAAGGCATAATAAGTTTTAATTATGGTCATGTTTTTCCTTTCTTTTATTTTACTTTCTTTGTTTTTGGATCATTTTTCTTTTCTTGTGTGTTTTTAAACTATGGTAATGTTTGTTTTTTACATTTTGAACCGATTGATCTTCACAGTTACACAAGAAAAGAAGCATTATTGTTCATTGATATTCCAGCATAAATAAAATACCTACGCTGAAGCAATTGAGATATAAGTGCATTAGCACTAAACTTACATACAGAGTGAGTACATCAAAGAAAACCGAACGGAGAAATTACGATATTGTAAATTTACCAAGATACCCCAACTATGCTACAACACGATATCAAGAATCGACTAAATATCTGAAAGCTAAACGTGACAATGTATTGTCGGCCATATATGAATTCATCAAGAATTTCTATCATGAACCGGACATGTAGGTGTACCTCGTCTGTGCTCCAACAAGAAGTTCGACAAATTTCTCTGCACAAACAAGGGAAACATTCAAGGATTTTCATAAAAATTAAAAACAATAATGTAAAAAAAATTGCAGCATAACTAGTCAAAATACCAGCAAGTAGCCCTATCAGGGGAATGTGTTGTAGAAACTTCTCAGTACTATCAAGTCTTTGCCTGAAAGCAAAGGAAGAATTTAGCAAACCCGTTTTCTTACAGAAAATTAATCGTAGAGAAAAAATAATATCGATGAGAAAATAAAATTACCGGGTATAATTGGTGAAAAATGGATCTCTCATGACATAAAGTGCCCATAGCAACTTCCGTCTTTTTAACTGCAGTATATACATACATTGAGCCATTTCGACACTAATTGACATCAGAAAAAGGAGCTCAAAAAAACACAGAGAGACTCGGACGAAGGAAATATAACATTAGGAATAATAAAATCCGAACCTCATTCTTCTCGGTGTTGGAAAGATTGAAATCATTGCTATTGCGCCACAATATTGGGACAAATGAAATAATCCCGTGTCCAATAAGGTCCACTACCAAAGAAGTAATCCACGGTAACCACGATCGCGACCCAAATTTTCTTATTAGCAATACGTAGATTAGTGGTCTTAAGATAAACATCACCTCTCCGGTTAAAAACAAGCCCCCAGGAATACCCTTTTTAGATAAGAAAGTAGAGAGACTAAGACTGGGTGCCACACTAACTGGTACTGCTGTGACACGCAAAAAACATAATTTAGCATTTTGCAAACATGGATAATTAAACTATATCATGTAATCATCAATAGTGTTGCAATTTGTAATTTTGAAACGCGTATGTATAACTAGTACTAATATTGAAGCATATATAAACACAACTGTTCTTTTTTTAATTGGAAAACAAAACCCAGAGAAATTATTGTCATTAACCCTGGATATATTGGAGAAGGAAAGAATTACTTGGAGGCTCCATGATTGCCTGCTGGTGCTGAACCCTACGCAACCATGTGGGCTCAGAAACTGCCCGCGCGTTGTCACCAAACCTACTCAAGGCAGACAAAGCCCTCCCTTCAAGATTCCACGAAGTTTGTCCGCGATAATTTTTCGTATCACCAGGAACTCCATGCGGCCCGGCCCCTGACAATAGCTTATTTCTACGGGAATCAAGATCGTTGGATTCACTCCCTTCGTTTTTACTCTCCCCACCATGCAAAAGCATTTTATACCCACTTTTTTGCAACATTGTCAGCCTGAGTAGAACCCTGCAATTGATTTGTTGACAAAGTATAATTTACAGTTACAACTTGTGGTTTATTATAAGGGAATATGTGCACTCCTGTCAAACTAAATGAAAGAAAATGAAAAAATACTATAATAATAATAAGAAGAAGAACCTTTAAAGAAAAGAAAATCTTAAATCAAAAAAGCCTAGAAACTGAAGGAATTTAAAAAAACTGAAAACAAACTAAAAAAATCCTAAATAAAAACACCAGTAAATTTAATAAAGTACAACAAAACAAGATAGAAGGAAAATGGGCTCAATCCGACGAAAAGTAGCTTGCTATCATGGAAAGTACTTTTGTTAAGAAATATGACAAAAATTATTGCCTACAAGCTTTTAGTTCACTATGCAGAAAGAAACGCGGGAATTCAAAAACAAATTTTAATTGAAGGAATTACTTGATGGATTCGGTTAAGGCCATGAAGTTCCATTTCTTTTCTTCACCATAGAATTGCTGAGCGAAAACTTCAACCAGAGTTTCCAAGTCCTTAAGCACAGTTATGCAAAGTGACAATGGGAACGAAGAAGAAGATTCTACAACATGCCCTGGTCGTGTCTGTATAGGAGTTTTCTCAAGTATATGTTCATTTATAGTAGTGATGATACCCAAAACTGATGTCACTGGAGAAAAATAATGATGCATATGAGAGAATTACTCATTTGCAAGAAAATTATAAGATCAATATAATATCACCATATCAGTATTACAATATATTTCAATTATCGCTTCTAACTAAACTCAAAATTTCAAATTTGCTAGTTAGATTTCCCTGTAATACTCGACTATCACAATTAAGGGACACGAGTTAGTATTAATTTCCTAGTTAGATTTCATATGATAGCTTCAGTACTAGTTCTTGAAATACTTCATATTATGTTTACATTTTCTAAACTATTGAATAGGAAAATTCATGAAATTACGTGGAAAATACTAAAGCAATAATACAACAGAACACATGGTCTAATCTTCGATGTAATTCATTAAGTTATTCTCTTGGCAGTACAACAATATCTTGTAAACGGATGGGCTTTAATTCAATCAAATCATGGCTGTAAAATATCTCTAACTGAAAGAAAGTATGCTTTACAACATCAGAGTTTAATAAAGAAAACTCCCAAAAAATAATTTCCAGAGAACAAAATGTTCTTGAAATGACACACCCACATTTAGGACATCCTGATAGCAATAAGAAGTCATTGCTACCAAAATTCTACAAAACCTGCTTCTGGTCCGATTTCTGATTCTGAAAAACGCTCCGGGAGAAGCCATGTTAAACCCTGTACAAAAATAACTTAGATGTAATACAAATTACAGCAAATGCAGCACTTCTTGAAACACATACAAACTACTACTACAAACAATCGAGGCCATCTCAACAACTAATCAACTTCGATTCCACATACCCTTAAAATCATTCATTAATAGATGCAAGCATTTCTGAAAATCACATTCCACCTCCTCCAAAAACACAAAACATAACCGCAACATGAAAAACGACATAATATGTCCAAATATAAACAATTAGAAAAATGAAAAGGTTGCCTTACATTTGCTAAAGACTCGAGGGAATGCACATACTCCCTATTCCTTTGTACCCATCTCGTGTAAGCTTCCATGGGAGGCAGATATCAAATCTTGAACAAGAAATGTCGAGTGAGAAAAATAAAATAAAAAAACTGAAACCCTAAATCAGTGAAAACCAAATCATATCCACCGATTGATTTTGAATGAAACTCAGGCTAGGATTTAGGAAAAGGAGATGGCCCTTTTGAGGGTTTTGTTTCTTGGTATGTGTGACTGACGTAGTGACGTATGCCTCCTCTCTCTGCCAAGTTGTTATAGAGGGAGCGAGGGACGATTGTGTTGAACGGATATTTTATGTTAAAATAGAGATATTAATATTTATAATATTTATAATTTCACTTTTGATCGGTTCACTTCGTTTATGCCACTTTCACCAAAGTTATCATCATCACTCACACAATCGTCGACTTCCAACATTATAAGCCATCACGGCCATTAAGAGCACGATAGCTAGAATGCATAAAAAAAATTATTCTTTCTTTTCATTATAATAGGATTTTATTCATTGTATTTTACTTGGAAAATTAAAAACTACTTGAAAAAGAAATATACTCAAAACAAAACTTAACTTTTATAATAATAATACTTTGAATTCAAATCAATTCAAATAAATTCATAATCAATTCCGTTCAAATAAATTCAATTAATGCTAAGAATCATGGCTAATAGATAATGTATTAATATAATAAAAACACTTCAAAAATTGAAAAGAAAAAAATCAAAATCAAAAATTGTGAAACCTTAATCCATAAACACTTGAAATTAGTTAAAACATAAACTTATACACCCCTTCAAATTCAAGGGAGGGAGCACAATCTGCTATATATGCTGGCATCTCTCTCTCTACATTAAACCTTTTATTTCCCCATTTTGAGCCTTTTAAGTTCATCTTCAGCATCTTTCAACTTCTCTCTAATGGTGGACACCCTCAGCTCCAACTCCTCTACAGTTCCCCGTTTGATGGATGCTTCATACGGTGTTACGAAATTGCCAGAAAATGCTTTCAGAGCTTCAACACCACAAACCTGTCCAAATGAACATTTCTTTAGCCAAGCCCAGCAACCTAATAGATAGCGCTAGAATACTTGGAACACCACATAAACTTGCATACCTCTTGGGGAAGCAATGGCAACTTCGTTATGTTGAAATCGTCGTATAACATGTAAAACTGGTCCAGATATTTATGCTGCATGCGCATTCTAGCTTTGAGCAGCTTTGACTCAATAACTGTAGTGAAATAACAAAAGACCACGTAACTGTTAGTACTAGTAAAGAATAAATCGAATTTAATATGAAAATAGAGAGAATTTAATAATAATAATTTCATCAATATTCAATACATAAATTAAGTACCTTCTTCATCATAAATTACTTGGTTGATTATGATATTATGGGTATCAATCTCAAACTTTGTGAGTTCCTGAACAAGGCGTTCGGTTTCATAAAGCGAAAGGAATTCTGGGATGCAGACACAGACAAATGTAGTCATATCCTACAAAAAAGCATAACAGCGATGCATCAGTGAAATATTTCAAGGACCTATAGACATGGATTATAAATGGTTCTTATGCTAAAGAGTCATCCTTTTGTTTAGGTGCGTGTGTGGATGTGGGGGATGATTGCCATATAAACCACTCCCGCAAGATTATTCATCTAAAATTGCAACTTGTTAAATATTTATATTCCTCCCTTGATTACTAGAACACTAAATTTCTGACAAAAATACCCATACAACCCTCGCTTGATTGTACTTGAATCTCACTTGATTATTTAATCCAAACATGATTATGCAAGGGTAATTTCGATTATTCTCTTTGATTAGGACTAAATGACAATGAAAAAGTAGGGTCTATCCCATTTGTTTTTTTTGGCTTAAAGCACATCCCAAGTCAAATCTGGTAATGTTTCATTTTTTAATGTTGTAGTACGTTTTATTTAAAAGTTTAGAATCTTTAACGGCCGGTGAACTGATAAACGTTGAATTTCAAGAAAAATATAGATAGGCGGGAAATGAATAATTTGTTCTAACCGGATCCTTAAACTGCTTGTTAACTTGTTGAATAACATCTTTCAATCCCTCAAGCTTTTCAAGTATGGCGTCTGCACCAAATTCTTCACCCATTCCGAAGAGACTAGTCATCTGCAGGATTGTCGTTTTCATTAGCAAGTAACGAAGATAGACGTAAAATCAAGCCTAATGAACGTGCTTATTCTTAAATATATATATATATATATATATATATATATATATATATATATATATATATATATATATATATATATATATATATAATTCACAAGAAATCATACCTGGCTCAACAAGCCACCAAATCTATTCTTCAAGCTCATCACCTTCGAAAGGCCTTTTTCTAAAGTTGAAGGAAACTGTAGAAGCCGAAGGGTATGGCCAGTCGGAGCTGTATCAAATACTATGACTGAATAATCCATAGTTTGCACAAGCCTGCAAAATAAAGTTGGGCATGTTTGGGTTATTTTTAATGCTTGCATCTAGGCCTTTTAATTGTTTTATTTTAATCCATAGATGCTTACTTCTTAATTTAATAAACACATCAAACTTACTTGAGCATCTCAGCGAAACTCATAGCCTCGTCTATTCCTGGTATAGAATTGGTCAATTCTGATACAAATCCATCAGTGGGATCTGAACCGAGACCATCTTCGTGTTCCACATTAGGATCAATTTCCTAGAAAACAGAATCGCAACCCAATCGGCACACCCGGGATAAGAAAAATGTTTATACGAAAGCAAATGCAACGCATACATCAGTCATCAATCACACAAGATCCTCTAGAAAAGGGCAAAACCTCATTCACAAATACAACCCATCTAAAACAACACAAATAATTAACCCAAAAAAAATAATAAGAGAAAAAAAATAAAAAATCGGGAGAATTAGTTGAGTAAAGCATACCATGGCGTACAAGTTGGAGAAGCCATTGACGAGGGTTGGGGCCTTGGTGAACTTTTGCTGGAACGCATCGCTGAGGTTATGGGCGGGGTCGGTGGAGATGATGAGTACGGATTGGCGGACCCGGGCGAGCAGGATAGACAGAATAGAGCTGCAGGTGGTCTTGCCGACGCCGCCCTTTCCGCCGACGAAAATCCACTTGAGCGAGTCTTGTTCAAGTATGTTCTCGACTGTTCCTTCCGGCAATTCAGCGCTGGAATCCATCAATCGGAATCGGATACGGATGCGCTTGCTTTTGGTTCTCGGGTATGCGTAGTGTTTGAGGCTCGAATCGGAAGATCTGATGGTTGCCCGCGGCTGACCGCCTTGGACTTTGCGTGGTCATTTTGTGCGGTTTGGTGAAATTCTCCAATTTTATCGTAATTGCAATATCGCCCTCTGAATGCTCACTTCTTGCAGAAACCCCCTCTACAATTTACAATTTTTCGTGTCTTCAACTATGACTGAGAAAAAACATTCGGATTAGAGACAGTTCTAAAAATCCACACTTAGGAGACCCTCGTCATCAGGCTGAGCTCGACCGCTTAAATTCATTTTGGCTCGCTCGCTTAAAACTGTCTTTACATACTTAAGACAGTCACTGAGCAGAATTAATCGAGCAACTCGAATTTCATACAAAATATGATGAATCGAATAAAATAAATAATACTCGAATTTCAATTGAATTTTAAGAATAGTCTATATATGTGCAAAATCATACTAGCAACAATAGTCTATAAATGTACAAAAATCATACTAGCAACAGTGGTTGATAATTATGCAAAATCATACTAGCAACATTAGTACATACTAGTTTTTTTGGATGAGAGATTCTTTTCAAAGATTTCTAGTAAAGCTCATTGTTTTACCAACTTTTTATTTGGTGTTTTTGGAGTGGTTTATGATTTTATTTAAATTTATTTATGAGAGAGGATCTTAAATTATTTTCAAAGAATTTTCAAAGAATTCTTGTAAAGCTGGTTGTTTTACCAAATTTTTTTGGTGTTTTTGGTGTTTATGATTTTATTTAAATTTGTTTCTTTTGTAATCGAGTCACATTTTGATTGATAATGTGTTATTGTCTTCGTATTTTGCTAATTTAATGCGGGAATCAAGCGAGGAAGCTACGACAACTGTCTGTTGGCAGTTTACCAACAACAAATGTCCGTTTGTTTTTTATATTTTTTTAATTCAATAAAAAATATAAAAAAAAAACTTATTTTAAATTTGATGCATACTAAATTCAACACACCAATTCAAATTTCCACAATCACAACTTTATATTAAACATTAAAACATAGAAAACACAACAATTCGTTTAGTCATACATAAATCCAATAAATAGTCTAAAACCCTATCAATCAAATCTCAAAATAAAGCACTCAAAACCCTAAATAGTCTAAAACCCTATCAATCAAACCTCAAATCGTATTAATTTTAAAGTAAATTGAAACCCTAACTGGAAATCGAAATCTCACATTTACCAAATTGTCGTCGCTAGCTCACCCTCATCGTCGCTCACGGTTCGCCCTCGCAGAAAATCGTTGATTCCCTCTCTCAAACGCGTAAACACATAAATGACAAGAAGTCATCTGCTGAACATTATGTATATATTTTTTACCAATGGATTATTGATGGCCAGCGGGCTGTTAGTATTTTTTCAAAACGACAATTTTGATGTGCGCAAATCATGCCAACGGTAGCACTGTCGGCAATTACCAATGGGCATCCGCCGTTGGTAATACTTGAAGGTCTTATCCGTTGGTGATACCGTTGGCAAACATGGAGAGAAAACTTCTAGCAAAAGAAAAAAATGGCTACAAAAAGAGCGTTGGTATTATCGTAACTATTTTTTGAGGTAATTGTCCATGCCAAATCGCCAACGACAACCCCTACCGGCTAACTCCAACGAGAGCACCTTAATTTGTAAACCGACAATGAAATCGTAATCACAAATGACTAGCGGGGGCGTTGGTGTTGTTGTTCGCTATTTGCCAAATTTTTTTTAGTGAATTTGATTATAAAATTTCTTATGAAATTGATTATTAATTTTTATATCAACTCTAATCACACACTAATTATACACAACTATTTTTTGCCTAAAAAAAACTCATTTTCAAGGTACCAAGAAGCTAGTACTACTTCAGTATATTAAATTAGCAAGTACTACAAATTACTATATACTAGTATATACATAATTCCTGGAACTTGAAAACGGGGTAATCTTGATGACAAGGCCTGGAAACACATCATCCGGGTCATTAATATGCGGGTTCCGCTCGATAATGAAAGGGTCGTCGCACTTTTCGCTGATGGTGTTTAGAGTTTCACCTTCTCCGACAACATAAACTTCTTCGCAGGGTCGGGTCATGATCCGCCTCCCTCTGATGACTACATCCATGCTAGAGCAACTTATGATGAATGAAACAAGAATAACACAGAACCACCGCGTGTAAGTCGCCATGGTCCGCTGTTGAAGAGGGTAAAAGTAATTAAAGATAGAAGTAGTTAGTTGTTCGAGTTTTATTTATGGAGTTAGAATTATAAAGAGATGATGGAGATTAATATTCAACGTTGCCCGTTATACAATACTTGTTCTTGGGTAAGTGGTAGTAGCACGTAAGTCATACGATTTTGGACCAGAAACTGTCAAAAACGACTTGACTTTTGTGGGTCAACGATTTGCCCAATTTTCTCATTCCACTCCACCATAATTTGTACTTGGACAAAGTGGATTCCTCTACTTTTAATTAGTTTTTTTTATTAGTTTCTGCATTTGAAAAGTATAAATTAACTAGTATTCTACAAAAGAAAACACAACAATGGCACCAAAGAAATATTCTCCTATGCACAACAATGGTCATGACTAATGTTAAAAAATATTCTTTTATTTAATTATTTAACAAAAAGTTATCAATAAACATATAATTTAAATTAATAAAATAGAGTTTATGAACTCTTTAAAATAACTTATAATGTTTAATAGCTTACAAACTCTTAAAACTAGTTTTTTCTGCCCGTGCGTTGCACTGGGATTATAACTCAAAATTCTTACCGGATTTATTTAAATCTTAATTTAAGTATGTATGCTTAATTTTTTGTACAATATTTTTTTTATACATATTTTGATTTAAAAAAAAAAACAAACTCAAACTTTTAGAGTTCCAAAACATAGAAAAAAAAATATAAGTACAATTTAAATTTAGCAAATTTCTAAAAACCTCCCTGTACATAACATTTCTAGTTTTATTTGTCAAGTTTCCATCTTCTTCACATATTAAGAATTTCAAACCTGCCCTGTTAGTGACCCTTGAAACTGCGACATACAATTGTCCGTTTGTCAAAATTAAATATCAATATGATATATTCCTTGTGATCAATACAAAACAAATAAGCAACAAAATACTTTTTATTATAAAACAATAAAACCTTATTGATATGCAAAAGAAAAAGATTAAACTCTATTTACAAATGTTTTAATTGTTAATCTAAAATTAAATAATTTAGTAGAATAATGTAACAATTGAATAGAGATCTTTTATCTTCTAGAAAACCAAGAGTTTCGGTAACGGCCGAAGGGAAGATGAGCGAAAAGTGAATGTCATCTAACATGATCTCCTTTTGGATGAGCGAAAAGTGAATGTCATCTAACATGATCTCCTTTTGGAATGATTTTGGTAAGCTCCTTTGCCCAAATTAACTGGTTGAATACGCTGAGTAAACCGTATATACAAACATGTGTTAGATCAAGAAATTAGAAATAAAGAAGCTTAGATGTCTCCTACCAAAACAAAAATAAATACGAATAGATGGAAAATTGAAAATATTTTGCAGTAGATATGCATATGACAAAAATAAGTGAGATCCGAAAATAGTCAGAAACTGCAAAACCAATTATTCATCATATCTTGATTGTAAATTGTAATTGTTGAATATCAATATTGTCTTCGTTATTAAATTACTAATCACATTCTTGTGAACAAATTTTAAACAGGGACTAACGACATACGCTGAGGGTGAGGGTAAAACTGAATGACTCCTGCTGTTATGCGCATGGTTGAGATGTCTATTAATCGAACCTGAGATATAGTTAGGCATCAGAAAAAATCTGGAGTAATTGGAACTAAAGTTATTGATACGACAACCCACTTTATTAATTTTTTGGGATGTAGAAGATCCACCAATGCAACTGATAAATGATGGACTCGTCAACGCTGCGCCTAATATATAATCTTAACTAACTATAATCTTAACTAACCACTTTATATATAGTTAGTTAAAATTCTTAACTAACTATAACAATGTTTTATTAATTAATTTGTATTTTTAAACATAAAGAAAAAAAAGATGACTTAAAGTGTTGCATGAAGAATAATTTCAATTGTTTTCTTTGATCACTTGAATCATAGACTCGTATAAATTATAAAAGTGTATGATTAAATAGTTAATAATATTCATTTTTTAAATAATTATTGTGCTTATGTTTTAATAATGTTTAACGGCTCAATTTGTAATATTAATCAATTAATATTTGTTATGATACATAAAATAAATAAAAATACCTTGAAAAGTTTTCCAATAAATAAAATGTCTTGAAAATGTTTTCGAATTATAGAATAACATAATTAAATTCAATTATTATTCTTTAATATTATTTACTTTATTAAGTTTTATAATTTAATTTTATAAATGCAAAAAAAAGTAATTAAAGTTACGAAAAATGGCATTCATCAACATACAAAAAAATTGATTGAACAGGTGAATTCCTTATCAGTAAAACAAACCTCCGCGATCCATCCATCCATAATTAAAATTGACTTTATTAATTTTTTGGGATGTAGAAGATCCACCCAATGCAATTGATAAATGATGGACTCGTCAACGCTGCGCCTAATATATAATCCGGCGGTATGATCGATATATCATAACAACATAAATAATCTACTTGTCTATCATTCGTAATCCATTTTAATAAATTACTTTTATTAATAATAAAAAAATATAATAAAAAATTGAAAGTATATATATTTTTATTCATAAAGTAATATTTTATTTAATTTTAGTTTAATATGATTGATTTAAATGAGAGAGAGAGAGAAAGTATAAATTTAAGACTAGATAAAAAAATTATGAATTTTATATATTAATTTATTTTATTAATATTATTCAATTGGATATCAATTTTTTTTTAATATTTTTATAGTAAATAAAAAAGTATGAAGTGTATAACTAACTATACAATGAAACATATAAATATGTTTTTTTGGTTTAAATTCAAAACTCAGTATAAAAGTTGTCAAGAAACAAACGTTGAAAGTCACCATACCTTTTTCGAATTGTTGCGTATGTCCTCAAAGATTAGATATGTAAAACGGTGCGGAATGAAAAAAATAGTACGGTATGTCCTTAATCAATAAAAAAAATGGAGATTGAGTTAGTAAAGTTTAAAGAGAGAAAAACTTTATGTTGCATTAATATACACTAATAGATTATAGACAAATAGACAAATATCAACAAATCGCGTTATTTTCTTAAGAGTTACTCGTTTGCTATAATTTAATAAACTAATTTTTTTAACGCATATTATTTTATTTTATCCATATATATGATAATTAATCTTATATCACGATTGAATTTTGAATTTTATTTGATTTATGAATTTGAATCTTTTTATTAATTAATTTTATATGAAAATTTCGTAATACCTCCTTGTAAACCATTAGTGGTCTCATTCGTGAAGTTCACATTCTCATTGCAATATAACAATTACAATCATGTTATGTTAGTAGCTTTTGAAACTGCCCGTGTAAAAATACTTCGTCTCCAAAACAAAGGATTTAAGCCGTGTGAATTATAAAAAATGAATAATTATATTGTTAACAAATCAAAATTGTTAAATAATTATTTTATGTGTATATCAACTACCATGATACTCATTTTTTTATAACGGTAAACTAAAAAGAATTAAAACATTTTCTCATAATATTTAAAAACGTTTTAATTAATTTCTTAAAGCATATAACATGTTTAAATTATAAAAGAATGAATGATTATATAGTTAATAAAATTAATTGGATGTGAATATTTATAAAAGAGCTGAATTGTTATAAAATTAATAAATTAAATTTGTTGAATAACTGTTTTTATTGTGTTTCTATTATTTCTTAGTCAATTTCCCACTTTTTCTTATTTACATCTTAAATTATATAATACATGTATAATAGTTGTAAAATAATTATGAAAATCGTTTACCATAAAAAAAGAATAGAAATAAACACAAAAAATAAAATTTTGTTAAATAAATATAAACTTAAAAATGAAGGGGTAATTTACTCTTAGCTCATGAGAAGTTTGAAGTATATATGGGCCATCTAAAGGTTTCATCACTAATGAACGGTAAATAAATAAATAACAATAAGATCAACCCTAAATGAATGTTATTAAGGAACTTACCATTAAACTGTAACTTATTTTTATTTTAAAATTTTTATTTCGCCAATTATTTAATTTAAATGGCGGAGTCTTTTAGACCTGTGAAGATTGCTCACAAACCTCCTATAAATATAATGTTGATTTGTTCAGATTCCTCGCAAACCTCCTGTAAATATAATGTACCAAAGTTACCGGTAAGTAGTATGTTTTAATGAGATTATACACTATATTGTCCTCAATAATGATAAAAGTACTTAAATATAATGTACCAAAGTTACCGATAAGTACGGTAAGTAGTATGTTTTAATGAGGTTATGCACTATATTGTCCTCAATATAAAAGTACTTTAATTATCCCATCACGCTCTATATTGTCCTCTACGAAAGTAAAAAAAAATACTATATAGAAAATAATAAAACATAGTAATATTTTTTCCTTTAAATGGTGCAATTGAATCCTCATAAATTGATATGTTCTTATATAATTGACGATTTTCGAGAGAATCTCTAATAGAGTTTTATAGTTCAAAGTCTCACAATGACTTTGTTCAATATCCCTACCTGACATAGATGAAAATACAAATAATAAATATTATTTATTCTAAAACAATTTTAGAATTTGAAAAAAAAAATATTTTTTATTTTTGATTCATTATTTTGATGAAAAAAATAATTGAAAGTAAAATATAAAAATGTATTTTGAAGCATTATTAAATTATAAATAATATTAATATGTAAAATTGAATCAAATGATCTATGGAGATCGAATTCAAGGCTTACTATCAAATTACTTATTTGTATTGTATGAAATATCAGCTATATACATAAATTCATTACATATTATTCTTACTATAATTAAATTCATTACATCAATAATATTGAACCGCCTGCATTGAACTTGACATTGTTGACAGATACACCCTTGGACAACAACTTTGTTGACAGATATATCCTTGAACAGCAACATACAATGCATTGAACTTGACATTGTTGACAGATACACAGCACATACCTTAATATAACGAATTCTTTAGTTTCCTTTTTTGGATAGGAATCTCCATGAGCGCAACAGAGCAGAGCAACGACAACCTCTTTTTTTCGAAAGAAAATGTATGCTTGGACATGATTGCAGTAAAATTAACAAACTGACAAATAAACAAATATTATTACATGTTGATGTGTGAGCTTTCTAAAACCAAATGTACATATATATAGGAAAAACGAACTCTATATTTAATTTTATTTATCTTTTGTTGTTGTTTTATGGATTTGAGATTTAAGGTTAAAGACTAAAGTTTTAACCTTGTCATAAGATTATAAGAAGAGTTAGAACACAAAAATTATCAAACTAAACTTACCTTCTTATAGTGATTAGGCTAAAAAAACAAAAAATGTTAGATTGCATCTCTTTAACATAATTTATTGTAAAAAAATGTAATGCAAAATGGGGATAAAAAACTTAGGATGAAGAACTATTAAATAATACAATACATGATTTAAAAATTATATTTAAAATAAGACAAAAATAATCATACTTAAATTACCTTCTTAAAGTGATTGAACTACAAAAACAATAAAGGTTAGATTGCATCGCTTCAACATAATTTATTGTGAAAACATGTAATGTAAAATAGTTAACTTACCTTGTAGTGATTGCGCTACAAATGATGTAACTCACCGGGAAACATCATATCCAGAAAACACCGTCGCAAATATTTTTGCTAATCATAATGATGTAACTCACCGGTTTTGGTTGTTTGATATACCAAGGAGCAGTAGACATGAACTCTGGAATGGGATGATTGATTTCATTGCGCTCGTCCAATTCAGCAGGTGCAAGACCAGCTTTCCACGCCTCCTCAAATTCAAATTGTTTCCTGTGATCCTCCCTTGATTTAAAGGCTGCTGCAATCCCCAAAATATCAATTTGAGTGAAATTGGGAAATTTGAAAGATGGAAAAACGTAATCTCAGGAAACCGTAATTGCATCGTGCCAATTAAATTCGAAAAGATGATCGAAATTGAAGGAGATGTTAAAAAAATAAAAGGAAATGAACAACGAAATAGGAGAAAATTCTGCTTTCATCGGTAGCTTTCACTTGTCTCATCGAACGCCTGAGGAACTTCTTGTACGTATACGCAAACATCCCAGTCGAGTTGTCCTGGGATCTGTTCCTTCAGTAAGCACAGCCTGACAGCAGCAGCATTTAGGAGGCCAAACATACTCTCCGTCAATTACCCACTCGAAGTATGTGCCCACCTATAACATCACAACCATCTCAAAAAAATATTCAACTTCTTATAGACAAATACATTTTGAAGAATTTAGAAGCCTATTGCAGCAAAACCCATACCACGCAAATCTGGTGCTCTGGAAAGCATATACACTCCCCGCAAACGGGCACCTTGGGGACGAAACTATATAACTTATCAGCCTTCATACATAACCACCTAAAACAAACAAATTAGACAGAAGTGCGGGAAAAAAAATAAAAATGATAAAAATGAAATCATGATCGATCAACCCATTACATATCTCGAATTACTTAATTCGAGCTACAGTACACGAATAGCGTTGAAAGCAAGCGCATATAACAATGCTGCAAATAGTACAATTGCAATGGGGGGTTAATACCATATGTTAATAGTCCAGCCTGAATGAAGAAAACAAAACAATACTCACGTGGAACCGAGAAAGAAGGCAAGTTAAAGATGAAATCCAAATAGGAAAACAGACACTACCGCGGTCAACTACATGGCAACCGATGTAGAATACACCTGCAAATATTGACTCCTTGGATAAAAGAAAATCTTGGTTGCTAAAGTACGAAACCATAGGCGGAGTACATAACATCATAGTTGTAAACCCTGATGTTTATCTCATATCAAGGGCATATTAAGATGAAGAATTGGACAAAAAACACCAACTTTAGAATGGAGTTTGCTACCTCACAGTTGATTCTTTTCAAATCCATTTTACAATTAACTCACAAATAAATAAAATTATTTATATATATCTCAGTGATAAAGAAATTATTTATATATATCTCACAAATTAACTCACATTTCTCTTTCTCTCGTGCTTCACAATACCAAGTTATACATTATATTTCTCTCCCCCTCCCTCCTATCCATATAAAGGACTCCATTTGTTCTTTATCACCTTTGATTGATTTTCTCTTAATCCTTATAATAGAAAAATGTATGAATGAAACCGGTATTACCTATTCATGGTTTAATTTTCATATTAAAATATTGTATCCACAAATTTTCATATCAACACAAATAAAGTCACCACTATTCCTTCAGAAAATTGAAGTAGCAGAAATGAAAGGACAACAATCACAACCTTCATTTTCCCATCTCTCAGTGTCACTTCAATTAACATTTGGAAAATAAAAAATGGAACAAAGGGAAAATATAACTGCAATTTCTCCATAAATCATAATTGAGCCTTTAAACTTTAAAGGGCACATTTGCATCTCAAAGTGTTTCTATAAAAAAAGTTTAAAGAGGAGAGAAGACGAAAGGTACCTCAGAGCATGGTTCATAATCATGAGAATAGTAATAAATGAATATCCATGAAAGAATCCCCTGTAGAGAAAACACAACATACACTCTTCCTTAGAATATGCATATTATTTTACCGAATATAAGCAACTCAAAATTATAATAACAAAATCTAGTATGGTGTTTCATCCTTCAGCTAATCTTTCTAACTATTATAGGCCAAGGATGCCATTGATGTCAGGCTATGTCAAGAACCAATGCATAATTTCTATACATGAGAATAACTTTGAAAATAAGAAACTGAAGAAATTAATAAATGGTTGGAGAGAATTTTTAGAGACTTACTGTACAATCAAAACCACACAATACATTCCACTATATTCTTGTCCGGATATGTTCCTTCTGCAAAAACTATAGTAAAAAAAAAACGACGAATGAGATTGCAACATAGGTCAAAAGAATGAAATCATCAAAACCAATTGTTTAAGCTTGTTTGACAACCACCACATTTCTGATAAATAACTTATCAGCCATAACTCGTACATAACAAAGGAAGGTTAAATTACTCACCCATACACCATAACTGGGATGAGATCACGACCAAACTTGACAACAATAGGGTCAAAGCATTCCTACATAGACAAGACAATAAAGTTAATAAGTCAATTATTCTCCAAAGGTGGGTAATAACAACAATTTAGTTGGTAACTGTTCATACGATAGCCTACATATAAAAACCTTTATTAATATACCTCTCAAAGCTATAGTAAAATGTTATAGTATTTTTTTTTTTGTTAAAATGAACTCCCACACAACACCAATGCAGTGTTAGAAAAATTGTAAAAAAACATAATAAAAATATGCAGCACTTAATTAAGTCTTAGATTTTTTTGATTTTTTTATAAAAAATAAAATAAAAAATGACTGCCATGTGAACAGCAGGAAGTAAGAGCTTACACGAAAGATTGCGGCAGCTCGTGAAAACAGCAATATATGCTCGGGACATTGACTTTTTCCATTTAAGATGCACCATTGTATCTCATTCTTAGACGTGGTATGAGAACAGTTCATATCGGGTTTCCTTTCTCATGATTCATATATATAATCCAGCAGTTCTATTTACCCCAAAATTAACCACTTGCAGGACACGAAGTCAGATAATAGACATAGCATACAAAAGTTCCAACAGGTGCGCTTTACACTAATAATTTCATATCGAAAAATTTACGATTTCATAAATTGAGAGTAACTTAGTAAATCCAGAGAGGGGCCTATATAGCATACATCAATATGAGGAAGTTCCACAAAAGAAGCACGCCAATAAAATAAACCTAACCTAACCACAAAACTGTGTAAAACTAAGGAGAAGTAGCCAGAGAGAAATGTTGGAACCATGAACACAGACAACATATACCTATGTTCAATGTCTCATTGATTATTTTCTTTAGTTTATTTTCTTTTTTCAATTGAATTGGCTTCTTGGACTACATGAATAATTCGCAATTCTGATATTTCCACTAAGGCACAGTATTTCAAACTCGTAGCACGTATACTTGAAACTGATATTTCACGAACTCATTCTGCTTAATATCAAAATACGGCATCTTACACTGAAAAGGGAATTCTAGATAATAACAAAATCAAATACACATTCTAAGAACATATCGATAAATAGAATTCTATCTCATCGAAGTCAAACTCAAAAAATTTGCAATTTATGGCATTGATGTAGAAGCAAAATGCACCCAAAAACTTTCATCAAATCAAATTCAAGCTAAAAACATGATGAATTCGGAATTGGCGAAACTATAAAAAAAGGGGGTGGGGAAATCAGTAAAAATTAACAATTGCCCGAATCAGAGTCGGTGAATTTCTGCAGTTTCAAACAGTCGCAAGATGCCTGGGAAGGAGAGTTTGAACAGTGTTAATGTAATTGAAAATTGAAAATTCAAGGAAATTGAAAATTCAAGAAAATTACCAACTGAAATTTAGAAGGAATCAACAGATAAAAAAGGTTAATGTACATACCTTAAATTCGGAGAAGAGTATCGATGTCAACTCATTCTGCACCGATGAGAAAGGATCCTGCAAAAGAATAAAAGAAAGGAAGAAATCTAAATTACACTTTTAGATTCTGCATAAAAAATTCGATAAAAGCGTAAATTATGATAGAGTAGAGATGGGTAAAACTTGCTTGATCGAAACCAAAAATCTGGAAGAGCAGCGGATGCCGGTGAAGGGGTGCGTCGACGATGATATCCGAACCAGTCCCACATCTAGACGTCCCACTCAAGCGTCATGCCTACAAAAAAACATGAACGAAAAAATATAACATGAAAAAAGGGAGAAAATAAAACCACACGCACGGAAGGAAGGCAGAAGAATGGGAGATTTGAAGAAAAAATTGTGATGCCGGTAAACATGAAAATTCGGAGATGAGAATCTATCGATCACAGTAGGTTATGTTGAAAGGATACTGCAAAAAATATAATGAACAAAAGCATAAATCAAATTTGCAGATTTAGAATTATAAATACTTCCAAATTGAAATTGAAAAAGCCCAATATATACATAAGAAAGATACCAAAATATTTGATTCGCAATCTGGGATGAAAAACCCTTGCGAAGTAGGGAGGAAAGAAGAAGATGAGATTGAAATCGGAAAATGAAAAGGCAGATTTGGAAGATGAAAAGAAGAAGCGTAATAATAGGAAGAATTAATACATAATTTATGTTTTAATTAAAATTTTAATCTGATTAAATTAATAAATTTAGAAATCAATTTCATTCGATTGAAATTGAGCATTCCTATTGGCCAATAAATTTTCAATTGAAGGGAAAAATGTTTGGCTATAAGGGAAATAGAGCATTCCTATTGGTCAATAGAATTCAATTTAGTCTAGCTGGCAAAATTAACTGTTTTGATTGGCTAATTGGAATTAAGTGATTCAGGATTTATATATTAATAGATTTATAAAATAATTTTAAATCTTATAAATGTGTGAATATTTTTTATTAACTGGTATTATAGTAATTACATTGTGAAAATATGCTACTTTTGTAATTATAAAATTAATAATATATCATTAATATATTTAAGTAAAAAAATTATGTTAATTTGAAAGTACAGAGTATGTTTTATAAATTTTGAAATATAAATTAAAAAACTAAAATTCTACACTTCTTTACAAACTTCTTTAAAAATAACGATTAGATTTTGATTTAGGGAGAGGTTGAGATGGCGACGGATTTAGAAGAGGCGGAGCAGAAGCTCGAGGTTTTCCTCGAGTGGCTGAAGGTCTGTCAAATCTTTTCCTTGAATCGCGTACGGTTTCAATGATTAAAATAGCGTCGGAATTCAGGTGAACGGAGCGCACCTCCGGGGATGTGAAATCAAATACTCCAGTTCTGTCAAACGCTTCGGAATATTTTCATCAACCGGTGTGCCTGATGATGGTAACAATATTCAATTTCTAATTTCGTATTTTTTTTCAAATTAAATACAATAATCTCAATCAAGCTTCAATGGGGGGTTTTGCATATTTTCCATTTATTATTTCAGGGGTTTTGATGGTGGTCCCACTTGATCTGGCTATAACTCCTATGAGGATTCTAGATGATCCTCTGATTGGGCCTGAATGTAGAGCAATGTTTGCGCAAGGAGAAGTTGATGACCGCTTCTTGATGATGTTGTTTCTGATCGTCGAACGTCTGCGAAATAACTCTTCGTGGAAGCCGTGCGTACAAAATACATCATCCATCATCACTTTTTTTCGGTTTTCTTCTTCTGTTTAGATCATTAAGAAAATGGTGTTTCGGTTCAAATGAAATAAGCAATGATCTTAAAATCTCAGGTATCTTGAAATGCTTCCTAATGAATTTGGTAATACACTCTGGTTTTCCGATGATGAGCTTATAGAGCTAAAGGGCACCACACTGCATCTTGCAACTGAGTTGCAGGTATAGATATTAGGGTCCGTGGGACAAAGGAACGATTGTTTATATTTTGTAGGAGACGATCATCGAAGAAAAGGGTATAATAACTTGATGGAGACAATAATTCAATAAATTGAGTATAATCAAACTAAGGGTATTGATTATGTACCAAGGAATTTCTTTTGCTGGAGTAGTGATGATCTGTACGAATTTTTAATTTGTAGTATTTTTTTTTCTTATATTTTCCATTATCATGTGACTAAAGACGGGTTCGTGTGACAGAAGAAAAACTTGAAGTCTCTGTTTGATGGGAAAGTGAAGAAATTGGTGGAAAAGCTTTTGATTCTTGATGGCAATCCAGAGAGGTACATTTCATTTTCTGTTTTGATCTTTTTGTGTCTAATCTTATGTTCTATGAATGTGATAAAAATAGATCTTCCAATATACTACTGTTAACACTTAACGTGTGCTATATCTTCCACGTGTTTATAGAACAATTGGATTTCTGAAATCTATTTTATTGGGTTTTTGTTTACAGTGAAGTGAGGTTCGAAGACTTCCTTTGGTATGATTTTGGATGCCTAGAATAAATATACCTTGAATTTCCTAATAAGACAAAATCCCACATGTTTCAAGAATTAAATAAAATACTCCCGATAGTGAAGTCAAGAGTGTGACATCCCTCCTTACAGGGCAAATTCTATATTTTGGACCCGAGCACTGAATATTCCTATTCCTTGTTCCTACATTTTCCCGAGTATTCATCCAGAGCAAAAAGAGTCACTCATCGAAGAACACGGAAAAGGTAAGGTTTGCTAGCTGTGCGCGATCTTTGCACTCGCTTCTAAAATCTGAGATGGAGTTGGCTGCCTTTTTCTGTTCTTAAACCAAGTTTCTAGAGTTGGATCGGTTTCACAAGGAGGGACTTTGTCGGTCGAGGGTCTTGTGCCGGGCATTGACTTTTGCAATCATGGTAAATTTCAATCTATGTTACTCCCTCCATCCCTTTTGATAGTGTCGTACTTTACCATATTGAGTGTTCCATTGAAAATGTCATGCTTTTCTCTTTTGGTTATTTAAACTCAACATTAAATAATTAGAACTACACAAACTGCCTATAAACATAAAATATCATATTCTTAATCTTACAAGTGCCCAGAAGAGACAAGACTGCTTCAAAGGGCCGGAGGTAGTAAGGATATAAATACTACATATCATATCCTTCGGTTTATTATAAATGATTGGAATTATTCCTTATTGATTCTATTCTTATTTCATTTTTGAAAAATCTGTTATGTAGACTTCAAAGCTGCGGCAACATGGGAAGTCGATGAAACTGGGTCAACAAGTGGGATCCCTTTTTCTATGTACCTTCTTTCTGGTACTTTGACATTTGTAATTCTCTATCACTCTCCTTGAAAAAATAAAATAACTTGCCCGCCTAACATCTTCTTTTCACGAGAGGCTTTTATTTGATACTTTAACAGGCATGTGACCTGGTTTTTGAACGATAACTATTTAAAGTTCACAATTTATATTAAAAAAGAAAACAAATAATTTTATAGACAACAATAATATATAAATGCTGCAATAATAACCTACTTTGAAATTGAATCGGTTATTCTCAAATGATGCACTGGTAATTCCCAACCTGGTAAATGTTACAAATTTTTTACAAGATGTTTGTTTTTCCATCAGCTGGGAATCTCCAAAGTGAGAAAGAGATATCAATCAGTTACGGTACCAAGGGAAATGAGGTATGTCTCTGAATATTGTATTATTTTCTTGGACTTCGAATCTCGTTGTTTACTGCCCCATAAAACATTGAAAACATCCAATTTTCCTTTTTATTTTTTTTAAATTTGACTCAGGAACTTCTATATCTTTATGGATTTGTCATAAAGGACAACCCCAATGACTATCTTATGGTAAATATCAGTTTCTTCAGTTGTTGAGTTCACTACTTAATTGAAAACATATGTCTGCCTAAAACCTGGATTTTATGTGTATATATATTCTCATCCATAAGCTCCACAGGTTCATGTTCCCATGGAAGCTATTTCGGAAGTGCCCTTTTCCGAGACCAAAGTGCAGCTTCTTGAAGCACAGGTAATCAATCACCAGTTCCCACGATAAAATAACACTAATGTGTGCGTACGATTATGTTTATATACGCTATCAATCACCATACAAATTTTCTTCTTTTTTCAGAAAGGTGAGTTGAGATGTCTCTTGCCTAGAAGTTTACTAAACAATGGCTTTTTCCCTGAAAGTATCTCACCAAATGGAAAAACTAACATGGGCACCGGCAGTCAGGGTTCCAATTATAGTTGGAGTGGTACCCGTAAGTCACCCTCGTACAGTAACCAACTTGTTTTTCCCGAAGATTTCTTAACTGCCTTGAGAACAATAACCATGAAGGAAAATGAACTCTACCAGGTTTCTTCGTTACTTGAGGAGGTGTAATTTTATATTTCACATAAACTCTGATTTTCTTTTGCATTACTTATGAACCTGCATGATGTATTCAAATTACCATAGTTCAACGTAGGTATGTCTCATATCCTTACCAACGCTTACTGACTTTTTCTCCTAAAGCTTGTTGGATCCGAAGGAGAAAGACAACCATCTGAAACTGAATATCGGGCGGCTGTGTGGGAGGCTTGCGGGGATTCTCCGGCTTTACAATTGCTTGTAGACCTTCTTACCATGAAGTAATATCTTCCTTTTATTCCCCTCAATTAAGTACAGTTTCATATTATTGATGACTAGTCACTTGAACTTATAATTGGTCTAGTGCTATTTATCATATTTTTCATGTTTACCATGCTTATAAATCTTCCCATACAAAGGGTGATAGAACTTGAAGAGGGTTCTGGGACAGAAGAAAATGATGATGAATTGCTCAAAGAAGTCCCCAACTACGAAATTCAAGGCAATGAGAAAAGGTATGGAGTAAGAATGAGTTATATATATATACAAAACTACCTGGGTATTTTTCATATATTTAGATATAATAGATCCTCATAATTATATAATATATTTTTATCATATTTTTTTCTTAATTTTCATTTATTTTAAATTTAGTGTTTAGCCTATTTTGTGTTAATTATCGAAGTTTTCCTGAAATTTAGTTCAACCTTTAGCCTTAGACATTAACAAAGTAACTTTTAAGTTCTTTTATCTTTTAGAAGACTGGCTTCTGATGATTTTTCTCTACAAAAATGTTGCAAATATAGTGAGTCAAATCATACGAAAAGAATAAGGGGATATGAAATAACCACAGAGTTGCATCTCTCTCTCTCTCTCTCTCTCTCTCTCTCTCTCTCTATATATATATATATATATATATATATATATATATATATATATATATATATATATATATATATTAATGTATTTACCACAACTTTCAATATTTTTTTCAGAAAGGGTTTCTGGAGATTGTTTTGCATTTGCTCTTAAATTTATTAAAAAAGAAACACAATCCGGATGCGATGATCCTAAATGCTTATGCCGGTGCACGAAATGCTGCATAGGTTTTTCTTTTTTATAAACTTTGAAAGTTAGTATTTAATAAGAAATTTTAATACGAAGCTAAAACACATAACTATCCTTATGTATCGCATTCTAACATTATAGTAGATTTTTCATTGTTATCTGAAAATCATTTTACTTCTGCTAGATACATTGATGTTATTTAACTATTTTTTTTTGCTAATGATACTTATTGCCCATCTCAACTTCAAATATTCCAGAAACCGGAATGAATACTTTCTTGTCTTTCATCAGATCTTATGATAATGAAAGCTCTGACTGCTGTTCGATGAGTAGAAACAGATGGGGCAGCATAGTATATCGGCTAGGGCGGAAGTGGCTGACTCGCCGCTTCTTAAAGGAGGCAGAACATGCCTTGCAATTAGCACTAATCGAGGGTAAAAATAAGTAAAAAAAAAAGCACATTATAACTGAAACAACAACAAGACAATATACATGTGAGGTCTTTTGTTTCGTAATGTGACGTGCATTTGCCGTTTTCTTAATAGTTCTATAATTTCGACCACTTTCCAATTATGACTATTATGTGTCTCTGTGATGATAATGTAACGTTAAAAGCGGCAAATCTCTTCTCCAGATCTATGGAAAGATACGCTCCCATCTTCTCACCCAACGTCAATGAAAAGACCTCCAGTACTAATAAGAAGACTTATCAATGTAAGCAAATGAGGGACAATTTTGCTCACGTAAGAAGACTTTTGGACAGAAAACACACTGATAACCCTCATCTTAAGGGTTCTGCTGCACCTTGTCCCGGTTCAACACGAAGATGATTATATACCCTTGTGACATTACTACTTAATCACCCCAAAGCTCTGAACTCACTTATAAATGAACAATATATTACCATAACAAAATTTGTATATTTTTTAATTTGTATATTTTTTATGTACATAGTAATGTAGTATTATTCATTCAGTATTAGACATATAATACACTTGTGTTAATCTACTTTTAATATAATATACTTTTAATATAATGTATTAATATATTAAAAGTAATATTAATGAGTGGACATGAACACGTGGACGGGAGGGCAAGTTATATCAAACGCTGCAGTCTAACTTGAAAGTTTCTTTAATTTTCTCGTTTTTACTCCAATACATAACGACATATGTTTAGAGCTTGTACATCACATAAAACCATTAAATCGCAACAGACCAAGAGAAAGACACCAAACCAAGAGAAAGACACAAAAACAAGTCACCACGATACAAACTCACATAAAATAAACAAGAAAAAGATACACCAAAACAAGTAAATCAACATTTATAGAAATTTAGTTCCAAATGTCTTCTTGTAAATCAACATGTATAGAAATTTAGCTTCAAATGTCTTCTTCTAGAGGATTTATATTATGAATTGTTAGAGTATGACTCGAATCGTTATAAAGGTAACACGACTTTACGAGACATGTTCACGCGAATTCATCCCTTAAGAAATTGATTAATTTCATTACGGATTTAATTGTGTGGGTGGAATTCGTGATGTCACTTGATGACATCATAAAGTCACGTGGAATGTGCTGTTAAGGCAATCGCAACACGGAAGCCGATTTGTTTCGAGGCGGTGGTTTCCAATTTGCGAATGAGTTTATTAATGGTTCCTTTTTTAGTCGTTTATTGTTTAGGAAAAATAATTATATTGAGAATATAATTATATTCCTTATTAATTTAGGAGTCATAGATTAGGAAAAGGATTTATTCTTAATTCTAATTGTTTACAATTTAATAGGTTTGCTACACCTATAAATTGGGGTTCTCCGGTAGACGAAAATCATAGAGTGCAATAGAGTGAATTATTGTAAGCCTCAACGATGTAGTGGATTTCTTTCTTCCCGTGGTTTTTTCCCGTGTTTTGGGTTTCCACGTAAATTCGTGTGTTCGTTCTTTTCGTTTATCTTTTCTTCGCATCTTATATATATTTCGAGAGCCGTGAGAGATTTAGTTTCAATATCGCAACAAGTGGCGTCATAGCATCGTAAAGAACACAACAAGTGGTATCAGAGCTAGGTTACGATCCTGTGACCTGTTATCAAGAGCTTTCGTGGGGATCCCGGACGGGGAATCCATACAAGGCGGGCGTTGCGGATATTGGTGTTTCTAGATCCAGGTGGAGCTCGAGAATATTTTGGGAGATGGCGACGATGGTTGATATTCGGTGTTAGATCGGAACACGTGGTTCTCTTCATGGCGGTTCAAGGTGGAGTTGGTTCAGTGGTTCTAACCAACATGGATCTTGATGATGCGTTGCTGGGGCATGAATGATGTCAAGCGCGATGGAGCCATAAGAGAAGGTATGGAAGAATAGAAAGATGAGGTATAATTGCACTCTATCCCTCCGGTGATTTGTTTCATGCGGTCGCGGCTTTGCGATCGAGGGAGACGATGAAGGAGGTTTTGAGTAGTGAAAATCCGGGGGAATATCTTGGTGTCCAGGGTTGGGCAAAGATGAAGAAATTCCAGGGGGTTTGTCATTACTGCAAGAAAAGGGACGTGGTGAAAATCTAGGTGAATTTCTTAATATCCAAGGTGGAGCATGAAAGAAATTCTAGGGGGTTTGTCACTACTATAAGGAAAAGGTCCACATGAAGGGGGACTGTCAGGCCCTGATGAATCGGAGAAAGGAATCGAAGGTGGCCGATTCCGGAGAAGGAGGTTTCATCGATGTGGAACTCCTGGTTGTCTCTGATTTGGTGAACGTGTGAGGGGTGGATCTTGGATTCTAGATGTTCGATGGTGTCGGTTGATCGGTGGTCATGTGGCATGACACATCGTGTAAGATACGCGGCACGGGAACTGTGAGAATCAAGATGGTCGATGGGCATATTCGAACCCTCGGTACTGCAAGGTACGTTCCAGTCCTGAATGATAATCTTATCTCTCTCAGACCTTAGAACCGAATGAGTACCAACTTATGTAAAGGTGGAGTGTTGAAAGTAAGTCGGGGCAACTTATTTTGCGAGGCGAGAGAAAGATTTGGTAAATTGTATGAGCTATGCGGCAACACAATTACCAAGTGGGCAACTGCCTCTGCCCAAGGAAGTCATTCGCTGGAAGGTGAGTCGGGATCACCTTGGTTTTAAAAGTCATGCGCATGTATGTTGGTGTCGGGGACACCGGGAATACTAACCCGAATAGTATTCAAATTTGGATAATCGAGCCTAGGCGTACTATGGATAGCACTGGATGATTAGCGAATGCAGGTAGTGCTGATAGTAGTGGGAAGGCGAGATTTGAGAATGGAGATTGCGTGGAGGTCATAGAGCTTGGTGGTACCCAAGGGATGATCGGTGCAACTTCGCATTCTTGTACTAAGTTTGGTGCGGTTCAAACTTAGGTTGCTCATGTTTTGAGTGAGTCCTGCGGGGCTGGGTGGAAGAAGAAAAATTGGTCTATGATCGTTGGAGGTTGACGGCTTGGAGTCGCGGGGATTCTCGTCAAGGTGGAGATTTGTTAGAGTATGACTCGAATCGTTATAAAAAGGTAACACGACTTTACGAGACATGTTCACGCGAATTCATCCCTTAAGAAATTGATTAATTCCATTACGGATTTAATTGTGTGGGTGGAATTCGTGATGTCACTTGATGACATCATAAAGTCACGTGGAATGTGCTGTTAAGGCAATCGCAACACGGAAGCCGATTTGTTTCGAGGCGGAGGTTTCCAATTTGCGAATGAGTTTATTAATGGTTCCTTTTTTAGTCGTTTATTGTTTAGGAAGAATAATTATATTTCTTATTAATTTAGGATTCATAGATTAGGAAAAAGATTTATTCCTAATTCTAATTATTTCCAATTTGATAGGTTTGCTACACCTATAAATTGGGGTTCTCCGGTAGACGAAAATCATAAAGTGCAATAGAGTGAATTATTGTAAGCCTCAACGATGTAGTGGATTTCTTTCTTCCCGTGGTTTTTTCCCGTGTTTTGGGTTTCCACGTAAATTCGTGTGTTCGTTCTTTTCGTTTATCTTTTCTTCGCATCTTATATATATTTCGAGAGCCGTGAGAGATTTAGTTTCAATATCGCAACAAGTGGCGTCATAGCATCGTAAAGAACACAACATGAATTTATGACCTTCTAGATAAAAATATTTATATTTTATTATTCTTTCCCTCCCAACAATGTTTGCCAATGGTGACCTTCTAGATCATATAATATGGGTCCCAACGGTGACTCTCCACTTTGACGGTGGGGATTTGGAGTAATTAGGAGCTCATAACATGTTTGTGAGAACCACTCATCATTCCTTGTGCTTGGCGGCTTTGCCTGCAGAAGACGGGCCTTAATTCGTTTTTGGGTTATTTAGCGCAAGGGGATTTCTTGGTGGGATATGATCTTGAGAACAAGCAAATGTCCTTTAAGCCCACTGATTGTACCAAGATAGACAACACATGACGACTGATCAGTTGTACGGATCCATCATCTTCCAATAATTTAATACTCTATTATGCTAGTTTTTTAAGTAATTTGTGATCGAATAAAGATAAAGGACCGTCATTTACATATATGTTTACAGTTGGACTCATCATATATATGCTTCAATTGGCGTGGGGAAATACTTTTCAAGAATATAAACGTTGATTGAACAATGCACAGTACTGTACATTTCAAGAATTGTCAATAAATATATATATATATATATATATATATATATATATATATATATATATATATATATATATATATATATATATATATATATATATATATATATATATATATATATATATATATATATATATAAGTCATAAATGAAATTGAAGAAATACTTTCTACATGTCACTCTCAACATTTTTCTTGGGTGATTTTCATAAAAGGGTAATTTTAAAAGTTAGTATGTAATTTAGGATATTAGTTTTTCTCAATTATAAATTTGAGTAATGTTCCAAAATTACCCTGTTTAATATATATGTAATTATTACAAATGTATTAAAGTAATTAATTGTGCTTTCTTTTATAATAATAAAATTAATAATATCCCTAAAATGCCCATTTCCCTAAATATTTCCTTTTTTTTATACTATTATGACATTACTACGTAATCACCCCAAAGCTCTAATCAAACTCATGGTTTTCACTTATAAATGAACAATATATTACCGTAACAAAATTGGTAATTATATACTCCCAATTACCATAACTCATGGAACAGTAGTATATATATACTACCTATGGACCGACCATACGGTGGAATATTTTTCATTCAGTATTAGACATATAATACACTTGTGTTACTACTAGCAAAGCAAATTATGATAAGTAGAGCCTGCAGTCTAATATTCATTCTTCCAAGCCAGCTACATTTCGAAGAGTCCAGCCGATGCCATAAGCCGCAGCACCGGCTGCAGCCCCATTGAACAGTGTTATACCAGTCGAGACCAAATAGTTCTGTCCCGCAATCTTCGCCTTCAGAACCCCTAAAAGTGCCAGGGCTAGGGCAGAGAGCACGCACGCGCCTATGAACTTGATCTTGTCGCTGTCAGTAAACGGGATGAGGATGATGTAAGCGAGAATCGGAGCACACCCGAATACAAGAAACGCCGTGAAAGTGACGAGCCCGTTTTTCCACGGCTTATCCGTTTGGTCCAGTGGCAGCACTCCTTTCTCGGCCACCATTTTTTCGTCCACTAGTATGTGGGGGTACTTGGCGAACACGCCGACAATCTGCAGGGAACATAAATAAGTCTTCAAATTTAAAACTATATATATGAAAGTGGTAATTATGATCATATTATTATTAATTATATATATACCGTGGCGGCATCGGTAGGGTTCATCCCAAGGGCTTGATACCGTCGGATCAAGTCTTGGTGTTGAGCTCTCCGGTGGTTTTCGATGTCCCATTCGGTGACCGACCTCTCCCGATTGGCGACGTCTCTTTCGGTGCTGCTGGACACAAAGTCTCCGAACCCCATTGATATGCCATCCGCCACGAGATTTGCAATTCCCAACACCAACACATCAACTGCACGTATAATAAAATGTATATACATCGAACACAAACAATTATATCGAAGAATATATTCGACCAACTGATATAAATATAACATAGTATCATGACCGTTAAGCTAGTGGCGAAGTCCTGAGTTCGACTCCTACCAAAGACGACTACACTCGAATTGATTTTTCACTTGTTGAATTTCTCCAGACTCCAAAGAGAATTAATATTTACTTATTGAGCTCTCAAAAAAAGTTGAAATCGAATCAAATTAAAGTGACGAGAGTATTAGATTATAGATATTAATTAAGTTATCGAACGAACTTCTTTAACAGTTCGATCTTTTAAATCATGACCCTCATCCCACAATAATTGTCACGCTTTCTTTGTTATTTCACAAATAAAGTGCTAACAACTACACTACTAGTGTAGGACATAAGAAATATGTCTTTTCTAACAATATTATATATATAATGTACATAGTATAATTTGACTAGTTTGGTTCGATTGATTGATTGATTAATTACCGGATGATAGATGGCCGGCGGAGATGGAGGAAATGAGGGAGAATGACGTCACGATGGCGTCGAGGCCGGCGTACACAATGCTCTTCACGAACTCCCCCTTCCACGGCTCTCTTGGCCTCTCGTTCCTCAGCAGACTGTTTGTAGCATCACCCATTGAGAATTACAATTTAATTCTTTGATCGATTTCTTTTTCTTATTTTCAAATTCTTGAAATTACTATTAATTAGGTTTATTGAGTTCAGTGTGAAGTGTAACGCATTCGTGTCGACATGCATGGGGAGGGCCGGACACATGTCGACAGCCCAGATGGTTCTTGAGAATTTCAAGGTGGTCAAGGTTTGCCATATCACACGTGTAACCTTTAGATGGTCCAAGTGTGAATCAAAGCTTGTGGATAGCACACGCTAGTCGTGTGTATCAAGATCTATATGATTTGTAACCTAACAACTCACATGTTATACTAATATATAGGTTCGTAGTATACTTTTTTGAAACACTTCTTTTCTAATTAAGATATAATAAAGTGTTGGAACTTCTGTGATACTATAATTTAATTAAATATTTATTGACACATTAAAAATAATTTATATTGAATCGTACTTCAATTGAATTGAAGATGAAGTTAACATTTGTTAAATATACGTACCCCATGTCCATTTTAGTAAGAACATTATAATTTACCTCCATATAAGTTGGACAACTTTATCACTTTAAAAAAGTCTTTAAAAGTGTTATTAACTCAACTTTCACTACTAGAAATCTGCTAAATAGACATTGGTTATTGACCGATGTCTAATTTTTTCCCGACTGATGTCTAAGTAGGAGATGTCCATAGTAGGCCTACTATAGAAATCGGTTTATACCCGATGTTTGTATCAGTATTAGATATCAATTAGTAAAAATCCGACCGATGTGGTTTAACTTTAACACATCAGTCAATACTCGATACAGAATCCAGCGAAAATAGCTGATATCTAAAATACCGCTTTAACATCAGTTGTTTGTTCAAAAATCGATTTCCAGAAACTCTTTAATATCACTTACAGTTTTAAAACTGATTTCCCTTAAACTCTTTAGTATCACTTAAAGTAATAAAACCGATTTCTAGTATATACATAAAACATCATAATATTTTCAATAGCCGATGTCTTATATATATTAATACATTTGTTTTGTTCGATAAAGACGATATCTTTAACACAAAAATTGCACCAAACGTAATGTTAAAAACATTAAATATCTCTTATATTAAATATTCAAAACTTCGAAATGAAGAAATCCAAAACTCGTCACAATTATCTTTTCAATCTTAGTCAAACATCTACGACAATACGTCCAAAATAAAATAAATGTTCTAACACGTGGTTTCATTTTTCTTCATTTTGTTCCATCCCGTCAAAATGATTCATGCTGGAATTCGATATCCCGGGGTATCAAAATTGCGGAACCGATAACCCCGACCGAAATCCCATCGCCGGAGAACCAACCGCGAACCACCGCACGACCCGAGGCTCGACCGAGCATCGCACGGGCGAACCCGCGCGCCCAGCCGAGCCCCCGCACGGGGCTCGCGATCGCTCTCGTAGCGATCGCTGGGGATGCACGAGGCATCCCCGGGGCTGCTCGTAGCAGCCCCGCAGCGAGCTCACGGGCTCGCTGCTCGCGGGGCGTCCAGCCCCGTACGCCCGCTACGGGCGAACCCGTAGCACATACGAGGCGGATACGGGTCACCCCGTAGCACACCCGCGATCGAGCTCACGGGCTCGATCGCCCCCGGCGTCCAGCCGGGGCTTCATGCGTGCCCGGCGATCGAACCCTAGGTTCGATCGCCACCCCCTCGGCTCCCAACCGAGGGTTGCTCTCGATCCCGGCGGGGATCCCTAGACCGCCGGCGGTCCGGTGGTTCACAACCACCACCGCCCGGTCTATCCCCGTCCCCGGTCTCGTCGTTTTTCCCGGATCGTGCGTTCATGTATGTATCACAATCAATTCACATAAAATCATAGAAGAGAGTATATGATTTTACCTTTTAATTCGTTGTGCGGAGAAACGAACTTAAGTTGATGACCTTACGATCTTCCCACGTATTCCTTGCACTAGCTTGAACGTCGGGTGGGCGACGATCCTCCAAGCTTATGGATCCTCTTCTCTCTCTTTCTACTTTCTCTCTCTAGGAGAATTATGATCTTGTGTTATGTAGAATAGAGAAGACCATGTAGTGCTTTTATAGGCTACGTAGGGGATCTAAAGGAGGTGGAATATTGAGCTTCCAATATTAATGATTAAATTGAGCCCAAGCCCAAATCTATTAATCTCCCATTAATATTAATTAATTTATTTTCCACTATATAAATTAATTGCACTCCCAATATTAAACCATATTATATCAAATAATATTTCTCCGGTAGTATTATTTATTCCGTGTATTTAAGATTTAAATATCCATGAATAAAATTAATTTATTGCTAATTAATTTATTCATCTCTTGAATCCGAGACTAGTACCATTCAACCTTAATTATTGTGCGGAACGAATCCACTCATGAGGTTTACACAATAATTCCTTATGAACTCATCTCGGGGATATTATCAACCCTTCCGGGATACACTGTCCGGTCAATCATTCACGGCATGCCATATATAAAATATAGTGACCCAACTTAACCGGTAATTAACCCAATAATTAAATCGGTTAATTCCTTTGGTAAATCAAAGTCACTTATATTGAATATACACACCCGCAACAATATCGGGGATTAAGAATAAAATACACTGAGACTCGAATCGATTATCGCCGGCAATCCTAATCGATGAATCTCAACGATCCGCTCAATACACCAAGTGTACAAGTGTGATAAAATAATTAAGACAAATTATTTTCTCTCTCACACAACGACTATACCGATGGATTGGTCCGGGTCCATCTAGGTCGTGAGCCACTGTTTGATTAAATACGAGTAACCGATAGTATGATCTTCTGTGTGACGTCGCACACCATACTAACTACAACGTATAGAATCTAGGACTATGATTTACATATATTTAATTAATAATAATTAAAAGCAAACAATTGTTTATTAATTTAAATAGATTAAATGCTATGACCGGGAGTTTATCGTTACTTAAATCTAGACATTAAGTACACAACTCCAACAATCTCCCACTTGTACTAAGGTCTAGTCATTTCCTCCAAACTCCCGGTTCCCATACTCATCACGTGCTTTAAAGTGTACTTCCGAGAAGTACTATGTGAGTGAGCAATCTAGGTTGCCGCTCTGAAGTTATCTTGGTGACTACTACGTCGTCTCCCCTGACGATGACTCGTATCAAGTGGTACTTGCTCTATGTGTTAACATCACTTTTGACTTATGACCTCTTCTAGTTCACCGTGCACCGCTATCCAATAGCCTTTGGTAAACTAAGAGTCATATCCAAGTCAAGAGGTTATCCTGGAACCTAACCAAAACTTCCGCTGCCTCTGAGGCTGCTATTCGGTTATGAGAGAGTCTGAGAAGCGTCCCGCTTATCACTCTTTCACTTCATGGTTCCACCTCTTTCTAAAAGTGAACACATAGCCTGATATCGACTTTCACTGGTCCTTCTCTGATTTTTGGATCTGAGAATCTGTAATCTAAGAAGATTTCGTCTTGCTCTGTAAGCCAGTACTATGAAAGTACTCTTGCAGCATTCGAACATCCCTTATCCAGATTACTTTGATATCCTCCCACTACGCAAACCGCATAGTTGATATCAGGTTCTTGTTTTACAACATTGCATCTATAAAGCTTTCCATACTTGAAGTATAGGAAACTGCTTTGTCCTCATCTATCTCCTTCATGTGTTCGAACACATAACCTTTAGATAGATGTTTATTCTGTCCCTGAAAGGCAATAACCTTTCTCAGAAGTATGCATGTTAAAAACAAACCTTAATCGTACAAGATATCTAGGAGAAGTACAATGTTCTTATCTCTAGATCACAAGATCTTAAGAACATGTTCTAACTTCTTCTTAATCTTATATCTCGATTTATTTAGACAACCATTATTTTATGTCTGACAGCATTTTTACATTGTTGCCAATGATGAAATGTTATCTACATAAAATCTCCGAGAAACACCACCTTGTTTCCATTACGTCTTCAATACACCTTTCGTCTATGCCTTTTGATGAATCCATCAAATGGACTATCCCATCAATTCGCAAGTTCCACGATTCATAGCTTTATTTCAATCCATAAATGGATTTACTAAGCTTGTACTCTAAATGATCTAGCCTCTCAACAATAAACCTTATTGTTCCAAGCAGGCACATTTAGACCTAGTACCGCCCTTATGCAGAGCTAGGGGTCGATTTCATCTTTACTAGATCCAGAGTCCGAACTCCTCTAGTCTTATGAATATCTCTGGTTGTCCGACAACCTCCCACTGCAATGGCGTCCCGGTGTATAACAGTAATAACAATAGGTGCATTGTGTGGTGTACTTCTACTCGGTTTGGCTGGTTCCTAGTCTTTTGTCTTTCTTCTCATTTCAAGGTATTACGTCAATTTAGGCTTTGTGGTCCATCTAATAGTCTTCCTCTATGAACCGGACGAGAGACGTCCCTCTGGTTCGTAGTACTATAGAACACACAATACTTCGTTCATCTAGGATATCCTACAACCATATTCAATATGTCGTTGTATCTAGGAATATCCATAGAACATAGGTAGTTCCGAACAACTTGTCCTTTTACCATCAGATTTCCATTTCTTTACAACGCACTATTTCTACACGTAAGTGTAAGGTGCGGCCCTTTGGGATTGAAACCCAATCTTTGATTATGCTATGTGTTATTCAGATAGGTGATGGCCTCCGCGACCGAGTCGCAGGCTCCTAATGGATATACTTTGATGGTTCCCCATAATCGCTTTGTGTCCATTGACTAGTCAAAACACTTTGCTTTTATGGCACATCAAGCATTCTAATCCACCACTTGAGTATTCTTGAAAGAATCACTCGTGCCTTTCTAATATACACATATGTCTGCATATCTAATCATTTTCAATACTTGTTTGAATTCTATCCTTTTTCAAGAAAGGTTTGCTTAGACGTATTATCCTCCAAATTCAATCCTTAGGTCGGAAGGTCCATTCCTTCAACTATAATTGATCACATCAATTTCGACCATTTGAATCTCATTTGAAAATACTACTAAGTATAAGATTTCACAAGTATAATGATAAAGAAATATCTAATTAGTAAAACAAGTTATAGAACGGTTCTTTGCATTGGGGTAGACTTAGGATCTATCATTCATATATTGCTATCTAATGTACCAGAATAGATAATGCCATTATTTCTTATCAAAATCATCCAATGATTAAAGAAATAAAATATCCATTCATTAATAATAGAAATCCAGAACAAAACGTTCTTTCTAAAATAAAGGGGTACATAAAGCAATAACTTTGAAATGAAATCCTATTTAACTACTAAAGCAGATAAATGTCTTCCACCGCAACCGCTGCCTCCTCTACAGCTTTGCCCGTGTAGACTCGAACTCTTCCTCTCTAAGTCGCCGGGTTTTCTGGAACCCCTGCATTCAAAATGCACATACCGTCAGTGGTTCCATATCTACACACCAGAATTCTGGTAGATAATACCGCTGACTATGTTTTTACGACTAAAGAAAAATTCGTACCTTTGAGAGGACATTCAGACTTCCAGTGTCCCATCTTGTTGCATCGGAAGCACTTACCCTTTGGCTTTGCAGCCCCCACTCGTGGTACAGTCCTCTTGACACCACTGGGTTTCCGGGCTTGCTTCCTTTTCTTGCCCCTACCTCCACCAGGCTTAAAGCCTTTGGACTTGGTAACTACAAGCGCTTGAGACTTGCCCTTCTTGTAGATCCCCTCTGCCGCCTTTAGTTCAGTCAGGAGTTGCGCAAGAGTATAAGATAGTTTACCCATATTATAGCTCATACGAAACTGCTCAAAACTAGGGGCCAGAGACTGGAGTATGATGTCGACTTGCGTCTCAGCATCAATAGAAGCTCCTAGGACCTCAAGTTCATTCAACAAACTCATCATCTTAAGAACGTGCTCCCCAACGGGCGTTCCTTCAGATTGAGTAGTCGACATGAGGACTCTCATGGCTTCTTGCCTTGCCGCACGATCTTGCTCCCCAAACATCTCCTTGAGGTTAAACATCATATCATAGGCAGTGTCCATCGACTCATGTTGGGTTTGGAGTACATTTGACATGGAAGCCAAAATATAACACCTAGCCATTTCATCAGCCTTTTTCCACTTCCGATATGTCAGTTTTTCCTCATCAGTTGAGGCAGCCGTGGGCTCAGCAGGGCACACTTCATGGAGTACAAACTTGTACTCCTCCGAAGTTAGGACAATGTCTAAATTTCTCTTCCAATCAATATAGTTGGGGCCAGTGAGCTTATGCTCCTTGAGTATCATAGAAAGTGGGTTCATAGCTATTCTCTAAACCTATAAGCACATTTAAACAAACAATCAATTTAATATCCGATATTATCTCCCTCTAATAATATCATTAAATGACTAATTACATCTAAAATCCCATCAGATAAGGCAAGCCACGATAGTGTGGACGTTTACCCATCCAAATGATTTAGCAATTAGATTTGCTTTGGTCGTACATCACTATAGCGTTACTTCGATGGGAAGAATACTATAGAGCGTACCTAAGTGTAAACCATTACTCAGTACTAAGAAGTTTGTTTAAGATTCGCATGTTACCGCAAGCCACGATAGTGTGGACGTTTACGTTAACCTACGTTTCCTTCACTCCCTTCTATAACTGTCTACATCAATCGTTCCAAAATCCCATTCAATGCAGCAAGCCACGATAGTGTGGACGTTTACACCAAAAGATTTTTACAATTGACATCCAATTACTTGAAGCATTCGATTTTGTAAATCAAGACGCGGAGAATCATAAGTGAAACTCGAAGTTTCTAACCAGTGATTCACCATGCGAACAACCCTATCTCTCATTAGATGAGGGAGCCGAGCAGACAATCGATCCATCTTTCAAAGAGTGGTACGACTGCCTCTAATTTGTGTCATCCACATGACCAAGTGGCTTTGGCTCCATTCCACTCCCCGGGGTGAGAATGAGTCGACTTGAAGTCAGTTTCAGAAAGACAAATTAGGCATTGTTTGATAAACTTAATCAATGTTTCTCGTAAGAGGAATTACAAGAATTCTCCTCCAATGACACATCTATACGAACTTCAAAAGTCCATAAGAGTCACCAAGAGAACACTAATGGAGACCATGGGAATGTTTCCATCCCCGCTCCCACTTAGCTTTTTATAACAAAGGGATACGCTATCTAATGCATAATTAAACACATAAGCATGCATACAAGCAATAAAGCACATATCACATAGTCAAAATAATGCTAGAAAAAATTATCTTCCGACTATCATGGCTTTATTCCATCTCCGTATGCGTCTTCTAGTCTTCAGTCTTCGTTCTTGAATGCTCCATGTGACGAGAATATTAATCCCAATATTTAAATCTATTTATTTTTAATAAATCCAAAAGATACTCAATTCGAAAATTAAGTCAATCGAATAAATCAAAAATAAAATTAAATATTATTAATATTTTTATTTATTTATTTTCCTATCTAGTTCTATTAAATCTCTAGAATAATCTATCCAAGTCAAACTTGGAATATTCCAGAAGACTTCTATAATAGAATAAGGAAATAAAATAAATTAGGACTCTTCTACTTTCCAAGATTAATTAATTTCCATGTCCATGAAAATTCCCATAAAATAGGAATAATCAAATAGAAATAAATTAATTTACTAATTAATTATTTTCCTATCTAATTCTATTAAATCTCTAGATTCCTATTCCAAGTAGAACTTGAAATATTCTAGAAGACTTCCATAATAGAATAAGGAAATAAATAATATTAATTAATTCTTTTCCTATCTCCATGAGAGTTCCCATACTTAGGAATACTCAAAG
Organism: Euphrasia confusa; assembly: GCA_954870475.1. Taxonomy (NCBI): domain Eukaryota; kingdom Viridiplantae; phylum Streptophyta; class Magnoliopsida; order Lamiales; family Orobanchaceae; genus Euphrasia; species Euphrasia confusa. The sequence continues at coordinate 14,517,870 of OX940954.1, forward strand.
TAGGAAAACTTGAATCAATTAGGAAAGTGAATCTAGGTAGGAGTAGCACGAGATCACGAGGACCCCGCGCCCCCCCACCTTGATCGCCGGCCGGGACCACCACCGCCGCCATCCCCAGCCCACGCGCCACCACCTCCGGTGGCCGGCGTGGCCGAGGAGCCCCGCGGGCAGCCCCTCCGATCGATCTCCATGGGATCGATCCCATCGATCCCAAGCCCTAGTTTTCCCTCTCTTCATCTTCTTCGTCACATGAGTTCTCCGGCGGTCGTCTCGGCATCGATCCAACGTAAATAAATTACAAGATTTACAATTCCGGTATCGATTCTATACATGAAATCGACCCTATACACTTTCCGGAAAACATAGAACGTAATAATAAATCCTAAATTCGGTCAACCCCCGAATTTTTACTATTACAAGCATTCATCCACACAAAACGAATCTCGACATGTCCGAGAGTTTAATAAACGAACAATCATGGTAAATTAAATAGCAATTAATTAAACCAATAATTAACAATTAATTAAACCATGATAGTCGGAATCCCTGCAAGGTAGAACACAATTGAACACATACATGAACACGAAACCAAACTCTCTGATACCAATTGCTGGAATTCGATATCCCGGGGTATCAAAATTGCGGAACCGATAACCCCGACCGAAATCCCATCGCCGGAGAACCAACCGCGAACCACCGCACGACCCGAGGCTCGACCGAGCATCGCACGGGCGAACCCGCGCGCCCAGCCGAGCCCCCGCACGGGGCTCGCGATCGCTCTCGTAGCGATCGCTGGGGATGCACGAGGCATCCCCGGGGCTGCTCGTAGCAGCCCCGCAGCGAGCTCACGGGCTCGCTGCTCGCGGGGCGTCCAGCCCCGTACGCCCGCTACGGGCGAACCCGTAGCACATACGAGGCGGCTACGGGTCACCCCGTAGCACACCCGCGATCGAGCTCACGGGCTCGATCGCCCCCGGCGTCCAGCCGGGGCTTCATGCGTGCCCGGCGATCGAACCCTAGGTTCGATCGCCACCCCCTCGGCTCCCAGCCGAGGGTTGCTCTCGATCCCGGCGGGGATCCCTAGACCGCCGGCGGTCCGGTGGTTCACAACCACCACCGCCCGGTCTATCCCCGTCCCCGGTCTCGTCGTTTTTCCCGGATCGTGCGTTCATGTATGTATCACAATCAATTCACATAAAATCATAGAAGAGAGTATATGATTTTACCTTTTAATTCGTTGTGCGGAGAAACGAACTTAAGTTGATGACCTTACGATCTTCCCACGTATTCCTTGCACTAGCTTGAACGTCGGGTGGGCGACGATCCTCCAAGCTTATGGATCCTCTTCTCTCTCTTTCTACTTTCTCTCTCTAGGAGAATTATGATCTTGTGTTATGTAGAATAGAGAAGACCATGTAGTGCTTTTATAGGCTACGTAGGGGATCTAAAGGAGGTGGAATATTGGGCTTCCAATATTAATGATTAAATTGAGCCCAAGCCCAAATCTATTAATCTCCCATTAATATTAATTAATTTATTTTCCACTATATAAATTAATTGCACTCCCAATATTAAACCATATTATATCAAATAATATTTCTCCGGTAGTATTATTTATTCCGTGTATTTAAGATTTAAATATCCATGAATAAAATTAATTTATTGCTAATTAATTTATTCATCTCTTGAATCCGAGACTAGTACCATTCAACCTTAATTATTGTGCGGAACGAATCCACTCATGAGGTTTACACAATAATTCCTTATGAACTCATCTCGGGGATATTATCAACCCTTCCGGGATACACTGTCCGGTCAATCATTCACGGCATGCCATATATAAAATATAGTGACCCAACTTAACCGGTAATTAACCCAATAATTAAATCGGTTAATTCCTTTGGTAAATCAAAGTCACTTATATTGAATATACACACCCGCAACAATATCGGGGATTAAGAATAAAATACACTGAGACTCGAATCGATTATCGCCGGCAATCCTAATCGATGAATCTCAACGATCCGCTCAATACACCAAGTGTACAAGTGTGATAAAATAATTAAGACAAATTATTTTCTCTCTCACACAACGACTATACCGATGGATTGGTCCGGGTCCATCTAGGTCGTGAGCCACTGTTTGATTAAATACGAGTAACCGATAGTATGATCTTCTGTGTGACGTCGCACACCATACTAACTACAACGTATAGAATCTAGGACTATGATTTGCATATATTTAATTAATAATAATTAAAAGCAAACAATTGTTTATTAATTTAAATAGATTAAATGCTATGACCGGGAGTTTATCGTTACTTAAATCTAGACATTAAGTACACAACTCCAACAATTCATGCACGTACACCATGCTCTAAAAAACCACAACAAGCACCTGAAAAAAATAATCGAATTAACATTTCATTTCACATCTAACTCAACAAGTACCTAAAGATCGAGATATATAAATTCCAAATATATTACATCAATTTAATCTAAAAGCACATTTATATTCTTTGAAAACACAAGCATTGATTTCATATGAAAGTCCAAGCTGGAAAGTACATATATATTCCATCATATTCGATTTGTATCATATTCCATCTAAAAGCACATATATATTCCATCATATTCCATCATATTCCATCTGAAAACACAAACATTGAAAACACATGCACACAAACATTGAAAACACATGCAGTACTGATTTGTATCGAACACTGATTCAATTCAAGTCCAAGTTATAATCCATCATCTGAAAGCACATATATATTCCTTGAAATTCGATTTGTATCATATTCCATCTAAAAGCACATATATATTTCATCATATTGCATCATATTCCATCTGAACACACAAACATTGAAAACACATGCAGTACTGATTTGTATCGAACACTGATTCGATTCAAGTCCAAGTTATAATCCATCATCTGAAAACACATATATATTCCTTGAAAACACAAACACCACACCAACACATAAAAAACACATATTTGATACAAGTCACAAAGGGACAAATCCATCTAATGTGGTTGGATTGTGTTGGGAAATTACTTACTTATGCCAGCAACTGTAGGTACTCGACCAATTCAAACCGCACTTCATCGAGTTCCATCTGAGTATACTCGACTTTCCTTGACTTTGCAGCCCACTTCAATAAAACACAATATGAAAACATAAATCATTAGAACATCTAAGTAAAAAAAAACTGTAACTTTATACCTTCTTAGAAAATGAAAGCGATTCGTCACTTGTTATATCTTTCATATAACACATCACATAATACCCACATTCAAAGCCTCCTGGTTGTTTTGGAACACCCTACAAATCATTGTATTCATGAATGATACCCACATTCAAAGCCTCCTGGTTGTTTTGGAACACCCTATAATCCATGATTTGTCCATTTCTGAATCATATAAATACTTTTAGAAACCAAAAAAAAGAATTTGGCACACATTACAAGCAAGACACAACGAATGAAAAACTATCTCAGGTACATAACAACTAATTACAATAAGAAGAAATTTGCAGGATATATCACTTAAATATGTTTTTTTGTAATTATCATTACTTTTTTTCTTTCTAAAAACACTCTATAGTCATAATTCACACTTGAATTTTCACACTCGAAATGTAGAGATGGACTATTGCAGTTCATTAGGTGGACTGTATCACCACTCAAACATTTCCCAAGTGGGCACCTCTGCGCCTTTTTAATAACTATGAATATATCAAGAACTTGACCTAACTTTCTAGAGTTCAAAAAAACACAAGCATATGCAATGAAACAAAAAAATGAAATATAAAAATAAATCATCGTTGGAGATAACAGAAACTTCAGAGCATGATAAAGAAGAGACTTGCCTTCAACAGTTCAGGATTGTAATATCCAATATCGAAGTCCGAAAGTGTGGAGTACAACACTTTGAAGTCTGTATTGTTCACAGGCTAAAAAATAAGACTTAGGGGTCTTTTAATCTCTCTTTTGATCTGCACAATGTCAATATAATTCATAAGAACATGCTTGATAATTTTCAAAAATTATGATTTTTCAGGCCTCGAAACTTTTTAAAAAATGGATCAAACCGATTAAAAATAAGTAAGTACCAATGCACTATGATAAGTAAAAGAAGATATAAATATCCAGCAGAGCAATTCATCTAAAATATTCTTGCATAAAATCCATTTTGATGATATTTACATGATTAACGAAAGTAAGATCAAAATAAGGTGAAAGAATAACCACTCGTAAATATTACCAGAGACATATAAAAGCATACACAACAACATTCTGAACTCAAAGTGAACTTGGTATGATCGAATTTAAATGGTAAACACCACATACAAAATATTTTAAGTCGATAATCATCGTCATCAGAAGAAGAGGAAGAAGAAAAACTGCACTACTGGGTGTACTCCGAACGAGGCTGAAGAACGAGCGCGGGATCGCCGACTAGGGTTTGAGGGCGCGCGGAGGGAAGACCCGCGGTTGGGCCGCGGGCATGCGATCGATCTTATGATCGATCGCCGGGGGCACGGGCTGGAGCCGCACCCCACCCCACCTCGACGGTGGGGACCTCCCAGGCGGCGGCGAGTCGCCGGACTCGCCGCGGGGGCTGCTGGGCAGCCCCTGTTGGAAATCGATATCCCGGAATTAATAAATTTAAATAAATAAATTATCTAATTAATTCCGACCGAAATCCTTCGGAGATCGAATATCCGGATTGTCTAAAAATGCGGAACCGACAACCCAATCGAAATCCCGACCGCCGGAGAAACCACGAGCACGCCACGAGGAGCCGGGCTCAACCGAACACCACACGCGAGCAAGCCCGCGTGTGTCCAGCCGAGCCCCCACGAGGGGCTCGCGGTTGCTCACGGCAACTGCTGGGGCTGCTCGTAGCAGCCCCGCAGCGAGTCCTCGACTCGCTGCTCACGGGGATGGGGTCCCCGTACGAACGCACGGGCTGCTCCCAGCAGCCCGCTAGGCACGCCCCGGATGCGATCCGCATCGCCAGCGTGCCCGCTGCGGGAACTCCCGCAGCTCGCGGCGATGCCGTCCGGGGAGATCGAGCCCAGCTCGATCGAGCCCTCGGCTCCAGCCGAGGCTCACGCCCGGCAGCCCCCTTAGGCGAGAATCCATGAGCCGCCGGCGGTCCGGTGGTTCGACCACCACCGCCCGGTTCAATCTCACTTATGGGGTTCGTCCCTCGGATCTTGGTTCATGATATTTTCACGATAATTAAACGATAAAATCATAAAGAGGGTTTTACGATTTACCTCGTTCTCGTTGTTCGGAAAAACGAAGAACTCAATTTGACGACCTTGAGATCTTCCCACGTATTCCTTGCACTAGCTCGGACGTCGTGTGGGCGACGATCTACCGAACTCCATGGATCTCCTTCACGAACTCTCTAGACTAATCAAGTATGATTATCTTGTCTTGTCAAATTGTGAAGACCATGTAGTGCTTTTATAGGCTACGTAGGGGATCTTAAGGAGGTGGAATATTGGGCTTCCAATAATAGTGATTAAATTGAGCCCAAGCCCAAATCTATTAATCCTTACTATTATTAATTATATATTAACTCCACTATATAAATATAATTGCACTCCCAATATTCACCATATTATATCAAATAATATTTCTCCAGTAGTATTATTTATTCCGTGTATTTAAGATATAAATATCCATGAATAAAATTAATTTATTGCTAATTAATTTATTCATCTCTTTTATCCGAGACTAGTACCATTCAACCTTAATTATTATGCGGAACGAATCCACCTGCAGGGTTTACATAATAATTCCTTATGAACTCATCTCGGGGATATTATCAACCCTTCCGGGATACACTTTCCCGTCAAGTATTCACGGCATGCCATATATAAAATATAGTGACCCAACTTAACCGGTAATTAACCCAATAATTAAATCGGTTAATTCCTTTGGTAAATCGAAGTCACTTATATTAAATATACACACCCGCAATAGTATCAGGGATTAAGAATAAAATACACTGAGACTCGAATCGATTATCGCCGGCAATCCTAATCGATGAATCTCAACGATCCGCTCAATACACCAAGTGTACAAGTGTGATAAAATAATTAAGACAAATTATTTTCTCTCTCACACAACGACTATACCGATGGATTGGTCCGTGTCCATCTAGGTCGTGAGCTACTGTTTGATTAAATACGAGTAACCGATAGTATGATCTTCTGTGTGGGGCCCGACACACCATACTAACTACAACGTATAAAATCCAGGACTATAATTTGCATATATTTAATTATAAATAATTAAATGCAAATAATTGTTCATTTAGTTAAATAGATTAATGGCAATGGATCGTGAGTTTCTGTCACTTAAATCTAGACATTAAGTACACAACTCCAACAATCTCCCACTTGTACTAAGGTCTAGTCATTTCCTCCAAACTCCCGACTCCCATACTCATCACGTGCTTAAGTTGTACTTCCAAGAAGTACTATGTGAATGAGCACTCTAGGTTGCCGCTCTGAAGTTATCTTGGTGACTACAGCGTCGTCTCCCTCGACGATGACTCGTATCAGGTGGTACTTGCACTATGTGTTATCTTACACTTATGGACTTGTGATTTCTTACCATTTGCCATTGCACCGCTATTTACATAGCCTTTGGCAAATTAAGAATCACATCTAAGTCCCAGAGATTATCCCGGAGTTATACCAAAACTTCCGCTGCCTCTGAGGCCGCTATTTGGTTACCCATGGCAGAGTCCGAAAAGCATCGTGCTTATCACTCTTCCATGTTAAAACTCCTTCTCCTTCAATAGTGAAACACATAGCCTGATATCGACTTACACCGGTCCTCATTTGATTAGAAATCTAAGAGAATGTAATCCAAAGGAAATGCTCGTCTGCTTCGTAGTCTAGAACAGTACTTCGAAAGTACTTTTACGGCAGTCGAATATTCCTTTCCAGGATTACCTTGATATCCTCCCACTATGCTCACCGCATAGCCGATATCAGGTTCTCGTTTTTCAACATTGCATTTATTAAGCTTTCCACACTCAAAGTGTAGGAAACTGCTTTCATTGCTTCTATCTCCTTTTGTGTTCCAAAACACATATCCTTAGATAGATGCATTCCGTCTCTGAAAGGTAACGAACCTTTCTCGGAATCATGCATGTTAAAACGAACCATAATCATATATATGTAAGATGTCCAGGAGAAGTACAATGTTCTTTTCTTGAGATCCTAGATCTTAAGAACATGCTCTAACTTCTTCTTCATCTCATATATCGATTTTTCTAGACAACCATCATTTTATGTCTGACAACATCTTTACATTGTTACCAATGATAAAATGTCATCTACATAAAACCTCCGAGAAACACCACCTTGTTTCCATCACGTTTCCCATACACACGATTCGTCTATGCTTTTGATGAATCCATAAAATGGACTATCTCATCAATTTGCAAGTACCACGAACTCAATGCTTTGTTTCAATCCATAAATGGATCAACTAAGCTTGTACTCTAAATGATCTCGCCTCTTAGCAATAATCCTTATTGCTCTCCAAGAAGGCACATTTAGATCTAGTACGGCCTTCATGTAGATCCAGGGATCGATTTCATGTATACTAGGTCCAGAGTCCGAAGACTCACCTAGTCTTATGAATATCTCCGGTTGTCCCACAACCTCCCACTACAATGGCATTCCGGTGTATAAACAGTGATAACAGTAGGTGCAGTTAGTGGTGTACCGCTACTCGGTTCGGCTGGTTCTAAGTCTTAATCTTTCTCTCTCATTTCAAAGTATTACGTCACCTTGGGCTTTGTGGTTCATCATATAATCTTTCTCTAAGAACCGGGCGTTAGAACTTATAACGTCCCTCTGGTTCATAGTACTATTGAACACATATCTTTTGTTCTTCCAGGATATTCTACAACCGCATTTGAATGCGCTGTTGTTTCCAGACATATCCATAGAACATAGGTAGTTCCGTATAACTCATGCTTTTACTATTTCTATAAGAGTTCCATTTCTTGTTTACGACACACCATTTCTACACAACAGTGTATGGTGAAGTCATTTAGGATCAAATCCCAATTTCTGATTAGTATGCCATGCATTCCTCAGACAGGTACTTGCCTCCGCGATCAAATCGCAGGCTACAAATGGATATACCTTGATGGCTCTCCACAATTGCTTAGTGTCCATTGACTTTTCAAAACACTTGCTTTTGTGGCACATCAGGTATTCTAATCCATTTTTCGAGTAATCATAAAATGAAGTACTCGTACCTTATTGTCTGAGTAGGCATAGGTCTGCATACATCAGAGTCAATCAATTCTTATACTTGTCCGGATCTTATATCTTATATCCATAAAGGATTGCTTAGTCATATTATCTTCCAAATTAGATTCTTAGGTCGGAAGGTCCACTCCCTCAACTTAATTGATCAAATATCAATTTTCGACCTTTGAACTTCTTATTTGAATAAACATGACTCAGCATAAGAATCCACAAGTATAATTGATAAAGAAATCTCTTATTAGTAAAACGAGTTTTATACTACGGTTCGTTGCATCGTGGTGGACTCAGGATTCATCATTTATATATTGCTAGCTAATGTACCCGAATAGATACTATCATTATTTCTTCTTATAACCATCAAATGATTAAAAGAAATAAAATATCCATTCATTAGAAATCCAGAACAAAGTTCTTTCTAATATGAAAGGTACATAAAAGCAATAACTCAAAATGAAATCCTATAAAATGTCCTCCACTGCAACTGCTGCCTCCTCTACAGCATTGCCCATGTAGACTACGATTTCTTCTTTTTCAAGTCGTTAGGTTTCCTGGAACCTTTGCATTTAAAATGCACATACCGTCAGTGGTTCCATATCTACACACCAGGTTCCGGTAGATAATACCACTGACTATGTTTTACGACTAAAGAAAAATTTCGTACCTTCTTTGAGAGGATAATCAGACTTCCAGTACCCAGACTGTTTGCATCGAGAACTCTTGCCTCATGGCTTTCTCGTCCCATCTCGTGGTCCAAGAAACCTAGGACCACTGGGTTTCTTTGCTTGCTTTTCCTTTCCCCGATTTTTCCCTTAGGTTCGAAACCTTTGGCATTGGCTACAAGAGCTTGCGATTTCCGTCTTAACTCGTCTAAAAGGTCAATCATCTCAAAAACGTGTTTAAGCGTTTCCTCGAAGCGACTGGCCTTTATGAGTATCCTCATCGCTTCTTGTCTAGCCGCCTATGTCAATAGGCTCGGGAGGACAAAGCTTACTGAGTACTAACCAGTACTCTTCAACAGTCTGGACAATGTCTAGATCTCTATTCCAATCATTACATTTAGGGACCAATGAGTTTAAAATCCTTACGTATCACAGAAAGTGGGTTCAAAGCCATATCCTAATCTATGAGCACATATAACAACAAACAATCGATTTAATCTCCGATATTATCTCCCTCAAATAATATCATTAAACCACTAATCACATCTAAAATCCCATCAGATATGGCAAGCCACGATAGTGTGGACGTTTACCTATCCAAATGATTTAGCAATTAGATTTCCTTCGGTCGTACATCATCATTAGCGTTACTTCGATGGGAAGAATACTAAGAAGCGTACCTAAGTGTAAACCATTACTCAGTATCTAAGAAGATTGTTTGGGACACGCATATTCACCGCAAGCCACGATAGTGTGGACGTTTACGTTAACATACGCTCCTTTACTCCCTTCTATAACTGTCTACATCAATCGTTCCAAAATCCCATTCAATGTAGCAAGCCACGATAGTGTGGACGTTTACTACACCAAAAGACTTTTACAATTGACTCCCAATTACTTGATTCATTTAATCTTGTAAATCAAGACGCGGAGAATCATAAGTGAAACTCAAAGTTTCTAACCAGTGATTCACCATGCGAACGACCCTATCTCTCATAGAATGAGGGAGCCGAGCAGACAATCGATCCACCTTCAAAAGATGGTACGACTGCCTCTAATTTGTGTCCTCGACATGACCAAGTGGCTTTGGCTCCATTCCACTCCCCGGGGTGAGAATGAGTCGACTTGAAATCAGTTTTGGAAAGACAAATTAGGCATTGTTTGATAAACTTAATCAATGTTTCTCGTAAAAGGAATTACAAGAATTCTCCTCCAATGACTTGTCTATACGAACTTCAAAAGTCCATAAAAGTCACCAAGAGAACAGCAATGGAGACCATGGATATGTTTCCATACCCTCTCCCACTTAGCTTTTTACAATAAAGGGATACGCTATCTAATGCATAATTAAATACACATAAGCATGCATACATGAAATAAAGCACATAGAATATTATCACATAATCAAAATAATACTAGAATATTATTTTCCGACTATTATGGCTTTATCGCATCTCCGTACGCATCTTCTAGTCTTTAGTCTTCGTTCTTGAATGCTCCATGTGACGGGAATATTAATTACAATATTTAAATCTATTTATTTTTAATAAATCCAAAAGTTACTTAATTAGAAAATTAAGTCAATCGAATAAATCAAAAATAAAATTAAATATTATTAATATTTTTATTTATTTATTTTCCCTTTCTACTTCATTAAATCTTTAGAATAATCTATCCAAGACCCACTTGGAATATTCTAGAAGACTTCTATAATGAAATAAGGAAATAAAATAATTTATTTTATTTTCCCTTTCTACTTCATTAAATCTCTAGAATAATCTATCCAAGACCCACTTGGAATATTCTAGATGATTTCCATAATGAAATAAGGAAATAAAATAATTTAGGACTCCTAGTCCTTCCAAATTAATTCCTTTCCTAATCCATTAAAAATTCCATAAAGGAATAATTAAATAAGGAAAAAATTAATTTAAGGACTCTTCTACTTTCCAAAATTAATTAATTTCCATGTCCATGAAAATTCCCATAAAATAGGAATAATCAACTAGGAAATAAATTAATTTAATAATTAATTATTTTCCTTTCTAATTCTATTAAATCTCTAGAATCCTATTCCAAGTAGAACTTAGAATATTCTAGAAGACTTCCATAATAGAATAAGGAAATAAATTAATTCCAATTAATTCTTTTCCTATTTCCATGAGAATTCCCAAAAAAATAGGAATACTCAAAATAGGAAAACCGAATCAATTAGGAAAGTGAATCTAGGTAGGAGAACACGAGATCACGAGGACCCCGCGTCCCCCACCATCGATCGCCGGCCGGGGAGGAGCGCCGCCGCCACCTCAGCCCACGCGCCACCACCACCGGTGGCCGGCGTGGCCGAGGATTCCCGCGGGCAGCCCCCACGCCCCCCCTTCGATCGATCCTCATGGGATCGATCATCATGATCGATCCCCGGTCCTCCCTCTCTTCGTCTCCTCCGTCACACTTTTCCGGCGGTCGTTTCGGAATCGATCCAACGTAAAATAAATTACAAATTTATTACTACGCTATCCGGTATTGATTCTCTACATGAAATCGACCTCATACAATTTCCGGAAAAATAAGAACAAGCATTCACCACACAAGAACAAATATTGACATCACCGAGAGTTTAATAATCAAGAACATTATTATGACATTAATTAATAAAAATTAAATCTAGCCATAATAATCGGAAACCCTGCAAGGTAGAACAATTTATCGAAAAATACCATGAACTAAAACCAACTCTCTGATACCAATTGTTGGAAATCGATATCCCGGAATTAATAAATTTAAATAAATAAATTATCTAATTAATTCCGACCGAAATCCTTCGGAGATCGAATATCCGGATTGTCTAAAAATGCGGAACCGACAACCCAATCGAAATCCCGACCGCCGGAGAAACCACGAGCACGCCACGAGGAGCCGGGCTCAACCGAACACCACACGCGAGCAAGCCCGCGTGTGTCCAGCCGAGCCCCCACGAGGGGCTCGCGGTTGCTCACGGCAACTGCTGGGGCTGCTCGTAGCAGCCCCGCAGCGAGTCCTCGACTCGCTGCTCACGGGGATGGGGTCCCCGTACGAACGCACGGGCTGCTCCCAGCAGCCCGCTAGGCACGCCCCGGATGCGATCCGCATCGCCCGCGTGCCCGCTGCGGGAACTCCCGCAGCTCGCGGCGATGCCGTCCGGGGAGATCGAGCCCAGCTCGATCGAGCCCTCGGCTCCAGCCGAGGCTCACGCCCGGCAGCCCCCTTAGGCGAGAATCCATGAGCCGCCGGCGGTCCGGTGGTTCGACCACCACCGCCCGGTTCAATCTCACTTATGGGGTTCGTCCCTCGGATCTTGGTTCATGATATTTTCACGATAATTAAACGATAAAATCATAAAGAGGGTTTTACGATTTACCTCGTTCTCGTTGTTCGGAAAAACGAAGAACTCAATTTGACGACCTTGAGATCTTCCCACGTATTCCTTGCACTAGCTCGGACGTCGTGTGGGCGACGATCTACCGAACTCCATGGATCTCCTTCACGAACTCTCTAGACTAATCAAGTATGATTATCTTGTCTTGTCAAATTGTGAAGACCATGTAGTGCTTTTATAGGCTACATAGGGGATCTTAAGGAGGTGGAATATTGGGCTTCCAATAATAGTGATTAAATTGAGCCCAAGCCCAAATCTATTAATCCTTACTATTATTAATTATATATTAACTCCACTATATAAATATAATTGCACTCCCAATATTCACCATATTATATCAAATAATATTTCTCCGGTAGTATTATTTATTCCGTGTATTTAAGATATAAATATCCATGAATAAAATTAATTTATTGCTAATTAATTTATTCATCTCTTTTATCCGAGACTAGTACCATTCAACCTTAATTATTATGCGGAACGAATCCACCTGCAGGGTTTACATAATAATTCCTTATGAACTCATCTCGGGGATATTATCAACCCTTCCGGGATACACTTTCCCGTCAAGTATTCACGGCATGCCATATATAAAATATAGTGACCCAACTTAACCGGTAATTAACCCAATAATTAAATCGGTTAATTCCTTTGGTAAATCAAAGTCACTTATATTAAATATACACACCCGCAATAGTATCAGGGATTAAGAATAAAATACACTGAGACTCGAATCGATTATCGCCGGCAATCCTAATCGATGAATCTCAACGATCCGCTCAATACACCAAGTGTACAAGTGTAATAAAATAATTAAGACAAATTATTTTCTCTCTCACACAACGACTATACCGATGGATTGGTCCGTGTCCATCTAGGTCGTGAGCTACTGTTTGATTAAATACGAGTAACCGATAGTATGATCTTCTGTGTGGGGCCCGACACACCATACTAACTACAACGTATAAAATCCAGGACTATAATTTGCATATATTTAATTATAAATAATTAAATGCAAATAATTGTTCATTTAGTTAAATAGATTAATGGCAATGGATCGTGAGTTTCTGTCACTTAAATCTAGACATTAAGTACACAACTCCAACAGCCCCACCCCAACCGATCGCATGGTGCGATCGGGATCGCTCAACCCCGGCGACGCGGGGGTTCGGTCGGGGGCAGCCGCACGTCTTCGGGCGTGTGGTCTCCTCGGCTGGACTCCGGCGCGTTCGTCGGCGTTCGTGTGATCTCCGGCGATGGGTTTTTGATCGGGTTATTGTTTCCGCAAATTTTAATAGCCCGGGATATCGAATTCCAACATTCCATGTTCTTTTGAAATCCAAACTGTTGTATGGATTCATCGAACCTAAGATACCAGCTCCGAGATGCTTGCTTTAATCCATAGATGAATCTAATAAGCTTGCATACTCTCTCAGCCTGATTAGGATCGATAAAACTCTCTAGTTGTGTCATAAACACATCCTCTACTAGAATCCCATTCAAGAAGGCGGTTTTAACGTCCATGTGCCATATCTCATAATCATAATGAGCAGCAATGGCTAAGAGAATCCGAATGGATTTAATCATAGCAACTGGTGAAAAGGTTTCATCATAATCCACCCCGTGAATTTGTTTATATCCTTTTGCCACCAACCTTGCTTTGAAAACACTAGGTTTTCCATTCATGTCTGTTTTTATCTTGTAAATCCATTTGCATCCAATGGGCCTAGCCCCTTTAGGCAAATCGACCAAGTTCCAAACTTGATTTTCAGACATTGATTCCATTTCGGATTTCATGGCACCCTGCCATTTCTCGGAATCTGGACTCGTCATAGCTTGGATATAGGTCGAAGGTTCATTGCTTTCTAAAAGCATGATTTCATAGTTCTCATTTGTCAGAATACCTAAGTATCTGTCAAGTTGAGATCTAATCCTTCCGGACCTTCGAGGGTTAGGTGTGGTTTCTAAAACCACTGGAGTACTCTCAACCAAGTCTTGAGTCTCCATCTCAGTTTGTTCTTCTTGAACCTCGTTCAAGTCTTCTTGAACTCCGTTCAATTCAACTGAGCTCCCACTTACTTTCTTGGAAAGATATACCTTTTCAAGAAATACACCATCTCGAGCAACAAAGACTTTGTTCTCGGATTGGTTGTAAAAGTGGTACCCTCGTGTTTCTTTTGGATAACCAACAAAGAAACATTTATCCGATTTGGGTTCAAGCTTTGTAGAGATATTTCTCTTCACATAAGCTTCACATCCCCAAACCTTGATATAAGACAAGTTAGGGACCTTCCCTTTCCATACCTCGTATGGTGTCTTATCAACAGCTTTTGACGGTGTCCTATTCAGTGTATAGGTTGAAGTCAAGAATTGTGTGTTCCCAAAAGAGACCAGTAGTTCATTTAGACCTCTCATCGAATGGTCGAACTATATCTAATATAGTTTTTTTTCTCTTTTCCGAAACATAACCTTCATTTGCTTGTGAAATGATAGGTTCCACATACATCAGTATGAATCATCCCTAATTAATCACTCACATGTTCTCCTTTCTCCAAGAAAGATGACATTGTTATCTTTGTCCATCAAACATCATTCACATGTATCAAATGACTCCAAGTCAAATAATTCTAGAATGCCTTCTAAAAGAAGATTCGTTACATGTTTAGATTTTGATCTAATCAACAATGTTACAGTTATGTCTCATTGAGACTCATTCGATTCGGCCTTTGGTGTTAATGTTATATATGATTTGTTGAGTTTAAAGTATACATAAATAATGTAATAATCGTACCAAAACAAAGAATAGTTCATAATTAAAATAGTTATCAAACTAATTTAAATAGTGAAAAACTAATCCATCAGTATCCAATACTGAACCAATATTCATTGTTTATTGAAGGTACGAAAAATATATAGTTATAATACTTAAAACAAGGCCCTAAGGCAAAACAACATCATATGATCATACGGCTAATGCAGCGACCTTCGCTCCATTTCTCGCCCGTAGATTGACATCTCTACTTACCAAACTTATACTTCTATGTAGTTCCTCCACATACAAATGTGAGAACTACATTTGGCATCCAATACCCAAGAAGTAGAATTTGTGAAGTTTAATGTCTATAATATTAATACCTGAAGATGAAGCAACCCCGTTCTTCACATCTTCTTTGAACTTTGGGCAAGTTCAATTATTCTCGATAATTGACTCTTATTCGAATTCCAGTTCACAATTATTCCAATATCAAAACGTGATAAATCGTAAGTGAAAACTCAAAATTTTCTAACCAGCGATTTTATCATGCAATTGAAGCCTTATCTCTCATAAAATATGAGGGAGCCAACCAGACAATCGATTCACGCCATCCAATGGCTCGAAAGTCTCTAATTTGTGTCATTGATAAACTTAAGTGTTTTGGATTAAATCACTCCCCGAGGTGAAATAATCATAACCTTATAATCCATCAAATGAAAGACAAATTAGGCATTTGTTTTGAAATTGAATAAAATATGAACTTTTATATGTTTGCAAATAGTGTCCAACACTTTTGCAGTAGACGCATTGAGATTCCCTAGGAACCCTAGTAGCCTTCTTGCCCATGCTCTTTTGACTACCCTATCCCATATCATAAGAATTTCCCACTTAGGGTCTTTCTCTATCGCCGGCTCAGCTGCCTTGAGCATCCCGTGGAGCTCACGAAGCGATTTCTTCAAACCATTCATATTGAAATTTTAGCCTAAAGGCATTATAACCATCATGAGATTGAAGTATGAAATCGGTTGCCAAATAATCATCATAGGAAAAATCTAGGCGTTCACTTGAAGCAAATAATCCAATCATTTGTTGCACATGTGGTTCCATAGATTTCCATTTTTCCAGCCTAGCTGAAGCAATGACCCTGGTCATACCGAACCGCTCAATCTTAGCATATTCCCCGAACATGCTATTGAGTTGTTCAATGATATCTTAGGATGTGGTTATTTAACACATTTTCATTGTCTTCGTATTTGAGGACCATCCTCAAATTACGTTGTGAATCAAGAAAATTTATGTTGTTCAATTTTTCATAATCAAGAATTGAACCAAACTTGAATCGAGTTGAAATTAACATGATAAACTACAAAAGAAAGATAAATAAAGTATGTAAACATTCACAAAGCGGTAAACAAATAAGGTTGTCTGACAAGCTACTTATTTATTCCATTTTGTTCAATCGATATCTAATATCTTTGTTCCCTTGAACAAAACAATCCCAAGACCCTCATCTTGCAAATTCTTAAGCCGACTGATTCCGCACTTAAGAAGTCCAAGATAGGTAGACATCCCATGTCAATGACATCTAATGTCACTCTCGGTCGATGAGAGTCCCATTCTCATCTCATGTCTCGATAGCCACGCCTGCAGTGGATCTATCGATGAGAAAACCAAATTCACGTGTAAGGGTCTAACCCTTACTCCCACTTATCCCAAGATAACAAGTAGTACCCCGCTGAGGCGGACCTACCAACTTATGATCGAGGGCTTTATGGGTGTGATGTTTTGGACAAGACATTAAACTCATTATTTTGGGAACTTGCATGCATAGGTGTTTATATGTAAGTTGAACATTTATAACATAAAACATCTGATTTAGGTTGTGTGTGTGTGTTTTCGTTTATGTTTTTATGTCGTTTTTGAGTTGTGTGTCGTCATGTTTGTGTCGTTGGAGTCGTATTTTATGTTTTTGTGTGATTTGATCTCACGAAGTGTGTTGGAGTGGTTTGAGTTTATTTTGTAGGTCAAATGTTGAAGGAAATCGAAGATTCGAGTGAAAGATCGAAGAAACGAACAAAGAAACGAAGAATGAAGAAACGGCGACCGCCGAAATGAGTCAGCGGTCGCAGAGGACAAACGGCGGGCGCCGAAAACCGAGTGGCGACCGCCGAAAGGGCCAAAAAGATGCAGTAGCCAGCCAAAGAATTTGGGCAAAACGGCGGTCGCCGTTTTGTAAACGGCGGTCGCCGAAGTCATTTGGCGGGCGCGGAAAATAAACGGCGGTCGTCGTTTTGAGGCAGTTCCAAGGCGGTTACATGCGAACTTGAGGATGCATTTTAGGCGAGAATTCAGACAAGAAAAGACATCTTTCGCCTGGGAATTGAGTCGGGGAAAAGGAGACGATCCACTCGAAGCCGAAAACTTCGAGATTCTCATTCAAGTCACGAGCCATTTAATTCACCGTAATCGTAGTTACTATTTCATTTTCTAGAACACTTGTTTAATCTATTTTCATGTTATTTTCGTATCTTGCAAAAACTTATGAATGCTTTAGAATTAATAATGTTAGAATGCTTCTTTAAATGAATTTCCTTTGGTTAATTAAAGATTGTTCTAAACTAGTTCTTTGTTTAATTTTCTTGTTTAGTTTCTTGTTATCTTTGAGTGCATTTTAAACGCTTAGCTTTCATTTATTGTTATTCTTGTATTCGATCTTTGCTTAAGATGTTGAACTAATTTCCTTACTCGGGTGTTTATATGAAGAATTAGACGGATAATTGTTTAACCGGAAGATCTTGTATAAACGTCATACTCTTGATATCGTAACTTGACCGAGAGCGATTAATCAAGTGAACTAAACGTTGAAAAACGAGTTAAGCAACCCGACCGGGAACTTGAATTTCGATTGTCGTTTATATAGATTGAAAAAGGTAGAAACAATTTGAAGTCGAGTTTGTAGTATAATCATCCGAGTCTTTTTCTAATTGTCTACTTCAAAATTTCTATTTTATCGAGAGTATTAAAATGAATCTAGGATTTAGTACAATGAACTACGTTTCTTCTACTTTTCATACACTAGAACATATCTCTTTCGTTTCCTTGGATTGATACCGAGTCAAGCTACAACTGACCTCGGATTTTGACGAGAGACGCCACGAAAAACGTCTAATCAAAATTGGCGCCGTTGCCGGGGAAACGGATAGTTTTGTTTAAGTGTTTGTTTAGTTTTAGTTTTGTATTTCCTTTAGTTAATTTAGTTACTTGTCTTGTTATTTGCTAACCATCTACTTTAGTGTGGATGGTTACTACGAGAAGCAAGGCTTCTCGAGAGCAATCCGGAGAAACTATGGAGAAAGATAAAGATAAAGTTCAAGTTGAAGATGATTCCGATCAAGAAACTTCAGGTGTCAGGAAAGGTCAACCTTCCCATGGACATGTTCTATCTCCGAATACTCGAGAACCTATTCTACCATTGGGAACTCCTCAGAATAGCAACAATCAAGCGGGAGGAAGTAATTTACAGATACAAATTCCTCAATTCAATGTTCAAGCACAACTTACTCCTCCAACACCTTTAAATTTACCAGAAGAAGATCATCATTCTACTCCTCATAATGTGATGAGTCCTAATGTTGGTTATCCTCCAAACATGATGAATCCTCAGATGATGAACCAACCACCGATGATGAATCCGAATATGATGAATAATATGGCATATCAACCAAATTATGGGTATCCATTTCAGCAACCAGGAGTTCAAGTCAATCAAAACATGCAAGGTCA
Source organism: Euphrasia confusa (assembly GCA_954870475.1). Lineage (NCBI taxonomy): Eukaryota > Viridiplantae > Streptophyta > Magnoliopsida > Lamiales > Orobanchaceae > Euphrasia > Euphrasia confusa. The sequence goes on from OX940954.1 coordinate 14,536,799, forward strand.
ATTCCAACAACAACAATGGCCAAACATGATGCCTAATATGATGCCGTATGGGGGTTATGGGATGCAACCGAATCAGTGGAATCACTATGGAAATCCAGCGGCACGACGAGTTCAACAAGGTGACATCACAAGGCTAATTATTGGAGCGACACCGGCATGTGTTGATTTACCGGAGGTGGTGAAGAACTACAAGGTGAATCCGATGGATTTTAATCAACTACCGGAGTATCATGGGAATAACAATGAGGATGTGTTGAGTTTTATCCGAGACTTCTACAACACCATTCATACCTTTCCGTTGAATGGACTTCAAGAAGATGAGTTGAGATGTCGGTTCTTTCCGATGACATTGAAGGACAAGGCCAAGTCGTGGTGGATAGCATTGCCACCAAACTCTCTCCAAAATTGGAATGACATTTATGACGAGTTCATGAGTCAATTCTTCCCACACCATAAGACGACGGACTTTAGGAATCAAATTTGTGGTTTCACTAGTCGTCCGGGAGAATTTTTCCACGAGACTTGGGATCGGTTTCAAGATTTACTTCTTAAATGTCCTCATCATACATTCACTCAAGTCTTACTTAATCAAATTTTTTATGACTCTTTGACAGATTCTTTGCAAGGGTCGGTGGATAATCAAGCCGGAGGAGACATTACTTACCGATCACCAGAAGAGATGGTTACTATCTACAAGACCATGGCTGGAAATTCAAGGAGGAAAAGTTCAAGGAGACGTGTGGTGAACGATGTCAAGGAAGTAGAAGCTAGCAATCTCAACATAAAAATCGAGGAGATGGCTAAAGAAATCAAGGATTTGAAAATGGAGGAGGGAAACTTGAAGACACAACTTCTTTTGAATCAAATGGAAGTGTGTACGTTGTGTGGTTATCAAGGGCATGGACCAGCTACATGTCCAATGCCTCAAATGCAAGCACCTTTGATGATTGATGGGCAGCCTATGGTTGGAGAACAAGGGAATATGGTAAGCGTTCCATACCAACCACATCAACAAGGTGAAATGGTGATTTCGGAAGTACAAGCTTCGGTGGTACAGCCGTATAACCAACAAGGAAACTACTACAACAATCAATAAGGAGGGAATCAAAGGCCTAATTATCCTTATCAACCAAGGACACAACCTCAACAATGGCAACCGAGGCAAAATTTTCAGCAAGGCCAATCATCAAGCGCACCTTACCGAGCTCCTTACCAAGCACCGAATCAACAATACCGGGCTCCGTATCAAGCTTCAACTCAGCAACAACAGCCCTTAAGGCCTCCTCAACAACCATCGAGCAATAATTTTGAAGAGTGGATGAAGAAGTATGCCGAGAGAAATGACTTGAGGATGGATAGCTTAGAGGTGAAAGTTGGAGGATACGATGCGGTGCTTAATAGCATCAATACTCAAATGGGACAAATGGCGACTACTCTTGGAAAGATGCAAGCCAAGGAAGAGTCGGGAAAACTACCAAGTCAACCATTCCAAGCAAAAGCTCTTACGGTGTTAAGGTCGGGAAGAATTATTGACAATAAAGTAAGGATGCCGGGTGAAAAAGAGGATAAAGTTGAGAGTGATCTGATTTCTGAGAATGAGGAAGACATTGAGGAGATTGTTTGCGAGAAGAAAGAGGAGGAAAAAGTAGAAGAAGAGCAAGTTAAGAGTGATGAGAAAGAAGAGGAAAGGGAGAACAGAAAAAGAGTAGAAGCCGAGGCCGAAGGTGAAAGGGTAGTTCTTCATAAGTCGAAGAATCCGTACAAGCCTCCCGTTCCTTTTCCGATCAAGCTTAGGAACAAAAAGAAGGATCAACAATTTCAGCAACTTTATGATCTTCTAGCAAAGGTTGAGGTAAATGTCCATTTGCTTGATATGATTTCTAATATTCCTTCTTATGTGAAATTTTTTAAAGAATTGGCTTCTAACAAGAGAAAGTTCGAGGAGAACGAGAAAGTTGTGTTGTTTGCAGGTGCTAGTGCTGTGATGCAACACCAAGTACCACCAAAAGAGAGTGATCCGGGAAGCTTTGTGATTAAAATAGTGATCGGGTCCGGAAATGAAGTATCCGGTATGTTAGACTTGGGAGCTGGGATCAACTTGATGCCGTCGGCTATATTTGACCAATTGAAGCTTGACAATTTGAAACCAACAAGAATTTGCCTTCAACTTGCCGATAGGTCGGTTAGATATCCGAGTGGAATTGTTGAAGATATTTTAGTTGAAGTTGGAGGGTTGATAGTACCGGTTGATTTTGTCGTGTTAGATGTTAGTGACATACCGGAGAATTCCCAAGACCACTCCATAATATTGGGACGTCCTTTTATGGCTACAACCAACACTCTCATCGACGTGAAGAAGGGACAACTCCAAATGTCGGTACTTGGAGAAACGGTGTCGATTTCGGTGAGAAAGAAGAATTTAGCTCCAGCTGCAACTTTGATGGAGAAATGTTCATTTGTTGATGTTATCGATACATTGACCATGCAAGCGTTGGAGATAAAGGAAGAAAACGAAGTGGAGCTTGGAGATGAAGATTTAGAGGAACTTGAAGAGAATGAACAAGCTCCACGGTTTGTCGACTTGAGCGTGGGGGGAGAGGACCGAAAGAAAGAAGTTTCATTGCCAACGAAGAGTGTGAAGTTGGTTTTGAAGGATTTGCCTCCTAACCTCAAGTACGTGTTTTTGGAAGAAGGTGAAAACAAACCGGTCATTATTTCTTCGAAGTTGACCGTTGAAGAAGAGCTTGATGGAGTTGTATTCTAAATGTCTAGTTTAGTGCAAATACGGAACTCCTTATCTATACCTTAATTCGAGATATGATTCAAGCATGATTGCATTTAATGCAATAGTCCTTGATGTATACGTTGTAGACAGTATGGCGTGAGGAGACACGCGGAAGATCATACTGTCGGTTACTCGTATACTATCGAACAGTAGCTCACGACTTAGATGGACAGGGACAATCCATCGGTACGTCGTAGTGTGACTGGTAGATAGTCGGTCTTGACTATCATGTTACACTCGCACACTTGGTGTATTGAGCAGGACCACGGGAGGGCGTTCAATTTATACTAATCACAGTAATCGAACTAGACCTCAGATATTACGGATATACGAATTCCTAATCCCTATATAATTATAGGTGCGTGTGTCCAGTTCTCGGTTCTTTGACTTACTAGTGAGTGAGACTAATTGATTAGTCAATATTCTCGGTAAATTGGGAATCGGAATTGTACACACGGCATGCTATAGATTATAGACAGGAAACCGTGTCCCATTTATTGGGTTGATGATGTCCCCGAGATGAGCTCATAAAGTTTATCATGTAAACCCTGCAGGTGGATTCCTTCCACATGATAATAAGGATGAGTGGTACTAGTCTCGGATAACAAGAAACGAGTTAATTTAATTATTAGTAATTAAAGTTAATTCGTGGACATACGATATCTTAAACACGGGGAAAGTCGTATATGTAATTCGGCGGAATTATTATTGTTGAAATAATATAAATTAATTATTGGGAATTCAATTATAATTTTATAGTGGAATTAATTATAATTAAAATTGTGGAATTTAATTAAGGTTTGCCTTTTAGGACGCCGAGTTAATTAAACTGCAATTTAGCCTAATAATTAATTTCCATAAGGTCCCTGGTGTAGCTCTATAAATACCTCACCCTCTCTTTCTCTAAACCTAAGAAACGCCGCTATTTTATTTTTGCGGAGAAAAATAAATTGTTGCGCAATTATTTTTCTGTAAAAATAAATAGATTAGCGCTGTTATTATTTTCTGCAGAAATTGATTGCTAGCGCAATTATATTTCTGTGCTGTTATTATTTTCTGCAGAAATTGATTGCTAGCGCAATTATATTTCTGAGACAGAAAATCAAAAACCTTACTTACGCAGCTATAATTAATTCTGCAGATAAAATAAAAGCTTGCGCAATTATTATTCCTCAATAATTTTGCTTGCGCAAATATATTTCTGAGACATAGGATATTATTCCTACGGTGGGTTCAAGAGAGAAAGGAGAAGAGGAAGGTTCAGCGGATCGTTGCCCACTCAACGGCTGAACGTCGGGGATAGAGACATACACCGGAAGGCTTCGTGGTCTCAACAACTCGGCTTTTCCGAATCACGCGACAAAGGTATAAGAAATCGAAACCCTTATTCCGCATACGTTTCGTTTTCTATTTCATTAAAAATACATCGGATCTAAGATCGGGTTCCGGGCGTCGTGGATCATGTTCCTCGACTACTGGGGGTCAAGGACCTCCGGATCGGTAGTCGGAAGAGGAAAATCGACAACGCGCTCGGAAAAGCAGGTCGCGCTGCTGTTCGCGGACAAACGGCGGTCGCCGGAGGGCAAACGGCGGTCGCCGTTTCGCTGTTTTTCGGGCAGCCAGCTCTGGTTCGCGCGGTTGTCCTTCGGGGCAATGGCTGGGCGTGAATCGGGACACGGGCTGACACGTGAACGGAGTAACGGACCAGGAGGTCGACTGGGATCGTTCGGATGTTCGAGTGATCGAACGAACGCATCCCGGGTAGTCGATTTCCAACAATTGGTATCAGAGCCGGTTTTGTCGATTCGTTGTATTTTTGCGAGATTTGTTTTGCAAGTTCGAACCCGATTATTATGGCCAACGTTGTGATTGTATGTTGTGCTTTAATTTGTGGTTTTGATTAAACTCTCGGGCTTGTCGAGATTGTTTTTGTTTTGGAAAAACGATGCTTGTTTGTAATAGATAAAAACGACGGGTTGAGTCGTTAGGTTTATTTATTTTTCGTTGTATCCGGGACATGTATAGGGTCGATCACCTTGTATAGGATCGATGCCGGATTTAGTAAGTTTATTCTTGTAATTTTTCTTACTAATTTTGGTGGATCGAGACGAGATCAAAACCCGGAGAAACGAGGATCGAGGAGAGCGAACCGGCAACGGGCAGCCATCGAACACACCCCGTGTTCGCGACGGGCAGCAGCGGGGCTGGGGTTCGTTCGACCCCACAGACGACTCAACGAGGCTCGAGACGAGGCTCCAGTGGGAGGAGTTCGTCTCTTGATCCTCGAGCGAGTCGGTGGTGGACCGAGATCGAGACGAGCAACGAGATGAAGTTCCAAGAGACGTGCATTAGAAAATATTTAAGGCCATAATAATCGGGGCCACGTTAATTGCTTTTTATGTGATTTACGTGTTTATTATTATGCTTAAATTATTTATGCATGTTATCCCTTATCGTAAAATACTAAGTGGGAGAGGGATTGGAAACAATCCCGCGGTCTCCATTCTCTGTTTTGAATGTGATGTGTATTGACTTACGAGTTGGCTTTAGTGTCATCCTCCCTATCGGATAAAGTCGATACACGGATATCACTGGATCAAAATTCGAATTTAAAATCCACTTATAAAATTGAACAATTATATTTCTCAAAAGCAATGCCTAATCTGTCATTCAAAGACTAATTTCAACTCGACTCATTCTAACCCCGGGGAGTGGAATGGAGCCAAAGCGCTTGGTTATGTCGATGACACAAATTAGAGACTTTCGAGTCATTCGATGACTAGATCGATTGTCTGATTGGCTCCCTCACTTTGTGAGAGATAGGGCTCAATTGCATGATTGATCGCTGGTTAGAAACTTCGAGTTTCACTTACGAGATATCAAGCTTTGATTAATAAAATTGTGAAATTTAATAAATGTAAGAGTCAATTAACAAAGTTGTTTGTTTTAGTAAACGTCCACACTATCGTGGCTTGCTAAATGGAAACGGTACTTTGGGTTAATTAAGATTCTATGAAATTTAAATAAGTGAGATTCAATTAATAAAGTTGTTTGTTTTAGTAAACGTCCACAAGAACGTGGCCTGCTAAATGGAAACGGAACTTTGGGATTAATTGAGGCTCGACAGTTATAGAAAGTCGTGGAGGACCGCATGTCAACGTAAACGTCCACAAGAACGTGGCTTGCGGTGGACATGTAGTTCCCGAGCGATGGACTTAGTACTGAGAAATGGTATACACTTAGGTACGCTTTATAGTATCCTCCCCATCGGAGTCACTGCTATGATGATGTACGACCGAAGTGAAATCCAATCATAAAATCATTTGGACTGGTAAACGTACACAAGAACGTGGCTTGCTATGTCTGATGGGATTTTGGAAATGATTGGTAGTTTAATGATATCACTTGAGGGAAATGATATCGAATTAAACTCATTGTTTGTTTTATATGGTATTATTCCCATTAAAAGTCAACAAACTCACTGAACTTGATTTTATAGATTTGAAAAGAAACTTGGACATTGTCCTAACTGCAGAGGAGTACAAATATGTACTCCAAGTCAATTGACCTGCTGAACCAAATGATGCTTCCACTACTGAGGAAAGGAAGCTCATTGGAAATGGATCAAGGCTATGAGATGACGCGGAGCAACATTATGACTTTCATGTCAAATGTGCTGCGACATCAGGATCATGCCATGACTATTACCTATGATATGATGCTTAACCTCAAGAAGGTTTTGGTTATCAGGACAGGACAACCAGACAAAGTGAAATGAGGCAACTCATGACGGCCATCATGTCGGAAAGAACGCCCGTGAGGGATCACGTTCTTAGAATGATGGGCTATCTTAATGAGATAGAGATTCTAGGAACAATTATCAATGGGGTAACCCAGGTTGATTTTGTGCTCCAGTCTCTGCCGAGAAGTTTTGAGCAGTTCCGCCTAAAATATAACATGGATAAGAGGTCTTATTCAATGGCGGAGCTCCTGGTTGAACTTCAAGCGGCTGAGGGAATCTTTAATGGCTCTCAAAACACTTGTGGCTCAGAAATTGGCTCTTCCTAGGCCTTCGGGCGGCAAAAGGAAGAAGAAGAAAATACGGAAACCCAGTGGGCCTAATATATCTGGACCACGGAATGGGAAAAGCAAGCCCAAGGGGTAAGTGCTTCCGTTGTAAGCAGTTTGGATACTGGGAGTTTGATTGTCCTCTCAAAGCAACTAGAAGTTAACTTCTTCTTAGTCACCGAAACATGTTTAGTGGTGTTATCTACCAGTACCTGGTGTGTGGATACGGAAACCACTAATCATATCTGCATTTAAATGCGGGGGTTCCAGGAAACCCGGAGACTTAGAAAGGAAGAAGTAGTAACCTACATGGGCAATAATGTTAAGGTAACAGGCGTTGCAGTGGGAGATGTTAAATGTTTTAACGGTAGGATTTTAGTTCTAATAAATTGTCTTTATGTGCCGGCATTTAGAAAGAAATTTCATTTCGGATTTCTAAGTTGGCTTAGAATAGATATTCCGTTTCTTTAGGAAATGGGGATATTATCTATTCTGGTATATTGATAGACAATTTAATACTAAATCCGTATTCTTCCACGATGCAACAGACCGGAGCTAATAACACAATTTCGAACCCCAATAAGAGTAAAGATCCTTCTAGGATAAATCAAATGTACTTATGGAATCTTAGGCTAGATCATTTTAACTTGAGTACGATTCAAAGGGTGAAAGCTGATGGACCACTCAGCCAGGTTGAAGGAAAGGACCTTCCAACCTTCGAATCATACTTGGAAGTTTTAATGACCGAGCAACCCTTTACGGTTAAAGGGAAAAGATCCAAGAAAGTACTAGAGTTGATTCACTCTGATATATGCAGACCTCTTTGAGGAGTAAGGCATACTTATCAGAAAATGGGATTAACTCCCAACAGACTACACCATTTATGCCTCGGCAAAATAATGTGTTGTAAAGAAGGAATAGGACTCTTATAGATATGGGAAAGTAGACATTCGGAGTTACCTAAATTGTTTTTGGGATATGGCTTGGAAACAACGGCGTTTATCCTGAACTTGATTCCTTTGGAAACTTGTACTGATATTCGGCTATTTATAGGATACCCTAAGAAAACGAATTGAGATATGTAATATAGTCCAAAGGACCAGATGTTCATTGATTGCATCAATGTTCGGTTCTTAGACATGGACTATATATATGCAAGATCACAAGCCAAGAGTAGAGTAATACTTAATGTGCTTAGAGGGACTGATCAAGACTTAGAACCAGCCTAACTGAGTAGTTCACTACTATAATCTTTAGTCACTAAAGATACACCGGAGCGTTGTCGTAGTGGGAGGGTTGTTAGACAACCCAACAGGTTCATGTTTATAGGTGAGTCTTCGGACTTGTTACCTGGAGAACATGAAGGCGAACCCTGGATCTATGACGAGACGCTGAAAGATCAAGATGCTCAGTCTTGGCAAAAGTCGATCAGGATTCTTTTGTCTTCACATGGAAGATGGAAGTCAAGACAGATTTCCTAAATCGAAGTCTTGACGGGGCCATCTGTGTGGGAAAGCCAGAGAGATTCATCGAAAAGAGCCAAGAGCATTCGGTAAGCAAGCTTAATCAATCTTAGGATTGAAGGAAGCTTCAAGATCTTGGACACATGCGGACCTATGAGAAAATCCATTTCATGGATTCATTCAAGGCATGTTTAGGTCCTGAGTGTAATAAAGAAGTGACAAAAAAGATGTGGTGTTTTCTCATTCTTTATGTAGACGACATCCTTCTAAATTGGCAACAATATGAAAGATGTTATCGGACATAAAGGGATGGTTGTCCGAGTAATTCAATGTAAGAGACTTAGGAGAAGTCGGGAATGTTCTTGGGATCAAAGTAATAAATGATCGCCAGAAAAGAACATAGAACTTATCTCGAGCCTCATACATAAATACAATTCTTACTCGTTGCAGCATACAGAATTCCAAGAAAGGTCTTCACCTTTTAAATGTGGAATTCGTCTATCTAAAGTTTTGTGTCCGACACAATAAAGGAGATAGATGAAGAGTAAGCAGTTCCCTGCACCTTAATGGTGGGAAGCTTAATGTATGTAATGTTATGCACGAGACTGATATCTACTATGCCGTGGGCATGGTGGTGAGATATCATAGTAATCCTGGAAAGGATCACTCGACTGATGTAAAGAACATGTTTAGGTTCCTGCAGAGGACCAGGAATTATGTTCTGAGTTACAAAGCAGTCAAGTTGTTTCTTTTGGATTACATAGAATTGGATTTCCAAATCAAACAGGGACAGTCGAAAGTCGAAGTCAGGCTATGTGTTCTCACTGTGAAGTGGAGCAGTCACACGGAAGAATGTAAAGCAGCGATGCATTACGGACTCTACCATGGAAACTGAAAGGATAACGGCCTCTTAGGCAGTTAAAAGGTCAGTGTGGCTCCAGAACTTCCTAAGGGACTTAGATGTGGTTTCTAGTTTACCCAAAGCTATTTTGAATAGCGGTATTGGCAAACTTGAAATGCCACGAGTCCACAGTGGGAGATAACACGTAGAGCGCAAGTACCACCTGATTCGAGAGATCGTCTAGTAAGACGATGCATTTGTCACCTAGATAGCATCGAGAGGATTGCCTGGTAAACCCGTTCACAGAGGCACTTCCAGCGAAAGCGTTGGGTAGGCGTGATGAGGTTATGGGAATCTGATGTTTGGGAGAGGGCGACTAGACTTTTAGTATAAGTGGGAGATTGATGGAGTTGTATTCTAAATGTCTAGTTTAGTGCAAATACGGAACTCCTTATCTATACCTTAATTCGAGATATGATTCAAGCATGATTGCATTTAATGCAATAGTCCTTGATGTATACGTTGTAGACAGTATGGCGTGAGGAGACACGCGGAAGATCATACTGTCGGTTACTCGTATACTATCGAACAGTAGCTCACGACTTAGATGGACAGGGACAATCCATCGGTACGTCGTAGTGTGACTGGTAGATAGTCGGTCTTGACTATCATGTTACACTCGTACACTTGGTGTATTGAGCAGGACCACGGGAGGGCGTTCGATTTATACTAATCGCAGTAATCGAACTAGACCTCAGATATTACGGATATACGAATTCCTAATCCCTATATAATTATAGGTGTGTGTGTCCAGTTCTCGGTTCTTTGACTTACTAGTGAGTGAGACTAATTGATTAGTCAATATTCTCGGTAAATTGGGAATCGGAATTGTACACACGACATGCTATAGATTATAGACAGGAAACCGTGTCCCATTTATTGGGTTGATGATGTCCCCGAGATGAGCTCATAAAGTTTATCATGTAAACCCTGCAGGTGGATTCGTTCCACATGATAATAAGGATGAGTGGTACTAGTCTCGGATAACAAGAAACGAGTTAATTTAATTATTAGTAGTTAAAGTTAATTCGTGGACATACGATATCTTAAACACGGGGAAAGTCGTATATGTAATTCGGCGGAATTATTATTGTTGAAATAATATAAATTAATTATTGGGAATTCAATTATAATTTTATAGTGGAATTAATTATAATTAAAATTGTGGAATTTAATTAAGGTTTGCCTTTTATGACGCCGAGTTAATTAAATTGCAATTTAGCCTAATAATTAATTTCCATAAGGTCCCTGGTGTAGCTCTATAAATACCTCACCCTCTCTTTCTCTAAACCTAAGAAACGCCGCTATTTTATTTTTGCGGAGAAAAATAAATTGTTGCGCAATTATTTTTCTGTAAAAATAAATAGATTAGCGCTGTTATTATTTTCTGCAGAAATTGATTGCTAGCGCAATTATATTTCTGAGACAGACAATCAAAAATCTTACTTACGCCGCTATAATTAATTCTGCAGAGAAAATAAAAGCTTGCGCAATTATTTTTCCTCTGCTTAATTAATTCAGATTAGCGCAGTAATAATTCTGTAGAAATAATTTTGCTTGCGCAAATATATTTCTGAGACAGAGGATATTATTCCTACGGTGGGTTCAAGAGAGAAAGGAGAAGAGGAAGGTTCAGCGGATCGTTGCCCATGCCCACTCAACGGCTGAACGTCGGGGATAGAGACATACACCGGAAGGCTTCGTGGTCTCAACAATTCGGCTTCTCCGAATCACGCGACAAAGGTATAAGAAATCGAAACCCTTATTCCGCATACGTTTCGTTTTCTATTTCGTTAAAAATACATCGGATCTAAGATCGGGTTCCGGGCGTCGTGGATCATGTTCCTCGACTACTGGGGGTCAAGGACCTCCGGATCGGTAGTCGGAAGAGGAAAATCGACCCGGAAACGCGCTCGGAACAGCAGGTCGCGCTGCTGTTCGCGGACAAACGGCGGTCGCCGGAGGGCAAATGGCGGTCGCCGTTTCGCTGTTTTTCGTGGTTACACAAGGGGTTGTACTTGGGCATGCGGTTTCTAGAAGGGGGATAGAAGTTGATCCCTCGAAAATTGAAGTGATTAAAAATTTGCCACCCCCGGTCAATGTGAAAGGTGTGAGAAGTTTTCTTGGGCATGCGGGTTTTTATCGTCGTTTCATTAAAGACTTTTCAAAAATTGCACAACCTTTGTGTCATTTACTTGGTCAAGATGTTGAGTTTGTCTTTGATGATTTATGTTTGAATGCCTTTAATACTTTGAAAGAAAAGCTTGTGAGTGCACCTATATTAGTATCACCAAATTGGAATCTTGAATTTGAAATAATGTGTGATGCTTCTAATTTTGCTGTGGGTGCGGTGTTGGGTCAGAGAATTGATAAGATGTTGCATGTTATTTATTATGCTAGTATGACTTTGAATGATGCACAAGTAAATTACACGACTACGGAAAAAGAGATGTTAGCTGTTGTTTTCTCGCTAGATAAATTTAGGTCGTATTTGCTTGGTACTAAGGTTATTGTTCATAGTGATCATGCGGCTCTTAGGTACTTAATGACTAAAGCACAAGCTAAACCGAGAATCATAAGATGGATACTTTTGTTGCAAGAATTTGATGTGGAAATAAGAGATAGGAAAGGATGTGAAAATGCGGTAGCAGATCATTTATCTAGACTCGAGTCTTGTGATAATAATGTGATTGCTAATGTTCCTATTTCTGAAACTTTTCCATATGAACAATCCATGCTTGTGAATGCTATTGATGAAATGGTTCCATGGTATGCCGACATTGCTAACTATTTGGCAAGTGGAGAAATGCGTGAGGGAATTACTTCCCAAGAACGCAAACGTTTGTTGCATGTATGTAGGTACTACTATTGGGACGATCCTTTGTTGTTCAAATTTGGGAAGGATAATTTGTTGAGAAGATGTGTACCGGAAGGAGAGCAAAGAGCTATAATCTCAAAATGCCATGAGGATGCATCGGGAGGACACTTTGCTAGTAGGAAGACCGGAGCTAAGATTCTACAATCGGGTTTTTTCTGGCCTACTTTGTTCAAAGATGTCCATTTCTTTATTCTTTCATGTGATCGACGTCAACGTATTGGTAACATTGGTAAAAGGAACGAAATGTCCATGCAAGTAAATCTTGTGTGTGAAATTTTTGATGTATGGGGCATCGATTTCATGGGTCCTTTTATCAATGCTAACAAGTACGAGTACATCTTATTAGCTGTTGACTATGTGTCGAAGTGGGTTGAGGCAATCCCCACTCGAACTTGTGGTGCTGATATTGTTTTAAAGTTTGTGCAGGAGAACATCATTTCTCGATTTGGTTTTCCAAAGGCAATTATTAGTGATGGAGGATCACACTTTTGCAACAAACTTTTCAAGAGGTTGATGAGGTTAAATGGTATTGATCACCGAGTTGCTACTCCATATCATCCTCAAACTTCCGGTCAAGCCGAGACGAGCAACAACCAAATTAAGACTATCATTGCCAAGACCGTTAAGCCATCGAGGAAAGATTGGCCGGAAAAACTTCGAGATGCACTTTGGGCTCACCGGACGGCTTTCAAAACGATTCTTAATGCAACTCCTTTTCAGATTGTGTATGGGAAATCATGTCATCTACCAGTGGAAATAGAGCATAAGGCCTTTTGGGCTATTAAAAAGGTGAATTTGGAGATGACGAAAGCCGGAAAGGAGCGTGCATTACAAATTGATAAGCTCGAGGAATTGAGGAATGAAGCATATGAGAATGCTAAGATCTCGAAGGCCAAGATGAAGAAGGCACATGATCGGAAATTAGTTGAGAAAGACTTACAACCGGGTATGAAAGCACTTTTATTCAATGCCCGACTTCGGTTATTTCCGGGAAAGCTTAAGTCAAGATGGGTCGGTCCATATGAAGTGGTAACGGTACATGAGAATGGATCAGTCACGTTGAAGAAGGAAGGAGATGAACATGAGTTCAAGGTCAACGGACATCTTGTGAAACGATACTATGAAGGAGAGTCGAAAATCGGGAACGTCGAGGTTTTTCGACTCGAGGAAAATGCCATTTGAACTTAGAAATGGGAATAAGTCCAGCTCTGGACAATAAACTGAGCATGAATAAGGCTATTGGACATGGATGAGCTCGGAAGTTGTCGAATTTGATGAAAAAGGGCTGGAAAAGGAAAATCGAGGGAAAAAGGGTTTCCGCGACCGCCAAAGACAAAACGGCGGTCGCCACAAAAGACCGGCGAGCGTCAAAAACTAAACGGCAGGCGCCGAAATTGATGAAAAACGGGTCAGGCCTACTGCATAAAATTGGACCAAACGGCGGTCGTCATTTGCATTTCAGCGACCGCCGAACCATTTCCGCGACCGCAAAAACAAAACGGCGGTCGCCGTTTTTGAAATTTCTGGAATTAATAGAAGACGGGCTAGGGCAGTTGACATTACACAAAAACTCTTTTCTCATTGTTTTCCCTCTTGCGATTTCTCCCTCAATACTTCATCGATTTCACTCAAATTTCTTCCATAAAATCACTTACAAATCATCTTGAGATCATTGCTTGCAGGTTTTGGGGATTTTCATTGGCAAATTTTCAAGAAATTCGAAGATTTCAAGAGTGCACACAAGGTGTTCGACAAAAGTTCCGAACCAAATTTCGACTTTCTCCTACCGATTCAATGACTCTAACTCGAAATAGGACGGGAGCTCGTGGTTTCCACCACCACCACCAAGGAAAAGAGGACGAGGAGCTGCTACTACTTCCACTTCAACCGGACCTCGAGACATCTCCGACCGTTATGGAGCCCCGTTTCCGATTTTCGACGACAAAGAAGGAATAGCTTTCCAGAAGTTGATATCGAAAGGTGAACATATTTTACCTCGTCCGATTGATTGGGAGTTAATGGAGAAGTTGAAGGTTAAAGATGAAATTCTAGAAATTCTCGATTGGATGAGCTTGAAGACATTTGCGAAAATGGATTTCAAGTACTCAACAAAGCTAGGATTGGAGATGCTTTGCACATTCAAGTTAGTCAATGAGAAGAGGAATCCATCATATGCTACATGTCGACTCAATGGGCAAGAAGTTACGATAACCGAACGCTCAATGTACGAGGTGTTCGGATTTTTGAATGGAGATCGAAGGCTTACCGATGAAAAGGAGAGTGGTACCGTGAAGACCACTCATTGGCAAGAATTTGCCGGCCCGAATGAGATTTGGAAGGATCACAGTCGCTCAATTGCATTCATCAATCCCGTGCTATGTATCGTCCACAAGTTCTTGACCTATAACATCTTCGGAAAGGTGGAGGGAAATAAAGTTAACTCCTTGGAGTTTTCTTTCATTAATGCGGCCGTGAATAAGAAAGAGTCGACGCCATTGAAGAAAGTGTGGGGTTTGATGGATCAAGCGGCGAGAGGAATACGGACTCGAGGAGCTTTATTCCATTTTGCTCGACACATTGCGTTTCAAAATAATATCGTGGTTGAAGATGATGAGTCGTATAATGGAGAGCCGTGGGAAGTACCTAGAGCTTTGGATGTAGATGAGTTCGAGGCTAGTGGATTGATTTTGGCCGGAGAGTTCGTGCCGCATGAAATCCGAACCGCCAAAGATCCACAAGTAATGGTGGATTATCGACAAAGGAATGCGGCCCGTATTCAAAAATGGAAATTGGAGTTGGCGGGAGAAAGAGTGAGTTCGTCGATTTTGAGAGCGGCTCAACTTGAAGAGGAGAACCTAATGCGAGAAAGAGCGGGTTCATCGTCCGGATGGGGACATAATGTTGTCGACGGGACATCGACAAGAGATCCGGTGTGGGAGCAAGCGTACACGGACTACGGAGCACAAGGGAACCAAGATGCCGGATGGACTAACTCGGGAATGAATTGGAGTCCATCATACGAGGTTCCTCATGATGGGATTCGATGTCCCGGGCTATCAAAATTGCGGAACCGATAACCCGATCAAAAACCCTCGATCACCGAAGATTGGATCCCCGACTCATCCGCAGGAGTCCGACCTTTGGAGACTACATGCCCGAAGACACGCAGCCCGCCCCCAGCCGATTTTCTCCCACGAGTCGGATCCACGAACGCGAACCACCTCACGAGCCGGGGCCCGACCGAACGCCATCGAGACCCGAAGGCCCCGTGTGCCCAGCCGAACCCCTGCGAGGGGTTCGCGATCGTCTACGGACGATCGCTGGGATCGCTACTAGCGATCCCTAGGGCTGCTCGTAGCAGCCCTGCAGCGAGTCGCGATGACTCGCTGCTCGCACGGGGTCAGCCCCGTGCGCATCCGCTACGGGAACCCCCGTAGCGCGCACGAGGCAGCTGCGGGTCATCCCCGCAGCGACCCGCGATCGAGCTCACGGGCTCGATCGCCCCTCGGCTCCAGCCGAGGGCTTCGCGCCTCCGACGACGGCGGCTGGGGTCCGCCACGGCACCAGCCCGTGGCACCCCGGCGATCGACCGGAGTCGATCGTGTGTCCCCGGCGTCCAGCCGGGGCACGCCGTTGTCGCGCGATGGGGCGGTCCGAACCCTAGGGTTCGACCGCCTCCCTCGATCCTCGCCGGGGATCTCGAATCCCCGTCCCCGAGGTTCGTCGTTTTCCCGGATCGCGTATTCATGTATACATCACAATTATTCAACGCACAAATAATCATAGAAGGGGGATTCTCGATTATTACCTCGAATCGTTGTACGGAGAAACGAATTCGGTTGACGACCTTGTGATCTTCCCGCGTATTCCTTGCACTTCGTCCGAACGTCGTGTGGGCGACGATCTATCGGATTCCTATGGATCTTCCTCACTCTCAGAACTTTATGATTGGCGTAACGTAGGTTGTGAAAAGTGAAGACCATGTAGTGCTTATATTGGCTACGAAGGGGATCATAAGGAGAATAAATATTGGGCTTCAATATTGAAAATTAAATTGGGTCCAACCCAAATCTATTAATTCTTATCAATATTAATTTTATTTATTTTCCACTATATAAATAAAATTGCACTCCCAATATTATTCCATATTATATCAAATAATATTTCTCCATCTTAGTATTATTTATTCCGTGTATTTAAGATTTAAATATCCATGAATAAATTTATTTATTGCCCAATAAATTATATTCATCTCTTGAATCCGAGACTAGTACCATTCAACCTTAATTATTGTGCGGAACGAATCCACTCATGAGGTTTACACAATAATTCCTTATGAACTCATCTCGGGGATATTATCAACCCTTACGGGATACACTGCTCCTTCAAGAATTCACGGCATGCCATATATAAAATATAGTGACCCAACTTAACCGGTAATTAACCCAATTATCAAAACGGTTAATTCCTTTGGTAAATCAAAGTCACTTATATTAAATATACACACCCGCAATTATTTCAGGGATTAAGAATAAAATACTCCGAGCCTCAAATCAATTATCGCCGAGCAATCCTAATTGATGAGTCTCAATCGATCCGCCCAATACACCAAGTGTACAAGTGTGATAAAATAATTAAGATAAATTATTTTCTCCCTCACACAACGACTATACCGATGGATTAGTTCGTGTCCATCTAGGTCGTGAGCAACTGTTCGATTAAATACGAGTAACCGATAGTATGATCTTCTGTGCGCCCATGCAGCACCATACTAACTACAACGTATAAAATCCAGAACCATGATTTGCATATAATTAAATGCAAATAATTGTTTATTAATTAAATAGATTAAATGCTATGATCGGGAGTTTAAATCTAGACATTAAGTACACAACTCCAACAATCTCCCACTTGTACTAAGGTCTAGTCATTTCCTCCAAACTCCCGGTTCCCATACTCATCACGTGCTTTAAAGTGTACTTCCGAGAAGTACTATGTGAGTGAGCAATCTAGGTTGCCGCTCTGAAGTTATCTTGGTGACTACTACGTCGTCTCCCTGACGATGACACGTATCAGGTGGTACTTGCTCTATGTGTTAACATCACTTTTGACTTATGACCTCTTCCAGTTCACCGTGCACCGCTATCTAATAGCCTTTGGTAAACTAAGAGTCATATCCAAGTCAAGAGGTTATCCCGGAACCTAACCAAAAACTTCCGCTGCCTCTGAGGCTGCTATTCGGTTATGAGAGAGTCTGAGAAGCGTCCTGCTTATCACTCTTTCACTTCATGGTTCCACCTCTTTCTAAAAGTGAACACATAGCCTGATATCGACTTTCACTGGTCCTTCTCTGATTTTTTGGATCTGAGAATCTGTAATCTAAGAAGATTTCGTCTTGATCAAGCCAGTACTATGAAAGTACTCTTGCAGCATTCGAACATCCCTTATCCAGATTACTTTGATATCCTCCCACTACGCAAACCGCATAGTTGATATCAGGTTCTTGTTTTTACAACATTGCATCTATAGAGCTTTCCATACTTGAAGCATAGGAAACTGCTCTGTTCTCATCTATCTCCTTCATGTGTTCAAGACACATACCTTAGATAGATGACTTCTGTTTTCGAAAGGCAATAACCTTTCTCAGAAGTATGCATGTTTAAAAAACAAACCTTAATCGCACAAGATGTCTAGGAGAAGTACAATGTTCTTATCTCTAGATCATAAGATCTTAAGAACATGCTCTAACTTCTTCTTAATCTTATATCTCGATTTATTTAGACAACCTCTATTTTATGTCTGACAACACTTTTACATTGTTGCCAATGATAAAAAGTTATCTACATAAAATCTCCGAGAAACACCACCTTTGTTTCCGTCACGTCTCTAACACACCTTCTTTGCTAATCCTATGCAGATCTAGGGATCGATTTCATGTATACTGGATCCAGAGTTCAAAACTCCTCCAGTCTTATGAGCATCTTTAGTTGCTTAACAACCTCCCACTGCAATGGCGTCCCGGTGTGTAACAGTAACAACATTAGGTGCAGTTAGTGGTGTACTACTACTCGGTCAGGCTGGTTCTCAGTCTTTCCCTTTCCTCATTTTAAAGTATTTTGTCAATTAGGGCATTGCAGTTCATTTAATAGTTTTTCCTCTATGAACCGGACGAGACGTCCCTCTGGTTCATAGTACTATAGAACACACAATACTTCGTTCATCTAGGATATCCTACAACCATATTGAATATGTTGTTGTCTCCAGGAATATCCATAGAACATAGGTAATTCCGAACAACTTGTTCTCTTACTATTAGATTTCTATTTCTTTACAACGCACCATCTCTACACGTAAGTGCACGGCTCGTCTCTTTGGGAATTAATCCCAATCTTTGATTATGCTATGTGTTATCTAG
Source organism: Euphrasia confusa (assembly GCA_954870475.1). Taxonomy (NCBI): domain Eukaryota; kingdom Viridiplantae; phylum Streptophyta; class Magnoliopsida; order Lamiales; family Orobanchaceae; genus Euphrasia; species Euphrasia confusa. Next base: position 14,555,309 of record OX940954.1, read on the forward strand.
ATAGGTTATGGCCTCCGCGACCGAGTCGCAGGCTTCTAATGGATATACTTTGATGGTTCCCCATAATAGCTTTGTGTCCATTGACAAGTCAAAACACTTTGCTTTTATGGCACATCAAGCATTCTAATCCATCACTGAGTATTCTTTGAAAGAATTACTCATACCTTTCTAATATACACATATGTCTGCATATCTAATCATTTCCAATACTCTTCTGAATTCTATCCTTTTTCCAGAAAGGTTTGCTTAGACGTATTATCCTTCAAATTCAATCCTTAGGTCGGAAGGTCCATTCCTTCAACTATAATTGATTAAATCAATTTCGACCATATGAATTTTATTTGAAAATACTACTAAGTATAAGATTTCATAAGTATAATGATAAAGAAATATCTAATAAGTAAAACAAGTTATATATAACGGTTTGTTGCATCGTGGTAGACTAAGGATTCATTATTCACATATTGCTATCTAATGTACCATAATGAATATCACCATTATTTCTTATCCAAACCATCCAATGATTAAAGAAATAAAATATCCATTGATAAAGAAAAACAGAACAAAGTTCTTTTTCAAAATAAAGGGGTACATAAGCAATAACTGAAATGAAAACTTAAAACAGATAAATGTCTTCCACTGCAACCGCTGCTACCCCAACAGCTTCGCCCATGTAGACTCGAATTCTTCTTCTCTAAGTCGCCGGGTTTTCTGGAACCCCTGCATTCAAAAATGCACATACCGTCAGTGGTTCCATATCTACACACCAGAATTCTGGTAGATAATACCGCTGACTATGTTTTTACGACTAAAGAAAGATTCGTACCTCTGAGAGGACATTCAGACTTCCAGTGTCCCATCTTGTTGCATCGGAAGCACTTACCCTTTGGCTTTGCAGCCCCCACTTGTGGTGCAGTCCTCTTGCCACCACTGGGTTTCCAGGCTTGCTTCCTTTTCTTGCCCCTACCTCCACCAGGCTTAAAGCCTTTGGACTTGGTAGCTACAAGCGCTTGAGACTTGCCCTTCTTGTAGATCCCCTCTGCCGCCTTCAGTTCAGTCAGGAGTTGCGCAAGAGTATAAGATAGTTTACCCATATTATAGCTCATACGAAACTGCTCAAAACTAGGGGTCAGAGACTGGAGTATGATGTCGACTTGCGTCTCACCATCAATAGAAGCTCCTAGGACCTCAAGTTCATTCAACAAACTCATCATCTTAAGAACGTGCTCCCCAACGGGCGTTCCTTCAGATTGAGTAGTCGACATGAGGACTCTCATGGCTTCTTGCCTAGCCGCACGATCTTGCTCCCCAAACATCTCCTTGAGGTTAAACATCATATCATAGGCAGTGTCCATTGGCTCATGTTGGGTTTGGAGTATATTTGACATGGAAGCCAAAATATAACACCTAGCCATCTCATCAGCCTTTTTCCACTTCCGATATGCCAGTTTTTCCTCATCAGTTGAGGCAGCCGTGGGCTCGGCAGGGCACACTTCATGGAGTACATACTTGTACTCTTCCGAAGTTAGGACAATGTCTAAATTTCTCTTCCAATCAACATAGTTGGTGCCAGTGAGCTTATGCTCCTTGAGTATCATAGAAAGTGGGTTCATAGCTATTCTCTAAACCTATAAGCACATTTAAACAAACAATTAATTTAATATCCGATATTATCTCCCTTAAATAATATCATTAAATTACTAATCACATCTAAAATCCCATCAGGTAAGGCAAGCCACGTGGTGTGGACGTTTACCCACCCAAATGATTTAGCAATTAGTTTTTCTTTGGTCATACATCGCTCATAGCGGAACCTCGTGGGGAGGAATACTACAAGGCGTATCTAAGTGTAAACCATTACTCAGCACCAAAGTGAATCGCTTGGAATTGCTACATTACCGCAAGCCACGTGGTGTGGACGTTTACGACAACTTCACAACTCTTCACAATTCCTTACAACTGTCTACATCAATTAATCCAAAATCCGTCAGTGCAGCAAGCCACGTGGTGTGGACGTTTACTTCACTAAGAGACTTTTATAATTGACTCCCAATTACTTGATCCATTTAATCTCGTAAATCAATACGTGGAGAATCATAAGTGAAACTCGAAGTTTCTAACCAGTGATTCACCATGCGAGCGACCCTATCTCTCACGAATGAGGGAGCCGAGCAGACGAGCGACCCACCTATCAAAGAATGGCACGGAAGTCTCTAATTTGTGTCCTCTACATGACCAAGTGGCTCTGGCTCCATTCCACTCCCCGGGGTGAGAATGAGTCGACTTGAAGTCAGTTTCAGAAAGACAAATTAGGCATTGTTTGATAAACTTGATCAATGTTTCTTGTAAGAGGAATTACAGGAATTCTCCTCCAATGACACATCTATACGAACTTCAAAAGTCCATAAGAGTCACCAAGAGAACAGTAATGGAGACCATGGGAATGTTTCCATCCCCTCTCCCACTTAGCTTTTTATAATAAAGGGATACGCTATCTAATGCATAATTAAACACATAAGCATGCATGAAAGCAATAAAGCACATAGCACATAGTCAAAAATAATACTAGAGAAATTATTTTTCTCCGACTATCATGGCTTTATCTTCATATGCATCTTCTAGTCTTCAGTCTTCGTTTCTTGAATGCTCCATGTGACGAGAATATTAATCTCTAATATTTAAATCTATTTATTTTCAATTAATCCAAAAGTTACTTAATTCGAAAATTAAGTCAATCGAATATATCAAAAATAAAATTATTATTAATATTTTTATTTATTTATTTTCCTATCTAGTTCTATTAAATCTCTAGAATAGTCTATCCAAATAAAATTTGGAATATTCTAGAAGATATCTATAATAGAACAAGGAAATAAAATAAATTAGGACTACTACTTTTTAAATTTATTTTTATTCCTAATCCATGAATATTCCCATGAGTAGGAATAATCAAATAGGAAAAATAAATTTAGTACTAAATTAATTAAATTTCTAATCTATGAATAATTCCATGAAGGAAATAAATCAATAGAAAATAAAATTAATTTAAATTAATTCTTTTCCTAATCCATGAGAGTTTCCAAAAGGAAAGTACTCAAATAGGAAAAATCCGAATTAATTGGGAAAGTAGATTTTTGTAGGAATAGCACGGGATTAGGAGATCCCACGCCAACCCCACGATGATGGATCGGCCGGCCACTCGGGAGGAGCGCCGCCGCCGCCTAGCCACCGCCGGCTAGGCCGTGGGTCGATCACCACCATGTGATCGATCCCAAGCCCTTGTCTTCTCGTCACTTCTTCGTCTTCCGGCGATCGTCTCAACATCGAACCAACGTAATTAAAATTACAAAATTTAAATTACAATTCCGGTATCGATTCTATACATGAAATCGACCCTATACATTTTCCGGAAAATAAAGTGCGTAATAATAAATCCTAAATTCGGTCAACCCCCGAATTTTTACTATTACAACCATTCAACCACACAAAACGAATCTCGACATGTCCGAGAGTTTAATAATCATGATAATTAATTAAAAAACAATTAATTAAATCCAACCATGATAGCCGGAAATCCTGCAAGGTAGAACAATAATCGAACATATACATGAACACGAAACCGAACGCTCTGATACCATTTGATGGGATTCGATGTCCCGGGCTATCAAAATTGCGGAACCGATAACCCGATCAAAAACCCTCGATCACCGAAGATTGGATCCCCGACTCATCCGCAGGAGTCCGACCTTTGGAGACTACATGCCCGAAGACACGCAGCCCGCCCCCAGCCGATTTTCTCCCACGAGTCGGATCCACGAACGCGAACCACCTCACGAGCCGGGGCCCGACCGAACGCCATCGAGACCCGAAGGCCCCGTGTGCCCAGCCGAACCCCTGCGAGGGGTTCGCGATCGTCTACGGACGATCGCTGGGATCGCTACTAGCGATCCCTAGGGCTGCTCGTAGCAGCCCTGCAGCGAGTCGCGATGACTCGCTGCTCGCACGGGGTCAGCCCCGTGCGCATCCGCTACGGGAACCCCCGTAGCGCGCACGAGGCAGCTGCGGGTCATCCCCGCAGCGACCCGCGATCGAGCTCACGGGCTCGATCGCCCCTCGGCTCCAGCCGAGGGCTTCGCGCCTCCGACGACGGCGGCTGGGGTCCGCCACGGCACCAGCCCGTGGCACCCCGGCGATCGACCGGAGTCGATCGTGTGTCCCCGGCGTCCAGCCGGGGCACGCCGTTGTCGTGCGATGGGGCGGTCCGAACCCTAGGGTTCGACCGCCTCCCTCGATCCTCGCCGGGGATCTCGAATCCCCGTCCCCGAGGTTCGTCGTTTTCCCGGATCGCGTATTCATGTATACATCACAATTATTCAACGCACAAATAATCATAGAAGGGGGATTCTCGATTATTACCTCGAATCGTTGTACGGAGAAACGAATTCGGTTGACGACCTTGTGATCTTCCCGCGTATTCCTTGCACTTCGTCCGAACGTCGTGTGGGCGACGATCTATCGGATTCCTATGGATCTTCCTCACTCTCAGAACTTTATGATTGGCGTAACGTAGGTTGTGAAAAGTGAAGACCATGTAGTGCTTATATAGGCTACGAAGGGGATCATAAGGAGAATAAATATTGGGCTTCAATATTGAAAATTAAATTGGGTCCAACCCAAATCTATTAATTCTTATCAATATTAATTTTATTTATTTTCCACTATATAAATAAAATTGCACTCCCAATATTATTCCATATTATATCAAATAATATTTCTCCATCTTAGTATTATTTATTCCGTGTATTTAAGATTTAAATATCCATGAATAAATTTATTTATTGCCCAATAAATTATATTCATCTCTTGAATCCGAGACTAGTACCATTCAACCTTAATTATTGTGCGGAACGAATCCACTCATGAGGTTTACACAATAATTCCTTATGAACTCATCTCGGGGATATTATCAACCCTTACGGGATACACTGCTCCTTCAAGAATTCACGGCATGCCATATATAAAATATAGTGACCCAACTTAACCGGTAATTAACCCAATTATCAAACCGGTTAATTCCTTTGGTAAATCAAAGTCACTTATATTAAATATACACACCCGCAATTATTTCAGGGATTAAGAATAAAATACTCCGAGCCTCAAATCAATTATCGCCGAGCAATCCTAATTGATGAGTCTCAATCGATCCGCCCAATACACCAAGTGTACAAGTGTGATAAAATAATTAAGATAAATTATTTTCTCCCTCACACAACGACTATACCGATGGATTAGTTCGTGTCCATCTAGGTCGTGAGCAACTGTTCGATTAAATACGAGTAACCGATAGTATGATCTTCTGTGCGCCCATGCAGCACCATACTAACTACAACGTATAAAATCCAGAACCATGATTTGCATATAATTAAATGCAAATAATTGTTTATTAATTAAATAGATTAAATGCTATGATCGGGAGTTTAAATCTAGACATTAAGTACACAACTCCAACACCTCAAGCCGGTACATATTATCCGGATTCGGGGAGAATGCATTCCAACGATCTCCAAGAAATTATCAATGCCAATGCTAGGGCATATGATGCACTTAATGCGAGGATGGACCGAATGGCTCTCGATGGATTGTTGGACTAGTATACTTAATGTCTAGATTTGAGTATTCTGAACTCCTTGTACACTTTCATTTACCTATTAATAACGAACATTCATTTGCTTTTAATTATTGTTAATTAAATACATGCAAATTATAGTCCTGGATTCTATACGTTGTAGTTAGTATGGTGTGTCGGGCCCACACAGAAGATCATACTATCGGTTACTCGTATTTAATCAAACAGATGCTCACGACCTAGATGGACACGGACCAATCCATCGGTATAGTCGTTGTGTGAGAGAGAAAATAATTTGTCTTAATTATTTTATCACACTTGTACACTTGGTGTATTGAGCGGATCGATTGAGACTCATCAATTAGGTTTGCTCGGCGATAATTGATTTGAGACTCAGTGTATTTTATTCTTAATCCCCGATACAATTGCGGGTGTGTATATTTAATATAAGTGACTTTGATTTACCAAAGGAATTGACCGGTTTAATTATTGGGTCAATTACCGGTTAAGTTGGGTCACTATATTTTATATATGGCATGCCGTGAATTCTTGACGGGACAGTGTATCCCGGAAGGATTGATAATATCCCCGAGATGAGCTCATAAGGATTTATTATGTAAACCTCGCGAGTGGATTTAATTCCGCATAATAAATAAGGTTGAGTGGTACTAGTCTCGGATAAAAGAGATGAATAAATTTATTAAGCAATAAATAAATTTTATTCATGGATATTTATATCTTAAATACACGGAATAAATAATACTACCGGAGAAATATTATTTGGATATAATATGGTTTAATATTGGGAGTGCAATTAATTTATATAGTGGAAAATAAATTAATTAATATTGATAAGTATTAATGGACTTGGGCAGTGGGCTCAATTTAATCTTCAATATTGGAAGCCCAATATTCCACCTCCTTTAGATCCCCTACGTAGCCTATAAAAGCACTACATGGCCTTCATAATAGACAAGACAAGATAATCATACTTGATTAGTCTAGAGAGTTGAAGGAGATCCATAGGAGTTCGATAGATCGTCGCCCACCCGACGTTCGAACGGAGTGCAAGGAATACGTGGGAAGATTCAAAGGTCATCTTGATTTCGTTTCTCCGAACAACGAATCGAAAGGTAAAAATCTAAACGCCCTAGATTTATTCGGTTTTGGTTTATCGAGAATACCGTAGAACGAAGATCCGAGGATCGAACCCCGGAACGAGGATCGAGTCGGGCGATGGTGGTCGAACCACCGGATCGCCGGCGGCTCGAGGATCCCGTTGGGGATCGCGTGCGGGAGGGGCGATCGATCCTAGGGATCGATCGCGGGGATGCTGCGGGGTTACCCGCAGCGACTCGTAGCGAGCTGCGGGGTTACCCGCAGCGGCTCGCTGGGACGAGCCCCAGCCCGTGCGAGCAGCGGATCACCGGATCCGCTGCGGGGATGCCATGAGGCATCCCGTGCGATCGCTGGGAGCGATCGCGGGTTCCCGCGGGGGTGCGGCTGGGCGCGCACGCGTCCTCGTGCGCGTTGTGCGTTCGGTCGAGCCCCGGCTCGCGTGGACTCGTGATTTCTCCGGCAATCGAGGTTTTTGATCGGGTTGTTATTTTCCGCAAATTTTAATAGCCCGGGATATCGAATTCCAACAATTGGTATCAGAGCGTGGTTTACGTTCGCGGTATTTTCGATAAAATTGTTCTACCTTGCAGGGTTCCGACTATTATGGCTTGATGATTATTCGTTTAATTATTTTGTCATGTGATTGTTGGTTTAATTAAACTCTCGGACATGTCGAGATTCGTTTTTGGTGGTGAATGCTTGTAATAGTAAAAATTCGGGGGTTGACCGAATTTAGGATTTATTATTACGTTCTACGTTTTTCCGGAAATTGTATAGGGTCGATTTCATGTATAGAATCGATACCGGAATTGTAATTTAGATTATGTAATTTATTTTACGTTGGATCGATGCCGAAACGACCGCCGGAGAAGACGCGTGACGAAGGAGATGATCGTGAGGGTAACGGGACAAGGATCGACCATCCCCATGGTCGATCCCATGAGGATCGATCGATCCGTGCACGGAGGCGCCGCCGGCCACCTCCTAGGCGTGGGTCGAGGGTGGTCCGGGGATCCCCACCCCGGGCTATCCCGGTCCGGAGATTTACTTTCCTAATTGGTTCGGATTTTTCCTAATTGAGTATTCCTATTTTTTGGGAATTCTCATGGATTAGGAAAAGAATCAATTTGGAATTGATTAGGATTCCTAAATTGATTATTTCTATTTTATGGAAATATTCATGGATTAGGAATCTAATTAATTTGGAAAGTAGAAGAGTCCTAAATTATTTTATTTCCTTATTTCATTATGGAAATCATCTAGAATATTCCAAGTGGGTCTTGGATAGATTATTCTAGAGATTTAATGAAGTAGAAAGGGAAGATAAAATAAATAAAAATATTAATAATATTTAATTTTATTTTTGATTTATTCGATTGACTTAATTATTATTAATTAAGTATCTTTTGGATTTATTAAAAATAAATAGATTTAAATATTGGAAATTAATATTCTCGTCACATGGAGCATTCAAGAACGAAGACTAAAGACTAGAAGATGCGTACGGAGATGGAGTAAAGCCATAATAGTCGGAAAATAATATTCTAATAATTATTTTGACTATGTGATAATATTATGTGCTTTATTACATGTATGCATGCTATATGTGTTTACTTTTATGCACTAGATAGCGTATCCCTTTATTGTAAAAAGCTAAGTGGGAGAGGGTATGGAAACATACCCATGGTCTCCATTGCTGCTCTCTTGGTGACTTTTAAAAACTTTTGAAGTTTATATAGATAAGTTATTGGAGGAGAGTTCTTGTAATTCCTCTTACGAGAAACATTGATTAAGTTTATCAAACAATGCCTAATTTGTCTTTCCAAAGCTGATTTCAAGTCGACTCATTCTCACCCCGGGGAGTGGAATGGAGCCAAAGCCACTTGGTCATGTCGAGGACACAAATTAGAGGCAGTCGTACCATTCTTTGATAGATGGATCGATTGTCTGCTCGGCTCCCTCATTTATGAGAGATAGGGTTGTTCGCATGGTGAGTCACTGGTTAGAAACTTCGAGTTTCACTTATGATTCTCCGCGTCTTGATTTACAAAATCAAATGGGTCAAGTAATTGGATTTCAATTGTATAAGTCTTTTGGTATGGTAAACGTCCACACTATCGTGGCTTGCTATATCGAATGGGACTTTAGATCGATTGATGTAGACAGTTATAGAAGGGAGTGAAGGATCCGTGTGTCAACGTAAACGTCCACACTATCGTGGTTTGCGGTGATATGCGAGTCTCAAACAAACTTCTTAGTACTGAGTAATGGTTAACACTTAGGTATATACGCTTCATAGTATTCCTCCCATCGAGGTAACGCTATTGATGATGTACGACCGAAGGAAATCTAATTGCTAAATCATTCGGGTGGGTAAACGTCCACACTATCGTGGCTTGCCTTACCTGATGGGATTTTAGATGTGATTAGTGATTTAATGATATTATTTAAGGGAGATAATATCGGATATTAAATTGTTTGTTTGTTTTATGTGCTTATAGGTTAGGAATGACTGTGACCCCACTTTGTGATATACTTAAAGATGAAAACTCACTGGTTCCATATAGTACTGATTGGAAAAGAAATCTGGACAATGTTCAGACTGTTGAGCCTTCCGAATCCACTATTGTCCCAACTGATGAGGACATTGAAAATGACCTCAAGGAGATGTTAGGACATAGTAAGGAAGCCGGACTAGAGGTGATTGACATACTCATCAAGTTTAGTCCCCTTGAGGAATCGCTTAAAAACGATTTCAAAAGAACTGAACTGATAAGTATGATCAGAGAATCACAAGCTCTAGTGGCCAAGTTGGAAGTGCATGCAAAGAAGCCCAGTGGTTTTGAACCACGGATTGGGAGGAGCAAGCCGCGAGGCAAGTGCTTTCGATGCAAGCAGTCTGGGCACTGGAGGTCTGATTGTCCTCTCATCAAAGGTACGAAATTTTCCTTAGTCACTGAAACATTATCAGTGGTGTTATCTACCAGCACCTGGTGTGTAGATACGGGGGCCACTGATCATGTCTGCAATTCATTGCAGGGGTTCCAGGAAACCCGGAGACTTAGAGAGGGAGAAATCGTGGTCTACATGGGCAATGCTGCAAAGGTGGCGGCTGTTGCAGTGGGAGACGTTCACTTACGCTTTAGTAGTGATAGGGTTTTAGTTTTACATAATTGTCTTTATGTACCCAACTTTAGAAAGAATTTAATTTCGGTTTCTAAACTCATTATGAATGGATATTCTGTTTCTTTTGATCACTCCGTGATCATAAGAAGAAATAGTGATATTATCTGTTCTGGTACATTGGTGGACGATTTGTATGTACTAAATCCTGAGTCTAACACGATGCAACTAACCGAGAGTAATAACACATCTACGAACACCAATAAGAGAAAGGAACCTTCTAAAATGAATCAATTATACTTGTGGTATCTAAGGCTAGGTCATATTAACTCAAATAGAATTCAAAGGTTGAAAGCTGATGGTCTCATCAGTGGTGTTGAAGGAGAGGACCTTCCAACCTGCGAATCCTGTTTAGAGGGAAAAATGACCAAGCGTTCTTTTTCTGGTAAAGGACGAAGAGCTGAACAAGTGTTGGATTTGATTCACTATGATGTATGCGGACCTATGTCTACTCAGGCAAGGGGAGGGTACGAGTACTTCATCACTTTCACTGATGATTACTCAAGGTATGGATTTGTATACCTTATGCGCCGCAAGAGCGAATCCTTTGACAAGTTCAAGGAGTTCAAGGCTGTTGCGGAGAACCTTCAAGGTAAATCCATTAAATGCCTGCGATCTGATCGCGGAGGCGAGTACCTGTCTGGAGAATTCAAGGCATACTTAGCAGAGAATGGGATTGATTCCCAAATGACATCACCATATACTCCCCAGCAGAATGGTGTGTCAGAAAGAAGGAATAGGACTCTTATGGAAATGGTGCGATCAATGATGAGTTACTCGGACTTACCTATCATGTTCTGGGGATATGCCTTAGAAACAGCGGCGCACATTCTGAACTTGGTTCCATCTAAAACGGTTCCTTCAACACCCATGGAACGATGGAGCGGGCGCAAGCCTAGCTTGAGACACGTTCGGATCTGGGGGTGCCCTGCACATGTGTTGAAGGTAGGTGCCGATAAATTAGAACCTCGTACTGAAGTGCGGTTGTTTATAGGATATCCTAGAGGAACTAAAGGTGGCATGTTCTATAGTCCTAAGGACCAGAAGATCGTTATAAGTACTAACGCTCGGTTCTTGGAGGAAGACTATGTCATGGACCACAAGCCCAAAAGTGACATAATACTTGATGAGTTGAGAGGTAACAAGGAAGACTTAGATACAGCCGAACCGAGTATAGATACACCACTAGAACCTGCACCTACTGTCACTGTTAATACACCGGAACACCGTCGTAGTGGGAGGGTTGTTAAGCAACCAGACCGATGGATTGGACTGGGTGAGTCTTCGGACTCTGGACCTGGAGTTCATGAAATCGATCCCTGGACCTATGATGAGGCGGTACAAGATATAGATGCGCCTTCTTGGAAGAAAGCAATGAAATCCGAAATTGAATCTATGGATTCTAATAAAGTCTGGGATCTTGTAGAACCACCAAGCGGCGTAAAGCCAATTGGGTGTAAATGGGTCTACAAGAGAAAGAGAGGATCTGACGGAAAGGTTGAAACCTTTAAAGCTCGGCTTGTTGCGAAAGGATATACTCAGAAAGAGGGAATCGATTTTGAGGAGACCTTCTCGCCGGTAGCCAAGATAAAGTCGATCCGGATTCTCTTATCCATAGCAGCTCATATGGATTATGAGGTGTGGCAAATGGATGTCAAGACAGCTTTCCTAAATGGAAGTCTTGACGAGACGATTTATATGAAACAACCAGAAGGATTCATTGCTAAGGGGCGAGATCATCTAGTGTGCAAGCTTAATCGATCCATTTATGGATTGAAACAAGCCTCGAGATCGTGGAACCTGCGATTTGACGAAGTAGTCCAATCTTTTGGATTTAGTCAAAGCATGGACGAATCGTGTGTGTATTGGAAACGTGATGGGAAGAAGGTGGTGTTTCTCGTGCTTTATGTAGACGACATTCTTCTCATCGGCAACAGTGTGAAAATGTTATCAGACATAAAGGGATGGTTGTCTAGACAATTCGATATGAAAGATTTGGGAGAAGTCGGGCATGTTCTAGGGATCAAGGTTATAAGGGATCGCCGGAATAGAACATTGTACCTATCCCAGCAATCTTACATAGACACGATTCTGGCTCGTTTTAACATGCAAGATTCCAAGAAGGGTGAACTACCCTTCAGTAAAGGAACTTATCTTTCTAAGGAGATGTGTCCTCAGACACAAAAGGAGAAAGATGAAATGAAAGCAGTTCCCTACGCTTCGGCTGTGGGAAGCTTAATGTATGCAATGTTATGTACGAGGCCTGATATCTGCTATGCAGTTGGCGTAGTAGCGAGATATCAGAGTAACCCTGGAAAGGCTCATTGGACTGCTGTAAAGAGCATTTTCAAGTATTTGCGAAATACTAGGGATTATGTTCTAAGTTACGGAGCAGACAATCTGATTCCTTTGGGTTATACGAATTCGGATTTCCAAGCTGATAAGGACCGGCGAAAGTCGACATCAGGCTATGTGTACACTTTGGGAGGTGGAGCCGTATCATGGAGGAGTGTTAAGCAAAAGTGCATTTCGGACTCTACCATGGAAGCTGAATATGTTGCAGCCTCAGAGGCAGCGAAAGAGTCAGTTTGGTTCCTTAATTTCCTCCAGGACCTAGATGTGATTCCGAGTTTGCCCAGAGCTATGACAATTTATTGTGATAATAGCGGTGCAGTGGCAAACAGTAAGGAACCACGGTCCCATAGTGCTTCGAAACACATAGAGCGCAAGTACCACCTGATTCGAGTCATCGTCAAGAGGGGCGATGCGATAGTCACCAAGATAGCTTCAAAGGACAACCTAGCGAACCCTTTCACCAAGATACTTCCTAAGGAAGTATATTTCAAGCACTTGGAGGGTTTGGGAGTCAGAAGTTTGGAGGATAAGACTAGACCTTAGTATAAGTGGGAGATTGTTGGAGTAGTATACTTAATATCTAGATTTGAGTATTCTGAACTCCTTGTACACTTTCATTTACCTATTAATAACGAACATTCATTTGCTTTTAATTATTGTTAATTAAATACATGCAAATTATAGTCCTGGATTCTATACGTTGTAGTTAGTATGGTGTGTCGGGCCCACACAGAAGATCATACTATTGGTTACTCGTATTTAATCAAACAGATGCTCAGGACCTAGATGGACACGGACCAATCCATCGGTATAGTCGTTGTGTGAGAGAGAAAATAATTTGTCTTAATTATTTTATCACACTTGTACACTTGGTGTATTGAGCGGATCGATTGAGACACATCAATTAGGTTTGCTCGGCGATAATTGCTTTGAGACTCAGTGTATTTTATTCTTAATCCCCGATACAATTGCGGGTGTATATATTTAATATAAGTGACTTTGATTTACCAAAGGAATTGACCGGTTTAATTATTGGGTCAATTACCGGTTAAGTTGGGTCACTATATTTTATATATGGCATGCCGTGAATTCTTGACGGGACAGTGTATCCCGGAAGGGTTGATAATATCCCCGAGATGAGCTCATAAGGATTTATTATGTAAACCTCGCGAGTGGATTTAATTCCGCATAATAAATAAGGTTGAGTGGTACTAGTCTCGGATAAAAGAGATGAATAAATTTATTAAGCAATAAATAAATTTTATTCATGGATATTTATATCTTAAATACACGGAATAAATAATACTATCGGAGAAATATTATTTGGATATAATATGGTTTAATATTGGGAGTGCAATTAATTTATATAGTGGAAAATAAATTAATTAATATTGATAAGGATTAATGGACTTGGGCAGTGGGCTCAATTTAATCTTCAATATTGGAAGCCCAATATTCCACCTCCTTTAGATCCCCTACATAGCCTATAAAAGCACTACATGGCCTTCATAATAGACAAGACAAGATAATCATACTTGATTAGTCTAGAGAGTTGAAGGAGATCCATAGGAGTTCGATAGATCGTCGCCCACCCGACGTTCGAACGGAGTGCAAGGAATACGTGGGAAGATTCAAAGGTCATCTTGATTTCGTTTCTCCGAACAACGAATCGAAAGGTAAAAATATAAACGCCCTTGATTTATTCGGTTTTGGTTTATCGAGAATACCGTAGAACGAAGATCCGAGGATCGAACCCCGGAACGAGGATCGAGCCGGGCGATGGTGGTCGAACCACCGGATCGCCGGCGGCTCGAGGATCCCGTTGGGGATCGCGTGCGGGAGGGGCGATCGATCCTAGGGATCGATCGCGGGGATGCTGCGGGGTTACCCGCAGCGACTCGTAGCGAGCTGCGGGGTTACCCGCAGCGGCTCGCTGGGACGAGCCCCAGCCCGTGCGAGCAGCGGATCACCGGATCCGCTGCGGGGATGCCATGAGGCATCCCGTGCGATCGCTGGGAGCGATCGCGGGTTCCCGCGGGGGTGCGGCTGGGCGCGCACGCGTCCTCGTGCACGTTGTGTGTTCGGTCGAGCCCCGGCTCGCGTGGACTCGTGATTTCTCCGGCAATCGAGGTTTTTGATCGGGTTGTTATTTTCCGCAAATTTTAATAGCCCGGGATATCGAATTCCAACATGGATGACTCGACTGGAGACCTATGCTAGAGGAGGAGGCCACTTTCCACCACCCAACATGTGAGGGAGGTCGTGCTTGGCACGACCTAGGTACGTTTTCTTTTCTTTTCTTTACGTCTTTGTAAATATGTGTTGGTGCGTTATTTGTTTTGTGTAGTTAGTATGTTCTTTTTCATTGTTAGTTTGTGAGTTTGGTTTGAATTATTTTTCTACGCTCAATGAAATTGTTATCCCGAATGTGGTAGTGTTTGCATGGGATATTGTTAAGTTGTTGCTTGAACTCATTTGGTTTGTTGGTTGTACCACTTGTTAAGTGTCGAGAAAATGAGTTGTGATATTCATGAGTTTTTCCCTTGCTATATATACATGTGAGCTTTTGAGCCTATTTTTCTTTGGAGCGTATTGATATATTTCCTCGAGTTGTGAACATGATTGTACTTTGTTGGTGATTGAGATGCATGTTGGATGGAATTTTTATATATATCACTTGTTATATGACGATTCTTTGACTTGGTTGAGATTTAGAAAATGAAGTATGAGATTGCTAGGATTTAACTCCACATATTAAAAAAATTCCCCAAAATGACCGTGCCCGTCGAGGGACTCCCTAGTTAACCCTTTGTGCTTACATGGTACCTTTTTCTTGTAACCGAGAGTTCCACGAGCGATGTGAGGTTGTGAGGGTGTTACAAGTTTGATAGTGAGGGTTGATAAGGGATATTGTGATGTATTGAACATGTATTCTCGTATAAAGGCATAATATAAAAGAAAAAGCTTACTCCCTAAATAAAAAAAAAAAATGAATACTATTCGATTGTGAAAACAATTGATTAGGAATGAACAATAAAAAAAATTCAAAAAGCAAAAAGAAGAAAAAAATGAGAAAAGAAAGAAGAAGAAATAAAAAAAAAAAAAAAAAAGTAAAAAGCGGGGAGTACATAAAGCCTAACGAGAACATGATTTTATTGATATGATTTGGATGAAATAAGGGGGGTTGGGATGATGATTTAAATTTGGTGTTGGAGGGAGTGTGAGAGTACATTTGGTGTAGGAGGTGGTCGATGTTGGAAATCGATATCCCGGAATTAATAAATTTAAATAAATAAATTATCTAATTAATTCCGACCGAAATCCTTCGAATATCCGGATTGTCAAAATTGCGGAACCGACAATCCAATCGAAAAACCTTTCGCCGGAAAACAACCACGAACCACCATGCGAACCGGGCCCGACCGAACAACCACCGCCGCGGGATAAACCCGCGGCATGTCCAGCCGAGCCCCGCGAGGGGCTCGCGATCGAATACGATCGCCGGGGATGCACGCGCATCCCCGCGGGCTGCTCGTAGCAGCCCCCGGCGGTGAGTCCGGCGACTCACCGCCACCGCCCAGCGGACAGCCACGGCACCAGCCCGCGGCGCCCCAGCGATCGACCACGGTGGTCGATCGCACGCCCCGGCGTCCAGCCGGGGCTCCTCCCTTGCGCGATCGGCGATCGTGCCCTAGGGCCGATCGCCACCCTCGGCGTCCAGCCGAGGGGTTTTCGTGTGATCCCGGCGGGGATCTCCCGACCTCCCGCGGTCCGGTGATCTTCGATCACCACCGCGAGGTCGATCCCCATCCCCGGGTTCATCCCTCGGATCTTGGTTCATGATATTTTCACGATAATTAACGATTAAATCATAAAGAGGGTTTTACGATTTACCTCGTTCTCGTTGTTCGGAAAAACGTAGAACTCAATTTGACGACCTTTGAGATCTTCCCACGTATTCCTTGCACTAGCTCGGACGTCGTGTGGGCGACGATCTACCGAACTCCATGGATCTCCTTCACGAACTCTCTAGACTAATCAAGTATGATTATCTTGTCTTGTCAAATTGTGAAGACCATGTAGTGCTTTTATAGGCTACGTAGGGGATCTTAAGGAGGTGGAATATTGGGCTTCCAATAATAGTGATTAAATTGAGCCCAAGCCCAAATATATTAATCCTTACTATTATTAATTAATTCTATTTTCCACTATATAAAATTAATTGCACTCCCAATATTAAACCATATTATATCAAATAATATTTCTCCGGTAGTATTATTTATTCCGTGTATTTAGGATATAAATATCCATGAATAAAATTAATTTATTGCTAATTAATTTATTCATCTCTTATATCCGAGACTAGTACCATTCAACCTTAATTATTATGCGGAACGAATCCACCTGCAGGGTTTACATAATAATTCCTTATGAACTCATCTCGGGGATATTATCAACCCTTCCGGGATACACTTTCCCGTCAAGTATTCACGGCATGCCATATATAAATTATAGTGACCCAACTTAACCGGTAATTAACCCAATAATTAAATCGGTTAATTCCTTTGGTAAATCAAAGTCACTTATATTAAATATACACACCCGCAATAGTTTCGGGGATTAAGAATAAAATACACTGAGACTCGAATCGATTATCGCCGGCAATCCTAATCGATGAATCTCAACGATCCGCTCAATACACCAAGTGTACAAGTGTGATAAAATAATTAAGACAAATTATTTTCTCTCTCACACAACGACTATACCGATGGATTGGTCCGTGTCCATCTAGGTCGTGAGCAACTGTTCGATTAAATACGAGTAACCGATAGTATGATCTTCTGTGTGGGCCCGACACACCATACTAACTACAACGTATAGAATCCAGGACTATAATTTGCATATATTTAATTATAAATAATTAAACGCAAATAATTGTTTATTTAATTAAATAGATTAGTGGCAATGGATCGTGAGTTTACGTTACTTAAATCTAGACATTAAGTACACAACTCCAACAATCTCCCACTTGTACTAAGGTCTAGTCATTTCCTCCAAACTCCCGATTCCCATACTCATCACGTGCTTAAGTTGTACTTCCAAGAAGTACTATGTGAATGAGCACTCTAGGTTGCCGCTCTGAAGTTATCTTGGTGACTACAGCGTCGTCTCCCTCGACGATGACTCGTATCAGGTGGTACTTGCACTATGTGTTATCTTACACTTATGGACTTGTGATTTCTTACCATTTGCCATCGCACCGCTATACACATAGCCTTTTGGCAAATTAAGAATCACCTCTAAGTCCCAGAGATTATCCCGGAGTTATACCAAAACTTCCGCTGCCTCTGAGGCCGCTATTTGGTTACCCATTGCAGAGTCCGAAAAGCATCGTGCTTATCACTCTTCCATGTTAAAACTCCTTCTCCTTTAATAGTGAAACACATAGCCTGATATCGACTTACACCGGTCCTCGTTTGATTAGAAATCTAAGAGAATGTAATCCAAAGGAAAAACTCGTCTGCTTCGTAGTCTAGAACAGTACTTCGAAAGTACTTTTACGGTAGTCGAATATTCCTTTCCAGGATTACCTTGATATCCTCCCACTATGCTAACCGCATAGCCGATATCAGGTTTTTGTTTTCAACAATGCATTTATTAAGCTTTCCACACTCAAAGTGTAGGAAACTGCTTTCATTGCTTCTATCTCCTTTTGTGTTCCAAAACACATATCCTTAGATAGATGCATTCCGTCTCTGAAAGGTAACGAACCTTTTCTCGGAATCTTGCATGTTAAAACGAACCATAATCATATATGTAAGATGTCCAGGAAAAGTACAATGTTCTTTCTAGAGATCCAAGATCTCAAGAACATGTCCAACTTCTTCCTTTATCTTTCATAATGATTCATCTAGACAACCACTATTTTATGTCTGACAACATCTTTACATTGTTACCAATGATAAAATGTTATCTACATAAAACCTCCGAGAAACACCACCTTGTTTTCCATCACGTTTCCAATACACACGATTCGTCTATGCTTTTGATGAATCCATAAAATGGACTATCTCATCAATTTGCAAGTACCACGAACTCAATGCTTTGTTTCAATCCATAAATGGATCAACTAAGCTTGTACTCTAAATGATCTTGCTTCTTAGCAATAATCCTTATTGCTCTCCAAGAAGGCACATTTAGATCTAGTACCGCCTTCATGTAGATCCAGGGATTGATTTCATGTATACTAGGTCCAGAGTCCGAAGACTCTCCTAGTCTTATGAATATCTCCGGTTGTCACACAACCTCCCACTACAACGGCATTCCGGTGTATAAACAGTGATAACAGTAGGTGCAGTTAGTGGTGTACCGCTACTCGGTTCGGCTGGTTCTAAGTCTTAATCTTTCTCTCTCATTTCAAAGTATTACGTCACCTTGGGCTTGTGGTTCATCATATAGTCTTTCTCTAAGAACTGGGCGTTAGAACTTATAACGTCCTTTTGGTTCATAGTACTATTGAACACACATCTTTTGTTCTTCTAGGATATTCTACAACCGCATTTGAATGCGCCGTTGTTTCCAGATATATCCATAGAACATAGGTAGTTCCGTATAACTCATCTTTTACTATCTCTATAAGAGTTCCATTTCTTATTATCGACACACCATTTCTACACAAAAGTGTATGGTGTAGTCATTTGGGATCAAATCCCAATCTCTGATTAGTATGCCATGCATTCCTCAGACAGGTACTTGCCTCCGCGATCAAATCGCAGGCTACAAATGGATATACCTTGATGGTTCTCCACAATTGCTTAGTGTCCATTGACTTGTCAAAACACTTGCTTTTGTGGCACATCAGGTATTCTAATCCATTTTTCGAGTAATCATAAAATGAAGTACTCGTACCTTAATTGTCTGAGTAGGCATAGGTCTGCATACATCAGAGACAATCAATTCTTATACTTGTCCGGATCTTACATCTTATATCCATAAAGGATTGCTTAGTCATGTTATCTTCCAAATAAGATTCTTAGGTCGGAAGGTCCACTCCTTCAACTTAATTGGTCAAATATCAATTTTCGACCTTTGAACTTCTTATTTGAATAAACATGATTCAGCATAAGAATCCACAAGTATAATTGATAAAGAAATCTCTTATTAGTAAAATGAGTTTTACTACGGTTCGTTGCATTGTGGTGGACTCAGGATCCATCATTTATATATTGCTAGCCAATGTACCAGAATAGATACTATCTTTATTTCTTCTCATAACCATCAAATGATTAAAAGAAATAAAATATCCATTCATTAGAAATCCAGAACAAAGTTCTTTCTAATATGAAAGGTACATAAAAGCAATAACTCAAATGAAATCCTATAAAATGTCCTCCACTGCAACTGCTGCCTCCTCTACAGCATTGCCCATGTAGACTACGATTTCTTCTTTTCCAAGTCGTCGGGTTTCCTGGAACCCTTGCATTTAAAATGCACATACCGTCAGTGGTTCCATATCTACACACCAGGTTCCGGTAGATAATACCACTGACTATGTTTTACGACTAAAGAAATTTTCGTACTTTCTTTGAGAGGATAATCAGACTTCCAGTACCCAGACTGTTTGTATCGAGAATACTTGCCTATTGGCTTTCTCGTCCCATCTCGTGGTTCATGTTATGACCACTGGGTTTCTTTTCTTTCTTGTCCTTTCTCCCGATTCATGCCTTTAGGTTCGAAACCTTTTGCATTGGCTACAAGAGCTTGCGATTTCCGTCTCAACTCGTCTAAAAGGTCAATCATCTCAAAAACGTTTTTAAGCGTTTCCTCGAAGTGACTGGCCTTTATGAGTATCCTCATCGCTTCTTGTCTAGCCGCCTATGTCAATAGGCTCGGAAGGATAAAGCTCATTGAGTACAACCTTGTACTCTTCAACAGTTTGGGTAATGTCTAGATCTCTATTCCAATCATTACATTTAGGGACCAGTGAGTTTAAAAATCCTTACGTATCATATAAAGTGGGTTCAAAGCCATTTCCTAATCTATGAGCACATATAACAACAAACAATCGATTTAATCTCCGATATTATCTCCCTCAAATAATATCATTAAACCACTAATCACCTCTAAAATCCCATCAGATAAGGCAAGCCACGTTCGTGTGGACGTTTACCTATCCAAATGATTTAGCAATTAGATTTGCTTCGGTCGTACATCAATTATAGCGTTACTTCGTTGGGAAGAATACTATAAAGCGTACCTAAGTGTAAACCATTACTCAGTATCTAAGAAGATTGTTTGGGACACGTATATTCACCGCAAGCCACGTTCGTGTGGACGTTTACGTTAACATACGCTCCTTCACTCCCTTCTATAACTGTCTACATCAATTAATCCAAGATCCCATTCAGCATAGCAAGCCACGTTCGTGTGGACGTTTACTACACCAAAAGATCTTTATAATTGACATCCAATTACTTGAATCATTTAATCTTGTAAATCAAGACGCGAAGAATCATAAGTGAAACTCGAAGTTTCTAACCAGTGATTCACCATGCGAACGACCCTATCTCTCATAGAATGAGGGAGCCGAGCAGACAATCGATCCACCTTCAAAAGATGGTACGACTGCCTCTAATTTGTGTCCTCGACATGACCAAGTGGCTTTGGCTCCATTCCACTCCCCGGGGTGAGAATGAGTCGACTTGAAATCAGTTTTGGAAAGACAAATTAGGCATTGTTTGATAAACTTAATCAATGTTTCTTGTAAGAGGAATTACAAGAATTCTCCTCCAATGGCTTATCTATACGAACTTCAAAAGTCCATAAAAGTCACCAAGAGAACAGCAATGGAGACCATGGATATGTTTCCATACCCTCTCCCACTTAGCTTTTTATAACAAAGGGATACGCTATCTAATGCATAATTAAATACACATAAGCATGCATACATGAAATAAAGCACATAGAATATTATCACATAATCAAAATAATACTAGAATATTATTTTCCGACTATTATGGCTTTATCGCATCTCCGTACGCATCTTCTAGTCTTCAGTCTTCGTTCTTGAATGCTCCATGTGACGGGAATATTAATTTCAATATTTAAATCTATTTATTTTCAATTAATCCAAAAGTTACTTAATTCGAAAATTAAGTCAATCGAATATATCAAAAATAAAATTAAATATTATTAATATTTTTATTATTTTTATTTTCCCTTTCTACTTCATTAAATCTCTAGAATAATCTATCCAAGACCCACTTAAGATATTCTAGAAGACTTCCATAATGAAATAAGGAAATAAAATAATTTATTTTATTTTCCCTTTCTACTTCATTAAATCTCTAGAATAATCTATCCAAGACCCACTTGGAATATTCTAGAAGACTTCCATAATGAAATAAGGAAATAAAATAATTTAGGACTCTTAATCCTTCCAAATTAATTCCTTTCCTAATCCATTAAAAATTCCAAAGGAATAATTAAATAGGAAAAATTAATTAAGGACTCTTCTACTTTCCAAAATTAATTAATTTCCATGTCCATGAAAATTCCCATAAAATAGGAATAATCAATTAGGAAATAAATTAATTTAATAATTTATTATTTTCCTTTCCAATTCTATTAAATCTCTAGAATCCTATTCCAAGTAGAACTTAGAATATTCTAGAAGACTTCCATAATAGAATAAGGAAATAAATTAATTCCAATTAATTCTTTTCCTATTTCCATGAGAATTCCCAAAACTAGGAATACTCAAAATAGGAAAACCGAATCAATTAGGAAAGTTGGATCTTGGTAGGAATAGCATGGGTTGGGGATCCCCACGCCATCCCCACCATCGACCGCCACTACCACCGCCGGCCAAGGCTCACGCGCCACCACCCTTGGTGGCCGGCGTGGCCGAGAGCCCTAGGACAGCCCGGGCGATCGATCCTCATGGGATCGATCCTCGTGATCGATCCCCGGTCCTCCCTCTCTTCGTCTCCTCCGTCACACTTTTCCGGCGGTCGTTTCGTCATCGATCCAACGTAAATAAATTACAAATTTATTACTACGTTCTCCGGTATCGATTCTCTACATGAAATCGACCTCATACAATTTCCGGAAAAATAAGAACAAGCATTCACCACACAAGAACAAATATTGACATCAACGAGAGTTTAATAATCAAGAACATTATTATGACATTAATTAATAAAATTAAATCTAGCCATAATAATCGGAAACCCTGCAAGGTAGAACAATTTATCGAAAAATACCATGAACTAAAACCAACGCTCTGATACCAATTGTTGGAAATCGATATCCCGGAATTAATAAATTTAAATAAATAAATTATCTAATTAATTCCGACCGAAATCCTTCGAATATCCGGATTGTCAAAATTGCGGAACCGACAATCCAATCGAAAAACCTTTCGCCGGAAAACAACCACGAACCACCATGCGAACCGGGCCCGACCGAACAACCACCGCCGCGGGATAAACCCGCGGCATGTCCAGCCGAGCCCCGCGAGGGGCTCGCGATCGAATACGATCGCCGGGGATGCACGCGCATCCCCGCGGGCTGCTCGTAGCAGCCCCCGGCGGTGAGTCCGGCGACTCACCGCCACCGCCGTGGAGGAGGGGCGTCCGCCCAGCGGACAGCCGCGGCACCAGCCCGCGGCGCCCCAGCGATCGACCACGGTGGTCGATCGCACGCCCCGGCGTCCAGCCGGGGCTCCTCCCTTGCGCGATCGGCGATCGTGCCCTAGGGCCGATCGCCACCCTCGGCGTCCAGCCGAGGGGTTTTCGTGTGATCCCGGCGGGGATCTCCCGACCTCCCGCGGTCCGGTGATCTTCGATCACCACCGCGAGGTCGATCCCCATCCCCGGGTTCATCCCTCGGATCTTGGTTCATGATATTTTCACGATAATTAACGATTAAATCATAAAGAGGGTTTTACGATTTACCTAGTTCTCGTTGTTCGAAAAAACGTAGAACTCAATTTGACGACCTTTGAGATCTTCCCACGTATTCCTTGCACTAGCTCGGACGTCGTGTGGGCGACGATCTACCGAACTCCATGGATCTCCTTCACGAACTCTCTAGACTAATCAAGTATGATTATCTTGTCTTGTCAAATTGTGAAGACCATGTAGTGCTTTTATAGGCTACGTAGGGGATCTTAAGGAGGTGGAATATTGGGCTTCCAATAATAGTGATTAAATTGAGCCCAAGCCCAAATATATTAATCCTTACTATTATTAATTAATTCTATTTTCCACTATATAAAATTAATTGCACTCCCAATATTAAACCATATTATATCAAATAATATTTCTCCTGTAGTATTATTTATTCCGTGTATTTAAGATATAAATATCCATGAATAAAATTAATTTATTGCTAATTAATTTATTCATCTCTTATATCCGAGACTAGTACCATTCAACCTTAATTATTATGCGGAACGAATCCACCTGCAGGGTTTACATAATAATTCCTTATGAACTCATCTCGGGGATATTATCAACCCTTCCGGGATACACTTTCCCGTCAAGTATTCACGGCATGCCATATATAAAATATAGTGACCCAACTTAACCGGTAATTAACCCAATAATTAAATCGGTTAATTCCTTTGGTAAATCAAAGTCACTTATATTAAATATACACACCCGCAATAGTTTCGGGGATTAAGAATAAAATACACTGAGACTCGAATCGATTATCGCCGGCAATCCTAATCGATGAATCTCAACGATCCGCTCAATACACCAAGTGTACAAGTGTGATAAAATAATTAAGACAAATTATTTTCTCTCTCACACAACGACTATACCGATGGATTGGTCCGTGTCCATCTAGGTCGTGAGCAACTGTTCGATTAAATACGAGTAACCGATAGTATGATCTTCTGTGTGGGCCCGACACACCATACTAACTACAACGTATAGAATCCAGGACTATAATTTGCATATATTTAATTATAAATAATTAAACGCAAATAATTGTTTATTTAATTAAATAGATTAGTGGCAATGGATCGTAAGTTTACGTTACTTAAATCTAGACATTAAGTACACAACTCCAACAGTCGAGAGCGATCTATTTATATAATTATTATTTCGATTCCTACCTATTACCCGTGCCTACCTTGTTTACAATCTCGTACCGATTCTTGTTCTCCTTTGTCAAAGTTTATAGATTATTCTTGTGATACTTGGTTATGCATGTCTCGATGAATCTCGATGTTCATGTTGCATTGTTTTACCGTTGCTTTTTCGAGGGATACACTTGGAGAGTTTGGCGAGCTTGAGTGACATGTTATAATTATTCTTATTTTTCTCGTCATTGACAAGTGGTTGGTTCGTGGTTTGTTAATGAGTTCAAAGTACGTGATTTGTGCAAGCACGTGTTGGTTGATTTTACCTTGCTCAGGACTAGCAAGGATTTGAGCGTGGGGGGGTGATTTAGGTTGTGTGTGTGTGTTTTCGTTTATGTTTTTATGTCGTTTTTGAGTTGTGTGTCGTCATGTTTGTGTCGTTGTAGTCGTATTTTATGTTTTTGTGTGATTTGATCTCACGAAGTGTGTTGGAGTGGTTTGAGTTTATTTTGTAGGTCAAATGTTGAAGGAAATCGAAGAGTCGAGTGAAAGATCGAAGAAACGAACAAAGAGACGAAGAATGAAGAAACGGCGACCGCCGAAATGAGTCAGCGGTCGCAGAGGACAAACGGCGGGCGCCGAAAACCGAATGGCGACCGCCGAAAGCGCCAAAAAGATGCAGTAGCCAGCCAAAGAATTTGGGCAAAACGACGGTCGCCGTTTTGTAAACGGCGGTCGCCGAAGTCATTTGGCGGGCGCGGAAAATAAACGGCGGTCGTCGTTTTGAGGCAGTTCCAAGGCGGTTACATGCGAACTTGAGGATGCATTTTAGGCGATAATTCAGACAAGAAAAGACATCTTTCGCCTGGGAATTGAGTCGGGGAAAAGGAGACGATCCACTCGAAGCCGACAACTTCGAGATTCTCATTCAAGTCACGAGCCATTTAATTCACCGTAATCGTAGTTACTATTTCATTTTCTAGAACACTTGTTTAATCTATTTTCATGTTATTTTCGTATCTTGCAAAAACTTATGAATGCTTTAGAATTAATAATGTTAGAATGCTTCTTTAAATGAATTTCCTTTGGTTAATTAAAGATTGTTCTAAACTAGTTCTTTGTTTAATTTTCTTGTTTAGTTTCTTGTTATCTTTGAGTGCATTTTAAACGCTTAACTTTCATTTATTGTTATTCTTGTATTCGATCTTTGCTTAAGATGTTGAACTAATTTCCTTACTCGGGTGTTTATATGAAGAATTAGACGGATAATTGTTTAACCGGAAGATCTTGTATAAACGTCATACTCTTGATATCGTAACTTGACCGAGAGCGATTAATCAAGTGAACTAAACGTTGAAAAACGAGTTAAGCAACCCGACCGGGAACTTGACTTTCGATTGTCGTTTATATAGATTGAAAAAGGTAGAAACAATTTGAAGTCGAGTTTGTAGTATAATCATCCGAGTCTTTTTCTAATTGTCTACTTCAAAATTTCTATTTTATCGAGAGTATTAAAATGAATCTAGGATTTAGTACAATGAACTACGTTTCTTCTACTTTTCATACACTAGAACATATCTCTTTCGTTTCCTTGGATTGATACCGAGTCAAGCTACAACTAACCTCGGATTTTGACGAGAGACGCCACGAAAAACGTCTAATCAAAATTGGCGTTGTTGCCGGGGGAACGGATAGTTTTGTTTAAGTGTTTGTTTAGTTTTAGTTTCGTATTTCCTTTAGTTAATTTAGTTACTTGTCTTGTTATTTGCTAACCATCTACTTTAGTGTGCATGGTTACTACGAGAAGCAAGGCTTCTCGAGAGCAATCCGGAGAAACTATGGAGAAAGATAAAGATAAAGTTCAAGTTGAAGATGATTCCGATCAAGAAACTTCAGGTGTCAGGAAAGGTCAACCTTCCCATGGACATGTTCTATCTCCGAATACTCGAGAACCTATTCTACCATTGGGAACTCCTCAGAATAGCAACAATCAAGCGGGAGGAAGTAATTTACAGATACAAATTCCTCAATTCAATGTTCAAGCACAACTTACTCCTCCAACACCTCTAAATTTACCAGAAGAAGATCATCATTCTACTCCTCATAATGTGATGAGTCCTAATGTTGGTTATCCTCCAAACATGATGAATCCTCAGATGATGAACCAACCACCGATGATGAATCCGAATATGATGAATAATATGGCATATCAACCAAATTATGGGTATCCATTTCAGCAACCAGGAGTTCAAGTCAATCAAAACATGCAAGGTCAATTCCAACAACAACAATGGCCAAACATGATGCCTAATATGATGCCGTATGGGGGTTATGGGATGCAACCGAATCAGTGGAATCACTATGGAAATCCAGCGGCACGACGAGTTCAACAAGGTGACATCACAAGGCTAATTATTGGAGCGACACCGGCATGTGTTGATTTACCGGAGGTGGTGAAGAACTACAAGGTGAATCCGATGGATTTTAATCAACTACCGGAGTATCATGGGAATAACAATGAGGATGTGTTTAGTTTTATCCGAGACTTCTACAACACCATTCATACCTTTCCGTTGAATGGACTTCAAGAAGATGAGTTGAGATGTCGGTTCTTTCCGATGACATTGAAGGACAAGGCCAAGTCGTGGTGGATAGCATTGCCACCAAACTCTCTCCAAAATTGGAATGACATTTATGACGAGTTCATGAGTCAATTCTTCCCACACCATAAGACGACGGACTTTAGGAATCAAATTTGTGGTTTCACTAGTCGTCCGGGAGAATTTTTCCACGAGACTTGGGATCGTTTTCAAGATTTACTTCTTAAATGTCCTCATCATACATTCACTCAAGTCTTACTTAATCAAATTTTTTATGACTCTTTGACAGATTCTTTGCAAGGGTCGGTGGATAATCAAGTCGGAGGAGACATTACTTACCGATCACCAGAAGAGATGGTTACTATCTACAAGACCATGGCTGGGAATTCAAGGAGGAAAAGTTCAAGGAGACGTGTGGTGAACGATGTCAAGGAAGTAGAAGCTAGCAATCTCAACATAAAAATCGAGGAGATGGCTAAAGAAATCAAGGATTTGAAAATGGAGGAGGGAAACTTGAAGACACAACTTCTTTTGAATCAAATGGAAGTGTGTACGTTGTGTGGTTATCAAGGGCATGGACCAGCTACATGTCCAATGCCTCAAATGCAAGCACCTTTGATGATTGATGGGCAGCCTATGATTGGAGAACAAGGGAATATGGTAAGCGTTCCATACCAACCACATCAACAAGGTGAAATGGTGATTTCAGAAGTACAAGCTTCGGTGGTACAGCCGTATAACCAACAAGGAAACTACTACAACAATCAACAAGGAGGGAATCAAAGGCCTAATTATCCTTATCAACCAAGGAAACAACCTCAACAATGGCAACCGAGGCAAAATTTGTTGGAAATCGACTACCCGAGACATGTCCGTTCGACTACTCGAACATCCGGACAAGCCCAGTCGACATCCAGTGTGTCCACTGTGTTCACGACGAAGCCTCTGACCCGTATTGCACCCAGCCATCGCACCCGAGGCACGACCGCGAAAAACGAGAGGCTTCTGGCCTCTCTGTCGTCCGACACCATAAGGTGTCGTCCGACAAGCCCTATCCACTGTCGTCCGACACCAGAAGGTGTCGTCCGACAAGCCTGTCGGCCGACAGCAAAACCTGTCGTCCGACACCCGTCGCGAACAGCGGCGGGTTTCGCCCGTTCTGGCTTTTCCGATGCGATTTTCTCGATCCGACTGCCATGCCGGAGGTCAGAAACCTCCCAGCAGTCCGAGAACATCACATCCAAACCACGGGATCCGATAGTACGTTCAAAGTATGATCAACGAATTATGAGATCGAATAAATTGCGGAAAAAAGAATCGATCTCATACCTTCTCGGTCGATTGTTGAGACCTTAGAGATTGCTAGTGTATGACTCTTCCCGACTCCAGACGTTGTGTGGGCAACGATCTACTGGGTTCGTCCTTTTCTGCTTCTCTCCTTTCCAAGACCAGCGTATAAACTATTCTGTGAGAATAATTTTATTTGCGTTAACTAATTAATTTAAACAGAGAAAAAAATCTTAATTGCGCTAACACAATTATTTTTCTCTGCTGAAATGAATTGTTGCGGCGAATGTTAGGTCTTAGGAGAGGGCAAGGGGGGGGGGGGGGGGGTTTAAATAGAGTTACACTAGGGACCTCTTAGGTAAATAAATTCAAGGCTAAAATGCAATATTAATTAACTCGGAGTCCTTAAAAAGAAATCCTTAATTAATTACATTTTTAATTATTATTAATTCCACTAAATAATAATAATTGAATTCCCGAAATTTATTTAATATTATTTCAACAATAATAATTCCGCTGAAATTACATATACGACTTTCCCCGTGTTTAAGATATCGAACGTCCACGAATTTATTTAATTACTAATAATTAAATTAATTCGTTTATTATTATCCGAGACTAGTACCACTCATCCTTATTATCATGTGGAACAAATCCACCTACAGGGTTTACATGATAAACTTTATGAGCTCATCTCGGGGACGTTATCAACCCGATAAACGGGACACGGTTTCCTGTCTATAATCTATAGCATGCCGTGTGTACAATTCCGATTCCCAATTTACCGAGTATCTCGACTAATCAAATAGTCTCACTCATTGGCAAGTTAAAGAACCGAGAATTGGACATACGCACCTATAATTATATAGGGATTAAGAATTCGTATATCCGTAATTCTGAGGTCTAGTTCGATTACGTCGATTAGTATAAATCGAACGCCCTCCCGTGGTCCTGCTCAATACACCAAGTGTACAAGTGTAACATAATAGTCAAGACCAACTATTACCCAGTCACACTACGACGTACCGATGGATTGTCCCTGTCCATCTAAGTCGTGAGCTTCTGTTCGATAATATACGAGTAACCGACAGTATGA
This sequence comes from Euphrasia confusa, assembly GCA_954870475.1. Lineage (NCBI taxonomy): Eukaryota > Viridiplantae > Streptophyta > Magnoliopsida > Lamiales > Orobanchaceae > Euphrasia > Euphrasia confusa. The sequence continues at coordinate 14,584,669 of OX940954.1, forward strand.
TCTTCCGCGTGTCTCCTCACGCCATACTGTCTACAACGTATATATCTAGAACTATTGCATTCAAGTACAAGGTAGACAAAAATGCCGACAGTTTGATTAATAGATAATGAAAAACACAGATAAGGAGTTCCATATTGTCACTAAACTAGACATTTAGAATATAACTCCATCAATCTCCCACTTATACTAAATCTCTAGTTGCCCTCTACCATACATCCGATACCCATCCCCTTCACGTGTCTCTTGAACGCTTCCGCTGGAAGTGCCTTCGTAAAGGGGTCAGCCAGGTTATCCGCTGATGCAATCTTGGTGACAACCGCATCGCCTCTCCTGACGATGTCTCTAATCAGGTGGTACTTGCGATCTATGTGTTTACTCGCATTGTGGGCTCGTGGTTCCTTTGCATTAGCCACTGCACCGCTATTGTCACAATAAATTGTGATAGCTCTAGGCATTTTAGGAACCACATCCAAGTCCATAAGGAAGTTCCTGAGCCACACCGATTCTTTAGCTGCCTCAGAGGCTGCTACATATTCGGCTTCCATGGTAGAGTCCGAAATGCATTTCTGCTTAACACTCTTCCATGAGACTGCTCCACCTCCCAATGTGAACACATAGCCTGATGTAGACTTTCGCTGATCCTTATCAGATTGGAAATCCGAGTCTGTGTAACCAATAGGAATCAACTCGGACGCTTTGTAACTCAGAACATAATTCCTAGTCCTTCGCAGGTACTTAAGTATGTTCTTTACAGCAGTCCAGTGACCCTGTCCAGGGTTACTCTGATATCTAGCTACCATGCCCACGGCATAGCAGATATCAGGTCTCGTACACAACATGGCATACATTAGACTTCCTACTGCCGAAGCATAAGGAACCTTCTTCATGTAATCTATCTCCTTTTGTGTTTTGGGACACATGTCTTTAGATAGATGAATTCCATGGCAGAAAGGTTGAGCACCTCTCTTGGAATTCTGCATGTTGAAACGAGCCAGAATCGTATCAATATATGAAGCCTGGGACAAGCTTAATGTTCTTTTCCGGCGATCCCTTATAACCTTGATCCCAAGAACATGCCCAACTTGCCCTAAGTCTTTCATATCGAATTGCTTGGACAACCATCCCTTTATGTCTGACAACATCTTCACATTGTTGCCAATTAGAAGGATGTCGTCTTCATAAAGCACGAGAAACGCCACACTGTTTCCGTCACTTCTCCGGTATACACACGACTCGTCCATGCTTTGAATGAATCCATAAGACTGGATAACCTCATCAAACCGCATGTTCCAAGATCTAGAAGCTTGCTTCAATCCATAAATGGATCGGTTTAGCTTACACACTAGATGCTCTTGGCCTTTCTTAATGAAACCTTCTGGCTGTCTCATGTAAATGGTCTCGTCAAGATTCCCATTCAAGAATGCTGTCTTGACGTCCATTTGCCACACCTCATAATCCATATAAGATGCTATAGACAAAAGAATCCGGATCGACTTTAGCATAGCTACCGGCGAAAAGGTTTCCTCATAATCGATCCCTTCTTTCTGAGTATACCCCTTCGCAACAAGCCTAGCCTTGAAGGTTTCAACCTTCCCGTCAGACCCTCTTTTTCTCTTGTACACCCACTTGCAACCAATGGCTCTTACACCTTTGGGCGGTGCTACAAGATTCCAGACCTGATTTGAATCCATTGATTCAATCTCAGATTTCATCGCCTTTTGCCAAGACTGAGCATCTTGATCTTTAAGCGCCTCGTCATAGGTCCAGGGATCGGCTTCATGTTCTCCAGGTAACAAATCCGAAGACTCACCTATAAACATGAACCTATCGGGTTGTCGAACAACCCTCCCACTACGACGAGGCTCCGGTGTAACCTCAGTAACTACAGGTGCAGACTGTGGTGGCGTATCACCCGGTTCGGTTGGATCTAAGCCTTGATCGTCCCCTCTCAGTTCGTTAAGTATTATCTCACTCTTGGGCTTGTGGTCCATTATATAATCCTCTTCCAAAAACCGAGCGTTGGTGCTAACAACGATCTTCTGGTCCTTAGGACTATAAAATAGACCACCTTTCGTTCCTCTAGGATATCCTATAAACAACCGAATATCTGAACGAGATTCCAACTTATCAGCCCCATGCTTCAGCACATGTGCTGGACAACCCCAGATCCGAATGTGTTTCAAATTTGGCTTACGCCCGGTCCACAATTCCGAGGGCGTCTTAGGGACTGATTTAGAAGGAACTAAGTTCAGGATATACGCCGCTGTTTCCAAGGCATATCCCCAGAACGAAACTGGTAGTTCTGAATAACTCATCATAGATCTTACCATTTCCATAAGAGTCCTATTCCTTCTTTCTGCTACACCATTCTGCTGGGGCGTGTATGGTGCAGTCATCTGGGAGTCAATCCCATTCTCTAATAAGTACGCCTTAAACTCTCCCGAGAGGTACTCTCCTCCACGATCAGATCGTAGAGTCTTTATGGTTTTACCATGAAGGTTCTCCACAAGAGCTTTGTACTCCTTGAACTTGTCAAAGCACTCGCTCTTGCGGCGCATCAGGTATATAAAACCATACCTTGAGTAATCATCAGTGAAGGTTGCGAAATATTCGTAACCTCCTCTCGCTTGGACAGATAAAGGCCCGCACAAATCAGAGTGAATCAACTCCAGTACTTCCTTGGATCTATACCCCTTATCACTAAAGGGTCGCTTGGTCATTTTTCCTTCCAGGCATGATTCGCAGGTTGGAAAGTCCTCATCTTTCACACCACTGAGTATTCCATCAGTTATCAACCTTTGAATCCTACCCAAGTTAATATGACCTAGCCTAAGATGCCATAAGTACTTTTGATTCATCCTAGAAGACTCCTTTCTCTTATTGGTACTAGATGTATTATTTGACTCTACTCGTTGCATCGTGGAATAATCAGGATTCAGTATATATAAGTTGCCTATCAATGTACCAGAACATATATACTCACCATTCTTTTTGATAATAACAGAACTATCAAAAGAAACAGAATATTTATTCAAAACCAATTTAGAAACTGAAACAAGGTTCTTTCTAAAATTCGGTACATAAAGACAATTATTCAATACTAAAACTTTATTATTAAAAGATAAATAAATATCTCCCACTGCAACAGCCGCCACTTTCGTCGCGTTGCCCATGTAGATAGTGATCTCTCCCTCTCTAAGCCGCCGGGTTTCCTGGAACCCCTGCAAAGAATTGCAGACATGATCAGTGGCTCCCGTATCCACACACCAGGTACCGGTGGATAACACCGCTAAACATGTTTCAGTGACTAAGGAAAAGTTCGTACCTCCTTGTCTGAGAGGACAAATCAACTTCCAATGTCCAGACTGCTTGCAACGGAAACACTTGCCCTTGGGCTTGTTCACTCCATTCTGTGGTACACCATTTCTGGGTCCACTGGGTTTCCGTCCTTGCTTCTTCTTCCTCTTAGTCCCCGGAGGGCCAGGAAGTTTCACAGCCACAAGTGCCTGAGATTTCTTAAAGATTCCCTCTGCCGCCTGGAGTTCAGTCAGGAGCTCCGCCAACGAATATAACCTCTTGTTCATGTTATAGTTCAGGCGGAACTGCTCAAAACTCCTAGGCAGAGACTGGAGCACTATATCGATCTGGGTTTCCCCATCGATAGCTCCTCCCATAATCTCTATCTCATTCAGATAGCCTATCATCCTAAGAACGTGATCCCTCACGGGCGTTCCTTCGGACATAGTGGCCGTCATGAGTTTTCTCATGGCATCTTGCCTGGCTGCCCTATCCTGACTACCAAACATCTCCTTGAGGTTAAGCATCATATCATAGGCAGTGGTCATGGCCTCATGCTGATGTTGCAGAACATTTGACATAGAGGCCAAAATGTAGCACCGCGCCATCTGATCAGCCTTGACCCACTTCCGATGAGCTTCCTTTTCCTCAGGAGTGGAGGTGTCAATAGGTTCATCAGGACAAACCTCATGGAGTACATATTTGTACTCCTCAGCAGTTAGGACAATGTCCAAGTTTCGTTTCCAATCAACATAGTTCGGACCAGTGAGTTTGTTTTCTTTTAGTATAATGGACAGCGGGTTGAGTGCCATATCTATAAAAGAGACAAATCAAACTGTCAAATTTAATTCGATATTAACTCCCTTAATTAATATCATTAAATCTACCAATCAATCCTAAAATCCCATCAGACTAGCATGCCACGTTCATGTGGACGTATACTAGTCCAAACGATTTTATAACTGGACTTTTACTTCGGTCGTACATCATTACAGCAGTGACTCCGATGGGGAGGATACTGTAAAGCGTACCTAAGTGTATACCATTTCTCAGTACTAAGTTAACCGCTCGGAAACTACACGCCCACCGCAAGCCACGTTAGTGTGGACGTTTACGTTGACATGCGGTCCCTTTACGATTTCCTATAACTGTCGAGCCTCAATTAACCCAAAGTTCTGTTTCCGTCTAGTAAGCCACGATAGTGTGGACGTTTACTAAACAAACAACTTTGTTAATTGAATTCCATTTAATAAATTTCACAATTTCGTTAATCAAAGCTTGATATCTCGTAAGTGAAACTCGAAGTTTCTAACCAGCGATCAATCATGCAATTGAGCCCTATCTCTCACAAAGTGAGGGAGCCAACCAGACAATCGATCTAGTCATCAAATGACTCGAATGTCTCTAATCTGTGTCATCGACATAACCAAGCGCTTTGGCTCCATTCCACTCCCCGGGGTGAGAATGAGTCGAGTTGAAATTAGTCTTTGAAAGACAGATTAGGCATTGCTTTGAAAAACTTAATTGTTCAATTTTAAAATTGGAATTTCATTAGAATTTCGATCAAAGTGATTTCCGTGTATCGACTTTATCCGATAGGGAGGATGACACTAAAGCCAACTCGTAAGTCAATACACATCACTCTCGAAACAGAGAATGGAGACCGCGGGATTGTTTCCAATCCCTCTCCCACTTAGTATTTTACGATTTAGGGATATACATGCAAAAATAATAAGCATAATAAAACACGTAAATCACATAAGAAAGCAATTAACGTGGCCCGATTATTATGGCCTTAAAATCTTGAATGCACGTCTCTTGGAACTCGAACTCGTTGCTCGTCTCGACTTCGATTCTCGTTCCTCCGGGCTTCGATCTCGTCTCGATCCAATAGCAGAAATTAATTACAAAAATATTCTACTAAGTCCGGTATCGATCCTATACATTTTGATCGACCCTATACAAGTCCCGGATGCAACGAAAAAATAAATAAACCTAACGACTCAACCCGTCGTTTTTATCTATTACAAACAAGCAACTTTCCAGAATTAAAACGATCTCGACAATCCCGAGAGTTTAATCAAAACCACACACACATATAGCACAAAATACCAAAAATAAATTAGCCATAATAATCGGGTGATCCTGCAAAACAATTCTCGCAAACAATACAAAGAACGTATAAACCGGCTCTAATACCAATTGTTGGAAATCGACTACCCGAGACATGTCCGTTCGACTACTCGAACATCCGGACAAGCCCAGTCGACATCCAGTGTGTCCACTGTGTTCACGACGAAGCCTCTGACCCGTATTGCACCCAGCCATCGCACCCGAGGCACGACCGCGCAAAACGAGAGGCTTCTGGCCTCTCTGTCGTCCGACACCATAAGGTGTCGTCCGACAAGCCCTATCCACTCTTGTCCGACACCAGAAGGTGTCGTCCGACAAGCCTGTCGGCCGACAGCAAAACCTGTCGTCCGACACCCGTCGCGAACAGCGGCGGGTTTCGCCCGTTCTGGCTTTTTCGATGCGATTTTCTCGATCCGACTGCCATGCCGGAGGTCAGAAACCTCCCAGCAGTCCGAGAACATCACATCCAAACCACGGGATCCGATCGTACGTTCAAAGTATGATCAACGAATTATGAGATCGAATAAATTGCGGAAAAAAGAATCGATCTCATACCTTCTCGGTCGATTGTTGAGACCTTAGAGATTGCTAGTGTATGACTCTTCCCGACTCCAGACGTTGTGTGGGCAACGATCTACTGGGTTCGTCCTTTTCTGCTTCTCTCCTTTCCAAGACCAGCGTATAAACTATTATGTGAGAATAATTTTATTTGCGTTAACTAATTAATTTAAACAGAGAAAAAAATCTTAATTGCGCTAACACAATTATTTTTCTCTGCTGAAATGAATTGTTGCGGCGAATGTTAGGTCTTAGGAGAGGGCAAGGGGGGGGGGGGGGGGGGGTTTAAATAGAGTTACACTAGGGACCTCTTAGGTAAATAAATTCAAGGCTAAAATGCAATATTAATTAACTCGGAGTCCTTAAAAAGAAATCCTTAATTAATTACATTTTTAATTATTATTAATTCCACTAAATAATAATAATTGAATTCCCGAAATTTATTTAATATTATTTCAACAATAATAATTCCGCTGAAATTACATATACGACTTTCCCCGTGTTTAAGATATCGAACGTCCACGAATTTATTTAATTACTAATAATTAAATTAATTCGTTTCTTATTATCCGAGACTAGTACCACTCATCCTTATTATCATGTGGAACAAATCCACCTGCAGGGTTTACATGATAAACTTTATGAGCTCATCTCGGGGACGTTATCAACCCGATAAACGGGACACGGTTTCCTGTCTATAATCTATAGCATGCCGTGTGTACAATTCCGATTCCCAATTTACCGAGTATCTCGACTAATCAAATAGTCTCACTCATTGGCAAGTTAAAGAACCGAGAATTGGACATACGCACCTATAATTATATAGGGATTAAGAATTCATATATCCGTAATTCTGAGGTCTAGTTCGATTACGTCGATTAGTATAAATCGAACGCCCTCCCGTGGTCCTGCTCAATACACCAAGTGTACAAGTGTAACATAATAGTCAAGACCAACTATTACCCAGTCACACTACGACGTACCGATGGATTGTCCCTGTCCATCTAAGTCGTGAGCTTCTGTTCGATAATATACGAGTAACCGACAGTATGATCTTCCGCGTGTCTCCTCACGCCATACTGTCTACAACGTATATATCTAGAACTATTGCATTCAAGTACAAGGTAGACAAAAATGCCGACAGTTTGATTAATAGATAATGAAAAACACAGATAAGGAGTTCCATATTGTCACTAAACTAGACATTTAGAATATAACTCCATCAAAATTTTCAGCAAGGCCAATCATCAAGCGCACCTTACCGAGCTCCTTACCAAGCACCGAATCAACAATACCGGGCTCCGTATCAAGCTTCAACTCAGCAACAACATCCCTTAAGGCCTCCTCAACAACCATCTAGCAATAATTTTGAAGAGTGGATGAAGAAGTATGCAGAGAGAAATGACTTGAGGATGGATAGCTTAGAGGTGAAAGTTGGAGGATACGATGCGGTGCTTAATAGCATCAATACTCAAATGGGACAAATGGCGACTACTCTTGGAAAGATGCAAGCCAAGGAAGAGTCGGGAAAACTACGAAGTCAACCATTCCAAGCAAAAGCTCTTACGGTGTTAAGGTCGGGAAGAATTATTGACAATAAAGTAAGGATGCCGGGTGAAAAAGAGGATAAAGTTGAGAGTGATCTGATTTCTGAGAATGAGGAAGACATTGAGGAGATTGTTTGCGAGAAGAAAGAGGAGGAAAAAGTAGAAGAAGAGCAAGTTAAGAGTGATGAGAAAGAAGAGGAAAGGGAGAAGAGAAAAAGAGTAGAAGCCGAGGCCGAAGGTGAAAGGGTAGTTCTTCATAAGTCGAAGAATCCGTACAAGCCTCCCGTTCCTTTTCCGAGCAAGCTTAGGAACAAAAAGAAGGATCAACAATTTCAGCAACTTTATGATCTTCTAGCAAAGGTTGAGGTAAATGTCCCTTTGCTTGATATGATTTCTAATATTCCTTCTTATGTGAAATTTTTAAAGAATTGGCTTCTAACAAGAGAAAGTTCGAGGAGAACGAGAAAGTTGGTGTTGAGTCGGTTGAACCACCTTAATGGATCAGCCACGAATTGTTCACCTTTGGAATGACCCCATCACGCCTTTGGATCATCCGGATGTTGAAGCCGCACAAATGGCCCGGCCTCTACGTGTTGCACACGAACCCGGATGACGAACACTTTGCTTGATCGAGTCGGTTCTCCAAGAACACTCTCTCCTTTCTCTCTATTGTGTGGATTTCGTGGTTCAATGTTATGTATGATGAAAATCTGATTTTCATCCATATATTAGCATCATTATGCATGCCATAACACCCCATTGTAACCTCCAACATAATGGGCATCAATCATGCACCATTGTTGGAAATCGACTACCCGGGATGCGTTCGTTCGATCACTCGAACATCCGAACGATCCCAGTCGACCTCCAGGTCCGTTACTCCGTTCGCGTGCCCAGCCCGTGCCCCGATTCACGCCCAGCCATTGCCCCGAAGGACAACCGCGCGAGCCGGAGCGGGCTGCCTGAAAAACAGCGAAACGGCGACCGCCTGTTGCATCGTGGAAGAATATGATCTAGCCTAAGATTCCATAAGTACATTTGATTTATCCTAGAAGGATCTTTACTCTTATTGGGGTTCGACATTGTGTTATTAGCTCCGGCCTGTTGCATCGTGGAAGAATACGGATTTAGTATTAAATTGTCTATCAATATACCAGAATAGATAATATCCCCATTTCCTAAAGAAACGGAATATCTATTCTAAGCCAACTTAGAAATCCGAAATGAAATTTCTTTCTAAATGCCGGCACATAAAGACAATTTATTAGAACTTAAATCCTACCGTTAAAACATTTAACATCTCCCACTGCAACGGCTGTTACCTTAACATTATTGCCCATGTAGGTTACTACTTCTTCCTTTCTAAGTCTCCGGGTTTCCTGGAACCCCCGCATTTAAATGCAGACATGATTAGTGGTTTCCGTATCCACACACCAAGTACTGGTAGATAACACCACTAAACATGTTTCGGTGACTAAGGAGAAGTTAACTTCTAGTTGCTTTGAGAGGACAATCAAACTCCCAGTATCCAAACTGCTTACAACGGAAGCACTTACCCCTTGGGTTTGCTTTTCCCATTCCGTGGTCCAGATATATTAGGCCCACTGGGTTTCCGTATTTTCTTCTTCTTCCTTTTGCCGCCCGAAGGCCTAGGAAGAGCCAATTTCTCAGCCACAAGTGTTTTGAGAGCCATTAAAGATTCCCTCAGCCGCTTGAAGTTCAACCAGGAGCTCCGCCATTGAATAAGACCTCTTATCCATGTTATATTTTAGGCGGAACTGCTCAAAACTTCTCGGCAGAGACTGGAGCACAAAATCAACCTGGGTTACCCCATTAATAATTGTTCCTAGAATCTCTATCTCATTAAGATAGCCCATCATTCTAAGAACGTGATCCCTCACGGGCGTTCTTTCCGACATGATGGCCGTCATGAGTTGCCTCATTTCACTTTGTCTGGCTGTCCTGTCCTGATAACCAAAAACTTCTTGAGGTTAAGCATCATATCATAGGTAATAGTCATGGCATGATCCTGATGTCGCAGCACATTTGACATGAAAGTCATAATGTTGCTCCGCGTCATCTCATAGCCTTGATCCATTTCCAATGAGCTTCCTTTCCTCGGTAGTGGAAGCATCATTTGGTTCAGCAGGTCAATTGACTTGGAGTACATATTTGTACTCCTCTGCAGTTAGGACAATGTCCAAGTTTCTTTTCAAATCTATAAAATCAGGTTCAGTGAGTTTGTTGACTTTTAATGGGAATAATACCATATAAAACAAACAATGAGTTTAATTCGATATCATTTCCCTCAAGTGATATCATTAAACTGCCAATCATTTCCAAAATCCCATCAGACATAGCAAGCCACGTTCTTGTGGACGTTTACCAGTCCAAATGATTTTATGATTGGATTTCACTTCGGTCGTACATCATCATAGCAGTGACTCCGATGGGGAGGATACTATAAAGCGTACCTAAGTGTATACCATTTCTCAGTACTAAGTCCACCGCTCGGGAACTACATGTCCACCGCAAGCCACGTTCTTGTGGACGTTTACGTTGACATGCGGTCCTCCACGACTTTCTATAACTGTCGAGCCTCAATTAATCCCAAAGTTCCGTTTCCATTTAGCAAGCCACGTTCTTGTGGACGTTTACTAAAACAAACAACTTTATTAATTGAATCTCACTTATTTAAATTTCATAGAGTCTCAATTAACCCAAAGTACCGTTTCCATTTAGCAAGCCACGATAGTGTGGACGTTTACTAAAACAAACAACTTTGTTAATTGACTCTTACATTTATTAAATTTCACAATTTTATTAATCAAAACTTGATATCTCGTAAGTGAAACTCGAAGTTTCTAACCAGCGATTAATCATGCAATTGAGCCCTATCTCTCACTAGGTGAGGGAGCCAACCAGACAATCGATCTAGTCATCGAATGACTCGAATGTCTCTAATCTGTGTCATCGACATAACCAAGCGCTTTGGCTCTATTCCACTCCCCGGGGTGAGAATGAGTCGAGTTGAAATTAGTCTTTGAATGACAGATTAGGCATTGTTTTTGAGAAATATAATTGTTCAATTTTATAAGTGGATTTTAAATTCGAATTTTGATCCAGTGATATCCGTGTGTCGACTTTATCCGATAGGGAGGATGACACTAAAGCCAACTCGTAAGTGACACACATCACTATCAAAACAGAGAATGGAGACCGCGGGATTGTTTCCAATCCCTCTCCCACTTAGTATTTTACGATAAGGGATAACATGCATAAATAATTTAAGCATAATAATAAACACGTAAATCACATAAAAAGCAATTAACGTGGCCCCGATTATTATGGCCTTAAATATTTTTCAATGCACGTCTCTTGGAACTTCATCTCGTTGCTCGTCTCGATCTCGGTCCACCACCGACTCGCTCGAGGGTCAAGAGACGAACTCCTCTCACTGGAGCTTCGTCTCGAGCCTCGTTGAGTCTTCCGTGGGGTCGAACGAACCCCAGCCCCGCTGCTGCCCGTCACGAACACGGGGTGTGTTCGATGGCTGCCCGTTGCCGGTTCGCTCTCCTCGATCCTCGTTTCTCCGGGTTTTGATCTCGTCTCGATCAACCAAAATTAGTAAGAAAAATTACAAGAATAAACTTACTAAATCCGGCATCGATCCTATACAAGGTGATCGACCCTATACATGTCCCGGATACAACGAAAAATAAATAAACCTAACGACTCAACCCGTCGTTTTTATCTATTACAAACAAGCATCGTTTTTCCAAAACAAAAACAATCTCGACAAGCCCGAGAGTTTAATCAAAACCACAAATTAAAGCACAACATTCAATCACAACGTTGGCCATAATAACCGGGTTCGAACCTGCAAAACAAATCTCGCAAAAATACAACGAATCGACAAAACCGGCTCTGATACCAATTGTTGGAAATCGACTACTCGGGATGCGTTCGTTCGATCACTCGAACATCCGAACGATCCCAGTCGACCTCCAGGTCCGTTACTCCGTTCGCGTGCCCAGCCCGTGCCCCGATTCACGCCCAGCCATTGCCCCGAAGGACAACCGCGCGAGCCGGAGCGGGCTGCCTGAAAAACAGCGAAACGGCGACCGCCGTTTGCCCTCCGGCGACCGCCGTTTGTCCGCGAACAGCAGCGCGACCTGATGTTCCGAGCGCGTTTCCGGGTCGATTTTCCTCTTCCGACTACCGATCTGGAGATCCTTGACCCCCAGTAGTCGAGGAACATGATCCACGACGCCCGGAACCCGATCTTAGATCCGATGTATTTTTAACGAAATAGAAAACGAAACGTATGCGGAATAAGGGTTTCGATTTCTTATACCTTTGTCGCGTGATTCGGAGAAGCCGAATTGTTGAGACCACGAAGCCTTCCGGTGTATGTCTCTATCCCCGACGTTCAGCCGTTGAGTGGGCAACGATCCGCTGAACCTTCCTCTTCTCCTTTCTCTCTTGAACCCACCGTAGGAATAATATCCTCTGTCTCAGAAATATATTTGCGCAAGCAAAAATAGTTCTACAGAAGAGGAAAAATAATTGCGCAAGCTTTTATTTTCTCTGCAGAATTAATTATAGCGGCTAATCTGAATTAATTAAGCAGAGGAAAAATAATTGCGCAAGCTTTTATTTTCTCTGCAGAATTAATTATAGCGGCCTAAGTAAGGTTTTTGATTTTCTGTCTCAGAAATATAATTGCGCTAGCAATCAATTTCTGCAGAAAATAATAAGCGCTAATCTATTTATTTTTACAGAAAAATAATTGCGCAACAATTTATTTTTCTCCACAAAAATAAAATAGCGGCGTTTCTTAGGTTTAGAGAAAGAGAGGGTGAGGTATTTATAGAGCTACACCAGGGACCTTATGGAAATTAATTATTAGGCTAAATTGCAATTTAATTAACTCGGCGTCCTAAAAGGCAAACCTTAATTAAATTCCACAATTTTAATTATAATTAATTCCACTATAAAATTATAATTGAATTCCCAATAATTAATTTATATTATTTCAACAATAATAATTCCGCCGAATTACATATACGACTTTCCCCGTGTTTAAGATATCGTATGTCCACGAATTAACTTTAATGACTAATAATTAAATTAACTCGTTTCTTGTTATCCGAGACTAGTACCACTCATCCTTATTATCATGTGGAACGAATCCACCTGCAGGGTTTACATGATAAACTTTATGAGCTCATCTCGGGGACATCATCAACCCAATAAATGGGACACGGTTTCCTGTCTATAATCTATAGCATGCCGTGTGTACAATTCCGATTCCCAATTTACCGAGAATATTGACTAATCAATTAGTCTCACTCACTAGTAAGTCAAAGAACCGAGAACTGGACACACGCACCTATAATTATATAGGGATTAAGAATTCGTATATCCGTAATATCTGAGGTCTAGTTCGATTACTGCGATTAGTATAAATCGAACGCCCTCCTGTGGTCCTGCTCAATACACCAAGTGTACGAGTGTAACATGATAGTCAAGACCGACTATCTACCAGTCACACTACGACGTACCGATGGATTGTCCCTGTCCATCTAAGTCGTGAGCTACTGTTCGATAGTATACGAGTAACCGACAGTATGATCTTCCGCGTGTCTCCTCACGCCATACTGTCTACAACGTATACATCAAGGACTATTGCATTAAATGCAATCATGCTTGAATCATATCTCGAATTAAGGTATAGATAAGGAGTTCCGTATTTGCACTAAACTAGACATTTAGAATACAACTCCATCAACCATTAACATGCAAAAGGAGTTACAAAGGAGGTGAAAGGTCATGCCACATACACATGCCACTATGCATTGTATGTGGTCCCACTTGCTTGTGTGGCATGCCATGTCACACTATGTGACATGCATCCATGCAAGCCATGCATCCCATGCATGTGAATTAAATCCACGTAAATATTGATTCTAAATCAATATATATATATCAAGCATCGTACATCATCTTCGAGTCCGTGTGTGACCCTGTAGGTATAATTATCGATCAATATTATATTGCTCCCAGCAATTAATATTATCGAATAATCATTTAACATCCATAGACGACCTTATGACTTTATCGATTGCACACGTAGGATCGAAGGACATATCCCAACATGGACATACGCCAGACACCCGAACACCCTCAAGTAGGACAGATTCAGCTTCTTCCTGATGGAGTTATATTCTAAACGTCTAGTTTAGTGACAATATGGAAACTCCTTATCTGTGTTTTTCATTATCTATTAATCAAACAGTTCGCATTTTGTTTTATATACACTCTATGCTATAGTCCTAGATATATACGTTGTAGACAGTATGGCGTGAGGAGACACGCGGAAGATCATACTGTCGGTAACTCGTATACTATCGAACAGTAGCTCATGACTTAGATGGACAGGGACAATCCATCGGTACGTCGTAGTGTGACTGGGTAATAGTTGGTCTTGACAATTATGTTACACTCGTACACTCGGTGTATTGAGCAGGACCACGGGAGGGCGTTCGATTTGTACTAATCGGAGTAATCGAACTAGACCTCAGATATTATGGATATATGAGTTCCTAATCCCTATATAATTATAGGTGCGTGTGTCCAATGCTCGGTTCTTTAATGTACCAATGAGTGAGACTAATTGATTAGCCAATATCCTCGGTATATTGGGAATCGGAATTGTACACACGGCATGCTATAGATTATAGACAGGAAACCGTGTCCCATTTATTGGGTTGATAATGTCCCCGAGATGAGCTCATAAAGTTTATCATGTAAACCCTGCAGGTGGATTCGTTCCACATGATAATAAGGATGAGTGGTACTAGTCTCGGATAATAAAAAATGAATTAGTTTAATTATTAGTAATTAATTAATTCATGGACATGCGATATCTTAAACACGGGGAAAATCATATATGTAATTTCGGCGGAAATATTATTGGTAAAATAATAAAGATTAATTAATTGGGAATTCAATTATAATTTTATAGTGGAATTAATTATAATTAAAATTGGATTTAATTAAAGGTTTTCTTTTAAGGACACCAGTTTAATTAAATCACAATTTAACCTAATTAATTAATTGTCCTAAGGTCCCTAGTGTGGCCTATATATATCCCTATTTCTCTCTTCTCTAAACCTACAGAACGCAGTCTTTTATTTTTCTGCGTAAGAAGAAAAAAAAAAGAGCGAGAAAGGTTCAAGAGAGAAGAAGAAGAGAAGAGAACCGGAGGATCGTTGCCCACACAACGTCCGGTATCGAGGGCTAGGATACACACTAGAATATCTCAGGGTGTTCGCCTATTCGGCTTCTCCGAATCACGCAACAAAGGTATAGAATCGAAACCCTAATTCCGCTTTGTTTCGTTTCTACTTTCTACGTAATTGCACAACAAATCATCAATTGGTTTCCGTGGCTTGGATTCGTGTTCCTCGGACCGCTGGGAAGTTTCTGACTTCCAGCACGGTGGTCGGATCGAGAAAAACGCGTCGGAAAGGGCTGAACGGGCGCGATCCGCTGCTGGAATCGCGACGCTGTCGGCCGACAGCTATATGTGTCGGCCGACACAGCCCTGTCGGACGACAGCCTTACGGCGTCGGCCGACAAACAGGGCAGAAGCCCTCGAAACGCGCGGTTGCACCTTCGGTGCAATGGATGGGCGTGTTTCGGGTCTGGGGCTTCGCGTTGAGGTCAGTAGGGACGCCGAGGGTCGACTGGGCTTGTCCGGATGTTCGAGTAGTCGAACGGACATGTCCCGGGTAGTCAATTTCCAACAATTGGTATCAGAGCCGGTTATTCAGTTTGTTGTGTTGTTCGTACGAATTGTTTGCAGGTTGAACCCGATTATTATGGCCAATATTATGGGATGTTGTATGATAATTTTGTTGTGGTTTGTTAAACTCCCGGGCTTGTCGAGATTGTTTTGTTTTTGGAAAACGTTGCTTGTTTGTAATAGATAAAAACGACGGGTTGAGTCGTTAGGTTTATTTATTTATTTCCGTTGTTTTTCCGGGCATGTATAGGGTCGATCACCTTGTATAGGATCGATGCCGGACTTAGTAGATTTATTCTTGTAATTTTTCTTACTATTTTTAGTGGATCGAGACGAGACCAAGACCCGGAGAAACGAGAGTCGAGGAGACGAACCGGCGACGGGCAGCCATCGAACACACCCCGTGTTCGCGACGGGCAGCAGCGGAGCTGGGATTCGTTCGACCCCACGGACGACTCAACGAGACTCGAGACGAGGCTCCAGTGGGAGGAGTTCGTCTCTTGATCCTCGAGCGAGTCGGTGGTGGACCGAGATCGAAACGAGCAACGAGATCCATGAGACGTGCATTGGAGAACACTTAAGGCCATAATAATCGGGACCACGTTAATTGCTTTTTTGCTTGTTTTACGTGCTTTATTATTATGCTTAATTGTTTATGCATGTTATCCCTTATCGTAAAATACTAAGTGGGAGAGGGATTGGAAACAATCCCGCGGTCTCCATTCTCTGTTTTGATGGTGATGTGTGTTGACTTACGAGTTGGCTTTAGTGTCATCCTCCCTATCGGATAAAGTCGACACACGGACATCACTGGATCAAAATTCGAATTAAATTCTACTTATAGAATTGAACAATTATATTTTTCAAAGCAATGCCTAATCTGTATTTCAAAGACTAATTTCAACTCGACTCATTCTCACCCCGGGGAGTGGAATGGAGCCAAAGCGCTTGGTTATGTCGATGACACAGATTAGAGACTTTCGAGTCATTCGATGACTAGATCGATTGTCTGATTGGCTCCCTCACTTTGTGAGAGATAGGGCTCAATTGCATGATTGATCGCTGGTTAGAAACTTCGAGTTTCACTTACGATATATCAAGCTTTGATTAATAAAATTGTGAAATTTGATAAATAGAATTCAATTAACAAAGTTGTTTGTTTAGTAAACGTCCACAAGAAAGTGGCTTGCTGAATGGAAACGGAACTTTGGGTTAATTGAGGCTCGACAGTTATAGAAAATCGTAAAGGACCGCATGTCAACGTAAATGTCCACAAGAAAGTGGCTTGCGGTGGATATGTAGTTCCCGATCGGTTGACTTAGTACTGAGAAATGGTATACACTTAGGTACGCTTTATAGTATCCTCCCCATCGGAGTCACTGCTATAATGATGTACGACCAAAGTAAAAGTCCAGTTATAAAATCGTTTGGATTAGTAAACGTCCACAAGAAAGTGGCATGCTAGTCTGATAGGATTTTAGGATTGATTGGTAAATTTAATGATATTAATTAAGGGAGTTAATATCGAATTAAATTTGACTGTTTGATTTGTCTCTTTTATAGATATGGCACTCAACCCAATGTCTGTGATACTAAAAGAGAACAAACTCACTGGTCCAAACTATATTGATTGGAAACGAAACTTGGACATTGTCCTGACTGCTGAGGAGTACAAATATGTACTCCATGAGGATTGTCCCGATGAACCTATTGATACCTCCACCCCTGAGGAAAAGGAAGCTCATCGGAAGTGGGTCAAGGCTAATCAGATGGCGCGGTGCTACATTTTGGCTTCTATGTCAAATGTGCTGCAACATCAGCATGAAGCCATGGACACTGCCTATGATATGATGATTAACCTCAAGGAGATGTTTGGTAATCAGGATAGGGCAGCTAGGCAAGATGCCATGAGGCAACTCATGACGGCCACAATGTCCGAAGGAACGCCCGTGAGGGATCACGTTCTTAGGATGATAGGCTATCTGAATGAGATAGAGATTATGGGAGGATCTATCGATGGGGAAACCCAGATCGATATAGTGCTCCAGTCTCTGCCTAAGAGTTTTGAGCAGTTCCGCCTAAACTATAACATGAACAAGAGGTTATATACGTTGGCGGAACTCCTGACTGAACTCCAGGCGGCAGAGGGAATCTTTAAGAAGTCTCAGGCGCTTGTGGCTGTGAAACTTCCTGGCCCTCCGGGGACTAAGAGGAAGAAGAAGCAAGGACGGAAACCCAGTGGACCCAGAAATGGTGCACCACGGAATGGAGTGAACAAGCCCAAGGGCAAGTGTTTCCTTTGCAAGCAGTCTGGACATTGGAAGTCTAATTGTCCTCTCAGACAAGGAGGTATGAACTTTTCCTTAGTCACTGAAACATGTTTAGCGGTGTTATCCACCGGTACCTGGTGCGTGGATACGGGAGCCACTGATCATGTCTGCAATTCTTTGCAGGGGTTCTAGGAAACCCGGCGGCTTAGAGAGGGAGAGATCACTATCTACATGGGCAACGCAACGAAAGTGGCGGCAGTTGCAGTGGGAGATATTTATTTATCTTTTAATAATAATGTTTTGGTATTGAATAATTGTCTTTATGTACCGAATTTTAGAAAGAACCTTGTTTCGGTTTCTAAGTTGGTTTTGAATGGATATTCTGTTTCTTTTGATAATTGTGTTATTGTCAAGAAGAATGGTGATTATATCTGTTCTGGTACATTGATAGACAACTTATATATACTGAATCCTGATTATTCCACGATGCAACGAGTTGAGTCGTATAACACATCTAGTACCAATAAGAGAAAGGAGCCTTCTAGAATGAATCAAAAGTACTTATGGCATCTTAGGCTAGGTCATATTAACTTGAGTAGGATTCAAAGATTGATAACTGATGGAATACTCAGTGATGTGAAAGATGAGGACTTTCCAATCTGCGAATCATGCTTTGAAGGAAAAATGACCAAGCGACCCTTTAGTGATAAAGGGTATAGATCCAAGGAAGTACTGGAATTGATTCACTCTGATTTGTGCGGGCCTTTATCTGTCCAAGCGAGAGGAGGTTACGAATATTTTGTGACCTTCACTGATGATTACTCAAGGTATGGATTTATATACCTGATGCGCCGCAAGAGCGAGTGCTTTGACAAGTTCAAGGAGTACAAAGCTCTTGTGGAGAACCTTCATGGTAAATCCATAAAGACTCTACGATCTGATCGTGGAGAGGAGTACCTCTCGGGAGAGTTTAAGGCGTACTTATTAGAGAATGGGATTGACTCCCAGATGACTGCACCATACACGCCCCAGCAGAATGGTGTAGCAGAAAGAAGGACTAGGACTCTTATGGAAATGGTAAGATCTATGATGAGTTATTCAGACTTACCAGTTTCGTTCTGGGGATATGCCTTGGAAACAGCGGCGTATATCCTGAACTTAGTTCCTTCTAAAACAGTCCCTAAGACACCCTCGGAATTGTGGACCGGGCGTAAGCCAAACTTGAAACACATTCGGATCTGGGGTAGTCCAGCACATGTGCTGAAGCATGGGGCTGATAAGTTGGAATCACGTTCAGATATTCGGTTGTTTGTAGGATATCCTAGAGGAACGAAAGGTGGTTTATTTTATAGTCCTAAGGACCAGAAGATCGTTGTTAGCACCAACGTTCGGTACTTGGAAGAGGATTATGTAATGGACCACAAGCCCAAGAGTAAGATAATACTTAATGAACTGAGAGGGGACGATCAAGGCTTAGATCCAACCCAACCGGGTGATACGCCACCATAGTCTGCACCTGTAGTTACTGAGGTTACACCGGAGCGTCGTCGTAGTGGGAGGGTTGTTCGACAACCCGACAGGTTCATGTTTATAGGTGAGTCTTCGGACTTGTTACCTGGAGAACATGAAGCCGACCCCTGGACCTATGACGAGGCGGTAAAAGATCATGATGCTCAGTCTTGGCAAAAGGCGATGAAATCTGAGATTGAATCAATGGATTCAAATCAGGTCTGGAATCTTGTAGCACCGCCCAAAGGTGTAAAAGCCATTGGTTGCAAGTGGGTGTACAAGAGGAAAAGAGGATCTGACGGGAAGGTTGAAACCTTCAAAGCTAGGCTTGTTGCGAAAGGGTATACTCAGAAAGAAGGGATCGATTATGAGGAAACCTTCTCGCCGGTAGCTATGCTAAAGTCGATCCGGATTCTTTTGTCTATAGCATCTTATATGGATTATGAGGTGTGGCAAATGGACGTCAAGACAGCATTCTTGAATGGGAATCTTGACGAGACCATTTATATGAGACAGCCAGAGGGTTTCATTGAGAAAGGCCAAGAGCATCTAGTGTGTAAGCTAAACCGATCCATTTATGGATTGAAGCAAGCTTCTAGATCTTGGAACATGCGGTTTGATGAGGTCATCCAGTCTTATGGATTCATTCAAAGCATGGACGAGTCGTGTGTATACCGGAGAAGTGACGGAAACAGTGTGGCGTTTCTCGTGCTTTATGTAGACGACATTCTTCTAATTGGCAACAATGTGAAGATGTTATCGGACATAACGGGATGGTTGTCCAAGCAATTCAATATGAAAGACTTAGGACAAGTTGGGCATGTTATTGGGATCAAGGTTATAAGGGATCGCCGGAAAAAAACATTGAGCTTGTCCCAAGCTTCATATATTGATACGATTCTGGCTCGTTTCAATATGCAGAATTCCAAGAGAGGTTCTCAACCTTTCTGCCATGGAATTCATCTATCTAAGGATATGTGTCCCAAGACACAAAAGGAGATAGATTACATGAAGACGGTGCCTTATGCTTCGACAGTGGGAAGTCTAATGTATGCCATGTTGTGTACGAGACCTGATATCTGCTATGCCGTAGGCATGGTAGCTAGATATCAGAGTAACCCTGGACAGGGTCACTGGACTGCTGTAAAGAACATACTTAAGTACCTGCGAAGGACTAGGAATTATGTTCTGAGTTACAAAGCGTCCGAGTTGATCCCTGTGGGTTACACAGATTTGGATTTCCAATCTGATAAGGACAAGCGAAAGTCTACATCAGGCTATGTGTTCACATTGGGAGGTGGGGCAGTTTCATGGAAGAGTGTTAAGCAGAAATGCATTTCGGACTCTACCATGGAAGCCGAATATGTAGCAGCCTCTGAGGCAGCTAAAGAATCGGTGTGGCTCCGGAACTTCCTAATGGACTTAGATGTGGTTCCTGATTTGCCTAGAGCTATCACAATTTATTGTGATAATAGCGGTGCATTGGCAAATGCGAAGGAACCACGAGCCCACAATGCGAGTAAACACATAGATCGCAAGTACCACCTGATTAGAGACATCGTCAAGAGAGGCGATGCGGTTGTCACCAAGATTGCATCAGCGGATAACCTGGCAGACCCCTTTACGAAGGCACTTCCAGCGGAAGCGTTCAAGAAACACGTGAAGGGGATGGGTATCGGATGTATGGGAGAGGGCAACTAGACTTTTAGTATAAGTGGGAGATTGATGGAGTTATATTCTAAACGTCTAATTTAGTGACAATATGGAAACTCCTTATCTGTGTTTTTCATTATCTATTAATCAAACAGTTCGCATTTTGTTTTATATACACTCTATGCTATAGTCCTAGATATATACGTTGTAGACAGTATGGCGTGAGGAGACACGTGGAAGATCATACTGTCGGTAACTCGTATACTATCGAACAGTAGCTCACGACTTAGATGGACAGGGACAATCCATCGGTACGTCGTAGTGTGACTGGGTAATAGTTGGTCTTGACTATTATGTTACACTCGTACACTCGGTGTATTGAGCAGGACCACGGGAGGGCGTTCGATTTGTACTAATCGGAGTAATCGAACTAGACCTCAGATATTATGGATATATGAGTTCCTAATCCCTATATAATTATAGGTGCGTGTGTCCAATGCTCGGTTCTTTAATGTACCAATGAGTGAGACTAATTGATTAGTCAATATCCTCGGTATATTGGGAATCGGAATTGTACACACGGCATGCTATAGATTATAGACAGGAAACCGTGTCCCATTTATTGGGTTGATGATGTCCCCGAGATGAGCTCATAAAGTTTATCATGTAAACCCTGCAGGTGGATTCGTTCCACATGATAATAAGGATGAGTGGTACTAGTCTCGGATAATAAGAAATGAATTAGTTTAATTATTAGTAATTAATTAATTCATGGACATGCGATATCTTAAACACGGGGAAAATCATATATGTAATTTCGGTGGAAATATTATTGGTAAAATAATATAGATTAATTAATTGGGAATTCAATTATAATTTTATAGTGGAATTAATTATAATTAAAATTGGATTTAATTAAAGGTTTTCTTTTAAGGACACCGGTTTAATTAAATCACAATTTAGCCTAATTAATTAATTGTCCTAAGGTCCCTAGTGTGGCCTATATATATCATTATTTCTCTCTTCTCTAAACCTACAGAATGCAGTCTTTTATTTTTCTGCGTAAGAAGAAAAAAAAAAGAGCGAGAAAGGTTCAAGAGAGAAGAAGAAGAGAAGAGAACCGGAGGATCGTTGCCCACACAACGTCCGGTATCGAGGGCTAGGATACACACTAGAAGATCTCAGGGTGTTCGCCTATTCGGCTTCTCCGAATCACGCAACAAAGTTATAGAATCGAAACCCTAATTCCGCTTCGTTTCGTTTCTACTATCTACGTAATTGCACAACAAATCATCGATTGGTTTCCGTGGCTTGGATTCGTGTTCCTCGGACTGCTGGGAAGTTTCTGACTTCCAGCACGGTGGTCGGATCGAGAAAAACGCGTCGGAAAGGGCTGAACGGGCGCGATCCGCTGCTGGAATCGCGACGCTGTCGGCCGACAGCTATATGTGTCGGCCGACACAGCCCTGTCGGACGACAGCCTTACGGCGTCGGCCGACAAACAAGGCAGAAGCCCTCGAAACGCGCGGTTGCACCTTCGGTTCAATGGCTGGGCGTGTTTCGGGTCTGGGGCTTCGCGTCGAGGTCAGTAGGGACGCCGAGGGTCGACTGGGCTTGTCCGGATGTTCGAGTAGTCGAACGGACATGTCCCGGGTAGTCGATTTCCAACACTTCCCACTCCAAACCTCCTCAGGAATCCGATATTCCAAAGGAACCGACGGTGCTCTGTTGATTAAATGAGCTGCCATGTCGATGGCATATGCCCAAAACATCTTAGGCATCCCCGAATGTAACCGCATACTCCGGGCCTTATCATTTAGCGTCCTGTTCATTCGCTCCGCTATTCCGTTCTGTTGTGGGGTCCCCGGAATAGTCTTCACCATCTTGATCCCACTCTCGACACAAAACTGTTTGAAGTCGGCGTCAACGTACTTACCACCTGTTGGAAATCGACTACCCGGGATGCGTTCGTTCGATCACTCGAACATCCGAACGATCCCAGTCGACCTCCAGGTCCGTTACTCCGTTCACGTGCCAGCCCGTGTCCCGATTCACGCCCAGCCATTGCCCCGAAGGATAACCGCGCGAACCAGAGCTGGCTGCCCGAAAAACAGCAAAACGGCGACCACCGTTTGCCCTCCGGCGACCGCCGTTTGTCCGCGAACAGCAGCGCGACCTGCTGTTCCGAGCGCGTTTCCGGGTCGATTTTCCTCTTCCGACTACTGATCCGGAGGTCCTTGACCCCCAGTAGTCGAGGAACATGATCCACGACGCCCGGAACCCGATCTTAGATCCGATGTATTTTTAACGAAATAGAAAACGAAACGTATGCGGAATAAGGGTTTCGATTTCTTATACCTTTGTCGCGTGATTCGGAGAAGCCGAATTGTTGAGACCACGAAGCCTTCCGGTGTATGTCTCTATCCCCGACGTTCAGCCGTTGAGTGGGCAACGATCCGCTGAACCTTCCTCTTCTCCTTATTTCTACAGAATTATTACTGCGCTAATCTGAATTAATTATAGCGGCGTAGTGTAGGTTTTGATTTTCTCAGAAATATAATTGCGCTAGCAATTAATTTCTGCAGACAATAATAAAGCGCTAATCTATTTATTTTTACAGAAAAATAATTGCGCAACAATTTATTTTTCTCCGCAAAAATAAAATAGCGGCGTTTCTTTGGTTTAGAGAAAGAGAGGGTGGGGTATTTATAAAGCTACACCAGGGACCTTATGGAAATTAATTATTAGGCTAAATTGCAATTTAATTAACTCGGCGTCCTAAAAAGAAAACTTTAATTAAATTTCACAATGTTAATTATAATTAATTCCACTATAAAATTATAATTGATTTCCCAATAATTAATTTATATTATTTCAACAATAATAATTCCGCCGAATTACATATACGACTTTCCCCGTGTTTAAGATATCGAATGTCCACGAATTAACTTTAATTACTAATAATTAAATTAATTCGTTTCTTGTTATCCGAGACTAGTACCACTCATCCTTATTATCATGTGGAACGAATCCACCTGCAGGGTTTACATGATAAACTTTATGAGCTCATCTCGGGGACATCATCAACCCAATAAATGGGACACGGTTTCCTGTCTATAATCTATAGCATGCCGTGTGTACAATTCCGATTCCCAATTTACCGAGAATATTGACTAATCAATTAGTCTCACTCACTAGTAAGTCAAAGAACCGAGAACTGGACACACGCACCTATAATTATATAGGGATTAGGAATTCGTATATCCGTAATATCTGAGGTCTAGTTCGATTACTGCGATTAGTATAAATCGAACGCTCTCCCGTGGTCCTGCTCAATACACCAAGTGTACGAGTGTAACATGATAGTCAAGACCGACTATCTACCAGTCACACTACGACGTAGCGATGGATTGTCCCTGTCCATCTAAGTCGTGAGCTACTGTTCGATAGTATACGAGTAACCGACAGTATGATCTTCCGCGTGTCTCCTCACGCCATACTGTCTACAACGTATACATCAAGGACTATTGCATTAAATGCAATCATGCTTGAATCATATCTCGAATTAAGGTATAGATAAGGAGTTCCGTATTTGCATTAAACTAGACATTTAGAATACAACTCCATCAATCTCCCACTTCTACTAAAAGTCTAGTCGCCCTCTCCCAAACATCAGATTCCCATAACCTCATCACGCCTACCTAACGCTTTCGATGGAAGTGCCTCTGTGAACGGGTTTACCAGGCAATCCTCTCGATGCTATCTAGGTGACAACTGCATCGTCTTACTAGACGATCTCTCGAATCAGGTGGTACTTGCGCTCTACGTGTTATCTCCCACTCTGGACTCGTGGCATTTCAAGTTTGCCAATACCGCTATTCAAAATAGCTTGGGGTAAACTAGAAACCACATATAAGTCCTTTAGGAAGTTCTGGAGCCACACTGACCTTTTAACTGCCTAAGAGGCCGTTATCCTTTCAGTTTCCATGGTAGAGTCTGTAATGCATCGCTGCTTTACATTCTTCCATGTGACTGCTCCACTTCACAGTGAGAACACATAGCCTGACTTCGACTTTCGACTGTCCCTGTTTGATTTGGAAATCCAATTCTATGTAATCCAAAGGAAACAACTTGACTGCTTTGTAACTCAGAACATAATTCCTGGTCCTCTTCAGGATCCTAAACATGTTCTTTACATCAGTCGAGTGATCCTTTCCAGGATTACTATGATATCTCACCACCATGCCCACGGCATAGTAGATATCAATCTCATGCATAGCATTACATACATTAAGCTTCCCACCATTAAGGTGCAGGGAACTGCTTACTCTTCATCTATCTCCTTTATTGTGTCGGACACAAAACCTTAGATAGACGAATTCCACATCTAAAAGGTGAAGACCTTTCTTGGAATTCTGTATGCTGCAACGAGTAAGAATTGTATTTATGTATGAGGCTCGAGATAAGTTCTATGTTCTTTTCTGGCGATCATTTATTACTTTGATCCCAAGAACATTCTCGACTTCTCCTAAGTCTCTTACATTGAATTACTCAGACAACCATCCCATTATGTCCGATAACATCTTTCATATTGTTGCCAATTTAGAAGGATGTCGTCTACATAAAGAATGAGAAAACACCACATCTTTTTTGTCACTTCTTTATTACACTCAGGACCTAAACATGCCTTGAATGAATCCATGAAATGGATTTTCTCATAGGTCCGCATGTGTCCAAGATCTTGAAGCTTCCTTCAATCCTAAGATTGATTAAGCTTGCTTACCGAATGCTCTTGGCTCTTTTCGATGAATCTCTCTGGCTGTCCCACACAGATGGCCCCGTCAAGACTTCGATTTAGGAAATCTGTCTTGACTTCCATCTTCCATGTGAAGACAAAAGAATCCGGATCGACTTTTGCCAAGACTGAGCATCTTGATCTTTCAGCGTCTCGTCATAGATCCAGGGTTCGGCTTCATGTTTTCCAGGTAACAAGTCCGAAGACTCACCTATAAACATGAACCTGTTGGGTTGTCTAACAACCCTCCCACTACGATGACGCTCCGGTGTATCTTTAGTGACTAAAGATTATAGTAGTGAACTACTCAGTTAGGCTGGTTCTAAGTCTTGATCAGTCCCTCTAAGCACATTAAGTATTACTCTACTCTTGGCTTGTGATCTTGCATTTATATAGTCCATGTCTAAGAACCGAACATTGATGCAATCAATGAACATCTGGTCCTTTGGACTATATTACATATCTCAATTCGTTTTCTTAGGGTATCCTATAAACAGCCGAATATCAGTACAAGTTTCCAAAGGAATTAAGTTCAGGATAAACGCCGTTGTTTCCAAGCCATATCCCAAAACCGAATTAGGTAACTCCGAATAACTCATTGTCTACTTTCCCATATCTATAAGAGTCCTATTCCTTCTTTACAACACATTATTTTGCCGAGGCATAAATGGTGTAGTCTGTTGGGAGTTAATCCCATTTTCTGATAAGTATGCCTTACTCCTCAAAAAGGTCTGCACATATCAGAGCGAATCAACTCTAGTACTTTCTTGGATCTTTTCCCTTTAACCGTAAAGGGTTGCTTGGTCATTTAAACTTCCAAGTATGATTTGAAGGTTGGAAGGTCCTTTCCTTCAACCTAGCTGAGTGGTCCATCAGCTTTCATCCTTTTGAATCGTACTTAAGTTAAAATGATTTAGCCTAAGATTCCATAAGTACATTTGATTCATCCTAGAAGGATCTTTACTCTTATTGGGGTTCGACAATGTGTTATTTTCTCCGGTGAGTTGCATCGTGGAAGAACACGGATTTAGTATTAAATTGTCTATCAATGTACCAGAATTGATAATATCCCCGTTTCCTACTCTGAAAAGTATGAAACTATCAGAAGAAACGGAATATCCATTCTAAGCCAATTTAGAAATCCGAAATGAAAATTCTTTCTAAATGCCGGCACATAAAGACAATTTATTAGAACTAAAATCCTACGGTTTGAAACCATTTAACATCTCCCACTGCAACGGCTGTTACCTTAACATTATTGCCCATGTAGGTTATTACTTCTTTCTTTCTAAGTCTCCGGGTTTCCTGGAACCCCCGCATTTAAGTGCAGACATGATTTGTGGTTCCCGTATCCACACACCAGGTACTGGTGGATAACACCACTAAGCATGTTTCGGTGACTAAGGAAGAATCAACTCCTTGTTGCTTGAGAGGACAATTAAAACTCCCAGTATCCAAACTGCTTACAACGGAAGCACTTACCCCTTGGGCTTGCTTTTCCCATTCCGTGGTCCAGATATATTAGGCCCACTGGGTTTTCGTATTTTCTTCTTCTTCCTTTTGCCGCCCGAAGGCCTAGGAAGAGCCAATTTCTCAGCCACAAGTGTTTTGAGAGCCCTTAAAGATTCCCTCAGCCGCTTGAAGTTCAATCAGGAGCTCCGTCAATGAATAAGACCTCTTATTCATATATTAGTTCAGGCGGAACTGCTCAAAACTTCTCGGCAGAGACTTGCGCACAACATCAAATTGGGTTACTGATGGGATTCGATGTCCCGGGCTATCAAAATTGCGGAAACGATAACCCGACCGAAAACCCGTCGCCGGAGATCGCACGAACACCAACTCATCCGCAGGAGTCCGACCTTTGGAGACTACGCATCCGAAGACACGCAGCCCGCCCCCAGCCGATTTTCTCCCACGAGTCGGAAATCACGAACGCGAACCACACGCGAAGAACCGGGCTCGACAAGAGCGTCGCCGCGGGATAAACCCGCGGCTAAACCCTAGCCGAACCCCATCCGCGGGGTTCGCGATCGCCGTGCATGGCGATCGCCGGGGATGCGCGGCATCCCCGTGGGGCTGTTCGGAACAGCCCCCTGGCGGTGAGTCCGGCGACTCACCGCCGCCATCCGACGGGAGGAGGGGCGCCTAGTCGAGGCACCAGCCCTCGACAGCCCCGCGATCGAGCTAGGGCTCGATCGCTCCAACCGCGTATTCCTTGCACCTCGTCCGAACGTCGTGTGGGCGACGATCTATCGGATTCTTATGGATCTTCCTCACTCTCAGAACTTTATGATTGGCGTAACTTAGGTTAATGAAAAGTGAAGACCATGTAGTGCTTATATAGGCTACGTAGGGGATCATAAGGAGAATAAATATTGGGCTTCAATATTGAAAATTAAATTGGGTCCAACCCAAATCTATTAATTCTTATCAATATTAATTTTATTTATTTTCCACTATATAAATAAAATTGCACTCCCAATATTATTCCATATTATATCAAATAATATTTCTCCATCTTAGTATTATTTATTCCGTGTATTTAAGATTTAAATATCCATGAATAAATTTATTTATTGATTAATAAATTATATTCATCTCTTGAATCCGAGACTAGTACCATTCAACCTTAATTATTGTGCGGAACGAATCCACTCATGAGGTTTACACAATAATTCCTTATGAACTCATCTCGGGGATATTATCAACCCTTCCGGGATACACTGCCCCTTCAAGAATTCACGGCATGCCATATACAAAATATAGTGACCCAACTTAACCGGTAATTAACCCAATAATTAAATCGGTTAATTCCGTTGGTAAATCAAAGTCACTTATATTAAATATACACACCCGCAATTGTTTCAGGGATTAAGAATAAAATACTCCGAGTCTCAAATCAATTATCGTCGAGCAATCCTAATTGATGAGTCTCAATTGATCCGCCCAATACACCAAGTGTACAAGTGTGATAAAATAATTAAGATAAATTATTTTCTCTCTCACACAACGACTATACCGATGGATTAGTTCGTGTCCATCTAGGTCGTGAGCAACTGTTCGATTAAATACGAGTAACCGATAGTATGATCTTCTGTGCGCCCATGCAGCACCATACTAACTACAACGTATAAAATCCAGAACCATGATTTGCATATAATTAAATGCAAATAATTGTTTATTAATTAAATAGATTAAATGCTATGATCGGGAGTTTACCGTTGCTTAAATCTAGACATTAAGTACACAACTTCAACAATCTCCCACTTGTACTAAGGTCTAGTCATTTCCCCAAACTCCCGGTTCCCATACTCATCACGTGCTTTAAAGTGTACTTCCGAGAAGTACTATGTGAGTGAGAAATCTAGGTTGCCGCTCTGAAGTTATCTTGGTGACTACTACGTCGTCTCCCTGACGATGACTCGTATCAGGTGGTACTTGCTCTACGTGTTAACATCACTTTTGACTTATGACCTCTTCTAGTTCACCATGCACCGCTATCTAATAGCCTTTGGTAAACTAAGAGTCATATCCAAGTCAAGAGGTTATCCCGGAACCTAACCAAAACTTCCGCTGCCTCTGAGGCTGCTATTCGGTTATGAGAGAGTCTGAGAAGCGTCCCGCTTATCACTCTTTCACTTCATGGTTCCACCTCTTTCTAAAAGTGAACACATAGCCTGATATCGACTTTCACTGGTCCTTCTCTGATTTTTGGATCTGAGAATCTCTAATCTAAGAAGATTTCGTCTTGCTCAAGCCAGTACTATGAAAGTACTCTTGCAGCATTCGGACATCCCTTATCTAGATTACTTTGATATCCTCCCAATACGCAAACCGCATAGTTGATATCAGGTTCTTGTTTTACAACATTGCATCTATAAAGCTTTCCATACTTGAAGTATAGGAAACTGCTTTGTCCTCATCTATCTCCTTTATGTGTTCGAACACACACCCTTTAGATAGATGTATATTCTGTCTCTGAAAGGCAATAACCTTTCTCAGAAGTATGCATGTTTAAAACAAACCTTAATCGTACAAGATGTCTAGGAGAAGTACAATGTTCTTATCTCTAGATCATAAGATCTTAAGAACATGCTCTAACTTCTTCTCAATCTTATATCTCGATTTATTTAGACAACCTTTATTTTATGTCTGACAACACTTTTACATTGTCGCCAATGATAAAATGTTATCTACATAAAATCTCCGAGAAACACCACTTTTGTTTCCGTCACGTCTCTAACACACCTTCTTTGCTAATCCTATGCAGACCTAGGGATCGATTTCATGTACACTGGATCCAGAGTTCAAAACTCCTCCAGTCTTATGAACATCTCTAGTTGCTTAACAACCTCCCACTGCAATGGCGTCCCGGTGTGTAACAGTAACAACATTAGGTGCAGTTAGTGGTGTACTACTACTCGGTCAGGCTGGTTCTCAGTCTTTCTCTTTCCTCATTTTAAAGTATTTTGTCAATTAGGGCATTGTAGTTCTTCTAATAGTTTTTCCTCTATGAACCGGACGAGACGTCCCTCTGGTTCATAGTACTATAGAACACACAATACTTCGTTCATCTAGGATATCCTACAACCATATTGAATATGTCGTTGTCTCCAGGAATATCCATAGAACATAGGTAGTTCCGAACAACTTGTTCTCTTACTATTAGATTTCTACTTCTTTACAACGCACCATCTCTACACGTAAGTGCACGGCGCGTCTCTTTGGGAATTAATCCCAATCTTTGATTATGCTATGTGTTATCTAGATAGGTGATGGCCTCCGCGACCGAGTCGCAGGCTTCTAATGGATATACTTTGATGGTTCCCCATAATAGCTTTGTGTCCATTGACAAGTCAAAACACTTTGCTTTTATGGCACATCAAGCATTCTAATCCATCACTGAGTATTCTTTGAAAGAATTACTCATACCTCTCTAATATACACATATGTCTGCATATCTAATCATTTCCAATACTCTTCTGAATTCTATCCTTTTTCCAGAAAGGTTTGCTTAGACGTATTATCCTCCAAATTCAATCCTTAGGTCGGAAGGTCCATTCCTTCAACTATAATTGATCAAATCAATTTCGACCATATGAATTTTATTTGAAAATACTACTAAGTATAAGATTTCATAAGTATAATGATAAAGAAATATCTAATAAGTAAAACAAGTTATATATAACGGTTTGTTGCATCGTGGTAGACTAAGGATTCATCATTCACATATTGCTATCTAATGTACCATAATGAATATCACCATTATTTCTTATCCAAACCATCCAATGATTAAAGAAATAAAATATCCATTAATAAAGAAAAACAGAACGAAGTTCTTTTTCAAAATAAAAGGGGTACATAAGCAATAACTGAAATGAAAACTTAAAACAGATAAATGTCTTCCATTGCAACCGCTGCTACCCCAACAGCTTCGCCCATGTAGACTCGAATTCTTCTTCTCTAAGTCGCCGGGTTTTCTGGAACCCCTCTGAGAGGACATTCAGACTTCCAGTGTCCCATCTTGTTGCATCGGAAGCACTTACCCTTTGGCTTTGCAGCCCCCACTTGTGGTGCAGTCCTCTTGACACCACTGGGTTTCCAGGCTTGCTTCCTTTTCTTGCCCCTACCTCCACCAGGCTTAAAGCCTTTGGACTTGGTAGCTACAAGCGCTTGAGACTTGCCCTTCTTGTAGATCCCCTCTGCCGCCTTCAGTTCAGTCAGGAGTTGCGCAAGAGTATAAGATAGTTTACCCATATTATAGCTCATACGAAACTGCTCAAAACTAGGGGCCAGAGACTGGAGTATGATGTCGACTTGCGTCTCAGCATCAATAGAAGCTCCTAGGACCTCAAGTTCATTCAACAAACTCATCATCTTAAGAACGTGCTCCCCTACGGGCGTTCCTTCAGATTGAGTAGTCGACATAAGGACTCTCATGGCTTCTTGCCTAGCCGCACGATCTTGCTCCCCAAACATCTCCTTGAGGTTAAACATCATATCATAGGCAGTGTCCATTGGCTCATGTTGGGTTTGGAGTACATTTGACATGGAAGCCAAAATATAACACCTAGCCATTTCATCAGCCTTTTTCCACTTCCGATATGCCAGTTTCTCCTCATCAGTTGAGGCAGCCGTGGGCTCGGCAGGGCACACTTCATGGAGTACATACTTGTACTCTTCCGAAGTTAGGACAATGTCTAAATTTCTCTTCCAATCAATATAGTTGGTGCCAGTGAGCTTATGCTCCTTGAGTATCATAGAAAGTGGGTTCATAGCTATTCTCTAAACCTATAAGCACATTTAAACAAACAATTAATTTAATATCCGATATTATCTCCCTTAAATAATATCATTAAATTACTAATCACATCTAAAATCCCATCAGGTAAGGCAAGCCACGTGGTGTGGACGTTTACCCACCCAAATGATTTAGCAATTAGTTTTTCTTTGGTCATACATCGCTTATAGCGGAACCTCGTGGGGAGGAATACTACAAGGCGTATCTAAGTGTAAACCATTACTCAGCACCAAAGTGAATCGCTTGGAATTGCTACATTACCGCAAGCCACGTGGTGTGGACGTTTACGACAACTTCACAACTCTTCACAATTCCTTACAACTGTCTACATCAATTAATCCAAAATCCGTCAGTGCAGCAAGCCACGTGGTGTGGACGTTTACTACACTAAGAGACTTTTATAATTGACTCCCAATTACTTGATCCATTTAATCTCGTAAATCAAGACGTGGAGAATCATAAGTGAAACTCGAAGTTTCTAACCAGTGATTCACCATGCAAACGACCCTATCTCTCATAAATGAGGGAGCCGAGCAGACAAGCGACCCATCTATCAAAGAATGGCACGGAAGTCTCTAATTTGTGTCCTCTACATGACCAAGTGGCTCTGGCTCCATTCCACTCCCCGGGGTGAGAATGAGTCGACTTGAAGTCAGTTTCAGAAAGACAAATTAGGCATTGTTTGATAAACTTGATCAATGTTTCTTGTAAGAGGAATTACAAGAATTCTCCTCCAATGACACATCTATACGAACTTCAAAAGTCCATAAGAGTCACCAAGAGAACAGTAATGGAGACCATGGGAATGTTTCCATCCCCTCTCCCACTTAGTTTTTTTTATAATAAAGGGATACGATATCTAATGCATAATTAAACACATAAGCATGCATGAAAGCAATAAAGCACATAGCACATAGTCAAAAATAATGCTAGAGAAATTATTTTTCCCCGACTATCATGGCTTTATCTTCATATGCATCTTCTAGTCTTCAGTCTTCGTTTCTTGAATGCTCCATGTGACGAGAATATTAATCTCTAATATTTAAATCTATTTATTTTCAATTAATCCAAAAGTTACTTAATTCGAAAATTAAGTCAATCGAATATATCAAAAATAAAATTAAATATCATTAATATTTTTATTTATTTTCCTATCTAGTTCTATTAAATCTCTAGAATAATCTATCCAAGTAAAACTTGGAATATTCTAGAAGATATCTATAATAGAACAAGGAAATAAAATAAATAAATTAGGACTACTACTTTTCAAATTTATTTTTTATTCCTAATCCATGAATATTCCCATGTAGGAATAATCAAATAGGAAAAATAAATTTAGTACTAAATTAATTAAATTTCTAATCTATGAATAATTCCATGAAGGAAATAAATCAATAGAAAATAAAATTAATTTAAATTAATTCTTTTCCTAATCCATGAGAGTTTCCAAAAAGGAAAGTACTCAAATAGGAAAAATCCGAATTAATTGGGAAAGTAGATTTTTGTAGGAATAGCACGGGATTAGGAGATCCAACGCCATCCCCACGATGATGGATCGGCCGGCCACTCGGGAGGAGCGCCGCCGCCGCCTAGCCACCGCCGGCTAGGCCATGGGTCGATCACCACCATGTGATCGATCCCAAGCCCTTGTCTTCTCGTCACTTCTTCGTCTTCCGGCGATCGTCTCAACATCGAACCAACGTAATTAAAATTACAAAATTTAAATTACAATTCCGGTATCGATTCTAAACATGAAATCGACCCTATACAATTTCCGGAAAATAAAGTGCGTAATAATAAATCCTAAATTCGGTCAACCCCCGAATTTTTTACTATTACAAACATTCAACCACACAAAACGAATCTCGACATGTCCGAGAGTTTAATAATCATGATAATTAATTAAAAAACAATTAATTAAATCCAACCATGATAGCCGGAAATCCTGCAAGGTAGAACAATAATCGAACATATACATGAACACGAAACCAAACGCTCTGATACCATTTGATGGGATTCGATGTCCCGGGCTATCAAAATTGCGGAAACGATAACCCGACCGAAAACCCGTCGCCGGAGATCGCACGAACACCAACTCATCCGCAGGAGTCCGACCTTTGGAGACTACGCATCCGAAGACACGCAGCCCGCCCCCAGCCGATTTTCTCCCACGAGTCGGAAATCACGAACGCGAACCACACGCGAAGAACCGGGCTCGACAAGAGCGTCGCCGCGGGATAAACCCGCGGCTAAACCCTAGCCGAACCCCATCCGCGGGGTTCGCGATCGCCGTGCATGGCGATCGCCGAGGATGCGCGGCATCCCCGTGGGGCTGTTCGGAACAGCCCCCTGGCGGTGAGTCCGGCGACTCACCGCCGCCATCCGACGGGAGGAGGGGCGCCTAGTCGAGGCACCAGCCCTCGACAGCCCCGCGATCGAGCTAGGGCTCGATCGCTCCAACCGCGTATTCCTTGCACCTCGTCCGAACGTCGTGTGGGCGACGATCTATCGGATTCTTATGGATCTTCCTCACTCTCAGAACTTTATGATTGGCGTAACTTAGGTTAATGAAAAGTGAAGACCATGTAGTGCTTATATAGGCTACGTAGGGGATCATAAGGAGAATAAATATTGGGCTTCAATATTGAAAATTAAATTGGGTCCAACCCAAATCTATTAATTCTTATCAATATTAATTTTATTTATTTTCCACTATATAAATAAAATTGCACTCCCAATATTATTCCATATTATATCAAATAATATTTCTCCATCTTAGTATTATTTATTCCGTGTATTTAAGATTTAAATATCCATGAATAAATTTATTTATTGCTTAATAAATTATATTCATCTCTTGAATCCGAGACTAGTACCATTCAACCTTAATTATTGTGCGGAACGAATCCACTCATGAGGTTTACACAATAATTCCTTATGAACTCATCTCGGGGATATTATCAACCCTTCCGGGATACACTGCCCCTTCAAGAATTCACGGCATGCCATATACAAAATATAGTGACCCAACTTAACCGGTAATTAACCCAATAATTAAATCGGTTAATTCCTTTGGTAAATCAAAGTCACTTATATTAAATATACACACCCGCAATTGTTTCAGGGATTAAGAATAAAATACTCCGAGTCTCAAATCAATTATCGCCGAGCAATCCTAATTGATGAGTCTCAATTGATCCGCCCAATACACCAAGTGTACAAGTGTGATAAAATAATTAAGATAAATTATTTTCTCTCTCACACAACGACTATACCGATGGATTAGTTCGTGTCCATCTAGGTCGTGAGCAACTGTTCGATTAAATACGAGTAACCGATAGTATGATCTTCTGTGCGCCCATGCAGCACCATACTAACTACAACGTATAAAATCCAGAACCATGATTTGCATATAATTAAATGCAAATAATTGTTTATTAATTAAATAGATTAAATGCTATGATCGGGAGTTTACCGTTGCTTAAATCTAGACATTAAGTACACAACTCCAACAGTTACCCCATTGATAGTTGCTCCCAGAATCTCTATCTCATTAAGATAGCCCATCATTCTAAGAACGTGATCCCTCGCGGGCGTTCATTCCGACATGATGGCTGTCATGAGTTGCCTCATTTCATCTTGCCCGACTGTCCTGTCCTGATAACCAAAAACTTCTTGAGGTTAAGCATCATATCATAGGTAATGGTCATGGCATGATCCCGATGTTGCAACACATTTGACATGAAAGCCATAATGTTGCTCCGCGTCATCTCATAGCCTTGATCCATTTCCAATGAGCTTCCTTTCCTCAGTAGTGGAAGCATCATTTGGTTCAGCAGTTCAATTGACTTGGAGTATATATTTGTACTCCTCTGCAGTTAGGACAATGTCCAAGTTTCTTTTCAAATCTATAAAATCAGGTTCAGTGAGTTTGTTGACTTTTAATGGGAATAATACCATATAAAACAAACAATGAGTTTAATTCGATATCATTTCCCTCAAGTGATATCATTAAACTACCAATCATTTGCAAAATCCCATCAGACATAGCAAGCCACGTTCTTGTGGACGTTTACCAGTCCAAATGATTTTATGATTGGATTTCACTTCGGTCGTACATCATCATAGCAGTGACTCCGATGGGGAGGATACTATAAAGCGTACCTAAGTGTATACCATTTCTCATGTAATGCCCCGATTTTCATTTTGTAACGTAAAGCGGAAGTTTGAAAAATAAAATAATTTATTTTGAAAATAAATAGTTAAACGTGGGGGTTACGTAAAATAAACCTCGTTTATCGGAAAAATAATACTTTTCATAAAATTAAAAATAGCAATGTAAACATTAAGTAAATAAAAGCGAGTTTTAAAATCCACGTAAGCATAGTCTTAAATAATTACAGGTGTCACTCTACCGCATCCTCGTTATTCCCCTCGATGTCTCTGTTCGTACCTAAAAAAATGTCGTTGATTGGGGTGAGCTCAACGTGCTCAGCAGGAATCACTTATCTTAAAATCATGAATCATATCATGAATACATGGCATGTATAGTCACATGAAGAACGTGGACAAATAAGTCACATAAACATACTTTCACATAACTAAACATGTAAACATATAATTTTTCACGTATTGCCGTCCCTTCCTACGGACGGACCTTGTTGTCACCCCTGCCTACGAGTGAACCTTGTTTAACATAGCATTTTCACATATTGTTGTCCCTGCCTACGGACAGACCTTGTTGTCACTCCTGCCTACGAGTGAACCTTGTTTAACATATACATTTCACGTATTGCCGTCCCTGCCTACGGACGGACCTTGTTGTCACTCCTGCCTACGAGTGAACCTTGTTTAACATGTGCGTTTCACATATTGTCATCCCTGCCTATGGATGAACCTTGTTTTCATAGCATGTCATTTAAGCATATCATTTAAGCATAGTACACGTGGTGATAATATATATAACATATTACACGTAGCGATAGCATATAACATATTACACGTGGCTATAGCATATAACATATTACACGTAAATTTTCATATATCATACCAAGTCGACAACTCAACTAGCACACCTTTAACATGCGTAAACATAATATTCTCCAAGCATTTAAATAACAACAATGACACATAAGATCACATAGTTTATTTCATCGACACCCATTCACATAAAAACACATACGCAAATAAGCATAACATAAGTCATGAGTAAAGGATAAGAAGTCCCTACCTCTTGTAGCGTGCGTGTTACTAGCCCTGAGTCCTACGTTCAAAGTTCTCTCCTAAACTCAAAGTCGATTCCCGAGCCTCTATAGTCGAATCCTATTCATGGCATAAGAAAGATATATTAGTATATTATGTTGGGCTTAAAATATAGTATGAGGAGGTGGGCTGAAAAGGTAAATTGGGCTGAACATAAAGATTGGGCCGGTCCATCTATTTCTCCTTGAACCAAATTAATCGAATCCCTAAATCATATCTACATCTTCTCCAATTCACTGAGCGGGTACATAAAGAAAGATTTCGAGGGGGTGGCTCGGTCCAGCGGCATCTCTCAAAGACCTGCTCGCCGGAGGTGGGGCTGTTCGCCGGAGGTCTCTGCAACAGACGACAGTTCAGGTTTGGATCAGATGAGACTTGGATCGAACGGCTCCGGCGAGAGCTTCGACTGTCGGGATGGGCTCGGCGCCGGCGGCGGTGGTTATCTCAACAGACTTCGATCGGATTCCAATAGCAGCGACGCAAGGCAGGGCAGGTTCGTCTTCGTCACGCGATTCTGAAAGAGATGGTTGTGATTTCTCAAAGTACGAACCAAGGGGTCCAGATTTTCCGAAAGCTTGTTAGAGGCGGCGGTGATGGTTCAACTTGCGAGATGCGATAGTGGTGACGATCATGATATGGTTAATGTTTCGATTGTGGTCGAGAATTTCCGGCATTAGGTGGAGGGGTGGAGAATCAGAAAAGTTGTATTTACGTGTGTTGTTAGCTATGAACAAGGTCGAAAAGGAAAAGGGATTACCTCCGTTTTCTTCTTCTTGAGAGTATCGGTTGTCCTCTATGTAGAAAAGGGCAAGCATTTATTTTTATGTGTAGAGGTTGAGATAATTGGGGTCAAAGATTTAGTAGAGAAAGACTCGGGAGTGAGGAAACGTGAACGAGACTTAAAATTAATACCCATAAACTTAAACTTATTAATAAAAGACTTCTTAATTAATCTTAATATATATATTTTAAAGATTTTAATCAATGTATTAATTTTATAATTAATTACTATTTTATTACATTATTTAAAATATTTTTAAATTCTAAAATTTTACTCAATTTAAAAGAACATAATAAATTATTATAAATTTAAATATTATTAGGCGAAAACGGAGTGCTACAATACTACCCCTCTTA
This sequence comes from Euphrasia confusa, assembly GCA_954870475.1. NCBI lineage: Eukaryota > Viridiplantae > Streptophyta > Magnoliopsida > Lamiales > Orobanchaceae > Euphrasia > Euphrasia confusa. The sequence goes on from OX940954.1 coordinate 14,622,947, forward strand.
AAAGAAATTTCGTCCTCGAAATTCGAAAAAATAAAATACTAGCATTGAGTCCTCTTAGCAATATGTCGTCTCTCATGCCCTACCTCCATTTCCATACATGTTTCTTGGAGGTCCATTGTTTCTACCATTATTGTTGGGACAATTACCGGACTTGTGCCCTTCTTTGTGACACCGGAAGCATTCATCCTTTCCCTTCAAGCATATTCCATTGTGGTGTTTCCCGCATTCTCTACAAAAGGGCTTGTAAGTCGGTGCTACACGGTGATCATATCCTTCGATCCTCGGCTGCTTGTTCTCATTTCGCTCTTCGTCCTCCCATTTCCTCTTTTCATTTTCCATAGTTGGCATCGGCTTCACTTCATCTCCTTTCAATCCTACCTCGACTTTATGAGCCCTTCTTACTAGTTCATAATAGCCTAGATCGCCTTGCGCTGCCAAGATTCCAGCGAGTTGGGGCCTCAGTCCTCTCTCGAATCTCGATGCCCTCTTTGCATCATCATCCACCAGATGTGGGGCAAACCTGCTCAACTCGTTGAATTTTCTCTCATACTCGGTCGTTGTCATGGTCCCCTGCTTCAGATTCAAGAACTCCGTCTCCTTCTCGTTACGATAGGACTGTGGGAAATACTGATTCATAACCTCAGTCTTGAAGATACCCCAAGTCATAGCTTTCTTCTCATCTTCGATTAGACCGCGCCAGAACCCTTCCCACCAGTGATCTGCATGTTCCACCAGCTGAAAGGTGGCACAAGCTATCTTTGAAGCATCTCCACATTGGATGGTGCGGAAAATGCGTTCTAGTGAACGAAACCATTCTTCAACTGCTGCAGGACCGTCTTTCCCATTGAAGGTTGGCGGACGATAGCGGCGAAATCTCTCAACTGCGCGCTCGTGATCCGCATTTCCTCCTCCATTAGCTTGCATGGTCTGGAGAAAGTGATTGATGGCCATGCCCATGGCTTCAGCAGTAGCTCGATTCATTGTTGGTTGCTCCTCTCCGTTAGCTGCCATTTCTTTCTGTAATACGAGTATTTAGGTTTCCAGTTTAATTATTTTATTTACGTGGTTGAATAGTACGTGTCATCGTCGTGCGTAGCATGCAATGTTAAACGTAAACCTAAAAGCCATTTCTAATTCCAAGTACTACTATGTCCGTGAAGCCATAAACATAAAATCATACCTTTGGAGAACTCGACGAGGAATGACGAAGGTAGCAGTAGTGACATTTTATTTCCTTTTATTTTGAAACATGAAACTTTTTCTTTTTGAAAAAATAGTAAAGTCTACAGAATCAAAACTGGTGCTCTGATACCACTTTGTAACGCCCCGATTTTCATTTTGTAACGTAAAGCGGAAGTTTGAAAAATAAAATAATTTATTTTGAAAATAAATAGTTAAACGTGGGGGTTACGTAAAATAAACCTCGTTTATCGGAAAAATAATATTTTTCATAAAATTAAAAATAGCAATGTAAACATTAAGTAAATAAAAGCGAGTTTTAAAATCCACGTAAACATAGTCTTAAATAATTACAGGTGTCACTCTACCGCATCCTCGTTATTCCCCTCGATGTCTCTGTTCGTACCTAAAAAAATGTCGTTGATTGGGGTGAGCTCAACGTGCTCAGCAAGAATCACTTATCTTAAAATCATGAATCATATCATGAATACATGGCATGTATAGTCACATGAAGAACGTGGACAAATAAGTCACATAAACATACTTTCACATAACTAAACATGTAAACATATAATTTTTCACGTATTGCCGTCCCTGCCTACGGACGGACCTTGTTGTCACCCCTGCCTACGAGTGAACCTTGTTTAACATAGCATTTTCACATATTGCTGTCCCTGCCTACGGACAGACCTTGTTGTCACTCCTGCCTACGAGTGAACCTTGTTTAACATATACATTTCACGTATTGCCGTCCCTGCCTACGGACGGACCTTGTTGTCACTCCTGCCTACGAATGAACCTTGTTTAACATGTGCGTTTCACATATTGTCATCCCTGCCTATGGATAAACCTTGTTTTCATAGCATGTCATTTAAGCATATCATTTAAGCATAGTACACGTGGTGATAATATATATAACATATTACACGTAGCGATAGCATATAACATATTACACGTGGCTATAGCATATAACATATTACACGTAAATTTTCATATATCATACCAAGTCGACAACTCAACTAGCACACCTTTAACATGCACATGCGTAAACATAATATTCTCCAAGCATTTAAATAACAACAATGACACATAAGATCACATAGTTTATTTCATCGACACCCATTCACATAAAAACACATACGCAAATAAGCATAACATAAGTCATGAGTAAAGGATAAGAAGCCCCTACCTCTTGTAGCGTGCGTGTTACTAGCCCTGAGTCCTACGTTCAAAGTTCTCTCCTAAACTCAAAGTCGATTCCCGAGCCTCTATAGTCGAATCCTATTCATGGCATAAGAAAGATATATTAGTATATTATGTTGGGCTTAAAATATAGTATGAGGAGGTGGGCTGAAAAGGTAAATTGGGCTGAACATAAAGATTGGGCCGGTCCATCTATTTCTCCTTGAACCAAATTAATCGAATCCCTAAATCATATCTACATCTTCTCCAATTCACTGAGCGGGTACATAAAGAAAGATTTCGAGGGGGTGGCTCGGTCCAGCGGCATCTCTCAAAGACCTGCTCGCCGGAGGTGGGGCTGTTCGCCGGAGGTCTCTGCAACAGACGACAGTTCAGGTTTGGATCAGATGAGACTTGGATCGAACGGCTCCGGCGAGAGCTTCGACTGTCGGGATGGGCTCGGCGCCGGCGGCGGTGGTTATCTCAACAGACTTCGATCGGATTCCAATAGCAGCGACGCAAGGCAGGGCAGGTTCGTCTTCGTCACGCGATTCTGAAAGAGATGGTTGTGATTTCTCAAAGTACGAACCAAGGGGTCCAGATTTTCCGAAAGCTTGTTAGAGGCGGCGGTGATGGTTCAACTTGCGAGATGCGATAGTGGTGACGATCATGATATGGTTAATGTTTCGATTGTGGTCGAGAATTTCCGGCATTAGGTGGAGGGGTGGAGAATCAGAAAAGTTGTATTTACGTGTGTTGTTAGCTATGAACAAGGTCGAAAAGGAAAAGGGATTACCTCCGTTTTCTTCTTCTTGAGAGTATCGGTTGTCCTCTATGTAGAAAAGGGCAAGCATTTATTTTTATGTGTAGAGGTTGAGATAATTGGGGTCAAAGATTTAGTAGAGAAAGACTCGGGAGTGAGGAAACGTGAACGAGACTTAAAATTAATACCGATAAACTTAAACTTATTAATAAAAGACTTCTTAATTAATCTTAATATATATATTTTAAAGATTTTAATCAATGTATTAATTTTATAATTAATTACTATTTTATTACATTATTTAAAATATTTTTAAATTCTAAAATTTTACTCAATTTAAAAGAACATAATAAATTATTATAAATTTAAATATTATTAGGCGAAAACGGAGTGCTACATCTCAGTACTAAGTACACCGCTCAGGAACTACATGTCCACCGCAAGCCACGTTCTTGTGGACGTTTACGTTGACATGCGGTCCTCCACGACTTTCTATATCTGTCGAGCCTCAATTAATCCCAAAGTTCCGTTTCCATTTAGCAAGCCACGTTCTTGTGGACGTTTACTAAAACAAACAACTTTATTAATTGAATCTCACTTATTTAAATTTCATAGAATCTTAATTAACCCAAAGTACCGTTTCCATTTAGCAAGCCACGTTCTTGTGGACGTTTACTAAAACAAACAACTTTGTTAATTGACTCTTACATTTATTAAATTTCACAATTTTATTAATCAAAGCTTGATATCTCTTAAGTGAAACTCGAAGTTTCTAACCAGCGATCAATCATGCAATTGAGCCCTATCTCTCACAAAGTGAGGGAGCCAATCAGACAATCGATCTAGTCATCGAATGACTCGAAAGTCTCTAATCTGTGTCATCGACATAACCAAGCGCTTTGGCTCCATTCCACTCCCCAGGGTGAGAATGAGTCGAGTTGAAATTAGTCTTTGAATGACAGATTAGGCATTGCTTTTGAGAAATATAATTGTTCAATTTTATAAGTAGATTTTAAATTCGAATTTTGATCCAGTGATATCCGTGTATCGACTTTATCCGATAGGGAGGATGACACTAAAGCCAACTCGTAAGTCAATACACATCACATTCAAAACAGAGAATGGAGACCGCGGGATTGTTTCCAATCCCTCTCCCACTTAGTATTTTACGATGAGGGATAATATGCATAAATAATTTAAGCATAATAATAAACACGTAAATCACATAAAAAGCAATTAACGTGGCCCCGATTATTATGGCCTTAAATATTTTCCAATGCACGTCTCTTGGAACTTCATCTCGTTGCTCGTCTCGATCTCGGTCCACCACCGACTCGCTCGAGGGTCAAGAGACGAACTCCTCCCACTCGAGCCTCGTCTCGAGCCTCGTTGAGTCGTCCGTGGGGTCGAACGAACCCCAGCCCCGCTGCTGCCCGTCGCGAACACGGGGTGTGTTCGATGGCTGCCCGTTGCCGGTTCGCTCTCCTCGATCCTCGTTTCTCCGTGTTTTGATCTCGTCTCGATCCACCAAAATTAGTAAGAAAAATTACAAGAATAAACTTACTAAATCCGGCATCGATCCTATACAAGGTGATCGACCCTATACATGTCCCGGATACAACGAAAAATAAATAAACCTAACGACTCAACCCGTCGTTTTTATCTATTACAAACAAGCATCGTTTTTCCAAAACAAAAACAATCTCGACAAGCCCGAGAGTTTAATCAAAACCACAAATTAAAGCACAACATACAATCACAACGTTGGCCATAATAACCGGGTTCGAACCTGCAAAACAAATCTCGCAAAAATACAACGAATCGACAAAACCTGGCTCTGATACCAAATTTTGGAAATCGACTACCCGGGATGCGTTCGTTCGATCACTCGAACATCCGAACGATCCCAGTCGACCTCCAGGTCCGTTACTCCGTTCACGTGCCAGCCCGTGTCCCGATTCACGCCCAGCCATTGCCCCGAAGGACAACCGCGCGAACCAGAGTTGGCTGCCCGAAAAACAGCGAAACGGCGACCGCCGTTTGCCCTCCGGCGACCGCCGTTTGTCCGCGAACAGCAGCGCGACCTGCTGTTCCGAGCGCGTTTCCGGGTCGATTTTCCTCTTCCGACTACTGATCCGGAGGTCCTTGACCCCCAGTAGTCGAGGAACATGATCCACGACGCCCGGAACCCGATCTTAGATCCGATGTATTTTTAACGAAATAGAAAACGAAACGTATGCGGAATAAGGGTTTCGATTTCTTATACCTTTGTCGCGTGATTCGGAGAAGCCGAATTGTTGAGACCACGAAGCCTTCCGGTGTATGTCTCTATCCCCGACGTTCAGCCGTTGAGTGGGCAACGATCCGCTGAACCTTCCTCTTCTCCTTTCTCTCTTGAACCCACCGTATGAATAATATCCTCTGTCTCAGAAATATATTTTCGCAAGCAAAATTATTTCTACAGAATTATTAATCCGCTAATTTGAATTGCGCAAGCTTTTATTTTCTCTGCAGAATTAATTATAGCTGCGTAGTGTAGGTTTTGATTTTCTCAGAAATATAATTGCTATTTTCTCGGCAGAATTAATTATTTTATTTTCTCTGCAGAATTAATTATAGCTGCGTAGTGTAGGTTTTGATTTTCTCAGAAATATAATTGCTATTTTCTCGGCAGAATTAATTATAGCGGAGGTTTTGATTTTCTCAGAAATATAATTGCTATTTTCTCTGCAGAATTAATTATAGCGGCGTAGTGTAGGTTTTGATTTTCTCAGAAATATAAGGTTTTGATTTTCTCAGAAATATAATTGCGCTATCAATTAATTTCTGCAGAAAATAATAAAAGCGCTAATCTATTTATTTTTACAGAAAAATAATTGCGCAACAATTTATTTTTCTCCTAAAAAATAAAATAGCGGCGTTTCTTAGGTTTAGAGAAAGAGAGGGTGGGGTATTTATAAAGCTACACCAACCTTATGGAAATTAATTATTAGGCTAAATTGCAATTTAATTAACTTGGCGTCCTAAAAAGAAAACCTTAATTAAATTTCACAATTTTAATTATAATTAATTCCACTATAAAATTATAATTGATTTCCCAATAATTAATTTATATTATTTCAACAATAATAATTCCGCCGAATTACATATACGACTTTCCCCGTGTTTAAGATATCGAATGTCCACGAATTAACTTTAATTACTAATAATTAAATTAATTCGTTTCTTGTTATCCGACTAGTACCACTCATCCTTATTATCATGTGGAACGAATCCACCTGCAGGGTTTACATAATAAACTTTATGAGCTCATCTCGGGGACATCATCAACCCAATAAATGGGACACGGTTTCCTGTCTATAATCTATAGCATGCCGTGTGTACAATTCCGATTCCCAATTTACCGAGAATATTGACTAATCAATTAGTCTCACTCACTAGTAAGTCAAAGAACCGAGAACTGGACACACGCACCTATAATTATATAGGGATTAGGAATTCGTATATCCGTAATATCTGAGGTCTAGTTCGATTACTGCAATTAGTATAAATCGAACGCCCTCCCGTGGTCCTGCTCAATACACCAAGTGTACGAGTGTAACATGATAGTCAAGACCGACTATCTACCAGTCACACTACGACGTAGCGATGGATTGTCCCTGTCCATCTAAGTCGTGAGCTACTGTTCGATAGTATACGAGTAACCGACAGTATGATCTTCCGCGTGTCTCCTCACGCCATACTGTCTACAACGTATACATCAAGGACTATTGCATTAAATGCAATCATGCTTGAATCATATCTCGAATTAAGGTATAGATAAGGAGTTCCGTATTTGCATTAAACTAGACATTTAGAATACAACTCCATCACCACCGTTGTCGGACCTCAAACACTTCACCTTGAGATTTGTTTCATTCTCAACCTCAGCTTTCCATTTCCTGAAAACAGAGAACACATCACTCTTATTTTTCATGAAGTACACCCATACCTTCCTTGTGGAGTCATCGATCAAGGTAACATAGTAGAGTGATCCTCCGAGTGAGGCGACGGGAGCTGGTCCCCAAACATCCGTGTGTACTAGTTCCAGCTTCTCCGCCTTGGGCTCCCTTCCATCTTTGGAAAAACTCACTCGTTTCTGCTTTCCAAAAATGCAGCTCTCGCACACGTGAGACTCAATCGCCTTGAGTTCGGGCAGCAGCCCGTTCTTTGCCATGATCTTCATCCCCTTCTCACTCATGTGCCCCAGCCTGCAATGCCACAATTTGGTCTTCTTGGTGTTATCAACAACACCAGCCGAGTCCCTCACGCTCGTCGTCATGTAAAGTGTGCCCGTCTTATGACCTCGAGCTATGGTCATGGCGTTCCTCGAAACCTTCTACGACCCATTTCCAAATGACACCCGGTGGCCATCACTGTCAAGCTGGCCTACCGAAATCAGGTTCCTCATCAACCCCGGCACATGTCTAACCTTGGTGATCTTTCAAGTTTGCCCATTTGACATCTTCAGGTTGATATCTCCCATCCCGACTACATCGAGTGACTCGTCATCTGCAAGAAAAACCTTTCCATAGTCACCCGAGACATAATTCAACATTACATCTCGCTGTGCAGTAGTATGGAAAGAAGCCCCTGAGTCCAGCACCCAGGAATCGATCGGTGAGTCGACCGATAAGAGAAGGACGTCCCCATCGTCGTCATCCTCTTGTGTCACCACATTGGCGGTTCCCTTCTTCTTGTTGTCGTTCTTCCCCCGAGAGCGACAATCCCTTTTGAAGTGCCCCGTCTTCCCACAATTCCAACACTCATTATCCTCGGACCTCGAGTTATCTCTTCCATTCCTAGACTTGGATCTCCCTCTGTTCCTGTTAACGTTCCTGCTCGAGTTTCTCCCCCGGTTCTCCACACTCAAGGCCGAACTAGGAGACTTTCCCTTGAAATCCTTTCTCCGGATTTCCTCGGCTAGGATTTTATCTCCAACTTCGGAGAACTGCAGATTCTCCTTCCCCATAGAGTTGCTAACAGCTGCCCGCATGGGCTCCCAACTATCCGGTAGAGACGCAAGTAGGATCAAAGCGTAAATTTCATCATCGAAATTCACCCCGACTCCCTTCAACTTGTCCAAGATGGAATTCAGCTCGTTTATGTGGTTGGCTGCGTTTGCATTGTCCGACATCTTCAGGTTGAACAACTGCTTCATGAGATACACCTTGTTGTTCGCTGAAGGTTGCTCGTACATGTTTGATAGGGCAGCCATCAAATCCTTGGTAGTGGTAATCGAGCGCACGTTGAATGAAACGTTTGAATCTAGAGACAAACGTATCAATCCCAACACCTGACTGTCGAGGCTTTCCCATTCCTCGTCATCCTTGATCTTCTCCGGTCTACCCTTCAAAGGAATTCCGAGATTTTTCCCATAAAAGTAGTCCTCGATCTGCATCTTCCAATGTCCATAGTTATTCCCGTCAAATTTCGTAACCCCGAACGAGGTGGTGGTGTCCGTCATTGCTTTTCCCCAATCGCTAAAACCCTAGCGCTCTGATACCAGTTGTTGGGAAATTTGCGTCCAAATTTCCCTCCTGAAAAGCAATACGAACAAACAAGAACGAAAAATACGGAAATTAAAGTAGACACGAGATTATAGTGGTTCACCCGTTAACGAGGGCTACGTCCACTTCTTGCCGCTGCAATAATTCACTAGAACAATGATAGAACTTGATTACAAGGCTTTGTAATGGTATAATTCGGTTCTAGGCTTTCTGGAGGTGTTAAACCCTATTTTACACGCATAGGGTTTATTTATAGGGGAGGGAAAACTTGGAGGGGAAGAAAAATCTCGCTGGCAGTATACCGCAAAACGGCGACCGTCGTTTTGCCTTTGGCGCCCGCCGAATGCTTTCGGCGACCGCCGGAGCCCTTTTGGCGCCCGCCAAAAGTGCCAATTCTTGGCAGATCGCTAACTCCGTTTTCTCCCGGTTTCGGCGCCCGCCGAAACCCATTTGGCGCCCGCCAAATATGGCCCGCGGTCGCCGATTCTCCTCCGGCGACCGCCGTTTCTCCCTTCGTCATTTTCTCGTCTTCTCTGCGTGAATTTGGCCTCCATACTCAACACGCTCCAGCTGGTGGCTGAAGTAGAGCCTCTCTTCAGGGTCCACGTATTCCGATGGTGAGTCTCCCCGGTCGATTCAGTACGTATTACGTGACTTTGTACGCGTTGACTATTGGGGGGACGAGGTATTCGTATCTAGCGAGCGATGGGAATTTGATTGTTGACTCGGGGATGACGCTGTCGAAGCTTTCGATTAATGGATTGATTAATAGACTTGGGTTTGGGCTCAATTTAATCAAGTCCATTAGGAGCCCAATATTCCATAAGGTTCCCTACGTAATCTATAAAAGCACTACATGGTCTACTCTAAAATATAAGACAAGAATATCATACTTGATATTCTAGAGAATGGAGAGAAGGAGATCCATAAAGTCCGGAGGATCGTCGCTCATCCCGACGTTCGAGCTAGTGCAAGGAATATGTGGGAAGATCTCAAGGTCATCAACTAGATCTTGATTTTCCGGCAAACGAGAGCAAGGTAAAATCATGAAAACCCTCTTATGATTTTAATCGTTAATTCGAATATATCGTGAACCAAGATTCGAGAAACGAACCCCGTGGACGAGGATCAACCTCGTGGTGGTGGTCGAGGACCACCGGACCGCGGAGGCCGAGGGATCCCCGGCGGGGATCGACGCGCGCTACGAGGAAGCATCGGCTGAACGCCGGGGCATGCGATCGAGCTGGGCTCGATCGCCAGACAGGCCGCGGGCTGGGCCCGCGGTGGTTCGCTGGGCGAACCGCCCTCCTCGGCGAAGCGGCGAAGCGGCGAAGCGGCGAAGCGGCGAGTCGTCGGACTCGCCGCGGAAGCTGCTACGAGCAGCCCCGGGAATGCTCGATGTTATATTTCGATATTATTTTTCATTTTTAAATGAGAAAAAATTTGATGTTCCCTCAAAAGAGTTTAAATGATACATTAAAATTGCGGATTTCAATTTAGTCTTTTAAATTATAAAAATATAGTCAATTTAATTTAATTTGACTGAAAATTCAAATTTTAACTCAGAAAAACATGTAGAATTTCTGACGCCACGATACTTGACTGCGCCCCCTCATCTAGTTACAAAAATAGTTTCAGTGAAATTTTCAAACATTTTGAAATTGAATACACAAAAATAAAAATTTACATAGTTATATAGTATATAGTTACACAAAAATATATTAAGAAAACATTATCAAATCATTTGCGTTGAGTTTTAGTGGTGCTTTATTATGTTTTATTTGCATTATTGCGCTAATATTGTCATAACTATTGATTTTTTATGTATTTTTTATTTGCATTTCATTTTTCATAAATTTTTCATTAATTATATTAATTTTATCTTCACTATTATTTTATTTTTTATTTGAATTATTATAATATTTTTAATTTCACTAAATATTTTTGTGATATTATTTTTCATCCCGCTTAAACAAAATGATAAAAAAAAAAATATAAATGTATCATATATATAGTTGGGATGTGAGCAGCAACGGGTGTCATATAACACTCCATGTAGCTCATTCCATTCAACTCATATGAAATAGTTGGGATGGAATAGTAATGGGAGTAATATAATACTCTCCATGTAGATCATTCCACAGACACAACTCGGCCATGGGAGCAGGAACGGAGGTCATATAACACTCTCCATTGAGCTCATTCCAAAGACCCAACTCAACAACGATACTGGATTGATGGAAGCAGGAACAAAAGGCATATAACACTCTCTATTTGAGCTCATTCCAAAGACCCAGCTCGGTCACTATACTGGACCGAATGGACACTCCGCCCTTATCTAATTACAATGATAGTTTTAGTGCAATTCAAACATTTTGAATTGAATAAGCAAAATTGGTAATTTACATTGTTATACAAAAGTATAATGTGAAAATATTGCGTTGATTTTACTAATGCTTTATTATTATTTTTATCATTGGTATATTAATTTTTATTTGCAGATTTTTATGCGCTATTAGTGGTATATTATTTTTTTATGCGCTAATTTTGTAATCGCTATTATTTTATACACTATTTAGTTTTTACTGTATTTTTTATTTCCCCCTTATTTTTTATACTTTTCATTAATTATTATTATTTTTATCTTCACTATTTTATTTTTTGAATTACTATAAAAAATTTATTTTCACTACTGTATTATGTTTGATATTAATTTTCATATTTAAAAGAAAGAAAAAAATTTATTGTTCCCTCAAAAGAGTTTAAATAATCCATTAAAATGTGTGGGTTTCAATTTAGTCTTTAAAATCATAAAAGTATAGTTAATTAAGTTTAATTTGATGAAAATTTGATGAAAATTAAAATTGTAATCGAGAAAAAACATTTAAAATTTTCCTACATGACGCCAACTACTGGACACACGTATAGTTACAAATGTAGTCTCAGTGAAATTTTCAAACATTTTTAAATTGAATACGCAAAATTAAAAATTTAAGTAGTTACACAAAAGTATATTATGAAAACATTATCTAACATTATCTAATCATTTGCGCTGATTTTTAGTGGGGCTCTATTATTTTTTATGCTCTATTATTTTTTATTACTTGTATAAATATTGTCATAGCTATTAATTTTTTACGTTTTTTTAATTTATCTCTAATTTTTAATAAAATTTTCACTAACTATTATTAATTTTATCTTCACTATTATTTTATTTTTTATTTGAATTATTATAATTTTTTTATTTTCACTAAATTTTGTTGCGATATTATTTTTCATATAGCTTAAAGAAAATGACAAAAAATAAATAGACATGTATCATATAAATAGTTGAGCTGAGATTGGAGCAGCAAAAGGAGTCAAATAACACTCCATGTAGCTCATTCCATAGACGCAACTCATATGAAATAATTGGGATGGGAGCAACGGGAGTAATATAATACTCTCCATGTAGCTCATTCCACAGACACAACTCGGCCATTGGAGTCATATAACACTCTCCATTAAGCTCATTCCAAAGACCCAACTCAACAACGATACTGGATTAATGGAAGCAGGAACAAAAGGCATATAACAATCTCTATTGAGCTCATTCCAAAGACGCAGCTCGGTCACTATACTGGACCGAATGGACACTACGCTCTTATCTAATTACAATGATAGTTTTAGTGCAATTCAAACATTTTGAATTGAATAAGCAAAATTGGTAATTTACATTGTTATACAAAAGTATAATGTGAAAATATTGCGTTGATTTTACTAATGTTTTATTATTTTTTTATCATTGGTATATTAATTTTTATTTGCGGATTTTTATGCGCTATTAGTGGTATATTATTTTTTTATGCGCTAATTTTGTAATCGCTATTATTTTATACACTATTAAGTTTTTACTGTATTTTTTATTTCCCCCTAATTTTTTATACTTTTTATTAATTATTATTATTTTTATCTTCACTATTTTATTTTTTGAATTACTATAAAAAATTTATTTTCACTACTGTATTATGTTTGATATTAATTTTCATATTTAAAAGAAAGAAAAAAATTTATTGTTCCCTCAAAAGAGTTTAAATAATCCATTAAAATGTGTGGGTTTCAATTTAGTCTTTAAAATCATAAAAGTATAGTTAATTAAGTTTAATTTGATGAAAATTTGATGAAAATTCAAATTGTAATCTAGAAAAAACATTTAAAATTTTCTTACATGACGCCAACTACTGGACACACGTATAGTTACAAATAGAGTTAATACATGAAAACACCCATTTACATAACACAAAAATGAAAAATAACCACTTTTATAAATACATGTAAAAACTACTCAACTTAAAAGTAATGGACTAATGTACCCTTGAAATGCAACGGTTGTACGAAGAAAAGAGAGTGACTTCTAATAAAAATTTTATTTGCTGAATATATAATAAGGATCATTATACATTCTAAAATTATTACTTAAACTAATACGAAGTAGTGAATTTTTTATATATACTAATGCAATTTATTACTTTTTTTTATTCTTTCAATTTTTTAAGTATCTTTTTTAAGTTATGTTTTTTTAATTAATAAGTTTAAAATATTTATTAAAAAAAACTTAAGTTACGATTTTTTTGTTGTTTTGTAATGATTTTTTTTATTATATTTTGTTTTAGTTTTTTAATATAAAAATATATTTGGTATATTAATTAAAAATTATAATTGTAATTTAATAAACAAATTGTATTTAGCAAATATTTAACCTTAAAAAAATGTAAATAGCAATGTCCATAAAAAAAGTTAATGTGAATATTAATATATTATAATGAAGAGCGGTACCGGTTAAATAGAAAAAATCAAATAATTAAAGGGTAATTTAGTCTCATCACTTAAATATGGGTATATTTTACCTACTTCTATAAAAGTGGGTATTTTTTCAAGTTGAATAATAGGACTGGGTAAAACAAATTTTCACCTTACAAATGTAGTCTGAAATTTTCAAACATTTCGAAATTGAATACGCAAAATTAAAAATTTAAGTAGTTACACAAAAGTATATTATGAAAACATTATCTATCATTATCTAATCATTTGCGCTGATTTTTAGTGGGGCTCTATTATTTTTTATGCTCTATTATTTTTTATTACTTGTATAAATATTGTCATAGCTATTAATTTTTTACGTTTTTTTTAATTTATCTCTAATTTTAATAAATTTTTCACTAACTATTATTAATTTTATCTTCACTATTATTTTATTTTTTATTTGAATTATTATAATTTTTTTATTTTCACTAAATTTTGTTGCGATATTATTTTTCATCTAGCTTAAAGAAAATGACAAAAAATAAATAGACATGTATCTTATAAATAGATGAGATTGGAGCAGCAAAAGGAGTCAAATAACACTCCATGTAGCTCATTCCATAGACGCAACTCATATGAAATAATTGGGATGGGAGCAGCAACGGAAGTAATATAATACTCTCCATGTAGCTCATTCCACAGACACAACTCGGCCATGGGAGCAGGAACGGGAGTCATATAACACTCTCCATTAAGCTCATTCCAAAGACCCAACTCAACAACGATACTGGATTGATGGGAGCAGGAACAAAAGGCATATAACACTCTGTATTGAGCTCATTCCAAAGACGCATCTCGGTCACTATACTGGACCGAATGGACACTCCGTCCTTATCTAATTACAATGATAGTTTTAGTGCAATTTAAACATTTTGAATTGAATAAGCAAAATTGGTAATTTACATTGTTATACAAAAGTATAATGTGAAAATATTGCGTTGATTTTACTAATGTTTTATTATTTTTTTATCATTGGTATATTAATTTTATTTGCGGATTTTTATGCGCTATTAGTGGTATATTATTTTTTTATGCGCTAATTTTGTAATCGCTATTATTTTATACACTATTAAGTTTTTACTGTATTTTTTATTTCCCTTTAATTTTTTATACTTTTCATTAATTATTATTATTTTTATCTTCACTATTTTATTTTTTGAATTACTATAAAAAATTTATTTTCACTACTGTATTATGTTTGATATTAATTTTCATATTTAAAAGAAAGAAAAAAATTTATTGTTCCCTCAAAAGAGTTTAAATAATCCATTCAAATGTGTGGGTTTCAATTTAGGAGGGTGTATTCAATTCGGATTTTAAAGGATTTTTTTGGACTTTTAAAAGTTCATGGAATTTTATGGATTTTTTAAATCCACGGAGTTTAGGAAGAGTTTGACTGACTTTTGGTATTGATTTTCATGGATTTTCATAGAGTTTGTGAAATATATTTTTAACTATTAACATTAATTTTCATAAACTTGTATTTATAAAAAATAATAAATTTTTTTAAAAAAATATAAATTTTTTAGAAAATAAAAAATAAAAAATGTTAATTCAAAAATTTAAAATAAATAAATTATTATCTATCACTATTATTAATCATCATTTACATCATTTGTTATACGTCAATCTCATTTCTCACATTATTATTTTTATTTTTATTTATATCATTGTTATACAACGAACCTATATATACTATATATAAAATATACGTATTGTTTACCTCCCTCGTCATATTTAAAAAAAAATCTTCATTGGTGTCGAGACGGCTGAATTTTTATCATATTTTATCAAATATTAAACAATAATATAAATAAAACATCATAAATATTTTTTTAAATAAATTGAATAATAATAATATTAATAATATAAATTTATTATATTTGGATTGTTATTGAGAAAATATATTGTTGTATATAATAAATATAAAATAATTTATTATTAATATGATATATAAATAATTAATTTTAAATAAAATATGATAAGATCAATTTTCTCAAATAAAATTTTGATTATTTTATATAGATAGATTTGTGTAATATTCATGTTAAATAATGATTGTTTTTTTTTTAGTTTACGTGTTAGAATTTTCGGTGTCTTCGGTGTCGTAAAGAAATCCGTCGAAATCTCTCATAATTATGAGAGATTTTGAAAAGTCAAGTTTAGTTATATTTTTTAAAGAGAATCCATTAAAATCCATGAATTATTAAAATCCATTAAAATCCATAGACATTTGAATACCTGTGGATTTTTAAAGACTTTTTAAAATCCTAATTGAATACCTACGGATTTTAATGGACTTCTAAAAATCTGAATTGAATACCTCCGGATTTTAAAAGTCCATTAAAATCCTACAGACTCCGGAACGAATACACCCCCCTTAGTCTTTAAAATCATAAAAGTATAGTTAATTAAGTTTAATTTGATGAAAATTTGATGAAAATTCAAATTGTAATGAGAAAAAACATTTAAAATTTTCTTACATGACGCCAACTACTGGACACACGTATAGTTACAAATGTAGTCTCAGTGAAATTTTCAAACATTTTGAAATTGAATACGCAAAATTAAAAATTTAAGTAGTTACACAAAAGTATATTATGAAAACATTATCTAACATTATCTAATCATTTGCGCTGATTTTTAGTGGGGCTCTATTATTTTTTATTACTTGTATAAATATTTTCATAGCTATTAATTTTTTACGTTTTTTTTAATTTATCTCTAATTTTAATAAATTTTTCACTAACTATTATTAATTTTATCTTCACTATTATTTTATTTTTTATTTGAATTATTATAATTTTTTTATTTTCACTAAATTTTGTTGCGATATTATTTTTCATCTAGCTTAAAGAAAATGACAAAAAATAAATAGACATGTATCATATAAATAGATGAGCTGAGATTGGAGCAGCAAAAGGAGTCAAATAACACTCCATGTAGCTCATTCCATAGACGCAACTCATATGAAATAATTGGGATGGGAGCAGCAACGGGAGTAATATAATACTCTCCATGAAGCTTATTCCACAGACACAACTCGGCCATGGGAGCAGGAACGGGAGTCATATAACACTCTCCATTAAGCTCATTCCAAAGACCCAACTCAACAACGATACTGGATTGATGGAAGCAGGAACAAAAGGCATATAACACTCTCTATTGAGCTCATTCCAAAGACGAAGCTCGGTCACTATACTGGACCGAATGGACACTCATCTAATTACAATGATAGTTTTAGTGCAATTCAAACATTTTGAATTGAATAAGCAAGTAATTTACATTGTTATACAAAAGTATAATGTGAAAATATTGCGTTGATTTTACTAATGTTTTATTATTTTTTTATCATTGGTATATTAATTTTTATTTGCGGATTTTTATGCGCTATTAGTGGTATATTATTTTTTATGCGCTAATTTTGTAATCGCTATTATTTTATACACTATTAAGTTTTTTGTATTTTTTATTTCCCCCTAATTTTTTATACTTTTCATTAATTATTATTATTTTTATCTTCACTATTTTATTTTTTGAATTACTATAAAAAAATTATTTTCACTACTGTATTATGTTTGATATTAATTTTCATATTTAAAAGAAAGAAAAAAATTTATTGTTCCCTCATAAGAGTTTAAATAATCCATTAAAATGTGTGGGTTTCAATTTAGTCTTTAAATAATAAAAGTATAGTTAATTAAGTTTAGTTTGATTAAAATTTGATGAAAATTCAAATTGTAATCGAAAAAACATTTAAAATTTTCTTACATGACGCCAACTACTGGACACACCGCCCTCGTATAGTTACAAATGTAGTCTCAGTGAAATTTTCAAACATTTTGAAATTGAATACGCAAAATTAAAATTTGAAGTAGTTACACAAAAGTATATTATGAAAATATTATCTAACATTATCTAATCATTTGCGCATTTTTAGTGGGGCTCTATTATTTTTTATGCTCTATTATTTTTTATTACTTGTATAAATATTGTCATAGCTATTAATTTTTTACGTTTTTTTAATTTATCTCTAATTTTTAATAAATTTTTCACTAACTATTATTAATTTTATCTTCACTATTATTTTATTTTTTATTTGAATTATTATAATTTTTTTATTTTCACTAAATTTTGTTGTGATATTATTTTTCATCTCGCTTAAAGAAAATGACAAAAAATAAATAGACATATATCATATAAATAGCTGAGCTGGGATTAGAGCAGCAACGGGAGTCAAATAACACTCCATGTAGCTCATTCCATAGAAGCAACTCATATGAAATAATTGGGATGGGAGCAGCAACAGGAGTAATATAATACTCTCCATGTAGCTCATTCCACAGACACAACTCGGCCACTGGGGATGGGAGCAGGAACGGGAGTCGTATAACACTCTCTATAGAACTTATTCCACGGAAGCAACTCGGCCGGATACTAGATTGATGAGAGTAGGAACTGGAGGCATATATCACTCTCCATGGAGCTCATTCCACCGACAAACTCGGTCAGGATACCTAATGGACACGCGCCTTTATCTAATTACAATGATAGTCTTAGTGAAATTTCAAATATTTTATAGTTATACAAAAGTATATTGTGAACACATTGCGCTTAGTTTTACAAGTGCTCTATTATTTTTTTATCATTAATATATTATTTTTTATTTGCGGATTTTTATTTGTTATGAGTGCTATATATTATTTTTATATGCTAATTTTGTTATTTTATACGCTACAATACTTGACCGCGCCCCCTTATCTAGTTACAAAAATAGTGTCAGTGAAATTTTCAAACATTTTGAAATTGAATAAACAAAAATAGAAATTTACATAATTATATAGTATATAGTTACACAAAAGAATATTAAGAAAACATTATCAAATATTGCGCTTTATAGTTGAGTTTTAGTGGTGCTTTATTATGTTTTATTTGCATTATTGCGCTAATATTTTCATAACTATTGATTTTTTATGTATTTTTTATTTGCCTTTAATTTTTCATAAATTTTTCATTAATTATATTAATTTTATCTTCACTATTATTTTATTTTTTATTTGAATTATTATAATATTTTTAATTTCACTAAATATTTTTGTGATATTGTTTTTCATATCGCTTAAAGAAAATAAAAAAATATATATATATATAAATGTATCATATATATAGCTGGGATGTGAGCAGCAACGAGTGTCATATAACACTCCATGTAGCTCATTCCACGCAACTCATATGAAATAGTTGGGATGGAATAGTAATGGGAGTCATATAATACTATCCATGTAGCTCATTCCACAGACACAACTCTGTTGTTTCTTTTGTGTGTTTCTGAATGTGGAGGCTTTGGAAAATATTGAATCACGTTTACACGTTTTCCTTAAAGAATATTTCGACCCTATAACAGCCAAGGTATCACGAAACTTCTTCTAGGATAAGACAATACCGCACTTGTTCTTTGGCGTAGAAACAAGTATACTATAGAATGTTTATTCGCTATACTTCGTTAACACAAAGCTCTTAATTTTCGTGGGTCTTAGAATCTGATTTTCAACACCCTTATATAGGTGTTGAAACACCCCTTTGGATAGTGAAAATACCCTTTCATGAAGGGCTGCACCCTTTGGGAAGAGTTGCACCCTTTAAGAATGGTCACACCTCTTCGAAATCACTTTCTTTAGGTGCCATGCATGCAATTTCGTGGCTGCATATTACAACCATGCAAACCATGAAATTAACATATATTTCATGCTAATTTACACACAATAAATCAACACCAAAATTCACTTAACCAAACAATGATCCGTTATCACTTTTATACAACCGTGCACTCCGCACTTCGCCTAAATCATATTGTAGTGCTTTAGGATCATTACCGAAACTTTGTATGAATCCAATTACATTAAATGGACAATGATTTCACTTAAATCATCAACATTCCTCCCCCATTTAAGTGTAATCCTTGAATCACTTATTTTAACAATAACAGCCAGAATTATGCATAAAATGAAAATGTCTTGAAGATTGAATTTTCATCTTAGTGTTATATACAACTTATATATTCGAGAATCAGAGTGTCTTAAAAGATTGAACTCTTCAACCCATCTGAATACATAAAAGATACTACACACATAATTCCAAATACATTCTATAATGATTTCCGATACAAAATTAGGCCTTGTATCCCATCCATTCTTGAGTGTATATAGAGCTTAGCCACGACTCTTGAAGCTGCCACACTTCCCACTCATATAGGTGAATCATTTCTTCGTGCACCTGCAAAATGCACTTTATCAAATGATTCATTAAGAATTAACTTCAACCTTAACATGCAGGTTCAAACACATACCTTTGGGATAATTTCCATGTGTTTCAATCTCAAATATAGGCTTCCCAATTGAATTCTGGTTCTAATACAATTAGAAATGAATTTGGTATCCCATATTTGAAGATTCAAAGAGGCTTCAGACCCATCCCAATCACCGACTTTACTAACAAGTCTTTCGCTAATCCCTTGGTCAAATGATCAGCAAGATTATGTTGTGATCTCACAAAATCAATAGAGATTACTCCTTGAGTGATCAGCTCACGGATCGCGCTATGTCTAACGCCCAAGTGTCTTGACTTGCCATTATAAACATGACTATATGCCTTAGCCAAAGTGGCTGCACTGTCACAATGAATTGAAAACGCCGAAATAGGCTTTGGCCACAAAGGAATTTCATAAACCAAATTCCTTAACCATTCAGCTTCTTTACCAGCTGCCGCAAGTGCTATAAATTCCGATTCCATAGTGGAACTCGTAATACAAGTTTGCTTCTTTGAAGCCCAACTTATAGCACCGCCTCCGAGTAGGAAAACCCAACCAGAAGTAGAGGAATGATCCTCTATATTGGTTATCCAACTCGCATCGGAATACCCTTCTAATACCGAAGGATATCCGACATATGTCAAACCAAAGTCTTTAGTTCCCTTTAAGTATTTTAATACACGCCTAACAGCCTGCCAATGATGCGTGCTAGGATTACTTGTGTATCTACTTAGTTTGCCTACCGCAAATGCAATGTCTGGCCTTGTGCTAGTCATAGCATACATAAGGCACCCAATTACCTTGGAGTATTCCAACTGGGACACTGCAACACCCGTATTGGGCATGAGTTTTACACTCGAATCATATGGAGTACTGACCGTAGAATAGTCATCACAATGAAATTTCTTTAACACTTTCTCAATGTAATGAGATTGAGTTAAAGTAATGGCATTGTTTTCACGAATGATTTTAATTCCCAAAATCACATCTGCCTCCCCCATATCCTTCATATCGAAGTTTGATGATAAAAATGACTTAGTCAAATCCACTTGTCTTTGATCAGTACCAAAGATAAGCATATCATCAACATATAGACAAATGATGACTCCTTTACCAAAGTCATCGAATTTGCTATACACACATTTATCCGATTGGTTTAACTTAAAACCATTCGATAAAATTACTTCATCAAATTTCTGATGCCACTGCTTAGGTGCTTGTTTTAATCCATACAAGGATTTAACAAGTTTACATACTTTATGCTCATTACCAGGCATAACGAACCCTTCGGGTTGTTTCATGTAAATTTCCTCCTCTAACTCACCGTTAAGGAACGCTGTTTTTACATCCATTTGATGGATCACTAGATTATTTATTGCAGCCAAAGCTATCAATAATCTAATCGTAGTTATTCGCGCAACAGGAGCATAGGTATCGAAGTAATCAATACCTTCCTTTTGCCTAAAGCCTTGAATGACTAATCGGGCTTTATACTTGTCAATTGAACCATCGACTTTCATCTTTTTCTTAAAGATCCACTTGCATCCTAATGGTTTACAACCGTTAGGTAAATCAGCAAGCACCCAAGTGTTGTTTCCCATAATGGAATCCATCTCATCATTGATGGCTTCTTTCCAAAATGCAACATCTTGCGATTTCAAGACTTCCTCGTATGTTTTAGGCTCATCATCAACATGATAGCTATACGAGTATTGAAATCCAACTTCGTCCCTTGATCCTTCAACCAGAAAGGTCTGGAAATCAGGACCGAACGATTTCTTAGTCCTTATCCTCGTGCCTCGACGAGGTTCAAGCGACTCAGGCTCGGGCAAGGTTAATTCCTTGCTTTCAGCCACCTTAGGCACCAGATCCTTGGTCCTAACCATTGATGAAAATCTAGTTTCATCAAATATAGCGTCCCTCGATTCTATGATAGAATGAATCGCTACTGAATCATTCGGCTCAATCACATAGAATCGATATGCCTTGGAATGCACAGCATATCCAACAAAGATGCAATCAATGCCTCTTTCTCCCAAAGTTTTCCTTTTGGGATCCGGTAGTCTTACGACAGCCCGACAGCCCCAAACCTTAAGATAATTAAGGTTCGGCTTCTTTTTGTACCAAAGTTCGTAGGGGGTAACTTTGTTCCTTTTGTTAGGAACCCTATTTAATAAATAGCAAGCTGTTAACACGGCTTCTCCCCAAAATCCATTATTCAGACCCGAATAAGACAACATGGAATTCACCATTTCCTTTAGTACCCGGTTTTTCCTTTCGGATATACCGTTTTGTTGAGGAGTATAGGGCGCAGTTATTTCATGAATAATACCACATGATTCAAACAAAACAGGATCATAATATTCACCTCCCCTATCGGTTCTCAACTTTTTAATCATGCACTCTTGTTGTAGTTCAACTTCAGTTTTAAATACTTTAAACTTTTCTAGCGCTTCATCTTTAGTACTTAGCAGAAATACATAGCAAAATCTAGAATAATCATCTATGAAAGTTACTAAGTATTTCTTATTCCCCAACGAAGGTGTAGCATGGAAATCACATAAGTCGCTATGCACAAGTTCAAGCATACAAGATTCACGTTGAACATCTTTAAAAGGCTGCCTAACGATTTTAGTTAGCATGCATGTATTACACTTATCTTCTTCTATGTTCATAGCAGGAATTAATTCAAGTTTGGACATATCAATCATGCGTTTATAATGAACATGTCCTAGTCTAGCATGCCACAATAATGAATCATTCACTTTAGAAGAAACCATAAGAACAGAATCATCAACTTTATTCATAATATTAAGCATAAACATCCCGTTACATTGGTATCCAAAACCGACAAATACACCATTCTTAGTCAATACATATTTATTAGATTCGTATACTTGTTTATATCCATACTTGGATAAAACACTACCGGATACAAGATTTTTCCTTATTCCAGGTACATGTAATACATCTAATAATACTAAGGACTTTCCGGAACTGAATTCCAACAACACTTCGCCGCGACCAAGAATAGGGGCTGTTGACTCGTTTCCCATGTAAAGCACTGATCCATCTACAACTGGTTCATACTTTTGAAACCAATGACGATCCTTGCAAACATGCTTAGTAGCACCCGAGTCAATCCACCACGCCACCGAATCATCCTGCACATAAAATGCTTCAGAAACTATAGGGACATAATTTAAATTTACATCAAAATTATGTATAGTAGTCTCACCTTGATTGGTGTCCGGACCCTGGTTATTAGACCTTTGTCCCGAGCGATTATTCATCGTTCCCATTTTATTCTTGTTCGCACGACAATCACTTTTAAAGTGACCCGTTTTTCCGCATATCCAGCAAGCGCCCTTAGGCTTCTTACTCCCAGCATTATTGCCGTTGTTGTTGTTGTACGGACGCTTTGTCCCTCGGTTCTTATACGAACTCTCCCCTGCTTCCATCATATTGATAGTTGCAGACCTTATCGGTTCCTTGTCCTTGGGTTTTTCACCCTCTTGCGCCCTTAGAGATTCCTCTATGCGCAAGTGACTACCGAGTTGTACTAAAGACAACTCTTCATTTTTATGTTTCAAGGTGTGTTTGAAGTCTTTCCACGACGGCGGTAATTTGTCTATAATACTAGACACCGAGATGGACTCGTCCATCTTCATATTATGTTGGGTAAATTGACCCAATATCCGGAGCAATTCATTATATTGCTCCATTACCGGCCTTCCGTCGCACATCTTGTAATTCATAAAATTACCAACTAGGAACTTCTTACTAGAAGCGTCCTCGTCAATGTACTTGGATTCAAGGCTATCCCAAAGGGCTTAAGCAGACTCCACATTTTGATAGATATCGAAGAGAGAGTCAGACATACCGTTTAATATATGCCCACGACATATATAGTCGTCATTTTCCCATTTGCAGCGTTTCCGAGTTTCCTCCGGCGATTCGTTGTCCGCTGCTTCCGGTTGTGGAGTACTTAGAACGTACACCACCTTCAACGTTGTTAGCAAGAAATGCATCTTCTTTTGCCACCTTCGAAAGTCTACGCCTTCGAACTTCTCCAATTTTCCGAATTTGCTGTTCATCTCACGAACCGACTCCATCGTTCAGAATAGGAAATATTCTTTAAGATTGTTGTTTCTTTTGTGTGTTTCTGAATGTGGAGGCTTTGGAAAATATTGAATCACGTTTACACGTTTTCCTTAAAGAATATTTCGACCCTATAACAGCCAAGGTATCACGAAACTTCTTCTAGGATAAGACAATACCGCACTTGTTCTTTGGCGTAGAAACAAGTATACTATAGAATGTTTATTCGCTATACTTCGTTAACACAAAGCTCTTAATTTTCGTGGGTCTTAGAATCTGATTTTCAACACCCTTATATAGGTGTTGAAACACCCCTTTGGATAGTGAAAATACCCTTTCATGAAGGGCTGCACCCTTTGGGAAGAGTTGCACCCTTTAAGAATGGTCACACCTCTTCGAAATCACTTTCTTTAGGTGCCATGCATGCAATTTCGTGGCTGCATATTACAACCATGCAAACCATGAAATTAACATATATTTCATGCTAATTTACACACAATAAATCAACACCAAAATTCACTTAACCAAACAATGATCCGTTATCACTTTTATACAACCGTGCACTCCGCACTTCGCCTAAATCATATTGTAGTGCTTTAGGATCATTACCGAAACTTTGTATGAATCCAATTACATTAAATGGACAATGATTTCACTTAAATCATCAACAAACTCGGCCACGGGAGCAGGAACAACTCGGCCATGGGAGCAGGAACGGGAGTCATATAACACTCTCCATTGAGCTCGTTCCAAAGACCCAACTCAACAACTATACTGGATTGATGAAAGCAGGAAAAGGCATATAACACTCTCTATTAAGCTCATTCCAAAGACACAGCTTGGTCACTATACTGGACCGAATCGACACTCCGCCCTTATCTTATCTAATTATAATGACAGTTTTAGTGCAATTCAAACATTTTGAATTGAATAAGCAAAATTGGTAATTTACATTGTTATACAAAAGTATAATGTGAAAATATTGCGTTGATTTTACTAATGTTTTATTATTTTTTTATCATTGGTATATTAATTTTTATTTGCGGATTTTTATACGCTTTTAGTGGTATATTATTTTTTTATGCGCTAATTTTGTAATCGCTATTATTTTATACACTATTAAGTTTTTACTGTATTTTTTATTTCCCCCTAATTTTTTATACTTTTCATTAATTATTATTATTTTTATCTTCACTATTTTATTTTTTGAATTACTATAAAAAATTTATTTTCACTACTGTATTATGTTTGATATTAATTTTCATATTTAAAAGAAAGAAAAAAAATTATTGTTCCCTCAAAATATTTTAAAAAATCATTAAAATGTGTGGATTCCAATTTAGTCTTTAAAATCATAAAAGTATAGTTAATTAAGTTTAATTTGATGAAAATTTGATGAAAATTCAAATTTTAATCGGGAAAAAACATTTAAAATTTTCTTACATGACGCCAACTACTGGACACACGTATAGTTACAAATGTAGTCTCAGTGAAATTTTCAAACATTTTGAAATTGAATACGCAAAATTAAAAATTTAATTAGTTACACAAAAGTATATTATGAAAACATTATCTAACATTATCTAATCATTTGCGCTGATTTTTAGTGGGGCTTTATTATTTTTTATGCTCTATTATTTTTTATTACTTGTATAAATATTGTCATAGCTATTAATTTTTTACGTTTTTTTAATTTATCTCTAATTTTTAATAAATTTTTCACTAACTATTATTATTTTTATCTTCACTATTATTTTATTTTTTATTTGAATTATTATAATTTTTTTATTTTCACTAAATTTTGTTGCGATATTATTATTCATCTTGCTTCAAGAAAATGACAAAAAATAAATAGACATATATCATATAAATAGCTGAGCTGGGATTGGAGCAGCAACGGGAGTCAAATAACACTCCATGTAGCTCATTCCATAGAAGCATCTCATATGAAATAATTGGGATGGGAGCATCAACGGAAGTAATATAATACTCTCCATGTAGCTCATTCCACAGACACAACTCGGCCACTGGGGATGGGAGCAGGAACGGGAGTCATATAACACTCTCTATAGAACTTATTCCACGGAAACAACTGTTGGAAATCGATATCCCGGAATTAATAAATTTAAATAAATAAATTATCTAATTAATTCCGACCGAAATCCTACGGAGATCGAATATCCGGAATTGTCAAAATTGCGGAACCGACAACTCCAATCGACTCCCGGAACATGTACATGACCATACGAAAAAGTTACGCGGGAAAAACACGAGAGAACTCGCGTGAACCCGCGAAACCCGCAGCAGCCACGCGGGGTTGCTCGCAGCAGCCCGCAGCAACCCGCAGCGAGTCGCCTGACTCGCTGCTGCTGGGACCCTGCTGGATCGCTGCGGGTCAGCTGCGGGAAATCCCACAGCACCCAGCGAAATCCCCGTAGCAGCCCACAGCAACCCGCAGCGAGTCGCCTGACTCGCTGCTGCTGGGCGCTACGAGTCGCTGCGGGAAAACCCGTAGCTGGCAGCAGATCGCTACGGGAAAACCCGCAGCCGATCCGCGTAATCGAGCCCTAGGCTCGATCCACCTCGCGCGATCCCTTTCCAGCCGAGTCGTCGAGCCGCCGGCGGTCCGGTGGTCCGACCACCACCGCCCGGTTCGACCTCGTCTCGTGGGTCCGTTCCTCGGATCTTGGTTCAAGGTATTTTTACGATAATTAAACGATAATTAAAGAGGGTTTTACGATTTACCTCGTTCTCGTTGTTCGGAAAAACGAAGAACTCAATTTGACGACCTTGAGATCTTCCGACGTATTCCTTGCACTAGCTCGGACGTCGTGTGGGCGACGATCTACCGAACTCCATGGATCTCCCTCTCTACTTTCTCTCTCTAGAATTGTGATCTTCAACTTATGAGATTATGAGAATAGAGAAGACCATGTAGTGTTTTTATAGGCTACGTAGGGGATCTTAAGGAGGTGGAATATTGGGCTTCCAATAATAGTGATTAAATTGAGCCCAAGCCCAAATCTATTAATCCTTACTATTATTAATTAATTCTATTTTCCACTATATAAAATTAATTGCACTCCCAATATTAAACCATATTATATCAAATAATATTTCTCCGGTAGTATTATTTATTCCGTGTATTTAAGATATAAATATCCATGAATAAAATTAATTTATTGCTAATTAATTTATTCATCTCTTTTATCCGAGACTAGTACCATTCAACCTTAATTATTATGCGGAACGAATCCACCTGCAGGGTTTACATAATAATTCCTTATGAACTCATCTCGGGGAT
Organism: Euphrasia confusa; assembly: GCA_954870475.1. Classification (NCBI taxonomy): domain Eukaryota; kingdom Viridiplantae; phylum Streptophyta; class Magnoliopsida; order Lamiales; family Orobanchaceae; genus Euphrasia; species Euphrasia confusa. The sequence goes on from OX940954.1 coordinate 14,650,174, forward strand.
ATTATCAACCCTTACGGGATACACTTTCCCGTCAAGTATTCACGGCATGCCATATATAAAATATAGTGACCCAACTTAACCGGTAATTAACCCAATAATTAAATCGGTTAATTCCTTTGGTAAATCAAAGTCACTTATATTAAATATACACACCCGCAATAGTTTCGGGGGTTAAGAATAAAATACACTGAGACTTAAATCGATTATCGCCGGCAATCCTAATCGATAAATCTCAAGCAGATCCGCTCAATACACCAAGTGTACAAGTGTGATAAAATAATTAAGATAAATTATTTTCTCTCTCACACAACGACTATACCGATGGATTGGTCCGTGTCCATCTAGGTCGTGAGCAACTGTTCGATTAAATACGAGTAACCGATAGTATGATCTTCTGTGCGCCCATGCAACACCATACTAACTACAACGTATAAAATCCAGGACTATGATTTGCATATATTTAATTATAAATAATTAAACGCAAATAATTGTTTATTTAATTAAATAGATTAGTGGCAATGGATCGTGAGTTTCCGTTACTTAAATCTAGACATTAAGTACACAACTCCAACAATCTCCCACTTGTACTATGGTCTAGTCATTTCCTCCAAACTCTCGACTCCCATACTCATCACGTGCTTAAGGTGTACTTCCAAGAAGTACTATGTGAATGAGCACTCTAGGTTGCCGCTCTGAAGTTATCTTGGTGACTACAGCGTCGTCTCCCTCGACGATGACTCGTATCAGGTGGTACTTGCACTATGTGTTATCTTACACTTATGGACTCGTGATTTCTTACCATTTGCCATCGCACCGCTATTTACATAGCCTTTGGCAAATTAAGAATCACATCTAAGTCCCAGAGATTATCCCGGAGTTATACCAAAACTTCCGCTGCCTCTGAGGCCGCTATTTGGTTACCCATGGCATAGTCCGAAAAGCATCGTGCTTATCACTCTTCCATGTTAAAACTCCTTCTCCTTCAATAGTGAAACACATAGCCTGATATCGACTTACACCGGTCCTCATTCGATTAGAAATCTAAGAGAATGTAATCCAAAGGAAAAACTCGTCTGCTTCGTAGTCTAGAACAGTACTTCGAAAGTACTTTTACGGCAGTCGAATATTCCTTTCCAGGATTACCTTGATATCCTCCCACTATGCTAACCGCATAGCCGATATCAGGTTCTTGTTTTCAACAATGCATTTATTAAGCTTTCCACACTCAAAGTGTAGGAAACTGCTTTCATTGCTTCTATCTCCTTTTGTGTTCCAAAACACATATCCTTTGATAGATGCATTCCGTCTCTGAAAGGTAACGAACCTTTCTCGGAATCTTGCATGTTAAAACGAACCATAATCATATATGTAAGATGTCCAGGAAAAGTACAATGTTCTTTCTAGAGATCCAAGATCTCAAGAACATGTCCAACTTCTTCCTTTATCTTTCATAATGATTCATCTAGACAACCATCATTTTATGTCTGATAACATCTTTACATTGTTGCCAATGATAAGAGTGTCATCTACATAAAACCTCCGAGAAACACCACCTTGTTTTCCATCACGTTTCCAATATACACAATTCGTCTATGCTTTTGATGAATCCATAAAATGGACTATCTCATCAATTTGCAAGTACCACGAACTCAATGCTTTGTTTCAATCCATAAATGGATCAACTAAGCTTGTACTCTAAATGATCTCGCCTCTTAGCAATAATCCTTATTGCTCTCCAAGAAGGCACATTTAGATCTAGTACGGCCTTCATGTAGATCTAGGGATCGATTTCATGTATACTAGGTCCAGAGTTCGAAGACTCTCCTAGTCTTATGAATATCTCCGGTTGTCCCACAACCTCCCACTACAATGGCATTCCGGTGTATAAACAGTGATAACAGTAGGTGCAGTTAGTGGTGTACCGCTACTCGGTTCGGCTGGTTCTAAGTCTTAATCTTTCTCTCTCATTTCAAAGTATTATGTCACCTTGGGCTTGTGGTTCATTATATAGTCTTTCTCTAAGAACCGGGCGTTAGAACTTATAACGTCCTTCTGGTTCATAGTACTATTGAACACACATCTTTCGTTCTTCTAGGATATTCTACAACCGCATTTGAATGCGCCGTTGTTTCCAGACATATCCATAGAACATAGGTAGTTCCGTATAACTCATAATTTTACTATTTCTATAAGAGTTCCATTTCTTGTTTACGACACACCATTTCTACACAACAGTGTATGGTGTAGTCATTTGGGATCAAATCCCAATTTCTGATCAGTATGCCATGCATTCCTCAGATAGGTACTTGCCTCCGCGATCAAATCGCAGGCTACAAATGGATATACCTTGATGGTTCTCCACAATTGCTTAGTGTCCATTGACTTGTCAAAACACTTGCTTTTGTGGCACATCAGGTATTCTAATCCATTTCTCGAGTAATCATCAAATGAAGTACTCGTACCTTATTGTCTGAGTAGGCATAGGTCTGCATACATCAGAGTCAATCAATTCTTATACTTGTCCGGATCTTACATCTTATATCCATAAAGGATTGACTAGTCATATTATCTTCCAATTTAGATTCTTAGGTCGGAAGGTCCACTCCCTCAACTTAATTGATCAAATATCAATTTTCGACCTTTGAACTTCTTATTTGAATAAACATGACTCAGCATAAGAATCCACAAGTATAATTGATAAATAAATCTCTTATTAGTAAAACGAGTTTCATACTACGGTTCGTTGCATCGTGGTGGACTCAAGATTCATCATTTATATATTGCTAGCCAATGTACCAAAATAGATAATATCATTATTTCTTCTTATAACCATCAAATGATTAAAAGAAATAAAATATCCATTTATTAGAAATCCAGAACAAAGTTCTTTCTAATATGAAAGGTACATAAAAGAAATAACTCAAAATGAAATCCTATAAAATGTCCTCCACTGCAACTGTTGCCTCCTCTACAGCATTGCCCATGTAGACTACGATTTCTTCTTTTCCAAGTCGTTAGGTTTCCTGGAACCTTTGCATTTAAAATGCACATACCGTCAGTGGTTCCATATCTACACACCAGGTTCCGGTAGATAATACCACTGACTATGTTTTACGACTAAAGAAGAATTTCGTACTTTCTTTGAGAGGATAATCAGACTTCCAGTACCCAGACTGTTTGCATCGAGAACTCTTGCCTCATGGCTTTCTCGTCCCATCTCGTGGTCCAAAGAGAACCACTGGGTTTCTATGCTTTCTTGTCCTTTCCCCCGATTCATGCCTTTAGGTTCGAAACCTTTGGCATTGGCTACAAGAGCTTGCGATTTCCGTCTCAACTCGTCTAAAAGGTCAATCATCTCAAAAACGTGTTTAAGCGTTTCCTCGAAGGACTGGCCTTTATGAGTATCCTCATCGCTTCTTGTCTAGCCGCCTATGTCAATAGGCTCGGGAGGACAAAGCTCACTGAGTACAAACTCGTACTCTTTAACAGTCTGGGCAATGTCTAGATCTCTATTCCAATCATTACATTTAGGGACCAATGAGTTTAAAATCCTTACGTATCACAGAAAGTGGGTTCAAAGCCATATCCTAATCTATGAGCACATATAACAACAAACAATCGATTTAATCTCCGATATTATCTCCCTTAAATAATATCATTAAACCACTAATCACATCTAAAATCCCATCAGATATGGCAAGCCACGTGGTGTGGACGTTTACCAATCCAAATGATTTAGCAATTAGATTTGCTTCGGTCATACATCACTTATAGCGGAACCTCGTGGGGAGGAATACTATAATGCGTATCTAAGTGTAAACCATTACTCAGTACCAAAGTAAATCGTTTGGAATTGCTACATCACCGCAAGCCACGTGGTGTGGACGTTTACGACAACTTCACAACTCTTCACAATTTCTTACAACTGTCTACATCAATTAATCCAAAATCCGTCAGCATAGCAAGCCACGTGGTGTGGACGTTTACTACACCAAGAGACTTTTATAATTGACTCCCAATTACTTGATCCATTCAATCTTGTAAATCAAGACGCGGAGAATCATAAGTGAAACTCGAAGTTTCTTACCAGTGATTCACCATGCGAACGACCCTATCTCTCATAAAATGAGGGAGCCGAGCAGACAATCGATCCACCTTCAAAAGATGGTACGACTGCCTCTAATTTGTGTCCTCGACATGACCAAGTGGCTTTGGCTCCATTCCACTCCCCGGGGTGAGAATGAGTCGACTTGAAGTCAGTTTTGGAAAGACAAATTAGGCATTGTTTGATAGACTTAATCAATGTTTCTCGTAAAAGGAATTACAAGAATTCTCCTCCAATGGCTTATCTATATGAACTTCGAAAGTTCATAAAAGTCACCAAGAGAACAGCAATGGAGACCATGGATATGTTTCCATACCCTCTCCCACTTAGCTTTTTATAATAAAGGGATACGCTATCTAATGCATAATTAAATACACATAAGCATGCATACATGAAATAAAGCACATAGAATATTATCACATAATCAAAATAATACTAGAATATTATTTTCCGACTATTATGGCTTTATCGCATCCCCGTACGCATCTTCTAGTCTTCAGTCTTCGTTCTTGAATGCTCCATGTGACGAGAATATTAATTCCAATATTTAAATCTATTTATTTTTAATAAATCCAAAAGATACTTAATTCGAAAATTAAGTCAATCGAATAAATCAAAAATAAAATTAAATATTATTAATATTTTTATTTATTTTATTTTCCCTTTCTACTTCATTAAATCTCTAGAATAATCTATCCAAGACCCACTTGGAATATTCTAAAAGACTTCCATAATGAAATAAGGAAATAAAATAATTTATTTTATTTTTCCCTTTCTACTTTATTAAATCTCTAGAATAATCTATCCAAGACCCACTTGGAATATTCTAGATGATTTCCATAATGAAATAAGGAAATAAAATAATTTAGGACTCCTAGTCCTTCCAAATTAATTCCTTTCCTAATCCATTAAAAATTCATAAAGGAATAATTAAATAAGGAAAAATTAATTTAGGACTCCTAAACTTTCCAAATTAATTATTTTCCTAATCCATTAAAAATTCCATAAAGGAATAATTAAATGAGGAAAATAAATTAATTCCAAATTAATTCTTTTCCTATTCCATGAGAATTCCCAAAAATAGGAATATTCAAAATAGGAAAACCGAACTAATCTTAGGAAAAATAATTCTTTTCCTAATCCATAAAAATTCCCATAAAATAGGAATAATTATATTAGGAAAACCGAATTATATTAGGAATAGGATCTTGGTAGGAATAGCATGGGTTGGGGATCCCCACGTCATCCCCACCACCGACCGCCACTACCACCGCCGGCCAAGGCTCACGCGCCACCACCCTTGGTGGCCGGCGTGGCCGAGAGCCCTAGGGCAGCCCGGGCGATCGATCCTCATGGGATCGATCCTCGTGATCGATCCCCGGTCCTCCCTCTCTTCGTCTCCTCCGTCACACTTTTCCGGCGGTCGTTTCGTCATCGATCCAACGTAAATAAATTACAAATTTATTACTACGTTCTCCGGTATCGATTCTTTACATGAAATCGACCTCATACAATTTCCGGAAAAATAAGAACAAGCATTCACCACACAAGAACAAATATTGACATCACCGAGAGTTTAATAATCAAGAACATTATTATGACATTAATTAACAATAATTAAATCTAGCCATAATAATCGGAAACCCTGCAAGGTAGAACAATTTATCGAAAAATACTATGAACTAAAACCAACGCTCTGATACCAATTGTTGGAAATCGATATCCCGGAATTAATAAATTTAAATAAATAAATTATCTAATTAATTCCGACCGAAATCCTACGGAGATCGAATATCCGGAATTGTCAAAATTGCGGAACCGACAACTCCAATCGACTCCCGGAACATGTACATGACCATACGAAAAAGTTACGCGGGAAAAACACGAGAGAACTCGCGTGAACCCGCGAAACCCGCAGCAGCCACGCGGGGTTGCTCGCAGCAGCCCGCAGCAACCCGCAGCGAGTCGCCTGACTCTCTGCTGCTGGGACCCTGCTGGATCGCTGCGGGTCAGCTGCGGGAAATCCCACAGCACCCAGCGAAATCCCCGTAGCAGCCCACAGCAACCCGCAGCGAGTCGCCTGACTCGCTGCTGCTGGGCGCTACGAGTCGCTGCGGGAAAACCCGTAGCTGGCAGCAGATCGCTACGGGAAAACCCGCAGCCGATCCGCGTAATCGAGCCCTAGGCTCGATCCACCTCGCGTGATCCCTTTCCAGCCGAGTCGTCGAGCCGCCGGCGGTCCGGTGGTCCGACCACCACCGCCCGGTTCGACCTCGTCTCGTGGGTCCGTTCCTCGGATCTTGGTTCAAGGTATTTTTACGATAATTAAACGATAAAATCATAAAGAGGGTTTTACGATTTACCTCGTTCTCGTTGTGCGGAAAAACGAAGAACTCAATTTGACGACCTTGAGATCTTCCGACGTATTCCTTGCACTAGCTCGGACGTCGTGTGGGCGACGATCTACCGAACTCCATGGATCTCCCTCTCTACTTTCTCTCTCTAGAATTGTGATCTTCAACTTATGAGATTATGAGAATAGAGAAGACCATGTAGTGCTTTTATAGGCTACGTAGGGGATCTTAAGGAGGTGGAATATTGGGCTTCCAATAATAGTGATTAAATTGAGCCCAAGCCCAAATCTATTAATCCTTACTATTATTAATTAATTCTATTTTCCACTATATAAAATTAATTGCACTCCCAATATTAAACCATATTATATCAAATAATATTTCTCCGGTAGTATTATTTATTCCGTGTATTTAAGATATAAATATCCATGAATAAAATTAATTTATTGCTAATTAATTTATTCATCTCTTTTATCCGAGACTAGTACCATTCAACCTTAATTATTATATGCGGAACGAATTACATAATAATTCCTTATGAACTCATCTGGGGATATTATCAACCCTTACGGGATACACTTTCCCGTCAAGTATTCACGGCATGCCATATATAAAATATAGTGACCCAACTTAACCGGTAATTAACCCAATAATTAAATCGGTTAATTCCTTTGGTAAATCAAAGTCACTTATATTAAATATACACACCCGCAATAGTTTCGGGATTAAGAATAAAATACACTGAGACTTAAATCGATTATCGCCGGCAATCCTAATCGATAAATCTCAAGCAGATCCGCTCAATACACCAAGTGTACAAGTGTGATAAAATAATTAAGATAAATTATTTTCTCTCTCACACAACGACTATACCGATGGATTGGTTCGTGTCCATCTAGGTCGTGAGCAACTGTAATTATAAATAATTAAACGCAAATAATTGTTTATTTAATTAAATAGATTAGTGGCAATGGATCGTGAGTTTCCGTTACTTAAATCTAGACATTAAGTACACAACTCCAACAATAACTCCGCCGGATACTGGATTGATGAGAGTAGGAACCGGAGGCATATATCACTCTCCATTGAGCTCATTCCACCGACACAACTCGGTCACGATACCTAATGGACACGCGCCTTTATCTAATTACAATGATAGTCTTAGTGAAATTTCAAATATTTTGAAATTGCATACGGCAAAATTAGTAATTTACATAGTCATACAAAAGTATATTGTGAACACATTGCGCTTAGTTTTACAAGTGCTCTATTATTTTTTATCATTGATATATTATTTTTTATTTGCGGATTTTTATGTGTTATTAGTGCTATATTATTTTTATATGCTAATTTTGTTATTTTATACGCTACAATACTTGACCGAGCCCCCTCATCTAGTTAAAAAAATAGTCTCAGTGAAATTTTCAAACATTTTGAAATTGAATACACAAAAATAGAAATTTACATAATATTTTTAATTTCACTAAATATTTTTGTGATATTATTTTTCATATCGCTTAAAGAAAATGATAAAAAAAAAAAAATATAAATGTATCATATATATAGCTGGGATGTGAACGGGTGTCATATAACACTCTATGTAGCTCATTCCACGCAACTCATATGAAATAGTTGGGATGGAATAGTAATGGGAGTCATAATAATACTATCCATGTAGCTTATTCCACAGACACAACTCGGCCCAGGGGAGCAGGAACAACTCGGCCATGGGAGCAGGAACGGGAGTCATATAACACTCTCCATTGAGCTCGTTCCAAAGACCCAACTCAACAACGATACTGGATTGATGAAAGCAGGAAAATGCATATAACACTCTCTATTGAGTTCATTCCAAAGACACGGCTCGGTCACTATACTGGACCGAATGGACACTCCGCCCTTATCTAATTACAATGATAGTTTTAGTGTAATTCAAACATTTTGAATTGAATAAGCAAAATTGGTAATTTACATTGTTATACAAAAGTATAATGTGAAAATATTGGGTCTATTAGATGCTACACCCGGTGTAATACTCTTGTGGCATATTAACCGTAGATGCATACACCATACACGTCGGTGTGTGTGATTGTGTGTGTACTTGTATAAAATAATAATAAATCTACGGCTATTAGATGCATGGTGTACTCCACCGGGTGTAGCATAGACTAAACCAAAATATTGCGTTGATTTTACTAATACTTTATTATTTTTTTATCATTTGTATATTAATTTTTATTTGCGGATTTTTATGCGTTATTAGTGGTATATTATTTTTTTTATGCGCTAATTTTGTAATCGCTATTATTTTATACACTATTAAGTTTTTACTGTATTTTTTATTTTTTATTTTTTATTTCCACCTAATTTTTTATACTTTTCATTAATTATTATTATTTTTATCTTCACTATTTTATTTTTTGTATTACTATAAAAAATTTATTTTCACTACTGTATTATGTTTGATATTAATTTTCATATTTAAAACAAAGAAAAAAAATTATTGTTCCCTCAAAAGATTTAAATAATCCATTAAAATGTGTGGGTTCCAATTTAGTCTTTAAAATCATTAAAGTATAGTTAATTAAGTTTAATTTGATAAAAATTTGATTAAAATTCAAATTTTAATCGGGAAAAAACATTTAAAATTTTCTTAGTTACACAAAATTATATTATGAAAACATTTAAAATTAAAAATTTAAGTAGTTACACAAAAGTATATTATGAAAACATTATCTAACATTATCTAATCATTTGCGCTGATTTTTAGTGGGGCTTTATTATTTTTTATGCTCTATTATTTTTTATTACTTGTATAAATATTGTCATAGCTATTAATTTTTTACGTTTTTTTAATTTATCTCTAATTTTTAATAAAATTTTCACTAACTATTATTAATTTTATCTTCACTATTATTTTATTTTTTATTTGAATTATTATAATTTTTTTATTTTCACTAAATTTTGTTGCGATATTATTATTTATCTCGCTTAAAGAAAATAACAAAAAATAAATAGACATATATCATATAAATAGGTGAGCTGGGATTGGAGCAGCAACGGGAGTCAAATAACACTCCATGTAGCTCATTCAATAGAAGCAACTCATATGAAATAATTGGGATGGGAGCAGCAACGGGAGTAATATAATACTCTTCATGTAGCTCATTCCACAGACACAACTCGGCCACTGGGGATGGGAGCAGGAACTGGAGTCATATAACACTATCTATAGAACTTATTCCATGGAAGCAACTCGGCCGGATACTGGATTGATGAGAGTAGGAACCGGAGGCATATATCACTCTCCATGGAGCTCATTCCACCGACACAACTCGGTCACGATACCTAATGGACACGCGCCTTTATCTAATTACAATGATAGTCTAAGTGAAATTTCAAATATTTTGAAATTGAATACGGCAAAATTAGTAATTTACATAGTCATACAAAAGTATATTGTGAACACATTGCGCTTAGTTTTACAAGTGCTCTATTATTTTTTATCATTGATATATTATTTTTTATTTGCGGATTTTTATGTGTTATGAGTGCTATATTATTTTTATATGCTAATTTTGTTATTTTATACGCTTAGTTTTACAAGTGCTCTATTATTTTTTATCATTGATATATTATTTTTTATTTGCGGATTTTTATGTGTCATGAGTGCTATATTATTTTTATATGCTAATTTTGTTATTTTATACGCTACAATACTTGACCGCGCCCCCTCATTTAGTTAAAAAAATAGTCTTAGTGAAATTTTCAAAAATTTTGAAATTGAATACACAAAAATAGAAATTTACATAATTATATAGTATATATTTACACAAAAGTATATTAAGAAAACATTATCAAATAATTTGTGTTGAGTTTTAGTGGTGCTTTATTATGTTTTATTTGCATTATTGCGCTAATATTGTCATAACTATTGATTTTTTATGTATTTTTTATTTGCCTTTAATTTTTCATAAATTTTTCATTAATTATATTAATTTTATCTTCACTATTATTTTATTTTTTATTTGAATTATTATAATATTTTTAATTTCACTAAATATTTTTGTGATATTATTTTTCATATCGCTTAAAGAAAATGATAAAAAAAAATATATAAATGTATCTTATATATAGCTGGGATGTGAGCAGCAACGGGTGTCATATAACACTCCATGTAGCTCATTCCACGCAACTCATATGAAATAGTTAGGATGGAATAGTAATGGGAGTCATATAATACTATCCATGTAGCTCATTCCACAGACACAACTCGGCCATGGGAGCAGGAACAACTCGGCCATGGGAGCAGGAACGGGAGTCATATAACACTCTCCATTGAGCTCGTTCCAAAGACCCAACTCAACAACGATACTGGATTGATGAAAGCAGGAAAATGCATATAACACTCTCTATTGAGCTCATTCCAAAGACACGGCTCGGTCACTATACTGGACCGAATGGACACTCCGCCCTTATCTAATTACAATGATAGTTTTAGTGTAATTCAAACATTTTGAATTGAATAAGCAAAATTGGTAATTGTTGGAAAATCATTAAGTCAAAGTTGGTTTTATCCAACGTTTGACCGATTTGACTGGCTATAAAATTAATTCCGATTGGGAAATAAATTGTACGATAATTTTCTACGTCGTTCGTAGATAATTATAGAATTTTATTTCGTCAAAAACCGATTTTCGGTGAGTGAGAAATAAATTGTTAAAGATAGCCAATTAAAAAGGCATTTAATTGAATATGTAATAAAGTGTAAGACTTTATTACATTGAAATGTGTAATAGTTATTACATCCCACATTGAAAGATGTAATAAAGTTATTACACTTAATAAGTGATTGGAGGATTAATGTGTTCAACAAGTGAGTAAGACCATGGACCGTTAAGGTACATGGCAATCGCCACACGCGCGTCCGTCCGTCCGTCCGTCCGTCCGCTCGGCTCGGCTCGGCTCGTGCCCGTGCCCGTGCCCGTGCCCGTGCCCGTGCCCGTGCCCGTGCCCGTGCCCGTGCTCGTGCTCGTGCTCGGCTCGGCTCGGCTCGGCTCGGCCCGTCCCGTCCCGTCCCGTCCCGTCCCGTCCCGACCCGACTCGCCTCGTCCTTGGACTTGGACTTGGACTTGGACTTGGACTTGGATCTTGGCAATTGGACTTTGGGCTGGACTTGGGCTTCCTTGGGCTCCTTGGGGCTTCTGGGCCTGGCCATCGTAATAGTTTTGCTGACGGGCTGAACTATTTTTGTTGATTGGGCCTACGTGAAGTGGGCTGGTTTGGTTGAACACAAAAAGGCTTAAGGCCTGATTAGAAAATAATATTATATAATATAATTATATTAATATTATTTTGAATTTCGAAAATCCTCAAAGGTCAGATGACCAGGTTCATTCCTAACGTTACAATGGTGTAATGAGGCTGAACGTTACAAGGTGATAATGAGGCTGCATTACTCACCCGAATGAATGCCTTTGTTGACCCTTCACATGCATGTGGACGCCTATAAATAGAGTGTCTTAGGCTGCATAACATACACAGAAAAAAACGAAAAAGAATTTCCCAGCATATCATACAGTTTATACTCCTCACTTTTTCTCGTTCGAAAGAGGTTCTGCTCTGGTTGCTTCAGAGAAGAACAACTGAAAGTCGTTGTATCTTTGGGGACATTACGTCTGAAAACCGTAGCAAACACGGGACGTATTTGTCTTGCGGATAGCGAAAGCGCCTCGACTACCCGCAATCTGATCGAAGTTCGTGTCCAGTTCTGACGTACCACCGGAGTTGAAGATCTGTTCGAATGTTTCTCATCTTCTTCATTTCTTTATTTTTATTTAGTTTCTGGAAAAGTGTAAAGTCTCAGTAGTACTGATTCTAATCCAGAAACAAGCACTGTAATAGCTACGTAATACCAACAACGCAAGACAAATACCCGTACTAAAAAATGACAACCGAAAGCACTGGTACTGAGAAAAATAGCACTGTTCCACCGTTGAACATGAACATTCCAATCATGCCTTCATCGGTGGTTCATGCTGAGAAACCTGAGAAGTTCAATGGGACTGACTTCAAAAGGTGGCAACAAAAGATGATGTTTTACCAGACCACGTTGGGTTTGGCAAAGTTTCTCAAGGATGAGCCTCTGGCCATGGATGAGAATGAAACTGATGCTAATAAGCGTGCGGCTTATGAAGCATGGGGCCAGGGTGATTACCTGTGCCGGAATACCGTCTTGAACGGGTTGAGCGATGACCTGTACAATGTGTATGGGAACATGCCTTCGGCCAAAGCACTCTGGGATGCTTTGGAGAAGAAGTACAAAACTGAGGACGCCGGAACTAAGAAGTTCGTCGTCGGGAAGTTTTTGGATTTTAAGATGGTCGACTCTAAGTCGGTGATATCTCAATTCCAACACTTCCAGCTGATCTTGCATGACCTTGAGAATGAAGGCATGAAAATCAGCGAGTCTTTTCTGGTGGCTGCTGCTATTGAGAAGTTACCCCCGAGTTGGAGGGCCTATCAAAACTATCTCAAGCATAAGACCAAGGAAATGACTATTGACAAGCTGGTTGTCAAGCTTCGTATCGAAGAGGAAAACCGTAAGAGGTTTAATCCTGGGAGTGTGCCTGAGGAGCCTCGTGTGAATCTAATGGAGCAACCCAAAAGGAAGCTGCCTCCTCCTCAGAATACCTCTAAAGGGAAAGAGCCTGCCACCAAGGTCTGGAAGTTCATGGGAAAATGCCACAACTGTGGAATAACTGGCCACATGGCTAAAGATTGCAAGAAGCCTAAAAAGCCTATTGCACAGTACAAGGGGAAAGGGAAGCAATCTGCTAACCTTGTTGAAACCTCTGGGCAGGAGCTGACTGAAATGGATATGTCAGCAATGGTGTTTGAAGCCAACTTGGTTGGTAATCCCAAGGAGTGGTTCATTGACACTGGAGCCACTCGCCATGTCTTCTCTGATAAGGATGCATTTTCTACCTATGCTCCTTCGACTGGCCGAAAGCTCCACATGGGGAACTCTTCCTCGTCTGCTGTTGCTGGAGTTGGGAACGTGACCCTGAAGCTCACCTCTGGAAAGGAGCTGCTGTTGAAGGATGTGCTGCATGTCCCGGACATCCGCAAGAACTTAGTCTCTGGGTCTCTCCTAGTTGAGCATGGTTTTAAACTTGTATTTGATGCTAAGAAGTTTATTTTGACTAAGTTTGGAACTTTCCTTGGTCGGGGCTATCTCGACAATGGACTGTTCAAGATGAATGTAATGGCTGTGCGCCGTGTAACCCCTACTGCCTCGAGCATTAATAAAATTGATTCTGTTTCGGTTTACTTGCTTGAGTGTTCTGAATTGTGGCATATTAGATTAGGACATGTAAATCTAAATGCAATTAAAAGATTGATGAATTTGGAATTATTACCAACTTCAAAAATTGATACACAAAAGAAATGTGAAATTTGTGTTGAAGCCAAAATGGCTAAGTTACCTTTTCCCTCGATTGAAAGGTGTACTGAACCTCTTGGTTTAATCCATACTGATATATGCGATTTGAAATTTGTACAAACAAGAGGTGGAAAAAAGTACTTCATCACGTTTATTGATGATTGTACTAGATATTGTTACTTATATTTATTAAGTAGCAAAGACGAAGCCTTAGAGGCTTTTACCAAGTATAAAGCTGAGGTTGAAAATCAACTTGGTAAACGAATTAAAATAATCCGAAGTGATAGAGGTGGAGAATATGTAGCTCCGTTTGAGAAATTATGTTCTGAAAATGGGATAATTCATCAAACGACGGCTCCTTATTCACCACAATCAAATGGTGTTGCAGAACGAAAAAACAGAACTCTTAAAGAAATGATGAACGCCATGTTGATTAATTCGGGTTTACCTCAGAACATGTGGGGGGAAGCTATTTTGACAGCTAACCACATTTTGAACAAAATCCCACTTAAAGGTAAAAATGAGACGCCGTACGAATTGTGGAAAAATCGTAAGCCGTCTTATAAATATCTTAAAGTGTGGGGGTGTTTGGCTAAGGTGTCTGTACCTGAACCAAAGCAAATGAGAATCGGACCTAAGACGGTCGATTGCATTTTTATCGGATATGCATACAATAGTATGGCTTACCGACTTTTGGTACACAAGTCTGATAATCCAGACGTGCATAAAGGTACCACGATTGAATCGAGAAATGCTTCATTTTTCGAAAATATTTTTCCTTGTAAAGAAAGAGAAGAATCAAGTTCTAATAAAAGAACTTATGAACCTGATGTCGACACAACACCTGTTGGTGACGATCATGTAGACGAAGAGGTTATTGAACCTAGACGTGGTAAAAGGATAAAAACGGCTAAGTCGTTTGGACCTGATTTTATTACGTATTTTTTGGATGACGAGCCAAAGTCCTACGGGGAAGCTCTATCCAGTCCAGATGCACCGCTCTGGGAAGAAGCTATTAATAGCGAAATGGAGTCTATTCTGCAAAATCACACGTGGAAGTTGGTTGATCTTCCACCGGGTTGTAAACCTTTAGGATGTAAATGGATCCTAAAGAAAAAGTATAAAGCAGATGGAACGGTCGATAAGTTTAAAGCTCGTTTGGTAGCCAAAGGGTTTAAACAAAGAGAAGGATATGATTTCTTTGATACATATTCACCTGTAACCAGAATATCGTCTATTCGGGTGCTTATTGCGATTGCTGCTTTGCACAATCTCGATATTCATCAGATGGATGTGAAAACTGCGTTTCTGAACGGTGAATTGGAAGAAGAAATTTATATGGAACAACCCGAGGGATTTGTAGCACCTGGACAAGAGAAAAAGGTGTGCAAATTAATAAGGTCGTTGTACGGACTTAAGCAAGCTCCTAAACAATGGCATTTGAAATTTGATAACATTATGATATCAAATGGATATAAAATCAACGAGTGTGACAAATGTGTGTACATTAAAGGTACATCTGACTCGTTTGTCATAGTCTGTCTATATGTAGACGACATGTTAATCATGGGTAGTACTCGTGAATTGATCATGAATACTAAAGCAATGTTAAAAAGAAATTTTGACATGAAAGATTTGGGTGTTGCTGATTTAATCCTCGGGATTAAAATTGAAAGAACCCCAAATGGAATTGTCTTATCACAATCTCATTATGTTGAGAAAGTGTTAAAGAAATTCAATGCCCATGATGGTCCTACGAGTAGGACGCCGATTGACTTAAGTATAAATCTTACTGTCAATAAGGCTGAACCTGTAGCTCAGTTAGAGTATTCTCAAGTTATAGGCAGTCTGATGTACTTAACAAATTGTACACGTCCAGACTTGGCCTATCCTGTGAATAAACTGAGCAGGTATACAAGCAATCCCGGTGTTGAACACTGGAATGCTTTGAATCGGGTTTTAAAGTATTTGAAATACACCCGAGAGTATGGGCTATACTATACAAGATATCCTAATGTACTTGATGGATATTGTGATGCTAGTTGGATATCTGATTCTAAAAGTTCACATTCCACTAGTGGTTACGTCTTCTGTATCGGGGGCGGAGCAGTTTCGTGGAAGTCAACGAAACAAACGTGTATAGCCAGATCCACCATGGAATCTGAGTTTATAGCTTTAGATAAAGCTGGTGAAGAAGCAGAGTGGCTTCGTCACTTTTTGGAAGATATTCCATGTTGGAAAAAGCCTGTGTCTCCCGTGATGATTCACTGTGATAGCCAAGCAGCTATAGGGAGAGCACAGAGCATTATGTATAACGGTAAGTCTCGACATATTCGTCGGAGACATAATACCGTTCGACAATTGATCTCAAATGGAGTAATTTCCTTAGAGTATGTAAAATCTAAGGAAAATCTGGCTGATCCTTTGACAAAAGGAATGAATCGAGATCAATTGAGCGTGTTGCTAGAGGGAATGGGTTTGAAAAACCACAATCCATCGAACGATCATAACGGTAACCCTACCTTGATGAATGGAGATCCCATGAACTTGGTTCAAAGGGAAAACTAAGTTATGAAAGTTCAATCGAGCACTTGTACTCATCCCTAAAGGCAATTCAAGTGCTGTTTCCTGATGTGTGGTAATAGGTTAAGTTCTCGAGGAGACTTTTAATGAATCCCTACCTTGAAAAGGTTAAGTATGTCAGGATACTTAAAATGGGAGGTCACCTATATAAATGTGAAGTGAGGGCCGCTTCAAATGTATACATTTATGAATCCAAAGTGTTGTCCATGGCCAAAACGGACACAACATAGAACGGGAAATTGAACGGAATTTATTGCGTGAATAGCATTGACTCGTTGTACGTTGTGGGGGAATAATTCAAGGCATCGTGTCCACTAGGCCTCCTGTACTTCCGATGTTGTTCACTACGGAAGGTTCAAAGCCGCAAACTACCTTTCCGGAAGCGATAGATTCTTTTGGGGAATTGAACGAAGAGTCTGCATACATGCATGCATTGATTTCCACTCATGTGGGGGATTGTTGGAAAATCATTAAGTCAAAGTTGGTTTTATCCAACGTTTGACCGATTTGACTGGCTATAAAATTAATTCCGATTGGGAAATAAATTGTACGATAATTTTCTACGTCGTTCGTAGATAATTATAGAATTTTATTTCGTCAAAAACCGATTTTCGGTGAGTGAGAAATAAATTGTTAAAGATAGCCAATTAAAAAGGCATTTAATTGAATATGTAATAAAGTGTAAGACTTTATTACATTGAAATGTGTAATAGTTATTACATCCCACATTGAAAGATGTAATAAAGTTATTACACTTAATAAGTGATTGGAGGATTAATGTGTTCAACAAGTGAGTAAGACCATGGACCGTTAAGGTACATGGCAATCGCCACACGCGCGTCCGTCCGTCCGTCCGCTCGGCTCGGCTCGGCTCGTGCCCGTGCCCGTGCCCGTGCCCGTGCCCGTGCCCGTGCTCGTGCTCGTGCTCGGCTCGGCTCGGCTCGGCTCGGCTCGGCCCGTCCCGTCCCGTCCCGTCCCGTCCCGACCCGACTCGCCTCGTCCTTGGACTTGGACTTGGACTTGGACTTGGACTTGGATCTTGGCAATTGGACTTTGGGCTGGACTTGGGCTTCCTTGGGCTCCTTGGGGCTTCTGGGCCTGGCCATCGTAATAGTTTTGCTGACGGGCTGAACTATTTTTGTTGATTGGGCCTACGTGAAGTGGGCTGGTTTGGTTGAACACAAAAAGGCTTAAGGCCTGATTAGAAAATAATATTATATAATATAATTATATTAATATTATTTTGAATTTCGAAAATCCTCAAAGGTCAGATGACCAGGTTCATTCCTAACGTTACAATGGTGTAATGAGGCTGAACGTTACAAGGTGATAATGAGGCTGCATTACTCACCCGAATGAATGCCTTTGTTGACCCTTCACATGCATGTGGACGCCTATAAATAGAGTGTCTTAGGCTGCATAACATACACAGAAAAAAACGAAAAAGAATTTCCCAGCATATCATACAGTTTATACTCCTCACTTTTTCTCGTTCGAAAGAGGTTCTGCTCTGGTTGCTTCAGAGAAGAACAACTGAAAGTCGTTGTATCTTTGGGGACATTACGTCTGAAAACCGTAGCAAACACGGGACGTATTTGTCTTGCGGATAGCGAAAGCGCCTCGACTACCCGCAATCTGATCGAAGTTCGTGTCCAGTTCTGACGTACCACCGGAGTTGAAGATCTGTTCGAATGTTTCTCATCTTCTTCATTTCTTTATTTTTATTTAGTTTCTGGAAAAGTGTAAAGTCTCAGTAGTACTGATTCTAATCCAGAAACAAGCACTGTAATAGCTACGTAATACCAACAGTAATTTACATTGTTATACAAAAGTATAATGTGAAAATATTGCGTTGATTTTACTAATACTTTATTATTTTTTTATCATTTGTATATTAATTTTTATTTGCGGATTTTTATGCGTTATTAGTGGTATATTATTTTTTTTATGCGCTAATTTTGTAATCGCTATTATTTTATACACTATTAAGTTTTTACTGTATTTTTTATTTTTTATTTTTTATTTCCACCTAATTTTTTATACTTTTCATTAATTATTATTATTTTTATCTTCACTATTTTATTTTTTGTATTACTATAAAAAATTTATTTTCACTACTGTATTATGTTTGATATTAATTTTCATATTTAAAACAAAGAAAAAAAATTATTGTTCCCTCAAAAGATTTTAAATAATCCATTAAAATGTGTGGGTTCCAATTTAGTCTTTAAAATCATTAAAGTATAGTTAATTAAGTTTAATTTGATGAAAATTTGATGAAAATTCAAATTTTAATCGGGAAAAAACATTTAAAATTTTCTTAGTTACACAAAATTATATTATGAAAACATTTAAAATTAAAAATTTAAGTAGTTACACAAAAGTATATTATGAAAACATTATCTAACATTATCTAATCATTTGCGCTGATTTTTAGTGGGGCTTTATTATTTTTTATGCTCTATTATTTTTTATTACTTGTATAAATATTGTCATAGCTATTAATTTTTTACGTTTTTTTAATTTATCTCTAATTTTTAATAAATTTTTCACTAACTATTATTAATTTTATCTTCACTATTATTTTATTTTTTATTTGAATTATTATAATTTTTTTATTTTCACTAAATTTTGTTGCGATATTATTATTTATCTCGCTTAAAGAAAATGACAAAAAATAAATAGACATATATCATATAAATAGGTGAGCTGAGATTGGAGCAGCAACGGGAGTCAAATAACACTCCATGTAGCTCATTCAATAGAAGCAACTCATATGAAATAATTGGGATGGGAGCAGCAACGGGAGTAATATAATACTCTTCATGTAGCTCATTCCACAGACACAACTCGGCCACTGGGGATGGGAGCAGGAACTGGAGTCATATAACACTCTCTATAGAACTTATTCCATGGAAGCAACTCGGCCGGATACTGGATTGATGAGAGTAGGAACCGGAGGCATATATCACTCTCCATGGAGCTCATTCCACCGACACCGACACAACTCGGTCACGATACCTAATGGACACGCGCCTTTATCTAATTACAATGATAGTCTTAGTGAAATTTCAAATATTTTGAAATTGAATACGGCAAAATTAGTAATTTACATAGTCATACAAAAGTATATTGTGAACACATTGCGCTTAGTTTTACAAGTGCTCTATTATTTTTTATCATTGATATATTATTTTTTATTTGCGGATTTTTATGTGTTATGAGTGCTATATTATTTTTATATGCTAATTTTTTTATTTTATACGCTTAGTTTTACAAGTGCTCTATTATTTTTTATCATTGATATATTATTTTTTATTTGCGGATTTTTATGTGTCATGAGTGCTATATTATTTTTATATGCTAATTTTGTTATTTTATACGCTACAATACTTGACCGCGCCCCCTCATTTAGTTAAAAAAATAGTCTTAGTGAAATTTTCAAACATTTTGAAATTGAATACACAAAAATAGAAATTTACATAATTATATAGTATATAGTTACACAAAAGTATATTAAGAAAACATTATCAAATAATTTGTGTTGAGTTTTAGTGATGCTTTATTATGTTTTATTTGCATTATTGCGCTAATATTGTCATAACTATTGATTTTTTATGTATTTTTTATTTGCCTTTAATTTTTCATAAATTTTTCATTAATTATATTAATTTTATCTTCACTATTGTTTTATTTTTTATTTGAATTATTATAATATTTTTAATTTCACTAAATATTTTTGTGATATTATTTTTCATATCGCTTAAAGAAAATGATAAAAAAAAAAAAAAAAATATAAATGTATCTTATATATAGCTGGGATGTGAGCAGCAACGGGTGTCATATAACACTCCATGTAGCCCATTCCACGCAACTCATATGAAATAGTTGGGATGAAATAGTAATGGGAGTCATATAATACTATCAATGTAGCTCATTCCACAGACACAACTCGGCCATGGGAGCAGGAACAACTCGGCCATGGGAGCAGGAACGGGAGTCATATAACACTCTCCATTGAGCTCGTTCCAAAGACCCAACTCAACAACGATACTGGATTGATGAAAGCAGGAACAAAAGGCATATAACACTCTCTATTGAGCTCATTCCAAAGACACAGCTAGGTCATGTTGATGATTTAAGTGAAATCATTGTCCATTTAATGTAATTGGATTCATACAAAGTTTCGGTTATAATCCTAAGGCACTATAATGTGATTAAGGAGGTGCGGAGTGCACGATCATGTAAAAGTGATAAAGGATTATGTGTTGGATAAGTGATAGTATATATGCTGAAATTAATACTTGATGTTAGTATATATATGATGTTAATTTCGTGGTTGCATGTTTAGATATGCTAATCACGTAATTGCATGCATGGAAAATATTTGAATTATTTTCCAAAAGGTGTGACCATTATGAAATGGTGCAACTCTTCCCAAAGGGTGCAGCCCTTCATGAAAGGGCATTTTCACTATCCAAAGGGGTGTTTCAACACCTATATAAGGGTGTTGAAAATCAGATTCTAAGACCCACGAAATTAAGAGCTTTGTGTTAACGAAGTATAGCGAATAAACATTCTATTGTATACTTGTTTCTACGCCAAAGAACAAGTGCGGTATTGTCTTATCCTAGAAGAAGTTTCGTGATACCTTGGCTGTTATAGGGTCGAAATATTCTTTAAGGAAAACGTGTAAACGTGATTCAATATTTTCCAAAGCCTCCACATTCAGAAACACACAAAAGAAACAACAATCTTAAAGAATATTTACTATTCTGAACGATGGAGTCGGTTCGTGAGATGAACAGCAAATTCGGAAAATTGGAGAAGTTCGAAGGCGTAAACTTTCGAAGGTGGCAAAAGAAGATGCATTTCTTGCTAACAACGTTGAAGGTGGTGTACGTTCTAAGTACTCCACAACCAGAAGCAGCAGACAACGAATCGCCGGAGGAAACTCGGAAACGCTGCAAATGGGAAAATGACGACTATATATGTCGTGGGCATATATTAAACGGTATGTCTGACTCTCTCTTCGATATATATCAAAATGTGGAGTCTGCTAAGGCCCTTTGGGATAGCCTTGAATCCAAGTACATTGACGAGGACGCTTCTAGTAAGAAGTTCCTAGTTGGTAATTTTATGAATTACAAGATGTGCGACGGAAGGCCGGTAATGGAGCAATATAATGAATTGCTCCGGATATTGGGTCAATTTACCCAACATAATATGAAGATGGACGAGTCCATCTCGGTGTCTAGTATTATAGACAAATTACCGCCGTCGTGGAAAGACTTCAAACACACCTTGAAACATAAAAAGGAAGAGTTGTCTTTAGTACAACTCGGTAGTCACTTGCGCATAGAGGAATCTCTAAGGGCGCAAGAGGGTGAAAAACCCAAGGACAAGGAACCGATAAGGTCTGCAACTATCAATATGATGGAAGCAGGGGAGAGTTCGTATAAGAACCGAGGGACAAAGCGTCCCTACAACAACAACAACGGCAACAATGCTGGGAGTAAGAAGCCTAAGGGCGCTTGCTGGATATGCGGAAAAACGGGTCACTTTAAAAGTGATTGTCGTGCGAACAAGAATAAAAAGGGAACGATGAATAATCGCTCGGGACAAAGGTCTAATAACCAGGGTCCGGACACCAATCAAGGTGAGACTACTATACATAATTTTGATGTAAATTTAAATTATGTCCCTATAGTTTCTGAAGCATTTTATGTGCAGGATGATTCGGTGGCGTGGTGGATTGACTCGGGTGCTACTAAGCATGTTTGCAAGGATCGTCATTGGTTTCAAAAGTATGAACCAGTTGTAGATGGATCAGTGCTTTACATGGGAAACGAGTCAACAACCCCTATACTTGGTCGCGGCGAAGTGTTGTTGGAATTCAGTTCCGGAAAGTCCTTAGTATTATTAGATGTATTACATGTACCTGGAATAAGGAAAAATCTTGTATCCGGTAGTGTTTTATCCAAGTATGGATATAAACAAGTATACGAATCTAATAAATATGTATTGACTAAGAATGGTGTATTTGTCGGTTTTGGATACCAATGTAACGGGATGTTTATGCTTAATATTATGAATAAAGTTGATGATTCTGTTCTTATGGTTTCTTCTAAAGTGAATGATTCATTATTGTGGCATGCTAGACTAGGACATGTTCATTATAAGCGCATGATTGATATGTCCAAACTTGAATTAATCCCTGCTATGAACATAGAAGAAGATAAGTGTAATACATGCATGCTAACTAAAATCATTAGGCAGCCTTTTAAAGATGTTCAACGTGAATCTTGTATGCTTGAACTTGTGCATAGCGACTTATGTGATTTCCATGCTACACCTTCGTTGGGGAATAAGAAATACTTAGTAACTTTCATAGATGATTATTCTAGATTTTGCTATGTATTTCTGCTAAGTACTAAAGATGAAGCGCTAGAAAAGTTTAAAGTATTTAAAACTGAAGTTGAACTACAACAAGAGTGCATGATTAAAAAGTTGAGAACCGATAGGGGAGGTGAATATTATGATCCTGTTTTGTTTGAATCATGTGGTATTATTCATGAAATAACTGCGCCCTATACTCCTCAACAAAACGGTATATCCGAAAGGAAAAACCGGGTACTAAAGGAAATGGTGAATTCCATGTTGTCTTATTCGGGTCTGAATAATGGATTTTGGGGAGAAGCCGTGTTAACGGCTTGCTATTTGTTAAATAGGGTTCCTAACAAAAGGAACAAAGTTACCCCCTACGAACTTTGGTACAAAATGAAACCGAACCTTAATTACCTTAAGGTTTGGGGCTGTCGGGCTGTCGTAAGACTACCGGATCCCAAAAGGAAAACTTTGGGAGAAAGAGGCATTGATTGCATCTTTGTTGGATATGCTGTGCATTCCAAGGCATATCGATTCTATGTGATTGAGCCGAATGATTCAGTAGCGATTCATTCTATCATAGAATCGAGGGACGCTATATTTGATGAAACTAGATTTTCATCAATGGTTAGGACCAAGGATCTGGTGCCTAAGGTGGCTGAAAGCAAGGAATTAACCTTGCCCGAGCCTGAGTCGCTTGAACCTCGTCGAGGCACGAGGATAAGGACTAAGAAATCGTTCGGTCCTGATTTCCAGACCTTTCTGGTTGAAGGATCAAGGGACGAAGTTGGATTTCAATACTCGTATAGCTATCATGTTGATGATGAGCCTAAAACATACGAGGAAGTCTTGAAATCGCAAGATGTTGCATTTTGGAAAGAAGCCAT
The DNA here is from genome assembly GCA_954870475.1 of Euphrasia confusa. Taxonomy (NCBI): domain Eukaryota; kingdom Viridiplantae; phylum Streptophyta; class Magnoliopsida; order Lamiales; family Orobanchaceae; genus Euphrasia; species Euphrasia confusa. The sequence goes on from OX940954.1 coordinate 14,673,934, forward strand.
CAATGATGAGATGGATTCCATTATGGGAAACAACACTTGGGTGCTTGCTGATTTACCTAACGGTTGTAAACCATTAGGATGCAAGTGGATCTTTAAGAAAAAGATGAAAGTCGATGGTTCAATTGACAAGTATAAAGCCCGATTAGTCATTCAAGGCTTTAGGCAAAAGGAAGGTATTGATTACTTCGATACCTATGCTCCTGTTGCGCGAATAACTACGATTAGATTATTGATAGCTTTGGCTGCAATAAATAATCTAGTGATCCATCAAATGGATGTAAAAACAGCGTTCCTTAACGGTGAGTTAGAGGAGGAAATTTACATGAAACAACCCGAAGGGTTCGTTATGCCTGGTAATGAGCATAAAGTATGTAAACTTGTTAAATCCTTGTATGGATTAAAACAAGCACCTAAGCAGTGGCATCAGAAATTTGATGAAGTAATTTTATCGAATGGTTTTAAGTTAAACCAATCGGATAAATGTGTGTATAGCAAATTCGATGACTTTGGTAAAGGAGTCATCATTTGTCTATATGTTGATGATATGCTTATCTTTGGTACTGATCAAAGACAAGTGGATTTGACTAAGTCATTTTTATCATCAAACTTCGATATGAAGGATATGGGGGAGGCAGATGTGATTTTGGGAATTAAAATCATTCGTGAAAACAATGCCATTACTTTAACTCAATCTCATTACATTGAGAAAGTGTTAAAGAAATTTCATTGTGATGACTATTCTACTGTCAGTACTCCATATGATTCGAGTGTAAAACTCATGCCCAATACGGGTGTTGCTGTGTCCCAGTTGGAATACTCCAAGGTAATTGGGTGCCTTATGTATGCTATGACTAGCACAAGGCCGGACATTGCATTTGCGGTAGGCAAATTAAGTAGATACACAAGTAATCCTAGCACGCATCATTGGCAGGCTGTTAGGCGTGTATTAAAATACTTAAAGGGAACCAAAGACTTTGGTTTGACATATGTCGGATATCCTTCGGTGTTAGAAGGGTATTCTGATGCGAGTTGGATAACCAATATAGAGGATCATTCCTCTACTTCTGGTTGGGTTTTCTTACTCGGAGGCGGTGCTATAAGTTGGGCTTCAAAGAAGCAAACTTGTATTACGAGTTCTACTATGGAATCGGAATTTATAGCACTTGCGGCAGCTGGTAAAGAAGCTGAATGGTTAAGGAATTTGGTTTATGAAATTCCTTTGTGGCCAAAGCCTATTTCGGCGTTTTCAATTCATTGTGACAGTGCAGCCACTTTGGCTAAGGCATATAGTCATGTTTATAATGGCAAGTCAAGACACTTGGGCGTTAGACATAGCGCGATCCGTGAGCTGATCACTCAAGGAGTAATCTCTATTGATTTTGTGAGATCACAACATAATCTTGCTGATCATTTGACCAAGGGATTAGCAAAAGACTTGGTAGTAAAGTCGGTGATTGGGATGGGTCTGAAGCCTCTTTGAATCTTCAAATATGGGATACCAAATTCATTTCTAATTGTATTAGAACCAGAATTCAATTGGGAAGCTTATATTTGAGATTGAAACACATGGAAATTATCCCAAAGGTATGTGTTTGAACCTGCATGTTAAGGTTGAAGTTAATTCTTAATGAATCATTTGATAAAGTGCATTTTGCAGGTGCACGAAGAAATGATTCACCTATATGAGTGGGAAGTGTGGCAGCTTCAAGAGTCGTGGCTAAGCTCTATATACACTCAAGAATGGATAGGATACAAGGCCTAATTTTGTATCGGAAATCATTATAGAATGTATTTGGAATTATGTGTGTAGTATCTTTTATGTATTCAGATGGGTTGAAGAGTTCAATCTTTTAAGACACTCTGATTCTCGAATATATAAGTTGTATATAACACTAAGTTGAAAATTCAATCTTCAAGACATTTTCATTTTATGCATAATTCTGGCTGTTATTGTTAAAATAAGTGATTCAAGGATTACACTTAAATGGGGGAGGAATGTTGATGATTTAAGTGAAATCATTGTCCATTTAATGTAATTGGATTCATACAAAGTTTCGGTTATAATCCTAAGGCACTATAATGTGATTAAGGAGGTGCGGAGTGCACGATCATGTAAAAGTGATAAAGGATTATGTGTTGGATAAGTGATAGTATATATGCTGAAATTAATACTTGATGTTAGTATATATATGATGTTAATTTCGTGGTTGCATGTTTAGATATGCTAATCACGTAATTGCATGCATGGAAAATATTTGAATTATTTTCCAAAAGGTGTGACCATTATGAAATGGTGCAACTCTTCCCAAAGGGTGCAGCCCTTCATGAAAGGGCATTTTCACTATCCAAAGGGGTGTTTCAACACCTATATAAGGGTGTTGAAAATCAGATTCTAAGACCCACGAAATTAAGAGCTTTGTGTTAACGAAGTATAGCGAATAAACATTCTATTGTATACTTGTTTCTACGCCAAAGAACAAGTGCGGTATTGTCTTATCCTAGAAGAAGTTTCGTGATACCTTGGCTGTTATAGGGTCGAAATATTCTTTAAGGAAAACGTGTAAACGTGATTCAATATTTTCCAAAGCCTCCACATTCAGAAACACACAAAAGAAACAACAGGTCACTATACTGGACCGAATGGACACTCCGCCCTTATCTAATTACAATGATAGTTTTAGTGCAATTCAAACATTTTGAATTGAATAAGCAAAATTGGTAATTTACATTGTTATACAAAAGTATAATGTGAAAATATTGCGTTGATTTTACTAATACTTTATTATTTTTTTATCATTGGTATATTAATTTTTATTTGCGGATTTTTATGCGCTATTAGTGGTATATATTATTTTTTTATGCGCCTAATTTTGTAATCGCTATTATTTTATACACTATTAATTTTTACTGTATTTTTTATTTTGTATTTTTTATTTCCCCCTAATTTTTTATACTTTTCATTAATTATTATTATTTTTATCTTCACTATTTTATTTTTTGAATTACTATAAAAAATTTATTTTCACTACTGTATTATGTTTGATATTAATTTTCATATTTAAAAGAAAGAAAAAAAATTATTTTTCCCTCAAAAGAGTTTAAATAATCCATTAAAATGTGTGGGTTTCAATTTAGTCTTTAAAATTAGATGAAAATTTGATGAAAATTCAAATTTTAATCGGGAAAAAACATTTAAAATTTTCTTACATGACGCAAACTACTGGACACACGTATAGTTACAAATGTAGTCTCAGTGAAATTTTCATACATTTTGAAATTAAATACGCAAAATTAAAAATTTAAGTAGTTACACAAAAGTATATTATGAAAACATTATCTAACATTATCTAATCATTTGCGCTGATTTTTAGTGGGGCTTTATTATTTTTTATACTCTATTATTTTTTATTACTTGTATAGATATTGCCATAGCTATTAATTTTTTACATTTTTTTAATTTATCTCTAATTTTTATTAAATTTTTCACTAACTATTAGATGAGAGTAGGAACCGGAGGCATATATCACTCTCCATGGAGCTCATTCCACCGACACAACTATACCTAATGAATACGGGCCTTTATCTAATTAAAATAATAGTCTTAGTGAAATTTCAAATATTTTGAAATTGAATACGGCAAAATTAGTAACTTACATAGTCATACAAAAGTATATTGTGAACACATTACGCTTAGTTTTACAAGTGCTCTATTATTTTTTATCATTGATATATTATTTTTTATTTGCGGATTTTTATGTGTTATGAGTGATATATTATGTTTATATGCTAATTTTGTTATTTTATACGCTACAATACTTGACCGCGCCCCCTCATCTAGTTAAAAAAAAGTCTCAGTGAAATTTTCAAACATTTTGAAATTGAATACACAAAAATAGAAATTTACATAATTATAGAGTATATAGTTACACAAAAGTATATTAAGAAAACATTATCAAATAATTTGTGTTGAGTTTTAGTGGTGCTTTATTATGTTTTATTTGCAATATTGCGCTAATATTGTCATAACTATTGATTTTTTTATGTATTTTTTATTTACCTTTAATTTTTCATAAAATTTTCATTAATTATATTAATTTTATCTTCACTATTATTTTATTTTTTATTTGAATTATTATAATATTTTTAAATTCACTAAATATTTTTGTGATATTATTTTTCATATCGCTTAAAGAAAATGATAAAAAAAAATATATAAATGTATCTTATATATAGCTGGGATGTGAGCAGCAACGGGTGTCATATAACACTCCATGTAGCTCATTCCACGCAACTCATATGAAATAGTTGTGATGGAATAGTAATGTGAGTCATATAATACTACCCATGTATATAGCTGGGATGTGAGCAGCAACGGGTGTCATATAACACTTCATGTAGCTCATTCCACGCAACTCATATGAAATAGTTGTGATGGAATAGTAATGGGAGTCATATAATACTATCCATGTAGCTCATTCCACAGACACAACTCGGCCATGAGAGCAGGAACAACTCGGCCATGGGAGCAGGAACGGGAGTCATATAACACTCTCCATTGAGGTCGTTCCAAAGACCCAACTCAACAACGATACTGGATTGATGAAAGCAGGAACAAAAGGCATATAACACTCTCTATTGAGCTCATTCCAAAGAAACAACTCGGTCACTATACTTGGACCGAATGGACACTCCGCCCTTATCTAATTACAATGATAGTTTTAGTGCAATTCAAACATTTTGAATTGAATAGGCAAAATTGGTAATTTACATTGTTATACAAAAGTATAATATGAAAATATTGCCTTGATTTTACTAATACTTTATTATTTTTTTATCATTGGTATATTAATTTTTATTTGCGGATTTTTATGCTCTATTAGTGGTATATTATTTTTTTATGCGCTAATTTTGTAATCGCTATTATTTTATACACTATTAAGTTTTTACTGTATTTTTTATTTTGTATTTTTTATTTCCCCCTAATTTTTTATACTTTTCATTAATTATTATTATTTTTATCTTCACTATTTTATTTTTTGAATTACTATAAAAAATTTATTTTCACTACTGTATTTGTATTATGTTTGATATTAATTTTCATATTTAAAAGAAAGAAAAAAAATTATTGTTCCCTCAAAAGAGTTTAAATAATCCATTAAAATGTGTGGGTTTCAATTTAGTCTTTAAAATCATAAAAGTATAGTTAATTAAGTTTAATTTGATGAAAATTTGATGAAAATTCAAATTTTAATTGGGAAAAAACATTTAAAATTTTCTTACATAACGCCAACTACTGGACACACGTATAGTTACAAATGTAGTCTCAGTGAAATTTTCAAACATTTTGAAATTGAATATGTAAAATTAAAAATTTAAGTAGTTACACAAAAGTATATTATGAAAACATTATCTAACATTATCTAATCATTTGATTTTTAGTGGGGCTCTGTTATTTTTTATGCTCTATTATTTTTTATTACTTGTATATTATATTTTATTTATGCATTATGAGTGGTATATTATTTTTTATTCACGCATTTTTAATATTGTAACTACTGGACACACGTATAGTTTACAAATGTAGTCTCAGTGAAATTTTCAAACATTTTGAAATTGAATACGTAAAATTAAAATTTTAAGTAGTTACACAAAAGTATATTATGAAAACATTATCTAACATTATCTAATCATTTGCGTTGATTTTTAGTGGGGCTCTGTTATTTTTTATGCTCTATTATTTTTTATTACTTGTATATTATATTTTATTTATGCATTATGAGTGGTATATTATTTTTTATTCACGCATTTTTAATATTGTCATAGTTATTAATTTTTTACGTTTTTTTAATTTATCTCTAATTTTTAATAAAATTTTCACTAACTATTATTAATTTTATCTTCACTATTATTTTATTTTTTATTTGAATTATTATAATTTTATCTTCGCTTAAAGAAAATGACAAAAAATAAATAGACATGTATCATATAATTTATCTCTAATTTTTGATAAAATTTTCACTAACTATTATTAATTTTATCTTCACTATTATTTTATTTTTTATTTGAATTATTATAATTTTATCTTCGCTTAAAGAAAATGACAAAAAATAAATAGACATGTATCATATAAATAGCTGAGTTGGGATTGGAGCAGCAACATGAGTCAAATAACACTCCATGTAGCTAATTCCATAGATGCAACTCATATGAAATAATTGGGATGGGAGCAGCAACGGGAGTAATATAATACTCTCCATGTAGATAATACTCTCCATGTAGCTCATTTAACATACACAACTCGGTCACTGGGGATGGGAGCAGCAACGGGAGTCATATAACACTCTCTATAGAACTTATTCCACGGCCGGATACTGGATTGATGAGAGTAGGTACCGGAGGCATATATCACTCTCCATGGAGCTCATTCCAGCGACACAACTCGGTCACCATACTGGACCGAATGGACACGCGCCCTTATCTAATTACAATGATAGTCTTAGTGAAATTTCAAATATTTTGAAATTGAATAACGCAAAATTAGTAATTTACATAGTTATACAAAAGTATATTGTGAACACATTGCGCTTAGTTTTACTAGTGCTCTATTATTTTTTATCATTGATATATTATTTTTTATTTGCGGATTTTTATGTGTTATGAGTGCTATATTATTTTTATATGCTAATTTTGTTATTTTATACACTATTTAAGTTTTTACTGTATTTTTTATTTGAATTATTATAAAAAAATTATTTTCACTATTTTTTTTGCCACATTATGTTTTATATTATTTCTCATTTTTAAAAGAAAGAAAAAAAGAATTTGTTCCCTCAAAAGAGTTTAAACGATCCATTAAAATGTGTTAATCTTTTAAATCATAAAAGTATAGTTAATTAAGTTTAATTTGATGAAAAATTCAAATTTTAATCGTTAAAAATATGTAGAATTTTCTTACAGATTTTAATCGGGAAAAAATATTTAGAATTTCCTCACACCAATACCTATATCATGCTCCTGGGAGTACAATATAAAAAATATTTAGAATTTCCTCACTCCAATACCTATATCATGCTCCTGGGAGTACAATATAAATGTTGCTCTCAGCCTTTAAAATATAAAAATCATCATTTAATAATTAAGAAATCTACATTTCAAAAAACAATTACTATAAACATTGAATTAACATACCAATGAATATATTAGCATACGTAATGAATATTTATCCAAAAATACATGAAGATATAGTATGGGGGTACAATTAGAATCGTACTCCTAGGAACACGGTATAAATTGCTTCCTCACACTATGCCACAGCGGATGGGACACGGGCTCTCCTCTAGTTACAAAAATAGATCAGTGAAATTTTCAAACATATTTTAAATCTTAATTTATTGATTCAATAGAGATAAAAAATAATTAAAATTTCATGGATTTTAAGTCAGTTACTTATATGTAGTGGATTTATTTACTTTTATGTAATTAAGATTTAATTGTCTACAAATTAATTTAAATTATGTAAATTAAATTATAAATTCCATTGATTTAAATTAAGATTTATGTAAATTATTTTTTAACTTTTTTGACTCGAATAAATTTTACAAAAATATTTTACTTCCAAATATATTTATGATAATTAAAATCTCCTACCAAATTAAAAAATTATATAAAAGGTAGTCAAATTCAATAAAAAAAAAAAAATCTTTCTAAAATTATGATTATTAAAGAATCTTGACCACGATGGTGAAAAGGAGGCAGCCCTATATATATACTCGAAACTCCAGACAAAATAATATTATTGTGAGCCTCTTCATACACTACATACATACATATATACATGGCGCCTAAAACAGTAATAATTTTCGTCATCCTCATCATCATCAAATCCCTTGATGTCGTAAATTCCATCTCCGAACCTAATGCTATAGGTACAGGAGGTTTCTCGATCGATCTAATCCACGTAGACTCAATTGAATCCCCTTATTACAACAGTTCATTATCCCACACCGAAGCCCTCGTAAACAGTCTCCGCAAATCGTTGGACCGCTCCAGCTGGTGGCTGAACCAGAGCCTCTCTTCAGGGTCCACGTATTCAGTACGTATTGCGTGACTTTGTACGCGTTGACTATTGGGGGGACGAGGTATTCGTATCTCGCGAGTGATGGGAATTTGATTGTTGACTCGGAGATGACGCTGTCGAAACTTCCGAATTTTTTGTACAAGAGCTTGAGAGATAACTGTTCAAAATAATAATTCATATTTTCAATAATAAGTTGGAACATCATTCCAACTTGTAGAAGTCTAAGTGTATTCTTTGACTACTCTTTACTTCTCTTAAGAACTTGGGACTTGGAATGGAGTGCCTCTTTGTATCCATTCCTCTCCTATAAATTGTGTTCTTGATCATGTTTATTGATCATCCAATAAAAACAAATAAAAACTAAAAACTTCATAATAAAAACTCCCTTTTCTTCTTTAATTTTTTTATTCCGCATATCAAATACCCAACAAATTTGGTATCAGAGCCGAGTTAGTTTTCTTGGCTAATCTCGCACACTAAAAATAAAAATCCACCATGTTTGCACTTACCCCCAACCAAGTACCCATCTTCGATGGAGAACACTACGACTATTGGAGTAGTCAAATGCAAACTCTATATATCTCATTGGATCTTTGGGATATCGTGGAAAATACGTACGCCGAGCCACCGAAACAAGGTACGAGTACAACATGGAGTGCGGATCAACAAAAGCTCTACAAGGAGAATGTTAAGAGAGATGCAAGTGCCTTGAGATATCTCCAACAAGGCGTGAGTAAAACCATCTTTCCGAGAATTTTCGGAGCGAAAAAGGCGAAAGAAGCTTGGGAAATCCTTCAACAAAGTTACAAAGGAGATGAGAAAGTCACCTCCTTGAAGTTACAATCTCTTTGGAGAGATTTCGATAACATGGCGATGAAAGAAGGCGATGGGATGCAATCTTTTCTTTCGAAAGTTGCTGAAATCGTCAACCAAATTCGAAGCCTTGGCGACGTTATCGAAGAACGTAAAATTGTCTTAAAAATTCTACGAAGTCTTCCGGCGAAATTCGATCATGTTGTTGCAGCCATAGAAGAATCGAAGAATCTTTCCACCTACACTTTTAATGAACTTATGAGCTCTCTTCAAGTTCATGAGGAAAGGTTGAATCGATCATCAAATCAGCCCGTTGATCAAGCGTTTCAATCGAAACTTCACATTTTGGGCAAGAACAAATCAAGTTGGCAAGGTGGAAAAGGCGGCTTCAACAACAAAGGAAAAAAACAAGGAACATTCTTTAAAGGAGGAAAACAACAACAAGCTGAAAATTCGTCTTCGTGTTGTCGTATTTGCAAAAAATCGAACCATGAAACGAAAGCTTGTTTCTTTAAATGCAAGAGCTGCAAGGATGCGGACCACTCGTATTCGAAGTGTCCGAAAAAGAACAATAACGAGAAAGACGAAGCCAACTTCTCCAAACAACAAGAAGACCAACTCTTTTCTTGTATGAACGAGCAACAAGAATTTGAGAACGTGTGGTATATCGATAGCGCATGTAGCAATCACATGTGTGGTGATCGTAGTATCTTTGTGGAGATGGATACTAGTCACACTTCCAAAATAAAACTTGGAGACGGGAGCATTCTCGAAGCAAACGGAAAAGGTGTTATCGTTGTCAACAAGAAAGGAGGTAACCAAAAGTTCATTACCGATGTTCTTTTCGTCCCGAACATCTCTCAAAATTTATTGAGCGTTGGCCAACTCATGCAAAAAGGATATCGGCTATCCTTTGATGATGACAAGTGCAGCATCTTTGATAAGAAAAATAAAACTCATGTGATGACAATCCAAATGACATCAAACAAGGTGTTTCCCTTCGTCATGCCGTCGAAAAACGAAGTGGCCTTCAAAGGAGAAAGCATCGATAAATTCCATCTGTGGCATTTGAGATATGGTCATCTTAACAACAAGGGGCTGGAATTTTTGAAAAATAAAAATATGGTTGTTGGTCTTCCATCCATCGAAAGAAAGGAGCAAGTTTGTGAAGGGTGCATTTTTGGAAAAATGCACAGGCTACCTTTTCCTAAAAATTCTTGGAGAGCCAAAAGTCCTTTGGAGCTGGTCCATTCGGATATTTGTGGTCCTACGAGGACTCCATCTCTCGGTAACAAAAGATACTTCATTCTTTTTGTCGACGACTTTTCAAGAATGATGTGGATATATTTTTTGAGTGAAAAATCAGAAGCTTTTTCCACTTTTCTACAATTCAAAGCTCTTGTAGAAAATCAAAGTGGATTAAAAATCAAGTCGTTGCGGACGGATCGAGGTGGTGAGTTTCTCTACAAACCATTCATGGAGTGTTGCAATAAAAATGGGATCCAAAGGCAACTCACTGTTCGTAGAAGTCCACAACAAAACGGTGTCGCCGAAAGAAAAAAATAGAACCATCGTCGAGATGGCGAGGAGCATGCTACAAGAGAAAAACTTGGAAAAACAATTTTGGGCTGAAGCTGTACACACGGCTATCTACATTCTCAATCGATCACCGACAAAGGCGGTTCTTGATAAAACACCGTACGAAGCTTGGCACGGGAAGAAGCCAACGGTTGATCATTTGAGAGTTTTTGGAAGCATTGCTTATTCTCATGTCTCAACTCCAAACCGAGACAAATACGATAAAAAATGTGAAAAATTAATTCATGTTGGCTACAGCGATGAGTCGAAGGGTTATCGGCTTTATAACCCGGAAAATAAAAAACTCATCGTCTCAAGAGACGTGATTTTCGATGAAATGGCCAAATGGAAAAAGGAGGAAAATTCTTCACCAAATAATTTGGTGTCAAATGATTCTGTGGAATCACCTAATACTCCAAATGGGCAGCAGCAACATGAGGATGAAACACCTCAAACAAGTCCTCAAAGAACACCTCAAAGAAGTCCCGCAAGTTCGTCAAGTTCGGATTCCGAATCGCCTCCAATAAAATTCCGATCTTTGAGAGATATATATGAGCATTGTTATGTTGCTTTCTTTGGTTGTGAACCTCAGAATTATGAAGAAGCAAAGCAAGAAGAAGTTTGGAGAAAAGCCATGGAAGCCGAAATTGAAACAATTGAAAAAAATAAAACTTGGGAGCTTGTGGACTTGCCACAAGGCAAAGATTTAATCGGCTTGAAGTGGGTGTTCAAAACCAAACTCAATGAAGATGGTTCTATCCAAAAACACAAGGCAAGACTCGTTGCAAAAGGCTATTCACAGCAGCCCGGGATAGACTTCAACGAGACGTTCGCGCCGGTTGCTCGAATGGAAACAATTCGGTGTGTACTTGCGATTGGAGCTCAATTGGGGCTGAATATCTATCAACTTGATGTTAAATCCGCATTCCTAAATGGAGAGCTTGAAGAGGAAGTCTACGTTCATCAACCTCAAGGCTTTGAAGTTGCCGAAAAGGAGGAAAAAGTGTACCGTTTGAAGAAAGCTCTCTACGGATTAAAACAAGCGCCTCGTGCTTGGAATAGCAAAATTGATGGATATTTCAACAAGAATGGATTTCACAAGAGTCCAAGTGAGCCATCGCTGTACGTAAAAAAGGAAGAAGGTACTCAAGATTTTTTGATCATTTGTCTCTACGTCGATGATCTTATTTATCTTGGTACTAACGAAAAAATGGTGAAGGAATTCAAGAAAAATATGATGCAAGAATTTGAGATGTCCGATTTGGGTCTCATGAAATATTTTCTTGGGATTCAAGTGAAACAAAATGAAGGCGAGATTTTTATATCTCAAGAAAAATATGTGGTCGACTTGCTTAAAAAATTCCACATGGAAAATTGCAAGCCCGTGGCAACACCTTTGGCGGTAAATGAGAAGTTGCAACAAGATGATGGTGCTGAAAAAATGGATTCTAAAATATATAGAAGCCTTGTTGGTTCGCTGATCTATCTCACAAATACTAGACCCGACATAGTGCACTCCGTTAGCTATGTTTCGAGGTTTATGAGTGATCCAAGCAAGCTTCATTATGCAGCCGCAAAGAGGATCCTACGGTACCTTCATGGAACAAAAAATCAAGGCTTGAAGTATGAAAAAGAAGAAAATAATTCCTTGATTGGTTTCACGGATAGTGATTGGGCAGGTTCGTTGGACGATCGAAAAAGTACTTCGGGGTATGTTTTTTCTCTTGGTACGAAGGTGATTGCATGGAGTTCTAAAAAGCAAAAGACGGTTGCTTTATCTTCAAGTGAAGCCGAGTATATCGCAGCGACGGATGCCGCTTGTGAAGCCGTTTGGCTTAGGAGAATACTCTCGGATTTGCAAGAAAAACAAGTTGGAGCTACAACCATCTTTTGTGACAATATGTCAACAATTGCAATGACTAAAAATCCGGTCTTTCATGCAAGGTCCAAGCATATCGAGCTTCGTCATCACTACATTCGTGATCTCGTCAACGAAGGAGAAATTTCAATGGAGTTCGTCAACACCAATGATCAAGCCGCTGATTTTCTTACCAAAGCCGTGACGATCGAGAAGTTTGAGAAGCTCAAGAAGATGCTGAAAATTATGAATTAAGAAGGGGTGTTGAAAATAATAATTCATATTTTCAATAATAAGTTGGAACATCATTCCAACTTGTAGAAGTCTAAGTGTATTCTTTGACTACTCTTTACTTCTCTTAAGAACTTGGGACTTGGAATGGAGTGCCTCTTTGTATCCATTCCTCTCCTATAAATTGTGTTCTTGATCATGTTTATTGATCATCCAATAAAAACAAATAAAAACTAAAAACTCCATAATAAAAACTCCCTTTTCTTCTTTAATTTTTTTATTCCGCATATCAAATACCCAACAATAACTTGGTGAAAGTACTGAGCAGGTGGACGATAATCTCTGACCCGGTGAAGGTGTTGGATTTGTGCTTTGCCGTGGATCATGAGATCTGGGTCCCACCTGTGACTCTACATTTCGAAGGTGGGGATTTGAAGTTAGCGGTCCATAACTTGTTTGTGAGAACGAGTCGGTATTCGCTGTGCTTGGCGGCTTTGCCTGCGGAAGACGGGCCTTCGTTTTTGGGTTATTTAGCGCAAGGGGATTTCTTGGTGGGATATGATAATGAGAACAAGCAAGTGTCCTTTAAGCCCGCAGACTGTTCCCAGTTCGCATAGCTAGCACGGATCCATGCTTATTTACTTATTTTCGACTTTTTTTTTCCTTTCATTTGAATTTCAATTTTGTTTATTTCATACCGCTATTTTATCTTAAAGCTTTTTCTTTATGTTACACTTAACGAGCTCTGACTCGGAAGCTCTACTCAGTTTAGTTTAATTCAAAATAAAAATAAAAATAAAATGAACGATTTCATGTTAACAATCTACATAGTTAGTTTTCGTAATATACTATTTCAACTTCATATACAATTTCATGTTAACAATCTACATACGTTAGTTTTCGTAATATACTATTTCAACTTCATATTCAATTATTACTATAAAAACTAACTACAATATTTTTTCACTTAAATATTATATATATATATATATATATATATATATATAATAATAATAATAATAATAATAAGTTTAAAAGCAAGTTTATTTAAACAACTTATAAGCTCTTGGTAACTTAAAGTTGTTTGATTGAGCTTATAAGCTTCTTAAAAAAGCTTATTAGGAACTGTTCTTTTGGACGGAAACCGGCTACTTAAGCGATCTAAGTTAACTGAATTGATCTGAACTGAACTGGATCAATTTTTTTATAAAAATAATAATATTTTTTATAAAATTTTAAATATTTTTTAAAAATATTAATAATATTATGACAGTAATTAGATTGTATATTTAAAATTATAGATTGAAATTATTTTTTATTTATTTTATTTTAATTTATTTTGAAACGAACTTAATCCGAGCTGAAGTGATCTGAACTTAACTGAAGTAAAACTGAAGTAAACTTAAGCGATATGAGCACTGAAATTGTTGGAGTTGTGTACTTAATGTTTTAAGTAACGATAAACTCCCGGTCATAGCATTTAATCTATTTAAATTAATAAATAATTGTTTGCTTTTAATTATTATTAATTAAATATATGCAAATCATAGTCCTAGATTCTATACGTTGTAGTTAGTATGGTGTGCGACGTCACACAGAAGATCATACTATCGGTTACTCGTATTTAATCAAACAGTGGCTCACGACCTAGATGGACCCGGACCAATCCATCGGTATAGTCGTTGTGTGAGAGAGAAAATAATTTGTCTTAATTATTTTATCACACTTTACACTTGGTGTATTGAGCGGATCGTTGAGATTCATCGATTAGGATTGCCGGCGATAATCGATTCGAGTCTCAGTGTATTTTATTCTTAATCCCCGATATTGTTGCGGGTGTGTATATTCAATATAAGTGACTTTGATTTACCAAAGGAATTAACCGATTTAATTATTGGGTTAATTACCGGTTAAGTTGGGTCACTATATTTTATATATGGCATGCCGTGAATGATTGACCGGACAGTGTATCCCGGAAGGGTTGATAATATCCCCGAGATGAGTTCATAAGGAATTATTGTGTAAACCTCATGAGTGGATTCGTTCCGCACAATAATTAAGGTTGAATGGTACTAGTCTCGGATTCAAGAGATGAATAAATTAATTAGCAATAAATTAATTTTATTCATGGATATTTAAATCTTAAATACACGGAATAAATAATACTACCGGAGAAATATTATTTGATATAATATGGTTTAATATTGGGAGTGCAATTAATTTATATAGTGGAAAATAAATTAATTAATATTAATGGGAGATTAATAGATTTGGGCTTGGGCTCAATTTAATCATTAATATTGGAAGCCCAATATTCCACCTCCTTTAGATCCCCTACGTAGCCTATAAAAGCACTACATGGTCTTCTCTATTCTACATAACACAAGATCATAATTCTCCTAGAGAGAGAAAGTAGAGAGAGAGAAGAGGATCCATAAGCTTGGAGGATCGTCGCCCACCCGACGTTCAAGCTAGTGCAAGGAATACGTGGGAAGATCGTAAGGTCATCAACTTAAGTTCGTTTCTCCGCACAACGAATTAAAAGGTAAAATCATATACTCTCTTCTATGATTTTATGTGAATTGATTGTGATACATACATGAACGCACGATCCGGGAAAAAACGACGAGACCGGGGACGGGGATAGACCGGGCGGTGGTGGTTGTGAACCACCGGACCGCCGGCGGTCTAGGGATCCCCGCCGGGATCGAGAGCAACCCTCGGCTGGGAGCCGAGGGGGTGGCGATCGAACCTAGGGTTCGATCGCCGGGCACGCATGAAGCCCCGGCTGGACGCCGGGGGCGATCGAGCCCGTGAGCTCGATCGCGGGTGTGCTACGGGGTGACCCGTAGCCGCCTCGTATGTGCTACGGGTTCGCCCGTAGCGGGCGTACGGGGCTGGACGCCCCGCGAGCAGCGAGCCCGTGAGCTCGCTGCGGGGCTGCTACGAGCAGCCCCGGGGATGCCTCGTGCATCCCCAGCGATCGCTACGAGAGCGATCGCGAGCCCCGTGCGGGGGCTCGGCTGGGCGCGCGGGTTCGCCCGTGCGGTGCTCGGTCGAGCCTCGGGTCGTGCGGTGGTTCGCGGTTGGTTCTCCGGCGATGGGATTTCGGTCGGGGTTATCTGTTCCGCAATTTTGATACCCCGGGATATCGAATTCCAGCAATTGGTATCAGAGCGTTTGGTTTCGTGTTCATGTATGTGTTCAATTGTGTTCTACCTTGCAGGGATTCCGACTATCATGGTTTAATTAATTGTTAATTATTGGTTTAATTAATTGCTATTTAATTTACCATGATTGTTCGTTTATTAAACTCTCGGACATGTCGAGATTCGTTTTGTGTGGATAAATGCTTGTAATAGTAAAAATTCGGGGGTTGACCGAATTTAGGATTTATTATTACGTTCTATGTTTTCCGGAAAGTGTATAGGGTCGATTTCATGTATAGAATCGATACCGGAATTGTAAATTTATTTCTTGTAATTTGTTTACGTTGGATCGATGCCGAGACGACCGCCGGAGAACTCATGTGACGAAGAAGATGAAGAGAGGGAAAACTAGGGCTTGGGATCGATGGGATCGATCCCATGGAGATCGATCGGAGGGGCTGCCCGCGGGGCTCCTCGGCCACGCCGGCCACCGGAGGTGGTGGCGCGTGGGCTGGGGATGGCGGCGGTGGTGGTCCCGGCCGGCGATCAAGGTGGGGGGGCGCGGGGTCCTCGTGATCTCGTGCTAATCCTACCTAGATTCACTTTCCTAATTGATTCAAGTTTTCCTACTTTGAGTATTCCTAAGTATGGGAACTCTCATGGAGATAGGAAAAGAATTAATTAATATTATTTATTTCCTTATTCTATTATGGAAGTCTTCTAGAATATTTCAAGTTCTACTTGGAATAGGAATCTAGAGATTTAATAGAATTAGATAGGAAAATAATTAATTAGTAAATTAATTTATTTCTATTTGATTATTCCTATTTTATGGGAATTTTCATGGACATGGAAATTAATTAATCTTGGAAAGTAGAAGAGTCCTAATTTATTTTATTTCCTTATTCTATTATAGAAGTCTTCTGGAATATTTCAAGTTTGACTTGGATAGATTATTCTAGAGATTTAATAGAATTAGATAGGAAAATAAATAAATAAAAATATTAATAATATTTAATTTTATTTTTTGATTTATTCGATTGACTTAATTTTCGAATTGAGTATCTTTTGGATTTATTAAAAATAAATAGATTTAAATATTGGGATTAATATTCTCGTCACATGGAGCATTCAAGAACGAAGACTAAAGACTAGAAGACGCATACGGAGATGGAATAAAGCCATGATAGTCGGAAGATAATTTTTTCTAGCATTATTTTGACTATGTGATAAGTGCTTTATTGCTTGTATGCATGCTTATGTGTTTAATTATGCATTAGATAGCGTATCTCTTTGTTATAAAAAGCTAAGTGGGAGCGGGGATGGAAACATTCCCATGGTCTCCATTACTGTTCTCTTGGTGACTCTTATGGACTTTTGAAGTTCGTATAGATGTGTCATTGGAGGAGAATTCTTGTAATTCCTCTTACGAGAAACATTGATTAAGTTTATCAAACAATGCCTAATTTGTCTTTCTGAAACTGACTTCAAGTCGACTCATTCTCACCCCGGGGAGTGGAATGGAGCCAAAGCCACTTGGTCATGTGGATGACACAAATTAGAGGCAGTCGTACCATTCTTTGAAAGATGGATCGATTGTCTGCTCGGCTCCCTCATCTAATGAGAGATAGGGTTGTTCGCATGGTGAATCACTGGTTAGAAACTTCGAGTTTCACTTATGATTCTCCGCGTCTTGATTTACAAAATCGAATGCTTCAAGTAATTGGATGTCAATTGTAAAAATCTTTTGGTGTAGTAAACGTCCACACTATCGTGGCTTGCTGCATTGAATGGGATTTTGGAACGATTGATGTAGACAGTTATAGAAGGGAGTGAAGGAAACGTAGGTTAACGTAAACGTCCACACTATCGTGGCTTGCGGTAACATGCGAATCTTAAACAAACTTCTTAGTACTGAGTAATGGTTTACACTTAGGTACGCTCTATAGTATTCTTCCCATCGAAGTAACGCTATAGTGATGTACGACCAAAGCAAATCTAATTGCTAAATCATTTGGATGGGTAAACGTCCACACTATCGTGGCTTGCCTTATCTGATGGGATTTTAGATGTAATTAGTGATTTAATGATATTATTAGAGGGAGATAATATCGGATATTAAATTGATTGTTTGTTTAAATGTGCTTATAGGTTTAGAGAATAGCTATGAACCCACTTTCTATGATACTCAAGGAATTCAAAGCACTAGTTCCATACTGTGTTGGATGGAATAACGAGTTAGACATTTCCCACACTGTTTCTGAGTACAAGTTTGTACTCAGTGAACTTTGTCCTCCTAAACCAACTCGTGTCTCAACTATTGAGGAAAAAGATGATTTTGAGAAGTGGAACAGTGCTTTTGCATTAACCACCAATCATGATATCATGCTAAAACTCAAGCTTATGTTTAGAGACAACGAGAAGGTTAGAAAAGAGGCGATGAGGATACTCATAAAGGTCAGTCGCTTCGAGGAAACGCTTGAGCACGTTTTCGAGATGTTGGACCTTTTGGATGAGTTGAGACAATCGCAAGCTCTTATGGCCAAAACCAAAGGTTTCGAACCTAAGGGCATAAACCATGGAATGGAGAAGCAGACAAAGAAGCCCTGTAGTTCTGCTCTTGGACCACGGAATAGGGTGAGAAAGCCTTCGAGCAGTTATTCTCAAAGAAAACTTTCTGGGGACTGGAAGTCTTTATTTTCTCCTGGAGAAGGTATAAGATTTTCTCCTTAGTCTTTAAAACATAGTCAGCTGTGTTATCTACCAGAAACCTGGTTGGTAGATATGGATCCACTGACGGTATGTATGCATTTAAAATGCAGGGACACCAGGAAATCCAAAGACTTGGAAATGGAGAAATAGTCAAGGCAAAGCTGTAGAGGAGGCAGCGGTTGCGGTGGAAGACATTTATCTGCTTTAGTAGTTAAATAGGATTTCATTTCAAAGTTATTGCTTTATGTACCCCTTTATTTTAGAAAGAACGTTTTGTTCTGGATTTCTATTATTAATGAATGGATATTTTATTTCTTTAATCATTGGATGATTTTGATAAGAAATAATGGCATTATCTATTCTGGTACATTAGATAGCAATATATGAATGATAGATCCTAAGTCTACCCCAATGCAAAGAACCGTTCTATAACTTGTTTTACTAATTAGATATTTCTTTATCATTATACTTGTGAAATCTTATACTTAGTAGTATTTTCAAATGAGATTCAAATGGTCGAAATTGATGTGATCAATTATAGTTGAAGGAATGGACCTTCCGACCTAAGGATTGAATTTGGAGGATAATACGTCTAAGCAAACCTTTCTTGAAAAAGGATAGAATTCAAACAAGTATTGGAAATGATTAGATATGCAGACATATGTGTATATTAGAAAGGCACGAGTGATTCTTTCAAGAATACTCAAGTGGTGGATTAGAATGCTTGATGTGCCATAAAAGCAAAGTGTTTTGACTAGTCAATGGACACAAAGCGATTATGGGGAACCATCAAAGTATATCCATTAGGAGCCTGCGACTCGGTCGCGGAGGCCATCACCTATCTGAATAACACATAGCATAATCAAAGATTGGGTTTCAATCCCAAAGGGCCGCACCTTACACTTACGTGTAGAAATAGTGCGTTGTAAAGAAATGGAAATCTGATGGTAAAAGGACAAGTTGTTCAGAACTACCTATGTTCTATGGATATTCCTAGATACAACGACATATTGAATATGGTTGTAGGATATCCTAGATGAACGAAGTATTGTGTGTTCTATAGTACTACGAACCAGAGGGACGTCTCTCGTCCGGTTCATAGAGGAAGACTATTAGATGGACCACAAAGCCTAAATTGACGTAATACCTTGAAATGAGAAGAAAGACAAAAGACTAGGAACCAGCCAAACCGAGTAGAAGTACACCACACACTGCACCTATTGTTATTACTGTTATACACCGGGACGCCATTGCAGTGGGAGGTTGTCGGACAACCAGAGATATTCATAAGACTAGAGGAGTTCGGACTCTGGATCTAGTAAAGATGAAATCGACCCCTAGCTCTGCATAAAGGCGGTACTAGGTCTAAATGTGCATGCTTGGAACAATAAGGTTTATTGTTGAGAGGCTAGATCATTTAGAGTACAAGCTTAGTAAATCCATTTATGGATTGAAATAAAGCTATGAATCGTGGAACTTGCGAATTGATGGGATAGTCCATTTGATGGATTCATCAAAAGGCATAGACGAAAGGTGTATTGAAGACGTAATGGAAACAAGGTGGTGTTTCTCGGAGATTTTATGTAGATAACATTTCATCATTGGCAACAATGTAAAAATGCTGTCAGACATAAAATAATGGTTGTCTAAATAAATCGAGATATAAGATTAAGAAGAAGTTGGTGAAGGTACCGGTATACCGATCCAATCGATATACCGTGTGTGCGGAAGCGTGTAAAGCAATAGATCTACTATGCCATGATCTTAGTGCACACTTAATGTGTATAAGAACACATATAAACATATATATATACACATCCAATATATATATATAAGGTTCAACGATTACTTACTTTTGTGACGAAGTGATTCGTTGATGTCGTTGAGGTGGTGTTGAGTCGATTGAACCACCTCAAATGGATCAGCCTCTCGAAGCTCTCCTTGTGAATGACCTCGTCACTCCTTTAGATCGTCCGGATGTGGAAGCCGCACAAATGGCCCGGCCTCTACGTGTTGCACACGAACCCGGATGACGAACACTTTGCTTGATCGAGTCGGTTCTCCTAGAACACTCTCTCCTTTCTCTCTTTGGTGTGAATTTCGTGGGTAAAGATGTGATGTGATGAAAATCTGATTTTCATCCATATAATGGCCTCATTATTCACCACATTACTCCCCTTTGTAACCTACAACATAATGGGCATCATAATGCACCATTAACATGCAAAAGGGGTTACAAAGGAGGTGAAAGGTCATGCCACATACACATGCCACTATGCATTGTATGTGGTCCCACTTGCTTGTGTGGCATGCCATGTCACACTATGTGACATGCATCCATGCAAGCCATGCATCCCATGCATGTGTATTAAATCCACGTAAATATTGATTCTAAATCAATATATTTATCAAGCAATGTATATCAATATCGAGCTCGTGTGTGACCCTGTAGGTATGATTTTATCGATCAATATTATATTGTTCCCAACAATTAATATTATCGAATAATCATTTAACATCCATAGACGACCTTATGACTTTATCGATTGCACACGTAGGATCGAAGGACATATCCCAACAATCTCCCACTTGGCCTTCAGAGCCAGTGTGCTGCCAATTTCCTGTTGTCACTTTATGTCTAAGTTTGAACTTGAGGCAAGACTCGAGTCATCCTCAATCGGTTCAAACCTTTCTTGGACTTTGAGACAGACTGTAAAACCAGATTTATCACTATGATACGAATCTGGACGTGGCCACGTATTTTCCACAGTCTCGACTCTCCAAGTGGCCGGTAAGACATGTATCCCATTATAAAATGGAGGACAATCCCATCTTGTCAATCCAAGTTCTCCCACTTGCTTCCTGATATACCCAATAACAAGTTTTATAACCTCCTTTTACGAAAGGCGTTTACTTGTATCAAAGTACACCATTTCACAATGGAATCACTCTGGACTACTCAGGTCAGAGGAAATTGCTCGACAGTCAATGAAATAGTATTATGACTCGAAATCTTAAATACTATTCCAGTCGGGTCTGTTCGATCATTAGCTCCCAGCTAATATCTATGTAATTGTACTTGATGTCCCACATCACTAGCCCATGAAGCGGCGCTATAGTACACATTACAATCTAGTTCTTTGTATTATCGGTTTGTCCGTACTCGATTATACGAACCAGGAACAGCTATATGATTCAAGTATATCAGTTCAACCATTGGGACTTCATTATGCGGTAAGTCGACCTCATAACCCAATTGATATAACTTAATCATTTGGACAATTCATATAAATTAAACCATATTTATATGAAGAATTATGTATTATACATATGAGTGAATGCTTACCAAATCTCCAAAAGTATCTAATATAGTAATAGAAATCACAACCCATCTCTAAGATGTCTGATATCTATTGCAGTCGTGAAAGTCTCAAGCTTAAACTGCTGGAGAGGTTTAGAAAGCGGGTTTGCAACCTTATCAAAAGTTGCAACTTTATTATCTCGATGTCTCCACAAAATTATCTCCCAGATAATGTGGAACTTCCTGAGCACCAGTTTTAGACTTGTGGTGCTTCCTAGCTCATTGGCTTGCGCGATAACTCTACTATAAATAGAGAACTATCGGATGGGCTGAGCTAGTTATGCCACCTAGTTCATTCAAGAACTTTCAAATCATTACTGTCAACATTACTGCATCCAATGCAATACTGTGCTCAGCTTTTGTAGTTTAATCAGCTATATTGCATTGCATGGAACTATTCCAGCAAATATCACCTCTAACCAGACAAAAGATATAACCAGATTAAAATCGGAAATTATCTTAGTCTGTTTTGAAGTTAGCATTCAATCAGGTTGTTAATATCAACTCTTTTTGTCTTCCAAAGACAACAAAATATTCTTTAGTCCATCTAAGGTACATAAGAATATTCTTGGTCGCAGTCTAACGCGCCTCACTTGGATTTCCTTGAAACTGACTCGTCATGCTCAAAGCATACGATACGTCCGTTCGTGTACATATCATGGCGTACATTATAGACCCCATTGCCGAAGCATAAGGAATGTTTTCCATCCTCTTTTGCTCATCAAGTCCCTGTAGGGCCTTGAATCTTGCTAAGAGATGTGCCATGAGTAATTGGAATGAGACCCTTTTTGGCGTCTTTCATTCTGAACTTATCAAGTACCTTATCAATATATGTCACTTGACTAAGCCCAAACATCATTTTCGATCTGTTCCGACAGATCTTGATGCCCAATATGTACTGTGCTTCTCCAAGATCCTTCATTGAAAAACAATTCCCAAGCCATTCTTTAATAGAATTAAGCATAGAAACAGTGTTTCCAATAAGGAGTATGTCACCGACATACAACACAATTAATACAACGTAACTCCCACTGATCTTCTTGTAAAAAAAAGACTCTTCCGAGTTCCTCTGAATCCAAATCCCGGTATGGATTCATTGAACTGAAGATTGCTACTCCGATATGCATTCTTTATTCCATAAATAGAACTATAAGCTTGCATAATTTCTCAGCCTTATTAAGATCGATAAAACTCTTTGGCTGTGTTAAAACACAGCCTCTTCTAGAATCCAATTCAAGAAGTTAGTTTTAACATCTAATATTACCATAACTCATTATCAAGATGAGTAGTAATGGCTAAGATAATCTGAATGATTTAATCAAAGCAATTGGTGAAAGTTTTTCCATAATCCACCTCGTGAATAAAACTTTTACCATCAACCTTGCTTTGAAAACCCTAGGTTTTCCATATGTCTGTTTAGATCTTAAAGATCTATTAGCATTCATTGGGTCTAACCCTGTGATGCAAATATATCAAGTTCCAAACTTGATTATCAGATATTGATATCATCTCAGATTTCATGGCACCATGCCAATTTTCAGTAGCTGGACTCGTCATAGCTTGGAATTAGGTCGAAGGTTCACCGCTTTCCAAAAGCATGAATTCATATCTCTCATTGGTCACAATATCTAAGTATTTGAATAATAGAGATAGATTTATGCCTTTCGGACCTACGAGGGCTGGTACGGCTTCCAAAACCATAAGAATACTCTCAACCCAGTCTTGAGTATTCATCGTTAGTTGTTTCACTTGAACCTCGTTCAAGACAACCGAGCTCCCACTGAATTTCTAGGAAAGATAACTCTTTTCAAGAAAATCACTATCTCGAGCAACAAAATATTGTTCTCAGATAGATCGTAGAAGTTGTACCCTCGAGTTTCTTATGGATACCATAAAGAAACTTTTATCCCATTTGAGTTCAAGCTCTATAGAGATAAATCTCGTCAGAGAAGCTTTTAGAACCTCAAATTTTGATGAAAACAATTTAGGGACCCTCCCTTTCCATACCTAGTATGGTGTCTTATCAACAGCTTTTGACAGCTTCCTATTCAGTGTATAAGTTGAAGTCTAGAATTGTGTGTTCCCAAAAGAGACCAGTAGTTCATTTAGACCTCTCATCGAATGGTCGAACTATATCTAATATAGTTTGTTTTCTCTTTTCCGAAACATAACCTTCATGTGCTTGTGAACTGATAGGTTCCACATACATCAGTATGGATCATCCCTAATAAATCACTCACATGTTCTCCTTTCTCCAAGAAAGATGACATTGTTATCTTGTCCATCACACATCATCCACATGTATCAAATGATTCCAAGTCAAATGATTCTAGAATGCATTCTAAAAGAAGCTTCGTTACATATTTAGATGATGATTTGACCTAATCAACAATGTTATAGTTATGTCTCATTGAGACTTATTCGATTCGGCCTTTAGTGTTAATGTTATATATGATTTTTCAAGTTTAAAGTATACATAAACAATATAATAATCGTACCAAAACAAAGAATAATTCACAATTAAAATAGTTACCAAACTATTTAATAGTGAAAAACTAATCCATCAGTATCCAATACTGAACCAATATTCATTGTTTATTGAAGGTACGAAATTACATAGTTATAATACTAAAACAAGGCCCTAAGGCAAAACAACATCATATGATCATACGGCTAATGCAGCGACCTTCGCTCCATTTCTTGCCCGTAGATCGACATCTCTATTCACCAAACTTATACTTCTATGTAGTTCCTCCACATAAAAATGTGAGAACCACATTTGGCATCCACTACCCAAGAAGTAGAATTTGTGAAGTTTAATGTCTATATCATTAATACTTGAAGATGAAGCAACCCCGTTCTTCACATCTTCTTTGAACTTTGGGCAAATTCAATTATTCCCAATAATTGAGTCTCATTCAAATTTCCCATTCAAAATTATCTCAATGTCAAAACGTGATAAATCGTAAGTGAAAAATCGAAGTTTTCTAACCAGCGATATTATCATGCAATTGAAGCCCTATCTCTCATAAAATATGAGGGAGCCAACCAGACAATCGATTCACGCCATCCAATGGCTCGAAAGTCTCTAATTTGTGTCATTGATGAACTTAAGTGTTTTGGATTAAATCACTCCCCGAGGTGTAAATAATCATAACCTTAGAATCCATCATATGAAAGACAAATTAGGCATTTGTTTTGAAATTGAATAAAATATGAACTTTTATATGTTTGCAAGTAGTGTCCAACACTTTTGCAAAGACGCATTGAGATTCCCTAGGAACCCTAGTAGCCTTCTTGCCCCTGCTCTTTTGAATACCCTATCCCATATCATAAGAATTTCCCTCTTAGGGTCCTTCTCTATCGCCGGCTCAGCAGCCTTGAGCATCCCGTGGAGCTCACGAAGCGATTTCTTCAAACCATTCATATGGAAAATTTAGCTTAAAGGCATTATAACCATCATGAGATTGAAGTATGAAATCGGTTGCCAAATAATCATCATAGGAAAAATCTAGGCGGTCACTTGAAACAAATAATCCAATCATTTGTTGCATATGTGATTCCATAGATTTCCATTTTTCCAGCCTAGCTGAAGCGATGACCCTGGTCATACCGAACCGCTCAATCATAGTATGTTCCCCGAACATGCTATTGAGTTTTTCAATGATATCATAGGAATTGGTAATCTAACACATTCTCTTTGTATTCGTATTTGAGGACCATCCTCAAATTACGTTGTCAATCAAGAAAATTTGTGTTGTTCAATTTTTCACAATCAAGAATTGAACCAAACTTGAATTGAGTTGATATTTAACATGATAAACTACAAAAGAAAGATAACTAAAGTATGTAAACATCCACAAAGCGGTAAACAAATAAGGTTGTCTATCAAAATTACTTATTTGTTACATTTTGTTCAATCGATATCTAATATCGTTGTTCCCTTAAACAAAACAATCCCAAGACCCTCATCTTGCGAATCCTTAAGCCGACTGAGTCCGCACTTAAGAAACTCCAAGATAGGTAGACATCCCATGTCAATGACATCTAATGTCACTCTCGGTCGATGAGAGTCCCATTCTCATCTCATGTCTCAATAGCCACGCCTGCAGTGGATCTATCGATGAGAAAACCAAACTCACGTGTAAGGGTCTAACCCTTACTCCCACTTATCCCAAGATAACAAGTAGTACCCCGCTGAGGCGGACCTACCAACTTATGATCGAGGGCTTCATGAGTGTGACGTTTTGGACAAGACATTATACTCATTATTTTTGGGAACTTGCATGCATAGGTTTGTTTATATGTAAGTTGAACATTTATAACATAAAACAACCAATAACTAGCAAAGCATATAAATACGAAATCGAAAGGCCCCTAGAACCTCACAACTCTCAAACGAAAAGAATTAAAGTATCAAAAGAAGCCTTGAACATCTTCTGGACTGGTCCTCGCCCTCCGTTTTAGTTCCGTGCCCTCTGATTTTGGTCAAAACAAGTCATTACCTCAAAAACCACGAACAGCGCCCGCCGTTTTACAACCAGCGGTCGCTGAACACCACCGGCGGTCGCCGTTTCCAAAACGGCGCCCGCCGAAAAGTCCGAGAACAATCTGCCAAGAAAAAGGGCTTTCGGCGGTCGCCGTTTCCAAAACGGCGCCCGCCGAAACAAAACAGCGCCCGCTGGAGCTACAACGGCGCCCGCCGTTTGGCTCCAGCAGCCCGGTTTTGTCCGTTTTGCTTCGTTTTGCTTCGTTTCTTCTCGTTTTCGCCAGAGAGCCGAGATCCTCCATCGAACCATGGACTAAGTCCATCGCTTACAAGTAGTACAATACAAATATAATAGAAAAACCTATCTATTACAATTGATTCCAAGGGACGCAGCCCTCAAAAGACTATGGCCAATCGAAACGTAAAAAACGACGAATTCATTCACCCGACCACTAACGGTGGCCGGCCTTACATCTAATCACATAATCACAATTAAACAATTAATCCAATTATGTTGATTAAACTTCTTGTGTCCAACACAAAAGTGTGCACGAGCCCTAGTCTCTGATACCAATTGAAGGTACCGGTATACCGATCCAATCGATATACCGTGTGTGCGGAAGCGTGTAAAGCAATAGATCTACTATGCCATGATCTTAGTGCACACTTAATGTGTATAAGAACACATATAAACATATATATATACACATCCAATATATATATATAAGGTTCAACGATTACTTACTTTTGTGACGAAGTGATTCGTTGATGTCGTTGAGGTGGTGTTGAGTCGATTGAACCACCTCAAATGGATCAGCCTCTCGAAGCTCTCCTTGTGAATGACCTCGTCACTCCTTTAGATCGTCCGGATGTGGAAGCCGCACAAATGGCCCGGCCTCTACGTGTTGCACACGAACCCGGATGACGAACACTTTGCTTGATCGAGTCGGTTCTCCTAGAACACTCTCTCCTTTCTCTCTTTGGTGTGAATTTCGTGGGTAAAGATGTGATGTGATGAAAATCTGATTTTCATCCATATAATGGCCTCATTATTCACCACATTACTCCCCTTTGTAACCTACAACATAATGGGCATCATAATGCACCATTAACATGCAAAAGGGGTTACAAAGGAGGTGAAAGGTCATGCCACATACACATGCCACTATGCATTGTATGTGGTCCCACTTGCTTGTGTGGCATGCCATGTCACACTATGTGACATGCATCCATGCAAGCCATGCATCCCATGCATGTGTATTAAATCCACGTAAATATTGATTCTAAATCAATATATTTATCAAGCAATGTATATCAATATCGAGCTCGTGTGTGACCCTGTAGGTATGATTTTATCGATCAATATTATATTGTTCCCAACAATTAATATTATCGAATAATCATTTAACATCCATAGACGACCTTATGACTTTATCGATTGCACACGTAGGATCGAAGGACATATCCCAACAGTTAGAACATGTTCTTAAGATCTTGTGATCTAGAGATAAGAACATTGTACTTCTCCTAGATATCTTGTACGATTAAGGTTTGTTTTTAACATGCATACTTCTGAGAAAGGTTATTGCTTTTCAGGGACAGAATAAACATCTATCTAAAGGTTATGTGTTCGAACACATGAAGGAGATAGATGAGGACAAAGCAGTTTCCTATACTTCAAGTATGGAAAGCTTTATAGATGCAATGTTGTAAAACAAGAACCTGATATCAACTATGCGGTTTGCGTAGTGGGAGGATATCAAAGTAATATGGATAAGGGATGTTCGAATGCTGCAAGAGTACTTTCATAGTACTGGCTTACAGAGCAAGACGAAATCTTCTTAGATTACAGATTCTCAGATCCAAAAATCAGAGAAGGACCAGTGAAAGTCGATATCAGGCTATGTGTTCACTTTTAGAAAGAGGTGGAACCATGAAGTGAAAGAGTGATAAGCGGGACGCTTCTCAGACTCTCTCATAACCGAATAGCAGCCTCAGAGGCAGCGGAAGTTTTGGTTAGGTTCCGGGATAACCTCTTGACTTGGATATGACTCTTAGTTTACCAAAGGCTATTGGATAGCGGTGCACGGTGAACTAGAAGAGGTCATAAGTCAAAAGTGATGTTAACACATAGAGCAAGTACCACCTGATACGAGTCATCGTCAGGGGAGACGACGTAGTAGTCACCAAGATAACTTCAGAGCGGCAACCTAGATTGCTCACTCACATAGTACTTCTCGGAAGTACACTTTAAAGCACGTGATGAGTATGGGAACCGGGAGTATGGAGGAAATGACTAGACCTTAGTACAAGTGGGAGATTGTTGGAGTTGTGTACTTAATGTCTAGATTTAAGTAACGATAAACTCCCGGTCATAGCATTTAATCTATTTAAATTAATAAACAATTGTTTGCTTTTAATTATTATTAATTAAATATATGCAAATCATAGTCCTAGATTTTATACGTTGTAGTTAGTATGGTGTGTCGGGCCCACACAGAAGATCATACTATCGGTTACTCGTATTTAATCAAACAGTGGCTCACGACCTAGATGGACCCGGACCAATCCATCGGTATAGTCGTTGTGTGAGAGAGAAAATAATTTGTCTTAATTATTTTATCACACTTGTACACTTGGTGTATTGAGCGGATCGTTGAGATTCATCGATTAGGATTGCCGGCGATAATCGATTCGAGTCTCAGTGTATTTTATTCTTAATCCCCGATATTGTTGCGGGTGTGTATATTTAATATAAGTGACTTTGATTTACCAAAGGAATTAACCGATTTAATTATTGGGTTAATTACCGGTTAAGTTGGGTCACTATATTTTATATATGGCATGCCGTGAATGATTGACCGGACAATGTATCCCGGAAGGGTTGATAATATCCCCGAGATGAGTTCATAAGGAATTATTGTGTAAACCTCATGAGTGGATTCGTTCCGCACAATAATTAAGGTTGAATGGTACTAGTCTCGGATTAAAGAGATGAATAAATTAATTAGCAATAAATTAATTTTATTCATGGATATTTAAATCTTAAATACACGGAATAAATAATACTACCGGAGAAATATTATTTGATATAATATGGTTTAATATTGGGAGTGCAATTAATTTATATAGTGGAAAATAAATTAATTAATATTAATGAGAGATTAATAGATTTGGGCTTGGGCTCAATTTAATCATTAATATTGGAAGCCCAATATTCCACCTCCTTTAGATCCCCTACGTAGCCTATAAAAGCACTACATGGTCTTCTCTATTCTACATAACACAAGATCATAATTCTCCTAGAGAGAGAAAGTAGAGAGAGAGAGAAGAGGATCCATAAGCTTGGAGGATCGTCGCCCACCCGACGTTCAAGCTAGTGCAAGGAATACGTGGGAAGATCGTAAGGTCATCAACTTAAGTTCGTTTCTCCGCACAACGAATTAAAAGGTAAAATCATATACTCTCTTCTATGATTTTATGTGAATTGATTGTGATACATACATGAACGCACGATCCGGGAAAAAACGACGAGACCGGGCGGTGGTGGTTGTGAACCACCGGACCGCCGGCGGTCTAGGGATCCCCGCCGGGATCGAGAGCAACCCTCGGCTGGGAGCCGAGGGGGTGGCGATCGAACCTAGGGTTCGATCGCCGGGCACGCATGGAGCCCCGGCTGGACGCCGGGGGCGATCGAGCCCGTGAGCTCGATCGCGGGTGTGCTACGGGGTGACCCGTAGCCGCCTCGTATGTGCTACGGGTTCGCCCGTAGCGGGCGTACGGGGCTGGACGCCCCGCGAGCAGCGAGCCCGTGAGCTCGCTGCGGGGCTGCTACGAGCAGCCCCGGGGATGCCTCGTGCATCCCCAGCGATCGCTACGAGAGCGATCGCGAGCCCCGTGCGGGGGCTCGGCTGGGCGCGCGGGTTCGCCCGTGCGGTGCTCGGTCGAGCCTCGGGTCGTGCGGTGGTTCGCGGTTGGTTCTCCGGCGATGGGATTTCGGTCGGGGTTATCGGTTTCGCAATTTTGATACCCCGGGATATCGAATTCCAGCAGAAATTAAGTTCAAAATAACAGGTATTAAGTTGTTTAAGAACTTATAAACTCCTAAATATGAATTGAATAAAATAACACTACACTAAAAACTTATACAGTAATACTCTATATAGGAAGTTAAGTCCAAAAGAACAGGTATTAAGTTGTTTAAGAACTTATAAACTCCTAAATATGAATTGAATAGAAACTTATACAGTAATACTCTATATAGGAATAAACTCCCTATAGTAATAAAAAAATTCAAGTCTCAACTTGTGACCAGTTATAAATGGGAATAAACTACACATTGTAATAAGTAATACATTTTTTAAGTCCACTTAAGGATTTATACCTCTATATAAAAATAAATGATTAATATATAATACAAATATTTATTAATAATGTTTTTATTTATTAAAATGAATAACATGTTTAAGATGACTTAAAATATTTATCAAAATCAATAACATATAGTATATGGTCAAATGATTTTTAGTGCTATATGTTTATTTTTGCCGGTTGGAGAGTTAGTCTGTTAGCTCGGTGATGCGATAGGGTTTTCATTCTCTATGCGTTTTACTTATCATACACTTTTCTTTTTTTATATGATTGACTTTTACAAAAAAAAGTTTATAATCATTAGATACATTAATATTTTATTCAATTTGTATGTTAAACACAATTTTTACACATATATAGTCAAATTTAATTATTTAAAACTAATAAATTGATTTTGTGAATTTAAATATAGATTATATTGTATTTATATTATTTTTATATTTATATTATTTTCATATATAGTCAAATTTAATTATTCAAAACTATTAAATTGATTTTGTGAATTTGAATATAAATAATATTGTATATATATTATTTTTATATTTATATTATTTTTTATACGAAAAATTATTTTTATTTTGTAAAAACTTGTATAAGAATAACTTTCTATATTAATATTTTTTTATAGTCCAAACGATATGACTGTAAGGAGTTTCTATTATATAAATAAGAATTAAAATACAATAACACTATAAATAAGTATAAACTAAAATATATATAATAACCTTCAATGCAAAATAAAACAAGAAAATAAATATAAATGCACTTTGGAATATATAAATACGAAACAATTATTCATTTCAAATCAATGATCTTGTTTTAAATTTTATCAAAATTTTGAAATTAAAATTTTGAATTATAAGGATTTCATGATTAATTTGTAGGATGGTAGTAGGATTAACACACATTGCCGCTCTTTTTTTAAGTTAATTTCAATTCGATTATGTTTAGTTCAACTCGATTTGTTCTATTTAGTTAAGTTCTGCTCAATTAAGTTTATTTAAAAAAAAATAAAAGAAAAAATAATATATAATTAATAATTTTATATAAACAATCTAACATGTGCTTAAATAAGATTCATATTTAAAAAAATTTAATTAATGATATATACAAATTATTCTAATTAATTTTATAAATATTTTAGTTCATATCCATTAAATTCAAGTAAAATTCATTATTATTAGTTCAGTTGGTTGAGCACTCGAATTGAGGATCAAAGTTCCTAAGTTCGAATCCCGAAACATTGTAATTGACCTATACCCAAAAAAAAGTAAAATTCATTAAATGCAATTCACATTCAATTCAATTAAATCGAATTCAGCCTCAAAATACATAAATAATGACATGTGATCATAATTTAAAAACACATATTATGCACAGTAACTCATTTTTTTCTTACAAATTGAAAAAATTAATTACTTTTAATAACATTATTTTGAATCATAAAATAAAATATTTACAATTTTCACTAAAATAAATAAAATAAATAAAATAAAAATTCAATTACTAATTAATTGAACACATGAAATCTCAATTGAATATACATTTTTTATATACATTTTTTAGTGTCTTAGTGTAACTTATATAATTAATCAATGAACTAATATGTATGTATAAAGTTTTGAAATTAATTAAATTTTAATTAATTAATTTATCAATTAATTAATTTAATTAATTAATTACCAATTCATTAATTTCTTAAGGTAAATTAATTAATCATAATTATAATTATATGTAGGCACAAAAGTTTTCAACTTTATTATTAAATCTTAATTATTTAATTCATTAATTTATATATATATATATATATATATATATATATATATATATATATATATATATATATATATATATATATATATATATATATATATATATATATATATATATATATATATATATATATACACACGCACACACACTTACAATGCTTTTAAAATCTATTACATTTTAATTAATTAATAATTCATAAAATAATTTATTAAAATATTCTATTTCTAAATTTATTTATGATACATAAAATCCTTTTACCAAATTTAATTAATATATATATATATATATATATATATATATATATATATATATATATATATATATATATATATATATATATATATATATATATATATATATATATATACACACACACGTACAATGCTTTAAAATTTATTACATTTTAATTAATTAATAATTCATAAAATCATTTATTAATATATTCTAATTGTAAATTTATTTATGATATATACAGTACATAAAATCTTTTTACCAAATTTAATTAAATAATAAAAATCAATAATATCTAATTAATTTATTATTACCAAATTTATATTATTACATTATAAAAAATAATAACTACTCACGTTATATGATTATGGTGTATAGAACTTTTTATACACCTGATCTATCTGTAGTATTTTTGAAAATACACAAGCTAAAAAAACAAATGCAATGACCATAAATATTTTACACTATATAACCTTAATTAATTATGATGAGTTCATTTGGTAAGAAAATCGACCAAAAACTCGTCAATTAACTCATCCAAAACCTTGACTTCCAATTCCAAAGATATATCCTCTTGCTCTTCTTTAAACTTGTACCAACACACTTCCTTTTCCATGTCCTTGACATAAGCCTCCCTCTTCTCCTTCACATCCCACTCATACGACTCACTATCGATTTCCCCATTGCACCAAGATTTTGCAACCTTCAAAATCTGATCATTGAACTCAAAATCACGATCACGCGACGACCTTTCATTTGCCGAAAGTTCGTGCTTGAAAAAGTCGTATATCATAGTATTCGTACGATCACCATCTCTATGGAGTAGGTTGTCTTGATCGACATGGCTCAACAATCTTTTTGCCTTCTCTTCAATTGCATTTGAAAAGGCAGTCTGGCCACTGAGACTGCGTGTTCTCGTTTGTTTCTTCGATTCCGTACTTCCAAAATCGCGAAGGGATGGACGGAAAGGAGAGGTATCAAGAACCGAGAGTGGGCTTTGCTGCTCACTTTCTCCGATTGACCAATCAACCTACGCATGGAAAAATGATTTATTTAGATTTTATATATTTGTTAATTAAGTTTATATATTATTGCTTACTAATATTAATAATTACACGTGGTCAAATATAAATCTCATCACAGAATACAAGGCAGGTATACCAAAAATATTCATTAGGAAAATTAATTGGGTAAGGTACAGGTGTACCAGCAGACAAGCAGACAGTACAATCTAAAAAAAAATGTCCCACCAAATAATAAAATATATTCTATAATCAATTATTGCGTCCATTTTGTAATTATATGGTTCAATTAATGATTTATGAGTCCCACCAAAATAAGTAAATAAATAAAATATACAATATATATAGTACCTTGTTATTGTTCATCAATAATGCACACTTTTCACCGCCCCAAAACGGTAAATCGTCCGCGGTAAAATCGCTGTCACACCAACTAGACCTCTTGCTGCAAGAGCTGGCCGTGGTGATCGTGCGGTCGGGGGACGAGGGGGAACCCAACGGCGCGGATTCATCGTCAACCCTAAAGGACCTCAACCGCAGGATGTCTTTGACTTTGACTTTGACTCTGCTTTCCCCGGAAATGTCGTTCCTGCCCTTGGCCGATTTTCTCGAACCGCGCTGTAGCAATTTAACGGCGTTGATCATCTTTTGAATGGCCGAGACTTTGGTGGCGGCGGCCTTCCTCGACCAGCTTCGGAGTAGGTTCGACTTATTGCATGGCGAATAATAATTATCTTGGGTGAGGAAATCCTTGAGCATCATGGGCCGATTTGAGAAATCTTGAAATCTTGGACTTTCGGTATTAGCTAGTAAAGCCATAGATGGGTGGAGATATTAATTAAGCTAGTGATTTCTAGAGAGAGAAACTATTATAATTGTGTGACGATCGATTGAGAATAAAGTTGCACGTATGGAGTGAACTTATAGAGAAGGAACAATGTACATTGGAGAAAATGACAAACCACCGCACGTAGAATAATGGATACTTCTAACCACCCAATTATATTGTACTTTATTTTGTATACATTTTAGATTATTTAGAGGGTGTAAGTAATTAAGACTTTTTGAGATTTTTTTACACTTTTAAAGTTTAGAGATATTCAATCCATATTTTTAAAAGTTTACGTTCAATAAAAATTTTAAAAAATATTTAAATCTATAGATATTCAAAAGTGAGAAGAATAGATTATAAAAGTCTAAATTTTTATAGATTTCATCTCTAAAATATAAAAGAATTCTACTTTTTGAAATATCTCATAAATACAC
Source organism: Euphrasia confusa (assembly GCA_954870475.1). Taxonomy (NCBI): domain Eukaryota; kingdom Viridiplantae; phylum Streptophyta; class Magnoliopsida; order Lamiales; family Orobanchaceae; genus Euphrasia; species Euphrasia confusa. Next base: position 14,708,865 of record OX940954.1, read on the forward strand.
TATATTTCTATGAATTTTTATTTTAATTTACTAATTTATTATTAAAAAAACCTAAAAATATATAAATAAATATAATAAAATTAAAAAAAATATGAAAAACAAATTCAAAAAATAATATATTATTATTAAAATATTTAATATATTGATAATTTTTATTAATAAAATAATTATATTTATATAACAATTGTAAAAATAAATAAATTTATTTATCAAATTATTTTAAAAAATTAACTATTTTTTAATTTAAATATATATATATATATATATATATATATATATATATATATATATAACCACTACATACAATCAATATAGATAGAATACAATATACACAGGTTTCATATATATATATATATATATATAGATTATTTACTAGTATATATGTTATTTATAAGTTCAAGAATTAAAATTGTAATTAGATCGAAAATTAGAATTTTAATTTTTTTAATGGAAATTAAGTTTAAAAATTAATAGATTTATTTTCAAGTCCAAGAATTTTGTATATTTATCAAAATTTATAGAAATCCATTTAAATCAATATAAAAATTTATTTCAAAATTATTTACAAAATATAAAAATTCATATAAATTAATAAAAAAAAGTCAAGTCAAACACTATGTAATTCATGAAAATCAATATACAAAGTCAGTCAAAGTCTATATATATTTGTGAATTTTTTAAATTTATGAAACTCCATCAACCTTTTAAAATCTAAAAAAGTCCTACGAAATCCTAGTTGAATGCACCCTTAATATCGGTACAATTTTTAAACTCCGATATTGTTAGTAAACAATTTTGTAAATTAATTAATATAGTATATATTTTTAATTTGTTAAATTTGAAAAATTGTTGGTAAACTAGTGTAAAATCTAAGAGTGAAATTATTTTTTAAAGTTAACAAAATAATAGGAGTACATCCTTTACCCCAAACAAAATAAATTTAGTTTACATTTGGAACATCTCACTGGGCTTTACTTTTCTTACAACCACACTAAAAATCATTATATTACTATTAAATAATTGCATGCATCAAAAACTGATAATTCAAATTTTCTTTATATGATATAAATAACTCAAAAAAAAAATCAAAAAATATGATTTGACCCATTTTTCAGCTCACAATTGTTAAGATTTATGCTCAACTACGTCACTGCAAAAGATAAATACGAACGAGAAATAAATAAATAAATAAATAAATAAATAAATAAATAAATAAGAAACCGAGATTTATAGTGGCTCACCCGTTATGTTCACTTGCCGATGCAGATCTTATTAGAATAACAATAGTCAATTTCAGGGAATTTACAAAACGCAATTGTGTATCACACGTACAACTCTCAGTATTTTGTATTGTCACGCTCTCAACTATTCTCAGAGATTATATTGATGTACGATGCTAATAATTACATTGTTGGGGATCCTTTTATAGATTATTTTCACTCTCTTAATACACCAACGGTCGCTGGTCTTCGAGCAGTGACCGCTACCTTGGTCTTCAACGATTTTCATCCTTCTTCTGCTCTTCGTTTTCGATTTGGCTCCACGTACAAAAAACAATATCTCATGAATATATGAACACATACTAATGTAAAGATATAAAGAAAATACACAAGACAAAGAGTTTACGAGATTTATTAGTGCATGTCACAATACTACCTAATTCTCAAGTATTGAATGTCGTGTTTTTTTTAATTATTAAATAAAATAAAAAATATTACAATTAATTTAATAATTTAGAACACGTTCTTTTGAACTTAACTTCAATTTGTTTCAGTTCAGTTCAGTTCAGTTAGCTTAAGTTCAGTTCAGATCGCTTAAGTTCAGCTCGATTAAGTTCGTTTCAAAATAAATTAAATAAAATAAATAAAAAATAATTTGAAACAATAATTTTAAGTATACAATCTAGTTAAAGTCAAGGTTAAATTAATATTTTAAAAAAATATTTAATAATTTATAAAAATTATTATTATTTTTATACAAAAAATCAATTTAGTTCAGTTCAGATACTTCAGTTAATTTAAGTTCAGTTCACATCGTTTAAGTTCAATTCAATTCAGTCGGTTTTATTCCAAAAGAACATGTCTTAATCTCTCATCAAACTCTCTTATAATCTTCCTAAAAAATCATCGTAACTTGCTTCACCGTGACTTAACAGGTCGCTCTCTCCCCGTGAATGTCTTTGTTAAAATATGACTGGAATCCGTAGGAATTTTGAATCCTTATTTAGTAAAATTAGAATTATATTGAATATAATATAATTCTATTTCTTATGGATTTAGGAGTCATATATTAGGAAAAGGGTTTATTCCTATTCCTATTGATTACCTAATTTATGAGTATTCTACACCTATAAATAGGGATCTCCATAGACACAATTATTTGTGTAGAACACGAGTTAATACCATCATAGACAGAGATAATATTGTGTGAGATTAGAGGGTTTTAGAGTGGATTTCAATCCTTGTAATCGTCAGCATTATTATAGTGAAAGTTCTCGTCGTTCTTCCCGTGGTTTTCTCGATTTGGGTTTCCACGTATATTCTTTGTCTTCTTTACTTGTCTTCTTCTCTTTTATTGTTGAGTTATTTTCGGGGTTCCGCATTATTATTCGTACTATACATCGTCGATCTGCAACAAGTAGTATCTAGTGGCACCGGTGTTGATCGTGTGGCGTTCAGAGCTTTGTCCCGTAACAAGTGGTATCAGAGCCAGGTTACGGTCTTAAAAGCTAACAAGTGGTATCAGAGCTAGGCAACGATCCCGTGACCTTCCAGAGTCAGACTACGATCCTACTACCTTTCGGAGCAAGGTTTCGATGGCGAGCGTGAGGTACGATCTACCGAATTTAAGTCTCAACACGAGGTTTCCTATTTGGCAATACAAGATGAGGTTAGTCCTACTTGGTGTTGACAACAAGCCGAAAGACATGAAGCATAGTGGGTGGAGCTCGATCAGATGGCTATGGCGACCATAGGGCTTTATGTTTCAGATTCTTTGACCGAGGAAACGACGTAGGCGAAGACCGCAAAGGAATTATGGGAGTTGCTGGAATCGATGTGCGTTGAGAAAACGGTGTCCAGCAAGCATCACTTGAAGAGAAGTCTCTACTTCCTCAAGATGGAAGAGGGGTCGTCGATTCAAGACAATGTAGCGAGATTCAAGGAGCGTGTAGCTGACCTTGGGAAAATTGGCGTGAAGATCGAAGATGATGATCTTGCGTTTTGGATGTTATGCTCGCTACCCCCCTCCATGGCGGCTTTTCGGGACACGCTTCTCTATGGACGAGATAGTCTCACGTTTAAAGACGTAACTTCGGCTCTTTCGTCAAGAGAAAACGTACAAAGGATGGAGTCCAACAAGGATGGTGTGCCCGATGTGGGTGAGGGACTTAATTTCCAAAAGAAGTACCGTGATAAAGGGAGCGACTCGAGAAATCCGAAGTCGTGACACGGGAATAAGATGTGTTTCTATTGCAAGAAGAAGGGACACATAAAGTCGGAGTGCTACGCGTTGAAGAACAGGGAGAGCAACAAAAATAATTCCGGTAATCATTCCGGTGACGTTAGATTAGTAGATGGCCAATTCTATGGGGAACTACTAATGGCTCTATGTGAGAACTCCAACTTTTGTGATGATTGGATCTTAGACTCGGGTTGCTCGTTTCATATGTGTCCGGACCGGACGTTGTTCGAGACTTATGAATCTTTGGAGCATGGTGCGGTGTTTATGGCTAATAACACCTCGTGTAAGGTCGAAGGGATTGGGAATATCTGCTTGAAGATGTTCGATGACACGGTGTTTACGTTAGGCGAGGTAAGACATGTCCCTGACTTGAAGAGGAATTTAATTTCCTTGAGTACCCTTGATATGAAGGGCTACAAACTCACTTATAAAGGTGGAGTTTTAAGGGTTACCAAAGGTGGTTTGGTAATATTGCGGGGAAAGAGAAAGACAAGTCGTCTTTATGTCCTCGATGGAAGCTCGGCGAAAGAAGTAACCGAGGTTAATACTAGCTACACCGGAGAAGGTGGAGTTTCTGAGGCTACCGAAGAGGCTTTGGTAGTGTTGGGAGGAGACGAAAAGGCATAACGACCTTATGTCCTCCATGAAGGCGCGGTGAAGGAAGTAACGGGGGACGAACCTCGACTCTTGCTAGAAGAGTCTCACCGGATTAGAGGCATGCAACCAAGTAAGGCCGGAGTGACCAAACTGATTAAAGATGAAGCGGTGAACGAAGTAACTGTGGGAAAAACTAGGCTCTCGGATGAAGAGTCTACACGACTAGACCATGTGCGGCTTGGGCATGTGAGGAAAGTCGATTTGAAGGATCGAGTGTTTCTCGATCTATGGAGTGTTTCTAAATCTGGTGAGCATTGTGCGCTTAGAAAGCGGTCGAGAGGGTATATCTCGAATTGGGCTCACAACTCGAAGAAGACACTCGGGTATGTACGTTCCGAGTTATGGGGAACTTTGAAGGTCCAGACTTCTAGGAACTAGGCCCGTTGGGGCGTTTGGAGGAAGACGAGGGACGAGACTATGGAGTGCGATGTGACTTCGCATGGGCGATGTGATTTCGCTTTATGGTTTGATGTGCGATGAGATTTCGCATGCGCGATGGGATTGTTGGAATTGTGTACTTAATGTCTAGATTTAAGTAACGATAAACTCCCGGTCATAGCATTTAATCTATTAAATTAACAAACAATTGTTTGCATTTAATTATTGATAATTAAATATGTGCAAAATATAGTCCTGGATTCTATACGTTGTAGTTAGTATGGTGTGCGACGTCACACAGAAGATCATACTATCGGTTACTCGTATTTAATCGAACGGTTGCTCACGACCTAGATGGACACGGACCAATCCATCGGTATAGTCGTTGTGTGAGAGAGAAAATAATTTGTCTTAATTATTTTATCACACTTGTACACTTGGTGTATTGGGCGGATCGCTTGAGATTTATCGATTAGGATTGCCTTGAGATAATCGATTCAAGTCTCAGAGTATTTTATTCTTAATCCCCGATACTATTGCGGGTGTGTATATTTAATATATGTGACTTTGATTTTCCAAAGGAATTAACCGATTTAATTATTGGGTTAAATACCGGTTAAGTTGGGTCGCTATATTTTATATATGACATGCCGTGAATACTTGACGGGAAAGTGTATCCCGGAAGGGTTGATAATATCCCCGAGATGAGTTCATAAGGAATTATTGTGTAAACCTCATGAGTGGATTCGTTCCGCACAATAATTAAGGTTGAATGGTACTAGTCTCGGATTCAAGAGATGAATAAATTAATTAGCAATAAATTAATTTTATTCATGGATATTTAAATCTTAAATACACGGAATAAATAATACTACCGGAGAAATATTATTTGATATAATATGGTTTAATATTGGGAGTGCAATTAATTTATATAGTGGAAAATAAATTAATTAATATTAATGGGAGATTAATAGATTTGGGCTTGAGCTCAATTTAATCATTAATATTGGAAGCCCAATATTCCACCTCCTTTAGATCCCCTACGTAGCCTATAAAAGCACTACAAGCTAGAGAGATCATAATTCTCTTTTCTACACACATTATAACTTGAAGATCATAATTCTTCTAGAGAGAGAAAGTAGAGAGAGAGAGAAGAGGATCCATAAGCTTGGAGGATCGTCGCCCACCCGACGTTCAAGCTAGTGCAAGGAATACGTGGGAAGATCGTAAGGTCATCAACTTAAATTCGTTTCTCCGCACAACGAATTAAAAGGTAAAATCATATACTCCCTTCTATGATTTTATGTGAATTGATTGTGATACATACATGAACGCACGATCCGGGAAAACGATGAACTTCGGGGACGGGGATTCGAGATCCCCGGCGAACGTTCAAAGGACCCTCGGCTGGGAGCCGAGGGGTGCGATCGAACCTAGGGTTCGATCGCGGCGATCCGCGCGAAGGGAGCCCCGGCTGGACGCCGGGGCGAGCGATCGAGCTAGGCTCGATCGCTGGGGCTGCCGCGGGCTGGTGCCGCGGCTGGCGCCCCTCCCGACGGCGTGGGCGGTGAAGTCGCTGGACTCACCGCCCCGGGGCTGCTTGAGCAGCCCCACGCGATCGATTTCGATCGTGAGCCCCGCGGTGGGGCTCGGCTAGGGTTTTGGCCGCGGGTTTATCCCGCGGCGATTCTCCGGTTGAGCTCCGGATACCGTAGTACTCGTGATCGGTTTCCGGCGATGGGATTTCGGTCGGGGTTATCGGTTCCGCAATTTTGATACCCCGGGATATCGATTTCCAGCAATTGGTATCAGAGCGTTTGGTTTCGTATTCATGTATGTGTTCAATTGTGTTCTACCTTGCAGGGATTCCGACTATCATGGTTAATTAATTGATTAATTGTTTAATTAATTTGTTATTTAATTTTTACCATGATTATTAAACTCTCGGACATGTCGAGATTCGTTTTGTGTGGATGAATGCTTGTAATAGTAAAAATTCGGGGGTTGACCGAATTTAGATTTATTATTATTGTTCTATGTTTTCCGGAAAGTGTATAGGGTCGATTTCATGTATAGAATCGATACCGGAATTGTAAATTTATTTCTTGTAATTTATTTACGTTGGATCGATGCCGAGACGACCGCCGGAGAACTCATGTGACGAAGGAGATGAAGAGAGGGAAAACTAGGGCTTGGGATCGATGGGATCGATCCCATGGAGATCGATCGGAGGGGCTGCCCGCGGGGCTCCTCGGCCACGTCGGCCACCGGAGGTGGTGGCGCGTGGGCTGGGGACGGCGGCGGTGGTGCTCCCGGCCGGCGATCAAGGTGGGGGGGCGCGGGGTCCTCGTGATCTCGTGCTACTCCTACCTAGATTCACTTTCCTAATTGATTCAAGTTTTCCTATTTTGAGTATTCCTAAGTTTGGGAACTCTCATGGAGATAGGAAAAGAATTAATTAATATTATTTATTTCCTTATTCTATTATGGAAGTCTTCTAGAATATTCCAAGTTCTACTTGGAATAGGAATCTAGAGATTTAATAGAATTAGATAGGAAAATAATTAATTAGTGAATTAATTTATTTCTATTTGATTATTCCTATTTTATGGGAATTTTCATGGACATGGAAATTAATTAATCTTGGAAAGTAGAAGAGTCCTATTTTATTTTATTTCCTTATTCTATTATAGAAGTCTTCTAGAATATTCCAAGTTTTACTTGGATAGATTATTCTAGAGATTTAATAGAATTAGATGGGAAAATAAATAAATAAAAAATATTAATAATATTTAATTTTATTTTTGATTTATTCGATTGACTTAATTTTCGAATTAAGTATCTTTTGGATTTATTAAAAATAAATAGATTTAAATATTGGGATTAATATTCTCGTCACATGGAGCATTCAAGAACGAAGACTGAAGACTAGAAGACGCATACGGAGATGGAATAAAGCCATGATAGTCGGAAAATAGTTTTCTAGCATTATTTTGACTATGTGATATGTGCTTTATTACTTGTATGCATGCTTATGTGTTTTATTATGCATTAGATAGCGTATCCCTTTGTTATAAAAAGCTAAGTGGGAGCGGGGATGGAAACATTCTCATGGTCTCCATTACTGTTCTCTTGGTGACATTCATGAGCTTTCAAAGTTCATATAGATATGTCATTGGAGGAGAATTCTTGTAATTCCTCTTACAAGAAACATTGATTAAGTTTATCAAACAATGCCTAATTTGTCTTTCTGAAACTGACTTCAAGTCGACTCATTCTCACCCCGGGGAGTGGAATGGAGCCAAAGCCACTTGGTCATGTGGATGACACAAATTAGAGACATTCGTACCATTCTTTTGAAGATGGATCGTTTGTCTGCTCGGCTCCCTCATCTAATGAGAGATAGGGTTGTTCGCATGGTGAATCACTGGTTAGAAACTTCGAGTTTCACTTATGATTCTCCGCGTCTTGATTTACAAAATCGAATGCTTCAAGTAATTGGATGTCAATTGTAAAAGTCTTTTGGTGTAGTAAACGTCCACACTATCGTGGCTTGCTGCATTGAATGGGACTTTGGAACGATTGATGTAGACAATTATAGGAGGGAGTGAAGGAAACGTACGTTAACGTAAACGTACACACTATCGTGGCTTGCGGTAACATACGAATCTTAAACAAACTTCTTAGTACTGAGTAATGGTTTACACTTAGGTACGCTCTATAGTATTCTTCCCATCGAAGTAACGCTATAGTGATGTACGACCAAAGCAAATCTAATTACGAAATCATTTGGATAGGTAAACGTCCACACTATCGTGGCTTGCCATATCTGATGGGATTTTAGATGTGATTAGTAATTTAATGATATTATTTGAGGGAGATAATATCGGATATTAAATTGATTGTTTGTTTAAATGTGCTTATAGGTTTAGAGAATAGCTATGAACCCACTTTCTGTGATACGTAAGGAATTCAACGCACTAGTTCCATACTGTGTTGGATGGAATAAAGAGTTAGACATTTCCCAGACTATTGCTGAGTACAAGTTAGTACTCAGTGAACTTTGTCCTCCTGAACCAACACGTGTCTCAACTATTGAGGAAATAGCTGATTTTGAGAAGTGGAACAGTGCTTTTGCATTAACCACCAATCATGACATCATGCTGAAACTCAAGCTTATATTTAGAGACAACGAGAAGGTTAGAAAAGAGGCGATGAGGATACTCATAAAGGTCAGTCGCTTCGAGGAAACGCTTGAACACGTTTTCGAGATGCTAGACCTTTTGGATGAGTTGAGACAACCGCAAGCTCTTATGGCCAAAGCCAAAGGTTTCAAACCTAAGGGCATAGACCAAGGAATGGAGAAGCAGACAAAGAGGCCCTGTAGTCCTGCACTTGGACCACGGAATAGGGTGAGAAAGCCTTCGAGTAGTCATTCTCAAAGAAAGTTATCTGGGGACTGGAAGTCTTTATTTTCTCCTGGAGAAGGTATGAGATTCTCTCCTTAGTCTTTGAAACATAGTCAGCTGGTTTATCTACCAGAAACCTGGTTGGTAGATATGGATCCACTGACGGTATGTATGCATTTAAAATGCAGGGACACCAGGAAACCCAAAGACTTGGAAATGGAGGAATAGTCAAGGCAAAGCTGTAGAGGAGGCAGCTGTTGCAGTGGAAGACATTTATCTGCTTTAGTAGTTAAATAGGATTTCATTTCAAGTTTATTGCATTATGTACCCTTTATTTTAGAAAGAACTTTTGTTCTGGATTTCTATTATTTATGAATGGATATTTTATTTCTTTAATCATGGTTATGATTTTGATAAGAAATAATGGGTATTATCTATTCTGGTACATTAGATAGCAATATGTGAATGATGAATCCTTAGTCTACCACGATGCAACAAACCGTTCTATAACTTGTTTTACTATATAGATATATTTCTTGTTAAATCATTATACTTGTGAATTCTTATACTTAGTAGTATTTATTCAAATAAGATTCAAAAGGTCGAAATTGATTTGATCAATTATAGTTGAAGGAATGGACCTTCCGACCTAAGAATCAAGTTTGGAAGATAATACAACTAAGTATACTTTTTTTGGTAAAAGATAGAATTCGGACAAGTATTAAGAATGATCAATGATGTGTGTAAAGTGCGAGTAGTTCTTTTAAGAATACTCGAAGATGGATTAGAATGCTTGATGTGCCATAAAAGCAAAGTGTTTTAGTCACAAAGCAATTATGGGGAACCTTCTAAGTATATCCATTGGAAGCCTGCGACTAAAATCGCGGAGGCTACCACATAACACATAACATAATCAAAGATTGAGATTAAGTCTCAAATGACTACACCATACACTTACGTGTAGAGATGGTGAGTCAGTAAGAAATAGAATTCTAATATTAAAAGAACGAGTTGTTCGGAACTACCTATGTTCTATGGATATTCCTGGAGAAAACGGCATATTCAATATGGTTGTAGGATATCCTAGATGAACAAAGTATTGTGTGTTCTATAGTACTATGAACCAGAAGGACGTGTAACGCCCGGTTCTTAGAGAAAGACTATTAGAAGAACCACAAAGCCCGAACTGACGCAATACCTTGGAATGAGAAAAAGGACAAAGACTAGGAACCAGCCAAACCGAGTAGAAGTACACCACACACTGCACCTACTGTTATTACTGTTATACACCGGGACGCCGTTGCAGTGGGAGGTTGTTGAACAACCAGAGATGTTCATAAGACTAGAAGAGTTTCGGACTCTGGATCTAGTAAAGATGAAATCGATCCCTAGCTCTGCACGAGGGCGGTACTAGATCTAAATGTGCCTGCTTAGAAAACAATAAGGATTATTGTTAAGAGGCAAGATCATTTAGAGTACAAGCTTAGTAAATCCATTTATGGATTGAAACAAAGCTATAAATCGTGGAACTTGCGAATTGATAGGATAATCCATTTGATGGATTCATCAAAAGGCATAGACGATAGGTGTATTGGAGATGTAATAGAAACAAAGTGGTGTTTCTCGGAGATTTTATGTAGATGACAATTTCATCATTGGCAACAATGTAGAAAATGTTGTCAGACATAAGATAATGGTTGTCTAAATGAATCGAGATATAAGATTGAGTAGAAGTTAGAGCATGTTCTTGAGATCTTTCGATCCAAGGATAAGAACATTGTACTTCTCCTAGATATCTTATACGATTATGGTTTGTTTTAAACATGCATACTTCTGAGAAAGGTTATTGCCTTTTAGAGACAGAATATACATCTATCTAAAGGGCATGTGTTCGAACACGTGAAGGAGATAGATGAGGACAAAGCAGTTTCCTATACTTCAAGTTTGGAAAGCTTTATAGATGCAATGTTGTAAAACAAGAACCTGATATCAACTATGCGGTTTGCGTAGTGGGAGGATATCAAAGTAATCTAGACAAGAGTTTTTCGGATGCTATAATAGTACTTGTGAAGTACTGGATTATTAAGCAAGACGAAATCTTCTTTGATTACAAATTCTCAGATCACAAATCAGAGAAGGACCAGTGTAAGTCGATATCAGGCTATGTGTTCACTTTTAAAAAGAGGTGGAACCATGAAATGAAAGAGTGATAAGCAGGACGCTTCTCAGACTCTCTCATAACCGAATAAGCAGCCTCAGAGGCAGCGGAAGTTTTGGTTAGGTTCCGGGATAACCTCTTGACTTGGATATGACTCTTAGTTTACCAAAGGCTATTGGATAGCGGTGCACGGTAAACTGGAAGAAGTCATAAGTCAAAAGTGATGTTAACACATAGAGCAAGTACCACCTGATACGAGTCATCGTCGAGGGAGACGACGCAGTAGTCACCAAGATAACTTCAGAGCGGCAACCTAGAGTGCTCATTCACACAGTACTTCTTGGAAGTACAACCCTAAGCACGTGATGAGTATGGGAGTCGGGAGTTTGGAGGAAATGACTAGACCTTAGTACAAGTGGGAGATTGTTGGAGTTGTGTACTTAATGTCTAGATTTAAGTAACGATAAACTCCCGGTCATAGCATTTAATCTATTAAATTAACAAACAATTGTTTACATTTAATTATTGATAATTAAATATGTGCAAAATATAGTCCTGGATTCTATACGTTGTAGTTAGTATGGTGTGCGACGTCACACAGAAGATCATACTATCGGTTACTCGTATTTAATCGAACGCTTGCTCACGACCTAGATGGACACGGACCAATCCATCGGTATAGTCGTTGTGTGAGAGAGAAAATAATTTGTCTTAATTATTTTATCACACTTGTACACTTGGTGTATTGGGCGGATCGCTTGAGATTTATCGATTAGGATTGCCTTGAGATAATCAATTCAAGTCTCAGAGTATTTTATTCTTAATCCCCGATACTATTGCGGGTGTGTATATTTAATATATGTGACTTTGATTTTCCAAATGAATTAACCGATTTAATTATTGGGTTAATTACCGGTTAAGTTGGGTCGCTATATTTTATATATGACATGCCGTGAATACTTGACGGGAAAGTGTATCCCGGAAGGGTTGATAATATCCCCGAGATGAGTTCATAAGGAATTATTGTGTAAACCTCATGAGTGGATTCGTTCCGCACAATAATTAAGGTTGAATGGTACTAGTCTCGGATTCAAGAGATGAATAAATTAATTAGCAATAAATTAATTTTATTCATGGATATTTAAATCTTAAATACACGGAATAAATAATACTACCGGAGAAATATTATTTGATATAATATGGTTTAATATTGGGAGTGCAATTAATTTATATAGTGGAAAATAAATTAATTAATATTAATGGGAGATTAATAGATTTGGGCTTGGGCTCAATTTAATCATTAATATTGGAAGCCCAATATTCCACCTCCTTTAGATCCTCTACGTAGCCTATAAAAGCACTACATGGTCTTCTCTTTTCTACACACATTATAACTTGAAGATCATAATTCTTCTAGAGAGAGAAAGTAGAGAGAGAGAGAAGAGGATCCATAAGCTTGGAGGATCGTCGCCCACCCGACGTTCAAGCTAGTGCAAGGAATACGTGGGAAGATCGTAAGGTCATCAACTTAAATTCGTTTCTCCGCACAACGAATTAAAAGGTAAAATCATATACTCCCTTCTATGATTTTATGTGAATTGATTGTGATACACACATGAACGCACGATCCGGGAAAACGATGAACTTCGGGGACGGGGATTCGAGATCCCCGGCGAACGTTCAAAGGACCCTCGGCTGGGAGCCGAGGGGTGCGATCGAACCTAGGGTTCGATCGCGGCGATCCGCGCGAAGGGAGCCCCGGCTGGACGCCGGGGCGAGCGATCGAGCTAGGCTCGATCGCTGGGGCTGCCGCGGGCTGGTGCCGCGGCTGGCGCCCCTCCCGACGGCGTGGGCGGTGAAGTCGCCGGACTCACCGCCCCGGGGCTGCCGGAGCAGCCCCACGCGATCGATTTCGATCGCGAGCCCCGCGGTGGGGCTCGGCTAGGGTTTTGGCCGCAGGTTTATCCCGCGGCGATTCTCCGGTTGAGCTCCGGATACCGTAGTACTCGTGATCGGTTTCCGGCGATGGGATTTCGGTCGGGGTTATCGGTTCCGCAATTTTGATACCCCGGGATATCGATTTCCAGCAGGGATTTCGCATGCGCGATGGGATTTCGCGGCTTTGTGTTATATGTGATGTGATTTCACATGAGCAATGGGATTTCGCGGTTTCTCGTCAAGGTGGAGATTGTTAAAATATGACTGGAATCCGTAGGAATTTTGTTTCCTTATTTAGGAAAATTAGAATTATATTGAATATAATATAATTCTATTCCTTATGGATTTAGGAGTCATATATTAGGAAAAGGGTCTATTCCTATTCCTATTCCTATTGATTACCTAATTTATGGGTATTCTACACCTATAAATAGGGATCTCCATAGACACAATTATTTGTGTAGAACACGAGTTAATACCATCATAGACAGAGATAATATTGTGTGGGATTAAAGAGTTTTAGAGTAGATTTCAATCCTTGTAATCGTCGGCAATATTATAGTGAAAGTTCTCGTCGCTCCTCCTGTGGTTTTTCCCGATTTGGGTTTCCACGTAAATTCCTTGTCTTCTTTACTTGTCTTCTTCTCTTTTATTGTTGAGTTATTTTCGAGGTTCCGTATTATTATTCGTACTATACATCGTCGATCTGCAACAGCCAACAAGTAGTATCTAGTGGCACCGGTCTTGATCGTGTGGCGTTCAGAGCTTTGTCCCGTAACAAGTGGTATCAGAGCCAGGTTACGATCCTAAAAGCTAACAGTCTTCGTACTGGTGCACTTTTTATAGACGCTCGTCCTAAAGTCTTAATTATGATAGAAATAACTTGCTTATCATGTAAGAATTTGATTACTTATTGAATCATTTTAGTCGGATTAGTGTAAAGAAATATATTAAAATTTTGGTAAATTATCTGTTGTGCTTTTACGATGCTCTGATACCGCTTGTTGCAATATTGAAACTAAATCGCTCACGACTCTCGAAATATATATTATATATATATATATATATATATATATGAGATACGAAGAAAAGATAAACGAAAAGAACGAACACACAAATTTACGTGGAAACCCAAAACACGGAAAAAAATCACGGGAAGAAAGAACCAATCTACTACATCAGGCTTACATTCACTCTATGATTTTCGTCTACTGGAGAACCCAATTTATAGGGTAGAAAACCTATTAAATTGTAAACAATTAGAATTAGGAATAAATCATTTTACTAATTTATGACTCCTAAATTAATAAGGAATAGAATTATATTCCATATAATTCTAATTTCCTAATTAAAACAAATAATCCACGCAAAAACTCCTACGCGAAAATAATCCCGCGCGCAAAGAGAAATTCTGCCAAAACATAAAATAGCGACATGTGTTTTCTTTCTGCGCCCGCGAAAATCATTTTGTGCCCGCCCGTTTTTGCGTCTCACCCCCTTTTAAACTTCTTTAGCGCCCGCCGATTCGCCTTTCGCGCCCGCTGCCCTCTTTCCGCGCCAGCGGAAAAGCTTCAGCGTCCCTTTTTGCTTTTCGATTCGAGTCACATATTAACAAATCCCCACCATGACGAGAATTCCCGCGACTCTAAGCCGCACCATCCTCCAACGATCATAGACTTATTTTTCTTCCTTCCACCCAGCCCCGCATGACTCACTCAAAACATGAGCAACCTAAGTTTGAGCAACACTCAAACTTAATACAAGAATGCGAAGTTACAAAGATCATCCCTTGGGTACCACTAAGCTCCATGACCTCCACGCAATTGCTGGAATTCGATGTCCCGGGTTATCTAAATTTGCGGAAACCGACAACCCGACCGAAATACCGTCGCCGGAAATGAAACCGCGAACCACCGTACGAGCCGGAGCTCGACCGAGCACCGCACGGGACGAACCCGCGCGCCCAGCCGAGCCCCCGCACGGGGCTCGCGATCGCCGTGCATGGCGATCGCATGGGGCTGCATGGGGCAGCCCCCGGCGGTGAGTCCGGCGACTCACCGCCACCGCCAGGAGGGGCGGTCAGCCCGGCTGACCTACCGCGGCTCCAGCCGCGGTCTTCCCCCGGCGATCGATCGCCCGCCTCGGCCCAGCCGAGGCGCCTCGTCGCGCACGCCGCCGTGGAGGCGGCGGGGATCCGCCACGGCACCAGCCCGTGGCATCCCCAGCGATCGACCCTAGGTCGATCGCATGCCCCGGCGTCCAGCCGGGGCTTCCTTGCGCGGCGCACCGGCGGTCGAACCCTAGGGTTCGGCCGCCCCTCTCGATCCCGACGGGGATCTCGAATCCCCGTATCCCGGTCTCGACGTTCTCCCGGATCGTGCGTTCATGTATGTATCACAATCAATTCACATAAAATCATAGAAGGGAGTATATGATTTTTACCTCTTAATTCGTTGTGCGGAGAAACGAATTTAAGTTGATGACCTTACGATCTTCCCACGTATTCCTTGCACTAGCTTGAACGTCGGGTGGGCGACGATCCTCCAAGCTTATGGATCCTCTTCTCTCTCTCTCTACTTTCTCTCTCTAGGAGAATTATGATCTTGTGTTATGTAGAATAGAGAAGACCATGTAGTGCTTTTATAGGCTACGTAGGGGATCTAAAGGAGGTGGAATATTGGGCTTCCAATATTAATGATTAAATTGAGCCCAAGCCCAAATCTATTAATCTCCCATTAATATTAATTAATTTATTTTCCACTATATAAATTAATTTCACTCCCAATATTAAACCATATTATATCAAATAATATTTCTCCGGTAGTATTATTTATTCTGTGTATTTAAGATTTAAATATCCATGAATAAAATTAATTTATTGCTAATTAATTTATTCATCTCTTTAATCCGAGACTAGTACCATTCAACCTTAATTATTGTGCGGAACGAATCCACTCATGAGGTTTACACAATAATTCCTTATGAACTCATCTCGGGGATATTATCAACCCTTCCGGGATACACTGTCCGGTCAATCATTCACGGCATGCCATATATAAAATATAGTGACCCAACTTAACCGGTAATTAACCCAATAATTAAATCGGTTAATTCCTTTGGTAAATCAAAGTCACTTATATTAAATATACACACCCGCAACAATATCGGGGATTAAGAATAAAATACACTGAGACTCGAATCGATTATCGCCGGCAATCCTAATCGATGAATCTCAACGATCCGCTCAATACACCAAGTGTACAAGTGTGATAAAATAATTAAGACAAATTATTTTCTCTCTCACACAACGACTATACCGATGGATTGGTCCGGGTCCATCTAGGTCGTGAGCCACTGTTTGATTAAATACGAGTAACCGATAGTATGATCTTCTGTGTGGGCCCGACACACCATACTAACTACAACGTATAAAATCTAGGACTATGATTTGCATATATTTAATTAATAATAATTAAAAGCAAACAATTGTTTATTAATTTAATAGATTAAATGCTATGATCGGGAGTTTACCGTTACTTAAATCTAGACATTAAGTACACAAGTCCAACAATCTCCCACTTGTACTAAGGTCTAGTCATTTCCTCCAAACTCCCGGTTCCCATACTCATCACGCGCTTAAGGTGTACTTCCGAGAAGTACTATGTGAGTGAGCAATCTAGGTTGCCGCTCTGAAGTTATCTTGGTGACTACTACGTCGTCTCCCTGACGATGACTCGTATCAGGTGGTACTTGCTCTATGTGTTATCATCACTTTTGACTTATGACCTCTTCCAGTTCACCGTGCACCGCTATCCAATAGCCTTTGGTAAATAAGAGTCATATCCAAGTCAAGAGGTTATCCCGGAACCTAACCAAAACTTCCGCTGCCTCTGAGGCTGCTATTCGGTTATGAGAGAGTCTGAGAAGCGTCCCGCTTATCACTCTTTCACTTCATGGTTCCACCTCTTTCTTAAAAGTGAACACATAGCCTGATATCGACTTTCACTGGTCCTTCTCTGATTTTTGGATCTGAGAATCTGTAATCTAAGAAGATTTCGTCTTGCTATGTAAGCCAGTACTATGAAAGTACTCTTGCAGCATTTGAACATCCCTTATCCAGATTACTTTGATATCCTCCCACTACGCAAACCGCATAGTTGATATCAGTTTCTTGTTTTACAACATTGCATCTATAAAGCTTTCCATACTTGAAGTACAGGAAACTGCTTTGTCTATCCCCTTCATGTGTATAAACACAAACCCTTTAGATAGATGTTTATTCTGTCTCTGAAAGGCAATAACCTTTCTCAGAAGTATGCATGTTTAAAACAAACCTTAATCGTATAAGATGTCTAGGAGAAGTACAATGTTCTTATCTCTAGATCATAAGATCTTAAGAACATGTTCTAACTTCTTCTTAATCTTATATCTCGATTTATTTAGACAACCATTATTTTATGCCTGACAACATTTTTACATTGTTGCTAATGATGAAATGTTATCTACATAAAATCTCCGAGAAACACCACCTTGTTTCCATTACGTCTTCAATACACCTTTCGTCTATGTCTTTTGATGAATCCATCAAATGGATTATCCCATCAATTCGCAAGCTCTACGACTTATAGCTTTATTTCAATCCATAAAATGGATTTACTAAGCTTGTACTCTAAATGATCTAGCCTCTCAACAATAATCCTTATTGTTCCAAGCAGGCACATTTAGATCTAGTACTGCCCTTATGCAGAGCTAGGGGTCGATTTCATCTTTACTAGATCCAGAGTCCGAACTCCTCTAGTCTTATGAATATTTTTGGTTGTCCAACAACCTCCCACTGCAATGGCGTCCCGGTGTATAACAGTAATAACAATAGGTGCAGTATGTGGTGTACTTCTACTCGGTTTGGCTGGTTCTTAGTCTTTTTGTCCTTCTTCTCATTCCAAGGCATTACGTCAATTTAGGCTTTGTGGTTCATCTAATAGTCTTCCTCCATGAACCGGACAAGACGTCCCTCTGGTTCATAGTACTATAGAACACACAATACTTCGTTCATCTAGGATATCCTACAACCATATTCAATATGCCGTTGTATCTAGGAATATCCATTAAAACATAGGTAGTTCCGAACAACTTGCTCTATTTACTATCAGATTTTCCATTTCTTTATAGCGCACCATCTCTACACGTAAGTGTATGGTGCGGCCCTTTGGGATTGAATCCCAATCTTTGATTATGCTATGTGTTACTTAGATAAGTGGTGGCCTTTGCGACCGAGTCACAGGCTCCTAATGGATATACTTTGATGGTTCCCCATAATAGCTTTGTGTCCATTGACTAGTCAAAACACTTTGCTTTTATGGCACATTAAGTATTCTAATCCATCACCGAGTATTCTTTGAGAGAATTTCTCGTACCTTTCTAATTTACACATATGTCTGCATATCTAATCATTTCCAATACTTGTCTGAATTCTATCCTTTATCCAGAAAGGTTTGCTTAGATGTATTATCCTCCAAAATCAATCCTTAGGTCGGAAGGTCCATTCCTTCAACTATAATTGATCAAATCAATTTCGACCATTTGAATCTTTATTTGAAAATACTGTTAAGTATAAGAATTCACAAGTATAATGATTAATAAAGAAATATCTAACAAGTAAAACAAGTTATAGAACGGTTTGTTGCATCGTGGTAGACTAAGGATTCATCATTCACATATTGCTATCTAATGTACCAGAATAGATAATCCCATTATTTCTTATCAAAATCATCAAATGATTAAAGAAATAAAATATCCATTAATAGAAATCCAGAACTAAACGTTCTTTCTAAAATAAAAGGGTACATAATGCAATAATCTTAAAATGAAATCCTATTTAACTACTAAAGCAGATAAATGTCTTCCACCGCAACCGCTGCCTCCTCTACTGCTTTGCCCATGTAGACTCGAACTCTTCCTCTCTAAGTCGCCGGGTTTTCTGGAACCCCTGCATTCAAAAATGCACATACCGTCAGTGGTTCCATATCTACACACCAGAATTCTGGTAGATAATACCGCTGACTATGTTTTTACGACTAAGGAAAATTCGTACCTTTGAGAGGACATTCAGACTTCCAGTGTCCCATCTTGTTGCATCGGAAGCACTTACCCTTTGGCTTTGCAGCCCCCACTCGTGGTACAGTCCTCTTGACACCACTGGGTTTCCAGGCTTGCTTCCTTTTCTTGCCCCTACCTCTACCAGGCTTAAAGCCTTTGGACTTGGTAGCTACAAGCGCTTGAGACTTGCCCTTCTTGTAGATCCCCTCTGCCGCCTTTAGTTCAGTCAGGAGTTGCGCAAGAGTATAAGATAGTTTACCCATATTATAGCTCATACGAAACTGCTCAAAACTAGGGGCCAGAGACTGGAGTATGATGTCGACTTGCGTCTCAGCATCAATAGAAGCTCCTAGGACCTCAAGTTCATTCAACAAACTCATCATCTTAAGAACGTGCTCCCCAACGGGCGTTCCTTCAGATTGAGTAGTCGACATGAGGACTCTCATGGCTTCTTGCCTTGCCGCACGATCTTGCTCCCCAAACATCTCCTTGAGGTTAAACATCATATCATAGGCAGTGTCCATCGACTCATGTTGGGTTTGGAGTACATTTGACATGGAAGCCAAAATATAACACCTAGCCATTTCATCAGCCTTTTTCCACTTCCGATATGTCAGTTTTTCCTCATCAGTTGAGGCAGCCGTGGGCTCAGCAGGGCACACTTCATGGAGTACAAACTTGTACTCCTCCGAAGTTAGGACAATGTCTAAATTTCTCTTCCAATCAATATAGTTGGGGCCAGTGAGCTTATGCTCCTTGAGTATCATAGAAAGTGGGTTCATAGCTATTCTCTAAACCTATAAGCACATTTAAACAAACAATCAATTTAATATCCGATATTACCTCCCTCAAATAATATCATTAAATCACTAATCACATCTAAAATCCCATCAGGTAAGGCAAGCCACGTTCGTGTGGACGTTTACCCACCCAAATGATTTAGCAATTAGATTTGCTTCGGTCGTACATCATTATAGCGTTACTTCGTTGGGAAGAATACTATAAAGCGTACCTAAGTGTAAACCATTACTCAGTACTAAGGTGAATCATTTGGAATTGCTATGTCACCGCAAGCCACGTTAGTGTGGACGTTTACGATAACTCACAATCCTTCACAATTCCCTATAACTGTCTACATCAACTATTTCCAAAAATCCCATTCAGCATAGCAAGCCACGTTCGTGTGGACGTTTACTACACCAAAAGATTTTTATAGTTGACTCCCAATTACTTGAAGCATTCGATTTTGTAAATCAAGACGCGGAGAATCATAAGTGAAACTCGAAGTTTCTAACCAGTGATTCACCATGCGAACAACCCTATCTCTCATAAATGAGGGAGCCGAGCAGACAATCGATCCATCTATCAAAGAATGGTACGACTGCCTCTAATTTGTGTCCTCGACATGACCAAGTGGCTTTGGCTCCATTCCACTCCCCGGGGTGAGAATGACTCGACTTGAAGTCAGTTTCAGAAAGACAAATTAGGCATTGTTTGATAAACTTAATCAATGTCTCTTGTAAAAGGAATTACAAGAATTCTCCTCCAATGACACATCTATACGAACTTCAAAAGTCCATAAGAGTCACCAAGAGAACAGTAATGGAGACCATGGGAATGTTTCCATCCCCGCTCCCACTTAGCTTTTTATAACAAAGGGATACGCTATCTAATGCATAATTAAACACATAAGCATGCATACAAGTAATAAAGCACATAGCACACAGTCAAAATAATGCTAGAAAAATTATTTTCCGACTATCATGGCTTTATTCCATCTCCGTATGCGTCTTCTAGTCTTCAGTCTTCGTTCTTGAATGCTCCATGTGACGAGAATATTAATCCCAATATTTAAATCTATTTATTTTCAATAAATCCAAAAGATACTCAATTCGAAAATTAAGTCAATCGAATAAATCAAAAATAAAATTAAATATTATTAATATTTTTATTTATTTCTTTTCCTATCTAATTCTATTAAATCTCTAGAATAATCTATCCAAGTCAAACTTGGAATATTCTAGAAGACTTCTATAATAGAATAAGGAAATAAAATAGATTAGGACTCTTCTACTTTCCAAGATTAATTAATTTCTATTTCTATGAAAATTCCCATAAAATAGGAATAATCAATTAGGAAATAAATCAATCCTAAATTAACTTTTATTCCTTTCCAATTCTATTAAATCTCTAGGATCCTATTCCAAGTAGAACTCGGAATACTCTAGAAGACTTCCATAATAGAATAAGGAATAAAATTAATTCCAATTAATTCTTTTCCTAATCCATGAGAATTCCCAAACTTAGGAATACTCAAAATAGGAAAACTTGAATCAATTAGGTAAGTAGAATTTTGGTAGGAGTAGGAGTAGTACGGGTTGGGGATCCCCGCACCACCACCACCACCACCATCGACCACCGGGAGGGAGCACCCGCCGCCGCCACTCCAACCGGCCAGCCGCCACCGTCGCCGGCGACAGCCCACGGCCGAAGGGGCTCGACGCCCCCTTCCCTTGGTCGATCATGGGTCGATCATGGGGTGATCGACCCCTTCGGTCCTTCGTCCTCTTCGTCTTCTTCGTCTCATGAGTTCTCCGGCGGTCATCTCGGCATCGATCCAACGTAAATAAATTACAAGAAATAAATTTACAATTCCGGTATCGATTCTATACATGAAATCGACCCTATACACTTTCCGGAAAAAATAGAACAATAATAATAAATCTAAATTCGGTCAACCCCCGAATTTTTACTATTACAAGCATTCATCCACGCAAAACGAATCTCGACATGTCCGAGAGTTTAATAAACGAACAATCATGGTAAATTAAATAGCAATTAATTAAACCAATAATTAACAATTAATTTCAACCATGATAGTCGAAATCCCTGCAAGGTAGAACACAATTGAACACATACATGAACACGAAACCAAACGCTCTGATACCAATTGCTGGAATTCGATGTCCCGGGTTATCTAAATTTGCGGAAACCGACAACCCGACCGAAATACCGTCGCCGGAGATGAAACCGCGAACCACCGTACGAGCCGGAGCTCGACCGAGCACCGCACGGGACGAACCCGCGCGCCCAGCCGAGCCCCCACACGGGGCTCGCGATCGCCGTGCATGGCGATCGCATGGGGCTGCATGGGGCAGCCCCCGGCGGTGAGTCCGGCGACTCACCGCCACCGCCAGGAGGGGCGGTCAGCCCGGCTGACCTACCGCGGCTCCAGCCGCGGTCTTCCCCCGGCGATCGATCCCCCGATCGATCGCCCGCCTCGGCCCATCCGAGGCGCCTCGTCGCGCACGCCGCCGTGGAGGCGGCGGGGATCCGCCACGGCACCAGCCCGTGGCATCCCCAGCGATCGACCCTAGGTCGATCGCATGCCCCGGCGTCCAGCCGGGGCTTCCTTGCGCGGCGCACCGGCGGTCGAACCCTAGGGTTCGGCCGCCCCTCTCGATCCCGACGGGGATCTCGAATCCCCGTATCCCGGTCTCGACGTTCTCCCGGATCGTGCGTTCATGTATGTATCACAATCAATTCACATAAAATCATAGAAGAGAGTATATGATTTTTACCTCTTAATTCGTTGTGCGGAGAAACGAATTTAAGTTGATGACCTTACGATCTTCCCACGTACTCCTTGCACTAGCTTGAACGTCGGGTGGGCGACGATCCTCCAAGCTTATGGATCCTCTTCTCTCTCTCTCTACTTTCTCTCTCTAGGAGAATTATGATCTTGTGTTATGTAGAATAGAGAAGACCATGTAGTGCTTTTATAGGCTACGTAGGGGATCTAAAGGAGGTGGAATATTGGGCTTCCAATATTAATGATTAAATTGAGCCCAAGCCCAAATCTATTAATCTCCCATTAATATTAATTAATTTATTTTCCACTATATAAATTAATTGCACTCCCAATATTAAACCATATTATATCAAATAATATTTCTCCGGTAGTATTATTTATTCCGTGTATTTAAGATTTAAATATCCATGAATAAAATTAATTTATTGCTAATTAATTTATTCATCTCTTTAATCCGAGACTAGTACCATTCAACCTTAATTATTGTGCGGAACGAATCCACTCATAAGGTTTACACAATAATTCCTTATGAACTCATCTCGGGGATATTATCAACCCTTCCGGGATACACTGTCCGGTCAATCATTCACGGCATGCCATATATAAAATATAGTGACCCAACTTAACCGGTAATTAACCCAATAATTAAATCGGTTAATTCCTTTGGTAAATCAAAGTCACTTATATTAAATATACACACCCGCAACAATATCGGGGATTAAGAATAAAATACACTGAGACTCGAATCGATTATTGCCGGCAATCCTAATCGATGAATCTCAACGATCCGCTCAATACACCAAGTGTACAAGTGTGATAAAATAATTAAGACAAATTATTTTCTCTCTCACACAACGACTATACCGATGGATTGGTCCGGGTCCATCTAGGTCGTGAGCCACTGTTTGATTAAATACGAGTAACCGATAGTATGATCTTCTGTGTGGGCCCGACACACCATACTAACTACAACGTATAAAATCTAGGACTATGATTTGCATATATTTAATTAATAATAATTAAAAGCAAACAATTGTTTATTAATTTAATAGATTAAATGCTATGATCGCGAGTTTACCGTTACTTAAATATAGACATTAAGTACACAACTCCAACAGCAATCTCCATTCTCAAATCTCGTCCTTCCACTACTATCAGCACCACCTGCATTCGCTAATCCTCCAGTGCTATCCATAGTACGCCTATGCTCGATTCTTCATAATTGAGTACTATTCTGGTTAGTATTCTCGGTGTCCCCGACACAAACACACGTGCACGATTTTACCATAGGTGATCCCGACTCACCATCCAGCGAATGACTTCCTTGGGCAGAGGCAGTTTCCCACTTGGTAATTGTGTTGCCGCATAGCTCATACAATCCACCAAATATTTCTCTCGCCTTGCAAAATAAGTCGCCCCGACTTACTTTCAACACTCCACATTTACCGAAGTTGGTACCCATTCGGATCTAAGGTCTGAGAGAGATAAGATTACCATTCAGGTCCGAAACGTACCTTAAAGTACCGAGGGTTCGAATATGCCCATCGAACATCTTGATTCTCACAGTTCCCGTGTCAGTATCTCACACGGTGTGTCATACCCCATGACCACCGTTCCACCGACACCATCGAACATCTAGAATCCAAGGTCCACTCCTCGCTCGTTCCCCAAATCAGAGACAACCAGGAGTTCCCCATCGATGAAACCTCCTTCTCCAGAATCGGCCACCTTCGATTCTTCAGGGCCTGAGAGCTCCCCTTCATGTGGCCCTTTTCCTTGTAGTAGTGACAAACCCCTAGAATTTCTTCAATGCTCCACCTTGGACATTAAAAAATTCACCTAGATTTTCACTACTAACAACCTTTTTCCTACAGTAATGACATGAAACCCCGTAGAATTTCTTCATCTTTTCCCAACCCTGGACATCAAGACATTCCCCCGGGTTTTCATTACTCAAAAAACCTCTTTCATCGTCTCCCTCGATCGCAAAGCCGCGACCGCATGAAACAAATCACCGGAGGGATAAAGTGCAATTATACCTCTTACATTTCTATTTTTCCATACCTTCTCTTATGGCTCCATCGCGCTTGACATCTTGTCCATGCCCCAGCAACGCATCATCAAGATCCATGTTGGTTAGAACCACTAAACCAACTCCACCTTGAATTGCCATGAAGAGAACCACATGTTCCGATCTAACACTGAATATTAACCATCATTGCCGTCTCCCAAAATATTCTTGAGCTCCACCTGGATCTAGAAACACCAATATCCGCAACGCCCGCCTCGTATGGATTCCGCGTGCGGGATCCCCAACGAAAGCTCTTGATAACAGGTCACATGATTGTAACCTAGCTCTGATACCACTTGTTGTGCTTTTACGATGCTCTGATACCACTTGTTGCGATATTAAAACTAAATCGCTCACGACTCTCGAAATATATATGAGATGCGAAGAAAAGATAAACGAAAAGAACGAACACACAAATTTACGTGGAAACCCAAAACACGAAAAAAAAAACACGAGAAGAATGAACCAATCCAGTACGTACATCGTTGAGGCTTACAATTCAATTTATGATTTTCGTCTACCGGAGAACCTCAATTTATAGGTGTAGAAACCTATTAAATAGTACACAATTAGAATAGGAATAAATCTTTTTCCTAATTTATGAATCCTAAATTAATAAAGAATAAAATTATATTCCATATAATTCTAATTTCCTAATTAAAACAAATAATCCACTCAAAAACTCCCACGCGAAAATAATCCCCGCAAAGAGCAAAGAGAAATTCCGCCAAAACAGAAAACCGCCACCGTTGCGCCCGCGGAATCGCCGTTTTCGCGTGTGACCCCTTTTTCACATCTTTCGCGCTCGCGGAAATCCTCCCGCGCTCGCGGAAAAGATTCAACGTCCCTTTTTGCGTTTCGATTCGAGTCACGTATTAACATTATCAAAATTAAATAGGTCATATCCCATGCATGTTAGGAAACCGATCTTATGGTTAATTAGTTACCCCACCTACTGTCTTATGCGTTCAGAAAATTGGCTACTCTGTTACTAGTGTAGGCTTTGCGACACATAGCTACTAGCCTACTACATATTAGAATTTGAACATATATTCACATAAATAATATACCATGTGGTGAAGGTATGAGGCTTTTTGTGATGGAAATAAACTAAATCTTTTGACAGAAATATCTTTTAATAAATTTGACTAGGGTGTTGAAAATGTCATAAGTTCATATCCTAAATTAGTGCCCATGATAACTTCCAAAATTCCAGAATTAAAAAGATATACGGGATCGATCCGGATCCACGGTCCTATTGTTATGGCTTTGACTCTTAATTAATTCGAGGCTATAGCTAGCTATTTGTACATGTGTTTGAGGAATTGAAAGTATGTCGGAGAAGATAAGTAATTAAAAAATCAAGGCATATATATTAGTTGGAGGACTCACATGCGACGAGGGATGCATGACTTTGCTACGCACTTGCCTCTCTTTTGTCTTTTAGATCAAATAGATAATATAATTACGTTATAGATAATGCATGTTTATGGATTGAGTTTAGTTGTTTGTCGAGGAGTTTAGTGCAATGTGTAAGAAGACGACAAAAATGGGGTTGTGGCGTTACCGAATTACGACTAGTTTTTAATATATTTGGCCATAACTCATGCGTATATTTTTTAATATATGTGATGATCGAAGCAACTATATAAAATACGTACGTGCACAAATAAATAAATAAATATATGTTTCAATTATATGACGTCGGCGCTAGGGGTCAAGTTTGACTTTCTTATCAACGTCATTACATTAAGGATGATGTAACAAAGTTTATAATTAATTAATAATTAACGACTAATAAATTTATGTAAAAATCCATGATTGATTCGTGTGCATTAGTTTACCGCAAAACAAAGATGTGGTTGGATATTTACCACTAAACAAAATTAAACTAGATAAAAATTATGATTGACAACGATGCATATATGTATATTTACATTAATTTTGATCCCAACACATGAGACAAATTTATCACAATAAGAAGAATATTATTTTAGAAAAAAGTGAGATTTGATCATGTTAGTATTGAAATGTCACCGTAGGCTAGCTCAAATATTTTCACGATTGTATTATCCTCCTTAATTATAAGATATTTTTGCAAATCAGCAAACTCATTGTGCGCCATACAATGATATTTAGAATCTAAATGAATCGTGACTTGTTGCTTTTTATGAATAGAAATTGTAGATACTTAAAATGAATTTGATTGGATGCTAATCCCTAAATCCTTTTTAAATATCGTTCTAATAACTTTTTTTTTAATTGTGGTTTTGACATTATCTCTCTCATATACCCTCTTATAGAGTAATTCTTTAATTAATAATTATAAAAATAAAAGAATTTTGAGTGGAAAAAACTATTGAATTTTATAAAAAAAATAAGAAAGAAATAAAAGAGTTTTAGGTGGAAAAAATAAGAGTAAAAAAAAATTGAGATAAGAAAAGAAAAAGAGATCATAGTTATCATACACATCAAGGTCTCTTCTTTTTTTGCCGTTCGACCTCTTCGGCTTATTGTAGTATTTGGCTATTTGGTTCGGCTTGTCACAGTTGTGGCAATTCCCAGTGAACTTCCAGACTTTGGCTGACTCTTTGCTCTTGGAAGTATTCTTCCTTTTAGCAGAATTTTCCTCAGTTAAATTCACCTGAGCCTCCATAGGAACTTTCCCAGGCTTGACCTCTAGATCTCGGTTGTCTTCTTCGATTCGAAGCTTGACGATCAGGTCTTCTAGGATCCTCCTTTCGCTTGTGCTTCAAGTAGTTCTTGAAGTCCTTCCACCCGGGAGGCAGTTTCTCGATGGCAGCCACCACCTGGAAGGACTCACTGATCTTCATCCCTTCAGCGGCGATGTCATGCAAGATCAGTTGATACTCCTGGACTTGGGAGATCATAGACTTGGAGTCGATCATCTTGTAGTCCAGGAACTTGCCGACGACGTACTTCTTGTACCAGCTTCCTCGGTCTCGTACTTCTTCTCCAAGGCATCACAGAAGGACTTGGCAGAAGTGTAGGTGTTGTGCACATTGTACAGCTCGTTGCACATCCCGTTCAGGACGACGTGCCGACAGAGATAATCAATCTGCTCCCAGGCTTCGAAAGCATAACTCTTCTTAGCATTGTCACCATCAGCGATGAGCCGATGACCATTGGGTCCTCAGTCAGATGCTTCTGCAGGCCGAGAGTGGTCTGGTAGAACATCATTTTGGACTGCCACCTTTTGAAGTCGACGCCGGTGAACTTCTCGGGCTTCTCGGCTTTCGGGATGGTCTGAGTGTGGAGGGGCACTGGAATCTTTCCGATGATGGCAAAGGAATCTTCACCATGGTTGACTTGTCGTTCAGCGTTGTTGATCGGAGTATCTTTGTTCTGGGCATCCTTGTTGGCTTCACTTCTGGTAGACATCTTTACTGACTTTTCGATTGTTAGAAAAAACGTAAACGAGGTTAGTCCAAAACCGGAAATACGATAAAAATATCTGAAAGTAAAATGAGGAGGTTGTTACCGAGGCGCTTGCACTTTCCGCAAGTCAGTAAAAGCCCCGTGTATGCTACGGTTTACAGGCTCTCTGACCACAAAGATACAACGACTGTGGGGATCGAACTATTGCACACTAAATCGAACTCTCGGTTTGAACGGAACTGAGAAAACAGAGCAGGAGACTTATGAGTATGATGATATGAGAGGCAGTATGTTTTTCGGTTCGGTTCTGTGTAGAACTAAATAAAATTTTCGGTCTTCGGTCTAACCGAAAACCGTTCAAAATCGAAAAACTGAAAAAGAAACCGAAATTAATTAGTAATTCATAAGTATATTAGTCATCTCGTTAACAAATAGACTTTCACACTCGTACACACTTATATACTACCTCTGTCCCATTTTAATTGTCATACTTCTTTTGTTATTTGTGAAGGAAGTGTAACTATTGTATTTGGACAAATGTAGTATTTTTTTATTTGTTTTATTAGTAGTAGTTTTTTTATTTTGCCCTACTAACAAACGATAATCGAATTTCCTTGCTTTGAAGATGGAGGCCATGATCGACACATACACACGTACCAACTCGTTCATCTCCAAACATACCAACCCGTTCCAGAGCACTACTCGTCTCGTCGTCTTCACCACATCTCGCTTATTCGACATCATCTCGTCACCGCGTCCACCTTGCAATGTCCGTCTCGCAGCCTTTATCTGCTTCTCCGCCTATTAAAATTTGGAACTTATCTAGAAAAAAAGCACCATAGTTTTTACTTTTTACAATTAATTTATGTCGGGTTGTTAGAGCACTCCCAATGGGGGATGCAATGGCAAAATTTGCCTCCCCACCACCACTGTAGCAGCCCCAACGGAGGTCTTTAAAATGGTGGCAGAATAGAGTTGGTGAACAGTGGGCGGCAAATTTGCCTACCCACTATTCACGGTGGCAAACCATTTTTCATTTTTTTTTAATTTTAGTTATTATATATATTATATATTTATTTTCATTTGATTTTTATGTTGTTAATTTAAAAGTAACGTGACATTTTATTTTTTTAGGCCACAATTTTCTATTTATTATTATTTTAAAAAAAATAAAATTAAAATTTAATTAAGACAAATGTAAATTAAAAAAATACAAATACAAATTAAACTTTAATACTAGGAATTTTAATACAAAATACTAAAACATAAAATACAATAGAGAAATGAAACATAAATTTAACATTAATTTTACGAATTATTAATAAGGTCCAAGATCACTTCTTCTCGTTCCTCCAAGGTCACCAAAATATTGTTGGAAAGAGCCTGTTTGATTTTCAAATTGAGCCATATTAGATTTTTGCATAATTTTATGCTGCTCAATTCGATACCATTCACGTCTAGCCGGATCAGTGATGGTATCCAAATCCTTTTCCATAATTTTATCATCTCTTTTTTTGTTGATTTATTCTTGCAAATTCATCCATGACTCTTTTTTTATGTAGGTTTGATTCGGACATTATATCGCCAATCCTTTTATTCGACTCCTTTACAATTTTTGCTGCACGAGATGAATCTTCTCCAGATTTTCTCTTATGTTTTGCCTTTTTCACTCCATCTGGTCGCATTTGGGATGGTGAAGCATCATCAGTGTCGTCACTTAAGTTGATGTTGAATGGAGATGCTCCTGGAGAAGAGAAATTGGGAGAATTTGGCATTGATCCGTCTACTTGTTGCGAAAAAAAAATTAAGTTGCGTCTTTCACTGTTATTCCCGACATCCACGAGATCTTTAACCTGTTTGAACACATGATCAAACTTGAATCCTTTGCTATACTTGGGATCATTCATCAACAAAATCTTTGCTCTCTGCATCTGCAAGTTTTTACAACTGAATATTAATCACCAAATTTTGATAAGATTATACATAAAAAATATAAAAAGAAAATCAACTGGGAGATGCAACTGGGAGACTTGGCTTGTCTGCACTCCAAAAGATAACAGTTGCATTTTGAGTTCTAGTATATGGGATCACGGCAGACGCATTCGATGAATATATAAATATCGTAGAGACAATAGCAGTTGAATGTGTAAAACGTTTTTTTCGTGCTATTGTGGAGATTTTTTCGGAGAAATATCTAAGATCGCCAACTGCTGATGATGTTGCAAGGCTACTTCTTATTGGTGAGCAACGTGGGTTCCCGGACATGTTAGGTAGCCTTGATTATATGCATTGGAAGTGGAAAAATTGTCCAACAGCATGGGCAGGACAATATGGGCAGGACAATATTCAGGCCGCAGTGGTTCACCAACGAACATTCTTGAAGCTGTTCCTGATTACGATCTTTGGATATGGCATGAGTATTTTGGTATGCGAGGATCAAATAATTATATCAATGTCTTGGAGAGATCTCATCTTTTCTATGATCTAGCGAGAGGTATTTCTCCTTCTGCACGTTATGTTATCCAAGGAAAAGAATACAATAATGGGTATTATTTAGCAGATGGCATATACCCTAAATGGTCAACTCTTGTGCAAACCATTCATGAACCTCGTGGTATGAAGAAAAAATATTTTGCACAAAAGCAAGAAGGATGTAGAAAGGATATGGAAAGTGCATTTGGAGTCCTTCAAAGTCGATTTGCAATCAAAGCAAATCCTGTTCGATTTTGTTCTACCAATGATCTGCAATATATAATGAAAACATGCATTATATTGCATAATATGATAATCGAGGATGAACGAGATCTTAGTGCCCACATTGTAGAAGGGATAGAAGTGCCAGCTCCAGAGGTAGAAATGGAAAATAAGGGCTAAATACACTTTCCCACCCCAGGATATGTAGTTTTTACACTTTGCAACCTAGTAGGAAAAGTTTTACCGATCACTACCACATGATAATGTATATTACAATTTGCCACCTGCGGGATGCCGGATCGGAATATGCCATGGAATATTCCGTTTTGGAGGGTGTTTTTGTAAATTTCAAACCAATAAAAAGGCTGATTACAAATCGGTATTTATTTATATTTTTTTAATTCCCCTTTCTCTTCATCTTCTTCCTCTATTAAACACAATTAAATAAAATAAAAAAAAACAACTTTGATCAGAATTAAAAACGTGATTTAATCTCCAAAAACAACTTCCAGATTTTCACATCTCCAAGAACTTTAATTTTCTCCTACACGATGCCAATCGGAAAAAGGGGAATGTAGAAATACAAATAAAAATATATCATCATGTTTCTTCACCCAGGCTCCACCAATTTCACGATTCTCTCCACAGGCTTCGACAACATTTTTTTCACCGATCTCCGCCACGTCAGATTCCGCCCACACACCTTCTCTCAGCATCGACTCGATCCGGCTCACGTACTCGTCGACTCACTTCGGAGCCTCAGATCTCGGCATCTCCAGAATTCTACCCACCGCGGCGCGCGCCCGTCGGAGAGCGCGTCGAGACTACTTTGAAGAATTTCACGGACTTACGATCGAAGAAGTTGGAGAGACCGAACCCGCAACAGAAAACCTTGTTCTCGTAAACGTAGAAAATGGGGTTTCGCTGAGATGCACTCTCCAACCCTATCTGGGTTAGAGTTCTTGAGAATTGGGGATTGGAAAATTAGGGTTCTTGATAATTTATCATAGAGAATTTGAGAATTGAAGATTCTCAAATTAGGGTTCTTGTGTAATGATATACTGTATTTGAAATGAAGATTGAACCCGTAATGAATTTAGCAGCAATTATTTTTATTTAATTTATTTTTAATTATTGTTTTGTGTAAGTACAAAAATACCCTCAGGCTAAATTGTTAAGTTCAATCTCACACGCTTGACTTGAGCATGAATCTCAATCACACGGAATATTCTTCGGAATATTCCGATCCGACAGCCCGCAGGTGGCAAATTGTAATATGCCTTATCCTGTGGTACTGATCGGTAATTAAACTTTTCTGATTAGGTTGCAAAGTGTAAAAACCCCATATCCTGGGGTGGCAAATTGTATTTAGCCCGGAAAATAATGGAAATTCGACATTCCAAAATTTTCTTGCTCGACACAGACAAATAAAGGATTCAAAAGCTCATTTCGAGCTTCGTGATGCTTTGATTGAACATCTTTGGGAAGAATTTGCTAATTCGTAAAATTAGTGGCCATGATCAATATCTATTATTTAATTTTTAGTATTGCATTATGTTTTTTTATTTGCATTATGGTGTATTATTATGTAATTTTTTTTGTATTAATATATAATTGTAATGTGTTATATTATTAAATTTTCGTATTTTTTTTTAACTTATATATTTTTTTATTAAAAAAATATGAAAT
The DNA here is from genome assembly GCA_954870475.1 of Euphrasia confusa. NCBI lineage: Eukaryota > Viridiplantae > Streptophyta > Magnoliopsida > Lamiales > Orobanchaceae > Euphrasia > Euphrasia confusa. The sequence goes on from OX940954.1 coordinate 14,741,408, forward strand.
CTTAATTTATTTATTTTCAAATTTCTAATCATACATATCATATTATAAATTTGATTATATACAAATGTTATTTAAATAAAATTATTGTTTGATAAAATTATGAATATTTTTAAAGAATATTTTTTTGAGTTAAAATTTGAGTTTTATGATTAGAGATGATTTTACTGTTTGTAGTAAATTTGATGGCAAAATTTGAGAAAGTGGCATTTTTGCTTCCCCACCGTATATGTATCACATCTAGAACTCTAATTTGGTACTCAATTATTTTAATGTTTCGGTTTTTCGGGTTTATTAGGAACGAATCGAAGATTTCGGTTCGGTTAACCGAAAAAGATTTCGGTTCCAGTTTCGGTTTTCTGAATTCTTTTATTTCGGTTTCGGTTAACGAAAAATTCAGTTCGGTTACCAGGAACCGAACCCATATCCAGCCCTAGTTGATTTTGATATCTAAATGTCCAAGAGAAGGGCCAGGCGCCCAGGCCCAAACAAGTGTGTAAGCCCATATCCACCATCAACGGTAACTTTCCTGCTTCCTAAATTAATTAAAAAGGAAAAATAAAATAAAAAAGAATTTTCAATCACCATTGTCATGTGTTTCTAAGGGTTTTCCATGTGAAAAAACAAACAAAATTCATGCTATTAGTTTCTCCATGACCCTTCAGTAATCTACAACTGGTTCTGCAATGGGCGTCGGAGGGCAGTTCTGGGATTTGCTGAAACCCCATGCGCGAATCGAAGGTTTTGATTTCCTGAGGAACAGGCGGGTTGCCGTCGACCTGTCGTACTGGATTGTACAGCACGAGACCGCCATTAAAGGCTACGCTAGGAAACCCCATATTCGCCTCACCTTCTTCCGAACACTCAATCTTTTCTCCAAGGTACAACTACTACTTACTCTCTCGGTTCAAGGTACAACCTCCCTTATGCATGAATCCCGTCGAGTTCGAGTTTCCGGTTCTTTTTCTTTTTCTTTCTTGCTCTTAGTCTGATTATGTTTGGGGAAAAATGTTTTCTTGATTCTTCAATTCAAGTGGGGTTTTAGTTGTTATGTACTTATGTGTGTGAGATTGATAATTTATGATTTCAATTACAGTTCGGAGCATACCCTGTGTTCGTACTTGACGGGATACCTTCTCCATTGAAGTCTCGGGCAAGGATACTGCGGTTTTTCAGATCGTCCGGCATTGACTTATCGAGTTTACCGGAGGCAGATGATGGTGTCTCAGTCGAAAGGAACAGGGCATTCAGAAAATGTGTTGAAGAATCTGTGGTGAGTTACATGCTCTTAACGTAATATAGGTTGCAATCAATTTGATCTCGGTGCCTGGATATTTGATCATTTTCGCATAGCACAAATCCCTTTAATGGTTTTGGATGTTGTTACAACTGGACATAATCGATTGCTTTTCGGATACTGTAAGACTTATATATTCGTACTTGTTCCAATTGCTCCCACAGGAATTGCTTGAACTACTTGGTATGCCGGTTCTAAAAGCAAAAGGGGAAGCTGAAGCCCTGTGTGCACAGTTAAATAGAGAAGGGTATGTTGATGCTTGCATCACTGCTGACAGCGATGCATTTCTTTACGGAGCTCAATGTGTAATCAAGCGCTTCCAGCCCAACTCAAAAGTTTGTACCCGTTTCTCGCAATTAACACCATTTCCTTTATTCTTTTTGTAAAGACAGATATCTATTCAGATTTAATCTTTCTGTAGATTTTGAAACCGTCTCTAAACTTATCCCATTTATATATAATTTTTTTGAAATTCAACAAATGAATACAGGTTCGTTACGTCCAATTTCTAAAGATCGACAGTTCTTGTCAGTATTTTATTATCAGCTTTGTGTTTTCAAAAGGAGACGAATATAGTTACTTCACATAGATTAAGAAATTGTTGGTTAATAATTTGGAAATATTGTACTTTCCATGTATGCTATATGTTAATTAACTTTTTAATCATTGTCTATGTATTTCTCTAATAGTGTAGATAAAGTGTAAATGTTAATCTAAGTGAAGGTAATTCATAGGTGTACACGTGATAGGTGGCGTAACAAACATATCTTTATGAGACATGCCGAATAGTGGCGTAGCCTTTCTTTTTGTAACGGAGGGAGTAGTAGGTTTTTTAGGTTCTAAGCTTTTAGGTTTTTATTGCCTTCAGTTTTTAGTGGTTTTCTTCAGAGTTTTATGTTAAATTTTAATTCCGATTTTAATTTAGGGGACGTGGTCTAAGTTAAGCCTGTTTATCATTGATGAACTTTCCATAGTATGATATGTTATTCTTGCAATTGTTCTTTGCTAATATAACAGTCTTATATTGGGCAGGAACCATTTGAATGCTACCATATATCCGATATTGAAACGGGCCTTGGTCTTAAAAGAAATCATTTGATAGCTGTTTCTTTGTTGGTTGGAAGCGATCATGACTTAAACGGTATAACGGGAATCGGGATGGATAAGGCTGTCCGATTTGTCAAATCCTTTGATGAAGATGAAATATTGAACAGGTTTGGGTTCTTACGATTTCCCTGTTGTGTATCCATCTAAAATGCCATTGAAAATGATATTTATTCCTTTAGGGATGATTGAGAATTCCACCCCTGAGGTTTCAACTTTAGAGTATTTTTAAAAACAGCTAGCATTGAAAACTTTAATACCAATAAACGCAAACAGCCCAACTGTTACTTGTCCTAACAAAAATATAATCAGATACTACCTCTGTCCCATTTTAATAGTCACACTTCCTTTGTTATTTGTGAAGAAAGTGTGACTATTGTGTTGGGACAGAGGTAGTATTTTACAATTACACACCTTAAGTTTTTCAGAACATTACAAATAGCTCTTCCTTTTAATTTGGTTATCTGTAATACTTATAAAAGCTTAGGGATATAATTGTAAAAATAGTGGCAGCAATTTTTTTGTTTTGTTAGGTGGGTATAAATTCATGGGTAATTTGTAAGTATCAGAGTTTTTTTTTTTTATTCGACCAAACCTTAAAGGGGAGATTTTGTACTTATTATATCCCATCCCTTTAGTAAAAATAATTGTGTTTGAGTATTCGTTACGTGTTACTCAGGTTGAGTGACTTAGCCAAAGGGAACAGTGGAGATGCTGTTAACTTACCTGATGAGATATCACCAAAGTCAAAATCACCTCATTGTTCCTACTGTGGCCATCCGGGCAATAAAAAAGCCCATCTCAATTTTTCTTGCGAACAATGCAATTCGGAGGCTGGCACGAGTTGTGTGCAGAAACCCGTTGGTTTTAAATGCCACTGCTCACCATGTGACTCGGTAGACCTTTACACAAGCTTTGTCTGGTCAACTCTGCGTTCTTGTTAAGGATACAAATTTTCATTTTTTGTTTGTTTCTAATATTAAAAATTTATTTCTGATGATGCCCCACCCCAGGATCGGGAAGAAAAAGAAAAGAAGAAAGATTCCACCTGGCGACTTTCGATTTGTCAAAAGATTGCATCACGGCTGAATTTTCCTTGTGATGAAATTATACAGATGTACACGAGGAGCCATCACGGGATTGGTATGTAGTTTCATAGAATATTCTAGTCAAACTTTGTGTTGTTTATGAATGTATATATATGTAATCTCGTATCTTGCATATATCGTAGTTTTGTTCTCTTGTTCTTTTCCACAAGGGTTATTGAAAAATGACTTCTTGTAATCTTGTCAATTATATTTCTCTTGTATTTTTTCTTGTGGCAGATGATGAACCAATCATAGGGTGGTCAGGCCCACGCACGGATATGTTGGTCGATTATCTCGCTTATCAGCAGCATTGGGACCCGTCTTATATTAGGCAGAGATTACTCCCAATGTTGTCAACTATATATTTGCGAAGTATGGCCTCATGTCCCACAGACGATTTGTTATTTGGACAATACAAGTTTCATAGTATTCAGCGTGTTAAAATGAGATACGGGCATAAAGTCTATGTTGTGAATTGGAAGAAAGATGCTCCAGTATCAAATGATGCTATGCACACAGCTGACGAATCGGGGTCACGGCAAGAATTGGCTAACCCTGACGAGTCCCTTGAAATGGCTAACCCTGACGAGTCCCTTGAAATGGCTGAGGAGATTGATGTTCCTTATATTCATGTTGAAGACGGATGTTGTTTTTTGTCGAGTGATGAAGATATGGAGCTCGTCCGAAAGGCTTTTCCGGAAATAAACAGTCAATTCCTAAAGGAAAAGGTGAGAAAACTAATATTTACCCCTAATAACACAGACCCTGGAAAAAAATGGAAAAATGAAAGAGTTTTTTATATTTTGATGATAATGGCTGTTAAATGTGATAGGAATTGAAAGAGATGAAATCGCGAAAAAAGAAACCAGTCACGGCATCTGAAAAAAGAGAAACACCTGGCGTGCAGCTGAGTATAACTGAGTTTTATCGTTCGTCGAAAGCTATTTGCCCTGACAAGCCGCTTGAGGAAGATGCCGAGAAAAGTCCTGGGCCCTCCTCCCAAGGCAAAAGAAAAGATCAAAGTTCGAGAGTTTCCAAGTCTGTCAGGCGCCGGCTCTTATTTGGTTAATTCTCTCCCATATCTATCTTGATTCTCATTTATAGTCTGTAAAATTTAGATAGCATAGAGCTGGAGTAATAAGTTTGTACATAAACCCTTTTTATGGTAGTAGTGCCTATAAGCTGTAGTACAGCTTAACATGGCCCTTTTATGATTTTTTGTTTTCAACTTGACAGTTAGTTTTCTATCTAGTTTTTTTCTGTGTTCTTGGTTTTTACTGTCACCATCATTTGTTACTGTGTTCTTCGTTTCATTTTTTGATTTGGCCTTGATCGGATCGAAAAGAAGATGCAATTAAGTTTACTACAATTATTTCTGATATTACTTATAGTGCATTTTGATCATTTTTTGTGATTTGTCGGAATGCTCTGCTCACCCGTATACACCAACTTATCGAAGTTATCCTTGAAATAACTTCGACCGTATACTTGTCCGAGCGTACAGTTTTCTTTGTCGTCTGACTTGTTATCTGGATGGACCACAAGACTTAATTTTTTCTTAAGACAGGATGACATGGCATGCATTAGACTCCGGAGTCCGGCCGACCAGTGATATCAAACTGGTGGAAAACAATGGATTGGGTCAAGACAAATATACTGTATATTGTGAATTGCTTGGGTCACGGTAGCATTAGGATTTTGTGTCATCTTTTTCATTCATAACTAACAAGTTTCTTTTTTTTATAGTGTGTGCACTGTGCCGAGAAACTTAAGCAATCTCCAATCGTTTGTTTCAAATTGTCACCAAATTTGAGTTCAAATAGTAAATTATCTTCTATCATTAAACTCAAATAAATAAAATTTTAATTAATTTTATTATAAAATCTATTTTAATATAAAAAAAATTATAATATTAAAAATACACATATTATTACAACTACAATATATAAATTATAAATTACATATTTTTTGTAATTTTGTCACGAATGTTTAACCAATGCATTTCGAATTAGTATTAATATCATAGTATTTATATAGGAGGTTCCAATGCATTTCGAATTAGTATTAATATCATAGTATTTATATAGGAGGTTCAGAAATCGTTCTATCGAATTATTATTAATGTGGAAGTATTTATATTGAATTTTGTATTTGTATTTTTTTTATTATTTATTTTATTGACATTTATGTTTAATTATATATTATATTGTGTATTATAATATTTATGTTTAGCTTATTATTAATTTTTTTCAATTTTTATTTTAATCTAAATTATAAATATTTATCATAAAATAAAAATTAAACAATATAAATAACAAGTTATATAAACTTGAGTAAAAAACACAACTCTAAAAAATTAAATTATCACTTTTAAATAATATATAGATAAAATTTACAAAATAATCATAAAATTAAAAATGAAAATAAAAATAAATTTATATACAATTTTTAAGAAATATATAAATATTAAATTAGTTAAATTTTAATAATTTATATATTTAAAATAAAAAAAAAATGCATGAATAGTGTTTGAATATGAATTTGAGTTGGAAGTAAATTTGGGTTCTATTCACAATACATTTTGAGTTCAAATTTGAATTCAAAAGTAACACCATAATACAAACTGATTTTGGACTCAAACTAAAATTTTAGTCTAAATGTTAAAATTATCTGAGATGGTCTTATTGTATTAGGCCTGTAGGTATCGGTTCACCGATCCGATCGATTAACCGTGTGTGCGGAAGCGTGTAAAACATTAGATTTACCGTTCTATGGATTTTAGTGCACACAAATATGTATAAACACATATATCTATATATATACATATCCAATATATATATATGAATCAACGAGTACATACTTTTAGTGAAGTGTGCCTCGTTGATTATGAAGGGACCGTTGTTGCTTCGTCTCGAACCACCTCGATGGATCAGCCACGAAATATTCACCTTCGAAATGACCTCGTCACGTCTTTGGATCGCCCGGATGTTTAAAGCCGCACAAATGGTCCGGCCTCTACGTGTTGCACACGAACCCGGAATTGAACTTGCTTGCTAGACTGGAAGCCTCTCCATGAGCTCTCTTCTCTCTCTTTTGTGTGTGATTTTCGTGGGTCAATATTGTGGTGAGAAAATCAGCATTTTATCACATATTAATCCATGAAATAACACCGTGTAACTCGAAATTGAATTTGCTTGATAAATTACTTATTTTTTTAGTAATTTATTTTACTTTAGTTAATTTGTTTTATAAACAAAAGCTATTAAAGACATTTTATAAAATTAATTATATGAAGAAAAAAATATAGAGGTAAGTATAGTAATATTGAAGTTTAATGAACGTATGCATGAATATGGGATTTACCCCCAAATCGGGCTGCCCTAATTTTGCCCTAGCTGAATCAATTTATCCCTCTTTTACCCCTATTTTAGACCGTTAGATTAGATGCCACATGTCGTGCATCTGTACATCTCTTACCTTTATGTTTTAGGGTTTCAGCTCATGAATCGCAGATATAAATACTGCATGTAATTCGCCGCCCATCAATGAGATAATATTATTCAGCTCATTTATTGTCTTCGTCTCCGTTTTAGGAAAGGTTTCAGCTTTCCTTTTTATTTACAAAACATGCAAAAACCATTATGGTATCAGAGCGATTAATGCATCTCAGTAACCAGCTCATATCCGTGAAGCTAACGGACGAAAACTACCTAATATGGAGGCAACCGGTCATTATCACCGTGAAAGGACACGGGCTCGAAGGCTTTCTTGATGGGTCAAACCCACAACCTTCAAGGTTTTCACCCACTGGAGAAGACGGTGGCTTGGCCGTAAATCCAGAATACAACATGTGGCAGAGACATGATCAACTCCTTGCTTTGTGGATCTTATCTTCTTTGACTGAGCCCATACTGATTTCTGTAGTAGGCTTAAGCACATCGCAAGAGATTTGGTAATGCTTGGAGTCTACTTTTTCTATCCAATCTATTGCCAGAAAAATGCAATACAAGATCCAGCTTCAAAACTTGAAAAAGGGAGGTATGTCAATGAGAGATTACCTCAATAAAATTAAATCTTACTGTGATGCTCTTGCTAGTATTGGAGAGAGAATGAAGGAAGAGGATCAAGTTTTACATGTTCTAAGTGAACTTGGGAGTGAGTATGATGCAGTTGTGGTTACAGTTGCTGCAAAAGGTGGATCGAGATTTTAAGATGAAAGATATCAGCTCTCTCTGATAAGGCTATCCCTAATGCTAATCTTGCACAAAAGGATAGAAGTGGAGCACAACAAGGTAGTTATAGAGGTGGAAGAGCAACCTCTAATTCCATGGGAAGAGGAAGCTACAGAGGTAGAGGAGGTAGAGGAAATTCCGGCAATAGGATTCAATGCCAAATTTGTGGATATACCAACCACATGGCAGACAAATGCTATCATAGATTTGAATCTGACTTTGTCCCTAAAGGCAATTCTAATTCAAACTCAGAAGATGGAAACAAAGTTAATGGCCAAAATCCTCACTCACAGCAGGGACAGAATCATGGCAATCAACATGGACCCTATCACCAACAGGGCTCTCAACATGGTTCAGCTTATTACTCCTCTACTGATAATGCAGGGTCTGATTACAACTGGTACCCTGACTCTGGAGCTTCCCACCATATGACCAATGACTTTTCAAACATCTCTTCTGGATATGATGGTCATAACAAAGTGCGGTAATGATTCAAACCTTAATATCACACATGTTGGTAAAAATTTAATATCTCCTGATAAACCTCTGCATAAAACACAAGTTTTCCACTTAAATAACTTGTTGCATGTTCCAGATATCACCAAAAATTTACTAAGTGTAGCACAATTTGCAAGAGATAACTATGTGTTTTTTGAGTTTCATCCTCACTTCTGTGTTGTCAAGGATCAAGCAACAAAGGAGCCTCTCTTCACAGGGATACTTAAGGATGGATTATACCAGTTCAAGCTTCAACATGTTAGCAGATCATCACCCCACAAGCAGCCAGTTCAGAGAACCACTGCTTTTTTAAATTCTGTTAAAACCTTTGCTTCAGTTGTTAGAAATAATAGGAGTCTTGAATTATGGCACAAGAGGTTGGGTCATCCCTCCCTTGATGTCACCAGAAGGGCTTTAAACTCTTGTAAAATCCCTTTTATTAATGAGAACTCCTTTTCTTTCTGTGGTGATTACATCTTCCCCTTAACCAGAATATAATACTCCAACCATGTCAGTTATTCCCACCACTACTTTCCCTCAACTTGATAATTCTGATGAATCTTCTCATCATGATTCTGATGATCATCATCATAACCACATAATACCACCTTCACCCAATAACTATCATTAGATGCTGATTTGGCCTCGGATACCGATGATCGCTGCTCTACCTCTGGACACGGTGTATTCTTTAGAAAGAATTTGGTTTCTTGGAGTTCTAAAAAGCAGAATACTGTTTCCAAATCTAGTGTTGAGGCTGAATATCGAAGCCTTGCTCATGCCATTATTGAAGTACTTTGGATAAAATCAATTCTCCAGGAGCTTCGCATGTTCCCCAACGCAGCACCTGTCCTATGGGTCGACAACCTTATAGCGCTGTTAACATGTCAGCTCATGCCATCTCTCAAGCTCGAACTAAACACATTGAACTAGACCTTCACTTTATTCGTGAGAAAGTCCTGTCGAAAGAAATTATCGTCCATCACGTTCCAGCTTTTGACCAAATCGCTGACGTTTTCACGAAGGCGCTCCCACAACAACCTTTCACGCGCCTCTGCAACAGATTGCAAGTCGCCGGCGTTCAGATTGAGGGGGGGGGGGGGGGGGGGGGGGGATTAAAATGAACGTATGCATGAATATGGGATTTACCCCCAAATCGGGCTGCCCTAATTTTGCCCTAGCTGAATCAATTTATCCCTCTTTTAATTGCTAGTCTTTTACACTTTTACCCCTATTTTAGACCGTTAGATTAGATGCCACATGTCGCGCATCTGTACATCTCTTACCTCTATCTTCTAGGGTTTCAACTCATGAATCGCATATATAATTAATACTGCATGTAATTTGCCACTCATCAATGAGATAATATTATTAAGCTCATTTATTGTCTTCGTCTCCGTTTTAGGAAAGGTTTCATCTTTCCTTTTTATTTACAAAACATGCAAAAACCATTAAAGTTGTAAATAAATTTACCATATTGAAAAATAATGAGAGATTTTTATAATTATAAAAACAAAGAACACTAAAACCTATAATACGCCTTTTAATAAAATAAAAATAAATAGATTTGTCTAAGATTCAAATATAAACGTCTACTGTATGTTATAGTTATAGAACCCCCATGCGATGAAATAGAAGCATATTATTCATGACAAACTTTAAGAAGTAAATACAATAGACGCGTATTAATTTATTTAATTATCCGAACTTGGTACAATCAGTGGGCTTAAAGGACACCTGCTTGTTCTCATTATCATACCCCACCAAGAAATCCCCCTGCGTTATGTTACCCAAAAACGAAGGTCCGTCAAAGCTGCCAGGCACAAGGAATTATGACTCGTTCTCACAAACATGTTATGAGCTCCCAACTCCAAATCCCCACCGTCGAAGTGGAGAGTCACCGTTGGGACCCATATTCTATGATCGACGCCAAAGACCTTTACGGGGTCTTGGATTATCTTCCACCTGCTCAATATCAACTTCAAGTTATCTTTCAGCTTACTGTACAAATAATTTGGAAGTTTTGTCAGCGTCATCCCCGAGTCCACAACTAAATTTCCATCACTAGGAATATATGCATACTTGGTTCCCCCAATGGTCAACGCGAATACGTCACATAATAAGCGCTGAAACTATCAAGGATAATCACCATAGGAATATTCACCACCCCATCACCCGATACGTCCGCATTGTCCCCGAATTTCAACTTGGTAAACCTCTTTGTATTCTCGTATTGCGACACCATGCAGTAGGAGAATCTTCCTTTAGCCATGTAACCTTCAAACTTAAAACCCTTGACTTTATATGCACATCCGAAAACCATGTTAGGGATATGAGTAGTTGTTCCAACTGCCGATGCCAGGATAAATGTGTCTTTTGATAGCTGGCCCGTAGTGGATGTTCCACCCGCATAAGACTGACTATAGAGACAAAGGTTTGTTACTAAACCTGGTAACCTTTTGCTACCTTACGTCGATGATGTGGACCTTCTGCACCCGTTCGTCCTTTTTGGTCGATTCCACGCCGACGTCTACGCCTCCCCGGAGACCAATCCCGTCCCCTCCGCCGGCCGATCCTCACCTCCCTCCTTCAGCATCGACTTTGACTTCTGCGTCCTTCGCGAGAGTCTCGATAGGGTGCAATCGTCCTCGAAGCCGTTCATCGGTGCCGAAGAAGTCGACGACGAGGGCAGAGAGATTGGTCGATTATTTCAGGTTCCGGTTTGCGTCTTGAATCGACGGGAGGGAGCGGGTCTCGATCTTGACGTCGGACGGAAGGTCGTCGAAATTGACCGCGAGAGGAGGAGCCGTCGACGGCGCGGGGGAGGAGGAGAAGGTGAGGGATCTGAAGGCCGAGTCCTCTCCGACGGAGCCGCAGACGGCGGCGGAGGCGGCCGCGATGCTGGTTTAGGGTTACGATCGAATGAGGGGATTGGGGCTAGGATCGATCGTGTCGAAGAATGAGCTTCGTGCTGGGAGATGTGGAATTTAGGGAGGGGTAATAGGGTCTTTGCACATTTTAGCGACCTAAATGATACGCATAATTTCTCGAAATTTTTATTGATTAAAAAATATTGAAAAAAGACCTAATTGATATTTTTCTCTTAATAAATTGCTTCTTGAATTATAAATTACTACTAATGTATATATTAAAAAAAAAGAATACATAAATACTAAAATTATCTCTAAGATTGAAATAAAAAAGTCTGAAGCATATATATATATATATATATATATATGATAAATGATAAATGATAAATGATAAATGATAAATGAACTGATCGATCAGTAGGCTAGGCGAAATGGGTACAGACGGTGGGCTTAAAGGACACTTTCTTGTTCTCATTATCAAATCCCACCAAGAAATCCCCTTGCGCTAAATATCCCAAAAACGAAGGTCCGTCTTCCGCAGGCAAAACCGCCAAGCACAACGAATACCGACTTGTTCTCACAAACAAGTTGTGAATGTCCATCTGCAAATCCCCTCCTCCGTCGAAATGTAGAGTCACCTTCGGGACCCAAATCTCGTGATCCACCGCAAAGCACAAATCCAACACCTTCGCCGGGTCAGAGATTATCGTCCACCTGCTCAGTATCCTCACCAAGTTATCTCTCAAACTTTTATACAAAAAATTCGGAAACTTCGACAGCGTCATCCCCGAGTCAACAATCAAATTCCCATCACTCGCGAGATGCGAGTATCTCGTCCCCCCAATAGTCAACGCGTACAGAGTCACGTAATAAGCACTGAATCGACCGGGGAGAGTCACCAAAGGAATATCCACCACCCCCACACCCGAGACATCCGCATTGTCCCCGAAGTTCAACTTGGTCGACGTCTTCGTGTTCTCGTATTGCGAGACCATGCAGTACGAGAATTTTCCTTTAGCCGCGTACCCTAGTTGCGAGAGGAGCGAGTCGGGCCCCGGCCCGAGCCCGATCACTCCCGACATGTAACCTTGGAACTTATAACCCTTAGATCGAGTCGCGCACCCGAAAACCAGATCGGGAAAACGAGTAGTCGTTCCGCCCGCCGAGGACAAGATAAACGTGTCTTTCGATAGATGCCCAGTGGTGAAAGTTCCGCCTAAATACGACTGACTGTAGAGACAAACGTTTGTTCCGTAGTCGCAAAAAGTTTGCTTTGACCTCGTGCACTCGATCTCGTCGCACGTTACCGTCTTGTACGTGGAGGACAATGAGGGCTCGTAATGAGGTGGGCTTTGCTTGATGCAATCAGGGCAAGGGAAGCATTGGGTCCATATTAAGTTCGAGCCCGTGTCGAGTACGCCCAATGATTGGACTTGATGTTCTCCGAGTTGGTATCTCATCAGAAATAGTCCGCTGTGAATTGACCGTTCGATGTCGGTTTCGGTGGACCCTGAAGAGAGGCTCTGGTTCAGCCACCAGCTGGAGCGGTCCAACGATTTGCGGAGACTGTTTACGAGGGCTTCGGTGTGGGATAATGAACTGTTGTAATAAGGGGATTCAATTGAGTCTACGTGGATTAGATCGATCGAGAAACCTCCTGTACCTGTAGCATTAGGTTCGGAGATGGAATTTACGACATCAAGGGATTTGATGATGATGAGGATGACGAAAATTATTACTGTTTTAGGCGCCATGTATGTATGTATGTAGTGTATGAAGAGGCTCACAATAATATTATTTTGTCTGGAGTTTCGAGTATATATAGGGCTGCCTCCTTTTCACCATCGTGGTCAAGATTCTTTAATAATCATAATTTTAGAAAGATTTTTTTTTTTATTGAATTTGACTACCTTTTATATAATTTTTTAATTTGGTAGGAGATTTTAAATATCATAAATATATTTGGAAGTAAAATATTTTTGTAAAATTTATGGAGTCAAAAAAGTTAAAAAATAATTTACATAAATCTTAATTTAAATCAATGGAATTTATAATTTAATTTACATAATTTAAATTAATTTGTAGACAATATCAAATCTTAATTACATAAAAGTAAATAAATCCACTACATATAAGTAACTGACTTAAAATCCAAGAAATTTTAATTATTTTTTATCTCTATTGAATCAATAAATTAAAATTTAGGACATGTTTTTTTGGATTGAAACCGGCTGAACTGAACCGAAGCGATATTAATAATATTACAATGGTAACTAGATTTTATATTTAAAATTATAAATTTAAATTATATTTTTTTTATTTTATTTTAATTTATTTTGAAACGAACTGAACTTGAACGGAAGGAACTAAACTGAAATTAAGTCCAAAAGAACAGGAGAGCGCTTGTCCAGTCCGCTGTGGCATGTGTGAGGAAATTCTAAATGTTTTTCCCCGATTAAAATCTGTAAGAAAATTTTATATATTTTTAACGATTAAAATTTGAATTTTTCATCAAATTAAACTTAATTAACTATATTCTTATGATTTAAAAGACTAACACATTTTAATGGATCGTTTAAACTCTTTTGGGGGAACAAAATTTTTTTTTCTTTCTTTTAAACATGAGATATAATATAAAAAATAATGTGGAAAAATAAAATAGTGAAAATAATTTTTTTTATAATAATTCAAATAAAAAAATACAGTAAAAACTTAAGAAGGTGTATTGGTTAGAGAGTCTGTGGGATTTTTTAAGACTTTTAAAGTCTAGGTGTATTCAATCTAAATTTTCAAAAGTCCATCAAAATCTTGAGTTATTCAATTCAAATTTTAAAAAGTCTTTAAAAACATTTAGGTATTCAAAAGTTAATAGATTTTAAAACTCATAGATTTTATTGGATTCTCTCTAAAAAAAATACAAAGGATTCTGACTCTATAAAATTTCTCGTAATGAGAAAAGATTTATATGGATTTCACTTTAATAAATTAAATTATTATTAAAAATAAAACTTTAAACTTTAAATAAAAAATTACATTTTATATTTTTCTATTCTAATAAACTATATTATTAATAAAAATAATAAAACCTTAAAAAATTATAAAAAAAATTATATTTGTTTTTTCTTTTATTTAAAAATTTTATTAGTTAATTATTTTTAAAAAATAATAATAAAATTTGAAAATTTATATATAAAAAAAAAGAAAAATGAAGAATATTGTGTAATATTTTTTTTTATAAAATATATTTGTATGAATAGCGCAGAAATTAATCAACAAGTACATTTGTATCACTACTATTAGCGCAAAAATCAATAAATCATTATAACTTTATAAAAAAATATATTACGTAATCAAATAAAGTCTATGAAAATCTATATAAATACATACAAAAAGTCTGTTAATGAAATCTATAGATTTTTAAAATTTATGAACTTTCTAAAATTCAAAAAAATCCAATAAAATCTCAAATGAATACACTCTCCTTAATAGTGTATAAAATAACAAAATTAGCATATAAAAAATAATATACCACTCATACCAGATAAAAATCCGCAAATAAAAAATAATATATCAATGATAAAAAAATAATAGAGCACTAGTAAAACTCAACGCAATGTGTTAACAATATACTTTTGTATAACTATGTAAATTACTAATTTTGCTTATTCAATTTCAAAATATTTGAAATTTCACTAAGACTATCATTGTAATTAGATAAGGGCGCGTGTCCATTCAGTCTAGTATCGTGACCGAGTTGTGTTTGTGGAATGAGCTCCATGGAGAGTGTTATATGCCTCCGGTTCCTGCTCTCATCAATCCAGTATCTGGCCGAGTTGCGTCCGTGGAATGAGTTCTATGGAGAGTGTTATATGACTCCCGTTCCTGCTCCCATCCCCAGTGGCCGAGTTGTGTCTATGGAATCCCAATTATGAGCTACATGGAGAGTATTATATTACTCCCGTTGTTGTTCCCATCCCAATGATTTCATATGAGTTGCGTCTGTGGAATGAGCTACATGGAATGTTATTTGACTCACGTTGCTGATCCAATCCCAGCTCAGCTATTTATTGTTAAGGAAAATCAAGCTCAACTATAATCACGCTCAATTATAATCTCACTGAATCCGCCAATAATCAAGCTCAACTATAATCAAGCTCAACTATAATCCGCCAATAAAAAATAATATACCAATGATAAAAAAAATAATAGAGCATTAGTAAAAATCAACGCAATATTTTCACATTATACTTTTGTATAACAATGTAAATTACCAATTTTGCTTATTCAATTCAAAATGTTTGAAATTGCACTAAAATTATCATTGTAATTAGATAAGGGCGGAGTGTCCATTCGGTCCAGTATAGTGACCGAGCTGCGTCTCTGGAATGAGCTCCATAGAGAGTGTTATATGCCTTTTGTTCCTGCTTCCATCAATCCAGTATCGTTGTTAAGCTGCGTCTTTGGAATGAGCTCAATGGAGAGTGTTATATGACTCCCGTTCCTGCTCCCATGGCCGAGTTGTGTCTGTGGAATGAGCTACATGGAGAGTATTATATGACTCCCATTACTATTCCAATCTCAACTATTTCATATAAGTTGCGTGGAATGAGCTACATGGAGTGTTATATGATACCCGTTGCTGCAGCTATTTATATGATACATTTATATTTATTTTTTGTCGTTTTCTTTAAGCGGGATGAAAAATAATATCACAAAAATATTTAGTGAAAATAAAAATATTATAATAATTCAAATAAAAAATAAAATAATAGTGAAGATAAAATTAGGGAAAAATAGCAATAAGGTCAATTTTCAACATTTTTTGACCAATAAGGCCAATCCCCAATTTTCGTGTCAATTAGGTCAAAATGTTCCAATTAGGCCAAAAATAACACTTAGAATGACCAAATTATCCTTCGGTCTATCCTACCTCCACACCACCCCACCCAGATTCCCCTTCTCTCTCGTTCATCATCGCAGAACCCACCCCACCTCCCCAACCCCATACACGAGATCCACCAGAACCACTGCCGCACATCGTCCACACCCGCCTCCGCCAAATCCACCTCCCACCGTCAGCGTCTACGACACCCACTCCCTCTCCGTTCAACACTCCTCTTCCTCGGAGTACACAGCCGCCGCGCGCAGCCCGGAGCTGGTCAGGAAATTGGGGCTCGATTGGAAATCACTCGAGGCCCCATTCACTGGATACACTGGGAGTATCCAATACTAATGCGTTATCGAGATGAGCCCGTCGATCGAGAGGCCCATGGATTGGGTTGAGGCGGTTCGATTTCTCCGTGTCCCCCACCTGTTCGATGAAATTCCTGAGTGACATGGGGAAATTGTATGTCGGATATGGGGAAATTGAAGGGGGTGAGGGGACTCGGGTGGCCCAAATTCGACTTGGCAATCACGGATTTCGGGTGGGGACAAGCGAAGAAGCTGGAGGCCGTGTCGATCGACGTGGAAAGTTACTTGATGTCACTGTGTACGTGTGATGGAGGATTGGAAGTTGGATTTTCAGCTCTGCTCTTCGTCTGGTGTTAATGTCCTTTCTGGCATTTAGAGCTCTTCATATGAACAACCTGCATAAATATATTGATGACATTAGTCGAAAACCATGTAATGTGCGTCTTCTCTAAACACGCACACAAACACACGCAATGTGGAAACGGTCGGAAGGCTTGATTCGAGTTCGTATTCGGTCGGAAAATGCGCTCGAATAGTGGTGTTGATTTTTTTCTTTTTTTTTCTTTTTTTTTTAAATTGAAATTCAAATCGAAAATATGACATTCACTGTATTTTTATGACATTCAATGTGTTCTTTTGTTGCTGGATACATTCAGTGTAAAAATAGGACATTCAGTGTGTTTGCCAGAGACATTCATTGTAAAAATGGGACATTCAGTGTGTTTTTATGACATTCAGTGTTAAAATATGACATTCAGTGTGTTTTTATGACATTCAGTGTTAAAATATGACATTCAGTGTGTTAAAATATGACATTCAGTATGTTCAGTGTTAAAATATGACATTCAGTGTTAAAATATGTCATTCAGTGTTAAAATGTGTCATTTAGTGTTAAAATATGGCATTCAGTATGTTCAGTGTTAAAATATGACATTCAGTATTAAAGTATGTCATTCACTGTTAAAATATGACATTCAGTGTGTTCAGTGTTAAAATATGACATTCAGTATGTTCAGTGTTAAAATATGTCATTCAGTGTTAAAATATGACATTCAGTATGTTCAGTGTTAAAATATGACATTCAGTATGTTCAGTGTTAAAATATGTCATTCAGTGTTAAAATATGTCATTCAGTGTTAAAATATGTCATTCTGTATGTTCAGTATTCAAATATGTCATTCAGTGTTAAAATATGTCATTCACTGTTAAAATATGACATTCAGTGTGTTAAAATATGTTATTAAAATATGTCATTCACTGTTAAAATATGACATTCAGTGTGTTCAGTGTTAAAATATGTCATTCAGTGTTAAAATATGTCATTCTGTATGTTCAGTGTTAAAATATGTCATTAAGTGTTAAAATATGACATTCAGTATTTCAGTGTTAAAATATGTTATTCAGTGTTAAAATATGTCATTCACTGTTAAAATATGACATTCAGTGTGTTAAAATAAAAATACATTGAATATCATATTTTAGATTTGAATTTCAATTGAAAAAAAAAAGAAAAAAAAAATATACTTAAGAAAAGAATTATAAGCCCGGCTCGTAATAGTAACACTACTCGCAGTCAAAAAATGAAACAAACATATTATTTGTGTACACATGAAAATGCCACTCAAACAAGACACAAAAGTTGATGCATAGGCATTTTGTGCCACTGCCTGTACAGCCCAACAATTCCAGAGAAAACATATTAAAACTCTCGAGCTCGGTCGTTGTCTCCATAACCGACTTGAGCTCCGCCTCCATTCCCAGGCTCTCGAAGGATCGCGTGTTTGCTTTGTTATCTCTCATCATCCAAGCTTGGCAAGTAACAGTGGTTGTTCCATCAGGTAACTTCAAAGCAAATTCCACTGTTGAGGATGGAGAGACAAAAACAATAAGCATCGTAAGCCTTGGATAATTTACAAAAATCGAACAAGATATTATGAATATATCTTGGAAGGCCCAACACATTCAAATGACAATAAAAACTAGATACAATCCTTATTTGATATTACATTTCACACTTGTCGGATTCAGCTTTATTTCACACTTGTATACACGAGATAGTTACAAATAAAGAGATGGATCATTTATAAAGTAAATTATGAACCATTCTCCAAATGCTTAACACGTTTTAATTCCTTATTGAAGGTTTGGTAATTACATAGCTTCAGAGTGTTGTTTCCAGAAACATACATAAGGTTTCGATTCGACTCGATTCACAAGCAAAAGCATAATAAAAGAAAAAACAAAATTAAAACGGTTCAAAATAAAATTATACCAACAAATAGTACTTAGTAAATAATAAAGCTCACTTGAAGGGTCGACCATTGTTCTTGAGCACTGCTGTTCGGCTATAGATTTACTACGACCATACGTGCCCACGTGATCGTTGATGGGAAAGTAAGGCAGGGCTTCCTTATCATTCAACAGATACAAGTCGGATACAAAATGACAAGTGTAACTCAAATAAAGACACATACATGGAACGAAGCCGCTGCAACTCAGAAAGACGTTTGCAGCATGTTCTCCGTGTCTGGAACATCAACCAACTAAAACTAGTCAGGAGGTTACTACTTACTACACACTTGTTTTAGTTAACTTACCACCTAGATACTGACTCTATGGATTTTTGGTGTGTGGTAGTAATATATATGACTACATCTGCATGTGTACACAAACATGCGTGCACACACACACATACACATAGAGAATGGGTACCTCACACCAAAACATTTGAGATCTCATTGAGACTCACCCACGAGCTTTTCGATTTCCCATCCTCGGCCACTAACCGGCAAGGACCCTAGACCCTAGTTGGAACACAAGATAACCAAAAAACAGAACATATACATCTTTAGATTAAATAATTTCCATGCATGTAATCAACTAATTATGTTATCATCCATTAAAACTGAACTGTTCTGAGATTCCCTTTTATTAATCCACTGATGCTGGAATCAGATGAAAATTGTAATAGTTCTACTGAACCGCAAAACCATAGAATTAGGGGTAAAAAAATTATCTCATACTGATTACTTATATCAGAGAAAAAAACGATATAAGCAATACCATTCCCCGAGTGATAATGTGCCAACTCATGAGCAGTGGAGGTCATTCGTCCAAGAACTGCATTCATCTGAAACACAGAGATAATCTTTAAAACTGGTATACATCTGGGTGAAAATGAATTTCTGTAAGCTAACTGCTAAAATGACCACTACGCAGAAAGTCAGAAACAAGGATATGTATCGCAAACACCTCAATGCTCGTGGCTTCGCGACCACGAACATCAGATGTTCGTTCCGGTCGGCTCGGGGGTGCTGGTTCGGAGGATCTCGGCGCCGGAGATCCAGACGCCGGCGATCCGGCCGCGCTGCTGCTTGAGTAGTATGATCCTCCCTTTCTCGGCGATTTCGGAGGCGGACGAGAAGGACGGGTGCAGAATGGATGAATTTGGGCGATGAACCTCCGCCTCCCGGTGGACCTAGTCCGCGAGGTCCGCAAGGGCTTGTCTTCAGTGCTCATCTTCACCACCATGTCTTCAGTGTTCATCTCTCCGACGGAGCCGCAGACGGCGGAGGCGGCGGCCGCGAAGCTGGCTTAGGGTTCTGATCGGGATTGGAGATCGATTGGGAAGAAGAGTTGTAGTCTTTACGCATTTGGGAGGAAATTTGGGAGGAAATTTGTATAAAAGGAAGGGTATTGTAGTCTTTACGCATTTTAGGCGGCCTAACTGACACGCGTAATTTCTCGAAAGCCTTATTGCCGAAAAAATGTTGAAAATTGGCCTTATTGCCATTTTTCCCATAAAATTAATATAATTAATGAAAAATTTATGAAAAATTAAAGGCAAATAAAAAATACATAAAAAATCAATAGTAATAACAATATTAGCGCAATAATATACCACACCATAAAAATGCGCAAATAAAACATACTCCTATACAAGTAATAAAAAATAATAAAGCACCACTAAACTCAGCGCAAATGATTTGAATGTTTTCATAATATACTTTTGTGTAACTATATACTTATATAACTATGTAAATTTCTATTTTTGCGTATTCAATTTCAAAATGTTTGAAAATTTCACTAGACTATTTTTGTAACTAGATGAGGGGGCGGTCCAGCGTGGTGTCAGAAATTCTACGTGTTTTTCTCAGTTAAAATTTGAATTTACAGTCAAATTAAACTAAATTGACTATATTTTTATAATTTAAAAGACTAAATTGAAACCCACACATTTTAATGTATCATTTAAACTCTTTTGAGGGAACAACAAATTTTTTCTCTCATTTAAAAATGAAAAATAATATCGAAATATAACATCCATCATCCCCGGGGCTGCTCGTAGCAGCCCCCGCGGCGAGTCCGGCGACTCGCCGCTTTGCCGAGGAGGGCGGTTCGCGAACCCCGGCCGGGGTTCGACTAGGGTTTAGTCGCGGGTTTATCCCGCGGCGGTGATGCTCTTGTCGGGCTTCGGTTCGTGCGGTGTTCGTGGTTGTTTTTCCGGCGAAGGGATTTCGGTCGGGTTGTCGGTTTCCGCAATTTTTGATAGCCCGGGATATCGATTTCCAACAGTCCAAATGGAAATGAAATTGTACCGGGCAAAGCTTGGTTCGAAAATCGGATCTTAGGAGAGAATGAGTTGGCTTTCAGCGCGTGTAATAGATAAATGAACCCAAGAAGGTCCCGAGTCTTGCATCGCGGCTAAGAAGAGTCTTCGGTAAGCGGCGTTAGAATCACCGCGACTGGGATAATCATCCGAGGACGGTGCAGGGGCATAAGTGGTCTTTTCGTCTCAAAAGTCCATTTATTTTAGGCCTAAGCCCATGTTTAGAAACCCTAAATCCTCTACTATAAATAAATGAACTTTTCCATTCGTAAGGGGCGACACTTTTCCCAAGATATATAATATACAATTCAAGCTAAGAGCTATGTGATTTATTTGTTTTCCTGTTCATTCAATCCTCTAAATATCTTTACGTTCGCGGAGTGATTCTGTTAGGATTTTTCGCCCGTAAACAATGCATATCACCACTAAAGTGTATTTTTATGAACAACATAATAGAAAATAAGGTATATTATCTCGAGCCCACGATCCAGAAGATCGATTTATAGCAATTACGCTGATTTGCATATTTAAGGAAGATCATTACCTGACATTATGGGGAGATACGAATATAAAAGATATAAATGCCGAGAAATTTTATTGAATGAAAACGATCTTCAATATAGATTCACACACCAATCAATTGAACCGAAGTTTATGAAAATAAGTGACTTGCAATATTCAGCAAGTAATCTGCCAAATTCATTTAAATATTAATGAAGGTGTGACAAAATCACATATATTTGTGATAAAATTAACTAAAAGAGTTCAAATACCAAAGAGATCAACTCAAATGTTGATTCTAATATACGCCTGGAGCGTAGTAGATTGATCTCAAGATATTAAATAAATTCGCGGAAAAACAAAGAAATTTAGCCACCCTCAAAATCTCCTGAAGAGAGAGTTACATGAAAATCTCATTGAAAAAGCATGTGCATATGATAATAAAATTTCGTGGGATTGCGGAACAACCAAATTAAATATTTTGAGAAATGATTAAAGATTTGGTTGATATATTGAATTGTCATCAACATGAAAAAATAAAACGTCAACGACATATTTGCCTCAAGGGTTGATCTAGAAAGTTTTGGATCCAAAACTTAAATCAATAATAGTGTGCCGACATCACTAAAAAAATAGAACGAGCAATTGAGGCTGAGCATGACTCGCTGAATAAAAGATATATTTTGACTCTATAGTACACATCTCAAAATATTATCACAAAAGGATATACGTGGGTGTTCATACGAAAAACGAATAATTATTTGGTGAGATATAAAAGCAAGATCAGTTGCTCAAGAGTTTTTTCTATAAACTCGATGTTAATCAAATATTTTTAAGAATGACATTAAGTTTTCCGCTACCTACTATTTCTGGTAGCAACGATGATATATATATATATATATATATATATATATATATATATATATATATATATATATATATATATATATATATATATATATATATATATATATATATATATATGTAGAAGTCATTGGAAAGATAAATACATAAAAATCCTGGATTGATTTTAAAATTTCCTAAATGAAAGGAATTGAAAATCAGAACATGTACAATATTATCATATTACATATGTCATTATGGAAAAAAATGATATTGAAGACAAGGTCCCGAAGACCAGTGAATGCACTCTTTTTCTCTCTACTGAGTTTTTCCCGCGGGTTTTCTTAGTTAAAGGTTTTTAACCAGACAATCAACACAATATAAATGTGAATGTGATGTACTCTTTTCCTCGAGTATTTTTACTTACAAGGTTTTATAAAGAGATTTTTAATGAGGCATGTACATCACTCGATAATAATTAATGAGAACATCAGAATGTTCCATATGAGTTTGTTTTCGAGATAAATTGAGACATTGAACTTGAAGTTCAAAAGAAAAATACAATCTTCTAAATTGTTGTAAACTGAAGTTCACATTATTGTTCATTTGTCAAGAAATGTATATTGAATACTAGATGCAATTAATATACTCCAGAAGAGTTACCCTCCGATTATAGCAATTGCGAATGGTCTAGTCAATATAGATGTCTGGTAAAGGCATGTCCTACAAGGACGAAAAATATACAATAATACAAATGAATGTGAAACTCGACAATTCGAAGGTTGGGTCTTGAAGATCAATATTTATATTTGAATAACAAAATTTTTCTTATTATGGTTTTATTAGTTACATGTTTTAATGAGACTGACTTATCACCAATAACTATTTTTAAGAAGTCAATGATCTTCTTTGATTACAATCAGGGAGCAAGTTGTACTCTTTTTTCTTCGTCAATGTTTTATCCTACTGAGTTTTTCTGGCAAGATTTTAACGAGACAACATTCTTCTAAATAGTAAAGAATGTTATAAATATTGTAATTAGTGAATAACTAGTTTACCCTTTCTTGGTGAACAAGACATAAACCTTATTTTGTATCATATATAAAAGGGAATAAAAATTCTATTCTCTTTTCATATTTTCTCGTCTAATATATTATTCTCTCTATTTGTCTAATATATTATTCTCATTCAATTTCTCTTTAGTTTATAAAAATTTCACTTTTTTTTTAATACTCCATTTTTTATAAAATTAACTTAAATTATTTGACGAAATTCAATTATATAAAAGTATATATTTTTAAGGGAAAAATGGCAATAAGGCCAATTTTCAACATTTTTTCGTCAATAAGGCCAACTTCTAATTTATGTGTCAATTAGGCTTTTTTGTTCCAATTAGGCCAAAAAAATATACATGAAAGGACGAAAATACCCTTTCACCTACCCAAACCTCTCCACAGACACGAGATGTGGAGATTCTCGTCGAGGGGGGACCCCGTCTTCCCCATCCACCGGCTCCTCCGCCAGGCCGAGCCGTGCATCATCGTTGCCATCGGCACCGCCACCCTCTGCGTCGCCGCCTGCGACAGCCACCCCCGCTCGACGAAGACGATGACGAAGAAGACAAGCTCCGCGAGGAGTGCTTCGTCGTCGGAATCTACGGCGACCCCGAAGCCACCCGCCTCTGCTACCTCGCCCTCAACCGTTGATTTGGTGAACCTGAAAAAATTGGAAAGGTAAGTTCATAAAATTTCAGTCCATGTCAAAAAAATCTGGCTTCGTCAATGGGCTTTTTTTTTTCTTTGTAATTCATTGTTATTCCACATCAGATTGGAACAGATATTGAAGATTTCAAGTGTTCTTGGCTGGTCGTAAAAGCCCTTGAGATTTGCAATGAAGAACAGAAGAAAATTCTTTTCGTAAGAACTAAGAAGCTATTGCATTTTTTGTTCTTCTGTTTGTGGGTGTGTGTTTTTCCATTCCGTTTTTATCATTCGGACTTATTATTTATTACTAGGAGCACCATGGAAAGGGAAACCCAGCTGATGTTCCGAAAATCAAAGCTCTCTATGACGAGATTAACCTCCAAAGCGTATTTATCGAGAAAATAAAGAAAGGGGAGTGGAATGTTAAATACGGTTGGAAATGGCAAGAAAGGGTGATTTGTGCTGCAGGAACCTCTTCAACAGCCCCCACTCGTGTCGACCGTCGTGAAGGAGAGGACGCGATCGCCGTATTCATCGTCGTCCTCGTCGGACCGCCCGTCCCAATTCTCCTCCTCCAGTTCATCGTCGGTGACGGGGCAGTCGATGTATTTTTTTGCAGTTTTTACTGTTTGGTTTGTCATGTATTTTGTGCCGGCAATTGTCGTGTATTTTGTTTGTTTCAGTGTGAAAATCTGATATTCAGTGTGAAACTATGACATAAACATTGTGTTCAGTGTATTTTTTAATCAAATATGGCATTCAGTGTTAAAATATGACATTCAGTGTGTTAAAATATGACATTCAGTGTGTTCAGTGTTAAAATATGACATTCAGTGTGTTAAAATATGACATTCAGTGTGTTCAATGTTAAAATATGACATTCAGTGTTAAAATATGTCATTCAGTGTTAAAATATGACATTCAGTATGTTCAGTGTTAAAATAGGTCATTCAGTGTTAAAATATGACATTCAGTATGTTCAGTGTAAAAATATGACATTCAGTGTTAAAATATGACATTCAGTGTGTTAAAATATGACATTCAGTGTGTTCAGTGTTAAAATATGACATTCAGTGTGTTAAAATATGACATTCAGTGTGTTCAGTGTTAAAATATGACATTCAGTGTGTTAAAATATGACATTCAGTGTGTTCAGTGTTAAAATATGTCATTCAGTGTTAAAATATGACATTCAGTATGTTCAGTGTTAAAATAGGTCATTCAGTATTAAAATATGACATTCAGTGTGTTAAAATATGACATTCAGTGTGTTCAGTGTTAAAATATGACATTCAGTGTGTTCAGTGTTAAAATAGGTCATTCAGTGTTAAAATATGACATTCAGTATGTTCAGTGTTAAAATAGGTCATTCAGTGTTAAAATATGACATTCAGTATGTTAATCCATACTTCGACCATTTCGAACATATTTAACAAAATGTATCACATAACAATTTCAATTACAAAACAAATATAATCCAGAAAATGATTCATTCGAAACAAATAATCAAGATCATAATTAATATTATGTGTACAATAAAACTTCATTTTCGTCTCCATCCTTGTGCTCGTCATCAGCTTCTTTGTGCTCGTCATCATCATCCTTGTCCTCTTCATTATCCGATCCATAGCTTTTTCAATCAGCTCCTTGCGCTCTTGATGAAAATAGAGCAGACAAAAACGAGTTGCGTCCAGCTTTCCTTCCATTTCCATTTGGACACAACATCATCTTCCTGTACATGACCAAAAAAAAAATGTCAATAATATATATATTGGTACAAATTAAATAGGCCTAGTTCCATTATCAACTCATTCTCCTGTGTGTTGTATACTTTCATTCCTGCTATTTTATAAGACTATTTATGAATCTGAGCGAGTGGAGTATGTGTTTATAAAAAAAGCAGTAGAGAAAAACAAAACACATCATATTAAATAGACTCCTCAATGTAAGTTTGGATTATATTGACACATTCAAATATAAAATAAAGGACTATGTATAGAGAATCAAAATTGCATTAAACACCAACAAATTTACATATTTGTGAAGCTGGAAACACTTTCTAAGGTCCTCTGCCTAACGAACATATTCCAATAGAAGTAGATACAAGGCAAACAAAAGAGGATTACAGTTGTTTTCGTTCTACGCATTCTATTCTAATCATTTAATTTATTGAAGGGGAAAATTACCATTGGATGATTACTGATTAGACCCTTAACTTGAAGGAGAATGTGTATGAACGCGAGAAAGGCGAATTCGAAACCTCCATTTCTTGGTCCTGTGAAATTGAAATTGATTTCAAATTAACAAAAGGATGAAACTAGCAATGGAAACCTTTAGTCTCATATTCACTGAATGTAATATGCAACAGAGTTAATAATATTGGTATCTCGTATTCCTAACAATACATTGTAGTAAAAAGTATTACCGTTACTTCTGCTCGTTGGCGGACTCTCTGACCTCAACATCCCTCTGTCTCTGCTGCAACAATGCATATATGCAATTGCAAGTCCTTGCTACAGAAACCTAATTCCGAATTTCCCCACCCACATCAGACACACAGGAAAATAAACTTTGAAGTAAAACCTCTAAAAACAAACACTACCCCAAAAAATCGACAAAATAAAACAAAACTCACAGGATCGTTCGCAAAAAGATCGAGCGAAGGGGTATGAAAAATCCTACCCCGTCTTCTCCCTCTGCTCCGCGATGTACACGTCCATGGCCTTGCCCACGCCGTCGTAGTCCACCCAGACGTTGTAGAACTGGACGTCGTCCGCCGGCGAGGTGAGGAGGAGGTGTTCGAGAAGGCCGACAACCTGCGCCGGCTTGAACTCGGGGAGGCTTCGACGGCGGCGCCATGGTGGTGGCGATTAAGCTTCTCTCCTCTCCATGGCACCCGATGTCACTCACCCTCACTCGGGCATTTCGTCGAACAACTTATGTTCACAATCTCCAACCCGGTGAATCTCGACAACTGAGACGACGAGAGAGGAGACGCTTCGTGTTTCGAGAGCTTCCCTTGTGCAGACTCGCTCTTCTCGATTCGAATCGACCATGGGGCGGCGACAGTGGCTGGGTGATGAGAGGAAGGAGAAGGCAGTGGCGATTCTCCATCGATTTCGCGCGCTCGTCGGGATGTGCCAAATCTCCGAACTCCTCGTGGTTTTCGCGCTGATTTCGTGATCCTCGTGAGAGAGGCGGGCACCTTGAGCGACGACCTCGTTCCCCCACTCGAGAACCTCTTTGTGTCGATCGACCTCAGTTTTTCCCGCACGGCGGCGATCCCGTCATGGACGTCGATGTCGCCAAATCTGGTCGGAGAAGACGGCGGTGTGGTGGTCCAGGTACGCAGACAGGGTGGCGGTGTCGAGGTGTGTTTGAGATTTGAGATTCGTGTATCGCGAACGAACAGAAGAGAAAACAAAGAGGAGGGTAATTAGGTATTTACACATTTTAGTCGGCCTAATTGACACGCGTAATTTCTCGAAAGCCTTATTGCCGAAAAAATGTTGAAAATTGGCCTTATTGCCATTTTTCCTTATTTTTAATAATAAAAATTATAAATTTTATGATTTTGAAAAATTCGTACATTTTAATTTAGGGAGTAGTATAAGTACATTACAAAAAATCTGATTTTACATATTATGAAATTCTAATTAAATTAATTTAATGCATGAATTGTGATTTACTATATTCAAATTGAATGTGTAAATGGGGCAGTTTTTAATCCAAAGAAAATGAGAAATAATCCATCCCATCATCGCACAAAGAATGAACACCCTCTTGCGTTCCGCACCTCCGGTGCTCCCCTTCCCACCGCCGTCCCACAATAACCTCTCCAGCACATCCACCGGCAAGCTTCGTAACAGACCCCTGCGCATACTGGCCAACAACACAACCTCCGAAAGGAAGCCCAAAAGCCAACCAGATGATTATCACACTACCCTTAAAGCCCTCAACTCCAAAGCCCGTTTCCCCAGAAAATCCCTCGGCCAGGTAAGAGGTGGTTTTATTTTATGTGGGTTTTCATTATTCTAATTTTCTTGATTTTGTTTTCCTTCTTCTTCTAGCATTATATGGTGAATGGCTCCGTAAATGAGGATCTTGTTGCAATTGGAAATGTGAAAGAAGGTGATTTAGTTCTTGAAATTGGGCCTGTGACTGGTTCTCTGACCAGTGTGCTTGTTGATGCTGGTGCCACTGTTCTTGCTATTGAAAAGGTTTCAATTTTCTAGTTTTTGTCACAATGTTTAATAATAAATTTGGTGTCTTATTGGGTTTGCGCGGTTGTGATTATTCGATAAATATTTTAAACAAGCAAAAAAGAAAAGGAGAACTCGTTCAAAATGAAAAGTGAGACTAATTCAAATTTGATGGAGCGAGTTTATATTTTGGTTTATATTGCTCTGTGATATTTCAGGACTCGTATATGGCAGCACTGGTAAGGGAAAGGTTTGCCGGATTAGAATGCGTGAAGGTATTTATTTTACAGAATTTTAATTTCTAACATTGAAATTCATGAGAAACAAACATATTGAGATTCAGTTTTCTGTGTTTCTTACATTTTGATTTGAACATATATAGGTTCTGGAAGAGGATTTCACAAAGTGTCATATACGCTCTCATATGTCCTCAATCTTGTCGAGTGAAAGCCTCGCGGATGGGCATTCGTCGTTGGCAAAGGTCGGGGGGCGGCTACTTGCACCTTACTAAACATCTTATGTCGTTTTAATTTCTTGAATTGAGAGTTTATAAGCAAAAATGTACCAGGTGGTTGCCAATATACCTTTCAACATAAGTACTGATGTGGTAAAACAGCTTCTTCCGATGGGTGACATTTTCTCGGAAGTGACTCTTTTACTTCAGGTTTCCTGACATATTTTGTTTATTTATTAGTCTCGTAGATTATATCCAATTCATAAATCAATCCAGCAGCTTGAACCAGCTCTCAAACAGGCGTACTGAACCTTTTCTTTTCCGGGCTTGAAATGTTTTTAGGATGAAGCGGCTTTGCGGTTGGTGGATTCTTCTTTAAAGTCATCAGAATATCGGCCCATTAATATTTTCGTTAACTTTTTTTCAGGTGGTTTTACTTATATTCTTATTCTTTTATCCGGTTTAGTTTCGCACATATAGTTCTAACCTGAACTCGGAAACGGTTACTTGTCAGATCCTGAATACAAAATTAAGGTTTCCAGAACAAATTTCTTCCCCCAACCTAAAGTAAGTTTTTCAGTTTTTCTATTTTGTATCCTTCCATTACATCCATACATACGTGATTTATAGATTCGGTATTTTCGTTATTTGTCAGGTTGATGCAGCTATTGTAGTGTTTAAACTAAAGAAAATGGCAGATTACCCCCGTGTTTCCTCAATCAAAAGCTTCTTCTCGATGGTAAATCTCCTTTCTATTTTCCAGTGGATATAAATTTTATCGATTGGTCGAACATTTAACTATGTAAGGTGATCTCTGACCTGCTGGATGACATGTCAATGATCACCTAAGTTAAAACTCGTTTTTTTTACTGTTATTTCCCACAATTTCCTTATTCAGTGTGTGGAATTCATATGCAGAGTGTGTTTGCAAATACTTGCAGAAAACAATATCAGCTTTTAGGATGAATTACAAAATTACCACCGAGGTTATGTTTAATTGGGAAAAAAAAAAAGATGATGTTGTGCAACTTACCAATTTACCGCCTCAAGCCTCGGCCACCCCTTTATTTTAATGACAAAATTAAACCACATGTCGATTTTTATAAATTGGAAAATGGAAATTTCTCTAGGTCTTTTTTGTAATTAGAACAAACACTTCGACAACTTCATCACTAGCCCCTTCGATCGATATTCAATTCAGTTTCCAGCTTCTATTTGAAAACACGAATAACTTTTGATCCTCAACTAGTACACACTTTTTTGATGATGTAAACATTCTATATTAATGAATATGTTTAGCTATAATTGAGCTTGAGTCTAGCCAGTTCCGCAAAATTTATACATAGCGTATTTTATCATGTGAACTTAGATTTAACCGTACTGTCAGGTGAATTGCGCTTTCAACGAAAAGCGTAAAATGTTGAGGAAATCGCTGCAGCACATATGCCCCTCCTCTGATATTGAAGCAGCTCTATGTGCCATTGACCTTCTTCCCACCGTAAGATTCAATTTTCCATTCATAATGCTCTTTTTTTTGTCTTCGACAATCTAATGTATTTGGGATTTTGTGTTGCAGTCGAGACCCGAAGAACTGACAGTAGACGATTTTGTAAAATTACACGAGCTGATAATGAGACGTGCCGCTAATACTACGACACAATGAACATTTGGAATTACGGAGATGGCTGGAAATTTCAGTACTGTACTAGGAGCATCTAATGAACATTTGGAATTTCGGAGATGGCTGGAAATTTCAGTACTGTACTAGGAGCATCTATCAAATTACAAGTGTATATAAAAATGTCCGTTTATTTATTGACTGATATTTTCAGTTTTTGATTGAGATAAACAATTGAAACCTAGGAAGCTTCCGACAATCCTCCCATCGTCGGCCGGTCATTCGACATCGGTCATTCAACATCTTCGACTGATTCTTGGAGTTTGACTCAGCTGTACGTCGACTGTAAGAGCAAGCTCAACCATTTGGCCAAAATGGTCCTTGTCATTTGTCATTTTGGCCAAAAAATAGCTCTTGCCATTTTGGCATTTTTAAAATGTAATCCAATGACATAAAAATAGCTAATGTCATTTTTAAAAAAATATTTTTAATTTTTTGACACTTTTTTAATATAATTTTATTCCATAAATGTTAAGTTAGATAAAAAAATTAATTATTAGTTTAAATTATATATACAATAGTAAAATTTAAAATAATTTATCAAATGAATACAATTTTTTTTTCCATGAATTTCGTTTGATATTTCCTTTATTTGAATTTATTGAAAATTAATCATTTTTTATTATGAATAGTAATATACTATAAAAAAATAAAAGAGTATTACTTTATAATTAATTTATGTTCAAGTGTAAAGTGACAAAAATTATTCTTGACATTTTTACATCCAAATAATAGGATAAATGATTAAAATTTTGATAATTGACTATTTTTGGCCCTTGTCATTTCCAAGATGTTTTTTTTTTCTTTTTTTTGCCAAATTTTGGGAATGGCAAAGGCCAGTTCTTATCCACTAGAGTTGCTCTAAGAATGGAGAAGGAACCAAGCGGGTGTAGGTGATTGTTATTTTTACCCAGAGACTAATTTGCAATTTTATGAAATTTATAAGTTTATAAAATTTCTTTTAATATTTATTGAATTAAAATTAAATTAAAAATACGAGAGCATCAAACACGAATTATTATTATTATTATTATTATTATTATTATTAAACACAAATTGAGTTACTTGATGAGAAGTGAATCAACTATTTTCCCTCTACAACCTTGGGGAAAAAATTCGCCATTTTTTCCATTTATTTTGGAATACAAAATGTTGAGCACCTCTCTCGGGCTACGGGAGTACGCCACTGAATATTCATCGCCCGCAAGTACATTTCCAGCAATCTGTCCCTCAGCTCCTTGTGCCTCATCAACCCATATGCCTTCATCTTTCACTCCGTTATTTCCGAGCTTGTTTCGAAGATTCGAAATAGCTCTTGTAACTTCCGCTACCGTAGTTCCAGAAACATCTATTATAGCGTCCTTATACTCAAAGAGTATAGCTCTGAGGACTGCATCTTGACCCGATTCAACGCCCAAAAGACCCGCCACCAACTGAACAAAAAAACATCACGTACATATATATATTTTAGTCTGGGACAAAGAAGTATATATAATGTATGTATCGTTTACCTTTTTATACTGGGGGTCTTGGAGGTTTTCAGCTGCCCCAACATACGCGGTGAGTCCAACGTAAGGAACAATATATGCAGCGATCAGAAAATTTAAATCGTTCGCGTAAGGATCGAAAGGTGGAATAAGTTTCTTTGAAAGAGCGGTTTCGACGATAGTGGCGAATTGTTTCACGCTTATATCCATCTTAGGTCGTGGGAATCCCAATCCTTGTATCTTTTTCTTTATTGCCCTGCATGATCATCAAAGATTACTTCAAATGCCCTAAATTAGTTTAGCTGAATATATGAATACGAATATGAATACGAATTAGATGAAATGAATTACTTCAAATGTCCGATTTCTTGATACGCAAATTGTTGAGTGATATTTAAAATCCACGTAGCGTAGAAGTTAGCCTGCTGACACCCCGTGGGCACAGGGCCGCCCTCAGTGAGGTCTGAATCGACCTCGCTCAGGTCGTAGCCGAAAGCGGCGCATAAGAAAAAATCAGTTTCCAAGTACTCTAAATTCATGGCGAAGGCCAAGTAATCCTTGTCCTCAAATTGTTTCGAGTTGCCAGGAGCGACGTGGAGGAGGAGAAAGAGGAGGGAGATGGAGATGGAGATCAAAAAGGTAGTCATGGTGCTTTGAATGATATTTGATTTGATATCTGGTTTGTGGGATTTCGTAGTATTTATAAAAGGGTTTTCATATTTAAAATTTTATTAAACAAATGATAAATATGAATAAAGCAATCGTTAATATTAATATATAATGTGTGACGTACGTAGTGATACGTAGAAGATGATCTCACTGCATATGTAGTTAATTATTTTATTAATTGGACGTAATAATATAATAGTGGTAGTATAAGTTACTATAAATAATTATTATGCCCAATAATTTAACCCAAAAGAACATTCTTAAAGTTATGATGAACTAAAGATTTGCATATACTACTTGTGGATTACCTTTTAACTTAAAAAATGAATTTATTTCTTTTGGATGGAGGTTAAAATTAAAAAATATGATACTACAGATTTTATGTTTGGTCTATGATTTAATTGTATGGTTATAATAATTATTTGATGATATTTTTAATAATAGCCAAAAGAAAAGGTTAATATTTTCATTAAGCACTCAATTTAGTAAATGAAATTTTTTGGGCAATACTTATATCATACACATATGTACAATAATTAAAACATTCATCATAAAAATAAATTATAATCATTAAAAATTAAAGTATAACTTGCAAAACATAAATATATAAAATAAATATTAATTGAATAATACATTTATCATTAATATTCATTAAACAATAATACAATTATTAATAATAAAACATATTTTCTCCATCTCAAAAGAAAAGCGACAATCAGAGTGTGAGACAGAAATAATATAGTGAATTACAACATATATATTGCCATTTTTCGGTTGAAGGCAGGGAATGCTATATTACTATACTTATATAATGGGAAAACATTTGTCAAGACGATATTGGCTTAAACTAAACTTTACGACAAAAGCATAGAATAGCATAGGGTCATACTAGTTTCAAATAAAGTTTCGAGCTAGATAATGAAACATCTGATGCAGATCGGGTTCTAGAACAAAGGCGTGGCTTCAAACAGTGCTTACATTAGTCAAAGACTTTAATTATTTTAGAATTCGAGAGATTAGTACCTGTATTTTTTAAAATAGTTATCGTTAAAATATCACTCGAATCCTTAGTAATTTTGGTTCTTTATTTAGGAAAATTAAAAATATATTAAATATAATTCTATTCCTTATGAATTTAGAAGTCATATATTAAAAAAAAATTTATTTCTAATTATAATTGTTTTCAATTTAATAGGTTTTCTACACCTATAAATAGGGATCTCATAAACATAATTAGATGTGTGTAAAACACGAGTAGACACCAAAAAAATAGATAGATAATATTGTGTGAGATTAGAGGGTTTGGATATCAATCATTATAATCGTGAGCAATATTATAGTGAAAGTTCATTATAATCGTGAGCAATATTATAGTGAAAGTTCTCGTTGTTCCTCCCGTGGTTTTTTCCGATTTAGGTTTTCACGTAAATTTCCTGCATTCTTTACTTGTCTTTTTTTTTTATTGTTGATTTATTTTCGGGGTTCCGCATTATTATTCGTACTATAATCGTCGATCTGCAACAAGTAATATCTAATGACACAGGTCGCGATCGAGCGGCATCAAGAGCTTTGCTCAAAAAGCTAACAGTTATTTCAAGCAAAAATTAAAAAAACTAATCCGTAATATTTTTATATTTGGAGTGAATTAATTTGCGATTCAATATCGAAATCGTAAAGAAATGACATTCTCTGTAGATTTTGTCTTCTTTATCTTTGTGAGATTACGAGTCTTCAAAATCAAAGACGAGGTTGTCGGAAAATGTTGGGCCACGGTCTGTCACAAATTAATACTAGGGTTCGAGAACAATGTGATCTGAAGCAAGCGAGGTGTTGCGTTCAGCGTAGATCTCAGGGTGCAGTCCTCCAACAAGTTGTTCGAGTTGGGGTTTAGATCTATGTACAGCTGGGAATTCCAGCCCCGCCAGATGGGCTGGTCCAGCCCGATTAATAGGCCAAGCTGGGCCATGAATTTTGAGGCCCAAAAAAATTCGGGCCTCTTTGGCCCGGTCCGATGGGCTGATGGGCCAAAATGGGTCAACTCCATTTTGGCCCGACGGGCTGGGTCGGCCCGAATTATTTTTTATTTTTTTTAAATTTTAATATTTATATTTTTTAAATATTTTTTGTTGAATATAGTAATTTAATATTGATTTTATTATTAATTTAACTAATATTATAATTATATTTTTTAATATTAAATTTTATTATACATTTATTTTGTATTTTTAGTAAATTTAATAATTAATTTATATTAAAAATATAAATAATTTTATTTTAAATTATTATTTTATTGTTTTTATTTAAAATTACCGGGCTAATTTGGCCCGGTGGCCCGGCAGCCCAGTAGGGACTGGGCTGGGCCTCAAAAACTCAGGCCCGAATATTTCGGGCCGGGCTGAGCTGGGTATAAAAAATTGCAGTGGCCCGATGAGTCGGGTCGGGCTGGCCCGGTCTGGCCCAAGTCCCAGCTCTAGATCTATATACTCCTTCAATCTCATAATAGTAAAACAGTTTTTTTTAGTGTTCAATTGATACATTTAAAAAAAATATATATATTCTAACTTTTTCATTCTAAAATATTATTTTATTTTTATTTTATCCACTTATTTTTTAAACTTTACTACTCGTTTGAACGAGTTTATTTAAAATAGCTTATAAAATGTTACGTCTTATAAATTGTTTCAAAAGCTGATAAACTGTTATGTCTTATTTAATAAATAAGTTGTAAAAATTTGGATAAAATAGGTATATAAACTTCTAAGATATTAATTTATTAAGAATTTTAAGATCTTATATAGATAAAATTACCAAAAATAAATTGTTATATATAAAAAAAAAATTATATTAACTAAATAATAAATTTGGAAATTTTGTATATATATAAAATGTTATAATTTTAAAAATAATTTGGTCTTTTATTATTTAAGTTGGAAGAGCTTATAATCATTTTAAAAAAAAAGTAAGGGATATGTATTTTTTTAAACAGCTTTTAAGCTGTTTAAGATTTTATTTTAAAGTTCAATAATTTTTTTTTTAATTTTATCAAACAAAATTTAAGAGTTTATAAGTTTGCTTAGACCCTCTCTTACTAAATTATCCATTATTCCTATTCTTTTTGTGGTACTTTATTTGTTTACTTAGACTATCTCTCTTCTTGCGTGGAATCTTCAATTCTTAAATTCACTTTAACCTTTAGGGTTAAACACTTACTTACAATATTTCATAATAATAAGACTATTTTTCTTAAATACTACTACAATGAAAATATGTTATTAAAAAAGATACTAAATATTACAATATTACTTATTATTTCACTTTAAAATACAATTTTATTCATATTTTTTAAGTTGCGAACTATTATATTATTTTTTAACTTAAATATACTACTTTCGTCTCAACTAATGATCACTTTCTTTTTTTGGATGTCTCAACAAATAGCAGTCTGGTGTTGAAGAAGATGGAGATAAAAACAGCTAAAATTCATAAAAATAATGTAAACTAAATTGTAATGAAAATAAATAAATAAAGTTATAATAAAAAATGTATCTATTCATAAAATTAAGAAATATGTAAGCAAAAATAAATTATCATCTCTCACCATAGTCTTAACATCAATTGATCTCGATCAAGGTGAATGAAGACAATGATTTGCTGCGAAAAAATGTAAATCCTCACCGCCATTAGAGGATATACTGTATATAGGTTGGAAGATATCTTCTTCAATTCCTCATGGTGCTCCGGAGGCGGAGCTCATTCACAAAATCGAGACTGATAAAATGTAGGCAAAATCCACACTCCTGCAGGCAACAATATCAGTATGTGATATTCAAAGACAGTTCTTCTCTTTTGATTTTAGATCTTCAGAGACACAAATTTATTGAAAGCTTTTGCTATAATACTGGGATTCCAAGAACAATGTATACATACAAGATCAACTCAAACCAATATGCTTATTTTGTATTCTGAAACACAATTAATAAAAACAAGAATGCAAACCAAGAGATTTTTCTTTGAACGAAAAAACAAAAAGCTCCCATTCCCGATTTGAGATTCTAGAGCACATCACCGGAGGATTTCGCAACACACTTGCCATTCTTTTATTTCAGCCGCAACGCAGCCCCAAAAGAACAAATAAACTTGTACAATCTCCACCACTAGTTTTAGAATGCGATCAGTTAGCACACATAATCTTTGGCTCGTCGGTCTTTGTTCAAAGTTGTTGGATAGAGCTGCAAACGAGCTGCTCGAATCGAGGTTCGAGGCGAGCTCGGTCAAACTCACCGTGCGTCAGCAAGCCAGTTTACATGGTCAGCCGTGCTCGAGCTCGATAATGTCGGTTCATCGACCTTGATAAAATTTTAGTCAAGCTTTCTCAATAAGCTCAATGATCGACTCGGCTTGTTTGCATTTCCAGATGGAACCCATTTTTGAAATAATTTAAAAATGGGAGAATCCTGATCCTCCATGTCAAGCAAATTAAGCAGTAAAGTAAAAGTAGATGCATCCGGAGAGAATCCTTTAGCGTCCATTTCCTCAATCAATTTTGAGGCAGCTTCATATCGGCCCTGTTTCAGATTTCCTAGAACAATTACATTATACGTAACGCCATTTGGCAGCAAATTTGCATCCTCAATCTTACGAAGGAGATCTTGAGCTTCGTCTGGTGAACCGTTTTTACAACATCCTTTAATCAAGATATTGTAGGTTACCAGATCAGGTTTCAATCCTTTAGAAGGGAGGTCCCTAAACATAGCTCGAGCTAAATCAAGGTTCTGAGCTTCACACAAACCATCCATGATGATACTGTAGTAAATAATATTACGACTTTCTCCTCTGCGCTCTAATGCATCCAACAATGACACCGCTTGTTGGACTTGACCATTCTTACATAACCCATCCAACATGACACAATACGTATAGAAGTCTGGTTTTAGCCCAACAACTTGTAACTCGTCGAAAATACTATTTGCAAAAGAACAACGGCCAACGGAAAACAGTCCCTGTAATAGAGAGTTATAGGCAACGATACTAGGCTTCAACCCCTTAGAGGGCATTTCCCGAAACAGATCAATGGCCTTGTCTATTTTCTTTTTCCTGCAATATCCATGAATCAATATGCTAAAACACCTACTATCAGGAGCAATTTTCATGCTGGAAGTCATAGAATCAAAAACATTCCTCGCCTTATCCATGCGTCCTTGAAGGCAATACCCATCCATCAATGAACTATAAGTGACTACATCCGGGACCAAATTTCGCTCCTTCATGATGTCAATTAATTCTTCTGCTTCATCCACCAATCCTTCCTTACACACTGCATCAACCAAGGTACTGAAAGTGATCACATTTGGATATATTTCGTAGTCTAACATCTTCTTTACAAGCATTACGACTTCCCTCCATCGACTCAAATTACATAAACCAAAAATCAGAGTATTGTAAGTGACGATATCAGGAGGGATGCTGTGCTCATACATTTCATCGGAAAGTTTTAACGCGGAGTCTATCATTCCATCCTTGCACAAGCCGTCAATAACCATACTATATATATGCGTGTTGGGCTTGCATCTCCCTTCTTTCTCTATTGCTCTAAGTAGCTCGAGGGCCATTGCAGTGTTTCCCACCTTGCAGAGCCCGTTGATCACAGTCCCATAAGTAACAACGTTCAGCTCGCACAACTCTTCTCTAACCATCTTCCTAAACAATCCCTGCGCCTCGTGAATCCTGTTTTCTCTAAACAAACCCTTCAACAATGTGCTGAAGGTAAACACGTTAGGAACACAGCCGCGCTTGATGAAACAACCCAAAATCGAAAACCCGTAATCGACCCGACCCGAAAGGCAATAACAGTTAATAGCAATAGTCATGGTGTATTCATTAACGGAAACACCCAAATCGCAGATACCTCTGTAAAGGGTAATGGCCGCAGAGTACTGTTTCAGATCGACGACGCGGGAAAGCAATTGGGTGAATTGAAAAACGCTCGGAAGAGGGCTCGCAGTGGACATACTTTGATACAAATGGAGAGCGTCATCTAACTCTTTAATTTTCATCTTCTCACGGGGAAAAGCTTCTGAGCCGAAATGAGCTTGAAAGACAAAGAGAGGAAGTAGTGGGCTTTCTGAGAAGAAAATCGAATTACGGAGAGATGATTTGTAGGAAGACATAAAATTTCGACCTAAGAAAAAGCCCTTCGCCTTCGCCATTCTTTGTCGATTAGATTAAGATTCAGATAGTGATTTTAAAGGGCCTCAAGTGATTTTAAAGGGGAGTAAAGGTAGTAGTTAATAATAACAATAATTTTAAGATTATTTTTTTCGCAAAAATCTTTACGTATATAAAAAAATATTAATTTTTGAGTTTTTAACCAAAAGTAAATAGTAAAAATTATTGAATATGTATTTTTAAATTGAAAAATAAAATAATTGTGAGTAGAATTTTAAAAAATTAAAAATAAAGTAAAAATAAAAATAATATTTTAAACTAACCCAAAAGTAAATAGTAAAGAATATTAAATATATATTTTTAAGTTAAAAAATAAAATAATTTTGAATAATATTAAAAAAATAAATAAATAAAATAAAAATAATATTTAAAAATAAAAAATTAATTTTTTTTAATGTATCAACTATTTTAGAACATTTAAAAAAGTGATCCACTTTATTAGTTCACAAAATATATATTAATTTTGTATAAACTAAATATAAAAACAAAACATTAAAAAAAAAGTGGATAAAATTTTAATGCAAAAATAAAATATTTTTTTAAATAATATTTAAATTATTAAATAAATTTGCAATAAATATTTCATAAAAATACTAATTTATAAATTGTTATGAAAACTAGATAAAATTACAAGTCAAATAATAAGTTTCACAAAAAAGTAATAATAAAAAACTATAAATTTTAAAATTGTAATTAATTACAAATATAGATAAAGTGTATATAGAGTTAGAATAAAGATTTTAATTGATTTAAGGATCTGTTTTTTTTTACTGAAATCCGTTGAAAATGTTTGAACTGAATTAAATTGAAATCGTTTGAACTTAACTGAACTTAGGAATCTGAACTGAACTAAACTTAACTAAACTGAACTAAATTGATTTTTTATAAAATAAATAATAATATTTTTTATAAATTATTAAATATTTTTTAAAAATATTAATAATATTGAACTAAAATAAAATATTAAATATTTTTTAAAAATATTAATAATATTGAACTAAAATAAAATAATTCGATCAAAATTGAACTGAAATTGATTGAAATAAAATCCAAAAGAACAAACAAGTCTCTCAATTATTTCATACACAAGATTTAAAAAGAGAGTAAAGCTTATTTATAACATTTAATTTTCTACAAAAATATGTATTTATTATTTGTGGATAACACATAAAATCATACAATTTATATAACAAAATATATAATTGAACGAAAAAATGGTTACATGTAATATATTATAGATTTATTCTTAATATATATGTAGAATAATTCTTAGAAGTTTGTGAATTTTATTTGAGATAAAGCAGAGTTATAATAAAAAAAAATGTGAATTTGAGATGGTGTATAAAGAGAATATATATATATATATATATATATATATATATATATATATATATATATATATATATATATATATATATATATATATATATATTGTTGAGTGTGAAGGCTGAATTCACGCCGAGAAGACGAAGAGGACGATCCAAGAAAACGGCGACCGTCGTTTATGAACCAGCGGTCGCTGGAGGCAAGCAGCGGGCGCTGCTGGGGGTTCAGCGGTCACTGAATCCGGGGGAAAGACGGATCGACAATCTGCATGTTTTGGGCCCTTTCGGCGGGCGCCAAAAGGCATTCGGCGAGCGCCAAAAGGCATTCGGCGAGCGCCGTTTTTCAGCAGCGGGCATTGCCAAGCAAACAGCGGGCGCTGTTTGCAGATTTCTGGTAGCGCGGAATTACTTGTTCCCCAAGTTTTTGTCCCCCTATTTAAACTCTATGTGCGTGAATATTAGGGTTAACACCTCTAGAAAGCCTAGAACCGAATTATACCATTACAAAGCCTTGTAATCAAGTTCTATAATTGTTCTAGTAAATTATTGCAGCGGCAAAAAGTGGACGTAGCCCCCGTTAACGGGTGAACCACTATAAATCTCGTGTCTCTTTTATTCCGTATTTTTCTTTCTTGTTTGTTCGTGTGCTTTTCAAGAGGGGAATTCGGACGCGAATTTCCCAACAACTGGTATCAGAGCGCTAGGGTTTTAGCGATCGGGGAAAAGCGATGACGGACACCACCACCTCGTTCGGGGTTACGAAATTTGACGGGAATAACTATGGGCATTGGAAGATGCAGATCGAGGACTACCTTTATGGGAAAAAGCTCGGAATTCCTTTGAAGGGTAGACCGGAGAAGATCAAGGATGACGAGGAATGGGAAAGCCTCGACAGGCAGGTGTTGGGATTGATACGTTTGTCTCTAGCTTCAAACGTATCATTCAACGTGCGCTCGATTACCACTACCAAGGATTTGATGGCTGCCCTATCAAACATGTACGAGCAACCTTCAGCGAACAACAAGGTGTATCTCATGAAGCAGTTGTTCAACCTGAAGATGTCGGACAATGCAAACGCAGCCAACCACATAAACGAGCTGAATTCCATCTTGGACAAGTTGAAGGGAGTCGGGGTAAACTTCGATGATGAAATTTACGCCTTGATCCTACTTGCGTCTCTACCGGATAGTTGGGAGCCCATGAGGGCAGCTGTTAGCAACTCTATGGGGAAGGAGAATCTGCAGTTCTCCGAAGTTAGAGATAAAATCCTAGCCGAGGAAATCCGAAGAAAGGATTTCAAGGGAAAGCCTTCCAGTTCAGCCTTGAGTGTGGAGAACCGGGGGAGAAACTCGGGCA
Source organism: Euphrasia confusa (assembly GCA_954870475.1). Taxonomy (NCBI): domain Eukaryota; kingdom Viridiplantae; phylum Streptophyta; class Magnoliopsida; order Lamiales; family Orobanchaceae; genus Euphrasia; species Euphrasia confusa. Next base: position 14,782,739 of record OX940954.1, read on the forward strand.
GGAACGCTAACAGGAACAGAGGGAGATCCAAGTCTAAGAATGGGAGAGATAGCTCAAGGTCCGAGGACAATGAGTGTTGGAATTGTGGGAAGACGGGGCACTTCAAGAGGGATTGTCGCTCTCGGGGGAAGAACGACAACAAGAAGAAGGGAACCGCCAACGCGGTGACACAGGAGGACGACGACGATGGGGACGTCCTTCTCCTATCGGTCGACTCATCGATCGATTCCTGGGTGCTGGACTCAGGGGCTTCTTTCCATACTACTGCACAGCGAGAGGTAATGCTGAATTATGTCTCGGGTGACTATGGAAAGGTTTTTCTTGCAGATGACGAGCCACTCGATGTATTCGGGATGGGAGATATCAACCTAAAGATGTCAAATGGGCAAACTTGGAGGATTTCCAAGGTCAGACATGTGCCGGGGTTGAAGAGGAACCTGATTTCGGTGGGCCAGCTTGACAGTGATGGTCACCGGGTGTCATTTGGGGATGGGTCGTGGAAAGTTTCGAGGAACGCCATGACCATAGCTCGAGGTCATAAGACGGGCACACTTTACATGACGACGAGCGTGAGGGACTCGACTGGTGTTGTTGATAACACCAAGAAGACCGAATTGTGGCATTGCAGGCTGGGGCACATGAGTGAGAAGGGGATGAAGATCATGGCAAAGAACGGGCTGCTGCCCGAACTCAAGGCGATTGAGTCTCACGTGTGCGAGAGCTGCATTCTTGGAAAGCAGAAACGAGTGAGTTTTTCCAAAGATGGAAGGGAGCCCAAGGCGGAGAAGGTGGAACTAGTACACACAGATGTTTGGGGACCAGCTCCCGTCGCCTCACTCGGAGGATCACTCTACTATGTTACCTTCATCGATGACTCCACAAGGAAGGTATGGGTGTACTTCATGAAAAATAAGAGTGACGTGTTCTCTGGTTTCAGGAAATGGAAAGCCGAGGTTGAGAATGAAACAAATCTCAAGGTGAAGTGTTTGAGGTCCGAAAACGGTGGTGAGTACGTTAACGCCGACTTCAAACAGTTTTGTGTCGAGAGTGGGATCAAGATGGTGAAGACTATTCCGGAGACCCCACAAAAGAACGGAATAGCGGAGCGGATGAACAGGACGCTAAATGAGAAGGCCCGGAGTATGCGGTTACATTCGGGGATGCCTAAGATGTTTTGGGCATATGCCATCGACATGGCAGCTCATTTAATCAACAGAGCACCGTCGGTTCCTTTGGAATATCGGATTCCTGAGGAGGTTTGGAGTGGGAAGAAGCTGAATCTGTCCTACTTAAGGGTGTTCGGGTGTCTGGCGTATGTCCATATCGATGAAGCTGCTCGTAGCAAGCTTGATCCTAAATCCAAGAAGTGTTTCTTCCTTGGATATGGCGGCACGGAGTTCGGGTACCGATTTTGGGATGCCGAAAATCATAAGGTGATCCGAAGCAGAAATGTAATCTTCAACGGGTCTTGTACAAGGGTAAAGACGAGGTTGTTGAAGAAATCATTGATCCCGTGAAAGACACGGAAGAGGTTCCGGTGAAGGTCGTGGAGACCGAGAAGATCAAAGAGGACAACACGAGCAGCGAGGATGAGCAAGATGAGAATGCTCATCCCAACATCGATCCAGTCACACCGAAGCCGTGGAGGTCGACTAGGGTAAGAAGACCTCCCCATAAATTTTCACCTTTCCCTTAACTATATCTTGCTGACTGATAGGGGTGAGCCGGAGAGCTACATCGAGGCTATACTAGCGAGGGATTCGATCAAGTGGGAGTCTGCCATGAAAGAGGAGATGAGCTCATTGATGTCGAATCAGACTTGGGAACTAGCCGAGCTTCCGAAGGAGAAGAAGGCCTTGCACAATAAATGGGTCTTCCGGGCAAAGGAAGAACACGATGGGAGCGTTCGGTACAAGGCAAGATTAGTGGTGAAAGGATTTCAGCAGAAGGAAGGGATCGACTACACGGAGATCTTTGCTCCGGTAGTCAAGATGGTAACCATCCGGGTGGTGCTTAGCTTGGTGGCAAAGGAGAACTTACATCTTCAGCAAATGGATGTAAAGACCGCATTTCTTCACGGGGATCTAGATGAAGAAATCTACATGAAGCAACCGGAGGGTTTCGAAGTCCGAGGAAAGGAGAAGCTAGTGTGTAAGCTTCAAAAGAGCTTGTATGGGTTGAAGCAAGCTCCGAGGCAGTGGTACAAGAAGTTCGACATGTTCATGAAGCGAGTCGAGTTCACGCGGTGTGAGGCGGACCACTGCTGCTATTTCAAGAGTCTTGGAAGAGGGACCTACATAATATTACTCCTTTATGTAGATGATATGCTGATAGTCGGGGCGAGTTTGGCGGAGATCGACAAACTCAAGAAGAGTCTATCGAGGGAGTTCTCTATGAAGGATTTGGGTGCTGCCAAACAAATCCTGGGGATGAGAATCACGAGGAGCAAGGATGGTCTTGAGTTGTCTCAAGAGGAGTACCTGAAGAAGGTACTAGCACGGTTTAGCATGGAGAATGCAAAACCGGTTGGAACTCCTTTGGCTAGTCACTTCCGTTTGTCAAAGGAGGACTCGCCGGTGAGCGAGAAGGAGATGGAGCATATGGATAAGGTCCCTTACGCCTCTGCGATTGAGAGCCTTATGTATGCTATGGTGTGCACGAGGCCTGACATTGCCCATGCAGTGGGAGTTGTCAGCCGGTTTATGAGTAATCCGGGGAAGCAACATTGGGAAGCCGTCAAGTGGATCTTTCGATACTTGAGAGGGACTTCCAATTTTGCTTTGAGGTTCCGAAAATCAGATGCGGGGTTACTCGGGTTCGTGGACGCGGATAATGGAGGTGACGTGGATAGTAGGAAGAGCACTACGTGTACACTTTCGGGGGTACTGCGATTAGCTGGGTGTCGAGGTTGCAGAAGATCGTAGCACTATCGAGTTGCGAGGCGGAGTACGTCGCTGTGACGGAAGCCGCGAAGGAGATGATGTGGCTACAGGCTTTCTTGCTTGAGTTGAGACAAGACCACTCGGAGAGTGTCTTGTATTGCGACAGTCAGAGCGCCATTCACTTGGCGAAGAATCCGGTGTACCATGCTCGAACGAAGCATATCCAGCTGAGATATCACTTCATTCGATCAGCCTTGGAGGAAGGCGTCTTGGTGTTGGAGAAGATTCTTGGGAGTAAGAATCTGGCCGACATGTTTACGAAGGTGGTGCCGTGCGAGAAGTTGAGGTTGTGTTCAACCTCGGTTGGTCTTCTGGGATGAGGACCGGGGACGCCGCTGCAATGGGAAGAGAAGATAGGGGTCGTGAATTAGCTCCAAGTGGGAGATTGTTGAGTGTGGAGGCTGAATTCACGCCGAGAAGACGAAGAGGACGATCCAAGAAAACGGCGACCGCCGTTTATGAACCAGGGGTCGCTGGAGGCAAGCAGCGGGCGCTGCTGGGGGTTCAGCGGTCGCTGAATCCGGGGGAAAGACGGATCGACAATCTGCATGTTTTGGGCACTTTCGGCGGGCGCCAAAAGGTATTTGGCGAGCGCCGTTTTTCGGCAGCGGGCGCTGCCAAGCAAACAGCGGGCGCTGTTTGCAGATTTCTGGCAGCGCGGAATTACTTGTTCCCCAAATTTTTGTCCCCCTATTTAAACCCTATGTGCGTGAATATTAGGGTTAACACCTCCAGAAAGCCTAGAACCGAATTATACCATTACAAAGCCTTGTAATCAAGTTCTATAATTGTTCTAGTAAATTATTGCAGCGGCAAAAAGTGGACGTAGCCCTCGTTAACGGGTGAACCACTATAAATCTCGTGTCTCTTTTATTCCGTATTTTTCGTTCTTGTTTGTTCGTGTGCTTTTCAAGAGGGGAATTCGGACGCGAATTTCCCAACATATATAACAATTTACAATTATTAAAAATATTTGAAATATATAAAAAAGTTGATAAAGATTAGAATTTTAATTTCAAATAATTTAAATAAAATATGAACATAATAAATAATGAGATTTGAAAATATAAAAGATTATGAAGAATTTTTAGTGTGACAATTATTATTAATACAGTAGTATATGACTATATAAATGTTTTGTGGTAAGTAACTGTTGCTTTAATACATGTGGAGAAAGCTAAATTTTAATAAATTAAATAAGTGAAAATATATTAATACAAATGAAGTATATTGCATCTTTACAAGACGATGGAGTATATGATTGGCCAAAATTTAATAAAACGTTAAAATAATTATTTTTACAATGTGCACAAAGTAATTTCATTGATCGAATATTTAATGGATTTTTTTATGTGTTTATAATTATAAGTATTTTTTTGTAATTCACAATCTACTGTCTACTTTATCTATCTAATTAATAGGAGTAGTACGTACTACGTAGTATGATAGTGGGAACTTGGAACATCAGGATATAGATACTTAACAAAAACACAGATAAAATTATTATTTGATATGGAAAAGCAAAAAGAAAAAAGTTTGTTAACATAGCCGAACAACTAGCTTTCTTGGAATAGAGCAAGGGCATGCATAAACCCTATTAGACAAAAAAAAAAAAAACACAAGTAAATAAAACTCGATTAATTCCAGATGACAGCAATCGGACTCCTGACACTATATTTCTGATATTCTTCGGATACCCATTTTATGTATCCAAACGAGAAGTTATTCGTTTTAGGCTGCATGTTCCTTTTGGCCTTAAATGTAATATTGTAACTCAATTTTTCTCCTTTTGTTGTAAATTTCAAAACATTGGGTTTAACTTTAATCGACACCCCTTGAGGCTTACTCACATTAGCACGATAAGTGATCACATCAGAACTCGCCGCAACATTCGTAACTGTCCTCTTGTAAATAATTTTAGATTCGTTGCGAAAATCGACTGAAAAGGAAGGGTAGTTCAAGTCGCCAGGTCGCAAACCAGAACGAGGATGACAAGTCTTGTGGTGAGAAAACATTTGCATCAGTACCGTAGAGTCGTATTTTAGGCTGCACAAGTAGTTTAGATAATCATGTGTGGAAATGTTATATATCAGGCCAGGATCCGTGGCCTTGTTTGGATCCACGTGGCCCGACCCGAATGCAAAGGGGGTGGCGGGGCTCTTTCCATCACTCATATCAGATATTGAAGAATTGTCGGAGTCGAGAACGTAAGCAGTCGTCATCAGTGCGGACTTTATCGCTGCCGGCGACCAATCCCTATGCACGGATTTGACAAGAGCCAATATGCCGCTGACATGTGGAGCTGACATGGAAGTGCCTGACATGATGTTGAACAAGACTCGCCTACTGTCGCTATCGAGACTAGTTGGGCTAATATTAGGTGGGAATGCGGCTAAAATATTCAACCCGGGTGCGGTTATATCTGGCTTGAGAATGTTTGGGTCGAGTGCACTAGGTCCCCTAGAGGAAAATGCGGCCATGGCTGGAGCACGGTTGTGGTAAACTGTTCCTTTGAATTGGATCGAAACTGTTGCATTTTTATAGGAGCTTGCGTATTCCCTTACGGCGTCAGCTGCTGATGCTCCTAATGCTACAGCCGGGAGAACATGAGGATCGGCAATACGGTCTTCGCCATTTTCTGGTGTGTTTGCGAGTATCATGGCGACCCCCCCAGCTCTTTTCACTACTTCTCCTTTGGCAACTCTAGAGTTATTTCCTCTGTCACAAACCACAACCTTTCCCTTCACTTGACTCCGAGAAAGCGAGCCGCTGAGGCAGAGACTACTAGCATTGGAGAGATATACCTGTCGCGCGGTTGAGAGAGAATACATAAATACAGTATTAAATTAAATTAAATTAAACTATACAGCTGAGCAGTATATATAGTTAATTAGTTACCAGTGCAATATTATTCTTGATCGAATGATCAGCGGAAGACAAAGAGGTTCCCGATAATTCTTTTCCACCACCTAGATGAACATGGGCTAAAAAATCCCGATCGGTGGAGCTAGCAGCAACAGTCATCATCCACGGTGCAACATTGGAAACAGAACAAGTATACGGACCCGAATTCCCAGCTGATAGAGAGACGATAACTCCTTTTCGTACAGCACCAAATGCTCCGATAGCTATTGGATCCATGTAATATGGAAGTGGGGGGCCTCCCATGGATATGGACAACACGTCTACACCGTCATGAACAGCTTGATCCATAGCGGCTAAGATATCTGAACCAGAACAATAAGTTTGGAAACAAACTTTGTATGTTGCGATTCTAACCCCGGGACTCATGCCAGCGGCTGTACCATTAGCCATGCCCAATATATTCGCATCGGAGACAAAAGTACCGCCTGCAGCTCGATCAATGGTTCGATTTATATATTACTAGCTAATTAAATTTAATTAGATTTGATGAATTAATGCACATTAATATCTACTATATACAATTAAAAAAGACAAGAGAATTTAAGGATGTACCTGCGGTTGAAGCGGTATGTGTTCCATGGCCATCAGAGTCCCGAGGTGTTTTGTATTCAGACGTGTCGTTCATTATTTCCTTGTACCCTTTATAAAAGACTGCAGCACCAATGAGCTTTTTGTTACAACTTGAAGCGTTAAAACCTGTGTAATTTTGACATTTCCCTTTCCAATGAGAAGGCACCGCGGATAGCTTTGTGTCGTCGAAGCTCGGGTGCTCGGGCCATACCCCCGTGTCTATAACTCCGATAATGACATCCGAACCAAGATCACCACTCCACATGCCTTTCCCCAATTCCAGGCCCAGGAACTCAGGGGAATGTGTGGTGTGGAGGGTATATAACCTGTCCTTTATGGCCCATACAAATCCATCCACATTTTTCAATGTTTGGAGTTGCTGATCGGTGAGATGTGCTGAGAAGCCACACAAGACTTTACTGTAAGTTTGAATGAGTTTTGGTTGTGGGTGTTGCTCGTCGTCTGAGGAGGATATACGAATGGACTCGAGTATATCTTCGGCCCACGTCCTTCCTGAAAAACCAAGATCAGTCGCGGCTAAACCTCCCATCTTTCTCTCGTCCATAAGAATCACATATGTTGCACTTGAAATAGCGTTTGAACTTGAAACAAAAGAGAACAAGAAGAAGAAGAAGAATACGGTGAGCAACGTGATTGTTGTCATTGTCGTTGTCGTTGATTGAGGTGTGAAAGACGAGTAATAGACATGGGCATATTTAAAGACTTGGTTTCATGTACACACTATATCACTGTTTATAGTTCACGCTAATTACTTTTGAATTAAATTTGTATTGCCACAAGTTTTTCAAGGCAACTAACTCATTACATGTAGTCCTAAACTAAATCATTAATATATACTGTAGTATTTTTTTTTTTTAATAAAAACAACTAAATGCATGCATATTATACTACTATATCTCTTTCTTCGTTTCCTTTTTTATTCTGCTTTTTTTAAGCAAATCAAAAAAGTCTAAGATGTATACATGAATTCACCTATACATTTATTTTTAAGAAAATCAAAAAAGTATTAAATGTATATAAAATATCAACTAAATACATGCATATTACTTTCTCTCAATTATCATTACTGATCATTTGACTTTTTTTAAGGAAAAAAAAAAACTATTATTCATGTATAAAAAAAATATCACCTAAATACATGCATATATAGGTGATACATGCATGTATTACATGCATGCTTTATATTACTCTCTCTCCAGTATCATTACTTTTTTTACTTTAAAAGAAAAAAACACAAAAAAGTAGTACATGTATAAATACATGCATTTTACCTAAGGATGTCAATCGGGTCAGCCCACTCGGTTTCGGTCCAGCCCATTCGAGCTATCGGGTTACTTCGGTTCGGGCTGATCGGGCTAATATTTTTTCAGGCTGTAAATTTGTAACCCTAACCCTAAAATCTTCGGTCTCGGGCTAACTCGTCGGGCTGGAAAAAATAATATTATATAATAAAAAAATAATTTTTAATACCAAATTAAATTTAATATTAATAAAATATTAAAATTTAATAATTATTATTATAAATCTAATATTTAAATTGCCCAAATTATCAAATGTTCATTCAATAATATTTAAAATTATAATTTTAGTTGACAATTTTCTTTTATTTGAATTTATTATTTGTTATTTATTTAAAATATTTGTATAAATAAATAAAATGAATTCTAATATATTTAAATAAATCGGGTTGTCGGGCTAGTCCACGGTTTATCGGGCTAGCCCACTCGGGCTATCGGGTTACTTCAGTTCGGGCTGACCGGGCTGGAATTTTTTCGGGTAAAAAATATTCGGCCCTAACCCTACATTTTTTCGGGCGGACTTCGAGCTAGCCCACCGTTTCGGGTTGGATTGACATCTCTAAATTTTTACCTAAAAGGCCATCTTGAATATTTGACTTTAAAGTGTCAATAAATTTCAAATCAAACATTAAATCATCTACAATTATTAATTTGAAATTTTAACTCAAATAAATAAAATTTTAATTAAATTTATTACAAAATCTATTTTTATATAATTTCTTTATAATATTACTTTTAAATTAAATTAAAAAAATTACAATATAAAATTACATAATTCAATATCGTGTTAATAATTAAAAACACGCATATTATTTATATTAAATATTATAATTTGTATTTTTTATATTATTATTTATTCTATTTATAATTTATGTGTGTAACATGTCTCTGTTTAATTTTATGTTGTATTGTGTAGTATGATATGTATGTTTTTCTTATTATTCAATTTTTTACTTCAATTTATATTTTAATCTATATTATAAATATTAATCAGAAAATTAAAATGAAACAATATAAAATAATAAATTATATAAACTTAAGTAAAAAACACAATTTAAAAAAATATCACTTTTTAAAAATATAGCTAAAAGTTATAAAAATAATCATAAATTTAAAAATGACACAATAATAACATTTTATAATTTTTAAGAAATATATAAATATTATATTAATTAAAATTTAATAATTTATAAATTTAATATAAATAAAAGATGCATGAATAGAATACAAGTAGAGACGTGAATTGAAGACAAATTTGAGATCTACCCTTCACAATACTCAATTAATTGAGTTCAAATTTAAGTTAAAAAACGACAACATTAGAAGTGAATCTGAGTTCAAAATAAAGACTATTGGAGATGGTCTAAATACATGCATATACAACTACTCTCCGTTTCATTCCTTTTCTCTCTAGTTTTTTAAGAAAATTAAAAAGTATTACATGTACAGTATTTAAAAAATCTCCTCATACATGCATATTACTCTCTCTCTCTCTCTCAAAATAAATAAAAAATATATTACATGTGTTCTTGAAAAAATCACCTAAATCACTAAATGCATACATTTACTCTCTCTCCATCATTACATTGTTTACTTCAAACAAAGTATTACATATTTACATATATTTACATGTATAAAAAAATAAATTTATTTAAAAAAAAGGGTATTTTAATTTTTTAATTTACATTTCAAACTTCATAAAATATACATTTAAATTAAAAATAATTTGTTTTTGTTTTTATTATTATTTAAGGTATTATTAATTTTATAATTATAAAAAACAGTAAAATAAATACTATAATAATATTGACAATTAATAAAAAAACCACTCACTCATGTTTAAATAAAAAAGTATTTTTAGAGTTTACTCATATTTATAATTAAGAAAAAATAATTTATTAAATTATAACCAATTATTTAAACTTATTATTTTTTAAAAATCCATAAAAATATATCACCAAAATACATGCATATAACTCTCTCAGTTTCATTTTTTAATATTTTTTATACTATTTAAAAATGTATTACACATATTGAAAAATCTCAACTAAACACATGCATGCATAATACTCTCCTTTAATTACCAAAAAACGAGTCAAATTTTTTGGTGTAGATAGTAATATATATTAACATTTGACTGTATACTCTCATTATAAGTTTATAATTATACGTTTATAACTACAACAGTAATAAATAAATAAGGTAAATTTATATAAGGGGTAAATATTTAAATTTGTTTATAATTAAATAATTGATTTTTTTTAATTATAAAAATGATTAATGTGCTTATTTTATCCTTTTAATTTCATTTGGTAGTTATTTTTTAAAAGAGTAAAAATAGTACTCCCTTCCATTTTATTTAGATGACGTTTTGACATTTGAAAATATTTGCAATTTAGATGACGTTTTGGGGTATTAAATGATAAAATCACTATAATTCATAATCTTTTTCAATTATCTATGTAGATGTTTTTTTTTCAACCAATCATTTTTCATTGTTTTTCTATATATTTAATTTTCAATGCATATTAATTGTGATAAAATATTTTCTTAAATTATGTGTCCAAGCTTAGGATGTCATCTATTAAAAATGGGAGGGAGTAATTCATTGTACACTTGATTATAATTATAGATAGTTACTACCCTAAAACTAAATAAAATAAAACACTAAAAACACTTAATTAAAAAGTATATTTTATGAGGTATAAAAGTTAAATACATAAATCAAAGTACCCCTTATCCTAAATATACCTAAATATAAATGTTATAAGTATTGTAATTAGTTAATGATTAATTATATATCTTTTTTTTGAATAAGACATAAACTTTACTTTGTATCATTTATATATGTTCTCCCATATGAATGAAATATAATTTTATTCTTCTCTTATATTCTTTTTCTTTAATTTATTATTCTCTCCGTTTTTTTAGTTTTTCTTTGTATCCTATATAAATGTGTCTCCCATATGAATGAAATATAATTTTATTCTTTTATCTTATTCTCTTTCTCTAATCTATTATTCTCTCAATTTATTTCGATTTTTAAACACGTTGTCAGCACGCCCTAAGAAAGTTCAACCGTTTTTTCATCAAATATTAATCGAAGTTCTATTCATCCAAGATTCGAAGTTCCAATCACCAAGGATTCCTACAAATTTTTTTATTTTTATTTAATAATAGTTATACATAAATATACTTCTTCTCCACTTCTTCTTAAATTGTTTGAATCAATTAAATTTCAAATGTTACTGAAAAATATTATAATCTGATATTTTTGACGTAATATCAAATTAATTATTTCTAGTAAATCAATTAAAATTTTAATATTCCTAAGAACATTATAATCTGATATTAATCAATTAAAATTTTAATATTCCTGAATAACCGTAATACCCACACCATTAACTACATGTGCATGCATGCATAATATTCTCAACATGGATAATTAGTCAATTAACCTTTTTATCTTTTAACGAAATGTCCATCAAAATGATACATGCATGCACATTTATTATGAGCTACTGATGAGGTTGGCCTAATTAGAGTTCAAGGCTTTTTTTAAGAGTTGAGAGCCAATTTACTTAGATAAAATATAGAATGAATAGTCTATATATATATATATATACATATATATATATATATATATATATATATATATATATATATATATATATATATATATATTTTGAGGAGCATATATTTGAATTTTGATTTAAGAATCATTAAATTTTAATTATTGATATTAAAGAAATCTTGACTCCTATATTTAGGATATCTTCATTCACGCATAAAAAAATTAAATGCTAATTACATCTTGATAATGAAAATAATATCACTGTTATGAATATTATTAATTAGTGAATGACTAGTTTACCCTTTCTTGGTGAATAAGACAGAAACCCTACTTTGTATCCTATATAAAGGGGTCTCCATATGAATGAAATAACAATTCTATTTTCCTCTCATATTGTCTCTCTTTTTACTATATTATTCTCTCTCAATTCTCTTAAGTTTATAACACGTTATCAGCACGATGCCCTAAGAAAGCTCAATCGCGTTCTTCATCAAATATTCATCGAAGATCTACTCATACAAGATCTGCCCTAAGAAAGCTCAATCGCGTTCTTCATCGAAGTTCTACTCGTCCAAGATCCGAACTCAAAGACAAGAATTTTTATTTATATTTATATTCATTAATAATTATAAATATATCTACTTCTCCCCCCTTCTTCTTAATATCATATGTTCCCGAAGAACATTATAACTTGATATTCCTGAAGTAATATCATATGTTGGAGAAGAACATTATAATATGATATTTCTGAAGTAATATCATATGTTCTCGAAGAACATTATAATCTGATATTCCTGGAGTAATATCAAATTAATAATTATACTCTGATATTCTCGAAGTAATATCAAATTAATTATGCCTAAGTTCTTGAAGAACATTGTAATATGATATTATTGAAGTAATATCAAATTAATTACCCCTAGTAAATCAATTAAAAAATTGAATATTCTTGAAGAATATTTTGATATTATGTCCCTGAAGAAATATAAAAAAGGAAACGTTATTAAAAACATGATATGATATTCCTGAAGAAATATCAAAATTGAATGTTCCTGAAGAACATATATACTTACGATTTAAAATATTATATTGATCGTTCTGAAAGAATATTTTTATTGATTGCTCCCGAAGAAGCAAAGTTCAAACATTAAATGTTTTTGAATAAAGTTACATCGATTGTTCTCGTTCAAACATTAATTACATATGAATTATCCCTGAAGGATATCCTTTGAAAATCGAGAACAAATGTATCTTATTATGTGAGTAATCATGGAATATCGAAAAATTGGATTTACGAGAAAATTATATATTGAGATTTATTTTGATCTCCCCGAAGGATCGTTGGTAAAACCTAATATTTTGATCCTCGAAAGATCATTGGTAAAGATATTGTATCCCCGAAGGATGATTTAAATATAGTATATCCCCATCATTGGCTTCAGAATGTTTGGGTCGAGTGCACTAGGTCCCCTAGAGGAAAATGCGGCCATGGCCGGAGCACGGTTGTGGTAAACTGTTCCTTTGAATTGGATCGAAACTGTTGGATTTTTAGAAGATTTTGCGTATTCCCTGATGATGTTAGCAGCTGATGCTCCTAATACTGCAGTCGGGAGAACATGAGGATCGACAATGGCTTAAGCCTTAAGGAACATTCCTTATTTCAAGAATGAAATAAAAGACCTAACAGACGAGGTTATTAACTTGAGGTATTTTGAATCATCCACTGTTGTATACTGTACTAAACATCGTTCTTTAATCCGGTATTGAATCGTACGCACGCGTTTAATTGATCACAGGAGTGAAGCTGAAGGAGAGGTTTCGAACCAAGATGTTCACCTTCCAATCATTCTACCCAAAGTCCCGGGCCGTTTTTATTACTTATTCGGGAAACCAATAGAAACACGAGGTAACACTTTCTTTCACATCCTCAAAATCAAATGAAAGGAAATAAACTAAAACCGAGTGAGTTTGTGATTTTTCAGGAAGGCAACATGAGTTAAAAAGCAGAGAAAAAGCTCACGAGTTGTATTTAGAAGTTAAATCCGAGGTCGAGAAGTGCCTTTGTTATTTGAAAGAAAAACGAGAGACTGGTCCTTACCGTAATATATTTGCTCGATTGGGTTACCAAGCAACACACGAGTTCGATTCTGAGATACCAACGTTCGACTTCAGTAAAGACTGAGATGAATTTCATCATACTATATTTACAAAATGTATATATGTAAGTTCATGTATTTGAAAATCCATAGCACACAGTGTACATACAGTATACTATTAAAAATAATTTTATTTAATTTGTAGTAATTATTTTCATAATTTATTACTAGTCAGTTTGTAGACAGTAACGGTCGGTTAGTCCCTCACCCTCCTCACGTGTCACGCGCAGGATTTCCGACCAAAAACGAAGCAGGAGAAATATTTGATGCAACCGCTTGCCCGAATTTACGACCAACCGTTAGCACATCCATTGTATTCATGGCGGCCGGCGCCGGAGCTCGAATTTACTCTGGCGGTTACAAGAAAACAGCCACCTTTAAGGGTATCCATCGTCGCCCGGAGTAAGTATGGTGGTGCAGAGTCGAAGAACGAGACTTTGCCAATGGCAAAACGGCGGGCGCCGTTTTGCGGATTTCTGCCAGCGGAATTTTTTTGTCCCCCAAGTTTTATTCCCCCTATTTAAACCCTATGTGCGTGAATATTAGGGTTAACACCTCCAGCTCTAGAATTGATATTATAGCGATTACGAGTCTTGTGATTTCGTTCTATAATTGTTCTAGTAAAAGTATTGCAACGGCAAGAGTGGACGTAGCCCTCGTTAACGGGTGAACCACTATAAATCTTCGTGTCATTTATTTTGCGTATTTTTCGTTCTTTGTTTGTTCGTGTGCTTTTCAGGAGGGGAATTCGGACGCGAATTTCCCAACAACTGGTATCAGAGCGCTAGGGCTATAGCGATCAGGGAAAAGCAATGACGGACACCACCACTTCGTTCGGGGTTACGAAGTTTGACGGAAACAACTATGGACACTGGAAGATGCAGATCGAGGACTACCTTTATGGGAAGAAGCTCGGAATTCCTTTGAAGGGTAGACCGGAGAAGATCAAGGATGACGAGGAATGGGAAAGCCTCGACAGGCAGGTGTTGGGATTAATACGTTTGTCTCTAGCTTCAAACGTGTCATTCAACGTGCGCTCGATTACCACAACCAAGGATTTGATGGCTGCCCTATCAAACATGTACGAGCAACCCTTAGCGAACAACAAGGTGTATCTCATGAAGCAGTTGTTCAACCTGAAGATGTCGGACAATGCAAACGCAGTCAACCATATAAATGAGTTGAACTCCATCTTGGACAAATTGAAGGGAGTCGGGGTAAACTTCGATGATGAGATTTACGCCTTGCTCCTACTTGCGTCTCTACCGGATAGTTGGGAGCCCATGCGGGCAGCTGTTAGCAACTTTATGGGGAAGGAGAATCTACAGTTCTTCGAAGTTAGAGATAAAATTCTTGCCGAGGAAATCCGGAGAAAGGATTTCAAGGGAAAGACTCCTAGTTCGGCCTTGAGTGTGGAGAACCGGGGGAGAAACTCGGGCACGAATGCTAACAGGAACAGAGGGAGATCCAAGTCTAGAAATAGGAGAGATAGCTCGAGATCCGAGGATAACGAGTGCTGGAATTGTGGGAAGACGGGGCACTTCAAGAGGGATTGTCGCTCTCGAGGGAAGAACGACAACAAGAAGAAGGGAACCGCCAACGCGGTGACACAAGAGGATGACGACGATGTTGGAAATCGATATCCCGGAATTAATAAATTTAAATAAATAAATTATCTAATTAATTCCGACCAAAATCCTTCGGAGGTCGAATATCCGGATTGTCAAAAATTGCGGAACCGACAACCCAATCGAAATCCCTTTGCCGGAAATTATGCAAACACCACCGCGCGAGCCGGGGCACGACCGAGCACACAACGCACCCGAAGGCACGCCGTGCGTCCAGCCGAGCCCCCGCGAGGTCGGGGCTCGCGATCGATCCACATCGATCGCTGAGGCTGCTCCTAGCAGCCTCGCGGTGAGTCCGGCGACTCACCGCCGATGGACGAGGGGAGGCGGAGGGTTCCGCCGCGGTACAGCCCGCGGCACCCTCGGCGATCGACTCTAAGTCAATCGCATGCCCCGGCTCCAGCCGGGGCTCCTCTCCTTTGCACGATCCCGGCGATCGAACCCTTAGGGTTTCGATCGCCACCCTCGGCGTCCAGCCGAGGGTTCTTTGTGCATGCGATCCCCGCCGGGATCTCTCGACCTCCGCGGTCCGGTGATCCTCGATCACCACCGCGAGGTCGATCCTCGTCCACGGGGTTCGTCCCTCGGATCTTGGTTCATGATATTTTCACGATAATTAAACGATTAAATCATAAAGAGGGTTTTACGATTTACCTCGTTCTCGTTGTTCGGAAAATTGAAGAACTCAATTTGACGACCTTGAGATCTTCCCACGTATTCCTTGCACTAGCTCGGACGTCGTGTGAGCGACGATCTACCGAACTCCATGGATCTCCCTCTCTACTTTCTCTCTCTAGAATTGTGATCTTCAAGTTATGAGAATAGAGAAGACCATGTAGTGCTTTTATAGGCTACGTAGGGGATCTTAAGGAGGTGGAATATTGGGCTTCCAATATTAATGATTAAATTGAGCCCAAGCCCAAATCTATTAATCCCATTAATATTAATTAATTTATTTTCCACTATATAAATTAATTGCACTCCCAATATTAAACCATATTGTATCAAATAATATTTCTCCGGTAGTATTATTTATTCCGTGTATTTAAGATATAAATATCCATGAATAAAATTAATTTATTGCTAATTAATTTATTCATCTCTTATATCCGAGAATAGTACCATTCAACCTTAATTATTATGCGGAACAAATCCACCTGCAGGGTTTACATAATAATTCCTTATGAACTCATCTCGGGGATATTATCAACCCTTACGGGATACATTTTCCCGTCAAGTATTCATGACATGCCATATATAAAATATAGTGACCCAACTTAACCGGTAATTAACCCAATAATTAAATCGGTTAATTCCTTTGGTAAATCAAAGTCACTTATATTAAATATACACACCCGCAATAGTATCGGGGATTAAGAATAAAATACTCAGAGATTTAAATCGATTATCGCCGGCAATCCTAATCGATAAATCTCAAGCAGATCCGCTCAATACACCAAGTGTACAAGTGTGATAAAATAATCAAGACAAATTATTTTCTCTCTCACACAACGACTATACCGATGGATTGGTCCGTGTCCATCTAGGTCGTGAGCAACTGTTCGATTAAATACGAGTAACCGATAGTATGATCTTCTGTGTGACGTCGCACACCATACTAACTACAACGTATATAATCCAGGACTATAATTTGCATATATTTAATTATAAATAATTAAACGCAAATAATTGTTTATTTAATTAAATAGATTAGTGGCAATGGATCGTGAGTTTCCGTTACTTAAATCTAGACATTAAGTACACAAATCCAACAATCTTCCACTTGTACTAAGGTCTAGTCATTTCCTCCAAACTCCCGACTCCCATACTCATCACGTGCTTAAGTTGTACTTCCAAGAAGTACTATGTGAATGAGCACTCTAGGTTGCCGCTCTGAAGTTATCTTGGTGACTACAGCGTCGTCTCCCTCGACGATGACTCGTATCAGGTGGTACTTGCTCTATGAGTTATCTTACACTTATGGACTAGTGACTTCTTACCATTTGCCATCACACCGCTATTTACATAGCCTTTGGCAAATTAAGAATCACATCTAAGTCCCAGAGATTATCCCGGAGTTATGCCAAAACTTCCGCTGCCTCTGAGGTCGCTATTTGGTTACCCATGGCAGAGTCCGAAAATCATCGTGCTTATCACTCTTCCATGTTAAAACTCCTTCTCCTTTAATAGTGAAACACATAGCCTGATATCGACTTACACTGGTCCTCATTCGATTAGAAATCTAAGAGAATGTAATCCAAAGGAAATGTTCGTTTGCTTCGTAGTCTAGAACAGTACTTCGAAAGTACTTTTACAACAGTCGAATATTCCTTTCCAGGATTACCTTGATATCCTCCCACTATACTAGCCGCATAGCCGATATCAGGTTCTTGTTTTCAACAATGCATTTATTAAGCTTTCCACACTTAAAGTGTAGGAAACTGCTTTCATTGCTTCTATCTCCTTTTGTGTTCCTCAAACACATGTCCTTAGATAGTTGCATTCCGTGTCTGAAAGGTAACGAACCTTTCTCGGAATCTTGCATGTTAAAACGAACCATAATCATATATATGTAAGATGTCCAGGAGAAGTACAATGTTCTTTCCTAGAGATCCAAGATCTTAAGAACATGTCCAACTTCTTCCTTTATCTTTCATATTGATTTATCTAGACAACCATCATTTTATGTCTTGACAACATCTTTACACTGTTACCAATGATAAGAATGTTCTCTACATAAAACCCGAGAAACACCACCTTGTTTCCATCACGTTTCCAATACACACGATTCGTCTATGCTTTGATGAATCCATAAAATGGACTATCTCATCAATTTGCAAGTACCACGAACTCAATGCTTTGTTCCAATCCATAAATGGATTAACTAAGCTTGTACTCTAAATGATCTTGCCTTTTAGCAATAATCCTTATTGCTTTCCAAGAAGGCACATTTAGATCTAGTACTGCCTTCATGTAGTTCTAGGGATCGATTTCATGTATACTAGGTCCAGAGTCCGAAGACTCTCATAGTCTTATGAATATCTCTGGTTGACCCACAACCTCCCACTACAATGGCATTCCGGTGTATTAACAGTAATAACAGTAGGTGCAGTTAGTGGTGTACCGCTACTCAGTTCTGCTGGTTTCCAGTCTTCTTCGTTCTCTCTCATTTCAAAGTATCACGTCACTTTGGGCTTGTGGTTTATCATATAGTCTTTTTCTAAGAACCGGGCGTTAGAACTTATAACGTCCTTCTGGTTCATAGTACTATTGAACACACATCTTTTGTTCTTCTAGGATATTCTACAACCGCATTTGAATGCGCCGTTGTTTCCAGACATATCCATAGAACACAGGTAGTTCCGTATAACTCATGCTTTTACTATTTCTATAAGAGTTCCATTTCTTGTTTGCGACACACCATTTCTACACAACAGTGTATGGTGTAGTCATTTGGGATCAAATCCCAACCTCTGATCAGTATGCTATGCATTCCTCAGACAGGTACTTGCCTCCACGATCAAATCGCAGGCTACAAATGGATATACCTTGATGGTTCTCCACAATTGCTTAGTGTCCATTGACTTGTCAAAACACTTGCTTTTGTGGCACATCAGGTATTCTAATCCATTTCTCGAGTAATCATTAAATGAAGTACTCGTACCTTATTGTCTAAGTAGACATAGGTCTGCATACATCAGAATTAATCAATTCCAATACTTGTCCGGATCTTATATCTTATATCCAGAAAGGATTGCTTAGTCATGTTATCTTCCAAATTAGATTTCATAGGTCGGAAGGTCCATTCCTTCAACTTAATTGATCAAACTATCAATTTTTGACCTTTGAACTTCTTATTTGAATATGACTTAGCATAAGAATCCACAAGTATAAATGATTTAATAAAGAAATCTCTTATTAGTAAAATGAGTTTCATACTACGGTTCGTTGCTGCTGGAATTCGATATCCCGGGGTATCAGAAATTGCGGAACCGATAACCCCGACCGAAATCCCGTCGCCGGAAACCGATCACGAACGCCACGAAGAACCGGGATCGACAAGAGTATCGCCGCGGAATGAACCCGCGGCTAAACCCTAGCCGAACCCCATCGCGGGGTTCGCGATCGCGCACGAGGCGATCGCTGGGGCTGCTCCGGCAGCCCCGGGCGGTGAGTCCGGCGACTCACCGCCATCACCGGAGGCGGGGGGGACCACCAGTCGCGGCGCGAAGCCGCGACGGTCCCCGGCGATCGAGCTAGGGCTCGATCGCCCCAGCCGCGGCGTTCCTTCGATGCGCGCCGGCGGTCGAAGCCCTAGGGCTCGACCGCCACCCCTCGGCTCCCAGCCGAGGGTCCTTCGAACGTTCGCCGGGGATCTCGAATCCCCGTCCCCGAAGTTCGTCGTTTACCCGGATCTTGTGTTCATGTATATGTCACAATTTAATTCACATAAATTCACACGAAGGAGTTTATGATTGTACCTTTTGATTTGTTGTGCGGAGAAACAAAATCAATCGAAGACCTTTGAATCTTCCCACGTATTCCTTGCACTCCGTTCGAACGTCGGGTGGGCGACGATCTATCGAACTCCTATGGATCTCCTTCAACTCTCTAGAATATCAAGTATGATAATCTTGTCTTATTCAAGTTATGAATTATGAAGGCCATGTAGTGCTTTTATAGGCTACGTAGGGGATCTAAAGGAGGTGGAATATTGTGTTGGAGTTGTGTACTTAATGTCTAGATTTAAGTAACGGTAAACTCCCGATCATAGCATTTAATCTATTAAATTAATAAACAATTGTTTGCTTTTAATTATTATTAAATATATGCAAATCATAGTCCTAGATTCTATACGTTGTAGTTAGTATGGTGTGCGACGTCACACAGAAGATCATACTATCGGTTACTCGTATTTAATCAAACAGTGGCTCACGACCTAGATGGACCCGGACCAATCCATCGGTATAGTCGTTGTGTGAGAGAGAAAATAATTTGTCTTAATTATTTTATCACACTTGTACACTTGGTGTATTGAGCGGATCGTTGAGATTCATCGATTAGGATTGCCGGCGATAATCGATTCGAGTCTCAGTGTATTTTATTCTTAATCCCCAATATTGTTGCGGGTGTGTATATTCAATATAAGTGACTTTGATTTACCAAAGGAATTAACCGATTTAATTATTGGGTTAATTACCGGTTAAGTTGGGTCACTATATTTTATATATGGCATGCCGTGAATGATTGACCGGACAGTGTATCCCGGAAGGGTTGATAATATCCCCGAGATGAGTTCATAAGGAATTATTGTGTAAACCTCATGAGTGGATTCGTTCCGCACAATAATTAAGGTTGAATGGTACTAGTCTCGGATTCAAGAGATGAATAAATTAATTAGCAATAAATTAATTTTATTCATGGATATTTAAATCTTAAATACACGGAATAAATAATACTACCGGAGAAATATTATTTGATATAATATGGTTTAATATTGGGAGTGCAATTAATTTATATAGTGGAAAATAAATTAATTAATATTAATGGGAGATTAATAGATTTGGGCTTGGGCTCAATTTAATCATTAATATTGGAAGCTCAATATTCCACCTCCTTTAGATCCCCTACGTAGCCTATAAAAGCACTACATGGTCTTCACTTTTTTATAAGACAAGAATATCAATACTTGATAGTTCTAGAGAGTTGAAGAGGATCCATAAGCTTGGAGGATCGTCGCCCACCCGACGTTCAAGCTAGTGCAAGGAATACGTGGGAAGATCGTAAGGTCATCAACTTAGATTCGTTTCTCCGCACAACGAATTAAAAGGTAAAATCACATACTCCCTTCTATGATTTTATGTGGATTAATTGTGATACATACATGAACGCATGATCCGGGAAAAACGTCGAGACCGGGATACGGGGATTCGAGATCCCCGTCGGGATCGAGAGGGGCGGCCGAACCCTAGGGTTCGACCGCCGGTTACGCGCGACGAGGGGCGAGCCCCGGCTGGACGCCGGGGCATGCGATCGACTTCGGTCGATCGCCGGGATGCCACGGGCTGGTGCCGTGGCGGATCCCAGCCGCCTCGCCGGCGGCGTGCGCAACAAGGGCACCCCGGCTGGACGCCGGGGTGGGCGATCGATCGTGAGATCGATCGCCGGGGGAAGACCGCGGCTGTTGCCGCGGTGGTCAGCTGGGGGCTGACCGCCCCTCCTGGCGGTGGCGGTGAGTCGCCGGACTCACCGCCGGGGGCTGCCCCATGCATCCCCAGCGATCGCCATGCACGGCGATCGCGAACCCCGCGGATGGGGTTCGGCTAGGGTTTAGCCGCGGGTTCGTCCCGCGGCGATGCTCTTGTCGAGCCCGGTTCTTCGTGGCGTTCGTGATCGGTTTCCGGCGACGGGTTTTCGGTCGGGGTTATCGGTTCCGCAATTTTTTGATACCCCGGGACATCGAATTCCATCATATTGGGCTTCCAATATTGAAGATTAAATTGAGCCCAATGCTCAAGTCCATTAATCCTTATCAATATTAATTAATTTATTTTCCACTATATAAATTAATTGCACTCCCAATATTAAACCATATTATATCAAATAATATTTCTCCGGTAGTATTATTTATTCCGTGTATTTAAGATTTAAATATCCATGAATAAAATTAATTTATTGCTAATTAATTTATTCATCTCTTTAATTCGAGACTAGTACCATTCAACCTTAATTATTGTGCGGAACGAATCCACTCATGAGGTTTACACAATAATTCCTTATGAACTCATCTCGGGGATATTATCAACCCTTCCGGGATACACTGTCCGGTCAATCATTCACGGCATGCCATATATGAAATATAGTGACCCAACTTAACCGGTAATTAACCCAATAATTAAATCGGTTAATTCCTTTGGTAAATCAAAGTCACTTATATTAAATATACACACCCGCAATAATATCGGGGATTAAGAATAAAATACACTGAGACTCGAATCGATTATCGCCGGCAATCCTAATCGATGAATCTCGACGATCCGCTCAATACACCAAGTGTACAAGTGTGATAAAATAATTAAGACAAATTATTTTCTCTCTCACACAACGACTATACCGATGGATTGGTCCGGGTCCATCTAGGTCGTGAGCCACTGTTTGATTAAATACGAGTAACCGATAGTATGATCTTCTGTGTGGGCCCGACACACCATACTAACTACAACGTATAAAATCTAGGACTATGATTTGCATATATTTAATTAATAAATAATTAAACGCAAACAATTGTTTATTAATTTAATAGATTAAATGCTATGACCGGGAGTTTACCGTTACTTAAATCTAGACATTAAGTACACAACTCCAACAGTTGCATCGTGGTGGACTTAGGATTCATCATTTATATATTGCTAGCTAATGTACCAGAACAGATAATATCATTATTTCTTCTCATAACCATCAAATGATTAAAAGAAATAAAATATCCATTCATTAGAAATCCAGAACAAAGTTCTTTCTAATATGAGAGGTACATAAAATCAATAACTCAAAATAAAATCCTATAAAATGTCCTCCACTGCAACTGCTGGCTCCCCTACAGCATTGCCCATGTAGACTACGATTTCTTCTTTTTCAAGTCGTCGGGTTTACTGGAACCCTTGCATTTAAAAATGCACATACCGTCAGTGGTTCCATATCTACACACCAGATTCCGGTAGATAATACCACTGACTATGTTTTATGACTAAAGAAAAATTTCGTACTTTGTTTGAGAGAATAATCAGACTTCCAGTACCCAGACTGTTTGCATTGAGAACACTTGCCTCTTGGCTTTCTCATCCCATCTCGTGGTCCAAGAAACTTAGGACCACTGGGTTTCTTTGCTTGCTTTTCCTTTCCCCCGATTTTACCCTTAGGTTCGAAACCTATGGCATTGGCTACAAGAGCTTGCGATTTCCGTCTCAACTCGTCCAAAAGGTCAATCATGTCAAAAAACGTGTTTAAGCGTTTCCTTGAAATGACTGGCCTTTATGAGTATCCTCATCGCTTCTTGTCTAGCCGCCCATGTCATGTCTAAACACCAGTTAAGACATTTGTAGGCTCGGGAGGACAAAGCTTACTGAGTACAAACTTGTACTCTTTGACAGTCTGGGCAATGTCTAGATCTCTATTCCAATCATTACATTAAGGGTCCAGTGAGTTTAAAATCCGTACGTATCACAGAAAGTGGGTTCAAAGCCATTTCCTAATCTATGAGCACATATAACAACAAACAATCGATTTAATTTCCGATATTATCTCCCTCAAATAATATCATTAAACCACTAATCACATCTAAAATCCCATCAGATATGGTAAGCCACGATAGTGTGGACGTTTACCTATCCAAATGATTTAGCAATTAGATTTGCTTCGGTCGTACATCATCATTAGCGTTACTTCGATGGGAAGAATACTAAGAAGCGTACCTAAGTGTAAACCATTACTCAGTATCTAAGAAGATTGTTTGGGACACGCATATTCACCGTAAGCCACGATAGTGTGGGCGTTTACGTTAACATACGCTCCTTTACTCCCATTCAATGTAGCAAGCCACGATAGTGTGGACGTTTACTACACCAAAAGATTTTTACAATTGACATCCAACTACTTGAAT
Organism: Euphrasia confusa; assembly: GCA_954870475.1. Lineage (NCBI taxonomy): Eukaryota > Viridiplantae > Streptophyta > Magnoliopsida > Lamiales > Orobanchaceae > Euphrasia > Euphrasia confusa. The sequence goes on from OX940954.1 coordinate 14,806,509, forward strand.
CATTTAATCTTGTAAATCAAGACGCGGAGAATCATAAGTGAAACTCAAAGTTTCTAACCAGTGATTCACCATGCGAACAACCCTATCTCTCATAAAATGAGGGAGCCGAGCAGACAATCGATCTAGTCATCAAATGACACGAAAGTCTCTAATTTGTGTCATCGACATGACCAAGTGGCTTTGGCTCCATTCCACTCCCCGGGGTGAGAATGAGTCGACTTGAAATCAGTTTTGGAAAGACAAATTAGGCATTGTTTGATAAACTTAATCAATGTTTCTCGTAAGAGGAATTACAAGAATTCTCCTCCAATAGCTTATCTATATAAACTTCGAAAGTTCATAAAAGTCACCAAGAGAACAGCAATGGAGACCATGACATTGTTTCCAATCCCTCTCCCACTTAGCTTTTTATAACAAAGGGATACGCTATCTAATGCATAATTAAATACACATAAGCATGCATACATGAAATAAAGCACATAGAATATCACATAATCAAAATAATACTAGAATATTATTTTCCGACTATTATGGCTTTATCGCATCTCCGTACGCATCTTCTAGTCTTTAGTCTTCGTTCTTGAATGCTCCATGTGACGGGAATATTAATTCTAATATTTAAATCCATTTATTTTTAATAAATCCAAAAGTTACTTAATTCAAAAATTAAGTCAATCGAATAAATCAAAAATAAAATTAAATATTATTAATATTTTTTTTTATTTTCCTTTTCTACTCCATTAAATCTCTAGAATCCTATCCAAGACCCACTTGGAATATTCTAGAAGATTTCTATAATGGAATAAGGAAATAAAATAATTTAGGACTCCTAATCCTTCCAAATTAATTCCTTTCTTAATCTATTAAAAATTCCATAAAGGAATAATTAAATAGGAAAAATTAATTAAGGACTCTTCTACTTTCCAAAATTAATTAATTTCCATGTCCATGAAAATTACCATTAAATAGGAATAATCAATTAGGAAATAAATTAATTTAATAATTAATTATTTTCCTTTTCAATTCTATTAAATCTCTAGAATCCTATCCAAGTAAGACTTGGAATATTCTAGAAGACTTCCATAATAGAATAAGGAAATAATTAATTCCAATTAATTCTTTTCCTATTCCATGAGAGTTCCCAAACATAAGAATACTCAAAATAGGAAAACCGAATCAATTAGGAAAGTTAGATCTTGGTAAGAGTAGCATGGGTTGGGAGACCCCACACCACCCCCACCGTCGACCGCCACCATTACCGCCGGCCAAGGCTCACGCGCCACCACCCTTGGTGGCCGGCGTGGCTGAGAGCCCTAGGGCAGCCTGGGCGATCGATCCTCATGGGATCAATCCTCGTGATCGATCCCCGGTCCTCCCTCTCTTCGTCTCCTCCGTCACACTTTTCCAGTCGTCGTTTCATCCTCGATCCAACGTAAAATAAATTACAAATTTATTACTACGCTATCCGGCATCGATCCTCTTCAAAAACGACCTCAAACAATTTCCAAAAAAATAAGAACAAGCATTCACCACACAAGAACGAATATTGACATCACCGAGAGTTTAATAATCAAGAGCAATATTATGACATTAATTAATTAAAATTAAATCTAGCCATAATAATCGGAAACCCTGCAAGGTAGAACAATTTATCGAAAAATACCATGAACTAAAACCAACGCTCTGATACCGATTGTTGGAAATCGATATCTCGGAATTAATAAATTTAAATAAATAAATTATCTAATTAATTACGACCGAAATCCTTCGGAGGTCGAATATCCGGATTGTCAAAAATTCCGGATCCGACAACCCAATCGAAATCCCTTTGCCGGAAATTATGCAAACACCACCGCGCGAGCCGGGGCACGACCGAGCACACAACGCACCCGAATGCACGCCGTGCGTCCAGCCGAGCCCCCGCGAGGTCGGGGCTCGCGATCGATCCACATCGATCGCTGGGGCTGCTCCTAGCAGCCCCGCGGTGAGTCCGGCGACTCACCGCCGATGGACGAGGGGAGGCGGAGGGTTCCGCCGCGGTACAGCCTGCGGCACCCTCGGCGATCGACTCTAAGTCGATCGCATGCCCCGGCTCCAGTCGGGGCTCCTCTCCTTTGCACGATCCCGGCGATCGAACCCTTAGAGTTTCGATCGCCACCCTCGGCGTCCAGCCGAGGGTTCTTTGTGCATGTGATCCCCGCCGGGATCTCTCGACCTCCGCGGTCCGGTGATCCTCGATCACCACCGCGAGGTCGATCCTCGTCCACGGGGTTCGTCCCTCGGATCTTGGTTCATGATATTTTCACGATAATTAAACGATTAAATCATAAAGAGGGTTTTACGATTTACCTCGTTCTCGTTGTTCGGAAAAATGAAGAACTCAATTTGACGACCTTGAGATCTTCCCACGTATTCCTTGCACTAGCTCGGACGTCGTGTGGGCGACGATCTACCGAACTCCATGGATCTCCCTCTCTACTTTCTCTCTCTAGAATTGTGATCTTCAAGTTATGAGAATAGAGAAGACCATGCAGTGCTTTTATAGGCTACGTAGGGGATCTTAAGGAGATGGAATATTGGGCTTCCAATATTAATGATTAAATTGAGCCCAAGCCCAAATCTATTAATCCCATTAATATTAATTAATTTATTTTCCACTATATAAATTAATTACACTCCCAATATTAAACCATATTATATCAAATAATATTTCTCCGGTAGTATTATTTATTCCGTGTATTTAAGATATAAATATCCATGAATAAAATTAATTTATTGCTAATTAATTTATTCATCTCTTATATCCGAGAATAGTACCATTCAACCTTAATTATTATGCGGAACAAATCCACCTGCAGGGTTTACATAATAATTCCTTATGAACTCATCTCGGGGATATTATCAACCCTTACGGGATACACTTTCTCGTCAAGTATTCACGGCATGCCATATATAAAATATAGTGACCCAACTTAACCGGTAATTAACCCAATAATTAAATCGGTTAATTCCTTTGGTAAATCAAAGTCACTTATATTAAATATACACACCCGCAATAGTATCGGGGATTAAGAATAAAATACTCAGAGATTTAAATCGATTATCGCCGGCAATCCTAATCGATAAATCTCAAGCAGATCCGCTCAATACACCAAGTGTACAAGTGTGATAAAATAATCAAGACAGATTATTTTCTCTCTCACACAACGACTATACCGATGGATTGGTCCGTGTCCATCTAGGTCGTGAGCAACTGTTCGATTAAATACGAGTAACCGATAGTATGATCTTCTGTGTGACGTCGCACACCATACTAACTATAACGTATATAATCCAGGACTATAATTTGCATATATTTAATTATAAATAATTAAACGCAAATAATTGTTTATTTAATTAAATAGATTAGTGGCAATGGATCGTGAGTTTCCGTTACTTAAATCTAGACATTAAGTACACACCGATCATGTTGATGATTTTGATAAGAAATAATGGTATTATCTATTCTGGTACATTAGATAGCAATAATATGAATGATGAATCCTTAGTCTACCACGATGCAACAAACCGTTCTATAACTTGTTTTACTTATTAGATATATTTCTTGTTAAATCATTATACTTGTGAATTCTTATACTTAGTAGTATTTATTCAAATAAGATTCAAAAGGTCGAAGTTGATTTGATCAATTATAGTTGAAGGAATGGACCTTCCGACCTAAGAATTGAATTCGGAAGATAATACAACTAAGCATACCTTTCGGTAAAGGGTAGAATTCGGACAAGTATTGAGAATGATCAATGATATATGCAGTCATATGTGTAAGGTGCGAGTAGTTCTTTTAAGAATACTCGAAGATGGATTAGAATGCTTGATGTGCCATAAAAGCGAAGTGTTTTAATCACAAAGCAATAATGGGGAACCTTCAAAGTATATCCATGGGAAGGCTGCGACTTAGTCGCGGAGGCTACCACCTAGTAACACATAGCATAATCAAAGATTGAGATTAAGTCTCAAATGACTACACCATACACTCACGTGTAGAAATGGTGTGTCAGTAATAAGAAATGGGATTCTAATAGTAAAAATAACAAGTTGTTCGGAACTACCTATGTTCTATGGATATTTATGGAAACAACGGCACATCCAATGTGGTTGTAGGGTATCCTAGATGAACAAAAATGTTGTGTTCTATAGTACTATGAACCAGAAGGACGTTATAAGCTCTAACGCCCGGTTCTTAGAGGAAGACTATTAGATGAACTACAAAGCTCTAAATGACGTAATACCTTGGAATGAGAAAAGGACAAAGACTTAGAACCATCCAAACCGAGTAGGAGTACACCACTAACTGCACCTACTGTTATTACTGTTTATACACCGGAATGCCATTGCAGTGGGAGGTTGTTTGACGACCAGAGATGTTCATAAGACTAGAAGAGTTTCCAACTATGTATCTAGTAAAGATGAAATCGATCCCTAGCTCTGCACAAGAAAAGTACTAGATCTAAATGTGCCTGCTTAGAAAACAATAAAGGTTTATTGTTAAGAGGCAAGATCATTTAGAGTACAAGTCAATCCATATGGAATTGATATAAGGCTGTAAATCGTGGAACTTGCGAATTGATGAGATAGTCTATTTGATGGAATCATCAAAAGGCATTGACGAAAGGTGTATTGGAGACGTAATGGAAACAAGGTGGTGTTTCTCGGAATTTTATGTAGATAGCATTTTATCATTGGCAACAATGAAAGAATGTCATCAGACATAAAATGATGGTTGTCTAAATGAATCGGGATATAAGATTGAGTAGAAGTTGGAACATGTTCTTAAGATCTTTCGATCTAAGGATAAGAACAATGTACTTCTCCTAGATATCTTATACGATTATGGTTTGTTTTAAAACATGCATAATTCTGAGAAAGGTTATTGCCTTTCGGACATACATCTATCTAAGGGTATGTGTTTCGAACACATGAAGGAGATAGATATAGACAAAGCAGTTTCCTACACTTCGAGTGTGGAAAGCTTTAGAGATGCAATGTTGTAAAACGAGAACCTGATATCAACTATGCGGTTTGCGTAGTGGGAGGATATCAAAGTAATCTGGACAAGAGATATTCGAATGTTGTAAAAGTACTTGAAAGTACTAGATAACTAAGCAAGACGAAATCTTCTTTGATTACATATTCTCAGATCCCAAATCAGAGAAGGACCAGTGAAAGTCGATATCAGGCTATGTGTTCACTTTTAGAAAGAGATGGAACCTTGAAATGAAAGAGTGATAAGCAGGATGCTTCTCAGACTCTCTCATAACCGAATAGCAGCCTCAGAGGCAGCGGAAGTTTTGGTTAGGTTCCGGGGATAACCTCTTGACTTGGATATGACTCTTAGTTTACCAAAGGCTATTGGATAGCGGTGCACGGTAAACTGGAAGAAGTCATAAGTCAAAAGTGATGATAACACATAGAGCAAGTACCACCTGATACGAGTCATCATCGAGGGAGACGACGCTGTAGTCACCAAGATAACTTCAGAGCGGCAACCTAGAGTGCTCATTCACATGGTACTTCTCGGAAGTACAACTTAAGCACGTGATGAGTATGTGAGTCGGGAGTTTGGAGGAAATGACTAGACCTTAGTACAAGTGGGAGATTGTTGGTGTTGTGTACTTAATGTCTAGATTTAAGTAACGGTAACTCCCGGTCATAGCATTTAATCTATTTAATTAATAAACAATCATTTGCATTTAATTATTGATAATTAAACATATACAAAATATAGTCCTGGATTCTATACGTTGTAGTTAGTATGGTGTGCGATGTCACACAGAAGATCATACTATCGGTTACTCGTATTTAATCAAACAGTTGCTCACGACCTAGATGGACACGGACCAATCCATCGGTATAGTCGTTGTGTGAGAGAGAAAATAATTTGTCTTAATTATTTTATCACACTTGTACACTTGGTGTATTGGGCGGATCGCTTGAGACTTATCAATTAGGATTGCCGTTGATAATTGATTCAAGTCTCGGAGTATTTTATTCTTAATCCCCGATACTATTGCGGGTGTGTATATTTAATATAAGTGACTTTGATTTACCAAAGGATTTAACCGATTAAATTATTGGGTTAATTACCGGCTAAGTTGGGTTACTATATTTTATATACGACATGCCGTGAATACTTGACGGGAAAGTGTATCCCGGAAGGGTTGATAATATCCCCGATATGAGTTCATAAGGAATTATTATGTAAACCTCATGAGTGGATTTGTTCCGCATAATAATTAAGGTTGAATGGTACTAGTCTCGGATATAAGAGATGAATAAATTAATTAGCAATAAATTAATTTTATTCATGGATATTTAAATCTTAAATACACGGAATAAATAATACTACCGGAGAAATATTATTTGATATAATATGGTTTAATATTGGGAGTGCAATTAATTTATATAGTGGAAAATAAATTAATTAATATTGATGGGATTAATAGATTTGGGCTTGGGCTCAATTTAATCATCAATATTGGAAGCCCAATATTCCACCTCCTTTAGATCCCCTACGTAGCCTATAAAAGCACTACATGGTCCTTAAATCTAGGGACTTCCTTCTCTTATCGGTCGACTCACCGATCGATTCCTGGCTGCTGGACTCAGGGACTTCTTTCCATACTACTGCACAGTGAGAGGTAATGCTGAATTATGTCTCGGGTGACTATGGAAAGGTTTTTCTTGTAGATGACGAGCCACTCGATGTAGTCGGGATGGGAGATATCAACCTGAAGATGTCAAATGGGCAAACTTGGAAGATTACCAAGGTTAGACATGTGCCAGGGTTGATGAGGAACCTAATTTCGGTGGGCCAGCTTGACAGTGATGGTCACCGGGTGTCATTTGGAGATGGGTCGTGGAAGGTTTCGAGGAACGCCATGACCATAGCTCGAGGTCAAAAGACGGGCACACTTTACACTACAAAAAAAACTGGCATTCCCTACGGCCATTCCCGTAGGGAAATCAACAAAAATCCGTAGGGAACAGGGTTCCCTACGGCATCCCCTACGGGAATCACGCCGTAGGGGATTCCTCGTAGGGAACAGATCCCCTACGGGATTTTTGGAGCCGTAGGGGCCATCCCTACGGGCATGCCGTAGGGGAGCCCCTTGGGAAACTCGTTTCCGCCTCCCCTTCTCCCCGTAGGGGTTCCCTACGGCATCCCCGTAGGGGATACGTTTTTATCCAAAAACGTGACCCATATGTTACTCGGGCCCCTAGCCCGACCCACAACCCAAGGCCCGACAATATCCCAACAACCCAAGGCCCGACCCAAGCCCAGCCCTCTTCGTATTAATTAATAATGTGTATTGCATAGCCCAAGGTTTGAACCCTGGACCTCATGAGTGAAGAGGAGGTAGATAACCGCTGGGCTATCTGAGTTATATGTACAATTTTTAAAAGATAATATATATGTATTCATTAACTTATATTTATTATGTAAAAATGTAATAATAAGATAATATATATATATATATATATATATATATATATATATATATATATATATATATATATATATATATATATATATATATATATCAAATTATAAATATAAATAGTGGTTTTAAAAAAAATAATTTAAAATAAAAGGGCATTTAAATATATTAAATTAAATAGAACTCACAATCGTTTTTTATTAATTTATAAGGACTCTTATTTTTTATTTTTATTTTTGTGTTTACAAGTTTTACTTAAATTTAAGTATTGTTTAGTAGTAGTTTTTGAGATATTGTTTTTAATTACTTATATTTATAAAATTGTACAAAAATTATGTTTATAAAATTGTAATTGCGGTATAATTGCGTTAAAAAATACATTTAAAACAATTTAGCGTAATTTTATAATAACATTTAATTAATTTATTATTATATAAATTAATATTTAAAAAATAAATAAATAAATAAATAACAATTCCCCTACGGCAAATGCCGTAGGAATAAATTTCTCTACTCCCCTACGGGAAATAGCCGTAGGGGACCCCTACGGGGAAATTACCCGTAGGGGATTTATTACTCCCCTACGGGGTATGCCCGTAGGGAGTATTTTCCTACGCCTAGCCGTAGGGGACCCCGTAAGGCCTCTTGTAGGGCGCGAATGCGCGCGCAGTCCCCTACGGGGATCCCCTACGGGAGTCACCCCTACGGCGGGGCCGTAGGGAATGCCGTAGGGGATCTCAGAAAACGATCCCCGTAGGGAATGCCGTAGGGAAACCCCTACGGGAAAAAAGCCGTAGGGAATTCCCGTAGGGGTTCCCTGGTTTTTTTGTAGTGTTACATGACGACGAGCGTGAGGGACTCGGCTGGTGTTGTTGATAGCACCCAGAAGACCGGGCTATGGCATTGCAGGCTGGGGCACATGAGTGAGAAGGGGATGAAGATCATGGCAAAGAACGGGCTGCTGCCCGAACTCAAGGCGATTGAGTCTCACGTGTGCGAGAGCTGCATTCTTGGAAAGCAGAAACGAGTGAGTTTTTCCAAAGATGGAAGGGAGCCCAAGGCGGAGAAGCTGGAACTAGTACACACGGATGTTTGGGGTCCAGCTCTCGTCGCCTCACTCGGAGGGTCACTCTACTACGTTACCTTCATCGATTACTCCACAAGGAAGGTATGGGTATACTTCATGAAAAATAAGAGTGACGTGTTCTCTGTTTTCAGGAAATGGAAAGCCGAGGTTGAGAATGAAACAAATCTCAAGGTGAAGTGTTTGAGGTCCGACAACGGTGGTGAGTACGTTGACGCCGACTTCAAACAATTTTGTGTCGAGAGTGGGATCAAGATGGTGAAGACTATTCCAGGGACCCCACAATAGAACGGAATAGCGGAGCGAATGAACATGACGCTAAATGAGAAGGCCCGGAGTATGCGGTTACATTCGGGGATGCCCAAGATGTTTTGGGCGTGTGCCATCGACATGGCAGCTCATTTAATCAACAGAGCACCGTCGGTTCCTTTGGAATATCGGATTCCTGAGGAGGTTTGGAGTGGGAAGAAGCTGAATTTGTCCTACTTGAGGGTGTTCGGGAGCCTGGCGTATGTTCATGTCGACGCAGCTGCTCGTAGCAAGCTTGATCCTAAATCCAAGAAGTGCTTCTTCATTGGGTATAGCGGCACGGAGTTCGGGTACCGATTTTGGGATGCCGAAAATCATAAGGTGATCCGAAGCAGAGATGTGATCTTCAACGAGGCGGTCTTGTACAAGGGTAAAGACGAGGTTGTTGAATAAAGCATCGATCCCGTGGCAGACATGGAGGAGGTTCCGGTGGAGGTCGTGGAGACCGAGGAGATCGATGAGGGCAACACGAGCAGCGAGGATGAGCAAGATGAGAATGCTAATCCCAACATCGATCCAGTTACACCGAAGCCGTGGAGGTCGACTAGGGTAAAAAGACCTCCTCATAAATTTTCACCATCTCTTAACTATATCTTGCTGACTGATAGGGGTGAGCCGAATAGCTACACCGAGGCTATACAAGCGATGGATTCGATCAAGTGGGAGTCTGCCATGAAAGAGGAGATGAGCTCATTGATGTCGAATCAGACTTGGGAACTAGCCGAGCTTCCGAAGGAGAAGAAGGCCTTGCACAATAAATGGGTCTTCCGGGCAAAGGAAGAACACGATGGAAGCGTTCGGTACAAGGCAATATTAGTGGTGAAAGGCTTCCAGCAGAAGGAAGGGATCGACTACACGGAGATCTTTGCTCCGGTAGTCAAGATGGTAACCATCCGGGTGGTGCTTAGCTTGGTGGCACAGGAGAACTTACATCTTCAGCAAATGGATGTAAAGACCGCATTTCTTCACGGGGATCTGGATGAAGAAATATACATGAAGCAACCGGAGGGTTTTGAAGTCCGAGGAAAGGAGAAGCTGGTGTGTAAGCTTCAGAAGAGCTTGTATGGGTTGTAGAAAGCTCCGAGGCAGTGGTACAAGAAGTTCGACATGTTCATGAAGCGGGTCGAATTGACACGGTGCGAGGCGGACCACTGCTGCTATTTCAAGAAACTCGGAGGTACCTACATAATTTTACTTCTTTATGTAGATGATATGCTGATAGTCGGGGCGAGCTTGTCGGAGATCAACAAGCTCAAAAGGAGTCTATCAAGGGAGTTCTCTATGAAGGATTTGGGTGCTGCAAAACAAATTCTCGGGATGAGAATCACGAGGAGTAAAGATTGTCTTGAGTTGTCTCAAGAGGAATATCTGAAGAAGGTATTGGCGAGGTTTAGCATGGAGAATGCAAAACCGGTTGGAACTCCTTTGGCTAGTCACTTCCGTTTGTCAAAGGAGGACTCGCCGGTGAGCGAGGAGGAGATGGAGTATATGGATAAGGTCCCTTACACTACAAAAAATTCGCGGATTCCCTACAGCCATTCCCATAGGGAAATCCGCAAAAATCCGTAGGGAACAGGGACCGCAAAAATTCGTAGGGAACAGGGTTCCCTAAACCGCTGGACTATCTGAGTTATATGTAAAATTTTTAAAAGATAATATATATGTATTCATTAACCTATATTTATTATGTAGTATAATGTAATAATAAGATAATATACAATATATATATATATATATATATATATATATATATATATATATATATATCAAATTAGAAATATAAATAGTGGTTTAAAAAAATCTAATTTTAAATAAAACACCATTTAAATATATTAAATTGCGAAATTTTTGTAATTGATTATTTTTATAAAATTGCGTAATTTTTTGGGTAATTGTATAATTTTTGTTATTAATTATTTTTATAAAATTGAATAATTTTTTGCGTAATTGTATAATTTTTGTAATTAATTATTTTTATAAAATTATAATTGCATAATTGCGTGGTGCTTATAAAAAAACTTGTCAAAATGTTTAACCATTGTATAATTTTTGTTCTTAATTATTTTTATAAAATTGCGTAATTTTTTGTGCGTATAATTGCGTAAAGTTAAAAAAAACTTTAATTGTAATTTATTATTTAATGAAACAGTGGTTTAAACATTTCAAACAATTTAGCATAATTTTATAATAATATTTAATTAATTTATTATTATATAAATGAATAGTTTAAAAAAAAAAAAAACAATTCCTCTACAGCAAATGCCGTAGGGAATAATTTTCAATTCCCCCTTACGGGAAATAGCCGTAGGGGACCCTAAGGGAAAAATTCCCGTAGGGGATTTATTATTCCCCTACGGGCGTGTGCCGTAGGGACAATGGAGGGAAGCTATGCGCGCGAATGCGCGCGCAGTTCCCTACGGGAATCCCCTACGGGAGTCACCCCTACGGCTGAGGCCGTAGGGAATGCCGTAGGGGAACTCTGAATATGATTTCCGTAGGGAATGCCGTAGGGAATCCCTACGGGAAAATTGCCGTAGGGAATCCCCGTAGGGATTCCCTGGTTTTTTTGTAGTGTTACGCCTCTGCGATTGGGAGCCTTATGTATGCTATGGTGTGCACGAGGCCTGACATTGCCAATGCAGTGGGAGTAGTCAGCCGGTTTATGAGTAATCCGGGGAAGCAACATTGGGAAGCCGTCAAGTGGATCTTTCGATACTTGAGAGGGACTACCGACTTTGCTTTGAGGTTCCGAAAATCAGATGTGGGGTTACTCGGGTTCGTGGATGCGGATAACGGAGGTAATGTGGATAGTAGGAAGAGCACTACTGGGTACGTGTACACTTTCGGGGGTACCGCGATTAGCTGGGTGTCGAGGATACAGAAGATCGTAGCATTGTCGAGTTGCGAGGCGGAGTACGTCGCTGTGACGAAAGCCGCGAAGGAGATGATGTGGCTACAGGCATTTCTGCTAGAGTTGAGACAAGACCACTCGGGGAGTGTTTTGTATTGCGACAGTCAGAGCGTCATTCACTTGGCGAAGAATCCGGTGTACCATGCTCGAACGAAGCATATCCAGCTGAGATATCACTTCATTCGATCAACCTTGGAGGAAGGCGTCTTGGTGTATGAGAAGATTCTTGGGAGCAAGAATCCGGCCGACATGTTTACGAAGGTGGTACCGTGTGAAAAGTTGAGGTTGTGTTCAACCTCGGTTGGTCTTCTGGGATGAGGATCGGGGACGCCGCTGCAATGGGAAGAGACGATAGGGGATCGTGAATCAGCTCCAAGTGGGAGATTGTTGAGTATGGAGGCCGATTCACGCCGAGGAGACGAGAAACGACGAACGGGAGAAACGACGGTCGCCGAAGAGGTTCCGGCGATCGCGGAAAGTCGCCGGCGGGCGCGGAAAGGTTTCGGCGGGCGCCGAAACCGGGAGAAAACGGGGACTGGAGGTCTGCTCGTTTTTGGGCCTTTCGGCGGGCGCCGATTGGCCCTCCGGCGGTCGCCGATTATTTTCGGCGGTCGCCAATGGCAAAATGGCGGGCGCCATTTTGCGGATTTCTGCCAGCGGGATTTTCTTGTCCCACAAGTTTTATTCCCCCTATTTAAACCCTATGTGCGTGAATATTAGGGTTAACACCTCCAGCTCTAGAATTGATATTATAGCGATTACGAGTCTTGTAATTGCGTTCTATAATTGTTCTAGTAAAAGTATTGCAGCGGCAAGAGTGGACGTAGCTCTCGTTAACGGGTGAACCACTATAAATCTTCGTGTCATTTATTTCGCGTATTTTTCGTTCTTTGTTTATTCGTGTGCTTTTCAGGAGGGGAATTCGAACGCGAATTTCCCAACAGACTGCAGCACCAATGAGCTTTCTGTTACAACTTGAAGCGTTAAAACCTGTGTAATTCTGACATTTCCCTTTCCAATGAGAAGGCACTGAAAATAGGTTTGCGTCGTTGAAGCTCGGGTGCTCGGGCCATACCCCCGTGTCTAGAACTCCGATAATGACATCCGAACCAAGATCACCACTCCACAAGCCTTTCCCCAATTCCAGGCCGAGGAACTCAGGGGAATGAGTCGTGTGGAGGGTTCGTAACTTGTCCTTTGTGGCCCCTACAAATCCATCGACACTTCTCAATGTTTGGAGTTGCTGATCGGTGAGAATTGCTGAGAAGCCACACAAGACTTTACTGTAAGGGTGAATGAGTTTTGGTGGTGGTTGTTGTTAGAATATATTAGTTATTATATTTATAGGATTAGGGTTTACCTTTTGTTTATAGGATTAGGGTTTACTTTTTGTTTTGGCTATATAAAGCCTCTCTCTTGTATATTTTAGATAACGCTTATTTTGTTCTAATACCACAAGTTTTTTACGTTTATCTTTTCCTTTCCTTTAATCCTTGTTCGATTATATAAACCTAACATGGTATCAGAGCCATCAATCATCTAAACCTAACATGGTACGGGGGCAGCGTGCCCCCGTTCGGGGTTCGGGGCGAAGCCCCGATTTTTTTTCGTTTTGGTTAATTGGTTAATTTTGGTTCGTTTTGGTTAATTGGTTCGTTTTGGTTGTTGGTTAATTTTGGTTCGTTTTGGTTAATTGATTAATTTTGGTTCGTTTTGGTTAATTGGTTCATTTTGGTTGTTAGTTAATTTTGGTTCGTTTTGGTTAATTGGTTAATTTTGGTTCGTTTTGGTTAATTGATTCGTTTTGGTTGTTGGTTAATTTTGGTTCGCTTTGGTTAATTTTTTATGTTCGTTTTGGTTGTTGGCGTTTTCAGTTTCGCTTGTTTTCCAATGGCTCCTAGTGAGGACTCGTTGCAGTCAATTGGTGTTCGTTTGGATGTGGCTTCAGAGTCTTTTGTTTCCATCCACCGAGGCAGAGTATCGTGCTATGGCTTCCACTACGGCTGAGATTATATGGTTGCGCTTATAGATTTTTCGTTGACAAACTCTCGATGCTTCTTGCTGTACCATCGTGAATTTGAGGGGGGTGTTAGAATATATTAGTTATTATATTTATAGGATTAGGGTTTACTTTTTGTTTATAGGATTAGGGTTTACCTTTTGTATTGGCTATATAAAGCCTCTCTCTTGTATATTTTAGATAACGCTTATTTTGTTCTAATACCACAAGTTTTTTACGTTTATCTTTTCCTTTCCTTTAATCCTTGTTCGATTATATAAATCCTAACAGTTGTGTGTTGTTTTCGTCACGAATTGACTCGAGTACCTCGTTGTGCCAACTTGTTGAAGAATCAAGATTTGCAGCGAAAGATTTCATCGTGCTCTCGTCCATATGAGTCACGTACGTCGTTGCTCTCTCGCCGGATTTAGAAATAGCGTTTGAAATTGAAACTAAATGCAGGGCGAAGAAGAAGAAGAATATGGTGAGCATCGTCATTGCCGCGGTTGGTTGATGTATGAAAGACTGTAATAAACATGTGCAAATATTTAAAGACTTGGTTTCATGTACTGGCTAGTGGCTCCTATTATTATATCACTGTTCATAGTTCACGCCCAACTTTTGAATTCAATTTGTACTAGTAAAAGTTTTTCAAGGAATGCATGAATATCATTCCTCTTCCTTCGTTTTATCATTACTTTTTTAATAAGAAAATCAAAATATCACCTAAATACGTTGTATATTTACTATTATTTTTACTTTTTTTAAGAAAATAAAAAAAGCATATAACAAATACTGTATCACCTAACTTAGTACATGCATATTACTCTCTCTCTCCCCGTTTTTTTTTTCTTCTATTTTCCATAGAAATTAAGAAAAAAAAAAGTATTACGTGTATTAAAAATTCTCCACAAATACCTTCATATTACTCTCTCTGTCTCTCTTTAATCGTTATTTTTTTACTCATTTTTTTTCTTTTGACGAAAATTAAAAAAGTATTAAATGTATGAAGAAAATCTTACCCAAATGTATTCATATAAATTAATATCTCCCCCGGTTTCATAGCTAGTTTCTAACTTATTTTTTACGAAAATTAAAAAAAGTACTCCATTCAATTTTTAAGAGTTGACACATTTTTCTTTTTTGTTTCATTCACAACACTTTGCACACCTATAAATAAAAAAAAAATATAATTTTATTCTTTCAATACTCATTTGTTTAAATTAATATCATTACATTTTTTACTTAACTTATTAATTACTTAAACAACATACATGTTATATTTTTTACTTTTTTACTCTACCAAAATAGATGTTACACTTTTCTAGATACAGAGTTTAAAAAAATGTTAAAAGTAAATAATAAAATATATTTTAAAGTGAAAAGAAAAAAGTTGTGAGTAATATTTAAAAGTAGATAGATAAAGTAAAATAAAATTATATTTTAAAAAAAAAGTTAAAATAATTTTTTTTTTTTTGTCAACTATTCTTAACACATTAAAAAGAAAAGTATGTGAACTATCTTGAGATTGATGGAATATTATTTAATATATGAAAACTATTTTTTCTTAATTTACATAATTTTTTTCTATGCAAACTTATAGGAATTTGAGGAGTATTACATGTGTATGTGTATAAAAAAAATCATCTAAATACATGTATATTACTCTTTCTCCATCATCACTTTTTTTTTTCTTTTTTTTAAGAAAATCAGAAGAAAAAAAAATCACTACATGTATAAAAAATATCACCTAAATACATGCATATTTCTATATCTCTCTCCAATATCGTTATTGTTTTACTTCTGTATAAAATAATCAAAAATGTATTACAAGTATTAAAAAATAACACCCAAATACATGCATATTACTGTCTCTCCAAGATCATTATTGTTTTCTTTTAGTTTAAGAACATCAAAAAACTATTACATGATAAAGTATCACCTAAATACATGCATATTACTCTCTATCCGTCTCATTATTTTTTCTATTTTTCCAAGAAAATTAAGAAAGTACTACTATTAGATTTATTAAAATCTGTAAATACATGCATAGTACTCTCTCTCTCTCTCTCTCTCTCTCTCTTTTTAATTATTATTTGTTTACTCTTTTTTTTCTTTTAACAAAAATTAAATTATATTACATGTATAAAAAAATCTCACCTAAATGTATTCATATAAACAATTTTTTTTTCATCTTCCATTCTTCCCAAATCTCAAACAATTCTCTTTGATCTCATAAATATAGAAACACATAATCACACTTATACAAATTAAATCAAAGAAAAAAAGAGCATTAAGAAAAATAGAGCATTAAACTTCTAATTAGATAAACAAAGTTGTTTTTGTCAAAATGACATAAAGACACTTTCTTGATAAACAAACTCATTCTTTATACCATTCTTGATTCTTAAATTAAAACACTTTCAAGAAGTGAACGAAACATAAAAAAAAAAAATTAAGAAAGAGGAATCAATAAATAAAATTATCTTTGATATTATTTACACCGATATATATGAATTATGAACCGCTTCTCTCTTTCCAACAACTCCGTCTCTTCCAACTAAGTCACACATTTTGTTGGGCATGGAGATTGTAAAAAATTAATGGTTAATAAAAAATAAAGATTAAACTATATTTTTAAATTAAAAAATAAAATGATTGCAACTTATAAGTACAATTTAAAAAATTGCTGAATAAAACAAAAAATATATATTTTAAAATGAAAATAATTTTTTTTGTCAATGTGTCAAACTATCGTTAGAGAACAAAAAAAAAAGTTTACTTACATAGACAATTGCTCTGTGACTCTCTTATATTACTATTTAATTCAGGAAAAATGTCAATATTTGAAAGGTGTAAGATAATGGAATAGATGAACACAAACACAATCAATCGTAACTATGAATATATACGCTTGAGAGTGAAGACAATTTTCTTTTCAAGTATATATACTGAACTATAATTTCACAATTAACGTGAACACCCATAGAACAACATAAAGAACATAGACCAACACTTGGACATCAATTGCATTCCCGATATCATAACCCATTTGTTCAAAACATAGATAAGATGGAATGATGGATCATTCAATTCCAAAACACAGTTGCATAATGTTAAATTAGTAGTATGAAAATAAATTTCAGCATTCTCAACCTAAGCACTGATACAATAATTATATATAGCACATCAGAAACTATGGCTTAAATAAATAATTTTTGCCGATAATTTGATATGAAATGCCCTCCAACATTGGCTTCTACGTCAGTCAGGTTCTTGATCTTTCATGTGCTGGGGATGAACGGCTATCCAGTAAAAACACGTTATTTAAATATAATCAACATAAAAATAGTTGGACAAAAACAATAGATAAGGGTATGTTTATATTATTTTTTACGCCAAAAAATTCTGACTTTTGGGAAGAAGGGAGTGAATATACCTCTGGTATCTTCCCTTGGCAGGACTTTCAGGTCTGGCATAATCACGACCACCCCTTCGCTCGGATCTAGAATTTGGTACAGCACCATGTCCATAATCAGGGCTACCCCTATCCCTACGATATGGACTTGGAGAACGCCTGCGGCCATAAATCCTGCCAGGAGATCCATCATGGCCTCTTCTATCCGGGCTATACCCATTTCTTTTGTTATCATTGTCATCCTGAATTGAATACTCCACAGAGATAATGTGATCCATGAACTTGCTGCATCAAAATATAGCATATGCCAAGTGAGAAGACTTTCGAGGATAAATTAAAGAAAAAAAAAACTCACTATATACATTGACTTTCAAAATTACAAACACCACCATATAGCATATATATGTAATATTTGAAAGCTATAAGGATTTTTTTAACAACTAAACTAAACCTCAGTGTTATATTGTAATTAACCTTAACAATATTCAGCGTATATAATCCCCCATATTCATCATTCAGAAAGAATCTTCTAGATGACACTCAAAGAATGACAATACGCTATGCATGCAAGAAATATGCTCAGAAACTAATTTCAAATTCTTGTATAAACCTCATGTGAGTGGCTTCTAAGGCACGGGTGGCATCTTCCAGCAATTCAAATTGCACAAAAGCGAAGTTCTTTCTTATCCTGACATTCAATATTTTCCCGTACTGTTCAAAATGCTTCTCAATGTCACTGTTCCTTGTATTCACCGGATCAAAGTTTATTACGAACAATGTTTTTGAAGGCTTTGAGTTAGCCGAAGATCTTCTGGAGCTATCAGGCCTTCTGCCACCGCGATCACGTTCTTGCTGTGTATAAAAATTTAATAAAAACAGGCATGATTAAAACAAAAAAACAGATATTTGATCTAATATAACATTGTAAAATAAAAATAATGATTGCATTTTTTTAAAAATACACCTGATGCTTTATTGATTTACATAATTACCCATTAAAAAAAATTACAAATCTTCCTTTACAAACTCAGGGTTATGGTTGTTAATTTTAAAGTTAATTTTTTATGTTTTTGAAATTAGGTCAAAACTGTTTAGCAATCATTCCAAATAAATAATATATCAACATCCAGTGAAAAGCAGAAGCTAAATAAATACCTTAGTCCACTCAATACGAAGTTGGCGTCCTTTCCTACCAAATTGTATCCTGTCAAGTTTCCTAATCGCGTCCTCTGCATCGCGCTCATCTTCCATATAGATAAAGGCAAAACCTATAAAACCAAAACCGTTAAAAAAACCAAGAAAAAAACGCTTCTGTTGGCAACCAAACACATAGTAAAAAGATGCATGTAATGAATATCAAACGCTCCTGTGAAGGCATGTAATGAATATCATACTGTTAACTAAAAAATTGCCAGAACCCAAGCCCATGCAAATCAGAGTAGGGGAAGTTTGTATGAAGTTTGAAAACACAACACCTGCCATTGGATCCGGAATGAACACGATAAATATGTTGAAACATGTCGGAAATCGAAGACTGGCAAAGTCAGTCATGAGGAATGCAAAAGGCAATGATCTCAGTAAAGTGTGGGGTGGAAGTAGGACCATGGCAGATCATATTTGGTACGTTCGAACAAACACAAGAGAACAGTATCTTGGTCAAAATAAACGCAGAGAAGAACCATATGCACCCATCGAGGAAGATCATGAAATATCCAAGTAAATCCTGCGTCAAAGAAACTATTGAGCTTGGAGGTTTCACCAGAACAAAGTCTCGAGTTCTCAAGGAAATAATATTTAATACTTTTATCTTTGTAACCATAACAGATTCCTTAATAATCCAAATAAAAATCTGGCATACAACCAGTTAAATAATTCATATGCGTCGGACATCAAAATTTTTAACAGGCAATGCACATCAACTTCTTATATGAACATTCTGTGCTTGGCACTAATATGTTTGGATAGTACTAAATCACTTAAGCAAACAAGGTAAGGGAGCTGACTAACAAAGTCGGGCAGAAAAGTAATAATCATTAATCAATCATTATGACTGCAGAAAACACTGTCATAGAAAAATGGTGGAAATTTAGAAACATCAGAAGTAGACTTTTCTTGTGAAACATTTTTTCCCAAATTTTAGTTTTCTCGTTTGTTAGCTCCATAGGTAGAAACCTACAACCGACGGTAAATAGAAAATGGTGATTTGTTAATAGCTTCATAATTAACACATCCTCTCCCCCAAAAAACCTCAAAAACACATTGTGACATTACCAGATTTTAAATCCACCCTTTCAACCCTCCCATATCTTCTGAAAAGACGTTCGACATGAGACTCGGTAGCATCGTGCTCCAAATTCCCACAAAATATAGGTCTCATGATCCTGAAGGTTTCTGCAAAAATCAGATTCATCATTTCCAATTCCCAATAATTTTATAATAATAAATGAATAAATTAAAGAAGTACAAAATTCTGCTGCACTTTTTCCTCAAATTACCAAATGGAATAGGCCCTTTATGTTTTTTGATATTTAGTACTACAAAGATGAAACAACACTAATATAATGTCTTCCATCAGCTCCGAGGTAACCTAATTCCCAGATCTGTTCAAGTAGATACAAACGAACGAAGAGAACTAAATACTTGCCTGGAAACAAAAGATTTTCCGTCAAAGCGACCTGAGATCCTTGTGAAATATAGCTGCAAAAACCGACCAGAAAAAAGGATATTAGATCTACAAAGCTCCCTCAGGGCAAATACATTACGGGAACGGAAAATTACCTTTTTCTCTCTCGTTCGATCTATTATGCCCTGCTGCAATTGATTTGAGGTGGGGAAGAAACCCTCGAATTGTAAAATCGATTTTTTTTAGTCCAAACTACAGTGATGGGCTTGCTGTTGGGCCCTCCGAGAACTCAAATTGTTGTCATGTACTTCTGTTTTTAAATTAAACTGAAACTTTTCTATTAAATAATTAATTAATAATTTTTTTTTAAAAATAATAGAAAAACAAACATCAAATTCAATAAAATACAATAAAATCTTTATAAATTAATAATTTTGAAATCGTAAAATTTTATTAATTTAGAGAGGTTATTAATTTATCGAGTATTTTTTTTCATTTAAAATAATAAGTCGGGAGAAGTTATTAATATCGATATTAATTTATAAAGGTTTTACTGTACACTAATAATATACTTTTTTCTCAACTATTTATACACTATTTTTTTGTAAATTATAATTATAAATATTATAAATTTTGTTAAATTATGAATCTATTGAACGAAAGCGATTTCGTAGAGGTGTTCTTGGCGATTCGACAATAAATTTTTTATAGTCAACGAAGCACGCTACACTGATTGTAAATGCTCTTTATATATATCCGTAAGATATAAACTTGCATCGTATTAAAATTTGCATCCTTATTGTATTAATTTTTTTTTTTATTGTTAATGAAGATCTTCATTGTGCGATGATAATGCAAGTTTGCACTTTAGCGGCTCTACAATGGAAGATAAAGATGATGCAAGTTTAAATTGAAAATTGTTTAAACATGTTATTTTGTTTTAGTATATGTTATTTTTCATAACTTTTAAACAATTTATCTTTTGAAAAACAATTATTTTTTATACTAGTATTTTTTTTATGGTGTGTAATTTCAATGGAAGATAAAGATGATGCAAGTTTAAATTGAAAATTGTTTAAACATGTTATTTTGTTTTAGTATATGTTATTTTTCATAACTTTTAAACAATTTATCTTTTGAAAAACAATTATTTTTTATACTAGTATTTTTTTTTATGGTGTGTAATTAATAAATTTTGAATATTAAAATTTATTGTTTTATTTAAAATTATGGGGACATTTAAATGGGGACGTAACCCCGGCCCATTACGGGGCCGAAGCCCGACCTTAATGGGCCCGCTCGGTTACCAATGAGAGCTTGCGGGAGTGATATTCTGGTCGCACTGTACCAACACTTGTCTTTTCCAGCGCAGTTTGTCCTTACTCGTGCGCACCCGAGAGACTTCCCAGGGGGTCACCCATCCTAGTATTACCCCAGAGCCAGCACGCTTAACTTTGAAGTTCTTATAGGAGGATGCCCAGAAAAGAAGATGGATCTGTTGGTATGAGTAGTATATTCAATCCTTTTAAGCCTTTGAATTTTCTGGGGATTACATAACTAATGGAAAACAAAATTGAAATAAATGCTAAGACATTAAATAAATTCAGAATACAACTAATTATTAAATAAAATTAAGAAAGAAAAAAAAAGATTACGCATGCATTAAATTTGTACAACAAAAAAATTGTTTCCTAGATTAATTACGCAACTCATTAATTAAATATAGTAAGAATTTAGGATAGATATATATATATATATAGAGAGAGAGTTGAGAATAAAATTAATAAAATATTAAAACTTTGCCGGATGCGTACGAACTCATCCGTAAAAGAGAAGCCTACCTTATATATATATATATATATATATATATATATATATATATATATATATATATATATATATATATATATATATATATATATATATATATATATATATATATATATATATATATTGATGTGGCCCGAGTTCCGTTTCAGGCTAGAACAACGAAGAAGACGGCAAAATGGAGGTTAGACGTGAGTCGAGGGCATGTCGAGTCATTCGGTCAAGCTTTTAGCTTTGTGTCGGCTGACACCAAGTCCTGTTGGCCAACAAGGGGCCAGAAATCGATATTATGCCGATCCGAGGTGCAGTCCGAGGTGAAACCCGAGTTTTGGGTTGGGTGTCGGCCGACACCCATCTATGCGACAACTTTGAGAATTATGAGCAGCGGTGGAATTCAGCGTTTTTATTTGCATAAATTTTATTTGCGTGAGTTTTCTTTTATTTAATTATTAGGTTTTGTTTTGCCTATATATAAAGGCTTGAGGAATTTTATTAAGGACAATAATTATTGATGAATAAACATATTTTTATGAGATTTTATTAAATTCTCTATTGGGTCGAATTCTACCCGGTTTTACCAAAAGAGTTCAACCGACGAATCAACGAAGCAATCACCATTCGTTCGTGTGTCAATCACCATCCCCGAATTGCTGCGACAACTGCGCGTTAAGGTTTAGATCATCAAATCTAAATCATTTCATGAGTCAAACCAGAGGTTTTGGGACTTCCGCCGGTATCTTCTATCTTTTCTCGTTCTTCGTTCTTTTCTATCCATTGATCCCCAACGAGGTTCGTATCAGTTGGTATCAGAGACAAGGTTAGGGTTGTTTAATTTTTTCGATTACGTAACCTCGTTTCTTATTCTTTCTTTCTTCGTTTTTTCTTCTCGTTTTTGATAGAGTAGTATACATAATGTCTAGATTTAAGTGATCGGAACTCCTTGTACACTGTCATTTATCTATTAATAAATAAACATTCATTTGCTTTTAATTATGTTTAATTAAATAAATGCAAATTATTGTCCTATATTATAAACGTTGTAGTTAGTATGGTATGCGACGTCACACGTAAGATCATACTATCAGTTACTCGTATATAATCGAACAGTTGCTCACGACCTAGATAGACAAGGACTAATCCATCGGTATAGTCGTATGAGTGAGAAAATAATTTTTCTTAATTATTTTATCATACTTGTACACTTGGTGTACTGGACGGATCTGCTTGAGATTTATCGATTAAGATTGCCTTACATAATCGATTTAAATCTCAGTGTATTTTATTCTTAATCTCTAATATTATTGCGGGTGTGTGCATATAATATTAGTGACTTTGATTTTCCAAAGGAAATTGACTGAATAGAATAATCGGTCGATTACCGGTAAAGTTGGGCCACTGTATTTTATGTATGACATGTTGTGAATTCTTGACGGGAAAGTATGTCCTCCAAAGGTTGATAATGTCCCCGAGATGAGCTCATAAGGAATTATTATGTAAACCTGGATTTATTCCCGCATAATAATAAAATTGAGTGGTACTAGTCTCGGAATTACAAGAGATGAATAAATTAATTAGCAATAAATATAATTTATTCATAGAAATTTATATCTTAAACATACGTAATAAATAATACTATCGAAGAAAATATTATTTTGATATAATATGGTATAATAATGAGAGTGCAATTATATTTATATACTGGAATTAAATATAATTAGTAGATTAATTAATAGACTTCGGCTTGAGCTCAATTTAATTAATTCTATTGGAAGCGCAATATTCCACCTCCTTAAGATCCCCTCCGTAACCTATAAAAGCACTACATGATCTTCACAAATCATAAGACAAGATTATCATACTTGATATTCTAGAGAGTTCTAGAAGGAGATCCATAGAGTTCGGAGGATCGTCGCCCACCCCGACGTTCGAACTACTGCAAGGAATGCGTGGGAAGGTCTAAAGGGTCTCCAAAGATCTCTTTTCTCCGCACAACAAGAACAAAGGTAAAATCATGAAAAATCCCCTTTATGATTTTAATTTAATTATCGTGAAATACCGACGAACGAAAGATCCGAGGATCGAACCCCGGACCGAGGGTCGAACGCATGGTGGTGGTTGAACCATCGGGGGGGGGGGGGGGGGGGGGGCGTGGGGATCCCCACCCCGTGCTTCTCCCGACAAAGATCAATTTCCTAAATTATTCGGTTTTTCTATTTTGATTATTCCTATTTTTTGGGAATTTTCATGGAATGGAAAAAGAATTAATTTGGAATTAATTAGTTTTCCTAATTGATTATTCCTATTTTTGGGAATATTCATGGATTAGGATTCTAATTAATTTGGAAAGTTTAGGAATCCTAAATTATTTTATTTTCTTATTTCATTATGGAAATCTTCTAGAATATTGCAAGTGGGTTTTGGATAGTATTCTAGAGATTTAATGTAATTAGAAAATGAAAAATAAAATAATAAAAATATTAATAATATTTAATTTTATTTTTGATTTATTTGATTGACTTAATTTTAATGAAGTAACTTTTGGATTTATTAAAAATAAATAGATTTAAATATTGGAGTTAATATTCCCGTTACATGGAAGCATTCAAGAACGAAGACTGAAGACTACAAGATGCGTACGGAGATCCAATAAAGCCATAATAGTCGGAAAATAATATTCTAGTATTATTTTGATTATGTGATAATACTATGTGCTTTATTTCATGTATGCATAAGCATGTGTATTTATTTATGCATTAGATAGCGTATCCCCTTGTCTTAAAAAGCTAAGTGGGAGAGGGATTGTAAACAATCTCATGGTCTCCATTGCTGTTCTCTTGGTGACTTTTACAAACTTTGAAGTTTATATAGATAAGTTATTAGAGGAGAATTCTTGTAATTCCTTTTACGAGAAACATTGATTGAGTTTATCAAACAATGCCTAATTTGTCTTTCTGAAACTGATTTCAAGTCGAATCATTCTCACCCCGGGGAGTGGAATTGAGCCAAAGCCACTTGGTCATGTGGATGACACAAATTAGAGACTTTCGTGTTATTTTATGACTAGATCGATCGTCTGCTCGGCTCCCTCATTTTATGAGAGATAGGGTTATTTGCATGGTGAATCACTGGTAAGAAACTTCGAGTTTCACTTATGATTTACCGCGTCTTGATCAACGAGATTGTATGAATCAAGTAATTGGATGTCAATTATAAAAATATTTTGGTGTAGTAAACGTCCACACTATCGTGGCTTGCTGCATTGATGTGATTTTGGATTAATTGATGTAGATAGTTATAGGAGGGAGTGAAGGACCGTGTGTTAACGTAAACGTCCACACTATCGTGGCTTGCGGTGATATGTGAATCCCAAACAAACTTCTTAGTACTGAGTAATGGTTTACACTTAGGTACGCGTCATAATATCCTTTCCATCGAAGTAACGCTATGATGATGTACGACCGAAGCAAATCTAATTGCGAAATCATTTGGATAGGTAAACGTCCACACTATCGTGGCTGACCATTTCTGATGGGATTTTAGATGTGATTAGTGATTTAATGATATTATTTGAGGGAGATAATATCGGTATTAAATTGTTTGTTTATTTTATGTGCTTATAGGTTAAGAATGACTGTGACTCCACTTTGTGATATACTTGAGGACAACTCACTGGTTCCATATTGTAATGATTGGAAAGAAAATTCGGACATTGTTCAGACTGTTGAGCCTTCCGAATCCACTAATGTCTCGACTGGTGAGGACATTAAGAATGCCCTCAGGGAGATGTTGAGACATAGCGTGTAAGCTGGACAAGAGGTGATTAACATACTCATGAAATTTTCTCTTTAGGAGTCGCTTAAAAACGATTCCAAAAGAATAGAATTTCTAGGTGAGTTAAGAAAATCACAAGCTCTTGTGGGAAAGCTGGGAAAGAAGGAAGAGCAAGCAAAGAAGCCCATGTTGGAAATCGATATCCCGGCGTATCAAAAAATGCGGAACCGATAACCCCGACCGAAATCCCATCGCCGGAAACCAATCACGAACACCATGCAAGACCGGGCTCGACAAGAGCGTCGCCACGGGATGAACCCGCGGCTAAACTCTAGCTGAACCCTTGCTAGGGTTCGCGATCGCCGTGCATGGCGATCGCATGGGCTGCATGGGCAGCCCCCGGCGGTGAGTCCGGCGACTCACCGCCACCGCCAGGAGGGGCGGTCAGCCCCGCTGACCACCGCGGCTTGCCCAGCGATCGAGCCTAGCTCGATCGCACGCCCCGGCGTCCAGCCGGGGCCTCCCTTGGCGCACGCCGCCGTCGAGGGGCGGGGATCCGCCACGGCACCAGCCCGTGGCATCCCCAGCGATCGACTGCCGTCGATCGCTCGCCCCGGCGTCCAGCCGGGGCTCCCTTCGTCGCGCGGTACCGGCGGTCGAACCCTAGGGTTCGGCCGCCCCTCTCGATCCCGACGGGGATCTCGAATCCCCGTATCCCGGTCTCGACGTTTTCCCTGATCGTGTGTTCATGTACGTATTACAATTTAATTCACATAAAATCATAGAAGGGAGTTTATGATTTTACCTTTTGATTCGTTGTGCGGAGAAACGAATTCAATTGATGACCTTACGATCTTCCCACGTATTCCTTGCACTAGCTTGAACGTCGGGTGGGCGACGATCTTCCAAGCTTATGGATCCTCTTCAACTCTCTAGAATATCAAGTATGATAATCTTGTCTTATGAAAAAGTGAAGACCATGTAGTGCTTTTATAGGCTACGTAGGGGATCTAAAGGAGGTGGAATATTGAGCTTCCAATATTAATGATTAAATTGAGCCCAAGCCCAAATCTATTAATCTCACATTAATATTAATTTATTTATTTTCCACTATATAAATTAATTCTACTCCCAATATTAAACCATATTATATCAAATAATATTTCTCCGGTAGTATTATTTATTCCGTGTATTTAAGATTTAAATATCCATGAATAAAATTAATTTATTGCTAATTAATTTATTCATCTCTTGAATCCGAGACTAGTACCATTCAACCTTAATTATTGTGCGGAACGAATCCACTCATGAGGTTTACACAATAATTCTTTATGAACTCATCTCGGGGATATTATCAACCCTTACGGGATACACTTTCCCGTCAAGTATTCACGGCATGTCATATATAAAATATAGTGACCCAACTCAACCGGTAATTAACCCAATAATTAAATCGGTTAATTCCTTTGGAAAATCAAAGTCACATATATTAAATATACACACCCGCAATAGTATCGGGGATTAAGAATAAAATACTCTGAGACTTAAATCGATTATCGCTGGCAATCCTAATCGATAAATCTCAAACGATCCGCCCAATACACCAAGTGTACAAGTGTGATAAAATAATTAAGACAAATTATTTTCTCTCTCACACAACGACTATACCGATGGATTGGTCCGAGTCCATCTAGGTCGTGAGCAACTGTTTGATTAAATACGAGTAACCGATAGTATGATCTTCTGTGTGGGCCCGCACACCATACTAACTACAACGTATAGAATCCAGGACTATATTTTGCATATATTTAATTATCAATAATTAAATGCAAACAATTGTTTATTAATTTAATAGATTAAATGCTATGACCGAGAGTTTACCGTTACTTAAATCTAGACATTAAGTACACAACTCCAACAATCTCCCACTTGTACTAAGGTCTAGTCATTTCCTCCAAACTCCCGACTCCCATACTCATCACGTGCTTAAGTTGTACTTCCAAGAAGTACCATGTGAATGAGTACTCTAGGTTGCCGCTCTGAAGTTATCTTGGTGACTACTGCGTCGTCTCCCTCGACGATGACTCGTATCAGGTGGTACTTGCTCTATGTGTTAACATCACTTTTGACTTATGACTTCTTCCAGTTTACCATGCACCGCTATCCAATAGCCTTTGGTAAACTAAGAGTCATATCCAAGTCAAGAGGTTCATCCCGGAACCTAACCAAAACTTCCGCTGCCTCTGAGGCTGCTATTCGGTTATGAGAGAGTCTGAGAAGCGTCTTGCTTATCACTCTTTTATTTCATGGTTCCACCTCTTTCTAAAAGTGAACACATAGCCTGATATCGACTTACAATGGTCCTTCTCTGATTTAAGATCTGAGAACATGTAATCCAAGAAGATTTCGTCTTGCTTAGTAATCCAGTACTTAGCAAGTACTATTACAGCATCCAAAATCTCTTGTCCAGATTACTTTGATATCCTCCCACTACGCAAACCGCATAGTTGATATCAGGTCCTTGTTTTTCAACATTGCATTTATCAAGCTTTCCACACTTGAAGTGTAGGAAAATGCTTTGTCTGTATCTATCTCCTTTATGTGTTTGAAACACATACCCTTGGATATATATATATTCTGTATCTGAAAGACAATAACCTTTCTCAGAATTATGCATGTTTAAAACAAACCATAATCGTATAAGATATCTAGGAGAAGTACAATGTTCTTATCCTTAGATCAAAAGATCTTAAGAACATGCTCTAACTTCTACTCAATCTTATATCTCGATTCATTTAGACAACCATCATCTTATGTCTGACAACATCTTTACATTGTTGCCAATGATAAAATGTTATCTTCATAAAATCTCCGAGAAACACCACCTTGTTTCCATTACGTCTCCAATACACCTTTCGTCTATGCCTTTTTGATGAATCCATCAAATGGACTATCCCATCAATTCGCAAGTTCCACGATTTATAGCTTTGTCACAATCCATAAATGGATTTACTAAGCTTGTACTCTAAATGATCTAGCCTCTTAACAATAAACCTTATTGTTCTCCCAAGCAGGCACATTTAGATCTAGTACTGCCCTTATGCAGAGCTAGGGATCAATTTCATCTTTACTAGATCCAGAGTCCAAACTCCTCTAGTCTTATGAACATCTCCGGTTGTCCAACAACCTCCCACTGCAATGGCGTTCCAGTGTATAAACAGTAATAACAGCAGGTGCAGTTTGTGGTGTACTTCTACTCGGTTTGGCTGGTTCCTAGTCTTTGTCCTTTTTCTCATTTCAAGGTATTACGTCAGTTCGGGCTTTGTGGTTCATCTAATAGTCTTCCTCTAAGAACCGGACGAAATGTCCTTCTGGTTTATAGTACTATAGAACACACAGAACTTTGTTCATCTAGGATATCCTACAACCACATGGTGCAGTTGTCTCTAGGAATATCCATAGAACATAGGTAGTTCCGAACAACTTGTTCTTTTACTATTAGATTTCCATTTCTTATTTCTGACACACCATCTCTACACGTAAGTGTATGGTGCAGTCATTTTAGGATTGAATCCCAATCTTTGATTATGATAGCCTCCGCGACTAAGTCGCAGGCTTCCAATGGATATACTTTGAAGGTTCCCCATAATGGCACATCAAGCACTCTAATCCATCTTCGAGTATTCTTAATAGAACTACTCGCATGTTACACATATGACTGCATATATCATTGATCATTCTCAATACTTGTCCGAATTCTACCCTTTACCGAAAGGTATGCTTAGTTGTATTATCTTCCAAATTCGATTCTTAGGTCGGAAGGTCCATTCCTTCAACTATAATTGATCAAATCAATTTCAACCTTTTGAATCTCATTTGAATAAATACTACTAAGTATAAGAATTCACAAGTATAATGATTTAATAAAGAAATATATCTAACAAGTAAAACAAGTTATAGAACGGTTTGTTGCATTGTGGTAGACTAAGGATCTATCATTCATATATTGCTATCTAATGTACCAGAATAGATAATACCCATTATTTCTTATCAAAATCATCAAATGATTAAAGAAATAAAATATCCATTCATAAATAATAGAAATCCAGAACAAAACGTTCTTTCTAAAATAAAGGGTACATAATGCAATAAACTTGAAATGAGATCCTATAACTACTAAAGCAGATAAAACTCTTCCACTGCAACAGCTGCCTCCTCTACAGCTTTGCCCATGTAGACTCGAATTCTTCTTCTCTAAGTCGCCGGGTTTTCTGGAACCCCTGCATTCAAAATGCACATACCGCCAGTGGTTCCATATCTACACACCAGAATTCTGGTAGATATACCGCTGACTATGTTTTTACGACTAAAGGAAAATTCGTACCTTTGAGAGGAGATTCAGACTTCCAGTGTCCAGGCTTATTGCATCGGAAGCACTTGCCTCTTGGCTTTGCAGCCCCCACTCGTGGTCCACTCCTCTTGGCACCACTGGGTTTCCAGGCTTGCTTCCTTTTCTTGCCCCTACCTCCAACAGGCTTCAAGCCTTTGGACTTGGTAGCTACAAGCGCTTGAGACTTGCCCTTCTTGTAGATCCCCTCTGCCGCCTTCAGTTCAGTCAGGAGTTGCGCAAGAGTATAAGATAGTTTACCCATATTATAGCTCATGCGAAACTGCTCAAAACTAGGGGTCAGAGACTGGAGTATGATGTCGACTTGCGTCTCAGCATCAATTTGAGCTCCTAGGATCTCAAGCTCATTCAACAGACTCATCATCTTAAGAAAGTGCTCCCCTACGGGCGTTCCTTCAGACTGAGTAGTTGTTATGAGGACTCTCATGGCTTCTTGCCTTGCCGCACGATCTTGCTCCCCAAACATTTCTTTGAGGTTAAACAACATATCATAGGCAGTGGCCATCGACTCATGTTGGGTTTGGAGTACATTTGACATGGAAGCCAAAATATAACACCTAGCCATTTCATCAGCCTTTTTCCACTTCCGATATGCCTCTCTTTCCTCATTAGTTGAGGCAGCCGTGGGCTCAGCAGGGCATAATTCATGGAGTACAAATTTGTACTCTTCAGAAGTCAGGACAATGTCTAAATTTCTCCTCCAATCAATATAATTGGGGCCAGTGAGTTTATGCTCCTTGAGTATCACAGAAAGTGGGTTCATAGCTATTCTCTAAACCTATAAGCACATTTAAACAAACAATCAATTTAATATCCGATATTATCTCCCTCAAATAATATCATTAAATTACTAATTACATCTAAAATCCCATCAGGTAAGGCAAGCCACGTTCGTGTGGACGTTTACCCACCCAAATGATTTAGCAATTAGGTTTGCTTCGGTCGTACATCATTATAGCGTTACTTCGTTGGGAAGAATACTATAAAGCGTACCTAAGTGTAAACCATTACTCAGTACTAAGGTGAATCATTTGGAATTGCTACGTCACCGCAAGCCACGTTAGTGTGGACGTTTACGATAACTCACAATCCTTCATAATTCCCTATAACTGTCTACATCAACTATTCCAAAATCCCATTCAGAATAGCAAGCCACGTTCGTGTGGACGTTTACTACACCAAAAGATTTTTATAGTTGACTCCCAATCACTTGATCCATTCGATTTTCGTAAATCAAGACGCGGAGAATCATAAGTGAAACTCGAAGTTTCTAACCAGTGATCCACCATGCGAACAATCCTATCTCTCATTAGATGAGGGAGCCGAGCAGACAATCGATCCATCTTTAAAAGAATGGTACGAATGTCTCTAATTTGTGTCATCCACATGACCAAGTGGCTTTGGCTCCATTCCACTCCCCGGGGTGAGAATGCGTCGACTTGAAGTCAGTTTCAGAAAGACAAATTAGGCATTGTTTGATAAACTTAATCAATGTTTCTCGTAAAAGGAATTACAAGAATTCTCCTCCAATGACATGTCTATATGAACTTCGAAAGCTCATAAATGTCACCAAGAGAACAGTAATGGAGACCATGAGAATGTTTCCATTCCCTCTCCCACTTAGCTTTTTATAACAAAGGGATACGCTATCTAGTGCATAAAGTAAACACATATAGCATGCATACAAGTAATAAAGCACATAGTATCACATAGTCAAAATAATGCTAGAAAATTATTTTCCGACTATCATGACTTTATTCCATCTCCGTACGCATCTTCCAGTCTTCAGTCTTCGTTCTTGAATGCTTCATGTGACGAGAATATTAATCCCAATATTTAAATCTATTTATTTTCAATAAATCCAAAAGTTACTCAATTCGAAAATTAAGTCAATCGAATAAATCAAAAATAAAATTAAATATTATTAATATTTTTATTTATTTATTTTCCTATCTAATTCTATTAAATCTCTAGAATAATCTATCCAAGTAAAACTTGGAATATTCTAGAAGACTTCTATAATAGAATAAGGAAATAAAATAAATTAGGACTCTTCTACTTTCCAAAATTAATTAATTTCCATGTCCATGAAAATTCCCATAAAATAGGAATAATCAATTAGGAAATAAAATCAATTTATTAATTAATTATTTCCCTTCCAATTCTATTAAATCTCTAGAATCCTATCCAAGTTAGACTTGAATATTCTAGAAGACTTCTATAATAGAATAAGGAAATAAAATAATATTAATGAATTCTTTTCCTATTTCCATGAGAGTTCTCAAACTTAGGAATACTCAAAATAGGAAAACCGAATTAATTAGGAAAGTGAATCTAGGTAGGAATAGCACGGGATGGGGTACCCCGCGCCACCCCCACCTTGGATCACCACCACCGCCGCCGGCCAAGGCCCACGCGCCACCTCCCTTGGTGGCCGGCGTGGCCGAGAACCCTAGGGCAGCCCGGGGTCGATCGATCTCCATGGGATCAATCTCATGATCGATCCCAAGCCCTTGTACTCCCTCTCATCTTCTCCTTCGTCACACGAGTTCTCCGGCGGTCGTCTCGGCATCGATCCAACGTAAATAAATTACATAATAATAAATTTACAATTCCGGTATCGATTCTATACATGAAATCGACCCTATACACTTTCCGGAAAACATAGAACAATAATAATAAATCTAAATTCGGTCAACCACCGAATTTTTACTATTAAAAGCATTCATCCACACAAAACGAATCTCGACATGTCCGAGAGTTTAATAACGAATAATCATGATAAAATTAAATAACAATTAATTAAATAAATAATTAACAATTAATTAACCATGATAGTCGGAATCCTTGTAAGGTAGAACGATAATTGAACACATACATGAATACGAAACCAAACGCTCTGATACCAATTGTTGGAAATCGATATCCCGGGGTATCAAAAAATGCGGAACCGATAACCCCGACCGAAATCCCATCGCCGGAAACCAATCACGAACACCATGCAAGACCGGGCTCGACAAGAGCATCGCCACGGGATGAACCCGCGGCTAAACCCTAGCCGAACCCTTGCTAGGGTTCGCGATCGCCGTGCATGGCGATCGCATGGGCTGCATGGGCAACCCCCGGCGGTGAGTCCGGCGACTCACCGCCACCGCCAGGAGGGGCGGTCAGCCCCGCTGACCACCGCGGCGAAGCCGCGGCTTGCCCAGCGATCGAGCCTAGCTCGATCGCACGCCCCGGCGTCCAGCCGGGGCCTCCCTTGGCGCACGCCGCCGTCTAGGGGCGGGGATCCGCCACGGCACAAGCCCGTGGCATCCCCAGCGATCGACTACCGTCGATCGCTCGCCCCGGCGTCCAGCCGGGGCTCCCTTCGTCGCGCGGTACCGGCGGTCGAACCCTAGGGTTCGGCCGCCCCTCTCGATCTCGACGGGGATCTCGAATCCCCGTATCCCGGTCTCGACGTTTTCCCGGATCGTGTGTTCATGTACGTATTACAATTTAATTCACATAAAATCATAGAAGGGAGTTTATGATTTTACCTTTTGATTCGTTGTGCGGAGAAACGAATTCAATTGATGACCTTACGATCTTCCCACGTATTCCTTGCACTAGCTTGAACGTCGGGTGGGCGACGATCTTCCAAGCTTATGGATCCTCTTCAACTCTCTAGAATATCAAGTATGATAATCTTGTCTTATGAAAAAGTGAAGACCATGTAGTGCTTTTATAGGCTACGTAGGGGATCTAAAGGAGGTGGAATATTGGGCTTCCAATATTAATGATTAAATTGAGCCCAAGCCCAAATCTATTAATCTCCCATTAATATTAATTAATTTATTTTCCACTATA
Organism: Euphrasia confusa; assembly: GCA_954870475.1. NCBI lineage: Eukaryota > Viridiplantae > Streptophyta > Magnoliopsida > Lamiales > Orobanchaceae > Euphrasia > Euphrasia confusa. The sequence goes on from OX940954.1 coordinate 14,840,207, forward strand.
TAAATTAATTGCACTCCCAATATTAAACCATATTATATCAAATAATATTTCTCCGGTAGTATTATTTATTCCGTGTATTTAAGATTTAAATATCCATGAATAAAATTAATTTACTGCTAATTAATTTATTCATCTCTTGAATCCGAGACTAGTACCATTCAACCTTAATTATTGTGCGGAACGAATCCACTCATGAGGTTTACACAATAATTCCTTATGAACTCATCTCGGGAATATTATCAACCCTTACGGGATACACTTACCCGTCAAGTATTCACGGCATGTCATATATAAAATATAGTGACCCAACTCAACCGGTAATTAACCCAATAATTAAATCGGTTAATTCCTTTGGAAAATCAAAGTCACATATATTAAATATACACACCCGCAATAGTATCGGGGATTAAGAATAAAATACTCTGAGACTTAAATCGATTATAGCTGGCAATCCTAATCGATAAATCTCAAACGATCCGCCCAATACACCAAGTGTACAAGTGTGATAAAATAATTAAGAAAAATTATTTTCTCTCTCACACAACGACTATACCGATGGATTGGTCCGAGTCCATCTAGGTCGTGAGCAACTGTTTGATTAAATACGAGTAACCGATAGTATGATCTTCTGTGTGGGCCCGCACACCATACTAACTACAACGTATAGAATCCAGGACTATATTTTGCATATATTTAATTATCAATAATTAAATGCAAACAATTGTTTATTAATTTAATAGATTAAATGCTATGACCGGGAGTTTACCGTTACTTAAATCTAGAAATTAAGTACACAACTCCAACAGCCCAGTGGTTCTAAACCTCGGAATGGGAAAAGCAAGCCGCGAGGCAAGTGCTTTCGATGCAAGCAGTCTGGGCACTGAAAGTCTGATTGTCCTCTCATCAAACAAGATACGAGATTTTCCTTAGTCACTGAAACATTATCAGCGGTGTTATCTACCAGCACCTGGTGTGTAGATACGGGAGCCACTGATCATGTATGCAATTCGTTGCAAGGGTTCCCGGAAACCCAGAGACTTAGAGAGGGAGAAATCGTAGTTTACATGGGCAATGCTGCAAAGGTAGTAGTTGTTGCAGTGGGAGACGTTCTCTTTCGTTTTAGTAGTGATAGGATTTTAGTTTTACACAATTGTCTTTAAGTACCGAATTTTAGAAAGAATTTAATTTCGGTTTCTAAGTTAATTCTGAATGGATATTCTATTTCTTTTGATCAGTCTGTGGTCATAAGAAGAAATGATGATATTATCTGTTCTGGTACATTGGTTGACGATTTGTATGTGGTCATAAGAAGAAATGACGATTTGTATGTGATAGGATTTTAGTTTTACACAATTGTCTTTATGTACCGAATTTTAGAAAGAATTTAATTTCGGTTTCTAAGTTAATTCTGAATGGATATTCTATTTCTTTTGATCACTCTGTGGTCATAAGAAGAAATGATGATATTATCTGTTCTGGTACACTGGTTGACGATTTGTATGTGCTAAATCCTGAGTCTACTACTATGCAACGAATCGAATTAAATAACACTTCTACGAACACAAATAAGAGAAAGAAACTTCTAAGATGAATCAATTATACTTGTGGCATCTAAGGCTGAGTCATATTAATTCAAATAGAATTCAAAGGTTGAAAGCTGATGGCTTAATCAGCGGTGTTGAAGGAGAGGACCTTCTGACCTGCGAATCCTGTTTGGAAGGTAAAATGACCAAGCGATCCTTTTCTGGTAAAGGATATATATACGAGCAAGTATTGAATTTGATTCACTCTGATGTATGCGGACCTATGTCTACTCAGGCAAGAGGAGGGTACGAGTACTTCATAACTTTTACTGATGATTACTCAAGGTATGGATTTGTATACCTGATGCGCCGCAAGAGCGGGAGTTTTGAAAAGTTCAAAAAATTCAAAGCTCTTGTGGAGAACCTTCAAGGTAAATCTATTAAATGCCTGCGATCTGATCGCGGAGGCGAGTACCTGTCTGGAGAATTCAAGGCATACTTGGCAGGAAATGAGATGATTCCCAAATGACATCACCATATACTCCTCAGCAGAATGGTGTGTCACAAAGAAGGAATAGGACTCTTATGGAAATGGTACGTTGAATGATGATTTATTCGGATTTACCTATTATGTTTAGGGGGCCTTAGAAACAGCGGCGCACATTCCAAACTTAGTTCCATCTAAAATGGTCCCTACAACACCCACGGAACGATGGAGCGGGCGCAAGCCTAGCTTGAGACACGTTCGGATCTGGGGGTGCCCTGCGCACGTGTTGAGAACGGGAGCCGATAAGTTAGAACCTCGTACTGAAGTGCGGTTGCTTATAGGATATCCTATAGAGGAACTAAAGGTGGCATGTTCTATAGTCCTTAGGACCAGAAGATCGTTATAAGTAGTAACGCTCGGTTCTTAGAGGAAGACTATGTGATGTACCACAAGCCCAAGAGTGACATAATGTTTGATGAGTTGAGAGGGAACGAGAAAGACATAGATACAATCGAACCGAGTAGCGATACACCACTAGAACCTGCACCTACTGTTATTAGTGTTAATACACCGGAACGCCGTCGAATTGTCTAGAACAACCATCCCTTTATGCCCGATAACATTTTCACATTGTTGCCAATTAGAAAATATCGTCTACATAAAGCACGAGAAACCACTTTGTTTCCATCACGTTTCCAATACACACACGATTCGTCCATGCTTTGAATAAATCCACAACGGATTATCAAATCGCATGTTCCACGATCTTGTAGATCGCTTCAATCCATAAATGGATCGACTGAGCTCGCACACTAAATGCTCTTGCCCCTTAGCAATGAATCCTTCTGGAAATGTATCTGTCAAGACTTCCATATAGGAAAGCTGTCTCGACAACCATTTTACCACACCTCATAATCCATATAAGATGCTAATGTTGGAAATCGATATCCCAGAATTAATAAATTTAAATAAATAAATTATCTAATTAATTCCGACCGAAATCCTTTGGAGATCGAATATCCGGATTGTCAAAATTGCGGAACCGACAACCCAATCAAAATCCCGATCGCCGGAGTTCACGCTAGCACGCCACGCGGACCGGGGCTCAACCAAACACACGACATACCCGAAGGCATGCCGCGGCCAGCCGAGCCCCCGCTAGGGCTCGCGATCGCACAACGTGATCGCCGGGGTTGCGCACTGCAACCCCACGGCGAGTCCGGCGACTCGCCGTTCGCGGAGGAGGGGGCTGCTCGCCGTGCGAGCAGCGGTGGCACCAGCCCGCCATCCCAGCGATCGAGCCCGCGCTCGATCACACCCCCGGCGTCCAGCCGGGGTCCTCGTGCGCGCGTCCCCGGCGTCCAGCCGGGGCGCTTTGTGGTTCGATCCCCACGGGGATCCACGAGCCACCGCGGTCCGGTGGTTCGACCACCACCGCTCGGCTCGTCCCTCGTTCCAGGGTTCGATCCTCGGATCTTGGTTCACGATATTTTCACGATAATTAAACGATTAAATCATAAAGAGAGTTTTACGATTTACCTCGTTCTCGTTGTTCGGAAAAACGAAGAACTCGATTTGAAGACCTTGAGATCTTCCCACGTATTCCTTGCACTAGCTCGAACGTCGTGTGGGCGAAGATCATCCGAACTCCATGGATCTCCCTCTCTACTTTCTCTCTCTAAAATTGTGATCTTCAAGTTATGAGAAGACCATGTAGTGCTTTTATAGGCTACGTAGGGGATCTTAAGGAGGTGGAATATTGGGCTTCCAATATTAATGATTAAATTGAGCCCAAACCCAAATCTATTAATCCCATTAATATTAATTAATTTATTTTCCACTATATAAATTAATTGCACTCCCAATATTAAACCATATTATATAAAATAATATTTCTCCGGTAGTATTATTTATAATAGTATTTATTTAAGATATAAATATCCATGAATAAAATTAATTTATTGCTAATTAATTTATTCATCTCTTGTAACCGAGACTAGTACCATTCAATCTTAATTATTATGCGGAACAAATCCACCTGCAGGGTTTACATAATAATTCCTTATGAACTCATCTCGGGGATATTATCAACCCTTACGGGATACACTTTCCCATCAAGTATTCACGGCATGCCATATATAAAATATAGCGACCCAACTTAACCGGTAATTGACCAAATAATTAAACCGGTCAATTCCTTTGGAAAATCAAAGTCATTTATATTAAATATACACACCCGCAATAGTATCGGGGATTAAGAATAAAATACACTGAGATTTAAATCGATTATCCTAGGCAATCCTAATCGATAAATCTCAAGCGATCCGCCCAATACACCAAGTGTACAAGTGTGATAAAATAATCAAGACAGATTATTTTCTCTCTCACACAACGACTATACCGATGGATTGGTCCGTGTCCATCTAGGTCGTGAGCAACTGTTTGATTAAATACGAGTAACTGATAGTATGATCTTCTGTGTGGGCCCGCACACCATACTAACTACAACGTATATAATCTAGGACTATAATTTGCATATATTTAATTATAAATAATTAAACGCAAATAATTGTTTATTTAATTAAATAGATTAATGGCAATGTATCGGGAGTTTCCGTTACTTAAATCTAGACATTAAGTACACAACTCCAACAATCTCCCACTTGTACTAAGGTCTAGTCATTTCCTCCAAACTCCCGACTCCCATACTCATCACGTGCTTAAACTGTACTTCCAAGAAGTACCATGTGAATGAGCAATCTAGGTTGCCGCTCCGAAGTTAACTTGGTGACTACAACGTCGTCTTCCCTGACGATGATTCGTATCAGGTGGTACTTGATCTATGTGTTATCTTACACTTATGGACTTGTGATTTCTTACCATTTGCCATTGCACCGCTATCTACATAGCCTTTGGCAAACTAAGAATCACATCTAAGTCCCAGAGATTATCCCGGAGCTATACCAAAACTTCCGCTGCCTCTGAGGCCGCTATTTGGTTACCCATGGCAGAGTCCGAAAAGCATCGTGCTTATCACTCTTCCTTGTTAAAACTCCTTGTCCTTCGATAGTGAAACACATAGCCTGATATCGACTTACACCGATCCTCTTTCGATTAGAAATCTAAGAGAATGTAATCCAAAGGAAAAACTCGTCTGCTTCGTAGTCTAGAACAGTACTTCGAAAGTACTTTTACAGAAGTCGAATATTCCTTTCCAGGATTACCTTGATATCCTCCCACTATGCTAACCGCATATTCGATATCAGGTTCTCGTTTTCAACATTGCATTAAGCTTTCCACACTCAAATTGTAGGAAACCGCTTTAATTGCTTCTATCTCATTTTGTGTTCCAAAACACATTCCCTTAGATAGATGTATTCCGTATCTGAAAGGTAACGAACCTTTCTTGGAATCTTGCATGTTAAAACGAACCATAATCATATATATGTAAGATATCCAGGAGAAGTACAATGTTCTTTCCCAGAGATCCAAGATCTCAAGAACATGTCCAACTTCTTCCTATATCTTTCATATTGATTTATCTAGACAACCATCATTTTATGTCTTGACAACATCTTTACATTGTTACCAATGATAAGAATGTTCTCTACATAAAACCCGAGAAACACCACCTTGTTCCATCACGTTTCCAATACACATGTTTCGTCTTATGCTTTGATGAATCCATAAAATGGACTATCTCATCAATTTGCAAGTACCACGAACTCAATGCTTTGTTCCAATCCATAAATGGATCAACTAAGCTTGTACTCTAATAACATTAAATAATTCAATGCAACAAACAGCATGCTTAAAGGTGATTATATTCATAGACAATTAATCAATTTCAGAACCTACACTCTGATACCACTGTTGGGGATCGTGCATGTATACGCAGCGGAAAACAAAAATTTTATTTTATTTTATTTTATTGAAAATCCTATTTTCAATATTACATGCATTAATTGATTTAATTCAAATCTATTAAATAAATAATCCACCATTTAATTTAATTATCAAATAATTAAACATTTAATTCATGCATCCCATACTACATAAATTAAATCTAGCGCAATTAAATTTATCATATAAATTAATTACTTCTAGCGCAATTATATTTATCATATAAAATAATTACACTACTTAGGGATTCGTCGGACGAAACGAAGTTCGTCGGAAGTCGCGCGGATGCGACGCGGGGATGCACGCGGAGCGTGCGGGCTGCACACGGGGAGAGCCGGGGTGGCTCTCGGCTGGTCGCGGGCGGCGCTCAGGCGCGGGCGGGCTTGGCTCGGTCGTGCTCGGGCGTTGCTCGTTCGAAGTTCCGGCGTCTCTCGTCAAATCAGGTTTCACCTCGTATAGGTAATCCCACTCGCGTATTGCACTAGAAATACGAGAGGGAGAATACGACGGGAAAAACGGGCCAGAAAAACAGCGCCGGAATCGGATTCCGGCGAGGCGGGCGGCTGCCGGCGGCGGCGCTGGGCGGCGGCGGACGGCGGCGGTCCTCCGAGGGAGGCGGCCGAAGGGGGCGGCGGACGAGAGAGGGGAAAGGAGAGGGAGAGGTTAGGGCTAGAGCTCTCTAGGTTTTTGGTGTGTTCTTCCTCATGCCTGTGGAGCTCCTTTTATAGGTGAGGAAAAGAGTTTATTGGGCTCAAACCCTAATGGATCGGATCCATTAACCCTTGCCGGCCCAATTCATTAGCCGTCATTATGTTTCTCCCAAATTGACAATCAATTTGATCTCCGAAAAATATAACGATTATATTTTCTTTCTCGTTTTAATTTTCTCATCGATATGAGATAATAATAAAAATTTCCAATTTCACAAAATCGGAAAGCCCATTTCAGGGGTACTGCTAAATCGGGAAATTTCCCAAAATAGAAAGTATACACCATCGTGTCCGTTTTCTTTAGCTCAATATTATTTCCAACTCATAATCACAATTATGAATCTCGGATTCAATCATATTGACCTCCGACTATATGTACTTAATTAACAGTTAATTAATACATGATCATATTCAAGGATCGGATTACACGAGAATGTGACCCTCAATGGTTCAGGTGTAAAACTAGCCGTGGGCTCACAACACATTGTGATTAGAACAACATATTGTTCTTATATCAACTACTCCCGAGAGTTTTAGTTTATAATCACATTATTTAATCTCCGAACAATTCGGTGCCCAACGAATCAGTGACGAGCGTCTAGCAACCACGCTTCACTAATTCCCTAGATACAAATGAAGTGCCTGCAAGAACCTTGTAATATAGTTAGCGTACACTACGATCCCTCCGATACATATGTCCTGATCAAACTAGAGATATTGGTCAATCGAGATCTCTTGTTGTGTTTGATAACTTTGCGAACGTTCTAGGTTTCGTAAAATCCAGTCGTGATTGATCTAGAGAAACACATTTCTGTAATCACCTCACTGTTCAACTCTGGCCAGAGATTCCGGGACTACGAACCACATAGGACATCCATGATCTATATCAAGCGATCAGATCCCCTACTACCATGCACAGACTTCACATCAGATTTCGAACTGCACGAACATCGTCTCCTTTTTCGACTTACTCCCTTTCCAGGGAATCAAAGACACGACACGATACAGCTAGTCATCTGATGAAGTCACGGTGATGTCTAGGTCTTAAGGATTAATTGTGTACAACTATATTATGGAATTCTCTACTCGATTAGTGATAACCACTTAGAGATTCCAGGGAGAGGGAGTTCAGTGAACTCATCAACAGTGAGCACTCACTCAAGTATGTCGATGTCCCAACACCGAGGCTCGAGATTAGCCCACATACACTAAGTGCTAGTCTCAAGGGGAAAGGCCGGGTATCCTTGTTATTGGCGTAACCCATCGACTAGGAACTGAGTTTGACCAGTTACGTTGCGTTAACAGAATTATCTCTCGGTTTCCACAAAACCGAATTCATACAACATGTGTAACTGTACAGGACTATATCTATGATTCAACATGGGGAGTAGATATAGCATATGCCTTAATTAATCATAATTAATAATCTTTCATAATTTCGAAATAAATTGATAATATTTATTAATTAAATAATAAATTAGGTTCGACCACAGCCACAGGTTGGCTTGTTGGTTACCTACTCTATCAATCTCCCACTTGACCTAAAGCCAACTGCTCTCGTATCTAAGTCCCATCGACTCTCGATGTTTCTCGTGGACAGATCTAGACAAAGGCTTGGTAAAGGGATCAGCTATATTATCTCCCGAAGTGACTCTTTCGACCAAGACGTCACCTCTCTCAACGATCTTGCGGATCAGATGATATTTCCTCAGTACATGTTTGGATTTCTGATGAGATCTCGGTTCCTTAGCTTGTGCCACGGCCCCCGTGTTATCACAGTACAACGTTACTGGATCATTTGCTCTCATAACGACTCCCAACTCTTGGATGAAGTTCCGTATCTAAACAGCCTCTTTTGCAGCTTCACTTGCCGCAACATATTCAGCTTCAGTGATGGAATCAGCCGTGGTTTTCTGCTTGGAACTTTTCCAACAGACGACACCTCCGTTCAGCTTTAATATGAATCCCGATATCGACTTAGAGTCGTCCACGTCAGATTGAAAACTAGAGTCCGTAAACGCCTCTATTTTCAAATCGTGACCTCCATAGACTAAGAACATCTCTTTGGTATTTCGCAAATACCTAAGAATGTCCTTCACGGCTTTCCAATGAGCCGGTCCAGGATTAGACTGATATTTGCTTGTGACGCTCACAGCATGTGCAATATCAGGTCTAGTACATAGCATGCCATACATCACGCTTCCAATACCGGATGCGTATGGTGTGCGATTCATGCGCTCGATTTCCAGTTCCGTTGCTGGACACATGGTTTTTGAGAGACGAATTCCTTGACACATTGGCAAAAACCCTCTCTTGGAGTTTTCCATGCTAAATCGTTTTAAAATGGTTTCTATGTACAAGGATTGTGATAGGCCGATCATCTTTCTAGATCTATCTCTATAGATTCGTATTCCTAATACGTAATATGCCTCGCCTAAATCCTTCATCGAGAAACGTGTGGACAACCATGCTTTCGTTGCCTGCAGCATACCTACATCATTCCCAATGAGTAGTATTTCATCAACGTATAGCACTAAAAACGTCACGACGCTCCCACTAACCTTCTTGTATACACAAGGTTCCTCCGGGTTCTTGACAAAATCAAACTCTTTGATTGTGTTGTCAAAACGTTTGTTCCAACTTCGGGCTTGTTTCAATCCATAAATGGATCGCTGGAGTCGGCAAACCTTTTGCTCTTCTCCAGGAGATATGAAGCCTTTCGGCTGCGCCATATAAATTTCTTCCTCAATGTCCCCATTGAGAAACACGGTCTTCACATAAATTAATTACACTACTAATTAATTACGCAAACATGAACACATAATTAATTGCGTCAATTTACAATTAACATAATCACAATTATATAATTCAAATCAAATTGATTTTAATTAACAATTAAATTAATCTCTATTAATTTTATTTGTCAATTATAATCCCAGTACTTAGCGCAAACAATTAACGTAAAACAATTAAATCCAAGTTTAATCGTGAGTACCTTAGGGATTCGTCGGACGAAACGAGGTTCGTCGGAAGTCGCGCGGATGCGTAGCGGAGATGCACACGGGGCGTGCGGGCTGAACACAGGGAGAGCCGGGGTGGCTCTCGGCTAGTCACGGCGGCGCTCGGGCGCGGGCGGGCTTGGCTCGGTCGTGCTCGGGCGTTGCTCGTTCGAACCTCCGGCGTCTCTCGTCAAATCAGGTTTCACCTCGTATAGGTAATCCCACTCGCGTATTGCACTAGATATACAAGCGGGAGAATACGACGGGAAAAACGGGCCAGAAAAACGGCGCCAGAATCGGATTCCGGCGAGGCGGGCGGCTGCCGGCGGCGGCGGGCGGCGGCTCCGGGCGGCGGTCCTCCGAGGGAGGCGGCTGAGGGGGGGGGGGGGTGGGCGAGAGAGGGAGAGGGAGAGAGGAGAGGCTAGGGCTAGAGCTCTCTAGGTTTTGGTGTGTTCTTCTTCATGCAGCTCCTTTTATAGGTGAAGAAAAGAGCTACTTGGGCTCAAACCCTAATGGATCGGATCCATTAACCCTAGCCGGCCCAATTCATTAGCCGTCATTACGTTTCTCCCAAATTGACAATCAATTCAATCTCCGAAAAATATAACAATTATATTTTCTTTCTCGTTTTAATTTTCTCATCGATATGAGATAATAATAAAAATTTCCAATTTCACAAAATCGGAAAGCCCATTTCAGGGGTACTGCTAAATCGAAAAATTTCCCAAAATAGAAAGTGTACACCATTGTGTCCGTTTTCTTTAGCTCAGTAATATTTCCAACTCATAATCACAATTATGAATCTCAGATTCAATCATATTGACCTCCGACTATATGTACTTAATTAACAGTTAATTAATACATGATCGTATTCAAGGATCGGTTTACACGAGAATGTGACCCTCAATGGTTCAGGTGTATAACTAGCCGTGGGCTCACAACACATTGTGATTCGAACAACATATTGTTCTTATATCAACTACTCCCGAGAGTTTCAGATTAATAATCATATTATTTAATCTCCGAACAATTCGGTGCGCAACGAATTAGTGACAAGCGCCTAGCAACCACGCTTCACTAATTCCCTAGATACAAATGAAGTGCTTGCAAGAACCTTGTAATATAGTTAGCGTACAGTACGATCCCTCCGATTCATATGTCCTGATCAAACTAGAGATATTGGTCAATCGAGATCACTTGTAAAGTTTGATAACTTTGCGAACGTTCTAGGTTTCGTAAAATCCAGTCGTGATTGATCTAGAGAAACACATTTCTCTAATCACCTCACTGTTCAACTCTGGCCAGAGATTCCGGGACTACGAACCACATAGGACATCCATGATCTATATCAAGCGATCAGATCCCCTACTACCATGCACAGACTTCACATCAGATTTCGAACTGCACGAACATTGCCTCCTTTTTCGACTTACTCCCTTTCCAGGGAATCAGAGACACGTTACGATACAACTAGTCCTCTGATGAAGTCACGGTGATGTCTGGGTCTTAAGGATTAATTGTGTACAACTATATTATGGAATTCTCTACTCGATCAGTGATAACCACTTAGAGATTCCAGGGAGAGGGGGTTCAGTGAACTCATCACCAGTGGGCACCCACTCAAGTATGTCGATGTCCCAACACCGAGGCTCGAGATTAGCCCACATACACTAAGTGCTAGTCTCAAGGGGGAAAGGCCGGGTATCCTTGTTATTGGCGTAACCCATCGACTAGGAACTGAGTTTGACCAGTTACGTTGCGTTAACAGAATTATCTCTCGGTTTCCACAAAACCGAATTCATACAACATGTGTAACTGTACAGGACTATATCTATGATTCAACATGGGGAGTAGATATAGCATATGCCTTAATTAATCATAATTAATAATCTTTCATAATTTTGGAATAAATTGATAATATTTATTAATTAAATAATAAATTAGGTTCGACCACAGCCACAGGTTGGCTTGTTGGTCACCTACTCTATCAATCTCCCACTTGACCTAAAGCCAACAGCTCTCGTATCTAAGTCCCATCGACTCTCGATGTTTCTCGTGGACAGATCTAGACAAAGGCTTGGTAAAGGGATCAGTTATATTATCTCCCGAAGTGACTCTTTCGACCAAGACGTCACCTCTCTCAACGATCTCGCGGATCAGATGATATTTCCTCAGTACATGTTTGGATTTCTTATGAGATCTCGGTTCCTTAGCTTGTGCTACGGCCCCCGTGTTATCACAGTACAACGTTACTGGATCACTTGCGCTCGGAACGACTCCCAACTCTTGGATGAAGTTCCGTATCCAAACAGCCTCTTTAGCAGCTTCACTTGCTGCAACATATTCAGTTTCGGTGGTGGAATCAGCCGTGGTTTTCTGCTTGGAACTTTTCCAACAGATGGCACCTCCGTTTAGCTTGAATATGAATCCCGATATCGACTTAGAGTCGTCCACGTCAGATTGAAAACTAGAGTCCGTAAACGCCTCTATTTTCAAATCGTGACCTCCATAGACTAAGAACATCTCTTTGGTATTTCGCAAATACTTAAGAATGTCCTTCACGGCTTTCCAATGAGCCGGTCCAGGATTAGACTGATATTTGCTCGTGACGCTCACAACATGTGCAATATCAGGTCTAGTACGTAGCATGCCATACATCACGCTTCCAATACCGGATGCGTATGGTGTGCGATGATGGAGTTATATTCTAAATGTCTAGTTTAGTGACAATATGGAACTCCTTATCTGTGTTTTATTATCTATTAACCAAACAGTCTGCATTTTTTCTATCATGTACTTTATGCTATAGTCCTAGATATATACGTTGTAGACAGTATGGCGTGAGGAGACACACGGAAGATCATATTGTCGGTTACTCGTATACTATCGAAGAGTGGCTCACGACTTAGATGGACAGGGACAATCCATCGGTACGTCGTAGTGTGACTGGTAGATAGTCGGTCTTGACTATCATGTTACACTCGTACACTTGGTGTATTGAGCAGGACCACGGGAGGGCGTTCGATTTATACTAATCGAAGTAATCGAACTAGACCTCACATATTACGGATATACGAATTCCTAATCCCTATATAATTATAGGTGCGTGTGTCCAATTCTCGGTTCTTTAATATGCCAATGAGTGAGACTAATTGATTAGTCGAGATTCTCGGTAAATTGGGAATCGAAATTGTACACACGGCATGCTATAGATTATAGACAGGAAATCGTGTCCGATTTATTGGGTTGATGATGTCCCCGAGATGAGCTCATAAAGTTTATCATGTAAACCCTGCAGGTGGATTTGTTCCACGTGATAATAAGGATGAGTGGTACTAGTCTCGGATAATAAGAAACGAATTAATTTAATTATTAGTAATAAAATTAATTCGTGGACATACGATATTTTAAACACGGGGAAAGTCGTATATGTAATTTCGGCGGAATTATTATTGTTGAAATAATATTAAATTAATTTCGGGAATTCAATTATTATTTTTTAGTGGAGTGAATAATAATTAAAATTGAAATTGATTAATTAATGAATTTCTTTTTATGGATTCAAGTTAATTAAATATTTCAATTTAGCCCTTAATTAATTTACCTAAGGTCCCTAACGTAGCTCTATATAAACCCCCTCCCTTACCCTCTCTTAACCTAACTTTCGCCGCAACATTTATTTTCAGCAGAGAAAAATAATTGCTTAGCGCAATTAAAACTTTTCTCTGTTAAAAATAAAAAGGTTAACGCAAAAATAATTAATTCTCACACAGAGAATAATTATACTACGCTGGTTTGGCAGAGAGAGTATAGACGGGAGAACTCCAGCGGATCGTTGCCCACACAACGGTTGGAGACTGGATCAGAGACATACGTTAGAAGCATCTAAGGTCTCAACAAATCGACCGAGAAGGTATGAGATCGATTCTTTTTCCGCAATTATTCGATCTCTGTTTTTGCGCTAATCATACAACGAACCAAAGATTGGTTTACAGGGTTAAGGATAGTTTTTCTCTAGCCTCTGGGCGGTTGAGAACCGCCGGATCGGTGGCTGGACGGAGAAAAACGGATCGGAAACGTCCCGGAACAGCAGCATCGCGCTGCTGTTCGAAGCAGGCAAGCGCCCGCTTGAGGGGCAAGCGCCTGCTCGCAACAGGTCGCGGGCGCCCGCTTGGGCAGCAAGCGCTCGTTTGCGGTGCTGCGCGAGCGCTCGCCTGGTGGGCAGGCGGTCGCTTGCTCCAGGCAGATTGCGAGCCGCGGCTTTGGCTGCGGCGGACGCGCGATCTCTTGGGCAGGCGGGCATGGCTGTTCGGAGGTGACCTCCAGAAGTCGATTGGGGACGTCCGGATGTTCGAAGGTTCGAACGGACGTGTCCCGGGTAGTCGATTTCCAACAATTGGTATCAGAGCCGGTTATCGGTTCGTTGTATTTTTGCGCATGTTACCTTGCAGGTTGAACCCAATTATTATGGCCAATTTATTTCTGTTATTTTGGGCTGTATGTATGTGGTTTTGATTAAACTCTCGGGCTTGTCGAGATCCTTTTATTTTTGGAAAGTTGCTTGTTTGTAATAGATAAAAATGACGGGTTGAGTCGTTAGGATTATTTAATTTATTTTTCGTTGCATCCGGGACTTGTATAGGGTCGATCAACATGTATAGGATCGATGCCGGAGTTAGTAGAATAATTTGTTTTGTAATTTTTTTTCTGCTATTGGATCGAGACGAGATCGAAGCCCGGAGGAACGAGAATCGAAGTCGAGACGAGCAACGAGTTCGAGTTCCAAGAGACGTGCATTCAAGATTTTAAGGCCATAATAATCGGGCCACATTAATTGCTTTTTGTGTGATTTACGTGTTTTATTATGCTTATTATTTTATGCATGTATATCCCTAAATCGTAAAATACTAAGTGGGAGAGGTATTGGAAACAATCCCGCGGTCTCCATTCTCTGTTTCGAGAGTGATGTGTATTGACTTACGAGTTGGCTTTAGTGTCATCCTCCCTATCGGATAAAGTCGATACACGGAAATCACTTGATCGAAATTCGAATGAAATTCCGTTTTAAAATTGAACAATTATATTTTTCAAAAGCAAGTGCCTAATCTGTCTTTCAAAGACTAATTTCAACTCGACTCATTCTCACCCTGGGGAGTGGAATGGAGCCAAAGCGCTTGGTTATGTCGATGACACAAATTAGAGACATTCGAGTCATTCGATGACTAGATCGATTGTCTGGTTGGCTCCCTCACCTAGTGAGAGATAGGGCTCAATTGCATGATTGATCGCTGGTTAGAAACTTCGAGTTTCACTTACGAGATATCAAGCTTTGATTAATAAAATTGTGAAATTTAATAAATGGAATTCAATTAACAAAGTTGTTTGTTTAGTAAACATCCACACTATCGTGGCTTGCTAAACGGAAACGGAACTTTGGGTTAATTGAGGCTCGACAGTTATAGAAAATCGTAAGGGGACCGCATGTCAACGTAAAGGTCCACACTAACGTGGCTTGCGGTAGATATGTAGTTTCCGAGCGGTTGACTTAGTACTGAGAAATGGTATACACTTAGGTACGCTTTAAAGTATCCTCCCCATCGGAGTCACTGCTGTAATGATGTACGACCGAAGTAAAAAGTCCAGTTATAAAATCGTTTGGACTAGTATACGTCCACATGAACGTAGCATGCTAGTCTGATGGGATTTTAGGATTGATTGGTAAATTTAATGATATTAATTAAGGGAGTTAATATCGAATTAAATTTGACGGTTTGATTTGTCTCTTTTATAGATATGGCACTCAACCCACTGTCTGTGATACTAAAAGAAAACAAACTCACTGGTCCAAATTATGTTGATTGGAAACGAAACTTGGACATTGTCCTAACTGCTGAGGAGTACAAGTATGTAGTCCAGGTCGATTGTCCTGATGCACCTAATGATGCATCCACTCCTGAGGAAAAGGAAGCTCATCGGAGGTAGGTCAAGGCTGATCAGATGGCGCGGTGCTACATTTTGGCTTCTATGTCAAATGTGCTGCAACATCAGCATGAAGCCATGGCCACTGCCTATGATATGATGCTTAACCTTAAGGATATGTTTGGTAGTCAGGACAGGGCAGCCAGGCAAGATGCTATGAGGCAACTCATGACGGCCACCATGTCCGAAGGAACGCCCGTGAGGGATCACGTTCTTAGGATGATAGGCTATCTAAATGAGATAGAGATTATGGGAGGAACTATCAATGGGGAAACCCAGATCTATATAGTGCTCCAGTCTCTGCCTAGGAGTTTTGAGCAGTTCCGCCTAAACTATAACATGAACAAGAGGTTATATACGTTGGCGGAACTCCTGACTGAACTCCAGGCGGCAGAGGGAATCTTTAAGGGTTCTCAAGCACTTGTGGCTGTGAAATCGACTCTTCCTCGCCCTTCGGGGATTAAGAAGAAGAAAAAGCAAGGACGGAAACCCAGTGGACCCAAAGTTGGTGGACCACAGAATGGAGTGAACAAGCCTAAGGGCAAGTGTTTCCGTTGCAAGCAGTCTGGACATTGGAAGTCTAATTGTCCTCTCAGACAAGGAGGTATGAACTTTTCCTTAGTCACTGAAACATGTTTAGCGGTGTTATCCATGTTGGAGTTGTGTACTTAATGTCTAGATTTAAGTAACGGAAACTCACGATCCATTGCCATTAATCTATTTATTTAAATAAACAATTATTTGCATTTAATTATTTATAATTATATATATGAAAATTATAGTTCTGGATTTTATACGTTGTAGTTAGTATGGTGTTGTATGGACACACAGAAGATCATACTATCGGTTACTCGTATTTGATCAAACAGTTGCTCACGACCTAGATGGACACGGACCAATCCATCGGTATAGTCGTTGTGTGAGAGAGAAAATAATCTATCTTGATTATTTTATCACACTTGTACACTTGGTGTATTGAGCGGATCGTTTGAGATTTATCGATTAGGATTGCCGGCGATAATCGATTTAAGTCTCAGTGTATTTTATTCTTAATCCCCGATACTATTGCGGGTGTGTATATTTAATATAAGTGACTTTGATTTTCCAAAGGAATTAACCGATTTAATTATTGGGTTAATTACCGGTTAAGTTGGGTCGCTATATTTTATATATGACATGCCGTGAATACTTGACGGGAAAGTGTATCCCGTAAGGGTTGATAATATCCCCGAGATGAGTTCATAAGGAATTATTATGTAAACCCTGCAGGTGGATTTGTTCCGCATAATAATTAAGGATGAATGGTACTAGTCTCGGATATAAGAGATGAATAAATTAATTAGCAATAAATTAATTTTATTCATGGATATTTATATCTTAAATACACGGAATAAATAATACTACCGGAGAAATATTATTTGATATAATATGGTTTAATATTGGGAGTGCAATTAATTTATATAGTGGAAAATAAATTAATTAATAATAGTAAGGATTAATAGATTTGGGCTTGGGCTCAATTTAATCACTATTATTGGAAGCCCAATATTCCACCTCCTTTAGATCCCCTACGTAGCCTATAAAAGCACTACATGGTCTTCTCTATTCTCATAACTTGAAGATCACAATTCTAGAGAGAGAAAGTAGAGAGGAGGATCCATGGAGTTCGGTAGATCGTCGCCCACATAACGTCCGGGCTAGTGCAAGGTGTTGGAAATCGATATCCCGGAATTAATAAATTTAAATAAATAAATTATCTAATTAATTCCGACCGAAATCCTTCGGAGATCGAATATCCGGAGTTGTCAAATTGCGGAACGACAACTCCAATCGACTCCCGGTTGCCGGAACAATCCGCCACGAACCACCACGAAGCGCCGGACTCAACCAAAACCCTAACCGCGGCAAAGCCGCGGCTGTTCGGTCGAGTCCCCTCGTGGGACTCGCGGCTGTTCAAGGCAGCCGCCTAGGGCTGCCCTTGGCAGCCCCCTTGGCACGCCCAGCCCTCGCCCGGTGATCGCACGACCAGCCACGGTCCAGCCGTGGCTTGCGATCACCAACAGCCCACCTCCGCGCGAGCGGCGGTCCAGCCGTGCGAGCGGCGACCAGCCCGCGCGAGCGGTGCTCGCACCGTGCGAGCGGGGCTGCTCCAGCAGCCCGCTGGAGACTCGTGCGATGCGTACGGGGCTGCTCGCAACAGCCCGCTGAACGTGCACGGGGAGGGCTCGGACAGCCCGCGAATCCGCTATGGGAAAACCCGTAGCTCGCGTCCGAGACCGTGCGTTCGAGCCCTCGGCGTCCAGCCGAGGCTCACGCCCCCTCGACCCATCCTGTCGAGCCGTTGAGCCGCCGGCGGTCCGGTGATCTTCGATCACCACCGCCCGGTTCAACCTCGATATGGGTCTCGCCATCGGATCTTGGTTCATGATATTTCTACGATAATTAAACGATAAAATCATAAAGAGGGTTTTACGATTTACCTCGTTCTCGTTGTTCGGAAAAACGTAGAACTCAATTTGATGACCTTTGAGATCTTCCGACGTATTCCTTGCACTAGCTCGGACGTCGTGTGGGCGACGATCTACCGAACTCCATGGATCCTCCTCTCTACTTTCTCTCTCTCTCTAGAATTGTGATCTTCAAGTTATGAGAATAGAGAAGACCATGTAGTGCTTTTATAGGCTACGTAGGGGATCTTAAGGAGGTGGAATATTGGGCTTCCAATATTAATGATTAAATTGAGTCCAAACCCAAATCTATTAATCCATTAATATTAATTAATTCTATTTTCCACTATATAAAATTAATTGCACTCCCAATATTAAACCATATTATATCAAATAATATTTCTCCGGTAGTATTATTTATTCCGTGTATTTAAGATATAAATATCCATGAATAAAATTAATTTATTGCTAATTAATTTATTCATCTCTTGTAACCGAGACTAGTACCATTCATCCTTAATTATTATGCGGAACAAATCCACCTGCAGGGTTTACATAATAATTCCTTATGAACTCATCTCGGGGATATTATCAACCCTTACGGGATACACTTTCCCGTCAAGTATTCACGGCATGCCATATATAAAATATAGTGACCCAACTTAACCGGTAATTAACCCAATAATTAAATCGGTTAATTCCTTTGGTAAATCAAAGTCACTTATATTAAATACACACACCCGCAATAGTATCGGGGATTAAGAATAAAATACTCAGAGATTTAAATCGATTATCGCCGGCAATCCTAATCGATAAATCTCAAGCAGATCCACTCAATACACTAAGTGTACAAGTGTGATAAAATAATCAAGACAGATTATTTTCTCTCTCACACAACGACTATACCGATGGATTGGTCCGTGTCCATCTAGGTCGTGAGCAACTGTTCGATTAAATACGAGTAACCGATAGTATGATCTTCTGTGTGACGTCGCACACCATACTAACTACAACGTATATAATCCAGGACTATAATTTGCATATATTTAATTATAAATAATTAAACGCAAATAATTGTTTATTTAATTAAATACATTAATGGCAATGGATCGTGAGTTTCCGTTACTTAAATCTAGACATTAAGTACACAACCCCAACACAAGGAATACGTGGGAAGATCTCAAGGTCATCATAAGATCTCGTTTCTCCGCACAACGAATCGAAAGGTGAATTAAATATTTCCGCTATTTAATTCTTATTGAAATCAATTATCGAAAAACAAGATCCAAGGATCGAACCCCGGATTAGACGACGAACGCGTGGTGGCGATCTAGGATCGCCGGACCACGGCGATCGCCGCCTAGGGTTTCGAGGGGGCGCGGAGGAGAGAAACGCGGCTGGGCCGCGGGGATGCGATCGATCTCACGATCGATCGCTGGGGGCGCGGGCTGGTGCCGCACCCCACCCACCTGGACGGTGGGGACCTCCAGGCGGCGGCGAGTCGCCGGACTCGCCGCGGGGGCTGCCGGGCAGCCCCAGCCGATCGCTCAAAGCGATCGCGTGCGATCGTGAGCACGCACCCGCGGGGGTGCGGCTGGGCGTGCGCGTGCCTTCGGGCACCGATGTGCGTTCGGTCGTATCCCGGCTCGCGTGGTGATGCTCGCGTGAACTCCGGCGAAGGGTTTTTGATCGGGCTATGGTTTCCGCATATTTTAATAGCCCGGGATATCGAATTCCAACAATTGGTATCAGAGCGTACGGTTACGTTTTTCGTTAATTGTTTCGATAATCGATTATCGTTGTTTATAGCCATAGATTAATTTAAATTGTTAAATTATTGTGCTATATTGTTCTACGTACTTGTTTTATCTCTCGTATGAATTGTGTTTGTCGGAAAAATTAATTATTAAAAACGAGGGTTTTTCGGAATAATATCGAACCTTGTCGATCAACCGTGGGCTCGGGAGAGGGTTGTGTGTGTCGCTGGACGTGAGCAGGGGCATGGCTGGGCGCGCCGGCTGTGCCACCAGTGGTGGTGGTTCGCCGGCAACCGGCGGTTGTGCTCGGCAGTCATGTTGGCGGCTACACGAACGCATCTTCGAATTCGAGCTCGGACGGGTGGGATCGGGCTGCTAGTACGCCTTCGAAGCGGGCTGCTGGGGCAGCGGCGTGTGGGCTGCTGGGGCAGCGGCGTGGGCTGCTGGGGCAGCGGCAGGTCGATGGCGTGGTTCATCGGTGAAGACGTCATGCCGGAGACCTCACCAACGCGGCGGCATGCATGTGATGTTTTGGCATGAATTGCATGTGTGCGAATATTTTTTTTTATTCTCGATGTGCATAGCATTATTCATGTGCTGTACATCTCGATTGCATGGCCTGCATGTCTTCTTGCATGGCTAGCCCCACATACATGTTTTACGAAAGTTGCATGTCGGGTTCGATTGGGATGACCGGAATTGTTTTCGGTTCGTCCCGGTAAATCCGATCTTTCCGGAAATAATTTAATTTTTCTAATTTTATTTAATTTAATTTTGGAATTAATTCAAATTCTATTTGGATTAGATTTCTTAATTATGGAATTAAATAATGGAATTAGATGGAGAGTTAAATTAGGAAAGAAAATCCTAGTTTCTCTAGATATCCTATACCTACTTGGATTAGAAGTCTTAAGAAGAATCAAAATTCGATTTTGATTAGGACTCTTGAGATCTAATCTAAATAGGATTGAGAAATTATTAAAATATTGATTTTATTTAATTTAAGTATTTTATTTAAAATCATTAGATTAATTCAAAATTTATTTTGGATTGGAAAATCTTGGATTTTATTTAGAATAGAATTAAATATGGAAATCAATGGATTTTAATAATATTGATTTTATTTAATTTAAGTATTTTATTTAAAATCATTAGATTAAAAGTAATACAATCCATAAAAACTAAAAATAAATAGACAATATAAATCACTAAAGCCTCTTCACATACATATGATCATTTCTATACAACTCATAATCACTTGAACATAACAAATTAAATGATTACTACATTCTTGGAGCCAATTATCACCTCCCTCTAATATCACCATGGTAGCACCAGTAGTTCCTTCTCTAATATCACCTCCGTCTTCTAATCTAGACTTCCAGGGTCATCAAGTTCAATTGGAGTCTCGCAGTATATTACTCTTTAACCTAAACATACAAATTATAAATTAGTTATAAGAAAAAACAAATGTTTACCTTTCCATCGAGATTCATCGTATATGGAGAAGCTTAGGTAAGCTAGCAACAATTTAACTGCAAGAACATATTAGCCTCTAGCCACATGCTGAAGAAGTACAACACAAAACAAAAAGGTTAAAAAGATTATAAATTATGAAAAGCAAAAATGGTTTTAGGTTTATAACAAACCAAAGAATGAATAAATAGAAATATTATATTGCCAACATCTCAGTGAGACGTATTTATCATATCCAGCTAGGCAAGCTACCTATATAATTTCAACGTGTCCATATTCATTCCTAACAACTTACGAGACTTAGAAACCAAACCACCTGCCCAAGACCCTCAAATCACCTAAAAACCCATTTCAATTAAAGTTTTTCCATAAAAAATTCAACTAAAAATTTGTTCACGGAGAAAACAAATATAAATAGGACTGTAGATTAATTCTTCAATCAACAATGTCTATAGAAAATTGATAACTTACACAAAAACATTGCACGTACCAAGGAAGATACTATTAAGTGAGGCATTTCAAGGGCTGGAATACTCGGTTTGGATGTCGGAGGAAGACTGACGCAATAAAGAATACATATTTACTATTTCGTTTATTATGAAAAAAAGGCAATGGATGGGCAAAAAAAAAAAAGGGTAAAAATCTAACCAACATTTTGCAGACTTTCAACCCAAGTTGAAGTTTGTGTCACAAATTCTGGCTCCAAACATAACCTTGACAACGTTGTATAAATCGTGATCATATGCCTTGGACCTATGATGCTGCATCGAAATAATCTTCGTGTACACATAAAACGCGACACTGTTGATGATTTAAGTGAAATCATTGTCCATTTAATGTAATTGGATTCATACAAAGTTTCGGTTATAATCCTAAGGCACTATAATGTGATTAAGGAGGTGCGGAGTGCACGATCATGTAAAAGTGATAAAGGATTATGTGTTGGATAAGTGATAGTATATATGCTGAAATTAATACTTGATGTTAGTATATATATGATGTTAATTTCGTGGTTGCATGTTTAGATATGCTAATCACGTAATTGCATGCATGGAAAATATTTGAATTATTTTCCAAAAGGTGTGACCATTATGAAATGGTGCAACTCTTCCCAAAGGGTGCAGCCCTTCATGAAAGGGCATTTTCACTATCCAAAGGGGTGTTTCAACACCTATATAAGGGTGTTGAAAATCAGATTCTAAGACCCACGAAATTAAGAGCTTTGTGTTAACGAAGTATAGCGAATAAACATTCTATTGTATACTTGTTTCTACGCCAAAGAACAAGTGCGGTATTGTCTTATCCTAGAAGAAGTTTCGTGATACCTTGGCTGTTATAGGGTCGAAATATTCTTTAAGGAAAACGTGTAAACGTGATTCAATATTTTCCAAAGCCTCCACATTCAGAAACACACAAAAGAAACAACAATCTTAAAGAATATTTACTATTCTGAACGATGGAGTCGGTTCGTGAGATGAACAGCAAATTCGGAAAATTGGAGAAGTTCGAAGGCGTAGACTTTCGAAGGTGGCAAAAGAAGATGCATTTCTTGCTAACAACGTTGAAGGTGGTGTACGTTCTAAGTACTCCACAACCAGAAGCAGCAGACAACGAATCGCCGGAGGAAACTCGGAAACGCTGCAAATGGGAAAATGACGACTATATATGTCGTGGGCATATATTAAACGGTATGTCTGACTCTCTCTTCGATATATATCAAAATGTGGAGTCTGCTAAGGCCCTTTGGGATAGCCTTGAATCCAAGTACATTGACGAGGACGCTTCTAGTAAGAAGTTCCTAGTTGGTAATTTTATGAATTACAAGATGTGCGACGGAAGGCCGGTAATGGAGCAATATAATGAATTGCTCCGGATATTGGGTCAATTTACCCAACATAATATGAAGATGGACGAGTCCATCTCGGTGTCTAGTATTATAGACAAATTACCGCCGTCGTGGAAAGACTTCAAACACACCTTGAAACATAAAAAGGAAGAGTTGTCTTTAGTACAACTCGGTAGTCACTTGCGCATAGAGGAATCTCTAAGGGCGCAAGAGGGTGAAAAACCCAAGGACAAGGAACCGATAAGGTCTGCAACTATCAATATGATGGAAGCAGGGGAGAGTTCGTATAAGAACCGAGGGACAAAGCGTCCCTACAACAACAACAACGGCAACAATGCTGGGAGTAAGAAGCCTAAGGGCGCTTGCTGGATATGCGGAAAAACGGGTCACTTTAAAAGTGATTGTCGTGCGAACAAGAATAAAAAGGGAACGATGAATAATCGCTCGGGACAAAGGTCTAATAACCAGGGTCCGGACACCAATCAAGGTGAGACTACTATACATAATTTTGATGTAAATTTAAATTATGTCCCTATAGTTTCTGAAGCATTTTATGTGCAGGATGATTCGGTGGCGTGGTGGATTGACTCGGGTGCTACTAAGCATGTTTGCAAGGATCGTCATTGGTTTCAAAAGTATGAACCAGTTGTAGATGGATCAGTGCTTTACATGGGAAACGAGTCAACAGCCCCTATTCTTGGTCGCGGCGAAGTGTTGTTGGAATTCAGTTCCGGAAAGTCCTTAGTATTATTAGATGTATTACATGTACCTGGAATAAGGAAAAATCTTGTATCCGGTAGTGTTTTATCCAAGTATGGATATAAACAAGTATACGAATCTAATAAATATGTATTGACTAAGAATGGTGTATTTGTCGGTTTTGGATACCAATGTAACGGGATGTTTATGCTTAATATTATGAATAAAGTTGATGATTCTGTTCTTATGGTTTCTTCTAAAGTGAATGATTCATTATTGTGGCATGCTAGACTAGGACATGTTCATTATAAGCGCATGATTGATATGTCCAAACTTGAATTAATCCCTGCTATGAACATAGAAGAAGATAAGTGTAATACATGCATGCTAACTAAAATCATTAGGCAGCCTTTTAAAGATGTTCAACGTGAATCTTGTATGCTTGAACTTGTGCATAGCGACTTATGTGATTTCCATGCTACACCTTCGTTGGGGAATAAGAAATACTTAGTAACTTTCATAGATGATTATTCTAGATTTTGCTATGTATTTCTGCTAAGTACTAAAGATGAAGCGCTAGAAAAGTTTAAAGTATTTAAAACTGAAGTTGAACTACAACAAGAGTGCATGATTAAAAAGTTGAGAACCGATAGGGGAGGTGAATATTATGATCCTGTTTTGTTTGAATCATGTGGTATTATTCATGAAATAACTGCGCCCTATACTCCTCAACAAAACGGTATATCCGAAAGGAAAAACCGGGTACTAAAGGAAATGGTGAATTCCATGTTGTCTTATTCGGGTCTGAATAATGGATTTTGGGGAGAAGCCGTGTTAACGGCTTGCTATTTGTTAAATAGGGTTCCTAACAAAAGGAACAAAGTTACCCCCTACGAACTTTGGTACAAAATGAAACCGAACCTTAATTACCTTAAGGTTTGGGGCTGTCGGGCTGTCGTAAGACTACCGGATCCCAAAAGGAAAACTTTGGGAGAAAGAGGCATTGATTGCATCTTTGTTGGATATGCTGTGCATTCCAAGGCATATCGATTCTATGTGATTGAGCCGAATGATTCAGTAGCGATTCATTCTATCATAGAATCGAGGGACGCTATATTTGATGAAACTAGATTTTCATCAATGGTTAGGACCAAGGATCTGGTGCCTAAGGTGGCTGAAAGCAAGGAATTAACCTTGCCCGAGCCTGAGTCGCTTGAACCTCGTCGAGGCACGAGGATAAGGACTAAGAAATCGTTCGGTCCTGATTTCCAGACCTTTCTGGTTGAAGGATCAAGGGACGAAGTTGGATTTCAATACTCGTATAGCTATCATGTTGATGATGAGCCTAAAACATACGAGGAAGTCTTGAAATCGCAAGATGTTGCATTTTGGAAAGAAGCCATCAATGATGAGATGGATTCCATTATGGGAAACAACACTTGGGTGCTTGCTGATTTACCTAACGGTTGTAAACCATTAGGATGCAAGTGGATCTTTAAGAAAAAGATGAAAGTCGATGGTTCAATTGACAAGTATAAAGCCCGATTAGTCATTCAAGGCTTTAGGCAAAAGGAAGGTATTGATTACTTCGATACCTATGCTCCTGTTGCGCGAATAACTACGATTAGATTATTGATAGCTTTGGCTGCAATAAATAATCTAGTGATCCATCAAATGGATGTAAAAACAGCGTTCCTTAACGGTGAGTTAGAGGAGGAAATTTACATGAAACAACCCGAAGGGTTCGTTATGCCTGGTAATGAGCATAAAGTATGTAAACTTGTTAAATCCTTGTATGGATTAAAACAAGCACCTAAGCAGTGGCATCAGAAATTTGATGAAGTAATTTTATCGAATGGTTTTAAGTTAAACCAATCGGATAAATGTGTGTATAGCAAATTCGATGACTTTGGTAAAGGAGTCATCATTTGTCTATATGTTGATGATATGCTTATCTTTGGTACTGATCAAAGACAAGTGGATTTGACTAAGTCATTTTTATCATCAAACTTCGATATGAAGGATATGGGGGAGGCAGATGTGATTTTGGGAATTAAAATCATTCGTGAAAACAATGCCATTACTTTAACTCAATCTCATTACATTGAGAAAGTGTTAAAGAAATTTCATTGTGATGACTATTCTACTGTCAGTACTCCATATGATTCGAGTGTAAAACTCATGCCCAATACGGGTGTTGCTGTGTCCCAGTTGGAATACTCCAAGGTAATTGGGTGCCTTATGTATGCTATGACTAGCACAAGGCCGGACATTGCATTTGCGGTAGGCAAATTAAGTAGATACACAAGTAATCCTAGCACGCATCATTGGCAGGCTGTTAGGCGTGTATTAAAATACTTAAAGGGAACCAAAGACTTTGGTTTGACATATGTCGGATATCCTTCGGTGTTAGAAGGGTATTCTGATGCGAGTTGGATAACCAATATAGAGGATCATTCCTCTACTTCTGGTTGGGTTTTCTTACTCGGAGGCGGTGCTATAAGTTGGGCTTCAAAGAAGCAAACTTGTATTACGAGTTCTACTATGGAATCGGAATTTATAGCACTTGCGGCAGCTGGTAAAGAAGCTGAATGGTTAAGGAATTTGGTTTATGAAATTCCTTTGTGGCCAAAGCCTATTTCGGCGTTTTCAATTCATTGTGACAGTGCAGCCACTTTGGCTAAGGCATATAGTCATGTTTATAATGGCAAGTCAAGACACTTGGGCGTTAGACATAGCGCGATCCGTGAGCTGATCACTCAAGGAGTAATCTCTATTGATTTTGTGAGATCACAACATAATCTTGCTGATCATTTGACCAAGGGATTAGCAAAAGACTTGGTAGTAAAGTCGGTGATTGGGATGGGTCTGAAGCCTCTTTGAATCTTCAAATATGGGATACCAAATTCATTTCTAATTGTATTAGAACCAGAATTCAATTGGGAAGCTTATATTTGAGATTGAAACACATGGAAATTATCCCAAAGGTATGTGTTTGAACCTGCATGTTAAGGTTGAAGTTAATTCTTAATGAATCATTTGATAAAGTGCATTTTGCAGGTGCACGAAGAAATGATTCACCTATATGAGTGGGAAGTGTGGCAGCTTCAAGAGTCGTGGCTAAGCTCTATATACACTCAAGAATGGATAGGATACAAGGCCTAATTTTGTATCGGAAATCATTATAGAATGTATTTGGAATTATGTGTGTAGTATCTTTTATGTATTCAGATGGGTTGAAGAGTTCAATCTTTTAAGACACTCTGATTCTCGAATATATAAGTTGTATATAACACTAAGTTGAAAATTCAATCTTCAAGACATTTTCATTTTATGCATAATTCTGGCTGTTATTGTTAAAATAAGTGATTCAAGGATTACACTTAAATGGGGGAGGAATGTTGATGATTTAAGTGAAATCATTGTCCATTTAATGTAATTGGATTCATACAAAGTTTCGGTTATAATCCTAAGGCACTATAATGTGATTAAGGAGGTGCGGAGTGCACGATCATGTAAAAGTGATAAAGGATTATGTGTTGGATAAGTGATAGTATATATGCTGAAATTAATACTTGATGTTAGTATATATATGATGTTAATTTCGTGGTTGCATGTTTAGATATGCTAATCACGTAATTGCATGCATGGAAAATATTTGAATTATTTTCCAAAAGGTGTGACCATTATGAAATGGTGCAACTCTTCCCAAAGGGTGCAGCCCTTCATGAAAGGGCATTTTCACTATCCAAAGGGGTGTTTCAACACCTATATAAGGGTGTTGAAAATCAGATTCTAAGACCCACGAAATTAAGAGCTTTGTGTTAACGAAGTATAGCGAATAAACATTCTATTGTATACTTGTTTCTACGCCAAAGAACAAGTGCGGTATTGTCTTATCCTAGAAGAAGTTTCGTGATACCTTGGCTGTTATAGGGTCGAAATATTCTTTAAGGAAAACGTGTAAACGTGATTCAATATTTTCCAAAGCCTCCACATTCAGAAACACACAAAAGAAACAACAGACACAAGCCGAAGCCGGCGCAACCCGAAACACCCAGTGCCCGCCCCTCACGATCGCCGGCCCAAGGCACCTTGTCGGGTTCAGCCCCGCCCCGATGTACCCCTTCTGCCCCGTCACCGTGGCCGAAACGAACACGAGAAGCCCCAGCACCGCTCCGACGAACACAAATATGAACACGTGACTATGGTCGTACGCCGTCCAAATCGAAGCACATTCGCAGTATGAAATTAGGAGGTTACCTTGATGATTTTTGTAGGGGAGAGGTGGAATCGTGGAATTGTAGGGAGATTAGAGGCGGCACTTGGGGGGTTAGGTTTGTTTTCAGATTGAGGAAGGAGAATATAAATATATTTACACTTTAAAAAATAATTATAAAATTTTATAGCATATTTTTAATCAAATATTAAAATTTCATAATATCATTAACTATAATGATATTTATAATTTATTTATTTTTATAAATAAAACTACAACTAAAAAAATGTAAACAAAATTTTTAGTGATTAAATTAAAAATAATCATATTTATATAACAAGTTATGATAATTATTGTTGAGATTACTTTTAATTTAAAATTTATGATGTATCAATTGAAGAAGAAAAATGTTATTCAAGTAAGTAAATTAATTAAAGACGAAACGTGGTTATTAAAATATTATGTTATGCAACAAATATTATAGTCACTAATTACAAAGTATGATTGTCTAAAATAATATTTTGACGAATTAATTATGTCACTAATTATTTTGAATAATTAATGACAAAACATAATTTTGTCAAGAGAATATTTTTTCCATGACTTTTTAATATCGTCCTTAATTAAAATAAATATCGTCACAAAAAATTTATGTGACATAATATTAATTTTTGTCACGATAATTGTCAAATAATAACGAAAACATATATTTTTATTGACGAAATAAAATTTTGTCATGGAAAACAACATGTATGGTGACAAAATAAAATTTTGTCACTAAATTGATATATTTAGTGACGACATTTCAGTTTGTTACTTTTAATTGATAATTCATGACGAATTTTGTGTCGTCATAAAAATATTCGTCACGAAAAGTGTGATTTCTTGTAGTGTACACTTATGGACTTGTGATTTCTTACCATTTGCCATCGCACCGCTATTTATATAGCCTTTGGCAAATTAAGAATCACATCTAAGTCCCAGAGATTATCCCGGAGTTATACCAAAACTTCCGCTGCCTCTGAGGCCGCTATTTGGTTACCCATGGCAGAGTCCGAAAAGCATCGTGCTTATCACTCTTCCATGTTAGAACTCCTTCTCCTTCAATAGTGAAACACATAGCCTGATATCGACTTACACCGGTCCTCATTTGATTAGAAATCTAAGAGAATGTAATCCAAAGGAAATGCTTGTCTGCTTCGTAGTCTAGAACAGCACTTCGAAAGTACTTTTACAGCAGTCGAATATTCCTTTCCAGGATTACCTTGATATCCTCCCACTATGCTAACCACATAGCCGATATCAGGTACACATCCTTAGATAGATGCATTCCGTCTCTGAAAGGTAACGAACCTTTCTCGGAATCTTGCATGTTAAAATGAACCATAATTATATATATGTAAGATGTCCAGGAGAAGTACAATGTTCTTTCCCAGAGATCCAAGATCTCAAGAACATGTCCAACTTCTTCCTACATCTTTTATAATGATTTATCTAGACAACCATCATTTTATGTCTTGACAACATCTTTACATTGTTACCAATGATAAGAATGTTCTCTTCATAAAACCCGAGAAACACCACCTTGTTTTCCATCACGTTTCCAATACACACGATTCGTCTATGCTTTTTGATGAATCCATAAAATGGACTATCTCATCAATTTGCAAGTACCACGAATTCAATGCTTTGTTTCAATCCATAAATAGATCAACTAAGCTTGTACTCTAAATGATCTCGCCTTTTAGCAATAATCCTTATCGCTCTCCAAGATGGCACATTTAGATCTAGTACTGCCTCCATGTAGATCCAGGGATCGATTTCATGTATACTAGGTCCAGAGTCCGAAGACTCACCTAGTCTTATGAATATCTCCGGTTGTCCCACAACCTCCCACTACAATGGCATTCCGGTGTATAAACAGTGATAACAGTAGGTGCAGTCAGTGGTGTACCGCTACTAGGTTCGGCTGGTTCTAAGTCTTAATCTTTCTCTCTCATTTCAAAGTATCACGTCACTTTGGGCTTGTGGTTCATCATATAGTCTTTCTCTAAGAACCGGGCGTTAGAACTTATAACGTCCTTCTGGTTCATAGTACTATTGAACACACATCTTTTGTTCTTCTAGGATATTCTACAACCGCATTTGAATGCGCCGTTGTTTCCAGACATATCCATAGAACATAGGTAGTTCCTGCTGGAATTCGATATCCCGGGGTATCAAAAATTGCGGAACCGATAACCCCGACCGAAATCCCGTCGCCGGAAACCGATCACGAACGCTACGAAGAACCGGGCTCGACAAGAGTATCGCCGCGGGATGAACCCGCGGCTAAACCCTAGCCGAACCCCATCGCGGGGTTCGCGAT
The DNA here is from genome assembly GCA_954870475.1 of Euphrasia confusa. NCBI lineage: Eukaryota > Viridiplantae > Streptophyta > Magnoliopsida > Lamiales > Orobanchaceae > Euphrasia > Euphrasia confusa. The sequence continues at coordinate 14,870,620 of OX940954.1, forward strand.
CGCGCACGAGGCGATCGCTGGGGCTGCTCCGGCAGCCCCGGGCGGCGGTGAGTCCGGCGACTTCACCGCCGTCGCCGCCGTGAGGAGGGGCGCCAGCCGAGGCACCAGCCCTCGGCAGCCCCGCGATCGACCTCATGGTCGATCGCTCGCCCCGGCTCCAGCCGGGGCTTCCCTCTCGCGCACGCCGCGATCGAACCCTAGGTTCGATCGCACCCCTCGGCTCCCAGCCGAGGGTCCTTCGAACGTTCGCCGGGGATCTCGAATCCCCGTCCCCGAAGTTCGTCGTTTTTCCCGGATCTTGTGTTCATGTATATGTCACAATTTAATTCACATAAATTCACACGAAGGAGTTTATGATTTGTACCTTTTGATTTGTTGTGCGGAGAAACAAAATCAATCGAAGACCTTTGAATCTTCCCACGTATTCCTTGCACTCCGTTCGAACGTCGGGTGGGCGACGATCTATCGAACTCCTATGGATCTCCTTCAACTCTCTAGAATATCAAGTATGAAAATTCTTGTTGTTGGAATTCGATATCCCGGGCTATTAAAATTTGCGGAAACAATAACCCGAACGAAAACCTTCGCCGGAGATCACATGAACACCGACTCATCCGCCGGAGTCCGACCATCGGAGACCATGCGCCCGAAGACGCACAGCCCGCCCCCGGCCGAACCCCCGCGAGCCGGGGTGTTCACGCGATCGTCGATCGCACGCCGGCGATCGGTTGGGGTGGGGCTGCTCCGGAAGCCCCCGCGGCGAGTCCGGCGACTCGCCGCTAGCTGGAGGCCCCTGCCTTCACGGCGGGGTTGGGCACGGCACCAGCCCGTGCCCAGCGATCGACCCATCGTGGTCGATCGCACACCCTCGGTCGAACCGAGGGTTCCGCCCCCGTCGCCCCGCCGAAACCCTAGCCCGGGCGATCGCCCGTGGTCCGGTGGCTTCGCCACCACCACGCGATCGTCCCCCGTTCATGGTTTCGTGCTTCGGATCTTTGTTCTACGGTATTCTCGATAAACCAAAATCGAACAATCAAGGGTGTTTAGATTTTTACCTTTCGATTCGTTGTTCGGAGAAACGAATTCAAGACGACCTTTTGAATCTTCCCACGTATTCCTTGCACTAGCTTGAACGTCGGGTGGGCGACGATCCTCCAAGCTCTATGGATCTACTTCTCTCTCTACTTTCTCTCTCTAGAAGAATTATGATATTCAACTTATGAATAGAGAAGACCATGTAGTGCTTTTATAGGCTACGTAGGGGATCTAAAGGAGGTGGAATATTGGGCTTCCAATATTAATGATTAAATTGAGCCCAAGCCCAAATCTATTAATCTCCCATTAATATTAATTAATTTATTTTCCACTATATAAATTAATTGCACTCCCAATATTAAACCATATTATATCCAAATAATATTTCTCCGGTAGTATTATTTATTCCGTGTATTTAAGATATAAATATCCATGAATAAAATTTATTTATTGCTTAATAAATTTATTCATCTCTTTTATCCGAGACTAGTACCACTCAACCTTATTTATTATGCGGAATTAAATCCACTCGCGAGGTTTACATAATAAATCCTTATGAGCTCATCTCGGGGATATTATCAACCCTTCCGGGATACACTGTCCGGTCAATCATTCACGGCATGCCATATATAAAATATAGTGACCCAACTTAACCGGTAATTAACCCAATAATTAAATCGGTTAATTCCTTTGGTAAATCAAAGTTACTTATATTGAATATACACACCCGCAACAATATCGGGGATTAAGAATAAAATACACTGAGTCTCAAATCAATTATCGCCGAGCAAACCTAATTGATGAGTCTCAATCGATCCGCTCAATACACCAAGTGTACAAGTGTGATAAAATAATTAAGATAAATTATTTTCTCTCTAACACAACGACTATACCGATGGATTGGTCCGTGTCCATCTAGGTCGTGAGCATCTGTTCGATTAAATACGAGTAACCGATAGTATGATCTTCTGTGTGCCCATGCAACACCATACTAACTACAACGTATAAAATCCAGGACTATAATTTGCATAAATTTAATTAACAATAATTAAAAGCAAATGAATATCTCGCTACTAGGGTTACTCTGATATCTCGCTACTACGCCAACTGCATAGCAGATATCAGGCCTCGTGCATAACATTGCATACATCAAGCTTCCCACAGCCGAAGCGTAGGGAACTGCTTTCATTTCATCTTTCTCCTTTTGTGTCCGAGGACACATTTCCTTAGAAAGATAAGTTCCTTTACTGAAGGGCAGCTCACCCTTCTTGGAATCTTGCATGTTAAAACGAGCCAGAATCGTGTCTATGTAAGATTGCTGGGATAGGTACAATGTTCTATTCCGGCGATCCCTTATAACCTTGATCCCTAGAACATGCCCGACTTCTCCCAAATCTTTCATATCGAATTGTCTAGACAACCATCCCTTTATGTCTGATAACATTTTCACACTGTTGCCAATGAGAAGAATGTCGTCTACATAAAGCACGAGAAACACCACCTTCTTCCCATCACGTTTCCAATACACACACGATTCGTCCATGCTTTGACTAAATCCAAAAGATTGGACTACTTCGTCAAACCGCAGGTTCCACGATCTCGAGGCTTGTTTCAATCCATAAATGGATCGATTAAGCTTGCACACTAGATGATCTCGCCCCTTAGTAATGAATCCTTCTGGTTGTTTCATATAAATCGTCTCGTCAAGACTTCCATTTAGGAAAGCTGTCTTGACATCCATTTGCCACACCTCATAATCCATATGAGCTGCTATGGATAAGAGAATCCGGATCGACTTTATCTTGGCTACCGGCGAGAAGGTCTCCTCATAATCGATTCCCTCTTTCTGAGTATATCCTTTCGCAACAAGCCGAGCTTTAAAGGTTTCAACCTTTCCGTCAGATCCTCTCTTTCTCTTGTAGACCCATTTACACCCAATTGGCTTTACGCCGCTTGGTGGTTCTACAAGATCCCAAACTTTATTAGAATCCATAGATTCAATTTCGGATCTCATCGCTTTCTTCCAAGAAGGCGCATCTATATCTTGTACCGCCTCATCATAGGTCCAGGGATCGATTTCATGAACTCCAGGTCCAGAGTCCGAAGACTCACCTAGTCCAATCCATCGGTCTGGTTGTTTAACAACCCTCCCACTACGACGGCGTTCCGGTGTATTAACAGTGACAGTAGGTGCAGGTTCTAGTGGTGTATCTATACTCGGTTCGGCTGTATCTAAGTCTTCTTTGTTACCTCTCAACTCATCAAGTATTATGTCACTTTTGGGCTTGTGGTCCATGACATAGTCTTCCTCTAAGAACCGAGCGTTAGTACTTATAACGATCTTCTGGTCCGTAGGACTATAGAACATGCCACCTTTAGTTCCTTTCGGGTATCCTATAAACAGCCGTAATTCTGATCTAGGTTCTAACTTATCGGCACCTTGTCGCAACACATGTGCTGGACAACCCCAGATCCGAATGTGTCTCAAGTTAGGCTTGCGCCCACTCCACAATTCCATGGGTGTAGTTGGTACCGTTTTGGTTGGAACCCTATTCAAGATATACGCCGCTGTTTCCAAGGCATGTCCCCAGAACATAATAGGTAAGTCCGAGTAACTCATCATCGATCGCACCATTTCCATAAGAGTCCTATTCCTTCTTTCTGACACACCATTCTGCTGGGGAGTGTATGGTGAAGTCAGTTGGGATTCAATCCCATTCTCTGCCAAGTATGCCTTGAATTCTCCAGACAGGTACTCGCCTCCGCGATCAGATCGCAGGCATTTTATGGATTTACCACGAAGGTTCTCCACAAGAGCCTTGAATTCTTTGAACTTGCCAAAGGATTCGCTCTTGCGGCTCATCAGGTATACATATCCATATCTTGAGTAATCATCAGTGAAAGTGATGAAGTACTCGTACCCTCCCCTTGCCTGAGTAGACATAGGTCCGCATACATCAGAGTGAATCAAATCCAACACTTGTTCAGCTCTTCGTCCTTTACCAGAAAAAGGACGCTTAGTCATTTTTCCCTCTAAACAGGATTCGCAGGTTGGAAGGTCCTCTCCTTCAACATCGCTGATTAGACCATCAACTTTCAACCTTTGAAGCCTATTTGAGTTTATATGACCTAGCCTTAGATGCCACAAGTATAATTGATTCATCCTAGAAGGTTCCTTTCTCTTATTGGTGTTCGTAGATGTGTTATTACTCTCGGTTAGTTGCATCGTGTTAGACTCAGGATTTAGCACATACAAATCGTCCACCAATGTACCAGAACAGATAATCTCACTGTTTCTTCTTATGATCACGGAGTGGTCAAAAGAAACAGAATATCCATTCATAATAAGTTTAGAAACCGAAATTAAATTCTTTCTAAAGTTGGGCACATAAAGACAATTATGTAAAACTAAAATCCTATCACTACTGAAGCGTAAGTGAACGTCTCCCACTGCAACAGCCGCCACCCTCGTGGCATTGCCCATGTAGACCACGATCTCTCCCTCTCTAAGTCTCCGGGTTTCCTGGAACCCCTGCATTGAATTGCAGACATGATCAGTGGCCCCCGTATCTACACACCAGGTGCTGGTAGATAACACCACTGATAATGTTTCGGTGACTAAGGAAAATTTCGTACCTTTGATGAGAGGACAATCAGATTTCCAGTGCCCAGACTGCTTGCATCGATAGCACTTGCCTTGCAGCTTGCTCTTCCCATTCCGTGGTTTGGAACCACTGGGCTTCTTTGCTTGCACTTCCATATTAGCCACAAGAGCTTGTGATTTTCTGACCATACTTATAAGTTCAGCTCTTTTCAAATCGTTTTTAAGCGATTCTCTAAGAGGACTGAATTTATAGAGTATGTCAATCACTTCTTGTCCGGCTTCCACACTATGTCTCAACATCATTCTGAGGTCATTCCAAATGTCCTCATGAGTTGGGTCATCAGTGGATTCAGAAGGCTCAACAGTCTGGACAGTGTCCAGATTTCTTTTCCAATCAGTACTATATGGAACCAGTGAGTTTTCATCTTTAAGTATATCACAAAGTGGGGTCACAGTCATTCCTAACCTATAAGCACATAAAACAAACAAACAATTTAATATCCGATATTATCTCCCTTAAATAATATCATTAAATCACTAATCACATCTAAAATCCCATCAGGTAAGGCAAGCCACGTGGTGTGGACGTTTACCCACCCAAACGATTTAGCAATTAGATTTTCTTTGGTCATACATCGCTTATAGCGGAACCTCGTGGGGAGGAATACTATAAGGCGTATCTAAGTGTAAACCATTACTCAGTACCAAAGTAAATTGTTTGGAATCGCTACATTACCGCAAGCCACGTGGTGTGGACGTTTACGATAATTTCACAACTCTTTACAATTTTTTACAACTGTCTACATCAATTAATCCAAAATCCGTCGGCATAGCAAGCCACGTGGTGTGGACGTTTACTACACCAAGAGATTTTTATAATTGACTCCCAATTACTTGATCCATTCAATCTTGTAAATCAAGACGCGGAGAATCATAAGTGAAACTCGAAGTTTCTAACCAGTGATTCACCATGCGAACAACCCTATCTCTCATAAATGAGGGAGCCGAGCAGACAATCGATCCATCTATCAAAGAATGGTACGACTGCCTCTAATTTGTGTCCTCGACATGACCAAGTGGCTCTGGCTCCATTCCACTCCCCGGGGTGAGAATGAGTCGACTTGAAGTCAGTTTCAGAAAGACAAATTAGGCATTGTTTGATAAACTTAATCAATGTTTCTTGTAAAAGGAATTACAAGAATTCTCCTCCAATGACACATCTATACGAACTTCAAAAGTCCATAAGAGTCACCAAGAGAACAGTAATGGAGACCATGGGAATGTTTCCATCCCCTCTCCCACTTAGCTTTTTATAACAAAGGGATACGCTATCTAATGCATAATTAAACACATAAGCATGCATACAAGCAATAAAGCACATAGCACATAGTCAAAATAATGCTAGAAAAAATTATTTTTCCGACTATCATGGCTTTATTCCATCTCCGTATGCGTCTTCTAGTCTTCAGTCTTCGTTCTTGAATGCTCCATGTGACGAGAATATTAATCCCAATATTTAAATCTATTTATTTTTAATGAATCCAAAAGATACTCAATTCGAAAATTAAGTCAATCGAATAAATCAAAAATAAAATTAAATATTTATTAATATTTTTATTTATTTATTTTCCTATCTAATTCTATTAAATCTCTAGAATAATCTATCCAAGTAAAACTTGGAATACTCTAGGAGACTTCTATAATAGAATAAGAAAATAAAATAAATTAGGACTCTTCTACTTTCCAAGATTAATTAATTTCCATTACTATGAAAATTCCCATAAAATAGGAATAATCAAATAGGAAATAAATCAATTCATTAATTAATTATTTTCCTATCTAATTCTATTAAATTTCTAGATTCCTATTCCAAGTAGAACTTGGAATATTCTAGAAGACTTCCATAATAGAATAAGGAAATAAATAATATTAATTAATTCTTTTCCTATCTCCATGAGAGTTCCCAAACTTAAGAATACTCAAAATAGGAAAACTTGAATCAATTAGGAAAGTGAATCTAGGTAGGAGTAGCATGGGTTGGGGATCCCCACTCCACCCCCACCGCCGACCACCACCATCGCCGGGCACCACCGCCGCCGCCTCCTAGCCACGCGCCACCACCACTGGTGGCCGGCGTTGCCGGAAGCCCTAGCGGGCAGCCCCCACGGTGGGGTCGATCGATCCTCATGGGGATCGATCATGGGGATGATCGACCCCCCCGGTTTTTCGTCCTCTTCGTCTTCTTCGTCACACGTGTTCTCCGGCGGTCGTCTCGGCATCGATCCAACGTAAATAAATTACAAGAAATAAATTTACAATTCCGGTATCGATTCTATACATGAAATCGACCCTATACACTTTCCGGAAAACATAGAACAATAATAATAAATCTAAATTCGGTCAACCCCCGAATTTTTACTATTACAAGCATTCATCCACACAAAACGAATCTCGACATGTCCGAGAGTTTAATAACGAATAATCATGGTAAAATTAAATAGCTATTAATTAAACGAATAATTAACAATTAATTTAAACCATGATAGTCGGAATCCCTGCAAGGTAGAACACAATTGAACACATACATGAACACGAAACCAAACGCTCTGATACCAATTGCTGGAATTCGATATCCCGGGGTATCAAAAATTGCGGAACCGATAACCCCGACCGAGATCCCGTCGCCAGAAACCGATCACGAACGCTACGAAGAACCGGGCTCGACAAGAGTATCGCCGCGGGATGAACCCGCGGCTAAACCCTAGCCGAACCCCATCGCGGGGTTCGCGATCGCGCACGAGGCGATCGCTGGGGCTGCTCCGGCAGCCCCGGGCGGCGGTGAGTCCGGCGACTTCACCGCCGTCGCCGCCGTGAGGAGGGGCGCCAGCCGAGGCACCAGCCCTCGGCAGCCCCGCGATCGACCTCACGGTCGATCGCTCGCCCCGGCTCCAGCCGGGGCTTCCCTCTCGCGCACGCCGCGATCGAACCCTAGGTTCGATCGCACCCCTCGGCTCCCAGCCGAGGGTCCTTCGAACGTTCGCCGGGGATCTCGAATCCCCGTCCCCGAAGTTCGTCGTTTTTCCCGGATCTTGTGTTCATGTATATGTCACAATTTAATTCACATAAATTCACACGAAGGAGTTTATGATTTGTACCTTTTGATTTGTTGTGCGGAGAAACAAAATCAATCGAAGACCTTTGAATCTTCCCACGTATTCCTTGCACCTCGTTCGAACGTCGGGTGGGCGACGATCTATCAAACTCCTATGGATCTCCTTCAACTCTCTAGAATATCAAGTATGAAAATTCTTGTCTTATTCAAGTTATGAATTATGAAGGCCATGTAGTGCTTTTATAGGCTACGTAGGGGATCTAAAGGAGGTGGAATATTGGGCTTCCAATATTTGGCTCCATTCCACTCCCCGGGGTGAGAATGAGTCGACTTGAAATCAGTTTTGGAAAGACAAATTAGGCATTGTTTGATAAACTTAATCAATGTTTCTCGTAAGAGGAATTACAAGAATTCTCCTCCAATGACTTGTCTATACGAACTTCAAAAGTCCATAAAAGTCACCAAGAGAACAGCAATGGAGACCATGGATATGTTTCCATACCCTCTCCCACTTAGCTTTTTATAACAAAGGGATACGCTATCTAATGCATAATTAAATACACATAAGCATGCATACATGAAATAAAGCACATAAAATATTATCATATAATCAAAATAATACTAGAATATTATTTTCCGACTATTATGGCTTTATCGCATCTCCGTACGCATCTTCTAGTCTTTAGTCTTCGTTCTTGAATGCTCCATGTGACGGGAATATTAATTTCAATATTTAAATCTATTTATTTTTAATAAATCCAAAAGTTACTTAATTCGAAAATTAAGTCAATCGAATAAATCAAAAATAAAATTAAATATTATTAATATTTTTATTATTTTTATTTTCCCTTTCTACTTTATTAAATCTCTAGAATAATCTATCCAAGACCCACTTGGAATATTCTAGAAGACTTCTATAATGAAATAAGGAAATAAAATAATTTAGGACTCCTAGTCCTTCCAAATTAATTCCTTTCCTATTCCATTAAAAATTCCATAAAGGAATAATTAAATAAGGAAAAATTAATTTAGGACTCCTAATCCTTTTCTAATTAATTCCTTTCCTTTTTTATTTAAAAAATTCCATAAAGGAATAATTGAATAAGGAAAAATTAATTAAGGACTTTTAAAACTTTCCAAATTAATTATTTTCCTAATCCATTAAAAATTCCATAAAGGAATAATTAAATAGGAAAAATAAATTAATTTATAAATTTATTCCTTTTCCTAGTCTATGAAAACTCCCAAGAATAGGAATAATCAATAAGGAAAGATAAATTTATTCTAAATTTATTCTTTTCCTATTCCATGAGAATTCCTAAAAATAGGAATACTCAAAATAGGAAAACCGAATAATTTAGGAAAGTAAATCTCGGTTAGGAGTAGCACGGAGTGGGGATCTCCGCACCACCCCCAACCGATCGACCACCACCGAGGAGGAGCACCGCCGCCGCCCCCAGCCGGCGCGCCACCACCACCGGTGGCTAGGCGTGGCCGAGAGCCTCCCGCGGCTGCCCCCTCTCTCTCGGGTCAATCCTCCATGGATCGATCATGGGGATGATCGATCCGAGTCCTCCCTCTCGTTCGTCTCCTCCGTCACACTTTTTCCGGCGGTCGTTTCGGAATTGATCCAACGTAAATAATTTTAAAAATAATTTACAATTATCCGGTATCAATTCTCTACATGAAAACAACCTCATACAATTTCCGGAAAAATTAAGAACAAGCATTCACCACACAAGAACAAATATTGACATCACCGAGAGTTTAATAAACAAGAACATTATTATGACATTAATTAACAATAATTAAATCTAGCCATAATAATCGGAAACCCTGCAAGGTAGAACAATTTATCGAAAAATACCATGAACTAAAACCAACGCTCTGATACCAATTGTTGGAAATCGATATCCCGGAATTAATAAATTTAAATAAATAAATTATCTAATTAATTCCGACCGAAATCCTTTGGAGATCGAATATCCGGATTGTCAAAATTGCGGAACCGACAACCCAATCGAAATCCCGCGCTCCACAGCTGGACCGACCCCGTGGAGAAAGCGCTCCACATCTGGGGACGTTGAGCAGTCCCATATGGAGCAGTGCTCCACATCCCATGTGGAGCAGCTCGCATAGAGGAACCGCTCCACATCTCATGTGGAGCATCCATGAACAATCGCTCCACATCCCATGTGGAGCAACCCATAATCAGCGCTCCACACTCTGTGTGGAGCAGCCCGTGTGAACAGCGCTCCACACCCCGTGTGGAGCAGCGTCGTGCGAACAGCGCTTCACATCCGTGTGGAGCAATCGATATGTGGAGCAGTCGGTGCTCCACATCGGTCGATCAATACACGTGTGGAGCAGTCGTGTGGAGCAGTCGCTGCTCCACATCGCTCCACACCCTGATTAGGGTTGTTCATCGGATCTTGGTTCACGATATTTTTACTCAGTATCCAAGAAGATTGTCTGCTCGGCTCCCTCATTTGATGAGAGATAGGGTCGTTCGCATGGTGAATCACTGGTTAGAAACTTCGAGTTTCACTTATGATTCTCCGCGTCTTGATTTACAAGATTAAATGATTCAAGTAATTGGATGTCAATTATAAAGATCTTTTGGTGTAGTAAACGTCCACACGAACGTGGCTTGCTATGCTGAATGTGATCTTGGATTAATTGATGTAGACAGTTATAGAAGGGAGTGAAGGAGCGTATGTTAACGTAAACGTCCACACGAACGTGGCTTGCGGTGAATATACGTGTCCCAAACAATCTTCTTGGATACTGAGTAATGGTTTACACTTAGGTACGCTTTATAGTATTCTTCCCAACGAAGTAACGCTATAATTGATGTACGACCGAAGCAAATCTAATTGCTAAATCATTTGGATAGGTAAACGTCCACACGAACGTGGCTTGCCATATCTGATGGGATTTTAGAGGTGATTAGTGGTTTAATGATATTATTTAAGGGAGATAATATCGGAGATTAAATCGATTGTTTGTTGTTATATGTGCTCATAGATTAGGAAATGGCTTTGAACCCACATTATGTGATACATAAGGATTTTAACTCACTGGTCCCTATATGTAATGATTGGAATAGAGATCTAGACATTACCCAAACTGTTAAAGAGTGCAAGGTTGTACTCAGTGAGCTTTGTCCTCCCGAGCCTATTGACATAGGCGGCTAGACAAGAAGCGATGATGATACTCATAAAGGCCAGTCCTTCGAGGAAACGCTTAAACACGTTTTTGAGATGATTGACCTTTTAGACGTGTTGAGACGGAAATCGCAAGCTCTTGTAGCCAATGCCAAAGGTTTCAAACCTAAGGGCATAATCGGGGGAAAGGAAAAGCAAGCAAAGAAACCCAGTGGTCCTAAGACCACGAGATGGGACGAGAAAGCCATGAGGCAAGAGTTCTCGATGCAAACAGTCTGGGTACTGGAAGTCTGATTATCCTCTCAAAGAAAGTACGAAATTTTCTTTAGTCGTGAAACATAGTCAGTGGTATTATCTACCGGAACCTGGTGTGTAGATATGGAACCACTGACGGTATGTGCATTTTAAATGCAAAGGTTCCAGGAAACCTAACGACTTGGAAAAGAAGAAATCGTAGTCTACATGGGCAATGCTGTAGAGGAGGCAGCAGTTGCAGTGGAGGACATTTTATAGGATTTCATTTTGAGTTATTGCTTTTATGTACCTTTCATATTAGAAAGAACTTTGTTCTAGATTTCTAAAATTTAATGAATGGATATTTTATTTCTTTTAATCATTTGATGGTTATAAGAAGAAATAATGATATTATCTATTTTGGTACATTAGCTAGCAATATATAAATGATGAATCCTGAGTCCACCACGATGCAACGAACCATTTTATATAACTCGTTTTACTAATAAGAGATTTCTTTATTAAATCATTTATACTTGTGGATTCTTATGCTAAGTCATATTTATTCAAATAAGAAGTTCAAAGGTCGAAAATTGATTGTAAGATCAATTAAGTTGAAGGAGTGGACCTTCCGACCTAAGAATCTAATTTGGAAGATGATACGACTAAGCAATCCTTTATGAATATAAGATATAAGATCCGGACAAGTATTAGAATTGATTAACTCTGATGTTTGATCAGAGCTTGGGATTGGATCCCAAGTGACTACACCATACAGTCCTCTGTAGGATTGGTGTGTCGGAAATAAGAAATGGAACTCTTATAGAAATAGTAAAAGCATGACTTAAACGGAACTACCTATGTTCTATGGATATGTCTTGGAAACAACGGCACATTCAAATGTGGTTGTAGAATATCCTAGAAGAACAAAAGATGTGTGTTCGATAGTACTATGAACCAGAAGGACGTTATAAGTTCTAACGCCTGGTTCTTAGAGGAAGACTATTAGATGATCCACAACCCCAAAAAGACATGATACTTCTGAAAAGAGAGAAAACGATAAAAAGACTTAGAACCAGCCGAACCGAGTAGCGGTACACCACTAACTGCACCTACTGTTATTACTGTTTATACACCGGAATGCCGTTGTAGTGGGAGGTTGTGTGACAACCAGAGATATTCATAAGACTAGGTGAGTCTTTGGACTCTGGACCTAGTATACATGAAATTGATCCCTTGATCTACATGAAGGCAGTACTAGATCTAAATGTGCCTTCTTAGAGAACAATAAGGATTATTGTTAAGAGGCGAGATCATTTGGAGTACAAGCTTAGTTGATCCATTTATGGATTGTAACAAAGCTAGAGTTCGTGGAACTTGCGCATTGATGAGATAGTCCATTTGATGGATTCATCAAAAGGCATTGACGAATCGTGTGTATGGGAAACGTGATGGAAACAAGGTGGTGTTTCTCGGAGGTTTTACGTAGATAGCATTTTATCATTGGTAACAATGTAAAAATGTTGTCAGACATAAAATGATGGTTGTCTAGAAAAATCGATATATGAGATAAAGAAGAAGTTAGAGCATGGTCTTAAGATCTAGAATCTCAAGAAAAGAACATTGTACTTCTCTAGATATCTTGTACGATTATGGTTCGTTTTAACATGCAAGATTCCGAGAAAGTTTGTTACTTTTCAGACACGGAATGCATCTATCTAAGGACTGTTGGAATTCGATATCCCGGGCTATTAAAATTTGCGGAAATCATAGCCCGATCAAAAACCTATCGCCGGAGATCACATGAACGCCGACTCATCCGCCGGTGTCCGGCCTTTGGAGACCACGCACCCGAAGGCACGCAGCCCGCCCCCAGCCGAACCCCCGCGAGCCGGGGTTCACGCGATCGAAGGATCGATCGCACGCCGGCGATCGATCGGGGTGGGCTGCATGAAGCAGCCCCGCGGCGAGTCCGGCGACTCGCCGCCGCCTGGAGGCCCTCGCCTTCACGGCGAGGTTGGGCACGGCACCAGCCCGTGCCCAGCGATCGACCCCTTGCGGTCGATCGCACACCCTCGGCCCAGCCGAGGGTTCGTCCCCTTGCCCCGCCGAAACCCTAGGGGCGATCGCCCGTGGTCCGGTGGCTTCGCCACCACCACGCGATCGTCCTCTACTCCGGGTTCGATCTTCGGATCTTGTTCTACGGTATTTTCAATAAATCAAAATCGAAATAATAATATCGAGAGGGTTTAGATATTATACCTTCGATTCGTTGTTCGGAGAAACGAAATCAAACACCTTTGAATCTTCCCACGTATTCCTTGCACTCCGTTCGAACGTCGGGTGGGCGACGATCTATTGAACTCCTATGGATCTCCTTCAACTCTCTAGAACTATCAAATAATGATATTCTTGTCTTGTTCTTTATGAAGGCCATGTAGTGCTTTTATAGGCTACGTAGGGGATCTAAAGGAGGTGGAATATTGGGCTTCTAATATTGAAGATTAAATTGAGCCCAATGCTCAAGTCCATTAATCCTTATCAATATTAATTTTATTTATTTTCCACTATATAAATAAAATTGCACTCCCAATATTTACCCATATTATATCGAATAATATTTCTCCGGTTAGTATTATTTATTCCGTGTATTTAAGATTTAAATATCCATGAATAAAATTTATTTATTGCTTAATAAATTTATTCATCTCTTATATCCGAGACTAGTACCACTCAACCTTATTTATTATGCGGGAACAAATCCACTCGCGAGGTTTACATAATAAATCCTTATGAGCTCATCTCGGGGATATTATCAACCCTTCCGGGATACACTGTCCCTTCACGAATTCACGGCATGCCATATATAAAATATAGTGACCCAACTTAACCGGTAATTAACCCAATAATTAAATCGGTTAATTCCTTTGGAAAATCAAAGTCACTAATATTAAATATACACACCCGCAATTGTTTCAGGGATTAAGAATAAAATACTCCGAGACTTAAATCAATTATCACAGAGCAATCCTAATTGATAAGTCTCGAGCGATCCGCTCAATACACCAAGTGTACAAGTGTGATAAAATAATTAAGATAAATTATTTTCTCTCTCACACAACGACTATACCGATGGATTGGTCCGTGTCCATCTAGGTCGTGAGCAACTGTTTGATTAAATACGAGTAACCGATAGTATGATCTTCTGTGTGCCCATGCAACACCATACTAACTACAACGTATAAAATCCAGGACTATAATTTGCATATATTTAATTAACAATAATTAAAGCAAATGAATGTTCGTTATTAATAGGTAAATGAAAGTGTACAAGGAGTTCATAATACTCAAATCTAGACATTAAGTATACTACTCCATCAATCTCCCACTTATACTAAGGTCTAGTCTTATCTTCCAAACTTCTGACTCCCAAACCCTCCAAGTGCTTGAAATATACTTCCTTAGGAAGTATCTTGGTAAAAGGGTCCGCTAGGTTGTCCTCCGAAGCTATCTTGGTGACTACCGCATCGCCCCTCTTGACGATGTCTCGAATCAGGTGGTACTTGCGCTCTATGTGTTTCGTAGCACTATGGGACCGTGGTTCCTTACTGTTTGCCACTGCACCGCTATTATCACAATAAATTGTCATAGCCTTGGGCAAACTCGGAATCACATCTAAGTCCTGGAGGAAATTAAGGAACCAAACTGACTCTTTCGCTGCCTCTGAGGCTGCAACATATTCAGCTTCCATGGTAGAGTCTGAAATGCACTTTTGCTTAACACTCTTCCATGATACGGCTCCACCTCCCATAGTGTACACATAGCCTGACGTCGACTTACGCCGGTCCTTATCAGCTTGGAAATCCGAATCTGTGTAACCCAAAGGAATCAGATTGTCTGCCCCGTAACTCAGAACATAATCCTTAGTATTTCGCAAATACTTGAAAATGCTCTTTACGGCAGTCCAATGAGCCTTTCCAGGGTTACTCTGATATCTCGCTACTATGCCAACCGCATAACAGATATCAGGCATCGTGCATAACATTGCATACTGTTGGGGGATAAAAAACCCATCTATACACGTAGAAGTAGGGCCCGCCCGCCGCACTCAAGACCAACGTAGCGAGACGGCGTCAGACCCCAGGTCCGAACCCATGCAAATCATGCAATGGGTGGTCACGGGATACCAACAAAGAGAGAGGGGGCCGCGCCGACACCCACGGCCTCGTCCCGAGGAAAAGACAACCCGGATCCGACTTCAGCGAAAACCTCACGAGGAGTCCCAACCGGACCCCGGACCCAGGTGCACGCAGCGCGTCCGAGGAGCCACCCCGGGCCGAGCTAAAAGAGTGCAGAACCACATAACGGGCATAGAAGACAAGCAGGAAAGCACCACCGCAAGAAGATCCCGTGGCGAGAGCCGCACGGATGCCACAAAAGCCAGACCCCGGGCCTCGCTTAAACCCAACTCGGAATCGTGCCTCGGCATTTAATGATCTTAGATTAGATCTTAAACGTGTCATGATGTCGTGGCTCTGCATGAGCATGTGCTCTCGCCTATAAAAACCGCCCCCCTCATCTCATTGTAAGGGCGGCGAAAATTACCGAATAAAAGACATATAAAAAGAAAGACATTATCTTCTTCAGCTCGGAATTCTTATCCTTTTCCCCGGGGTCTAGAAATTTCAACCCTTTCTACATATAAATTCACATGATTTGGTAGTCGTTGCGCCACCCCGTATCTCACCCTCTCCTACAAAAACGACCAAAAAAAGTTGGCGCTAGAAGGAGGGGGTTGTATTTCTAGACCCAGGAAAAAAGCCATAGAAGAATCTATGTCCAGCCAGGAGCAAGACGGAGCCACGGCGTCAGACTCTTCGAGATCCGCCACTCGGAGAAGGTCAGAGCGAGGAAAGATGCCCGTGGAAGACGAACCCGTGCTCCCTGCACCGACCACCCACGGGTGCTACCCCGCCTCGGAGGCTGAGATCCACCAAAGGGACCCGGGGTCTCACCGATCCGCTCGTCGACAGGTGCGGAGTAGTACCGAAGCGAGGCGTATGAAACGTCACCTAATGACCGAGCGGCACAACCGACGCGCGCGCCCCGGACCCCGTCGAGATCCACCGGTCCCCGCCACCCCGACGCTGTTCACGAGCCACATGCTCGACACGCCCGAGAAAATCGATGAGGTAATGGCCAGCCTCACTCAGCGTAAACACGCTCTTACCACCCCCGTCTCTTTCCCCTCGCATAAACAGGTCAAGGCCAGCGCTTTCGACCGATTGGGGCCAGGGCAAGCAAGCCGTGATCAGCGCGGCACCCCGGCTAGGAGGCTGATGTTCGACTTGAACGACCCGGCCGAGTACCTGTCTGCGTCGTCAGCACACGGGGCCCCGGACCACGGGGCAGATCTATGAGAGACATTGGGGAGGCGTAACCCTCACCCCGTCGCCCCAGTCCCGATCGCGCCGGGGCCCGAGGCAGGCCTCAGGGACCTGTACGAGAAAGTGAGCGAGGTAGAGAGAAGGCTCGCCGAGGCTCAGGTAAAGCCCGAGCGGGTCGACTTCTGCAAGGAGCCTTTGGCCCTGGAAGTCGAGCACGCCGTCATGTAGTACGAGATCCAGCCCCTGCAGACCGCACTCTACGACAGGAAGACGGACCCCGAGGTCCACCTCAGCCGCTTCCGAACCTACATGTCGGGACGGGGTGCCAGTGACGCCACGAGGTGCAGGCTGTTCCCCCTCACCCTAGGGGACACGGCCCACAAATGGTTCGCGGGGCTACCCTCCCGATCCATCCACTGTTTCGACGATTTGGTCCAACGTTTCGTCGCCCACTTCGCCTCAAAGGTCAACCGGCTCGAGCAAAGCCAGAGGCTGATCGGCGTCAGGCAGGCGGCAGACGAGAGAGACGAGTCCTATGTGGACCGAGTAGGGGATATCCTGATCGGCGGAGAGGAGGTCGGTGACGATTTAAAATTGCACACGGCCATGAGTGGGCTCCGAAAGAACTCTGAGCTATTCAAACACCTGATGCTTTGATACCCGCGAAGTTACGAAGACTTCCGCATCAAAGCCGGGGCCCAGTGTTGGTTCCAGCGACTTATGCGGGGAAACGAAAGTGCCCCGGAGCGGAAGGGGCAGGACCCGGAGCCCGTGGACCGGAGGACCACCCACGCCCCACGGAAGGCCCCTTACAAGCCTTACGAGCAGGGTCGCCCGCTCCCCAGCTTTAAAGAAATGGAAGTAAAGCTGGTAGAGCAAACCGGGCAGGACGCCCTAACCATGATGGAAATTTTGCTCGCCATGGGAGGAGACGTTTTGGTAAAACCGGGGCCCATGCGAGCCCCTGAGGGAAAGTTGGACAGGAGACTGTGGTGCTCATTCCATGACCAGCATGGGCACGCTACGGGCCAGTGCAGGCAGCTGCTCCGACAACTTTGGAAGCTGTTTGAGGACGGGAAGCTCTGGGACTTGCTGTCGCGCCCCGGCCCTCGGGGCGATGGGACAGCAGCTCGAGGCAACCCCGGACAGGCGGGAGCGGGTCGCGACCCGCAAACCCACGACCAGCACCGGGCCCAGGGAGGCCAAATTCTCATGATCGGCGGGCTACGCCCGATAGCCAGTGATAGCAAGCGCAAGAGAAGGCGTGAACTCGAGGTGTGGCAGGTCTATCACGCGACGCGACCGGCCCTGCCCCCCGGGATCACGGAGAATACGGAGATCTCGTTCTCTCCCGCGGACAGGATCGGCGTGACCTTTCCTAAGAGGGACGCCCTGGTAATCAAAGCCCCCATCTTAGGGATGGAGGTCTCGAGGTTGCTGGTCGATAGCGGGGCCCATTGCAATATCCTTTACAAGCAAGCCCTGGATCAGATGGGCCAGCTCGCCCAGTATATCCTCCCGTGCGACCTTAGACTCAAGGGTTTCGGTAGCGACGTGGTGACCCCCTTTGGTACGATCACGTTGCCTCTCGAGCTGGCAGACTCCGTCAAGCCCGAAGTCAAGGTGTTGAGAAACCTCGAGTTCGTAATAATAGATAGGGCTAGCGGGTACAACGCACTTCTGGGGAGGCCCTTCTTAGAAGCTTTCGAAGCTGTGGCCTCCACCTACTATTACTGTATCAAGTTCCCCGTCCCCTCCGGAGCTATTGGCACCGTGAGAGGGGACCAACTAATGGCAAAAAAGTGTTTGCTCTATTCAAATTCTTATGAACTAACGGACCCAACGGCGGAAGCCGCGACAGATACTGTTGGAATTCGATATCCCGGGCTATTAAAATTTGCGGAAACGAATAACCCGATCAAAACCATCCGCCGGAAATCACACGAGCACCACGTACGAGCCGGAGCACGAGCCGAACGCACGACGAGGCCGAAGCCACGCGCACGCCCAGCCCGAGCCCCCGTACGCGGGGCTCGCGATCGAAGGGGTCGATCGCTCACGGCGATCGACCGGGCTGCCAAGCAGCCCAGCGGCGAGTCCGGCGACTCGCCGCCGTCGGGGCGTCGGTCCGACCAGCGGACAGCCGCGGGGCCCAGCCCTCGCGGCTCGCGATCGATCGCGATGATCGATCGCGTCCCCGGCTCCCAGCCGGGGTTCGACCCATCCCCACCGAAACCCTAGGTGGGCGATCGTCGTGGTCCGGTGGCTTCGCCACCACCACGCGTTCGTCCTCCTTCCCGGTTTCGTACCTCGGATCTTGCGTTCTACGGTATTCTCAATAAAACCAAAATCGAACAATTATCAAGGGCGTTTAGATATTGTACCTTTCGATTCGTTGTTCGGAGAAACGAATTCAAGATGACCTTTGAATCTTCCCACGTATTCCTTGCACTAGCTTGAACGTCGGGTGGGCGACGATCCTCCAAGCTCTATGGATCTACTTCTCTCTCTTCTTTCTCTCTCTAGAATTGTGATCTTCAAGTTATATGAAAATAGAGAAGACCATGTAGTGCTTTTATAGGCTACGTAGGGGATCTAAAGGAGGTGGAATATTGGGCTTCCAATATTAATGATTAAATTGAGCCCAAGCCCAAATCTATTAATCTCCCATTAATATTAATTAATTTATTTTCCACTATATAAATTAATTGCACTCCCAATATTAAACCATATTATATCCAAATAATATTTCTCCGGTAGTATTATTTATTCCGTGTATTTAAGATATAAATATCCATGAATAAAATTTATTTATTGCTTAATAAATTTATTCATCTCTTTTATCCGAGACTAGTACCACTCAACCTTATTTATTATGCGGAATTAAATCCACTCGCGAGGTTTACATAATAAATCCTTATGAGCTCATCTCGGGGATATTATCAACCCTTCCGGGATACACTGTCCGGTCAATCATTCACGGCATGCCATATATAAAATATAGTGACCCAACTTGACCGGTAATCAACCCAATAATTAAATCGGTTAATTCCTTTGGCAAATCAAAGTCACTTATATTAAATATACACACCCGCAATAATATCAGGGATTAAGAATATAATACACTGAGTCTCAAATCAATTATCGCCGAGCAATCCTAATTGATGAGTCTCAATCGATCCGCTCAATACACCAAGTGTACAAGTGTGATAAAATAATTAAGATAAATTATTTTCTCTCTCACACAACGACTATACCGATGGGTTGGTCCGTGTCCATCTAGGTCGTGAGCAACTGTTCGACTAAATACGAGTAACCGATAGTATGATCTTCTGTGTGCCCATGCAACACCATACTAACTACAACGTATAAAATCCAGGACTATAATTTGCATATATTTAATTAACAATAATTAAAAGCAAATGAATGTTTGTATTTAATAGGTAAATGAAAGTGTACAA
This sequence comes from Euphrasia confusa, assembly GCA_954870475.1. Lineage (NCBI taxonomy): Eukaryota > Viridiplantae > Streptophyta > Magnoliopsida > Lamiales > Orobanchaceae > Euphrasia > Euphrasia confusa. The sequence continues at coordinate 14,890,620 of OX940954.1, forward strand.
GGAGTTCGGAATACTCAAATCTAGACATTAAGTATACTACTCCATCAATCTCCCACTTATACTAAGGTCTAGTCTTATCCTCCAAACTTCTGACTCCCAAACCCTCCAAGTGCTTGAAATATACTTCCTTAGGAAGTATCTTGGTGAAAGGGTCCGCTAGGTTGTCCTCTGAAGCTATCTTGGTGACTATCGCATCGCCCCTCTTGACGATGACTCGAATCAGGTGGTACTTGCGCTCTATGTGTTTCGTAGCACTATGGGACCGTGGTTCCTTGCTGTTTGCCACTGCACCGCTATTATCACAATAAATTGTCATAGCTCTAGGCAAACTCGGAATCACATCTAAGTCCTGGAGGAAATTAAGGAACCAAACTGATTCTTTCACTGCCTCTGAGGCTGCAACATATTCAGCTTCCATGGTAGAGTCTGAAATGCACTTTTGCTTAACACTCCTCCATGATACGACTCCACCTCCCAAAGTGTACACATAGCCTGATGTCGACTTTCGCCGGTCCTTATCAGCTTGGAAATCCGAATCCGTATAACCCAAAGGAATCAGATTGTCTGCCCCGTAACTTAGAACATAATCCTTAGTATTTCGCAAATACTTGAAAATGCTCTTTACGGCAGTCCAATGAGCCTTTCCAGGGTTACTCTGATATCTCGCTACTACGCCAACTGCATAGCAGATATCAGGCCTCGTGCATAACATTGCATACATCAAGCTTCCCACAGCCGAAGCGTAGGGAACTGATTTCATTTCATCTTTCTCCTTTTGTGTCCGAGGACACATTTCCTTAGAAAGATAAGTTCCTTTACTGAAGGGCAGCTCACCCTTCTTGGAATCTTGCATGTTAAAACGAGCCAGAATCGTGTCTATGTAAGATTGCTGGGATAGGTACAATGTTCTATTCCGGCGATCCCTTATAACCTTGATCCCTAGAACATGCCCGACTTCTCCCAAATCTTTCATATCGAATTGTCTAGACAACCATCCCTTTATGTCTGATAACATTTTCACACTGTTGCCAATGAGAAGAATGTCGTCTACATAAAGCACGAGAAACACCACCTTCTTTCCATCACGTTTCCAATACACACACGATTCGTCCATGCTTTGACTAAATCCAAAAGATTGGACTACTTCGTCAAACCGCAGGTTCCACGATCTCGAGGCTTGTTTCAATCCATAAATGGATCGATTAAGCTTGCACACTAGATGATCTCGCCCCTTAGCAATGAATCCTTCTGGTTGTTTCATATAAATCGTCTCGTCAAGACTTCCATTTAGGAAAGCTGTCTTGACGTCCATTTGCCACACCTCATAATCCATATGAGCTGCTATGGATAAGAGAATCCGGATCGACTTTATCTTGGCTACTGGCGAGAAGGTCTCCTCATAATCGATTCCCTCTTTCTGAGTATATCCTTTCGCAACAAGCCGAGCTTTAAAGGTTTCAACCTTTCCGTCAGATCCTCTCTTTCTCTTGTAGACCCATTTACACCCAATTGGCTTTACGCCGCTTGGTGGTTCTACAAGATCCCAGACTTTATTAGAATCCATAGATTCTATTTCGGATTTCATCGCTTTCTTCCAAGAAGGCGCATCTATATCTTGTACCGCCTCATCATAGGTCCAGGGATCGATTTCATGAACTCCAGGTCCAGAGTCCGAAGACTCACCCAGTCCAATCCATCGATCTGGTTGCTTAACAACCCTCCCACTACGACGGCGTTCCGGTGTATTAACAGTGACAGTATCAGGTGCAGATTCTAGTGGTGTATCTATACTCGGTTCGGCTGTATCTAAGTCTTCCTTGTCACCTCTCATCTCATCAAGTATTATGTCACTCTTGGGCTTGTGGTCCATGACATAGTCTTCCTCTAAGAACCGAGCGTTAGTACTTATAACGATCTTCTGGTCTTTAGGACTATAGAACATGCCACCTTTAGTTCCTTTCGGGTATCCTACAAACAGCCGTAATTCTGATCTAGGTTCTAACTTATCGGCACCTTGTCGCAACACATGTGCTGGACAACCCCAGATCCGAATGTGTCTTAAGTTAGGCTTGCGCCCACTCCACAATTCCATGGGTGTGGTTGGTACCGTTTTGGTTGGAACCCTATTCAAGATATACGCCGCTGTTTCCAAGGCAAATCCCCAGAACATAACAGGTAAGTCCGAGTAACTCATCATTGATCGCACCATTTCCATAAGAGTCCTATTCCTTCTTTCTGACACACCATTCTGCTGGGGAGTATATGGTGATGTCATTTGGGAATCAATCCCATTCTCTGCCAAGTATGCCTTGAATTCTCCAGACAGGTACTCGCCTCCGCGATCCGATCGCAGGCACTTAATGGATTTGTTTTGAAGGTTCTCCACAAAAGCCTTGAACTCCTTGAACTTGTCAAAGGATTCGCTCTTACGGCGCATCAAGTATACAAATCCATACCTTGAGTAATCATCAGTGAAAGTGATGAAATACTCGTACCCTTCCCCTTGCCTGAGTAGACATAGGTCCGCATACATCAGAGTGAATCAAATCCAACACTTGTTCAGCCCTCCGTCCTTTACCAGAAAAAGGACGCTTGGTCATTTTACCCTCTAAACAGGATTCGCAGGTCGGAAGGTCCTCTCCTTCAACGCCAGTGATTAAATCATCAGCTTTCAACCTTTGAAGCCTATTCGAGTTTATATGACCTAGCCTTAGATGCCACAAGTATAATTGATTCATTTTAGAAGGTTCCTTTCTCTTATTGGTGTTCGTAGATGTGTTATTACTCTCGGTTAGTTGCATCGTGTTAGACTCAGGATTTAGTACATACAAATCGTCCACCAATGTACCAGAACAGATAATCTCACTGTTTCTTCTTATGATCACAGAGTGGTCAAAAGAAACAGAATACCCATTCATTATAAGTTTAGAAACCGAAATTAAATTCTTTCTAAAATTGGGTACATAAAGACAATTATGTAAAACTAAAACCCTATCACTAAAACGTAAGTGAACGTCTCCCACTGCAACAGCCGCCACCCTCGCAGCATTGCCCATGTAGACCACGATCTCTCCCTCTCTAAGTCTCCGGGTTTCCTGGAACCCCTGCAATGAATTGCATACATGATCAGTGGCCCCCGTATCTACACACCAGGTGCTGGTAGATAACACCACTGACAATGTTTCGGTGACTAAGGAAAATTTCGTACCTTTGATGAGAGGACAATCAGACCTCCAGTGCCCAGACTGCTTGCATCGAAAGCACTTGCCTCGCGGCTTGCTCTTCCCAATCCGTGGTTCAAAACCACTGGGCTTCTTTGCTTGCACTTCCAACTTGGCCACTAGAGCTTGTGATTCTCTGACCATACTTATCAGTTCAGTTCTTTTGAAATCGTTTTTAAGCGATTCCTCAAGGGGACTAAACTTGATGAGTATGTCAATCACCTCTAGTCCGGCTTCCTTACTATGTCCTAACATCTCCTTGAGGTCATTTTCAATGTCCTCATCAGTTGGGACTATAGTGGGTTCGGAAGGCTCAACAGTCTGAACATTGTCCAGATTTCTTTTCCAATCAGTACTATATGGAACCAGTGAGTTCTCATCTTTAAGTATATCACAAAGTGGGGTCACAGTCATTCCTAACCTATAAGCACATAAAACAAACAAACAATTTAATATCCGATATTATCTCCCTTAAATAATATCATTAAATCACTAATCACATCTAAAATCCCATCAGGTAAGGCAAGCCACGGTGTGTGGACGTTTACCCACCCAAACGACTTAGCAATTAGATTTCCTTCGGTCATACATCGCTTATAGCGGAACCTCGGTGGGAGGAATACTATAAGGCGTATCTAAGTGTAAACCATTACTCAGTACCAAAGTAAATCGTTTGGAATTGCTACATCACCGCAAGCCACGTTGTGTGGACGTTTACGACAACTTCACAACTCTTCACAATTTTCTTACAACTGTCTACATCAATTAATCCAAAATCCGTCAGCATAGCAAGCCACGTTGTGTGGACGTTTACTACACTAAGAGATCTTTATAATTGACTCCCAATTACTTGATCCATTTAATCTTGTAAATCAAGACGCGGAGAATCATAAGTGAAACTCGAGGTTTCTAACCAGTGATTCACCATGCGAACAGCCCTATCTCTCATAAATGAGGGAGCCGAGCAGACAATCGATCCATCTATCAAAGAATGGTACGACTGCCTCTAATTTGTGTCCTCAACATGACCAAGTGGCTTTGGCTCCATTCCACTCCCCGGGGTGAGAATGAGTCGACTTGAAATCAGCTTCGGAAAGACAAATTAGGCATTGTTTGACAAACTTAATCAATGTTTCTCGTAAGAGGAATTACAAGAACTCTCCTCCAATAACTTATCTATATAAACTTCAAAAGTTTATAGAAGTCACCAAGAGAGCAGCAATGGAGACCATGGGTATGTTTCCATACCCTCTCCCACTTAGCTTTTTACAATAAAGGGATACGCTATACTAGTGCATAAAAGTAAACACATATAGCATGCATACAAGCAGTAAAGCACATAATATTATCACATAGTCAAAATAATTACTAGAATATTATTTTCCGACTATTATGGCTTTACTCCATCTCCGTACGCATCTTCTAGTCTTTAGTCTTCGTTCTTGAATGCTCCATGTGACGAGAATATTAATTTCCAATATTTAAATCTATTTATTTTTAATAAATCCAAAAGATACTTAATTAAAAATTAAGTCAATCGAATAAATCAAAAATAAAATTAAATATTATTAATATTTTTATTTATTTTATTTTCCTTTTCTACTTCATTAAATCTCTAGAATAATCTATCCAAGACCCACTTGGAATATTCTAGATGATTTCCATAATGAAATAAGGAAATAAAATAACTTAGGACTCTTCTACTTTCCAAGATTAATTAATTTCCATTTCTATGAAAATTCCCAGAAAATAGGAATAATCAATTAGGAAATAAATTAATCCTAAATTAACTTATATTCCTTTCCAATTCTATTAAATCTCTAGGATCCTATTCCAAGTAGAACTCAGAATACTCTAGAAGACTTCCATAATAGAATAGGGAAATAAAATTAATTCCAATTAATTCTTTTCCTAATCCATGAGAATTGCCATAAATAGGAATACTCAAATAGAAAAAACCCGAATTAATTAGGAAAGTGAATTTACCGGGAGAGCACGAAGATCACGAGGACCCCCGCGCCCCCACCGGACCGCCGATTGCCGGCCGAGAACCACCGCCGCCACCACCCAGCCGGCGTGCCACCACCGCCGGTGACATCGCCGCCGGGAGGCGCGAATTCGGCGCCCTCCCATGCGATCGATCGATCCCATATGGATCGACCATGGTGGTCGATCCGAGCCCTAGCCCTCACGTCATCTCCTTCGTCACGCGTCTTCTCCGGCGGTCGTTTCGGCATCGATCCAACGCAAAATAAATTACAAAATAAATTTTACACTATCCGGTATCGATTCTATACATGAAATCGACCCTATACATTTTCCGGAAAAATTAGAACGTAATAATAAATCCTAAATTCGGTCAACCCCCGAATTTTTACTATTACAAGCATTCACCACCAAAAAACGAATCTCGACATGTCCGAGAGTTTAATCAATCCAACATACATGACAAAATAAATTAAACGAATAATAAATTAAGCCATAATAGTCGGAACCCTGCAAGGTAGAACAATTTTATCGAAAATACCGCGAACGTAAACCACGCTCTGATACCAATTGTTGGAATTCGATATCCCGGGCTATTAAAATTTGCGGAAACCAATAACCCGATCAAAACCATCCGCCGGAAATCACACGAGCACCACGTACGAGCCGGAGCACGAGCCGAACGCACGACGAGGCCGAAGCCACGCGCACGCCCAGCCCGAGCCCCCGTACGCGGGGCTCGCGATCGAAGGGGTCGATCGCTCACGGCGATCGACCGGGCTGCCAAGCAGCCCAGCGGCGAATCCGGCGACTCGCCGCCGTCGGGGCGTCGGTCCGACCAGCGGACAGCCGCGGGGCCCAGCCCTCGCGGCTCGCGATCGATCGCGATGATCGATCGCGTCCCCGGCTCCCAGCCGGGGTTCGACCCATCCCCACCGAAACCCTAGGTGGGCGATCGTCGTGGTCCGGTGGCTTCGCCACCACCACGCGTTCGTCCTCCTTCCCGGTTTCGTACCTCGGATCTTGCGTTCTACGGTATTCTCAATAAAACCAAAATCGAACAATTATCAAGGGCGTTTAGATATTGTACCTTTCGATTCGTTGTTCGGAGAAACGAATTCAAGATGACCTTTGAATCTTCCCACGTATTCCTTGCACTAGCTTGAACGTCGGGTGGGCGACGATCCTCCAAGCTCTATGGATCTACTTCTCTCTCTTCTTTCTCTCTCTAGAATTGTGATCTTCAAGTTATATGAAAATAGAGAAGACCATGTAGTGCTTTTATAGGCTACGTAGGGGATCTAAAGGAGGTGGAATATTGGGCTTCCAATATTAATGATTAAATTGAGCCCAAGCCCAAATCTATTAATCTCCCATTAATATTAATTAATTTATTTTCCACTATATAAATTAATTGCACTCCCAATATTAAACCATATTATATCCAAATAATATTTCTCCGGTAGTATTATTTATTCCGTGTATTTAAGATATAAATATCCATGAATAAAATTTATTTATTGCTTAATAAATTTATTCATCTCTTTTATCCGAGACTAGTACCACTCAACCTTATTTATTATGCGGAATTAAATCCACTCGCGAGGTTTACATAATAAATCCTTATGAGCTCATCTCGGGGATATTATCAACCCTTCCGGGATACACTGTCCGGTCAATCATTCACGGCATGCCATATATAAAATATAGTGACCCAACTTGACCGGTAATCAACCCAATAATTAAATCGGTTAATTCCTTTGGCAAATCAAAGTCACTTATATTAAATATACACACCCGCAATAATATCAGGGATTAAGAATATAATACACTGAGTCTCAAATCAATTATCGCCGAGCAATCCTAATTGATGAGTCTCAATCGATCCGCTCAATACACCAAGTGTACAAGTGTGATAAAATAATTAAGATAAATTATTTTCTCTCTCACACAACGACTATACCGATGGGTTGGTCCGTGTCCATCTAGGTCGTGAGCAACTGTTCGACTAAATACGAGTAACCGATAGTATGATCTTCTGTGTGCCCATGCAACACCATACTAACTACAACGTATAAAATCCAGGACTATAATTTGCATATATTTAATTAACAATAATTAAAAGCAAATGAATGTTTGTATTTAATAGGTAAATGAAAGTGTACAAGGAGTTCGGAATACTCAAATCTAGACATTAAGTATACTACTCCATCAGATACCTCCCGGGTAAATCAGCTGTTAGCTAGGCTAAGTACCCCAGGAGCCCAAACGAGCGTGTTCGACCTAGACCCCCCAACCTCCCGAGGACCCGAGGAAAGGGCGTCCAACACGGTTGCCTCGGTCCCCGTCCTCGAGGCCGGTGCCGCGCCTGGGACGGGGCACGAGGGCGCCGTAATCAACCCGAGCTCCAGCACGGGCGAGCGGGTTGTCGTCCTCGGGACGGGGGATGACCTCGAGTCCCCAAGCGTCAGTGAGTCCAGTCTCGACCCTTTCCCCGAGACCCGTCTCCGAAACGACCGCGGAGTCGAGACCCTCGAGGCACCCGTCCAATGCGAGGTCGGAACCCCGGAGCTCCCCCGACAGGTGTTGCTCGGCTCCCTCATGGACCACGGGACCCGGGTAGACCTCGAGTCGTTCTTGAAAGCCAACTTGGCCACATTCGCCTGGAGCAGCGGAGAGCTCGGAAGAGTCGACCCGGAGAATGCCAGTCACCGCCTCCGCTTGGATCCCAAGCGCCGTCCGGTAGCCCAAAGACGGAGGAAGATGGGGCCCGAAAAGGGAGAAGCACTAGCTGCGGAGGCCCACAAGCTCTTGAAAGACGGGCTAATACGCCTCGCCCCGCACGACGCGACGTGGGTGTCAAACGCGGTGATGGTGCGGAAAACGGGGGGCAAGTGGAGGCTCTGCATCGATTACTCTGACCTCAATGAGGCGTGCCCCAAAGACCATTTTCCAATGCCCCACATTGACCAATTGGTCGACAGCACCGCGGGCCACGCGATGTTCTCCATTATGGATGCGAGATCCGGTTACCACCAGATTCCAATGGATCCCGAGGACACCCGCCACACCGCCTTCTACACTGGGAGCAACGTGTACTGCTGGGAGCGGATGCCGTTCGGCCTAAAGAACGCCGGGGCCACTTACCAAAGGTTGGTCAACACCATGTTCGCCGGAGAGATCGGCAAAACGGTAGAAGTATACATTGACGACATCATCGTGAAAAGTACGAGCGAGACGGACCACGTCACAGACCTCGCTCGGGTCTTCATGAGGTTGAATCCCAAGAAATGTCATTTCGGGATCAAGAAAGGAATGTTTCTGGGACACGTGTTTGGGGAATATGGGCTCGAGCCCAACCCAGCAAAAATCAAGGCCGTGCTCGACATGGCCGAGCCGCGGGACGTGAAAGGAGTCCAACGGCTCACCGGTTGCCTCGCAGCGCTCAGCCGGTACGTATCGCGACTCGGGGACAAAACCCGCCCATTCTTCGGATCAATCAAAAACCAAGAGTTCCACTGGAAGAAGGACAGCCAGGATGCCTTCAGACGGATCAAGGAGTACCTCGCAGGACCCCATATCCTAACGGTCCCCAAGGCAGGGGAGAAACTTTGTCTTTACCTCGCCGCATCTGAGTGCGCATTGAGCGCAGTGCTCGTCCGAGCCGAGGGCACCCTCCATCTACCCATCTATTTCGTAAGCCATGTCCTCCACGAGGCGGAGATTCGGTACACGCCGCTCGAGAAATTGGCGTACGCTCTGATAATTTCGGTCCGCAAACTCAGGGCATACTTGTTCGAGCACCCCGTGGAAGTGCTCACCACAATGCCTTTGCGACAAGTCATGCATCGCTCCGATGTGATGGGTAGACTGCTCCGGTGGTGCCTGGAGCTGAGCCAGTACGATCTCACCTTCGCTCCCCGTACCGCGATAAAGGCACAGGCGCTCGCGGATTTTGTCGTCGAGCTGACATTTCCCCAGCGGAGCACGGGTCAAGCACGCCCCTGGAAACTTTACGTGGACGGGTCGTCTACCAGTGCGTGCTCGGGGGCCGGAGTGGTGCTCCTCGGGCCGGACGGTGACTCGTTTGCCCACGCGGTGAAATTCGAATTTCCCGCGACAAATAATGAAGCAGAGTACGAGGCACTCGTGGCAGGCCTCGAGATGTCCATAGCAGTGGACGTCCCGCAACTCCACGTATTCATGGACTCGCAGCTGGTGGTGAACCAAGTCACGGGTGACTACGAAGCCAAAGGCGAACAGATGATCAAGTACCTTGAGCTGGTGTGGAAGTTGTGCGGCAAGATCCCCGACGTCCGGATCGAGCAAATCCCCAGGGAGCAGAATTCGCAAGCCGACGCGCTTTCCAAGATGGCTTCGTCCGAAGGATCCGCGGATCTATCCCGAGTCGTGCTGACACAGTTGAAAATTCCCTCGGTCGACGCCCGAGAAGAAGTTCTCCCCGTAGTCCCGGAGTCCGGGGCCGACTGGCGGGACGCGATCAAAGGATTCATCGAGTCCGGGGCCCTGCCCCCGGACAGGGTCGAGGCTAAACAGCTCCGCATACGGGCTGCAAGGTACTCTATTCTGGGATCCCAACTTTATCGCAGGAGCTTTTCTATGCCTTTGTTAAAATGTATATCCAGGGACGAGGGAACCAAAGTCTTGTCTGAGATCCACGAAGGCATATGTGGCAACCACGCCGGCGGTCGATCTCTGGCCCACAAAACCATGGGCCAAGGCTTCTACTGGCCTAGCTTACGCCGCGACGCTGCCGAGTTCGCAAAGAGATGTGTCCAGTGCCAACTCATGGGCCCCAACATCCTCACCGCGCCCGGGACCCTCAAGGCGCTGTACTCCCCGTGGCCGTTCGCCCGGTGGGGCATAGACATCATCGGCCCGTTGGCCACCGCCCCGGGCGGAGTCAAATTCACGTTTGTCGCGGTCGACTACTTCACCATGTGGGCCGAGGCGGAAGCAGTCCAGAAGATCGATCAACCCCAAGTAATCAAATTAATCTGGAAGAACATCATATGCCGGTTCGGGTTGCCCGAGTCCATCATCTCGGACAACGACAAGCAGTTTGACGGCGAGCGAGTGGCGGATTTCTGCGAGCTATGGGGTATAAGGAGGGCGTTTTCGACCCCGTACCACCCGCAATCCAATGGGCAGGTCGAGGCGGTGAATAAAATTTTGAAGCACACCATCAAGGCGAAGCTGGAGTTACGAAAAGGAAAATGGGCCGAGGAGCTACCGGAGGTGCTGTGGTCATACCGCACCACGGTAAAAAACGCAACAGGAGAGACACCGTACGCCCTCGCGTTCGGTACGGAAGCCGTGGTCCCGGCCGAGGTGGTAGTGCGCTCACACCGCACCGCCCAGGACGTCACCCCGGAGAACGAGGCGGTACTGCGCCTCGAGTTAGATCTCCTTGAGGAGAGGAGGTTGAGTTCTGACTCCCTCAATGCGATGAACAAACGGCGGATTGCCAAGCTATACAATACGAAGGTTAGGGCCCGAGAGTTCAGCCCCGGGGAGTTGGTGTTGAAAAAATTACTAGGAACCCACTCCGGGGCCCCTCGGGCCGACATGGGAAGGACCCTTCCGAGTAGCGACGTGCTTGGAGAACGGGGCCTACGCCCTGGAATTGATGGACGGGACCCCAGACCAATACCGATGGAATGCATTGCACCTGAAGAAATTCTACCCGTAGAGGAGCGAGACCGGAGCAGGCCCGAGCCCCGACGAAGCCGACGAACGGAGTTATATGTATATGCTCTAAGACAGCAAAAATAAAACGAGCACCCACGAGTGTCGGAGAATTTGAAACAATTCCCTATGATTTGCGTATTGTCGTTTAGTCGAGAAAAAGACCTAACTTGCCTAAGACCCGGGAACCGGAGGTTGAAATAACACAATCCCGGGGCACGGGCAGCGGGGACGATACAAGAATAATTTGTGGACTCATCCGCAAAAGCCCAAAAGGCCACGAACCCATTCAGTCTTCAACTTCGGCGACTCTAGAGTAAGAACGATATTTACCATGTCCCAAGTTGCGAGCACGGGGGGAAGAAAATAAAAGCTATCAAAAGCCACAAAAAACCCGCTTCAAACCAAATCCCCAAACCCACAAAGGCTCCGCAAAGCCTAGGGTCGAGGAGGTCCGAGTACTAAATAAACCAAGCATTCGAACTAGGGTTTAACTTAAACCCAAACATCTAACTTGTCAAAGAACAAGGGGTCAAAACATGCAAAATTGATAAACAAATATCAAAAACATCAACTCTAGTACCCCGGAGTCCGGGGTAACTCTATCCCCGGAGCCCACAACTCGGGGGAGTCACAATGAAAACCTCGCGAGTCCGGGGCCGAAACGAGGTCCAAAAGCACCTTACCTTTCTCTGACTCGGAATAAACGTTTCAAAAGCAAGACAAATCTTGTAAGAGAGCAAAGCGTAAGTAAACAAGGGGTTATCCCGAGACAAACATAAAATTCCGGGCCACTGCCCCACACCAAATCCAAACCAAACACAAACAACCACAAGAAATTGTCTTAAGGCCGAAGCCCTTAACAGAACAAAACGAAAATAAATGATTAAAATTCAGGAGAAGTGAGCAGGGAAACCTTCGAGACCACCTCAAGCCTGCGACCCCGGAGACTTCGGCGCCGAGACCGGGTCAACCACAGGAGTCTCTTCCATCGCGACATCGGCATCAGCTCCGACCCGTTCCTCAGCGGGCTGGGCGCTCTGATCAGCCTCAAAGCCTTCATAGAAAGCATCGATGCTCTGCTCAGGGAAGCCGGCGACGACACCATCCAGAGCGGCCACCTGTCGAGGAGAAAGCCCATCTTCGACCCCCGGAGAGCCACCAGTCGCACTAACCGCAGAGGTAGCCTCGCCCGCCTCGGGTCCGGCCTCCGTCAATTTCCCCTGAACCAGAGCGGGCAGCCTAATTAGCGGTTGCTGGGGACGGACCTGGCGGTCGTAGCTCGGCCACCACTTCATGTCGATGTGGAAATCTTCCTCGAGGTCTAGGTACTCCTGGTGAAGCCGAGGATCGAGGACCCGGGTGCTCATATACTTCTTCCAATACTCCAGCACGCGATCCCGAGCCGCCACATCGTTTTTCGTGTGAGCATACCGAACGGCGTCGGCCAGACCACTCGAATAGAAATGGTCATTGAGCACACGGTGGTCGGTCCACGGGCTAGCTAACTCGTCTTCGAGGACGGCGATCCGAGCCCGAGCTTCCTCCAATTGCTCCCGGAGGGCTGCGGCCTCCCCAATCCGAGCCTCAAGGGACTCGGTGAGTTTCGCCACCTCCCCATTCACATCAATGATTTGCTGCGACAGAACCGTGGCTCGAGACTTAAGAGCCGTGGCCTCCGCGCCCGCTATCTCCAACTTGTCATTCCGATATTCGGCCAACTCGCGCCACATATCCCGATCCTTCGAGGCCGCCGCAAGGGCGGTGGTGTACTCCTTAACCTCCGACATAAGGTGGTCACTCTGGGCGATCACTTCCTCATTTAGCCGAGCCATATCCCCAACCTGCTTATCCTTCGCCAGAGCAGACGCTTTCCACTGCTCCACCGACGCGGTGAGCTGCTCGATCTGACGGGCCTGGTTCTCCGACCACTCGAACCCCGCGACGCTGACAACGGTGGCCTGGCTAATCAGCATCGTGCCCAGCATGAAGGTGTGGTCCCGGCGGCCAACCATGCCCTGCAGCTCGTGGGTCCATGACTGGCCGAGAGCGCTGAGGGCCGCACCAACCGGGGTCCCGGGGGTGACCACCGGGAGCGCGGGGCCGTAGCCGGCCAGATAATCCCGAATCGCGGGAGGCATGTCCGGAGTGGCGTCCATGATCCTGCGTAGAAAGAAAAGGCGAGGTCGCGTTTAGACGAGTAAAAAGATACCCAAAACCCCGAAAGACACCCCCGAGACATGATCTAAAAATCGGAGTTTCGAAACTACCAAACGAGGGGTTCAGTTTAGATCGTACCTCTGCTGACGGCTCGGGTCAACGCCGTAGTACGGCGAGCATCCCATCACGGCCGGTGAAAGTCCAGAGCCTTCAGGCGCAGTCATTGGCAGTCGACCAGGGCCAAGGTCCGGGGCCTCGGGGTCCTCGGTGGCTTTGCGTTTCCGCGACTCGCCGGTAACCGAGCCCTCAACCCTGTCGAGGGGGGCGGCCTGGACAGGGGCGAACAAGGGAGGGCAATCCACGGCTTCCACCCTCGCCAGTTTCTCCGAGACCCGGGGCCCGGAGTCCGAGGTCAGGTCGATCACATCCTTCTCGCCGATGCAGGGCAGCACGGGGCCACTCTCCGCCGCCCGCTCGGGCGCGGCGGACTCGACCACCCCGGCGGAGGCAGTCGGAGAGGAGAGGCGCATCCCGATCGGGGTGACCTCGGGGCGCGAAGGGACCGCGGAGGTCGAAGGGCCTGCTGAGCCAACCGACCGACTCCGGGAGGCCGGGATCGGGTAGTCCGACCCCTTGCGGTCTGTAATCCCGGGGAATCCAGACATTCTCAGCGAGGGCGATCCTCAAAAATAAAAGTACGAGGGGCTGCAATCGAGACCCGTTTAGAAACATGAAATCAAAAGTACATATGATTAACAAAACAAACCACGATTCGGTCACTCACCGGGGTACGGGTCGTGGAGGTGTCGCGGCGGGCAAATGAGGCGCGCGTTCAGAAGGAGATCCTCACGACAGAGGACGGTGGCTTGGCGTTCGGTCGAGGTGTACGCTTCGGCGATCTTCAAGGCGACCTGGTAGTCCCAGTTCAAGGGCCCCTCCCTTCGAGTGCTGACACCTGACCAAGGACATGAAAAAGTTAAGAATCAGCAAAGGTGAATTCGGGCCAAAAATAGCGCGACTCACTCAAAATCTTCTCAGAATATCTCGTGGGAATATCAATCTCCCCCTCCGGAGTCAGGGTGCGCCAGGCCCCGGAGACATAAAGCCATCTCGGCCACGGATTATCGACCTTCGATGACTTTACCCCGACGGTGGGAATCCCCTCGCGACCCCTCACGGTGAAGCGCCCGTTTAGCCCACCAGTACTCGAGATCCCAAAAGAGCGACGGATCTCGGCGTCGGTCAACACCCGGATCAGCCCTGAACTGCCCAGGAGGGACAGAAAGGCCATGATCTGGGCCCACCCGTTGGGATGGATCTGGTGCAGGGCCACCCGCCAAAATCGCAACGCCGCCGTCACCTACAGGTGCAACGGGAAGCGTAGCCCGAGGTCCAGGGCATCCGTCCCCACGGCCACCATCCCGGGCGGCGGGCAACACGGGGATTCTCCCGGAGCCGGGGCATGGAGGTGCACATCCACTGGCACCCGCCACGGGATCCGCCTCCGCTCGATCATCGTAGCAGTAATCACGCTGGGTTTGCCGTGATCGCCCCATTTGGGAGTGTGGCACTCGGCAGGCGGCGCGTACGGTTCACGAACGGCGGCCACATAGGGGTTGGACCGGTAGTAGGTTGGGTAGTCGAGAGGAGCGAGCGGCGGAAATTTCTCGTCCATCAAGCTTAGAAACTGAGCGTGGAGAGAGTGGATGTCGGTTTCCTCGTCGGAGCTAGATGAGGAGTTACTCGACGCGGCGGCGCCACCAGAACTCGCGACCGATCCCTCCGCCTCGGCCATGACCTCGTCATACGGGCTCGACATCGTCTCGGAATAGGAACAGCAGTTTTGGATAAGAGAAAGTTGAAAGCGAAAGGGAGCGATTACCTTGGCTTCGGTGGGGTTAGGGTTTGTGAATCGCCGGAGCACGAAAGGAAGTGGGCGACAATCGCGGCAGGTTTTTTGGAGAGATATGCACGCAAGACGTGAAGGGGCGGGAGCGATTACCTGTAAAACACACTCGAGTTTTCCCTTTTTTCCAAGCGGCCCAACGAGGCCCATTGGGCACGGGTGGGCCTAACAGGATCCCAATGATTGCCCCCTAGATCGCTCGCCCCTGCAACCCTACTGGATAGGCCCGAGGCCCGGGCTCAGAACGTTAGATAGCCCGGGGTCTAGACGGCAAGCGGCCCCCGGGTCAAGAACCTGACGGCTCAATGCGCGAGCCCCGGGGCGCGCCTACCCGAACCACGGCGTTCGAAGGCAGGGTCCCCCTCGCCCGGGAGGCCTGTCGAGGGGAATCAAGTTGTTCGTTCCCACAAAGAGAAGATGTGCAAAGAAAACAGAATTAACCGAAGCAAAAAAGAGTTGCAAAATAGTGGATTCTTATTTAGATTCTTTACACCGAAGGGAGGAGCCCCCGCTACATCATCGGAAAAAGAAAGAAGAAAATGTACAGGAAAACCCTAAAAAGAGAAAAACCCTAGGCTAGTCTACTCCCCGACGGGATTTCTATCTAAGCCTAGACCGGGCCAAGCCGTCGCCGTCGACCACGAAAACCCTCGGCGTCTCGTCCCTGTCCCACCGAACTCGTACGCGCCAGTCTGGGCCAAGGCCCACGTGGCGGCAAAAGGTCCTCCATCCTTTGCCGGAGAGACGGAGGCGATCCCCGCGGCGCACCAAGTGCATAGGCCAGTCCTGGCCCAGCTCATCCCGGAGAACTGTGCTCCGTTTCTCCAGCCCCCAAAAGCGGACGGTTAGGGGTGGTGGCAACCTCGCTCCCGGAAGACGCCGGAACCCCGGGAGGGTCCGGGAGTGCCAGTAGCGAGCGACCTCTAATGAAGGAGGGACGGACAGGTGGCTGTCCCCGGCGTCCGGGTCCGAATCGGAGGAAACGTCGAATATGTCCGGCGCCTCCTGAACCGGTTCCCCGACCGCCTCAGGCTCCTCGTCGGAAGAGATGTAGACTATCTCCGGCGGGTTGTAGTCGTTACTTCCCACAGACGAGCTCACCATTCTGGTTTGTGTCGGGGGTAAGGTTGTTTTTTCTGTTTCTCGCCGGAGAAGACGACCGGAGAAGGGCTTGAAGGAGGTTCAAGGTCGGACGAATGATTGGATTAGGATCGGATTTTAAAAAGGTGCCCAGAAGACGTGACACACCGAAAAGGCGTCATCATTAGCCTGGGGAACCGCCGCGACCGTCCGAATCCCAAGGAGCCGAACGGAGCCAGGCTGTGGCCCCGGGCGCGCGTGGCCCGGACTCCGCACAAAAGAAAAAAAAAAAAGAAAAGAAAAGAGGAAAAGAGGTTTTTCGTTTTTCTTGACTCGTTTATTCATTATTTCAGAAAAGTCGAACCGGGATACGACCTCCGGGTCCCGAGGCCCGGACTACAGTAAAAGAAAAAAAAAAAGAGGAAACAAAGGTTTAAAAAAAAATGCATGAAAAGCAACAAGGCACGACGCAAGGACGATAAACGGCCCCGCCGCTCGCTCAGAACGAAACCGGCGGAACAGGAACCAGGGATCCATCCCCACGAGTAACGGCGATGTTGATATCCTCCACTTCCGACCAGCGAAGCTCTACCCGCCAATCATCTTGGAGCTGCATGTGCTGAACATACACCGCCCAGCCGATGCCTCCAATCCCCAAGCGGTTGCCACCAGGAACCAAGTCAAAAACCCAGAGACAGCCAGACGAGTCGCTAACAGCAAACATGGCGGGCCACACGTGCCTGTACATCTGGGCAAAAGGGGACGGAATCAGGAGGACCTCGCGGTGGTAACGGGAGTTGAACTTGCGGGACACGACGTAGCGACGAACGCCGGAGCCCGCCGTCTCCACCCGCGACTCGTCGCCAGGTTCACAATCTCGAAGTTGAACGATGGGGCCCACCGCGGAACTAGCGGTTCGTTGAGGTTGGGCAGACATGAGAGGAGTGATATAAGAAGGGCGTTTACCTCGACCTCGTTTTATAGTCCAGAAAACCGGACAGCGGCCACGCATCTCAACACCACCTCCCAAAGCCACCACTCCGCGAACACGGCATTTATATAGGGGCCTCAGCTTTTCAGACGCACCACAGGTCTGACAGCACCCAGACCGAGACGGACCCCTCGAAGGAAGACGTGGAAGCGAGCAGGTCAGACAACCACCAACCACATCATTTAAAGAGGGCCCGACCATCGGGAAGTCAACCGGGTCAATAGAGGGAAATGAGTGACGTCGGCCCAACGGACGGAAACCTCCCCGGATCTCCCAAATCTCCGACGATGTTTCCGGGGGCCAATGTTGGGGGATAAAAAACCCATCTATACACGTGGAAGTAGGGCCCGCCCGCCGCACTCAAGACCAACGTAGCGAGACGGCGTCAGACCCCAGGTCCGAACCCATGCAAATCATGCAATGGGTGGTCACGGGATACCAACAAAGAGAGAGGGGGCCGCGCCGACACCCACGGCCTCGTCCCGAGGAAAAGACAACCCGGATCCGACTTCAGCGAAAACCTCACGAGGAGTCCCAACCGGACCCCGGACCCAGGTGCACGCAGCGCGTCCGAGGAGCCACCCCGGGCCGAGCTAAAAGAGTGCAGAACCCCATAACGGGCATAGAAGACAAGCAGGAAAGCACCACCGCAAGAAGATCCCGTGGCGAGAGCCGCACGGACGCCACAAAAGCCAGACCCCGGGCCTCGCTTAAACCCAACTCGGAATCGTGCCTCGGCATTTAATGATCTTAGATTAGATCTTAAACGTGTCATGATGTCGTGGCTCTGCATGAGCATGTGCTCTCGCCTATAAAAACCGACCCCCTCATCTCATTGTAAGGGCGGCGAAAATTACCGAATAAAAGACATATAAAAAGAAAGACATTATCTTCTTCAGCTCGGAATTCTTATCCTTTTCCCCGGGGTCTAGAAATTTCAACCCTTTCTACATATAAATTCACATGATTTGGTAGTCGTTGCGAAACCCTCATATCCACCCCGTATCTCACCCTCTCCAACAAAAACGACCCAGAACACATACATTAAGCTTCCCACAGCCGAAGCGTAGGGAACTGCTTTCATTTCATCTTTCTCCTTCTGTGTCTGAGGACACATCTCCTTAGAAAGATAAGTTCCTTTACTGAAGGGCAGTTCACCCTTCTTGGAATCTTGCATGTTAAAACGAGCCAGAATCGTGTCTATGTAAGATTGCTGGGTTAGGTACAATGTTCTACTCCGGCGATCCCTTATAATCTTGATCCCTAGAACATGCCCGACTTCTCCCAAATCTTTCATATCGAATTGTCTAGACAACCATCCCTTTATGTCTGACAACATTTTCACACTGTTGCCAATGAGAAGAATGTCATCTACATAAAGCACGAGGAACACCACCTTCTTTCCATCACGTTTCCAATACACACACGATTCGTCCATGCTTTGACTGAATCCAAAAGATTGGACTACTTCGTCAAACCGCAGGTTCCACGATCTCGAGGCTTGTTTCAATCCATAAATGGATCGATTAAGCTTGCACACTAGATGATCTCGCCCCTTAGCAATGAATCCTTCTGGCTGTTTCATATAAATCGTCTCGTCAAGACTTCCATTTAGGAAAGTTGTCTTGACATCCATTTGCCACACCTCATAATCCATATGAGCTGCTATGGATAAGAGAATCCGGATTGACTTTATCTTGGCTACCGGCGAAAAGGTCTCCTCATAATCGATTCCTTCTTTCTGAGTATAGCCTTTCGCAACAAGCCGAGCTTTAAAGGTTTCAACCTTTCCGTCAGATCCTCTCTTCCTCTTGTAGACCCATTTACACCCAATTGGCTTTACGCCGCTTGGTGGTTCTACAAGATCCCAGACTTTATTAGAATCCATAAATTCTATTTCGGATTTCATTGCTTTCTTCCAAGAAGGCGCATCTATATCTTGTACCGCCTCATCATAGGTCCAGGGATCGATTTCATGAACTCTAGGTCCAGAGTCCGAAGACTCACCCAGTCCAATCCATCTATCTGGTTGTTTAACAACCCTCCCACTACGACGGCGTTCCGGTGTATTAACAGTGACAGTATTAGGTGCAGGTTCTAGTGGTGTATCTACACTCGGTTCGGCTGTATCTAAGTCTTCCTTGTCTCCTCTCAACTCATCGAGTATTATGTCACTTTTGGGCTTGTGGTCCATGATATAGTCTTCCTCTAAGAACCGAGCGTTAGTACTTATAACGATCTTCTGGTCCGTAGGACTATAGAACATGCCACCTTTAGTTCCTTTCGGGTATCCTACAAACAGCCGTAATTCCGATCTAGGTTCTAACTTATCAGCACCTTGTCGCAACACATGTGCTGGACAACCCCAGATCCGAATGTGTCCCAAGTTAGGCTTACGCCCACTCCACAATTCCATGGGTGTAGTTGGTACTGTTTTGGTCGGAACCCTATTCAGAATGTACGCCGCTGTTTCCAAGGCAAGTCCCCAGAACATAACAGGTAAATCCGAGTAACTCATCATTGATCGCACCATCTCCATAAGAGTCCTATTCCTTCTTTCTGACACACCATTCTGCTGAGGAGTATATGGTGAGGTCAGTAGGGATTCAATCCCATTCTCTGCCAAGTATGCCTTGAATTCTCCAGACAGATACTCGCCTCCGCGATCAGATCGCAGGCATTTTATGGATTTACCACGAAGGTTCTCCACAAGAGCCTTGAATTCCTTGAACTTGTCAAAAGAATCACTCTTGTGGCGCATCAGGTATACATATCCATATCTTGAGTAATCATCAGTAAAGGTGATGAAATACTCGTACCCTCCCCTTGCCTGAGTAGACATAGGTCCGCATACATCAGAGTGAATCAAATCCAATACTTGTTCAGCTCTCCGTCCTTTACCAGAAAAAGGACGCTTGGTCATTTTACCCTCCAAACAGGATTCGCAGGTTGGAAGGTCCTCTCCTTCAACATTGCTGATTAGACCATCAGCTTTCAACCTTTGAAGCCTATTTGAGTTTATATGACCTAGCCTTAGATGCCACAAGTATAATTGATTCATCCTAGAAGGTTCCTTTCTCTTATTGGTGTTCGTAGATGTGTTATTACTCTCGGTTAGTTGCATCGTGTTAGACTCAGGATTTAGCACATACAAATCGTCCACCAATGTACCAGAACAGATAATCTCACTGTTTCTTCTTATGATCACTGAGTGGTCAAAAGAAACAGAATATCCATTCATAATAAGTTTAGAAACCGAAATTAAATTCTTTCTAAAGTTGGGTACATAAAGACAATTATGTAAAACTAAAACCCTATCACTACTAAAGCGTAAGTGAACGTCTCCCACTGCAACAGCCGCCACCCTCGCGGCATTGCCCATGTAGACCACGATCTCTCCCTCTCTAAGTCTCCGGGTTTCCTGGAACCCCTGCAATGAATTGCAGACATGATCAGTGGCCCCAGTATCTACACACCAGATGCTGGTAGATAATGTTGGAGTTGTGTACTTAATGTCTAGATTTAAGTATCGGTAAACTCCCGGTCATGGCATTTAACCTATTAAATTAATAAACAATTATTTGCATTTAATTATTATTAATTAATTATGCAAAATTATAGTCCTGGATTTTATACGTTGTAGTTAGTATGGTGTTGCATGGGCACACAGAAGATCATACTATCGGTTACTCGTATATAATCAAATGGTTGCTCACGACCTAGATGGACATGGACCAATCCATCGGTATAGTCGTTGTGTGAGAGAGAAAATAATTTATCTTAATTATTTTATCACACTTGTACACTTGGTGTATTGAGCGGATCGTCGAGATTCATCGATTAGGATTGCCGGCGATAATCGATTCGAGTCTCAGTGTATTTTATTCTTAATCCCCGATATTATTGCGGGTGTGTATATTTAATATAAGTGACTTTGATTTACCAAAGGAATTAACCAATTTAATTATTGGGTTAATTACCGGTTAAGTTGGGTCACTATATTTCATATATGGCATGCCGTGAATGATTGACCGGACAGTGTATCCCGGAAGGGTTGATAATATCCCCGAGATGAGTTCATAAGGAATTATTGTGTAAACCTCATGAGTGGATTCGTTCCGCACAATAATTAAGGTTGAATGGTACTAGTCTCGGATTAAAGAGATGAATAAATTAATTAGCAATAAATTAATTTTATTCATGGATATTTAAATCTTAAATACACGGAATAAATAATACTACCGGAGAAATATTATTTGATATAATATGGTTTAATATTGGGAGTGCAATTAATTTATATAGTGGAAAATAAATTAATTAATATTGATAAGGATTAATGGACTTGAGCATTGGGCTCAATTTAATCTTCAATATTGGAAGCCCAATATTCCACCTCCTTTAGATCCCCTACGTAGCCTATAAAAGCACTACATGGCCTTCATAATTCATAACTTGAATAAGACAAGAATTATCATACTTGATATTCTAGAGAGTTGAAGGAGATCCATAGGAGTTCGATAGATCGTCGCCCACCCGACGTTCGAACGGAGTGCAAGGAATACGTGGGAAGATTCAAAGGTCTTCGATTGATTTTGTTTCTCCGCACAACAAATCAAAAGGTACAAATCATAAACTCCTTCGTGTGAATTTATGTGAATTAAATTGTGACATATACATGAACACAAGATCCGGGAAAACGACGAACTTCGGGGACGGGGATTCGAGATCCCCGGCGAACGTTCGAAGGACCCTCGGCTGGGAGCCGAGGGGTGGCGGTCGAGCCCTAGGGCTTCGACCGCCGGCGCGCATCGAAGGAACGCCGCGGCTGGGGCGATCGAGCCCTAGCTCGATCGCCGGGGACCGTCGCGGCTTCGCGCCGCGACTGGTGGTCCCCCCTCCTGTCGGTGGTGGCGGTGAGTCGCCGGACTCACCGCCCGGGGCTGCCGGAGCAGCCCCAGCGATCGCCTCGTGCGCGATCGCGAACCCCGCGATGGGGTTCGGCTAGGGTTTAGCCGCGGGTTCATCCCGCGGCGATACTCTTGTCGAGCCCGGTTCTTCGTGGCGTTCGTGATCGGTTTCCGGCGACGGGATTTCGGTCGGGGTTATCGGTTCCGCAATTTTTGATACCCCGGGATATCGAATTCCAGCAATTGGTATCAGAGCGTTTGGTTTCGTGTTCATGTATGTGTTCAATTGTGTTCTACCTGTTGGAAATCGATATCCCGGAATTAATAAATTTAAATAAATAAATTATCTAATTAATTCCGACCGAAATCCTTTGGAGATCGAATATCCGGAGTTGTAAAATTGCGGAACAACAACTCCAATCGACTCCCGGTTGCCGGAACATCTCGCCACGAACCACCACGAAGCCGGACTCAACCAAACAAGCCGCCGCGGGGATAGCCCGCGGCTGTCCGGTCGAGCCCCCGCATGGGGCTCGCGGCTGAACACGGCAGCCGCCTAGGGCTGCCCTTGGCAGCCCCTTATGCACGCCCAGCCGCCCCCGGTGATCGCACGACCAGCCACGGCGAACCGTGGCTTGCGATCACCACCAGCCACCGCCGCTCGAGCGGCGGTCCAGCCGCGTGAGCGGGGCTGCTCCAGCAGCCCGCCGGAGGTGCGTGGGTGATCGAGCTCGTGCTCGATCGAGTCTCGGCGTCCAGCCGAGGCTCGCCCCTCTCGACCCTCTCTTGTTCGAGCCGTTGAGCCGCCGGCGGTCCGGTGATCTTCGATCACCACCGCCCGGTTCAACCTCGACAAAGGTCGCGTTCTCGGATCTTGGTTCACGATATTTTTACGATAATTAAACGATAAAATCATAAAGAGGGTTTTACGATTTACCTCGTTCTCGTTGTTCGGAAAAACGAAGAACTCAATTTGACGACCTTGAGATCTTCCCACGTATTCCTTGCACTAGCTCGGACGTCGTGTGGGCGACGATCTACCGAACTCCATGGATCTTCCTCTCTACTTTCTCTCTCTAGAATTGTGATCTTCAAGTTATGAGAATAGAGAAGACACTGTAGTGCTTTTATAGGCTACGTAGGGGATCTTAAGGAGGTGGAATATTGGGCTTCCAATATTGAAGATTAAATTGAGCCCAATGCTCAAGTCCATTAATCCTTATCAATATTAATTAATTCTATTTTCCACTATATAAAATTAATTGCACTCCCAATATTATACCATATTATATCAAATAATATTTCTCCGGTAGTATTATTTATTCCGTGTATTTAAGATAGAAATGTCCATGAATAAATTTAAATTAATTGCGTAATTAATTTATTCATCTCTTGTATCCGAGACTAGTACCATTCAACCTTAATTATTATGCGGAACGAATCCACCTGCAGGGTTTACATAATAATTCCTTATGAACTCATCTCGGGGACATTATCAACCATTACGGGATACACTTTCCCGTCAAGTATTCACGGCATGCCATATATAAAATATAGTGACCCAACTTAACCGGTAATTAACCCAATAATTAAATCGGTTAATTCCTTTGGTAAATCAAAGTCACTTATATTAAATATACACACCCGCAATAGTTTCGGGGATTAAGAATAAAATACACTGAGACTCGAATCGATTATCGCCGGCAATCCTAATCGATGAATCTCAACGATCCGCTCAATACACCGAGTGTACAAGTGTGATAAAATAATTAAGATAAATTATTTTCTCTCTCACACAACGACTATACCGATGGATTGGTCCGTGTCCATCTAGGTCGTGAGCATCTGTTCGATTAAATACGAGTAACCGATAGTATGATCTTCTGTGCGCCCATGCAACACCATACTAACTACAACGTATAAAATCCAGGACTATGATTTGCATATATTTAATTATAAATAATTAAACGCAAATAATTGTTTATTTAATTAAATAGATTAGTGGCAATGGATCGTGAGTTTCCGTTACTTAAATCTAGACATTAAGTACACAACTCCAACACACAACTCCAACAATCTCCCACTTGTACTAAGGTCTAGTCATTTCCTCCAAACTCCCGACTCCCATACTCATCACGTGCTTAAGTTGTACTTCCAAGAAGTACTATGTGAATGAGCACTCTAGGTTGTCGCTCTGAAGTTATCTTGGTGACTACAGCGTCGTCTCCCTCGACGATGACTCGTATCAGGTGGTACTTGCACTATGTGTTATCTTACACTTATGGACTTGTGATTTCTTACCATTTGCTATTGCACCGCTATTTACATAGCCTTTGGCAAATTAAGAATCACATCTAAGTCCCAGAGATTATCCCGGAGTTATACCAAAACTTCCGCTGCCTTTGAGGCCGCTATTTGGTTACCCATGGGAGAGTCCGAAAAGCATCGTGCTTATCACTCTTCCATGTTAAAACTCCTTCTCCTTCAATAGTGAAACACATAGCCTGATATCGACTTACACTGGTCCTCATTTGATTAGAAATCTAAGAGAATGTAATCCAAAGGAAATGCTCGTCTGCTTCGTAGTCTAGAACAGTACTTCAAAAGTACTTTTACAGCAGTCGAACATTCCTTTCCAGGATTACCTTGATATCCTCCCACTACGCTAACCGCATAGCCGATATCAGGTTCTTGTTTTCAACAATGCATTTATTAAGCTTTCCACACTAAAAGTGTAGGAAACTGCTTTCATTGCTTCTATCTCCTTTTGTGTTCCAAAACACATATCCTTAGATAGATGCATTCCATATCCGAAAGGTAACGAACCTTTCTCGGAATCTTGCATGTTAAAACGAACCATAATCATATATATGTAAGATGTCCAGGAGAAGTACAATGTTCTTTTCTTGAGATCCTAGATCTTAAGAACATGCTCTAACTTCTTCTTCATCTCATATATCGATTTTTCTAGACAACCATCATTTTATGTCTGACAACATCTTTACATTGTTACCAATGATAAAATGTCACATCACGTTTTCCATACACACGATTCGTCTATGCTTTTGATGAATCCATAAAATGGACTATCTCATCAATTTGCAAGTACCACGAACTCAATGCTTTGTTTCAATCCATAAATGGATCAACTAAGCTTGTACCCTAAATGATCTCGCCTTTTAGCAATAATCCTTATTGCTCTCCAAGAAGGCACATTTAGATCTAGTACGGCCTTCATGTAGATCCAGGGATCGATTTCATGTATACTAGGTCCAGAGTCCGAAGACTCTCCTAGTCTTATGAATATCTCCGGTTGTCACACAACCTCCCACTACAACGGCATTCCGGTGTATAAACAGTGATAACAGTAGGTGCAGTTAGTGGTGTACCGCTACTCGGTTCGGCTGGTTCTAAGTCTTAATCTTTCTCTCTCATTTCAAAGTATTATGTCACCTTGGGCTTGTGGTTCATCGTATAGTCTTTCTCTAAGAACCGGGCGTTAGAACTTATAACGTCCTTTTGGTTCATAGTACTATTGAACACACATCTTTTGTTCTTCCAGGATATTCTACAACTGCATTTGAATGCGCCGTTGTTTCCAGACATATCCATAGAACATAGGTAGTTCCGTATAACTCATGCTTTTACTATTTCTATAAGAGTTCCATTTCTTGTTTACGACACACCATTTCTACACTAAAAGTGTATGGTGTAGTCATTTGGGATCATCCCAACCTCTGATCAGTATGCCATGCATTCCTCAGACAGGTACTTGCCTCCGCGATCAAATCGCAGGCTACAAATGGATATACCTCGATGGTTCCCCACAATTGCTTAGTGTCCATTGACTTGTCAAAACACTTGCTTTTGTGGCACATCAGGTATTCTAATCCAATTCTCGAGTAATCATCAAATGAAGTACTCGTACCTTATTGTCTGAGTAGACATAGGTCTGCATACATCAGAGTCAATCAATTCTTATACTTGTCCGGATCTTATGTCTTATATCCATAAAGGATTGCTTAGTCATATTATCTTCCAAATTAGATTCTTAGGTCGGAAGGTCCACTCCCTCAACTTAATTGATCAAATATCAATTTTCGACCTTTGTGTTGGAGTTGTGTACTTAATGTCTAGATTTAAACTCACGATCCATTGCCATTAATCTATTTAACTAAATGAACAATTGTTTGCGTTTAATTATTTATAATTAAATATATGCAAAACATAGTCCTGGATTCTATACGTTGTAGTTAGTATGGTGTTGCATGGGCACACAGAAGATCATACTATCGGTTACTCGTATTTAATCGAACAGTTGCTCACGACCTAGATGGACACGGACCAATCCATCGGTATAGTCGTTGTGTGAGAGAGAAAATAATCTATCTTGATTATTTTATCACACTTGTACACTTGGTGTATTGAGCGGATCGTTGAGATTCATCGATTAGGATTGCCGGCGATAATCGATTCGAGTCTCAGTGTATTTTATTCTTAATCCCCGATATTGTTGCGGGTGTGTATATTTAATATAAGTGACTTTGATTTACCAAAGGAATTAACCGATTTAATTATTGGGTTAATTACCGGTTAAGTTGGGTCACTATATTTCATATATGGCATGCCGTGAATGATTGACCGGAAAGTGTATCCCGGAAGGGTTGATAATATCCCCGAGATGAGTTCATAAGGAATTATTATGTAAACCCTGCAGGTGGATTCGTTCCGCATAATAATTAAGGTTGAATGGTACTAGTCTCGGAAATAAGAGATGAATAATTAATTAATTAGCAATAAATTAATTTTATTCATGGATATTTCTATCTTAAATACACGGAATAAATAATACTACCGGAGAAATATTATTTGATATAATATGGTTTAATATTGGGAGTGCAATTAATTTTATATAGTGGAAAATAGAATTAATTAATAATAGTAAGGATTAATAGATTTGGGCTTGGGCTCAATTTAATCACTATTATTGGAAGCCCAATATTCCACCTCCTTAAGATCCCCTACGTAGCCTATAAAAGCACTACATGGTCTTCTCTATTCTCATAACTTGAAGATCACAATTCTAGAGAGAGAAAGTAGAGAGGAGGATCCATGGAGTTCGGTAGATCGTCGCCCACACGACGTCCGGGCTAGTGCAAGGAATACGTGGGAAGATCTCAAGGTCATCATAAGATCTCGTTTCTCCGCACAACGAATCGAAAGGTGAATTAAATAATTGCTATTTAATTCTTGTTTTATTGAAATCAATTATCGAAAAACAAGATCCAAAGATCGAACCCGGATTAGACGACGAACGCGTGGTGGTGATCTAGGATCGCCGGACCACGGCGATCGCCGCCTAGGGTTTCGGCGCGCGAGGAGGATCGACCCCGGCTGGGAGCCGGGGCAGCGATCGATCATCCCGATCGATCGCTGGAGCGCGGGCTGGTGCCGCGCTCCACCCCACCACGACGGTGGGGACCTCCAGTCGGCGGCGAGTCGCCGGACTCGCCGCGGGGGCTGCATGGGCAGCCCCACCTGATCGATTACATGAGCCCCGCGGATGGGGGCTCGGGCTGGGCGTGGGCGCGGCTTCGGCCGTGTCGTGCGTTCGGCTCGTGCTCCGGCTCGTACGTGGTGTTCGTGTAATCTCCGGCGAATGGTTTTTGATCGGGTTATTGTTTCCGCAAATTTAAATAACCCGGGATATCGAATTCCAACAATTGGTATCAGAGCGTACGGTTACGTTTTTCGTTAATTGTTTCGATAATCGATTATCGTTGTTTATAGCCATAGATTAATTTAATTTGTTAAATTATTGTGCTATATTTGTTCTACGTCTATGTTTTCTCTCTCGTATGAATTGTGTTTGTCGGAAAAATTAATTATTAAAAATCGAGGGTTTTTCGGAGAAATCGAACCGGATCGATCGGACGAGGGCATGTAGCGGGACCGGGCTGTATGGCGGCTGAGGGTCGACGGCATCAACCACCAGTGGTGGTGGTCGCCGGATGTCGACGGCTGCCGGGAGGCCAAGCGGTTCAGCCGCTACGCACGGCGGCTCGTGGGTCGCGGCTTCGGCTTCGGCCGGAGCGGGCTGCTGTGCGGGCTGTGTGCGGGCTGCTCGTGCGGTGGTGGCAGCGGGTCGATGGTGTGGTTCGTCAATGGAGACGCCGTGCCGGAAATCGACCAGAGCTGTTACACATGTCCGCCGAAAAAGACGATCGATCAAAAGTTTTTGCGCGACGCTGTTTTCCTCTTGCTGTACGCGTGAATGGTTTTGCATGTGTATGAATGGCTTGCTGAATGATTAATTCATTCTTGATGCATGGCCTATAAATTCTTGCACGTCTATATGCATGTCCAATTGCATGTGAATTCATTTGCATGAATGTTATGCAATTGCATGGCCTGGATCGATGTGCATGATGTGGGCATGCGATTTTGATGGTGCTGTGTATGGGATACACGGGCATGCACCTTCATGGTTCGATTTTGGGATGACCGAAATTGTTTCGGTTCGTCCCGGTAAATCCGATCTTTCCGGAAATAATTTAATCTTTCTAATTTTATTTAATTTAATTTTGGAATTAATTCAAATTTTATTTGGATTATATTTCTTAATTATGGAATTAAATAATGGAATTAGATGGAGAGTTAAATTAGGAAAGAAAATCCTAGTTCCTCTAGATATCCTATACCTACTTGGATTAGAAGTCTTAAGAAGAATCAAAATTCGATTTTGATTAGGATTCTTGAGATCTAATTTAAATAGGATTGAGAAATTATTAAAATATTGATTTTATTTAATTTAAGTATTTTATTTAAAATCATTAGATTAATTCAAAATTTATTTTGGATTGGATAATCTTGGATTTTATTTAGAATAGAATTAAATATGGAAATCAATGGATTTTAATAATATTGATTTTATTTAATTTAAGTATTTTATTTAAAATCATTAGATTAATTCAAAATTTATTTTGGATTGGATAATCTTGGATTTTATTTAGAATAGAATTAAATATGGAAATCAATGGATTTTAATAATATTGATTTTATTTAATTTAAGTATTTTATTTAAAATCATTAGATTAATTCAAAATTTATTTTGGATTGGAAAATCTTGGATTTTATTTAAAATAGAATTAAATATGGAAATCAATGGAATTGATTTTATTTAATTGGAGTAAAATTAAATATGAGAATCAAAGAATTTTTCCGTCGTTCGGCAAAGTATTCAAGACGTAGAATGAAGACTCAAGGCAAGCATGCTGGAATTCATCAAGGTACGAATAGTCGAGAAATAATTTTGCTTGAGTAATTATTTGATTATTTGTGAACGTACTTGCATGAATTGTATGTTTGTTATTATGCTTATGTGTATTTAATTATGCATTAGATAGCGTATCCCTTTGTTATAAAAAGCTAAGTG
The DNA here is from genome assembly GCA_954870475.1 of Euphrasia confusa. NCBI lineage: Eukaryota > Viridiplantae > Streptophyta > Magnoliopsida > Lamiales > Orobanchaceae > Euphrasia > Euphrasia confusa. The sequence continues at coordinate 14,920,015 of OX940954.1, forward strand.
GGAGAGGGTATGGAAACATATCCATGGTCTCCATTGCTGTTCTCTTGGTGACTTTTATGAACTTTCGAAGTTCATATAGATAAGCCATTGGAGGAGAATTCTTGTAATTCCTCTTACGAGAAACATTGATTAAGTTTATCAAACAATGCCTAATTTGTCTTTCCAAAGCTGACTTCAAGTCGACTCATTCTCACCCCGGGGAGTGGAATGGAGCCAAAGCCACTTGGTCATGTAGAGGACACAAATTAGAGACTTCCGTGCCATTCTTTGATAGATGGGTCGCTTGTCTGCTCGGCTCCCTCATTCTATGAGAGATAGGGTCGTTCGCATGGTGAATCACTGGTTAGAAACTTCGAGTTTCACTTATGATTCTCCGCGTCTTGATTTACAAGATCGAATGGATCAAGTAATTGGGAGTCAATTATAAAGATCTCTTAGTGCAGTAAACGTCCACACAACGTGGCTTGCTGTACTGACGGATTTTGGATTAATTGATGTAGACAGTTGTAAGAAATTGTGAAGAGTTGTGAAGTTATCGTAAACGTCCACACAACGTGGCTTGCGGTGATGTAGCAATTCCAAACGATTTGCTTTGGTGCTGAGTAATGGTTTACACTTAGATACGCCTTATAGTATTCCTCCCACCGAGGTTCCGCTATAAGCGATGTATGACCGAAGGAAATCTAATTGCTAAGTCGTTTGGGTGGGTAAACGTCCACACACCGTGGCTTGCCTTACCTGATGGGATTTTAGATGTGATTAGTGGTTTAATGATATTATTTGAGGGAGATAATATCGGAGATTAAATCGATTGTTTGTTGTTATATGTGCTCATAGATTAGGATATGGCTTTGAACCCACTTTATGTGATACTTAAGGATTTTAAACTCACTGGTCCCTAAATGTAATGATTGGAATAGAGATCTAGACATTACTCAAACTGTTAAAGAGTGCAAGGTTGTACTCAGTGAGCTTTGTCCTCCCGAGCCTATTGACATAGGCGGCTAAACAAGAAGCGATGAGGATACTCATAAAGGCCAGTCGCTTCGAGGAAACGCTTAAAAACGTTTTTGAGATGATTGACCTTTTAGACGAGTTGAGACGGAAATCGCAAGCTCTTGTAGCCAATGCCAAAGGTTTCGAACCTAAGGGCATAATAGGGGGAAAGGAAAAGCAAGCAAAGAAACCCAGTGGTCCTAAAACCACGAGATGGGACGAGAAAGCCATGAGGCAAGAGTTCTCGATGCAAACAGTCTGGGTACTGGAAGTCTGATTATCCTCTCAAAGAAAGTACGAAATTCTTCTTTAGTCGTAAAACATATTCAGTGGTATTATCTACCGGAACCTGGTGTGTAGATATGGAACCACTGACGGTATGTGCATTTTAAATGCAAAGGTTCCAGGAAACCTAACGACTTGGAAAAGAAGAAATCGTAGTCTACATGGGCAATGCTGTAGAGGAGGCAGCAGTTGCAGTGGAGGACATTTTATAGGATTTCATTTTGAGTTATTGCTTTTATGTACCTTTCATATTAGAAAGAACTTTGTTCTAGATTTCTAATAAATGGATATTTTATTTCTTTTAATCATTTTATGGTTATAAGAAGAAATAATGATATTATCTATTTTGGTACATTGACTAGCAATATATAAATGATGAATCCTGAGTCCACCACGATGCAACGAACCGTAGTATGAAACTCGTTTTACTAATAAGAGATTTCTTTATCAATTATACTTGTGGATTCTTATGCTGAGTCATGTTTATTCAAATAAGAAGTTCAAAGGTCGAAAATTGATATTTGATCAATTAAGTTGAAGGAGTGGACCTTCCGACCTAAGAATCTAATTTGGAAGATAATATGACTAAGCAATCCTTTATGGATATAAGATGTAAGATCCGGACAAGTATAAGAATTGGTTGACTCTGATATATGCAGACCTATGTCTACTCAGACAATAAGGTACGAGTACTTCATTTGATGATTACTCAAGAAATGGATTAGAATACCTGATGTGCCACAAAAGCAAGTGTTTTGACAAATCAATGGACACTAAGCGATTGTGGAGAACCATCAAGGTATATCCATTTGTAGCCTGCGATTTGATCGCGGAGGCAAGTACCTGTCTGAGGAATGCATAGCATACTGATCAGAGATTGGGATTTGATCCCAAATGACTACACCATACACTGTTGTGTAGAAATGGTGTGTCGATAATAAGAAATGGAACTCTTATAGAAATAGTAAAAGTATGAGTTATACGGAACTACCTACGTTCTATGGATATGTCTGGAAACAACGGCGCATTCAAATGCGGTTGTAGAATATCCTAGAAGAACAAAAAGACGTGTGTTCAATAGTACTATGAACCAGATGGACGTTATAAGTTCTAACGCCCGGTTCTTAGAGAAAGACTATATGATGAACCACGAGCCCAAAGTGACGTAATACTTTGAAATGAGAGAGAAAGATTAAGACTTAGAACCAGCCAAACCGAGTAGCGGTACACCACTAACTGCACCTACTGTTATTACTGTTTATACACCGGAACGCCGTTGTAGTGGGAGGTTGTATGACAACCGGAGATATTCATAAAACTAGGTGAGTCTTCGGATTCTGGACCTAGTATACATGAAATCGATCCCTGGATCTACATGAAGGCCGTACTAGATCTAAATGTGCCTTCTTGGAGAGCAATAAGGATTATTGCTAAGAGGCGAGATCATTTAGAGTACAAGCTTAGTTGATCCATTTATGGATTGAAACAAAGCATTGAATTCGTGGTACTTGCAAATTGATGAGATAGTCCATTTTATGGATTCATCAAAAGCATAGACGAATCGTGTATATTGGAAACGTGATGGAAAACAAGGTGGTGTTTCTCGGAGGTTTTATGTAGATGACTTTTTATCATTGGCAACAATGTAAAGATGTTGTCAGACATAAAATGATGGTTGTCTAGAAAAATCGATATATGAGATGAAGAAGAAGTTAGAGCATGTTCTTAAGATCTAGGATCTCAAGAAAAGAACATTGTACTTCTCCTGGACATCTTACATATATATGATTATGGTTCGTTTTAACATGCAAAATTCCGAGAAAGGTTCGTTACCTTTCAGAGACGGAATGCATCTATCTAAGGATATGTGTTTTGGAACACAAAAGGAGATAGAAGCAATGAAAGCGGATTCCTACACTTTGAGTGTGGAAAGCTTAATAAATGCATTGTTGAAAACAAGAACCTGATATCGGCTATGCGGTTAGCATAGTGGGAGGATATCAAGGTAATCCTGGAAAGGAATATTCGACTGCCGTAAAAGTACTTTCGAAGTACTGTTCTAGACTACGAAGCAGACGAGTTTTTCCTTTGGATTGCATTCTCTTAGATTTCTAATCGAATAAGGACCAGTGTAAGTCGATATCAGGCTATGTGTTTCACTATTGAAGGAGAAGGAGTTTAACATGGAAGAGTGATAAGCACGATGCTTTTCGGACTCTGCCATGGGTAACCAAATAGCGGCCTCAGAGGCAGCGGAAGTTTTGGTATAACTCCGGGATAATCTCTGGGACTTAGATGTGATTCTTAATTTGCCAAAGGCTATGTAAATAGCGGTGCAATGGCAAATGGTAAGAAATCACTAGTCCATAAGTGTAAGATAACACATAGTGCAAGTACCACCTGATACGAGTCATCGTCGAGGGAGACGACGCTGTAGTCACCAAGATAACTTCAGAGCGGCAACCTAGAGTGCTCATTCACATAGTACTTCTTGGAAGTACAACTTAAGCACGTGATGAGTATGGGAGTCGGGAGTTTGGAGGAAATGACTAGACCTTAGTACAAGTGGGAGATTGTTGGAGTTGTGTACTTAATGTCTAGATTTAAACTCACGATCCATTGCCATTAATCTATTTAACTAAATGAACAATTGTTTGCGTTTAATTATTTATAATTAAATATATGCAAAACATAGTCCTGGATTCTATACGTTGTAGTTAGTATGGTGTTGCATGGGCACACAGAAGATCATACTATCGGTTACTCGTATTTAATCGAACAGTTGCTCACGACCTAGATGGACACGGACCAATCCATCGGTATAGTCGTTGTGTGAGAGAGAAAATAATCTATCTTGATTATTTTATCACACTTGTACACTTGGTGTATTGAGCGGATCGTTGAGATTCATCGATTAGGATTGCCGGCGATAATCGATTCGAGTCTCAGTGTATTTTATTCTTAATCCCCGATATTGTTGCGGGTGTGTATATTTAATATAAGTGACTTTGATTTACCAAAGGAATTAACCGATTTAATTATTGGGTTAATTACCGGTTAAGTTGGGTCACTATATTTCATATATGGCATGCCGTGAATGATTGACCGGAAAGTGTATCCCGGAAGGGTTGATAATATCCCCGAGATGAGTTCATAAGGAATTATTATGTAAACCCTGCAGGTGGATTCGTTCCGCATAATAATTAAGGTTGAATGGTACTAGTCTCGGAAATAAGAGATGAATAATTAATTAATTAGCAATAAATTAATTTTATTCATGGATATTTCTATCTTAAATACACGGAATAAATAATACTACCGGAGAAATATTATTTGATATAATATGGTTTAATATTGGGAGTGCAATTAATTTTATATAGTGGAAAATAGAATTAATTAATAATAGTAAGGATTAATAGATTTGGGCTTGGGCTCAATTTAATCACTATTATTGGAAGCCCAATATTCCACCTCCTTAAGATCCCCTACGTAGCCTATAAAAGCACTACATGGTCTTCTCTATTCTCATAACTTGAAGATCACAATTCTAGAGAGAGAAAGTAGAGAGGAGGATCCATGGAGTTCGGTAGATCGTCGCCCACACGACGTCCGGGCTAGTGCAAGGAATACGTGGGAAGATCTCAAGGTCATCATAAGATCTCGTTTCTCCGCACAATGAATCGAAAGGTGAATTAAATAATTGCTATTTAATTCTTGTTTTATTGAAATCAATTATCGAAAAACAAGATCCAAAGATCGAACCCGGATTAGACGACGAACGCGTGGTGGTGATCTAGGATCGCCGGACCACGGCGATCGCCGCCTAGGGTTTCGGCGCGCGAGGAGGATCGACCCCGGCTGGGAGCCGGGGCAGCGATCGATCATCCCGATCGATCGCTGGAGCGCGGGCTGGTGCCGCGCTCCACCCCACCACGACGGTGGGGACCTCCAGTCGGCGGCGAGTCGCCGGACTCGCCGCGGGGGCTGCATGGGCAGCCCCACCCGATCGATTACATGAGCCCCGCGGACGGGGGCTCGGGCTGGGCGTGCGCGCGGCTTCGGCCGTGTCGTGCGTTCGGCTCGTGCTCCGGCTCGTACGTGGTGTTCGTGTAATCTCCGGCGAATGGTTTTTGATCGGGTTATTGTTTCCGCAAATTTAAATAACCCGGGATATCGAATTCCAACACTTTGAACTTCTTATTTGAATAAACATGACTCAGCATAAGAATCCACAAGTATAATTGATAAAGAAATCTCTTATTAGTAAAACGAGTTTCATACTACGGTTCGTTGCATCGTGGTGGACTCAGGATTCATCATTTATATATTGCTAGCCAATGTACCAAAATAGATAATATCATTATTTCTTCTTATAACCATCAAATGATTAAAAGAAATAAAATATCCATTTATTAGATATCCAGAACAAAGTTCTTTCTAATATGAAAGGTACATAAAAGCAATAACTCAAAATGAAATCTTATAAAATGTCCTCCACTGCAACTGCTGCCTCCTCTACAGCATTGCCCATGTAGACTACGATTTCTTCTTTTCCAAGTCGTTAGGTTTCCTGGAACCTTTGCATTTAAAATGCACATACCGTCAGTGGCTCCATATCTACACACCAGGTTCCGGTAGATAATACCATTGACTATGTTTTACGACTAAAGAAAATTTCGTACTTTCTTTGAGAGGATAATCAGACTTCCAGTACCCAGACTGTTTGCATCGAGAACTTTTGCCTCATGGCTTTCTCGTCCCATCTCGTGGTCCAAGAAACCTAGGACCACTGGGTTTCTTTGCTTGCTTTTCCTTTCCCCGATTTTTCCCTTAGGTTCGAAACCTTTGGCATTGGCTACAAGAGCTTGCGATTTCCGTCTCAACTCGTCTAAAAGGTCAATCATCTCAAAAAACGTTTTTAAGCGTTTCCTCGAAGTGACTGGCCTTTATGAGTATCCTCATCGCTTCTTGTCTAGCCGCCTATGTCAATAGGCTCGGAAGGACAAAGCTCATTGAGTACAACCTTGTACTCTTCAACAGTTTGGGTAATGTCTAGATCTCTATTCCAATCATTACATTTATGGACCAGTGAGTTTATAATCCTTACGTATCACAAAAAGTGGGTTCAAAGCCATATCCTAATCTATGAGCACATATAACAACAAACAATCGATTTAATCTCCGATATTATCTCCCTCAAATAATATCATTAAACCACTAATCGCATCTAAAATCCCATCAGATATGGCAAGCCACGATAGTGTGGACGTTTACCTATCCAAATGATTTAGCAATTAGATTTCCTTCGGTCGTACATCATCATTAGCGTTACTTCGATGGGAAGAATACTAAGAAGCGTACCTAAGTGTTGATGGAATTCGGTATCCCGGGCCATTAAAAAATTGCGGAAAATAATAACCTGACCGAAATCCTCTCGCCGGAAACCGATCACGAGCTCCACGATGTCCGGAGCTCAACCGGAGAACCGCCGCGGGATGAACCCGCGGCCGAAACCCTAGCCGAGCCCATCGCGGGCTCGCGATCACCATCGATCGCGTGGGGCTGCTCCGGCAGCCCCGGGGCGGTGAGTCCGGCGACTTCACCGCCCACGCCGTCGGGAGGGGCGGTCAGCCCAGCTGACCACCGCGGCAACAGCCGCGGCTCGCCCCCGCAATCGAGCCCAGCTCGATCGCTAGCCCCGGCGTCCAGCCGGGGTCCCTTCGCGCGGATCGCCGCGATCGAACCCTAGGTTCGATCGCCCCTCGGCTCCCAGCCGAGGGCTCCTCTCGAGCTTCGCCGGGGATCTCGAATCCCCGTCCCCGAAGTTCGTCGTTTTCCCGGATCATGCGTTCATGTATGTATCACAATTAATCCACATAAAATCATAGAAGAGAGTATATGATTTTACCTTTTGATTCGTTGTGCGGAGAAACGGAATCAAGATGATGACCTTACGATCTTCCCACGTATTCCTTGCACTAGCTTGAACGTCGGGTGGGCGACGATCCTCCAAGCTTATGGATCCTCTTCTCTCTCTCTCTACTTTCTCTCTCTAGAAGAATTATGATCTTCAAGTTATGATGTGTGTAGAAAAGAGAAGACCATGTAGTGCTTTTATAGGCTACGTAGGGGATCTAAAGGAGGTGGAATATTGGGCTTCCAATATTAATGATTAAATTGAGCCCAAGCCCAAATCTATTAATCTCCCATTAATATTAATTAATTTATTTTCCACTATATAAATTAATTGCACTCCCAATATTAAACCATATTATATCAAATAATATTTCTCCGGTAGTATTATTTATTCCGTGTATTTAAGATTTAAATATCCATGAATAAAATTAATTTATTGCTAATTAATTTATATTCATCTCTTGAATCCGAGACTAGTACCATTCAACCTTAATTATTGTGCGGAACGAATCCACTCATGATGTTTACACAATAATTCCTTTTGAACTCATCTCGGGGATATTATCAACCCTTACGGGATACACTGTCCGGTCAATTATTCACGGCATGCCATATATAAAATATAGTGACCCAACTTAACCGGTAATTAACCCAATAATTAAATCGGTTAATTCCTTTGGTAAATCAAAGTCACTTATATTAAATATACACACCCGCAATAATATCGGGGATTAAGAATATAATACACTGAGACTCGAATCGATTATCGCCGGCAATCCTAATCGATGAATCTCAACGATCCGCTCAATACACCAAGTGTACAAGTGTGATAAAATAATTAAGATAAATTATTTTCTCTCTCACACAACGACTATACCGATAGATTAGTTCGTGTCCATCTAGGTCGTGAGTGTTGGAGTTGTGTACTTAATGTCTAGATTTAAGTAACGGAAACTCACGATCCATTGCCATTAATCTATTTAATTAAATAAACAATTATTTGCATTTAATTATTTATAATTAAATATATGCAAATCATAGTCCTGGATTTTATACGTTGTAGTTAGTATGGTGTTGCATGGGCGCACAGAAGATCATACTATCGGTTACTCGTATTTAATCGAACAGTTGCTCACGACATAGATGGACACGGACCAATCCATCGGTATAGTCGTTGTGTGAGAGAGAAAATAATTTATCTTAATTATTTTATCACACTTGTACACTTGGTGTATTGAGCGGATCGTTGAGATTCATCGATTAGGATTGCCGGCGATAATCGATTCGAGTCTCAGTGTATTTTATTCTTAATCCCCGAAACTATTGCGGGTGTGTATATTTAATATAAGTGACTTTGATTTACCAAAGGAATTAACCGATTTAATTATTGGGTTAATTACCGGTTAAGTTGGGTCACTATATTTTATATATGACATGCCGTGAATACTTGACGGGAAACTGTATCCCGGAAGGGTTGATAATATCCCCAAGATGAGTTCATAAGGAATTATTATGTAAACCCTGCAGGTGGATTCGTTCCGCATAATAATTAAGGTTGAATGGTACTAGTCTCGGATATAAGAGATGAATAAATTAATTAGCAATAAATTAATTTTATTCATGGATATTTATATCTTAAATACACGGAATAAATAATACTACTGGAGAAATATTATTTGATATAATATGGTTTAATATTGGGAGTGCAATTAATTTTATATAGTGGAAAATAGAATTAATTAATATTGATAAGGATTAATGGACTTGAGCATTGGGCTCAATTTAATCTTCAATATTGGAAGCCCAATATTCCACCTCCTTAAGATCCCCTACGTAGCCTATAAAAGCACTACATGGTCTTCTCTATTCTCATAACTTGAAGATCACAATTCTAGAGAGAGAAAGTAGAGAGGAGGATCCATGGAGTTCGGTAGATCGTCGCCCACACGACGTCCGAGCTAGTGCAAGGAATACGTGGGAAGATCTCAAGGTCGTCAAATTGAGTTCTACGTTTTTCCGAACAACGAGAACGAGGTAAATCGTAAAACCCTCTTTATGATTTTATCGTTTAATTATCGTGAAAGTATCATGAACCAAGATCCGAAAGACGCGACCCATGACGAGGACGAACCGGGCGGTGGTGGTCGAAGACCACCGGACCACCGGCGGATCGTCGGCTCGGCTGGAAGGGTCGAGAGGACGGAGTCTCGGCTGGACGCCGAGACTCGATCGAACCCTAGTTCGATCGCCACGAACGGGCTCGCGTGCGAGCTGCGGGTTTACCGCAGCGGACTCGCACGTGATGCGAGCCGCGTTCAGGCAGCGCTACGGGGCTGTTGCGATCAGCCCCACGAGCCCATGCGGGACTCGCTACGACGCGGGGCGTCAGCGGGATGCTTCGAGCATCCCCGTGGCTGGTCGCGTGGGTTCTCGGCGTGCCCAGCGGGCTGCCAAGGGCAGCCCTAGGCGGCTGCCAAGGACAGCCGCGAGCCCCACACGAGGGCTCGACCGAACAGCCCGGGCTATCCCCGTGGTTAGGGTTTGGTTGAGTCCGGCTTTGCGTGGTGGTTCGTGGCGGGTTGTTCCGGCATCCGGGAGTCGATTGGAGTTGTGGTTCCGCACTTTGACAACTCCGGATATTCGATCTCCAAAGGATTTCGGTCGGAATTAATTAGATAATTAATTTTAATTAATTTATTAATTCCGGGATATCGATTTCCAACAATTGGTATCAGAGCGTTGGTTTTAGTTCATGGTATTTTTCGATAAATTGTTCTACCTTGCAGGGTTTCCGATTATTATGGCTAGATTTAATTTTGTTAATTAATGTCATAATAATGTTCTTGATTATTAAACTCTCGGTGATGTTATTTGTTCTTGTGTGGTGAATGCTTGTTCTTAATTTTTCCGGAAATTGTTCGAGGTCGTTTTCATGTAGAGAATCGATACCGGATAGCGTAGTAATAAATTTGTAATTTATTTTACGTTGGATCGAGTCCGAAACGACGACCGGAAAAGTGTGACGGAGGAGACGAAGAGAGGGAGGATTCCGGGGATCGATCAACCGCATGATCGACCCCAAGTAATGGATCAATCGAGTGGGAGGGGCAGCCATCGCACCCCTTGGCCGTGGGCTGCCACCGGTAGTGGTGGTGGCTGGCCGGTTGGGGTGGCGGCGGCGGTGATGTGCTCCTCTCGGCCTCGGTCGATGGTGGGGGTGGCGTGGGGATCCCCAACCCATGCTACTCCTGCCAAGATCCAACTTTCCTAAATTGATTCGGTTTTCCTATTTTGAAGTATTCCTATTTTTGGGAATTATCATGGAAATAGGAAAAGAATTAATTGGAATTAATTTATTTCCTTATTCTATTATGGAAGTCTTCTAGAATATTCTAAGTTCTACTTGGAATAGGATTCTAGAGATTTAATGGAATTAGAAAGGAAAATAATTAATTATTAAATTAATTTATTTCCTATTTGATTATTCCTATTTTATGGGAATTTTCATGGACATGGAAATTAATTAATTTTGGAAAGTTTAGGAGTCCTAAATTAATTTTTCCTTATTTAATTATTCCTTTATGGAATTTTTAATGGATTAGGAAAGGAATTAATTTGGGAGGACTAGGAGTCCTAAATTATTTTATTTCCTTATTTCATTATGGAAATCATCTAGAATATTCCAAGTGGGTCTTGGATAGATTATTCTAGAGATTTAATGAAGTAGAAAGGGAAAATAAAATAAATTTATTTTATTTCCTTATTCTATTATAGATGTCTTCTAGAATATTCCAAGTGGGTCTTGGATAGATTATTCTAGAGATTTAATAGAATTAGATAGGAAAATAAATAAATAAAAATATTAATAATATTTAATTTTATTTTTGATTTATTCGATTGACTTAATTTTCGAATTAAGTAACTTTTGGATTTATTAAAAATAAATAGATTTAAATATTGGAATTAATATTCCCGTCACATGGAGCATTCAAGAACGAAGACTAAAGACTAGAAGATGCGTACGGAGATGCGATAAAGCCATAATAGTCGGAAAATAATATTCTAGTATTATTTTGATTATGTGATAATATTCTATGTGCTTTATTTCATGTATGCATGCTTATGTGTATTTAATTATGCATTAGATAGCGTATCCCTTTATTATAAAAAGCTAAGTGGGAGAGGGTATGGAAACATATCCATGGTCTCCATTGCTGTTCTCTTGGTGACTTTTATGAACTTTCGAAGTTCATATAGATAAGCCATTGGAGGAGAATTCTTGTAATTCCTTTTACGAGAAACATTGATTAAGTCTATCAAACAATGCCTAATTTGTCTTTCCAAAACTGACTTCAAGTCGACTCATTCTCACCCCGGGGAGTGGAATGGAGCCAAAGCCACTTGGTCATGTCGAGGACACAAATTAGAGGCAGTCGTACCATCTTTTGAAACTGGATTGATTGTCTGCTCAGCTCCCTCATTTGATGAGAGATAGGGTCGTTCGCATGGTGAATCACTGGTTAGAAACTTCGAGTTTCACTTATGATTCTCCGCGTATTGATTTACAAGATTGAATGGATCAAGTAATTGGGAGTCAATTATAAAAGTCTCTTGGTGTAGTAAACGTCCACACCACGTGGCTTGCTATGCTGACGGATTTTGGATTAATTGATGTAGACAGTTGTAAGAAATTTCGAAGAGTTGTGAAGTTGTCGTAAACGTCCACACCACGTGGCTTGCGGTGATGTAGCAATTCCAAACGATTTACTTTGGTACTGAGTAATGGTTTACACTTAGATACGCATTATAGTATTCCTCCCCACGAGGTTCCGCTATAAGTGATGTATGACCGAAGCAAATCTAATTGCTAAGTCATTTGGATTGGTAAACGTCCACACCACGTGGCTTGCCATATCTGATGGGATTTTAGATGTGATTAGTGGTTTAATGATATTATTTAAGGGAGATAATATCGGAGATTAAATCGATTGTTTGTTGTTATATGTGCTCATAGATTAGGAAATGGCTTTGAACCCACTTTCTGTGATACCTAAGGATTATTTAAACTCACTGGTCCCTAAATGTATTGATTGGAATAGAGATCTAGACATTGTCCAGACTGTTAAAGAGTACAAGTTTGTACTCAGTGAGCTTTGTCCTCCCGAGCCTACAAATGTCTTAACTGATGAGGAAAGGACTGATTTTGATATCATGTTCAAACTCAAGGAGATGTTTAGACATGACATAGGCGGCTAGACAAGAGGCGATGAGGATACTCATAAAGGCCAGTCGATTCAAGGGAACGCTTAAACACGTTTTTAAGATGATTGACCTTTTAGACGAGTTGAGACGGAAATCGCAAGCTCTTGTAGCCAATGCCAAAGGTTTTGAACCTAAGGGCAATATCGGGGGAAAGGAAAAGCGAGCAAAGAAGTCCAGTGGTTCTATGTTGCTTAGACCACGAGATAGGACGAGAAAGCGTGTTCTCGATGCAAACGGTCTGGGTACTGGAAGTCTGATTATCCTCTCAAAGAAAGTACGAAATTTTCTTTAGTCGTAAAACATAGTCAATGGTATTATCTGCCGGAACCTGGTGTGTAGATATGGAACCATTGACGGTATGTGAATTTTAAATGCAAGGGTTCCAGGAAACCCGACGACTTAGAAAAGAAAAAATCATAGTCTACATGGGCAATGCTGTAGAGGAGGCAGCAGTTGCAGTGGAGGACATTTTATAGGATTTCATTTTGAGTTATTGCTTTTATGTACCTTTAGAAAGAACTTTGTTCTGGATTTCTAATAAATGGATATTTTATTTCTTTTAATCATTTGATGGTTATAAGAAGAAGTAATGATATTATCTATTTTGGCACATTAGCTAGCAATATATAAATGATGAATCCTGAGTCCACCACGGTGCAACGAACCGTAGTATTAAACTCGTTTTACTAATAAGAGATTTCTTTATCAATTATACTTGTGGATTCTTATGCTGAGTCATGTTTATTCAAATAAGAAGTTCAAGGGTCGAAAATTGATATTTGATCAATTAAGTTGAAGGAGGACCTTCCGACCTTAGAATCTAATTTGGAAGATAATATGACTAAGCAATCCTTTATGGATATAAGATGTAAGATCTGGACAAGTATAAGAATTGATTGACTCTGATGTATGCAGACCTATGCCTACTCAGACAATAAGGTACGAGTACATCATTTTATGATTACTCGAAAAATGGATTAGAATACCTGATGTGCCACAAAAGCAAGTGTTTTGACAAGTCAATGGACACTAAGCAATTGTGGAGAACCATCAAGGTATATCCATTTCTAGCCTGCGATTTGATCGCGGAGGCAAGTACCTGTCTGAGGAATGCATAGCATACTGATCAGAGATTGGGATTTGATCCTAAATGACTTCACCATACACTGATGTGTAGAAATGGTGTGTCGTAAACAAGAAATGGAACTCTTATAGAAATAGTAAAAACATGAGTTATACGGAACTACCTATGTTCTATGGATATGTCTGGAAACAACGGCGCATTCAAATGCGGTTGTAGAATATCCTAGAAGAACAAAAGATGTGTATTCAATAGTACTATGAACCAGAAGGACGTTATAAGTTCTAACGCCCGGTTCTTAGAGAAAGACTATATAATGAACCACAAGCCCAAGGTGACGTAATACTTTGAAATGAGAGAGAAAGATTAAGACTTAGAACCAGCCGAACCGAGTAGCGGTACACCACTAACTGCACCTACTGTTATCACTGTTTATACACCGGAATGCCATTGTAGTGGGAGGTTGTGGGACAACCGGAGATATTCATAAGACTAGGAGAGTCTTCGAACTCTGGACCTAGTATACATGAAATCGATCCCTAGATCTACATGAAGGCCGTACTAGATCTAAATAGGCCTTCTTGGAGAGCAATAAGGATTATTGCTAAGAGGCGAGATCATTTAGAGTACAAGCTTAGTTGATCCATTTATGGATTGGAACAAAGCATTGAATTCGTGGTACTTGCAAATTGATGAGATAGTCCATTTTATGGATTCATCAAAAGCATAGACGAATTGTGTGTATTGGAAACGTGATGGAAAACAAGGAGGTGTTTCTCGGAGGTTTTATGTAGATGACACTCTTATCATTGGCAACAATGTAAAGATGTTATCAGACATAAAATGATGGTTGTCTAGATGAATCATTATGAAAGATAAAGGAAGAAGTTGGACATGTTCTTGAGATCTTGGATCTCTAGAAAGAACATTGTACTTCTCCTGGACATCTTACATAAATGATTATGGTTCGTTTTAACATGCAAGATTCCGAGAAAGGTTCGTTACCTTTCAGAGACGGAATGCATCTATCTAAGGATATGTGTTTTGGAACACAAAAGGAGATAGAAGCAATGAAAGCAGTTTCCTACACTTTGAGTGTGGAAAGCTTAATAAATGCATTGTTGAAAACAAGAACCTGATATCGGCTATGCGGTTAGCATAGTGGGAGGATATCAAGGTAATCCTGGAAAGGAATATTCGACTGCCGTAAAAGTACTTTCGAAGTACTGTTCTAGACTACGAAGCAGACGAGTTTTTCCTTTGGATTACATTCTCTTAGATTTCTAATCGAACGAGGACCGGTGTAAGTCGATATCAGGCTATGTGTTTCACTATTAAAGGAGAAGGAGTTTTAACATGGAAGAGTGATAAGCACGATGCTTTTCGGACTCTGCCATGGGTAACCAAATAGCGGCCTCAGAGGCAGCGGAAGTTTTGGTATAACTCCGGGATAATCTCTGGGACTTAGATGTGATTCTTAATTTGCCAAAGGCTATGTAAATAGCGGTGCAATGGCAAATGGTAAGAAATCACTAGTCCATAAGTGTAAGATAACACATAGTGCAAGTACCACCTGATACGAGTCATCGTCGAGGGAGACGACGCAGTAGTCACCAAGATAACTTCAGAGCGGCAACCTAGAGTGCTCATTCACATAGTACTTCTTGGAAGTACAACTTAAGCACGTGATGAGTATGGGAGTCGGGAGTTTGGAGGAAATGACTAGACCTTAGTACAAGTGGGAGATTGTTGGAGTTGTGTACTTAATGTCTAGATTTAAGTAACGGAAACTCACGATCCATTGCCATTAATCTATTTAATTAAATAAACAATTATTTGCATTTAATTATTTATAATTAAATATATGCAAATCATAGTCCTGGATTTTATACGTTGTAGTTAGTATGGTGTTGCATGGGCGCACAGAAGATCATACTATCGGTTACTCGTATTTTATCGAACAGTTGCTCACGACATAGATGGACACGGACCAATCCATCGGTATAGTCGTTGTGTGAGAGAGAAAATAATTTATCTTAATTATTTTATCACACTTGTACACTTGGTGTATTGAGCGGATCGTTGAGATTCATCGATTAGGATTGCCGGCGATAATCGATTCGAGTCTCAGTGTATTTTATTCTTAATCCCCGAAACTATTGCGGGTGTTTATATTTAATATAAGTGACTTTGATTTACCAAAGGAATTAACCGATTTAATTATTGGGTTAATTACCGGTTAAGTTGGGTCACTATATTTTATATATGACATGCCGTGAATACTTGACGGGAAAGTGTATCCCGGAAGGGTTGATAATATCCCCGAGATGAGTTCATAAGGAATTATTATGTAAACCCTGCAGGTGGATTCGTTCCGCATAATAATTAAGGTTGAATGGTACTAGTCTCGGATATAAGAGATGAATAAATTAATTAGCAATAAATTAATTTTATTCATGTATATTTATATCTTAAATACACGGAATAAATAATACTACTGGAGAAATATTATTTGATATAATATGGTTTAATATTGGGAGTGCAATTAATTTTATATAGTGGAAAATAGAATTAATTAATATTGATAAGGATTAATGGACTTGAGCATTGGGCTCAATTTAATCTTCAATATTGGAAGCCCAATATTCCACCTCCTTAAGATCCCCTACGTAGCCTATAAAAGCACTACATGGTCTTCTCTATTCTCATAACTTGAAGATCACAATTCTAGAGAGAGAAAGTAGAGAGGAGGATCCATGGAGTTCGGTAGATCGTCGCCCACACGACGTCCGAGCTAGTGCAAGGAATACGTGGGAAGATCTCAAGGTCGTCAAATTGAGTTCTACGTTTTTCCGAACAACGAGAACGAGGTAAATCGTAAAACCCTCTTTATGATTTTATCGTTTAATTATCGTGAAAGTATCATGAACCAAGATCCGAAAGACGCGACCCATGACGAGGACGAACCGGGCGGTGGTGGTCGAAGACCACCGGACCACCGGCGGATCGTCGGCTCGGCTGGAAGGGTCGAGAGGACGGAGTCTCGGCTGGACGCCGAGACTCGATCGAACCCTAGTTCGATCGCCACGAACGGGCTCGCGTGCGAGCTGCGGGTTTACCGCAGAGGACTCGCACGTGATGCGAGCCGCGTTCAGGCAGCGCTACGGGGCTGTTGCGATCAGCCCCACGAGCCCATGCGGGACTCGCTACGACGCGGGGCGTCAGCGGGATGCTTCGAGCATCCCCGTGGCTGGTCGCGTGGGTTCTCGGCGTGCCCAGCGGGCTGCCAAGGGCAGCCCTAGGCGGCTGCCAAGGACAGCCGCGAGCCCCACACGAGGGCTCGACCGAACAGCCCGGGCTATCCCCGTGGTTAGGGTTTGGTTGAGTCCGGCTTTGCGTGGTGGTTCGTGGCGGGTTGTTCCGGCATCCGGGAGTCGATTGGAGTTGTCGTTCCGCACTTTGACAACTCCGGATATTCGATCTCCAAAGGATTTCGGTCGGAATTAATTAGATAATTAATTTTAATTAATTTATTAATTCCGGGATATCGATTTCCAACAGTGAGCAACTGTTCGATTAAATACGAGTAACCGATAGTATGATCTTCTGTGTGCCCATGCACACCATACTAACTACAACGTATAAAATCCAGAACCATGGTTTGCATTTATTTAATTATCAAGTAATTAAAAGCAAAACAATTGTTCGTTAATTTAATAGATTAAATGCTATGACGGGGAGTTTACCGTTACTTAAATCTAGACATTAAGTACACAACTCCAACAATCTCCCACTTGTACTAAGGTCTAGTCATTTCCTCCAAACTCCCGGTTCCCATACTCATCACGTGCTTTAAAGTGTACTTCCGAGAAGTACTATGTGAGTGAGCAATCTAGGTTGCCGCTCTGAAGTTATCTTGGTGACTACTACGTCGTCTCCCCTGACGATGACTCGTATCAGGTGGTACTTGCTCTATGTGTTAACATCACTTTTGACTTATGACTTCTTCTAGTTCACCGTGCACCGCTATTCAATAGCCTTTGGTAAACTAAGAGTCATATCCAAGTCAAGAGGTTATCCCGGAACCTAACCAAAACTTCCGCTGCCTCTGAGGCTGCTATTCGGTTATGAGAGAGTCTGAAAAGCGTCCCGCTTATCACTCTTTCACTTCATGGTTCCACCTCTTTCTAAAAATGAACACATAGCCTGATATCGACTTTCACTGGTCCTTCTCTGATTTTTGGATCTGAGAATCTGTAATCTAAGAAGATTTCGTCTTGCTCAAGTCAGTACTATGAAAGTACTCTTGCAGCATTCGAACATCCCTTATCCAGATTACTTTGATATCCTCCCACTACGCAAACCGCATAGTTTGATATCAGGTTCTTGTTTTACAACATTGCATCTATAAAGCTTTCCATACTTGAAGTATAGGAAACTGCTTTGTCCTCATCTATCTCCTTCATGTGTTCGAACACATAACCTTTAAATAGATGTTTATTCTGTCTCTGAAAGGCAATAACCTTTCTCAGAAGTATGCATGTTAAAAACAAACCTTAATCGTACAAGATATCTAGGAGAAGTACAATGTTCTTATCTCTGGATCATAAGACCTTAAGAACATGCTCTAACTTCTTCTTAATCTTATATCTCGATTTATTTAGACAACCATTATTTTATGTCTGACAGCATTTTTACATTGTTGCCAATGATAAATGTTATCTACATAAAATCTCCGAGAAACACCACCTTGTTTCCATTACGTTTTCAATACACCTTTCGTCTATGCCTTTTGATGAATCCATGAACTGGACTATCCCATCAATTCGCAAGTTCCACGATTCGTAGCTTTATTTCAATCCATAAATGGATTTACTAAGCTTGTACTCTAAATGATCTAGCCTCTTAACAATAATGCTTATTGCTCCAAGCAGGCACATTTAGATCTAGTACTGCCCTTATGCAGAGCTAGGGGTCGATTTCATCTTTACTAGATCCAGAGTCCGAACTCCTCTAGTCTTATGATTACCTCTGGTTGTCCAACAACCTCCCACTGCAATGGCGTCCCGGTGTATAACAGTAATAACAATAGGTGCAGTATGTGGTGCACTTCTACTCGGTTTGGCTGGTTCCTAGTCTTTTGTCCTTCTTCTTATTTCAAGGTATTACGTCAATTTAGGCTTTGTGGTCCATCTAATAGTCTTCCTCTATGAACCGGACGAGAGACGTCCCTCTGGTTCGTAGTACTATAGAACACACAATACTTCGTTCATCTAGGATATCCTACAACCATATTCAATATGCCGTTGTATCCAGGAATATCCATAGAACATAGGTGGTTCCGAACAACTTGTTCTTTTTCTATTAGATTTTCCATTTCTTTATAGCGCACCATCTCTACACGCAAGTGTATGGCGCGGTCCTTTGGGATTGAATCCCAATCTTTGATAATGCTATGTGTTACTTAGATAAGTGATGGCCTTGGCGACCGAGTCACAGGCTCCTAATGAATATACTTTGATGGTTCCCCATAATAGCTTTGTGTCCATTGACTAGTCAAAACACTTTGCTTTTATGGCACATCAAGCATTCTAATCCATCACCGAGTATTCTCTGAGAGAATTTCTCGTACCTTTCTAATTTACACATATGTCTGCATATCTAATCATTTCCAATACTTGTCTGAATTCTATCCTTTATCCAGAAAGGTTTACTTAGATGTATTATCCTTCAAATTAAACCCTTAGGTCGGAAGGTCCATTCCTTCAACTTTAATTGATCAAAACAATTTCGACCATTTGAATCTTATTTGAAAAAATACTACTAAGTATAAGAATTCACAAGTATAATGATCAATAAAGAAATATCTAACAAGTAAAACAAGTTATAGAACGGTTTGTTGCATCGTGGTAGACTAAGGATTCATCATTCATGTATTGCTATCTAATGTACCAGAATAGATAATGCCATTATTTCTTATCAAAATCATCCAATGATTAAAGAAATAAAATATCCATTCATTAATAATAGAAATCCAGAACAAAACGTTCTTTCTAAAATAAAGGGGTACATAATGCAATAACTTTGAAATGAAATCCTATTTAACTACTAAAGCAGATAAATGTCTTCCACCGCAACCGCTGCCTCCTCTACAGCTTTGCTTTGACTATTCCTCCATTTCCAAGTCTTTGGGTTCCCTGGTGTCCCTGCATTTTTAAATGCATACATACCGTCAGTGGATCCATATCTACCAACCAGGTTCTGGTAGATAAACCAGCTGACTATGTTTTAAAGACTAAGGAGAGAATCTCATACCTTCTCCAGGAGAAAATAAAGACTTCCAGTCCCCAGAAAGTTTTCTTTGAGAATGACTGCCCGAAGGCTTTCTCACCCTATTCCATGGTCCAAGAGTAGAACTACAGGGCTTCTTTGTCTGCTTCTCCATTCCATGGTTTATGCCCCTAGGTTCGAAACCTTTGGCTTTGGCCATAAGAGCTCGCGATTGTCTCAACTCATCCAAAAGGTCCAACATCTCGAAAACGTGTTCAAGCGTTTCCTCGAAGCGACTGACCTTTATGAGTATCCTCATCGCCTCTTTTCTAACCTTCTCGTTGTCTCTAAACATAAGCTTGAGTTTTAGCATGATATCATGATTGGTGGTTAATGCAAAAGCACTGTTCCACTTCTCAAAATCATCTTTTTCCTCAATAGTTGAGACATGAGTTGGTTTAGGAGGACAAAGTTCACTGAGTACAAACTTGTACTCAGCAACAGTCTGGGAAATGTCTAACTCGTTATTCCATCCAACACAGTATGGAACTAGTGCGTTGAATTCCTTGAGTATCATAGAAAGTGGGTTCATAGCTATTCTCTAAACCTATAAGCACATTTAAACAAACAATCAATTTAATATCCGATATTATCTCCCTCAAATAATATCATTAAATTACTAATTACATCTAAAATCCCATCAGGTAAGGCAAGCCACGGTGTGTGGACGTTTACCCACCCAAACGATTTAGCAATTAGATTTGCTTTGGTCATACATCATTTATAGCGGAACCTCGGTGGGAGGAATACTATAAAGCGTATCTAAGTGTAAACCATTACTCAGCACCAAAGGAAATCGTTTGGAATTGCTACATCACCGCAAGCCACGTTGTGTGGACGTTTACGACAACTTCACAAATCTTCACAATTCCTTACAACTGTCTACATCAATTAATCCAAAATCCGTCAGTATAGCAAGCCACGTTGTGTGGACGTTTACTATACTAAGAGACTTTTATAATTGACTCTCAATTACAAGATGCATTCGATTTTGTAAATCAAGACGCGGAGAATCATAAGTGAAACTCGAAGTTTCTAACCAGTGATTCACCAAACCCTATCTCTCATAAAATGAGGGAGCCGAGCAGACAATCGATCCATCTATCAAAGAATGGTACGACTGCCTCTAATTTGTGTCCTCGACATGACCAAGTGGCTTTGGCTCCATTCCACTCCCCGGGGTGAGAATGAGTCGACTTGAAGTCAGTTTCAGAAAGACAAATTAGGCATTGTTTGATAAACTTAATCAATGTCTCTTGTAAAAGGAATTACAAGAATTCTCCTCCAATGACACATCTATACGAACTTCAAAAGTCCATAAGAGTCACCAAGAGAACAATAATGGAGACCATGGGAATGTTTCCATCCCCGCTCCCACTTAGCTTTTTATAACAAAGGGATACGCTATCTAATGCATAATTAAACACATAAGCATGCATACAAGTAATAAAGCACATATCACATAGTCAAAATAAGCTAGAAAATTATTTTCCGACTATCATGGCTTTATTCCATCTCCGTATGCGTCTTCTAGTCTTCAGTCTTCGTTCTTGAATGCTCCATGTGACGATAATATTAATCCCAATATTTAAATCTATTTATTTTTAATAAATCCAAAAGATACTTAATTCGAAAATTAAGTCAATCGAATAAATCAAAAATAAAATTAAATATTATTAATATTTCTATTTATTTATTTTCCTATCTAATTCTATTAAATCTCTAGAATAATCTATCCAAGTCAAACTTGGAATATTCTAGAAGACTTCTATAATAGAATAAGGAATAAAATAAATTAGGACTCTTCTACTTTCCAAGATTAATTAATTTCCATGTCCATGAAAATTCCCATAAAATAGGAATAATCAAATAGAAATAAATTAACTAATTATTTTCCTATCTAATTCTATTAAATCTCTAGATTCCTATTCCAAGTAGAACTTGAAATATTCTAGAAGACTTCTATAATAGAATAAGGAAATAGTATTAATTCTTTTCCTATCTAATTCTATTAAATCTCTAGATTCCTATTTCAAGTAGAACTTGAAATATTCTAGAAGACTTCTATAATAGAATAAGGAAATAAATAATATTAATTCTTTTCCTATCTCCATGAGAGTTCCCATACTTAGGAATACTCAGAATAGGAAAACTTGAATCAATTAGGTAAGTAGTATCTTGGTAGGATTAGGAGTAGTACGGGTTGGGGATCCCCGCACCACCCCTACCGCCGACCACCACCACCGCCGGGCACCACCGCCGCCGTCCCCCAGCCACGCGCCACCACCACCGGTGGCCGGCGTGGCCGGAAACCCTAACGGGCAGCCCCGGGCGTGGGGTCGATCGATCCTCATGGGGATCGATCATGGGGATGATTGACCCCCCCGGTTTTTCGTCCTCTTCGTCTTCTTCGTCTCATGAGTTCTCCGGCGGTCGTCTCGGCATCGATCCAACGTAAATAAATTACAAGAAATAAATTTACAATTCCGGTATCGATTCTATACATGAAATCGACCCTATACACTTTCCGGAAAACATAGAACGTAATAATAAATCCTAAATTCGGTCAACCCCCGAATTTTTACTATTACAAGCATTCATCCACACAAAACGAATCTCGACATGTCCGAGAGTTTAATAAACGAACAATCATGGTAAATTAAATAGCAATTAATTAAACGAATAATTAACAATTAATTAAACCATGATAGTCGGAATCCCTGCAAGGTAGAACGCAATTGAACACATACATGAACACGAAACCAAACGCTCTGATACCAATTGATGGAATTCGGTATCCCGGGCCATTAAAAAATTGCGGAAAATAATAACCCGACCGAAATCCTCTCGCCGGAAACCGATCACGAGCTCCACGATGTCCGGAGCTCAACCGGAGAACCGCCGCGGGATGAACCCGCGGCCGAAACCCTAGCCGAGCCCATCGCGGGCTCGCGATCACCATCGATCGCGTGGGGCTGCTCCGGCAGCCCCGGGGCGGTGAGTCCGGCGACTTCACCGCCCACGCCGTCGGGAGGGGCGGTCAGCCCAGCTGACCACCGCGGCAACAGCCGCGGCTCGCCCCCGCAATCGAGCCCAGCTCGATCGCTAGCCCCGGCGTCCAGCCGGGGTCCCTTCGCGCGGATCGCCGCGATCGAACCCTAGGTTCGATCGCCCCTCGGCTCCCAGCCGAGGGCTCCTCTCGAGCTTCGCAGGGGATCTCGAATCCCCGTCCCCGAAGTTCGTCGTTTTCCCGGATCATGCGTTCATGTATGTATCACAATTAATCCACATAAAATCATAGAAGAGAGTATATGATTTTACCTTTTGATTCGTTGTGCGGAGAAACGGAATCAAGATGATGACCTTACGATCTTCCCACGTATTCCTTGCACTAGCTTGAACGTCGGGTGGGCGACGATCCTCCAAGCTTATGGATCCTCTTCTCTCTCTCTCTACTTTCTCTCTCTAGAAGAATTATGATCTTCAAGTTATGATGTGTGTAGAAAAGAGAAGACCATGTAGTGCTTTTATAGGCTACGTAGGGGATCTAAAGGAGGTGGAATATTGGGCTTCCAATATTAATGATTAAATTGAGCCCAAGCCCAAATCTATTAATCTCCCATTAATATTAATTAATTTATTTTCCACTATATAAATTAATTGCACTCCCAATATTAAACCATATTATATCAAATAATATTTCTCCGGTAGTATTATTTATTCCGTGTATTTAAGATTTAAATATCCATGAATAAAATTAATTTATTGCTAATTAATTTATATTCATCTCTTGAATCCGAGACTAGTACCATTCAACCTTAATTATTGTGCGGAACGAATCCACTCATGAGGTTTACACAATAATTCCTTTTGAACTCATCTCGGGGATATTATCAACCCTTACGGGATACACTGTCCGGTCAATTATTCACGGCATGCCATATATAAAATATAGTGACCCAACTTAACCGGTAATTAACCCAATAATTAAATCGGTTAATTCCTTTGGTAAATCAAAGTCACTTATATTAAATATACACACCCGCAATAATATCGGGGATTAAGAATATAATACACTGAGACTCGAATCGATTATCGCCGGCAATCCTAATCGATGAATCTCAACGATCCGCTCAATACACCAAGTGTACAAGTGTGATAAAATAATTAAGATAAATTATTTTCTCTCTCACACAACGACTATACCGATAGATTAGTTCGTGTCCATCTAGGTCGTGAGCAACTGTTCGATTAAATACGAGTAACCGATAGTATGATCTTCTGTGTGCCCATGCACACCATACTAACTACAACGTATAAAATCCAGAACCATGGTTTGCATTTATTTAATTATCAAGTAATTAAAAGCAAAACAATTGTTCGTTAATTTAATAGATTAAATGCTATGACGGGGAGTTTACCGTTACTTAAATCTAGACATTAAGTACACAACTCCAACAAGTGTAAACCATTACTCAGTATCTAAGAAGATTGTTTGGGACACGCATATTCACCGCAAGCCACGATAGTGTGGACGTTTACGTTAACATACGCTCCTTTACTCCCTTCTATAACTGTCTACATCAATCGTTCCAAAATCCCATTCAATGTAGCAAGCCACGATAGTGTGGACATTTACTACACCAAAAGACTTTTACAATTGACATCCAACTACTTGAATCATTTAATCTTGTAAATCAGGACGCGGAGAATCATAAGTGAAACTCGAAGTTTCTAACCAGTGATTCACCATGCGAACGACCCTATCTCTCATAAATGAGGGAGCCGAGCAGACAATCGATCTAGTCATCAAATGACACGGAAGTCTCTAATTTGTGTCCTCGACATGACCAAGTGGCTTTGGCTCCATTCCACTCCCCGGGGTGAGAATGAGTCGACTTGAAATCAGTTTTGGAAAGACAAATTAGGCATTGTTTGATAAACTTAATCAATGTTTCTCGTAAAAGGAATTACAAGAATTCTCCTCCAATGACTTGTCTATACGAACTTCAAAAGTCCATAAAAGTCACCAAGAGAACAACAATGGAGACCATGGATATGTTTCCATACCCTCTCCCACTTAGCTTTTTACAATAAAGGGATACGCTATCTAATGCATAATTAAATACACATAAGCATGCATACATGAAATAGAGCACATAGAATATTATCACATAATCAAAATAATACTAGAATATTATTTTCCGACTATTATGGCTTTATCGCATCCCCGTATGCGTCTTCTAGTCTTTAGTCTTCGTTCTTGAATGCTCCATGTGACGGGAATATTAATTCCAATATTTAAATCTATTTATTTTTAATAAATCCAAAAGATACTTAATTCGAAAATTAAGTCAATCGAATAAATCAAAATAAAATTAAATATTGTTAATATTTTTATTTATTTTATTTTCCCTTTCTACTTCATTAAATCTCTAGAATAATCTATCCAAGACCCACTTGGAATATTCTAGAAGACTTCCATAATGAAATAAGGAAATAAAATAATTTAGGACTCTTAATCCTTCCAAATTAATTTCTTTCCTAATCCATTAAAAAATTCCAAAGGAATAATTAAATAGGAAAAATTAATTAAGGACTCTTCTACTTTCCAAAATTAATTAATTTCCATGTCCATGAAAATTCCCATAAAATAAGAATAATCAATTAGGAAATAAATTAATTTAATAATTAATTATTTTCCTTTCCAATTCTATTAAATTCTAGAATCCTATTCCAAGTAGAACTTAGAATATTCTAGAAGACTTCCATAATAGAATAAGGAAATAAATTAATTCCAATTAATTCTTTTCCTATTTCCATGAGAATTCCCAAAACTAGGAATACTCAAAATAGGAAAACCGAATCAATTAGGAAAGTTGGATCTTGGTAGGAATAGCATGGGTTGGGGATCCCCACGCCATCCCCACCATCGACCGCCACTACCACCGCCGGCCAAGGCTCACGCGCCACCACCCTTGGTGGCCGGCGTGGTCGAGAGCCCTATGGCAGCCCGGGCGATCGATCCTCATGGGATCGATCCTCGTGATCGATCCCCGGTCCTCCCTCTCTTCGTCTCCTCCGTCACACTTTTCCGGCGGTCGTTTCGTCATCGATCCAACGTAAATAAATTACAAATTTATTACTACGTTCTCCGGTATCGATTCTCTACATGAAATCGACCTCATACAATTTCCGAAAAAATAAGAACAAACATTCACCACACAAGAACAAATAACATCACCGAGAGTTTAATAATCAAGAACATTATTATGACATTAATTAACAAAATTAAATCTAGCCATAATAATCGGAAACCCTGCAAGGTAGAACAATTTATCGAAAAATACCATGAACTAAAACCAACGCTCTGATACCAATTGTTGGAAATCGATATCCCGGAATTAATAAATTTAAATAAATAAATTATCTAATTAATTCCGACCGAAATCCTTTGGAGATCGAATATCCGGAGTTGTAAAATTGCGGAACAACAACTCCAATCGACTCCCGGTTGCCGGAACATCTCGCCACGAACCACCACGAAGCCGGACTCAACCAAACAAGCCGCCGCGGGGATAGCCCGCGGCTGTCCGGTCGAGCCCCCGCATGGGGCTCGCGGCTGAACACGGCAGCCGCCTAGGGCTGCCCTTGGCAGCCCCTTATGCACGCCCAGCCGCCCCCGGTGATCGCACGACCAGCCACGGCGAACCGTGGCTTGCGATCACCACCAGCCACCGCCGCTCGAGCGGCGGTCCAGCCGCGTGAGCGGGGCTGCTCCAGCAGCCCGCCGGAGGTGCGTGGGTGATCGAGCTCGTGCTCGATCGAGTCTCGGCGTCCAGCCGAGGCTCGCCCCTCTCGACCCTCTCTTGTTCGAGCCGTTGAGCCGCCGGCGGTCCGGTGATCTTCGATCACCACCGCCCGGTTCAACCTCGACAAAGGTCGCGTTCTCGGATCTTGGTTCACGATATTTTTACGATAATTAAACGATAAAATCATAAAGAGGGTTTTACGATTTACCTCGTTCTCGTTGTTCGGAAAAACGAAGAACTCAATTTGACGACCTTGAGATCTTCCCACGTATTCCTTGCACTAGCTCGGACGTCGTGTGGGCGACGATCTACCGAACTCCATGGATCCTCCTCTCTACTTTCTCTCTCTAGAATTGTGATCTTCAAGTTATGAGAATAGAGAAGACACTGTAGTGCTTTTATAGGCTACGTAGGGGATCTTAAGGAGGTGGAATATTGGGCTTCCAATATTGAAGATTAAATTGAGCCCAATGCTCAAGTCCATTAATCCTTATCAATATTAATTAATTCTATTTTCCACTATATAAAATTAATTGCACTCCCAATATTATACCATATTATATCAAATAATATTTCTCCGGTAGTATTATTTATTCCGTGTATTTAAGATAGAAATGTCCATGAATAAATTTAAATTAATTGCATAATTAATTTATTCATCTCTTGTATCCGAGACTAGTACCATTCAACCTTAATTATTATGCGGAACGAATCCACCTGCAGGGTTTACATAATAATTCCTTATGAACTCATCTCGGGGACATTATCAACCCTTACGGAATACACTTTCCCGTCAAGTATTCACGGCATGCCATATATAAAATATAGTGACCCAACTTAACCGGTAATTAACCCAATAATTAAATCGGTTAATTCCTTTGGTAAATCAAAGTCACTTATATTAAATATACACACCCGCAATAGTTTCGGGGATTAAGAATAAAATACACTGAGACTCGAATCGATTATCGCCGGCAATCTTAATCGATGAATCTCAATGATCCGCTCAATACACCGAGTGTACAAGTGTGATAAAATAATTAAGATAAATTATTTTCTCTCTCACACAACGACTATACCGATGGATTGGTCCGTGTCCATCTAGGTCGTGAGCATCTGTTCGATTAAATACGAGTAACCGATAGTATGATCTTCTGTGCGCCCATGCAACACCATACTAACTACAACGTATAAAATCCAGGACTATGATTTGCATATATTTAATTATAAATAATTAAACGCAAATAATTGTTTATTTAATTAAATAGATTAGTGGCAATGGATCGTGAGTTTCCGTTACTTAAATCTAGACATTAAGTACACAACTCCAACACACAACTCCAACACTACCTTGCAGGGATTCCGACTATCATGGTTTAAATTAATTGTTAATTATTCGTTTAATTAATAGCTATTTAATTTTACCATGATTATTCGTTATTAAACTCTCGGACATGTCGAGATTCGTTTTGTGTGGATGAATGCTTGTAATAGTAAAAATTCGGGGGTTGACCGAATTTAGATTTATTATTATTGTTCTATGTTATCCGGAAAGTGTATAGGGTCGATTTCATGTATAGAATCGATACCGGAATTGTAAATTTATTTCTTGTAATTTATTTACGTTGGATCGATGCCGAGACGACCGCCGGAGAACACGTGTGACGAAGAAGACGAAGAGGACGAAAAACCGGGGGGGTCGATCATCCCCATGATCGATCCCCATGAGGATCGATCGACCCCACCGTGGGGGCTGCCCGCTAGGGCTTCCGGCAACGCCGGCCACCGGTGGTGGTGGCGCGAGGCGGCGGCGGTGGTGCCCGGCGATGGTGGTGGTCGGCGGTGGGGGTGGTGTGGGGATCCCCAACCCATGCTACTCCTACCTAGATTCACTTTCCTAATTGATTCAAGTTTTCCTATTTTGAGTATTCCTAAGTTTGGGAACTCTCATGGAGATAGGAAAAGAATTAATTAATATTATTTATTTCCTTATTCTATTATGGAAGTCTTCTAGAATATTTCAAGTTCTACTTAGAATAGGAATCTAGAGATTTAATAGAATTAGATAGGAAAATAATTAATTAATGAATTGATTTATTTCCTATTTGATTATTCCTATTTTATGGGAATTTTCATAGTAATGGAAATTAATTAATCTTGAAAAGTAGAAGAGTCCTAATTTATTTTATTTCCTTATTCTATTATAGAAGTCTCCTAGAGTATTCCAAGTTTTACTTGGATAGATTATTCTAGAGATTTAATAGAATTAGATAGGAAAATAAATAAATAAAAATATTAATAAATATTTAATTTTATTTTTTATTTATTCGATTGACTTAATTTTCGAATTGAGTATCTTTTGGATTCATTAAAAATAAATAGATTTAAATATTGGGATTAATATTCTCGTCACATGGAGCATTCAAGAACGAAGACTGAAGACTAGAAGACGCATACGGAGATGGAATAAAGCCATGATAGTCGGAAAATAATTTTTCTAGCATTATTTTGACTATGTGCTATGTGCTTTATTGCTTGTATGCATGCTTATGTGTTTAATTATGCATTAGATAGCGTATCCCTTTGTTATAAAAAGCTAAGTGGGAGAGGGGATGGAAACATTCTCATGGTCTCCATTACTGTTCTTTTGGTGACTCTTATGGACTTTTGAAGTTCGTATAGATGTGTCATTGGAGGAGAATTCTTGTAATTCCTTTTACAAGAAACATTGATTAAGTTTATCAAACAATGCCTAATTTGTCTTTCTGAAACTGACTTCAAGTCGACTCATTCTCACCCCGGGGAGTGGAATGGAGCCAGAGCCACTTGGTCATGTGGATGACACAAATTAGAGACATTCGTACCATTCTTTTTTGAAGATGGATCGTTTGTCTGCTCGGCTCCCTCATCTAATGAGAGATAGGGTTGTTCGCATGGTGAATCACTGGTTAGAAACTTCGAGTTTCACTTATGATTCTCCGCGTCTTGATTTACGAAAATCGAATGGATCTTGTAACTGGGAGTCAATTATAAAAGTCTCTTAGTGTAGTAAACGTCCACACAACGTGGCTTGCTATACTGACGGATTTTGGATTAATTGATGTAGACAGTTGTAAGGAATTGTGAAGAATTGTGAGGTTATCGTAAACGTCCACACAACGTGGCTTGCGGTGATGTAGCAATTCCAAACGATTCACTTTGGTGCTGAGTAATGGTTTACACTTAGATACGCCTTATAGTATTCCTCCCAACGAGGTTACGCTATAAGTGATGTATGACCAAAGAAAATCTAATTGCTAAATCATTTGGGTGGGTAAACGTCCACACAACTTGGCTTGCCTTACCTGATGGGATTTTAGATGTGATTAGTAATTTAATGATATTATTTGAGGGAGATAATATCGGATATTAAATTGATTGTTTGTTTAAATGTGCTTATAGGTTTAGAGAATAGCTATGAACCCACTTTCTATGATACTCAAGGAGCATAAGCTCACTGGCCCCAACTATATTGATTGGAAGAGAAATTTAGACATTGTCCTGACTTCGGAGGAGTACAAGTTTGTACTCCATGAAGTCTGCCCTGCTGAGCCCACGGCTGCCTCGACTGATGAGGAAAAACTGACATATCGGAAGTGGAAAAAGGCTGATGAAATGGCTAGGTGTTATATTTTGGCTTCCATGTCAAATGTACTCCAAACCCAACATGAGTCGATGGACACTGCCTATGATATGATGTTTAACCTCAAGGAGATGTTTGGGGAGCAAGATCGTGCGGCAAGGCAAGAAGCCATGAGAGTCCTCATGACAACTACTCAGTCTGAAGGAACGCCCGTAGGGGAGCACGTTCTTAAGATGATGGGTCTGTTGAATGAGCTTGAGATCCTAGGAGCTCAAATTGATGCTGAGACGCAAGTCGACATCATACTCCAGTCTCTGACCCCTAGTTTTGAGCAGTTTCGCATGAGTTATAATATGGGTAAACTATCTTATTCTCTTGCGCAACTCCTGACTGAACTGAAGGCGGCAGAGGGGATCTACAAGAAGGGCAAGTCTCTAGCGCTTGTAGCTAGTGTAGCTACCAAGTCCAAAGGCTTGAAGCCTGTCGGAGGTAGGGGCAAGAGGAGGAAGCAAGCCTGGAAACCCAGTGGTGTCAAGAAGACTGTACCACGAGTGGGGGCTGCAAAGCCAAGGGCCAAGTGCTTCCGATGCAACAAGTCTGGACACTGGAAGTCTGAATATCCTCTCAGAGGTACGAATTTTTCTTTAGTCGTAAAAACATAGTCAGCGGTATTATCTACCAGAATTCTGGTGTGTAGATATGGAACCACTGACGGTATGTGCATTTTGAATGCAGGGGTTCCAGAAAACCCGGCGACTTAGAGAAGAAGAGTTCGAGTCAAGTTGAATGAGCTTGAGATGATGGGTCTGTTGAATGAGCTTGAGATCCTAGGAGCTCAAATTGATGCTGAGACGCAAGTCGACATCATACTCCAGTCTCTGACCCCTAGTTTTGAGCAGTTTCGCATGAGTTATAATATGGGTAAACTATCTTATTCTCTTGCGCAACTCCTGACTGAACTAGATCGTGCGGCAAGGCAAGAAGCCATGAGAGTCCTCATGACAACTACTCAGTCTAAAGGAACGCCCGTAGGGGAGCACGTTCTTAAGATGATGGGTCTGTTGAATGAGCTTGAGATCCTAGGAGCTCAAATTGATGCTGAGACGCAAGTCGACATCATACTCCAGTCTCTGACCCCTAGTTTTGAGCAGTTTCGCATGAGTTATAATATGGGTAAACTATCTTATTCTCTTGCATAACTGTATTCCAATTTCGGTCTCGAAGGGCAAGGTTTGGTGATTTAGGTAGAGGAGATATGGTAGTGGAGGCAACCATGGCTTTGGGTTTAAAAAATCCGTTCTTAGATCGTGTGGTCATATGATGCAAAGTAGAAGATGGGGGTGGGGGTAGGGGTGGTGGTGCTGGAGAAGGGGCATTACTTACGTCAGCAGAGGGTATTATTGGGGAGGAGTTTGGTGAGGTATTTTTGGGTAAAATGTGAGATGCATGCGTAGGTGATACGGGTGGTGTATTTTGGGGTGATGATGCAGGAGGTGTGTAGGTGGGTTTGGAGTTTTGTTGGGTATGTGTGATAGAGTCGAGGATGAGAGGATGGAGGGTGTCGGATGTGGATTTAAGAAAATCATATGTGAAAGAGTTTTTATTTTGTTGCTCTGTGAAGGGGAAACAAGTCTCGTCGAAAATGACATGGCGAGACACTATAATTTTACCGGTACTGAGATTGAGGCACCGATAACCCCGTTGATTAGGAGGATAGCCTAAGAAAATACATTTGACGGAACGAGGAGAAAGTTTGTGAGGTTGAGTGTCGGATATATTTGGATAACAAGCACAACCGAAGACACGTAGATGATTGTAAGATGGGTATTTGAGGTAGAGAGCGGAAGTCGGAGTGAGAAAGTTAAGGGTGGATGTAGGTAAAATATTATGTAGATGAGTTGCAGCATGAAGGGCGTCAACCCAGTAGATAGAAGGAATTGACCCATGTTGAAGGAGGACACGAGTGATATCATTAAGCCGACATATCATGCGTTCGGATTTTCCGTTTTGTGGTGCGTGTGAGGGCAAGAGAAACGAAACACAAGACCATTTTGTTGGGCAAAATTTTTGAAGGTATTATTATCAAACTCTCGACCCATGTCACATTGAAAAGATTTAATAGGACGATTGAATTGGGTGTTAATGAGAGTATTAAAATGACGGAATTTTTCGAAGACTTGAGATTTATATTGCAATGGATATACCCAGACATATTGAGTGAAATTATCAATTAAGACCATGTAGTATTTGTGACCATTTTTGCTTTTTATAGGCGACGTCCACAAGTCACTATGAATAATATCAAATGGTGCAATTGTCTGAGATGATGAATCATGAAATGACAATCTTTTATTTTTACTAATGTGACAGGAAGCACAAGATGGAAAATCAAAGTTGGAATTACAAGATATATGTTTTTGCGACTTTAATAGAGATAAGATTGATGAGCTTGGATGACCGAGACGAGAGTGCCAAACGTCTTGGTCGTGAACAAGAAGAGCGTGAGACGATAACGGGGAAGGGCTGGACGATCTGGACTCGGGAGATGGGGACACGGGATAGAGCTCGCCATTACTGTCACTCCGTAAAATCATTGTCCCAGTCGGAATATCCTTCACAGAGAAACCAAATGGGTCAAACTCAACACTAACGTTATTGTCTTTTGTAAATTGACGAACAGAAATAAGATTCTTAATTATGTGAGGGGTGTGAAGGACATGGCGGAGGTGTAAGGATCGAGAATTTGTGGGGATTATGGATGTGCCCGAACCCGAAACGGGAATGCTATTGCCGTTGCCGACATAAATAGACCGAATATTACTCGTATTAAACGGGGCAGTAATCATACCTGGATCGGCAGTCAGGTGAGACGAGGCACCCGTATCCATGTACCATGGTTCGACGACAGGATTCTGAACTGAGAGAGCTTGGAAGGATTGACTCAAATCAGTTGGTTGAGGCGCTTCATTATCCATTACATAGGCTTGTCCTTGAGCACGGGGCTGCTGACCACGATACGTAGGACGTTGAGGCAAGGCATGAGAGGGCCATGGTTGAACCCATCCTGGATAAGTGGGATAAGTACAAGGAGGTGGTGTCCACGGGGAGGACCAGGCTGATGGAGGGCCTCTCTGAGGTGTTGGGTGAAATGAAGGTTGAGTACCAGGCTGTTGGTTGTTATTCGTATTACGACTAGAATTGTTATTTCGGTATTGGTTGTTGTTGCGACGAGGATTGCGATTATTTGACTGACGAGAGGGACCAGAAGAAGGGACCTTGGTGGTGTCAGGCCACACATCATTCACAGGTGCGGCTGGGGCCGCCAAAGCAGTGGCAGAGTCGTCATTGGAAGATTGTCGATGAAGTTCAAGCTCGAGCATACTACGAGCGGTTTCAAAATTAGGAGAAGTCTGATTGATGTAGGATGCGACGGTGTCGTATTCTTTTGGTAGACCACGGACCAATTGAATAACAAGACGACGGTCGGTAACAGCGGCGTCAACATCCTTTAGCATTCCGGCAATTTCGCGGAGGCGTTGACAGTAGGCCTCAAGTGAGGGCATATTAGCGAGACGAAGGGCATTGTTTCACCTATTCCAAATATAACTCAAACCCTACTATCAAATAATATAATTATATTTCCAATATAATTATATTTCCTAAATAAAGAAAATACCAATATATTGTTTCACCTTAAAAACAATATATACGGGTGTACGATTCTACGATATTGAACCGAACCTCGGCCGAACCTGAAGTGAGTTCCAAAAACACGTAATGGGCTTCTGCCCGTTTGAGAACCACTAAGTGTGAAACCAATTCACACACACATATATTAACGTGGCCACCTGCACGTTAATTTCCAACGCACCCAACGCGCGTAATATTTGTCGGTCTCGTGCTGGACTCAATTTGTCCATTCGTTTTAACTCTCGTTTCTTTTATTACGATTGGATTCGAGTCACCACTCAACAAATCTCCACCTTGACGAGAATCTCCTGCTGGAATTCGATGTCCCGGGGTATCAAAAATTGCGGAACCGATAACCCCGACCGAAATCCCATCGCCGGAAACACGCGAACCACCTAACGGAACCGGGCCCGACAAGAGAATCACCGCCGCGGGAAAAACCCGCGGCTAGAAACCCTAGCCGAGCCCCCGCCGGGGCTCGCGATCGCGCGTGCGATCGCTGGGGCTGCTCCGGCAGCCCCGGGCGGCGGTGAGTCCGGCGACTTCACCGCCGTCGCCGCCGGGAGGGGCGGTCAGCCCAGCTGACCACCGCGGCACAGCCGCGGCTCGCCCAGCGATCGAGCCAAGTTCGATCGCTCGCCCCG
Source organism: Euphrasia confusa (assembly GCA_954870475.1). Lineage (NCBI taxonomy): Eukaryota > Viridiplantae > Streptophyta > Magnoliopsida > Lamiales > Orobanchaceae > Euphrasia > Euphrasia confusa. The sequence continues at coordinate 14,954,653 of OX940954.1, forward strand.
TCTCCAGCCGGGGCCTCCCCTTGCGCGCACACGATCGAACCCTCGGGTTCGATCGACTCCCTCGGCTCCCAGCCGAGGGTTTGTCTTGAGCTTCGCCGGGGATCTCGAATCCCCGTCCCCGAAGTTCATCGTTTTCCCGGATCGTGTGTTCATGCATGTATCACAATTAATTGAACATAAAATCACACAAGGAGTTTTATGATCATACCTTTGATTCGTTGTGCGGAGAAACGAAATCAATCGAAGACCTTTGAATCTTCCCACGTATTCCTTGCACTCCGTTCGAACGTCGGGTGGGAGACGATCTATCGAACTCCTATGGATCTCCTTCAACTCTCTAGAATATCAAGTATGATAATCTTGTCTTATGATTTATGAAGGCCATGTAGTGCTTTTATAGGCTACGTAGGGGATCTAAAGGAGGTGGAATATTGGGCTTCCAATATTGAAGATTAAATTGAGCCCACTGCCCAAGTCCATTAATCCTTATCAATATTAATTAATTTATTTTCCACTATATAAATTAATTGCACTCCCAATATTAAACCATATTATATCAAATAATATTTCTCCGGTAGTATTATTTATTCCGTGTATTTAAGATTTAAATATCCATGAATAAAATTAATTTATTGCTAATTAATTTATTCATCTCTTTAATCCGAGACTAGTACCATTCAACCTTAATTATTGTGCGGAACGAATCCACTCATGAGGTTTACACAATAATTCCTTATGAACTCATCTCGGGGATATTATCAACCCTTCCGGGATACACTGTCCGGTCAATTATTCACGGCATGCCATATATGAAATATAGTGACCCAACTTAACCGGTAATCAACCCAATAATTAAATCGGTTAATTCCTTTGGTAAATCAAAGTCACTTATATTAAATATACACACCCGCAATAATATCGTGGATTAAGAATAAAATACACTGAGACTCGAATCGATTATCGCCGGCAATCCTAATCGATGAATCTCAACGATCCGCTCAATACACCAAGTGTACAAGTGTGATAAAATAATTAAGACAAATTATTTTCTCTCTCACACAACGACTATACCGATGGATTGGTCCGGGTCCATCTAGGTCGTGAGCCACTGTTTGATTAAATACGAGTAACCGATAGTATGATCTTCTGTGTGCCCATGCAACACCATACTAACTACAACGTATAAAATCTAGGACTATGATTTGCATATATTTAATTAATAATAATTAAAAGCAAACAATTGTTTATTAATTTAATAGATTAAATGCTATGATCGGGAGTTTACCGTTACTTAAATCTAGACATTAAGTACACAACTCCAACAATCTCCCACTTGTACTAAGGTCTAGTCATTTCCTCCAAACTCCCGGTTCCCATACTCATCACGTGCTTTAAAGTGTACTTCCGAGAAGTACTATGTGAGTGATCAATCTAGGTTGCCGCTCTGAAGTTATCTTGGTGACTACTACGTCGTCTCCCTCGACGATGATTCGTATCAGGTGGTACTTGCACTATGTGTTATCATCACTTTTTAGACTTATGACTTCTTCCGGTTTACCATGCACCGCTATGTAATAGCCTTTGATAAACCAAGAGTCATATCCAAGTCTTAGAGATTATCCCGGAACCTAACCAAAACTTCCGCTGCCTCTGAGGCTGCTATTCGGTTATGAGAGAGTCCGAGAAGCGTCCTGCTTATCATTCTTTCATTTCATGCTTCCACCTCTTAAAAGTGAACACATAGCCTGATATCGACTTACACTGGTCCTTCTCTGATTTGGGATCTGAGAAACTGTAATCTAAGAAGATTTCGTCTTGCTCCGTAAGTCAGCACTATGAAAGCACTCTTACAGCATTCGAACATCCCTTATCCAGATTACTTTGATATCCTCCCACTATGCAAACCGCATAGTTGATATCAGGTTCTTGTTTTTCAACAATGCATTTAAGCTTTCCACACAAAGTGTAGGAAACTGCTTTGTCTTCATCTTTCTCCTTTATGTGTTCAAAACACATATCCTTTAGATAGATGAATATTCTGTTTCTGAAAGGCAATAACCTTTCTCAGAAGTATGCATGTTTAAATCAAACCTTAATCGTATAAGATGCCTAGGAGAAGTACAATGTTCTTATCTCTAGATCATAAGATCTTAAGAACATGCTCTAACTTCTTCTCAATCTTATATCTTGATTTATTTAGACAACCATCATTTTATGTCTGACAATATTTTTTTACATTGTTGCCAATGACAAAATGTTATCTACATAAAATCTCCGAGAAACACCACCTTGTTTCCATTATGTCTCTAATACACCTTTCGTCTTTGCCTTTTGATGAATCCATCAAATGGACTTTCTCATCAATTCGCAAGTTCCACGATTTATAGCTTTGTTATTATCCATAAATGGATTTACTAAGCTTTTACTCTAAATGATCTAGCCTCTTAACAATAAACCTTATTGTTCTCCAAGAAGGCTCATTTAGATCTAGTACTGCACTTATGCAGAGCTAGGGATCGATTTCATGTCTACTAGATCCAGAGTCCGAACTCCTCTAGTCTTATGAATACATGGTTGTTCAACAACCTCCCACTGCAATGGCGTCCCGGTGTATAACAGTAATAACAATAGGTGCAGTATGTGGTGTACTTCTACTCGGTTTGGCTGGTTCCCAGTCCTTTGTCCTTTTTCTCATTTCAAGGTATTATGTCAGTTCAGGCTTTGTGGTTCATCTAATAGTCTTCCTCTATAAACCGGACGAGACGTCCCTCTGGTTCATAGTACTATAGAACACACAACATTTTGTTCATCTAGGACATCCTACAACCATATTGAATATGCCGTTGTATCCAGGAATATCCATAGAACATAGGTGGTTCCGAACAACTTGTTCTTTTACTATTAGATCTCCATTTCTTATTTACAACGCACCATCTCTACACGTAAGTGTATGGTGCGGCCCTTTGGGATTGAATCCCGATCTTTGATTATGCTATGTGTTACTTAGATAAGTGATGGCCTTCGCGACCGAGTCGCAGGCTCCTAATGGATATACTTTGATGGTTCCCCATAATAGCTTTGTGTCCATTGACTAGTCAAAACACTTTGCTTTTATGGCACATTAAGTATTCTAATCCATCACCGAGTATTCTTTGAGAGAATTACTCGTACCTTTCTAATTTACACATATGTCTGCATATCTAATCATTTCCAATACTTGTCTGAATTCTATCCTTTATCCAGAAAGGTTTGCTTAGACGTATTATCCTCCAAATTCAATCCTTAGGTCGGAAGGTCCATTCCTTCAACTTTAATTGATCAAATCAATTTCGACCATTTGAATCTTATTTGAAAATACTACTAAGTATAAGAATTCACAAGTATAATGATTAATAAAGAAATATCTAACAAGTAAAACAAGTTATAGAACGGTTCGTTGCATCGTGGTAGACTAAGGATTTATCATTCACATATTGCTATCTAATGTACCAGAATAGATAATGCCCATTATTTCTTATCAAAATCATCCAATGATTAAAGAAATAAAATATCCATTCATAATAATAGAAATCCAGAACAAAACGTTCTTTCTAAATTAAAGGGTACATAATACAATAATCTTAAAATGAAATCCTATTTAACTACTAAAGTAGATAAATGTCTTCCACTGCAACAGCTGCCTCCTCCACAGCTTTTTCCCGTGTAGACTCGAACTCTTCTTCTCTAAGTCGCCGGGTTTTCTGGAACCCCTGCATTCAAAATGCACATACCGTCAGTGGTTCCATATCTACACACCAGAATTTCTGGTAGATAATACCGCTGACTATGTTTTTACGACTAAAGAAAAATTTGTACCTCTGAGAGGACATTCAGACTTCCAGTGTCCAGACTTGTTGCATCGGAAGCACTTGCCCTTTGGCTTTGCAGCCCCCACTCGTGGTATAGTCTTCTTGACACCACTGGGTTTCCAGGCTTGCTTCATCCTCTTGCCCCTACCTCCACCAGGCTTAAAGCCTTTGGACTTGGTAGCTACAAGCGCTAGAGACTTGCCCTTCTTGTAGATCCCCTCTGCCGCCTTTAGTTCAGTCAGGAGTTGCGCAAGAGAATAAGATAGTTTACCCATATTATAACTCATGCGAAACTGCTCAAAACTAGGGGTCAGAGACTGGAGTATGATGTCGACTTGCGTCTCAGCATCAATTTGAGCTCCTAGGATCTCAAGCTCATTCAACAGACCCATCATCTTAAGAACGTGCTCCCCTACGGGCGTTCCTTCAGACTGAGTAGTTGTCATGAGGACTCTCATGGCTTCTTGCCTTGCCGCACGATCTTGCTCCCCAAACATCTCCTTGAGGTTAAACATCATATCATAGGCAGTGTCCATCGACTCATGTTGGGTTTGGAGTACATTTGACATGGAAGCCAAAATATAACACCTAGCCATTTCATCAGCCTTTTTCCACTTCCGATATGTCAGTTTTTCCTCATCAGTTGAGGCAGCCGTGGGCTCAGCAGGGCACACTTCATGGAGTACAAACTTGTACTCCTCCGAAGTCAGGACAATGTCTAAATTTCTCTTCCAATCAATATAGTTGGGGCCAGTGAGCTTATGCTCCTTGAGTATCATAGAAAGTGGGTTCATAGCTATTCTCTAAACCTATAAGCACATTTAAACAAACAATCAATTTAATATCCGATATTATCTCCCTCAAATAATATCATTAAATTACTAATCACATCTAAAATCCCATCAGGTAAGGCAAGCCACGTGGTGTGGACGTTTACCCACCCAAATGATTTAGCAATTAGGTTTTCTTTGGTCATACATCACTTATAGCGTAACCTCGTGGGGAGGAATACTATAATGCGTATCTAAGTGTAAACCATTACTCAGCACCAAAGTAAATCGTTTGGAATTGCTATATCACCGCAAGCCACGTGGTGTGGACGTTTACGATAACTTCACAACTCTTCACAATTCCTTACAACTGTCTACATCAATTAATCCAAAATCCGTTAGTATAGCAAGCCACGTGGTGTGGACGTTTACTACACCAAGAGACTTTTATAATCGACTCCCAATTACGAGATCCATTCGATTTTCGTAAATCAAGACGCGGAGAATCATAAGTGAAACTCGAAGTTTCTAACCAGTGATTCACCATGCGAACAACCCTATCTCTCATTAGATGAGGGAGTCGAGCAGACAATCGATCCATCTATCAAAGAATGGTACGACTGCCTCTAATTTGTGTCATCCACATGACCAAGTGGCTTTGGCTCCATTCCACTCCCCGGGGTGAGAATGAGTCGAATTGAAGTCAGTTTCAGAAAGACAAATTAGGCATTGTTTGATAAACTTAATCAATGTTTCTTGTAAAAGGAATTACAAGAATTCTCCTCCAATGACACATCTAAATGAACTTCAAAAAGTCAATAAGAGTCACCAAGAGAACAGTAATGGAGACCATGGGAATGTTTCCATCCCCTCTCCCACTTAGCTTTTTATAACAAAGGGATACGCTATGTAATGCATAATTAAACACATAAGCATGCATACAAGCAATAAAGCACATAGCACATAGTCAAAATAAGCTAGAAAATTATTTTCCGACTATCATGGCTTTATTCCATCTCCGTATGCGTCTTCTAGTCTTCAGTCTTCGTTCTTGAATGCTCCATGTGACGAGAATATTAATCCCAATATTTAAATCTATTTATTTTTAATAAATCCAAAAGATACTCAATTCGAAAATTAAGTCAATCGAATAAATCAAAAATAAAATTAAATATTATTAATATTTTTATTTATTTATTTTCCTATCTAATTCTATTAAATCTCTTAGAATAATCTATCCAAGTAAACTTGGAATATTCTAGAAGACTTCTATAATAGAATAAGGAAATAAAATAAATTAGGACTCTTCTACTTTCCAAGATTAATTAATTTCCATTTCTATGAAAATTCCCATAAAATAGGAATAATCAATTAGGAAATAAATCAATCCTAAATTAACTTTTATTCCTTTCCAATTCTATTAAATCTCTAGGATCCTATTCCAAGTAGAACTCGGAATACTCTAGAAGACTTCCATAATAGAATAAGGAATAAAATTAATTATAATTAATTCTTCTCCTAATCCATGAGAATTCCCAAAATAGGAAAACTCAATTAGGAAAACCGAATCAATTAGGTAAGTAGAATCTAGGTAGGAGTAGGAGTAGCACGGGTTGGGGATCCCCGCACCACCACCACCACCACCGACCGCCGCCACCACCGGAGAGGGCACCGCCGCCGCCTCCCCAGCCGGCCGGCCACCACCGTACCGGCGGCAGCCCCGGCCGAGGGGCGATCGACCCCTCCCCATGGCTTCGGTCATGGGGTCGATCATGGGGTTGATCGACCCCCCGGTTCTTCGTCCTCTTCGTCTTCTTCGTCACACGAGTTCTCCGGCGGTCGTCTCGGCATCGATCCAACGTAAATAAATTACAAGAAATAAATTTACAATTCCGGTATCGATTCTATACATGAAATCGACCCTATACACTTTCCGGAAAACATAGAACAATAATAATAAATCTAAATTCGGTCAACCCCCGAATTTTTACTATTACAAGCATTCATCCACACAAAACGAATCTCGACATGTCCGAGAGTTTAATAACGAATAATCATGGCAAAATTAAATAGCAATTAATTAAACGAATAATTAACAATTAATTTAAACCATGATAGTCGGAATCCCTGCAAGGTAGAACACAATTGAATACATACATGAACACGAAACCAAACGCTCTGATACCAATTGCTGGAATTCGATGTCCCGGGGTATCAAAAATTGCGGAACCGATAACCCCGACCGAAATCCCATCGCCGGAAACGCGCGAACCACCTAACGGAACCGGGCCCGACAAGAGAATCACCGCCGCGGGAAAAACCCGCGGCTAGAAACCCTAGTCGAGCCCCCGCCGGGGCTCGCGATCGCGCGTGCGATCGCTGGGGCTGCTCCGGCAGCCCCTGGCGGCGGTGAGTCCGGCGACTTCACCGCCGTCGCCGCCGGGAGGGGCGGTCAGCCCAGCTGACCACCGCGGCACAGCCGCGGCTCGCCCAGCGATCGAGCCAAGCTCGATCGCTCGCCCCGGCTCCAGCCGGGGCCTCCCCTTGCGCGCACACGATCGAACCCTCGGGTTCGATCGACTCCCTCGGCTCCCAGCCGAGGGTTTGTCTTGAGCTTCGCCGGGGATCTCGAATCCCCGTCCCCGAAGTTCATCGTTTTCCCGGATCGTGTGTTCATGCATGTATCACAATTAATTGAACATAAAATCACACAAGGAGTTTTATGATCATACCTTTGATTCGTTGTGCGGAGAAACGAAATCAATCGAAGACCTTTGAATCTTCCCACGTATTCCTTGCACTCCGTTCGAACGTCGGGTGGGCGACGATCTATCGAACTCCTATGGATCTCCTTCAACTCTCTAGAATATCAAGTATGATAATCTTGTCTTATGATTTATGAAGGCCATGTAGTGCTTTTATAGGCTACGTAGGGGATCTAAAGGAGGTGGAATATTGGGCTTCCAATATTGAAGATTAAATTGAGCCCACTGCCCAAGTCCATTAATCCTTATCAATATTAATTTATTTATTTTCCACTATATAAATTAATTGCACTCCCAATATTAAACCATATTATATCAAATAATATTTCTCCGGTAGTATTATTTATTCCGTGTATTTAAGATTTAAATATCCATGAATAAAATTAATTTATTGCTAATTAATTTATTCATCTCTTTAATCCGAGACTAGTACCATTCAACCTTAATTATTGTAGGTTTACACAATAATTCCTTATGAACTCATCTCGGGGATATTATCAACCCTTCCGGGATACACTGTCCGGTCAATTATTCACGGCATGCCATATATGAAATATAGTGACCCAACTTAACCGGTAATCAACCCAATAATTAAATCGGTTAATTCCTTTGGTAAATCAAAGTCACTTATATTAAATATACACACCCGCAATAATATCGGGGATTAAGAATAAAATACACTGAGACTCGAATCGATTATCGCCGGCAATCCTAATCGATGAATCTCAACGATCCGCTCAATACACCAAGTGTACAAGTGTGATAAAATAATTAAGACAAATTATTTTCTCTCTCACACAACGACTATACCGATGGATTGGTCCGGGTCCATCTAGGTCGTGAGCCACTGTTTGATTAAATACGAGTAACCGATAGTATGATCTTCTGTGTGCCCATGCAACACCATACTAACTACAACGTATAAAATCTAGGACTATGATTTGCATATATTTAATTAATAATAATTAAAAGCAAACAATTGTTTATTAATTTAATAGATTAAATGCTATGATCGGGAGTTTACCGTTACTTAAATCTAGACATTAAGTACACAACTCCAACATCTCCTACAACCCCAAAACCAAAAAGTCACCTTGACTTCACACGTCGATTATAGCGATCTCCATCTTCTCATTCACCGGCCCCGCGGGCTCTTCAATAACTAAAATTGACTAAGTCCGACCCTAGTCGAAACTTAGTCCCCAAATGTGATTTCCTCACCCAATTTCCTTGTACCTCTTGCGTGCTCTCTTAGCATCACCGCAACACAAATCACTATTATTCGACTCCCCTGAGTCGAGAAAACGAGACTCCTCGTTTGTACTAATATGAGTGCCCGCACCACCCATCACGAAAGCCATCGATTTATCCTTAGCGAGCATCGCATACTCAGCTTCCCCAAGACAACTTGAACCAACGGGTACGATTACGTCGCTCCGAGTAATCGTAGATCCTTGCAGGACATAAAGTCCTCCGGTCTTTTTCTCTCCTCGAATCACCATACGAGCACGTCTGTTCACCTCTAGAACTCCACCTCCAGCGGAGTAGTGATAACCCTTCTCATCAAGGGCACTGAGAGAAATAAGACTCACCCTCAAGTCAGGAACGTGCCTCACATTGTCAAGTGTTCGAATCACTCCGTCGAACATCTTGACCTGGATCCTCCCAATGCCAAGTATCTCACACGGTGCGCCATTCCCCATAGCCACAGTCCCAGTACTGGCCAAAACATCATATGTATCAAACCAACCCTTAAAGGGACACATATGATATGAGCATCCGGAATCCAAAATCCACTCATCGCACGCTCGTGATCCCAAATCAGACGCCAGAAGAAGATCTCCATAATATTCTTCCGCAATACCGACCTCCGGTTTGCTGCTCTGATTAACAGAATCGTCCTCACGATTCTTATCCTTCAATCTCGGACAATCTTTCACGATATGGCCCTTCTTCTTGCAATAATAACATTCTCGTTCTCCTTTAGACCGAGAATATCCCTTAGACCTTCCGCTCGCCCCACCTTGGACGTTAAGGCCTTCACCTATTGCATCAGACCTTCCATCAACGAGAAATTTCATCCTCTCTTTAGAATGCAGCGCATCGACTACATCCTGCCTAGTAAGGGTTTCCCAACTGTAGAGCAGCGTATCCCTAAAATTTGCATGAGAAGGAGGCAAGGAACACAATAACCACAACGCCAAGTCTTCACTATCGTACTTTATCCCACAATTCTCGAGATCCGAGACCGTCTCATTAAAAGCAGATAAGTGATCTTGCAAATTACCTCCTTCGGGCATCTTGTGAAGAAATAATTTTTGCTTGAGATGCAGCTTGCTCGTCAAGCTCTTCACCAAGCAAAGCTCCTCGATTTTCTTCCACATGTCTGCCGCCGTCTTCTCATGCATCACCTCTTCCAATATAGAGGTAAAGAGATGTAGCCCAATAACCCCCTTGCCTTTCGATCCTTCTTCTCTTTCTCCTCCGTCTTCAACGTGTTTGGCATCTTATCGAGCCCCAAAAAAGTCTCGTCTAGATCCAATTGCGCCAAGATCGCCTCCATCTTGAACCGCCACGTCGAGAACCGAGTGTTCCTATCCAACATCGGAATATCGTACTTCATCGCCATCTCCGAAAAATATTCTCAAGCTCCACAGGAATCCCAAGATGCGACCTCAGGCTCTGATACCACTTGTTGTAATTTCGGCTTCCAAAATTACTCCACACAAAATAACTTGAAATATAAAATAGATGGGGAAAAGAAAACGATATAAAGATAGAACACGAATTTTACATGGAAACCCAAAATAGGGAAAAATCACGGGAGGAGGAGAAAATATCACTATAATCAAATCAACGGGGTTACAAATATAGATCTCTCAATAGATCAATCACACGAAAATCTCTCTCAATAGAAACGCTCTCTCAAAACGATGTTCTCAATAACACCGTGACTCACGATATTCTCAATAATATCGATCTCTCAAATTAATGCTCTCAATAACATTAATCGAGTTACTAATGATCAAGCATGGAGATCCCTATTTATAGGTGTAGCAAACCCATAAAATAGGTAACAATTGAATTAGGAATAAAACCCTTTTATTCCTATTCCAAATATAACTCAAATCCTACTATCAAATAATATAATTATATTTCCAATATAATTATATTTCCTAAATAAAGAAAATACCAATATATTGTTTCACCTTAAAAACAATATATACGGGTGTACGATTCTCCGATATTGAACCGAACCTCGGCCGAACCTAAAGTGAGTTCCCAAAACACGTAATGGGCTTCTGCCCGTTTGAGAACCACTAAGTGTGAAACCAATTCACACACACATATATTAACGTGGCCACCTGCACGTTAATTTCCAACGCACCCAACGCGCGTAATATTTGTCGGTCTCGTGCTGGACTCAATTCGTCCATCCGTTTTAACTCTCGTTTCTTTTATTACGATTGGATTCGAGTCACCACTCAACAAGCTTGAAGTCGCGATACATTTGCGGTTTCGGATCTTCGACCACAACAGAGTGGGTAGCAGCGGTATATTTCAGGTATATTATTTAATTAACAGACCATGCAATCTATTCCATTTCGCTCGCATTTTTTATGATATTTCTGCTTGTGCTTCTTGGTATTCATCTTCTTCCTCCTTTTTGCGAGCTCGGAATTTTTCGTTTCCATCCCTATTCGACTGCACACGTGTCATTGGGTCGGTGAGGGAACCGTAAGAAGGTACTAGATGTGTCCGAAGTAAATCGCTCCTGCAGGTTCTCGGAATTTCGACGCCCTCGCTTATTCTACTGGGTTATAACGATAATTATTTTTCGCCTTCTTAGCGTTCTTGGGATTCTCTCAAATAGGTTTTTTTGGAATTCTTCTTTGATGATTCTCTGATTAGGGTTTCTATATTTTTTTCTTCGAAATTGATGGCTGCTTTTTGGTTAATTCTATTTGTTAAATAATTTATTCGTTAATTGCACAGCAAATCTACCACATTTGAGGAGAATCAGCTAGAAACAATTGTGTGCTGGATGGTCTAGAAACGAGAAGCGGTTATCAAAGTCGAGGTGGACCAGCAGTACTGAAAACATGGGAAGAGTGTGGATGAATTTTGTGGGATCTTGCTGCAAGTGAAGACCATCCTCATTTTATTTTTATTCTGCAGGTGAAGATATGCTACTTTTTCGTTTCATTATATGTTAGTTATATTTCTGGACTTATGTATTTCTATATGTTTATTCTCTGTTTCAATCGGATAGACCAACTACGTTTGTTTGTTGGACGTCAGAGCTGAATACAATCCAATCATGATTCGTCAGAGCTGAATACAATCCAAATCATGATTTGTTAGATCCAGATTTTGTGCTCAAAGGCAAGCGGTACATGAGGAAAGATATAGAGGTATGCGTTTTTTTTTGTGTGTTTTTCGTTATTCCTATCAGTAGTTCTTAAATCAAGGTGCTTTTTTATTTTTATTTTACAGGTTTGTAAAGAGTCGTGGAGATGTTCTTCAATGTAGCCATTTCATGTCTGTTATACTCCCCGAATGGATTACACTTCCCTCGGTTCCCTAATCTACTGCCACGGGAATAGGTTTGTAAATTTGTGTCGAGTGGGAAACCAAATATGAAATAGCAAATCACATTGTGTGTATAAAGCTAGGCAAAGAAAAAAGGTCGAACCTTTTAAAATCTTTAAACGAGTGAAATGGGTTCAATTGCTGAATTTGTTTGTATGCATGAGTTGAGTTTTATTAATAATTATTGTAAAGTTATTGCCTTCATCTGTAAAGAATCTTATTTAAAAAATCTTATTTAAAAATTGTTTTCCCCTTAGATTATGGCGTCCGTGAATGGAGGGTAGTGATAATATACTGATGCTAGAGGCCCCGCCTCAGTTGGCTGCAGCTACCCATGTTGAAAGCATCGACGCTCTAGCCATGAAGTTGGTGATCAGCTTGATGCGACAAGTTGTGCTTAAAGAGCAAGCAGTGAAACAAGCAAAAGCAGAAGTCGGGATAGGTTCTTGCTGGTATCTCTTTTTCTTACCTTGGCCGCGTGGTTCCAGGCCATGCCTTTTCACCTTGGTGTTGCTGTACCTCATTCATAGCATTATTTATGCCTTCCCTTGCACCTTTGTTTTTTGTTGTTCTTTCTCTCTTGTAATGTACTTCATTTTGAGCTACTGTTATGAAAATCCCTTGTGTTGTGAGCACCATATCTCCTGACCTCTACTTTCACTTCTTCATACATTGCAACATTTTGTAACATGTATCGCATAAGGTTGTATCGAGATGCATGGGCGTCGTCTTGTGAAGCAAGATGAATCGCCACTAGTATATATATATATATATATATATATATATATATATATAGGGCGCTTCTACCGTACATTTACTTTACGGTACATTTCATTCAATTTCAACCTTTAGATTTAATTATTTAATATCACCCGTTAGATTTATGAAAGAACCTTGTATATTAACGTGATGAAAGAACCTTGTATTAACGTGCACGTTGAAACACCCGACTATTGTCCTATAAGTCTTTAACTTACAATTAGGTAGATATTGTATGTTTTTTCTTTTTATAAATTTATAAATTATTTTTACAAAATAAGAATAAAAATCTTTGCGCTTGTATGTATTTTTTTGGTATTTTTTTGAGTAGATATTGACATATTGTATGTTTTTTTTTATAAATTTATAAATTATTTTTAAAGATATATGAATAAAAATCTTTACGTTTGTATATATTTTTTTTTTCAGATTTGCCTATTATTTTTACAAAAATAAGAATACAAATCTTTCTGTTATTATTTTTTTTTACAAATTTGCAAATTAGTTTCATAGAAATAAGAAGAAAAATATTACGAATTAATTTAATAAGAATAAGAAGAAAAAATCTTTGCACGCATTTTTTTTTTGTTTTTTAGCTGTTTTTTATACATTTTGGAAAAAAAATCAATAAAAAGAAATTTTTTGCGCTATTTTTAAGAAAGAAAAAAAAAGAAAAATCATTGCTATAATTAAATTATTTGTACTATTTAATTAAATAAATTAAGTATATAAACTTTTTTTTAAATAACTTTATTAAAATATTTTATATTTTATTAATCAAATCTGCTATATCAGGTTACCTTATATTTATTAATTAAAAAATTAATTTAAGTTGTAATCATACTTGGTAGGGTGTATAATAAAAAATTGAAGTGTATTTAGTTTATTGGTTATGTTATAAATATACAGTACATTTAAATTTGAAAAATGTACTGTAGTATTCTCCTCTATATATATATATATATTTCTAATTTTCACCCGTATTAATTATTAACAAAAGATAAGAACAATATTTTATTTTCCAATCATTATAAATTACAGTCATCAAAAATCCATAGTGATTATCAACTATAACAAGATCTCTATATCATCGAACGACGATACACATAGAAGAATGAAAAGAAAAGAAACTTAGAATCTGAAGCTTAATAGCATCACAACAGCCTTTTCATTACATCTCAATCTTTTCATCTTGCTTCTTATTTTGAATATTCCTGTATAAATAAGAACATTATTAATCAAAAATAAAATTACCACTCAAGTCACTTGTGATGTAACTAGTAAAGTATGAATCATTTTCTATGAAATTCACAGCAAATGTCGCAATTAGTTCACATGCAATTTCACCACACATAGTGAACTTAGTGTTTTCAGCATACAAAAAGCACATGTACAGATAATAAGATCACAAGATACATGGGCAATAAATTTCTTACTTTGCCAAATTTTGCCAAAGCTAAGGAAACACTACATATCAGTGACATGACATCATAGTCAATAACACCAATTTTCATGCTATCACCTGAAATTCACAAAAGAATAAAATATACATTCTCTTCAAGAAATGGAAACATGAAACCGTAACTTCATTAAAGGTTGCACGTCCTTCAAACAAAGTGAAACGTTTTGCTGAGACTAGAGATGCTACATAGTCAATGTTCAAATTATCTCAATAATGAAAACAATTACCTTCAATTCACCAATCACTAAGGACAACACTCCTCTAGTCCTTCCTTATCGCGCATGGTTGATTGTTAAGCCATACTTCTACTTCAGCTACTACAGCCTTATATATCTATATGAAAAATCAAGAGGTAAATCACCATAACCAAAAGCTTCAAAACACAAAGGGGGAAAAATGAAGCGTGAAAGAATACTGAAAATATTATTTCACTCACATTTATTTAAAAGCCGTAAAAACAATACAACTGCTCCTTGTAATTAAAACCCGAAAACTAAAGTAAATTTCGCTAAAGCATTAATTTGTGTACCATAAATGTTGTAGTACCAAGAAGCAGCAGGTACACTTTCCACAAGAAAACACACTTTTTCTCTCATGTATTAACTGATAAAGTGGAATTGCACATCTGCAACAACAATTTATATATAAATATATTTATTAAGATTTACTGAGACCTTAACTTGAATTCTATCAAATAGACAAATACGGAGTACAATAATCCACTATAGTTAACATGTGAAAAATAAAAGAAACGATTTCACATATTGGATTATTTAATCAATTTTTAAATTGTCTTACAAACATGGATTTGAAGCTCAGTAACACTATTTAGTATTTACCCTTAATTTCAAGGAATAAATCGCACCCGACCCAAAATCAAAATTAAATCGGTTGAAGACATAAATCATTACATGAATCGACTGGAGACGACGCGACAAGCACCTGATACGAAGGAGAAGGGCAGCTAGAAACGATTGAAGTGGCGCAGCGATTCGGCCAGCAGCGGCACAACGGTTAACGTGTGACAATCGGCGCAACGACCAACGTGAGACTAGTAGAGGCTTGAAGAGGGTGGACGTCGTTAAGAGAAGCAGAAACGATGGAGGGTGTTTTTAGTTTTTGCTTGAAAGAAGAATCGAAAAGGTTGAAACCCTTGTTTAAATGGACACATCCTTTATTTAATTAATTAAAGTATTTTGTTAAGTCTTGAAAATTTTATACTATAATTACTACTAGCACTATTTAATTAATTAGGCAAATTTATTTATGTCCACCACGATAATATTAAACATCACGTTGTGGGATAGGTAACTGTCTGACCGATGATGAGAATAATGTTAACATCTGTTAAATGATGACCGATGTTCACAAAAATTAAATCAACAACAGTTTTTAATACACAATAAATAAACAGATGTAAAGTTAACATTCACATCGGTTAACATAAACCCGATGTCATATTATTGTTAATCAACTTTTGTCCAATAGTAAAACGATGTCCATATTCTTCTTAACATCGGTTTTAATTAAACCCGACTTCAATAATATTTTCACATCGGTTTTTCTATAACCGATGTAAACTCTCCTATGTGAAATGTATATTTTGTAGTAGTCACGTCAGCCAGAGAAGATGCCGAGCCGACGAGACCGTCGTCTCCACCTCTACCGCACCATCGCGGTGCGAAGAATTTCTCCAGCCGAGCCCCTCCACCCGACGAGACCGTCGTCTCCACCTCTGCTGCACCATCGCGGTGCCAAAAAAAGAGGGCTGACCTCGACGCCCTACATCTACATCAGTTAATTTTGCGTTTTCTCCCTTGTCTTTACGTTAAAACTTCATTCCCACCCCCCACATTCGCGCAGAAACAAAAAAACATTCGATACAATTAATTTAATTATTTAAATAATTTGATTATCTTTTAATTTTTAATTAATGTAAAAGATATCTTTTAATTGTGCATTAATGTAAAAGAAGTTATAAGCAAAACATTCCATATTTTGAATCAATTATCACTCTTATTTCACTTTAATTTGTGATTCTACAAAGAAAGAAGAGTTTCAATTTATTCACTAACATTTGACACAAAAAATCTGAAATCTACTGATTCGACACAAACATTGTAATGAATTGTAATAAATTATCTTTTGATTCGACAAACATTTATTGATTCGACAAAACATTCGCCAACATTACAGTGATTCATACTTGCATATAAATCCAAAGAAATATACTATATTTTTAAATTCAAGGGCATGTAAGTCTTTTTTGGTAGAAAATCGGTTTTTTATTTGCTAGTGTAAAAAAGATGTTTTGCTATCCATTTAATACATTTTTTAACATTTACACAATTATTTTTAACACTGGTCAATGACTGGTGTCAAAACATAGTTAATCTTTTACACCACGCACAAAGATACCGGACAATTTTTTTTTTTAACACCGGTCATTGTCCGATGTCTATGAGACAATTTCCCATAGTGGAACCTATTTGATTGCACATTATTAAAGGACAATAACTTTACTATATATAATCTTAATTTTCTTTTCTAAAACTTATTTTGATGTTTGTTACCCCATATTATTTCACAAAATATTTCCAAGACACATTACGAGCACTCCTATAATGTTTTATTTTGTGATAGTACACTGCTGATTTGTTTGCAAGCTTTTACAGGCTATGCTTGTTTACTTACAGGAGGAACGAGTATTGAAGATCGCGTACTCTCCCTCTTCCCGCGATTATTGAAGTTGGTCATTAACAGTCTCCCTCTTAACACTCCACCATTGAAGTTGCGTTGCCAATTGGGAGTCCATGATTTAGGATACCACATACTTTCCGTAAATCAAAGTTTTAATTGGTCATTTTGTGAGGATGGGAAGAACGATTATTCGTCTTTTGTCACTTGGAGTGGGGATCCAAACAAAAAGCATTTGAAGTCTTTCATTAAAAATTTAACAAAAATTCTTACGCCATAAATACTTAATTAGCTAGACCGCAAAAAAATATGGTATTTATTTATCTCACTTCCATTATGCTGCGAAGTCGATCAAAATGTATGATTGGGACTAATTAATTTGAAATTAAAAAACATAAATAAATAAATAAATAAAGAGTATCATCATTCTGAGAATTATTGTATTATTTTTGTTTAAATTGAAATTTGTTGATATAAATTTTATGTTCAAGTGAGCATTGTAATCATTTGATATAATATTTTTGTGCAGTTAGTGAAAAAAAAAAGTAGAGCAATTTCGATCAAACCATATACTACTATTAACGTAAAAAACTAAGCTCTCAAAACTTTTATAAAAGATGCTTTTACCAATACTTTTTTCACCTATTTTTTAAACTTTACAAATAATTAATTTCTTTCTTAACTTAAAAATACATTTTTACTCTTTACTATCAAAAAATAAAAAAGAAACATTTTTTTTAATTTACATGATCGACCATAGCATATAAACATGGAATATAGGTAATATAAAATTATCGACCAGTGCATATAAACATCGAATAGAGGTAATATAAAATTTATGTTGGAACGGAAGTAATATAAAATTTATGTACATAAATGTTTTGGCGTTGCATGAAATATATTAATTTTAGATGAGATAAAAATATTATAAAAACTAACCTTAAAAATATAAATTAAATTAAAATAAATTAAAATTATAACAATTAAATAAATATGCAAATAAATAATATTTTTTATTTTTTATTTTTTATGAAAATTAAATAAATTTACAAATTCCAATAATTACTCTATTATTGAGAAAAATGAAAAAAAATTGAAATCGTATGTCAGATTTATATAGAAATTGATTCATCCGTTTTTGTGTGGTTTATTTCTATGTTTTCCGATTACTTTAGTGTTAATCGTAGTGTCGTTTGTGAATATTTTTATTTTGTTTGGGTGTTTTATTGTTTGAACATGTTTAGGCTGAGACGAGGAGTGGAAACGAGCAAAAACGGGCAAAAATAAGAGTCGGAACGAAGCGGGACAATGACGACGCAAGACGTTTCTTTGGCTTGCTGGATTCGGCACGTTCGTGCCAAATCAAGACTCTCCCAGCAAACTTCAGACAGGTCAGCACGTTCGTGCCACTTCCGGGAGATGTTGACTTTCTGTTGATCGCGTGGACCCACTTTTGACCACCATTTTGAAGGCATTTTGAAGGTTTTTTTTTTTGGACATTTCCTACCTTTGATTTTTGAGAGAAAAAGTGCATGTATGCACTATAAAACAATATTGTTAGGTGGTAGAATTTTGTCCTACCTCATTCTACTTGTTTTGAAATTGTTCTTGATATTATGCTTGAAGATTTTTATTTTTCTTGATTTCTTAAGCTTTAATATTAAATTACTTTTAATCGATTTATCGTCTCACAAAATACCATCCACAAACATCGTTCACCTCGCCGAGCCCGTCGTTTCTGTCGGAGCATCTTCTTCGGGTGACACTTTGAAGTTCGGTTCGATTCCGGAAGCACGACTCGTTCGTTCTCGCCTCGTCTTCCCAATACCTTTGTGAGCTTCTTTCAATCATGAGTTATTTATATATTATATGCTTGATTGGTTGTGTTGTTATGAGTAGCTAGGTTTTTTGTTAGGGTTCTAGGGCACTTTGTTTAGGGGTTTGAGTCGGCAATGTTTTGAGGATTTTAAACGAATCGATGAGTCGTTCGATTCGAGTTGTGGGGTCTCGTGTTGAATATCCTCTCCGAGGAACATCACTAGTGGACCACGCACTCGAGTCGAGTGACGTTTAGGTGCGACTCTATGTCATCTCGTGTTGAGGACCTCCTCGAGGCGTATCACTAGTGGACGACGCGGTCGTACCTAAACGACCTCCTTTATAAATTGAGGAATTGTTAGGTGCAAGTAGTGGGGTCTCGTGTTGAATATCCCGATCGGGGCACATCACTAGTGGATCGCGTGCTTGTGTCGAGCGATGTTTAGGTACGATTCAATGTCATTTCGTGTTTATCATTTTCTTATTTCTTCTAAGAACTTGAACTAAACACAAACACACGATGAGATTCACTTGCCAATAGTATTACTTCTCGTGAGATCGATCCGGGGAATCTACTTTCGTAGGTTTATCGGTAAAATAATAATAATAATAATAATAATAATAATAATAATAATAATAATAATAATAATAATAATTTTGTGTAAACATAAATGAATTAAAATTTAAAATAATAAAATTTAGAAAATATAAAGTTGGTAAATATTTGTTATTTATTTTCAAGAATATAAATTATAAATAAATTACAATGAGATTTGGAAGATAAAATGATTAAAATAAATTGTATTGTAACTTGTAAGAGTACAACAAAATTGTAAAATAGTAGTATATGATTACGGATTACCTTCTATTTATATATAGATTTTTATGATGATTAATTATTGTTATTATAAATATCATTAATTTAAATGTAAAATGATTTTAATATGTTATTATGTAACAACCCAAAATTTTATTTACTAGAACCTTTAATTCACCTAATTAAATAAATATATATAAACTAATTTAATAAATTAAAATTACAAAATATAAATCCCAAATATTATTAAATATAGAGCTCAAATCATATATGGAATAAAAATTAATGTACACGAAAAAAATAATTATTTTGTACTAAACTAAAACCTAATAGATTAAACCCTAATCATCCCTATAAATATAGGTACGTAACCTCTCATCCACACGCCAGTACATACAAACAATTCACGCCTCCTTCTTCCACCATCTATCTTAAAGAAACATAACCAGTATCTCAGCCCCTGCCTAGTCTATAAATCCGTCATAGCTACATCCCGTAAACCAAACCAAAACCGCTTCGAAAACCCTCTTTCGTTCATGCAACCCTAGATGAGTCGATCCCACCGCGACTGAACCTCACTATGTCTGACGAGCCGCTGTCGCGTCGTTGCTGGCCTGCTAGGAAGGCTCTCGACCCGTTCTTTAAACCGATGAGTCAGTCGAAGTCGCTGAAACGCCACAATGCGGCAGCTGCACTATTAATATCTGTCGGCGGCACCGTTCGCTAATTCTGATGGACACACTATCGATTGACTACATAAGGGAAGCTGTCGACTCCAATATTGCAACGATCATGGGGCAATAAGCGAGGACAGTACACTCACGCTCTGAATCCCGATCTCTCGCCACTGATGAAGGTCTGAATCCCGATCTCTCGCCACTGATGAAGGAACCGAGGGATAAATAATTCTCAATCTATTAATTAAATACTATATATTTCTTGCAAAGAGGTCCTCGTAGGATTTAGTTATTACGAGCCCCCACACTTTAAATTTAAGAAAATATTAGTATGTCCCAGTAGAGTGTGTTTCATAAATTATATTTCCAACCCCTTAACTTTATAGAGTTCATTCTATAAATCCATAAATCCCAAAAATCTCCACTTTTAATAAGATAACCACTAACAATACTACCCACATTATTAATTGAATGGATTTAGATACCTTATTAATTTTAAAGATATGTGTTTGTAGTAAACGAGACGCACGAGACTTAGGATTATAACAAGTGCCTCCGAGAATAATATTCATGCCACGACGAATCGAGGTAGGTACAATGTTGAAGGGTTGCTTTATTTATTTACGTGTTTCACTATGTGTATTTTCTGTGTGCACATTATGTGATTTAATATGCATGCAATTACATATTCGTTGTAGTCGAAGACCAATATAAAGGTCGACGTGCTTACAGCGCAGTTCATTTCATTCGTTGTAACCTGAGACCAGGGAAAATGGTCGAAGAGGACCAGCGCAGTGCATTCATTTCATTCGTTGTAACCTGATTCATTTCATTCGTTGTAACTTGAGACCGGGGAAAAGGGTCGAAGGGAATCAACGCAGTGCATTCATTTCATCGTTGTAACCTAAGACCGGGGAAAATGGTCGAAGGGGAGACGCAGTAGTTGGGCAATTGATTTATAAAATTAAAAATAAGTTTTCGTTGTAACCGGAGACCGAGGAAAAGGGTCAAAGGGGATCAGCGCAGTGATTGACCCAACTTGCAGTGCATTCACGTTCATTCAGTAAACGTATTGCTATTCATGATTCATGTCATGTTCATGTAGATTATGCATATATTTGATTCATGTATTTAAATGAAGTAATTGTCCTACTGAACGTGTTGAGCTCACACCTTCAGCGACCCCCTTTTCAGGTACCAATGAGGATGCCGAGCGAGTAGGGTGACGAGGGATGAATGTTAATTACTTATTTTCAGTTAATTCAATTCCACTATAATTTCTTTTTAAATAAATGAAGTTTTCACATTCAAATATTGTCTTTGCGGTATTTAGTTTGCTTTAAATAATTACATGTTCTTTATTAAATATTTTCACTTGTTCTGATATTTAATTTCATGTTGAAAATGAGTTTCTAAATGTAAATTTTGGTAGCTCCAACACTTTATTAAATGTTATTATCAAAAGTTAACACCTTACGCTGTTTTAAAAATACTGGGCGTTACATATTAACTAAAATTAAATTATGTGATTGAACAAAAATAATTAATATTTAAAAATTTATTTCATAGTATGAATAAAAATTGAAATTAAAAATTTGTATGGTTCAGGTATCAAATTAATCTAAAATTAAATTATGTGATTGAACAAAAATAATTAATATTTAAAAATTTATTTCATAGTATGAATAAAAATTGAAATTAAAAATTTGTATGGTTCATGTATCAAATTAATTTGCTTCTTGTTTTAATATAAGGTGATTTTGATAAAAGAACAATTTTAAAAGTTTATATGTAAATTAGGATACTAGTTTTTTTTATTATAATTAAAAGTATTTTACATAAATTGACATTTTATTAATAATACATATAAATTAAATGTAAAGGTAAAATAGTAATTAATTTTTTAATAATATAATATGATTATAAGTTACTAAAAACTAAATAAAATAAAACATTAAAACACTTGACTTTTATGGGGTATAAAATGTAAATACATAAATTAAAATACCCATTTTCCAAAAAATACCTTTAAGATATTATTATAAATGAAATATTATAGATTATAGATTAAATATAATATGGTACAACTATATATCTCCTCCAAATCCCACATTAATTATCATCATATTTTCCATGCTATAATTTGATGATATTATCATAATTGCCCATATCAGAATTGATATGAAATTCTAATCGAGGCAAAGCAATAAGCATAAAACATTTCAAACTACTATTTACAAACTATAAGAAAGAAGTTGTTCAACATATTATTACATTTAAAATGACAAAAACTAGGATACAAAATGTCGTAATTCTTTTTGTGACGATTCTCAATATCTTGCGAGTTTCATCGAAGAATGATTGTGCATTTGGGCAATCAGATGTCGTAGTTTATGTCATAAACAGTCTCAATTCAAATGAGTTGCCGTTGCAGGTGCATTGCCGATCAAAAAACGACGATTTGGGAATTCAGCCATTGGGGGTTAGTCAGTCGTTTCATTGGTCGTTTTGCCTGAATGTTGTCGGAGGAACTTTATTCTACTGCGACGTGTCTTGGGGACCTAAGAAAAAGAGATTTGATGCTTTCAAGCAAAAATACTTTAAGAGTTCTTATACCCAACATTATTGGGCTGCAAGAACCGATGGTATTTATTTTTCTAACAAGGCCCCTTTTTCGACATTTTTCAAAAAGTTTGATTGGGATTAAGTGCTGCGAGGTTTATTCAAAAATTATGCTCAATAAAAAACATTAGAGGTTCTTTTCATTTTTGTCTCTCCTTCAATCTCGAATCCATCAACAATATATTTATTTATTTTTAATTAACTGTGTGTCTGGATGCAATGTAATCTGTGATATATCAGCCCCGCTTATATATCATGTTTGCCACTAAAGAATTAAAACAAAATGAGTTTGATTTAATTAATTGTTTATTAAATCAATATAACTGTCGAGTCCTGAAGAGCCTGCATTGTGCAATGCCTCCAACTCCTCTCTGGCTGCACTCTGGTCCTCATCGGCCTCGGCCCAACAATGAGGCATCTCGGTTGTAAAGTAAGTGTCTCGAAGAGAGTTTCGTTTTGATATATCATGCTTTCAAAGAAGATTTGTAAAATTTAAAAGAAGGTTTCAAAGATAGTCTCTCATATTGGGAAAATGAGAAATGCAAAGTAGGTATAAATAGGGGAGTACGTACCTTATTAAGCTTATGAATAACTATTGGATTCATGCTCTGAATTTAGTCTCGAAACTCCGAACTTGTGTGCCTACACGAATGTGAATGCGTTCAAACTAACTCTTTATATACCTTCTGGTCAACACGTTCAGATTCATCCAATGCTCCAACAACTTGTATATAATGAAGTTTTGTTTATTCAAAAATCAGTAGAAAAATACAAACATCTTCCAGCTTTCTTAGCTCCTTTGCCTGTGATATTACTCAGACAACTTTCTAGTTTGCGGATAGCAATCAAATTTCTTTGTTTTAACATTGTGTCCTAAAAAAAAGTTTGGTAGGAGACAAATTTTGTTTCAGGAAAATCGTGTTGAACACGAGCCTCGTTTTCTTTTTGCTATCTTTATAACCCACGCACTACAGTGTCTTGGTAGCTCTAAGCCAAGCTCTACGCTGGCAGAAAACTCTGGGCAAACAAGAAGCGATTCAACTACTGAGTGAGCGGCAAGATTGGTCAAGGGAAATGCTAGCATGATAGTGGAGAACTAGTGATAACTCGCGAACATATTAGTGAAGCCGTTTAAAATTCCAAGTCGTCACAAGTAATCGCCTCATCAACATATGAAAAGAGCTTTTCATACCAATTCATATCATCGGCTACACAAGTAACCGCCTCATCATAATATGAAAAAAGCTTTTCATACCAATTCATATCATCGGCTACACTGAAGGCGTAAAGAAACCAAGTCATCCTCGACTATACTCTCCGGAGGTCTAATCTCTTGTACCGATCTATCCTTTTCTAGGCAATACGATGGTGCCTGTTCCGAATCATTCAATTTCATGATATATATTTCCACAATGGCCCATATCAGAATTGATTTGAACCTTTAAAATAACTGTGTCTAACTCTACCTTTTACAAACAATAAAAGGCTGTTCAACAAGTTAATTATTTCCATTCCCTTCATATTAGTATTACATTACACGAAACGGACAAAAACTCCGTTAAAAAATGTTCTAGTTTATGTCATAAACAATCTCTCTTCAAACTCTTTGTCAATGTAGGAGGGTTAAAAAAAGACGTCGTGTGGATCTAAGAAAAAGTGATTTGAAGCATTCCATGAAAATTCCACAAACTAAACTTCAACAAAGCCACAAGCTTGTTTCTCATTTACTGCAAATCCATTCAAGTTCAAATAAATGGAAATCAATTGATTGCATCCGACTTTAACTAACTAATGAAACTATGTATGCTACCTTTCTTTTTCTTTATGTATCAATTCGTCCCTTTGATCACAATATCAACCATAATACAAGGTTTTCATATCATCCTAACATCCTGTGTCGGACTGTATTTCTATCACATAGTATTTGTATTACAAGATACGCACAAACAAAACTAGCCATTCTCAGTTAATCCTCGTCGTCGTCATCAAGAAAATCGAACAAGCCATCAGCCAACTCTGCACACATCTCCTCACACATACCTGGTCCCATAACGTTTTCCGGTTCAGGTAGGACCGACACATATTTGTGGACAGATTTGTGATTATAAGTCAGTTGAAGCTCTCTAGATGATGAGTACATCTCAGCATAGAAATCCGGCTCTAGGGTTAGCCCCATAAATTTCACGTGACCCAAACTGCTGTTGGAAATTGACTACCCGGGACGAGTCCGTTCGACCAATCGAACATCCGGACACGCCCAGTCGACCCCCAGCATCACTACTGTGCTCACGGCGAAGCCCCAGACCCTAAACACGCCCATCCATCGCACACGCTATTGTCACAAAAAACTGTGATAGCTCTGGCAAATTAGGTACCACATCCAAGTCCATCAGGAAGTTCCGGAGCCACACCGATTCTTTAGCTACCTCAGAGGCTGTTACATATTCGACTTCCATGGTAGAGTTCGGAAAGCATTTCTGCTTAACACTCTTCCATGTGACTGCTCCACCTCCCAGTGTGAACACATAGCCTGATGTAGACTTTCGTTTGTCCTTATCAGATTGGAAATCCGAGTTTGTGTAACCAATAAGAATCAACTCGGACGCTTTGTAACTCAGAACATAATTCCTAGTCTTTCGCAGGTACTTAAGTATGTTCTTTACAGCAGTCCAATTACTCTGATATCTAGCTACCATGCCTACGACATAACAGATATCAGGTATCGTGCACAACATATCATACATTAGACTTCCTACTGCCGAAGCATAGGGAACCGTCTTCATGTAATTTATTTCCTTATGTGTTTTGGGACACATATCCTTAGATAGATGAATTCCATGCGTGAAAGGCTGAGAACCTCTCTTGGAATTCTGCATGTTGAAACGAGCCAGAATCGTATCAATATATGAAGCTTGGGACAAGCTCAATGTTCTTTTCTGGCGATCCCTTATAACCTTAATCCCAAGTATATGTCCAACTTGTCCTAAGTCTTTCATATCGAATTGTTTGGACAACCATCCCTTTATGTTCGATAACATCTTCACATCGTTGCCAATTAGAAAGATGTCTTCTACATAAAGCACGAGAAACGCCACACTATTTCCGTCACTTCTCCGATAAACACACGACTCGTCCATACTTTGAATGAATCCATATGACTGGATAACCTCATCAAACCGCATTTTCCAAGATCTAGAAGCTTGCTTCAATCCATAAATGGATCGGTTTAGCTTACACAGTAGATGCTCTTGGCCCTTCTCGATGAATCCCTCTGGCTGTCTCATATAAATGGTCTCGTCAAGATTCTCATTCAAGAATGCTGTCTTGACGTCCATTTGCCACACCTCATAATCCATATTAGATGCTATAGCAAAAGAATCCGGATCGACTTTAGCATTGTTGGAGTTGTGTACTTAATGTCTAGATTTAAGTAACGGAAACTCCCGGTCATAGCATTGAATCTATTTAATTAATAAACAAATGTTTGCTTTTAATTATTCGATAATTAAATATATATGCAAAATATAGTCCTGGATTCTATACGTTGTAGTTAGTATGGTGTGCGTCGTCACACGGAAGATCATACTATCGGTTACTCGTATTTAATCGAACAGTAGCTCACGACCTAGATGGACACGGACCAAGCCATCGGTATAGTTGTTAACGGTGAGAAAATCCTGCTCGATATCTACCGAACTAACAAAGAGATTTTGAGGATTGAGTAAAGTGGGTCACGTAGCAAGCTCGGTCCGGAATTCTCGGGAACCGTGTGATTCACCATAATAGGGTTACAGTACCTACTATATATAGAGATACAAATTAGGGTTTACAAAAATGGATATTGGGCTTAATTCTACTTTGGGCCTGAACTTTGTATTTACGCGGTCCATGTGGGATCCTTTGCGTACTCGTCCGATGCCCAGTTCGCTGGGGGTTTGCTCTTTTAAATCAGTCTGAGTTCTGCTCGTCCTCTTTCTACCGAGCTGGCACTGGCTGGACTTGCTCTTCAGCAGCCATGCGTGGGTTCGTTTTCCCGCGCAAGACTGGACGATGAAATCCCAATATCTACTCGTTTTGGTCCACCGAGCTGAACTATTGTCTGATGGGCTCCGAACAGGTATCACCGAGGTGGGCCTTTGGGTTTCAATGTCCCAATGGGCTGGCTATTCTTTTTAGTGGACCGAGGGTAAAATGCACATCAACAATAGTCATTGTATGAGGGAGAAAATAATCGGTCTTGATTATTTTATCATACTTGTACACTTGGTTTTTTGGGCAGATCGCTTGAGATTTATCAATTAGGATTGCCTTTGATAATTGATTTAAATCTCAGAGTATTTTATTCTTAATCCCCGATACTATTGCGGGTGTGTATATTTAATATAAGTGACTTTGATTTTCCAAAGGAATTGACCGGTTTAATTATTGGGTCAATTACCGGTTAAGTTTGGTCACTATATTTCCCGTGAATACTTGACGGGAAAGTGTATCCCGTAAGGGTTGATGATATCCCTGAGATGAGTTCATAAGGAATTATTATGTAAACCTCATGAGTGGATTTGTTCCGCATAATAATTAAAGTTGAATGGTACTATTCTCGGATATAAGAGATGAATAAATTTATTTTGCAATAAATAAATTTTATTCATGGATATTTAAATCTTAAATACACGGAATAAATAATACTACCGGAGAAATATTATTTGATATAATATGGTTTAATATTGAGAGTTCAATTAATTTATATAGTGGAAATAAATTAATTAATATTAATGGGATTAATAGATTTGGGCTTGGGCTCAATTTAATCATTAATATTGGAAGCCCAATATTCCACCTCCTTTAGATCCCCTACGTAGCCTATAAGAGCACTACATGGTCTTCACAATTCAAGACATCAATCATAAGATTATCATACTTGATATTCTAGAGAGTTGTGAATGAGATCCATAGAGTTCGGAGGATCGTCGCCCACACGACGTTCGAACGAGGTGCAAGGAATACGTAGGAAGATTCAAATGTCTTCAATTGATTTCGTTTCTCCGCACAACGAATCAAAGGTAAAATCATAAACTCCCTTGTATGATTTTATGTGAATTAATTGTGATACATACATGAACAACTGTTGGAAATCGATATCCCGGAATTAATAAATTTAAATAAATAAATTATCTAATTAATTCCGACCGAAATCCTTTGGAGATCGAATATCCGGAGTTGTCAAATTGCGGAACGACAACTCCAATCGACTCCCGGTTGCCGGAACAATCCGCCACGAACTTCCACGGGGATAGCCCAACCGAAGCCCTAGCCGCGGGGATAGCCCGCGGCTGTCCGGTCGAGCCTCCGTGTGGGGCTCGCGGCTGTTCGTAGCAGCCATAAGGGGCTGCCCAGCCATGCCCTAGGTGATCGCACATCCGCCACGACCAAAATCGTGGCATGCGATCACCACAGCCCGCACAAGCGGCGATCGCGCTGTGCAAGCGGCGCTGAGCAATCGTACGGGCTGCTCCCAGCAGCCCGCTGGTCGTCCCCGGATGAGGCTCGCATCGTACGCGAGTCCGCTGCGGGATAACCCGCAGCTCGCGTCGAGCCCATCCGGACGATCGAGCACGCGCTCGATCGGGTCTCGGCGTCCAGCCGAGGCTCGCCCCTCTCGACCCTCTCTTGCTCGAGCCGTTGAGCCGCCGGCGGTCCGGTGATCTTCGATCACCACCGCCCGGTTCAACCTCGACAAAGGTCGCGTTCTCGGATCTTGGTTCAAGATATTTTTACGATAATTAAACGATAAAATCATAAAGAGGGTTTTACGATTTACCTCGTTCTCGTTGTTCGGAAAAACGTAGAACTCAATTTGATGACCTTGAGATCTTCCCACGTATTCCTTGCACTAGCCCGGACGTCGTGTGGGCGACGATCTACCGAACTCCATGGATCCTCCTCTCTACTTTCTCTCTCTAGAATTGTGATCTTCAACTTATGAGAATAGAGAAGACCATGTAGTGCTTTTATAGGCTACGTAGGGGATCTTAAGGAGGTGGAATATTGGGCTTCCAATATTAATGATTAAATTGAGCCCAAGCCCAAATCTATTAATCCATTAATATTAATTAATTCTATTTTCCACTATATAAAATTAATTGCACTCCCAATATTAAACCATATTATATCAAATAATATTTCTCCGGTAGTATTATTTATTCCGTGTATTTAAGATATAAATATCCATGAATAAAATTAATTTATTGCTAATTAATTTATTCATCTCTTATATCCGAGACTAGTACCATTCAACCTTAATTATTATGCGGAACGAATCCACCTGCAGGGTTTACATAATAATTCCTTATGAACTCATCTCGGGGATATTATCAACCCTTCCGGGATACACTTTCCCGTCAAGTATTCACGGCATGTCATATATAAAATATAGTGACCCAACTTAACCGGTAATTAACCCAATAATTAAATCGGTTAATTCCTTTGGTAAATCAAAGTCACTTATATTAAATATACACACCCGCAATAGTATCGGGGATTAAGAATAAAATACACTGAGACTCGAATCGATTATCGCCGGCAATCCTAATCGATGAATCTCAAGCAGATCCGCTCAATACACCAAGTGTACAAGTGTGATAAAATAATCAAGACAAATTATTTTCTCTCTCACACAACGACTATACCGATGGATTGGTCCGTGTCCATCTAGGTCGTGAGCAACCGTTCGATTAAATACGAGTAACCGATAGTATGATCTTCTGTGTGGGCCCGACACACCATACTAACTACAACGTATAGAATCCAGGACTATAATTTGCATATATTTAATTATAAATAATTAAACGCAAATAATTGTTTATTTAATTAAATAGATTAGTGGCAATGGATCGTGAGTTTCCTTTACTTAAATCTAGACATTAAGTACACAACTCCAACAATCTCCCACTTGTACTAAGGTCTAGTCATTTCCTCCAAACTCCCGGCTCCCATACTCATCACGTGCTTAAGTTGTACTTCCAAGAAGTACTATGTGAATGAGCACTCTAGGTTGCCGCTCTGAAGTTATCTTGGTGACTACAGCGTCGTCTCCCTTGACGATGACTCGTATCAGGTGGTACTTGCACTATGTGTTATCTTACACTTATGGACTAGTGATTTCTTACCATTTGCCATTGCACCGCTATTTACATAGCCTTTGGCAAATTAAGAATCACATCTAAGTCCCAGAGATTATCCCGGAGTTATACCAAAACTTCCGCTGCCTCTGAGGCCGCTATTTGGTTACCTATGGCAGAGTCCGAAAAGCATCGTGCTTATCACTCTTCCATGTTAAACTCCTTCTCCTTCAATAGTGAAACACATAGCCTGATATCGACTTACACCGGTCCTCATTTGATTAGAAATCTAAGAGAATGTAATCCAAAGGAAAAAACTCGTCTGCTTCGTAGTCTAGAACAGTACTTCAAAAGTACTTTTACGGCAGTCGAATATTCCTTTCCAGGATTACCTTGATATCCTCCCACTATGCTAACCGCATAGCCGATATCAGGTTCTTGTTTTCAACAATGCATTTATTAAGCTTTCCACACTCAAAGTGTAGGAAACTGCTTTCATTGCTTCTATCTCCTTTTGTGTTTTAAAACACATATCCTTAGATAGATGCATTCCGTCTCTGAAAGGTAACGAACCTTTCTCGGAATCTTGCATGTTAAAACGAACCATAATCATTTATGTAAGATGTCCAGGAGAAGTACAATGTTCTTTCTAGAGATCCAAGATCTCAAGAACATGTCCAACTTCTTCCTATATCTTTCATAATGATTTATCTAGACAACCACCATTTTATGTCTGACAACATCTTTACATTGTTACCAATGATAAAATGTTATCTACATAAAACCTCCGAGAAACACCACCTTGTTTTCCATCACGTTTCCAATACACACGATTCGTCTATGCTTTTGATGAATCCATAAAATGGACTATCTCATCAATTTTCAAGTACCACGAACTCAATGCTTTGTTTCAATCCATAAATGGATCAACTAAGCTTGTACTCTAAATGATCTTGCCTCTTAGCAATAATCCTTATTGCTCTCCAAGAAGGCACATTTAGATCTAGTACGACCTTCATGTAGATCTAGGGATCGATTTCATGTATACTAGGTCCAGAGTCCGAAGACTCTCCTAGTCTTATGAATATCTCCGGTTGTCCCACAACCTCCCACTACAATGGAATTCCGGTGTATAAACAGTGATAACAGTAGGTGCAGTTAGTGGTGTACCGCTACTCGGTTCGGCTGGTTCTAAGTCTTAATCTTTCTCTCTCATTTCAAAGTATTACGTCACCTTGGGCTTATGGTTCATTATACATAGTCTTTCTCTAAGAACCGGGCGTTAGAACTTATAACGTCCTTCTGGTTCATAGTACTATTGAACACACATCTTTTGTTCTTCTGGGATATTCTACAACCACATTTGAATGCGCCGTTGTTTCCAGACATTTCCATAGAACATAGGTAGTTCCGTATAACTCATGATTTTACTATTTCTATAAGAGTTCCATTTCTTGTTTACGACACACCATTTCTACACAACAGTGTATGGTGTAGTCATTTGGGATCAAATCCCAACCTCTGATCAGTATGCTATGCATTCCTCAGACAGGTACTTGCCTCCGCGATTAAATCGCAGGCTACAAATGGATATACCTTGACGGTTCTCCACAATTGCTTAGTGTCCATTGACTTATCAAAACACTTGCTTTTGTGGCACATCAGGTATTCTAATCCATTTCTCGAGTAATCATAAAATGAAATACTCGTACCTTATTGTCTGAGTAGGCATAGGTCTGCATACATCAGAGTCAATCAATTCTTATACTTGTCCGGATCTTACATCTTATATCCATAAAGGATTGCTTAGTCATATTATCTTCCAAATTAGATTCTTAGGTCGGAAGGTCCATTCCCTCAACTTAATTGATCAAAAATCAATTTTCGACCTTTGAACTTCTTATTTGAATAAACATGACTCAGCATAAGAATCCACAGGTATAATTGATAAAGAAATCTCTTATTAGTAAAACGAGTTTCATACTATGGTTCGTTGCATCGTGGTGGACTCAGGATTCATCATTTATATATTGCTAGCCAATGTACCAAAATAGATAATATCATTATTTCTTCTTATAACCATCAAATGATTAAAAGAAATAAAATATCCATTTATTAGAAATCCAGAACAGAGTTCTTTCTAATTGAAAGGTACATAAAAGCAATAACCCAAAATGAAATCCTATAAAATGTCCTCCACTGCAACTGCTGCCTCCTCCACAGCATTGCCCATGTAGACTACGAATTTTCTTTTTCAAGTCGTTAGGTTTCCTGGAACCTCTCGCATTTAAAATGCACATACCGTCAGTGGTTCCATATCTACACACCAGGTTCCGGTAGATAATACCACTGACTATGTTTTACGACTAAAGAAAATTTCGTACTTTCTTTGAGAGGATAATCAGACTTCCAGTACCCAGACTGTTCGTGTCGAGAATACTTGCCTCATGGATTTCTCGTCCCATCTCGTGGTCTAAGCAACTTAGGACCACTGGGATTCTTTGCTTTCTTGTCCTTTCCCCCGATTCATGCCTTTAGGTTCGAAACCTTTGGCATTGGCTACAAGAGCTTGCGATTTCCGTTTCAACTCGTCTAAAAGGTCAATCATCTCAAAAACGTGTTTAAGCGTTTCCTCGAAGCGACTGGCCATTATGAGTATCCTCATCGCTTCTTGTCTAGCCGCCTACGTCAATAGGCTCGGGAGGACAAAGCTCATTGAGTACAACCTTGTACTCTTCAACAGTCTGAACAATGTCTAGATCTCTATTCCAATCATTATATTTAGGGACCAGTGAGTTTAAAATCCTTACGTATCACAGAAAGTGGGTTCAAAGCCATATCCTAAACTATGAGCACATATAACAACAAACAATCGATTTAATCTCCGATATTATCTCCCTCAAATAATATCATTAAACCACTAATCACATCTAAAATCCCATCAGATATGGCAAGCCACGATAGTGTGGACGTTTACCTATCCAAATGATTTAGCAATTAGATTTCCTTCGGTCGTACATCATCATTAGCGTTACTTCGATGGGAAGAATACTAAGAAGCGTACCTAAGTGTAAACCATTACTCAGTATCTAAGAAGATTGTTTGGGACACGCATATTCACCGCAAGCCACGATAGTGTGGACGTTTACGTTAACATAAGCTCCTTTACTCCCTTCTATAACTGTCTACATCAATCGTTCCAAAATCCCATTCAATGTAGCAAGCCACGATAGTGTGGACGTTTACTACACCAAAAGACTTTTACAATTGACTCCCAATTACTTGAATCATTCAATCTTGTAAATCAAGACGCGGAGAATCATAAGTGAAACTCGAAGTTTCTAACCAGTGATTCACCATGCGAACAACCCTATCTCTCATAAATGAGGGAGCCGAGCAGACAATCGATCTAGTCATCAAATGACACGAAAGTCTCTAATTTGTGTCCTCGACATGACCAAGTGGCTTTGGCTCCATTCCACTCCCCGGGGTGAGAATGAGTCGACTTGAAATCAGTTTTGGAAAGACAAATTAGGCATTGTTTGATAAACTTAATCAATGTTTCTCGTAAAAGGAATTACAAGAATTCTCCTCCAATGACTTGTCTATACGAACTTCAAAAGTCCATAAAAGTCACCAAGAGAACAGCAATGGAGACCATGGATATGTTTCCATACCCTCTCCCACTTAGCTTTTTATAACAAATGGATACGCTATCTAATGCATAATTAAATACACATAAGCATGCATACATGAAATAAAGCACATAGAATATTATCACATAATCAAAATAATACTAGAATATTATTTTTCCGACTATTATGGCTTTATCGCATCCCCGTATGCGTCTTCTAGTCTTTAGTCTTCGTTCTTTGAATGCTCCATGTGACGGGAATATTAATTCCAATATTTAAATCTATTTATTTTTAATAAATCCAAAAGTTACTTAATTCGAAAATTAAGTCAATCGAATAAATCAAAATTAAAATTAAATATTGTTAATATTTTTATTTATTTTATTTTCCCTTTCTACTTCATTAAATCTCTAGAATAATCTATCCAAGACCCACTTGGAATATTCTAGAAGACTTCCATAATGAAA
This sequence comes from Euphrasia confusa, assembly GCA_954870475.1. Taxonomy (NCBI): domain Eukaryota; kingdom Viridiplantae; phylum Streptophyta; class Magnoliopsida; order Lamiales; family Orobanchaceae; genus Euphrasia; species Euphrasia confusa. The sequence goes on from OX940954.1 coordinate 14,988,701, forward strand.
TAAGGAAATAAAATAATTTATTTTATTTTTCCTTTCTACTTCATTAAATCTCTAGAATAATCTATCCAAGACCCACTTGGAATATTCTAGATGATTTCCATAATGAAATAAGGAAATAAAATAATTTAGGACTCCTCTACTTTCCAAAATTAATTAATTTCTATATCCATGAAAATTCCCATAAAATAGGAATAATCAAATAGGAAATAAATTAATTTAATAATTAATTATTTTTCTTTCTAATTCCATTAAATCTCTAGAATCCTATTCCAAGTAGAACTTAGAATATTCTAGAAGACTTCCATAATAGAATAAGGAAATAAATTAATTCCAATTAATTCTTTTCCTATTTCCATGAGAATTCCCAAAAAATAGGAATACTCAAAATAGGAAAACCGAATCAATTAGGAAAGTTGGATCTTAGTAGGAATAGCATGGGTTGGGGATCCCCACGCCATCCCCACCATCGACCGCCACTACCACCGCCGGCCAAGGCTCACGCGCCACCACCCTTGGTGGCCGGCGTGGCCGAGAGCCCTAGGGCAGCCCGGGCGATCGATCCTTATGGGATCGATCCTCGTGATCGATCCCCGGTCCTCCCTCTCTTCGTCTCCTCTGTCACACTTTTCCGGTCGTCGTTTCGTCCTCGATCCAACGTAAATTAAATTACAAATTTATTACTACGCTATCCGGCATCGATTCTCTACAAAACGACCTCAAACAATTTCCGGAAAAATTAAGAACAAGCATTCACCACACAAGAACAAATATTGACATCACCGAGAGTTTAATAATCAAGAGAAATATTATGACATTAATTAACAATAATTAAATCTAGCCATAATAATCGGAAACCCTGCAAGGTAGAACAATATATCGAAAAATACCATGAACTAAAACCAACGCTCTGATACCAATTGTTGGAAATCGATATCCCGGAATTAATAAATTTAAATAAATAAATTATCTAATTAATTCCGACCGAAATCCTTTGGAGATCGAATATCCGGAGTTGTCAAATTGCGGAACGACAACTCCAATCGACTCCCGGTTGCCGGAACAATCCGCCACGAACTTCCACGGGGATAGCCCAACCGAAGCCCTAGCCGCGGGGATAGCCCGCGGCTGTCCGGTCGAGCCTCCGTGTGGGGCTCGCGGCTGTTCGTAGCAGCCATAAGGGGCTGCCCAGCCATGCCCTAGGTGATCGCACATCCGCCACGACCAAAATCGTGGCATGCGATCACCACAGCCCGCACAAGCGGCGATCGCGCCGTGCAAGCGGCGCTGAGCAATCGTACGGGCTGCTCCCAGCAGCCCGCTAGTCGTCCCCGGATGAGGCTCGCATCGTACGCGAGTCCGCTGCGGGAGAAACCGCAGCTCGCGTCGAGCCCATCCGGACGATCGAGCACGCGCTCGATCGGGTCTCGGCGTCCAGCCGAGGCTCGCCCCTCTCGACCCTCTCTTGCTCGAGCCGTTGAGCCGCCGGCGGTCCGGTGATCTTCGATCACCACCGCCCGGTTCAACCTCGACAAAGGTCGCGTTCTCGGATCTTGGTTCAAGATATTTTTACGATAATTAAACGATAAAATCATAAAGAGGGTTTTACGATTTACCTCGTTCTCGTTGTTCGGAAAAACGTAGAACTCAATTTGATGACCTTGAGATCTTCCCACGTATTCCTTGCACTAGCCCGGACGTCGTGTGGGCGACGATCTACCGAACTCCATGGATCCTCCTCTCTACTTTCTCTCTCTAGAATTGTGATCTTCAACTTATGAGAATAGAGAAGACCATGTAGTGCTTTTATAGGCTACGTAGGGGATCTTAAGGAGGTGGAATATTGGGCTTCCAATATTAATGATTAAATTGAGCCCAAGCCCAAATCTATTAATCCATTAATATTAATTAATTCTATTTTCCACTATATAAAATTAATTGCACTCCCAATATTAAACCATATTATATCAAATAATATTTCTCCGGTAGTATTATTTATTCCGTGTATTTAAGATATAAATATCCATGAATAAAATTAATTTATTGCTAATTAATTTATTCATCTCTTATATCCGAGACTAGTACCATTCAACCTTAATTATTATGCGGAACGAATCCACCTGCAGGGTTTACATAATAATTCCTTATGAACTCATCTCGGGGATATTATCAACCCTTCCGGGATACACTTTCCCGTCAAGTATTCACGGCATGTCATATATAAAATATAGTGACCCAACTTAACCGGTAATTAACCCAATAATTAAATCGGTTAATTCCTTTGGTAAATCAAAGTCACTTATATTAAATATACACACCCGCAATAGTATCGGGGATTAAGAATAAAATACACTGAGACTCGAATCGATTATCGCCGGCAATCCTAATCGATGAATCTCAAGCAGATCCGCTCAATACACCAAGTGTACAAGTGTGATAAAATAATCAAGACAGATTATTTTCTCTCTCACACAACGACTATACCGATGGATTGGTCCGTGTCCATCTAGGTCGTGAGCAACCGTTCGATTAAATACGAGTAACCGATAGTATGATCTTCTGTGTGGGCCCGACACACCATACTAACTACAACGTATAGAATCCAGGACTATAATTTGCATATATTTAATTATAAATAATTAAACGCAAATAATTGTTTATTTAATTAAATAGATTAGTGGCAATGGATCGTGAGTTTCCTTTACTTAAATCTAGACATTAAGTACACAACTCCAACAACAACGATCCGGGAAACGACGAACTTCGGGGACGGGGATTCGAGATCCCCGACGAAGCTCAAGAAAAACCCTTGGCTCCTAGCCGAGGGGTGGCGGTCGAGCCCTAGGGCTTCGACCGCCGACAGCGATCACGAGGGGAGCCCCGGCTGGACGCCGGGGCGAGCGATCGACCTAGAGTCGATCGCTGGGGGCTGCCGCGGGCTGGCGTCGCGGCTGGTCACCCCTCCCCGGTCGGTGGTGGCGGTGAGTCGTCGGACTCACCGCCGGGGGCTGCTAGGCAGCCCCATGCGATCGCGTGAGCGATCGCGAACCCTAGCGAGGGTTCGGCTAGGGTTTAGCCTCGGTTCATCCCGCGGCGATGCTCTCGTCGAGCCCGGCTTCGCGTGGTGTTCGCGATCGGATTTCCGGCGATGGGATTTCGGTCGGGGTTATGTTTTCCGCAATTCCGTTAACCCCGGGATATCGATTTCCAACAAGCATGACTATCGGCGAAAAGGTTTCCTCATAATCGATCCCTTCTTTCTAAGTGTACCCTTTCGCAACAAGCCTAACTTTGAAGGTTTCCACCTTCCCGTCAGATCCTCTGTTCCTCTTGTACACCCACTTGCAACCAATGGCTTTTACACCTTTGGGCGGTGCTACAAGATCCCAGACCTAATTTGAATCCATAGATTCAATCTCAGATTTCATCGCCTTTTGCCAAGACTGAGCATCTTGATCTTTCAGCGCCTCATCATAGGTCCAGGGGCCGGCTTCATGTTCTCCAGGTAACAAATCCAAAGACTCACCTATAAACATGAACCTGTCGGGTTGTCGAACAACCCTCCCACTATGACGATGCTCCGGCGTATCCTCAGTGACTATAGGTGCAGACTCTGGTGGCGTATCACCCGGTTGGGTTAGATCTAAGCCTTGATCGTCTCCTCACAGTTCATTAAGTATTATTTTACTCTTGGGCTTGTGGTCCATTACATAATCCTCTTCCAAGAACCGAGCGTTGGTGCTAACAACGATCTTCTGGTCCTTAGGAATATAAAATAAACCACCTTTCGTTCCTCTAGGATATCCTATAAACAACCGAATATCTGAACGTGATTTCAACTTATCAGCCCCTTGCTTCAGCACATGTGCTGGACTACCCCAGATCCGAATGTGTTTCAAGTTTGGCTTACGCCCGGTCTGCAATTCCGAGGGTGTACTAGGGACTGTTTTAGAAGGAACTAGGTTCAGGATATACACCGCTGTTTCCAAGGCATATCCCCAGAACGAAACTGGTAGGTCTGAGTAACTCATCATAGATCTTACCATTTCCATAAGAGTCCTATTCCTTCTTTCTGCTACACCATTCTGTTGGGGCGTGTATGGTGCAGTCATCTGGGAGCCAATTGTTGGAAATCGATATCCCGGAATTAATAAATTTAAATAAATAAATTATCTAATTAATTCCGACCGAAATCCCTCGGAGATCGAATATCCGGATTGTCAAAATTGCGGAACCGACAACCCAATCGAAATCCCGATCGCCGGAGAGAACACGAACACATCACGTGACCCGGGGCACGACCGAACACCACACGCGGGAAACCCCGCGTGCGTCCAGCCGAGCCCCCGCGTGGGGCTCGCGGTTTCTCGTAGCAACCGCTGGGGCTGCTCGTAGCAGCCCCGCAGCGAGTCCTCGACTCGCTGCTCACGGGGATGAGGTCCCCGTACGAACGCACGGGCTGCTCCCAGCAGCCCGCTAGGCACGCCCCGGATGCGATCCGCATCGCCCGCGTGCCCGCTGCGGGAACTCCCGCAGCTCGCGGCGATGCCGTCCGGGGAGATCGAGCCCAGCTCGATCGAGCCCTCGGCTCCAGCCGAGGCTCACGCCCGGTAGCCCCCTTAGGCGAGAATCCATGAGCCGCCGGCGGTCCGGTGGTTCGACCACCACCGCCCGGTTCAATCTCACTTATGGGGTTCGTCCCTCGGATCTTGGTTCATGATATTTTCACGATAATTTAAACGATAAAATCATAAAGAGGGTTTTACGATTTACCTCTTTCTCGTTGTTCGGAAAAACAAAGAACTCAATTTGACGACCTTGAGATCTTCCCGCGTATTCCTTGCACTAGCTCGGACGTCGTGTGGGCGACGATCTACCGAACTCCATGGATCCTCCTCTCTACTTTCTCTCTCTAGAATTGTGTTCTTCAAGTTATGAACTTGTGTGAATAGAGAAGACCATGTAGTGCTTTTATAGGCTACGTAGGGGATCTTAAGGAGGTGGAATATTGGGCTTCCAATAATAGTGATTAAATTGAGCCCAAGCCCAAATCTATTAATCCTTACTATTATTAATTAATTCTATTTTCCACTATATAAAATTAATTGCACTCCCAATATTAAACCATATTATATCAAATAATATTTCTCCGGTAGTATTATTTATTCCGTGTATGTAAGATATAAATATCCATGAATAAAATTAATTTATTGCTAATTAATTTATTCATCTCTTATTTCCGAGACTAGTACCATTCAACCTTAATTATTATGCGGAACGAATCCACCTGCAGGGTTTACATAATAATTCCTTATGAACTCATCTCGGGGATATTATCAACCCTTACGGGATACACTTTCCCGTCAAGTATTCACGGCATGCCATATATAAAATATAGTGACCCAACTTAACCGGTAATTAACCCAATAATTAAATCGGTTAATTCCTTTGGTAAATCAAAGTCACTTATATTAAATATACACACCCGCAATAGTTTCGGGGATTAAGAATAAAATACACTGAGACTCGAATCGATTATCGCCGGCAATCCTAATCGATGAATCTCAACGATCCGCTCAATACACCAAGTGTACAAGTGTGATAAAATAATTAAGACAAATTATTTTCTCTCTCACACAACGACTATACCGATGGATTGGTCCGTGTCCATCTAGGTCGTGAGCAACTGTTCGATTAAATACGAGTAACCGATAGTATGATCTTCTGTGCGCCCATGCAACACCATACTAACTACAACGTATAAAATCCATGAAGGTGCCGGTATACCGATCCGATCGATATACCGTGTGTGCGGAAGCGTGTAAAGCGATAGATCTACTATGCCATGATCTTAGTGCACACAAATATGTATAGACACACATATATTTATATATATATACACATCCAATATATGTATATATAAGGTTCAACGATTACTTACTTTTGGTGATCGTTGAAATTGGTTAAGGTGGTGTTGAGTCGATTGAACCACCTTAATGGATCAGCCACGAATTGTACACCTTTGGAATGACCCCGTCACGCCTTTGGATCGCCCGGATGTTGAAGCCGCACAAATGGCCCGGCCTCTACGTGTTGCACACGAACCCGGATTACGAACACTTTGCTTGATCGAGTCGGTTCTCCAAGAACACTTTCTCCTCTCTCTCTTTGGTGTGAATTTCGTGGGTTAAGGTAATGTGTAATGAAAATCTGATTTTCATCCATATTATAACCTCATTATTCACCACATTACTCCCCTTTGTAACCTACAACATAATGGGCATCATAATGCACCATTAACATGCAAAAGGGGTTACAAAGGAGGTGAAAGGTCATGCCACATACACATGCCACTATGCATTGTATGTGGTCCCACTTGCTTGTGTGGCATGCCATGTCACACTATGTGACATGCATCCATTCAAGCCATGCATCCCATGCATGTGTATTAAATCCACGTAAATATTGATTCTAAATCAATATATTTATCAAGCAATGTATATCAATATCGAGCTCGTGTGTGACCCTGTAGGTATGATTTAATTGATCAATATTATATTGTTCCCAACAATTAATATTATCAAATAATCATTTAACATCCATAGACGACCTTATGACTTTATCGATTGCACACGTAGGATCGAAGGACATATCCCAACAATCTCCCACTTGGCCTTCAGAGCCAGTGTGCTGCCAATTTCCTGTTGTCACTTTTATGTCTAAGTTTGAACTTGAGGCAAGACTCGAGTCATCCTCAATCGGTTCAAACCTTTCTTGGACTTTGAGACAGACTGTAAAACCAGATTTATCACTATGATACGAATCTGGACGTGGCCACGTATTTTCCACAGTCTCGACTCTCCAAGTGGCCGGTAAGACATATATCCCATTAAAATGGAGGACAATCCCATCTTGTCAATCCAAGCTCTCCCACTTGCTTCCTGATATACCTAATAACAAGTTTTATAACCTCCTTTTACGAAAGGCGTTTACTTGTATCAAAGTACACCATTTCACAATGGAATCACTCTGGACTACTCAGGTCAGAGGAAATTGCTCGACAGTCAATGAAATAGTACTATGACTCGAAATCTTAAATACTATTCCAGTCGGGTCTGTTCGATCATTAGCTCCCAGCTAATATCTATGTAATTGTACTTGATGTCCCACATCACTAGCCCATGAAGCGGCGCTATAGTACACATTACAATCTAGTTCTTTGTATTATCGGTTTGTCCGTACTCGATTATACGAACTAGGAACAAGCATATGATTCAAGTATATCAGTTCAACCATTGGGACTTCATTATGCGGTAAGTCGACCTCATAACCCAATCGATATTACTTAATCATTTGGACAATTCATATAAATTAAACCATATTTATATGAAGAAATATGTATTATACATATGAGTGAATGTTTATCAAATCTCCAAAAGTATCTAATACAGTAATAGAAATCACAACCCATCTCTAAGATGTCTGATCTCTATTGCAGCCGTGAAGCCTCAAGCTTAAACTGCCGGAGAGGTTTAGAAAGCGGGTTTGCAACCTTACCAAAAGTTGCAACTTTATTATCTCGATGTCTCCACAAAACTATCTCCCAGATAATGTGGAACTTCCTGAGCACCAGTTTTAGACTTGTGGTGCTTCCTAGCTCATTGGCTTGCGCGATAACTCTACTATAAATAGAGAACTATCGAATGGGCTGAGCTAGTTATGCCACCTAGTTCATTCAAGAACTTTCAAATCCTAACTGCCAACATTACTGCATCCAATGCAATACTGTGCTCAGCTTTTGTAGTTTAATCAGCTATATTGCATTGCATGGAACTATTCCAGCAAATATCACCTCTAACCAGACAAAAGATATAACCAGATTAAAACCGGAAATTATCTTAGTTTGTTTTGAAGTTAGCATTCAAACAGCTTGTTAATATCAACTCTTTTTGTCTTCCAAAGACAACAAAATTCATTTGTCCATCTAAGGTACATAAGAATATTCTTGGTCGCAGTCTAACGCGCCTCACCTGGATTTCCTTGAAACTGACTCGTCATGCTCAAAGCATACGATACGTCCGGTCGTGTACATATCATGGCATACATTATAGACCCTATTGCCAAAGCATAAGGAATGTTTTCCATCCTCTTTTGCTCATCAAGTCCCGTAGGGCCTTGCATCTTGCTAAGAGATGTGCCATGACTCATTGGAATGAGACCCTTTCTGGCGTCTTTCATTCTGAACTTATCAAGCACCTTATCAATATAGGTCGCTTTACTAAGTCTAAACATCCTTTTCGATCTGTTCCGACAGATCTTGATGCCCAATATGTACTGTGCTTCTCCAAGATCCTTTATTGAAAAACAATTTCCAAGCTATTCTTTAATAGAATTAAGCATAGAAACATTGTTTCCAATAAGGAGTATGTCATCGACATACAACACAATGTATACAACGTACCTCCCACTGTTCTTCTTGTAAAACAAGACTCTTCCGAGTTCCTCTGAAATCCAAAACCCAGTATGGATTCATTGAACTGAAGATTGCTACTCTGATATGCTTTGGTTTATTCCATAAATGGAATTATAAGATTGCATAATTTCTCAGCCTTATTAGGATCGATAAAACTCTTTGGTTGTGTCAAAACACATTCTCTTCTAGAATCCAATTCAAGAAGTTAGTTTTAACATCCAATATTACCATAACTCATTATCAAGATGAGTAGCAATGGCTAAGATAATCTGAATGATTTAATCAAAGCAACTGTTGAAAGTTTTTCCATAATCCACCTCGTGAATAAAACTTTTACCATCAATCTTGCTTTGAAAACCCTAGGTTTTCCATCTGTCTGTTTAGATCTTAAAGATCTATTAGCATTCATTGGGTCTAACCCCGTGATGCAAATATATCAAGTTCCAAACTTGATTATCAGATATTGATATCATCTCAGATTTCATGGCACCATGCATATTTTCAGTAGCTGGACTTGTCATAGCTTGGAATTAGGTCGAAGGTTCACCGCTTTCCAAAAGCATGAATTCATATCTCTCATTGGTCACAATATCTAAGTATTTGAATAATATAGATAGATTTATGCCTTTCGGACCTACGAGGGCTGGTATGGATTTCAAAACCATAAGAATACTCTCAACCCAGTCTTGAGTATTCATCATTGGTTGTTTCACTTGAACCTCGTTCAAAACAACCGAGCTCCCACTGAATTTCTAGGAAAGATAACTCTTTTCAAGAAAATCACTATCTCGAGCAACAAAATATTGTTCTCAGATAGATCGTAGAAGTTGTACCCTCGAGTTTCTTATGGATACCATAAAGAAACTTTTATCCCATTTGAGTTCAAGCTCTATAGAGATAAATCTCGTCAGAGAAGCTTTTAGAACCTCAAATTTTGATGAAAACAATTTAGGGACCCTCCCTTTCCATACCTAGTATGGTGTCTTATCAACAGCTTTTGACAGCGTCCTATTCAGTGTATAAGTTGAAGTCTAGAATTGTGTGTTCCCAAAAGAGACCATTAGTTCATTTAGACCTCTCATCGAATGGTCGAACTATATCTAATATAGTTTGTTTTCTCTTTTCCGAAACATAACCTTCATGTGCTTGTGAACTAATAGGTTCCACATACATCCGTATAGATCATCCCTAATTACTCACATGTTCTCCTTTCTCCAAGAAAGATGACATTGTTATCTTTTCAATCACACATCATTCACATGTATCAAATGACTCCAAGTCAAATGATTCTAAATTTCCTTCTACAAGAAGCTTCGTTACATGTTTAGATTTTGATTTGATCTTATCAACAATGTTTCAGTTATGTCTCATCGATACTTATTCGATTTGGCCTTTGGTCTTAATGATATATATGATTTGTCAAGTTTAAAGTATACATAAACAATATAATAATCGTACCAAAACAAAGAATAATTCACAATTAAAATAGTTACCAAACTATTTCATAGTGAAAAAACTAATCCATCAGTATCTAATACTGAACCAATATTCATTGTTTATTGAAGGTACGAAATTACATAGTTATAATACTAAAACAAGGCCCTAAGGCAAAACAACATCATATGATTATACGGCTAATGCAGCGACCTTCGCTCCATTTCTTGCCCGTAGATCGACATCTCTATTCACCAAACTTATACTTCTATGTAGTTCCTCCACATAAAATTGTGAGAACCACATTTGGCATCCAATACCCAAGAAGTAGAATTTGTGAAGTTTAATGTCTATATCATTAGTACTTGAAGATGAAGCAACCCCGTTCTTCAAATCTTCTTTGAACTTTGGGCAAATTCAATTATTCCCAATAATTGAGTCTCATTCAAATTTCCCATTCAAAATTATCTCAATGTCAAAACGTGATAAATCGTAAGTGAAAAATCGAAGTTTTCTAACCAGCGATATTATCATGCAATTGAAGCCCTATCTCTCATAAAATATGAGGGAGCCAACCAGACAATCGATTCACGCCATCCAATGGCTCGAAAGTCTCTAATTTGTGTCATTGATGAACTTAAGTGGTTTTGGATTAAATCACTCCCCGAGGTGTAAATAATCCTAACCTTATAATCCATCAAATGAAAGACAAATTAGGCATTTGTTTTGAAATTGAATAAAATATGAACTTTTACTTGTTTGCAATTAGTGTCCTACACTTTTGCAGTAGACGCATTCAGATTCCCTAGGAACCCTAGTAGCATTTTTGCCCATGCTCTTTTGAATACCTCATCCCTTATCATAAGAATATCTCTCTCAGGGTCCTTTTTAATTGACGACTCGTCATCTTAGAAAAATTTAGGAGATCACTTAAAACAAATAATCAAATTATTTGTTGTACATGTGGTCCCTATAGGTTTCTCTTTTCCAGCCTAGCTGAAGCGATGACCCTGGTTATTCAGAACTTTTCAATCTTAGCATATTCCCCGAACATGCTATTGAGTTGTTCAATGATATCTTAGGATGTGGTTATTTAACACATTTTCCTTGTCTTCGTATTTGAGGACCATCCTCAAATTACGTTGTTAATCAAGAAAATTTATGTTGTTCAATTTTTCACAATCAAGAATTGAACGAAATTTGAATTGAGTTGATATTTGACATGATAAACTACAAAAGTAAGATAAATAAAGTATGTAAACATCCACAAAGCGGTAAACAAATAAGGTTGTCTAACAATTGTACTTATTTATTTCATTTTGTTCAATTGATATCCAATATCATTGTCCCTTAGAACAAAACGATCCCGAGATCCTCATCTTGTAAATATTTAAGCCGACTGAGTCCGCACTTAAGTATTTCAAGATAGGTAGACATACCCATGTCAATGATATCTAATATCACTCTCGGTCGACGAGAATCTCATTCTCATCTCATGTCTCGATAGCCACGCCTGCAGTGGATCTATCGATGAGAAAACCAAATTCACGTGTAAAGGTCTAACCCTTACTCCCACTTATCCCAAGATAACAAGTAGTACCCCGCTTAGGCGGACCCACCAACTTATGATCGAGGGCTTTAGGGGTGTGATGTTTTAGACAAGACATTATACTCATTATTTTTGGGAACTTGCATGCATAGGTTTGTTTATATGTAAGTTGAACATTTATAACATAAAACAACCTATAACTAGCAAAGCATATAAATACGAAATCGAAAGGCCCCTAGAACCTCACAACTCTCAAACGAAAAGATTAAAAGCAACAAAATAGGCCTTGAACATCTTCTGGACTGGTCCTCGCCCTCCGTTTTAGTTCCGTGCCCTCCGATTTTGATCAAATCTATTCCGTACCCAAAAAACCACGAACGGCGCCCGTCGTTTCACAAACGGCGGTCGCCGAACACCACCGGCGGTCGCCGTTTCCAAAACGGCGCCCGCCAAAAGGGTTTGGAAAAAATCTGCCAAGAATCAGGGCTTTCGGCGGTCGCCGTTTCCAAAACGACGCCCGCCGAATCAAAACGGCGACCGCCAGAGCTACAACGGCGCCCGCCGTTTGGCTCCAGCAGCCCCGGTTTGCCCGTTTTGCTTCGTTTTGCTTCGTTTCTTCTCGTTTTCGCCGGAGAGCCGATATCCAATGTCGATCCATGGATTCAATCCATTGCTTACACATTGAACAATACATTTTTGAATAGAAAAAACCTATCTATTACAAAAGATTCCAAGGGACGCAGCCCTCCAAAACTATGGCCAATCGTACGTAAAAAAAACGACAATTTCATTCACCCGACCACTAACGGTGGCCGGCCTTACATCTAATCACATAATCACAATTAAACAAATAATCCAATTATGTTGATTTAACCTTCGTGTCCAACACAAAAGTGTGCACGAGCCCTAGGCTCTGATACCAATTGAAGGTGCCGGTATACCGATCCAATCGATATACCGTGTGTGCGGAAGCGTGTAAAGCGATAGATCTACTATGCCATGATCTTAGTGCACACAAATATGTATAGACACACATATATTTATATATATATACACATCCAATATATGTATATATAAGGTTCAACGATTACTTACTTTTGGTGATCGTTGAAATTGGTTAAGGTGGTGTTGAGTCGATTGAACCACCTTAATGGATCAGCCACGAATTGTACACCTTTGGAATGACCCCGTCACGCCTTTGGATCGCCCGGATGTTGAAGCCGCACAAATGGCCCGGCCTCTACGTGTTGCACACGAACCCGGATGACGAACACTTTGCTTGATCGAGTCGGTTCTCCAAGAACACTTTCTCCTCTCTCTCTTTGGTGTGAATTTCGTGGGTTAAGGTAATGTGTAATGAAAATCTGATTTTCATCCATATTATAACCTCATTATTCACCACATTACTCCCCTTTGTAACCTACAACATAATGGGCATCATAATGCACCATTAACATGCAAAAGGGGTTACAAAGGAGGTGAAAGGTCATGCCACATACACATGCCACTATGCATTGTATGTGGTCCCACTTGCTTGTGTGGCATGCCATGTCACACTATGTGACATGCATCCATTCAAGCCATGCATCCCATGCATGTGTATTAAATCCACGTAAATATTGATTCTAAATCAATATATTTATCAAGCAATGTATATCAATATCGAGCTCGTGTGTGACCCTGTAGGTATGATTTAATTGATCAATATTATATTGTTCCCAACAATTAATATTATCAAATAATCATTTAACATCCATAGACGACCTTATGACTTTATCGATTGCACACGTAGGATCGAAGGACATATCCCAACAATCCAGGACTATGATTTGCATATATTTAATTATAAATAATTAAACGCAAATAATTGTTTATTTAATTAAATAGATTAGTGGCAATGGATCGTGAGTTTCCGTTAATTAAATCTAGACATTAAGTACACAACTCCAACAATCTCCCACTTGTACTAAGGTCTAGTCATTTCCTCCAAACTCCCGACTCCCATACTCATCACGTGCTTAAGTTGTACTTCCAAGAAGTACTATGTGAATGAGCACTCTAGGTTGCCGCTCTGAAGTTATCTTGGTGACTACAGCGTCGTCTCCCTCGACGATGACTCGTATCAGGTGGTACTTGCACTATGTGTTATCTTACACTTATGGACTCGTGATTTCTTACCATTTGCTATTGCACCGCTATTTACATAGCCTTTGGCAAATTAAGAATCACATCTAAGTCCCAGAGATTATCCCGGAGTTATACCAAAACTTCCGCTGCCTCTGAGGCCGCTATTTGGTTACCCATGGCAGAGTCCGAAAAGCATCGTGCATCACTCTTCCATGTTAAAACTCCTTCTCCTTTAATAGTGAAACACATAGCCTGATATCGACTTACACCGGTCCTCATTCGATTAGAAATCTAAGAGAATGTAATCCAAAGGAAATCCTAATCGATGAATCTCAACGATCCGCTCAATACACCAAGTGTACAAGTGTGATAAAATAATTAAGATAAATTATTTTCTCTCTCACACAACGACTATACCGATGGATTGGTCCGTGTCCATCTAGGTCGTGAGCAACTATTCGATTAAATACGAGTAACCGATAGTATGATCTTATTGATAGTATTGCAAATTGATGAGATAGTCTATTTTATGGATTCATCAAAGCATAGACGAATCGAGTGTATGGGAAACGTGATGGAAACAAGGTGGTGTTTCTCGGAGGTTTTATGTAGATAGCATTTTATCATTGGTAACAATGTAAAGATGTTGTCAGACATAAAATGATGGTTGTCTAGAAAAATCGATATATGAGATAAAGAAGAAGTTAGAGCATGTTCTTAAGATCTAGGATCTCAAGAAAAGAACATTGTACTTCTCTAGATATCTTATACGATTATGGTTCGTTTTAACATGCAAGATTCCGAGAAAGGTTCGTTACCTTTCAGAAACGGAATGCATCTATCTAAGGATATGTGTTTTGGAACACAAAAGGAGATAGAAGCAATGGATTCCTACACTTCGAGTGTGGAAAGCTTAATAAATGCGATGTTGAAAACAAGAACCTGATATCGGCTATGCGGTTAGCATAGCGGGAGGATATCAAAGTAATCCTGGAAAGGAATACTTGACTGCTGTAATGAACATTTTAAGTACTTTCGAAGTACTGAAGACTATGTTCTGGATTACGGAGCAAGCAAGCATTTCCTTTGGATTACATTCTCTTAGATTTCTAATCGAATGAGGACCAGTGTAAGTCGATATCAGGCTATGTGTTTCACTATTGAAGGAGAAGGAGTTTTAACATGGAAGAGTGATAAGCACGATGCTTTTCGGACTCTGCCATGGGTAACCAAATAGCGGCCTCAGAGGCAGCGGAAGTTTTGGTATAACTCCGGGATAATCTCTGGGACTTAGATGTGATTCTTAATTTACCAAAGGCTATGTAAATAGCGGTGCAATGGCAAATGGTAAGAAATCACAAGTCCATAAGTGTAAGATAACACATAGTGCAAGTACCACCTGATACGAGTCATCGTCGAGGGAGACGACGCTGTAGTCACCAAGATAACTTCAGAGCGGCAACCTAGAGTGCTCATTCACATAGTACTTCTTGGAAGTACAACTTAAGCACGTGATGAGTATGGGAGTCGGGAGTTTGGAGGAAATGACTAGACCTTAGTACAAGTGGGAGATTGTTGGAGTTGTGTACTTAATGTCTAGATTTAAGTAAAGGAAACTCACGATCCATTGCCACTAATCTATTTAATTAAATAAACAATTATTTGCGTTTAATTATTTATAATTAAATATATGCAAATTATAGTCCTGTATTCTATACGTTGTAGTTAGTATGGTGTGTCGGGCCCACACAGAAGATCATACTATCGGTTACTCGTATTTAATCGAACAGTTGCTCACGACCTAGATGGACACGGACCAATCCATCGGTATAGTCGTTGTGTGAGAGAGAAAATAATTTGTCTTAATTATTTTATCACACTTGTACACTTGGTGTATTGAGCGGATCGTTGAGATTCATCGATTAGGATTGCCGGCGATAATCGATTCGAGTCTCAGTGTATTTTATTCTTAATCCCCGAAAGTATTGCGGGTGTGTATATTCAATATAAGTGACTTTGATTTACCAAAGGAATTAACCGATTTAATTATTGGGTTAATTACCGGTTAAGTTGGGTCACTATATTTTATATATGACATGCCGTGAATACTTGACGGGAAAGTGTATCCCGGAAGGGTTGATAATATCCCCGAGATGAGTTCATAAGGAATTATTATGTAAACCCTGCAGGTGGATTCGTTCCGCATAATAATTAAGGTTGAATGGTACTAGTCTCGGATATAAGAGATGAATAAATTAATTAGCAATAAATTAATTTTATTCATGGATATTTATATCTTAAATACACGGAATAAATAATACTACCGGAGAAATATTATTTGATATAATATGGTTTAATATTGGGAGTGCAATTAATTTTATATAGTGGAAAATAGAATTAATTAATATTGATAAGGATTAATGGACTTGAGCATTGGGCTCAATTTAATCTTCAATATTGGAAGCCCAATATTCCACCTCCTTAAGATCCCCTACGTAGCCTATAAAAGCACTACATGGTCTTCTCTATTCTCATAACTTGAAGATCACAATTCTAGAGAGAGAAAGTAGAGAGGAGGATCCATGGAGTTCGGTGGATCGTCGCCCACACGACGTCCGGGCTAGTGCAAGGAATACGTGGGAAGATCTCAAGGTCATCATAAGATCTCGTTTCTCCGCACAACGAATCGAAAGGTGAATTAAATAATTGCTATTTAATTCTTGTTTTATTGAATCAATTATCGAAAAACAAAGATCCAAAAGTTCGAACCCGGATTAGACGACGAACGCGTGGTGGCGATCTAGGATCGCCGGACCACGGCGATCGCCGCCTAGGGTTTCGGCGTGCGCGCATGGAGCGAACCCCGGCTGGACGCCGGGGGTGCGATCGATCCAAGGATCGATCGCCGGCAGCGGGCTGGGCCCCGCGACGGCCCAGCTGGAGGCGGGCTGACCTCCTATGCGGCGGCGAGTCGCCGGACTCGCCGCGGGGGCTGCTGGGCAGCCCCATCGATCATGATGATCGCACGCGATCATCGATCGCGTGAACCCCGTCTCGCGGGGGTTCGGCTGGGGGCGGGCCGTGTGCCTTCGGGTGCGTGGTCTCCAAAGGCTGGACTCCGGCGGATGAGTCGGCGTTCATGTGATCTCCGGCGAAGGGTTTGATCGGGTTATTGGTTTCCGCAAATTTAAATAACCCGGGATATCGAATTCCAACAACTTAGACATCGTTTTTTCATATTATTTTGACCGCACGTTTGGAGAGCTCTTGGAACTCGTTACCTCTAGGTTTTATTATTGCTTTTGGATTTTTTTTTGGATTTCTCGTGTAATCGAATTCGGTAAAAGTCGGAGATTCCGCCGACGGGTACTCTTGTTTGGATTCGAATTTTCATTCTAGTAAGTCTTCTTGTTTTCACTGATCTTGTTCTTAATTTCTTTGTCGATTAATTGTTTAGTTCTCTTTCTTTTATTTTCCGAAAAATCGTTCTTATGAATTTGTACTTTCAAAAACCTAAATCTTTTTCAAGTACGATGATGAGTAGCTAAATCCTTTTTCTAGGGCTAGGGATGATCGATTCTCCCTACTAAGGTCTAATTTGAATCTTGAGATTGAATAGATGCCTACCGGCGACGGACGTATCCACCTTAATTCATCGATTCGAATTCGCACCGAAGTATAGAATCGTGATTCCCGAAACCCTAGTTCATTTATTACTTGATTTCAAAAACAACTTTACTAGCTTTTAAATTCGTTTCTCGCCTTTTCATTATTTAGCTAATTTTTAGAATTAATCAAAACCCAAAAACAAACTCTTGCATTATGCTATTTCATTTTCTTAATCCCGTTGCAAACAATTAAACGCTTTTACGCCGATAGTAGTGTTCCTCGAGAGATCGACTCGGGCGAGTTGCTTTAGCAACTAGTTCGATAATTTTATTTGATTTGTGACGCTACAAAAACGACTTAATCAAATTGGCGCCGTTGCCGGGGAGCACTTTAGGCACTAGTATTAGTGTTTAGGTGTTTGCAACAATTTCTTTTTATTTTTCTTTTTATTTATTTATTTGTTCAGGTGCGTTTGATTCCGTGTGTTTGTCTTTGTTGGTGCATGGTAGGTACAAGGAGAGCGAATACCGAGCTTGCACCAGTGATAGAAAACATCAACAGACGCAAGAGCATCAGTCGGTGCACGAAGTTAGGCGAAGACTCCTCGTTTGACTCTACCACTACCGACTCCGAACCTGAGACCGAAACTTCAGCCATGGCCGCCGTTGTGGATAACAACGGAAACAATGGCAACAACGGGAACAATGGGAATAACGGCAACAACGGAAACAATGGGAATAACGGTAACAATGGGAACAACGGAAACCGTGCCCAGCCACTCCTCTTTGGAGATTTGACGCATCCGCAAATCGACGGAGCCAGCTCATGCATTGTCCTAAGTGATGCCGCCCGGAGATACGACCTCAAGGCGCACCACCTTGCTCAGCTCCCTCAGTTCTCCGGAACCACCAACGAGGATGCACTCAACTTCATCAGGGAATTCTATACAGCCCTGCATGCCTTCCCACTCGGAGCACTCGATGATGATCAGCTCCGGCTGAAGTGTGTACCATATGCTTTGAGAGATAGAGCGAAGAACTGGCTGCTATCTTTGGAGCCGGACTCGATCACCACTTGGGCGGACATGTACCGGGAGTTTATCACTCGGTTCTATCCTCAACAGAAGACCTTCGACCTGAAAGGCCAGATTTGTGCCTTCGAGCAAGAACCGGGGGAGTTTTTCCATGAAGCTTGGGAGCGATTTAGGAGCTTACTGAGGCAGTGCCCACATCACGATCTCACTCCCAACTCGATCATCCAGTTCTTCTACAAGGGTCTGAGCAGAGAGGACCAGAGAGAGGTGAAAACCGCAGCCGGCGGAAATATCAGTAGTCGGAACAGTGATGAGATGATGGAGATCTTCAAGTCGCTATCAGCCGAGTCGAGGCAAACAAGTTCAAGAGGAAGTAGTAACTATGCCAGGTCCGATGGGAGTGTTAATGCTCAGTTGGCAAAGCAAGTCGCCGACCTAACTAAGAAGGTTCAGATGCTCGAGACCACTGAGGAGCAGCCAAAGCGGCAGATCTATCGAGTTGAACCGTGTAGCTTATGCGGGGAGATAGGGCATTTCTCGAGCACGTGTGGTCAGGGCATGCCATCTCCACCTCAGATGATGGATCAGAACTACGGCCCCGAGGTACAGGTGAATGCGATGCAGGGGTACAATCAACAGGGCAACTAGAGGAATGATCCCTACTCTAACACGTACAACCCGTCCTGGAGAAACCATCCCAACTTCTCTTGGAAACAAGACCAGCCACAGACCCAGGGACAAGGTTCTCAGACGAACTACAATAATCAGAACCGGTCTCAGAATCAGGGGTACCAGAATCCGGGGAATCAGAATTGGCAAAATAACCAGAATTACCAGAGGCCCCAGTACCAGCAGCAGAACCAGTCATATCACGCACCTCCACCTCCACCAAAGATTTCAGACTTAGACGAGAAGTTTGCATCCTTTATGGCCTCGACTCAGGCCATCCTTAACCATAACCAGCAGAAGATCGAGGGGGTGGAGTCTAATATGACCAACCAGAATGCGGCGATTAAGAGGATCGAGACGCAAGTAGGGCAGATGGCTAGTCGAATGAACGAGATAGCACAAGCTAATCAGAAAGATCGGATCCCGAGTCAACCACATCAGGCTAAGGCGGTCACCGTGCTTAGGAGCGGACGTGTCATTGATAATCACGTCGAAATGCCAACCGATGAGGTGGAAGAGGACATCCCGGCACCGGAAGTAGCTGAGCAGAGGGTCCCGATTGAGAAACCGGTGGAAAACCCTATACGAGCACCGGAGATGAGTCGGGCAGCCTTACACAAGGCCGATAACCCCTATAGACCTCCCGTGCCACCATACCCGCAGAGGTTGAGGAACGAGAAGCAGGATCAGCAATTCTCGGAGATTTACCAGCTCTTGTCCAAGGTGAATGTGAATCTCCCGCTCCTCGACATCATTCGAAATATTCCGTCCTATGTCAAGTTCTTCAAGGATCTCGCTTCGAGGAAGAGGAAGTTCATCGACAATGAGAAAGTTGTAGTTTCCGAGGTAGCAAGTGCGATACTCCAGCACAAGCTACCTGAGAAACAAAGAGACCCCGGAAGCTTCAACATTATGATTGCCGTTGGGAATGGCAAGGAGGTGTCCGGAATGCTTGACCTGGGAGCTGGTATAAATTTGATGCCGTACGCCGTGTACGAGAAATTGGAGTTGGGCGATCTCAAGCCCACTCGTATGTGCCTCCAGCTCGCCGACCGATCAATTCGATATCCCAAGGGGATAGTGGAAGACATTTTGGTACAGGTCGGTGGATTGATAGTACCCGTTGATTTTGTGGTACTCGACGTTGGAGAAGTTCCCGAGAATGGGCGAGATCACGCCATTCTTTTGGGAAGACCATTCATGGCCACCACTAATACGGTGATCGATGTGAAGAACGGTGCACTTGAGATGACCGTTCTTGGTGAGAAAGTCTCGTTCTCCGTCCGAACGGGGAAAGCTACCCCCGCTGCCCTTTATGTGGAGAATTGCTCCTTCGTCGACCATGTTGATGACGAAGTGGAAGCCGCTTTCGTAGAGGAGAGCAGCCCCGAGGTCCTTGACGGTGAAGAAGAAAAATTAACGGACCCCACTTTTGTGCGACCTAGTTCACAGGAAGCCGAGATCGAGGCTCCGAAAAATAAAGTGGAGTTGAAGCCGTTACCAAGCCACCTCAGATATGTTTTCTTGGAAGACGGGGAACAAAAACCCGTGATCATCTCAGCCACTTTGAGGGCCGAGGATGAAGAAGCGCTAGTGGTTATACTTAAGCAAAACAAGAAGGCTTTTGGGTGGAGCTTAGGTGATATTCGAGGTATCGACCCTTCGGTGTGCATGCACCGGATAATCTTGGAGGAAGGATCGATTCCCAAGAGAGATGGGCAGAGGAGACTCAATCCGGTATTGATGGAAGTTGTGAGAACGGAGATCTACAAGCTCCTGGATGAGGGGTTGATCTATGCCGTTGCCGATAGCCGATGGGTGAGTCCGGTTCATGTGGTCCCGAAGAAAGGAGGTATCACCGTGGTGGAAAATCAGAAAGGATAGCTCCTTCCGACTCGAATTACTACGGGGTGGCGGATGTGCATTGACTATCGGAAGTTAAATGCCGCCACCCGAAAGGACCATTTCCCTCTTCCCTTTATTGATCAATTACTTGATAAACTATCGGGACATGCATTTTATTGTTTTCTTGATGGTTTGTCAGGTTACTACCAGGTGGCGATAGCACCGGAGGACCAGGAGATGACGACTTTCACGTGCCCCATTGGTACGTACGCGTGGAGGAGGATGCCTTTCGGCTTGTGCAATGCACCGGGAACATTCCAGAGGTGTATGATGTCCATCTTCTCCGAGATGATAGGTAACTTCATGGAAGTATTTATGGATGATTTTTCTGTTTTTGGCTCTTCGTTTAATGATTGCTTGGGTAAGCTTGATAGGGTTCTTAAGAGATGTATCGAGAGTAGTCTTACCTTGAGTTGGGAGAAGAGTCATTTCATGGTAACTAGTGGGATAGTGCTAGGACATATGGTGTCTAGTCGGGGGATAGAGGTTGATAGAGCTAAGATAGAGGTTATTGAGCGACTACCCCCTCCCATTAATGTTAAGGGCATCCGTAGCTTCCTTGGTCACGCAGGGTTTTATAGAAGGTTCATTAAGGATTTTTCTAAGATTAGCCAACCTTTGTGTCATTTGCTAGGGCAAGACGTTGAGTTTAAGTTTGATGAGTCGTGCCTAGTAGCTTTTAATACACTTAAGGAGAAGCTTACCTCAGACCCGATAGTTGTAGCACCGAATTGGGAGTTACCTTTTGAGATTATGTGTGATGCGTCTAACTCAGCGGTAGGAGCGGTTCTTGGTCAGAAAGTGGATAAGTTGCTTAGGGTTATTTATTATGCTAGTGTAACCTTAAATAGTGCCCAAACCAACTACACCACCACCGAGAAAGAGTTGTTAGCCGTAGTGTTTTCCTTGGATAAGTTTAGGTCCTATATCATAGGTTCTTAAGTCATCGTCCATAGTGATCACCAGGCCCTACGACACTTGCTAGCTAAGGCTCAAGCCAAACCGAGGTTGATTAGGTGGATCCTTTTGCTTCAAGAGTTCGATGTAGAGATCAAGGATAGGAAGGGGTGTGAGAATGTAGTTGCCGATCACTTGTCTAGGCTAGAGCCACCCCCCGAGATTTTGGGACATAGTATTGATGGTTCGATTCCCGACTCTTTCCCTTATGAGCTTGCTATGGCTATGACCCCGGTACCTTGGTACGCGGATATTGTAAACTTTTTGGTTGCAAGAGAAGAGATGACTTCTCAAGAAAAGGCGAGGTTCGAGCATTTGTCCCAAGAGTACTTTGGGTCGGACCCCTATCTCTACAAGTTCGGGAAAGATGAGGTGATCCGTCGATGTCTCCCGGAGGAAGAGCAAGCTGACGTACTCAAGTGTTGCCACCACGACGAGAGTGGAGGTCACTTTGGGGGGCATAAAACCGCCCACAAAGTCCTCCAATCAGGTTTGTTTTGGCCTTCTCTTTTCAAAGATGCAATTGACTATTGCAAAACTTGTGACCGTTGTCAACGCATGGGGAATATTGGTAAGAGAGATGAAATGCCTTTAAATATCAATTTAGCGGTTGAAATTTTTGATGTTTGGGGTATTGATTTTATGGGACCTTTCCCCGTGTCTTTCGGCTTTGAGTACATTCTATTGGGTGTTGATTATTTGTCCAAGTGGGTTGAAGCTATCCCCACTAGGACGTGCGATGCTAAAGTGGTTCTCAAGTTTGTGTAGGAGAATATTCTTTCTAGGTTCGGATTCCCGAAGGCCATTATTAGCGATGGTGGGAAGCACTTTTGCAACAAACTTTTCGAGAAGTTGATGGTCAAGAACGGCATCAACCACAAAATCGCCACGGCGTACCACCCACAGACTTCCGGGCAAGCCGAAACTAGCAATCGTCAAGTGAAGGAGATTCTCGAGAAGACCGTAAAAACTTCCCGCAAAGATTGGTCGGAGAGGCTTAACTCGGCTCTTTGGGCTTATCGGACCGCGTACAAGACGGTTATCGGAATGAGTCCCTACCGCCTCGTCTTTGGTAAACATTGCCACTTGCCGGTAGAAATCGAGCATCGAGCTTATTGGGCAATTAAGGCGACCAACATGGATTTAATGGAGGGCGGAGGAGCCCGAGCTTTGGAGTTGTCCGAGCTTGATGAGATGCGCAATGAGGCCTACGAGAATTCTCGTATCTATAAGGAAAAGGTGAAGGCGACTCATGACAAGAGAATCAAAAATAAGGAGCTAACCGCCGGGATGAAAGTACTTCTCTTCAACTCGAGACTCCGGTTGTTCCCCGGAAAACTCAAATCAAGATGGAGTGGACCCTATGAGATAATGGAGGTGTTCCCGTATGGAGTTGTTAAGCTCTACAATCCAAAGACGAAAGAGGCATTTCAAGTCAACGGCCACCGAGTAAAGCCGTATATCGAGCCCTATAGTGAGGGAGACAAAATTAAGTTTGGAGTAGAGTCGATTCTACTCGAGAACGTCGCTTATGAATAGAGCTCATTAGTCGCGCTCGAGACTCTAAACGAGCGTCGCGTGGAGACTAGTCCACGGACCGTGTCGCTCCCTCGGTTCTCAAAAGGAGCGCCACGTGGGGGCCTACCCACGAACGTCAAGCTCACGACGTAAAATGAGTTAATTTATGCTTTTATGTGACAGGAGAATTAGTTCGAGAGGATCGCACGACCATCGGGAATAGCCCGGACCTTCAAGCTTACCAGGCGCCCGCTGAAGTCCCAGGCGTCCGCCTGGCCCCTGCCGCAAGCGCTCGCCAGCTTGTGGAGCGCTCGCCTGGACGCGGAATCAGAGAGCTTCAAATCTGAGCAGGCGCTCGCCTGCCTGGCAAGCGATCGCTTGCCGGCCGTCGCGAGCGAGCGCCTGGACCTGTAGCGGTCGCTTCGTTCCAGTTTCAGAGAGCTGAAAAATCGACCAGGCGATCGCGTGGGTATGAAGCGATCGCCTCCTCCACGCCGCGGGCGGTCGCCCTTGGTGTCTAGCGGTCGCCTCGTGCATTTTTCAGAGAGGAGGAATTCCGGGCAGGCGCTCGCCTGCCCCTGAGGCGCTCGTTTCCTCCCCTATAAAAATAAAAAAAAAAATAATAAAAATATATATATATATATATATTTATATTATTTTTATTTTCAAAATTGAGTAAAAGAGGGAGAAGCCCTAATTTCATCCGCCTCCCTCACATTTTTTTGCTCTTTGTTTTTCTCTCTTACAGTTAAACCTTGAGCATCATCGACCGATCCACCATCTCCGACCAAGTCAGCCGCCCCGTGCCGTCGCCGCCTGTACCCGAAGCGAACCGCCGCCCCTCGCCGCCCCTCGCCGCCCAAACCACCCAGCTCCGCCTCCGTCCACCCGCTGCCCCGACCACAGCCGCTGCCGTGTCCCGTAGAACCGCCAACCCACCTGCTCCGAGCTCAGCCGCCCAGACCATCCCGTAGAACCGCCAGACCCGAGTCGATTCACCCGCGCGGGTCTCAACCGCCGCCGTCGATAGTTCCGACCACCATCGCCAGCAACTGCCGGCGATTCCTCCCCTCGGCCAACTTCCGACTCACGGCAGTCCCGTGAGCACCCTCGGCAACCCAGACCTCAACTCCGAATTCCGTTTCCCGTCTCCCTTGCTCGACTAATTTCACGGCAATCCCGTGAACGCCCGGTTAGTTCGGTTATCTCCGTCCCAATTCCGAGTTACGGCAGTCCCGTGAATTGCTCTCGACTCATCTCGACAGCCCGTTCGACTCATTCACGGCAGCCCCGTGAACTCCTTCCGGCAATCCCGGTAACTTCTTACTCCTTTTGATTTGTTTATACTAACATGGTGTTCACTCGTAGCAAGAAGAAAGCCCCGACTTCTAAGCGGGCACGGACCGACGAGGGTCCCTCCAACGAGTCTCCGGAACATGATGAAGAGGAGAGACAGCCCTCTCCTCAACCGCCACCGGCACCGCAACCACAGCCACCACCGGGAAATCGGCGTATTGACTTACAAGACGAGTACGGAGCTGACTTTCCCATTTACGACCACAAGGAAGGTCGCCGACTCATAGCTTTTCGGAAGCATAATTTCGAATACCCCCGCCCCTTCGATTGGGAACTAGTCCGAAAGCTGGGAGTACTCGAGAACGTTCGGAAATACTTAAAGCTCTTGGGGATGTGGACCTATGCAAGGGAAGATCTCGGTTACTCTACTTCCCTCGGCCTCGAGATGTTATGCACATTGGAACGGCACTCGAATGGAAGATTCTACACTTGCCGTCTCATGGGCCGAGAAGCCGAGTTTAATGCCAAGTCATTCGAGACGACCTTTCTCTTCCCTTTGGATGGAGTCCAGAGAGATATTCCCGACAAATTCGACATGAACGCAGCTTGGGAGGCCATTACTTTAGTGCCCGAGCACACCGGAAAGAGTGTGCAAATCGCCGATCCCGCACTACTCCTAGTACACCGTTTCATGGCCTACAACATCTCCGGGAAGGATGAAGGCAACAAGGTCAATAGGTCAGAACTTTACCTACTCGAGCGCGCATACAAAGGGTATGCTACTACCCCGATTGACTACATGCTAGGACAAATTATGAGGACAGTCCAGCGCGGGGCCCATCATGCCTCATTTTTCTACATTGCTGCGGGTCTTGCACATTCCATGCACTTCCTCAACCTCGAAGATCCAGACACGCTTCCACCGGACTTTGTTGAGAGGCCCCGGACTATTGATTTGCAGGAGCTCAATGGTTCTCACCTCCTCGACAAGAAAGGGCAATTCCTCCCCCACTCAGTACGCATCGGATTAGCTCCGAGGAATGCCGCATCGACGAGCGCCGCGCCTCCTATTCAGCCCTCGTCCCAGCCACCTCAGCCGGGGTACGCAGCGGGATACGATACTCCGATCCCTTATCCGGCCTATTCGTCGTACACCGCCGGGTTTCACGACATGATCAATCAATTCCAGGACATGCGGACTAGTTTCGAGGACGCGGAGACTAGTAGGAGGGAGATTGAGTATGGTATGCGGGAGGACTTTCGGACGACTTCGGGAGCTACTCGGACCTACATTGATGAACGGTTCACCCGGATGGAGGCCCAAGCCACTCTTCAGTATGACCACTTCAATGGTCGGCTCGACCGGATCGAGGCTCAGCAGGCCACTCATCATGATTACTATGTGGCCGAGAATGCCCGCCGGCAGGCCCGTGAGGACACCGAGCACGCCTACCATGTCGCCCAGTACGCTCAGATGATGGCCATGTTCCGAGGGCCACAGTACCCGCCACCCGAGCCCTGAGGATCGACCGTACCTTCGTACGGTCGCGGTATGTACATAGAGTCTTTCTTTTATTGTTTTGAGTCGTGTCTTCTTTATTGTTTTAGTTTTCTTCCTTTGTTTTGCTTTCCGTGTTTTGTTTGAGTTTTGTTGAGTAGGTTGTTCACTCCGTCGCATTTGGACACTCACGAGGATGACTTTCTTGGGACGCGGGTTTTCCTAGGAGGATACTACATCCACGAGGACATGGATTAGCCCAAGTGTGGGGGGGTTTGCGTTCTTTCCCCTTTCTCCTTTCTTTCTATGTGATTTGTCGTGCTTTAGTTGCTTTCTTTTACTTGTTTTGTGTTAGTTGCGATAGCTCCCCCTTGTTGAGATATGATCGTCATGAAAGTGTAGTTGTTATGTTCCCCATGCATGTTAGTTGTGTATTTCGATTCTTGAGGTGCGATAGATTTTTGATGCTAGAGGTCGGTATGTAAATGACCCTTGACTCCGTGATTAGATGCCGTATAGTGACTTTGAGATAATTGCATGTCACCGTTTCATGTTCCATATACCTTGTGAGAATTTGAGCCTTTTATCGTTCTTCCTTGTGTGACACCTCTCGTTGATTTCTTGAGCTTCTCATTTTCTTTGTTCTACATCTTATGCACCCGTATGGACTAGAGATAGCTAAAGCATGCTTAGGTTGTTACTTGAGACTTGTACGTCATAAATTACTTGATTTTGAACATGATTGGGTATTGATTGACTAGGATAGCCATTTCAGCCGCTTTTCGAACTTTTGACCCCGAGCCCGTCATGGGACACCCTAGTAGCCCCGTTGAGCCTACGTTTAGCCTTTTCTTTTTGTCCTATACCTCATGGAGGAGAGAAGAGAGGTTTTGTACTTGGGGATATAAGGTGTTATTTTCTATGTTGTTTGCCACGATTGTAATAATTCGAGACGTATTATAAGTCTCCACAAAAAGAAAAAAAACAAATATGAGACAAGTTTAGTCTCCCAAAAAAATAGAAAAGAGTCGAGACATGTTATAAGTCTCTAATAATAAAAAATAAAAAAAAAAAAAAAAAAAAAGAGTCGAATAATGGTACTAGTTTATTGCTCGGATGTTTGATGTGGCTTTGATGAGTACGTTTGCTGTATTTGATGTGGAAGGGGTGTTGTGCGTTAGACGGATATTTGTTTGTGTTGGAAGTACGTGCTTGTACGAATTAGTCCACTCTTTCCCAAATATTCCCGAATACCTTTAGCCGAGCCCCGTTACACCCATTTTTGTCGATCACCCATGATTCTTAAGATAGTAGACCTTGATTAGTGGAGAGTGCAATTTGAGCATGCGTTTAGTTGGTGTCCTTAGGTGCATTTGATGTTATTTGAAGCTCGTCGCTGATACTTTCGTGCTTTCCTTTGTTTAATACACAAGTTTATCTCTTGTTCTTTCGCTTGTGTGTGCTTATGAGTGACCTATTCTCGAGAGTTAAAAAAAAAAAAAAAAAGAAGGAGTGAACCTTTGCGAGGGAACTTGATATTGTGACATGTGATGATGCTTAGGAGATCTTTATGGTAGATAATTCATTGTGGGTCGGTGGTTGTTTATTTTACCTTTTCCGTACGCATCGAGGATTTATTTGTGGTTTTTAGGGATTGAGTATACGATTGGCATGCATGTGTGTTTGGGTATACGACTTGCTCTCATGATTGCTTGCTTGAGGACAAGCAAGAAGCTAAGTGTGGGGGAGTTGATTCGTGTGTTTTTGTGTCGATTTACCATGTCCGTTTGTGTGTGAGTCGTGTCTTATGAGTTGTTTCTTGGTGTGTTTCTTGTGGTTTTGGTACGTTTGATGCGCGTGTTGAGTTTGCAGGTGCTTGAGCTTGCGAGTGTCGAAAAGTTGAAGAAATGAGTCCAAACGAGTCGAGTTGGAGCAGAACCGGTGCAGCCAAGACCAAGCGCTCGCCAAGGCTCCAGGCGCTCGCCTGACCCAAAGTTCAGAGGCTCTGAAAACAGCACGAAGCGAGCGCCTCAGCCTCAGGCGATCGCTTCCCCCATGACGCGGGCGCTCGCCAGCTTGCCAAGCGCTCGCTTGGCCCCAAGTTCAGAGACTCAGAATTCAGCACCAGGCGACCGCCTCCTACCCAAGCGGTCGCATGCCCACTGACGCGGGCGATCGCCTCCCCTCCTCAAGCGGTCGCTTGGCCCTCTTTTCTGGAGTTGACCCGCGTGTTTGACTCGGCTTTTGCCGACGAATAAATAGGGCTTCGGCCCAGAAACTTAGACATCGTTTTTTCATATTATTTTGACCGCACGTTTGGAGAGCTCTTGGAACTCGTTACCTCTAGGTTTTATTATTGCTTTTGGATTTTTTTTTGGATTTCTCGTGTAATCGAATTCGGTAAAAGTCGGAGATTCCGCCGACGGGTACTCTTGTTTGGATTCGAATTTTCATTCTAGTAAGTCTTCTTGTTTTCACTGATCTTGTTCTTAATTTCTTTGTCGATTAATTGTTTAGTTCTCTTTCTTTTATTTTCCGAAAAATCGTTCTTATGAATTTGTACTTTCAAAAACCTAAATCTTTTTCAAGTACGATGATGAGTAGCTAAATCCTTTTTCTAGGGCTAGGGATGATCGATTCTCCCTACTAAGGTCTAATTTGAATCTTGAGATTGAATAGATGCCTACCGGCGACGGACGTATCCACCTTAATTCATCGATTCGAATTCGCACCGAAGTATAGAATCGTGATTCCCGAAACCCTAGTTCATTTATTACTTGATTTCAAAAACAACTTTACTAGCTTTTAAATTCGTTTCTCGCCTTTTCATTATTTAGCTAATTTTTAGAATTAATCAAAACCCAAAAACAAACTCTTGCATTATGCTATTTCATTTTCTTAATCCCGTTGCAAACAATTAAACGCTTTTACGCCGATAGTAGTGTTCCTCGAGAGATCGACTCGGGCGAGTTGCTTTAGCAACTAGTTCGATAATTTTATTTGATTTGTGACGCTACAAAAACGACTTAATCACTGGACAACCTTGCGATATATGTCATTTTGCTAAACAAAAAAGATTACATCTTTCTGAAAGTTATTCATATGCTTCTCAATGTTTTGATCTTGTGCATATGGACATTTGGGGACCTTTTAAAGTTGAAACACACTCTGGTTATAAATATTTTCTTACTATTATTGATGATCATTCTAGGGCTACTTGGATTTTTTGTATGAAAAATAAATCAGATACTAGAACTCACATGATTAATTTTTATAACATGGTTGAAACCCAATTTGGTCTTAAAATTAAGATAATCAGAACTGACAACGGGCTAGAATTTTCTTTTCCTGCGTTTTACTTGGATAAGGGCATTATACATCAAACTTAATGTGTTGAAACCCCTCAGGAAAATGGTAGGGTGGAGAGAAAGCACCAGCACCTTCTCCAGGTTGCTAGGGGTCTTCTTTTCCAATCCTGTCTTCCTCTTACCTTTTGGGGAGAATGTGTTCAAACTGCAGCCTATGTTATTAATAGAACTCCTACTGACCTTTTGAAAAATAAATCCCCTTTTGAAATATTATATGGTAAAATCCCTGATTATTCTTTCTTGAAAGTATTTGGTTGCTTGTGTTATGCCTCTACTCTCACTGTGGATAGACACAAATTCGATAGTAGGGCCTCCAAATGTGTCTTCATTGGCTATGACTTTGGTACTAAAGGTTACAAACTCTATGACCTCTCTTCTCATAAAATATTTATTTCTACTCATGTAAAGTTTTATGAATTAATATTTCCATTCCAGAATGATAATGATGACAATGTTTTTTCAAAATCTGATTCTTTCAAAAACATCTCTGAATCCACCCAAAATCTGGAACCACATTTTGACTTGTTTTGGCAGGATAATGATTCCAACACTTTCACAAATACTTCACCATCTATACCCTTTGTTATTGCTGATCATTCACCTAGTACTATGCAGCCCTCTCCTACTACAGATTCAGTTGATCAAATTGATGGAGCCCCTCCAATCACTGAAGTCAGAAAGTCAACAAGGGCCAGAAAACTCCCTTCCCATTTAGCTGACTATGAAGTCCCTGCTTCTTCTTCTTTCACTTCTGAGGCAGCAGCTACTGGTAAGGTAGTCAGGTATCCCATTTCTAAATATATTGGTTCCTTTGCTGTTCCCCATTCTTACCAATCTTATGCTGCTGCTGCTCTCACCCTTCTTGAACCTAAAAACTATAAAGCAGCCATTAAACACCCTGAATGGCAGCATGCTATTTCTATGGAATTAAAAGCTTTAGAATCTAATAAAACCTGGGAACTTGTTGATTTGCCTATAGGGATGCATGCTATAGGGTGTAAATGGGTGTTTAAAACCAAACTTAAATCTGATGGTAGCCTTGAGAGGTATAAAGCTAGACTTGTAGCAAAAGGATACACTCAGGAAGAAGGGGTTGATTATTTTGACACTTTCTCTCCTGTGGTTAAACTCACTACTGTTAGAGTCTTGTTATCTGTTGCTTCTTCCCAGGGTTGGCACCTAAAACAACTTGATGTGAACAACGCTTTTTTACATGGTGATCTTAATGAAATTATTTACATGACACCTCCCCCTGGTTATTGCTCACCAACTGATACTAGAGTGTGCAGGTTACTTAAGAGCCTCTATGGGCTTAAACAAGCTTCCAGACAGTGGTTTTGTAAGCTATCTGACTCTCTACTTGCTCATGGTTATACTCAGTCAGTGGCTGACTCTTCTTTATTTGTTAAAAAATCTGGTAATAGTATTACTGTGCTCCTTGTGTATGTAGATGATATAATACTTGCAGGGAATGATTTATTTGAGATAGACTCTGTTAAACTTCACTTACACAATCAGTTTACGATAAAAGACCTTGGTGATCTAAAGTTTATTCTTGGTTTAGAAATTATTAAATCTTCGGATGGTCTTTATGTTTCTCAAAAGCAATACTGCCTTGACATTCTCACTGACCATAGGTATCAGGATTGCAAACCTTCCACCAGTCCTATGGACATAAATTTAAAACTTTCTAAAAATGGTGGGACTTTGCTTCCTGACCCTAAACCTTATAGAGTTTTAATTGGTAAACTATTATATTTGACAGTCACTAGACCTGACATCTCATTCTCTGTTCAAACACTTAGTCAATTCTTATCATGCCCCACTGATGTTCATCTTACTGTTGCACACAGAATTTTGAGATATTTGAAACAATCTGTTGGTCAAGGTTTGTTCTACAGCAATCAGTCCTCCCTTGCTCTCTCTGGTTTTACAGATTCTGATTGGGCTGGTTGTATTGACACTAGACGAAGTGTTTCTGGTTATTGTTTTTTTTTAGGTTCTTCCCTCATTTCCTGGAAATCCAAAAAGCAGGCTGTGGTCAGTAGATCCTCCACTGAAGCAGAGTACAGGGCAGCCGCAAATGCAATCTGTGAGGGACAATGGTTACTTTATCTTCTTTCTGACTTCAACATTATTGTTTCTCCTGTGCAGATTTTTACAGACAACCTGTCCACCTATTACCTTGCGCATAACCCTGTCCAACACCAGAGAACTAAGCATATAGAGCTGGATTGCCATCTTATTCGTGAGAAGTTGGAGTCTGGGCAGTTCCAGTTACATCACATTCCCAATGACAGGCAATTAGCAGATGTTTTCACCAAGCCTCTAACATCTGCCACATACGTCTCTTTAAAGTCCAAGATGAACCTGAAGAATCTCCATGTTCCTCTTGCGGGAGGGTAATAGAGATTATAGTATATTAACTTGGGCCTGTGTATGTATTATTAAGCCAGTTAGTTCTCTTTATTAATTCTGTCAATGGGCCTATTAGTATTTAGTCCATCTGCATATTTGTATATAGATCAGGTTTACACTAAGTACAGCAATTCGATTAATATATTTTTCCCTTAACCTAAACTCCATCTTCTTCGCCGCATCTGCAAATTATCACAGAAACAAACATATGTAGACACACGCGCAGATCTATTCAAGATTTGTTTTTTTCCGCGCAGAATTAAAGATGCATTTTTTTACGGAATTGAAAACCATAAAAATCCCAATTCACAAAATCGAAAACAATAAAAACATTACTTAAAAAAAACGCATATCAACGAGATACCTTCAAATGTGCCTTCAACGAGATTTGCGAGAAGAGCTCACGACGGCGGCAGGAGAAATGGAGAGAGAGGCAGTGTGTACTCTCTCTCACACAGTCCCACTATATATATATATATATATATATATATATATATATATATATATATATATATATATATATATATATATATATATATACACGGCGACCATGGATTCATGTATTGGTCTCCAATACATTTTTTTTCTTTTTTATGGATTGAATTTTTTTACTTTATTATTTATTTTAATTAAATATGTAATGATTATTATTTTATTTTATTTAATATGTAATGATGTTGTGCTCTTTTTACGCATTTTTAAATAAATTTTGGGAAAAATTGCAATAAAGCTCTTTTTCAACATTTTTTGACCAATAAGATTAATCTCCAATTTTGGTGTCAATTATGCCATTTTATGTCAATTGGGCCAAAAAAATATGTTTGGAAGGACGAAAATACCCTTCCACCCGTTTTCACAATCGAGCCGAGGGTAAAATCACGCATTCAATTTTGTGAGCCGCTCTCTCTCTCTCTCTCTACTCCAGCCGAGGGGATTTCAATTCTAAAATTCAATTCCGAGCCGAGGGAATTCATCTCCGCCGCCGCGTTCAAGCTAAGGAGGGGGAAGGTCGCCACCGGTGAGTACCTTGAATTCTCCACCGCGATAATCGATTTCATGCAGTCCGTCTCCATCGGCAACGATCGATCGATCGATCGATTTCATCGCCGCCGCCGCCGTTCCTGGCACAGTTCAAATGTCAGATGCGCCG
This sequence comes from Euphrasia confusa, assembly GCA_954870475.1. Lineage (NCBI taxonomy): Eukaryota > Viridiplantae > Streptophyta > Magnoliopsida > Lamiales > Orobanchaceae > Euphrasia > Euphrasia confusa. Next base: position 15,021,702 of record OX940954.1, read on the forward strand.
CCGCCTTCCTTGCCGGCGATTTCGAATCCAGGTACGTGATTTCGAATCCACGTACCCAATCAGTGCTTAAATGTATGATTCAGCATGCACGCACTGTGTGTGGATTTTATTATGCATGTCAGTGTTTTTTCGTTGCATTCAGTGTTTTTCGTTGCACTCAGTGTTCATTGAGCATGCATTCAGTGTTCGTGCACTGAGCTTGCCATTCAGTGCTTAATTGGTTCAGTCAGTGTCTAATTCACCATCCGATGTTTTCATCATGCGTTTAGTCAGTGTTTAATGGATTGATTCAGTGTGCATTGAGCTGGACTAATTGTACTTACACACTATACCCACATGTTGCACACTGAATCCATATTTTACCATATGGATTCAGTGTTGATTTGCTTCATTCATTGCCTGAATGAATAACAGTTTGTTTCCCTTGGATACCTGTTACCTACTCAGTAATTAATGTGTTATAGAAATATGTGTGTTTTGACTTTGTTTTCTTTGAGGCCTTGACCTGTCTCTTTTTCAATAAATGCCTGTCAAGTTAGTTGAGGCATTTATTTAGAGGGGGGGGGGGGGTGAGGACGGTTATACATACCTCGTCATTTCTCCCGTTTCCTCATCTCATTTCTACTCTATCGGGGGCAGCCAGCAACGATGCCAAGACGACCGGGTACACTCGATCGGGAGCCAGGACCGACGCCAAGTCGGGTTGAATTTTGGAATGGTCCTCCCTTGACCGTGCAAAGATTCAATGGTCGTTGGCATAAAGAGAAGTTTCCTCTCCCGGCTATCTTTGTTCGTCCGATCAAGGATGAAATGCGAGGTTTTATCGTTTTGACGGACTCCCTGGAACAGGTTTTATCGTTTTGAGGCTCTGATACTTCCTAGGCACTGTTGGGTGAGTTTTTTCTTTTGTATTCAGTGTTTTTCTGGGTTATACAGTGTGTTAGGGGTTGTCAGTGTTTATATGTGCTATTCAGTGTCTTTTGTGAAGGGTTTTCTGGCCGATACAGTGTTATTGATGGTTGATCAGTGTTTACCATCAAGAGTCAGTGTTTTTATGTGACATTCAGTGTCTTTCATGTCATGTTCAGTGCTCATTGAATTCATTCTTATACTCTGTTTTGTTTTTTGTTTTTTTTTCCTCGCAGACTTCCATTGTCTTGGGAAAGAATGACCACAAGAAATTGTACAAAAAATCACAGAAATGATTCCGTGCGTGCGAGAAGGGATTATAATGTTCCCGATTGTGTCGCCTGGGTTGAGAAAGAATACAACTCCGAACCATTGGACGCTGCTAGTCTGCGACTCCGTCCAACAGAAATGGCGATTCTACAACTCGATTCAACCCATGGGGAAATCGAAGGATTATTACATGGCGAATGCAAAGGAATTTGTACGTCTACCGTTTTTAGTCGATATTAAAAATGTTCCTTTTTAATGATAACTGATAAACTGTTTGTTTCATACGTTTCAGAAGGAAAAGGTAGAAACCAAAGTCACTTATATTAGATATACACACCCGCAATAGTATCGGGAATTAAGAATAAAATATACTGAGATTTAAATCAATTATTAAAGGCAATCCTAATTGATAAATCTCATGCGATCCGCCCAATACACCAAGTGTACAAGTATGATAAAATAATCAAGACCAATTATTTTCTCACTCATACAACGACTATACCGATGGATTGGTCCTTGTCCATCTAGGTCGTGAGCAACTATTCGATTATATACGAGTAACCGATAGTATGATCTTCCGTGTGACGACGCACACCATACCAACTACTACGTGTATAATCTAGGACTATGGTTGTGAAAGATTTATAAGTTGTACCTGTAAAATCAAACCTCAAAGGGGTACTACGATTTTCGGAAATCTATGTTTGTATTGTAATTAATCAAAACCTCAGGGCCTTTTTTGTATCTCTATCTTTTTCTTGTTAAGCATTTTGGTGAAAAACAAAAAAGGATACTCCTACGAGTCTTATCACTTGCAATAACAAGACATTTTTTGCCAAGGAATGTGAGGTTATGATCTAGTGGATATTCTCGCGACATGAGCAGTTGGCCCCACCTGAAGCTACTTGCAACGATCAACCAATGGTGAAACAAGAAACTAGAAAGCTCAGAGTTCCCGAAAAACTTGCGGAGATTGAATGTATGGAGAACTTGTATTTGAGGCTCACAGTGTCGGCCTTAAGGACCCTGAAGGATATGAGAAAGGGAAGCTCGACGATAAACATGTTCTCTTTGCCGCGTCAATGCAAGGCAGCGAGTTTGATGAATTTGGGAAGTATTTAGGTTGTGACATGTATATGTATTCTATACCTGTGTCTGTAGCTTAGAGAGGCGGAAGAAGAACAAGACCGCAAAGAAGTCGATGTATTACTGTTGTCATGGCTAATATGTTGTCCTTCTAGTGTTTCAAGATGGTCTATTGTGGCTGACTTCTTTAGAATGGACTTTTGACACTAAATAATAGCTACTGTACTTCTTTAGTATATTTTCATTTTATTTAAAGTGTATTTTGATGACATTCAGTGTGTTCTTATGACATTCAGTGTTTTTTTATGACATTCAGTGTTTTACACAGACACTGAATATCATATTTTAACACTGAATGTCATATTTTTACTTTAAATATTATAACAAACACTGAATGTCATATTTTTACACTGAATATTATAACATCATATTTTTACACTAAATATTATAACAAACACTGAATGTCATATTTTTACACTAAATATTATAACAAACAGTGAATGTCATATTTTAACACTGAATGTCATATTTTTACACTTAATATTAACAAACACTGAATGTCATATTTTAACACTGAATGTCATATTTTTACTCTGAATATTATAACAAACACTGAATGTCATATTTTTACACTAAATATTATAACAAACACTGAATGTCATATTTTTACACTGAATATTAACAAACACTGAATGTCATATTTTTACACTGAATATTATAACATCATATTTTTACACTAAATATTATAACAAACACTGAATGTCATATTTTTACACTGAATATTATAACAAATACTGAATGTCATATTTTAACACTGAATGTCATATTTTTACACTGAATATTGTAACAAACAATGAATGTCATGTCATATTTTTACACTGAATATTATAACAAACACTGAATGTCATATTTTTACACTGAATATTATAACAAACACTTAATGTCATATTTTAACAATGAATGTCATATTTTTTTACACTGAATATTATAACAAACACTGAATGTCATATTTTAACACTGAATGTCATATTTTTACACTGAATATTATAACAAACACTGAATGTCAAACACTGAATGTCATATTTTTACACTGAATATTATAACAAACACTGAATGTCATATTTTAACACTAAATGACATATATTTACACCGAATATTATAACAAACACTGAATGTCATATTTTTACACTGAATATTATAACCTACACTGAATGTCATATTTTTACACTTAATATTATAAAAAAACACTGAGTGTCACATTTTTACACTGAATATTATAAATTTCCCAAAAAAAAAAATCTACAATTGTTGGAGACGACCGGTGGAGCATTTCCTGGCGCCTGACGGAGAAGAACTCGAGCCTAGACACGCTGTACATGGACGTCGTTCGTCTCCTATGGCTCGCGCCTCGATCGAGTTGGGCTTCATTTTTTTATTGTGAATATTAACATAAAAATTCACATCCGACGAAAAGCTCAAGCTCACTCCCGCCATGCTGCCCCTAGTCGTCGCCCTCTGATATTCGACAGGGCGTAGGCCCGGCCCGACCTCGCATACATCTCCTTCGTCTCCTTCAGCCCCATTCAAATCCCCCTTCTCCGCAATCCGTTGAGCCTCCGCAATGTCTTCGGCTACGCTCAGCCTGTTTCTTTCACAAAATTGGGGCCGACGACAAGGCAGGGCTGCAATCATGGAGAACATGATGTTATATGGGTGTACAGAGAAGGCGAGCCCCTAGTTTTCCACCACGGCGCGATGAAGGACATCTACTCGATCGAAGGCCACCTCGAGAGCCCCGATAATCGATTCGCCGCCTCCCACCCCGACGAGTCCAACGTCTTCTTCCTCCCCATCGGCTTCACCACCATCACCCACTTGCCGCGGTTGGCGGCGCACGGAGATGGTGGTTCGGGTTTGAAACGGGCGAAGCACGGTGGCGGGCTGGAGCAACTGCATCGGGTTGTACTCGGCGGTGGTGGTTCGCATCTGAAACGACGGAGAGGAGTCGCCGGTGAGAAGGACGTGGGTTCGGGGCAGAGCAGAGGTGTGCGACTGGGTCATTGTCAGGTGAATCGAACCTGTTGGTTGACGATCGGCGGCGTGGTGGTGTATCAGCGGTGGTCCATGGGCGTGGTGGTGCGGCAGGCGAGCGGCGATTGAGATCGTGAATGAGGGTTAGGTTTGCGATTGTGATGAGGGTGACGATGAGCAGGATTGTGCGCGGGGCCGGTGGGGGGGAGTGGGGTAGGATAGAATGATGGTAGTTTCGTCCTTGCAGATACAATTTTTTGGCCTAATTGGAACAAAAAAACTTAATTGACACATAAATTGGAATTTGGCCTTATTGGGCAAAAAATGTTGAAAAATGACATTATTGCTATTTTTTCCATAAAATAATATATTACTCTTTATTTTGTATCGCATAAAATAAAATATGATTTTTTTCTTGTGAGTTGTGACAGTACTAAGTCATGTTTGGTGGCATTGATTACTTATCGGGATAAATAACCAGATAACATAACTATTTAATCTAGCCTAATTATTATAATGAAACTCATGTTTGGTTCATTATTGATTCATTAAGATATCTCAGATTCTCAAGAGTGCAATAAAAAATTTTAAATTACTTTTCATATCAAATAACAAAAATGTACTCATTTATTTGTGGTCTTCCATCTTACATGAAAAAATGAACCCAGAAATTCATCCCCTAATTTCATTTTATTTATTTTTATATATATTAATAGAAGATAAAATAAAAATAAAAATAAAAAACTGAGAAAAAATTGAAACACATAACTAAAACTCCCGAATTCAAGTCAACCCAATACAAATAAAATAAAATAAAAATAGACACTTTTAATAGATCTGTATGAAAAGATCTATAATTTCAATTTGATTTGTATCAATAGAACTACCGATTTGAAATTGATAGTCGAACATAAAAAATTTATAACAATTATTTTTTGGAAGCTTATTTCAATTGTATATTTCTAAAAATTGAAGAAGAAGAACAAAAAGATAAAAAAAAGAAAAAAAAAAAGAAGAGGAAATTAAAAATTATACGGAGTTAGTGAATCTTTGACAGGTTCCCCTAAAGCTGAATAGTATTTAGGAACGGACCTTATATCTATCATGAGCCCATAAAAATATACCAAACATTATCTAAATTTGTTAACTCAACTATCAGGGTTTTATCTAGTCCACCAAACAAAACGGGGCCTATAGTAATAGGTTTTCTCAAATGGATGATATATTGATTTGCGTTATATGCCTTGTTATTTGATATCACTGTAGAATACATACTAGAAATGAAATTATGTAGGATCGAGTTGGTTCTATAAAAGAAAGTATTGTAGCTATGTTTCATGTGCGACCAATGTTTCTTAATAAAATATGAGAATTACATAAAAATGACTTCAGATTAAAGAGTATTTGGACTAGTGTAACCAAGAGAAAAATAATAATTTAGATTTTTGAGTTCGAGGTGATGGTTTATTATGTTTCGGAGGTGGATTACATGTGCTACGAGATGTCGATTTGAGAAAACTAATATTCGAGGAAGCACCTAGTTTGGCGTATGAAATACATTCGGGGAAACACCAAGATGTTATAAACTTCACTATTCGTGGTCTGCGATGAAAAGAGAAGTAGCAGAGTATGTGACAAATATTTTGGTTTGTCAACAAGCAAAAGCGGAGTACGAGAGACCGAGAGGTTTGTTACACCTCTATAGATTCCAGAATAGAATTATGAACATGTGACGATGGACTTTGTATAGAGTTTGCTAAAATCCCAGCAAGGCGAAGATGCGATTTGAAATTGAGTGAATGTAGACATGTTAAATAAATCGGCGAAGTTCTTACAGGTAAAGTCGACAACTCATGAGCAGTATGCTCAGATTTTTATATCAGAGATCGTTAGATTGCATGGGGCGCAAGTATCGATTATATGAGATCGAGATCCACCTTTTACATCTCGTTTCTGGAGACAGTTGCATATGGCGTTGGGTACGAAGCTCAACTTCAATACGGCGTTTCATCCTAAACGGATGGGCAATCAGAGCGAACGATACAAATGCTCGAGGATATGTTACGAGCATGTGTGATGGAGTTTACGGGAAGTTGGGAAAAACACCTATTGATTTAGCATGCTTATAATAATAGCTTTCACAGTTGCATCGGAATGGCTCCATTTGAAACATTATATGTGTTGAGTTTGCCACGAAACCGAGAAGAGGAAACACGCCGGAAGAAACAGCGACCGCTGGTCTCAAACAGCGGTCGCCGGTGGTCGTTCAGCGATCGCTGAAACGGCGACAGCGCCCGCCGATCACGACACCTGAAGCTCGAGGCTTCGACTTTTTTCCGGCGCTCGCTGTTCGGAGAACAGCGCCTGATGAAGGGTATTCAGCGACCGCCGTTTTGGAAATGGCGGTCGCCATTTGAGCCAAATCGACGTAAACGGGACTGCATGATTTTGGGGGTTTCGGCGACCGCCAAAGGCTTTTCAGCGCCCGCCAAAAGGGACCAGCGACCGCTGGTTGCAAACAGCGGTCGCCATTTTCTCCAGCGCAAGGAATTTTTGGAAAGTCCTATTTTTGGTCCGTTTAGGTTTCCTTCTCCTACAAGGCATACTATGGGCGAGAATTAATGTTTCCATACATTAATTAGGACTCTCCCCTATATAAAGAGAGCTACTCCATAAGCATAAACACATCAATTATAATTCTATAGCTATTGCGTGAGATTTGAGGGTTTAGAGCGTATATCATCCTTGTAATCGTGAAGCAATATTATAGTGAATTGTTCGTCGTTCCTCCCGTGGTTTTTCCCAGTTGGGTTTCCACGTAAATTCTTGTCTTCTCTATTTTATTGTTGATTTCTTTTCTTCGGTATTCCCGTTATTCTCATAATATACATCGTCCGATCGTCAACAAGTGGTATCAGAGCTAAGGATCTATGACGAGCGTGAAGTATGACATACCGATGCTGGATCTCAACACAAGGTTCCCGATTTGGCAATACAAGATGAGGTTAGTTCTACGATCCCTGAAGCAAGAGATCGCCCTCAATGGTATTGACAACATGTCGGTTCATATGGAGCATGACGAGCGTGTGTCGCTCGATCAGATGGCTATGGCGACCATAGGGCTCCATGTTTCGAACGCTTTGGCGGAGGACATCATGGAGATGAAGACAGCGAAAGAATTGTGGGAGAAGCTTGAAGAGATGTGCATCACCAAGACGGTGTCAAGTAAGCACAATTTGAAGAGGAGTCTTTATTTCCTCAAGATGGCGGAGGGATCCTCGATCCAAGCGCACGTAGCGAAGTTCAAGGAGAAGGTTGCCGACCTCGGCAACATTGGCTTGAAGATCGATGATGATCTTGCGTTTTGGCTCCTAATTTCTCTACCCCCTTCTATGGCGACCTTCCGTGATACTCTCCTATATTCCGCTCGAGAGAGTCTCGCGTTTAAAGACGTTATTTCGGCTCTCTCATCTAGAGATAATATTATGATGATGGAGAATCCTAATTCGAGAGAGACGCCAAGCGAAGGGTTGAATGTCCGTGGGCGGACAACTCAGAAATCGAGCCAGAGGTCTCGATCAAAGTCACGACATAGTAACAAGGTTTGCAACTATTGCAAGAAGAAGGGTCACATCAAAGCCGATTGCTACGCCTTGAAAAATAGGTTGGAGAGAGAAGGCGGCAACAACAACAACAATAATTCCGGGAAGAGTTCCGGTGAAGTTGGTGTAGCCGAGAATTATTGTGATCTCCTTATGGCTTTGGGTGAGGTCTCCAAATCAAGCGAGGAGTGGATTCTAGACTCGGGATGTACGTTCCACATGTGCCCGAATCGTGAGTGGTTTGAGTCTTTTGAAAAGGTGGAACAAGGTGCGGTGACTATGGGCAACAACGCGTCATGCAAGATCGAAGGGATAGGAAGCATCCGGATCAAGATGTTTGACGGCGCGATCCGCACCCTAAGCGAGGTTAGATTCGTCCCCGGCTTAAAGCGGAACTTAATTTCGCTTAGTACTTTGGAGCTCAAGGGTTACTCGTTCACCGAAGAAGGTGGAGTCGTGAAGGTGGCCAGCGGTTCGTTGGTCGTTATGAGAGGCGAACGTAAGTCGAATAGGCTGTACGTTCTTGAAGGTACCACGGTGAAAGGCGAAGTAGCCGTGGGTGATTCCAAGGTGCAGGATGTCGATACGACGAGACTTTGGCATATGCGTCTAGGGCATATGAGTGATTCCGGAATGGCCGAGTTGAGTAGGCAAGGGCTTCTTGGGGATAAGGGCTTGTCGAAGTTGGAGTTCTGTGAGCAGTGCGTCTTTGGGAAGAAAACGAGGGTGAAGTTCACCACTGGCGCTCATACGACAAAAGAGATACTCGGGTATGTCCATTCCGATTTATGGGGACCATCCCCGGTCCCCTCCACTGGAGGTTCTTCCTACATGCTTACCATCATCGATAACTATTCCCGAAAGGTTTGGTCGTTCTTCCTAAAGAACAAGAGCGACGTGTTTTCTACCTTCAGAGATTGGAAGGTGATGATAGAGAAACAAACCGGGAAAGTCGTGAAGAACCTACGTACGGACAACGGCCTAGAATTTGTGTCCGACGAATTCAACCAATTTTGTAAGGGTTCGGGGATTGTGAGGCACCACACTGTGAGATACACGCCCCAGCAAAACGGAGTAGCCGAGAGGATGAATCGCACGATTATGGACAAGGTACGTTGCTTGTTAGCAACTTCGGGGTTGAGTAAAGGTTTTTGGGCTGAAGCGGCTTCTTTAGCATGTTACCTTATCAACCGATCTCCGTCCATGGCGATTAATAAGAAGACTCCACAAGAGTTGTGGAAGGGATCTCTGGCAAATTATGAGGACTTAAGGGTGTTTGGGTGTCCGGCCTACATGCATGTCAACGACGGGAAATTAAGTGCACGTTCTAAGAAGTGCATATTCGTTGGCTTTAAGGAAGGAGTTAAAGGATACAAGCTTTGGTGTCCAAAGACGAAGAAGATCATTCTAAGCCGTGATGTAGTCTTTGATGAGGCTTCTATGATTGGTGATCGGGCGTCTAAAGGGAATCTCGAGGTTCCAAGTACTCCTATTGAGGTGGAGCCGGACAGGGTGCAAGAGGAAGATGATGGGTCAAGTTCCCCGACCGATGAGACGAGTAGTTCGACTACTCCGGAAGATCCAAAAGAGGTGGAGCCGCAATGCATAGCTAGAGATAGGCCAAGGCGAGAGACTCGACCACCTAGAAGGTTAGCCGAGTATGAGTTGGTCGCTTATGCCTTGAGTGTAGCCGATGATGTTGATTCGTATGAGGAGCCTTCCTCATATGACGAGGCGGTTACTTGTGATGACTCGGGCAAGCGGATGCTAGCTATGCAAGAAGAGATGGAGTCTCTTCGTAAGAATGGCACTTGGGAGTTGGTTGATCTCCCTAAAGGCAAGAAGGCCATCAAGTGCAAATGGATCTTCAAAAAGAAGGAGGGCATCCTTGGGGTTGAGGACGAGAGATATAAGGCGAGATTGGTGGCTAAAGGTTTTAGCCAAATTCCCGGAGTAGATTTTAATGATGTGTTTTCACCAGTGGTCAAGCATAGCTCGATTCGGGCGATTTTAGGCATTGTGGCAATGCATGATTTGGAGCTTGAGCAAATGGATGTGAAGACGGCATTTCTACATGGGGAGCTCGAGGAAGATATCTACATGGTCCAACCCGAGGGGTTCGAGGGTTCAAACCAAGGAAACAAGGTGTGTTTTCTCAAGAAGTCCTTATACGGTTTGAAACAGTCTCCTAGACAATGGTATAAACGTTTCGACACGTTTATGATCAAGAATGGTTTCCGGAGGAGCTCATACGATAGTTGTGTGTATTTTCGGAAAGACCGTGATGGGTCTTTAGTTTATCTTCTCCTCTACGTCGACGATATGTTGATAGCGGCTAAGGATAAGTCGGAGGTGGAGAGAGTCAAGACACAACTAAGCAAGGAGTTCGAAATGAAGGATCTAGGTGCGGCAAAGAAGATCCTAGGAATGGAAATCACCAGAGATCGAAAGGATGGCAAGTTGTATCTTGGCCAAAAGGGGTATATTGAGAAGATGCTACGTCGATTCAACCTTGAGAATGCGAACCCGGTAAGTACTCCCCTTGGAACACAATTTAGACTTACCTCTGCTTAATCTCGAGGATATGGCTCGAGTCCCTTATTCCAATGCCGTTGGGTCCTTGATGTATGCAATGGTGTGTACTTGTCCGGATTTGGCCCACGCCGTGAGTGCCGTGAGTCGGTACATGGCGAATCCCGGAAGAGAGCATTGGAAGGCGGTGCAGTGGGTGTTGCGCTATTTGAGAGGTACGTCTAACAAGAAGTTGGTGTTCGGGAGGAATCAAGATGATGTGCAAGGGTTCGTGGATTCCGACTATGGCGGTGATCTAGACAAAAGAAGATCTCTTACCGGGTATGTTTTTACCATTGGTGGGTGTGCTATAAGTTGGAAAGCTATCTTGCAAAGTACGGTGGCCTTATCAACTACCGAGGCGGAGTATATGGCGGTCACCGAGGCTTGCCAGGAGGCGCTATGGTTGAGAGGTTGGTTTAGAGAACTCTCGAAGAGTTCTAAGACGACGTCAATCTTTTGTGATAGTCAAAGTGCTATTTGTCTCACAAAAGATCAAGTGTTCCATGACAGAACAAAGCACATAGATATTCGTTATCATTTTGTCCGTGAGGTGATCGCCCGAGGCGATATTAAGGTGAGTAAGATTAGTACTCACGACAATCCGGCGGACATGTTGACGAAGAGTTTACCCGCAACCAAGTTTGAGCTTTGCTCTAGCTTGGTTGGACTTCGATCAAGAGATTAAGCCCTGAGGGGCTTTTGGAGGAAGACGGAAGGCGAAGGAAGTTCGCGGTTTAGTGCCAAGGTGGAGATTTGTTGAGTTTGCCACGAAACCGAGAAGAGGAAACACGCCGGAAGAAACAGCGACCGCTGGTCTCAAACAGCGGTCGCCGGTGGTCGTTCAGCGATCGCTGAAACGGCGGCAGCGCCCGCCGATCACGACACCTGAAGCTCGAGGCTTCGACTTTTTTCCGGCGCTCGCTGTTCGGAGAACAGCGCCCGCTGAAGGGTATTCAGCGACCGCCGTTTTGGAAATGGCGGTCGCCATTTGAGCCAAATCGACGTAAACGGGACTGCATGATTTTGGGGGTTTCGGCGACCGCCGAAGGCTTTTCAGCGCCCGCCAAAAGGGACCAGCGACCGCTGGTTGCAAACAGCGGTCGCCATTTTCTCCAGCGCGAGGAATTTTTGGAAAGTCCTATTTTTTGTCCGTTTAGGTTTCCTTCTCCTACAAGGCATACTATGGGCGAGAATTAATGTTTCCATACATTAATTAGGACTCTCCCCTATATAAAGAGAGCTACTCCATAGGCATAAACACATCAATTATAATTCTATAGCTATTGCGTGAGATTTGAGGGTTTAGAGCGTATATCATCCTTGTAATCGTGAAGCAATATTATAGTGAATTGTTCGTCGTTCCTCCCGTGGTTTTTCCCAGTTGGGTTTCCACGTAAATTCTTGTCTTCTCTATTTTATTGTTGATTTCTTTTCTTCGGTATTCCCGTTATTCTCATACTATATATCGTCCGATCGTCAACAATATGGTTGCAAGTGTCGAAGACCTATTTGCTGGAATGAGACTGGAGAAAAGGTGGAGAGTCGAGTTTTTGATCATAAGAATCTAAGATTATCAACGACATATCCACTAAGGTTGATTGTATTCGTGAAAAATTATAATTATAAATAGGCGAATGTGAATCGGGTGCTCAATGTGCGCAATAATGAGTGTGTTTTTCAAACACAAATTATAGAAAAAATTTACAGTAGTTTTTCCTTAACACTCAACTACACTCAATCAATGTTATATAACACCTAATCTAATTCATCCGACGCCGCCAGAAAAGGACGGGTGTTGCTGTGTCGGAGATCGTCCGACTCCACCCGAAAAAGAGTGTTGCTAATTGCCGTAATTGCCAAAAGAGTATTGGAGTTGATAACTCCATCCACGTACATTTGTACATGCATGCCTATGGACTCGACAGTAATGCTACTCAAAGTTCAGGGACTCATTAGTAATTTATTTATAAGTTATCTTTTATTATATTTTGGTCCTTACCTATTATTAATAGGTTTGTACTTCTAGGGTTTGGTTATGCTGCTTATAAATAAGCATATGATTGAGAGTTGTAGCTACTACGTCTTTACACAATTAATAAAAGTTTTCAAGTTTATTTTCTGGTTTAATTTTCTTCTTTCGTCTCTTTCCGTTTATTCATAAAAAATCAACATGGTATCAGAGCTAAAGCTTCCGCAATCCAAAAAAAAAAAAGAGAGAGAGAGAGAGAGAAATCGATCAAAGTAGTCCGTGTGGTTCGGTCGCTCATCCTCAACCTCCATCATCTTCCGACGAGTTCTTTCCGCCCTTCGACATCACATCTTCTTCATCGCTACTGTCCACATCATCATCATCTTTCTTTGGCTCGACAATCTTTTTCCAGTACAGGTTTCTATTCCTTAGCCTTTCCTTAGCCTACAAGTGCAAGGATCCTACAAGTGCATGTATCCGTTCACTATTTTCATCACATCTCATTCGAAAGTATGATTTTCACAACTACCGGATCGAAATTGCGACGACCAAGTGGCGCGCGGCGATCTCGGATGTTGTTTGATTTAGTTCAGGACGAAAAACGCGACGACCAAAACCGATAGTTACTACGGAGGCGCGCGACGATCGAAATTGCGACGATCAAGTGGCGCGCGGCGATCGAATCTGCGACGACCAAAACCGATAGATACTACAGAAGAGGCGCGCGAAGATCTCGAAGATGGGTCGAAACCGCGACGACCAAAATTGGCGCGCGGCGATCTCGAAGATTATTTTTATTGGTTATTTTGTTTCGGGTTGGGTCGAGTTGATCGAAACCCAGATTACGAAAAACCTGTTTATTCCATGGTCGGATTTGTCGATGGTCCTACGGCAACGTCGAATGTTGGCGTGCTGGTGGTTAAAGGCAACAGACAACAGTGGTGATATTTTCGATGGGGCCGACATGTTCGATCAACGACGTGAGGCCACATCGTATTGGTTCGGGCTGTCCGAACCTTCATGTCGAAGCTTGGTCGGTAGACGATCGGGTTCCGAGTTATCATCCATGTGTGTGTGCAGAGAAGGGTTTGTTGAACTTCTCTGCAATAGTAAACATTTTGGGTCTCCTCACGTCATGCGGGTCTCCAACCTTGATGTTTTTTTAAGGTGTACAACTTCACCAAATACACTATGAAGCCGGAAAGCACAGGTGCTGTGATGAGTATTTTATTTTTAGAAGTGGAATACAGGTTCTCGAATGAAGAATTGGTTGGCAAGAGAAATAGGAGACCGTAGGCACAGGGAAATTTCAGACAAGACAACGAGCTTGTCCACGCATTTTGGTTTATTTTATCCGCAAGATGAGAATTCAAAATTTTGTATTCTCATCTTGAGGGAGGGTATTGGAGTTGATAACTCCATCCACGTACATTTGTACATGCATGCCTATGGACTCGACAGTAATGCTACTCAAAGTTCAGGGACTCATTAGTAATTTATTTATAAGTTATCTTTTATTATATTTTGGTCCTTACCTATTATTAATAGGTTTGTACTTCTAGGGTTTGGTTATGCTGCTTATAAATAAGCATATGATTGAGAGTTGTAGCTACTACGTCTTTACACAATTAATAAAAGTTTTCAAGTTTATTTTCTGGTTGTTGAATTTGTGATAAGGGAAAAATAATATGAACGAGAGAGAAAAATAAAACTAAACTTGTTTATTAATTGAATTGGATGAATAATTGAGTACTTACGTATGCTTTATATAAGCATATGTAACCCACAAAATAAGGTAAGAATAAAATATGGAAATAAACTAAATAAGACAATGTATGAAATAGGACTCTTTTCCTTGTGCGCATGTCGTATTCCTTGTGAGCATAGGACTCCTTTCATGCGTGTATGTCGTATTCCTTGTGTGCATAGGACTCCTTCCATGCGCGTGCTATATTTCTAGCAATATACTTCTATACTCTCCCTCAAGATGAGAATACGAAATTCGTATTCCATCTTGCGAAGAAGAAGATGAAAACAATCAATTATTTTCTTGAACCACAATCCCGCCGACTTTTCACGTCACTGTCGAAAACCTTTCAGCCCCGAAAAAAAAATAATAATAATATTAATAAAAAATTAAATAATATTCGAGATCTTCGCGCGCCTCCGTAGTATCTATCGGTTTCGGTCGTCGCAGATTCGATCGCCGCGCGCCACTTGGTAGTCGCAATTTCACGTTTTTCGTCTCGAACTTCATATGATACCCATGGAGTATTACCTCTCTCTGGGTTCAAATTAAAATTTCGGTTGTGGGGACTTTCAACAGTGGTAGGCGAAAAGCGGCAGAACATGATGTCGAACGCCGTGTTTTCTTCCTGGTGGCAGCGGAGGGACAGCAGCGGAGGGCTTGAGATACTTGATGTCGAACGCCGTGTTTTCTTCCTGGTGGCAGCGGAGGGCCAGCAGCAGCGGAGGGCTTGAGATTACTTCTAGCGATACTCTTCTCTCTCTTTCTAACCGTTTTTTTTTTTTTTTTGGATTGCGGAAGCCTAAGAATAATTAGCTCTGATACCATGTTGAATTTGTGATAAGGGAAAAATAATATGAACGAGAGAGAAAAATAAAACTAAACTTGTTTATTAATTGAATTGGATGAATAATTGAGTACTCACGTATGCTTTATATAAGCATATGTAACCCACAAAATAAGGTAAAGAATAAAATATGGAAATAAACTAAATAAGACAATGTATGAAATAGGACTCTTTTCCTTGTGCGCATGTCGTATTCCTTGTGAGCATAGGACTCCTTTCATGTGTGTATGTCGTATTTCTTGTGTGCATAGGACTCCTTCCATGCGCGTGCTATATTTCTAGCAATATACTTCTATAAAGAGGGGCAAGGTGCTGGGTTATGTTTTGTTAAGATATCCAACATTCATTGATTAAATAATTTTGAGCTCACATATATATAGCAATGAAATTTGAGTGCATATACAAGTATTAGGCACTATACCGTTCTCCTGCCTCAGTATCTCGTTCTCCACCTCCAGGTAGTCGATCTTCTTCCTCGACCACCCGTTCTCCGAGTCCCTGCTCTCGATCTCGCTCTCCCGGACAGGACAATTACGGCGGCCTCCCTGAGCATTGAAACTGCGTTTGTATATTTTGATTTTTTTTATATCAATATCCACGTGGCCCAATTAGAAAATGTCATGTGTTTTTTGTTATTTACTTTCAGCTGGGTCAATGAGATAATTACTTTCCGACTGATTCAAAATTTCCGATGAAATAGAATGAAATCGACTACTTTTTGATGGTTTGAATGTTTGATGGACTAAATGGAATGTGGTCTCATTTAGTGGACCAAAATAAAACTTGACCCCTTTTAAGGGACCAACAAAAATAATTTTCCCAATTAAATTTTTTTTTTAATGGCCGGTAGAATCACAAGATATGATTCAAACTATGAAAATGGTAATTATAAAACATAGATTGCTTTATTTGTGTTTTCTCAACTTTCTTATTCTACATCATCATCAATGGCACTACAATAGTAATTGAATATTGCAAGAAGAATTTAGAAGAGCTCATATTCCTGGAATATTTCAACCTGTACGTGTTAAGTTAAAAATCGAAAACCAAAGAGCTACAAAGCCCTGTGCAAGTTAGAAACATGATTCATATTCTTATTAACAAAGTAATAGATATAAAAGGCAGACTACAAAAACTGACCCAGCTAACAAATTCCAACTGACATAATTATAAAAAGGGTAGCTAAAAATATGAACACTCCTGCAAACTCGATTACCTCATAAGCAAGCCAATCGATCTTAGTAAAGTAGCTAATCTCTCCATTTCAATCGAAAGCGAATCTTTTGATTCTTTGACCATTCTGGAAAACATGTCCACCGGACGTGATGCCATACTTTTCCTTTCTCGTCAGAGACTTCGATGCTTACTTCCTCCAGATATTGTTCCCAGCCGTATTCCGTCTTTCCTCTCTCATGTATCAGGGTTTTCCATAGACACTCAGTGACTTCCTTATCATCCTTTTGAAATTCACACATTGCATTAATGTATCTTGGGCGAAAAATGCGAAACAAAGCATTTAAAAAATTTGGAAGGAGTTTTCTGATGCCGAGTTCCAAGTGTTCCACTATAACTGGGTGGTCATTGAGATGCCACTCAATCGGATTCATCATGAAATAGAGAGTCTCAGAAAGTGTCAGAGAGATTTGAGATTGACTTAATGCCTTGACCATCGCAAATAACTTGAGAAACCTTGATAAAACCTCATCCTCACGGACATACAGACAACGTTTAAAGTTTAAATGTGACTTCCACTCCCTCGAAGTTGTCGTGAGAGAGAATGTTGTTGGCAAAAAACTGCTGGAATATTCAAAACAGAGTATGTTTGGGACCTCGATAGAAACTTTCTTGGTTGACCACCCTGATGAAATAATTAGGATCTTGATCGAGCGATTAGATAGCTTGATTTCTTCAAAGCCCCAGCAAACGTGAAGTGTCAACTTTTCAAGACAAGGCAAGTTGTATGAGAAGTTGACGAATGACTCTGTAGACAGTTTCACATGTGATAGAAACAAAGACTTGACATGAGGAAAATAGTTGTTGTGGCTGTTATCCCAATTCGAACATTTCAAAATGCTGATGCTCTGAAGGGTTGGGGCATCGATTTTGATGGAAGACCCATTTATGACTCCATCCAAAAACGAAACCGCAAAGTAGTTGAGATAACGAGTCTTATTTCCATTAATATTGATGGTTTGGAGCCCCTCACAGTCGAAGAGGACTAGACATTTAACCATAGGACAGCCTGATATTAACTTTTCCAGAGCCTCATCGGAAATGTCGACATTGGAGAGGGAAAGCTTTTGTAGATTTTCCAACAGTAAATTATCGATCGATTTAACTTGGTCCAACCTGCACCAAGTCAAATGTAGCTCGCGGAGGGATTTGGCTTTAAAGACTACTGGTGGCAGATTAAAACACACCCGACCCTGAATCGAAAGACGAAACGTAGTGACTGCAGGGTTATCCGGATGGATGAATATTGGTATCCATTTTTTAAGAACCGAAATCGATTGCGAGTCTAGGCACAACATCTCTAAATCTAATTCTTGTGTTAAAAGGTTTTGACGATGGTACCTTCGAAATGTGTTCTTCAGAACCGATGTGAATTCTTCCTTATTTCCTTGAAAACAATTTTCGCAAACGCTGTCGATTCCTCTCGCGTGACGATAACAGGTTCCACGAAGCTTGATTATGGGTCGTGTAGGTCCGAGGTGACGCCATGATTTCGAGAGTACAGAAGTCTGAACAGACTTCTTCTGCGACAGGAAACAGAGTATATGATGCAATATAGGCTCTGGCAATTGGGAGATCCTGTCTGAACCAACATCCTTATCGGCGTCGTCATCATCATTTTTTCTTCTTTTTGAAGATTGGTTTTCCATTCCCGATCAGCGACAAATTGAGCTCCCGATTGGAAACCCTAAAATCAATTCTAATTGGGAACGAGAGAGAACGCCCACAGCGGTTAGGGTTTGGAATTCGGGGGTTTATAACTTTATATACACTTCCTATTTTCAATTGAGTCCTTAAAACATTCTGTACTCAATTGAACTGTATGGGTCACAACTTTTATTTGTTTTATTGTTAAGACTCAGGACAACCTGTTCTTTTGGACTTAATTTCAGTTCAGATCGCTTCAGTTCAGTTCAGTTCAGTTCGTTTCAATATAAATTAAAATAAAATAAACAAAAAATAATTTGAATCTATAATTTTAAATATTAAATCTAGTTACCGTCATAATATTATTAATATTTTTAAAAATATATTTAATAATTTATACAAATTATTATTATTTTTATAAAAAATCAGTTCAGTTCAGTTCAGATCGCTTGAGTTCAGTTTAGTTCTTTAATTTTAATTTTAATTTTAATATTGTTAAGTTTTAGGTAAATAGTAGTAAATATTTTAATTAATTTTTTTAATAATATTTATAATTACTATTTTATGTAAAGATAATTCGACTGGTTCTGTTTTTTTTGGACTGAACTGTATTTATTGGACTTTAATTGATTTTTTTAAATAATTTTAAAATATATAATTAGTATAATGCTATTTTGAAATATTTTTGATCAATTATATAAATACATAAGTATATTTTATAAAAAAATATAAAAAATAAAATATTGAAGGTAAGTGTGTGACTGATAATAATTTATAAAGGTAGTTAAATGAGTATTATTGACTGAAAGTGGAGTGAATTTGAAATCAAATTAAAAAGAACATAGTAATCTACAATTTTTTATCTATTAAATAAAAAGCATGCTTTTTTTCTCTTTGAAATAGTAGTAATATTTTTTTGAAAAAAATATTTCAAAATTTCATGATACTAATTTTTTTTAATTATTTGAAAATATAAATTCGGTTTCAGTTCAATTTTTAGTTAGTTTAAGTGCAAATAAACATATGCTAAATCTTATTCAAAACACAAAATCGTGACAATGCTCCAACGCACGCTCCACCACTCTAAAAAGCAGTACAACCACCCCTGAGAGACTCGATCCGATTATAATAATAGATTTATTATTTTTATATTTTAAAAGGGTATTACTTATAGCAGAACTGCTCTCCTGCCAACCGTTGCCATTTTTTAATCTGCCAACAAGTATATGTGGACAGTCACGTGTTAATTAATTTCCACCGCAATTCATTGCTTCCGATTAATTTAGCACTTCTTTAATTTATTATCATTATTTATTTTCTTTTTCTTTTTAATTTTGAAATCCCTAATTCTTCTTCTTCTAACACCGAGAGAGATGTTGGCGACGATGGGAGCTTTTTGAAGTGGTTCCGGCATGACTCAGCGACCAATATTGCATGGGGACTAGTCGACGGCGACGGAAGGGGATTGCGCTCCGGCGAATCAACAGAAGACGAGTTTCGTCATCTACGGGGTAGGTTGGAAACGCCTTGATGGCGGCCAAAGAAAGGAGGGTTTTCTAGAGGCGCCTCTAGAGACGTTGGCGGCAGGCGATATCGGGAAGGACTTATCGGCGGTGTTGGGACTTTGTGTTTGATTATTAATTAAAAAAATCAAAATAAAATAATTAATGGGCAATTAATTAACACGTTCCTCTCTGGTGTTCGATCAATTAAGAAGAAGAAGAATTAGGGAGAGTTCCTCTCTGGTGTTCGATCAAACTCTCCGGTGTTCGAGTTCCTCTCTAGTGTTCGATCAAACTCTCCGGCGTTCGATCAATGAAGAAGAAGAATTAGGGATTTTCAAATAATAAAATAAATTGAGTAAAAAGAAAAAAGAAAATAAATAACGATAATAAACTAAAGGACTAAATTAATCGGAACAAATTAATTAACACATGGCTGTCCACATATACTTGTTGGCAGATTAGAAAATGCCAACGGTTGGCAAGAGAGCAGTTCTGTTACTTATAGTCATGTAGCCATGTAGGTGGGTTAATTCAAATACACTTTTGGCGGGTAAACCAACCAGCAATCCATCAAAATTTTGGCGGGTCGTAACTTTTACAACAATCATAAGAAAAAATTAGACAAAAAACAATCGGGGCATTTGACTGGTTAAAGTGCGGTCAGGTTCATAGTCTTGTGCAAGAAGAAGAAGAGCTAATATTCCTGTAATATTTCAACCTTTTTAAATTAAGAATCGAAGAAGCACAAATTGGATGCTAATTAAACAATTCATATTCTTATATAGGTAATAAATAGAAAAACAGACTCCACAAAAACTGATCTGGCTAGCAAAATTCAACCTGCTATCATTATAAATAAAGGTAGCAACTTCTAAGAAATATTAGGACTCTCCTGCAAACTCGATTAACTCATAAGCAAGCCGATCGAGCTTAATAAACTAACTAATCTCTCCATTTCATTCGAAAGCGAATCTTTTGATTCATTGACCATTCTGGCAAACATGTCCACTGGACGTGATGCCATACTTTTCCTTTCTCGTCAGACGCTTCCATGCTCACTTCTTCTAGATGTTGTTCCCAGCCGTATTCCGTCTTTTCTCTCTCATGTATCAAGGTTTTCATTGTTGCGATATACACGAACTGCATTAGTGTATTTTGGACGAAAAATACGAAACAAAGCATTTAAAACACGTGCAAGGGAATCGGGACAAAATTTACTGATGTTGAGACCCAAGTTTTCCACTTCAACTAGGTGGTCAATGAAATCCCATTGTTTTGTCTTGAAACAGAGGTCAGTATCATGAAAAGTGAGAGAGATTTGATATTTACTTAAGGCCTTGACCATCTCAAATAACTTAAGGATCCTCCGTAAAACATCATCCTCGGAGTCATAGATATATTGGTAGAAGTTTGAATGTGACTTCCACTCCCAGCTGGAAGTTGTCGTGAGAGATAATGTTGTTCGCAAAATACTGTTGAAATGCTCGAAAAAGAGTATGTTTGAGACCTCGATAGCAACCTTCTTGAGCGGTGACCTCCTTGATTCATGAATAATTAGTCGCTTGATCGAACAACTAGATAGGTTGATTTCATCAAAGCCAGAGCAATAGATAAGACGCAACTCTTGAAGACGGGGAAAGTTGCAGGAGGAGTCATGAATAACTCTGTAGACAGTGTCACATCTGATAGAAACAAGGACTTGAGATTAGAGAAGCAGTTGCTGTTGATAGGATACCAATTCAAACTGTCCTTAATGCGGATGCTTTCAAGGGTTGGGGCGTCGCTTTCAATGGAAGTCCCATTTTTGTATGCATAACAACAAGAAATGTGAAAGTAGTTGAGATAAGGATTCTTATTTCCAATATTGACAGTAGAAAGCCCCCAACAGTCTTTGAGGACTAGACTTTTAACCAAAGGACATCCCGATATTATCTTTAACAGAACCTTAGCGGTAATGTGGACCATTTCGAGGGAAAGCTTTTGTAGATTTTTTAACAGCACATTACCAATCGAATCAATATCTTTCAACCTACACCAATGCAAATGTAGCTCTCGGAGGTATTCGGCTTTAAAGACTGCCGAGGGCAGATTGGAATACGGCCCAAAGCTGAATGAGAGACGAAACGTCGAGACAGCATGCTTACCCGGATTGATGAATATTGGGATCCACTTTTTAAGAACCAAAATCGATTGGGAGTCATCGCGCAACATGCGTAAATCTAATTCTTGTGTAAAAAGGTTTAGATGATGGTACCTTTCAAATGTCTTTTCCAGAACGGATATGAATGCTTCTTCATTTCGGTTAAAACAATTTTCACAAACTCCGCTCACGTGACCAACATCATTATATCTACAGGCTCCGCGAAGGCCGATTACGGGTCGGGTAGGTCCGAGGTGACGCCATGATTTCGAGAGCACGCAAGTTTGAACTGCCTTCTTATGGGAGAGGAAACAGAGTATGTGATGCAATACGTACTCTGGCAATTGGGAGATCCTGTCTGAACCAACTTCATCTCCTTCTCTCCTCTTCGCCGCCTGGTTTTCCATTGCTGATCAATTTGGGAATTGGGAACCCTAGAACCCAATTCGAATGAGAAGAATTCTAGGTTAAGATATGATTTTGTAAACACACAGTATTATTATAAACATTTTGTTAAGATATGATTTTCTAAACAAAGTATTATTATCAATTTAATTTTCATACTGATTTCAATATATCCATATATTTATGTATAATATCCATTCATTGTATAAAATTAAGTTAATTAATATACTCCTATAAATCATGCATGAATCATGAATGTATCTATTGATTGAAATGATTTAAACTGATAACAAGTTTTCCTGGACCGTGATGCACGAAATAAACTCTATATAAAGAAATACAATCTCATTTTTTCTTATTAATAATAAATTAATAATGGTCTTATTATAATTAGATTTTAATTTCAAAATAAAAAATAAGTTTTTATAAAAATTAAAATAAAAAAATAGGTTTGTTTTATTCAGAATAATTCATTATTAATAATTTAAATAAATAATAAAAAAATATTAGTATGAAATTTCAATTTATTAATAAACAATACACAATAATAAAATTTTAATAAAAATTACTCCTTTTAATTAAGAATTATAGAACCACTTTTATTGACACAAAAATATTAAGAAAAATATTTTTTTTATTAAAAAGTGAAAAATAGTAACACATTTATCACCATTTGCCGACGACCGTACGCACGGGCTGTAGAGTCGGAGCAGGTTTACTTACGCCAGAGGGCGAAGACGTCATGGTTACGAGATGGTGATCAGTGTACGGCTTTTTTCTTCAGGAGTATAGCGGCACGACGGGCTCGGTCGCGTATACTACAGGTCGAGACGGCTACGGGGAATCTTGTCCATGACTCATCCCAGATTAGCAGCACGATTGTGGCGTTCTTTCAGGGGCTGTTGGGCACTTCTACCCATCCTGTGGTGTTGGAAATTGACTACCCGGGACGAGTCCGTTCGACCATTCGAACATCCGGACACGCCCAGTCGACCTCCAGCGTGCCTACTGTGTTCACGACGAAGCCCCTGACCAGAAACGCGCCCAACCATCGCACCCGAGGCACGACCGCGCGAAACGAGGGGCTGCTGACCTCTCTGTCGTCCGACACCAAATGGTGTCGTCCGACAGGCCCTTGTCGGCCGACAGGAAACGCTGTCGGACGACAGCGTCGCGAACAGCAGCGCGACGCTGCTGTTCCAGGTCCGTTTCTGGTCGGATTTTTCGATTCCGACCACCGTTCTGGAAGTCAGCGACCCACAGTGATCTAGGAACACCAACCACGATCCCGGAACTCGATCGGAGGTTCGTTGTATGATTATGTACGAGAAGAATCGAAATAAAGCGGAATAGGGTTTTCGATTCTTTACCTTTGATGCGTGATTCGGAGAAGCCGAATAGGCGAACACCCTGAGATCTTCTAGTGTGTATCCTAGCCCTCGACACCGGACGTTGTGTGGGCAACGGTCTACCGAGATCTTCTCTTCTTCTTCTCTCTCGAACCCTCTTTACGCTCTTTTGTTTTTATTTCTTTCTTACGCAGAAAAGAAAAGAAAAATAAAAGACTGCGAATGTTAGGTCTAGAGAAGAGAGATTGAGGGGTTTATATAGGCCACACTAGGGACCTTAGGACAATTTATTAATTAGGCTAAATTGTAATTTAATTAAACCGGTGTCTTTAAAAAGAAAACCTTTAATTAAATCAAATTTTAATTATAATTAATTCCACTATAAAATTATAATTGAATTCCCAATTAATTAATCTATATTATTTTACCAATAATATTTCCGCTGAATTTACATATATGATTTTTCCCGTGTTTAAGATATCGCATGTCCATGAATTAATTAATTACTAATAATTAAATTAATTCATTTCTTATTATCCGAGACTAGTACCACTCATCCTTATTATCATGTGGAACGAATCCACCTGCAGGGTTTACATGATAAACTTTATGAGCTCATCTCGGGGACATCATCAACCCAATAAATGGGACACGGTTTCCTGTCTATAATCTATAGCATGCCGTGTGTACAATACCGATTCCCAATTTACCGAGAATATTGACTAGTCAATTAGTCTCACTCATTGGCACATTAAAGAACCGAGCATTGCACACACGCACCTATAATTATATAGGGATTAGGAACTCATATATCCATAATATCTGAGGTCTAGTTCGATTACTCCGATTAGTACAAGTCGAACGCCCTCCCGTGGTCCTGCTCAATACACCAAGTGTACGAGTGTAACATGATAGTCAAGACCGACTATCTACCAGTCAAGCTACGACGTACCGATGGATTGTCCCTGTCCATCTAATGCTGGAGTAGTATACTTAATGTCTAGATTTGAGTATTCTGAACTCCTTGTACACTTTCATTTACCTATTAATAATGAACATTCATTTGCTTTTAATTATTGTTAATTAAATATATGCAAATTATAGTCCTGGATTTTATACGTTGTAGTTAGTATGGTGTTGCATGGGCACACAGAAGATCATACTATCGGTTACTCGTATTTAATCGAACAGATGCTCACGACCTAGATGGACACGGACCAATCCATCGGTATAGTCGTTGTGTGAGAGAGAAAATAATTTGTCTTAATTATTTTATCACACTTGTACACTTGGTGTATTGAGCGGATCGTATGAGACTCATCAATTAGGTTTGCTCGTCGATAATTGATTTGAGACTCAGTGTATTTTATTCTTAATCCCCGATACAATTGCGGGTGTGTATATTTAATATAAGTGACTTTGATTTTCCAAAGGAATTGACCGGTTTAATTATTGGGTCAATTACCGGTTAAGTTGGGTCACTATATTTTATATATGGCATGCCGTGAATTCTTGACGGGACAGTGTATCCCGGAAGGGTTGATAATATCCCCGAGATGAGCTCATAAGGATTTATTATGTAAACCTCGCGAGTGGATTTAATTCCGCATAATAAATAAGGTTGAGTGGTACTAGTCTCGGATAAAAGAGATGAATAAATTTATTAAGCAATAAATAAATTTTATTCATGGATATTTATATCTTAAATACACGGAATAAATAATACTACCGGAGAAATATTATTTGGATATAATATGGTTTAATATTGGGAGTGCAATTAATTTATATAGTGGAAAATAAATTAATTAATATTGATAAGGATTAATGGACTTAGGCAGTGGGCTCAATTTAATCTTCAATATTGGAAGCCCAATATTCCACCTCCTTTAGATCCCCTACGTAGCCTATAAAAGCACTACATGACCTTCATAATTCATAAGACAAGATTATCATACTTGATATTCTAGAGAGTTGAAGGAGATCCATAGGAGTTCGATAGATCGTCGCCCACCCGACGTTCGAACGGAGTGCAAGGAATACGTGGGAAGATTCAAAGGTCGTCTTGATTTCGTTTCTCCGAACAACGAATCGAAAGGTAAAAATCTAAACGCCCTTGATTTATTCGGTTTTGATTTATCAAGAATACCGTAGAACAAGATCCGAAGATCGAACCCGGAGTAGAGGACGATCGCGTGGTGGTGGCGAAGCCACCGGACCACGGGCGATCGCCCCTAGGGTTCCGGCGGGGCAAGGGGGCCGAACCCTCGGCTGGGCCGAGGGTGTGCGATCGACCGCAAGGGGTCGATCGCTGGGCACGGGCTGGTGCCGTGCCCAACCTCGCCGTGAGGGCGAGGGCCTCCAGGCGGCGGCGAGTCGCCGGACTCGCCGCGGGGGCTGCTGGAGCAGCCCCACCCCAACCGATCGCCGGCGTGCGATCGGTGATCGCGTGAGCCCCGCGTGCGGGGGCTCGGGCTGGGCGTGCGCGCGGCTTCGGCCGCGTCGTGCGTTCGGTTCGTGCTCCGGCTCGTACGTGGTGTTCGTGTGATCTCCGGCGATGGGTTTTTGATCGGGCTATGGTTTCCGCAAATTTTAAATAGCCCGGGATATCGAATTCCAACAATTGGTATCAGAGCGTGGTTTACGTTCGCGGTATTTTCGATAAAATTGTTCTACCTTGCAGGGTTCCGACTATTATGGCTTGATGATTATTCGTTTAGTTATTTAGTCATGTGATTGTTGGTTTAATTAAACTCTCGGACATGTCGAGATTCGTTTTTGGTGGTGAATGCTTGTAATAGTAAAAATTCGGGGGTTGACCGAATTTAGGATTTATTATTACGTTCTACGTTTTTCCGGGAATTGTATAGGTTCGATTTCATGTATAGAATCGATACCGGAATTGTAATTTAGATTTTGTAATTTATTTTGCGTTGGATCGATGCCGAAACGACCGCCGGAGAAGACGCGTGACGAAGGAGATGATCGTGAGGGTGAACGGGACAAGGATCGACCAACCCCATGGTCGATCCCATGAGGATCGATCGATCCATGTATGGAGGCGCCGCCGGCAATGGTGGCCGGCCACCTCCTAGGCGTGGGTCGAGGGTGGTCCGGGGATCCCCACCCCGGGCTATCCCGATCCGGAGATTTACTTTCCTAATTGGTTCGGATTTTTCCTATTTGAGTATTCCTATTTTTGGGAATTCTCATGGATTAGGAAAAGAATTAATTTGAATTAATTTTATTTCCTTATTCTATTATGGAAGTCTTCTAGAGTATTCCGAGTTCTACTTGGAATAGGATCCTAGAGATTTAATAGAATTGGAAAGGAATAAAAGTTAATTTGGGATTGATTGATTTCCTAATTGATTATTCCTATTTTATGGGATTTTTCATAGTAATGGGAATTAATTAATCTTGGAAAGTAGAAGAGTCCTAAATTATTTTATTTCTTTATTTCATTATGGAAATCATCTAGAATATTCCAAGTGGGTCTTGGATAGATTATTCTAGAGATTTAATGAAGTAGAAAGGGAAAATAAAATAAATAAAAATATTAATAATATTTAATTTTATTTTTGATTTATTCGATTGACTTAATTATTATTAATTAAGTATCTTTTGGATTTATTAAAAATAAATAGATTTAAATATTGGAAATTAATATTCTCGTCACATGGAGCATTCAAGAACGAAGACTAAAGACTAGAAGATGCGTACGGAGATGGAGTAAAGCCATAATAGTCGGAAAATAATATTCTAGTAATTATTTTGACTATGTGATAATACTATGTGCTTTATTACATGTATGCATGCTATATGTGTTTACTTTTATGCACTAGATAGCGTATCCCTTTATTGTAAAAAGCTAAGTGGGAGAGGGTATGGAAACATACCCATGGTCTCCATTGCTGCTCTCTTGGTGACTTTTATAAACTTTTGAAGTTTATATAGATAAGTTATTGGAGGAGAGTTCTTGTAATTCCTCTTACGAGTGTTGGAGTTGTGTACTTAATGTCTAGATTTAAGTGACGGAAACTCACGATCCATTGCCATTAATCTATTTAATTAAATAAACAATTATTTGCGTTTAATTATTTATAATTAAATATATGCAAATTATAGTCCTAGATTATATACGTTGTAGTTAGTATGGTGTGCGACGTCACACAGAAGAACTATCGGTTACTCGTATTTAATCGAACAGTTGCTCACGACCTAGATGGACACGGACCAATCCATCGGTATAGTCGTTGTGTGAGAGAGAAAATAATTTGTCTTAATTATTTTATCACACTTGTACACTTGGTGTATTGAGCGGATCGTTGAGATTCATCGATTAGGATTGCCGGCGATAATCGATTCGAGTCTCAGTGTATTTTATTCTTAATCCCCGAAACTATTGCGGGTGTGTATATTTAATATAAGTGACTTTGATTTACCAAAGGAATTAACCGATTTAATTATTGGGTTAATTACCGGTTAAGTTGGGTCACTATATTTTATATATGGCATGCCGTGAATACTTGACGGGAAAGTGTATCCCGTAAGGGTTGATAATATCCCCGAGATGAGTTCATAAGGAATTATTATGTAAACCCTGCAGGTGGATTCATTCCGCATAATAATTAAGGTTGAATGGTACTCGTCTCGGATATAAGAGATGGATAAATTAATTAGCAATAAATTAATTTTATTCATGGATATTTATATCTTAAATACACGGAATAAATAATACTACCGGAGAAATATTATTTGATATAATATGGTTTAATATTGGGAGTGCAATTAATTTTATATAGTGGAAAATAGAATTAATTAATATTAATGGATTAATAGATTTGGGCTTGGGCTCAATTTAATCATTAATATTGGAAGCCCAATATTCCACCTCCTTAAGATCCCCTACGTAGCCTATAAAAGCACTACATGGTCTTCTCTATTCTCATAAGTTCATAACTTGAAGATCACAATTCTAGAGAGAGAAAGTAGAGAGGAGGATCCATGGAGTTCGGTAGATCGTCGCCCACACGACGTCCGGGCTAGTGCAAGGAATACGTGGGAAGATCTCAAAGGTCATCAAATTGAGTTCTACGTTTCTCCGAACAACGAGAACGAGGTAAATCGTAAAACCCTCTTTATGATTTTATCGTTTAATTATCGTTGAAATATCATGAACCAAGATCCGAAACACGCGACCCATGACGAGGACGAACCGGGCGGTGGTGGTTGAAGACCACCGGACCGCCGGCGGATCGTCGGCTCGCCTAGGAGGGGTCGAAGGGCGTGAAACCCTAGCGCTCGCACGGTTGCGAGCGCACGCCTCCATCGGGCAGCCGCGGTTTGGCCGTGGCGGAGGGTCCGATGAAAGGGGGCTGTTCCGTGTGGGTTTCCGGCATGTCCAGCGGGCTGCTGGAGCAGCCGCTCGCACGGTGCGAGCACCGCTCGCACGGGCTGGTCGACGCTCGCGCGGCAGGACCACCGCTCGCGCGGTGGCGGGCTAGTGGTGATCGCTAGCCACGGTTCGCCGTGGCTGGGCGTGCGATCACCGTGGGGCAGCTGGGCATGAAAGGGGGCTGCTACGAGCAGCCCTAGGCGGCTGCCAAGGACAGCCGCGAGCCCCACACGAGGGCTCGACCGGACAGCCGCGGGCTATCCCCGCGGCGGCTTGTTTGGTTAAGTCCGGCTTCGCGGTGGTTCGTGGCGGGATGTTCCGGCAACCGGGAGTCGATTGGAATTGTCGTTCCGCAATTTGACAACTACGGATATTCGATCTCCGAAGGATTTCGGTCGGAATTAATTAGATAATTAATTTTAATTAATTTATTAATTCCGGGATATCGATTTCCAACAATTGGTATCAGAGCGTTGGTTTTAGTTCATGGTATTTTTCGATAAATTGTTCTACCTTGCAGGGTTTCCGATTATTATGGCTAGATTTAATTATTGTTAATTAATGTCATAATAATGTTCTTGATTATTAAACTCTCGGTGATGTCAATATTTGTTCTTGTGTGGTGAATGCTTGTTCTTATTTTTCCGGAAATTGTATGAGGTCGATTTCATGTAGAGAATCGATACCGGAGAACGTAGTAATAAATTTGTAATTTATTTACGTTGGATCGATGACGGAACGACCGCCGGAAAAGTGTGACGGAGGAGACGAAGAGAGGGAGGACCGGGGATCGATCACGAGGATCGATCCCATGAGGATCGATCGCTCGGGCTGCCCTAGGGCTCTCGGCCACGCCGGCCACCAAGGGTGGTGGCGCGTGAGCCTTGGCCGGCGGTGGTAGTGGCGGTCGATGGTGGGGATGGCGTGGGGATCCCCAACCCATGCTATTCCTACCAAGATCCAACTTTCCTAATTGATTCGGTTTTCCTATTTTGAGTATTCCTAGTTTTGGGAATTCTCATGGAAATAGGAAAAGAATTAATTGGAATTAATTTATTTCCTTATTCTATTATGGAAGTCTTCTAGAATATTCTAAGTTCTACTTGGAATAGGATTCTAGAGATTTAATAGAATTGGAAAGGAAAATAATTAATTATTAAATTAATTTATTTCCTAATTGATTATTCCTATTTTATGGGAATTTTCATGGACATGGAAATTAATTAATTTTGGAAAGTAGAAGAGTCCTTAATTAATTTTTCCTATTTAATTATTCCTTTATGGAATTTTTAATGGATTAGGAAAGGAATTAATTTGGAAGGATTAAGAGTCCTAAATTATTTTATTTCCTTATTTCATTATGGAAATCATCTAGAATATTCCAAGTGGGTCTTGGATAGATTATTCTAGAGATTTAATGAAGTAGAAAGGGAAAATAAAATAAATTATTTTATTTCCTTATTTCATTATGGAAGTCTTCTAGAATATTCCAAGTGGGTCTTGGATAGATTATTCTAGAGATTTAATGAAGTAGAAAAGGAAAATAAAAATAATAAAAATATTAATAATATTTAATTTTATTTTTGATATATTCGATTGACTTAATTTTTCGAATTAAGTAACTTTTGGATTAAATGAAAATAAATAGATTTAAATATTGGAATTAATATTCCCGTCACATGGAGCATTCAAGAACGAAGACTGAAGACTAGAAGATGCGTACGGGGATGCGATAAAGCCATAATAGTCGGAAAATAATATTCTAGTATTATTTTGATTATGTGATAATATTCTATGTGCTTTATTTCATGTATGCATGCTTATGTGTATTTAATTATGCATTAGATAGCGTATCCCTTTGTTATAAAAAGCTAAGTGGGAGAGGGTATGGAAACATATCTATGGTCTCCATTGCTGTTCTCTTGGTGACTTTTATGGACTTTTGAAGTTCGTTTAGACAAGTCATTGGAGGAGAATTCTTGTAATTCCTTTTACGAGAAACATTGATTAAGTTTATCAAACAATGCCTAATTTGTCTTTCCAAAACTGATTTCAAGTCGACTCATTCTCACCCCGGGGAGTGGAATGGAGCCAAAGCCACTTGGTCATGTCGAGGACACAAATTAGAGGCAGTCGTACCATCTTTTGAAGGTGGATCGATTGTCTGCTCGGCTCCCTCATTTATGAGAGATAGGGTCGTTCGCATGGTGAATCACTGGTTAGAAACTTCGAGTTTCACTTATGATTCTCCGCGTCCTGATTTACAAGATTAAATGATTCAAGTAATTGGGAGTCAATTGTAAAAGTCTTTTGGTGTAGTAAACGTCCACACTATCGTGGCTTGCTACATTGAATGGGATTTTGGAACGATTGATGTAGACAGTTATAGAAGGGAGTAAAGGAGCGTATGTTAACGTAAACGTCCACACTATCGTGGCTTGCGGTGAATATGCGTGTCCCAAACAATCTTCTTAGATACTGAGTAATGGTTTACACTTAGGTACGCTTCTTAGTATTCTTCCCATCGAAGTAACGCTAATGATGATGTACGACCGAAGGAAATCTAATTGCTAAATCATTTGGATAGGTAAACGTCCACACTATCGTGGCTTGTCATATCTGATGGGATTTTAGATGTGATTAGTGGTTTAATGATATTATTTGAGGGAGATAATATCGGAGATTAAATCGATTGTTTGTTGTTATATGTGCTCATAGATTAGGATATGGCTTTGAACCCACTTTCTGTGATACGTAAGGATTTTAAACTCATTGGTCCCTAAATATAATGATTGGAATAGAGATCTAGACATTGTCCAGACTGTTGAAGAGTACTGGTTAGTACTCAGTAAGCTTTGTCCTCCCGAGCCTATTGACATAGGCGGCTAGACAAGAAGCGATGAGGATACTCATAAAGGCCAGTCCTTCGAGGAAACGCTTAAACACGTTTTTGAGATGATTGACCTTTTAGGCGAGTTGAGACAGAAATCGCAAGCTCTTGTAAGCCAATGCCAAAGGTTTCGAACCTAAGGGCAAAATCGGGGGAAAGGAAAAGCAAGCAAAGAAACCCAGTGGTCCTAAGTTTCTTGGACCACGAGATGGGACGAGAAAGCCAAGAGGCAAGAGTTCTCGATGCAAACAGTCTGGGTACTGGAAGTCTGATTATCCTCTCAAAGAAAGTACGAAATTTTTCTTTAGTCGTAAAACATAGTCAGTGGTATTATCTACCGGAACCTGGTGTGTAGATATGGAACCACTGACGGTATGTGCATTTTAAATGCAAGGGTTCCAGGAAACCCGACGACTTAGAAAAGAAGAAATCGTAGTCTACATGGGCAATGCTGTAGAGGAGGCAGCAGTTGCAGTGGAGGACATACTATAGGATTTCATTTTGGGTTATTGCTTTTATGTACCTTTCAAATTAGAAAGAACTTTGTTCTGGATTTCTAATAAATGGATATTTTATTTCTTTTAATCACTTGATGGTTATAAGAAGAAATAATGATATTATCTATTTTGGTACATTGGCTAGCAATATA
Organism: Euphrasia confusa; assembly: GCA_954870475.1. Taxonomy (NCBI): domain Eukaryota; kingdom Viridiplantae; phylum Streptophyta; class Magnoliopsida; order Lamiales; family Orobanchaceae; genus Euphrasia; species Euphrasia confusa. The sequence goes on from OX940954.1 coordinate 15,053,950, forward strand.
TAAATGATGAATCCTGAGTCCACCACGATGCAACGAACCGTAGTATGAAACTCGTTTTACTAATAAGAGATTTCTTTATCAATTATACTTGTGGATTCTTATGCTGAGTCATGTTTATTCAAATAAGAAGTTCAAAGGTCGAAAATTGATATTTGATCAATTAAGTTGAAGGAATGGACCTTCCGACCTAAGAATCTAATTTGGAAGATAATATGACTAAGCAATCCTTTATGGATATAAGATGTAAGATCCGGACAAGTATAAGAATTGATTGACTCTGATGTATGCAGACCTATGTCTACTCAGACAATAAGGTACGAGTACTTCATTTGATGATTACTCGAGAAATGGATTAGAATACCTGATGTGCCACAAAAGCAAGTGTTTTGACAAGTCAATGGACACTAAGCAATTGTGGAGAACCATCAAGGTATATCCATTTGTAGCCTGCGATTTGATCGCGGAGGCAAGTACCTGTCTGAGGAATGCATGGCATACTGATCAGAGATTGGGATTTGATCCCAAATTACTACACCATACACTTTTGTGTAAGAAATGGTGTGTCGTAAATAAGAAATGGAACTCTTATAGAGATAGTAAAAGATGAGTTATACGGAACTACCTGTGTTCTATGGATATGTCTGGAAACAACGGCGCATTCAAATGCGGTTGTAGAATATCCTAGAAGAACAAAAGATGTGTGTTCAATAGTACTATGAACCAGAAGGACGTTATATGTTCTAACGCCCGGTTCTTAGAGAAAGACTATATAATGAACCACAAGCCCAAGGTGAAGTAATACTTTGAAATGAGAGAGAAAGATTAAGACTTAGAACCAGCCGAACCGAGTAGCGGTACACCACTAACTGCACCTACTGTTATCACTGTTTATACACCGGAATGCCGTTGTAGTGGGAGGTTGTGTGACAACCAGAGATATTCATAAGACTAGGTGAGTCTTCGGACTCTGAACCTAGTATACATGAAATCGATCCCTTGATCTACTTGAAGGCAGTACTAGATCTAAATGTGCCTTCTTGGAAAGCAATAAGGATTATTGTTAAGAGGCGAGATCATTTAGAGTACAAGCTTAGTTGATCCATTTATGGATTGGAACAAAGAATTGAGTTCGTGGTACTCGCAAATTGATGAGATATTCCATTTTATGGATTCATCAAAAGCATAGACGAATCGTGTGTATGGGAAACGTGATGGAAACAAGGTGGTGTTTCTCTGAGGTTTTATGTAGATGACATTTTATCATTGGTAACAATGTAAAGATGTTGTCAGACATAAAATGATGGTTGTCTAGAAAAATCGATATATGAGATGAAGAAGAAGTTAGAGCATGTTCTTAAGGTCTAGGATCTCAAGAAAAGAACATTGTACTTCTCCTGGACATCTTACATATATATGATTATGGTTCGTTTTAACATGCATGATTCCGAGAAAGGTTCGTTACCTTTCAGAGACGGAATGCATCTATCTAAGGATATGTGTTTTGGAACACAAAAGGAGATAGAAGCAATGAAAGCAGTTTCCTACACTTTGAGTGTGGAAAGCTTAATAAATGCAATGTTGAAAAACAAGAACCTGATATCGGCTATGCGGTGAGCATAGTGGGAGGATATCAAGGTAATCCTGGAAAGGAATATTCGACTGCCGTAAAAGTACTTTCGAAGTACTGTTCTAGACTACGAAGCAGACGAGCATTTCCTTTGGATTACATTCTCTTAGATTTCTAATCGAACGAGGACCGGTGTAAGTCGATATCAGGCTATGTGTTTCACTATTGAAGGAGAAGGAGTTTTAACATGGAAGAGTGATAAGCACGATGCTTCTCGGACTCTGCCATGGGTAACCAAATAGCGGCCTCAGAGGCAACGGAAGTTTTGGTATAACTCCGGGATAATCTCTGGGACTTAGAGGTGATTCTTAATTTGCCAAAAGGCTATGTGTATAGCGGTGCGATGGCAAATGGTAAGAAATCACAAGTCCATAAGTGTAAGATAACACATAGTGCAAGTACCACCTGATACGAGTCATCGTCAAGGGAGACGACGCTGTAGTCACCAAGATAACTTCAGAGCGGCAACCTAGAGTGCTCATTCACATAGTACTTCTTGGAAGTACAACTTAAGCATGTGATGAGTATGGGAGTCGGGAGTTTGGAGGAAATGACTAGACCTTAGTACAAGTGGGAGATTGTTGGAGTTGTGTACTTAATGTCTAGATTTAAGTGACGGAAACTCACGATCCATTGCCATTAATCTATTTAATTAAATAAACAATTATTTGCGTTTAATTATTTATAATTAAATATATGCAAATTATAGTCCTAGATTATATACGTTGTAGTTAGTATGGTGTGCGACGTCACACAGAAGATCATACTATCGGTTACTCGTATTTAATCGAACAGTTGCTCACGACCTAGATGGACACGGACCAATCCATCGGTATAGTCGTTGTGTGAGAGAGAAAATAATTTGTCTTAATTATTTTATCACACTTGTACACTTGGTGTATTGAGCGGATCGTTGAGATTCATCGATTAGGATTGCCGGCGATAATCGATTCGAGTCTCAGTGTATTTTATTCTTAATCCCCGAAACTATTGCGGGTGTGTATATTTAATATAAGTGACTTTGATTTACCAAAGGAATTAACCGATTTAATTATTGGGTTAATTACCGGTTAAGTTGGGTCACTATATTTTATATATGGCATGCCGTGAATACTTGACGGGAAAGTGTATCCCGTAAGGGTTGATAATATCCCCGAGATGAGTTCATAAGGAATTATTATGTAAACCCTGCAGGTGGATTCATTCCGCATAATAATTAAGGTTGAATGGTACTAGTCTCGGATATAAGAGATGAATAAATTAATTAGCAATAAATTAATTTTATTCATGGATATTTATATCTTAAATACACGAAATAAATAATACTACCGGAGAAATATTATTTGATATAATATGGTTTAATATTGGGAGTGCAATTAATTTTATATAGTGGAAAATAGAATTAATTAATATTAATGGATTAATAGATTTGGGCTTGGGCTCAATTTAATCATTAATATTGGAAGCCCAATATTCCACCTCCTTAAGATCCCCTACGTAGCCTATAAAAGCACTACATGGTCTTCTCTATTCTCATAAGTTCATAACTTGAAGATCACAATTCTAGAGAGAGAAAGTAGAGAGGAGGATCCATGGAGTTCGGTAGATCGTCGCCCACACGACGTCCGGGCTAGTGCAAGGAATACGTGGGAAGATCTCAAAGGTCATCAAATTGAGTTCTACGTTTCTCCGAACAACGAGAACGAGGTAAATCGTAAAACCCTCTTTATGATTTTATCGTTTAATTATCGTTGAAATATCATGAACCAAGATCCGAAACACGCGACCCATGACGAGGACGAACCGGGCGGTGGTGGTTGAAGACCACCGGACCGCCGGCGGATCGTCGGCTCGCCAAGGAGGGGTCGAAGGGCGTGAAACCCTAGCGCTCGCACGGTTGCGAGCGCACGCCTCCATCGGGCAGCCGCGGTTTGGCCGTGGCGGAGGGTCCGATGAAAGGGGGCTGTTCCGTGTGGGTTTCCGGCATGTCCAGCGGGCTGCTGGAGCAGCCGCTCGCACGGTGCGAGCACCGCTCGCACGGGCTGGTCGCCGCTCGCGCGGCAGGACCACCGCTCGCGCGGTGGCGGGCTGGTGGTGATCGCTAGCCACGGTTCGCCGTGGCTGGGCGTGCGATCACCGTGGGGCAGCTGGGCATGAAAGGGGGCTGCTACGAGCAGCCCTAGGCGGCTGCCAAGGACAGCCGCGAGCCCCACGCGAGGGCTCGACCGGACAGCCGCGGGCTATCCCCGCGGCGGCTTGTTTGGTTGAGTCCGGCTTCGCGGTGGTTCGTGGCGGGATGTTCCGGCAACCGGGAGTCGATTGGAATTGTCGTTCCGCAATTTGACAACTCCGGATATTCGATCTCCGAAGGATTTCGGTCGGAATTAATTAGATAATTAATTTTAATTAATTTATTAATTCCGGGATATCGATTTCCAACAACGAGAAAAATTGATTAAGTTTATCAAACAATGCCTAATTTGTCTTTCCAAAGCTGATTTCAAGTCGACTCATTCTCACCCCGGGGAGTGGAATGGAGCCAGAGCCACTTGGTCATGTCGAGGACACAAATTAGAGGCAGTCGTACCATTCTTTGATAGATGGATCGATTGTCTGCTCGGCTCCCTCATTTATGAGAGATAGGGTTGTTCGCATGGTGAATCACTGGTTAGAAACTTCGAGTTTCACTTATGATTCTCCGCGTCTTGATTTACAAGATTAAATGGATCAAGTAATTGGGAGTCAATTATAAAAATCTCTTGGTGTAGTAAACGTCCACACCACGTGGCTTGCTATGCCGACGGATTTTGGATTAATTGATGTAGACAGTTGTAAGAAATTGTAAAGAGTTGTGAAGTTATCGTAAACGTCCACACCACGTGGCTTGCGGTAATGTAGCAATTCCAAGCGATTTACTTTGGTGCTGAGTAATGGTTTACACTTAGATACGCCTTATAGTATTCCTCCCCACGAGGTTCCGCTATAAGTGATGTATGACCAAAGAAAATCTAATTGCTAATTCGTTTGGGTGGGTAAACGTCCACACCACGTGGCTTGCCTTACCTGATGGGATTTTAGATGTGATTAGTGATTTAATGATATTATTTAAGGGAGATAATATCGGATATTAAATTGTTTGTTTGTTTTATGTGCTTATAGGTTAGGAATGACTGTGACCCCACTTTGTGATATACTTAAAGATGAAAACTCACTGGTTCCATATAGTACTGATTGGAAAAGAAATCTAGACACTGTCCAGACTGTTGATCCTTCCGAATCCACTGATGACCCAACTCATGAGGACATTTGGAATGACCTCAGAATGATGTTGAGACATAGTGTGGAAGCCGGACAAGAAGTGATTGACATACTCTATAAATTCAGTCCTCTTAGAGAATCGCTTAAAAACGATTTGAAAAGAGCCGAACTTATAAGTATGGTCAGAAAGTCACAAGCTCTTGTGGCTAAGATGGAAGTGCAAGCAAAGAAGCCCAGTGGTTCTAAACCACGGAATGGGAAGAGCAAGCCGCGAGGCAAGTGCTATCGATGCAAGCAGTTTGGGCACTGGAGGTCTGATTGTCCTCTCATCAAAGGTATGAAATTTTCCTTAGTCACTGAAACATTATCAGTGGTGTTATCTACCAGCACCTGGTGTGTAGATACGGGGGCCACTGATCATGTCTGCAATTCATTGCAGGGGTTCCAGGAAACCCGGAGACTTAGAGAGGGAGAGATCGTGGTCTACATGGGCAATGCTGCGAGGGTGGCGGCTGTTGCAATGGGAGACGTTCACTTACGCTTCAGTAGTGATAGGGTTTTAGTTTTACATAATTGTCTTTATGTACCAAATTTTAGAAAGAATTTAATTTCGGTTTCTAAACTTATTATGAATGGATATTCTGTTTCTTTTGACCACTCTGTGATCATAAGAAGAAATAGTGATATTATCTGTTCTGGTACATTGGTAGACGATTTGTATGTACTAAATCCTGAGTCTAACATGATGCAACTAACCGAGAGTAATAACACATCTACGAACACCAATAAGAGAAAGGAACCTTCTAGGATGAATCAATTATACTTGTGGCATCTAAGGCTAGGTCATATAAACTCAAATAGGCTTCAAAGGTTGAAAGCTGATGGTCTAATCAGCGATGTTGAAGGAGAGGACCTTCCAACCTGCGAATCCTGTTTAGAGGGAAAAATGACTAAGCATCCTTTTTCTGGTAAAGGACGAAGAGCTGAACAAGTGTTGGATTTGATTCACTCTGATGTATGCGGACCTATGTCTACTCAGGCAAGGGGAGGGTACGAGTACTTCATCACTTTCACTGATGATTACTCAAGATATGGATATGTATACCTGATGAGCCGCAAGAGCGAATCCTTTGGCAAGTTCAAAGAATTCAAGGCTCTTGTGGAGAACCTTCGTGGTAAATCCATAAAATGCCTGCGATCTGATCGCGGAGGCGAGTACCTGTCTGGAGAATTCAAGGCATACTTGGCAGAAAATGGGATTGAATCCCAACTGACTTCACCATACACTCCCCAGCAAAATGGTGTGTCAGAAAGAAGGAATAGGACTCTTATGGAAATGGTGCGATCGATGATGAGTTACTCGGACTTACCTATTATGTTCTGGGGACATGCCTTGGAAACAGCGGCGTATATCTTGAATAGGGTTCCAACCAAAACGGTACCAACCACACCCATGGAATTGTGGAGTGGGCGCAAGCCGAACTTGAGACACATTCGGATCTGGGGTTGTCCAGCACATGTGTTGCGACAAGGCGCCGATAAGTTAGAACCTAGATCAGAATTACGGCTGTTTATAGGATACCCGAAAGGAACTAAAGGTGGCATGTTCTATAGTCCTACGGACCAGAAGATCGTTATAAGTACTAACGCTCGGTTCTTAGAAGAAGACTATGTCATGGACCACAAGCCCAAAAGTGACATAATACTTGATGAGTTGAGAGGCGACAAGGAAGACTTAGATACAGCAGAACCGAGTAGTAATACACCACTAGAACCTGCACCTACTGTCACTGTTAATACACCGGAACGCCGTCGTAGTGGGAGGGTTGTTAAACAACCAGAAAGATGGATTGGACTGGGTGAGTCTTCGGACTCTGGACCTGGAGTTCATGAAATCGATCCCTGGACTTATGATGATGCGGTACAAGATATAGATGCGCCTTCTTGGAAGAAAGCGATGAAATCCGAAATAGAATCTATGGATTCTAATAAAGTCTAGGATCTTGTAGAACCACCAAGCGGCGTAAAGCCAATTGGGTGTAAATGGGTCTACAAGAGAAAGAGAGGATCTGACGGAAAGGTTGAAACCTTTAAAGCTCGGCTTGTTGCGAAAGGATATACTCAGAAAGAGGGAATCGATTATGAGGAGACCTTCTCGCCGGTAGCCAAGATAAAGTCGATCCGGATTCTCTTATCCATAGCAGCTCATATGGATTATGAGGTGTGGCAAATGGATGTCAAGACAGCTTTCCTAAATGGAAGTCTTGACGAGACGATTTATATGAAACAACCAGAAGGATTCATTGCTAAGGGGCGAGATCATCTAGTATGCAAGCTTAATCGATCCATTTATGGATTGAAACAAGCCTCGAGATCGTGGAACCTGCGGTTTGACGAAGTAGTCCAATCTTTTGGATTCAGTCAAAGCATGGACGAATCGTGTGTGTATTGGAAACGTGATGGGAAGAAGGTGGTGTTTCTCGTGCTTTATGTAGACGACATTCTTCTCATTGGCAACAGTGTGAAAATGTTATCAGACATAAAGGGATGGTTGTCTAGACAATTCGATATGAAAGATTTGGGAGAAGTCGGGCATGTTCTAGGGATCAAGGTTATAAGGGATCGCCGGAGTAGAACATTGTACCTATCCCAGCAATCTTACATAGACACGATTCTGGCTCGTTTTAACATGCAAGATTCCAAGAAGGGTGAACTACCCTTCAGTAAAGGAACTTATCTTTCTAAGGAAATGTGTCCTCGGACACAAAAGGAGAAAGATGAAATGAAAGCAGTTCCCTACGCTTCGGCTGTGGGAAGCTTAATGTATGCAATGTTATGTACGAGGCCTGATATCTGCTATGCAGTTGGCGTAGTAGCGAGATATCAGAGTAACCCTGGAAAGGCTCATTGGACTGCCGTAAAGAGCATTTTCAAGTATTTGCGAAATACTAGGGATTATGTTCTGAGTTACGGAGCAGACAATCTGATTCCTTTGGGTTATACGGATTCGGATTTCCAAGCTGATAAGGACCGGCGAAAGTCGACATCAGGCTATGTGTACACTTTGGGAGGTGGAGCCGTATCATGGAGGAGTGTTAAGCAAAAGTGCATTTCGGACTCTACCATGGAAGCTGAATATGTTGCAGCCTCAGAGGCAGCGAAAGAGTCAGTTTGGTTCCTTAATTTCCTCCAGGACTTAGATGTGATTCCGAGTTTGCCCAGAGCTATGACAATTTATTGTGATAATAGCGGTGCAGTGGCAAACAGTAAGGAACCACGGTCCCATAGTGCTACGAAACACATAGAGCGCAAGTACCACCTGATTCGAGTCATCGTCAAGAGGGGCAATGCGATAGTCACCAAGATAGCTTCGGAGGACAATCTAGCGGACCCTTTCACCAAGATACTTCCTAAGGAAGTATATTTCAAGCACTTGGAGGGTTTGGGAGTCAGAAGTTTGGAGGATAAGACTAGACCTTAGTATAAGTGGGAGATTGCTGGAGTAGTATACTTAATGTCTAGATTTGAGTATTCTGAACTCCTTGTACACTTTCATTTACCTATTAATAATGAACATTCATTTGCTTTTAATTATTGTTAATTAAATATATGCAAATTATAGTCCTAGATTATATACGTTGTAGTTAGTATGGTGTGCGACGTCACACAGAAGATCATACTATCGGTTACTCGTATTTAATCGAACAGATGCGCACGACCTAGATGGACACGGACCAATCCATCGGTATAGTCGTTGTGTGAGAGAGAAAATAATTTGTCTTAATTATTTTATCACACTTGTACACTTGGTGTATTGAGCGGATCGTATGAGACTCATCAATTAGGTTTGCTCGTCGATAATTGATTTGAGACTCAGTGTATTTTATTCTTAATCCCCGATACAATTGCGGGTGTGTATATTTAATATAAGTGACTTTGATTTTCCAAAGGAATTGACCGGTTTAATTATTGGGTCAATTACCGGTTAAGTTGGGTCACTATATTTTATATATGGCATGCCGTGAATTCTTGACGGGACAGTGTATCCCGGAAGGGTTGATAATATCCCCGAGATGAGCTCATAAGGATTTATTATGTAAACCTCGCGAGTGGATTTAATTCCGCATAATAAATAAGGTTGAGTGGTACTAGTCTCGGATAAAAGAGATGAATAAATTTATTAAGCAATAAATAAATTTTATTCATGGATATTTATATCTTAAATACACGGAATAAATAATACTACCGGAGAAATATTATTTGGATATAATATGGTTTAATATTGGGAGTGCAATTAATTTATATAGTGGAAAATAAATTAATTAATATTGATAAGGATTAATGGACTTGGGCAGTGGGCTCAATTTAATCTTCAATATTGGAAGCCCAATATTCCACCTCCTTTAGATCCCCTACGTAGCCTATAAAAGCACTACATGGCCTTCATAATTCATAAGACAAGATTATCATACTTGATATTCTAGAGAGTTGAAGGAGATCCATAGGAGTTCGATAGATCGTCGCCCACCCGACGTTCGAACGGAGTGCAAGGAATACGTGGGAAGATTCAAAGGTCGTCTTGATTTCGTTTCTCCGAACAACGAATCGAAAGGTAAAAATCTAAACGCCCTTGATTTATTCGGTTTTGATTTATCGAGAATACCGTAGAACAAGATCCGAAGATCGAACCCGGAGTAGAGGACGATCGCGTGGTGGTGGCGAAGCCACCGGACCACGGGCGATCGCCCCTAGGGTTCCGGCGGGGCAAGGGGGCCGAACCCTCGGCTGGCCCGAGGGTGTGCGATCGACCGCAAGGGGTCGATCGCAAGGCACGGGCTGGTGCCGTGCCCAACCTCGCCGTGAGGGCGAGGGCCTCCAGGCGGCGGCGAGTCGCCGGACTCGCCGCGGGGGCTGCTGGAGCAGCCCCACCCCAACCGATCGCCGGCGTGCGATCGGTGATCGTGTGAGCCCCGCGTGCGGGGGCTCGGGCTGGGCGTGCGCGCGGCTTCGGCCGCGTCGTGCGTTCGGTTCGTGCTCCGGCTCGTACGTGGTGTTCGTGTGATCTCCGGCGATGGGTTTTTGATCGGGCTATGGTTTCCGCAAATTTTAAATAGCCCGGGATATCGAATTCCAACATCTAAGTCGTGAGCTACTGTTCGATAGTATACGAGTAACCGATAGTATGATCTTCCGCGTGTCTCCTCACGCCATACTATATACAACGTATACATCAAGGACTATTGCATTAAATGCAATCATGTTTGAATTATGTATAGACTAAGGCATAGATAAGGAGTTCCGTATTTGCACTAAACTAGACATTTAGAATACAACTCCATCAATCTCCCACTTATACTAAAAGTCTAGTCGCCCTCTCCCTGACATCAGATTCCCATAACCTTATCACGCCTACCCAACGCTTTCGCTGGAAGAGCCTATGTGAACGGTTTTATCAGGCAATCCTCTCGATGCTATCTAGGCGACAACTGCATCGTCTTACTAGACGATCTCTCGAATCAGGTGGTACTTGCGCTCTACGTGTTATCTCCCACTGTGGACTCGTGGCATTTCAAGTTTTCCAATACACCGCTATTCAAAATAGCTTTGGGCAAACTAGAAACCACATCTAAGTCCCTCAGGAAGTTTTGGAGCCACACTGACCTTTTAACTACCTCAGAGGTCGTTATCTTTTCAGTTTCCATGGTAGAGTCCGTAATGCATCACTGCTTTACACTCTTCCATGTGACTGCTCCACTTCACAGTGGGAACACATAGCCTGACTTCGACTTTCGACTGTCCCTGTTTGATTGGAAATCCAATTCTATGTAATCCAAAGGAAACAACTTGACTGCTTTGTAACTCAGAACATATTTCCTGGTCCTCTGCAGGCGCCTAAACATGTTCTTTACGTCAGTCGAGTGATCCTTTCCAGGATTACTATGATATCTCACCACCATGCCCACGACATAGTAGATATCAGTCTCGTGTACAGCATTGCATATATTAAGCTTCCTACCGTCAAGGTGTAAGGAACTGCTTTTTCATTTATCTCCTTATTGTGTCAGACACAAAACTTTAGATAAATAATTCCACATCTAAAAGGTGAAAACCTTTCTTGGAATTCTGCATGCTAAAACGAGCAAGAATTTTATTTATGTATGAGGCTTGGGATAAGTACTATGTTCTTTTCTGGCGATCCCTTATAACTTTGATGCCAAGAACATGCCTAACTTATCCTAAGTCCTTCATATCGAATTGCTCGGACAACCATACCTTTATGTCTGATAACATCTTTCTCATTGTTGCCAATTTAGAAGGATGTCGTCTACATAAAGAATGAGAAAACACCACAACTTTTCCGTCACTTCTTTGTTACACACAGGACCCAAAAATGCCTTGAATAAATCCATAAAATGGATTTTCTCATAGATCCGCATGTGTCCAAGATTTTGAAGCTTCCTTCAATCCAAAGATCGATTAAGCTTGCTTACCAAATGCTCTTGGCTCTTTTCGATGAATCCCTCTGGCTGTTCCACACAGATGGTCCCGTCAAGACTTTGATTAAGGAAATCCGTCTTGAATTCCATCTTCCATGTGAAAACAAAAGAATCCGGATCGACTTTAGCATAGCTACCGGCGAAAAAGTTCACTCATAATCGACCCCTTTCTTTCTGAGTGTACCCTTTCGCAACAAGCCTAGCCTTGAAGGTTTACACCTTCCCGTCAGACCCTCTTTTATTCTTGTACACCCTCTTGCAACCAATGGATTTTACACCTTTGGGCGGTGCTACAAGATCCCAGACCTGATTTGAATCCAAAGATTCAATCTCAGATTTCATCGCCTTTTGCCAAGACTGAGCATCTTGATCTTTCAGCGTCTCGTCATAGGTCCAGGGGTCGGCTTCATGTTCTCCAGGTAATAAGTCCGAAGACTCACCTATAACCATGAACCTACCGGGTTGTCTAACAACCCTCCCACTACGACGACGCTCCGGTGTATCTTTAGTGACTAAAGATTATAGTAGTGAACTACTCAGTTAGGCTGGTTCTAAGTTTTTATCAGTCCCTCTAAGCACATTTAGTATTACTCTACTCTTGGGCTTGTGATCTTGCATATATAATCCATGTCAAGAACCGAACGTTGATGGAATCAACGAACATCTGGTCCTTTGGAATATATTACATATCTCAATTCATTTTCTTAGGGTATCCTATAAACAGCCGAATATCTGTACAAGTTTCCAAAAGGAATCAAGTTCAGGATGAACGCCGCTGTTCCCAAGGCATATCCAAAACCGAATTAGGTAACTCCGAATAACTCATTTTCTACTTTCCAATATCTATAAGAGTCCTATTTCTTCTTACTAACACATCATTTTTGCCGAGGCAGGAATGGTGTAGTCAATTTGGGAGTTAATCCCATCTTTCTGATAAGTATGCCTTACTCCTCAAAGAGGTCTGCATACATCAGAGCGAATCAACTCTAGTACTTTCTTGGATCTTTGCTCTTTAACCGTAAAGGGTTGCTTGGTCATTTAAACTTCCAAGTATGATTCGAAGGTTGGAAGGTCCTTTCCTTCAACCTAGCTGAGTAGTCCATCAGCTTTCACCCTTTGAATCGTACTCAAGTTAAAATGATCTAGCCTAAGATGCCATAAGTACATTTGATTCATCTAGAAGGATCTTTACTCTTATTGGGGTTCGAAAGTGTGTTATTAGCTCCGGTCTGTTGCATCGTTGAAGAATATGGATTTAGTATTAAATTGTCTATCAATGTACCAGAATAGATAATATCCCCGTTTCCTACTCTGATAGGTATAAAACCATCCAAAGAAACGGAATGTCCATTCTAAGCCAATTTAGAAATCCGAAATGAAATTTCTTTCTAAATGCCGGCACATAAAGACAATTTATTAGAATTAAAATCCTACCGTTAAAACATTTAACATCTCCCACTGCAACGACTGTTACCTTTGTTGGAATTCGATATCCCGGGCTATTAAAATTTGCGGAAACCAATAACCCGATCAAAACCATCCGCCGGAAATCACACGAGCACCACGTACGAGCCGGAGCACGAGCCGAACGCACGACGAGGCCGAAGCCTCGCGCACGCCCAGCCCGAGCCCCCGTACGCGGGGCTCGCGACGATCACCGATCGCACGCCGGCGATCGGTTTGGGGTGGGGCTGCTCCGGCAGCCCCCGCGGCGAGTCCGGCGACTCGCCGCCAGCTGGAAGCCCCCGCCTTCACGGCGGGGTTGGGCATGGCGCCAGCCCGTGCCCAGCGATCGACCCTCCACGGTCGATCGCACCCCCTCGGCCGAGCCGAGGGTTCGGCCCCCGTCGCCCCTATCGAAACCCTAGGGGCGATCGCCGTGGTCCGGTGGCTTCGCCACCACCACACGTTCGTCCTCTACTCCGGGTTCGATCTTCGGATCTTGTTCTACGGTATTCTCAATAAAACCAAAATCGAACAATTATCAAGGGCGTTTAGATATTGTACCTTTCGATTCGTTGTTCGGAGAAACGAATTCAAGATGACCTTTGAATCTTCCCACGTATTCCTTGCACTAGCTTGAACGTCGGGTGGGCGACGATCCTCCAAGCTTTATGGATCTACTTCTCTCTCTTCTTTCTCTCTCTAGAATTGTGATCTTCAAGTTATGAGAATAGAGAAGACCATGTAGTGCTTTTATAGGCTACGTAGGGGATCTAAAGGAGGTGGAATATTGGGCTTCCAATATTAATGATTAAATTGAGCCCAAGACCAAATCTATTAATCTCCCATTAATATTAATTAATTTATTTTCCACTATATAAATTAATTGCACTCCCAATATTAAACCATATTATATCCAAATAATATTTCTCCGGTAGTATTATTTATTCCGTGTATTTAAGATATAAATATCCATGAATAAAATTTATTTATTGCTTAATAAATTTATTCATCTCTTTTATCCGAGACTAGTACCACTCAACCTTATTTATTATGCGGAATTAAATCCACTCGCGAGGTTTACATAATAAATCCTTATGAGCTCATCTCGGGGATATTATCAACCCTTCCGGGATACACTGTCCGGTCAATCATTCACGGCATGCCATATATAAAATATAGTGACCCAACTTGACCGGTAATCAACCCAATAATTAAATCGGTTAATTCCTTTGGCAAATCAAAGTCACTTATATTAAATATACACACCCGCAATAATATCAGGGATTAAGAATATAATACACTGAGTCTCAAATCAATTATCACCGAGCAATCCTAATTGATGAGTCTCAATCGATCCGCTCAATACACCAAGTGTACAAGTGTGATAAAATAATTAAGATAAATTATTTTCTCTCTCACACAACGACTATACCGATGGGTTGGTCCGTGTCCATCTAGGTCGTGAGCAACTGTTCGACTAAATACGAGTAACCGATAGTATGATCTTCTGTGTGCCCATGCAACACCATACTAACTACAACGTATAAAATCCAGGACTATAATTTGCATATATTTAATTAACAATAATTAAAAGCAAATGAATGTTTGTATTTAATAGGTAAATGAAAGTGTACAAGGAGTTCAGAATACTCAAATCTAGACATTAAGTATACTACTCCATCAATCTCCCACTTATACTAAGGTCTAGTCTTATCCTCCAAACTTCTGACTCCCAAACCCTCCAAGTGCTTGAAATATACTTCCTTAGGAAGTATCTTGGTGAAAGGGTCCGCTAGGTTGTCCTCTGAAGCTATCTTGGTGACTATCGCATCGCCCCTCTTGACGATGACTCGAATCAGGTGGTACTTGCGCTCTATGTGTTTCATAGCACTATGGGACCGTGGTTCCTTACTGTTTGCCACTGCACCGCTATTATCACAATAAATTGTCATAGCCTTGGGCAAACTCGGAATCACATCTAAGTCCTGGAGGAAATTAAGGAACCAAACTGATTCTTTCGCTGCCTCTGAGGCTGCAACATATTCAGCTTCCATGGTAGAGTCTGAAATGCACTTTTCCTTAACACTCCTCCATGATACGGCTCCACTTCCCAAAGTGTACACATAGCCTGATGTCGACTTTCGCCGGTCCTTATCAGCTTGGAAATCCGAATCCGTATAACCCAAAGGAATCAGATTGTCTGCCCCGTAACTTAGAACATAACCCTTAGTATTTCGCAAATACTTGAAAATGCTCTTTACGGCAGTCCAATGAGCCTTTCCAGGGTTACTCTGATATCTCGCTACTACGCCAACTGCATAGCAGATATCAGGCCTCGTGCATAACATTGCATACATCAAGCTTCCCACAGCCGAAGCGTAGGGAACTGATTTCATTTCATCTTTCTCCTTTTGTGTCCGAGGACACATTTCCTTAGAAAGATAAGTTCCTTTACTGAAGGGCAGCTCACCCTTCTTGGAATCTTGCATGTTAAAACGAGCCAGAATCGTGTCTATGTAAGATTGCTGGGATAGGTACAATGTTCTATTCCGGCGATCCCTTATAACCTTGATCCCTAGAACATGCCCGACTTCTCCCAAATCTTTCATATCGAATTGTCTAGACAACCATCCCTTTATGTCTGATAACATTCTCACACTGTTGCCAATGTGAAGAATGTCGTCTACATAAAGCACGAGAAACACCACCTTCTTTCCATCACGTTTCCAATACACACACGATTCGTCCATGCTTTGACTAAATCCAAAAGATTGGACTACTTCGTCAAACCGCAGGTTCCACGATCTCGAGGCTTGTTTCAATCCATAAATGGATCGATTAAGCTTGCACACTAGATGATCTCGCCCCTTAGCAATGAATCCTTCTGTTTGTTTCATATAAATCGTCTCGTCAAGACTTCCATTTAGGAAAGCTGTCTTGACGTCCATTTGCCACACCTCATAATCCATATGAGCTGCTATGGATAAGAGAATCCGGATCGACTTTATCTTGGCTACTGGCGAGAAGGTCTCCTCATAATCGATTCCCTCTTTCTGAGTATATCCTTTCGCAACAAGCCGAGCTTTAAAGGTTTCAACCTTTCCGTCAGATCCTCTCTTTCTCTTGTAGACCCATTTGCACCCAATTGGCTTTACGCCGCTTGGTGGTTCTACAAGATCCCAGACTTTATTAGAATCCATAGATTCTATTTCGGATTTCATCGCTTTCTTCCAAGAAGGCGCATCTATATCTTGTACCGCCTCATCATAGGTCCAGGGATCGATTTCATGAACTCCAGGTCCAGAGTCCGAAGACTCACCCAGTCCAATCCATCGGTCTGGTTGCTTAACAACCCTCCCACTACGACGGCGTTCTGGTGTATTAACAGTGACAGTATCAGGTGCAGATTCTAGTGGTGTATCTATACTCGGTTCGGCTGTATCTAAGTCTTCCTTGTCACCTCTCATCTCATCAAGTATTATGTCACTCTTGGGCTTGTGGTCCATGACATAGTCTTCCTCTAAGAACCGAGCGTTAGTACTTATAACGATCTTCTGGTCTTTAGGACTATAGAACATGCCACCTTTAGTTCCTTTCGGGTATCCTACAAACAGCCGTAATTCTGATCTAGGTTCTAACTTATCGGCACCTTGTCGCAACACATGTGCTGGACAACCCCAGATCCGAATGTGTCTTAAGTTAGGCTTGCGCCCACTCCACAATTCCATGGGTGTGGTTGGTACCGTTTTGGTTGGAACCCTATTCAAGATATACGCCGCTGTTTCCAAGGCAAATCCCCAGAACATAACAGGTAAGTCCGAGTAACTCATCATTGATCGCACCATTTCCATAAGAGTCCTATTCCTTCTTTCTGACACACCATTCTGCTGGGGAGTATATGGTGATGTCATTTGGGAATCAATCCCATTCTCTGCCAAGTATGCCTTGAATTCTCCAGACAGGTACTCGCCTCCGCGATCCGATCGCAGGCACTTAATGGATTTGTTTTGAAGGTTCTCCACAAAAGCCTTGAACTCCTTGAACTTGTCAAAGGATTCGCTCTTACGGCGCATCAAGTATACAAATCCATACCTTGAGTAATCATCAGTGAAAGTGATGAAATACTCGTACCCTCCCCTTGCCTGAGTAGACATAGGTCCGCATACATCAGAGTGAATCAAATCCAATACTTGTTCAGCCCTCCGTCCTTTACCAGAAAAAGGACGCTTGGTCATTTTACCCTCTAAACAGGATTCGCAGGTCGGAAGGTCCTCTCCTTCAACGCCAGTGATTAAATCATCAGCTTTCAACCTTTGAAGCCTATTCGAGTTTATATGACCTAGCCTTAGATGCCACAAGTATAATTGATTCATTTTAGAAGGTTCCTTTCTCTTATTGGTGTTCGTAGATGTGTTATTACTCTCGGTTAGTTGCATCGTGTTAGACTCAGGATTTAGTACATACAAATCGTCCACCAATGTACCAGAACAGATAATCTCACTGTTTCTTCTTATGATCACAGAGTGGTCAAAAGAAACAGAATACCCATTCATTATAAGTTTAGAAACCGAAATTAAATTCTTTCTAAAATTGGGTACATAAAGACAATTATGTAAAACTAAAACCCTATCACTAAAACGTAAGTGAACGTCTCCCACTGCAACAACCGCCACCCTCGCAGCATTGCCCATGTAGACCACGATCTCTCCCTCTCTAAGTCTCCGGGTTTCCTGGAACCCCTGCAATGAATTGCATACATGATCAGTGGCCCCCGTATCTACACACCAGGTGCTGGTAGATAACACCACTGACAATGTTTCGGTGACTAAGGAAAATTTCGTACCTTTGATGAGAGGACAATCAGACTTCCAGTGCCCAGACTGCTTGCATCGAAAGCACTTGCCTCGCGGCTTGCTCTTCCCAATCCGTGGTTCAAAACCACTGGGCTTCTTTGCTTGCACTTCCAACTTGGCCACTAGAGCTTGTGATTCTCTGACCATACTTATCAGTTCAGTTCTTTTGAAATCGTTTTTAAGCGATTCCTCAAGGGGACTAAACTTGATGAGTATGTCAATCACCTCTAGTCCGGCTTCCTTACTATGTCCTAACATCTCCTTGAGGTCATTTTCAATGTCCTCATCAGTTGGGACAATAGCAGATATAGAAGGCTCAACAGTCTGAACATTGTCCAGATTTCTTTTCCAATCAGTACTATATGGAACCAGTGAGTTTTCATCTTTAAGTATATCACAAAGTGGGGTCACAGTCATTCCTAACCTATGAGCACATAAAACAAACAAAAAATTTAATATCCGATATTATCTCCCTTAAATAATATCATTAAATCACTAATCACATCTAAAATCCCATCAGGTAAGGCAAGCCACGGTGTGTGGACGTTTACCCACCCAAACGACTTAGCAATTAGATTTCCTTCGGTCATACATCGCTTATAGCGGAACCTCGGTGGGAGGAATACTATAAGGCGTATCTAAGTGTAAACCATTACTCAGTACCAAAGTAAATCGTTTGGAATTGCTACATCACCGCAAGCCACGTTGTGTGGACGTTTACGACAACTTCACAACTCTTCACAATTTTCTTACAACTGTCTACATCAATTAATCCAAAACCCGTCAGCATAGCAAGCCACGTTGTGTGGACGTTTACTACACTAAGAGATCTTTATAATTGACTCCCAATTACTTGATCCATTTAATCTTGTAAATCAAGACGCGGAGAATCATAAGTGAAACTCGAGGTTTCTAACCAGTGATTCACCATGCGAACAGCCCTATCTCTCATAAATGAGGGAGCCGAGCAGACAATCGATCCATCTATCAAAGAATGGTACGACTGCCTCTAATTTGTGTCCTCGACATGACCAAGTGGCTTTGGCTCCATTCCACTCCCCGGGGTGAGAATGAGTCGACTTTAAATCAGCTTTGGAAAGACAAATTAGGCATTGTTTGATAAACTTAATCAATGTTTCTCGTAAGAGGAATTACAAGAACTCTCCTCCAATGACTTATCTATATAAACTTCAAAAATTTATAAAAGTCACCAAGAGAGCAGCAATGGAGACCATGGGTATGTTTCCATACCCTCTCCCACTTAGCTTTTTACAATAAAGGGATACGCTATCTAGTGCATAAAAGTAAACACACATAGTATGCATACAAGCAGTAAAGCACATAATATTATCACATAGTCAAAATAATTACTAGAATATTATTTTCCGACTATTATGGCTTTACTCCATCTCCGTACGCATCTTCTAGTCTTTAGTCTTCGTTTCTTGAATGCTCCATGTGACGAGAATATTAATCTCCAATATTTAAATCTATTTATTTTTAATAAATCCAAAAGATACTTAATTAAAAATTAAGTCAATCGAATAAATCAAAAATAAAATTAAATATTATTAATATTTTTTATTTATTTTATTTTCCTTTTCTACTTCATTAAATCTCTAGAATAATCTATCCAAGACCCACTTGGAATATTCTAGATGATTTCCATAATGAAATAAGGAAATAAAATAACTTAGGACTCTTCTACTTTCCAAGATTAATTAATTTCCATTTCTATGAAAATTCCCATAAAATAGGAATAATCAATTAGGAAATAAATTAATCCTAAATTAACTTTTATTCCTTTCCAATTCTATTAAATCTCTAGGATCCTATTCCAAGTAGAACTCGGAATACTCTAGAAGACTTCCATAATAGAATAAGGAAATAAAATTAATTCCAATTAATTCTTTTCCTAATCCATGAGAATTCCCATAAAAAAGGAATACTCAAATAGGAAAAAAAACCGAACTAATTAGGAAAGTAAATTTCCGGACCGGGATAGCACGGGGTGGGGATCCCCGCGCCACCCTCGACCCACGCCTAGGAGGTGGCCGGCCACCATTGCCGGCGGCTCCTCCATGTGAGGGTCGATCGATCCTCATGGGATCGACCATGGGGATGGTCGATACTTGTCCCGTTGCCCTCACGTCATCTCCTTCGTCACGCGACTTCTCCGGCGGTCGTTTCGGCATCGATCCAATGCAAAATAAATTACAAAATAAATTTTACACTATCCGGTATCGATTCTATACATGAAATCGACCCTATACATTTTCCGGAAAAAAGTAGAACGTAATAATAAATCCTAAATTCGGTCAACCCCCGAATTTTTACTATTACAAGCATTCACCACCAAAAACGAATCTCGACATGTCCGAGAGTTTAATCAATCCAACATACATGACAAAATAAATTAAACGAATAATAAATTAAGCCATAATAGTCGGAACCCTGCAAGGTAGAACAATTTTATCGATAATACCGCGAACGTAAACCACGCTCTGATACCAATTGTTGGAATTCGATATCCCGGGCTATTAAAATTTGCGGAAACCAATAACCCGATCAAAACCATCCGCCGGAAATCACACGAGCACCACGTACGAGCCGGAGCACGAGCCGAACGCACGACGAGGCCGAAGCCTCGCGCACGCCCAGCCCGAGCCCCCGTACGCGGGGCTCGCGACGATCACCGATCGCACGCCGGCGATCGGTTTGGGGTGGGGCTGCTCCGGCAGCCCCCGCGGCGAGTCCGGCGACTCGCCGCCAGCTGGAAGCCCCCGCCTTCACGGCGGGGTTGGGCACGGCGCCAGCCCGTGCCCAGCGATCGACCCTCCACGGTCGATCGCACCCCCTCGGCCGAGCCGAGGGTTCGGCCCCCGTCGCCCCTATCGAAACCCTAGGGGCGATCGCCGTGGTCCGGTGGCTTCGCCACCACCACGCGTTCGTCCTCTACTCCGGGTTCGATCTTCGGATCTTGTTCTACGGTATTCTCAATAAAACCAAAATCGAACAATTATCAAGGGCGTTTAGATATTGTACCTTTCGATTCGTTGTTCGGAGAAACGAATTCAAGATGACCTTTGAATCTTCCCACGTATTCCTTGCACTAGCTTGAACGTCGGGTGGGCGACGATCCTCCAAGCTCTATGGATCTACTTCTCTCTCTTCTTTCTCTCTCTAGAATTGTGATCTTCAAGTTATGAGAATAGAGAAGACCATGTAGTGCTTTTATAGGCTACGTAGGGGATCTAAAGGAGGTGGAATATTGGGCTTCCAATATTAATGATTAAATTGAGCCCAAGCCCAAATCTATTAATCTCCCATTAATATTAATTAATTTATTTTCCACTATATAAATTAATTGCACTCCCAATATTAAACCATATTATATCCAAATAATATTTCTCCGGTAGTATTATTTATTCCGTGTATTTAAGATATAAATATCCATGAATAAAATTTATTTATTGCTTAATAAATTTATTCATCTCTTTTATCCGAGACTAGTACCACTCAACCTTATTTATTATGCGGAATTAAATCCACTCGCGAGGTTTACATAATAAATCCTTATGAGCTCATCTCGGGGATATTATCAACCCTTCCGGGATACACTGTCCGGTCAATCATTCACGGCATGCCATATATAAAATATAGTGACCCAACTTGACCGGTAATCAACCCAATAATTAAATCGGTTAATTCCTTTGGCAAATCAAAGTCACTTATATTAAATATACACACCCGCAATAATATCAGGGATTAAGAATATAATACACTGAGTCTCAAATCAATTATCGCCGAGCAATCCTAATTGATGAGTCTCAATCGATCCGCTCAATACACCAAGTGTACAAGTGTGATAAAATAATTAAGATAAATTATTTTCTCTCTCACACAACGACTATACCGATGGGTTGGTCCGTGTCCATCTAGGTCGTGAGCAACTGTTCGACTAAATACGAGTAACCGATAGTATGATCTTCTGTGTGCCCATGCAACACCATACTAACTACAACGTATAAAATCCAGGACTATAATTTGCATATATTTAATTAACAATAATTAAAAGCAAATGAATGTTTGTATTTAATAGGTAAATGAAAGTGTACAAGGAGTTCAGAATACTCAAATCTAGACATTAAGTATACTACTCCATCAACCTTAACAGTATTGCCCATGTAGGTTATAACTTCTTCCTTTCTAAGTCTCCGGGTTTCCTGGAACCCCTGCATTTAAGTGCAGACATGATTAGTGGTTGCCGTATCCACACACCAGGTACTGGTAGATAACACCACTAAACATGTTTCGGTGACTAAGGAAGAGTCAACTTCTTTTTGCTTAAGAGGACAACTAAAACTCCCAGTATCCAGACTGCTTGCAACGGAAGCACTTGCCCTGTTGGGCTTGCTTGTCCCATTCCGTGGTCCAGATATATTAGGCCCACTGGGTTTCCGTCTTTGCTTCTTCTTCCTTTTGCCGCCCGAAGGCCTAGGAAGAGTCAATTTTGTTGGAAATCGATATCCCGGAATTAATAAATTAAATAAAATTAATTATCTAATTAATTCCGACCGAAATCCTTCGAATATCCGGATTGTCAAAATTGCGGAACCGACAATCCAATCGAATAAACCCTTCGCCGGAAACCACCGCGAACCACCGTACGCGAACCGAGGCTCGACCGAACACCCGCCGCGGGATGAACCCGCGGCTGTCCAGCCGAACCCCCGCATGGAGGGGGTTCGCGATCGCGTTTGCGATCGCCGGGATGCTTCGCGCATCCCCGGGGCTGCTCCGAGCAGCCCCCCAGCGGTGAGTCCGGCGACTCACCGCCATCGCCGGGAGGAGGGGGCGACTGCCGCGGCACCAGCCCGCGGCTGCCCCCAGCGATCGACCACCATGGTCGATCGCACGCCCCGGCTCCAGCCGGGGCTCCTACGCGCACAGCGATCGTGCCCTAGGGCCGATCGCCACCCTCGGCGTCCAGCCGAGGGTTTGTTGCTCTCGATCCCGGTGGGGCTCGTTGACCGTCCGTGGTCCGGTGATCTCGGATCACCACCGCGCGGTCAAACCCCATCCCCGGGTTCGTCCCTCGGATCTTTGGTTCATGATATTTTCACGATAATTTAAACGATAAAATCATAAAGAGGGTTTTACGATTTACCTCGTTCTCGTTGTTCGGAAAAACGTAGAACTCAATTTGATGACCTTGAGATCTTCCCACGTATTCCTTGCACTAGCCCGGACGTCGTGTGGGCGACGATCTACTGAACTCCATGGATCTCCCTCTCTACTTTCTCTCTCTAGAATTGTGATCTTCAAGTTATGAGAATAGAGAAGACCATGTAGTGCTTTTATAGGCTACGTAGGGGATCTTAAGGAGGTGGAATATTGGGCTTCCAATATTGAAGATTAAATTGAGCCCAATGCTCAAGTCCATTAATCCTTATCAATATTAATTAATTCTATTTTCCACTATATAAAATTAATTGCACTCCCAATATTAAACCATATTATATCAAATAATATTTCTCCGGTAGTATTATTTATTCCGTGTATTTAAGATATAAATATCCATGAATAAAATTAATTTATTGCTAATTAATTTATTCATCTCTTGTAACCGAGACTAGTACCATTCATCCTTAATTATTATGCGGAACGAATCCACCTGCAGGGTTTACATAATAATTCCTTATGAACTCATCTCGGGGATATTATCAACCCTTCTGGGATACACTTTCCCGTCAAGTATTCACGGCATGTCATATATAAAATATAGTGACCCAACTTAACCGGTAATTAACCCAATAATTAAATCGGTTAATTCCTTTGGTAAATCAAAGTCACTTATATTAAATATACACACCCGCAATAGTTTCGGGGATTAAGAATAAAATACACTGAGACTCGAATCGATTATCGCCGGCAATCCTAATCGATGAATCTCAACGATCCGCTCAATACACCAAGTGTACAAGTGTGATAAAATAATTAAGACAAATTATTTTCTCTCTCACACAACGACTATACCGATGGATTGGTCCGTGTCCACCTAGGTCGTGAGCAACTGTTCGATTAAATACGAGTAACCGATAGTATGATCTTCTGTGTGGCGTCGCACACCATACTAACTACAAAGTATATAATCCAGGACTATAATTTGCATATATTTAATTATAAATAATTAAACGCAAATAATTGTTTATTTAATTAAATAGATTAATGGCAATGGATCGTGAGTTTCCGTTACTTAAATCTAGACATTAAGTACACAACTCCAACAATCTCCCACTTGTACTAAGGTCTAGTCATTTCCTCCAAACTCCCGACTCCCATACTCATCACGTGCTTAAGTTGTACTTCCAAGAAGTACTATGTGAATGAGCACTCTAGGTTGTCGCTCTGAAGTTATCTTGGTGACTACAGCGTCGTCTCCCTTGACGATGACTCGTATCAGGTGGTACTTGCTCTATGTGTTATCTTACACTTATGGACTTGTGATTTCTTACCATTTGCCATCGCACCGCTATACACATAGCCTTTTGGCAAATTAAGAATCACCTCTAAGTCCCAGAGATTATCCCGGAGTTATACCAAAACTTCCGCTGCCTCTGAGGCCGCTATTTGGTTACCCATGGCAGAGTACGAAAAGCATCGTGCTTATCACTCTTCCATGTTAAAACTCCTTCTCCTTCAATAGTGAAACACATAGCCTGATATCGACTTACACCGGTCCTCATTTGATTAGAAATCTAAGAGAATGTAATCCAAAGGAAAAACTCGTCTGCTTCGTAGTCTAGAACAGTACTTCGAAAGTACTTTTACGGCAGTCGAATATTCCTTTCCAGGATTACCTTGATATCCTCCCACTATGCTAACCGCATAGCCGATATCAGGTTTTTGTTTTCAACAATGCATTTATTAAGCTTTCCACACTCAAAGTGTAGGAAACTGCTTTCATTGCTTCTATCTCCTTTTGTGTTCCAAAACACATATCCTTAGACAGATGCATTC
This sequence comes from Euphrasia confusa, assembly GCA_954870475.1. Taxonomy (NCBI): domain Eukaryota; kingdom Viridiplantae; phylum Streptophyta; class Magnoliopsida; order Lamiales; family Orobanchaceae; genus Euphrasia; species Euphrasia confusa. The sequence continues at coordinate 15,078,654 of OX940954.1, forward strand.
CGTCTCTGAAAGGTAACGAACCTTTCTCGGAATCTTGCATGTTAAAACGAACCATAATCATATATGTAAGATGTCCAGGAAAAGTACAATGTTCTTTCTAGAGATCCAAGATCTCAAGAACATGTCCAACTTCTTCCTTTATCTTTCATAATGATTCATCTAGACAACCATCATTTTATGTCTGATAACATCTTTACATTGTTGCCAATGATAAGAGTGTTATCTACATAAAACCTCCGAGAAACACCACCTTGTTTTCCATCACGTTTCCAATACACACAATTCGTCTATGCTTTTGATGAATCCATAAAATGGACTATCTCATCAATTTGCAAGTACCACGAACTCAATGCTTTGTTTCAATCCATAAATGGATCAACTAAGCTTGTACTCTAAATGATCTCGCCTCTTAGCAATAATCCTTATTGCTCTCCAAGAAGGCACATTTAGATCTAGTACGGCCTTCATGTAGATCTAGGGATCGATTTCATGTATACTAGGTCCAGAGTCCGATGACTCTCCTAGTCTTATGAATATCTCCGGTTGTCCCACAACCTCCCACTACAATGGCATTCCGGTGTATAAACAGTGATAACAGTAGGTGCAGTTAGTGGTGTACCTCTACTCGGTTCGGCTGGTTCTAAGTCTTAATCTTTCTCTCTCATTTCAAAGTATTACGTCACCTTGGGCTTGTGGTTCATTATATAGTCTTTCTCTAAGAACCGGGCGTTAGAACTTGTAACGTCCTTCTGGTTCATAGTACTATTGAACACACATCTTTTGTTCTTCTAGGATATTCTACAACCGCATTTGAATGCGCCGTTGTTTCCAGACATATCCATAGAACATAGGTAGTTCCGTATAACTCATCTTTTACTATCTCTATAAGAGTTCCATTTCTTATTATCGACACACCATTTTTACACAACAGTGTATGGTGTAGTCATTTGGGATCAAATCCCAATCTCTGATTAGTATGCCATGCATTCCTCAGACAGGTACTTGCCTCCGCGATCAAATCGCAGGCTACAAATGGATATACCTTGATGGTTCTCCACAATTGCTTAGTGTCCATTGACTTGTCAAAACACTTGCTTTTGTGGCACATCAGGTATTCTAATCCATTTTTCGAGTAATCATAAAATGAAGTACTCGTACCTTAATTGTCTGAGTAGGCATAGGTCTGCATACATCAGAGTCAATCAATTCTTATACTTGTCCGGATCTTACATCTTATATCCATAAAGGATTGCTTAGTCATGTTATCTTCCAAATAAGATTCTTAGGTCGGAAGGTCCACTCCTTCAACTTAATTGATCAAATATCAATTTTCGACCTTTGAACTTCTTATTTGAATAAACATGATTCAGCATAAGAATCCACAAGTATAATTGATAAAGAAATCTCTTATTAGTAAAATGAGTTTTACTACGGTTCGTTGCATTGTGGTGGACTCAGGATCCATCATTTATATATTGCTAGCCAATGTACCAGAATAGATACTATCTTTATTTCTTCTCATAACCATCAAATGATTAAAAGAAATAAAATATTCATTCATTAGAAATCCAGAACAAAGTTCTTTCTAATATGAAAGGTACATAAAAGCAATAACTCAAAATGAAATCCTATAAAATGTCATCCACTGCAACTGCTGCCTCCTCCACAGCATTGCCCATGTAGACTACGATCTTTTCTTTTCCAAGTCGTTTAGGTTTCCTGGAACCTCTTGCATTTAAAATGCACATACCGTCAGTGGTTCCATATCTACACACCAGGTTCCGGTAGATAATACCATTGACTATGTTTTACGACTAAAGAAAATTTCGTACTTTCTTTGAGAGGATAATCAGACTTCCAGTACCCAGACTGTTTGCATCGAGAACTTTTGCCTCATGGCTTTCTCGTCCCATCTCGTGGTCCAAGAAACCTAGGACTACTGGGTTTCTTTGCTTGCTTTTCCTTTCCCCGATTTTTCCCTTAGGTTCGAAACCTTTGGCATTGGCTACAAGAGCTTGCGATTTCCGTCTCAACTCGTCTAAAAGGTTAATCATCTCAAAAAACGTTTTTAAGCGTTTCCTCGAAGTGACTGGCCTTTATGAGTATCCTCATCGCTTCTTGTCTAGCCGACTATGTCAATAGGCTCGGAAGGACAAAGCTCATTGAGTACAACCTTGTACTCTTCAACAGTTTGGGTAATGTCTAGATCTCTATTCCAATCATTACATTTAGGGACCAGTGAGTTTAAAATCCTTACGTATCACAGAAAGTGGGTTCAAAGCCATATCCTAATCTATGAGCACATATAACAACAAACAATCGATCTAATCTCCGATATTATCTCCCTCAAATAATATCATAAACCACTAATCGCATCTAAAATCCCATCAGATATGGCAACCCACGATAGTGTGGACGTTTACCTATCCAAATGATTTAGCAATTAGATTTCCTTCGGTCGTACATCATCATTAGCGTTACTTCGATGGAAAGAATACTAAGAAGCGTACCTAAGTGTAAACCATTACTCAGTATCTAAGAAGATTGTTTGGGACACGCATATTCACCGCAAGCCACGATAGTGTGGACGTTTACGTTAACATACGCTCTTTTACTCCCTTCTATAACTGTCTACATCAATCGTTCCAAAATCCCATTCAATGTAGCAAGCCACGATAGTGTGGACGTTTACTACACCAAAAGACATTTACAATTGACATCCAACTACTTGAATCATTTAATCTTGTAAATCATGACGCGGAGAATCATAAGTGAAACTCGAAGTTTCTAACCAGTGATTCACCATGCGAACGACCCTATCTCTCATAAATGAGGGAGCCGAGCAGACAATCGATCCACCTTCAAAAGATGGTACGACTGCCTCTAATTTGTGTCCTCGACATGACCAAGTGGCTTTGGCTCCATTCCACTCCCCGGGGGTGAGAATGAGTCGACTTGAAATCAGTTTTGGAAAGACAAATTAGGCATTGTTTGATAAACTTAATCAATGTTTCTCGTAAAAGGAATTACAAGAATTCTCCTCCAATGACTTGTCTAAACGAACTTCAAAAGTCCATAAAAGTCACCAAGAGAACAGCAATGGAGACCATGGATATGTTTCCATACCCTCTCCCACTTAGCTTTTTATAACAAAGGGATACGCTATCTAATGCATAATTAAATACACATAAGCATGCATACATGAAATAAAGCACATAGAATATTATCACATAATCAAAATAATACTAGAATATTATTTTCCGACTATTATGGCTTTATCGCATCCCCGTATGCGTCTTCTAGTCTTTAGTCTTCGTTCTTGAATGCTCCATGTGACGGGAATATTAATTTCAATATTTAAATCTATTTATTTTTAATAAATCCAAAAGATACTTAATTCGAAAATTAAGTCAATCGAATAAATCAAAAATAAAATTAAATATTGTTAATATTTTTATTTATTTTATTTTCCCTTTCTACTTCATTAAATCTCTAGAATAATCTATCCAAGACCCACTTGGAATATTCTAGAAGACTTCCATAATGAAATAAGGAAATAAAATAATTTATTTTATTTTCCCTTTCTACTTCATTAAATCTCTAGAATAATCTATCCAAGACCCACTTGGAATATTCTAGATGATTTCCATAATGAAATAAGGAAATAAAATAATTTAGGACTCCTAGTCCTTCCAAATTAATTCCTTTCCTAATCCATTAAAAATTCCATAAAGGAATAATTAAATAAGGAAAAATTAATTTAGGACTCTTAAACTTTCCAAATTAATTATTTTCCTAATCCATTAAAAATTCCATAAAGGAATAATTAAATAGGAAAAATGAATTTATTATAAATTTATTCCTTTTCCTAATCTATGAAAATTCCCAAGAATAGGAATAATCAATATGGAAAAATAAATTTATTCTAAATTTATTCTTTTCCTTTTCCATGAGAATTCCCAAAAAAATAGGAATACTCAAAATAGGAAAACCGAATAATTTAGGAAAGTTGGATCTTGGCGGGAGAGCACGAGATCACGAGGACCCCGCGCCCCCACCACCTTCGATCGAGAGCCGAGGGGACACGCCACCGCCGCCGCCGCCTCGCCGGCGCACCACCTCCCTTGGTGGCACCGCGCACGGCCGAGAGGCTCGATGGCCGCCCCTCCTCCTTTGGGTCGATCGATCCAAGGGATCGGCCATGGGGTTGGCCGATCCGGAGCCCTCCCTCTCAACGTCTCCTCCGCCACACTTTTTCCGGCGATCGTTTCGGAATTGATCCAACGTAAATAATTTCACAAAATTAATTTACAATTATCCGGTATCAATTCTCTACATGAAATCGACCTCAAACAATTTCCGGAAAAATTAAGAACAAGCATTCACCACACAAGAACAAATATCGACATCATCGAGAGTTTAATAATCAAGAGAAAATATTATGACATTAATTAACAATAATTAAATCTAGCCATAATAATCGGAAACCCTGCAAGGTAGAACAATATATCGAAAAATACCATGAACTAAAACCAACTCTCTGATACCAATTGTTGGAAATCGATATCCCGGAATTAATAAATTAAATAAAATTAATTATCTAATTAATTCCGACCGAAATCCTTCGAATATCCGGATTGTCAAAATTGCGGAACCGACAATCCAATCGAATAAACCCTTCGCCGGAAACCACCGCGAACCACCGTACGCGAACCGAGGCTCGACCGAACACCCGCCGCGGGATGAACCCGCGGCTGTCCAGCCGAACCCCCGCATGGAGGGGGTTCGCGATCGCGTTTGCGATCGCCGGGATGCTTCGCGCATCCCCGGGGCTGCTCCGAGCAGCCCCCCGGCGGTGAGTCCGGCGACTCACCGCCATCGCCGAGAGGAGGGGGCGACTGCCGCGGCACCAGCCCGCGGCTGCCCCCAGCGATCGACCACCATGGTCGATCGCACGCCCCGGCTCCAGCCGGGGCTCCTACGCGCACGGCGATCGTGCCCTAGGGCCGATCGCCACCCTCGGCGTCCAGCCGAGGGTTTGTTGCTCTCGATCCCGGTGGGGCTCGCTTGACCGTCCGTGGTCCGGTGATCTCGGATCACCACCGCGCGGTCAAACCCCATCCCCGGGTTCGTCCCTCGGATCTTTGGTTCATGATATTTTCACGATAATTTAAACGATAAAATCATAAAGAGGGTTTTACGATTTACCTCGTTCTCGTTGTTCGGAAAAACGTAGAACTCAATTTGATGACCTTGAGATCTTCCCACGTATTCCTTGCACTATCCCGGACGTCGTGTGGGCGACGATCTACCGAACTCCATGGATATCCCTCTCTACTTTCTCTCTCTAGAATTGTGATCTTCAAGTTATGAGAATAGAGAAGACCATGTAGTGCTTTTATAGGCTACGTAGGGGATCTTAAGGAGGTGGAATATTGGGCTTCCAATATTGAAGATTAAATTGAGCCCAATGCTCAAGTCCATTAATCCTTATCAATATTAATTAATTCTATTTTCCACTATATAAAATTAATTGCACTCCCAATATTAAATCATATTATATCAAATAATATTTCTCCGGTAGTATTATTTATTCCATGTATTTAAGATATAAATATCCATGAATAAAATTAATTTATTGCTAATTAATTTATTCATCTCTTGTAACCGAGACTAGTACCATTCATCCTTAATTATTATGCGGAACGAATCCACCTGCAGGGTTTACATAATAATTCCTTATGAACTCATCTCGGGGATATTATCAACCCTTCCGGGATACACTTTCCCGTCAAGTATTCACGGCATGTCATATATAAAATATAGTGACCCAACTTAACCGGTAATTAACCCAATAATTAAATCGGTTAATTCCTTTGGTAAATCAAAGTCACTTATATTAAATATACACACCCGCAATAGTTTCGGGGATTAAGAATAAAATACACTGAGACTCGAATCGATTATCGCCGGCAATCCTAATCGATGAATCTCAACGATCCGCTCAATACACCAAGTGTACAAGTGTGATAAAATAATTAAGACAAATTATTTTCTCTCTCACACAACGACTATACCGATGGATTGGTCCGTGTCCACCTAGGTCGTGAGCAACTGTTCGATTAAATACGAGTAACCGATAGTATGATCTTCTGTATGGCGTCGCACACCATACTAACTACAACGTATATAATCCAGGACTATAATTTGCATATATTTAATTATAAATAATTAAACGCAAATAATTGTTTATTTAATTAAATAGATTAATGGCAATGGATCGTGAGTTTCCGTTACTTAAATCTAGACATTAAGTACACAACTCCAACAAATTTCTCAGCCATAAGTGCTTTGAGGACCCTTAAAGATTCTCTCAGCCGCTAGAAGTTCAATCAGGAGCTCCGCCAATGAGTAAGACCCCTTATTCATATTATAGTTCAAGCGGAACTGCTCAAAACTTCTCGGCAGAGACTGGAGCACAATATCGACTTGGGTTACCCCTGTTGGAAATCGACTACCCGGGACATGTCCGTTCGACTACTCGATGTTGGAGTTGTGTACTTAATGTCTAGATTTAAGTAACGGTAAACTCCCGGTCATAGCATTTAATCTATTTAATTAATAAACAATTATTTGCATTTAATTATTATTAATTAAATTATGCAAAATTATAGTCCTGGATTTTATACGTTGTAGTTAGTATGGTGTTGCATGGGCGCACAGAAGATCATACTATCGGTTACTCGTATTTAATCGAACAGTTGCTCACGACCTAGATGGACACGGACCAATCCATCGGTATAGTCGTTGTGTGAGAGAGAAAATAATTTATCTTAATTATTTTATCACACTTGTACACTTGGTGTATTGGGCGGATCGCTTGAGATTTATCGATTAGGATTGCCTTGAGATAATCGATTCAAGTCTCAGAGTATTTTATTCTTAATCCCCGATACTATTACGGATGTATATATTTTATATATGTGACTTTGATTTTCCAAAGGAATTAACCGATTTAATTATTGGGTTAATTACCGGTTAAGTTGGGTCGCTATATTTTATATATGACATGCCGTGAATACTTGACGGGAAACTGTATCCCGGAAGGGTTGATAATATCCCCGAGATGAGTTCATAAGGAATTATTGTGTAAACCTCATGAGTGGATTCGTTCCGCACAATAATTAAGGTTGAATGGTACTAGTCTCGGATTCAAGAGATGAATAAATTAATTAGCAATACGTTAATTTTATTCATGGATATTTAAATCTTAAATACACGGAATAAATAATACTACCGGAGAAATATTATTTGATATAATATGGTTTAATATTGGGAGTGCAATTAATTTATATAGTGGAAAATAAATTAATTAATATTAATGGGAGATTAATAGATTTGGGCTTGGGCTCAATTTAATCATTAATATTGGAAGCCCAATATTCCACCTCCTTTAGATCCCCTACGTAGCCTATAAAAGCACTACATGGTCTTCTCTTTTCTACAACATAATAACACAAGATCATAATTCTCTTAGAGAGAGAAAGTAGAGAGAGAGAGAGAAGAGGATCCATAAGCTTGGAGGATCGTCGCCCACCCGACGTTCAAGCTAGTGCAAGGAATACGTGGGAAGATCGTAAGGTCATCAACTTAAATTCGTTTCTCCGCACAACGAATCAAAAGGTAAAATCATATACTCCCTTCTATGATTTGTGAATTGATTGTGATACATACATGAACGCACGATCCGGGAAACGACGAGACCGGGGACGGGTATAGACCGGGCGGTGGTGGTTGTGGACCACCGGACCGCCGACGGTCTAGAGATCCCCGCCGGGATCGAGGCGAAGAGCCCTCGGCTCCAGCCGAGGGGGCGATCGAACCCTAGGGTTCGATCGCGGGTGAGCTGCGGGGTTACCCGCAGCGGGCTCGCATGAGCTGCGGGGCTACCCGCAGCGGTCGTGCGAGGGGATCACCCCTCGCTGGGCAGCGAGTCAGCGACTCGCTGCGGGGCTGCTACGAGCAGCCCCGGGGATGCCTCGTGCATCCCCAGCGATTGCTACGGGAGCAATCGCGAGCCCTCGTGGGGGCTCGGCTGGGTGCCGCGGGTTCGCCCGTGGTGGTGCTCGGTCGGGCCTCGGGTCACGTGGGGTTCGCGGTTCGGTCTCCGGCGATCGAGGATTTCGGTCGGGTTATTATTTTCCGCAATTTTAATGGCCCGGGATATCGAATTCCAGCAATTGGTATCAGAGAGTTTGGTTTCGTGTTCATGTATGTGTTCAATTGTGTTCTACCTTGCAGGGACTCCGACTATCATGGTTAATTAATTGATTAATTGTTTAATTAATTTGTTATTTAATTTTACCATGATTATTAAACTCTCGGACATGTCGAGATTCGTTTTGTGTGGATGAATGCTTGTAATAGTAAAAATTCGGGGGTTGACCGAATTTAGATTTATTATTATTGTTCTACGTTTTCTGGAAAGTGTATAGGGTCGATTTCATGTATAGAATCGATACCGGAATTGTAAATTTATTTCTTGTAATTTATTTACGTTGGATCGATGCCGAGACGACCGCCGGAGAACTCGTGTGACGAAGAAGACGAAGAGGACGAAAAACCGGGGGGGTCGATCATCCCCATGATCGATCCCCATGAGGATCGATCGACCCCACGCCAAGGGGTTGACCGCTAGGGTTTTCGGCCACGCCGGCCACCGGTGGTGGTGGCGCGTGGCTAGGGGGCGGCGGCGGTGGTGCCCGGCGATGGTGGTGGTCGACGGTGGGGGTGGTGTGGGGATCCCCAACCCATGCTACTCCTACCTAGATTCACTTTCCTAATTAATTCAAGTTTTCCTATTTTGAGTATTCCTAAGTTTGGGAACTCTCATGGAGATAGGAAAAGAATTAATTAATATTATTTATTTCCTTATTCTATTATGGAAGTCTTCTAGAGTATTCCGAGTTCTACTTGGAATAGGAATCTAGAGATTTAATAGAATTAGATAGGAAAATAATTAATTAGTGAATTAATTTATTTCTATTTGATTATTCCTATTTTATGGGAATTTTCATGGACATGGAAATTAATTAATTTAGGAAAGTAGAAGAGTCCTAATTTATTTTATTTCCTTATTCTATTATAGAAGTCTTCTAGAATATTCCAAGTTTCACTTGGATAGATTATTCTAGAGATTTAATAGAATTAGATGGGAAAATAAATAAATAAAAAAATATTAATAATATTTAATTTTATTTTTGATTTATTCGATTGACTTAATTTTCGAATTAAGTATCTTTTGGATTTATTAAAAATAAATAGATTTAAATATTGGGATTAATATTCTAGTCACATGGAGCATTCAAGAACGAAGACTGAAGACTAGAAGACGCATACGGAGATGGAATAAAGCCATGATAGTCGGAAAATAATTTTCTAGCATTATTTTGACTATGTGATATGTGCTTTATTACTTGTATGCATGCTTATGTGTTTAATTATGCATTAGATAGCGTATCCCTTTGTTACAAAAAGCTAAGTGGGAGCGGGGATGGAAACATTCCCATGGTCTCCATTACTGTTCTCTTGGTGACATTTATGAACTTTCGAAGTTCATATAGATATGTCATTGGAGGAGAATTCTTGTAATTCCTTTTACAAGAAACATTAATTAAGTTTATCAAACAATGCCTAATTTGTCTTTCTGAAACTGACTTCAAGTCGACTCATTCTCACCTCGGGGAGTGGAATGGAGCCAAAGCCACTTGGTCATGTGGATGACACAAATTAGAGACATTCGTACCATTCTTTTGAAGATGGATCGTTTGTCTGCTCGGCTCCCTCATCTAATGAGAGATAGGGTTGTCCGCATGGTGAATCACTGGTTAGAAACTTCGAGTTTCACTTATGATTCTCCGCGTCTTGATTTACAAAAATCGAATGCTTCAAGTAATTGGGAGTCAACTATAAAAGTCTTTTGGTGTAGTAAACGTCCACACTAACGTGGCTTGCTATGCTGAATGGGATTTTTGGAAATAGTTGATGTAGACAGTTATAGGGAATTGTGAAGGATTGTGAGTTATCGTAAACGTCCACACTAACGTGGCTTGCGGTGACGTAGCGATTCCAAATGATTCACCTTAGTACTGAGTAATGGTTTACACTTAGGTACGCTTTATAGTATTCTTCCCAACGAAGTAACGCTATAATGATGTACGACCGAAGCAAATCTAATTGCTAAATCATTTGGGTGGGTAAACGTCCACACGAACGTGGCTTGCCTTACCTGATGGGATTTTAGATGTAATTAGTAATTTAATGATATTATTTGAGGGAGATAATATCGGATATTAAATTGATTGTTTGTTTAAATGTGCTTATAGGTTTAGAGAATAGCTATGAACCCACTTTCTGTGATACTCAAGGAGCATAAGCTCACTGGTCCCAATTATATTGATTGGAAGAGAAATTTAGACATTGTCCTGACTTCTGAGGAGTACAAGTATGTACTCCATGAAGTGTGCCCTGCCGAGCCCACGGCTGCCTCAACTGATGAGGAAAAACTAGCATATCGAAAGTGGAAAAAGGCTGATGAAATGGCTAGGTGTTATATTTTGGCTTCCATGTCAAATGTACTCCAAACCCAACATCAGCCGATGGACACTGCCTATGATATGATGTTTAACCTCAAGGAGATGTTTGGGGAGCAAGATCGTGCGGCAAGGCAAGAAGCCATGAGAGTCCTCATGTCGACTACTCAGTCTGAAGGAACGCCCGTTGGGGAGCACGTTCTTAAGATGATGAGTTTGTTGAATGAACTTGAGGTCCTAGGAGCTTCTATTGATGCTGAGACGCAAGTCGACATCATACTCCAGTCTCTGACCCCTAGTTTTGAGCAGTTTCGTATGAGCTATAATATGGGTAAACTATCTTATACTCTTGCGCAACTCCTGACTGAACTAAAGGCGGCAGAGGGGATCTACAAGAAGGGCAAGTCTCAAGCGCTTGTAGCTACCAAGTCCAAGGGCTCGAAGCCTGTTGGAGGTAGGGGCAAGAAAAGGAAGCAAGCCTGGAAACCCAGTGGTGCCAAGAGGAATGGACCACGAGTGGGGGCTGCAAAGCCAAGAGGCAAGTGCTTCCGATGCAATAAGACTGGACACTGGAAGTCTGAATGTCCTCTCAAAGGTACGAATTTTTCTTTAGTCGTAAAAACATAGTCAGCGGTATTATCTACCAGAAATCTGGTGTGTAGATATGGAACCACTGACGGTATGTGCATTTTTAAAATGCAGGGGTTCCAGAAAACCCGGCGACTTAGAGAAGAAGAGTTCGAGTCTACACGGGCGAAAGCTGTGGAGGAGGCAGCTGTTGCAGTGGAAGACATTTATCTGCTTTAGTAGTTAAATAGGATTTCATTTCAAGATTATTGTATTATGTACCCTTTATTTTAGAAAGAACTGTTGTTCTGGATTTCTATTATTTATGAATGGATATTTTATTTCTTTAATCATGGTGATGATTTTGATAAGAAATAATGGGTATTATCTATTCTGGTACATTAGATAGCAATATGTGAATGATGAATCCTTAGTCTACCACGATGCAACAAACCGTTCTATAACTTGTTTTACTATTTTGATATATTTCTTGTTAAATCATTATACTTGTGAATTCTTGTACTTAGTAGTATTTATTCAAATAAGATTCAAAAGGTCGAAATTGATTTGATCAATTATAGTTGAAGGAATGGACCTTCCGACCTAAGAATCAAGTTTGGAAGATAATGCAACTAAAGTATACTTTTTTGGGTAAAGGATAGAATTCGGACAAGTATTGAGAATGATCAATGATATATGCAGACATATGTGTAAGATGTGAGTAGTTCTTTTAAGAATACTCGAAGATGGATTAGAATGCTTGATGTGCCATAAAAGCAAAGTGTTTTATTCACAAAGCAGTTATGGGGAACCTTCAAAGTATATCCACTGGAAGCCTGCGACTTAGTCGCGGAGGCTACCACATAACACATGGCATAATCAAAGATTGAGGTTAAGTCTCAAATGACTGCACCATACACTTAAGTGTAGAGATGGTGAGTAAAAAAGAAATAAGAATTCTAATAGTAAAAGAACAAGTTGTTCGGAACTACCTATGTTCTATGGATATTCCTGGAGACAACGGCATATTCAATATGGTTGTAGGATATCCTAGATGAACAAAGAATTGTGTGTTCTATAGTACTATGAACCAGAAGGACGTGTAACGCCCGGTTCTTAGAGGAAGACTATTAGAAGAACCACAAAGCCCGAACTAACGTAATACCTTGGAATGAGAAAAAGGACAAAGACTAGGAACCAGCCAAACCGAGTAGAAGTACACCACACACTGCACCTACTGTTATTACTATTATACACCGGGACGCCGTTGCAGTGGGAGGTTGTTGAACAACCAAAGATTTTCGTAAGACTAGAAGAGTTTCGGACTCTGGATCTAGTAAAGATGAAATCGATCCCTAGCTCTGCACGAGAGCAGTACTAGATCTAAATGTGCCTGCTTAGAAAACAATAAGGATTATTGTTAAGAGGCAAGATCATTTAGAGTACAAGCTTAGTAAATCCATTTATGGATTGAAACAAAGCTATAAATCGTGGAACTTGCGAATTGATGGTGCTGGAATTCGATATCCCGGGGTATCAAAAATTGCGGAACCGATAACCCCGACCGAAATCCTGTCGCCGGAAACCGATCACGAACATAACGGTGTCCGGAGCTCAACCGGAGAATCGCCGCGGGATGAACCCGCGGCCGAAACCCTAGCCGAGCCCCACCGTGGGGCTCGCGATCGATGATGATCGCGTGGGGCTGCCTAGCAGCCCCCGGCGGTGAGTCCGGCGACTCACCGCCACCATCGACCGGAGGGGGGACCACCAGCCGCGGCGCGAGGCCGCGACGGTCCCCGGCGATCGAACTAGGGTTCGATCGCCCCAGCCGCGGCGTCCAGCCGCGGCTTTCCTTCGACGTGCGCCGGCGGTCGAAGCCCTAGGGCTCGACCGCCACCCCTCGGCTCCCAGCCGAGGGTTTGTTCGATCCTTCGCCGGGGATCTCGAATCCCCGTCCCCGAAGATCGTCGTTTTTCCGGATCGTGTGTTCATGCATGTATCACAATTTAATTCACATAAATTCACACGAAGGAGTTTATGATCATACCTTTGATTCGTTGTGCGGAGAAACGAAATCAAGTTGAAGACCTTTTGGATCTTCCCACGTATTCCTTGCACTCCGTTCGAACGTCGGGTGGGCGACGATCTATCGAACTCCTATGGATCTCCTTCAACTCTCTAGAATATCAAGTATGATAATCTTGTCTTGTGATTTATGAAGGCCATGTAGTGCTTTTATAGGCTACGTAGGGGATCTAAAGGAGGTGGAATATTGGGCTTCCAATATTGAAGATTAAATTGAGCTCACTGCCCAAGTCCATTAATCCTTATCAATATTAATTAATTTATTTTCCACTATATAAATTAATTGCACTCCCAATATTAAACCATATTATATCAAATAATATTTCTCCGGTAGTATTATTTATTCCGTGTATTTAAGATTTAAATATCCATGAATAAAATTAATTTATTGCTAATTAATTTATTCATCTCTTTAATCCGAGACTAGTACCATTCAACCTTAATTATTGTTCGGAACGAATCCACTCATGAGGTTTACACAATAATTCCTTATGAACTCATCTCGGGGATATTATCAACCCTTCCGGGATACACTGTCCGGTCAATTATTCACGGCATGCCATATATAAAATATAGTGACCCAACTTAACCGGTAATTAACCCAATAATTAAATCGGTTAATTCCTTTGGTAAATCAAAGTCACTTATATTAAATATACACACCCGCAATAATATCGGGGATTAAGAATAAAATACACTGAGACTCGAATCGATTATCGCCGGCAATCCTAATCGATGAATCTCAACGATCCGCTCAATACACCAAGTGTACAAGTGTGATAAAATAATTAAGATAAATTATTTTCTCTCTCACACAACGACTATACCGATGGATTGGTCCGGGTCCATCTAGGTCGTGAGCCACTGTTTGATTAAATACGAGTAACCGATAGTATGATCTTCTGTGTGCCCATGCAACACCATACTAACTACAACGTATAAAATCTAGGACTATGATTTGCATATATTTAATTAATAATAATTAAAAGCAAACAATTGTTTATTAATTTAATAGATTAAATGCTATGACCGGGAGTTTACCGTTACTTAAATCTAGACATTAAGTACACAACTCCAACAATCTCCCACTTGTACTAAGGTCTAGTCATTTCCTCCAAACTCCCGGTTTCCATACTCATCACGTGCTTTAAGTGTACTTCCGAGAAGTACTATGTGAGTGAGCAATCTAGGTTGCCGCTCTGAAGTTATCTTGGTGACCACTACGTCGTCTCCCTCGACGATGACTCGTATCAGGTGGTACTTGCACTATGTGTTATCATCACTTTTAGACTTATGACTTCTTCCGGTTTACCATGCACCGCTATGTAATAGCCTTTGATAAACCAAGAGTCATATCCAAGTCTTAGAGGTTATCCCGGAACCTAACCAAAACTTCCGCTGCCTCTGAGGCTGCTATTCGGTTATGAGAGAGTCTGAGAAGCGTCCTGCTTATCATTCTTTCATATTAAAAGTTCCACCTCCCCAAAAGTGAACATATAGCCTGATATCGACTTACACTGGTCCTTCTTTGATTTTTGGATTTGAGAAACTGTAATCTAAGAAGATTTCGTCTTGCTCCGTAAGTCAGCACTATGAAAGCACTCTTACAGCATTCGAACATCCCTTATCCACATTACTTTGATATCCTCCCACTACGCAAACGGCATAGTTGATATCAGGTTGTCTTTTTACAACATTGCATCTATAAGGATTTCCACACAAAGTGTAGGAAACTGCTCCGTCTTCATCTATCTCCTTCATGTGTTTGAAACACATATCCTTTAGATAGATGAATATTCTGTCTCTGAAAGGCAATAACCTTTCTCAGAAGTATGCATGTTTAAAACAAACCTTAATCGTATAAGATGCCTAGGAGAAGTACAATGTTCTTATCTCTAGATCATAAGATCTTAAGAACATGCTCTAACTTCTTCTCAATCTTATATCTTGATTTATTTAGACAACCATCATTTTATGTCTGACAATATTTTTACATTGTTGCAAATGACAAAATGTTATCTACATAAAATCTCCGAGAAACACCACCTTGTTTCCATTATGTCTCTAATACACCTTTCGTCTTTGCCTTTTGATGAATCCATCAAATGGACTTTCTCATCAATTCGCAAGTTCCACGATTTATAGCTTTGTTACTATCCATAAATGGATTTACTAAGCTTGTACTCTAAATGATCTAGCCTCTTAACAATAAACCTTATTGTTCTCCAAGAAAGCTCATTTAGATCTAGTACTGCCCTTATGCAGAGCTAGGGATCGATTTCATGTCTACTAGATCCAGAGTCCGAACTCCTCTAGTCTTATGAATATATATGGTTGTTCAACAACCTCCCACTGCAATGGCGTCCCGGTGTATAACAGTAATAACAATAGGTGCAGTATGTGGTGTACTTCTACTCGGTTTGGCTGGTTCCCAGTCTTTTGTCCTTTTTCTCATTTCAAGGTATTACGTCAGTTCAGGCTTTGTGGTTCATCTAATAGTCTTCCTCTATGAACCGGACGAGACGTCCCTCTGGTTCATAGTACTATAGAACACACAACATTTTTTTCATCTAGGATATCCTACAACCATAATATGCCATTGTCTCTAGGAATATCCATAGAACATAGGTAGTTCCGAACAACTTGTTCTTTTACTATTAGATTTCCATTTCTTATTTACAACGCACCATCTCTACACGTAAGTGTATGGCGCGGCCCTTTGGAATTGAATCCCAATCTTTGATTACGCTATGTGTTATTCAGATAGGTGATGGCCTCCACGACCGAGTCGCAGGCTTCTAATGGATATACTTTGATGGTTCCCCATAATAGCTTTGTGTCCATTGACTAGTCAAAACACTTTGCTTTTATGGCACATCAAGTATTCTAATCCATCACTGAGTATTCTTGAGAGAATTACTCGTACCTTTCTAATTTACACATATGTCTAATCATTTCCAATACTTGTCTGAATTCTATCCTTTATCCAGAAAGGTTTGCTTAGACGTATTATCCTCCAAATTCAATCCTTAGGTCGGAAGGTCCATTCCTTCAACTATAATTGATCAAATCAATTTCGACCATTTGAATCTTATTTGAAAAATACTACTAAGTATAAGAATTCACAAGTATAATGATTAATAAAGAAATATCTAACAAGTAAAACAAGTTATAGAACGGTTCGTTGTATCGTGGTAGACTTAGGATCTATCATTCATATATTGCTATCTAATGTACCAGAATAGATAACGCCATTATTTCTTATCAAAACAATCCAATGATTAAAGAAATAAAATATACATTCTTAAATAATAGAAATCCAGAACAAAACGTTCTTTCTAAAATAAAGGGTACATTATGCAATAATCTTGAAATGAACTCCTATTTAACTACTAAAGCAGATAAATGTCTTCCACCGCAACAGCTGCCTCCTCCACAGCTTTTGCCCGTGTAGACTCGAACTCTTCTTCTCTAAGTCGCCGGGTTTTCTGGAACCCCTGCATTCAAAATGCACATACCGTCAGTGGTTCCATATCTACACACCAGAATTTCTGGTAGATAATACCGCTGACTATGTTTTTACGACTAAAGAAAAATTCGTACCTCTGAGAGGACATTCAGACTTCCAGTGTCCAGACTTGTTGCATCGGAAGCACTTGCCCTTTGGCTTTGCAGCCCCCACTCGTGGTATAGTCTTCTTGACACCACTGGGTTTCCAGGCTTGCTTCCTCCTCTTGCCCCTACCTCCGACAGGCTTCAAGCTTTGGACTTGGTAGCTACAAGCGTTAGAGACTTGCCCTTCTTGTAGATCCCCTCTGCCGCCTTCAGTTCAGTCAGGAGTTGCGCAAGAGAATAAGACAGTTTACCCATATTATAGCTCATGCGAAACTGCTCAAAACTAGGGGTCAGAGACTGGAGTATGATGTCGACTTGCGTCTCAGCATCAATTTGAGCTCCTAGGATCTCAAGCTCATTCAACAGACCCATCATCTTAAGAACGTGCTCCCCTACGGGCGTTCCTTCGGACTGAGTAGTTGTCATGAGGACTCTCATGGCTTCTTGCCTTGCCGCACGATCTTGCTCCCCAAACATCTCCTTGAGGTTAAACATCATATCATAGGCAGTGTCCATCGACTCATGTTGGGTTTGGAGTACCTTTGACATGGAAGCCAAAATATAACACCTAGCCATTTCATCAGCCTTTTTCCACTTCCGATATGTCAGTTTTTCCTCATCAGTTGAGGCAGCCGTGGGCTCAGCAGGGCACACTTCATGGAGTACAAACTTGTACTCCTCCGAAGTCAGGACAATGTCTAAATTTCTCTTCCAATCAATATAGTTGGGGCCAGTGAGCTTATGCTCCTTGAGTATCATAGAAAGTGGGTTCATAGCTATTCTCTAAACCTATAAGCACATTTAAACAAACAATCAATTTAATATCCGATATTATCTCCCTTAAATAATATCATTAAATTACTAATCACATCTAAAATCCCATCAGGTAAGGCAAGCCACGTGGTGTGGACGTTACCCACCCAAATGATTTAGCAATTAGGTTTTCTTTGGTCATACATCACTTATAGCGTAACCTCGTGGGGAGGAATACTATAATGCGTATCTAAGTGTAAACCATTACTCAGTACCAAAGTGAATCGTTTGGAATTGCTATATCACCGCAAGCCACGTGGTGTGGACGTTTACGATAACTTCACAACTCTTCACAATTCCTTACAACTGTCTATATCAATTAATCCAAAATCCGTTAGTATAGCAAGCCACGTGGTGTGGACGTTTACTACACGAAGATACTTTTATAATTGACTCCCAATTACGAGATCCATTCGATTTTCGTAAATCAAGACGCGGAGAATCATAAGTGAAACTCGAAGTTTCTAACCAGTGATTCACCATGCGAACAACCCTATCTCTCATTAGATGAGGAAGCCGAGCAGACAAACGATCCATCTTCGAAAGAATGGTACGAATGTCTCTAATTTGTGTCATCCACATGACCAAGTGGCTTTGGCTCCATTCCACTCCCCGGGGTGAGAATGAGTCGACTTGAAGTCAGTTTCAGAAAGACAAATTAGGCATTGTTTGATAAACTTAATCAATGTTTCTTGTAAAAGGAATTACAAGAATTCTCCTCCAATGACACATCTATATGAACTTCAAAAGTCCATAAGAGTCACCAAGAGAACAGTAATGGAGACCATGGAATGTTTCCATCCCCTCTCCCACTTAGCTTTTTATAACAAAGGGATACGCTATCTAATGCATAATTAAACACATAAGCATGCATACAAGCAATAAAGCACATAGCACATAGTCAAAATAAGCTAGAAAATTATTTTTCCGACTATCATGGCTTTATTCCATCTCCGTATGCGTCTTCTAGTCTTCAGTCTTCGTCTTGAATGCTCCATGTGACGAGAATATTAATCCCAATATTTAAATCTATTTATTTTTAATAAATCCAAAAGATACTTAATTCAAAATTAAGTCAATCGAATAAATCAAAAATAAAATTAAATATTACTAATATTTTTATTTATTTATTTTCCTATCTAATTCTATTAAATCTCTAGAATAATCTATCCAAGTCAAACTTGGAATATTCTAGAAGACTTCTATAATAGAATAAGGAAATAAAATAAATTAAGACTCTTCTACTTTCCAAGATTAATTAATTTCCATTACTATGAAAATTCTCATAAAATATGAATAATCAATTAGGAAATAAATCAATCCTAAATTAACTTTTATTCCTTTCCAATTCTATTAAATCTCTAGGATCCTATTCCAAGTAGAACTCGGAATACTATAGAAGACTTCCATAATAGAATAAGGAATAAAATTAATTCCAATTAATTCTTTTCCTAATTCATGAGAATTTCCAAAAAAAGAAAAAACTCAATTAGGAAAACCGAATCAATTAGGTAAGTAGGATCTAGGTAGGAGTAGCATGAGATCGGGAGACCCCACGCCACCCCTACCTTCGACCGCCGACCCCCGGAGGAGCACCGCCGCCTAGCCCAGCCGCCACCGTCGCCGGCGGCAGCCCTAGCCGAGGGCGATCGGCCCCCTCCTCTTGGGTCGATCAATTGGGGTCGATCAAGGGGTTTGATCGATCCCCGGTCCTTCGTCCTCTTCGTCTTCTTCGTCACACGAGTTCTCCGGCGGTCGTCTCGGCATCGATCCAACGTAAATAAATTACAAGAAATAAATTTACAATTCCGGTATCGATTCTATACATGAAATCGACCCTATACACTTTCCGGAAAACATAGAACAATAATAATAAATCTAAATTCGGTCAACCCCCGAATTTTTACTATTACAAGCATTCATCCACACAAAACGAATCTCGACATGTCCGAGAGTTTAATAACGAATAATCATGGCAAAATTAAATAGCAATTAATTAAACGAATAATTAACAATTAATTTAAACCATGATAGTCGGAATCCCTGCAAGGTAGAACACAATTGAACACATACATGAACACGAAACCAAACGCTCTGATACCAATTGCTGGAATTCGATATCCCGGGGTATCAAAAATTGCGGAACCGATAACCCCGACCGAAATCCCGTCGCCGGAAACCGATCACGAACATCACGGTGTCCGGAGCTCAACCGGAGAATCGCCGCGGGATGAACCCGCGGCCGAAACCCTAGCCGAGCCCCACCGTGGGGCTCGCGATCGATGATGATCGCGTGGGGCTGCCTAGCAGCCCCCGGCGGTGAGTCCGGCGACTCACCGCCACCATCGACCGGAGGGGGGACCACCAGCCGCGGCGCGAGGCCGCGACGGTCCCCGGCGATCGAACTAGGGTTCGATCGCCCCAGCCGCGGCGTCCAGCCGCGGCTTTCCTTCGACGTGCGCCGGCGGTCGAAGCCCTAGGGCTCGACCGCCACCCCTCGGCTCCCAGCCGAGGGTTTGTTCGATCCTTCGCCGGGGATCTCGAATCCCCGTCCCCGAAGATCGTCGTTTTTCCGGATCGTGTGTTCATGCATGTATCACAATTTAATTCACATAAATTCACACGAAGGAGTTTATGATCATACCTTTGATTCGTTGTGCGGAGAAACGAAATCAAGTTGAAGACCTTTTGGATCTTCCCACGTATTCCTTGCACTCCGTTCGAACGTCGGGTGGGCGACGATCTATCGAACTCCTATGGATCTCCTTCAACTCTCTAGAATATCAAGTATGATAATCTTGTCTTGTGATTTATGAAGGCCATGTAGTGCTTTTATAGGCTACGTAGGGGATCTAAAGGAGGTGGAATATTGGGCTTCCAATATTGAAGATTAAATTGAGCCCACTGCCCAAGTCCATTAATCCTTATCAATATTAATTAATTTATTTTCCACTATATAAATTAATTGCACTCCCAATATTAAACCATATTATATCAAATAATATTTCTCCGGTAGTATTATTTATTCCGTGTATTTAAGATTTAAATATCCATGAATAAAATTAATTTATTGCTAATTAATTTATTCATCTCTTTAATCCGAGACTAGTACCATTCAACCTTAATTATTGTGCGGAACGAATCCACTCATGAGGTTTACACAATAATTCCTTATGAACTCATCTCGGGGATATTATCAACCCTTCCGGGATACACTGTCCGGTCAATTATTCACGGCATGCCATATATAAAATATAGTGACCCAACTTAACCGGTAATTAACCCAATAATTAAATCGGTTAATTCCTTTGGTAAATCAAAGTCACTTATATTAAATATACACACCCGCAATAATATCGGGGATTAAGAATAAAATACACTGAGACTCGAATCGATTATCGCCGGCAATCCTAATCGATGAATCTCAACGATCCGCTCAATACACCAAGTGTACAAGTGTGATAAAATAATTAAGATAAATTATTTTCTCTCTCACACAACGACTATACTGATGGATTGGTCCGGGTCCATCTAGGTCGTGAGCCACTGTTTTATTAATAATAATCAAAAGCAAAGAATTGTTTATTAATTTAATAGATTAAATGCTATGACCGGGAGTTTACCGTTACTTAAATCTAGACATTAAGTACACAACTCCAACAGATGGGATAGTCCATTTGATGGATTCATCAAAAGGCATAGACGATAGGTGTATTGGAGATGTAATAGAAACAAGGTGGTGTTTCTCGGAGATTTTATGTAGATGACAATTTCATCATTGGCAACAATGTAGAAAATGTTGTCAGACATAAGATAATGGTTGTCTAAATGAATCGAGATATAAGATTGAGTAGAAGTTAGAGCATGTTCTTGAGATCTTTCGATCTAAGGATAAGAACATTGTACTTCTCCTAGATATCTTATACGATTATGGTTTGTTTTAAACATGCATAATCTGACGATCATTTATAACTTTGATCCCAAGAACATTCCCGACTTCTCCTAAGTCTCTTACATTGAATTACTCGGACAACCATCCCTTTATGTCCGATAACATCTTTCATATTGTTGCCAATTTAGAAGGATGTCGTCTACATAAAGAATGAGAAAACACCACATCTTTTCTGTCACTTCTTTATTACACACAGGACCTAAACATGCCTTGAATGAATCCATGAAATGGATTTTCTCATAGGTCCGCATGTGTCCAAGATCTTGAAGCTTCCTTCAATCCAAAGATCGATTAAGCTTTCTTTACAAAATGCTCTCGGCTCTCTTTGATGAATCCCTCTGATTGTCCCATACAGATGGTCCCGTCAAGACTTCCATTTAGGAAATCCGTCTTGACTTCCATCTTTGAATCCAAAGATTCAATCTCAGATTTCATCGCCTTTGCCAAGACTGAGCATCTTGATCTTTCAGCGTCTCGTCATAGGTCCAGGATTCGGCTTCATGTTCTCCAGGTAACAAGTCCGAAGACTCACGTATAAACATGAACCTGTCGGGTTGTCTAACAACCCTCCCACTACGACGACGCTCCGGTGTATTTTTAGTGACTAAAGATTATAGTAGTGAACTACTCAGTTAGGCTTGTTCTAAGTCTTTATCAGTCCCTCTAAGCACATTAAGTATTACTCTACTCTTGGGCTTGTGATCTTGTGTATATATAGTCCATGTCTAAGAACCGAACGTTGATTCAATCAACGAACATCTGGTCCTTTGGACTATATTACATATCTCAATTCGTTTTCTTAGGGTATCCTATAACCAGCCGAATATCTGTACAAGTTTCCAAAGGAATCAAGTTCAGGATAAACGCCGCTGTTTCCAAGCCATATCCCAAAAACGAATTAGGTTACTCCGAATAACTTATTGTCTACTTTCCCATATCTATAAGAGTCCTATTCCTTCTTTACAACACATTATTTTGCCGAGGCATAAATAGTGTAGTATGTTGGGAGTTAATCCAATTT
The DNA here is from genome assembly GCA_954870475.1 of Euphrasia confusa. Taxonomy (NCBI): domain Eukaryota; kingdom Viridiplantae; phylum Streptophyta; class Magnoliopsida; order Lamiales; family Orobanchaceae; genus Euphrasia; species Euphrasia confusa. The sequence goes on from OX940954.1 coordinate 15,101,302, forward strand.
CCTGATAAGTATGCCTTACTCCTCAAAGAGGTCTGCATATATCAGAGCGAATCAACTCTAGTACTTTCTTGGATCTTTTCCCTTTAACCGTAAAGGATTGTTCGGTCATTAAAACTTCCAAGTATGATTCGAAGGTTGGAAAATCCTTTCCTTCAACCTAGCTGAGTAGTCCATCAGCTTTCACCCTTTGAATCGTACTCAAGTTAAAATGATCTAGCCTAAGATTCCATAAGTACATTTGATTCATCCTAGAAGGATCTTTACTCTTATTGGGGTTCGACAATGTGTTATTAGCTCCGGTCAGTTGCATCGTGGAAGAACACGAATTTAGTATTAAATTGTCTATCAATGTACCAGAATAGATAACATCCCCGTTTCCTACTCTGAAAAGTACGAAACTGTCCAAATAAACGGAATATCCATTCTAAGCCAATTTAGAAATCCAAAAAGAAATTTCTTTCTAAATGCCGGCAAATAAAGACAATTTATTTGAACTAAAATCCTACCGTTAAAACATTTAACATCTCCCACTGCAACGACTGTTACCTTAATAGTATAGCCCATGTAGGTTACAACTTCTTCCTTTCTAAGTCTCCGGGTTTCCTGGAACCCCCGCATTTAAGTGCAGACATGATTTGTGGTTCCCGTACCCACACACCAGGTACTGGCAGATAACACCACTAAACATGTTTCGGTTAACTAAGGAAGAGTCAACTTCTTGTTGCTTGAGAGGACAATTAAAACTCCCAGTATCCAGACTGCTTACAACGGAAGCACTTGCCCTTAGGGCTTGCTTGTCCCATTCCGTGGTCCAGATACATTAGGGCCACTGGGTTTCCGTATTTGTTTCTTCTTCCTTTTGCCGCCCGAAGGCCTAGGAAGAGCCAATTTCTCAGCCACAAGTGTTTTTGAGAGCCCTTAAAGATTCCCCAGGCCACTTGAAGTTCAACCAGGAGCTCCGCCAATGAATAAGACCTCTTATTCATATTTTAGTTCAGGCGGAACTGCTCAAAACTTCTCGGCAGAGACTGGAGCATAAAATCAACCTGGGTTACCCCATTGATAATTTCTCCCAGAATCTCTATCTCAATGTGATAGCCCATCATTCTAAGAACGTGATCCCTCACGGTCGTTCTTTCCGACATGATGGTCATGGCATGATCCCGATGTCGCAGCACATTTGACATGAAAACCAAAATGTTGCTCCGCGTCATCTCATAGCCTTGATCCATTTCCAATGAGCTTCCTTTCCTCAGTAGTGGAAGCTTCATTTGGCTCAGCAGGTCAATTGACTTGGAGTACATATTTGTACTCCTCTGCAGTTAGGACAATGTCCAAGTTTCTTCTTTAATCCATACAAACAGGTTCAGTGAGTTTGTTGACTTTTAATGGGAATAATACCATATAAAACAAACAATGAGTTTAATTCGATATTATTTCCCTCAAATAATATCATTAAACTACCAATCATTTCCAAAATCCCATCAGACTAGCATGCCACGTTCTTGTGGACGTATACTAATCCAAACGATTTTATAATTGGATTTTTACTTCGGTCGTACATCATTATAGCAGTGACTCCGATGGGGAGGATACTATAAAGCGTACCTAAGTGTGTACCATTTCTCAGTACTAAGTCAACCGCTCGGGAACTACATATCCACCGCAAGCCACGTTCATGTGGACGTTTACGTTGACATGCGGTCCTCCACGATTTTCTATAACTGTCGAGCCTCAATTAATCCCAAAGTTCCGTTTCTATTTAGCAAGCCACGTTAGTGTGGACGTTTACTAAAACAAACAACTTTATTAATTGAATCCCATTTATTTAAATGTCATAGAGTCTTAATTAACCCAAAGCACCGTTTCCATTTAGCAAGCCACGATAGTGTGGACGTTTACTAAAACAAACAGCTTTGTTAATTGACTCTTACATTTATTAAATTTCACAATTTTATTAATCAAAGCTTGATATCTCGTAAGTGAAACTCGAAGTTTCTAACCAGCGATCAATCATGCAATTGAGCCCTATCTCTCACTAGGTGAGGGAGCCAATCAGACAATCGATCTAGTCATCGAATGACTCGAAAGTCTCTAATCTGTGTCATCGACATAACCAATTGCGCTTTGGCTCCATTCCACTCCCCGGGGTGAGAATGAGTCGAGTTGAAATTAGTCTTTGAAAAGACAGATTAGGCATTGCTTTTGAGAAATATAATTGTTCAATTTTATAAGTGGAATTTTAATTCGAATTTTGATCCAGTGATATCCGTGTATCGACTTTATCCGATAGGGAGGATGACACTAAAGCTAACTCGTAAGTCAATACACATCACATTCAAAACAGAGAATGGAGACCACGGGAATGTTTCCAATCCCTCTCCCACTTAGTATTTTACGATAAGGGATAACATGCATAAACAATTAAGCATAATAAAATCACGTAAAACAAGAAAAAAGCAATTAACGTGGTCCCGATTATTATGGCCTTAAGTGTTCTCCAATGCACGTCTCTTGTGTTGGAGTTATGTACTTAATGTCTAGATTTAAGTAACGGTAAACTCCCGATCATAGCATTTAATCTATTAAATTAATAAACAATTGTTTGCGTTTAATTATTGATAATTAAATATATGCAAAATATAGTCCTGGATTCTATACGTTGTAGTTAGTATGGTGTGCGGGCCCACACAGAAGATCATACTATCGGTTACTCGTATTTAATCAAACAGTTGCTCACGACCTAGATGGACACGGACCAATCCATCGGTATAGTCGTTGTGTGAGAGAGAAAATAATTTGTCTTAATTATTTTATCACACTTGTACACTTGGTGTATTTGGCGGATCGCTTGAGATTTATCGATTAGGATTGCCTTGAGTTAATCGATTCAAGTCTCAGAGTATTTTATTCTTAATCCCCGATACTATTGCGGGTGTGTATATTTAATATATGTGACTTTGATTTTCCAAAGGAATTGACCGATTTAATTATTGGGTTAATTACCGGTTAAGTATGGTCACTATATTTTATATACGACATGACGTGAATACTTGACGGGAAAGTGTATCCCGGAAGGGTTGATAATATCCCCGAGATGAGTTCATAAGGAATTATTGTGTAAACCTCATGAGTGGATTCGTTCCGCACAATAATTAAGGTTGAATGGTACTAGTCTCGGATTCAAGAGATGAATAAATTAATTAGCAATAAATTAATTTTATTCATGAATATTTAAATCTTAAATACACGGAATAAATAATACTACCGGAGAAATATTATTTGATATAATATGGTTTAATATTGGGAGTGCAATTAATTTATATAGTGGAAAATAAATTAATTATTATTAATAGAGGATTAATAGATTTGGGCTTGGGCTCAATTTAATCTTTAATATTGAAAGCCCAATATTCCACCTCCTTTAGATCCCCTACGTAGCCTATAAAAGCACTACATGGTCTTCACTTTTTAATAAGACAAGATTATCATACTTGATATTCTAGAGAGTTGAAGAGGATCCATAAGCTTGGAAGATCGTCGCCCACCCGACGTTCAAGCTAGTGCAAGGAATACGTGGGAAGATCGTAAGGTCATCATCTTGATTTCGTTTCTCCACACAACGAATCGAAAGGTAAAATCATAAAACCCCTCTTATGATTATATGTGATTTAATTGTAATACGTACATGAACACACGATCCGTGAAAACGACGAACCTCGGGGACGGGGATTCGAGATCCCCGGCGAGGATCGAAGGTGGCGGTCGAACCTTAGGGTTCGGACCGCCGGGAGGCGCGGCTACGGGAACCCTCGGTTGGAGCCGAGGGGTGCGATCGATCCTCGGATCGATCGCGGGTCAGCTGCAGGGTGACTCGCAGCGACCCCGTGCAAGCTACGGGTTCACCCGTAGCGGCTCGCACGGGGTGATCCCGTGCGCTAGGGCAGCGGGATCCGTGTACCCGCTGCGGGGCTGCTCGCAGCAGCCCGGGGATCGCTACGAGCGATCCCAGCGATCATCATGGAGATGATCGCGAGCCCCGTGCGGGGGCTCGGCTGGGCACCACGGGCGGAACCGTGGTGGTGCTCGGTTGAGCTCCGGCTCGTGCGGTGGTTCGCGGTCGGATCTCCGGCGATCGAGGATTTCGGTCGGGTTATTGTTTTCCGCAAATTTTAATGGCCCGGGATATCGATTTCCAGCAATTGGTATCAAAGCGTTTGGTTTCGTGTTCATGTATGTGTTCAATTATCGTTCTACCTTGCAGGGATTCCGACTATCATGGTTAATTAATTGTTAATTATTTATTTAATTAATTGTTATTTAATTTTACCATGATTATTCGTTATTAAACTCTCGGACATGTCGAGATTCGTTTTGTGTGGATGAATGCTTGTAATAGTAAAAATTTGGGGGTTGACCGAATTTAGATTTATTATTATTGTTCTATGTTTTCCGGAAAGTGTATAGGGACGATTTCATGTATAGAATCGATACCGGAATTGTAAATTTATTTCTTGTAATTTATTTACGTTGGATCGATGCCGAGACGACCGCCGGAGAACTCGTGTGACGAAGGAGATGATGAGAGGGAGAACTAGGGCTAGGGATCGATCATGAGATCGATCCCATGGAGATCGATCGACCCCGGGCTGCCCTAGGGTTCTCGGCCACGCCGGCCACCAAGGGAGGTGGCGCGTGGGCCTTGACCGGCGGCGGTGGTGGTGGTCGAAGGTGGGGGTGGCGCGGGGTACCCCATCACGTGCTATTCCTACCAAGATTCACTCTCCTAATTGATTCGGTTTTCCTATTTTTAGTACTCCTATTTTTGGGAACTCTCATGGAGATAGGAAAAGAATTAATTGGAATTATTTTATTTCCTTATTCTATTATGGAAGTCTTCTAGAATATTCCAAGTCCTACTTGGAATAGGATTCTAGAGATTTAATAGAATTAGATAGGAAAATAATTAATTAATAAATTGATTTATTTCCTATTTGATTATTCCTATTTTATGAGAATTTTCATGGACATGGAAATTAATTAATTTTGGAAAGTAGAAAAGTCCTAATTTATTTTATTTCCTTATTCTATTATAGAAGTCTTCTAGAATATTCCAAGTTTTACTTGGATAGATTATTCTAGAGATTTAATAGAATTAGATAGGAAAATAAATAAATGAAAAATATTAATAATATTTAATTTTAATTTTAATTTATTCGATTGACTTAATTTTCGAATTAAGTATCTTTTGGATTTATTAAAAATAAATAGATTTAAATATTGGGATTAATATTCTCGTCACATGGAGCATTCAAGAACGAAGACTGAAGACTAGAAGACGCATACGGAGATGGAATAAAGCCATGATAGTCGGAAAAAAAAATTCTAGCATTATTTTGACTATGTGATATGTGCTTTATTACTTGTATGCATGCTTATGTGTTTAATTATGCATTAGATAGCGTATCCCTTTGTTATAAAAAGCTAAGTGGGAGAGGGGATGGAAACATTCCCATGGTCTCCATTACTGTTCTCTTGGTGACATTTATGAGCTTTCGAAGTTCATATAGATATGTCATTGGAGGAGAATTCTTGTAATTCCTTTTACGAGAAACATTGATTAAGTTTATCAAACAATGCCTAATTTGTCTTTCTGAAACTGACTTCAAGTCGACTCATTCTCACCCCGGGGAGTGGAATGGAGCCAAAGCCACTTGGTCATGTGGATGACACAAATTAGAGACATTCGTACCATTCTTTTAAAGATGGATCGATTGTCTGCTCGGCTCCCTCATCTAATGAGAGATAGGGTTGTTCGCATGGTGGATCACTGGTTAGAAACTTCGAGTTTCACTTATGATTCTCCGCGTCTTGATTTACGAAAATCGAATGGATCAAGTAATTGGAAGTCAACTGTAAAAATCTTTTGGTATAGTAAACGTCCACACGAACGTGGCTTGCTATACTGAATGGGATTTTGGAATAGTTGATGTAGACAGTTATAGGGAATTGTGAAGGATTGTGAGTTATCGTAAACGTCCACACTAACGTGGCTTGCGGTGACGTAGCAATTCCAAATGATTCACCTTAGTACTGAGTAATGGTTTACACTTAGGTACGCTTTATAGTATTCTTCCCAACGAAGTAACGCTATAATGATGTACGACCGAAGCAAATCTAATTGCTAAATCATTTGGGTGGGTAAACGTCCACACGAACGTGGCTTGCCTTACCTGATGGGATTTTAGATGTAATTAGTAATTTAATGATATTATTTGAGGGAGATAATATCGGATATTAAATTGATTGTTTGTTTAAATGTGCTTATAGGTTTAGAGAATAGCTATGAATCCACTTTTTGTGATACTCAAGGAGCATAAACTCACTGGCCCCAATTATATTGATTGGAGGAGAAATTTGGACATTGTCCTGACTTCTGAAGAGTACAAGTTTGTACTCTATGAAGCATGTCCTGCTGAGCCCACTGATGCCTCAACTAATGAGGAAAAGGAAGCATATCGGAAGTGGAAAAAGGCTGATGAAATGGCTAGGTGTTATATTTTGGCTTCAATGTCAAATGTACTCCAAACCCAACATCAGTCGATGGACACTGCCGAGGATATGTTGTACAACCTCAAGGAAATGTTTGGAGAGCAAGATCGTGCGGCAAGGCAAGAAGCCATGAGAGTCCTCATGACAACTACTCAGTCTGAAGGAACGCCCGTAGGGGAGCACGTTCTTAAGATGATGAGTCTGTTGAATGAACTTGAGATCCTAGGAGCTCAAATTGATGCTGAGACGCAAGTCGACATCATACTCCAGTCTCTGACCCCTAGTTTTGAGCAGTTTCGCATGAGCTATAATATGGGTAAACTATCTTATACTCTTGCGCAACTCCTGACTGAACTGAAGGCGGCAGAGGGGATCTACAAGAAGGGCAAGTCTCAAGCGCTTGTAGCTACCAAGTCCAAAGGCTTGAAGCCTGTTGGAGGTAGGGGCAAGAAAAGGAAGCAAGCCTGGAAACCCAGTGGTGCCAAGAGGAGTGGACCACGAGTGGGGGCTGCAAAGCCAAGGGGCACTGGAAGTCTGAATGTCCTCTCAAAGGTACGAATTTTTCTTTAGTCGTAAAAACATAGCCAGCGATATTATCTACCAGAAATCTGGTGTGTAGATATGGAACCACTGACGGTATGTGCATTTTAAATGCAGGGGTTCTAGAAAACCCTGCGACTTAGAGAAGAAAAGTTCGAGTCTACATGGGCAAAGCTGTAGAGGAGGCAGCTGTTGCGGTGGAAGACATTTATCTGCTTTAGTAGTTAAATAGGATTTCATTTCAAGTTTATTGCATTATGTACCCTTTATTTTAGAAAGAACGTTTTCTTCTGGATTTCTATTATTTATGAATGGATATTTTATTTATTTAATCATTTGATGATTTTGATAAGAAATAATGGGTATTATCTATTCTGGTACATTAGATAGCAATAATATGAATGATGAATCCTTAGTCTACCACGATGCAACAAACCGTTCTATAACTTGTTTTTACTTATTGGATATATTTCTTGTTAAATCATTATACTTGTGAATTCTTATACTTATTAGTATTTATTCAAATAAAATTCAAAAGGTCGAAATTTATTTGATCAATTAAAGTTGAAGGAATGGACCTTCTGACCTAAGAATTGAATTTGGAAGATGATACAACTAAGCATACCTTTATAAGTAAAGGGTAGAATTCGGACAAGTATTGAGAATGATCAATGATATATGCAGTCATATGTGTAAGATGCGAGTAGTTCTTTTAAGAATACTCGAAGATGGATTAGAGTGCTTGATGTGCCATTATGGGGAACCTTCAAAGTATATCCATTGGAAGCCTGCGACTAAAATCGCGGAGGCTATCACCTATCTGAATAACACATAGCATAATCAGAGATTGAGATTAAGTCTCAAATGACTGCACCATACACTTACGTGTAGAGATGGTGAGTCAGTAATAAGAAATAGAATTCTAATAGTAAAAGAACAAGTTGTTCGGAACTACCTGTGTTCTATGGATATTCCTGGAGACAACGGCATATTCAATATGGTTGTAGGATATCCTAGATGAACAAGATATTGTGTGTTCTATAGTACCATGAACCAGAAGGACGTATATCGCCCGGTTCTTAGAGGAAGACTATTAGATGAACTGCAAAGCCCTAACTGACGTAATACCTTGGGATGAGAAAAAGGACAAAGACTTAGAACCAGCCAAACCGAGTAGAAGTACACCACACACTGCACCTACTGTTATTACTGTTATACACAAGGACGTCATTGCAGTGGGAGGTTGTTGAAAGATGTTCATAAGACTAGAAGAGTTTTGAACTCTGGATCTAGTAAAGATGAAATCGATCCCTAGCTCTGCACAAGGGCAGTACTAGATCTAAATGTGCCTGCTTAGAAAACAATAAGGATTATTGTTAAGAGGCAAGATCATTTAGAGTACAAGCTTAGTAAATCCATTTATGGATTGAAACAAAGCTATAAATCGTGGAACTTGCGAATTGATGGGATAGTCCATTTGATGGATTCATCAAAAGGCATAGACGAAAGGTGTATTGGAGACGTAATGGAAACAAGATGGTGTTTCTCGGAGATTTTATGTAGATAACATTTTATCATTGGCAACAATGTAAAAATTATTATCAAGACATAAAATGATGGTTGTCTAAATAAATCGAGATATAAGATTAAGAAGAAGTTAGAGCATGTTCTTGAGATCTTATGATCTAGGGATAAGAACATTGTACTTCTCCTAGATATCTTATACGATTATGGTTTGTTTTAAACATGCATAATTTTGAGAAAGGTTATTGCCTTTCAGATATAGAATATATATCTATCTAAGGGTATGTGTTTCGAACACATGAAGGAGATAGATACAGACAAAAACAGTTTCCTACACTTCAAGTATGGAAAGCTTTATAAATGCAATGTTGTAAAACGGAAACCTGATATCAACTATGCGGTTAGCGTAGTGGGAGGATATCAAAAGTAATCTAGATAAGAGACATTCGGATGCTGTAATAGTACTTGCGAAGTACTGGATTACTAAGCAAGACGAAGTCTTCTTAGATTACATATTCTCAGATCTTAAATCAGAGAAGGACCAGTGTAAGTCGATATCAGGCTATGTGTTCACTGTTTGAGAGGTGGAACCTTAAAATGAAAGAGTGATAAGCAGGACGCTTCTCGGACTCTCTCATAACCGAATAGCAGCCTCAGAGGCAGCGGAAGTTTTGGTTAGGTTCCGGAATGAACCTCTCGACTTGGATATGACTCTTAGTTTACCAAAGGCTATTGGATAGCGGTGCATGGTAAACTGGAAGAAGTCATAAGTCAAAAGTGATGTTAACACATAGAGCAAGTACCACCTGATACGAGTCATCGTCGAGGGAGACGACGCAGTAGACACCAAGATAACTTCAGAGCGGCAACCTAGAGTGCTCATTCACATAGTACTTCTTGGAAGTACACTTTAAGCACGTGATGAGTATGGGAGTCGGGAGTTTGGAGGAAATGACTAGACCTTAGTACAAGTGGGAGATTGTTGGGGTTATGTACTTAATGTCTAGATTTAAGTAACGGTAAACTCCCGATCATAGCATTTAATCTATTAAATTAATAAACAATTGTTTGCGTTTAATTATTGATAATTAAATATATGCAAAATATAGTCCTGGATTCTATACGTTGTAGTTAGTATGGTGTGCGGGCCCACACAGAAGATCATACTATCGGTTACTCGTATTTAATCAAACAGTTGCTCACGACCTAGATGGACACGGACCAATCCATCGGTATAGTCGTTGTGTGAGAGAGAAAATAATTTGTCTTAATTATTTTATCACACTTGTACACTTGGTGTATTGGGCGGATCGCTTGAGATTTATCGATTAGGATTGCCTTGAGATAATCGATTCAAGTCTTAGAGTATTTTATTCTTAATTCCCGATACTATTGCGGGTGTGTATATTTAATATATGTGACTTTGATTTTCCAAAGGAATTAACCGATTTAATTATTGGGTTAATTACCGGTTAAGTTGGGTCACTATATTTTATATACGACATGCCGTGAATACTTGACGGGAAAGTGTATCCCGGTAGGGTTGATAATATCCCCGAGATGAGTTCATACGGAATTATTGTGTAAACCTCATGAGTGGATTCGTTCCGCACAATAATTAAGGTTGAATGGTACTAGTCTCGGATTCAAGAGATGAATAAATTAATTAGCAATAAATTAATTTTATTCATGGATATTTAAATCTTAAATACACGGAATAAATAATACTACCGGAGAAATATTATTTGATATAATATGGTTTAATATTGGGAGTGCAATTAATTTATATAGTGGAAAATAAATTAATTAATATTAATAGAAGATTAATAGATTTGGGCTTGGGCTCAATTTAATCTTTAATATTGGAAGCCCAATATTCCACCTCCTTTAGATCCCCTACGTAGCCTATAAAAGCACTACATGGTCTTCACTTTTTAATAAGACAAGATTATCATACTTGATATTCTAGAGAGTTGAAGAGGATCCATAAGCTTGGAATATCGTCGCCCACCCGACGTTCAAGCTAGTGCAAGGAATACGTGGGAAGATCGTAAGGTCATCATCTTGATTTCGTTTCTCCACACAACGAATCGAAAGGTAAAATCATAAAACTCCTCTTATGATTTTATGTGATTTAATTGTAATACGTACATGAACACACGATCCGGGAAAACGACGAACCTCGGGGACGGGGATTCGAGATCCCCGGCGAGGATCGAAGGTGGCGGTCGAACCCTAGGGTTCGGACCGCCGGGAGGCGCGGCTACGGGAACCCTCGGCTGGAGCCGAGGGGTGCGATCGATCCTCGGATCGATCGCGGGTCAGCTGCGGGGTGACTCGCAGCGACCCCGTGCAAGCTACGGGTTCGCCCGTAGCGGCTCGCACGGGGTGATCCCGTGCGCTAGGGCAGCGGGTCCGTGTACCCGCTGCGGGGCTGCTCGCAGCAGCCCGGGGATCGCTACGAGCGATCCCAGCGATCATCATGGAGATGATCGCGAGCCCCGTGCGGGGGCTCGGCTGGGCACCACGGGCGGAACCGTGGTGGTGCTCGGTTGAGCTCCGGCTCGTGCGGTGGTTCGCGGTCGGATCTCCGGCGATCGAGGATTTCGGTCGGGTTATTATTTTCCGCAAATTTTAATGGCCCGGGATATCGATTTCCAGCATCTTGGATCTCGTTGCTCGTCTCGGTCTCGGTCCACCACCGACTCGCTCGAGGGTCAAGAGACGAACTCCTCCCACTGGAGCCTCGTCTCGAGCCTCGTTGAGTCGCTCGTGGGGTCGAACGAACCCCAGCCCCGCTGCTGCCCGTCGCGAACACGGTGTGTGTTCGATGGCTGCCCGGTGCCGGTTCGTCTCTTCGACTCTCGTTTCTCCGGGTTTCGATCTCGTCTCGATCCACCAAAAATAGCAAGAAAAAATACAAGAATAAATCTACTAAATCCGGCATCGATCCTATACAGGGTGATCGATCCTATACATGCCCGGAAAAACAACGGAAATAAATAAATAAACCTATCGACTCAACCCGTCGTTTTTATCTATTACAAACAAGCAACATTTCCAAAACAAAACAATCTCGACAAGCCCGAGAGTTTAACAAACCACAACAAAATTATCATACAACATCCCATAATGTTGGCCATAATAATCGGGTTCATCCTGCATCACAAACGTACGAACAATACAACAAACCGATAAACCGGCTCTGATACCAGTTGTTGGAAATTGACTACCCGGGACGAGTCCGTTCGACCATTCGAACATCCGGACACGCCCAGTCGACCTCCAGCGTGCCTACTGTGTTCACGACGAAACCCCTGACCCGAAACGCGCCCAGCCATCGCACCCGAGGCACGACCGCGCGAAACGAGGGGCTGCTGACCTCTCTGTCGTCCGACACCAAATGGTGTCGTCCGACAGGCCCTTGTCGGCCGACAGGAAACGCTGTCGGACGACAGCGTCGTGAACAGCAGCGCGACTCTGCTGTTCTAGGTCCGTTTTGTTGGAGTTGTGTACTTAATGTCTAGATTTAAGTAACGTAAACTCACGATCCATTGCCATTAATCTATTTAATTAAATAAACAATTATTTGCGTTTAATTATTTATAATTAAAAATATGCAAATTATAGTCCTGGATTTTATACGTTGTAGTTAGTATGGTATTGTATGGACACACAGAAGATCATACTATCGGTTACTCGTATTTAATCGAACAGTTGCTCACGACCTAGATGGACACGGACCAATCCATCGGTATAGTCGTTGTGTGAGAGAGAAAATAATCTATCTTGATTATTTTATCACACTTGTACACTTGGTGTATTGGGCGGATCGTTTGAGATTTATCGATTAGGATTGCCTTGGATAATCGATTTAAATCTCAGTGTATTTTATTCTTAATCCCCGATACTATTGTGGGTGTGTATATTTAATATAAGTGACTTTGATTTTCCAAAGGAATTAACCGATTTAATTATTGGGTTAATTACCGGTTAAGTTGGGTCACTATATTTTATATATGGCATGCCGTGAATACTTGACGGGAAAGTGTATCCCGTAAGGGTTGATAATATCCCCGAAATGAGTTCATAAGGAATTATTATGTAAACCCTACAGGTGGATTTGTTCCGCATAATAATTAAGGTTGAATGGTACTAGTCTCGGATATAAGAGATGAATAAATTAATTAGCAATAAATTAATTTTATTCATGGATATTTATATCTTAAATACACGGAATAAATAATACTACCGGAGAAATATTATTTGATATAATATGGTTTAATATTGAGAGTGCAATTAATTTTATATAGTGGAAAATATAATTAATTAATATTAATGGATTAATAGATTTGGGCTTGGGCTCAATTTAATCATTAATATTGGAAGCCCAATATTCCACCTCCTTAAGATCCCCTACGTAGCCTATAAAAGCACTACATGGTCTTCTCTATTCTCATAACTTGAAGATCACAATTCTAGAGAGAGAAAGTAGAGAGGGAGATCCATGGAGTTCGGAAGATCGTCGCCCACCCGACGTTCGAGCTAGTGCAAGGAATACGTGGGAAGGTCTCAAGGTCTTCATAGATCTCGTTTCTCCGTACAACGAGAACAAAGGTAAAATCACGAACCCCCTCGATGATTTTAATTATTAATTCGGGTATACGCATGAACGAAGATCCGAGGGACGAGCTCGGGGATGGGGTTTGACCGCGCGGTGGTGATCCGAGATCACCGGACCGCGGGCGGTCAAGCGAACCCCGCCAGAATCGCGTGAGTACCCTCGGCTGGACGCCGAGGATGGCGGTCAAGCCCTAGGGCTTCGACCGCCGGTGCACATCGAAGGGCCCCGGCTGGACGCCGGGGCGAGCGATCGACTTCGGTCGATCGCTGGGGGCAGCCGCGGGCTGGTGCCGCGGCAGGCGCCCCCTCCTCCGATCGACGGTGGCGGTGAGTCGCCGGACTCACCGCCGGGGGCTGCTACGAGCAGCCCCGGGGGATGCACGATGCATCCCCAGCGATTGCCGTGTGCAATCGCGAGCCCCACGCGGGGCTCGGCTAGGGCTAGCCGCGGGTTTATCCCGCGGCGGTGTTGCTTTGGTCGGGCCCGGTTCGTGTGGTGTTTCGCGGTGGTTTCCGGCGAAGGGATTTTAATCGGGGTTATGTTTCCGCAATTCCGTTAACCCCGGGATATCGATTTCCAACAATTGGTATCAGAGCGTTGGTTCTAGTTCATGTGTATATGCGATAAATTGTTCTACCTTGCAGGGTTTCCGACTATTGTGGCTAGATATAATTCTTCGTTAATTATTGTCATAATTTTATTAAACTCTCGGACATGTCGAGATTCGTTTTATGTGTGGTGAATGCTTGTAATAGTAAAAATTCGGGGGTTGACCGAATTTAGGTTTATTATTACGTTCTACTTTTCCAGAAAATGTATAGGGTCGATTTCATGTATAGAATCGATACCGGATAATTGTAATTTAAATTCTTGTAATTTATTTACGTTGGATCAATGCCAAGATGACCGCCGGAGAAGACGAAGTGACGAGAGGAAGAAAGGACCGGGGATCGATCATGATGATCGACCCTATGATCGATCACGGGGCTAGGGCTCGATCGCCCTTGGCCGTGGGCTGCCGCCGTGAGGTGGTTGGCCGGCCGGCTGGGCGGCGGTGCTCTTCCCCGGTGGTGGTCGATCGATGGTGGGGGTGGCGCGGGGTCCTCGTGATCTCGTGCTACTTCTACCGAGATTCAACTTTCCTAAATTATTCGGTTTTCCTATTTTGAGTATTCCTATTTTTGGGAGCTCTCATGGAATAAGAAAATAATAAATTTAGAATAAATTTATTTCCTTATTGATTATTCCTAGTATGGGAATTTTCATGGATAAGGAAGGAATAAATTTAGAATTAATTTGGTCTTCCTAATTGATTATTCCTTTTGCAATATTCATGGATTAGGAAAAGAATTAATTTGGAATTAATTTATTTTTCCTATTTAATTATTCCTTTATGGAATTTTTAATGGATTAGGAAAATAATTAATTTGGAAAGTTTTGAAAGTCCTTAATTAATTTTTCCTATTTAATTATTCCTTCATGGAATTTTTAATAGATTAGGAAAAGAATTAATTTGGAAGGATTAGGAGTCCTAATTTATTTTATTTCTTTATTCTATTATAGAAGTCTTTTAGAATGTTCCAAGTTTGACTTGGATATGATTCTAAAGATTTAATAGAATTAGAAAGGAAAGTAAAAATAAATAAAAATATTAATAATATTTAATTTTATTTTTGATATATTCGATTGACTTAATTTTCGAATTAAGTAACTTTTGGATTAATTGAAAATAAATAGATTTAAATATTGGAATTAATATTCTCGTCACATGGAGCATTCAAGAACGAAGACTAAAGACTAGAAGATGCGTACGGAGATGCGATAAAGCCATAATAGTCGGAAAATAATATTCTAGTATTATTTTGACTATGTGATAATATTCTATGTGCTTTATTTCATGTATGCATGCTTATGTGTATTTATTTATGCATTAGATAGCGTATCCCTTTATTGTAAAAAGCTAAGTGGGAGAGGGTATGGAAACATATCCATGGTCTCCATTACTGTTCTCTTGGTGACTTTTATGAACTTTCGAAAGTTCATATAGATAAGCCATTGGAGGAGAATTCTTGTAATTCCTCTTACGAGAAACATTGATTAAGTTTATCAAACAATGCCTAATTTGTCTTTCCAAAACTGATTTCAAGTCGACTCATTCTCACCCCGGGGAGTGGAATGGAGCCAAAGCCACTTGGTCATGTAGAGGACACAAATTAGAGACCTTCGTACCATTCTTTTATAGATGGATCGATTGTCTGCTCAGCTCCCTCATTTATGAGAGATAGGGTTGTTCGCATGGTGAATCACTGGTAAGAAACTTCGAGTTTCACTTATGATTCTCCGCGTCCTGATCTACAAAAATCAAATGGATCAAGTAATTGGGAGTCAATTATAAAAGTCTCTTGGTGTAGTAAACGTCCACACCACGTGGCTTACTATACTAACGGATTTTGGATTAATTGATGTAGACAGTTATAAGGAATTGTGAAGAATTGTGAAGTTATCGTAAACGTCCACACCACGTGGCTTGCGGTAATGTAGTAATTTCAAACGATTTACTTTAGTACTGAGTAATGGTTTACACTTAGATACGCGTTATAGTATTCCTCCCCACGAGGTTACGCTATAAGTGATGTATGACCGAAGCAAATCTAATTGCTAAATCATTTGGGTAGGTAAACGTCCACACCACGTGGCTTGCCTTATCTGATGGGATTTTAGATGTGATTAGTGATTTAATGATATTATTTGAGGGAGATAATATCGGAGATTAAATAAATTGTTTGTTGTTATATGTGCTCATAGATTAGGATATGGCTTTGAACCCACTTTCTGTGATACTTAAGGATTTTAACTCACTGGTCCCTGAATGTATTGATTGGAATAGAGATCTAGACATTGCCCAAACTGTTAAAGAGTACAAGTTTGTACTCAGTGAGCTTTGTTCTCCCGAGCCTACCAATGTCTTAACTGATGAGGAAGGGACTGGTTTTAATATCATGTTCAAACTCAAAGAGATGTTTAGACATGATGTAGAGGCTAGACAAGAGGCGATGAGGATACTCATAAAGGCCAGTCGATTCGAGGAAACGCTTAAACAAGTTTTTGAGATGATGGACCTTTTGGATGAGTTGAGACGGAAATCGCAAGCTCTTGTAGCCAATGCCAAAGGTTTCGAACCTAAGGGCAAAACCGGGGGATAGGAAAAGCAAGCAAAGAAACCCAGTGGTCCTAAGTTTCTTGGATCACGAGATGGGACGAGAATGTTGGAATTCGATATCCCGGGCTATTAAAATTTGCGGAAAATAATAACCCGATCAAAAACCTCGATTGCCGGAGAAATCACGAACCTACGCGAGCCAGGACCCGACCGAACGCACAACGCGCACGAGGACGCGTGCGCGCCCAGCCGAGTCCCCACGAGGGACTCGCGATCGCTCCCAGCGATCGCACGGGATGCCTCACGGCATCCCCGCAGCGGATCCGTTGATCCGCTGCTACTCGACTAGGGCTCGCGTCCAGCGAGCCGCTACGGGAAACCCGCAGCTCGCTACGAGCTGCTACGGGTAAAACCCGTAGCCCTAGCGATCAGCCCCGTAGGGCTCGATCGATCCTCGGCGTCCAGCCGAGGGTTCGCGTCATCGATCCCCATGAGGGATCCTCGAGCCGCCGGCGGTCCGGTGGTTCGACCACCACCGCCCGGCTCGACCTTCATCCGGGGTTCGATCCTCGGATCTTCGTTCTACGGTATTCTCGATAAATCAAAACCGAATAAATCAAGGGCGTTTAGATTTTTACCTTTCGATTCGTTGTTCGGAGAAACGAAATCAAGATGACCTTTGAATCTTCCCACGTATTCCTTGCACTAGCTTGAACGTCGGGTGGGCGACGATCCTCCAAGCTCTATGGATCTACTTCTCTCTCTACTTTCTCTCTCTAGAAGAATTATGATCTTCAACTTATGAGAATAGAGAAGACCATGTAGTGCTTTTATAGGCTACGTAGGGGATCTATAGGAGGTGGAATATTGGGCTTCCAATATTAATGATTAAATTGAGCCCAAGCCCAAATCTATTAATCTCCCATTAATATTAATTAATTTATTTTCCACTATATAAATTAATTGCACTCCCAATATTAAACCATATTATATCCAAATAATATTTCTCCGGTAGTATTATTTATTCCGTGTATTTAAGATTTAAATATCCATGAATAAAATTTATTTATTGCTTAATAAATTTATTCATCTCTTTTATCCGAGACTAGTACCACTCAACCTTATTTATTATGCGGAACAAATCCACTCGCGAGGTTTACATAATAAATCCTTATGAGCTCATCTCGGGGATATTATCAACCCTTCTGGGATACACTGTCCCTTCAAAAATTCACGGCATGCCATATATAAAATATAGTGACCCAACTTAACCGGTAATTAACCCAATAATTAAATCGGTTAATTCCTTTGGAAAATCAAAGTCACTAATATTAAATATACACACCCGCAATTGTTTCAGGGATTAAGAATAAAATACTCCGAGACTTAAATCAATTATCACAGAGCAATCCTAATTGATAAGTCTCAAGCGATCCGCTCAATACACCAAGTGTACAAGTGTGATAAAATAATTAAGATAAATTATTTTCTCTCTCACACAACGACTATACCGATGGATTGGTCCGTGTCCATCTAGGTCGTGAGCAACTGTTTGATTAGATACGAGTAACCGATAGTATGATCTTCTGTGTGCCCATGCAACACCATACTAACTACAACGTATAAAATCCAGGACTATAATTTGCATATATTTAATTAACAATAATTAAAAGCAAATGAATGTTCGTTATTAATAGGTAAATGAAAGTGTACAAGGAGTTCAGAATACTCAAATCTAGACATTAAGTATACCACTCCAACAGAGAAAGCCAATGGGCAAGAGTTCTCGATGCAAACAGTCTGGGTACTAGAAGTCTGATTAACCTCTCAAAGAAAGTACGAAATCTTCTTTAGTTGTAAAACATAGTCAGTAGTGTTATCTACCGGAACCTGGTGTGTAGATGTGGAACCACTGACGGTATGTGCATTCTAAATGCAAGGGTTCCAGGAAACCCGACGACTTAGAAAAGAAAAGATCGTAGTCTATGTGGGCAATGCTGTAGAGGAGGCAGCAGTTGCAGTGGAGGACATTTTATAGGATTTCATTTTTGAGTTATTGCTTTTATGTACCTTTCATATTAGAAAGAACTTTGTTCTGGATTTCTAATGAATGGATATTTTATTTCTTTTAATCATTTGATGGTTATAAGAAGAAATAAAGATATTATCTATTCTGGTACATTAGCTAGCAATATATAAATGATGAATCCTGAGTCCACAACGATGCAACGAACCGTAGTATAAAACTCGTTTTACTAATAAGAGTTTTTCTTTATTCAATCGATTATACTTGTGTATTCTTATGCTAAGTCATGTTTATTCAAATAAGAAGTTCAAAGGTCGAAAATTGATATTTGATCAATTAGGTTGAAGGAGTGGACCTTCCGACCTAAGAATCTAATTTGGAAGATAACATGACTAAGCAATCCTTAATGGATATAAGATATAAGATCCGGACAAGTATAAGAATTGATTGACTCTGATGTATGCAGACCTATGCCTACTCAGACAATAAGGTACGAGTACTTCATTTGATGATTACTCGAGAAATGGATTAGAATACCTGATGTGCCACAAAAGCAAGTGTTTTGACAAGTCAATGGACACTAAGCAATTGTGGAGAACCATCAAGGTATATCCATTTGTAGCCTGCGATTTGATCGCGGAGGCAAGTGCCTGTCTGAGGAAAGCATGGCATACTGATCAGAAATTGGGATTTGATCCCAAATGACTACACCATACACTCTTGTGTAGAAATGGTGTGTCAGAAATAAGAAATGGATCTCTTATAGAAATAGTAAAAGCATGAGTTATACGGAACTACCTGTGTTCTATGGATATGTCTGGAAACAACGGCGCATTTAAATGCGGTTGTAGAATATCCTAGAAGAACAAAAGATGTGTGTTCAATAGTACTATGAACCAGAAGGACGATATAAGTTCTAACGCCCGGTTCTTAGAGGAAGACTATTAGATGAACCACAAGCCCAAAGTGACGTAATACTTTGAAATGAGAGAGAGAGATTAAGACTTAGAACCAGCCGAACCGAGTAGCGGTACACCACTAACTGCACCTACTGTTATCACTGTTTATACACCGGAATGCCATTGTAGTGGGAGGTTGTGGGACAACCGGAGATATTCATAAGACTAGGAAAGTCTTCGGACTCTGGACCTAGTATACATGAAATCGATCCCTGGATCTACATGAAGGCGGTACTAGATCTAAATGTGCCTTCTTGGAAAGCAATAAGGATTATTGCTAAGAGGCAAGATCATTTAGAGTACAAGCTTAGTTGATCCATTTATGGATTGGAACAAAGCATTGAGTTCGTGGTACTTGCAAATTGATGAGATAGTCCATTTTATGGATTCATCAAAGCATAGAAGAATCGTGTGTATGGGAAACGTGATGGAAACAAGGTGGTGTTTCTCGGGTTTTATGTAGATAACATTTTATCATTGGCAACAATGTAAAGATGTAATTAGACATGAAATGATGGTTGTCTGGATAAATCATTATGAAAGATATAGGAAGAAGTTGGACCTGTTCTTGAGATCTTGGATCTCTAGGGATGAACATTGTACTTCTCCCGGACATCTTACATGTTGGAGTTGTGTACTTAATGTCTAGATTTAAGTAACGTAAACTCACGATCCATTGCCACTAATCTATTTAACTAAATGAACAATTGTTTGCGTTTAATTATTTATAATTAAATATATGCAAAACATAGTCCTGGATTATATACGTTGTAGTTAGTATGGTGTGCGACGTCACACAGAAGATCATACTATCGGTTACTCGTATTTAATCGAACAGTTGCTCACGACCTAGATGGACACGGACCAATCCATCGGTATAGTCGTTGTGTGAGAGAGAAAATAATTTGTCTTAATTATTTTATCACACTTGTACACTTGGTGTATTGAGCGGATCGTTGAGATTCATCGATTAGGATTGCCGGCGATAATCGATTCGAGTCTCAGTGTATTTTATTCTCAGTATATTTAATATAAGTGACTTTGATTTACCAAAGGAATTAACCGATTTAATTATTGGGTTAATTACCGGTTAAGTTGGGTCACTATATTTTATATATGACATGCCGTGAATACTTGACGGGAAAGTGTATCCCGTAAGGGTTGATAATATCCCCGAGATGAGTTCATAAGGAATTATTATGTAAACCCTGCAGGTGGATTTAATCCGCATAATAATTAAGGTTGAATGGTACTAGTCTCGGATATAAGAGATGAATAAATTAATTAGCAATAAATTAATTTTATTCATGGATATTTATATCTTAAATACACGGAATAAATAATACTACCGGAGAAATATTATTTGATATAATATGGTTTAATATTGGGAGTGCAATTAATTTTATATAGTGGAAAATAGAATTAATTAATATTAATGGATTAATAGATTTGGGCTTGGGCTCAATTTAATCATTAATATTGGAAGCCCAATATTCCACCTCCTTAAGATCCCCTACGTAGCCTATAAAAGCACTACATGGTCTTCTCTATTCTCATAACATGAAGATCACAATTCTAGAGAAAGAAAGTAGAGAGGAGGATCCATGGAGTTCGGTAGATCGTCGCCCACACGACGTCCGGGCTAGTGCAAGGAATACGTGGGAAGATCTCAAGGTCGTCAAATTGAGTTCTACGTTTTTCCGAACAACGAGAACGAGGTAAATCGTAAAACCCTCTTTATGATTTTATCGTTTAATTATCGTAAAAATATCGTGAACCAAGATCCGAGGGACGAGACCCAAGACGAGGTCGAACCGGGCGGTGGTGGCGCGGACCACCGGACCGCCGGCGGTTCGATAGGCTCGGCTGGACGGGTCGAGGGGCGTGAGCCTCGGCTGGGCGCCGAGACTCAATCGAGCTCATGCTCGATCGCCGTGGACGGACCCGCAGCGAGCTACGGGTTTTCCCGTAGCGGGATCGCTGGAAGCGAGTCCCGTCCGGACGCGCTACGGGCTGCTGCGAGCAGCCCGTGGGATCGATCATGGGTGCTGCGGGGTTACCCGCAGCGGCTCGCGTGAGCGCGCCCCATTCACGAGCAGCGAGTCATCGGACTCGCTGCGGGGCTGCTACGAGCAGCCCCGGGGATTGCTACTAGCAATCCGCTAACCCCACGCGGGGGTTCGGCTGGGCAGCCGTGGGTTCTCCCACGGCGGGCTGTTCGGTCGAGCCCCGGGCCACGTGGCGTGTTCGTGTTTTCTCCGGCGAACGGATTTCGTTTGGAGTTGTTGATTCCGCAATTTTGACAACTCCGGATATTCGATCTCCGAGGGATTTCGGTCGGAATTAATTAGATAATTTATTTATTTAAATTTATTAATTCCGGGATATCGATTTCCAACAATTGGTATCAGAGCGTTGGTTTTAGTTCATGGTATTTTTCGATAAATTGTTCTACCTTGCAGGGTTTCCGATTATTATGGCTAGATTTAATTTTATTAATTAATGTCATAATAATGTTCTTGATTATTAAACTCTCGGTGATGTCGATATTTGTTCTTGTGTGGTGAATGCTTGTTCTTAATTTTTCCGGAAATTGTTTGAGGTCAATTTCATGTAGAGAATTGATTTCGGATAATTGTAAATTAATTTTGTAAAATTATTTACGTTGGATCGATTCCGAAACGACCACCGGAAAAGTGTGACGGAGGAGACGAAGAGAGGGAGGACCGGGGATCGATCACGAGGATCGATCCCATGAGGATCGATCGCCCGGGCTGCCCTAGGGCTCTCGGCCACGCCGGCCACCAAGGGTGGTGGCGCGTGAGCCTTGGCCGGCGGTGGTAGTGGCGGTCGATGGTGGGGATGGCGTGGGGATCCCCAACCCATGCTATTCCTACCAAGATCCAACTTTCCTAATTGATTCGGTTTTCCTATTTTGAGTATTCCTAGTTTTGGGAATTCTCATGGAAATAGGAAAAGAATTAATTGGAATTAATTTATTTCCTTATTCTATTATGGAAGTCTTCTAGAATATTCTAAGTCTTACTTGGAATAGGATTCTAGAGATCTAATAGAATTAGAAAGGAAAATAATTAATTATTAAATTAATTTATTTCCTAATTGATTATTCCTATTTTATGGGAATTTTCATGGACATGGAAATTAATTAATTTTGGAAAGTAGAAGAGTCCTTAATTAATTTTTCCTTATTTAATTATTCCTTTATGGAATTTTTAATGGATTAGGAAAGAAATTAATTTGGAAGGACTAGGAGTCCTAAATTATTTTATTTCCTTATTTCATTATGGAAATCATCTAGAATATTCCAAGTGGGTCTTGGATAGATTATTCTAGAGATTTAATGAAGTAGAAAGGGAAAATAAAATAAATTATTTTATTTCCTTATTTCATTATGGAAGTCTTCTAGAATATTCCAAGTGGGTCTTGGATAGATTATTCTAGAGATTTAATGAAGTAGAAAGGGAAAATAAAATAAATAAAAATATTAACAATATTTAATTTTATTTTTGATTTATTCGATTGACTTAATTTTCGAATTAAGTATCTTTTGGATTTATTAAAAATAAATAGATTTAAATATTGGAATTAATATTCCCGTCACATGGAGCATTCAATAACGAAGACTAAAGACTAGAAGATGCGTACGGAGATGCGATAAAGCCATAATAGTCGGAAAATAATATTCTAGTATTATTTTGATTATGTGATAATATTCTATGTGCTTTATTTCATGTATGCATGCTTATGTGTATTTAATTATGCATTAGATAGCGTATCCCTTTATTGTAAAAAGCTAAGTGGGAGAGGGTATGGAAACATATCCATGGTCTCCATTGCTTTTCTCTTGGTGACTTTTATGGACTTTTGAAGTTCGTATAAGACAAGTCATTGGAGGAGAATTCTTGTAATTCCTTTTACGAGAAACATTGATTAAGTTTATCAAACAATGCCTAATTTGTCTTTCCAAAACTGATTTCAAGTCGACTCATTCTCACCCCGGGGAGTGGAATGGAGCCAAAGCCACTTGGTCATGTCGAGGACACAAATTAGAGACTTTCGTGTCATTTGATGACTAGATCGATTGTCTGCTCGGCTCCCTCATTTTATGAGAGATAGGGTCGTTTGCATGGTGAATCACTGGTTAGAAACTTCGAGTTTCACTTATGATTCTCCGCGTCTTGATTTACAAGATTGAATGATTCAAGTAATTGGGAGTCAATTGTAAAAGTCTTTTGGTGTAGTAAACGTCCACACTATCGTGGCTTGCTACATTGAATGGGATTTTGGAACGATTGATGTAGACAGTTATAGAAGGGAGTAAAGGAGCGTATGTTAACGTAAACGTCCACACTATCGTGGCTTGCGGTGAATATGCGTGTCCCAAACAATCTTCTTAGATACTGAGTAATGGTTTACACTTAGGTACGCTTCTTAGTATTATTCCCATCGAAGTAACGCTAATGATGATGTACGACCGAAGGAAATATAATTGCTAAATCATTTGGATAGGTAAACGTCCACACTATCGTGGCTTGCCATATCTGATGGGATTTTAGATGTGATTAGTGGTTTAATGATATTATTTGAGGGAGATAATATCGGAGATTAAATCGATTGTTTGTTGTTATATGTGCTCATAGATTAGGATATGGCTTTGAACCCACTTTATGTGATACTTAAGGATTTTAAACTCACTGGTCCCTAAATGTAATGATTGGAATAGAGATCTAGACATTGCCCGGACTGTTATAAAGTACAAGTTCGTACTCAGTAAGATTTTTCCTCCCGAGCCTACAAATGTCTTAACTGATGAGGAGAGGACTGATTTTGATATCATGTTCAAACTCAAGGAGATGTTTAGACATGATGTAGAGGCTAGACAAGAGGCGATGAGGATACTCATAAAGGCCAGTCGATTCAAGGAAACGCTTAAACACGTTTTTGAGATGATTGACCTTTTAGACGAGTTGAGACGGAAATCGCAAGCTCTTGTAGCCAATGCCAAAGGTTTCGAACCTAAGGGCAAAATCGGGGGAAAGGAAGAGCAAGCAAAGAAACCCAGTGGTCCTAGGTTTCATGGACCACGAGATGGGACGAGAAAGCCAAGAGGCGAGTGTTCTCGATGCAAACAGTCTGGGTACTGGAAGTCTGATTATCCTCTCAAAGAAAGTACGAAATTCTTCTTTAAGTCGTAAAACATAGTCAGTGGTATTATCTACCGGAACCTGGTGTGTAGATATGGAACCACTGACGGTATGTGCATTTCATATGCGAGGGTTCCAGGAAACCCGACGACTTAGAAAAGAAGAAATCGTAGTCTACATGGGCAATGCTGTAGAGGAGGCAGCAGTTGCAGTGGAGGACATTTTATAGGATTTCATTTTGGGTTATTGCTTTTATGTACCTTTCAATTAGAAAGAACTCTGTTCTGGATTTCTAATAAATGGATATTTTATTTCTTTTAATCATTTGATGGTTATAAGAAGAAATAATGATATTATCTATTTTGGTACATTGGCTAGCAATATATAAATGATGAATCCTGAGTCCACCACGATGCAACGAACCATAGTATGAAACTCGTTTTACTAATAAGAGATTTCTTTATCAATTATACCTGTGGATTCTTATGCTGAGTCATGTTTATTCAAATAAGAAGTTCAAAGGTCGAAAATTGATATTTGATCAATTAAGTTGAGGGAGTGGACCTTCCGACCTAAGAATCTAATTTGGAAGATAATATGACTAAGCAATCCTTTATGGATAT
Source organism: Euphrasia confusa (assembly GCA_954870475.1). Classification (NCBI taxonomy): domain Eukaryota; kingdom Viridiplantae; phylum Streptophyta; class Magnoliopsida; order Lamiales; family Orobanchaceae; genus Euphrasia; species Euphrasia confusa. Next base: position 15,126,475 of record OX940954.1, read on the forward strand.
AAGATGTAAGATCCGGACAAGTATAAGAATTGATTGACTCTGATGTATGCAGACCTATGCCTACTCAGACAATTAAGGTACGAGTACTTCATTTCATGATTACTCGAAAAATGAATTAGAATACCTGATGTGCCACAAAAGCAAGTGTTTTGACAAGTCAATGGACACTAAGCAATTGTGGAGAGCCATCAAGGTATATCCATTTGTAGCCTGCGATTTGATCGCGGAGGCAAGTACCTGTCTGAGAAATGCATGGCATACTAATCAGAGATTGGGATTTGATCCCAAATGACTACACCATACACTGTTGTGTAGAAATGGTATGTCGATAAAAAGAAATGGAACTCTTATAGAGATAGTAAAAGATTAGTTATACGGAACTACCTATGTTCTATGGATATGTCTGGAAACAACGGCGCATTCAAATGCGGTTGTAGAATGTCCTGGAAGAACAAAAGATGTGTGTTCAATAGTACTATGAACCAGAAGGACGTTATAAGTTCTAACGCCCGGTTCTTAGAGAAAGACTATATAATGAACCACAAGCCTAAAGTGACATAATACTTTGAAATGAGAGAGAAAGATTAAGACTTAGAACCAGCCGAACCGAGTAGCGGTACACCACTAACTGCACCTACTGTTATCACTGTTTATACACCGGAACGCCATTGTAGTGGGAGGTTGTGGGACAACCGGAGATATTCATAAGACTAGGAGAGTCTTCGGACTCTGGACCTAGTATACATGAAATCGATCCCTAGAATCTACATGAAGGCCGTACTAGATCTAAATGTGCCTTCTTGGAGAGCAATAAGGATTATTGCTAAGAGGCGAGATCATTTAGAGTACATGCTTAGTTGATCCATTTATGGATTGAAACAAAGCATTGAGTTCGTGGTACTTGCAAATTGATGAGATAGTCCATTTTATGGATTCATCAAAAGCATAGACGAATTGTGTGTATTGGAAACGTGATGGAAAACAAGGTGGTGTTTCTAGGAGGTTTTATGTAGATGACACTCTTATCATTGGCAACAATGTAAAGATGTTGTCAGACATAAAATGATGGTTGTCTAGAAAAATCGATATATGAGATGAAGAAGAAGTTAGAGCATGTTCTTAAGATCTAGGATCTCAAGAAAAGAACATTGTACTTCTCCTGGACATCTTACATATATATGATTATGGTTCGTTTTGACATGCAAGATTCCGAGAAAGGTTCGTTACCTTTCAGAGACGGAATGCATCTATCTAAGGATATGTGTTTTGGAACACAAAAGGAGATAGAAGCAATGAAAGCAGTTTCCTACACTTTTAGTGTGGAAAGCTTAATAAATGCATTGTTGAAAACAAGAACCTGATATCGGCTATGCGGTTAGCATAGTGGGAGGATATCAAGGTAATCCTGGAAAGGAATATTAGACTGCTGTAAAAGTACTTTCGAAGTACTGTTCTAGACTACGAAGCAAACGAACATTTCCTTTGGATTACATTCTCTTAGATTTCTAATCGAATGAGGACCAGTGTAAGTCGATATCAGGCTATGTGTTTCACTATTGAAGGAGAAGGAGTTTTAACATGGAAGAGTGATAAGCATGATGCTTTTCGGACTCTGCCATGGGTAACCAAATAGCGGCCTCAGAGGCAGCGGAAGTTTTGGTATAACTCCGGGATAATCTCTGGGACTTAGATGTGATTCTTAATTTGCCAAAGGCTATGTAAATAGCGGTGCGATGGCAAATGGTAAGAAATCACAAGTCCATAAGTGTAAGATAACACATAGTGCAAGTACCACCTGATGCGAGTCATCGTCGAGGGAGACGACGCTGTAGTCACCAAGATAACTTCAGAGCGGCAACCTAGAGTGCTCATTCACATAGTACTTCTTGGAAGTACAACTTAAGCACGTGATGAGTATGGGAGTCGAGAGTTTGGAGGAAATGACTAGACCTTAGTACAAGTGGGAGATTGTTGGAGTTGTGTACTTAATGTCTAGATTTAAGTAACGTAACCTCACGATCCATTGCCACTAATCTATTTAACTAAATGAACAATTGTTTGCGTTTAATTATTTATAATTAAATATATGCAAAACATAGTCCTGGATTATATACGTTGTAGTTAGTATGGTGTGCGACGTCACACAGAAGATCATACTATCGGTTACTCGTATTTAATCGAACAGTTGCTCACGACCTAGATGGACACGGACCAATCCATCGGTATAGTCGTTGTGTGAGAGAGAAAATAATTTGTCTTAATTATTTTATCACACTTGTACACTTGGTGTATTGAGCGGATCGTTGAGATTCATCGATTAGGATTGCCGGCGATAATCGATTCGAGTCTCAGTGTATTTTATTCTTAATCCCCGAAACTATTGCGGGTGTGTATATTTAATATAAGTGACTTTGATTTACCAAAGGAATTAACCGATTTAATTATTGGGTTAATTACCGGTTAAGTTGGGTCACTATATTTTATATATGACATGCCGTGAATACTTGACGGGAAAGTGTATCCCGTAAGGGTTGATAATATCCCCGAGATGAGTTCATAAGGAATTATTATGTAAACCCTGCAGGTGGATTTAATCTTCATAATAATTAAGGTTGAATGGTACTAGTCTCGGATATAAGAGATGAATAAATTAATTAGCAATAAATTAATTTTATTCATGGATATTTATATCTTAAATACACGGAATAAATAATACTACCGGAGAAATATTATTTGATATAATATGGTTTAATATTGGGAGTGCAATTAATTTTATATAGTGGAAAATAGAATTAATTAATATTAATGGATTAATAGATTTGGGCTTGGGCTCAATTTAATCATTAATATTGGAAGCCCAATATTCCACCTCCTTAAGATCCCCTACGTAGCCTATAAAAGCACTACATGGTCTTCTCTATTCTCATAACTTGAAGATCACAATTCTAGAGAGAGAAAGTAGAGAGGAGGATCCATGGAGTTCGGTAGATCGTCGCCCACACGACGTCCGGGCTAGTGCAAGGAATACGTGGGAAGATCTCAAGGTCGTCAAATTGAGTTCTACGTTTTTCCGAACAACGAGAACGAGGTAAATCGTAAAACCCTCTTTATGATTTTATCGTTTAATTATCGTAAAAATATCGTGAACCAAGATCCGAGGGACGAGACCCAAGACGAGGTCGAACCGGGCGGTGGTGGCGCGGACCACCGGACCGCCGGCGGTTCGATAGGCTCGGCTGGACGGGTCGAGGGGCGTGAGCCTCGGCTGGGCGCCGAGACTCAATCGAGCTCATGCTCGATCGCCGTGGACGGACCCGCAGCGAGCTACGGGTTTTCCCGTAGCGGGATCGCTGGACGCGAGTCCCGTCCGGACGCGCTACGGGCTGCTGCGAGCAGCCCGTGGGATCGATCATGGGTGCTGCGGGGTTACCCGCAGCGGCTCGCGTGAGCGCGCCCCATCCACGAGCAGCGAGTCATCGGACTCGCTGCGGGGCTGCTACGAGCAGCCCCGGGGATTGCTACGAGCAATCCGCTAACCCCACGCGGGGGTTCGGCTGGGCAGCCGTGGGTTCTCCCACGGCGGGCTGTTCGGTCGAGCCCCGGGCCACGTGGCGTGTTCGTGTTTTCTCCGGCGAACGGATTTCGTTTGGAGTTGTTGATTCCGCAATTTTGACAACTCCGGATATTCGATCTCCGAGGGATTTCGGTCGGAATTAATTAGATAATTTATTTATTTAAATTTATTAATTCCGGGATATCGATTCCCAACATTACATATATATGATTATGGTTCGTTTTAACATGCAACATTCCGAGAAAGGTTCGTTACCTTTCAGATACAGAATGCATCTATCTAAGGATATGTGTTTTGGAACACAAAAGGAGATAGAAGCAATGAAAGCAGTTTCCTACACTTCGAGTGTGGAAAGCTTAATAAATGCGATGTTGAAAACGAGAACCTGATATCTGCTATGCGGCTAGTATAGTGGGAGGATATCAAGGTAATCCTGGAAAGGAATACTCGACTGCTGTAATGAACATTTTAAGTACTTTCAAAGTACTGGAAACTATGTTCTGGATTACGGAGCAGACAAGCATTTCCTTTGGATTACATTCTCTTAGATTTCTAATCGAATGAGGACCGGTGTAAGTCGATATCAGGCTATGTGTTTCACTATTGAAGGAGAAGGAGTTTCAACATGGAAGAGTGATAAGCACGATGCTTTTCGGACTCTGCCATAGGTAACCAAATAGCGGCCTCAGAGGCAGCGGAAGTTTGGTATAGCTCCGGGATAATTTCTGGGACTTAGAGGTGATTCCTAATTTGCCAAAGGCTATGTGAATAGCGGTGCGATGGAAAATGGTAATAAATCACAAGTCCATAAGTGTAAGATAACACATAGAGCAAGTACCACCTGATACGAGTCATCGTCAAGGGAGACGACGCTGTAGTCACCAAGATAACTTCAGAGAGGCAACCTAGAGTGCTCATTCACATAGTACTTCTTGGAAGTACAACATAAGCACGTGATGAGTATGGGAGTCGGGAGTTTGGAGGAAATGACTAGACCTTAGTACAAGTGGGAGATTGTTGGAGTTGTGTACTTAATGTCTAGATTTAAGTAACGTAAACTCACGATCCATTGCCATTAATCTATTTAATTAAATAAACAATTATTTGCGTTTAATTATTTATAATTAAAAATATGCAAATTATAGTCCTGGATTTTATACGTTGTAGTTAGTATAGTGTTGTATGGACACACAGAAGATCATACTATCGGTTACTCGTATTTAATCGAACAGTTGCTCACGACCTAGATGGACACGGACCAATCCATCGGTATAGTCGTTGTGTGAGAGAGAAAATAATCTATCTTGATTATCTTATCACACTTGTACACTTGGTGTATTGGGCGGATCGTTTGAGATTTATCGATTAGGATTGCCTTGGATAATCGATTTAAATCTCAGAGTATTTTATTCTTAATCCCCGATACTATTGCGGGTGTGTATATTTAATATAAGTGACTTTGATTTTCCAAAGGAATTAACCGATTTAATTATTGGGTTAATTACCGGTTAAGTTGGGTCACTATATTTTATATATGGCATGCCGTGAATACTTGACGGGAAAGTGTATCCCGTAAGGGTTGATAATATCCCCGAGATGAGTTCATAAGGAATTATTATGTAAACCCTGCAGGTGGATTTGTTCCGCATAATAATTAAGGTTGAATGGTACTAGTCTCGGATATAAGAGATGAATAAATTAATTAGCAATAAATTAATTTTATTCATGGATATTTATATCTTAAATACACGGAATAAATAATACTACCGGAGAAATATTATTTGATATAATATGGTTTAATATTGGGAGTGCAATTAATTTTATATAGTGGAAAATAGAATTAATTAATATTAATGGATTAATAGATTTGGGCTTGGGCTCAATTTAATCATTAATATTGGAAGCCCAATATTCCACCTCCTTAAGATCCCCTACGTAGCCTATAAAAGCACTACATGGTCTTCTCTATTCTCATAACTTGAAGATCACAATTCTAGAGAGAGAAAGTAGAGAGGGAGATCCATGGAGTTCGGAAGATCGTCGCCCACCCGACGTTCGAGCTAGTGCAAGGAATACGTGGGAAGGTCTCAAGGTCTTCATAGATCTCGTTTCTCCGTACAACGAGAACAAAGGTAAAATCACGAACCCCCTCGATGATTTTAATTATTAATTCGGGTATACGCATGAACGAAGATCCGAGGGACGAGCCCGGGGATGGGGTTTGACCGCGCGGTGGTGATCCGAGATCACCGGACCGCGGGCGGTCAGGCGAACCCCGCCGGGATCGCGTGAGTACCCTCGGCTGGACGCCGAGGGTGGCGGTCGAGCCCTAGGGCTTCGACCGCCGGTGCACATCGAAGGGCCCCGGCTGGACGTCGGGGCGAGCGATCGACTTCGGTCGATCGCTGGGGGCAGCCGCGGGCTGGTGCCGCGGCAGGCGCCCCCTCCTCCGATCGACGGTGGCGGTGAGTCGCCGGACTCACCGCCGGGGGCTGCTACGAGCAGCCCCGGGGGATGCACGATGCATCCCCAGCGATTGCCGTGTGCAATCGCGAGCCCCACGCGGGGCTCGGCTAGGGCTAGCCGCGGGTTTATCCCGCGGCGGTGTTGCTTTGGTCGGGCCCGGTTCGTGTGGTGTTTCGCGGTGGTTTCCGGCGAAGGGATTTTGATCGGGGTTATGTTTCCGCAATTCCGTTAACCCCGGGATATCGATTTCCAACACGTTTCTGGTCGGATTTTCCGATTCCGACCACCGTTCTGGAAGTCAGCGACCCCACAGTGATCTAGGAACACCAACCACGATCCCGGAACTCGATCGGAGGTTCGTTGTATGATTACGTACGAGAAGAATCGAAATAAAGCGGAATAGGGTTTTCGATTCTTTACCTTTGATGCGTGATTCGGAGAAGCCGAATAGGCGAACACCCTGAGATCTTCTAGTGTGTATCTTAGCCCTCGACACCGGACGTTGTGTGGGCAACGGTCTACCGGGATCTTCTCTTCTTCTTCTCTCTCGAACCCTCTTTACGCTCTTTTGTTTTTATTTCTTTCTTACGCAGAAAAGAAAAGAAAAATAAAAGACTGCGAATGTTAGGTCTAGAGAAGAGAGATTGAGGGGTTTATATAGGCCACACTAGGGACCTTAGGACAATTAATTAATTAGGCTAAATTGTAATTTAATTAAACCGGTGTCCTTAAAAAGAAAACCTTTAATTAAATCCAATTTTAATTATAATTAATTCCACTATAAAATTATAATTGAATTCCCAATTAATTAATCTATATTATTTTACCAATAATATTTCCGCCGAATTTACATATATGATTTTCCCCGTGTATAAGATATCGCATGTCCATGAATTAATTAATTACTAATAATTAAATTAATTCATTTCTTATTATCCGAGACTAGTACCACTCATCCTTATTATCATGTGGAACGAATCCACCTGCAGGGTTTACATGATAAACTTTATGAGCTCATCTCGGGGACATCATCAACCCAATAAATGGGACACGGTTTCCTGTCTATAATCTATAGCATGCCGTGTGTACAATACCGATTCCCAATTTACCGAGAATATTGACTAGTCAATTAGTCTCACTCATTGGCACATTAACGAACCGAGCATTGCACACACGCACCTATAATTATATAGGGATTAGGAACTCATATATCCATAATATCTGAGGTCTAGTTCGATTACTCCGATTAGTACAAATCGAACGCCCTCCCGTGGTCCTGCTCAATACACCAAGTGTACGAGTATAACATGATAGTCAAGACCGACTATCTACCAGTCACACTACGACGTACCGATGGATTGTCCCTGTCCATCTAAGTCGTGAGCTACAGTTCGATAGTATACGAGTAACCGATAGTATGATCTTCCGCGTGTCTCCTCACGCCATACTATCTACAACGTATACATCAAGGACTATTGCATTAAATGCAATCATGTTTGAATTATGTATAGACTAAGGCATAGATAAGGAGTTCCGTATTTGCACTAAACTAGACATTTAGAATACAACTCCATCATGTGGTAGGAGATTTACGGCCCTTCGTGACTAGGAGATTGAATGGGGAGATGGCAGAGCACATGATCAGGCCGGTGACAGCAGCGGAGATTCAGAGCGTTTTGTTTGCTTTCGATGATGACAGAGCTCCGGGCCCTGATGGATACTCCTCGGCGTTCTCCAAACAAGTTTGGCCGGTTATTAAATCTGAGAGTCTCACGGCTATTTCAGATTTCTTCCGCACCGGGAAGCTTGTTAGAGAGGTTAACTCGACGATTCTTTCGCTGATACCGAAGGTTGCTGCCCCGAAGCATCCTAAGGAATTTCGCCCAATCTCGTGCTGCAATGTGCTGTACAAGGTGATAGCGAAAATTATTTCGAATCGTATGAGTGCCAGTATGTCTTTATTGGTTGATAGGTCTCAGACGGCCTTCGTCCCTAGCAGACGCATTGGGGATAATATCCTCCTCGCTCAGTAGCTACTGCAGGGATACAGACAGAGGCGACTTCCGGCTAGATGTGTGCTGAAAGTTGATCTGATGAAGGCTTACGATACAGTTGAGTGGAACTTTGTGCGGGCGACGTTGGAGACCATGGGGTTCCATCAGGTGTTCATCGGTTGGATTATGGAGTGTCTCACTACTCCGGCCTACTCGGTGAACATCAATGGTTGAGCCGAGGGTTCGTAGAGGCCGGGCCATTTGTGCGGCTTCAACATCCGGATGATCCAAAGGCGTGACGGGGTCATTCCAAAGGTGAACAATTCGTGGCTGATCCATTAAGGTGGTTCAATCGACTCAACACCACCTTAACCAACGTCAACGATCAACAAATGTAAGAACTCGTTGATCCCTATATATATATATATATATATATATATATTAGATGTGTATATATATATGTTTATATGTGTTCTTATACACATTATGTGTGCACTAAGATCCAAGCATGATAGATTTATATGCTTTACACGCTTCCGCACACACGGTATATCGATCGGATCGGTGTACCGATACCTTCAATTGGTATCAGAGCTTAGGGCTCGTGCACACTTTTGTGTTGGACACGAAGGTTAAATCAACATAATTGGATTATATGTTTAATTGTGATTATGTGATTAGATTTAAGTCCGGCCACCGTTAGTGGTCGGGCTAATGAAATTGTCGTTTTTTACGTTTCGATTGGCCATAGTCTTTTGAGGGCTGCGTCCCTTGGAATCATTTGTAATAGATAGGTTTTTCTATTATATTTGTATTGTACTACTTGTAAGCGATGGACTTGGTCCATGGTTCGATGGAGGATCTCGGCTCTTCGGCGAAAACGAGAAGAAACGAAGCAAAACGAAGCAAAGCGGACAAAATCGGGCTGCTGGAGCAAAACGGCGGGCGCCGTTTTGGAAACGGCGACCTCCGAAAGGCTGTTTTTGGGGCAGCCCCGTTTTATACCTTTTTGGCGATCGCCATTTTGGAAACGGCGACCGCCGGATGTGTTCGGCGACCGCCGTTTGTGAAACGGCGGGCGCGGTTCGTGGTTTTTGGGGTATAGACTAAGGTTGACCTAAATCGGCGGGCGCGGAACTGAAACGGCGGGCGCGGGCCAGTCCAGAAGATGTTCAAGGCCTATTTTGTTGCTTTTAATCTTTTCGTTTGAGAGTTGTGAGGTTCTAGGGGCCTTTCGATTACGTATTTAATTGCTTTGCTAGTTATAGGATGTTTTATGTTATAAATGTTCAACTTACATATAAACACCTATGCATGCAAGTTCCCAAAATAATGAGTATAATGTCTTGTCCAAAAACATCACACACATGAAGCCCTCGATCATAAGTTGGTAAGTCCGCCTCAGCGGGGTACTACTTGTTATCTTGGGATAAGTGGGAGTAAGGGTTAGACCCTTACACGTGAGTTTGGTTTTCTCATCGATAGATCCACTGCAGGCGTGGCTATCGAGACATGAGATGAGAATGAGATTCTCGTCGACCGAGAGTGATATAAGATATCATTGACATGGGTATGTCTACCTATCTTGAAATACTTAAGTGCGGACTCAGTCGGCTTAAATATTTACAAGATGAGGATCTCGGGATCGTTTTGTTCTAAGGGACAATGATATTGGATATCAATTGAACAAAATGAAATAAATAAGTACAATTGTTAGACAACCTTATTTGTTTACCGCTTTGTGGATGTTTACATACTTTATTTATCTTTCTTTTGTAGTTTATCATGTCTAATATCAACTCAATTCAAGTTTCGTTCAATTCTTGATTGTGAAAAATTGAACAACATAAATTTTCTTGATTAACAACGTAATTTGAGGATGGTCCTCAAATACGAAGACAATGAAAATGTGTTAAATAACCACATCCTAAGATATCATTGAACAACTCAATAGCATGTTCGGGGAATATGTTAAGATTAAAAAGTTCTGAATAACCAGGGTCATCGCTTCAGCTAGGCTGGAAAAGAGAAACCTATAGGGACCACATGTACAACAAATAATTGGATTATTTGTTTTAAGTGATCTCCTAAATTTTTCTAAGATGATGAGTCGTCAATTAAAAAGGACCCTGAGAGGGATATTCTTATGATAAGGGATGAGGTATTCAAAAGAGCATGGGCAAAAGTGCTACTAGGGTTCCTAGGGAATCTCAATGCGTCTACTGCAAAAGTGTTGGACAATACTTGCAAACATATAAAAGTTCATATTTTATTCAATTTCAAAACAAATGCCTAATTTGTCTTTCATTTGATGGATTATAAGGTTAGGATTATTTACACCTCGGTGAGTGATTTAATCCAAAACACTTAAGTTCATCAATGACACAAATTAGAGACTTTCGAGCCATTGGATGGCGTGAATCGATTGTCTGGTTGGCTCCCTCATATTTTATGAGAGATAGGGCTTCAATTGCATGATAATATCGCTGGTTAGAAAACTTCGATTTTTCACTTACGATTTATCACGTTTTGACATTGAGATAATTTTGAATGGGAAATTTGAATGAGACTCAATTATTGGAAATAATTGAATTTGCCCAAAGTTCAAAGAAGATGTGAAGAACGGGGTTGCTTCATCTTCAAGTATTAATGATATAGACATTAAACTTCACAAATTCTACTTCTTGGGTATTGGATGCCAAATGTGGTTCTCACAATTTTTATGTGGAGGAACTGCATAGAAGTATAAGTTTGGTGAATAGAGATGTCGATCTACAGGCAAGAAATGGAGCGAAGGTCGCTGCATTAGCGTATGATCATATGATGTTGTTTTGCCTTAGGGCCTTGTTTTAGTATTATAACTATGTAATTTCGTACCTTCAATAAACAATGAATATTGGTTCAGTATTAGATACTGATGGATTAGTTTTTCACTATTAAATAGTTTGGTAACTATTTTAATTTTGAATTATTCTTTGTTTTGGTACGATTATTATATTGTTTATGTATACTTTAAACTTAACAAATCATATATATCATTAAGACCAAAGACCAAATCGAATAAGTATCGATGAGACATAACTGAAACATTATTGATTAGATCAAATCAAAATCTAAACATGTAACGAAGCTTCGTTTAGAAGGAATTTTAGAATCATTTGACTTGGAGTCATTTGATACATGTGAATGATGTGTGATTGAAAGATAACAATGTCATCTTTCTTGGAGAAAGGAGAACATGTGAGTAATTAGGGATGATCCATACTGATTTATGTGGAACTTATTAGTTCACAAGCACATGAAGGTTATGTTTCGGAAAAGAGAAAACAAACAATATTAGATATAGTTCGACCATTCGATGAGAGGTCTAAATGAACTACTGGTCTCTTTTGGGAACACACAATTCTAGACTTCAACTTATACACTGAATAGGACGCTGTCAAAAGCTGTTGATAAGACACCATACTAGGTATGGAAAGGGAGGGTCTCTAAATTGTTTTCATCAAGATTTGAGGTTCTAAAAGCTTCTCTTACGAGATTTATCTCTATAGAGCTTGAACTCAAATGGGATAAAAGTTTCCTTATGGTATGTCCATATGAAACTCGAGGGTACAAATTCTACGATCTATCTGAGAACAATATTTTGTTGCTCGAGATGGTGATTTTCTTGAAAAGAGATATCTTTCCTAGAAAGTCAGTGGGAGCTCGGTTATCTTGAACGAGGTTCAAGTGGAACAACCAATGATGAATACTCAAGACTGGTTGAGAGTATTCCTATGGTTTTGGAAACCATACCAGCCCTTGTAGGTCCAGAAGGCATATATCTCTTTTAATCAGATACTTAGGTATTGTGATCAATGAGAGATATGAAGTCATGCTTTTGGAAAGCGATGAACCTTCGAACTAATTCCAAGCTATGACGAGTCCAGCTACTGAAAATTGGCATGGTGCCATGAAATCTGAGATGATATCAATATCTGATAATCAAGTTTGGAACTTGATATATTTGCATCACAGGGTTAGACCCAATGAATGCTAATAGATCTTTAAGATCTAAACAGACAGATGGAAAACCTAGGGTTTTCAAAGCAAGGTTGATGGTAAAAGTTTTATTCACGAGGTGGATTATGGAAAAACTTTCACCAGTTGCTTTAATTAAATCATTCAGATTATCTTAGCCATTACTACTAATCTTGATAATGAGTTATGATAATATTGGATGTTAAAACTAACTTCTTGAATTGGATTCTAGAAGAGGTTGTGTTTTAACACAGCCAAAGAGTTTTATCGATCTTAATAAGGCTGAGAAATTATGCAAGCTTATATTTCTATTTATGGAATAAATAATGCATATCGGAGTAGCAATCTTCAGTTCAATGAATCCATACTGGGATTTGGATTTCAGAGGAACTCGGAAGAGTCTTGTTTTACAAGAAGATCAGTGGGAGTTACGTTGTTTTAATTGTGTTGTATGTCGGTGACATACTCCTTATTGGAAACAATGTTTCTATGCTTAATTCTATTAAAGAATGGCTTGGAAATTGTTTTTCAATGAAGGATCTTGGAGAAGCACAGTACATATTGGGCATCAAGATCTGTCGGAACAGATCGAAAAGGATGTTTGGACTTAGTAAAGCGACCTATTTTGAAAAGGTGTTTGATAAGTTCAGAATGAAAGACGCCAAAAAGGGTCCCATTCCAGTTACTCATGGCACATCTCTTAGCAAGATTCAAGGCCCTACGGGGCTTGATGAGCAAAAGAGGATGGAAAACATTCCTTATGCTTCGGCAGTAGGGTCTATAATGTACGCCATGATATGTACACGACCGGACGTATCTTATGCTTTGAGCATGACTAGTCAGTTTCAAGGAAACCCAGGTGAGGCGCGTTAGACTGCGACCAAGAATATTCTTATGTACCTTAGATGGACAAAAGAATTTTGTTGTCTTTGGAAGACAAAAAGAGTTGATATTAACAAGCTGTTTGAATGCTAACTTCAAAACAAACTAAGATAATTTCCGATTTTAATCTGGTTATATCTTTTGTCTGGTTAGAGGTGATATTTGCTGGAATAGTTCCATGCAATGCAATATAGCTGATTAAACTACAGAAGCTGAGCACAGTATTGCATTGGATGCAGTAATGTTAGTAGTTAAGATTTGAAAGTTCTTGAATGAACTAGGTGGCATAACTAGCTCAACCCATCCGATAGCTCTCTATTTATAGTAGAGTTATCGCGCAAGCCAATGAGCTAGGACGAACCACAAGTCTAAAACTGGTGTTCAGGAAGTTCCACATTATCTGGGAGATAGTGTTGTGGAGACATCGAGATAATAAAGTTGCAACTTTTGGTAAGGTTGCAAACCTGATTTCTAAACCTCTCCAGCAGTCTAAGCATAAGGCTTTCACGACTGCAATAGAGATCAGACATCTTAGAGATGGGTTGTGATTTCTATTACTGTATTAGATACTTTTGGAGATTTGGTAAACATTCACTCATATGTAAAATACATAATTCTTCATATAAATATGGTTTAATTTATATGAATTGTCCAAATGATTAAGTAATATCGATTGGGTTATGAGGTCGACTTACCGCATAATGAAGTACCAATGGTTGAACTGATATACTTGAATCATATGCTTGTTCCTAGTTCGTATAATCGAATACGGACAAACCGATAATACAAAGAACTAGATTGTAATGTGTACTATAGCGCCGCTTCATGGGCTAGTGATGTGGGACATCGAGTACAATTACATAGATATTAGCTGGGAGCTAATGATCGAACAGACCCGACTGGAATAGTATTTAAGATTTCGAGTCATAATACTATTTCATTGACTGTCGAGCAATTTCCTCTGACCTGAGTAGTCCAGAGTGATTCCATTGTGAAATGGTGTACTTTGATACAAGTAAACGCCTTTCGTAAAAGGAGGTTATAAAACTTGTTATTGGGTATATCAGGAAGCAAGTGGGAGAGCTTGGATTGACAAGATGGGATTGTCCTCCATTTTTTAATGGGATATATGTCTTACCGGCCACTTGGAGAGTCGAGACTGTGGAAAATACGTGGCCACGTCCAGATTCGTATCATAGTGATAAATCTGGTTTTACAGTCTGTCTCAAAGTCCAAGAAAGGTTTGAACCGATTGAGGATGACTCGAGTCTTGCCTCAAGTTCAAACTTAGACATAAAGTGACAACAGGAAGTTGACAGCACACTGGCTCTGAAGGCCAAGTGGGAGATTGTTGGGATATGTCCTTCGATCCTACGTGTGCAATCGATAAAGTCATAAGGTCGTCTATGGATGTTAAATGATTATTCGATAATATTAATTGCTGGGAGCAATATAATATTGATCGATAATTATACCTACAGGGTCACACACGGACTCGAAGATGATGTACGATGCTTGATATATATATATATATATATATTGATTTAAAATCAATATTTACGTGGATTTAATTCACATGCATGGGATGCATGGCTTGCATGGATGCATGTCACATAGTGTGACATGGCATGCCACACAAGCAAGTGGGACCACATACAATGCATAGTGGCATGTGTATGTGGCATGACCTTTCACCTCCTTGTAACTCCTTTTGCATATTAATGGTGCATAATTGATGCCCATTATGTTGGAGGTTACAATGGGGTGTTATGGCATGCATAATGATGCTAATATATGGATGAAAATCAGATTTTCATCATACATAACATTGAACCACGAAATCCACACAATAGAGAGAAAGGAGAGAGTGTTCTTGGAGAACAGACTCAATCAAGCAAAGTGTTCGTCATCCGGGTTCGTGTGCAACACGTAGAGGCCGGGCCATTTGTGCGGCTTCAACATCCGGATGATCCAAAGGCGTGACGGGGTCATTCCAAAGGTGAACAATTCGTGGCTGATCCATTAAGGTGGTTCAATCGACTCAACACCACCTTAACCAACGTCAACGATCAACAAATGTAAGAACTCGTTGATCCCTATATATATATATATATATATATATATATATATATATATATATATATATATATATATATATATATTAGATGTGTATATATATATGTTTATATGTGTTCTTATACACATTATGTGTGCACTAAGATCCAAGCATGATAGATTTATATGCTTTACACGCTTCCGCACACACGGTATATCGATCGGATCGGTGTACCGATACCTTCATATTCGGGCTGAGTCGGAGTTCCAGTATCATTGGAGATGTGAGAGGACCCAAACCTATATGTTGAGTTTTGCTGATGACCTACTACTTGCTTGTCACGCCGACCCTGTGTCTATCGCTACACTCAGACGGGGAGTGCAGCTTTTCTCGACTTACTCGGGTCTACATGAGAATGTAGATAAGAGTAATATATATCTCTCTCTCCAGGCGCAGGATGATGTTTCGATACTCCAGCCAATCTTTGATTTTTAGGTCGGGACCCTCCCGGTGCGTTATCTGGGAGTCCCTCTGATCTCCTCTCAGTTGAGACTGAGGGACTGTGCCCCACTGCTACAGAGGATTGATGCTAGACTGGGCTCTTGGACCTCTCGTACCCTATCTTATGCAGGGCGATTATAGCTGATCCGATCAGTTCTTGGTACTCTACACATCTACTGGCTAGTGTTTTCATCCTCCCTCAGGGGATTATCAATGAGATTGAGAAGAGGCTGAGGAGATTTCTTTTGTTTGGGTTGGGCAATAGGGGGTATGCCAAGGTCCGATGGGTTGACATTTGCCGCCCTGCCAGTGAGGGTGGTTTGGGTATCCGGGATCTTACTGCACAGAATCGAGCCCTTATGACCAGACACATCTGGGCTATTCTGAGTCAGGAACCGGAATCCGTTTGGGTCAGTTGGATACGAGAGAATCGACTGAGGAGGCACTCTTTTTGGAGTGCTAAGATGCCGAGGGCATGCTCCAGGAGTTGGCGACAACTTCTTAAGCTACGCCCGGCTGTTTTACCAGCTATACAGACGCAGGTCGGGGATGGATATCAATTTTTCCTTTGGAGGGACCCGTGGCATCCCCTTGGTCGATTGGAGGAGGTCTGCCAGTTGGGACCGTGGCTTACGAGACTTCCCAGGGCCACGTCGTTGAGTATGGTCATAGTTGATGGGGTGTGGAGGTGGCCAGCTGACTTTGCGGAGGAGTACGTGGATATTATGGATGGCTTGCTGAGTATAGATGTGAGGACAGATACAGTACGGTGGACTTTGCATCGATCAGGGACCTATACCTCCGATTCGACATATACTCTTTTTCGCCCGGAGGGTCCCACGGTACTGTGGGCTGCCCTTTTGACAGGACCAGGACGTATACCACATCATTGCTTCATTGTTTGGATGGCTATCCGAGGTCGGCTGCCGACTCGGGATAAGCCTTGGATTGGTCGGGGGGATGACTCGTGTGTACTATGTGGTGGTGAGAGCGTTGAGACACACTCCCACCTTTTCTTTGAGTGTCCCTTCTCAAAGGACTGTCTGGGGAGGTTACAGGTGGAGGTGGGTTT
Organism: Euphrasia confusa; assembly: GCA_954870475.1. Taxonomy (NCBI): domain Eukaryota; kingdom Viridiplantae; phylum Streptophyta; class Magnoliopsida; order Lamiales; family Orobanchaceae; genus Euphrasia; species Euphrasia confusa. Next base: position 15,143,040 of record OX940954.1, read on the forward strand.
TCTTTGAGGGAGACACTTGATATCCTGTGGGTACCGTAGACTTCTCGCTGCTCTGATCTATTATATTTGGCTCGAGAGGAACACGAGGATATACGAGGCGCGGTCGGTGTCAGCTGGAGTAGTGGCTTCTCAGGCGATCTCTATCATACGGGAGAGGATACTCTCGCTACGACTCCCTGATTCTCTTCAAGCACGGGCACTGAAGAGGGTATGGCGTATAACCTGGTGATTGTATTTGGTTTGTTTTTAGTGTTATATGTCTTGTTTGGTTGGAGAGCTAGTCTGTTAGCTCTGTGATGCAGTGGGGTTTTTACTCCCTATGCGCAGTAATGTACCATACATTTTATCTTTTTATGTGATTGACCTTTACAAAAAAAAAACTTTTAAATAAAAATCACCAACTGAAAAATGCATTTTGAAAACATTCACGTGCATTGCACGAGTGTATGTTACTAGTTCAATACAATTTGTTTGCACCTTAATTATAAATTTGAATAAAAATATTATTTTTCTATTCAAATTTATACTATTAAAAATAAAAAATGTATATTATTCAGATTAAAATTTTATACGCATAATTCAGTTTTGAATAATATGCTATATATGTATACTCCCTCTAACCCAAAATAATAGTCAAATGTCTTTTGTAATTTAAAAAAGGCGTGTGACCATAATTTTGTAAATAATTTACGATTAAATTGTTATTACAGTTTAAAATGAAAAATAAGTAAAATCACGATACATTTATATATATGGACCAATAGAAAAGCAATAATAAGAGAGCCTATTACGTAGTTACTGGTACCATATGAACAGTATAGTATCGGCCCGTAAACAAAACAAAAAAGCCCAATTTCAACCTCATTCTTTGTTCTCCGCAAACATACTAACCCTAATAACCCCAATCTCACTTCAACGCTCCGCCACCACCACATACGACGTCATCGATGACGACCGTGCTACCGCCGTCGGCGAAATCCACCGCACTGCCACCGTCGACCTACGTACCAGAGTCACGCCGTAGATCCGTGAGTAGCAGCAGCGTCCACGAACCACCACTCCTATGTCGCCGGCGACGAACCACCGCATAGTCGCCGTCTAGATAATCGACCGGAGTACCTGCACCGCGTCACGCCGTTCCCAGGCTGAAGAACTCCGAACAACAGCAGCACCGATGAGCCCTCGATCCACCGCGCAACACCACCTGCTCCGACGGGCCCCCGCCTCCTCCGTTCACCTCCGTCAGCCGACAAGGTAAGTCTAGCCCCCTATTATTACTTTTTAGTTTCTTTTTAATTGTTTTTTATATGTGAAATTTGTGTAATTGAATTTAGGTTTGATAAAAAAAATTGATTTGTGTGTTCGGTGTTTGTTTGTGTGTGATGTTTGTGTTAGTGTGTGGTGTTGTGTGTGTGTCGTGTGTGTGTTGATGTGTATGTGTTTGAAAATGGTTAGAGTAGTAACTTGGTTCTGGTTCTGTTCTTTGATGCTGCCTTTCTCTCCAGATCTCTGTTGATTATAGTTTAATTATGATTTGGTAATTATCAAATTGAGTTTTGTCGAATTCACAGGACTCCGTACCGGCAGGAGCAGGTCAACATCGGGTTTGCCTTGGTGGGTTCTAATACCCGTTGGTTTCGATCCACAAGCGACGAGCCTATGTTTATCACTACGGTGACGATTGATAGCAAAGAGGGATCTCCGACGCTCATGATGGTTCACGGATACGCTGCTTCTCAGGGATTCTTCTTCCGTAATTTTGATGCTCTTGCTAAGCATTTCAAAGTGATCGCCATCGATCAAATTGAGTATGCGTGGATTCGTTTAACATGTTTTATCAGTATAGTTATTTATTCGATTCGCGAAAATACAAACTATTGTTAGTGTGATAATAAGGGTACGTATCATGACAAATTGCTTTGTGATCGATTTATCCATTTATCTAATTTCTCGTGTAGTTGGGGTGGATCTAGCAGGTCTGACAAAGCAGCGGAAGCGGCTTCCTGTGGTCGTTGAGAAATACGACGCCGAAAGAGAAGCTGGACTTTCCGTGGGAGTACGGGGATTTCAAGGACGTACGGGTTCCTGGGACGAACCGCGGGGGTCGGGAGGGCTCCTTAGGTGGCGGTGTTGTACCACCGCGCGATGGGAGGGTTCGTGTATTTCTGTTACATTTTCTGATGTACCACTCGTACCTGTTCATTTCAATGATTTCATTTAATTGTCCTTTCAAGTGTATAACTTTATGTCTGTTTTTCCTCATCTTTGTAGGGCCTTGATCATACCATCGCAGGTACTAGCCTCTACGTTGTGGGGCCTCATGATGATATGGAGGACATCAAAGTTTTAGCTATGGAAGATATGGAGTCTGTGATGAGTAGAATTGACACAATTAGTGAGGGTGTTTATGTTCAAGCATCTACTCTTGGGTCGTTAGAAGCACTGCTGGAGTTTTTGAAGTCTCCTGCAGTTGTGGGATGAGACATTATGCTGAGAGACCATACATAAAACTGAGTCGTCTGATTATTTTGGAAATGAAATGATGTTTGTTGAGTACCCTCTCAGTCCCTCAGTGAGTTCCTTACGCTGAAGGCAGAAAGTACACACTTAATTTTTGCTGGAAGTTGATGTTTATTTTTTGAGTTAGAGAAACAATGTAACTATCTCTCTACTGGAATTGGAATTGGAATGGAGGCTCTTCTTGGTGCATTTTCTATATGAAATGTTTCACTAATACATTTGTAATTTTTTTATGTTAAATTGGAAAAAAAATATCTTTTGATATCTCGATAGATAAAATTAAAATAAATGATATCCAAATCAACGTAAAAAGAATACAAATAATTGGATCAAACATTAAAAAAAAGACACAAAACATAGTAGAATTAAGTATAAAAAAGAGTAGAACTCAATATACAACAAATAAAATTATATATAAAATAGAGTTTTGTAGAACTCAATATATAAAACATTCTTCTCAATTTATAAATTATAAGTTAATTTTTCTTCTTTTGTGAGTAAATTATTTTTACTTTGAAATACATGATATAAATCAATAAACACTAAAAAATCTCAATTTATAAATTACTACTATAAGTTAATTCTTCTCATTTTGTCAGTAAATTATTTTACTTTGAAATACATGATATAAATCAATAAACACTAAAAAAATATTTATAATAGAGTAGAACTCATTATAAAACATAGTAGATATAAATATTAAAAACAGTAGAATTCAAAAAATAAATTTTACTCTATTTTTTAGATTCTTTCCAATATTGTTTTCTATTATCTGTATTACAAACATATACTTCATTAATTAGTGAATTCTACTGCATTTGTTAGTGAATTCTACTCTCTTTAGTAGTATATTCTACAAAAGAGAGGCAACAATAATCGAGAGAGGCAACGATAATCGAAGTGGGATTGGAATCTGAAAAATGGATTTGTTCTTTGTACTATCTTTATGAATTCTACACCAGTTAGTAATGTATTCTGCACTATTTATAAACACAGTCTCCTCAATTTTTACTAGTAACTATAATCGAGAGGCAACAATAATCGAGAGAGGCAACGATAATCGAAGTGGGATTGGAATCTGAAAAATGGATTTGTTCTTTGTACTATCTTTATGAATTCTACACCAGTTAGTAATGTATTCTGCACTATTTATAAACACAGTCTCCTCAGTTAGTAATGTATTCTGCACTATTTATAAACACAGTCTCCTTAATTTTTGCTGGAAGTTGATGTTTATTTTTTGAGTTAGAGAAACAATGTAACTATCTCTCTACTGGAATTGGAATTGGAATTGGAATGGAGGCTCTTCTTGGTGCATTTTCTATATGAAATGTTTCACTAATACATTTGTAATTTTTTTATGTTAAATTGGAAAAAAAATATCTTTTGATATCTCGATAGATAAAATTAAAATAAATGATATCCAAATCAACGTAAAAAGAATACAAATAATTGGATCAAACATTAAAAAAAGAGACAAAACATAGTAGAATTAAGTATAAAAAAGAGTAGAACTCAATATACAACAAATAAAATTATATATAAAATAGAGTTTTGTAGAACTCAATATATAAAACATTCTTCTCAATTTATAAATTATAAGTTAATTTTTCTTCTTTTGTGAGTAAATTATTTTTACTTTGAAATACATGATATAAATCAATAAACACTAAAAAATCTCAATTTATAAATTACTACTATAAGTTAATTCTTCTCATTTTGTCAGTAAATTATTTTACTTTGAAATACATGATATAAATCAATAAACACTAAAAAAATATTTATAATAGAGTAGAACTCATTATAAAACATAGTAGATATAAATATTAAAAACAGTAGAATTCAAAAAATAAATTTTACTCTATTTTTTAGATTCTTTCCAATATTGTTTTCTATTATCTGTATTACAAACATATACTTCATTAATTAGTGAATTCTACTGCATTTGTTAGTGAATTCTACACTCTTTAGTAGTATATTCTACAAAAGAGAGGCAACAATAATCGAGAGAGGCAACGATAATCGAAGTGGGATTGGAATCTGAAAAATGGATTTGTTCTTTGTACTATCTTTATGAATTCTACACCAGTTAGTAATGTATTCTTCACTATTTATAAACACAGTCTCCTCAATTTTTACTAGTACTCTATTTATAAATTACATTGTACTATGTTTAATAATCGATTATACTGTAGTGAATAATATAATCCACCATAAACCCTAAAAATAACCCCTAAACCCTAATCCCTAAGAATAAGCCCATAAAGCCTAATCGAGGGAGGCGAATGATCACGACCGCCGAAGGCGGCCGTGATCGTTCACCTCCCTCGATTATAAAGGGACACAATGGAGGGCGGGGGGGGGGGGGGGGGGGGGTCTTGTATCTAAGTGGCAACAATAATTGAGGGAGGCAAACAATAATCGAGGTCATTATGTTGTTGTAATGAGGTCTGCTGCATTTAGTAGTCTATTCTACTCTATTATGTATGATATTCTACTCCATATATTGATGCATTCTACAACAATAATCGAGGGAGAAAACAATAATCGATGGAGGCAAACAATGATTACGGCCACCTTCGGCGGCTTCAGAATTTTAATAAAGGGATAAAGGGGGGGTCATGTATCGAAAGGTCATGTATCGAAAGGTCTTGTATCGAAGTGGCAACAATAATCGAAGTGGCAACAATAATCGAGGGAGGCAACAATAATCGAGGGAGGCAAACAATGATTACGGCCACCTTCGGCGACTTCAGAATTTTAATAAAGGGATAAAGGGGGGTCTTGTATCGAAAGGTCTTGTATCGAAGTGGCAACAATAATCGAGGGAGGCAAACAATGATTACGGCCACCTTCGGCGGCTTCAGAATTTTAATAAAGGGATAAAGGGGGGGGGGGGTCTTGTATCGAAAGGTCTTGTATCGAAGTGGCAATAATAATCGAGGGAGGTAACAATAATCTAGGGAGGCAAACAATGATTACGGCCACCTTCGGCGGCTTCAGAATTTTAATAAAGGGATAAAGGGGGGGTCTTGTATCGAAAGGTCTTGTATCGAAGTGGCAACAATAATCGAGGGAGGCAACAATAATCGAGGGAGGCAAACAATGATTATGGCCACCTTCGGCGGCTTCAAAATTTTAATAAAGGGATAAAGGGGGGGTCTTGTATCGAAAGGTCGTGTCTCGAAGTGGCAACAATAATCGAGGGAGGCAAACAATGACTACGGCCACCTTCGCCCCCTTCAGAATTTTAATAAAGGGATAAAGGGGGGGTCTTGTATCGAAAGGTCTTGTATCGAAAGGTCATGTATCGAAAGGTCTTGTATCGAAGTGGCAACAATAATAGAGGGAGGCAAACAATGATTACGGCCACCTTCGGCGGCTTCAGAATTTTAATAAAGGGATAAAGGGGGGGGGGGGTCTTGTATAGAAAGGTCTTGTATCGAAGTGGCAACAATAATCGAGGGAGGCAACAATAATCGAGGGAGGCAAACAATGATTACGGCCACCTTCGGCGGCTTCAGAATTTTAATAAAGGGATAAAGGGGGGGTCTTGTATCGAAAGGTCTTGTATCGAAAGGTCTTGTATCGAAGTGGCAACAATAATCGAGGGAGGTAACAATAATCGAGGGAGGCAAACAATGATTACGGCCACCTTCGGCGGCTTTAAAATTTTAATAAAGGGATAAAGGGGGGGTCTTGTATCGAAAGGTCTTGTATCGAAAGGTCATGTATCGAAAGGTCTTGTATCGAAGTGGCAACAATAATCGAAGTGACAACAATAATCGAGGGTGGCAACAATAATCGAGGGAGGCAACAATAATCGAGGGAGGCAAACAATGATTACGGCCACCTTCGGCGGCTTCAGAATTTTAATAAAGGGATAAAGTGGGGGTCTTGTATCGAAAGGTCTTGTATCGAAAGGTCTTGTATCGAAAGGTCATGTATCGAAGTGGCAACAATAATCGAGGGAGGCAACAATAATCGAGGGAGGCAAACAATAATCGAGGTCATTATGTTGTTGTAATGAGTTCTACTGCATTTAGTAGTGCATTCTACTCTAATCTGTATCATATTCTACTCCATTTATTAATGCATTCTACACCAATAATCGAGGGAAGCGAACAATAATCGAGGGAGGCAACAATAATCGAGGGAGGCAAACAATGATTACGGCCACCTTCGGCGGCTTCGGAATTTTAATAAAGGGATAAAGGGGGGGTCTTGTATCGAAAGGTCTTGTATCGAAGTGGCAACAATAATCGAGGGAGGCAACAATAATCGAGGGAGGCAAACAATGATTATGGCCACCTTCGGCGGCTTCAGAATTTTAATAAAGGGATAAAGGGGGGGTCTTGTATCGAAAGGTCTTGTCTCGAAGTGGCAACAATAATCGAGGGAGGCAAACAATGACTACGGCCACCTTCGGCAGCTTCAGAATTTTAATAAAGGGATAAAGGGGGGTCTTGTATCGAAAGGTCTTGTATCGAAAGGTCATGTATCGAAAGGTCTTGTATCGAAGTGGCAACAATAATCGAAGTGACAACAATAATCGAGGGAGGCAACAATAATCGAGGGAGGCAAATAATGATTACGGCCACCTTCGGCGGCTTCAGAATTTTAATAAAGGGATAAAGGGGGGTCTTGTATCGAAAGGTCTTGTATCGAAAGGTCTTGTATCGAAGTGGCAACAATAATCGAAGTGGCAACAATAATCGAGGGAGGCGAACAATAATCGAGGGAGACGAACAATAATCGAGGACATTACCTTGTTCTAATGAGTTCTACTGCATTTACTAGTGTAGTCTGCTCTATTTCGTATCATATTCTACTCCATTTATTGATGAATTCTACAATAATCGAGGTAGACGAATAATAATCGAGGGAGACGAATAATAATCGAAGGAGGCAAACAATAATCGAAGGAGGCGAACAATAATCGAGGGAGGAGAATGATTACGGCCACCTTCGGTGGCTCGGAATTTTAATAAAGGGATAAAAGGGGGTCTTGTATCGAAAGGTCTTGTATCGAAGTGACAACAATAATCGAGGTAGGCAAACAATAATCGAGGAAGGTGAACACTAATCGAGGGAGGTGAATGATTACGGCCACCTTCGGTGGCTCAAGAATTTTAATAAAGGAATAAAGGGGGGTCTTGTATCGAAAGGTCTTGTATTGAAATGGCAACAATAATCGAGGGAGGCGAACAAAAAATGTAAGATGAAAAATGGTATCATCACAACTGTTGACTAGAATCTACACAAAATATAATTTTAGCGAATGATTGTCTAACGTAAATCTTTGCTAAAAATCATGTTTTTGCAGTACTATATTTGCATTATCAGTCCTAGATGTTCATGTCCCAGGTGATCTCATTGGCTATCTCTTATCTCTTAGCGACTTGGGCGGAACGCTACTGAGATATTAACATGCTAAAATCATCCAACTGTTTTCGCACTAAGTTTTGTGGCGCATTTGTTTATTTGAAGCACTAATCTGCCTGGAAATTGGTTTACTAATTGTGCATTTTTTTGAAGAGAACTATGTTTTTAAACATTATATTATCTCATAAGAGTCTTACTAAATTTTTATTATTGGTTGTGTGTATCTATGATCTATCTGCCCAGATTTATAACTAAAATTTTATTATTGGTTGTGTGTATCTATGATCTAAAATCCTAAACCCTACAACCCTAAAGTAGGTCTTGTTTCAAAAGGTCTTGTATCGAAGTTGCGATCAATAATGGAGGTCGGCGAACTAAAATCGAGGACGACGCCCTATGTTCTATTGAGTTCTACCGCATGTAGTGCATTCTACTCTCTTTATATCAATATTCTTCTTCAATTGTTAATGAATTCTACTCCTTTTATTAATTAATTTTATTTTCTTTATATCAATATATTGTTAATGAATTCTACTATATTTATTAATGAGTTTTATTCTTTTTATATCAATATTCTACTACAACTGTTAATAAATTCTACTGTATTTGTATCTATATTATAATATAATTATAACTAAAGAATTCCTAATATGAAATAAACAACATATATTACATGAATAAAAATTACTAATAAAATAAGAATTACTAAAAAATTGAACCATAAATCCTTTTTAAAAATCAACAATAAAAGGTCAATATCATCATCACAATGTTGCCAAAAAACAAAATAATCATAAGACATAATCATATAACACTACGGTGAATCTGGAACATGATTTGGAGAAACAACTTCTAATCCTTGATCTTCAGAAACAGGGTGCACAACATAACCCCTCGTCATTCTAAAAAAACACAGCATAAAATTATTAATAACACAGTACAATACAATATAAAATATAGTAGAACTCACTACTAAAAACAGTAGAATACAAAAAATACCAACAAAATCATGAACGCATAATCATTGTACGACTAAAAATACAAACATTAAAAAATATAGTACACAAAAATAAGAATTCAAATATGCAGTTAATAAGTTATCATATGACCTAAAAAAGAAGCAATAGCTCCCGAATTAATCTCAACAAAAGTAGCAACTAAATTAAAGAGTAAATCAAATCAGTAAAATGAGAAGAACTGAATTTAAAACATAGTATAAATTCAGTATTAAATACAGAACAATTCAAAATACAGATTTCAATCCAAAAATCTAATTTAAGGTGCTTGAAACTCAGGCAAAAGCAATGCATATTACACTGCACAAATTGGATTTATTTATTACTAGACACTCGTTTTATATATCAAACTCAAAGTTGAAGAGTTGGAGGTCAGAAATGAACATCTGTTGGATGAAATCACATCGAAGGAAAAAAACTTGTATCATGTAAATTAATAAGAAATTAATCCAGTGTTTGGCCTAAACATACTTGTCTTGATCAAGCATATCCTTAACCACCATTTGTCTATGAATATTAAATAATACACCAGTTGAATATGGAAAAAAGAGTTAACATGACACTTTATTATATCTAAAGAATGGAGTATATACACACCTATCCACAAATCGAAACTGTCCATCCTAGGCTAAGAGTCGATTTATCAAATAAACGAAAATAAGTCAACTTAAAACCTCAAGCCGAATGAACCACACTTTTAACAGTATTTCCCCAAATGATTTGTAAGGGGCACTCCAAACAGTCACATAATATCTTTCGATTTTCATACAATGCACTATTTATTGCCTTTACGATACGAGAGTTAACATTCATAGAACAATTCATGTTTTCAGGAAGTTAATCATCTAATCAATCTCAGAACCACAGGCGATAATCAGAAACATAAGAGAGGACGGGAGAGACTGATTTCTCACGAAAATAGGCGATGGAGACGAGGATCTAGAGCGCCAGAAGGTCTCTCAGCACACAGAAAACGAGCTGGTTGACGCCGCTGAAAATATGCACGACTGCCATCGCCATGTGAGCCCTCCACACGTCGCCGGGAAGTTCAGGACCGCCGCGCACCCCCGCATCGAGAACGCCGCCTGATCGTACGCAAGGGCGGCCTCCTCCGCGCTGTCGAAAGTCCCCAGCCAGACGCGGACGCCGTTGCGAGTGGAATCCCTGATCTCCGCCGCGAATTTCCCCCAGGGCCGCCGCCGCACGCCTCTGTAGGCTCTGTCCGCCTTCCTCTCGGCGGCGGCGCACGAGCTCACCTCTAGGTCAGATTCGGCCTTGCACGTGAAATCGATGTTGGAACGTGGTTGCCGCCGCTGAAAATCTGCACAGGGTTTGTGAAAATTTGAGGCTAGGGTTAAAGAGGAAAGAAAGAGAGAGCAGCGAGAGAAGAAGGGAGAAAGAGAAAAAAAAAAGAGTTTAAAAAATAATATGTTTAAATATTAAAATGTGGTAGCATACTGTTCAAATGGTACTAGTACCATGGAATAAATTGCCCAATAATAATGGTATGTTCACGCTATAAATTATAAATAAAAAAATATAAATTTTAAGTAGTAATATTATTAAGTATACTTAAATTATATATAAATTTTAAATAGTAATTTAAATTATATTAATATTATATATTTAAATTATAAATTTTAAATAGTAATATTATATATTTAAATTATATATAAATTTTAAATCGATCTTCTCATATTTTTTAATCCACCGTAGTTAAAAAAATTTGATCAAACTTTTTAGGTATATTATTTTCTCTTGCTCTAATCTGGTTGTATGTCCCTTTTTATTTTTCTGAACATTGAATCGATTTACATGTATACGTTCTTCTATACATTCATTTTTTTCCTCGATTTTTTTAATTTTATATATTAATTATGATTTTTTCGCATATTCCAGAATAAAATTGTCGAGATATTAATAATGTTCGACTAGATTTTTTTTTAATTTTTAGTTTATCCCTAATTCAGTTCTGTAAAATTTGTTTTGCAGGTTATCGGTACGTTATATTAATATAATTGCATTTGTGCCATCTCATCCCCTTCATGTTCACCAAATAAATTCAATTTTTTTATATTTCTATTTATTTTCCAGCTTTATAATTTTTACTTTCCATTTATTTTGATTTTTTTCCTCATCTGTTTAGGTATTTGTTGGATGCCTTTGACACTCGAGAAATGCAGAGACGAGAAACGTAATGCAGAGACGAAAAACTCCTCTCCCACCAGATCAGAGGCTCCTCGATCGGGTAGAATGTAAATCGAGTGATGTGCCCGAGTAACAGACACGTGTGAGAAAGAGTCAATAGGTCTCATCCCAGGACTAACTTCATGATATTTCAATGAAAAATTGTCATATCCGAGATTCGAACAGGACTAACTTCATGATATTTCAATGAAAAATTGTCATATCCGAGATTCGAACTCTACGTCGTCGGGGAATTACACCAACATCACCAAAGACCTTACCACTTGGCTATGCCCCAAGAAGCTTACTTCAAACAGCGTAATCTTTGAAAACAATAAAAAAAAATCATAATTGAGATAACGGTTAATAATTAGATTAATACGAGTTTAAAATTTTAAGTGAGAGTTCGATTATTATATAAAATAATTTCTTAATCCATTAATAATTTTTTGTCAAAATAAGTCGAAGATTAAATAAAATTTTAGATTATTTCTAACAAGTAAATCACGTGCATCACACGAGAAATGATACTAGTATTTATTTATTCACTCAGAATCAATTTCTGATGTGAACTCTAAGATTAATGTTTACCACACTAAATGAGTTGGTGTTTGTTTGTGAGGTGTATAGTCCCGTGCAAGAAGAAGAGAGGAACATCTGGTAAATTAAAAATCGAAAACGATGAGAAACTAAGCAGTATGAAAAAGGGTAGCGATTGCTAGAAAAACATGATTCGTATTCTTATTGCTAGAAAAACATGATTCGTATTCTTATTATAAGGTAGCACTAATAGATAGAAAATCTGACCCCCTAACAAAATTCCAACTGATATGTAATTATGAAAAAAGTATAGCAAGTCTATCTAGCTTTGATAATGTTGAGTACAAACCTATCCCACATAAAATGAAAGAGAGTTTGCCGAGCTTATAAAGAGACCCATCACTCCATTAGTATGAAGCCTTTTGGGAAGGAGTTCCAAAGTGAAAACCGTGAGGGCTTTGCCCAAAGCGGACAATATCATACTAATGCGACGGAGTGGTGGTGGCGGGCGAACCCAACAGATAAACTAGTTAATCTCTCCATTTCAATCGAAAGCGAATTCTTTTATTGATTGGAAACTTTGGCAAACATGTCCACTCCACGTGATGCCATACTCCTATATTGTCAAAGTCTTCGATGCATACTTCCTCAAGATGTTGTTTCCATTCGTATTCCGTCTTTTTTCTCTCATGTATCAAGATTTTCCATAGACACCCCGTCACTTTCTCACCATAATCGTGAACTTGATTCACTGCTGCATTAGTGTATGTTGGACGAAAAACACAAAACAAAGCATTTAAAAAATGTGTAAGGGAATCAGGACAGAGATTAGTGATCATGCGGAGACCCAAATGTTCAACTACAATTGGGTGTTCATTGAAATCCCATTCAATCTGATTTATTTTGGAATAAAGACTCTCAGAGAGAGTCAGAGATTTGAGATTGACTTAATGCCTTGATCATCTCAAATAACATAAGGATCCTCTTTATTAAAACATCACCATCATCATAGGTGAACACACAATGGTGGAAGTTTAAATGTGACTTCCACTCCCTTTAAGTTGTCGTGACTGATAAAGATGGTGGTAAATAATTGCTGGAAAACTCAAGATATCGTATGTTTGGGACCTCGATAGCAATCTTTTTGTCTATTGACCATCTCGATGATTCATGAATAATTAGGCGATTGATGGAACAACTGAATAGGTTGATTTCTTCAAAGCCAGAGTAATAGAGAAGACTCAACTCTTGAAGACGGGGGAAGTTGCAGGAGAAGTAGTGAAATGAGTCTGAAGACAGTGTTACATGTGATAGAAACAAAGACTTGAGATGAAGGAAGTAGTTGTTGTTGGTGTTGTTAGGATACCAATTCGAACCGCCGACCTTAATGCGGATACTTTCAAGGGTTGAAGCATTGATTGCAATGGAAAGCACAATATTAATGGTTCTGAGCCTGGGGCAGTAGCGGAGTACTAAACGTTTGACCAAAGGACAGCCCGATATTATCTTTTCGAGAGCCTCATCGGCAATGTGGAATCCGTCGAGGGAAAGCTTTTGTAGATTTTTTAACAGCACATTACCGATATCATCGTTCAAACTACACCAACACAAATGTAGCTCTCGGAGGTATTCGGCTTTAAAGACTACATAGGGCAGATCAGAATACAGCCCAATGTCGAATGAGAGACGAAACGTAGTGACAGCATTGATGAATACTGGGATCCATTTTTGAAGCAACGAAATCGATTGCGAGTCATTGCTCAACATGCGTAAATCTAATTTGGTGTGGAAAAAGGTTTTGTTCGTGGTACCTTTCAAATGTCTTCTCCAGGACGGATATGAATGCTTCTTCATTTCCATTGAAACAATTTTCACAAACTCCGCTCGCTCACGTGACGATCATCATATCTACAGGATCCGTGAAGCTCGATTACGGGGTCCGAGTTGACGCCACAATTTGGAGAGCACGGAAGTCTGAATAGCCTTCTTCGGCGACAGGAAACAGAGGATGTGATGCAACACGGACTCCGGCAATCGGGATATCCTGTCTGAACTAACATCGTCATTTTTTTCTCTTGTGTTCTCTGCATTGTTGTCCATTCCAGATCAACATTTACCTCCACAAAGTGATGAAAAGAATTAGGTTAAAGCTTCATGTTTGTTAGTATTTAGTAAATAAAAATATGGGGATGTTCTTGGAAACCCTAAAATCAATTCTGAGTTTCTAGCTGTTAGCCTGTTACGGTATTTTTGTGGTTTGAAATTTGGGGACCTATTTTCAATTCAGTCCTTGCCAAACTACTTATTGCAATTGAGTTCTTAGGATTAAAATTTGTTTTAAGAATTCGGTAGCGACTCCTAAATTTGACGTAAAACCTTCTTATTAGAGCATCATGAATGGGAGGTAGAGATTTTAAGTGTATCCTTAGAGATCTTAGGTGTATCCTAACTCTACATCAAAAAATAAATAATTACGGTTATGAATGAGGTGTATGACATTTTGACGAGGAATTTGGGCTAAAGATACTTCTACAGTTCTACCGATAGAAATTACAAAAGTGAAGGTTTCTTTTGTATTCAATTAAGAATTATATATGTAATATAATTTTAAGAGAATTAGAGTTCGTTTGAAAAAAATTATTTAAAAGAATTTATAAAATATTAATTCTTATAAATTGTTTTAAGACATAAGTTATTAAACCGTTTGGATAAAATAAATATATTAACTAAGGAGGAATATTCAAACTCTATAGAATTTGTATGGACTTGTAAATTCTAGGGGTATTCAATCCGGATTTTTAAAAGTCCATTCAAATCCTGAAGTATTTAATACGGATTTTAAAAAATCTTTAAAAATCTACCGTTATTCAAAAGTTAATGAATTTTAAAAGTGTATGAATTTCTATTGATTTCATTTACAAAGTACAAAAGAATTCCATTATGAAATCTCTTCTAAATACGTGAAATTTCTAGGAAATTCCATTTTAATTGTTTAATTTATTATTAAAACATAATATAAAACATAAAAAAATATAAATAAACATAATACAATTGAAAAATATGAAAAAAAATAAAAATAATTTTTTTCACAAAAGAATATGTTATTATATATGTTTGATATATATAAAAAATAATTGAATATATTAATAAATTTTAATTAGGTGAAAAATTATAATTGTATAACAATTGTAAAAATATACAAATTTATTTATAATGTTATTTTAAAAAATATATCTACTTTTTTTAATATAAAATTTTCCTACATTCGAATTTATTAGTTCAAAATTTAAATTTATTTAAAAATTAGAATTTTAATTTTCTTGAATAAAAAAAATTAAAATTAAACCAATTTATTTTAAGTAGAATTCGATTTTTATTCGAATTTTGAATTTCAAAATTAAATATAAAATATAAAAATTAATATAAATTAATAAAAAAAATCTATATAAATTAATATAAAAAGTCAATCAAATTCTATACAGACTCTATGTATTTTTTAAATCCATGAAAGTCCATAGACTTTTTAAAGTCCAAAAAAATCCAACTGAAATCCTAAATGAATACACACCCTCTTAAGATTTTATTTTGTTTGGCAATTTAAGATCTTATATAAATAAAATTACCAAAAATAAATTGTTATATATGAAAAAAATAATTATACTAACTAATAATAAATTTAGAATTTTTGTATATATATAAAAGTTAATAATTTTAAGGGTATTTTGGTTTTTTATTGTTTAAATTACTATAGCTTATAAGTTGTTTTAAAAAAATACTCTTACTTTTTTTTAAACAGCTTATAAGCTTTTAAAAAGTTTATTTTCAAATTTTTTAAGATATTTTTTTAAGTTTACCAAACAAACCTTAGAAGCTTATAAGCTTTAAACAGCTTATAAGCTTTTTTAAGGAGCTTATTTTTGTATTAAGTGTGATATTTTGAACTACAATTGATCTTAATTGAGTCGATTAAAGATTAAATCTAGATTACTAACATATCCGGAAATTTCTTTAAGCACAAATCATTCACTTTGTATCATTTCTTAAATTTTGTATATGCTTGCTTTTACTTGCTATTTTCATTTTCATTTTCTTGCTTTCTATAGTCTTTCATTTATGTTTTGCTTTGGTTGCATGAAAAATGATTCGAGAATCTCTCACTCTAGTCCTCCCTCTAATTGATAATTTGAGTGGTCGAGTACAAAGTACACTCAATTTTGAAGCGAGGTAAAACGCTTCTCTTTCGTACGTTGGAGAAAAGCGCTTTTTTCATACGTCTTATGTAGCTTCGTCTTATTTTTTATTTTATTTTTGTTTCGACTTCAAATGTGAATAGGATTTCAACAAAGTAAATTTCAATCCAATTCAACAAATTATTGATTTACTTGTTTTTGTTAAGTTTTTATAACTGTTTTGAGTGTTGTTTAGTTTGTATGTGTGTGCTTCATGTTTGAGTATGTCGTATTTTGATATATTGGATACTGCGTATTATTGTTATGTTTGGATGGACAGGACAGAAGAGTTGAAAAACGGTAAAGTGATTTGCCCGATAAATTACCGAGATTGCGCTGCAAACTTGACCATCTTTGTTTAGCTAACTCTGACCACCTACAAACATAATTCATATATCGAAAATATATTGAAGAGATATACGAAGCCCTTGCAGTTCACTATCATAGTTCTCCATCATATGGTTGGAATTTGCGAGTTTTCAGTCCAGTACACAGCTACCCCGGATCATTCTACCAGCTCCTAGCACCTACAACAATGAACCGCGTGCGGCCTGCAGGCATCGACCTCTTGGTATGTTGACCAAGTTTGACCACGGATTTGTACCCTTTAAATACATGTTTTAAGATTGATTTTAAACAGATCTTTTGTTACACTTTTAGGCTACGTGCTCGAAGTTCATAGACGATTAGTTTCTTAGTTTCTTTTCATCGTTTTTCCCAAATTAACAAGAATGTTAGTGTAGAAACAAAACAAACAACTTATTATTTCACTCATGGTAAAAACACAACTTATATATTGTAGTACGTACGGTCGAAAATGAAGATAGGTAATTATACAATTCTGACATAAACATGAATTTAGAAGTCTTCTGACTCCATCTCAGACAAGCGCACATATCGCTCGAAGCAAGGCAATCCGCTCGGTTCAAAATCACCCACGCCTCAATTCCGTCGCCATTTTTGTTGCCCACAAGTATTGTAGCATACTGAAGAGTCAAAGCCACGAAACCGACCGAAATCGGATTACCCCAACCGAAATCAGCTTCATAGAATCCAAACTTGCTCGAATCAGAAATCACCAAAGGTACATGCGTTGACATAGCTGATCTCATGTTCACAATCGAATCCATGAATAGCTTGTGTCCCTCTTTACCCAAAGCTAAAGTCTGCCCGATAAATGTGATAGTTTTTTCGATGGCTTCTCCAAGCATATAAATCACATCCTCAAATCTCATCACTTCTTCCTTAGTTTCAGCCACCGAATCCATCGCCAAGTTCCCGCAATAATGCTTTGGCAGAGGAGGGATTGTTCTCGGGCGCAAGTTGACCGGCTGGACAATTTTGTAGCAAGCTCCCCGATTTCCATTTTTCGCTCGATCCATGCGCATTAAAGCCTTGATTATGAACGCACTCACGAGACGCACCCTGCTCACAAAAACTTTCTTGGTCCTTATTTTGGATCTCAAAAACTTGTCTATATCCTCCTTGCTAAACAACACACGCTTCATGACAATATTTGGAACCCTTTTCCTCGGTCGGTCTACACCGCCCCCAAGATTCTTGCCAGGAAACAACGAGGGGGAGTCGAAGCTAGGGGCAATTGCGTCATTATTATTTCCACCTCCATTGTTGGCGGCGTTCGACCAGGCGGCAACGAACGTTCCGAAAGAGGACGCGTCGAAGATTCTGTGGGACAGGCTGATGCCAATCGCCATGCCCCCACGCTCGAGCCTTGTGATCTGAATGGACAGAAGTGGATCTGTGGGCCCATCTACTTCGTAGTACTGACGGGAAAGGAGACCGTTGAGCGGGTGGTCGTCGTTTTTCGTGGTGAGGTCGGCAAGCTCGATGTCTGCTGCTTCGGCTAGCACAAACTCGGCCCCCTCGTCGTTGCAATCAACGGAGTGATCGTTCTTGACGTATCTTCCGGCGAGAGGGTAGAATTGTGGTAAGATGTTGGCCAATGATTCTTCCAATTGGGGTATTGCCGTATTGGGATTGGGGTGTGATCGTGGTAGAAGAGAATGACATGCATATTGATTTGTGGGCTGAGCTCGTCTATGAACGATATTTTGTAGTTGGTAAGGTGGAGAGGAGTTGGGGTACATGGCTTGATCAGCTTGCGGCTCATTATATTCATCTTCATTGCTATAACTCAATTCGATCGATTCTAAACCGAAAAACAACTAGTGCAATTTATAGACTGGATTGTACTCTTTTGATTTCATAATAATAAGACATTGTTCTTTGTATTTTGTGAAAAAATTGATTTTTTTTATAAAACTGAAGGAGTACGAGAATCTTAAGTATTCCCTTCGTATCTTAAATAATATAAAAATAAAGTATAATAGGTATTGTTGGGTAAATAATTAATAAATTAAGTAAAAACTATTGGTTTAATTTAAATAGATAAGTATTGTAATAATAAAATTATAAAAAAGAAAACTTTTTATTTATTAGTGTAGGTCAACTAAAAAATAAAATAAAAGTGTGTAAAATGTTTTGATTGAAAATGATTAATCCACAATCAAGCACACGTGAAATGGGATATTACTATTATAAGGTACAACTGTTATACCATGTGGGCATGTCCTGATGTCCATGCATGGTAATTGTCTAAATTGGTATCTCTTCTTTTCCTTCCATTTTTCTCTAGGAAACATATGAGTGATAATGTTTTGAGTTTTCTTATCATCGCCGCAATTAATTGAGTGGGAATACCGAATTCAGGACCACCTTATAAAATAAATAAGTTCTGAGGTTCTATCCATAAAAGTAGAAGTTTTATAGGCAATTGGTTAGAAAAAGTCTACAATACCCTCGCTCTTTAACAAATGAATATAAACTGAATATGTAATTTAAAAGAGAATTTCTCTTTTAAAAATTAATAATAAAACTCCAATACAATTTTAGACCATCCACGGTTAAAGTACGCCGTTAGACTATGCACGATAAAACGACACCGTGACATCATTCACGATTATCGTACGCCGTGAGTTCATCCACGATAAATGGACATCGTGAGTTCATCCAAGATGAATAGACACCATGTGACCATCAACGATAAATGGACACCGTGAGAACATCCACGATAAATGGACACCGTGAGAACATCCTCGAAAGTCGCTCGCCGTGATAGCATACACGATAACTGGACACCGTGAGAAAATCCACGATAGTCGCACGCCGTGAGACTAATCACACCGTGATACATACACAACTAGTGGACTCTGGGAGATCATCCACGATAAATGAATACCGTAAGACTACACAATAATCCT
Source organism: Euphrasia confusa (assembly GCA_954870475.1). Taxonomy (NCBI): domain Eukaryota; kingdom Viridiplantae; phylum Streptophyta; class Magnoliopsida; order Lamiales; family Orobanchaceae; genus Euphrasia; species Euphrasia confusa. Next base: position 15,162,198 of record OX940954.1, read on the forward strand.
AAGCCGTGAAACCAGTCACGATAAATGGACAACGTGATACGAATACTATACACAATAATTAAAAGCGACTATTTGATAAATTTGAATGAGAATATTAAAAAATGCAGAAATTTAAAATAAATTAAAATCTTATAATTCATTATAGTAACGATTACACAGAAGATCAAAAAGCAGAACCCCAAAACTTGAGAACAATTGATGGATCAAAACTCTAAACCCTAAACACTATCGGTCAGCGGTATACTAAAAAGATGAGCAAAAAAGAAAAATAACAGAGCATCACACCAGTGAATCTGCAGCACAGGTTTTTAAGCCTCGATCAGAACTGGTAAATCGGAGGAGGTAGACCTCCCTGGTGATTTCGACGGAGACAATGAGCTCAGGCTAACATGTACTCCGAATCATCGCAACCGATACCCCGAGTCATAGGAGACAGATGAATACTACGGGAGGTTTTGGAACCTCGCGTATCTCGTGCAAGATGACTCAGGGAAATGATGCTTTAATTTTGGAAACTCGAGTATCTCGATAAAGTAATGCAACTGCTGTGAAATTCGAAAAATTGTGGTGATAACTGCTCCATGAAAAAACCAGAACAAAACAGAAAAATGGAGAATTAATGGATATAGAAAAATAGAGTTCTTTCGTTCGTATTTATAGGCTTAATATTCTGATCCATCCAACCACCAGGATTTCAATCGTTCCACGAAACGATTCAACTGCCAACTACGCTTATTAATTACTCGTATTAATAAAATTAATAGTAAATCACCCCATCCAACGCTCCATATCCATTAATATGATATGACCATTCAATTCAAGGAATCGATGCGTCTCTGTTCTGAGTCATCCCACCGCCGGATTTCAATCGTTGCACGAAACGACTCATCAACTCCCAACCACACCCATTATACACATTGCGATTAATTTATTAAGAAAATAAATAAAACCCTAGAACTGTGTTGCCGTGCGGGTTCCCTCGGTGGATTGTAACACCGTGTTATTAGGAAGGTAGAAAACCCTAAAACCTAATGTGACGCCGTGTAAAGTCCACGGTGGATTGTAATACCGTGCACCCAGACACGATAAGTGGAAACCCTGAGCCATCCACGATAATAAGACGCCGTTTTACAATTTACAAATCACGATAAATGGACACCGTGAAATTATACACGATAATTGGACTCCGTGAGACCATCCAGGTAAATAGGACACCGTGATACTATCCACGATAATCGTAAGCCTTGAGACCATCCACGATAAATGGACACCGTGATACAACCACGATAGGTGACTGTTGGAGTTGTGTACTTAATGTCTAGATTTAAGTAACGGTAAACTCCCGGTCATAGCATTTAATCTATTAAATTAATAAACAATTGTTTGCTTTTTAATTATATGCAAATAATAGTCCTGGATTTTATACGTTGTAGTTAGTATGGTGTGTCGGGCCCCACACAGAAGATCATACTATCGGTTACTCGTATTTAATCAAACAGTGGCTCACGACCTAGATGGACCCGGACCAATCCATCGGTATAGTCGTTGTGTGAGAGAGAAAATAATTTGTCTTAATTATTTTATCACACTTGTACACTTGGTGTATTGAGCGGATCGTTGAGATTCATCGATTAGGATTGCCGGCGATAATCGATTCGAGTCTCAGTGTATTATATTCTTAATCCCCGATATTGTTGCGGGTGTGTATATTCAATATAAGTGACTTTGATTTACCAAAGGAATTAACCGATTTAATTATTGGGTTGATTACCGGTTAAGTTGGGTTACTATATTTTATATATGGCATGCCGTGAATGATTGACCGGACAGTGTATCCCGGAAGGGTTGATAATATCCCCGAGATGAGTTCAAAAGGAATTATTGTGTAAACCTCATGAGTGGATTCGTTCCGCACAATAATTAAGGTTGAATGGTACTAGTCTCGGGTTCAAGAGATGAATAAATTAATTAGCAATAAATTAATTTTATTCATGGATATTTAAATCTTAAATACACGGAATAAATAATACTACCGGAGAAATATTATTTGATATAATATGGTTTAATATTGGGAGTGCAATTAATTTATATAGTGGAAAATAAATTAATTAATATTAATGGGAGATTAATAGATTTGGGCTTGGGCTCAATTTAATCATTAATATTGGAAGCCCAATATTCCACCTCCTTTATATCCCCTACGTAGCCTATAAAAGCACTACATGGTCTTCACTTTTTCATAAGACAAGAATATCAATAGTTGATAGTTCTAGAGAGTTGAAGAGGATCCATAAGCTTGGAGGATCGTCGCCCACCCGACGTTCAAGCTAGTGCAAGGAATACGTGGGAAGATCGTAAGGTCATCAACGTAGATTCGTTTCTCCGCACAACGAATTAAAAGGTAAAATCATATACTCCCTTCTATGATTTTATGTGGATTAATTGTGATGCATACATGAACGCATGATCCGGGAAAAACGTCGAGACCGGGATACGGGGATTCGAGATCCCCGTAGGGATCGAGAGGGGCGGCCGAACCCTAGGGTTCGACCGCCGGCGCGCGCGGACGAGGGAGCCCCGGCTGGACCGCCGGGGCAAGCGATCGACCATGGGTCGATCGCGGGGAGACCGCCGTGGGCTGGTGCCACGGCAGCTGGTCCCCCCCCGCCACCTCGACCGGCGACAGGCGCACGGGAGGAGCCCCGGCTGAAGCCGGGGCAGGCGATCGACCGTGAGGTCGATCGCGGGAAAGCCGCGGCTGGTAGCCGCGGCGGGTCAGCTGGGGGCTGACCGCCCTCCTCCGGCGGCGGTGGTGAGTCGCCGGACTCACCACCGGGGGCTGCTGGGCAGCCCCGGCGATCGCATGTGCATGCGATCGCGAACCCCGAGTGGGGTTCGGCTAGGGTTTCGCCCTCGCGGCGATTCCCTCGTCGGACTCCGGTGACGTGGTGTTCGTGATCGGTTTCCGGCGACGGGTTTTCGGTCGGGGTTATCGTTTCCGCAAATTTTTGATACCCCGGGATACCGAATCCCAGCAATTGGTATCAGAGCGTTTGGTTTCGTGTTCATGTATGTGTTCAATTGCGTTCTACCTTGCAGGGATTCCGACTATCATGGTTGAAATTAATTGTTAATTATTCGTTTAATTAATTGCTATTTAATTTACCATGATTGTTCGTTTATTAAACTCTCGGACATGTCGAGATTCGTTTTGTGTGGATGAATGCTTGTAATAGTAAAAATTCGGGGGTTGACCGAATTTAGGATTTATTATTACGTTCTATGTTTTCCGGAAAGTGTATAGGGTCGATTTCATGTATAGAATCGATACCGGAATTGTAAATTTATTTCTTGTAATTTATTTACGTTGGATCGATGCCGAGACGACCGCCGGAGAACTCATGTGACGAAGGAGATGAAGAGAGGGAGTACAAGGGCTCGGGATCGATCATGGAGATCGATCCCATGAAGATCGATCGACCCCGGGCTGCCCTAGGGTTCTCGGCCACGCCGGCCACCAAGGGAGGTGGCGCGTGGGCCTTGACCGGCGGCGATGGTGGTGGTCGAAGGTGGGGGTGGCGCGGGGTACCCCATCCCGTGCTATTCCTACCTAGATTCACTTTCCTAATTGATTCAAGTTTTCCTATTTTGAGTATTCCTAAGTATGGGAACTCTCATGGAGATAGGAAAAGAATTAATTAATATTATTTATTTCCTTATTCTATTATGGAAGTCTTCTAGAATATTTCAAGTTCTACTTGGAATAGGAATCTAGAGATTTAATAGAATTAGATAGGAAAATAATTAATTAGTAAATTAATTTATTTCTATTTGATTATTCCTATTTTATGGGAATTTTCATGGACATGGAAATTAATTAATCTTGGAAAGTAGAAGAGTCCTAATTTATTTTATTTCCTTATTCTATTATAGAAGTCTTCTAGAATATTCCAAGTTTGACTTGGATAGATTATTCTAGAGATTTAATAGAATTAGATAGGAAAATAAATAAATAAAAAATATTAATAATATTTAATTTTATTTTTGATTTATTCGATTGACTTAATTTTCGAATTAAGTATCTTTTAGATTTATTAAAAATAAATAGACTTAAATATTGGGATTAATATTCTCGTCACATGGAGCATTCAAGAACGAAGACTGAAGACTAGAAGACGCATACGGAGATGGAATAAAGCCATGATAGTCGGAAAATAATTTTCTAGCTTATTTTAAATATGTGATATGTGCTTTATTACTTGTATGCATGCTTATGTGTTTAATTATGCATTAGATAGCGTATCCCTTTGTTATAAAAAGCTAAGTGGGAGCGGGGATGGAAACATTCCCATGGTCTCCATTACTGTTCTCTTGGTGACTCTTATGAACTTTTGAAGTTCGTATAGATGTGTCATTGGAGGAGAATTCTTGTAATTCCTTTTACAAGAAACATTGATTAAGTTTATCAAACAATGCCTAATTTGTCTTTCTGAAACTGACTTCAAGTCGACTCATTCTCACCCCGGGGAGTGGAATGGAGCCAAAGCCACTTGGTCATGTGGATGACACAAATTAGAGGCAGTCGTACCATTCTTTGATAGATGGATCGATTGTCTGCTCGGCTCCCTCATTTATGAGAGATAGGGTTGTTCGCATGGTGAATCACTGGTTAGAAACTTCGAGTTTCACTTATGATTCTCCGCGTCTTGATTTACAAAATCGAATGCTTCAAGTAATTGGGAGTCAACTATAAAGATCTTTTGGTGTAGTAAACGTCCACACGAACGTGGCTTGCTATGCTGAATGGGATTTTTGGAAATAGTTGATGTAGAAAGTTATAGGGAATTGTGAGGGATTGTGAGTTATCGTAAACGTCCACACTAACGTGGCTTGCGGTGACATAGCAATTCCAAATGATTCACCTTAGTACTGAGTAATGGTTCACACTTAGGTACGCTTTATAGTATTCTTCCCAACGAAGTAACGCTATAATGATGTACGACCGAAGCAAATCTAATTGCTAAATCATTTGGGTGGGTAAACGTCCACACGAACGTGGCTTGCCTTACCTGATGGGATTTTAGATGTGATTAGTGATTTAATGATATTATTTGAGGGAGATAATATCGGATATTAAATTAATTGTTTGTTTAAATGTGCTTATAGGTTTAGAGAATAGCTATGAACCCACTTTCTATGATACTCAAGGAGCATAAGCTCACTGGCCCCAACTATATTGATTGGAAGAGAAATTTAAACATCGTCCTAACTTCGGAGGAGTACAAGTTTGTACTCCATGAAGTGTGCCCTGCTGAGCCCACGGCTGCCTCAACTGATGAGGAAAAACTGACATATCGGAAGTGGAAAAAGGCTGATGAAATGGCTAGGTGTTATATTTTGGCTTCCATGTCAAATGTACTCCAAACCCAACATGAGTCGATGGACACTGCCTATGATATGATGTTTAACCTCAAGGAGATGTTTGGGGAGCAAGATCGTGCGGCAAGGCAAGAAGCCATGAGAGTCCTCATGACAACTACTCAGTCTGAAGGAACGCCCGTAGGGGAGCACGTTCTTAAGATGATGGGTCTGTTGAATGAGCTTGAGATCCTAGGAGCTCAAATTGATGCTGAGACGCAAGTCGACATCATACTCCAGTCTCTGACCCCTAGTTTTGAGCAGTTTCGCATGAGTTATAATATGGGTAAACTATCTTATTCTCTTGCGCAACTCCTGACTGAACTGAAGGCGGCAGAGGGGATCTACAAGAAGGGCAAGTCTCAAGCGCTTGTAGCTACCAAGTCCAAAGGCTTTAAGCCTGGTGGAGGTAGGGGCAAGAGAAGGAAGCAAGCCCGGAAACCCAGTGGTGTCAAGAGGACTATACCACAAATGGGGGCTGCAAAGCCAAAGGGTAAGTGCTTCCGATGCAACAAGATGGGACACTGGAAGTCTGAATGTCCTCTCAAAGGTACGAAATCTTCTTTAGTCGTAAAAACATAGTCAGCGGTGTTATCTACCAGAATTCTGGTGTGTAGATATGGAACCACTGACGGTATGTGCATTTTGAATGCAGGGGTTCCAGAAAACCCGGCGACTTAGAGAGGAAGAGTTCGAGTCTACATGGGCAAAGCTGTAAAGGAGGCAGCGGTTGCGGTGGAAGACATTTATCTGCTTTAGTAGTTAAATAGGATTTCATTTCAAAGTTATTGCTTTATGTACCCCTTTATTTTAGAAAGAACGTTTTGTTCTGGATTTCTACTATTAATGAATGGATATTTTATTTCTTTAATCATTGGATGATTTTGATAAGAAATAATGGCATTATCTATTCTGGTACATTAGATAGCAATATGTGAATGATGAATCCTTAGTCTACCACGATGCAACAAACCGTTCTATAACTTGTTTTACTTGTTAGATATTTCTTCATTAATCATTATACTTGTGAATTCTTATACTTAGTAGTATTTTCAAATAAGATTCAAATGGTCGAAATTGATTTGATCAATTGTAGTTGAAGGAATGGACCTTCTGACCTAAGGATTGAATTTGGAGGATAATACATCTAAGCAAACCTTTCTGGATAAAGGGATAGAATTCAAACAAGTATTGGAAATGATTAGATATGCAGACATATGTGTATATTAGAAAGGCACGAGTGATTCTTTCAAGAATACTCGGTGATGGATTAGAATACTTAATGTGCCATAAAAGCAAAGTGTTTTGACTAGTCAATGGACACAAAGCGATTATGGGGAACCATCAAAGTATATCCATTAGGAGCCTGCGACTCGGTCGCGGAGGCCATCACCTATCTAAATAACACATAGCATAATCAAAGGTTGGGATTCAATCCCAAAGGGCCGCACCATACACTTACGTGTAGAGATAGTGCGTTATAAAGAAATGGAAATCTGATGGTAAAAGGACAAGTTGTTCGGAACTACCTATGTTCTATGGATATTCCTGGATACAACGGCATATTGAATATGGTTGTAGGATATCCTAGATGAACGAAGTATTGTGTGTTCTATAGTACTCAGAACCAGAGGGACGTCTCTCGTCCGGTTCATAGAGGAAGACTATTAGATGGACCACAAAGCCTAAATTGACGTAATACCTTGAAATGAGAAGAAGGACAAAACACTAGGAACCAGCCAAACCGAGTGGAAATTCACCACATACTGCACCTATTGTTATTATTGTTATACACCGGGACGCCATTGCAGTGGGAGGTTGTCGGACAACCAGAGATATTCATAAGACTAGAGGAGTTCGGACTCTGGATCTAGTAAAGATGAAATCGACCCCAGCTCTGCATAAGGGCGGTACTAGATCTAAATGTGCCTGCTTGGAACAATAAGGATTATTGTTAAGAGGCTAGATCATTTAGAGTACAAGCTTAGTAAATCCATTTATGGATTGAAATAAAGCTATGAATCGTGGAACTTGCGAATTGATGGGATAGTCCATTTGATGGAATCATCAAAAGGCATAGACGAAAGGTGTATTAAAAACGTAATGGAAACAAGGTGGTGTTTTCTCGGAGATTTTATGTAGATAACATTTCATCATTGGCAACAATGTAAAAATGCTGTCAGGCACAAAATAATGGTTGTCTAAATAAATCGAGATATAAGATTGAGAAGAAGTTAGAGCATGTTCTTAAGGTCTTATGATCTAGAGATAAGAACATTGTACTTCTCCTAGATATCTTGTACGATTAAGGTTTGTTTTAACATGCATACTTCTGAGAAAGGTTATTGCCTTTCAGAGACAGAATATACATCTATCTAAAGGAGATAGATGAGGACAAAGCAGTTCCCTATACTTCAAGTATGGAAAGCTTTATAGATGCAATGTTATAAAACAAGAACCTGATATCAACTATGCGGTTTGCGTAGTGGGAGGATATCAAAGTAATCTGGATAAGGGATGTTCGAATGCTGCAAGAGTACTTTCAAAGTACTGGCTTACAGAGCAAGACGAAATCTTCTTAGATTACAGATTCTCAGATCCAAAAATCAGAGAAGGACAGTGAAAGTCGATATCAGGCTATGTGTTCACTTTTAGAAAGAGGTGGAACCATGAAATGAAAGAGTGATAAGCAGGAAGCTTCTCAGACTCTCTCATAACCGAATGGCAGCCTCAGAGGCAGCGGAAGTTTTGGTTAGGTTCCGGGATAACCTCTTGACTTGGATATGACTCTTAGTTTACCAAAGGCTATTGGATAGCGGTGCACGGTAAACTAGAAGAGGTCATAAGTCAAAAGTGATGTTAACACATAGAGCAAGTACCACCTGATACGAGTCATCGTCAGGGGAGACGACGTAGTAGTCACCAAGATAACTTCAGAGCGGCAACCTAGATTGCTCACTCACATAGTACTTCTCGGAAGTACACTTTAAAGCACGTGATGAGTATGGGAACCGGGAGTTTGGAGGAAATGACTAGACCTTAGTACAAGTGGGAGATTGTTGGAGTTGTGTACTTAATGTCTAGATTTAAGTAACGGTAAACTCCCGGTCATAGCATTTAATCTATTAAATTAATAAACAATTGTTTGCTTTTTAATTATATGCAAATCATAGTCCTGGATTTTATACGTTGTAGTTAGTATGGTGTGTCGGGCCCCACACAGAAGATCATACTATCGGTTACTCGTATTTAATCAAACAGTGGCTCACGACCTAGATGGACCCGGACCAATCCATCGGTATAGTCGTTGTGTGAGAGAGAAAATAATTTGTCTTAATTATTTTATCACACTTGTACACTTGGTGTATTGAGCGGATCGTTGAGATTCATCGATTAGGATTGCCGGCGATAATCGATTCGAGTCTCAGTGTATTATATTCTTAATCCCCGATATTGTTGCGGGTGTGTATATTCAATATAAGTGACTTTGATTTACCAAAGGAATTAACCGATTTAATTATTGGGTTGATTACCGGTTAAGTTGGGTTACTATATTTTATATATGGCATGCCGTGAATGATTGACCGGACAGTGTATCCCGGAAGGGTTGATAATATCCCCGAGATGAGTTCAAAAGGAATTATTGTGTAAACCTCATGAGTGGATTCGTTCCGCACAATAATTAAGGTTGAATGGTACTAGTCTCGGATTCAAGAGATGAATAAATTAATTAGCAATAAATTAATTTTATTCATGGATATTTAAATCTTAAATACACGGAATAAATAATACTACCGGAGAAATATTATTTGATATAATATGGTTTAATATTGGGAGTGCAATTAATTTATATAGTGGAAAATAAATTAATTAATATTAATGGGAGATTAATAGATTTGGGCTTGGGCTCAATTTAATCATTAATATTGGAAGCCCAATATTCCACCTCCTTTAGATCCCCTACGTAGCCTATAAAAGCACTACATGGTCTTCACTTTTTCATAAGACAAGAATATCAATAGTTGATAGTTCTAGAGAGTTGAAGAGGATCCATAAGCTTGGAGGATCGTCGCCCACCCGACGTTCAAGCTAGTGCAAGGAATACGTGGGAAGATCGTAAGGTCATCAACGTAGATTCGTTTCTCCGCACAACGAATTAAAAGGTAAAATCATATACTCCCTTCTATGATTTTATGTGGATTAATTGTGATGCATACATGAACGCATGATCCGGGAAAAACGTCGAGACCGGGATACGGGGATTCGAGATCCCCGTAGGGATCGAGAGGGGCGGCCGAACCCTAGGGTTCGACCGCCGGCGCGCGCGGACGAGGGAGCCCCGGCTGGACCGCCGGGGCAAGCGATCGACCATGGGTCGATCGCGGGGAGACCGCCGTGGGCTGGTGCCACGGTAGCTGGTCCCCCCCCCGCCACCTCGACCGGCGACAGGCGCACGGGAGGAGCCCCGGCTGAAGCCGGGGCAGGCGATCGACCGTGAGGTCGATCGCGGGAAAGCCGCGGCTGGTAGCCGCGGCGGGTCAGCTGGGGGCTGACCGCCCTCCTCCGGCGGCGGTGGTGAGTCGCCGGACTCACCACCGGGGGCTGCTGGGCAGCCCCGGCGATCGCATGTGCATGCGATCGCGAACCCCGAGTGGGGTTCGGCTAGGGTTTCGCCCTCGCGGCGATTCCCTCGTCGGACTCCGGTGACGTGGTGTTCGTGATCGGTTTCCGGCGACGGGTTTTCGGTCGGGGTTATCGTTTCCGCAAATTTTTGATACCCCGGGATACCGAATCCCAGCAGTGACACCGTGAGAACATGCAAGATAATCGTACGCCGTGAGACCATCCACAGTTGTATTACACAGTGAGACCATCCAAGATAACCTTTCACCGTGAAGAAAGGCACGGAAATATTATACCGTTTACATACCACGGTCCACGGTTCAAGGTGATATATTAATAAATTTAGGGTTTCAATGTGTCCAAAAGCACTGCATCCCCATTCTCCATCCTCGAATCTTCTACATTAATGGCATTTCAGCAGGTCCAACAACCACAAATAATAATTGCATTTCACTTCGACGTTAATGACACTTCAACAACCCATTGGGCAGTTGTTGTGTTGCTACTAAAATCAATATGAGAATTTAAGAGCCAAAAAGAATAATGGTCTGAAACCAAACTACGTACGAGGAAAAATTCTCTCGAATATTGCTAGTTAATTTATACAACAAGCTCAAAACTGTTGGAGTTGTGTACTTAATGTCTAGATTTAAGTAACGGAAACTCACGATCCATTGCCATTAATCTATTTAATTAAATAAACAATTATTTGCGTTTAATTATTTATAATTAAATGTATGCAAATCATAGTCCTGGATTTTATACGTTGTAGTTAGTATGGTGTTGTATAGACACACAAAAGATCATACTATCGGTTACTCGTATTTAATCAAACAGGTGCTCACGACCTAGATGGACACGGACCAATCCATCGGTATAGTCGTTGTGTGAGAGAGAAAATAATTTGTCTTAATTATTTTATCACACTTGTACACTTGGTGTATTGAGCGGATCTGCTTGAGATTTATCGATTAGGATTGCCGGCGATAATCGATTTAAATCTCTGAGTATTTTATTCTTAATCCCCGATACTATTGCGGGTGTGTATATTTAATATAAGTGACTTTGATTTACCAAAGGAATTAACCGATTTAATTATTGGGTTAATTACCGGTTAAGTTGGGTCACTATATTTTATATATGGCATGCCGTGAATACTTGACGGGAAAGTGTATCCCGTAAGGGTTGATAATATCCCCGAGATGAGTTCATAAGGAATTATTATGTAAACCCTGCAGGTGGATTCGTTCCGCATAATAATTAAGGTTGAATGGTACCATTCTCGGATATAAGAGATGAATAAATTAATTAGCAATAAATTAATTTTATTCATGGATATTTATATCTTAAATACACGGAATAAATAATACTACCGGAGAAATATTATTTGATATAATATGGTTTAATATTGGGAGTGCAATTAATTTTATATAGTGGAAAATAGAATTAATTAATATTAATGGATTAATAGATTTGGGCTTGGGCTCAATTTAATCATTAATATTGGAAGCCCAATATTCCACCTCCTTAAGGTCCCCTACGTAGCCTATAAAAGCACTACATGGTCTTCTCTATTCTCATAACTTGAAGATCACAATTCTAGAGAGAGAAAGTGGAGAGGAGGATCCATGGAGTTCGGTAGATCGTCGCCCACACGACGTCCGGGCTAGTGCAAGGAATACGCGGGAAGATCTCAAGGTCGTCAAATTGAGTTCTTCGTTTTTCCGAACAACGAGAACGAGGTAAATCGTAAAACCCTCTTTATGATTTTATCGTTTAATTATCGTGAAAATATCATGAACAAGATCCGAGAGACGAGACTCGACACGAGGTCGAACCGGGCGGTGGTGGGCGCGGACCACCGGACCGCCGGCGGCTCGACGGCTCATGTCGGATGGGTCGAAGGGCGTGAGCCTCGGCTGGACGCCGAGGACTCAATCGAGCAAGGCTCGATCGCCCGCACGGGCTCGGCCGTGAGCTGCGGGGTTTCCCGCAGCGGATTCACGGGCTGGCCGAGCCCCTCCCGTACGCGTCGCAGGGGACTCACGCGGGCTGCTACGAGCAGCCCCGCACGGCTGTCGCGAACAGCCGCGAGCCCACGTGTGGTGGCTCGATCGAACAAGCCACGGGCTATCCCCGTGGCGGGTTTGTTTGATTAGGCTATCCCCGTGGAGGTTCGTGGCGGGTTTCCGACGATCGGGATTTCGATTGGGTTGTCGGTTCCGCAATTTAGACAATCCGGATATTCGATCTCCAAAGGATTTCGGTCGGAATTAATTAGATAATTAATTTTAATTAATTTATTAATTCCGGGATATCGATTTCCAACAATTGGTATCAGAGCGTTGGTTTTAGTTCATGGTATTTTTCGATAAATTGTTCTACCTTGCAGGGTTTCCGATTATTATGGCTAGATTTAATTTTATTAATTAATGTCATAATATTGTTCTTGATTATTAAACTCTCGGTGATGTCAATATTTGTTCTTGTGTGGTGAATGCTTGTTCTTATTTTTCCGAAAATTGTATGAGGTTGATTTCATGTAGAGAATCGATACCGGAGAGCGTAGTAATAAATTTGTAATTTATTTACGTTGGATCGATGACGAAACGACGATCGGAAAAGTGTGACGGAGGAGACGAAGAGAGGGAGGACCGGGGATCGATCATGATGATCGATCCCATGAGGATCGATCGAAGGGGGCGTGGGGGCTGCCCGCGGGAACCCTCGGCCACGCCGGCCACCGGTGGTGGTGGCGCGTGGGCTGAGGTGGCGGCGGCGCTCCTCCCCGGCCGGCGATCGATGGTGGGGGACGCGAGGTCCTCGTGATCTCGTGTTCTCCTACCTAGATTCACTTTCCTAATTGATTCGGTTTTCCTATTTTGAGTATTCCTATTTTTTTGGGAATTCTCATGGAAATAGGAAAAGAATTAATTGGAATTAATTTATTTCCGTATTCTATTATGGAAGTCTTCTAGAATATTCTTAGTTCTACTTGGAATAGGATTCTAGAGATTTAATGGAATTAGAAAGGAAAATAATTAATTATTAAATTAATTTATTTTCTATTTGATTATTCCTAATTTATGGGAATTTTCATGGACATAGAAATTAATTAATTTTGGAAAGTAGAAGAGTCCTAATTAATTTATTTCCTTATTCTATTATGGAAGTCTTCTAGAATATTCTAAGTTCTACTTGGAATAGGATTCTAGAGATTTAATGGAATTAGAAAGGAAAATAATTAATTATTAAATTAATTTATTTTCTATTTGATTATTCCTAATTTATGGGAATTTTCATGGACATAGAAATTAATTAATTTTGCAAAGTAGAAGAGTCCTAATTTATTTTATTTCCTTATTCTATTATAGAAGTCTTCTAGAATATTCCAAGTGGGTCTTGGATAGATTATTCTAGAGATTTAATAGAATTAGATAGGAAAATAAATAAATAAAAATATTAATAATATTTAATTTTATTTTTGATTTATTCGATTGACTTAATTTTCGAATTAAGTAACTTTTGGATTTATTAAAAATAAATAGATTTAAATATTGGAATTAATATTCCCGTCACATGGAGCATTCAAGAACGAAGACTAAAGACTAGAAGACGCATACGGGGATGCGATAAAGCCATAATAGTCGGAAAATAATATTCTAGTATTATTGTGATTATGTGATAATATTCTATGTGCTTTATTTCATGTATGCATGCTTATGTGTATTTAATTATGCATTAGATAGCGTATCCCTTTGTTATAAAAAGATAAGTGGGAGAGGGTATGGAAACATATCCATGGTCTCCATTGCTGTTCTCTTGGTGACTTTTATGGACTTTTCAAGTTCGTATAGACAAGTCATTGAAGGAGAATTCTTGTAATTCCTTTTACGAGAAACATTGATTAAGTTTATCAAACAATGCCTAATTTGTCTTTCCAAAACTGATTTCAAGTCGACTCATTCTCACCCCGGGGAGTGGAATGGAGCCAAAGCCACTTGGTCATGTCGAGGACACAAATTAGAGACTTTCGTGTCAATTGACTAGATCGATTGTCTGCTCGGCTCCCTCATTTATGAGAGATAGGGTCGTTCGCATGGTGAATCACTGGTTAGAAACTTCGAGTTTCACTTATGATTCTCCGCGTCTTGATTTACAAGATTAAATGATTCAAGTAATCGGGAGTCAATTGTAAAAGTCTTTTGGTGTAGTAAACGTCCACACGAACGTGGCTTGCTACATTGAATGGGATTTTGGAACGATTGATGTAGACAGTTAGAGAAGGGAGTAAAAGAGCGTATGTTAACGTAAACGTCCACACGAACGTGGCTTGCGGTGAATATACGTGTCCCAAACAATCTTCTTAGATACTGAGTAATGGTTTACACTTAGGTACGCTTTATAGTATTCTTCCCAACGAAGTAACGCTATAATTGATGTACGACCGAAGCAAATCTAATTGCTAAATCATTTGGATAGGTAAACGTCCACACGAACGTGGCTTGCCTTATCTGATGGGATTTTAGAGGTGATTAGTGGTTTAGTGATATTATTTGAGGGAGATAATATCGGAGATTAAATCGATTGTTTGTTGTTATATGTGCTCATAGATTAGGAAATGGCTTTGAACCCACTTTATGTGATACGTAAGGATTTAAACTCATTGGTCCCTAAATGTGCTGATTGGAATAGAGATCTAGACATTGCCCGGACTGTTAAAGAGTACAAGGTTGTACTCAATGAGCTTTGTCCTTCCGAGCCTATTGACATAGGCGGCTAGACAAGAAGCGATGAGGATACTCATAAAGGCCAGTCGCTTCGAGGAAACGCTTAAACACGTTTTTGAGATGATTGACCTTTTAGACGAGTTGAAACGGAAATCGCAAGCTCTTGTAGCCAATGCCAAAGGTTTCAAACCTGAAGGCATGAATCGGGGGAAAGGAAAAGAAAGCAAAGAAACCCAGTGGTTCTAAGTTACTTGGACCACGAGATGGGACGAGAAAGCCAATAGGCAAGTATTCTCGATACAAACAATCTGGGTACTGGAAGTCTAATTATCCTCTCAAAGAAAGTACGAAATTTTCTTTAGTCGTAAAACATAGTCAGTGGTATTATCTACCGGAACCTGGTGTGTAGATATGGAACCACTGACGGTATGTGCATTTTAAATGCAAGGGTTCCAGGAAACCCGACGACTTAGAAAAGAAGAAATCGTAGTCTACATGGGCAATGCTGTAAAGGAGGCAGTAGTTGCAGTGGAGGACATTTTATAGGATTTCATTTTGGGTTATTGCTTTTATGTACCTTTAAAATTAGAAAGAACTCTGTTCTGGATTTCTAATAAATGGATATTTTATTTCTTTTAATCATTTGATGGTTATAAGAAGAAATAATGATATTATCTATTTTGGTACATTGGCTAGCAATATATAAATGATGAATCTTAAGTCCACCACGATGCAACGAACCGTAGTATGAAACTCGTTTTACTAATAAGAGATTTCTTTATCAATTATACTTGTGGATTCTTATGCTGAGTCATTTTTATTCAAATAAGAAGTTCAAAGGTCGATAATTGATATTTGATCAAGTTGAAGGAGTGGACCTTCCGACCTATGAATCTAATTTGGAAGATAACATGACTAAGCAATCCTTATGGATATAAGATGTAAGATCCGGACAAGTATAAGAATTGATTGACTCTGATATATGCAGACCTATGTCTACTCAGACAATAAGGTACGAGTACTTCATTTGATGATTACTCAAGAAATGGATTAGAATACCTGATGTGCCACAAAAGCAAGTGTTTTGACAAGTCAATGGACACTAAGCAATTGTGGAGAACCATCAAGGTATATCCATTTGTAGCCTGCGATTTGATCGCGGAGGCAAGTACCTGTCTGAGGAATACATGGCATTCTAATCAGAGATTGGGATTTAATCCCAAATGACTACACCATACACTGTTGTGTAGGATTGGTGTGTCGGAAATAAGAAATGGAACTCTTATGGAAATAGTAAAAGCATGAGTTAAACGGAACTACCTATGTTCTATGGATATGTCTTGGTAACAACGGCACATTCAAATGTGGTTGTAGAATATCCTAGAAGAACAAAAAGTGTGTGTTCAATAGTACTATGAACCAGAAGGACGTTATAAGTTCTAACGCCCAGTTCTTAGAGGAAGACTATTAGATGAACCACAAGCCCAAAATGACTACTTTTGTAAAGAGAGAAAACGATTAAGACTTAGAACCAGCCGAACCGAGTAGCGGTACACCACTAACTGCACCTACTTTTATTACTGTTTATACACCGGAATGCCATTGTAGTGGGAGGTTGTTTGACAACCGGAGATATTCATAAGACTAGGAGAGTCTTCGGACTCTGGACCTAGTATACATGAAATCGATCCCTAGATCTACATGAAGGCCGTACTAGATCTAAATGTGCCTTCTTGGAAAGCAATAAGGATTATTGCTAAGAGGCGAGATCATTTAGAGTACAAGCTTAGTTGATCCATTTATGGATTGAAACAAAGCATTGAGTTTATGGATTCATCAAAAGCATAGACGAATTGTGTGTATTGGAAACGTGATGGAAAACAAGGTGGTGTTTCTCGGAGGTTTTATGTAGATGACACTATTATCATTGGCAACAATGTTAAGATGTTATCAGACATAAAATGATGGTTGTCTAGATGAATCATTATGAAAGACAAAGGAAGAAGTTGGACATGTTCTTGAGATCTTGGATCCCTAGAAAGAACATTGTACTTCTCCTGGACATCTTACATAAATGATTATGGTTCGTTTTAAACATGCACGATTCCGAGAAAGGTTCGTTACCTTTCAGAGACGGAATGCATCTATCTAAGGATATGTGTTTTGGAACACAAAAGGAGATAGAAGCAATGAAAGCAGTTTCCTACACTTTGAGTGTGGAAAGCTTGATAAATGCAATGTTGAAAACGAGAACCTGATATCGGCTATGCGGTGAGCATAGTGGGAGGATATCAAGGTAATCCTTGAAAGGAATACTCGACTACTGTAATGAACATTTTAAGTACTTTCGAAGTACTAGAAATTATGTTCTGGATTACGGAGCAGACGAGCATTTCCTTTGGATTACATTCTCTTATATTTCTAATCGAATGAGGACCGGTGTAAGTCGATATCAGGCTATGTGTTTCACTATTAAAGGAGAAAGAGTTTTAACATGGAAGAGTGATAAGCACGATGCTTTTCGGACTCTGCCATGGGTAACCAAATAGCGACCTCAGAGGCAGCGGAAGTTTTGGTATAACTCCGGGATAATCTCTGGGACTTAGAGGTGATTCTTAATTTGCCAAAAGGCTATGTGTATAGCGGTGCGATGGCAAATGGTAAGAAATCACAAGTCCATAAGTGTAAGATAACACATAGTGCAAGTACCACCTGATACGAGTCATCGTCGAGGGAGACGACGCTGTAGTCACCAAGATAACTTCAGAGCGGCAACCTAGAGTGCTCATTCACATAGTACTTCTTGGAAGTACAACTTAAGCACGTGATGAGTATGGGAGTCGGGAGTTTGGAGGAAATGACTAGACCTTAGTACAAGTGGGAGATTGTTGGAGTTGTGTACTTAATGTCTAGATTTAAGTAACGGAAACTCACGATCCATTGCCATTAATCTATTTAATTAAATAAACAATTATTTGCGTTTAATTATTTATAATTAAATATATGCAAATCATAGTCCTGGATTTTATACGTTGTAGTTAGTATGGTGTTGTATGGACACACAGAAGATCATACTATCGGTTACTCGTATTTAATCAAACAGTTGCTCACGACCTAGATGGACACGGACCAATCCATCGGTATAGTCGTTGTGTGAGAGAGAAAATAATTTGTCTTAATTATTTTATCACACTTGTACACTTGGTGTATTGAGCGGATCTGCTTGAGATTTATCGATTAGGATTGCCGGCGATAATCGATTTAAATCTCTGAGTATTTTATTCTTAATCCCCGATACTATTGCGGGTGTGTATATTTAATATAAGTGACTTTGATTTACCAAAGGAATTAACCGATTTAATTATTGGGTTAATTACCGGTTAAGTTGGGTCACTATATTTTATATATGGCATGCCGTGAATACTTGACGGGAAATTGTATCCCGTAAGGGTTGATAATATCCCCGAGATGAGTTCATAAGGAATTATTATGTAAACCCTGCAGGTGGATTCATTCCGCATAATAATTAAGGTTGAATGGTACTATTCTCGGATATAAGAGATGAATAAATTAATTAGCAATAAATTAATTTTATTCATGGATATTTATATCTTAAATACACGGAATAAATAATACTACCGGAGAAATATTATTTGATATAATATGGTTTAATATTGGGAGTGCAATTAATTTTATATAGTGGAAAATAGAATTAATTAATATTAATGGATTAATAGATTTGGGCTTGGGCTCAATTTAATCATTAATATTGGAAGCCCAATATTCCACCTCCTTAAGGTCCCCTACGTAGCCTATAAAAGCACTACATGGTCTTCTCTATTCTCATAACTTGAAGATCACAATTCTAGAGAGAGAAAGTGGAGAGGAGGATCCATGGAGTTCGGTAGATCGTCGCCCACACGACGTCCGGTCTAGTGCAAGGAATACGCGGGAAGATCTCAAGGTCGTCAAATTGAGTTCTTCGTTTTTCCGAACAACGAGAACGAGGTAAATCGTAAAACCCTCTTTATGATTTTATCGTTTAATTATCGTGAAAATATCATGAACAAGATCCGAGAGACGAGACTCGACACGAGGTCGAACCGGGCGGAGCCGGCGGCTCGACGGCTCATGTCGGATGGGTCGAAGGGCGTGAGCCTCGGCTGGACGCCGAGGACTCAATCGAGCAAGGCTCGATCGCCCGCACGGGCTCGACCGTGAGCTGCGGGGTTTCCCGCAGCGGATTCACGGGCTGGCCGAGCCCCTCCCATACGCGTCGCACGGGACTCACGCGGGCTGCTACGAGCAGCCCCGCACGGCTGTCGCGAACAGCCGTGAGCCCACATGTGGTGGCTCGATCGAACAAGCCACGGGCTATCCCCGTGGCGGGTTTGTTTGATTAGGCTATCCCCGTGGAGGTTCGTGGCGGGTTTCCGACGATCGGGATTTCGATTGGGTTGTCGGTTCCACAATTTAGACAATCCGGATATTCGATCTCCAAAGGATTTCGGTCGGAATTAATTAGATAATTAATTTTAATTAATTTATTAATTCCGGGATATCGATTTCCAACAAAAACAAGTTCGTTGTCGAGTCTCTGAAGCACATCAAAGGTACGAAAACAACGAGGTAGCACGTTTCGCATTTTGTATAATTGTTTTAAAGCACACTGAGGTGTTTTTCACCAAATGTCGTCGTTCACCGTGAGATAGAGCACGTTGCACGGTTCAATGAAGGTGTAATAGGTTTTCCTTAACCCCCGACGTGTTTACGAAATCACCGTGTTATTACCACAGAGATTTTACCGTGTTATTTATAGCGGTGGTGTCACCGTAGCACGTTGTCTTCGTTCACCGTTTGATAATGTTATCATATTCTTGTACATACTTAATCGTAATAACACCGTGTGATAAAAAGCATCTCGTTTACATCGTTAGGTTTTCACAGATGTCGTGGCAGCGTGTTTCTTTACGACATGGTGGTCACTGGGAACAGTTAGCATACGTAGGCGGAGATAGCGTGGCCATACACATTACGTATTCAGAAATCAGTTATGTTGATCCAATCAATCAAATTAGATCTGTTTTGAATGCTCCAGAGGACAAAGATTACGTGATTTTATACTTAGACGCGCAGAGAAGTAAGGTTAGTTTGCAGAACGATACAGATCTATTGCGATTCATCGTGCAAGGAAAAGTTACCAATCACGTGCTCTTTTTGACTGAGAGAAGACAATACTGGTCTAAGAATGCTAATGTTGGAGGTACATATTCTGAAGCATTACTCCACCTCAACCACCATCTTGTACTGAACCCGATGACGAGGAAGTATTTACATCAGATGATGAACGAGCGGAACGTGATAAAGAGTTAAACGATAGCCTAATTCAAGAGTTTAGTGATTGGCTTCAACATCCGAAAAAAAAAGAGAGGATTGTGGGATCCCGTAAATTATCATCTGATCATCAATCGATCCACGAAGAAGCAGTCCTGGAACATAATCTACTACTACAACGAAAACTAAGCAACTGGATGATCCCGATGCCCAATTTTGATATTTTGCCACCACCTATGCGTTGGGTCGAAGAACGTGAACCCGAAGATGGTGAACTCGCAGTTGGTTCCACGTTTCGAAAGAAATCTGACTTGGAAATATCTTTTGGAATGCATCACTTGGAGAGTCACTTAGAATATGTCACTGATCGTTCAAACAAAAAGCGTTGTGCATTCGTTTGCAAGCACGGTAGGAAAGAATGCACGTTTAGATTGTGTGCTAGTGGGAGTGATGAAACGCTATGGATGATCACAAAGTTGAACTTGAGTCACACTTGTCAGACCATATTGCATCGTACTACCTGTCGACAAATTAAATCTGTAGTTGCTGCTAGTTACTTTTCTCGTAAACTTGTCAAAGACGGTGACGTTCTGAAGCCAAAGGACATGATAACAGAGTTGCGTGAGCGTTACGGCATTGAGATGGATTACAGTTTCACTCTCCGAGCGCGGAGCATAGCGATAGAGATGGCGTATGGCTCATATGCTGAGTCATATCATAGGCTCGCTTTGTATTTGTATATATTGAGAGAGCAGAATCCTGGCACATTTTATGAAATACAATCCACACGGAATGGGGGGGGGGGGGGTGTGTTCCAACACAAGTTTCTTGCTCTCGGACAGTCTATTTCTGCATTCTATAGTAATCTAAGGCCAGTGATTGTTGTGGACGGGACTCACCTCAAGGGAAAGAGCCAGGGGATATTGTTTGTCGCCATGACGAAGGATGGGAATGAAATCGCCTTCCCACTTGCAATTGGGATTGGTCCGACAGAAAATGATGAGTCGTGGACATGGTTCCTTCATAACCTGAGCAGGTGCTTCAATAGACAAGATGGTTTAATTATCGTATCCGATCAGCATAAGAGCATCCAAACTGCCGTTGCGTCTGCTTACCCGAATGCAGTGCATGGGTTCTGTATTTACCACATTAAGAAGAATCTAGTTCGCTATGGCGGTCGCGTCAGGGCCGTAATAACCTCTGCATCAAACATTTACCGTGTTGAGATAATGCACAGACATTTAGCTGATTTGGAGAGGCTGAGCCCTGACGGGGCTTACAAGAGAATGTTAGAAATAGGGGTCGAGAGGTGGTCGAGGGCAATGTGTCCAGTACGACGATATGGTTTCATGACCTCCAATATTGCCGAGTGCTTCAATTCTCGTATGGTCTGGGCGAGACGTCTACCCGTATGTTCATAGGTCGAGGCATTCCGCGCAGTCTTGGAACAATGGTTTCAAGAGCGAAGCGCGAAAGCTGCGTCAAGAGAACATGAGTTGACTGAAGAGACGTTTAAGAAACTGTTGGGATATGTCCTTCGATCCTACGTGTGCAATCGATAAAGTCATAAGGTCGTCTATGGATGTTAAATGATTATTCGATAATGTTAATTGTTGAGAACAATATAATATTGGTCGATAAAATCATACCTACAGGGTCACACACGAGCTCGATATTGATATACATTGCTTGATAAATATTTACGTGGATTTAATTCCCATTCATGGGATGCATGGCTTGCATGGATGCATGTCACATAGTGTGACATGGCATGCCACACAAGCCAATGGGACCACATATCATGATTTGGCATGATTATGTGGAGATGACCTTTGAACTTCACCATAACACCCCATTATGTGTGGTTATGACACACACATTATGGTGGGGGTTACATGTGAAGTAAAAGGGGTATAATGAGCATGAAAATCAGATTTTCATGTCTCATTCCAACACCATCATCATCAACCACGAAATTCACAAGAAAGAGTGAGAAGAGAGATTGTTCTTGGAGAACCACTTCAAACAAGCAAGGTGTTTATCATCCGGGTTCGTGTGCAACACGTAGAGGCCGGGCCATTTGTGCGGCTTCAACATCCGGACGATCCAAAGGAGTGACGAGGTGATTCACAAGGAGAGCATCTAGTGACTGATCCATGAAGGTGGTTCAATCGACTCAACACCACCTTCATCAACATCAACGAGGCACGCTACACCGGTTGTAAGTGTTCTCGTTAATCCCTATATATATATATATATTCAATGTATATATATATAAACGTGTCTATACATATAATGTGTGCCTAGATCTTCATGTTGTTCGTGTTCTATTGTTTTACACGCTTCCGCACACACGAACAAGGTAATCGAGCGATTGGATCGGCATCGAAAACCTTAAATTGGTATCAGAGCCTAGGGCTCGTGCACACTTTTGTGTTGGACACAATATGTTTAAATCAACATAAATGGCTTAATTGTGATTATGTTATTATGTGATTAGATATAAGGCCGGCCACCGTTAGTGGTCGGGTGAATGATTTCGTCGTTTTTTACGTTTCGATTGGCCGTAGTATTTGAGGGCTGCGTCCCTTGGAATCATTTGTAATAGATAGGTTTTTCTATTATATTTGTATTGTACTACTTGTAAGCGATGGACTTGGTCCATGGTTCGATGGAGGATCTCGGCTCTCCGGCGAAATCGAGAAGAAACGAAGCAAAACGAAGCAAACGAAGCAAACCGGGGCTGCTGGAGCCAAACGGCGGGCGCCGTTTTAGCTTCGGCGGGCGCCGTTTTGATTCGGCGGGCGCCGTTTTGGAAACGGCGACCGCCGAAAGGCTGGTTTTGGGTCAGCCCCGATTCTGTACCCTTTTGGCGGGCGCCGTTTTGGAAACGGCGACCGTCGGTGGTGTTCGGCGACCGCCGTTTGTGAAACGGCGGGCGCCGTTCGTGGTTTTTGGGGTACGGACTAAGGTTGACCTAAATCGGCGGGCGCGGAACTGAAACGGCGGGCGTGGACCAGTCCAGAAGATGTTCAAGGCCTATTTTAATGCTTTTAATCTTTTCGTTTGAGAGTTGTGAGGTTCTAGGGGCCTTTCGGTTACGTATTTAATTGCTTTGCTAGTTATAGGATGTTTTATGTTATAAATGTTCAACTTACATATAAACACCTATGCATGCAAGTTCCCAAAATAATGAGTATAATGTCTTGTCCAAAAAACATCACACTCATGAAGCCCTCGATCATAAGTTGGTAGGTCCGCCTCAGCGGGGTACTACTTGTTATCTTGGGATAAGTGGGAGTAAAGGTTAGACCTTTACACGTGAGTTTGGTTTTCTCATCGATAGATCCACTGCAGGCGTGGCTATCGAGACATGAGATGAGAATGGGACTCTCATCGACCGAGAGTGACATTAGATGTCATTGACATGGGATGTCTACCTATCTTGGACTTCTTAAGTGCGGACTCAGTCGGCTTAAGAATTTGCAAGATGAGGGTCTTGGGATTGTTTTGTTCAAGGGAACAAAGATATTAGATATCGATTGAACAAAATGGAATAAATAAGTAGCTTGTTAGACAACCTTATTTGTTTACCGCTTTGTGAATATTTACATACTTTATTTATCTTTCTTTTGTAAGTTTATCATGTTAATTTCAACTCGATTCAAGTTTGGTTCAATTCTTGATTATGAAAAAATTGAACAACATAAATTTTCTTGATTCACAACGTAATTTGAGGATGGTCCTCAAATACGAAGACAATGAAAATGTGTTAAATAACCACATCCTAAGATATTATTGAACAACTCAATAGCATGTTCGGGGAATATGCTAAGATTGAGCGGTTCGGTATGACCAGGGTTATCGCTTCAGCTAGGCTGGAAAAATGGAAATCTATGGAATCACATGTGCAACAAATGATTGGATTATTTGCTTCAAGTGACCGCCTAGATTTTTCCTATGATGATTATTTGGCAACCGATTTCATACTTCAATCTCATGATGGTTATAATGCCTTTAGGCTAAAATTTCCACATGAATGGTTTGAAGAAATCGCTTCGTGAGCTCCACGGGATGCTCAAGGCTGCTGAGCCGGCGATAGATAAGGACCCTAAGAGGGAAATTCTTATGATATGGGATAGGGTATTCAAAAGAGCATGGGCAAGAAGGCTACTAGGGTTCCTAGGGAATCTCAATGCGTGTACTGCAAAAGTGTTGGACACTACTTGCAAACATATAAAAATTCATATTTTATTCAATTTCAAAACAAATGCCTAATTTGTCTTTCATTTGATGGATTATAAGGTTAGGATTATTTACACCTCGGGGAGTGATTTAATCCAAAACACCTAAGTTCATCAATGACACAAATTAGAGACTTTCAAGCCATTGGATGGCGTGAAACGATTGTCTGGTTGGCTCCCTCATATTTTATGAGAGATAGGGCTTCAATTGCATGATAATATCGCTGGTTAGAAAACTTCGATTTTTCACTTACGATTTATCACGTTTTAACATTGTATTAATTTTGAATGAGAAATTTGAATGAGACTCAATTATTGGGAATAATTGAATTTGCCCAAAGTTCAAAGAAGATGTGAAGAACGGGGTTGCTTCATCTTCAAGTATTAATGATATAGACATTAAACTTCACAAATTCTACTTCTTGGGTATTGGATGCCAAATGTGGTTCTCACATTTTTATGTGGAGGAACTACATAGAAGTATAAGTTTGGTGAATAGAGATGTCGATCTACGGGCAAGAAATGGAGCGAAGGTCGCTGCATTAGCTGTATGATCATATGATGTTGTTTTGCCTTAGGACCTTGTTTTAGTATTATAACTATGTAATTTCGTACCTTCAATAAACAATGAATATTGGTTCAGTATTAGATACTGATGGATTAGTTTTTTCACTATTAAATAGTTTAGTAACTATTTTAATTGTGAATTATTCTTTGTTTTGGTACGATTATTATATTGTTTATGTATACTTTAAACTTGACAAATCATATATATCATTAAGACCAAAGGCCAAATCGAATAAGTATCGATGAGACATAACTGAAACATTGTTGATTAGATCAAATCAAAATCTAAATATGTAACGAAGCTTCTTTTAGAAGGAATTTTAGAATCATTTGACTTGGAGTCATTTGATACATGTGATGTTGGAGTAGTATACTTAATGTCTAGATTTGAGTATTCTGAACTCCTTGTACACTTTCATTTACCTATTAAATACGAACATTCATTTGCTTTTAATTATTGTTAATTAAATACATGCAAATTATAGTCCTGGATTAGATACGTTGTAGTTAGTATGGTGTGCGACGTCACACAGAAGATCATACTATCGGTTACTCGTATTTAATCGAACAAATGCTCACGACCTAGATGGACACGGACCAATCCATCGGTATAGTCGTTGTGTGAGAGAGAAAATAATTTGTCTTAATTATTTTATCACACTTGTACACTTGGTGTATTGAGCGGATCGATTGAGACTCATCAATTAGGTTTGCTCGGCGATAATTGATTTGAGACTCAGTGTATTTTATTCTTAATCCCCGATACAATTGCGGGTGTGTATATTTAGTATAAGTGACTTTGATTTACCAAAGGAATTGACCGGTTTAATTATTGGGTCAATTACCGGTTAAGTTGGGTCACTATATTTTATATATGGCATGCCGTGAATTCTTGACGGGACAGTGTATCCCGGAAGGGTTGATAATATCCCCGAGATGAGCTCATAAGGATTTATTATGTAAACCTCGCGAGTGGATTTAATTCCGCATAATAAATAAGGTTGAGTGGTACTAGTCTCGGATAAAAGAGATGAATAAATTTATTAAGCAATAAATAAATTTTATTCATGGATATTTATATCTTAAATACACGGAATAAATAATACTACCGGAGAAATATTATTTGGATATAATATGGTTTAATATTGGGAGTGCAATTAATTTATATAGTGGAAAATAAATTAATTAATATTGTTAAGGATTAATGGACTTGGGCAGTGGGCTCAATTTAATCTTCAATATTGGAAGCCCAATATTCCACCTCCTTTAGATCCCCTACGTAGCCTATAAAAGCACTACATGGCCTTCATAATAGACAAGACAAGATAATCATACTTGATTAGTCTAGAAAGTTGAAGGAGATCCATAGGAGTTCGATAGATCGTCGCCCACCCGACGTTCGAACGGAGTGCAAGGAATACGTGGGAAGATTCAAAGGTTATCTTGAATTCGTTTCTCCGAACAACGAATCGAAAGGTAAAAATCTAAACGCCCTTGATTTATTTGGTTTTGGTTTATCGAGAATACCGTAGAACGCAAGATCCGAGGTACGAAACCGGGAAGGAGGACGAACGCGTGGTGGTGGCGAAGCCACCGGACCACGGCGATCGCCCACCTAGGGTTTCGGTGGGGAGGGGTCGAACCCCGGATGGGAGCCGGGGACGCGATCGATCATCGCGATCGATCGCGAGCCGCGAGGGCTGGGCCCCGCGGCTGTCCGCTGGTCGGACCGACACCCAGCCGCGGCGAGTCGCCGGACTCGCCGCAAGGGGCTGCTGGGCAACCCCAGTCGATCGCCTTGAGCGATCGACCTCTCGATCGCGTGAGCCCCGCGTGCGGGGGCTCGGGCTGGGCGTGCGCGCGGCTTCGGCCGCGTCGTGCGTTCGGCTCGTGCTCCGGCTCGTACGTGGTGTTCGCGTGATCTCCGGCGGATGGTTTTGATCGGGTTATTGGTTTCCGCAAATTTAAATAGCCCGGGATATCGAATTCCAACAATTGGTATCAGAGCGTGGTTTACGTTCGCGGTATTTTCGATAAAAATTGTTCTACCTTGCAGGGTTCCGACTATTATGGCTTAATTTATTATTCGTTTAATTTATTTTGTCATGAATGTTGGATTGATTAAACTCTCGGACATGTCGAGATTCGTTTTTGGTGGTGAATGCTTGTAATAGTAAAAATTCGGGGGTTGACCGAATTTAGGATTTATTATTACGTTCTACGTTTTTCCGGAAATTGTATAGGGTCGATTTCATGTATAGAATCGATACCGGAATTGTAATTTAGATTTTGTAAATTTATTTTGCGTTGGATCGATGCCGAAACGACCGCCGGAGAAGACGCGTGACGAAGGAGATGATCGTGAGGGTAACGGGACAAGGATCGACCATCCCCATGGTCGATCCCATGAGGATCGATCGATCCATGCATGGAGGCGCCGCCGGCGATGGTGGCCGGCCACCTCCTAGGCGTGGGTCGAGGGTGGTCCGGGGATCCCCACCCCGGGCTATACCGGTCCGGAGATTTACTTTCCTAATTGGTTCGGATTTTTCCTATTTTAGTATTCCTATTTTTGGGAATTCTCATGGATTAGGAAAAGAATCAATTTGGAATTGATTAGGATTCCTAAATTGATTATTTCTATTTTATGGAAATATTCATGGATTAGGAATCTAATTAATTTGGAAAGTAGAAGAGTCCCAAGTTATTTTATTTCCTTATTTCATTATGGAAATCATTTAGAATATTCCAAGTGGGTCTTGGATAGATTATTCTAAAGATTTAATGAAGTAGAAAGGGAAGATAAAATAAATAAAAAAATATTAATAATATTTAATTTTATTTTGATTTATTCGATTGACTTAATTATTATTAATTAAGTATCTCTTGGATTTATTAAAAATAAATAGATTTAAATATTGGAAATTAATATTCTCGTCACATGGAGCATTCAAGAACGAAGACTAAAGACTAGAAGATGCGTACGGAGATGGAGTAAAGCCATAATAGTCGGAAAAATAATATTCTAGTAATTATTTTGACTATGTGATAATACTATGTGCTTTATTACATGTATGCATGCTATATGTGTTTACTTTTATGCACTAGATAGCGTATCCCTTTATTGTAAAAAGCTAAGTGGGAGAGGGTATGGAAACATACCCATGGTCTCCATTGCTGCTCTCTTGGTGACTTTTATAAACTTTTGAAGTTTATATAGATAAGTTATTGGAGGAGAGTTCTTGTAATTCCTCTTACGAGAAACATTGATTAAGTTTATCAAACAATGCCTAATTTGTCTTTCCAAAGCTGATTTCAAGTCGACTCATTCTCACCCCGGGGAGTGGAATGGAGCCAAAGCCACTTGGTCATGTCGAGGACACAAATTAGAGGTAGTCGTACCATTCTTTGATAGATGGATCGATTGTCTGCTCGGCTCCCTCATTTATGAGAGATAGGGTTGTTCGCATGGTGAATCACTGGTTAGAAACTTCGAGTTTCACTTATGATTCTCCGCGTCTTGATTTACAAAATCAAATGCGTCAAGTAATTGGATTTCAATTGTATAAGTCTTTTGGTATGGTAAACGTCCACACTATCGTGGCTTGCTATATCGAATGGGACTTTAGATCGATTGATGTAGACAGTTATAGAAGGGAGTGAAGGATCCGTGTGTCAACGTAAACGTCCACACTATCGTGGCTTGCGGAGATATGCGAGTCTCAAACAAACTTCTTAGTACTGAGTAATGGTTAACACTTAGGTACGCTTCATAGTATTCCTCCCATCGAGGTAACGCTATTGATGATGTACGACCGAAGGAAATCTAATTGCTAAATCATTTGGGTGGGTAAACGTCCACACTATCGTGGCTTGCCTTACCTGATAGGATTTTAGATGTGATTAGTGATTTAATGATATTATTTAAGGGAGATAATATCGGATATTAAATTGTTTGTTTGTTTTATGTGCTTATAGGTTAGGAATGACTGTGATCCCACTTTGTGATATACTTAAAGATGAAAACTCACTGGTTCCATATAGTACTGATTGGAAAAGAAATCTGGACACTGTCCAGACTGTTGAGCCTTCTGAATCCACTGATGACCCAACTCATGAGGACATTTGGAATGACCTCAGAATGATGTTGAGACATAGCGTGGAAGCAAGACAAGAAGTGATTGACATACTCTATAAATTCAGTCCTCTTGAGGAGTCGCTTAAAAACGATTTCAAAAGAGCTGAACTTATAAGTATGATCAGAAAATCACAAGCTCTTGTGGCTAATATGGAAGTGCAAGCAAAGAAGCCCAGTGGTTCCAAACCACGGAATGGGAAGAGCAAGCCGCGAGGCAAGTGCTATCGATGCAAGCAGTCTGGGCACTGGAGGTCTGATTGTCCTCTCATCAAAGGTACGAAATTTTCCTTAGTCACTGAAACATTATCAGTGGTGTTATCTACCAGCACCTGGTGTGTAGATACGGGGGCCACTGATTATGTCTGCAATTCATTGCAGGGGTTCCAGGAAACCCGGAGACTTAGAGAGGGAGAGATCGTGGTCTACATGGGCAATGCCGCGAGGGTGGCGGCTGTTGCAGTGGGAGACGTTCACTTACGCTTCAGTAGTGATAGGATTTTAGTTTTACATAATTGTCTTTATGTACCCAACTTTAGAAAGAATTTAATTTCGGTTTCTAAACTTATTATGAATGGATATTCTGTCTCTTTTGACCACTCGGTGATCATAAGAAGAAACAGTGAGATTATCTGTTCTGGTACATTGGTGGACGATTTGTATGTGCTAAATCCTGAGTCTAACACGATGCAACTAACCGAGAGTAATAACATATCTACGAACACCAATAAGAGAAAGGAACCTTCTAGGATGAATCAATTATACTTGTGGCACTTAAGGCTAGGTCATATTAACTCAAATAGAATTCAAAGGTTGAAAGCTGATGGTCTCATCAGTGGTGTTGAAGGAGAGGACCTTCCAACTTGCGAATCCTGTTTAGAGGGAAAAATGACCAAGCGTTCTTTTTCTGGTAAAGGACGAAGGGATGAACAAGTATTGGATTTGATTCACTCTGATGTATGCGGACCTATGTCTACCCAGGCAAAGGGAGGGTACGAGTATTTCATCACTTTCACTGATGATTACTCAAGGTATGGATTTGTATACCTGATGCGCCGCAAGAGCGAATCCTTTGAAAAGTTCAAGGAGTTCAAGGCTCTTGTGGAGAACCTTCAAGGTAAATCCATTAAATGCCTGCGATCTGATCGCGGAGGCGAGTATCTGTCTGGAGAATTCAAGGCATACTTGGCAGAGAATGGGATTGATTCCCAAATGACATCACCATATACTCCCTAGCAAAATGGTGTGTCAGAAAGAAGGAATAGGACTCTTATGGAAATGGTGCGATCAATGATGAGTTACTCGGACTTACCTATCATGTTCTGGGGATATGCCTTAGAAACAGCAACGCACATTCTGAACTTGGTTCCATCTAAAACGGTTCCTTCAACACCCATGGAACGATGGAGCGGGCGCAAGCCTAGCTTGAGACACGTTCGGATCTGGGGGTGCCCTGCACATGTGTTGAAGGTAGGTGCCGATAAA
Organism: Euphrasia confusa; assembly: GCA_954870475.1. Taxonomy (NCBI): domain Eukaryota; kingdom Viridiplantae; phylum Streptophyta; class Magnoliopsida; order Lamiales; family Orobanchaceae; genus Euphrasia; species Euphrasia confusa. The sequence goes on from OX940954.1 coordinate 15,192,734, forward strand.
TTAGAACCTCGTACTGAAGTGCGGTTGTTTATAGGATATCCTAGAGGAACTAAAGGTGGCATGTTCTATAGTCCTAAGGACCAGAAGATCGTTATAAGTACTAACGCTCGGTTCTTGGAGGAAGACTATATCATGGACCACAAGCCCAAGAGTGACATAATACTTGATGAATTGAGAGGTAACACTGAAGACCTAGACACAGCCGAACCGAGTATAGATACACCACTAGAATCTGCACCTGACACTGTCACTGTTAATACACCGGAACGCCGTCGTAGTGGGAGGGTTGTTAAGCAACCAGACCGATGGATTGGACTGGGTGAGTCTTCGGACTCTGGACCTGGAGTTCATGAAATCGATCCCTGGACCTATGATGAGGCGGTACAAGATATAGATGCGCCTTCTTGGAAGAAAGCGATGAAATCCGAAATTGAATCTATGGATTTTAATAAAGTCTGGGATCTTGTAGAACCACCAAGCGGCGTAAAGCCAATTGGGTGTAAATGGGTCTACAAGAGAAAGAGAGGATCTGACGGAAAGGTTGAAACCTTTAAAGCTCGGCTTATTGCGAAAGGATATACTCAGAAAGAGGGAATCGATTATGAGGAGACCTTCTCGCCGGTAGCCAAGATAAAGTCGATCCGGATTCTCTTATCCATAGCAGCTCATATGGATTATGAGGTGTGGTAAATGGATGTCAAGACAGCTTTCCTAAATGGAAGTCTTGACGAGACGATTTATATGAAACAACCAGAAGGATTCATTGCTAAGGGGCGAGATCATCTAGTGTGCAAGCTTAATCGATCCATTTATGGATTGAAACAAGCCTCGAGATCGTGGAACCTGCGGTTTGACGAAGTAGTCCAATCTTTTGGATTTAGTCAAAGCATGGACGAATCGTGTGTGTATTGGAAACGTGATGGGAAGAAGGTGGTGTTTCTCGTGCTTTATGTAGACGACATTCTTCTCATTGGCAACAGTGTGAAAATGTTATCAGACATAAAGGGATGGTTGTCTAGACAATTCGATATGAAAGATTTGGGAGAAGTCGGGCATGTTCTAGGGATCAAGGTTATAAGGGATCGCCGGAATAGAACATTGTACCTATCCCAGCAATCTTACATAGACACGATTCTGGCTCGTTTTAACATGCAAGATTCCAAGAAGGGTGAACTACCCTTCAGTAAAGGAACTTATCTTTCTAAGGAGATGTGTCCTCGGACACAAAAGGAGAAAGATGAAATGAAAGCAGTTCCCTACGCTTCGGCTGTGGGAAGCTTGATGTATGCAATGTTATGCACGAGGCCTGATATCTGCTATGCAGTTGGCGTAGTAGCGAGATATCAGAGTAACCCTGGAAAGGCTCATTGGACTGCCGTAAAGAGTATTTTCAAGTATTTGCGAAATACTAGGGATTATGTTCTAAGTTACGGGGCAGACAATCTGGTTCCTTTGGGTTATACAGATTCGAATTTCCAAGCTGATAAGGACCAGTGTAAGTCGTAATCAGGCTATGTGTTTCACTATTAAAGGAGGAGGAGTTTTAACATGGAAGAGTGATAAGCACGATGCTATTCGGACTCTCCCATGGGTAACCAAATAGCGGCCTCAGAGGCAGCGAAAGATTTGGTATGGCTCCAGTATTACCTCTGGGACTTAGATGTGATTCTTAGTTTACCAAAGGCTATGTAAATAGCGGTGCAGTGGCAAACTTTAAGAGATCACGAGTCCATGAGTGTAAGATAACACATAGGGCAAGTACCACCTGATACGAGTCATCGTCAGAGAGACGATGCAGTAGTCACCAAGATAGCTTCAGAGCGGCAACCTAGATTGCTCATTCACTTAGTACTTCTTGGAAGTACAGTTTAAGCACGTGATGAGTATGGGAGTCGGGAGTTTGGAAGATATGACTAGACCTTAGTATAAGTGGGAGATTGTTGGAGTAGTATACTTAATGTCTAGATTTGAGTATTCTGAACTCCTTGTACACTTTCATTTACCTATTAAATACGAACATTCATTTGCTTTTAATTATTGTTAATTAAATACATGCAAATTATAGTCCTGGATTAGATACGTTGTAGTTAGTATGGTGTGCGACGTCACACAGAAGATCATACTATCGGTTACTCGTATTTAATCGAACAGATGCTCACGACCTAGATGGACACGGACCAATCCATCGGTATAGTCGTTGTGTGAGAGAGAAAATAATTTGTCTTAATTATTTTATCACACTTGTACACTTGGTGTATTGAGCGGATCGATTGAGACTCATCAATTAGGTTTGCTCGGCGATAATTGATTTGAGACTCAGTGTATTTTATTCTTAATCCCCGATACAATTGCGGGTGTGTATATTTAGTATAAGTGACTTTGATTTACCAAAGGAATTGACCAGTTTAATTATTGGGTCAATTACCGGTTAAGTTGGGTCGCTATATTTTATATATGGCATGCCGTGAATTCTTGACGGGACAGTGTATCCCGGAAGGGTTGATAATATCCCCGAGATGAGCTCATAAGGATTTATTATGTAAACCTCTCGAGTGGATTTAATTCCGCATAATAAATAAGGTTGAGTGGTACTAGTCTCGGATAAAAGAGATGAATAAATTTATTAAGCAATAAATAAATTTTATTCATGGATATTTATATCTTAAATACACGGAATAAATAATACTACCGGAGAAATATTATTTGGATATAATATGGTTTAATATTGGGAGTGCAATTAATTTATATAGTGGAAAATAAATTAATTAATATTGATAAGGATTAATGGACTTGGGCAGTGGGCTCAATTTAATCTTCAATATTGGAAGTCCAATATTCCACCTCCTTTAGATCCCCTACGTAGCCTATAAAAGCACTACATGGCCTTCATAATAGACAAGACAAGATAATCATACTTGATTAGTCTAGAGAGTTGAAGGAGATCCATAGGAGTTCGATAGATCGTCGCCCACCCGACGTTCGAACGGAGTGCAAGGAATACGTGGGAAGATTCAAAGGTCATCTTGAATTCGTTTCTCCGAACAACGAATCGAAAGGTAAAAATCTAAACGCCCTTGATTTATTTGGTTTTGGTTTATCGAGAATACCGTAGAACGCAAGATCCGAGGTACGAAACCGGGAAGGAGGACGAACGCGTGGTGGTGGCGAAGCCACCGGACCACGGCGATCGCCCACCTAGGGTTTCGGTGGGGAGGGGTCGAACCCCGGCTGGGAGCCGGGGACGCGATCGATCATCGCGATCGATCGCGAGCCGCGAGGGCTGGGCCCCGCGGCTGTCCGCTGGTCGGACCGACACCCAGCCGCGGCGAGTCGCCGGACTCGCCGCAAGGGGTCGATCGCCTTGAGCGATCGACCTCTCGATCGCGTGAGCCCCGCGTGCGGGGGCTCGGGCTGGGCGTGCGCGCGGCTTCGGCCGCGTCGTGCGTTCGGCTCGTGCTCCGGCTCGTACGTGGTGTTCGGGTGATCTCCGGCGGATGGTTTTGATCGGGTTATTGGTTTCCGCAAATTTAAATAGCCCGGGATATCGAATTCCAACATGTGAATGATGTGTGATTGAAAAGATAACAATGTCATCTTTCTTGGAGAAAGGAGAACATGTGAGTAATTAGGGATGATCCATACTGATGTATGTGGAACCTATTAGTTCACAAGCACATGAAGGTTATGTTTCGGAAAAGAGAAAACAAACTATATTAGATATAGTTCGACCATTCGATGAGAGGTCTAAATGAACTACTGGTCTCTTTTGGGAACACACAATTCTAGACTTCAACTTATACACTGAATAGGACGCTGTCAAAAGCTGTTGATAAGAAACCATACTAGGTATGGAAAGGGAGGGTCCCTAAATTGTTTTCATCAAGATTTGAGGTTCTAAAAGCTTCTCTGACGAGATTTATCTCTATAGAGCTTGAACTCAAATAGGATAAAAGTTTCCTTATGGTATGTCCATAAGAAACTCGAGGGTACTACTTCTACGATCTATTTGAGAACAATATTTTGTTGCTCGAGATAGTGATTTTCTTGAAAAGAGTTATCTTTCCTAGAAATTCAGTGGGAGCTCGGTTGTCTTGAACGAGGTTCAAGTGAAACAACCAATGATGAATACTCAAGACTGGGTTGAGAGTATTCTTATGGTTTCGGAAGCCATACCAGCCCTCATAGGTCCGAAAGGCATAAGTCTATCTCTATTATTCAAATACTTAGATATTGTGACCAATGAGAGATATGAATTCATGCTTTTGGAAAGCGGTGAACCTTGGACCTAATTCCAAGCTATGACGAGTCCAACTACTGAAACTTGGCATGGTGCCATGAAATCTGAGATGATATCAATATCTGATAATCAAGTTTGGAACTTGATATATTTGCATCACGGGGTTAAACCCAATGAATGCTAATAGATCTTTAAGATCTAAACAGACAGATGGAAAACCTAGGGTTTTCAAAGCAAGGTTGATGGTAAAAGTTTTATTCACGAGGTGGATTATGGAAAAACTTTCACCTATTGCTTTGATTAAATCATTCAGATCATCTTAGCCATTCCTACTCATCTTGATAATGAGGTATGGTAATATTGGATGTTAAAACTAACTTCTTGAATTGGATTCTAGAAGAGAATGTGTTTTGACACAGCCAAAGAGTTTTATCGATCCTAATAAGGTTGAGAAATTATGCAATCTTATAATTCCATTTATGGAATAAAGCAAAGCATATCGGAGTAGCAGTCTTCAGTTCAATGAACCCATACTGGGTTTTGGATTTCAGAGGAACTCGTAAGAATCTTGTTTTACAAGAAGAACAGTGGGAGTTACGTTGTATACATTGTGTTGTATGTCGATGACATACTCCTTATTGGAAACAATGTTTCTATGCTTAATTCTATTAAAGAATGGCTTGGAAATTGTTTTCAATAAAGGATCTTGGAGAAGCACAGTACATATTGGGCATCAAGATCTGTCGTAACAGATCGAAAATGATGTTTGGACTTAGTCAAGTGACCTATATTGATAAGGTACTTGATAATTTCAGAATGAAAGACGCCAAAAAGGGTCTCATTCCAATGAGTCATGGCACATCTCTTAGCAAGATTCAAGGCCCTACGGGACTTGATGAGCAAAAGAGGATGGAAAACATTCCTTATGCTTCGGCAATAGGGTCTATAATGTACGCCATGATATGTACACGACCGGACGTATGCTTTGAGCATGACGAGTCAGTTTCAAGGAAATCCAGGTGAGGCGCGTTAGACTTCGACCAAGAATATTCTTATGTACCTTAGATGGACAAAAGAATATTTTGTTGTCTTTGGAAGACAAAAAGAGTTGATATTAACAAGCTGTTTGAATGCTAACTTCAAAACAGACTAAGATAATTTCCGATTTTAATCTGGTTATTTCTTTTGTCTGGTTAGAGGTGATATTTGCTGGAATAGTTCCATGCAATGCAATATAGCTGATTAAACTACAGAAGCTGAGCACAGTATTGCATTGGATGCAGTAATGTTGGCAGTTAGGATTTGAAAGTTCTTGAATGAACTAGGTGGCGTAACTAGCTCAGCCCATCCGATAGTTCTCTATTTATAGTAGAGTTATCGCGCAAGCCTATGAGCTAGGAAGCACCACAAGTCTAAAACTGGTGCTCAGGAAGTTTCACATTATTTGGGAGATAGTTTTGTGGAGACATCGAGATAATAAATTTGCAACTTTTGGTAAGGTTGCAAACCCGCTTTCTAAACCTCTCCAGCAGTTTAAGCTTGAGGCTTTCACGACTACAATAGATATCAGACATCTTAGAGATGGGTTGTGATTTCTATTACTGTATTAGATACTTTTGGAGATTTGGTAAACATTCACTCATATGTATAATACATAATTCTTCATATAAATATGGTTTAATTTATATGAATTGTCCAAATGATTAAGTTATATCAATTGGGTTATGAGGTCGACTTACCGCATAATGAAGTCCCAATGGTTGAACTGATATACTTGAATCATATAGCTGTTCCTGGTTCATATAATCGAGTACGGACAACCCGATAATACAAAGAACTAGATTGTAATGTGTACTATAGCGCCGCTTCATGGGCTAGTGATGTGGGACATCAAGTACAATTACATAGATATTAGCTGGGAGCTAATGATCGAACAGACCCGACTGGAATAGTATTTAAGATTTTGAGTCATAATACTATTTCATTGACTGTCGAGCAATTTCCTCTGACCTGAGTAGTCCAGAGTGATTCCATTGTGAAATGGTGTACTTTGATACAAGTAAACGCCTTTCGTAAAAGGAGGTTATAAAACTTGTTATTAGGTATATCAGGAAGCAAGTGGGAGAGCTTGGATTGACAAGATGGGATTGTCCTCCATTTTATAATGGGATACATGTCTTACCGGCCACTTGGAGAGTCGAGACTGTGGAAAATACGTGGCCACGTCCAGATTCGTATCATAGTGATAAATCTGGTTTTACAGTCTGTCTCAAAGTCCAAGAAAGGTTTGAACCGATTGAGGATGACTCGAGTCTTGCCTCAAGTTCAAACTTAGACATAAAGAGACAACAAGAAATTGGCAGCACACTGGCTCTGAAGGCCAAGTGGGAGATTGTTGGGATATGTCCTTCGATCCTACGTGTGCAATCGATAAAGTCATAAGTGTTGGAATTCGATATCCCGGGCTATTAAAATTTGCGGAAAATAATAACCCGATCAAAAAACTCGATTGCCGGAGAAATCACGAGTCCACGCGAGTCGGGGCTCGACCGAACGCACAACGCGCACGAGGACGCGTGCGCGCCCAGCCGCACCCCCGCGGGAACCCGCGATCGCTCCCAGCGATCGCACGGGATGCCTCATGGCATCCCCGCAGCGGATCCGGTGAACCGCTGCTCGCCCGGGCTGGGGCTCGTCCCCAGCGAGCCGCTGCGGGTAACCCCGCAGCTCGCTACGAGTCGCTGCGGGTAACCCCGCAGCATCCCCGCGATCGATCCCTAGGATCGATCGCCCCTCCCGCACGCGATCCCCAACGGGATCCTCGAGCCGCCGGCGATCCGGTGGTTCGACCACCTGCTGGAATTCGGTATCCCGGGCCATTAAAAAATTGCGGAAAATAATAACCCGACCGAAATCCTCTCGCCGGAAACCGATCACGAACACCACGAAGAACCGGGCTCGTCAAGAGCATCGCCGCGGGATAAACCCGCGGCTAAACCCTAGCCGAGCCCCACCGTGGGGCTCGCGATCGCCGTCGATCGCGTGGGGCTGCTCCGGCAGCCCCGGGGCGGTGAGTCCGGCGACTTCACCGCCCACGCCGTCGGGAGGGGCGGTCAGCCCAGCTGACCACCGCGGCAACAGCCGCGGCTCGCCCCCGCGATCGAGCCCAGCTCGATCGCTAGCCCCGGCGTCCAGCCGGGGTCCCTTCGCGCGGATCGCCGCGATCGAACCCTAGGTTCGATCGCCCCTCGGCTCCCAGCCGAGGGCTCCTCTCGAGCTTCGCCGGGGATCTCGAATCCCCGTCCCCGAAGTTCGTCGTTTTCCCGGATCATGCGTTCATGTATGTATCACAATTAATCCACATAAAATCATAGAAGAGAGTATATGATTTTACCTTTTGATTCGTTGTGCGGAGAAACGGAATCAAGATGATGACCTTACGATCTTCCCACGTATTCCTTGCACTAGCTTGAACGTCGGGTGGACGACGATCCTCCAAGCTTATGGATCCTCTTCTCTCTCTCTCTACTTTCTCTCTCTAGAAGAATTATGATCTTCAAGTTATGATGTGTGTAGAAAAGAGAAGACCATGTAGTGCTTTTATAGGCTACGTAGGGGATCTAAAGGAGGTGGAATATTGGGCTTCCAATATTAATGATTAAATTGAGCCCAAGCCCAAATCTATTAATCTCCCATTAATATTAATTAATTTATTTTCCACTATATAAATTAATTGCACTCCCAATATTAAACCATATTATATCAAATAATATTTCTCCGGTAGTATTATTTATTCCGTGTATTTAAGATTTAAATATCCATGAATAAAATTAATTTATTGCTAATTAATTTATATTCATCTCTTGAATTCGAGACTAGTACCATTCAACCTTAATTATTGTGCGGAACGAATCCACTCATGAGGTTTACACAATAATTCCTTTTGAACTCATCTCGGGGATATTATCAATCCTTCCGGGATACACTGTCCGGTCAATCATTCACGGCATGCCATATATAAAATATAGTGACCCAACTTAACCGGTAATTAACCCAATAATTAAATCGGTTAATTCCTTTGGTAAATCAAAGTCACTTACATTGAATATACACACCCGCAACAATATCGGGGATTAAGAATATAATACACTGAGACTCGAATCGATTATCGCCGGCAATCCTAATCGATGAATCTCAACGATCCGCTCAATACACCAAGTGTACAAGTGTGATAAAATAATTAAGATAAATTATTTTCTCTCTCACACAACGACTATACCGATAGATTAGTTCGTGTCCATCTAGGTCGTGAGCAACTGTTCGATTAAATACGAGTAACCGATAGTATGATCTTCTGTGTGCCCATGCACACCATACTAACTACAACGTATAAAATCCAGAACCATGGTTTGCATTTATTTAATTATCATGTAATTAAAAGCAAAACAATTGTTCGTTAATTTAATAGATTAAATGCTATGACGGGGAGTTTACCGTTACTTAAATCTAGACATTAAGTACACAACTCCAACAATCTCCCACTTGTACTAAGGTCTAGTCATTTCCTCCAAACTCCCGGTTCCCATACTCATCACGTGCTTTAAAGTGTACTTCCGAGAAGTACTATGTGAGTGAGCAATCTAGGTTGCCGCTCTGAAGTTATCTTGGTGACTACTACGTCGTCTCCCCTGACGATGACTCGTATCAGGTGGTACTTGCTCTATGTGTTAACATCACTTTTGACTTATGACTTCTTCTAGTTCACCGTGCACCGCTATTCAATAGCCTTTGGTAAACTAAGAGTCATATCCAAGTCAAGAGGTTATCCCGGAACCTAACCAAAACTTCCGCTGCCTCTGAGGCTGCTATTCGGTTATGAGAGAGTCTGAAAGCGTCCCGCTTATCACTCTTTCACTTCATGGTTCCACCTCTTTCTAAAAGTGAACACATAGCCTGATATCGACTTTCACTGGTCCTTCTCTGATTTTTGGATCTGAGAATCTGTAATCTAAGAAGATTTCGTCTTGCTCAAGTCAGTACTATGAAAGTACTCTTGCAGCATTCGAACATCCCTTATCCAGATTACTTTGATATCCTTCCACTACGCAAACCGCATAGTTTGATATCAGGTTCTTGTTTTACAACATTGCATCTATAAAGCTTTCCATACTTGAAGTATAGGAAACTGCTTTGTCCTCATCTATCTCCTTCATGTGTTCGAACACATAACCTTTAAATAGATGTTTATTCTGTCTCTGAAAGGCAATAACCTTTCTCAGAAGTATGCATGTTAAAAACAAACCTTAATCGTACAAGATATCTAGGAGAAGTACAATGTTCTTATCTCTAGATCATAAGACCTTAAGAACATGCTCTAACTTCTTCTCAATCTTATATCTCGATTTATTTAGACAACCATTATTTTATGTCTGACAGCATTTTTACATTGTTGCCAATGATAAATGTTATCTACATAAAATCTCCGAGAAACACCACCTTGTTTCCATTACGTTTTGAATACACCTTTCGTCTATGCCTTTTGATGAATCCATGAACTGGACTATCCCATCAATTCGCAAGTTCCACGATTCGTAGATTTATTTCAATCCATAAATGGATTTACTAAGCTTGTACTCTAAATGATCTAGCCTCTTAACAATAATTCTTATTGTTCCAAGCAGGCACATTTAGATCTAGTACTGCCCTTATGCAGAGCTAGGGGTCGATTTCATCTTTACTAGATCCAGAGTCCGAACTCCTCTAGTCTTATGATTATCTCTGGTTGTCCGACAACCTCCCACTGCAATGGCGTCCCGGTGTATAACAGTAATAACAATAGGTGCAGTATGTGGTGTACTTCTACTCGGTTTGGCTGGTTCCTAGTCTTTTGTCCTTCTTCTCATTTCAAGGTATTACGTCAATTTAGGCTCTGTGGTTCATCTAATAGTCTTCCTCTATGAACCGGACGAGAGACGTCCCTCTGGTTCGTAGTACTATAGAACACACAATACTTCGTTCATCTAGGATATCCTACAACCATATTCAATATGCCGTTGTATCCAGGAATATCCATAGAACATAGGTGGTTCCGAACAACTTGTTCTTTTACTATTAGATTTTCCATTTCTTTATAGCGCACCATCTCTACACGCAAGTGTATGGCGCGGTCCTTTGGGATTGAATCCCAATCTTTGATTATGCTATGTGTTACTTAGATAAGTGATGGCCTTGGTGACCGAGTCACAGGCTCCTAATGAATATACTTTGATGGTTCCCCATAATAGCTTTGTGTCCATTGACTAGTCAAAACACTTTGCTTTTATGGCACATCAAGCATTCTAATCCATCACCGAGTATTCTCTGAGAGAATTTCTCGTACCTTTCTAATTTACACATATGTCTGCATATCTAATCATTTCCAATACTTTTCTGAATTCTATCCTTTATCCAGAAAGGTTTACTTAGATGTATTATCCTTCAAATTAAACCCTTAGGTCGGAAGGTCCATTCCTTCAACTTTAATTGATCAAATCAATTTCGACCATTTGAATCTTATTTGAAAAATACTACTAAGTATAAGAATTCACAAGTATAATGATCAATAAAGAAATATCTAACAAGTAAAACAAGTTATAGAACGGTTTGTTGCATCGTGGTAGACTAAGGATTCATCATTCATATATTGCTATCTAATGTACCAGAATAGATAATGCCATTATTTCTTATCAAAATCATCCAATGATTAAAGAAATAAAATATCCATTCATTAATAATAGAAATCCAGAACAAAACGTTCTTTCTAAAATAAAGGGGTACATAATGCAATAACTTTGAAATGAAATCCTATTTAACTACTAAAGCAGATAAATGTCTTCCACCGCAACCGCTGCCTCCTCCACAGCTTTGCTCATGTAGACTCGAATTCTTCCTCACTAAGTCGCCGGGTTTTCTGGAACCCCTGCATTCAAAATGCACATACCGTCAGTGGTTCCATATCTACACACCAGAATTCTGGTAGATAATACCACTGACTATGTTTTTACGACTAAAGAAGAATTCGTACCTTTGAGAGGACATTCAGACTTCCAGTGTCCCATCTTGTTGCATCGGAAGCACTTACCCTTTGGCTTTGCAGCCCCCATTTGTGGTACAGTCCTCTTGACACCACTGGGTTTCCGGGTTTGCTTCCTTCTCTTGCCCCTACCTCCACCAGGCTTAAAGCCTTTGGACTTGGTAGCTACAAGCGCTTGAGACTTGCCCTTCTTGTAGATCCCCTCTGCCGCCTTCAGTTCAGTCAGGAGTTGCGCAAGAGAATAAGATAGTTTACCCAAATTATAACTCATGCGAAACTGCTCAAAACTAGGGGTCAGAGACTGGAGTATGATGTCGACTTGCGTCTCAGCATCAATTTGAGCTCCTAGGATCTCAAGCTCATTCAACAGACCCATCATCTTAAGAACGTGCTCCCCTATGGGCGTTCCTTCAGACTGAGTAGTTGTCATGAGGACTCTCATGGCTTCTTGCCTTGCCGCACGATCTTGCTCCCCAAACATCTCCTTGAGGTTAAACATCATATCATAGGCAGTGTCCATCGACTCATGTTGGGTTTGGAGTACATTTGACATGGAAGCCAAAATATAACACCTAGCCATTTCATCAGCCTTTTTCCACTTCCGATATGTTAGTTTTTCCTCATCAGTTGAGGCAGCCGTGGGCTCAGCAGGGCACACTTCATGGAGTACGAACTTGTACTCCTCAGAAGTTAGGACAATGTCTAAATTTCTCTTCCAATCAATGTAGTTGGGGCCAGTGAGCTTATGCTCCTTGAGTATCATAGAAAGTGGGGTCATAGCTATTCTCTAAACCTATAAGCACATTTAAACAAACAAACAATTTAATATCCGATATTATCTCACTCAAATAATATCATTAAATTACTTATTACATCTAAAATCCCATCAGGTAAGGCAAGCCACGGTGTGTGGACGTTTACCCACCCAAACGATTTAGCAATTAGATTTGCTTTGGTCATACATCATTTATAGCGGAACCTCGGTGGGAGGAATACTATAAAGCGTATCTAAGTGTAAACCATTACTCAGCACCAAAGGAAATCGTTTGGAATTGCTACATCACCGCAAGCCACGTTGTGTGGACGTTTACGACAACTTCACAAATCTTCACAATTCCTTACAACTGTCTACATCAATTAATCCAAAATCCGTCAGTACAGCAAGCCACGTTGTGTGGACGTTTACTATACTAAGAGACTTTTATAATTGACTCCCAATTACAAGATGCATTCGATTTTGTAAATCAAGACGCGGAGAATCATAAGTGAAACTCGAAGTTTCTAACCAGTGATTCACCATGCGATCAACCCTATCTCTCATAAAATGAGGGAGCCGAGCAGACAATCGATCCATCTATCAAAGAATGGTACGACTGCCTCTAATTTGTGTCCTCGACATGACCAAGTGGCTTTGGCTCCATTCCACTCCCCGGGGTGAGAATGAGTCGACTTGAAGTCAGTTTCAGAAAGACAAATTAGGCATTGTTTGATAAACTTAATCAATGTCTCTTGTAAAAGGAATTACAAGAATTCTCCTCCAATGACACATCTATACGAACTTCAAAAGTCCATAAGAGTCACCAAGAGAACAATAATGGAGACCATGGGAATGTTTCCATCCCCGCTCCCACTTAGCTTTTTATAACAAAGGGATACGCTATCTAATGCATAATTAAACACATAAGCATGCATACAAGTAATAAAGCACATATCACATAGTCAAAATAAGATAGAAAATTATTTTCCGACTATCATGGCTTTATTCCATCTCCGTATGCGTCTTCTAGTCTTCAGTCTTCGTTCTTGAATGCTTCATGTGACGAGAATATTAATCCCAATATTTAAGTCTATTTATTTTTAATAAATCCAAAATATACTTAATTCGAAAATTAAGTCAATCGAATAAATCAAAAATAAAATTAAATATTATTAATATTTTTATTTATTTATTTTCCTATCTAATTCTATTAAATCTCTAGAATAATCTATCCAAGTCAAACTTGGAATATTCTAGAAGATTTTCTATAATAGAATAAGGAAATAAAATAAATTGGGACTCTTCTACTTTCCATGATTAATTAATTTCCATTACTATGAAAATTCCCATAAAATAGGAATAATCAATTAGGAAATAAATCAATCCTAAATTAACTTTTATTCCTTTCCAATTCTATTAAATCTCTAGGATCCTATTCCAAGTAGAACTCGGAATACTCTAGAAGATTTCCATAATAGAATAAGGAATAAAAATAATTCCAATTAATTCTTTTCCTATTTCCATGAGAGTTCCCAAAGTTAGGAATACTCAAAATAGGAAAACTTGAATCAATTAGGTAAGTAGAATCTTGGTAGGATTAGGAGTAGCACGGGTTGGGGATCCCCGCACCACCCCCTACCTCCGACCACCACCACCGCCGGGCACCACCGCCGCCGTCCCCCAGCCACGCGCCACCACCACCGGTGGCCGGCGTGGCCGGAAACCCTAACGGGCAGCCCCGGGCGTGGGGTCGATCGATCCTCATGGGGATCGATCATGGGGATGATCGACCCCCCCTTCTTTTCGTCCTCATCGTCTTCTTCGTCTCATGAGTTCTCCGGCGGTCGTCTCGGCATCGATCCAACGTAAATAAATTACAAGAAATAAATTTACAATTCCGGTATCGATTCTATACATGAAATCGACCCTATACACTTTCCGGAAAACATAGAACGTAATAATAAATCCTAAATTCGGTCAACCCCCGAATTTTTACTATTACAAGCATTCATCCACACAAAACGAATCTCGACATGTCCGAGAGTTTAATAAACGAACAATCATGGTAAATTAAATAGCAATTAATTGAACGAATAATTAACAATTAATTAAACCATGATAGTCGGAATCCCTGCAAGGTAGAACGCAATTGAACACATACATGAACACGAAACCAAACGCTCTGATACCAATTGCTGGAATTCGGTATCCCGGGCCATTAAAAAATTGCGGAAAATAATAACCCGACCGAAATCCTCTCGCCGGAAACCGATCACGAACACCACGAAGAACCGGGCTCGTCAAGAGCATCGCCGCGGGATAAACCCGCGGCTAAACCCTAGCCGAGCCCCACCGTGGGGCTCGCGATCGCCGTCGATCGCGTGGGGCTGCTCCGGCAGCCCCGGGGCGGTGAGTCCGGCGACTTCACCGCCCACGCCGTCGGGAGGGGCGGTCAGCCCAGCTGACCACCGCGGCAACAGCCGCGGCTCGCCCCCGCGATCGAGCCCAGCTCGATCGCTAGCCCCGGCGTCCAGCCGGGGTCCCTTCGCGCGGATCGCCGCGATCGAACCCTAGGTTCGATCGCCCCTCGGCTCCCAGCCGAGGGCTCCTCTCGAGCTTCGCCGGGGATCTCGAATCCCCATCCCCGAAGTTCGTCGTTTTCCCGGATCATGCGTTCATGTATGTATCACAATTAATCCACATAAAATCATAGAAGAGAGTATATGATTTTACCTTTTGATTCGTTGTGCGGAGAAACGGAATCAAGATGATGACCTTACGATCTTCCCACGTATTCCTTGCACTAGCTTGAACGTCGGGTGGGCGACGATCCTCCAAGCTTATGGATCCTCTTCTCTCTCTCTCTACTTTCTCTCTCTAGAAGAATTATGATCTTCAAGTTATGATGTGTGTAGAAAAGAGAAGACCATGTAGTGCTTTTATAGGCTACGTAGGGGATCTAAAGGAGGTGGAATATTGGGCTTCCAATATTAATGATTAAATTGAGCCCAAGCCCAAATCTATTAATCTCCCATTAATATTAATTAATTTATTTTCCACTATATAAATTAATTGCACTCCCAATATTAAACCATATTATATCAAATAATATTTCTCCGGTAGTATTATTTATTCCGTGTATTTAAGATTTAAATATCCATGAATAAAATTAATTTATTGCTAATTAATTTATATTCATCTCTTGAATCCGAGACTAGTACCATTCAACCTTAATTATTGTGCGGAACGAATCCACTCATGAGGTTTACACAATAATTCCTTTTGAACTCATCTCGGGGATATTATCAACCCTTCCGGGATACACTGTCCGGTCAATCATTCACGGCATGCCATATATAAAATATAGTGACCCAACTTAACCGGTAATTAACCCAATAATTAAATCGGTTAATTCCTTTGGTAAATCAAAGTCACTTACATTGAATATACACACCCGCAACAATATCGGGGATTAAGAATATAATACACTGAGACTCGAATCGATTATCGCCGGCAATCCTAATCGATGAATCTCAACGATCCGCTCAATACACCAAGTGTACAAGTGTGATAAAATAATTAAGATAAATTATTTTCTCTCTCACACAACGACTATACCGATAGATTAGTTCGTGTCCATCTAGGTCGTGAGCAACTGTTCGATTAAATACGAGTAACCGATAGTATGATCTTCTGTGTGCCCATGCACACCATACTAACTACAACGTATAAAATCCAGAACCATGGTTTGCATTTATTTAATTATCAAGTAATTAAAAGCAAAACAATTGTTCGTTAATTTAATAGATTAAATGCTATGACGGGGAGTTTACCGTTACTTAAATCTAGACATTAAGTACACAACTCCAACACCACCATCGCCCGGCTCGATCCTCGTTCCGGGGTTCGATCCTCGGATCTTCGTTCTACGGTATTCTCGATAAATCCAAAATCGAACAATCAAGGGCCTTTAGATTTTTACCTTTCGATTCGTTGTTCGGAGAAACGAATTCAAGATGACCTTTGAATCTTCCCACGTATTCCTTGCACTCCGTTCGAACGTCGGGTGGGCGACGATCTATCGAACTCCTATGGATCTCCTTCAACTCTCTAGACTAATCAAATATGATTATCTTGTCTTGTCTATTATGAAGGCCATGTAGTGCTTTTATAGACTACGTAGGGGATCTAAAGGAGGTGGAATATTGGGCTTCCAATATTGAAGATTAAATTGAGCCCACTGCCCAAGTCCATTAATCCTTATCAATATTAATTAATGTATTTTCCACTATATAAATTAATTGCACTCCCAATATTAAACCATATTATATCCAAATAATATTTCTCCGGTAGTATTATTTATTCCGTGTATTTAAGATATAAATATCCATGAATAAAATTTATTTATTGCTTAATAAATTTATTCATCTCTTTTATCCGAGACTAGTACCACTCAACCTTATTTATTATGCGGAATTAAATCCACTCGCGAGGTTTACATAATAAATCCTTATGAGCTCATCTCGGGGATATTATCAACCCTTCCGGGATACACTGTCCCGTCAAGAATTCACGGCATGCCATATATAAAATATAGTGACCCAACTTAACCGGTAATTGACCCAATAATTAAACCGGTCAATTCCTTTGGTAAATCAAAGTCACTTATACTAAATATACACACCCGCAATTGTATCGGGGATTAAGAATAAAATACACTGAGTCTCAAATCAATTATCGCCGAGCAAACCTAATTGATGAGTCTCAATCGATCCGCTCAATACACCAAGTGTACAAGTGTGATAAAATAATTAAGACAAATTATTTTCTCTCTCACACAACGACTATACCGATGGATTGGTCTGTGTCCATCTAGGTCGTGAGCATCTGTTCGATTAAATACGAGTAACCGAGAGTATGATCTTCTGTGTGACGTCGCACACCATACTAACTACAACGTATCTAATCCAGGACTATAATTTGCATGTATTTAATTAACAATAATTAAAAGCAAATGAATGTTCGTATTTAATAGGTAAATGAAAGTGTACAAGGAGTTCAGAATACTCAAATCTAGACATTAAGTATACTACTCCAACAGTCCTCTCATCAAAGGTACGAAATTTTCCTTAGTCACCGAAACATTATCAGTGGTGATATCTACCAGCACCATTGATATCTATCAGTGGTGATATCTACCAGCACCATTATCAGTAGTGATATCTGCCGGAGCAGCCCCACCCCAACCGATCGCCGGCGTGCGATCGGTGATCGCATCGAACCCCGCGGACGGGGGTTCGGGCTGGGCGCGCACGCGACTTCGGTCGTGTTGTGCGTTCGGCTCGTGCTCCGGCTCGTACGTGGTGTTCGCGTGATCTCCGGCGGATGGTTTTGATCGGGTTATTGGTTTCCGCAAATTTTAATAGCCCGGGATATCGAATTCCAACAATTGGTATCAGAGAGTGGTTTACGTTCGCGGTATTTTCGATAAAAATTGTTCTACCTTGCAGAGTTCCGACTATTATGGCTTGATGATTATTCGTTTAATTATTTTTTCATGTGATTGTTGGTTTAATTAAACTCTCGGACATGTTGAGATTCATTTTTGGTGGTGAATGCTTGTAATAGTAAAAATTCGGGGGTTGACCGAATTTAGGATTTATTATTACGTTCTACGTTTTTCCGGAAATTGTATAGGGTCGATTTCATGTATAGAATCGATACCGGAATTGTAATTTAGATTTTGTAAATTTATTTTGCGTTGGATCGATGCCGAAACGACCGCCGGAGAAGACGCGTGACGAAGGAGATGATCGTGAGGGTAACGGGACAAGGATCGACCATCCCCATGGTCGATCCCATGAGGATCGATCGATCCATGCATGGAGGCGCCGCCGGCGATGGTGGCCGGCCACCTCCTAGGCGTGGGTCGAGGGTGGTCCGGGGATCCCCACCCCTGGCTATCCCGGTCCGGAGATTTACTTTCCTAATTGGTTCGGATTTTTCCTATTTGAGTATTCCTATTTTTGGGAATTCTCATGGATTAGGAAAAGAATCAATTTGGAATTGATTAGGATTCCTAAATTGATTATTTCTATTTTATGGAAATATTCATGGATTAGGAATCTAATTAATTTGAAAAGTAGAAGAGTCCCAAGTTATTTTATTTCCTTATTTCATTATGGAAATCATCTAGAATATTCCAAGTGGGTCTTGAATAGATTATTCTAAAGATTTAATGAAGTAGAAAGGGAAGATAAAATAAATAAAAATATTAATAATATTTAATTTTATTTTTGATTTATTCGATTGACTTAATTTTTTTTAATTAAGTATCTCTTGGATTTATTAAAAATAAATAGATTTAAATATTGGAAATTAATATTCTCGTCACATGGAGCATTCAAGAACGAAGACTAAAGACTAGAAGATGCGTACGGAGATGGAGTAAAGCCATAATAGTCGGAAAATAATATTCTAGTAATTATTTTGACTATGTGATAATACTATGTGCTTTATTACATGTATGCATGCTATATGTGTTTACTTTTATGCACTAGATAGCGTATCCCTTTATTGTAAAAAGCTAAGTGGGAGAGGGTATGGAAACATACCCATGGTCTCCATTGCTGCTCTCTTGGTGACTTTTATAAACTTTTGAAGTTTATATAGATAAGTTATTGGAGGAGAGTTCTTGTAATTCCTTTTACAAGAAACATTGATTAAGTTTATCAAACAATGCCTAATTTGTCTTTCCAAAGCTGATTTCAAGTCGACTCATTCTCACCCCGGGGAGTGGAATGGAGCCAAAGCCACTTGGTCATGTCGAGGACACAAATTAGAGGCAGTCGTACCATTCTTTGATAGATGGATCGATTGTCTGCTCGGCTCCCTCATTTATGAGAGATAGGGTTGTTCGCATGGTGAATCACTGGTTAGAAACTTCGAGTTTCACTTATGATTCTCCGCGTCTTGATTTACAAAATCAAATGGGTCAAGTAATTGGATTTCAATTGTATAAGTCTTTTGGTATGGTAAACGTCCACACTATCGTGGCTTGCTATATCGAATGGGACTTTAGATCGATTGATGTAGACAGTTATAGAAGGGAGTGAAGGATCCGTGTGTCAACGTAAACGTCCACACTATCGTGGCTTGCGGTGATATGCGAGTCTCAAACAAACTTCTTAGTACTGAGTAATGGTTAACACTTAGGTACGCTTCATAGTATTCCTCCCATCGAGGTAACGCTATTGATGATGTACGACCGAAGGAAATCTAATTGCTAAATCATTTGGGTGGGTAAACGTCCACACTATCGTGGCTTGCCTTACCTGATGGGATTTTAGATGTGATTAGTGATTTAATGATATTATTTAAGGGAGATAATATCGGATATTAAATTGTTTGTTTGTTTTATGTGCTTATAGGTTAGGAATGACTGTGACCCCACTTTGTGATATACTTAAAGATGAAAACTCACTGGTTCCATATAGTACTGATTGGAAAAGAAATCTGGACAATGTTCAGACTGTTGAGCCTTCCGAATCCACTATTGTCCCAACTAATGAGGACATTGAAAATGACCTCAAGGAGATGTTAGGACATAGTAAGGAAGCCGGACTAGAGGTGATTGACATACTCATCAAGTTTAGTCCCCTTGAGGAATCGCTTAAAAACGATTTCAAAAGAACTGAACTGATAAGTATGATCAGAGAATCACAAGCTCTAGTGGCCAAGTTGGAAGTGCATGCAAAGAAGCCCAGTGGTTTTGAACCACGGATTGGGAGGAGCAAGCCGCGAGGCAAGTGCTTTCGATGCAAGCAGTCTGGGCACTGGAAGTCTGATTGTCCTCTCATCAAAGGTACGAAATTTTCCTTAGTCACCGAAACATTATCAGTGGTGATATCTACCAGCACCTGGTGTGTAGATACGGGGGCCACTGATCATGTCTGCAATTCATTGCAGGGGTTCCAGGAAACCCGGAGACTTAGAGAGGGAGAGATCGTGGTCTACATGGGCAATGCCGCGAGGGTGGCGGCTGTTGCAGTGGGAGACGTTCACTTACGTTTCAGTAGTGATAGGATTTTAGTTTTACATAATTGTCTTTATGTACCCAACTTTAGAAAGAATTTAATTTCGGTTTCTAAACTTATTATGAATGGATATTCTGTCTCTTTTGACCACTCGGTGATCATAAGAAGAAACAGTGAGATTATCTGTTCTGGTACATTGGTGGACGATTTGTATGTGCTAAATCCTGAGTCTAACACGATGCAACTAACCGAGAGTAATAACACATCTACAAACACCAATAAGAGAAAGGAACCTTCTAGGATGAATCAATTATACTTGTGGCACTTAAGGCTAGGTCATATTAACTCAAATAGAATTCAGAGGTTGAAAGCTGATGGTCTCATCAGTGGTGTTGAAGGAGAGGACCTTCCAACTTGCGAATCCTGTTTAGAGGGAAAAATGACCAAGCGTTCTTTTTCTGGTAAAGGACGAAGGGTTGAACAAGTATTGGATTTGATTCACTCTGATGTATGCGGACCTATGTCTACCCAGGCAAAGGGAGGGTACGAGTATTTCATCACTTTCACTGATGATTACTCAAGGTATGGATTTGTATACCTGATGCGCCGCAAGAGCGAATCCTTTGACAAGTTCAAGGAGTTCAAGGCTCTTGTGGAGAACCTTCAAGGTAAATCCATTAAATGCCTGCGATCTGATCGCGGAGGCGAGTACCTGTCTGGAGAATTCAAGGCATACTTGTCAGAGAATGGGATTGATTCCCAAATGACATCACCATATACTCCCCAGCAAAATGGTGTGTCAGAAAGAAGGAATAGGACTCTTATGGAAATGGTGCGATCAATGATGAGTTACTCGAACTTACCTATCATGTTCTGGGGATATGCCTTAGAAACAGCGGCGCACATTCTGAACTTGGTTCCATCTAAAACGGTTCCTTCAACACCCATGGAACGATGGAGCGGGCGCAAGCCTAGCTTGAGACACGTTCGGATCTGGGGGTGCCCTGCACATGTGTTGAAGGTAGGTGCCGATAAATTAGAACCTCGTACTGAAGTGCGGTTGTTTATAGGATATCCTAGAGGAACTAAAGGTGGCATGTTCTATAGTCCTAAGGACCAGAAGATCGTTATAAGTACTAACGCTCGGTTCTTGGAGGAAGACTATGTCATGGACCACAAGCCCAAGAGTGACATAATGCTTGATGAATTGAGAGGTAACACTGAAGACCTAGACACAGCCGAACCGAGTATAGATACACCACTAGAATCTGCACCTGACACTGTCACTGTTAATACACCGGAACGCCGTCGTAGTGGGAGGGTTGTTAAGCAACCAGACCGATGGATTGGACTGGGTGAGTCTTCGGACTCTGGACCTGGAGTTCATGAAATCGATCCCTGGACCTATGATGAGGCGGTACTGTTGGAATTCGATATCCCGGGTTATTTAAATTTGCGGAAACCAATAACCCGATAAAACCCTTCGCCGGAGATCACATGAACGTCGACTCATCCGCCGAAGTCCGGGCTTTGGAGACCACGCGCCCGAAGGCGCGCAATCCGCCCCCACCCGAACCCCCGCGAGCCGGGTTCACGCGATCGAACATCGCGTTCGATGGGGCTGCATCCGGCAGCCCCCAGCAGCAGGTCCGGCGACCTGCTGCCCGCCGTCGAGGAGCCCCCACCGTCGCGGTGGGGAGGTGACGGCACCAGCCCGTCACCGCCGGCGATCGCTCCCAGCGGTCGCCACCTCGGCCGAGGCCGAGGGTTCTCCTTCGCGCGCCGAACCCTAGGCGTGCGGTCCACGCGGTCCGGTGGCTTCGCCACCACCGCGTGGTCCCTCGTCTAATCCGGGTTCGATCCTTCGGATCTTGTTTTTCGATAATTGATCAATAAACTAGAATTAAATTGCGGAAATTTAATTCACCTTTCGATTCGTTGTGCGGAGAAACGAGATCTTATGATGACCTTGAGATCTTCCCACGTATTCCTTGCACTAGCCCGGACGTCGTGTGGGCGACGATCTACCGAACTCCATGGATCCTCCTCTCTACTTTCTCTCTCTAGAATTGTGATCTTCAACTTATGAGAATAGAGAAGACCATGTAGTGCTTTTATAGGCTACGTAGGGGATCTAAAGGAGGTGGAATATTGGGCTGCAATATTGAAGATTAAATTGAGCCCAATGCTCAAGTCCATTAATCCTTATCAATATTAATTAATTCTATTTTCCACTATATAAAATTAATTGCACTCCCAATATTAAACCATATTATATCAAATAATATTTCTCCGGTAGTATTATTTATTCCGTGTATTTAAGATATAAATATCCATGAATAAAATTAATTTATTGCTAATTAATTTATTCATCTCTTATATCCGAGACTAGTACCATTCAACCTTAATTATTATGCGGATTAAATCCACCTGCAGGGTTTACATAATAATTCCTTATGAACTCATCTCGGGGATATTATCAACCCTTACGGGATACACTTTCCCGTCAAGTATTCACGGCATGCCATATATAAAATATAGTGACCCAACTTAACCGGTAATTAACCCAATAATTAAATCGGTTAATTCCTTTGGTAAATCAAAGTCACTTATATTAAATATACACACCCGCAATAGTTTCGGGGATTAAGAATAAAATACACTGAGACTCAAATCGATTATCGCCGGCAATCCTAATCGATGAATCTCAACGATCCGCTCAATACACCAAGTGTACAAGTGTGATAAAATAATTAAGACAAATTATTTTCTCTCTCACACAACGACTATACCGATGGATTGGTCCGTGTCCATCTAGGTCGTGAGCAACTGTTCGATTAAATACGAGTAACCGA
Source organism: Euphrasia confusa (assembly GCA_954870475.1). Taxonomy (NCBI): domain Eukaryota; kingdom Viridiplantae; phylum Streptophyta; class Magnoliopsida; order Lamiales; family Orobanchaceae; genus Euphrasia; species Euphrasia confusa. The sequence goes on from OX940954.1 coordinate 15,215,691, forward strand.
TAGTATGATCTTCTGTGTGGCGTCGCACACCATACTAACTACAACGTATATAATCCAGGACTATAATTTGCATATATTTAATTATAAATAATTAAACGCAAATAATTGTTCATTTAGTTAAATATATTAATGGCAATGGATCGTGAGTTTCTGTCACTTAAATCTAGACATTAAGTACACAACTCCAACAATCTCCCACTTGTACTAAGGTCTAGTCATTCCCTCCAAACTCCCGACTCCCATACTCATCACGTGCTTAAGTTGTACTTCCAAGAAGTACTATGTGAATGAGCACTCTAGGTTGCCGCTCTGAAGTTATCTTGGTGACTACAGCGTCGTCTCCCTCGACGATGACTCGTATCAGGTGGTACTTGCACTATGTGTTATCTTACACTTATGGACTTGTGATTTCTTACCATTTGCCATCGCACCGCTATTTACATAGCCTTTGGCAAATTAAGAATCACATCTAAGTCCCAGAGATTATCCCGGAGTTATACCAAAACTTCCGCTGCCTCTGAGGCCGCTATTTGGTTACCCATGGCAGAGTCCGAAAAGCATCGTGCTTATCACTCTTCCATGTTAAAACTCCTTCTCCTTTAATAGTGAAACACATAGCCTGATCGACTTACACCGGTCCTCATTCGATTAGAAATCTAAGAGAATGTAATCCAAAGGAAATGCTCGTCTGCTTCGTAGTCTAGAACAGTACTTCGAAAGTACTTTTACAGCAGTCGAATATTCCTTTCCAGGATTACCTTGATATCCTCCCACTATGCTCACCGCATAGCCGATATCAGGTTCTCGTTTTTCAACATTGCATTTATTAAGCTTTCCACACTCAAAGTGTAGGAATCTGCTTTCATTGATTCTATCTCCTTTTCTGTTTTAAAACACATATCCTTAGATAGATGCATTCCGTCTCTGAAAGGTAACGATCCTTTCTCGGAATTTTGCATGTTAAAACGAAGCATAATCGTACAAGATATCTAGAGAAGTACAATGTTCTTTCCTTGAGATCCTAGATCTTAAGAACATGCTCTAACTTCTTCTTTATCTCATATATCGATTTTTCTAGACAACCATCATTTTATGTCTGACAACATCTTTACATTGTTGCCAATGATAAAATGTTATCTACATAAAACCTCCGAGAAACACCACATTGTTTCCATCACGTTTCCCATACACACGATTCGTCAATGCCTTTTGATGAATCCATCAAATGGACTATCTCATCAATGCGCAAGTTCCACGAACTCTAGCTTTGTTACAATCCATAAATGGATCAACTAAGCTTGTACTCTAAATGATCTCGCCTCTCAACAATAATCCTTATTGCTTTCCAAGAAGGCACATTTAGATCTAGTACCGCCTCTGTGTAGATCTAGGGATCAATTTCACGTATACTAGGTCCAGAGTCCGAAGACCCACCTAGTTTCATGAATATCTCCGGTTGTTATACAACCTCCCACTACAACGGCGTTCCGGTGTATAAACAGTAATAACAGTAGGTGCAGTTAGTGGTGTACCGCTACTCGGTTCGGCTGGTTCTAAGTCTTAATCGTTTTCTCTCTTTTCAGAAGTATCATGTCATTTTGGGCTTGTGGTTCATCTAATAGTCTTCCTCTAAGAACCGGGCGTTAGAATTTATAACGTCCTTCTGGTTCATAGTACTATCGAACACACATCTTTTGTTCTTCTAGGATATTCTACAACCACATTTGAATGTGCCGTTGTTTCCAAGACATATCCATAGAACATAGGTAGTTCCGTTTAACTCATGCTTTTACTATTTCTATAAGAGTTCCATTTCTTATCTCCGACACACCAATCTTACAGATGACTGTATGGTGTAGTCACTTAGGATCCAATCCCAAGCTCTGATCATAAATCAGAGTCAATCAATTCTAATACTTGTCCGGATCTTATATCTTATATCCATAAAGGATTGCTTAGTCGTATTATCTTCCAAATTAGATTCTTAGGTCGGAAGGTCCACTCCTTCAACTTAATTGATCTTACAATCAATTTTCGACCTTTGAACTTCTTATTTGAATAAATATGACTTAGCATAAGATTCCACAAGTATAAATGATTTAATAAAGAAATCTCTTATTAGTAAAACGAGACGTATAAAACGGTTCGTCGCATCGTGGTAGACTCAGGATTCATCATTTATATATTGCTAGCTAATGTACCAAAATAGATAATATCATTATTTCTTCTTATAACCATCAAATGATTAAAAGAAATAAAATATCCATTCATTAGAAATCCAGAACAAAGTTCTTTATAATATGAAAGGTACATAAAAGCAATAACTCAAAATGAAATCCTATAAAATGTCCTCCACTGCAACAGCTGCCTCCTTACAGCATTGCCCATGTAGACTACGATCTTTTCTTTTCTAAGTCGTCGGGTTTCCTGGAACCCTTGCATTTAAAATGCACATACCGTCAGTGGTTCCATATCTACACACCAGGTTCCGGTAGATAATGTTGGAGTTGTGTACTTAATGTCTAGATTTAAGTATCGGTAAACTCCCTGTCATAGCATTTAACCTATTTAATTAATAAACAATTATTTGCATTTAATTAAATATGCAAAATATAGTTCTGGATTTTATACGTTGTAGTTAGTATGGTGTTGCATGGGCACACAGAAGATCATACTATCGGTTACTCGTATTTAATCGAACAGTTGCTCACGACCTAGATGGACACGAACTAATCCATCGGTATAGTCGTTGTGTGAGAGAGAAAATAATTTATCTTAATTATTTTATCACACTTGTACACTTGGTGTATTGGGCGGATCAGCTTGAGATTCATCGATTAGGATTGCCGGCGATAATCGATTCGAGTCTCAGTGTATTTTATTCTTAATCCCCGATATTATTGCGGGTGTGTATATTTAATATAAGTGACTTTGATTTACCAAAGGAATTAACCGATTTAATTATTGGGTTGATTACCGGTTAAGTTGGGTCACTATATTTTATATATGGCATGCCGTGAATTCTTGAAGGGACAGTGTATCCCGTAAGGGTTGATAATATCCCCGAGATGAGTTCATAAGGAATTATTATGTAAACCCTGCAGGTGGATTTAATCCGCATAATAATTAAGGTTGAATGGTACTAGTCTCGGATATAAGAGATGAATAATATTTATTGAGCAATAAATAAATTTATTCATGGATATTTAAATCTTAAATACACGGAATATATAATACTACCGGAGAAATATTATTTGATATAATATGGAATAATATTGGGAGTGCAATTTTATTTATATAGTGGAAAATAAATAAAATTTAATATTGATAAGGATTAATGGATTTGGGTTGGACCCAATTTAATCTTCAATATTTAGAAGCCCAATATTTATTCTCCTTATGATCCCCTACGTAGCCTATATAAGCACTACATGGTCTTCACTTTTCATAACACAATTAATTGACCTACGCCAATCATAAAGTCTTGAGAGTGAGGAAGATCCATAGGAGTTCGATAGATCGTCGCCCACACGACGTTCGAACGAGGTGCAAGGAATACGTGGGAAGATCGCAAGGTCATCAAAGGTGTTTGATTTCGTTTCTCCGCACAACGAATCTAAGGTAAAATCATAAACCCTCTTTTATGATTTCGTGTGAATTAATTGTAGTATATACATGAACACACGATCCGGATAAACGACGAACCTCGGGGACGGGGATTCGAGATCCCCGACGAGGATCGAGGGTGGCGGCCGAACCCTAGGGTTCGACCGCCGGAGCGCGGACGAAGAGGATGAGCCCCGGCTGGACGCCGGGGCGTGGGGTCGACCTCGGGTCGACCACCGGGGTTCGCCGTGGGCTGGAGCCACGGCGGATGAACCCCAGCCCTCCCATCCGGCGGCGTCGCGGGCTGATCCCTCTGCTGGAGCCGAGGGGGCGATCGAACCTAGGGTTCGATCGCCGGGTGAGCTGCGGGTTTACCCGCAGCGCCTCGTATCAAGCTGCGGGGTTTCCCGCAGCGGCGATGCGGGGAGGATCGAACCCCCCCGCGAGCAGCGAGCCCGTGAGCTCGCTGCGGGGCTGCTACGAGCAGCCCCGGGGATGCCTCGTGCATCCCCAGCGATCATCGCGAGATGATCGCGAGCCCCGTGCGGGGGCTCGGCTGAGTGCTCGCGGCCTTCGGGCCTCGCTGAGTATTCGGTCGGGCCTCGGGTCGTGCGGTGGTTCGCGTTCATGGATCCGACTCGCGGGAGAAAATCGGCTGGGGGCGGGCTGCGTGTTTTCGGGCGCGTAGTCTCCAAAGGTCGGACTCCTGCGGATGAGTCGGGGATCCAATCTCCGGCGATGAAGGATTTCGGTCGGGCTATCGGTTCCGCATAATTTTAATAGCCCGGGATATCGATTTCCAACAAATGGTATCAGAGCGTTTGGTTTCGTGTTCATGTATATGCTCGATTATTGTTCTACCTTGCAGGATCTCCGGCTATCATGGTTGGATTTAATTAATTATTGTTTATTAATTAATTATCATGATTATTAAACTCTCGGACATGTCGAGATTCGTTTTATGTGGTTGAATGTTTGTAATAGTAAAAATTCGGGGGTTGACCGAATTTAGGATTTATTATTACGTTCTTTATTTTCCGGAAAATGTATAGGGTCGATTTCATGTATAGAATCGATACCGGATAATTGTAATTTAAATTTTTGTAATTTTTATTACGTTGGTTCGATGTTGAGACGATCGCCGGAAGACGAAGACGTGTGACGAAGACGAAGAGGACGAAAAACCGGGGGGGTCGATCATCCCCATGATCGATCCCCATGAGGATCGATCGACCCATCCCGGGAGCTGCCCGCTAGGGCTTCTAGCCACGCCGGCCACCGGTGGTGGTGGCGCGTGGACTAGGGGAGGCGGTGGTGGTGGTCCCGGGCGGTGGAGGTCGACGGTGGGGATGGCGTGGGATCTCCCAATCTCATGCTATTCCTACCAAGATCCACTTTCCCAATTAATTCGGATTTTTCCTATTTGAGTACTTTCTTGGAAACTCTCATGGTTTAGGAAAAGAATTAATTTAAATTAATTTTATTTTCTATTGATTTATTTCCTTCATGGAAATATTCATAGATTAGAAATTTAATTAATTTAGTACTAAATTTATTTTTCCTATTTGATTATTCCTACTCATGGGAATATTCATGGATTAGGAATAAAAATAAATTTGGAAAGTAGTAAGTCCTAATTTATTTTTCCTTGTTCTATTATAGATATCTTCTAGAGTATTCCAAATTTTATTTGGATAGATTATTCTAGAGATTTAATAGAACTAGATAGGAAAATAAATAAATAAAAATATTAATAATATTTAATTTTATTTTTGATATATTCGATTGACTTAATTTTCGAATTAAGTAACTTTTGGATTAATTGAAAATAAATAGATTTAAATATTAGAGATTAATATTCTCGTCACATGGAGCATTCAAGAAACGAAGACTGAAGACTAGAAGATGCATATGAAGATAAAGCCATGATAGTCGGAAAATAATTTTCTAGCATTATTTTGACTATGTGATACTATGTGCTTTATTGCTTGTATGCATGCTATATGTGTTTATTTTATGCACTAGATAGCGTATCCCTATTATTATAAAAAGCTAAGTGGGAGAGGGGATGGAAACATTCTCATGGTCTCCATTACTGTTATCTTGGTGACTCTTATGGACTTTCGAAGTTCGTATAGACGAGTCATTGGAGGAGAATTCTTGTAATTCCTTTTACAAGAAACATTGATCAAATTTATCAAACAATGCCTAATTTGTCTTTCTGAAACTGACTTCAAGTCGACTCATTCTCACCCCGGGGAGTGGAATGGAGCCAGAGCCACTTGGTCATGTAGAGGACACAAATTAGAGACTTCCGTGCCATTCTTTGATAGATGGGTCGCTTGTCTGCTCGGCTCCCTCATTTATGAGAGATAGGGTCGTTTGCATGGCGAATCACTGGTTAGAAACTTCGAGTTTCACTTATGATTCTCCACGTCTTGATTTACGAGATTAAATGGATCAAGTAATTGGGAGTCAATTATAAAAGTCTCTTAGTGTAGTAAACGTCCACACCACGTGGCTTGCTATGCTGACGGACTTTGGATTAATTGATGTAGATAGTTGTAAGTAATTATGAAGAATTGTGAAATTATCGTAAACGTCCACACCACGTGACTTGCGGTGATGTAGCGATTCCAAGTAATTTACTTTGGTACTGAGTAATGGTTTACACTTAGATACGCCTTATAGTATTCCTCCCCACGAGGTTCCGCTATAAGCGATGTATGACCAAAGAAAATCTAATTGCTAAATCATTTGGGTGGGTAAACGTCCACACCACGTGGCTTGCCTTACCTGATGGGATTTTAGATGTGATTAGTAATTTAATGATGTTGTTCTGGGGAGATAACGTCGGATATTAAATTAATTGTTTGTTTAAATGTGCTTATAGGTTTAGAGAATTGCTATGAATCCATTTTTGTTGATACTTGAGGAAATTAACGCACTGGTTCCATACTGTATTGAATGGAAAGAAGAGTTAGACATTGCTCAGACTGCAAAGGAGTACAAAGATGTACTCAGTGAAACTTGTCCTCCTGGACTCACCATTAACTCAACTGAGGAGGAGATTTTTGACTTTGAAAGGTGGGGTAGTGCTCGTGCATTAGCCGCTAATCATGATGTCATGCTCAAACTCAAGTTGCTGTTTGGACATGATGAGAAGGCTAGAAAAGAGGCGATGAGGATACTCATAAAGATCTGTTACTTCGATGAAACACTTGATCATGTTTTTGAGATGATGGATCTTTTAGACGAGTTGAAACAATCGCGAGCTCTTATAGCCAAAGCCAAAGGTTTCGGACCTAAAGGCAAGGGAAAGGAGAAGAAGACAAGAGGGTCCGGTGGTCCTAATGGACTTGGACCAAAGGGTGGGATAAAGAAGCCTTCGGGCAAACATCCCCAAGGGAAACAGTCTGAGTACTGGGGGTCTACATCTTATCCTCTCAAAGGTACGAATTTTTCTTTAGTCGTAAAACATAGTCAGCGGTATTATCTACCAGAGTTCTGGTGTGTAGATATGGAACCACTGACGGTATGTGCATTCTAAATGCAGGGGTTCCAGAAAACCCAGCGACTTAGAGAAGAAAAGTTCGAGTCCACATGGGCGAAGCTGTTGAGGAAGCAGCGGTTGCAGTGGAAGACATTTATCTATCTGTTTTGATAGTTATAGGATTTCATTTCAAGTTTATTGCTTTGTATTTTTTAGAAAGAACTTTCGTTCTGGATTTCTATTATTAATGGATATTTTATTTCTTTAATCACTTGATGATTTAGACAAGAAATAATGGCGATATCTATTATGGTACATTAGATAGCAATATATGAATCCTTAGTCTACCACGATGCAACAAACCGTTATAACCTATTTTACTTATTGGATGTATTTCTTTATCGATCATTATACTTGTGAATTCTTGAACTTGGTAGTAAAGGATGGAATTCGGACAAGTATAGAAAATGATTGATGATTAATGCGGTATGTGTGATTGGAGAAAGTACGAGTCATTCTTTCAAGAATACTCGAAAATGGATTAGACTACTTGTTGTGCCATAAAATCCATTATGGGGAACCCTCAAAGTATATCCATTGAAAGCCTGCGACTTGTTCGCGGAGGCTATCACCTATCTAAATAACACATAGCATAAATCAAAGATTGAGATTAAATCTCAAACGACTGCACCATACACTGATGTGTAGACATGGTGTGTCAGGAATAAGAAATAGGATTCTAATGGTAAAAGAACAAGTTTGTTCGGAACTACCTATGTTCTATGGATATTTCTGGATACAATGACACATTCGATGTAATTGTAGAATATTCTAGAAGAACAAGTAATTGTATGTTCAATAGTACTACGAACCAGAATGGTGTCAACGCCCGGTTCTTAGAGGAAGACTATTGGATGAACTACAATGCCCTAATTAACAAAGTACCTTATAAAGAGGAAAGAGTAGACTGAGAACCAGCCTAACCGAGTGGTAGTACACCACTAACTGCACCTAATGTTATTACTGTTATACACCGGAACGCCATTGCAGTGGGAGGTTGTTAAGCAACCGGAGATGTTCATAAGACTGGAAGAGTTTTAAACTCTGGATCTAGTAGACATGAAGTCGATCCCTAGTTCTGCATAGGGGGCAGTACTAATCTAAATGTGCCTACTTGGAAAGCAATGATATTGTTAAGAGGCAAGACCATTTAGAGGTACAAGCTTAGTGAATCCATTTATGGATTATCACAAAGCTGGAAATTGTGGAACTTGCGAATTGATGAGATAGTCCATTATATGGATTCATCAAAAGGCATAGACAATAAAAGGTATATTAGAAACGTAATGGAAACAAGGTGGTGTTTCTCGGAATTTTGTGTAGATAACACTTTATCGTTGGCAACAATGTAAAAGTGTTGTCAGACATAAAATAGAGGTTGTCTAAGTAAATCGAGATATAAGATTAAGATGAAGTTGGATCAATGTTCTTAGAAATCTTTCGATCTATAGATAAGAACACTTGTATTTCTCTTAAGATATCTTATACGATTATGGTTTGTTTTAAACATGCACAATTCTGAGAAAGGTTATTGCCTTACTAGAGCGGAATACATCTGTCTAAAGGTATGTGTCTCGAACACATGAAGGAGATGGATATAGACAAAGCAGTTACCTACACTTCGAGTGTGGAGAGCTTTGTAAATGCGGTGTTATAAAACAAGAACCTGATATCAACTATGCGGTTAGCGTAGTGGGAGGATATCAAAGTAATCTGGATAAGAAATATTCGAATGCTGTAAAAATACTTGGAAGTACAGGATTACCGGCAATACGAAATCTTCTTAGATTACGCTTTCTCAGATAAAAATCAGAGAAAGAACCAGTGTAAGTCGATATCAGGCTATGTGTTCACTTTTAGAAGAGGTGGAACCTAAGGAAGAAAGAGTGATAAGCGTGAAGCTTCTCGGGCTCTATCATAAACCGAATAGCGGCCTCAGAGGCAGCGGAAGTTTTGGTTAGGTTCCGGAATGACCTCTGAACTTGGATATGACTCTTGGTTCACCAAAGGCTATGTACATAGCGGTGCATGGTAAACTGGAAGAAGTCATAAGTTCAAAAGATGATGATAACACATAGAGCAAGTACCACCTGATACGAATCATCGTAAGAGAGACGACGCAGTAGTCACCAAGATAACTTCAGAGCGGCAACCTAGATTGCTCATTCACATGATACTTCTGGGAAGTATAACTTAAGCACGTGATGAGTATGGGAGTCGGGAGTTTGGAGGAAATGACTAGACCTTAGTACAAGTGGGAGATTGTTGGAGTTGTGTACTTAATGTCTAGATTTAAGTATCGGTAAACTCCCTGTCATAGCATTTAACCTATTTAATTAATAAACAATTATTTGCATTTAATTAAATATGCAAAATATAGTTCTGGATTTTATACGTTGTAGTTAGTATGGTGTTGCATGGGCACACAGAAGATCATACTATCGGTTACTCGTATTTAATCGAACAGTTGCTCACGACCTAGATGGACACGAACTAATCCATCGGTATAGTCGTTGTGTGAGAGAGAAAATAATTTATCTTAATTATTTTATCGCACTTGTACACTTGGTGTATTGGGCGGATCAGCTTGAGATTCATCGATTAGGATTGCCGGCGATAATCGATTCGAGTCTCAGTGTATTTTATTCTTAATCCCCGATATTATTGCGGGTGTGTATATTTAATATAAGTGACTTTGATTTACCAAAGGAATTAACCGATTTAATTATTGGGTTGATTACCGGTTAAGTTGGGTCACTATATTTTATATATGGCATGCCGTGAATTCTTGAAGGGACAGTGTATCCCGTAAGGGTTGATAATATCCCCGAGATGAGTTCATAAGGAATTATTATGTAAACCCTGCAGGTGGATTTAATCCGCATAATAATTAAGGTTGAATGGTACTAGTCTCGGATATAAGAGATGAATAATATTTATTGAGCAATAAATAAATTTATTCATGGATATTTAAATCTTAAATACACGGAATATATAATACTACCGGAGAAATATTATTTGATATAATATGGAATAATATTGGGAGTGCAATTTTATTTATATAGTGGAAAATAAATAAAATTTAATATTGATAAGGATTAATGGATTTGGGTTGGACCCAATTTAATCTTCAATATTTAGAAGCCCAATATTTATTCTCCTTATGATCCCCTACGTAGCCTATATAAGCACTACATGGTCTTCACTTTTCATAACACAATTAATTGACCTACGCCAATCATAAAGTCTTGAGAGTGAGGAAGATCCATAGGAGTTCGATAGATCGTCGCCCACACGACGTTCGAACGAGGTGCAAGGAATACGTGGGAAGATCGCAAGGTCATCAAAGGTGTTTGATTTCGTTTCTCCGCACAACGAATCTAAGGTAAAATCATAAACCCTCTTTTATGATTTCGTGTGAATTAATTGTAGTATATACATGAACACACGATCCGGATAAACGACGAACCTCGGGGACGGGGATTCGAGATCCCCGGCGAGGATCGAGGGTGGCGGCCGAACCCTAGGGTTCGACCGCCGGAGCGCGGACGAAGAGGATGAGCCCCGGCTGGACGCCGGGGCGTGGGGTCGACCTCGGGTCGACCACCGGGGTTCGCCGTGGGCTGGAGCCACGGCGGATGAACCCCAGCCCTCCCATCCGGCGGCGTCGCGGGCTGATCCCTCGGCTGGAGCCGAGGGGGCGATCGAACCTAGGGTTCGATCGCCGGGTGAGCTGCGGGTTTACCCGCAGCGCCTCGTATCAAGCTGCGGGGTTTCCCGCAGCGGCGATGCGGGGAGGATCGAACCCCCCCGCGAGCAGCGAGCCCGTGAGCTCGCTGCGGGGCTGCTACGAGCAGCCCCGGGGATGCCTCGTGCATCCCCAGCGATCATCGCGAGATGATCGCGAGCCCCGTGCGGGGGCTCGGCTGAGTGCTCGCGGCCTTCGGGCCTCGCTGAGTATTCGGTCGGGCCTCGGGTCGTGCGGTGGTTCGCGTTCATGGATCCGACTCGCGGGAGAAAATCGGCTGGGGGCGGGCTGCGTGTTTTCGGGCGCGTAGTCTCCAAAGGTCGGACTCCTGCGGATGAGTCGGGGATCCAATCTCCGGCGATGAAGGATTTCGGTCGGGCTATCGGTTCCGCATAATTTTAATAGCCCGGGATATCGATTTCCAACAGATAATACCACTGACTATGTTTCACGACTAAAGAAAATTTCGTACTTTCTTTGAGAGGATAATCAGACTTCCAGTACCCAGACTGTTTGCATCGAGAACTCTTGCCTCATGGCTTTCTCGTCCCATCTCGTGGTCTAAGCAACTTAGGACCACTGGGATTCTTTGCTTGCTTTTCCTTTCCCCCGATTTTGCCCTTAGGTTCGAAACCTTTGGCATTGGCTACAAGAGCTTGCGATTTCAACTCGTCTAAAAGGTCAATCATCTCAAAAACGTGTTTAAGCGTTTTCTCGAAGTGAATGGCCTTTATGAGTATCCTCATCGCTTCTTGTCTAGCCGCCTATATCAATAGGCTCGGGAGGACAAAGCTCACTGAGTACAACCTTGCACTCTTTAACAGTTTGGGTAATGTCTAGATCTTTATTCCAATCATTACATTCAGGGACCAGTGAGTTTAAAATCCTTACGTATCACATAAAGTGGGTTCAAAGCCATTTCCTAATCTATGAGCACATATAACAACAAACAATCGATTTAATCTCCGATATTATCTCCCTCAAATAATATCATTAAACCACTAATCACCTCTAAAATCCCATCAGATATGGCAAGCCACGATAGTGTGGACGTTTACCTATCCAAATGATTTAGCAATTAGATTTGCTTCGGTCGTACATCAATTATAGCGTTACTTCGATGGGAAGAATACTATAAAGCGTACCTAAGTGTAAACCATTACTCAGTATCTAAGAAGATTGTTTGGGACACGCATATTCACCGCAAGCCACGATAGTGTGGACGTTTACGTTAACATACGCTCCTTTACTCCCTTCTATAACTGTCTACATTAATCGTTCCAAAGTCCCATTCAATGTAGCAAGCCACGATAGTGTGGACGTTTACTACACCAAAAGACTTTTACAATTGACATCCAATTACTTGATCCATTCGATCTTGTAAATCAAGACGCGGAGAATCATAAGTGAAACTCGAAGTTTCTAACCAGTGATTCACCATGCGAACGACCCTATCTCTCATAGAATGAGGGAGCCGAGCAGACAATCGATCTAGTCATCAAATGACACGAAAGTCTCTAATTTGTGTCCTCGACATGACCAAGTGGCTTTGGCTCCATTCCACTCCCCGGGGTGAGAATGAGTCGACTTGAAATCAGTTTTGGAAAGACAAATTAGGCATTGTTTGATAAACTTAATCAATGTATCTTGTAAAAGGAATTACAAGAATTCTCCTCCAATGACTTGTCTAAACGAACTTCGAAAGTCCATAAAAGTCACCAGGAGAACAGCAATGTAGACCATGGCAATGTTTCCATTCCCTCTCCCACTTAGCTTTTTATAACAAAGGGATACGCTATCTAATGCATAATTAAATACACATAAGCATAATTACAAACATACATTTCAGGCAAGTACGTTCACAAATAATCAAATAATTACTCAAGTAAAATTATTTCTCGACTATTCGTACCTTGATGAATTCCAGCATGCTTTCCTTGAGTCTTCATTCTACGTCTTGAATACTTTGCCGAGTGACGGAAAAATTCTTTGATTCTCATATTTAATTTTACTCCAATTAAATAAAATCAATTCCATTGATTTCCATATTTAATTTTATTTTAAATAAAATCTAAGATTTTCCAATCCAAAATAAAATTTTGAATTAATCTAATGATTTTAAATAAAATACTTAAATTAAATAAAATCAATATTATTAAAATCCATTGATTTCCATATTTAATTCTATTCTAAATAAAATCCAAGATTTTCCAATCCAAAATAAATTTTGAATTAATCTAATGATTTTAAATAAAATACTTAAATTAAATAAAATCAATATTTTAATAATTTCTCAATCCTATTTAGATTAGATCTCAAGAATCCTAATCAAAATCGAATTTTGATTCTTCTCAAGACTTCTAATCCAAGTAGGTATAGGATATCTAGAGAAACTAGGATTTTCTTTCCTAATTTAACTCTCTATCTAATTCCATTATTTAATTCCATAATTAAGAAATCTAATCCAAATAGAATTTGAATTAATTCCAAAATTAAATTAAATAAAATTAGAAAGATTAAATTATTTCAGGAAAGATCGGATTTACCGGGACGGACCGAAACAACGATTCCGGTCATCCCAATCGAACCATGCACATGCACTGCATGCCAAAATCGAACCCATGCACCATTAAAACTAATGCATGTGCGCACGTCATGCATGTAAGAATGAATTAACCATTCAGCCAGCCATGCAAGATTAAGAGACCACGCGCGTGAAGCAAAATCGCATGGTGTCGGCCAAAGACAAAAACAATGTCGGCCGACACTCTTTATTTTTAAAAAAAATAGCGATCGTCTTCTTCAGCGTCGTCTTCTCCGGCGGACTTGTGTACGAACCTGGTTGATTTCCGGCATGACGTCTCCTCCGACGACACATGCCATCAACCTCGACAGAGTCCAAGCACGAGCAGCCCGCGATCAAGCCGAACGTACTACGCCGTTCGATCGATCGCGCCTTCGCCGGAACGAGCAGCTGCAACACGCCGGACTTCCGACGACTTCCGGCGAACCATCCCACGATGGTGAACGCCAAGTCGACGAGCCCATGTGCCCAGCCGCCTCCTCCCAGCAGCCCGCGTCTCCAGCCGTCAAAAACGCGAAGGGGTCCGCGATGCCGCAACCCTCGAACGTAGCCGCCGGCTGCCGGCGAACCACCACCACTGGTGGCACACGCCGGCATGCCCAGCCATGCTTAGGTCACGCCCAGCAGCCCGCACAGCCCGTGCTTCCAGCCACCTCCCCGGCAGCCCGCACCGAGCGCAGCGTTCGATCTCCTCGGTTCGATATTCCAAAAACCCTCGATTTTAATAATTAATATTTCCGACAAACACGATTCATACAAGAGAGAAAACATAGACGTAGAACAATATAGCACAATAATTTAACAAATTAAATTAATCTATGGCCATATATATCGAGAATCGATTATCGAAACAATTAACGAAAAACGTAACCGTACGCTCTGATACCAATTGTTGGAATTCGATATCCCGGGTTATTTAAATTTGCGGAAACCAATAACCCGATCAAACCCTTCGCCGGAGATCACATGAACGTCGACTCATCCGCCGAAGTCCGGGCTTTGGAGACCACGCGCCCGAAGGCGCGCAATCCGCCCCCACCCGAACCCCCGCGAGCCGGGTTCACGCGATCGAACATCGCGTTCGATGGGGCTGCATCCGGCAGCCCCCAGCAGCAGGTCCGGCGACCTGCTGCCCGCCGTCGAGGAGCCCCCACCGTCGCGGTGGGGAGGTGACGGCACCAGCCCGTCACCGCCGGCGATCGCTCCCAGCGATCGCCCCCTCGGCCGAGGCCGAGGGTTCTCCTTCGCGCGCCGAACCCTAGGCGTGCGGTCCACGCGGTCCGGTGGCTTCGCCACCACCGCGTGGTCCCTCGTCTAATCCGGGTTCGATCCTTCGGATCTTGTTTTTCGATAATTGATCAATAAACTAGAATTAAATTGCGGAAATTTAATTCACCTTTCGATTCGTTGTGCGGAGAAACGAGATCTTATGATGACCTTGAGATCTTCCCACGTATTCCTTGCACTAGCCCGGACGTCGTGTGGGCGACGATCTACCGAACTCCATGGATCCTCCTCTCTACTTTCTCTCTCTAGAATTGTGATCTTCAACTTATGAGAATAGAGAAGACCATGTAGTGCTTTTATAGGCTACGTAGGGGATCTAAAGGAGGTGGAATATTGGGCTTCCAATATTGAAGATTAAATTGAGCCCAATGCTCAAGTCCATTAATCCTTATCAATATTAATTAATTCTATTTTCCACTATATAAAATTAATTTCACTCCCAATATTAAACCATATTATATCAAATAATATTTCTCCGGTAGTATTATTTATTCCGTGTATTTAAGATATAAATATCCATGAATAAAATTAATTTATTGCTAATTAATTTATTCATCTCTTATATCCGAGACTAGTACCATTCAACCTTAATTATTATGCGGATTAAATCCACCTGCAGGGTTTACATAATAATTCCTTATGAACTCATCTCGGGGATATTATCAACCCTTACGGGATACACTTTCCCGTCAAGTATTCACGGCATGCCATATATAAAATATAGTGACCCAACTTAACCGGTAATTAACCCAATAATTAAATCGGTTAATTCCTTTGGTAAATCAAAGTCACTTATATTAAATATACACACCCGCAATAGTTTCGGGGATTAAGAATAAAATACACTGAGACTCAAATCGATTATCGCCGGCAATCCTAATCGATGAATCTCAACGATCCGCTCAATACACCAAGTGTACAAGTGTGATAAAATAATTAAGACAAATTATTTTCTCTCTCACACAACGACTATACCGATGGATTGGTCCGTGTCCATCTAGGTTGTGAGCAACTGTTCGATTAAATACGAGTAACCGATAGTATGATCTTCTGTGTGGCGTCGCACACCATACTAACTACAACGTATATAATCCAGGACTATAATTTGCATATATTTAATTATAAATAATTAAACGCAAATAATTGTTCATTTAGTTAAATAGATTAATGGCAATGGATCGTGAGTTTCTGTCACTTAAATCTAGACATTAAGTACACAACTCCAACAGGTACAAGATATAGATGCGCCTTCTTGGAAGAAAGCGATGAAATCCGAAATTGAATCTATGGATTCTAATAAAGTCTGGGATCTTGTAGAACCACCAAGCGGCGTAAAGCCAATTGGGTGTAAATGAGTCTACAAGAGAAAGAGAGGATCTGACGGAAAGGTTGAAACCTTTAAAGCTCGGCTTGTTAAGAAAGGATATACTCAGAAAGAGGGAATCGATTATGAGGAGACCTTCTCGCCGGTAGCCATGATAAAGTCGATCCGGATTCTCTTATCCATAGCAGCTCATATGGATTATGAGGTGTGGCAAATGGATGTCAAGACAGCTTTCCTAAATGGAAGTCTTGACGAGACGATTTATATGAAACAACCAGAAGGATTCATTGCTAAGGGGCGAGATCATCTAGTGTGCAAGCTTAATCGATCCATTTATGGATTGAAACAAGCCTCGAGATCGTGGAACCTGCGGTTTGACGAAGTAGTCCAATCTTTTGGATTTAGTCAAAGCATGGACGAATCGTGTGTGTATTGGAAACGTGATGGGAAGAAGGTGGTGTTTCTCGTGCTTTATGTAGACGACATTCTTCTCATTGGCAACAGTGTGAAAATGTTATCAGACATAAAGGGATGGTTGTCTAGACAATTCGATATGAAAGATTTGGGAGAAGTCGGGCATGTTCTAGGGATCAAGGTTATAAGGGATCGCCGGAATAGAACATTGTACCTATCCCAGCAATCTTACATAGACACGATTCTGGCTCGTTTTAACATGCAAGATTCCAAGAAGGGTGAACTACCCTTCAGTAAAGGAACTTATCTTTCTAAGGAGATGTGTCCTCAGACACAAAAGGAGAAAGATGAAATGAAAGAAGTTCCCTACGCTTCGGCTGTGGGAAGCTTAATGTATGCAATGTTATGTACGAGGCCTGATATCTGCTATGCAGTTGGCGTAGTAGCGAGATATCAGAGTAACCCTGGAAAGGCTCATTGGACTGCCGTAAAGAGCATTTTCAAGTATTTGCGAAATACGAGGGATTATGTTCTGAGTTATGGAGCAGACAATCTGATTCCTTTGGGTTATACGGATTCGGATTTCCAAGCTGATGAGGACCGGTGTAAGTCGTTATCAGGATATGTGTTTCACTATTAAAGGAGGAGGAGTTTTAACATGGAAGAGTGATAAGCACGATGCTTTTCGGACTCTCCCATGGGTAACCAAATAGCGGCCTCAGAGGCAGCGGAAGATTTGGTATGGCTCCGGTATTACCTCTGGGACTTAAATGTGATTCTTAGTTTACCAAAGGCTATGTAAATAGCGGTGCAGTGGCAAACTTTAAGAGATCACGAGTCCATGAGTGTAAGATAACACATAGGGCAAGTACCACCTGATGCGAGTCATCGTCAGAGGGACGATGCAGTAGTCACCAAGATAGCTTCAGAGCGGCAACCTAGATTGCTCATTCACATAGTACTTCTTGGAAGTACAGTTTAAGCACGTGATGAGTATGGGAGTCGGGAGTTTGGAAGATATGACTAGACCTTAGTATAAGTGGGAGATTGTTGGAGTAGTATACTTAATGTCTAGATTTGAGTATTCTGAACTCCCTGTACACTTTCATTTACCTATTAAATACGAACATTCATTTGCTTTTAATTATTGTTAATTAAATACAGGCAAATTATAGTCCTGGATTAGATACGTTGTAGTTAGTATGGTGTGCGACGTCACACAGAAGATCATACTCTCGGTTACTCGTATTTAATCGAACAGATGCTCACGACCTAGATGGACACGGACCAATCCATCGGTATAGTCGTTGTGTGAGAGAGAAAATAATTTGTCTTAATTATTTTATCACACTTGTACACTTGGTGTATTGAGCGGATCGATTGAGACTCATCAATTAGGTTTGCTCGGCGATAATTGATTTGAGACTCAGTGTATTTTATTCTTAATCCCCGATACAATTGCGGGTGTGTATATTTAGTATAAGTGACTTTGATTTACCAAAGGAATTGACCGGTTTAATTATTGGGTCAATTACCGGTTAAGTTGGGTCACTATATTTTATATATGGCATGCCGTGAATTCTTGACGGGACAGTGTATCCCGGAAGGGTTGATAATATCCCCGAGATGAGCTCATAAGGATTTATTATGTAAACCTCGCGAGTGGATTTAATTCCGCATAATAAATAAGGTTGAGTGGTACTAGTCTCGGATAAAAGAGATGAATAAATTTATTAAGCAATAAATAAATTTTATTCATGGATATTTATATCTTAAATACACGGAATAAATAATACTACCGGAGAAATATTATTCGATATAATATGGGTAAATATTGGGAGTGCAATTTTATTTATATAGTGGAAAATAAATAAAATTAATATTGATAAGGATTAATGGACTTGGGCAGTGGACTCAATTTAATCTTCAATATTGGAAGCCCAATATTCCACCTCCTTTAGATCCCCTACGTAGCCTATAAAAGCACTACATGGCCTTCATAATAGACAAGACAAGATAATCATACTTGATTAGTCTAGAGAGTTGAAGGAGATCTATAGGAGTTCGATAGATCGTCGCCCACCCGACGTTCGAACGGAGTGCAAGGAATACGTGGGAAGATTCAAAGGTCATCTTGATTTCGTTTCTCCGAACAATGAATCGAAAGGTAAAAATCTAAACGCCCTTGATTTATTCGGTTTTGGTTTGTCGAGAATACCGTAGAACAAGATCCGAAGATCGAACCCGGACTAGAGGATGATCGCGTGGTGGTGGCGAAGCCACCGGACCACGGGCGATCGCCCCTAGGGTTCGACGGGGCAAGGGGGGGCCGAACCCTCGGCTGGGCCGAGGGTGTGCGATCGACCGCAAGGGGTCGATCGCTGGGCACGGGCTGGTGCCGTTCCCAACCCCGCCGTGAAGGCGGGGGCCTCCAGGCGGCGGCGAGTCGCCGGACTCGCCGCGGGGGCTGCCGGAGCAGCCCCACCCCAACCGATCGCCGGCGTGCGATCGGTGATCGCATCGAACCCCGCAGACGGGGGTTCGGGCTGGGCGCGCACGCGACTTCGGTCGTGTTGTGCGTTCGGCTCGTGCTCCGGCTCGTACGTGGTGTTCGCGTGATCTCCGGCGGATGGTTTTGATCAGGTTATTGGTTTCCGCAAATTTTAATAGCCCGGGATATCGAATTCCAACAAGGACAATCAGACTTCCAGTGCCCAGACTGCTTGCATCGAAAAGCACTTGCCTCGCGGCTTGCTCCTCCCAATCCGTGGTTCAAAACCACTGGGCTTCTTTGCATGCACTTCCAACTTGGCCACTAGAGCTTGTGATTCTCTTATCATACTTATCAGTTCAGTTCTTTTGAAATCGTTTTTAAGCGATTCCTCAAGGGGACTAAACTTGATGAGTATGTCAATCACCTCTAGTCCGGCTTCCTTACTATGTCCTAACATCTCCTTGAGGTCATTTTCAATGTCCTCATTAGTTGGGACAATAGTGGATTCGGAAGGCTCAACAGTCTGAACATTGTCCAGATTTCTTTTCCAATCAGTACTATATGGAACCAGTGAGTTTTCATCTTTAAGTATATCACAAAGTGGGGTCACAGTCATTCCTAACCTATAAGCACATAAAACAAACAAACAATTTAATATCCGATATTATCTCCCTTAAATAATATCATTAAATCACTAATCACATCTAAAATCCCATCAGGTAAGGCAAGCCACGATAGTGTGGACGTTTACCCACCCAAATGATTTAGCAATTAGATTTCCTTCGGTCGTACATCATCAATAGCGTTACCTCGATGGGAGGAATACTATGAAGCGTACCTAAGTGTTAACCATTACTCAGTACTAAGAAGTTTGTTTGAGACTCGCATATCACCGCAAGCCACGATAGTGTGGACGTTTACGTTGACACACGGATCCTTCACTCCCTTCTATAACTGTCTACATCAATCGATCTAAAGTCCCATTCGATATAGCAAGCCACGATAGTGTGGACGTTTACCATACCAAAAGACTTATACAATTGAAATCCAATTACTTGACCCATTTGATTTTGTAAATCAAGACGCGGAGAATCATAAGTGAAACTCGAAGTTTCTAACCAGTGATTCACCATGCGAACAACCCTATCTCTCATAAATGAGGGAGCCGAGCAGACAATCGATCCATCTATCAAAGAATGGTACGACTGCCTCTAATTTGTGTCCTCGACATGACCAAGTGGCTTTGGCTCCATTCCACTCCCCGGGGTGAGAATGAGTCGACTTGAAATCAGCTTTGGAAAGACAAATTAGGCATTGTTTGATAAACTTAATCAATGTTTCTTGTAAGAGGAATTACAAGAACTCTCCTCCAATAACTTATCTATATAAACTTCAAAAGTTTATAAAAGTCACCAAGAGAGCAGCAATGGAGACCATGGGTATGTTTCCATACCCTCTCCCACTTAGCTTTTTACAATAAAGGGATACGCTATCTAGTGCATAAAAGTAAACACATACAGCATGCATACATGTAATAAAGCACATAGTATTATCACATAGTCAAAATAATTACTAGAATATTATTTTCCGACTATTATGGCTTTACTCCATCTCCGTACGCATCTTCTAGTCTTTAGTCTTCGTTCTTGAATGCTCCATGTGACGAGAATATTAATTTCCAATATTTAAATCTATTTATTTTTAATAAATCCAAGAGATACTTAATTAAAAATAATTAAGTCAATCGAATAAATCAAAAATAAAATTAAATATTATTAATATTTTTATTTATTTTATCTTCCCTTTCTACTTCATTAAATCTTCAGAATAATCTATCCAAGACCCACTTGGAATATTCTAGATGATTTCCATAATGAAATAAGGAAATAAAATAACTTGGGACTCTTCTACTTTTCAAATTAATTAGATTCCTAATCCATGAATATTTCCATAAAATAAAAATAATCAATTTAGGAATCCTAATCAATTCCAAATTGATTCTTTTCCTAATCCATGAGAATTCCCAAAAATAGGAATACTCAAATAGGAAAAATCCGAACCAATTAGGAAAGTAAATCTCCGGACCGGGATAGCCCGGGGTGGGGATCCCCGGACCACCCTCGACCCACGCCTAGGAGGTGGCCGGCCACCATCGCCGGCGGCGCCTCCATGCATGGATCGATCGATCCTCATGGGATCGACCATGGGGATGGTCGATCCTTGTCCCGTTACCCTCACGATCATCTCCTTCGTCACGCGTCTTCTCCGGCGGTCGTTTCGGCATCGATCCAACGCAAAATAAATTTACAAAATCTAAATTACAATTCCGGTATCGATTCTATACATGAAATCGACCCTATACAATTTCCGGAAAAACGTAGAACGTAATAATAAATCCTAAATTCGGTTAACCCCCGAATTTTTACTATTACAAGCATTCACCACCAAAAACGAATCTCGACATGTCCGAGAGTTTAATTAAACCAACAATCACATGACAAAATAATTAAACGAATAATCATCAAGCCATAATAGTCGGAACCCTGCAAGGTAGAACAATTTTTATCGAAAATATCGCGAACGTAAACCTTGCTCTGATACCAATTGTTGGAATTCGATATCCCGGGCTATTAAAATTTGCGGAAAATAATTACCCGATCAAAAACCTCGATTGCCGGAGAAATCACGAGTCCACGCGAGCCGGGGCTCGACCGAACGCACAACGCGCACGAGGACGCGTGCGCGCCCAGCCGCACCCCCGCGGGAACCCGCGATCGCTCCCAGCGATCGCACGGGATGCCTCATGGCATCCCCGCAGCGGATCCGGTGATCCGCTGCTCGCACGGGCTGGGGCTCGTCCCCAGCGAGCCGCTGCGGGTAACCCCGCAGCTCGCTACGAGTCGCTGCGGGTAACCCCGCAGCATCCCCGCGATCGATCCCTAGGATCGATCGCCCCTCCCGCACGCAATCCCTAATGGGATCCTCGAGCCGCCGGCGATCCGGTGGTTCGACCACCATCGCCCGGCTCGATCCTCGTTCCGGGGTTCGATCCTCGGATCTTCGTTCTATGGTATTCTCGATAAATCCAAAATCGAACAATCAAGGGCGTTTAGATTTTTACCTTTCGATTCGTTGTTCGGAGAAACGAATTCAAGATGACCTTTGAATCTTCCCACGTATTCCTTGCACTCCGTTCGAACGTCGGGTGGGCGACGATCTATCGAACTCCTATGGATCTCCTTCAACTCTCTAGACTAATCAAGTATGATTATCTTGTCTTGTCTATTATGAAGGCCATGTAGTGCTTTTATAGGCTACGTAGGGGATCTAAAGGAGGTGGAATATTGGGCTTCCAATATTGAAGATTAAATTGAGCCCACTGCCCAAGTCCATTAATCCTTATCAATATTAATTAATATATTTTCCACTATATAAATTAATTGCACTCCCAATATTAAACCATATTATATCCAAATAATATTTCTCCGGTAGTATTATTTATTCCGTGTATTTAAGATATAAATATCCATGAATAAAATTTATTTATTGCTTAATAAATTTATTCATCTCTTTTATCCGAGACTAGTACCACTCAACCTTATTTATTATGCGGAATTAAATCCACTCGCGAGGTTTACATAATAAATCCTTATGAGCTGATCTCGGGGATATTATCAACCCTTCCGGGATACACTGTCCCGTCAAGAATTCACGGCATGCCATATATAAAATATAGTGACCCAACTTAACCAGTAATTGACCCAATAATTAAACCGGTCAATTCCTTTGGTAAATCAAAGTCACTTATACTAAATATACACACCCGCAATTGTATCGGGGATTAAGAATAAAATACACTGAGTCTCAAATCAATTATCGCCGAGCAAACCTAATTGATGAGTCTCAATCGATCCGCTCAATACACCAAGTGTACAAGTGTGATAAAATAATTAAGACAAATTATTTTCTCTCTCACACAATGACTATACCGATGGATTGGTCCGTGTCCATCTAGGTCGTGAGCATCTGTTCGATTAAATACGAGTAACCGAGAGTATGATCTTCTGTGTGACGTCGCACACCATACTAACTACAACGTATCTAATCCAGGACTATAATTTGCATGTATTTAATTAACAATAATTAAAAGCAAATGAATGTTCGTATTTAATAGGTAAATGAAAGTGTACAAGGAGTTCAGAATACTCAAATCTAGACATTAAGTATACTACTCCAACAATAAGGTCGTCTATGGATGTTAAATGATTATTCGATAATGTTAATTGTTGAGAATATAATATTGATCGATAAAATCATACCTACAGGGTCACACACGAGCTCAATATTGATATACATTGCTTGATAAATATTTACGTGGATTTAATTCCCATGCATGGGATGCATGGCTTGCATGGATGCATGTCACATAGTGTGACATGGCATGCCACACAAGCCAATGGGACCACATATCATGATTTGGCATGATTATGTGGAGATGACCTTTGAACTTCACCATAACACCCCATTATGTGTGGTTATGACACACACATTATGGTGGGGGTTACATGTGAAGTAAAAGGGGTATAATGAGCATGAAAATCAGATTTTCATGTCTCATTCCAACACCATCATCATTGTTGGAGTTGTGTACTTAATGTCTAGATTTAAGTATCGGTAAACTCCCGGTCATAGCATTTAACCTATTTAATTAATGAACAATTATTTGCATTTAATTATTATTAATTAATTATGCAAAATATAGTCCTGGATTTTATACGTTGTAGTTAGTATGGTGTTGCATGGGCACACAGAAGATCATACTATCGGTTACTCGTATTTAATCGAACAGTTGCTCACGACCTAGATGGACACGGACCAATCCATCGGTATAGTCGTTGTGTGAGAGAGAAAATAATTTATCTTAATTATTTTGTCACACTTGTACACTTGGTGTATTGGGCGGATCGCTTGAGATTTATTGATTAGGATTGCCTAAGATAATCAATTTAAGTCTCAGAGTATTTTATTCTTAATCCCCGATATTATTGCGGGTGTGTATATTTAATATAAGTGACTTTGATTTACCAAAGGAATTAACCGATTTAATTATTGGGTTAATTACCGGTTAAGTTGGGTCACTATATTTTAAATATGGCATGCCGTGAATTCTTGAAGGGACAATGTATCCCGTAAGGGTTGATAATATCCCCGAGATGAGTTCATAAGGAATTATTATGTAAACCCTGCAGGTGGATTTAATCCGCATAATAATTAAGGTTGAATGGTACTATTCTCGGATATAAGAGATGAATAATATTTATTGAGCAATAAATAAATTTATTCATGGATATTTAAATCTTAAATACACGGAATATATAATACTACCGGAGAAATATTATTTGATATAATATGGAATAATATTGGGAGTGCAATTTTATTTATATAGTGGAAAATAAATAAAATTAATATTGATAAGAATTAATAGATTTGGGTTGGACCCAATTTAATTTTCAATATTAGAAGCCCAATATTTATTCTCCTTATGATCCCCTACGTAGCCTATATAAGCACTACATGGTCTTCACTTTTCATAACTAAGATAACCTAAGTTACGCCAATCATAAAGTCTTGAAGAGTGAAGGAGATCCATAGGAGTTCGATAGATCGTCGCCCACACGACGTTCGAACGAGGTGCAAGGAATACGTGGGAAGATCGCAAGGTCATCAACGCGTAAATTCGTTTCTCCGTACAACGAATCGAAGGTAAAATCATAAACCCTCTTTTATGATTTTGTGTGATTAATTGTAGTATGTACATGAACACACGATCCGGATAGACGTACGAA
Organism: Euphrasia confusa; assembly: GCA_954870475.1. Taxonomy (NCBI): domain Eukaryota; kingdom Viridiplantae; phylum Streptophyta; class Magnoliopsida; order Lamiales; family Orobanchaceae; genus Euphrasia; species Euphrasia confusa. The sequence goes on from OX940954.1 coordinate 15,240,547, forward strand.
CTTCGGGGACGGGGATTCGAGATCCCCGGCGAAGATCGAGAGAACCCTCGGCTTGGAGCCGAGGGGGCGATCGAACCCTAGGGTTCGATCGCGGCATGCACGTGACGGAGGGGGAAGCCCCGGCTGGACGCCGGGGCACACGGTCGATCCTTGATCGACCGCCGGGATGGCGTGGGCTGGTGCCACGCCGGATCCCGGCCACCCTCGCCGGTCAGGTGCGCGCACGGGAGGACCCCGGCTGGAAGCCGGGGCGATCGATCGACCGTGAGGTCGATCGTGAGGGGAAGCCGCGGCTGGGCCGCGGCAGGTCAGCTGGAGGCTGACCGCCCTCCTCCGGCGGCGGTGGTGAGTCGCCGGACTCACCACCGGGGGCTGCTGGGCAGCCCCAGCGATCGCAAGCTGCGCGATCGCGAGCCCCCTCGCGGCGGGGGCTCGGCTAGGGTTTTGCCGCGGCTTGTCCGCGGTGGAGCTCTCGTCGGGCCCGGCTCCGTCGTACGGTGGTTCGCGTTCGTGGATCCGACTCGCGGGAGAAAATCGGCTGGGGGCCGGCTGCGTGTCTTCGGGCGCGTAGTCTCCAAAGGTCGGACTCCTGCGGATGAGTCGGGGATCCAATCTCCGGCGATGAAGGATTTCGGTCGGGCTATCGGTTCCGCATAAATTTTAATAGCCCGGGATATCGATTTCCAGCAAATGGTATCAGAGCGTTTGGTTTCGTGTTCATGTATATGCTCGATTATTGTTCTACCTTGCAGGATTTCCGGCTATCATGGTTGATTTAATTATTGCTTAATTAATTATCATGATTATTAAACTCTCGGACATGTCGAGATTCGTTTTGTGTGGATGAATGTTTGTAATAGAAAAAATTCGGGGGTTGACCGAATTTAGGATTTATTATTACGTTCTTTATTTTCCGGAAAATGTATAGGGTCGATTTCATGTATAGAATCGATACCGGATAATTGTAATTTAATTCTTGTAATTTTAATTACGTTGGTTCGATGTTGAGACGATCGCCGGAAGACGAAGAAGGTGTGACGAAGTAGACAATGGACGAAGGGGCCGATCATCCCCATGATCGACCCCATGGATCGATCGCCGGCATGGGGCTCTCCGCGGGAGCTTCCGGCCACGCCGGCCACCGGTGGTGGTGGCGCGTGGGCTGGGGGCGGCGGCGATGCTCCTCCCGGGTGGCGGTCGACGGTGGGGGTGGTGCGGGGACTCTCAACCCGCGCTACTCCTACCATAATCCGACTTTCCTAAATTAATTCGAGTTTCCTATTTGAGTATCTTCCTTTTAGGAAACTCTCATGGATTAGGAAGAGAATTAATTGAATTAATTTTATTCCTATTTGCTTTACTTCCTTAATGGAAATATTTCATGGATTAGGAATTTAATTAATTTAGTATTAATTTATTTCCTATTTGATTATTCCTATTCTAGGGAATTTTCATTAGATGGAAATAAATTGAAAATGGAAAGTAGTAGAGTCCTAAATTTATTTTATTTCCTTATTCTATTATAGAAGTCTTCTAGAATATTCCGAGTTTTACTTGGATAGATTATTCTAAAAGATTTAATAGAATTAGATGGGAAATTAAATAAATAAAAATATTAATAATATTTAATTTTATTTTTGATATATTCAATTGACTTAATTTTCGAATTAAGTAACTTTTGGATTAATTGAAAATAAATAGATTTAAATATTAGAGATTAATATTCTCGTCACATGGAGCATTCAAGAACGAAGACTGAAGACTAGAAGATGCGTACGGAGATGGGATAAAGCCATGATAGTCGGAAAATAATTTTCTAGCATTATTTTGACTATGTGATACTATGTGCTTTATTGCTTGTATGCATGCTATATGTGTTTATTTTTATGCACTAGATAGCGTATCCCTATTATTATAAAAAGCTAAGTGGGAGAGGGGATGGAAACATTCCCATGGTCTCCACTACTGTTCTCTTGGTGACTCTTATGGACTTTCGAAGTTCGTATAGACGAGTCATTGGAGGAGAATTCTTGTAATTCCTTTTACAAGAAACATTGATCGAGTTTATCAAACAATGCCTAATTTGTCTTTCTGAAACTGACTTCAAGTCGACTCATTCTCACCCCGGGGAGTGGAATGGAGCCAGAGCCACTTGGTCATGTAGAGGACACAAATTAGAGACTTCCGTGCCATTCTTTGATAGATGGGTCGCTTGTCTGCTCGGCTCCCTCATTTATGAGAGATAGGGTCGTTCGCATGGTGAATCACTGGTTAGAAACTTCGAGTTTCACTTATGATTCTCCGAGTCTTGATTTACAAAATCTAATGGATCTTGAAATTGGGAGTCAATTATAAAAGTCTCTTAGTGTAGTAAACGTCCACACCACGTGGCTTGCTGTGCTGACGGATTTTGGATTAATTGATGTAGACAGTTATAAGTGATTGTGAAGGATTGTGAAGTTGTCGTAAACGTCCACACCACGTGGCTTGCGGTGATGTAGCAATTCCAAGCGATTTACTTTAGTACTGAGTAATGGTTTACACTTAGATACGCGTTATAGTATTCTTCCCCACGAAGTTACGCTATAATTGATGTATGGCCAAAGAAAATCTAATTACTAAATCATTTGGGTGGGTAAACGTCCACACCACGTGGCTTGCCTTACCTGATGGGATTTTAGATGTGATTAGTAATTTAATGATGTTATTCCAGGGAGATAACGTCGGATATTAAATTAATTGTTTGTTTAAATGTGCTTATAGGTTTAGAGAATTGCTATGAATCCACTTTTGTTGATACTTGAGGAAATTAACGCACTGGTTCCATACTGTATTGAATGGAAAGAAGAGTTAGACATTGCTCAGACTGCAAAAGAGTACAAAGACGTACTCAGTGTTGGAGTTGTGTACTTAATGTCTAGATTTAAGTAACGGTAAACTCCCCGTCATAGCATTTAATCTATTAAATTAACGAACAATTGTTTTGCTTTTAATTACTTGATAATTAAATAAATGCAAACCATGGTTCTGGATTTTATACGTTGTAGTTAGTATGGTGTGCATGGGCACACAGAAGATCATACTATCGGTTACTCGTATTTAATCGAACAGTTGCTCACGACCTAGATGGACACGAACTAATCTATCGGTATAGTCGTTGTGTGAGAGAGAAAATAATTTATCTTAATTATTTTATCACACTTGTACACTTGGTGTATTGAGCGGATCGTTGAGATTCATCGATTAGGATTGCCGGCGATAATCGATTCGAGTCTCAGTGTATTATATTCTTAATCCCCGATATTGTTGCGGGTGTGTATATTCAATGTAAGTGACTTTGATTTACCAAAGGAATTAACCGATTTAATTATTGGGTTAATTACCGGTTAAGTTGGGTCACTATATTTTATATATGGCATGCCGTGAATGATTGACCGGACAGTGTATCCCGGAAGGGTTGATAATATCCCCGAGATGAGTTCAAAAGGAATTATTGTGTAAACCTCATGAGTGGATTCGTTCCGCACAATAATTAAGGTTGAATGGTACTAGTCTCGGATTCAAGAGATGAATATAAATTAATTAGCAATAAATTAATTTTATTCATGGATATTTAAATCTTAAATACACGGAATAAATAATACTACCGGAGAAATATTATTTGATATAATATGGTTTAATATTGGGAGTGCAATTAATTTATATAGTGGAAAATAAATTAATTAATATTAATGGGAGATTAATAGATTTGGGCTTGGGCTCAATTTAATCATTAATATTGGAAGCCCAATATTCCACCTCCTTTAGATCCCCTACGTAGCCTATAAAAGCACTACATGGTCTTCTCTTTTCTACACACATCATAACTTGAAGATCATAATTCTTCTAGAGAGAGAAAGTAGAGAGAGAGAGAAGAGGATCCATAAGCTTGGAGGATCGTCGCCCACCCGACGTTCAAGCTAGTGCAAGGAATACGTGGGAAGATCGTAAGGTCATCATCTTGATTCCGTTTCTCCGCACAACGAATCAAAAGGTAAAATCATATACTCTCTTCTATGATTTTATGTGGATTAATTGTGATACATACATGAACGCATGATCCGGGAAAACGACGAACTTCGGGGATGGGGATTCGAGATCCCCGGCGAAGCTCGAGAGGAGCCCTCGGCTGGGAGCCGAGGGGCGATCGAACCTAGGGTTCGATCGCGGCGATCCGCGCGAAGGGACCCCGGCTGGACGCCGGGGCTAGCGATCGAGCTGGGCTCGATCGCGGGGGCGAGCCGCGGCTGTTGCCGCGGTGGTCAGCTGGGCTGACCGCCCCTCCCGACGGCGTGGGCGGTGAAGTCGCCGGACTCACCGCCCCGGGGCTGCCGGAGCAGCCCCACGCGATCGACGGCGATCGCGAGCCCCACGGTGGGGCTCGGCTAGGGTTTAGCCGCGGGTTTATCCCGCGGCGATGCTCTTGACGAGCCCGGTTCTTCGTGGTGTTCGTGATCGGTTTCCGGCGAGAGGATTTCGGTCGGGTTATTATTTTCCGCAATTTTTTAATGGCCCGGGATACCGAATTCCAGCAATTGGTATCAGAGCGTTTGGTTTCGTGTTCATGTATGTGTTCAATTGCGTTCTACCTTGCAGGGATTCCGACTATCATGGTTTAATTAATTGTTAATTATTCGTTCAATTAATTGCTATTTAATTTACCATGATTGTTCGTTTATTAAACTCTCGGACATGTCGAGATTCGTTTTGTGTGGATGAATGCTTGTAATAGTAAAAATTCGGGGGTTGACCGAATTTAGGATTTATTATTACGTTCTATGTTTTCCGGAAAGTGTATAGGGTCGATTTCATGTATAGAATCGATACCGGAATTGTAAATTTATTTCTTGTAATTTATTTACGTTGGATCGATGCCGAGACGACCGCCGGAGAACTCATGAGACGAAGAAGACGATGAGGACGAAAAGAAGGGGGGGTCGATCATCCCCATGATCGATCCCCATGAGGATCGATCGACCCCACGCCCGGGGCTGCCCGTTAGGGTTTCCGGCCACGCCGGCCACCGGTGGTGGTGGCGCGTGGCTGGGGGACGGCGGCGGTGGTGCCCGGCGGTGGTGGTGGTCGGCGGTAGGGGGTGGTGCGGGGATCCCCAACCCGTGCTACTCCTAATCCTATCAAGATTCTACTTACCTAATTGATTCAAGTTTTCCTATTTTGAGTATTCCTAACTTTGGGAACTCTCATGGAAATAGGAAAAGAATTAATTGGAATTATTTTTATTCCTTATTCTATTATGGAAATCTTCTAGAGTATTCCGAGTTCTACTTGGAATAGGATCCTAGAGATTTAATAGAATTGGAAAGGAATAAAAGTTAATTTAGGATTGATTTATTTCCTAATTGATTATTCCTATTTTATGGGAATTTTCATAGTAATGGAAATTAATTAATCTTGGAAAGTAGAAGAGTCCCAATTTATTTTATTTCCTTATTCTATTATAGAAAATCTTCTAGAATATTCCAAGTTTGACTTGGATAGATTATTCTAGAGATTTAATAGAATTAGATAGGAAAATAAATAAATAAAAATATTAATAATATTTAATTTTATTTTTGATTTATTCGATTGACTTAATTTTCGAATTAAGTATCTTTTGGATTTATTAAAAATAAATAGACTTAAATATTGGGATTAATATTCTCGTCACATGAAGCATTCAAGAACGAAGACTGAAGACTAGAAGACGCATACGGAGATGGAATAAAGCCATGATAGTCGGAAAATAATTTTCTAGCTTATTTTGACTATGTGATATGTGCTTTATTACTTGTATGCATGCTTATGTGTTTAATTATGCATTAGATAGCGTATCCCTTTGTTATAAAAAGCTAAGTGGGAGCGGGGATGGAAACATTCCCATGGTCTCCATTATTGTTCTCTTGGTGACTCTTATGGACTTTTGAAGTTCGTATAGATGTGTCATTGGAGGAGAATTCTTGTAATTCCTTTTACAAGAGACATTGATTAAGTTTATCAAACAATGCCTAATTTGTCTTTCTGAAACTGACTTCAAGTCGACTCATTCTCACCCCGGGGAGTGGAATGGAGCCAAAGCCACTTGGTCATGTCGAGGACACAAATTAGAGGCAGTCGTACCATTCTTTGATAGATGGATCGATTGTCTGCTCGGCTCCCTCATTTTATGAGAGATAGGGTTGATCGCATGGTGAATCACTGGTTAGAAACTTCGAGTTTCACTTATGATTCTCCGCGTCTTGATTTACAAAATCGAATGCATCTTGTAATTGGGAGTCAATTATAAAAGTCTCTTAGTATAGTAAACGTCCACACAACGTGGCTTGCTGTACTGACGGATTTTGGATTAATTGATGTAGACAGTTGTAAGGAATTGTGAAGATTTGTGAAGTTGTCGTAAACGTCCACACAACGTGGCTTGCGGTGATGTAGCAATTCCAAACGATTTCCTTTGGTGCTGAGTAATGGTTTACACTTAGATACGCTTTATAGTATTCCTCCCACCGAGGTTCCGCTATAAATGATGTATGACCAAAGCAAATCTAATTGCTAAATCGTTTGGGTGGGTAAACGTCCACACACCGTGGCTTGCCTTACCTGATGGGATTTTAGATGTAATTAGTAATTTAATGATATTATTTGAGGGAGATAATATCGGATATTAAATTGATTGTTTGTTTAAATGTGCCTATAGGTTTAGAGAATAGCTATGAACCCACTTTCTATGATACTCAAGGAGCATAAGCTCACTGGCCCCAACTACATTGATTGGAAGAGAAATTTAGACATTGTCCTAACTTCTGAGGAGTACAAGTTCGTACTCCATGAAGTGTGCCCTGCTGAGCCCACGGCTGCCTCAACTGATGAGGAAAAACTAACATATCGGAAGTGGAAAAAGGCTGATGAAATGGCTAGGTGTTATATTTTGGCTTCCATGTCAAATGTACTCCAAACCCAACATGAGTCGATGGACACTGCCTATGATATGATGTTTAACCTCAAGGAGATGTTTGGGGAGCAAGATCGTGCGGCAAGGCAAGAAGCCATGAGAGTCCTCATGACAACTACTCAGTCTGAAGGAACGCCCGTAGGGGAGCACGTTCTTAAGATGATGGGTCTGTTGAATGAGCTTGAGATCCTAGGAGCTCAAATTGATGCTGAGACGCAAGTCGACATCATACTCCAGTCTCTGACCCCTAGTTTTGAGCAGTTTCGCATGAGTTATAATATGGGTAAACTATCTTATTCTCTTGCGCAACTCCTGACTGAACTGAAGGCGGCAGAGGGGATCTACAAGAAGGGCAAGTCTCAAGCGCTTGTAGCTACCAAGTCCAAAGGCTTTAAGCCTGGTGGAGGTAGGGGCAAGAGAAGGAAGCAAACCCGGAAACCCAGTGGTGTCAAGAGGACTGTACCACAAATGGGGGCTGCAAAGCCAAAGGGTAAGTGCTTCCGATGCAACAAGATGGGACACTGGAAGTCTGAATGTCCTCTCAAAGGTACGAATTCTTCTTTAGTCGTAAAAACATAGCCAGTGGTATTATCTACCAGAATTCTGGTGTGTAGATATGGAACCACTGACGGTATGTGCATTTTGAATGCAGGGGTTCCAGAAAACCCGGCGACTTAGTGAGGAAGAATTCGAGTCTACATGAGCAAAGCTGTGGAGGAGGCAGCGGTTGCGGTGGAAGACATTTATCTACTTTAGTAGTTAAATAGGATTTCATTTCAAAGTTATTGCATTATGTACCCCTTTATTTTAGAAAGAACGTTTTGTTCTGGATTTCTATTATTAATGAATGGATATTTTATTTCTTTTATCATTGGATGATTTTGATAAGAAATAATGGCATTATCTATTCTGGTACATTAGATAGCAATATATGAATGATGAATCCTTAGTCTACCACGATGCAACAAACCGTTCTATAACTTGTTTTACTTGTTAGATATTTCTTTATTGATCATTATACTTGTGAATTCTTATACTTAGTAGTATTTTTCAAATAAGATTCAAATGGTCGAAATTGATTTGATCAATTAAAGTTGAAGGAATGGACCTTCCGACCTAAGGGTTTAATTTGAAGGATAATACATCTAAGTAAACCTTTCTAGATAAAGGATAGAATTCAGAAAAGTATTGGAAATGATTAGATATGCAGACATATGTGTAAATTAGAAAGGTACGAGAAATTCTCTCAGAGAATACTCGGTGATGGATTAGAATGCTTGATGTGCCATAAAAGCAAAGTGTTTTGACTAGTCAATGGACACAAAGCTATTATGGGGAACCATCAAAGTATATTCATTAGGAGCCTGTGACTCGGTCACCAAGGCCATCACTTATCTAAGTAACACATAGCATAATCAAAGATTGGGATTCAATCCCAAAGGACCGCGCCATACACTTGCGTGTAGAGATGGTGCGCTATAAAGAAATGGAAAATCTAATAGTAAAAGAACAAGTTGTTCGGAACCACCTATGTTCTATGGATATTCCTGGATACAACGGCATATTGAATATGGTTGTAGGATATCCTAGATGAACGAAGTATTGTGTGTTCTATAGTACTACGAACCAGAGGGACGTCTCTCGTCCGGTTCATAGAGGAAGACTATTAGATGGACCACAAAGCCTAAATTGACGTAATACCTTGAAATGAGAAGAAGGACAAAAGACTAGGAACCAGCCAAACCGAGTAGAAGTACACCACATACTGCACCTATTGTTATTACTGTTATACACCGGGACGCCATTGCAGTGGGAGGTTGTCGGACAACCAGAGATAATCATAAGACTAGAGGAGTTCGGACTCTGGATCTAGTAAAGATGAAATCGACCCCTAGCTCTGCATAAGGGCAGTACTAGATCTAAATGTGCCTGCTTGGAACAATAAGAATTATTGTTAAGAGGCTAGATCATTTAGAGTACAAGCTTAGTAAATCCATTTATGGATTGAAATAAAGCTACGAATCGTGGAACTTGCGAATTGATGGGATAGTCCAGTTCATGGATTCATCAAAAGGCATAGACGAAAGGTGTATTGAAAACGTAATGGAAACAAGGTGGTGTTTCTCGGAGATTTTATGTAGATAACATTTATCATTGGCAACAATGTAAAAATGCTGTCAGACATAAAATAATGGTTGTCTAAATAAATCGAGATATAAGATTGAGAAGAAGTTAGAGCATGTTCTTAAGGTCTTATGATCTAGAGATAAGAACATTGTACTTCTCCTAGATATCTTGTACGATTAAGGTTTGTTTTTAACATGCATACTTCTGAGAAAGGTTATTGCCTTTCAGAGACAGAATAAACATCTATTTAAAGGTTATGTGTTCGAACACATGAAGGAGATAGATGAGGACAAAGCAGTTTCCTATACTTCAAGTATGGAAAGCTTTATAGATGCAATGTTGTAAAACAAGAACCTGATATCAAACTATGCGGTTTGCGTAGTGGGAGGATATCAAAGTAATCTGGATAAGGGATGTTCGAATGCTGCAAGAGTACTTTCATAGTACTGACTTGAGCAAGACGAAATCTTCTTAGATTACAGATTCTCAGATCCAAAAATCAGAGAAGGACCAGTGAAAGTCGATATCAGGCTATGTGTTCACTTTTAGAAAGAGGTGGAACCATGAAGTGAAAGAGTGATAAGCGGGACGCTTTTCAGACTCTCTCATAACCGAATAGCAGCCTCAGAGGCAGCGGAAGTTTTGGTTAGGTTCCGGGATAACCTCTTGACTTGGATATGACTCTTAGTTTACCAAAGGCTATTGAATAGCGGTGCACGGTGAACTAGAAGAAGTCATAAGTCAAAAGTGATGTTAACACATAGAGCAAGTACCACCTGATACGAGTCATCGTCAGGGGAGACGACGTAGTAGTCACCAAGATAACTTCAGAGCGGCAACCTAGATTGCTCACTCACATAGTACTTCTCGGAAGTACACTTTAAAGCACGTGATGAGTATGGGAACCGAGAGTTTGGAGGAAATGACTAGACCTTAGTACAAGTGGGAGATTGTTGGAGTTGTGTACTTAATGTCTAGATTTAAGTAACGGTAAACTCCCCGTCATAGCATTTAATCTATTAAATTAACGAACAATTGTTTTGCTTTTAATTACTTGATAATTAAATAAATGCAAACCATGGTTCTGGATTTTATAAGTTGTAGTTAGTATGGTGTGCATGGGCACACAGAAGATCATACTATCGGTTACTCGTATTTAATCGAACAGTTGCTCACGACCTAGATGGACACGAACTAATCTATCGGTATAGTCGTTGTGTGAGAGAGAAAATAATTTATCTTAATTATTTTATCACACTTGTACACTTGGTGTATTGAGCGGATCGTTGAGATTCATCGATTAGGATTGCCGGCGATAATCGATTCGAGTCTCAGTGTATTATATTCTTAATCCCCGATATTGTTGCGGGTGTGTATATTCAATGTAAGTGACTTTGATTTACCAAAGGAATTAACCGATTTAATTATTGGGTTAATTACCGGTTAAGTTGGGTCACTATATTTTATACATGGCATGCCGTGAATGATTGACCGGACAGTGTATCCCGGAAGGGTTGATAATATCCCCGAGATGAGTTCAAAAGGAATTATTGTGTAAACCTCATGAGTGGATTCGTTCCGCACAATAATTAAGGTTGAATGGTACTAGTCTCGGATTCAAGAGATGAATATAAATTAATTAGCAATAAATTAATTTTATTCATGGATATTTAAATCTTAAATACACGGAATAAATAATACTACCGGAGAAATATTATTTGATATAATATGGTTTAATATTGGGAGTGCAATTAATTTATATAGTGGAAAATAAATTAATTAATATTAATGGGAGATTAATAGATTTGGGCTTGAGCTCAATTTAATCATTAATATTGGAAGCCCAATATTCCACCTCCTTTAGATCCCCTACGTAGCCTATAAAAGCACTACATGGTCTTCTCTTTTCTACACACATCATAACTTGAAGATCATAATTCTTCTAGAGAGAGAAAGTAGAGAGAGAGAGAAGAGGATCCATAAGCTTGGAGGATCGTCGCCCACCCGACGTTCAAGCTAGTGCAAGGAATACGTGGGAAGATCGTAAGGTCATCATCTTGATTCCGTTTCTCCGCACAACGAATCAAAAGGTAAAATCATATACTCTCTTCTATGATTTTATGTGGAATAATTGTGATACATACATGAACGCATGATCCGGGAAAACGACGAACTTCGGGGACGGGGATTCGAGATCCCCGGCGAAGCTCTAGAGGAGCCCTCGGCTGGGAGCCGAGGGGCGATCGAACCTAGGGTTCGATCGCGGCGATCCGCGCGAAGGGACCCCGGCTGGACGCCGGGGCTAGCGATCGAGCTGGGCTCGATCGCGGGGGCGAGCCGCGGCTGTTGCCGCGGTAGTCAGCTGGGCTGACCGCCCCTCCCGACGGCGTGGGCGGTGAAGTCGCCGGACTCACCGCCCCGGGGCTGCCGGATCAGCCCCACGCGATCGACGGCGATCGCGAGCCCCACGGTGGGGCTCGGCTAGGGTTTAGCCGCGAGTTTATCCCGCGGCGATGCTCTTGACGAGCCCGGTTCTTCGTGGTGTTCGTGATCGGTTTCCGGCGAGAGGATTTCGGTCGGGTTATTATTTTCCGCAATTTTTTTAATGGCCCGGGATACCGAATTCCAGCACTCAGTGAAACTTGTCCTCCTGGACTCACCATTAACTCAACTGAGGAGGAGATTTTTGACTTTGAAAAGTGGGGTAGTGCTCGTGCATTAGCCGCTAATCATGATGTCATGCTCAAACTCAAGTTGCTGTTTGGACATGATGAGAAGACTAGAAAAGAGGCGATGAGGATACTCATAAAGATCTGTTACTTCGATGAAACACTTGATCATGTTTTTGAGATGATGGATCTTTTAGACGAGTTGAAACAATCGCAAGCTCTTATAGCTAAAGCCAAAGGTTTCGGACCTAAAGGCAAGGGAAAGGAGAAGAAGACAAGGGGGTCCGGTGGTCCTAAGGGACTTGGACCAAAGGGTGGGATAAAGAAGCCTTCGGGCAAACTTCCCCAAGGGAAGCAGTCTGAGTACTGGGGGTCTACATCTTGTCCTCTCAAAGGTACGAATTTTTCTTTAGTCGTAAAACATAGTCAGCGGTATTATCTACCAGGATTCTGGTGTGTAGATATGGAACCACTGACGGTATGTGCATTCTAAATGCAGGGGTTCCAGAAAACCCAACGACTTAGAGAAGAAGAGTTCGATTCCACATGGGCAAAGCTGTTGAGGAAGCAGCGGTTGCAGTGGAAGACATTTATCTATCTGTTTGATAGTTATAGCATTTCATTTCAAGTTGATTGCTTTGTACCTTTTATTTTAGAAAGAACTTTTGTTCTGGATTTCTATTATTAATGGATATTTTATTTCTTTAATCATTTGATGGTTTAGATAAGAAATAATGGCGATATCTATTCTGGTACATTAGATAGCAATATATGAATGATGAATCCTTAGTCTACCACGATGCAACAAACCGTTATATATAAACTTGTCTTACTCATTAGATGTATTTCTTTATCAATCATTATACTTGTGAATTCTTGAACTTAGTAGTATTTATTCAAAATGGGGATTCAAAAGGTCGAAATTGATTTATTCAATTATAGTTGGAGGAATGGACCTCCCGACCTAAGAATTAAATTTTGGAAGAAGATACAACTAAATTAACCTTTCTGGATAAAGGATGGAATTCGGACAAGTATTGAGAATGATCGAAGATGATATATGCAGACATATGTGTAATTAAAAAGGTGTAAGTAGTTTCCTTTAAGGAATACTTGAAGATGGATTAGAATGCTTGATGTGCCATAAAAGCGAAGTGTTTGACACAAAGCTATTATGGGGAACCTTCAAAGTATATCCGTTGGAAGCCTGCGACTTGTTCGCGGAGGCCACTACCTATCTAAAGAGCACATAGCATAAATCAAGGATTGAGATTAAGTCTCAAACGACTGCACCATACACTGATGTGTAGACATGGTGTGTCAGAAATAAGAAATGGAATTCTAATAGTAAAAGGACAAGTTTGTTCGGAACTACCTATGTTCTATGAATTTTCTGGATACAACAACATATTGAATATGGTTGTAGAATATCCTAGGTGAACAAGTAATTGTATGTTAAAATAGTACAACGGACCAGAAGGGTGTCTTCGCCCGGTTCTTAAAGAAGACTATTAGATGAACTACAAATGCCCTAACGAACAGAGGTACTTTATAATGAGGAAAGAGAAGACTGAGAACCAGCCTAACTGAGTATTAGTACACCACTAACCGCACCTAATGTTATTACTGTTATACACCGGAACGCCATTGCAGTGGGAGGTTGTTAATCAACCGGAGATGTTCATAAGACTGGAGGAGTTTTAAACTCTGGATCTAGTAGACATGAAATCGATCCCTAGCTCTGCATAGGGGGCAGTACTAATCTAAATGTGCCTACTTGGATAACAATTTTTTTATTGTTAAAGAGGCGAGATCATTTGGAAGTACAAGCTTAGTGAATCCATTCTTGGAGTATCACAAAGCTGAAACTTGTGGAACTTGCAAATTGATGAGATAGTCCATTGTATGGATTCATCAAAGAAGCATAGACAAGATTGGTGTATTGGAGACGTAATGGAAACAAAGTGGTGTTTCTCGGAATTTTGTGTAGATAACACTTCATCATTGGCAACAATGTAAAAGCGTTGTCAGACATAAAATAGAGGTTGTCTAATTAAATCGAAATATAAGATTAAGATGAAGTTGGATCATGTTCTTAGAAATCTTTCGATCTCTAGATAAGAACATTTGTACTTCTCTTTAGATATCTTATACGATTATGGTTTGTTTTAAACATGCATAATTCTGAGAAAGGTTATTGCCTTTCGAGAACAGAATGCATCTATCTAAGGTATGTGTCTTGAACACATGAAGGAGATAAATATAGACAAAGCAGATTCTTACACTTCGAGTGTAAAGGGCTTTGTAAATGCGGTGTTATAAAACAAGAACATGACATCAACTATGCGGTTAGCGTAGTGGGAGGATATCAAAGTAATCTGGATAAGAAATGTTCGAATGCTGTAAAAGTACTTGGAAGTACTGGATTACTGGCAATACGAAATCTTCTTAGATTACAGTTTCTCAGATCCAAAAATCAGAGAAAGGACCAGTGTAAGTCGATATCAGGCTATGTGTTCACTTTTAGAAGAGGTGGAACCTAAGGAAGAAAGAGTGATAAGCGTGAAGCTTGTCGGACTCTATCATAAACCGAATGGCAGCCTCAGAGGCAGCGGAAGTTTTGGTTAGGTTCCGGAATGACCTCTGAACTTGGATATGATTCTTGGTTCACCAAAGGCTATGTTCATAGCGGTGCATGGAGAACTGGAAGAAGTCATAAGTTCAAAATGTGATGATAACACATAGAGCAAGTACCACCTGATACGAGTCATCGTCAGAGAGACGACGCAGTAGTCACCAAGATAACTTCAGAGCGGCAACCTAGATTGCTCATTCACATAATACTTCTGGGAAGTATAACTTAAGCACGTGATGAGTATGGAAGTCGGGAGTTTGGAGGAAATGACTAGACCTTAGTACAAGTGGGAGATTGTTGGAGTTGTGTACTTAATGTCTAGATTTAAGTATCGGTAAACTCCCGGTCATAGCATTTAACCTATTTAATTAATGAACAATTATTTGCATTTAATTATTATTAATTAATTATGCAAAATATAGTCCTGAATTTTATACGTTGTAGTTAGTATGGTGTTGCATGGGCACACAAAAGATCATACTATCGGTTACTCGTATTTAATCGAACAGTTGCTCACGACCTAGATGGACACGGACCAATCCATCGGTATATTCGTTGTGTGAGAGAGAAAATAATTTATCTTAATTATTTTGTCACACTTGTACACTTGGTGTATTGGGCGGATCGCTTGAGATTTATTGATTAGGATTGCCTAAGATAATCAATTTAAGTCTCAGAGTATTTTATTCTTAATCCCCGATATTATTGCGGGTGTGTATATTTAATATAAGTGACTTTGATTTACCAAAGGAATTAACCGATTTAATTATTGGGTTAATTACCGGTTAAGTTGGGTCACTATATTTTATATATGGCATGCCGTGAATTCTTGAAGGGACAGTGTATCCCGTAAGGGTTGATAATATCCCCGAGATGAGTTCATAAGGAATTATTATGTAAACCCTGCAGGTGGATTTAATCCGCATAATAATTAAGGTTGAATGGTACTATTCTCGGATATAAGAGATGAATAATATTTATTGAGCAATAAATAAATTTATTCATGGATATTTAAATCTTAAATACACGGAATATATAATACTACCGGAGAAATATTATTTGATATAATATGGAATAATATTGGGAGTGCAATTTTATTTATATAGTGGAAAATAAATAAAATTAATATTGATAAGAATTAATAGATTTGGGTTGGACCCAATTTAATTTTCAATATTAGAAGCCCAATATTTATTCTCCTTATGATCTCCTACGTAGCCTATATAAGCACTACATGGTCTTCACTTTTCATAACTAAGATAACCTAAGTTACGCCAATCATAAAGTCTTGAAGAGTGAAGGAGATCCATAGGAGTTCGATAGATCGTCGCCCACACGACGTTCGAACGAGGTGCAAGGAATACGTGGAAGATCGCAAGGTCATCAACGCGTAAATTCGTTTCTCCGTACAACGAATCGAAGGTAAAATCATAAACCCTCTTTTATGATTTTGTGTGATTAATTGTAGTATGTACATGAACACACGATCCGGATAGACGTACGAACTTCGGGGACGGGGATTCGAGATCCCCGGCGAAGATCGAGAGAACCCTCGGCTTGGAGCCGAGGGGGCGATCGAACCCTAGGGTTCGATCGCGGCATGCACGTGACGGAGGGGGAAGCCCCGGCTGGACGCCGGGGCACACGGTCGATCCTTGATCGACCGCCGGGATGGCGTGGGCTGGTGCCACGCCGGATCCCGGCCACCCTCGCCGGTCAGGTGCGCGCACGGGAGGACCCCGGCTGGAAGCCGGGGCGATCGATCGACCGTGAGGTCGATCGTGAGGGGAAGCCGCGGCTGGGCCGCGGCAGGTCAGCTGGAGGCTGACCGCCCTCCTCCGGCGGCGGTGGTGAGTCGCCGGACTCACCACCGGGGGCTGCTGGGCAGCCCCAGCGATCGCAAGCTGCGCGATCGCGAGCCCCCTCGCGGCGGGGGCTCGGCTAGGGTTTTGCCGCGGCTTGTCCGCGGTGGAGCTCTCGTCGGGCCCGGCTCCGTCGTACGGTGGTTCGCGTTCGTGGATCCGACTCGCGGGAGAAAATCGGCTGGGGGCGGGCTGCGTGTCTTCGGGCGCGTAGTCTCCAAAGGTCGGACTCCTGCGGATGAGTCGGGGATCCAATCTCCGGCGATGAAGGATTTCGGTCGGGCTATCGGTTCCGCATAAATTTTAATAGCCCGGGATATCGATTTCCAGCAATCATCAGCCACGAAATTCACAAGAAAGAGTGAGAAGAGAGAGTGTTCTTGGAGAACCACTTCAAACAAGCAAGGTGTTTATCATCCGGGTTCGTGTGCAACACGTAGAGGCCGGGCCATTTGTGCGGCTTCAACATCCGGACGATCCAAAGGAGTGACGAGGTCATTCACAAGGAGAGCATCTAGTGACTGATCCATGAAGGTGGTTCAATCGACTCAACACCACCTTCATCAACATCAACGAGGCACGCTACACCGGTTGTAAGTGTTCTCGTTAATCCCTATATATATATATATATATATATATATATATATATATATATATTCGATATATATATATATAAACGTGTCTATACATATAATGTGTGCCTAGATCTTCATGTTGTTCGTGTTCTATTGTTTTACACGCTTCCGCACACACGAACAAGGTAATCGAGCGATTGGATCGGCATCGAAAACCTTCAGAAACTATCTTGCGCAGTGGAGCACGCTCTGCGTATGGTTGTCCGAGAAACAACCACATCTGACGTGTATAAACTGGAGGATGGTAAGCTATCTTTTCAAGTTAATCTTCAAAATCGGACATGCGAATGTCGACGCTTCGAACTTGATGAAATCCCCTGCAGTCACGCTGCAGCCGCTGTTAGGTACGTACTGTTGGAAATCGATATCCCGGGGTTAACGGAATTGCGGAATACATAACCCCGACCGAAATCCCATCGCCGGAAAACACGCGAACCACCGTACGACGCCGGAGCTCGACCGGAGCGTCGCCGTGGGCGAACCCACGGCTAACCCTAGCCGAGCCCCCGCCGCGAGGGGGGATCGCGATCGCTGCCCTAGTGATCGCCGGGGATGCACGCGCATCCCCATGGGGCTGTTCGGAACAGCCCCCGGAGGTGAGTCCGGCGACTCACCGCTACCGCCGAGGAGGGTGGTGCGCCCAGCGCACCCACCGCGGCTCCCAGCCGCGGCTGCCCCCGCGATCGACCGATTGGTCGATCGCATGCCCCGACGTCCAGCCGGGGCGTCCTCGTGTGGGCCCGCGATCGACGCCCTAGGGCTCGATCGCACCCCTCGGCTCCCAGCCGAGGGTTCTCTCGATATCCGCGGGGATGTCGACCTCGCGGTGGATCCCCATCCGCGGAATCGTTCGTTACCCGGATCTTCGTTCATGTATATATTACGATTTATATATCACATAAAATCATAGAGGGTGTTTATCGATTTTACCTTTGATCTCGTTGTGCGGAGAAACGAGATTGATTTGAAGACCTTCGGATCTTCCTACGTATTCCTTGCACTAGCTTGAACGTCGTGTGGGCGACGATCCTCCAAGCTTATGGATCTCCTTCTCTCTACTTTCTCTCTCTAGAATTATGATCTTCAAGTTGTGAGATTGTGAGAAATAGAGAAGACCATGTAGTGCTTTTATAGGCTACGTAGGGGATCTAAAGGAGGTGGAATATTGGGCTTCCAATATTAATGATTAAATTGAGCCCAAGCCCAAATCTATTAATCCATTAATATTAATTATATGATTAATTCCACTATATGAATATAATTGCACTCCCAATATTCACCATATTATATCAAATAATATTCTCTCTGGTAGTATTATTTATTCCATGTGTTTAAGATATAAATATCCATGAATAAAATTAATTTATTGCTTAATTAATTTATTCATCTCTTATATCCGAGACTAGTACCATTCAACTTTAATTATTATGCGGAACAAATCCACTCATGAGGTTTACATAATAATTCCTTATGAACTCATCTCGGGGATATTATCAACCCTTTCGAGGACACATTTTCCCATCAAGAATTCACGGCATGTCATACATAAAATACCGTGACCCAACTTTACCGGTAATTGATCGGTTATTCTAATCAATCAATTCCTTTGGAAAATCAAAGTCACTAATATTAAATGCACACACCCGCAATAATATCAGGGATTAAGAATAAAATACTCAGAGATTTAAATCGATTATCCAAGGCAATCCTAATCGATAAATCTCAAGCGATCCGCTCAATACACCAAGTGTACAAGTATGATAAAATAATCAAGACTAATTATTTTCTCTCTCATACAACGTGTATACCGATGGATTAGTTCTTGTCCATCTAGGTCGTGAGCTACTGTTTGATTATATACGAGTGACTGATAGTATGATCTTCCGTGTGACGACGCACACCATACTAAATACAACGTATATAATCTAGAACCATATTTGCATTTATTTAATTATAAATAATTAAAAGCAAACGATTATTCATTTAAATAGATTAAATACTATGACCGGGAGTTTACGATACTTAAATCTAGACATTAAGTATACAACTCCATCAATCTCCCACTTATACTAAGGTCTAGTCATTTCATCCAAACTCCCGACTCCCATACCCATCACGTGCTTAATCTGCATTTCAAAGAAGTGACTCGTGCATGAGCATTCTAGGTTGCCGTCTCCGAAGTTATCTTGGTGACTACAGCGTCGTCTCACTTGACGATGACTCGTATCAGGTGGTACTTGCTCTATGTGTTATCATCACTATGGACTTATGATTTCTTTCAGTTTGCCATTGCACCGCTATTTTAATAGCCTTCGGTAAACAAAGAATCATATCTAAGTCCAGAGGTTATCCCAAAGCTTTACCACAACTTCCGCTGCCTCTGAGGCTGCAGTTTGTTTACCTATAGTTGAGTCCGAAAAAGCATCGTGCTTATCACTCTTCCATTTTAAAGCTTTACCTCCCTTTACAAGTGAACACATAGCCTGATATCGACTTACAGTGATCCTGATTTAATTAGAGATCTGAGAAATGTAATCCAATGGAAAAGCTCGTCTGCTTCGTAGTCTAGAACAGTACTTCGAAAGTACTCTTACAGCAGTCGAGTATTCCTTTCCAGGATTACTTTGATATCCTCCCACTATGCCAACTACATAGTCGATATCCGGTTCTCGTTTTTCAACATTGCATTTAAAGCTTTCCACACTCAAAGTGTAGGAAACTACTTTCACTGCTTCTATCTCCTTTATGTGTTCATAACACATACCTTTAGATAGATGCATTTCATTTGAAAGGTAACATACCCTTCTTGGAATTATGCATGTTAAAACGGACCTTAATCGTATAAGATACCTAGGAGAAGTATAATGTTCTTTTCATAAGATCCTAGATCTTAAGAACATGATCTAACTTCTTCTTTATCTTATATATCGATTTTATCTTAGACAACCATTATTTTATGTCTGATAACACTTTTACATTGTTCCCAATGATAGAATGTTATCTACATAAAATCTCCGAGAAACACCACCTTGTTTCCATTATGTTTCCAATACACATTATTCGTCCATGCCTTTTGATGAATCCATAAATAGATTATCTCATCAATTCGCAAGTACCACGAATTATAGCTTTGTTACAATCCATAAATGGATCAACTAAGCTTGTAGTCTAAATAATCTTGTCTATTAGCAATAATCCTTATTGCTCTCTTAAGAAGACATATTTAGATTTAGTACAGCCTCCATGTAGTTTCAGGGATCGATTTCATGTTTACTAGATCCAGAGTTCAAAACTCTTCTAGTCTTATGAACATCTCTTGTTGTCTAACAACCTCCCACTACAACGGCGTTCCAGTGTATAAACAGTAATAACAGTAGGTGCAGTTAGTGGTGTACCGCTACTCGGTTTGGCTGGTTTCCAGTCTTTGTCCTTTTCTCTCGTCCTAAGGTATATCGTTACTTTGGGCTTTGTGTTTTATCTAACAGTACTCTTTTAAGAACCGGGCGTTAGAACTTATAACGTCCTTCTGGTTCATAGTACTATTAAACACATAACTTTTGTTCTTCTAGGATATTTTACAACCACATTGAAATGTGTCGTTGTCTTTCATAAATATTCATAGAACATAGGTAGTACCGATTAACTCTCTCTTTTACTATTCCTTTAGAGATCTATTCCTTACTTATACACCATGTCTACACATGAAGTGTATGGTGTTGTCATTTGGAATCTAATTCCAATTACTGATTATGCTATGTCTTCAGACAGGTACTAGCCTCCGTGATTAGATCACAGGCTATTTATGAATATACTTTTGATACTTCTTCCACAATAGCTTGTGTCCATTGACTTGTCAAAACACTTGCTCTTGTGGTATATCAAGTATTCTAATCCATATTTAGAGTATTCATCAAATGAAGTACTCGTACCTTTCTTGTCTGAGTAGACATAGGTCTATATATCAGTGTTTAATCAATTTCAATACTTGTCCGGATTCTATATCCTTTATCCAGAAAGGTTTGCTTAGTTCGTATTATCTTCCAAATTCAATTCTTAGGTTGGAAGGTCCACTCCTTCAACTTAATTGATCAAATCAATTTTCAACCTTAGAATATTATTTGAATAAATACTACTTAGCATAGAATTCACAAGTATAATGATTTAGTAAAGAAATATCTCTAACAAGTAAAACGAATTATATATATACTACGGTTTGTTGCATCGTGGAGACTTAGGATTCATCATTCACATATTGCTAACTAATGTACCAGAATAGATAATATCATAATTTCTTCTCAATAATCATCAAATGATTAAAAGAAATAAATATCCATTCCTTAATAATAGAAAACCAGAACATAGTTCTTTCTAAAATAAAAGGGGTACATAAAAGCAATAACTAGAAATGAAATCCTATAGCTACTAAAAGCAGATAAAATGTCTTCCACTGCAACCGCTGCCTCCTCTACAGCTTTGCCCATGTAGACTCGAACTCTTCTTCTCTAATTCGTCGGGTTTTCTGGAACCCCTGCATTTAAAATGCACATACTGAAATTACGTCTTCGACGTAAGATACCAACTTTTCGCGAAGTTGGTCTTAAACTCACAAACATCAGCTTCAGTCTATCAAAACACTCACACAATTCGTAGAATAAAAAGTGGAGACAAAGTTAAGTAATAGTTTTCATTTCATTGATCAACAAAACTAAACTATTACACTTGTAGAGTATGGTAGGCAAAACGATTACAAGAAGTTTCCCGAGTGTCGCAACAACTCCCACTATCTTGCAATCTAGCACACGAGTACCTAAAGCTAAATCTCCTAGCTCTAATCTTGGCACACGGCGCAAAAGCTACTACACAAACTCGAAGCTCGAAGGTGTCTGTTACGATTCTAAAAATCAGATTTCGTTCTCACAAAATCGTCAAATGATGAAACTCAAATCCATGGGTATATATAGTAGAGCCGCACATGTGAAGGTGATGACGTGGCACATTCTCATTCGTCGCATGCTTGGCCTATGTCACTTCTCCATGGATGACATCATTATTGTAGAACTTGAATTCTTGAATCTTGGAATCTTGAATCTTTGATTCTTGAATCCTTGAATCTTGAATCTTCAATTTCAAAAACAAACTTCAATTTCAATCTTGAATCCATCGATCTCAATTCTTCATCTTCAATTTCTTGTGAAAAACTCTAAGTGTTGAAGCTTCAGAATTTCATCGTCTTCACGGTCGTCGATATTATTGAAGTAGTAAACACCAGAACCATTCTTCATTATCTTGATTTGAGTATTTGGTGAAAGAAATCAAGTTGAATGTACTTAGGTGAATATCATTGTTGAAGAATGTCACAGTCGCCGGTTCAATGACACACAGGCTAGAGTCGCCGGTTCCATGTCACAGGGCATGAGTCGCCAGTTCCATGTCACAGGGCATGAGTCGCCAGTTCTATGTCACAAGGCAAGAGTCGCCGTTTTTTTTTTTTTTGCGTCGCGCACCACAAACGGCGACCCAAGTCGCCGTTTTCTTGTCACTGCCCAAACCGGCGACTCCAGTCGCCGGTTCCTTGTCAAGGCACCAAACCAACGACGCTGGTCTTCAGTTCCGCGGCACACCAAAAGCGGCGACACGAGTCGCCGTTTCCTTGCCAACATCAGGACATGAAAAACGAAGTCGATAGCCATAGGATTGAGTTGCCATGTCCGAGTCTCCGTTTTTTATGCAAGCTGTGAGTTGCCATGTCTGAGTCTCCGTTTATGATGCAAGTTGAGAGTTGCCATGTCCCAGTCTCCGTTTTTGGCGTTCTCCAAACAAGTTGACAGGAGTCTCCGTTTTTGGCGTTCTCCGAAAAAGTTGACAGGAGTCTCCATTTTTGGCGTTCTCCGAAAAAGTTGACAGGAGTCTCCGTTTTTGGCGTTCTCCGAAAAAGTTGACAGGAGTCTCCGTTTTTGGCGTTCTCTGAAAAAGTTGACAGGAGTCTCCGTTTTTGGCGTTCTCCGAAATTTTGACAATAGTCGACGGACAGCGCAAGGAATACACAAAGTTGATGCCAAAAAAACTTGTATTTACAATCTCCCCCTTTTTGGTACAACTCTTGTGAAACACATCAATCATGAGTAGACTTGCAAAACATAGATGTTGTCGCCAAAACATACTTCGGAAATCTCCCCCTTTTGGCACAACTCATATGAGAGGCAAAAAGTACAAAGAGATCTAGCAAGTCTCCCCCTCAAGAGATACGTCACCTGGTGAAGCACCTATATTGAATAGATATGAAAAAACAAAATAAACTTAGTCAAGAGTTCAAACATCAACACATCAAAACTTAGTTCATCAAAACAAGATATGGAAAAAAAAAAAACATGCATGATGGAAAATAGTTATGTCTTATGCATGCAACTAGATGATGAACAACGAAATAATTCAAGAGTTTATCAAAAACTTAAAACCAGGCATCATTGAGATTCAAACTTTTGCTAGATGAGCCAGCACCACCTAACCCTCCCCCTTGATGGGTCATCTGGTGAAGGTAGTCGAAGGTATTGGCATAAACTTCATGCTGGCGTGAGCGTTAACATGCTTGAGGTAACTTCATTGCAACCTTGAGTAATGTAAGTCACCGGAAGCTGCTACACTCATCTTACGCTTTAAAGATTGAACTCACGAGATGCTGAATATGAACTACAAAAATGCAACACCAAAAACAACACATCCCGAGTTAGTCATTCAAGTGTTCAACACACAGCAAACATTCAAACACATTTTAGTGGAGATTCGAGGGGTGATATTAGGCAGTGAAGAGCAAATATTTTCCCAGAAAAGAATCCACATTTCATCATTTTCCAAAAACCAAAAATTTTCACACAAGGTGATAGCAACTTTGAGGTATGATGAAAAATCTCTCATATTAAAAACCGGTGGAATGGACCGAAGTATTTGATAGATATTGAACTTGTCCTTCCTCACAATCACAAGAATACATGTCGTGTTTCGTCGGAACACATTTGATGAGTTAGCACCGCACAAGAGATTTTAATTCATGAGTGCAAGGTGAACTTTTAAGGCACTCCACTTGGGACTTAGCTTTTTACTTCAATCAGAGGGGAGCCGGGGTAACCGGCGTCCTCCAGACGAGTTTATAGCTTTAAATGAAATGCAACAGACACTCATTACAGCAGTCAGAGGGGAGCAAGGTTCACTTGCGTCCTCCGAAGTGTGAGGGAGAGTGTCTTAAAATTCAGCGTCCATGTGCCACCTTTCGAAGAGGGGAGCCGGGGTAACCGGCGTCCTCCGTTACTTGGTATTATGGATCTATGCAAATGATAGCTTACGGGAGTTATATGCCAATTTCACATGTTCGCACTCAGAGGAATAAATGCACTTGGGTCCGAAGACTAAAGCGGCCTCGAATCCATGTTCAACTTTATTAGACTAATCCACGACGATTCAGCGTGCATATTCAGAAGTAAAGAAAATAATCTTTCAGACTTCAAAATTTTTCGTGAACTCTTAGAGAGAACACATGCAGAGAGAATTTCTTAGAGTTTGAAATCTCTCAAAGTCAAGAGGTTTGGTAAAGATGTCAGCGAGCTGTTTTTCTGTTGAAATATGCTGTAGACTGACTATATCACGATCAACCAAATCTCTAATGAAATGATGTCGAATGTCGATGTGTTTAGTTCTTGAATGCTGGACAGGATTTGATGGAGTTATATTCTAAATGTCTAGTTTAGTGACAATATGGAACTCCTTATCTGTGTTTTACATTATCTATTAATCAAACTGTCGGCATTTAATCTATCATGTACTTGAATGCAATAGTCCTAGATATATACGTTGTAGACAGTATGGCGTGAGGAGACACGCGGAAGATCATACTGTCGGTTACTCGTATACTATCGAACAGAAGCTCACGACTTAGATGGAAAGGGACAATCCATCGGTACGTCGTAGTGTGACTGGGTAATAGTTGGTCTTGACTATTATGTTACACTCGTACACTTGGTGTATTGAGCAGGACCACGGGAGGGCGTTCGATTTATACTAATCGACGTAATCGAACTAGACCTCAGAGATTACGGATATACGAATTCCTAATCCCTATATAATTATAGGTGCGTGTGTCCAATTCTCGGTTCTTTAACTTGCCAATGAGTGAGACTATTTGATTAGTCGAGATACTCGGTAAATTGGGAATCGGAATTGTACACACGGCATGCTATAAATTATAGACAGGAAACCGTGTCCCGTTTATCGGGTTGATGACGTCCCCGAGATGAGCTCATAAAGTTTATCATGTAAACCCTGCAGGTGGATTTGTTCCACATGATAATAAGGATGAGTGGTACTAGTCTCGGATAATAAGAAACGAATTAATTTAATTATTAGTAATTAAATAAGTTCGTGGACGTTTGATATCTTAAACACGGGGAAAGTCGTATATGTAATTTCGGCGGAAAATATTATTGGTAAAATAATATGAGTTAATTAATTGGGAATTCAATTATAATTTTATAGTGGAATTAATTATAATTAAAATTGGATTTAATTAAAGGTTTTCTTTTAAAGGACACCGGTTTAATTAAATTGCAATTTATCCTAATTAATTAATTAACCTAAGGTCCCTAGTGTGGCCTATTTAAACCCCTCCCCCCTCTCTTCTCTAAACCTAACTTACGCAGCTTTTATTTTTTCTTCACTTGAGAAAATAAAACGTGAGAGAGAGTTTAAGAGAGAAGAAGAAGAGGAGACTTCCGGTGGATCGTTGCCCACACAACGTCTGGAGTCGAGGGCTAGGATACACACTAGAAGATCAGAGGTGTTCGCCTATTCGGCTTCTCCGAATCACGCATCAAAGGTAAAGAATCGAAAACCCTTTTCCGCATCTCTTTCGATTCTTATTGTACGTAATAATCCAACGAACCTACGATCGGGTTCCGGGTATCGTGGATCGCATTCCTCGACTACTGGGGGTTCTAGGACCTTCGGATCGGTAGTCGGAAGAGGAAAAACGACCCGGAAACGAGCCCGGAACAGTAGGTCGCGCTGTTGTCCGCGCTGCTGAAGGACAAACGGCGACCGCCGTTTCTAAACGGCGACCGCCGTTTTGCTCTTTTTCTGGCAGCCCGCTCCGGGTCGCGCGGTTGTCCTTCGGGGCAATGGCTGGGCGTGAATCGGGGCACGGGCTGGAAAAGCGAACGAAGTAGCGACACCGAATGTCGACTGGGATCGTTCGGATGTTCGAGTGATCGAACGAACGCATCCCGGGTAGTCGATTTCCAACAATTGGTATCAGAGCCGGTTATTGGTTTGTTGTATTGTTCGTACGTTTGTGATGCAGGATGAACCCGATTATTATGGCCAACATCGTGGGATGTTGTATGTTTTTTTGTGGTTTGTTAAACTCTCGGGGTTGTCGAGATCTTTGTTTTGAATCGTTGCTTGCTTGTAATAGTTAAAACGACGGGTTGAGTCGTTTAGGTTTTCTATTTCGGTTTTTCGTTTTTCGTTTATCCGGGTGTATAGGATCGATCATTCCTGTATAGGATCGATGCCGGAAGTAGTTAGCTTTACTATGTAATGTTGTTGCTGCTTGGTGGATCGAGACGAGATCGAAGGCCGGACGAACGAGGGTCGAGGAGTCGAACCCGCGGCTGCTGAAGGGCAAACGGCGGTCGCCGTTTCTCAAACGGCGGTCGCCGTTTTGCTAGATTCTTGGCAGCAGCTCCGCGGGGGTTCGACGGACACCACGGATCGCTCGTCGAGGCCTGGGATGATACTCCAGTGGGAGGGGTTCGTCTCTTGGCACTTAGACGAGTCGGTGGTGAATCGAGACCTAGACGAGCAACGAGACGAAGATCCGAGAAGACGTGCATCGAAGATTTTAAAGGCCATAATAATCGGGCCACGTTAAATGCTTTCTATGTGTTTACGTGTTTTATTATGCTTTAATTTCATATGCATGTGAATGTTATCCCTTTCGTAAAAACTAAGTGGGAGAGGGATTGGAAACAGTCCCGCGGTCTCCATTCTCTGTTTTGATAGTGATGTGTGTCGCTTACGAGTTGGCTTTAGTGTCATCCTCCCTATCGGATAAAGTTGACACACGGATATCACTGGATCAAAATTCGAATTCAATTCCATTTATAGAATTGAACACTTAAGTTTTTCAAAGCAATGCCTAATCTGTCTTTCAAAGACTAATTTCAACTCGACTCATTCTCACCCCGGGGAGTGGAATGGAGCCAAAGCGCTTGGTTATGTCGATGACACAGATTAGAGACATTCGAGTCATTTGATGACTAGATCGATTGTCTGGTTGGCTCCCTCACTTTGTGAGAGATAGGGCTCAATTGCATGATTGATCGCTGGTTAGAAACTTCGAGTTTCACTTACGAGATATCAAGTTTTGATTAACGAAATTGTGAAATTTATTAAATGGAATTCAATTAACAAAGTTGTTTGTTTAGTAGACGTCCACACTATCGTGGCTTACTAGACGGAAACGGAACTTTGGGTTAATTGAGGCTCGACAGTTATAGGAAATCGTAAAGGGACCGCATGTCAACGTAAACGTCCACACTAACGTGGCTTGCGGTGGGCGTGTAGTTTCCGAGCGGTTAACTTAGTACTGAGAAATGGTATACACTTAGGTACGCTTTACAGTATCCTCCCCATCGGAGTCACAGCTGTAATGATGTACGACCGAAGTAAAAGTCCAGTTATAAAATCGTTTGGACTAGTATACGTCCACATGAACGTGGCATGCTAGTCTGATGGGATTTTAGGATTGATTGGTAGATTTAATGATATTAATTAAGGGAGTT
The DNA here is from genome assembly GCA_954870475.1 of Euphrasia confusa. Classification (NCBI taxonomy): domain Eukaryota; kingdom Viridiplantae; phylum Streptophyta; class Magnoliopsida; order Lamiales; family Orobanchaceae; genus Euphrasia; species Euphrasia confusa. The sequence goes on from OX940954.1 coordinate 15,268,292, forward strand.
AATATCGAATTAAATTTGACAGTTTGATTTGTCTCTTTTATAGATATGGCACTCAACCCGCTGTCCATTATACTAAAAGAAAACAAACTCACTGGTCCAAACTATGTTGATTGGAAACGAAACTTGGACATTGTCCTAACTGCTGAGGAGTACAAATATGTACTCCATGAGGTTTGTCCTGATGAACCTATTGATACCTCCACTCCTGAGGAAAAGGAAGCTCATCGGAAGTGGGTCAAGGCTGATCAGATGGCGCGGTGCTACATTTTGGCTTCTATGTCAAATGTGCTGCAACATCAGCATGAGGCCATGACCACTGCCTATGATATGATGCTTAACCTCAAGGAGATGTTTGGTAGTCAGGATAGGGCAGCCAGGCAAGATGCCATGAGAAAACTCATGACGGCCACTATGTCCGAAGGAACGCCCGTGAGGGATCACGTTCTTAGGATGATAGGCTATCTGAATGAGATAGAGATTATGGGAGGAGCTATCGATGGGGAAACCCAGATCGATATAGTGCTCCAGTCTCTGCCTAGGAGTTTTGAGCAGTTCCGCCTGAACTATAACATGAACAAGAGGTTATATTCGTTGGCGGAGCTCCTGACTGAACTCCAGGCGGCAGAGGGAATCTTTAAGAAATCTCAGGCACTTGTGGCTGTGAAACTTCCTGGCCCTCCGGGGACTAAGAGGAAGAAGAAACAAGGACGGAAACCCAGTGGACCCAGAAATGGTGGACCACAGAATGGAGTGAACAAGCCCAAGGGCAAGTGTTTCCGTTGCAAGCAGTCTGGACATTGGAAGTCTAATTGTCCTCTCAAACAAGGAGGTACAAACTTTTCCTTAGTCACTGAAACATGTTTAGCGGTGTTATCCACTGGTACCTGGTGTGTGGATACGGGAGCCACTGATCATGTCTGCAATTCTTTGCAGGGGTTCCAGGAAACCCGGCGGCTTAGAGAGGGAGAGATCACTATCTACATGGGCAACGCGACGAAAGTGGCGGCTGTTGCAGTGGGAGATATTTATTTATCTTTTAATAATAAAGTTTTGGTATTGAATAATTGTCTTTATGTACCGAATTTTAGAAAGAACCTTGTTTCGGTTTCTAAGTTGGTTTTGAATGAATATTCTGTTTATTTTGATAGTTCTGTTATTATCAAAAAGAATGGTGAGTATATCTGTTCTGGCACATTGATAGGCAACTTATATATACTGAATCCTGATTATTCCACGATGCAACGAGTAGAGTCAAATAACACATCTAGTACCAATAAGAGAAAGGAGCCTTCTAGAATGAATCAAAAGTACTTATGGCATCTTAGGCTAGGTCATATTAACTTGGGCAGGATTCAAAGGTTGATAACTGATGGAATACTCAGTGGTGTGAAAGATGAGGACTTTCCGACCTGTGAATCATGCCTGGAAGGAAAAATGACCAAGCGACCCTTTAGTGATAAGGGGTATAGATCCAAGGAAGTACTAGAGTTGATTCACTCGGATTTGTGCGGGCCTTTATCTGTCCAAGCGAGAGGAGGTTACGAATATTTCGTAACCTTCACTGATGATTACTCAAGGTATGGTTTTATATACCTGATGCGCCGCAAGAGCGAGTGCTTTGACAAGTTCAAGGAGTACAAAGCTCTTGTGGAGAACCTTCATGGTAAAACCATAAAGACTCTACGATCTGATCGTGGAGGAGAGTACCTCTCGGGAGAGTTTAAGGCGTACTTATTAGAGAATGGGATTGATTCCCAGATGACTGCACCATACACGCCCCAGCAGAATGGTGTAGCAGAAAGAAGGAATAGGACTCTTATGGAAATGGTAAGATCTATGATGAGTTACTCAGACCTACCAGTTTCGTTCTGGGGATATGCCTTGGAAACAGCGGCGTATATCTTGAACTTAGTTCCTTCTAAATCAGTCCCTAAGACGCCCTCGGAATTGTGGACCGGGCGAAAGCCAAATTTGAAACACATTCGGATCTGGGGTTGTCCAGCACATGTGCTGAAGCATGGGGCTGATAAGTTGGAATCTCGTTCAGATATTCGGTTGTTTATAGGATATCCTAGAGGAACGAAAGGTGGTCTATTTTATAGTCCTAAGGACCAGAAGATCGTTGTTAGCACCAACGCTCGGTTTTTGGAAGAGGATTATATAATGGACCACAAGCCCAAGAGTGAGATAATACTTAACGAATTGAGAGGGGACGATCAAGGCTTAGATCCAACCGAACCGGGTGATACGCCACCACAGTCTGCACCTGTAGTTACTGAGGTTACACCGGAGCCTCGTCGTAGTGGGAGGGTTGTTCGACAACCCGATAGGTTCATGTTTATAGGTGAGTCTTCGGACTTGTTACCTGGAGAACATGAGGCCGATCCCTGGACCTATGGCGAGGCGCTTAAAGATCAAGATGCTCAGTCTTGGCAAAAGGCGATGAAATCTGAGATTGAATCAATGGATTCAAATCAGGTCTGGAATCTTGTAGCACCGCCCAAAGGTGTAAAAGCCATTGGTTGCAAGTGGGTGTACAAGAGAAAAAGAGGGTCTGACGGGAAGGTTGAAACCTTCAAGGCTAGGCTTGTTGCGAAAGGGTATACTCAGAAAGAAGGGATCGATTATGAGGAAACCTTTTCGCCGGTAGCTATGCTAAAGTCGATCCGGATTCTTTTGTCTATAGCATCTTATATGGATTATGAGGTGTGGCAAATGGACGTCAAGACAGCATTCTTGAATGGGAATCTTGACGAGACCATTTACATGAGACAGCCAGAAGGTTTCATCAAGAAAGGCCAAGAGCATCTAGTGTGTAAGCTAAACCGATCCATTTATGGATTGAAGCAAGCTTCTAGATCTTGGAACATGCGGTTTGATGAGGTTATCCAGTCTTATGGATTCATTCAAAGCATGGACAAGTCGTGTGTATACCGGAGAAGTGACGGAAACAGTGTGGCGTTTCTCGTGCTTTATGTAGATGACATCCTTCTAATTGGCAACAATGTGAAGATGTTGTCGGACATAAAGGGATGGTTGTCCAAGCAATTCGATATGAAAGACTTAGGACAAGTTGGGCATGTTCTTGGGATCAAGGTTATAAGGGATCGCCGGAAAAGAACATTAAGCTTGTCCCAGGCTTCATATATTGATACGATTCTGGCTCGTTTCAACATGCAGAATTCCAAGAGAGGTGCTCAACCTTTCTGCCATGGAATTCATCTATCTAAAGACATGTGTCCCAAAACACAAAAGGAGATAGATTACATGAAGAAGGTTCCTTATGCTTCGGCAGTAGGAAGTCTAATGTATGCCATGTTGTGCACGAGACCTGATATCTGCTATGCCGTGGGCATGGTAGCTAGATATCAGAGTAACCCTGGACAGGGTCACTGGACTGCTGTAAAGAACATACTTAAGTACCTGCGAAGGACTAGGAATTATGTTCTGAGTTACAAAGCGTCCGAGTTGATTCCTATTGGTTACACAGACTCGGATTTCCAATCTGATAAGGATCAGCGAAAGTCTACATCAGGCTATGTGTTCACATTGGGAGGTGGAGCAGTCTCATGGAAGAGTGTTAAGCAGAAATGCATTTCGGACTCTACCATGGAAGCCGAATATGTAGCAGCCTCTGAGGCAGCTAAAGAATCGGTGTGGCTCCGGAACTTCCTTATGGACTTGGATGTGGTTCCTAAAATGCCTAGAGCTATCACAATTTATTGTGACAATAGCGGTGCAGTGGCTAATGCAAAGGAACCACGAGCCCACAATGCGAGTAAACACATAGATCGCAAGTACCACCTGATTAGAGACATCGTCAGGAGAGGCGATGCGGTTGTCACCAAGATTGCATCAGCGGATAACCTGGCTGACCCCTTTACGAAGGCACTTCCAGCGGAAGCGTTCAAGAGACACGTGAAGGGGATGGGTATCGGATGTATGGTAGAGGGCAACTAGAGATTTAGTATAAGTGGGAGATTGATGGAGTTATATTCTAAATGTCTAGTTTAGTGACAATATGGAACTCCTTATCTGTGTTTTACATTATCTATTAATCAAACTGTCGGCATTTAATCTATCATGTACTTGAATGCAATAGTCCTAGATATATACGTTGTAGACAGTATGGCGTGAGGAGACACGCGGAAGATCATACTGTCGGTTACTCGTATACTATCGAACAGAAGCTCACGACTTAGATGGACAGGGACAATCCATCGGTACGTCGTAGTGTGACTGGGTAATAGTTGGTCTTGACTATTATGTTACACTCTTACACTTGGTGTATTGAGCAGGACCACGGGAGGGCGTTCGATTTATACTAATCGACGTAATCGAACTAGACCTCAGAGATTACGGATATACGAATTCCTAATCCCTATATAATTATAGGTGCGTGGGTCCAATTCTCGGTTCTTTAACTTGCCAATGAGTGAGACTATTTGATTAGTCGAGATACTCGGTAAATTGGGAATCGGAATTGTACACACGACATGCTATAGATTATAGACAGGAAACCGTGTCCCGTTTATCGGGTTGATGACGTCCCCGAGATGAGCTCATAAAGTTTATCATGTAAACCCTACAGGTGGATTTGTTCCACATGATAATAAGGATGAGTGGTACTAGTCTCGGATAATAAGAAACGAATTAATTTAATTATTAGTAATTAAATAAGTTCGTGGACGTTTGATATCTTAAACACGGGGAAAGTCGTATATGTAATTTCGGCGGAAAATATTATTGGTAAAATAATATGAGTTAATTAATTGGGAATTCAATTATAATTTTATAGTGGAATTAATTATAATTAAAATTGGATTTAATTAAAGGTTTTCTTTTAAAGGACACCGGTTTAATTAAATTGCAATTTAGCCTAATTAATTAATTAACCTAAGGTCCCTAGTGTGGCCTATTTAAACCCCTCCCCCCTCTCTTCTCTAAACCTAACTTACGCAGCTTTTATTTTTTCTTCACTTGAGAAAATAAAACGTGAGAGAGAGTTTAAGAGAGAAGAAGAAGAGGAGACTTCCGGTGGATCGTTGCCCACACAACGTCTGGAGTCGAGGGCTAGGATACACACTAGAAGATCAGAGGTGTTCGCCTATTCGGCTTCTCCGAATCACGCATCAAAGGTAAAGAATCGAAAACCCTTTTCCGCATCTCTTTCGATTCTTATTGTACGTAATAATCCAACGAACCTACGATCGGGTTCCGGGTATCGTGGATCGCATTCCTCGACTACTGGGGGTTCTAGGACCTTCGGATCGGTAGTCGGAAGAGGAAAAACGACCCGGAAACGAGCCCGGAACAGTAGGTCGCGCTGCTGTCCGCGCTGCTGAAGGACAAACGGCGACCGCCGTTTCTAAACGGCGACCGCCGTTTTGCTCTTTTTCTGGCAGCCCGCTCCGGGTCGCGCGGTTGTCCTTCGGGGCAATGGCTGGGCGTGAATCGGGGCACGGGCTGGAAAAGCGAACGAAGTAGCGACACCGGATGTCGACTGGGATCGTTCGGATGTTCGAGTGATCGAACGAACGCATCCCGGGTAGTCGATTTCCAACAGGATTTTCGCTAATTTTGATAGCACTTTGATTATCACAAAACAGCACCAATGGAGCACTCTCGATGAGATAGTCATTCAACATTTGCTTCAACCATAGCATTTGAGTGCAGCAACTTCCAGCTGCAACATATTCAGACTCGGCAGTTGAGAGCGCTATGCAATTTTGTTTGTGACTATGCCAAGACACGATATTATTGCCAAGGAAGCAACAACATCCAGAAGTGCTTTTTCGTTCATCGGTGTCGCTTGCCCAGTCCGCATCGGAGTAATCGACAAGATTTGATGAAGTGTCGCATGCATACCAAAGGCCAAGTTCAGAAGTCCCAGAGATGTAGCGGAGAATCCGTTTGACAGCTCGCAGATGGTCTTCCTTTGGGTCAGCTTGGTACCTAGCACACATACAAACACTAAACATAATGTCAGGGCGAGTAGCGGTTAGATAAAGTAAACTTCCAATCATGGAACGATAAAGAGTTTGATCAACACTTCGACTTTTAGTCGACTTAGATAACCGTTCAGTCGTTGCCATGGGAGTTTTTGCGGGCTTAGCATGTTGCATCTCAAAATTTTTGACCATGTTTTTCGCATATTTGCTTTGAGAAACGAAGATCCCATCCGGTCGTTGAGAAATTTGTAGCCCAAGAAACTGATGTAGCTCTCCTTCAAGACTCATCTGAAATGTTGAAGACATAGATTCCGCGAAAGCTTTCACGAGTTTAGAGTAGGTAGCACCAAAAACAATGTCATCAACGTAAATCTAAGCAACCATCATGTGTTTGCCATCCCGTTTAATAAAGAGAGTCTTGTCCACAGAGCCACGTTCAAAACCGAACTTCAGAAGATAGTCCGTCAAACATCCGTACCAAGCACGAGGCGCCTGTTTCAAACCATAGAGAGCTTTGTGAAGTTTGTAGACATGATTTGGTTTCTTAGGATCCTCAAAACCTTTCGGTTGAGCTACATACACTTCTTCTTCCAATACTCCATTTAGGAATGCAGCTTTGAAATCCATTTGTCTAAGTTTGATGCCGAGGTGGCATGCAATAGCAATTAAGAGTCTGATGGATTCAATTCGTGCAACTGGAGCAAAGGTTTCATCAAAATCAATACCCTCAACTTGGGCATAGCCTTGTGCAACAAGACGAGCTTTGTTTCGAACAACTTGGTTGTGCTCATCTGTTTTATTTTTGAAAATCCATTTAGTTCCAACTATATTCATGTTTGACGTTCTGGGAACTAAGGACCAAACATTGTTTCTAGTAAACTCATTCAACTCTTCTTGCATGGCCATGATCCAAAAGTATTCCTTCATGGCTTCCTTATAGTTTTTCGGCTCATTCTCAGAGAGAAAGCAAGAGATGCCGATTTCATTATAGATTGCAGAAGTACAGATGTTGTAGAGTTCATTTGGAGAGTTTGTCGGTTTCTTTGAGCGCGTAGTTCGCTCATTTAAGTTCCCAATCATTTGGGTCGGAGGATGTTTCTTTTGAATAAGTCGAGGTGCCTCTCTAGTAGCATTAGCTGGGTTTTCAATGTTTAGCTCAGTTTCTTCATCATCAGACGATGAAGTATCATTTTCCCGATTACTAGAATCTCCAACTTCAGGTGAAGTGTTTGGAGTAAAATTTTCTGGAGACACATTCTCAGAAACAGCAATTGTGGGTGTTGATGGAAAATTTTGATATTCCAAAATTCCTTCTTTTACCCAGTCTTCCTCCGCATTTTTCCCTAGAAAGTCTTGTTCATCAAAATTTATGTTGACAGTTTCGATGACTTTCTTAGTTCGAAGATTGTAGTCACGATAGGCATGGCTATTTTGACTATAACCAACAAAAATACCACGATCAGCTTTGGCTTCAAATTTCTTCAGAGGATCACGATCCTTCAAAATATAGCAAGTACAGCCAAAGACACGAAAGTGTGCAACTGAAGGTTTCTTGCCATTCACAAGTTCATAGGCAGTTGCGGTCGTCCCAGATCGAATACTTATCCGATTCAAAATGTATCCAGCAGTGGAGACGGCTTCTGCCCAAAAAGTTCGTGCAAGATTTTTTGTGATTAGCATGACACGTGCCATTTCTTGCAGCGTTCGATTTTTGCGTTCGACAATCCCATTTTGTTGAGGAGTTTTTGGGGCCGAGTATTCATGATGAATTCCCTTCATCATACAGAACTCATTGAAGCTAGTATTTTGAAATTCAGTTCCATGATCACTTCTGATCCTCTTTACTTTAGCTTCATGATTCGTTTTGATCCATTTCACAATGCCTTTGAAGGCATCAAAAGTTTCATCTTTAGTAGCCAAAAATCTTGTCCAAGTATAGCGAGAAAAGTCATCAACAACAACCAACACATATTCTTTCTTTGCTATACTTTTAACCTCCATTGGACCCATCAAGTCCATATGTAACAGTTCGAAGGGAGCCAAAGTGCTCATTAAAGTTGGCAGTGCAGGATGAGAAGTTCTCATCAGCTTGCCTTTCTGACAGTCACCACACACTCGTTTTTCAATTTTGGGGAGTTGAGAGATTCCTCGAACTATCTCCCCCTTAACCAGTTTACTCAGATTTCGAATGCCAGTGTGGCCAAGTCGTTGATGCCACAAATCAACTACATCAGGAACGGTCACAGAAAAAAAACTATACTCAGTTGTATAGCAATTATTTTTAGCTCGTGGACCTTCCATTATACACTTTCCTTCAACATCAAAAACTCTGCACGACTCCTTATCAAAACTCACATTCAGTCCTTCATCACACAGTTGACTGATGGAGATAAGATTAGCAACAAGTCCCTTTACATGGACAACATTTCTAATCGGAGGTAAACCTTTGATTTGTAGAGTCCCCTTTCCCTTTACGACGCCTTTTGCTCCCCCTCCAAATACCACGGGAGCGCCAGTCATGGGCTCGTAATTTTTCAGAAATTTCTTAGTGTCAGTCATATGGCGGGAACAACCACTATCAAAATACCAAATTCCTTTGGTTCCAGTTTCCGATGCATTAAGAGCAACATTGCAGAAAATGAGCTCTCTTGGTTGCCAACAACTTTTGGAGTTAGAGTTAAGTTCAACTTTACTCTTTTGAGACTTAGGCACCCATCTCTTCTTGTCATTAGAAGTTTGGACATTTCTCTCAGTCACAGTCTTCAGATTTGTCTTAGTTTTCAAGTTTGGAGAAATGGGTTTCTTCATGTCCTTAGCAACCTCAGCCTTCTTCACATCAACATTTCGTGAGTTTGTCATATTTTTCTCAACTTTCAGCTTTTGAGAAATTTGTGATTTGTCATCCTTCGTCATCAATTCACGGTTCATGTCAGCTCTTAGCTTGTAGCAAAATGGTCTTATGTGTCCATGCACATTGCAGTAGTGACAGACATATTCTCGTTTTTGATGAGTTTCAACTTTCATAGGCGTTTTGACCACAATAGTTTTAGAGTGAAGAGTTTTTCTGTTCAGCTTCACGTTCTGAGAATTATCCAATTTTTTCAGCAACGTTTTCTCATATGGCAAGATGCCACGAGGATGTTTAACAATATTTTTCGGAAATTGATATGTCTCAGATTTAGAGTGAGAAGTCGAAATCGGTTTTTGAGTTTTAGATTCAGGAGACTTAACAATCTTTTTCCCTTCAGCAATCTCCTTCCGTTTAGATGATTCGGCATCATCCTTACTTTTATCCTCTGGCTGAACGTTGGATGCTTTGACAAAAGTCACATCTTTCTTCTCAGGTGTAGAGTAAATAGACTCAAACACTTTTTGAAAGTCAAGTCCATAGCGATTATGATTCATGTACGAAGCAGCATTGTCAAACACCGAAGAATTAGTGTTCATCTTTTTCAACAGCTCATCAGTCATCTGAAGTTTTTCTTTCAAAACATAACACTCCTTGTTAGTCATGGCAAGGTCAGATTGAGCTTTCAAAATTGAAGTCTTTAGTTCATCATTCTCAGCATCTGAATTTTTGAACAAAGTTTGTAGTTTCTTAACTTCATTTGTTTCCTTTTTCAGCGAAGTCTTCAGTTTTGAGTTTTCAGAATTCAACCTCTCACACACTTCTCTCAGTTCGACAACTTCTTTGTAGTATTTATGTTTTTCTTCGAAGAGGTCATCAAATTTGATTTTAAGTATTGTTAGAGAGTTGTTCAACCTCTTTTTCTCGTCCTTCGTTCTTTCAACTGAGTTTTTCAACTCAACAGCCTCGTCATACATCTTCCGGTTAGCAATCGAGAGTTCATTACAAGATTCTGTAAGAACTTTCAAAGACACTTCTAGTGCACCATTCTCAGTGATGACCAAGTCATAGGATTTTGAGAGTTCAGAGTGACTCTCGTTCAGTGCAATCAGTTCAGCACTTACACATTCATTTTGAGATAAATTTGGTGTCATCTCATTTTCCACAGACTCAGTCACAGATTCATCATCTGAAAAAATATCCTCATCACAGAAGTTTCGGTTGGCTGAAGCTATACGAAAGATGTTGTCTGCAGTTGCAGTATCTTTCAGAAAACCATCAAAAACAAAGTTTTCAACCTCCACGTTCTCGAGGTCGAAGTATTCACCAAAAGTGACAACTAGAGCGTTGTCCTCATCTTTATCAGAATTTTCATTCTCAGACTCCTCGCTTTCTGAGATTACATTTTCATCATCGAAAACAACGTAGCTCACTGGCAGTTTCTTTTTGCGATGCAAGTTGGGGCACTCATTTTTGACATGTCCAAATCCCTTACATTCATAGCACTGCATTTTAGAAACATCCTTGCTAGTAGATGAATATGGAGATAGTTTTGTCTCCTTAAGTTTTTTGTCAGAGAATGAAGTTTGATTTCGGTTGTCTGAGTTTCTCTGAAATGAGTTAGAATTTTTCTGAAATTTTCGAAAATTTCGAGCACGATTCTTTCTCTTAAACTCTTGCTTCACAAGATACGTGACGATTTCAGTCAGTGCAGCAAGTTTGTCAGCATTATTTGAGTTCATCAAACGTTCAATGTCCTCTGCTTCATCGTCATCAGATTCGTTAACATCAGCTGAGAAACTACATTCAGATTTCTCATTTCTCGAAGAAGTTTTCTGAGGTTACGGACTTCTTGAACTCTTACCCTTCTCAGAAATTTTTAGAGCAGTCATCGGCTCATAAACAAGTGACATTTCAGGGTTGCTACGCACTTTTAGAGTCAAGTCGTAGTTTCTCAAATCAGCCATTAAATCTGCATAGTCCCATGTCTGATTCTTTTCTTCTCGTGCTTCAAGTGTTAGCACTTTACTTTCGAACCGAGAACTTAGACTATGAAGAGTTTTCTCGTAAATCATGATGGCAGGAAAAGTTTCTCCAAGTTCATGAACTTCGTTCACATATCTCATAATTTTGTCTAAGTACTCATTTATGTCTTCATCTTCTCTCATACGGAGTTGATGGAACTGAGCAGTGATAGTTCGAATTTTGGAGCGTTTCACGGCATGACTTCCTTCGCACGTTCTCTGAAGAGTTTCCCATGCGTCTTTTGCTGAAGTGCAATTCTTGACAAGTTGGTACATACTTAGTTCCAACCATTCACAAATAAGAAGTAGATCCTTGCTATTCGCACTAGACAAGTCATGCTCTTCTCTAGTCCAGTTACGTTCAGGTATAGGAATTCTTATTCCATCGGCATCTTCAGTATACAGACATACCCAACCTTCCAAAACAGCCATCCATGCACGAGAGTCATGGCCTTTAGCAGAAACTTTAGCTTTCCAGTTAGAGTAGTTCTGATGAGTAAGCATAATCGGTTTCTGGACAAACATTGGCGACTCCATTTTAGCGGAAATATGAAGTCAAGTAACGGATCACGTCTTATACGTATGACGTCCCGCTCTGATACCAATTGAACTTACGTCTTCGACGTAAGATACCAACTTTTCGCGAGGTTGGTCTTAAACTCACAGACAGCACTTCAGTCTATCAAAACACTCACACAATTCGTAGAATAAAAAGTGCAGACAAAGTTATGTAATAGTTTTCATTTCATTGATCAAAAAAACTAAACTATTACACTTGTAGAGTATGGTAGGCAAAACGATTACAAGAAGTTTCCCGAGTGTCGCAACAACTCCCACTATCTTGCAATCTAGCACACGAGTACCTAAAGCTAAATCTCCTAGCTCTAATCTTGGCACACGGCGCAAAAGCTAATACACAAACTCGAAGCTCGAAGCTGTCGGTTACGATTCTAAAAATCAGATTTCGTTCTCTCAAAATCTTCAAATGATGAAACTCAAATCCATGGGTATATATAGTATAGCCACACATGTGAAGGTGATGACGTGGCACATTCTCATTCGTCGCATGCTTGGCCTATGTCACTTCTCCATGGATGACATCATTATTGTAGAACTTGAATTCTTGAATCTTGGAATCTTGAATCTTTGATTCTTAAATCCTTGAATCTTGAATCTTCAATTTCCGAAACAAACTTCAATTTCAATCTTGACTTTATCGATCTCAATTCTTCATCTTCAATTTCTTGTGAAAAACTCTAAGTGTTGAAGCTTCAGAATTTCATCGTCTTCATGGTCGTCGATATTATTGAAGTAGTAAACACTGGAACCATTCTTCATTATCTTGATTTGAGTACTTGGTGAAAGAAATCACGTTGAATGTACTTAGGTGAATATCATTGTTGAAGAATGTCACAGTCGCCGGTTCAATGACACACAGGCTAGAGTCGCCGGTTCCATGTCACAGGGCATGAGTCGCCAGTTCCATGTCACAGGGCATGAGTCGCCAGTTCCATGTCACAAGGCAAGAGTCGCCGTTTTTTTTTTTTTTTTTTTTTGCGTCGCGCACCACAAACGGCGACCCGAGTCGCCGTTTTCTTGTCACTGCCCAAATCGGCGACTCCAGTCGCCGGTTCCTTGTCAAGGCACCAAAGCAACGACGCTGGTCTTCAGTTCCGCGGCACACCAAAAGCGGCGACACGATTCGCCGTTTCCTTACCAACATTAGGACATGAAAAACGAAGTCGATAGCCATAGGATTGAGTTGCCATGTCAGATTCTCCGTTTTTTATGCAAGCTGTGAGTTGCCATGTCCGAGTCTCCGTTTTTTATGCAAGCTGAGAGTTGCCATGTCCCAGTCTCCGTTTTTGGCGTTCTCCGAAAAAGTTGATAGGAGTCTCCGTTTTAGGCGTTCTCCGAAAAAGTTGACAGCAGTCTTCGTTTTTGGCGTTCTCCGAAAAAGTTGACAGGAGTCTCCGTTTTTGGCGTTCTCCGAAAAAGTTGACAGGAGTCTCCGTTTTTGGCGTTCTTCGAAATTTTGATAATAGTCGACGGACAGCGCAAGGAACACACAAAGTTGATGCCAAAAAAACTTGTATTTACACATACCGTCAGTGGTTCTATATGTACACACCAGATTTCTGGTAGATAATACCGCTGACTATGTTTTAATGACTAAAGAAGAATTCGTACCTTCTTGAGGAGAAAAAATAGACTTCCAGTACCCAGAATGTCTTCTTTGAGAATGACTGCCTAAAGGCTTTCTCACCCCATCTTGTGGTCCAAGTACTTTATGCTGGGATTCGATGTCCCGGGCTATCAAAAAATATGCGGAACCGATAACCCGACCGAAACCCCGTCGCCGGAGACCGCGAACGCGAACCACCGTACGACCCGAGGCTCGACCGAGCACCGCACGGGCGAACCCGCGCGCCCAGCCGAGCCCCCGCACGGGGCTCGCGATCGCTCCCGTAGCGATCGCTGGGGATGCACAAGGCATCCCCGGGGCTGCTCGTAGCAGCCCCGCAGCGAGTCAGGCGACTCGCTGCTCGCAAGGGGCAAGCCCCGCACGCATCCGCTGCGGGCGAACCCGCAGCACGTACGGGGTCGCTGCGGGTGACCCCGCAGCTTACCCGCGATCGATCCGAGGATCGATCGTACCCCTCGGCTCCAGCCGAGGGTCCCTCGCGCCACGCACCTCCGACGAAGGTGGCCGGGATCCGCCGCGGCACCAGCCCGCGGCATCCCGACGATCGACGAGGGTCGATAGTCCATCCCCGGCGTCCAGCCGGGGCTCCTCTCGTCGTGTGTCGCGGCGGTCCGAACCCTAGGGTTCGACCGCCTCTTCGATCCTCGCCGGGGATCTCGAATCCCCGTCCCCGAGGTTCGTCGTTTACCCGGATCGTCTTGTTCATGTATATATCACGATTAACGAACACATAATCAAATAGGGGTTTTAGATTATGTTACCTCAATTCGTTGTGCGTAGAAACGAATTAAACGTTGATGACCTTGCGATCTTCCTACGTATTCCTTGCACCTCGTTCGAACGTCGTGTGGGCGACGATCTATCGAACTCCTATGGATCTCCTTCAACTCTCTAGAACTATCAACTATTGATATTCTTGTCTTATTCTTATGAAGGCCATGTTGTGCTTTTATAGGCTACGTAGGGGATCATAAGGAGGTGGAATATTGGGCTTCTAATATTGAAGATTAAATTGAGCCCAATGCTCAAGTCCATTAATCCTTATCAATATTAATTAATTTATTTTCCACTATATAAATTAATTGCACTCCCAATATTAAACCATATTATATCAAATAATATTTCTCCGGTAGTATTATTTATTCCGTGTATTTAAGATTTAAATATCCATGAATAAATTTATTTATTGCTCAATAAATTATATTCATCTCTTGTATCCGAGACTAGTACCATTCAACCTTAATTATTGTGCGGAACAAATCCACTCATGAGGTTTACACAATAATTCCTTATGAACTCATCTCGGGGATATTATCAACCCTTCCGGGATACACTTTCCCGTCAAGTATTCACGGCTGTCATATATAAAATATAGCGACCCAACTTAACCGGTAATTAACCCAATAATTAAATCGGTTAATTCCTTTGGAAAATCAAAGTCTCTAATATTAAATATACACACCCGCAATAGTATCGGGGATTAAGAATAAAATACTCTGAGATTTAAATTGATTATCCAAGGCAATCCTAATCAATAAATCTCAAGCGATCCGCCCAATACACCAAGTGTACAAGTGTGATAAAATAATTAAGATAAATTATTTTCTCTCTCACACAACGACTATACCGATGGATTGGTCCATGTCCATCTAGGTCGTGAGCATCTGTTTGATTAAATACGAGTAACCGATAGTATGATCTTCTGTGTGCCCATGCAACACCATACTAACTACAACGTATAAAATCCAGGACTATATTTTGCATAATTAATTAATAATAATTAAATGCAAATAATTGTTTATTAATTAAATAGGTTAAATGCTATGACCGGGAGTTTACCGATACTTAAATCTAGACATTAAGTACACAACTCCAACAATCTCCCACTTGTACTAAGGTCATTTCCTCCAAACTCCCGACTCACATACTCATCACGTGCTTAGAGTTGTACTTCCAAGAAGTACTATGTGAATGAGCACTCTAGGTTGCCGCTCTGAAGTTATCTTGGTGACTACTGCATCGTCTTCCTCGACGATGACTCGTATCAGATGGTACTTGCTCTATGTGTTAACATCACTGTTGACTTATGACTTCTTCCAGTTTACCGTGCACCGCTATCCAATAGCCTTTGGTAAACTAAGAGTCATATCCAAGTCAAGAGGTTATCCCGGAACCTAACCAAAACTTCCGCTGCCTCTGAGGCTGCTTATTCGGTTATGAGAGAGTCTGAGAAGCGTCCTGCTTATCACTCTTTCACTTCATAGTTCCACCTCTTTCTAAAAGTGAACACATAGTCTGATATCGACTTACACTGGTCCTTCTCTGATTTAAGATCTGAGAATTTGTAATCAAAGAAGATTTTGTCTTGCTTAATAATCCAGTACTTCGCAAGTACTATTATAGCATCCGAAAATCTCTTGTCTAGATTACCTTGATATCCTCCCACTACGTAAACCGCATAGTTGATATCAGGTTCTTGTTTTACAACATTGCATCTATAAAGCTTTCCATTCTTGAAGTATAGGAAACTGCTTTGTCCTTATCTATCTCCTTCATGTGTTCGAACACATACCCTTTAGATAGATGTATATTCTGTCTCTGAAAGGCAATAACCTTTCTCAGAAGTATGCATGTTTAAAACAAACCATAATCGTATAAGATATCTAGGAGAAGTACAATGTTCTTATCGTTAGAACGAACGATCTTAAGAACATGCTCTAACTTCTACTCAATTTTATATCTCGATTTTTTTAGACAACCATTATCTTATGTCTGACAACATTTTCTACATTGTTGCCAATGATGAAATTGTCATCTACATAAAATCTCCGAGAAACACCACCTTGTTTCCATTATGTCTCCAATACACCTATCGTCTATGCCTTTTGATGAATCCATTAAATGGATTATCCCATCAATTCGCAAGTTCCACGATTCACTGCTTTGTTTCAATCCATAATGGATTTACTTAACTTGTACTCTAAATGATCTTGCCTCTTAACAATAATCCTTATTGTTTTCTAAGCAGGCACATTTAGATCTAGTACTGCCTTTGTGCAGAGCTAGGGATCGATTTCATCTTTACCAGATCCAGAGTTCAAAACTCTTCTAGTCTTATGAACATCTCCGGTTGTCTTAACAACCTCCCACTGCAATGGCGTCCTGGTGTATAACAGTAATAACAGTAGGTGCAGTGTGTGGTGTACCTCTACTCGGTTTGGCTGGTTCCTAGTCTTTGTCCTTTTTCTCATTCCAAGGTACTGCGTCAGTCCGGGCTTTGTGGTTCTTCTAATAGTCTTTCTCTAGGAACCGGGCGTTACACGTCCTTCTGGATCATAGTACTATAGAACACACAACACTTTGTTCATCTAGGATATCCTACAACCATATTGAATATGTCGTTGTCTCCAGGAATATCCATAGAACATAGGTAGTTCCAAACAACTTGTCCTTTTACTATTAGAATTCTATTTCTTACTGACTTCACCATCTCTACACGTAAGTGTATGGTGTATTCATTTGAGACTTAATCTCAATCTTATATTGTGTTATGTGGTAGCCTCCGCGACTAAGTCGCAGGCTTCCAATGAATATACTTTGAAGGTTCCCCATAATTGCTTTGTGACTGAAACACTTCGCTTTTATGGCACATCAAGTATTCTAATCCATCTTCGAGTATTCTTAAAAGAACTACTCGCACCTTACACATATCATTGATCATTCTTAATACTTGTCTGAATTCTATCCTTTACCGAAAGGTATGCTTAGTTGTATTATCTTCCAAATTCAATTCTTAGGTCGGAAGGTCCATTCCTTCAACTATAATTGATAAAATCAATTTCGACCTTCTGAATCTTTATTTGAATAAATACTACTAAGTATAAGAATTCACAAGTATAATGATTAATAAAGAAATACATCTAATAAGTAAAACAAGTTATACATAACGGATTGTTGCATCGTGGTAGACTAAGGATTCATCATTCATATATATTGCTATCTAATGTACCAGAATAGATAACACCATTATTTCTTATCCAAATCATGAAATGATTAAAGAAATAAAATATCCATTCATAAATAATAGAAATCCAGAACTAAACGTTCTTTCTAAAATAAGGGGTACATAAAGCAATAACTTGAAATGAAATCCTAAAACTACTGAAAGCAGATAAATGTCTTCCACTGCAACCGCTGCTACCCCAACAGCTTCGCCCATGTAGACTCGAACTCTTCTTCTCTAAGTCGCCGGGTTTTCTGGAACCCCTGCATTCAAGAATGCACATACCGTCAGTGGTTCCATATCTACACACCAGAATTCTGGTAGATAATACCGCTGACTATGTTTTTACGACTAAAGAAAAATTCGTACCTTTGAGAGGACATTCAGACTTCCAGTGTCCAGACTTATTGCATCGGAAGCACTTGCCTCTTGGCTTTGCATCCCCCACTCGTGGTCCACTCCTCTTGGCACCACTGGGTTTCCAGGCTTGCTTCCTTTTCTTGCCCCTACCTCCAACAGCTTTCAAGCTTTTGGACTTGGTAGCTACAAGAGCTTGAGACTTGCCCTTCTTGTAGATCCCCTCTGCCGCCTTTAGTTCAGTCAGGAGTTGCGCAAGAGTATAAGATAGTTTACCCATATTATAGCTCATACGAAACTGCTCAAAACTAGGGGCCAGAGACTGGAGTATGATGTCGACTTGCGTCTCAGCATCAATAGAAGCTCCTAGGACCTCAAGTTCATTCAACAAACTCATCATCTTAAGAACGTGCTCCCCAACGGGCGTTCCTTCAGACTGAGTAGTTGACATGAGGACTCTCATGGCTTCTTGCCTAGCCGCACGATCTTGCTCCCCAAACATCTCCTTGAGGTTAAACATCATATCATAGGCAGTGTCCATCGGCTGATGTTGGGTTTGGAGTACATTTGACATGGAAGCCAAAATATAACACCTAGCCATTTCATCAGCCTTTTTCCACTTCCGATATGTCAGTTTTTCCTCATCAGTTGAGGCAGCCGTGGGCTCAGCAGGGCACACTTCATGGAGTACAAACTTGAACTCCTCAGAAGTCAGGACAATGTCTAAATTTCTCTTCCAATCAATGTAATTGGGACCAGTGAGCTTATGCTCCTTGAGTATCACAGAAAGTGGGTTCATAGCTATTCTCTAAACCTATAAGCACATTTAAACAAACAATTAATTTAATGTCCGATATTATCTCCCTCAAATAATATCATTAAATTACTAATTACATCTAAAATCCCATCAGGTAAGGCAAGCCACGTGGTGTGGACGTTTACCCACCTAAATGATTTAGCAATTAATTTTTCTTTGGTCATACATCACTTATAGCGGAACCTCGTGGGGAGGAATACTATAACGCGTATCTAAGTGTAAACCATTACTCAGCACCAAAGTACATCGTTTGAAATTGCTACATCACCGCAAGCCACGTGGTGTGGACGTTTACGATAATTTCACAACTCTTCACAATTACTTACAACTGTCTACATCAATTAATCCAAAATCCGTCAGTATAGCAAGCCACGTGGTGTGGACGTTTACTATACTAAGAGACTTTTATAATTGACTCCCAGTCACAAGATCCATTCGATTCTCGTAGATCAAGACGCGGAGAATCATAAGTGAAACTCGAAGTTTCTAACCAGTGATTCACCATGCGAACAACCCTATCTCTCATTAGATGAGGGAGCCGAGCAGACAATCGATCCATCTATCAAAGAATGGTACGAAGGTCTATAATTTGTGTCATCCACATGACCAAGTGGCTTTGGCTCCATTCCACTCCCCGGGGTGAGAATGAGTCGACTTGAAGTCAGTTTCAGAAAGACAAATTAGGCATTGTTTGATAAACTTGATCAATGTTTCTTGTAAAAGGAATTACAAGAATTCTCCTCCAATGACATATCTATATGAACTTCGAAAGCTCATAAATGTCACCAAGAGAACAGTAATGGAGACCATGGGAATGTTTCCATCCCCTCTCCCACTTAGCTTTTTATAACAAAGGGATACGCTATCTAATGCATAATTAAACACATAAGCATGCGTGCAAGTAATAAAGCACATATCACACAGTCAAATAATGCTAGGAAATTATTTTCCCGACTATCATGGCTTTACTCCTTCTTCATATGCATCTTCTAGTCTTCAGTCTTCGTTCTTGAATGCTCCATGTGACGAGAATATTAATCACAATATTTAAATCTATTTATTTTTAATAAATCCAAAAGATACTTAATTCGAAAATTAAGTCAATCGAATAAATCAAAAATAAAATTAAATATTATTAATATTTTTATTTATTTATTTTCCTATCAAATTCTATTAAATCTCTAAAATAATCTATCCAAGTAAAACTTGGAATATTCTAGAAGACTTCTATAATAGAATAAGGAAATAAAATAAATTAGGACTCTTCTACTTTCCAAGATTAATTAATTTCCATTACTATGAAAATTCCCATAAAATAGGAATAATCAATTATGAAATAAATCAATCCTAAATTAACTTTTATTCCTTTCCAATTGTATTAAATCTCTAGGATCCTATTCCAAGTAGAACTCGGAATACTCTAGAAGACTTCCATAATAGAATAAGGAATAAAATTAATTCCAATTAATTCTTTTCCTAATCCATGAGAATTCCCAAAAAAAAGAAAACTCAAATAGGAAAACCGAATTAATTAGGAAAGTAGTATCTTGGTAGGAGTAGCATGAGATCGGGAGACCCCACGCCACCCCTACCTTCGACCGGCCTCCACCGGAGGAGCACCGCCGCCCAGCCCAGCCACCAGCTGTTGGAGTAGTATACTTAATGTCTAGATTTGAGTATTCTGAACTCCTTGTACACTTTCATTTACCTATTAAATACGAACATTCATTTGCTTTTAATTATTGTTAATTAAAATTGTGCAAATTATAGTCCTGGATTTCATACGTTGTAGTTAGTATGGTGTGTCGGGCCCACACAGAAGATCATACTATCGGTTACTCGTATTTAATCGAACAGATGCTCACGACCTAGATGGACACGGACCAATCCATCGGTATAGTCGTTGTGTGAGAGAGAAAATAATTTGTCTTAATTATTTTATCACACTTGTACACTTGGTGTATTGAGCGGATCGATTGAGACTCATCAATTAGGATTGCTCGGCGATAATTGATTTGAGACTCAGTGTATTTTATTCTTAATCCCCGATATTGTTGCGGGTGTGTATATTCAATATAAGTGACTTTGATTTACCAAAGGAATTAACCGATTTAATTATTGGGTTAATTACCGGTTAAGTTGGGTCACTATATTTTATATATGGCATGCCGTGAATAATTGACCGGACAGTGTATCCCGGAAGGGTTGATAATATCCCCGAGATGAGCTCATAAGGATTTATTATGTAAACCTCGCGAGTGGATTTAATTCCGCATAGTAAATAAGGTTGAGTGGTACTAGTCTCGGATAAAAGAGATGAATAAATTTATTAAGCAATAAATAAATTTTATTCATGGATATTTATATCTGAAATACACGGAATAAATAATACTACCGGAGAAATATTATTTGGATATAATATGGTTTAATATTGGGAGTGCAATTAATTTATATAGTGGAAAATAAATTAATTAATATTAATGGGAGATTAATAGATTTGGGCTTGGGCTCAATTTAATCATTAATATTGGAAGCCCAATATTCCACCTCCTTTAGATCCCCTACGTAGCCTATAAAAGCACTACATGGTCTTCACTTTTTCATAAGACAAGAATATCAATACTTGATAGTTCTAGAGAGTTGAAGAGGATCCATAAGCTTGGAAGATCGTCGCCCACCCGACGTTCAAGCTAGTGCAAGGAATACGTGGGAAGATTCAAAAGGTCGTCTTGAATTCGTTTCTCCGAACAACGAATCGAAAGGTACAATATCTAAACGCCCTTGATAATTGTTCGATTTTGGATTTATCGAGAATACCGTAGAACGCAAGATCCGAGGTACGAAACCGGGAAGGAGGACGAACGCGTGGTGGTGGCGAAGCCACCGGACCACGGCGATCGCCCACCTAGGGTTTCGGTGGGGATGGGTCGAACCCCGGCTGGGAGCCGGGGAAGCGATCGATCATCGCGATCGATCGCGAGCCGCGAGGGCTGGGCCCCGCGGCTGTCCGCTGGTCGGACCGACACCCAGCCGCGGCGAGTCGCCGGACTCGCCGCAAGGGGCTGCTGGGCAGCCCCAGTCGATCGCCTTGAGCGATCGACCTCTCGATCGCGTGAGCCCCGCGTGCGGGGGCTCGGGCTGGGCGTGTGCGAGGCTTCGGCCTCATCGTGCGTTCGGCTCGTGCTCCGGCTCGTACGTGATGCTCGCGTGATCTCCGGCGGATGGTTTTGATCGGGTTATTGGTTTCCGCAAATTTAAATAGCCCGGGATATCAAATTCCAACAATTGGTATCAGAGCGTGGTTTACGTTCGCGTTATTTTCGATGAATTTGTTCTACCTTGCAGGGTTCCGACTATTATGGCTTAATTTATTATTCGTTTAATTTATTTTGTCATGTATGTTGGATTGATTAAACTCTCGGACATGTCGAGATTCGTTTTTGGTGGTGAATGCTTGTAATAGTAAAAATTCGGGGGTTGACCGAATTTAGGATTTATTATTACGTTCTACTTTTTTCCGGAAAATGTATAGGGTCGATTTCATGTATAGAATCGATACCGGATAGTGTAAAATTTATTTTGTAATTTATTTTACGTTGGATCGATGCCGAAACGACCGCCGGAGAAGACGTGTGACGAAGGAGATGATCGTGAGGGCCAAAGGACGAGGATCGACCGCCCCATGGTCGATCCCATGAGGATCGATCGACCCTCACATGGAGGAGCCGCCGGCGATGGTGGCCGGCCACCTCCTAGGCGTGGGTCGAGGGTGGCGCGGGGATCCCCACCCCGTGCTATCCCGGTCCGGAAATTTACTTTCCTAATTAGTTCGGATTTTTCCTATTTGAGTATTCCTATTTTTGGGAATTCTCATGGATTAGGAAAAGAATTAATTGGAATTAATTTTATTTCCTTATTCTATTATGGAAGTCTTCTAGAGTATTCCGAGTTCTACTTGGAATAGGATCCTAGAGATTTAATAGAATTAGAAAGGAATAAAAGTTAATTTAGGATTGATTTATTTCCTAATTGATTATTCCTATTTTATGGGAATTTTCATAGAAATGGAAATTAATTAATCTTGGAAAGTAGAAGAGTCCTAAGTTATTTTATTTCCTTATTTCATTATGGAAATCATCTAGAATATTCCAAGTGGGTCTTGGATAGATTATTCTAGAGATTTAATGAAGTAGAAAGAGAAAATAAAATAAATAAAAATATTAATAATATTTAATTTTATTTTTGATTTATTCGATTGACTTAATTTTAATTAAGTATCTTTTGGATTTATTAAAAATAAATAGATTTAAATATTGGAAATTAATATTCTCGTCACATGGAGCATTCAAGAACGAAGACTGAAGACTAGAAGATGCGTACGGAGATGGAGTAAAGCCATAATAGTCGGAAAATAATATTCTAGTAATTATTTTGACTATGTGATAATACTATGTGCTTTATTACATGTATGCATGCTATATGTGTTTACTTTTATGCACTAGATAGCGTATCCCTTTATTGTAAAAAGCTAAGTGGGAGAGGGTATGGAAACATACCCATGGTCTCCATTGCTGCTCTCTTGGTGACTTTTATAAACTTTTGAAGTTTATATAGATAAGTTATTGGAGGAGAGTTCTTGTAATTCCTCTTACGAGAAACATTGATTAAGTTTATCAAACAATTCCTAATTTGTCTTTCCAAAGCTGATTTCAAGTCGACTCATTCTCACCCCGGGGAGTGGAATGGAGCCAGAGCCACTTGGTCATGTCGAGGACACAAATTAGAGGCAGTCGTACCATTCTTTGATAGATGGATCGATTGTCTGCTCGGCTCCCTCATTTATGAGAGATAGGGTTGTTCGCATGGTGAATCACTGGTTAGAAACTTCGAGTTTCACTTATGATTCTCCACGTCTTGATTTACAAGATCGAATGGATCAAGTAATTGGATTTCAATTATATAAATCTTTTGGTATAGTAAACGTCCACACGAACGTGGCTTGCTATACTGAATGGGATTTTAGAATAATTGATGTAGACAGTTATAGGGAGTTGTGAAGAATTGCGAGTTGTCGTAAACGTCCACACGAACGTGGCTTGCGGTGACGTAACAATTCTAAACGATTCACCTTGGTACTGAGTAATGGTTTACACTTAGATACGCTTTATAGTATTCTTCCCAACGAAGTAACGCTATAATGATGTATGACCGAAGCAAATCTAATTGCTAAATCATTTGGGTGGGTAAAGGTCCACACGAACGTGGCTTGCTTTAACCTGATGGGATTTTAGATGTGATTAGTGATTTAATGATATTATTTGAGGGAGATAATATCGGATATTAAATTGTTTGTTTGTTTTATGTGCTTATAGGTTAGGAATGACTGTGACCCCACTTTGTGATATACTTAAAGATGAAAACTCACTGGTTCCATATAGTGCTGATTGGAAAAGAAATCTGGACAATGTTCAGACTGTTGAGCCTTCCGAATCCACTATTGTCCCAACTGATGAGGACATTGAAAATGACCTCAAGGAGATGTTAGGACATAGTAAGGAAGCCGGACTAGAGGTGATTGACATACTCATCAAGTTCAGTCCTCTTGAGGAATCGCTTAAAAACGATTTCAAAAGAACTGAACTGATAAGTATGATCAGAGAATCACAAGCTCTAGTGGCCAAGTTGGAAGTGCAAGCAAAGAAGCCCAGTGGTTCCAAACCACGGAATGGGAAGAGCAAGCCGCGAGGCAAGTGCTATCGATGCAAGCAGTATGGGCACTGGAAGTCTGATTGTCCTCTCATCAAAGGTACGAAATTTTCCTTAGTCACCGAAACATTGTCAGTGGTGTTATCTACCAGCACCTGGTGTGTAGATACGGGGGCCACTGATCATGTCTGCAATTCATTGCAGGGGTTCCAGGAAACCCGGAGACTTAGAGAGGGAGAGATCGTGGTCTACATGGGCAATGCCGCGAAGGTAGCGGCTGTTGCAGTGGGAGACGTTCACTTACGTTTTAGTAGTGATAGGATTTTAGTTTTACACAATTGTCTTTATGTACCCAACTTTAGAAAGAATTTAATTTCGGTTTCTAAGCTTATTTTGAATGGATATTCTGTTTCTTTTGACCACTCTGTGATCATAAGAAGAAACAGTGAAATTATCTGTTCTGGTACATTGGTGGACGATTTGTATGTGCTAAATCCTGAGTCTAACACGATGCAACTAACCGAGAGTAATAACACATCTACGAACACCAATAAGAGAAAGGAACCTTCTAGGATGAATCAATTATACTTGTGGCACCTAAGGCTAGGTCATATCAACTCAAATAGAATTCAAAGGTTGAAAACTGATGGTCTCATCAGTGGTGTTGAAGGAGAGGACCTTCCAACCTGCGAATCTTTTTTAGAGGGAAAAATGACCAAGCGTTCTTTTTCTGGTAAAGGACGAAGGGCTGAACAAGTATTGGATTTGATTCACTCTGATGTATGCGGACCTATGTCTACTCAGGCAAGGGGAGGGTACGAGTATTTCATCACTTTCACTGATGATTACTCAAGGTATGGATTTGTATACCTGATGCGCCGCAAGAGCGAATCCTTTGACAAGTTCAAGGAGTTCAAGGCTTTTGCGGAGAACCTTCAAGGTAAATCCATTAAATGCCTGCGATCTGATCGCGGAGGCGAGTACCTGTCTGGAGAATTCAAGGCATACTTAGCAGAGAATGGGATTGATTCCCAAATGACATCACCATATACTCCTCAGCAGAATGGTGTGTCGGAAAGAAGGAATAGGACTCTTATGGAAATGGTGCGTTCAATGATGAGTTACTCGGACTTACCTACTATGTTCTGGGGACATGCCTTGGAAACGGCGGCGTACATTCTCAACATGGTTCCAACAAAAACGGTACCCACCACACCCATGGAAAGGTGGAGCGGGCGCAAGCCTAGCCTCAGGCACCTTCGGATCTGGGGTTGTCCAGCACATGTGTTGCGACAAGGTGCCGATAAGTTAGAACCTAGATCAGAATTACGGCTGTTTGTAGGATACCCGAAAGGAACTAAAGGTGGCATGTTCTATAGTCCTACGGACCAGAAGATCGTTATAAGTACTAACGCTCGGTTCTTAGAGGAAGACTATGTCATGGACCACAAGCCCAAAAGTGACATAATACTTGATGAGTTGAGAGGTAACAAGGAAGACTTAGATACAGCCGAACCGAGTATAGATACACCACTAGAATCTGCACCTGACACTATCACTGTTAATACACCGGAACGCCGTCGTAGTGGGAGGGTTGTTAAGCAACCAGACCGATGGATTGGACTGGGTGAGTCTTCGGACTCTGGACCTGGAGTTCATGAAATCGATCCCTGGACCTATGATGAGGCGGTACAAGATATAGATGCGCCTTCTTGGAAGAAAGCGATGAAATCCGAAATAGAATCTATGGATTCTAATAAAGTCTGGGATCTTGTAGAACCACCAAGCGGCGTAAAGCCAATTGGGTGTAAATGGGTCTACAAGAGAAAGAGAGGATCTGACGGAAAGGTTGAAACCTTTAAAGCTCGGCTTGTTGCGAAAGGATATACTCAGAAAGAGGGAATCGATTATGAGGAGACCTTCTCGCTAGTAGCCAAGATAAAGTCAATCCGGATTCTCTTATCCATAGCAGCTCATATGGATTATGAGGTGTGGCAAATGGATGTCAAGACAGCTTTCCTAAATGGAAGTCTTGACGAGACGATTTATATGAAACAACCAGAAGGATTCATTGCTAAGGGGCGAGATCATCTAGTGTGCAAGCTTAATCGATCCATTTATGGATTGAAACAAGCCTCGAGATCGTGGAACCTGCGGTTTGACGAAGTAGTCCAATCTTTTGGATTTAGTCAAAGCATGGACGAATCGTGTGTGTATTGGAAACGTGATGGGAAGAAGGTGGTGTTTCTCGTGCTTTATGTAGACGACATTCTTCTCATTGGCAACAGTGTGAAAATGTTATCAGACATAAAGGGATGGTTGTCTAGACAATTCGATATGAAAGATTTGGGAGAAGTCGGGCATGTTCTAGGGATCAAGGTTATAAGGGATCGCCGGAATAGAACATTGTACCTATCCCAGCAATCTTACATAGACACGATTCTGGCTCGTTTTAACATGCAAGATTCCAAGAAGGGTGAGCTGCCCTTCAGTAAAGGAACTTATCTTTCTAAGGAGATGTGTCCTCAGACACAAAAGGAGAAAGATGAAATGAAAGCAGTTCCCTACGCTTCGGCTGTGGGAAGCTTGATGTATGCAATGTTATGCACGAGGCCTGATATCTGCTATGCAGTTGGCGTAGTAGCGAGATATCAGAGTAACCCTGGAAAGGCTCATTGGACTGCCGTAAAGAGCATTTTCAAGTATTTGCGAAATACTAGGGATTATGTTCTAAGTTACGGGGCAGACAATCTGATTCCTTTGGGTTATACGGATTCGGATTTCCAAGCTGATAAGGACCGGTGTAAGTCGTGATCAGGCTATGTGTTTCACTATTAAAGGAGGAGGAGTTTTAACATGGAAGAGTGATAAGCACGATGCTTTTCGAACTCTCCCATGGGTAACCAAATAGCGGCCTCAGAGGCAGCGGAAGATTTGGTATGGCTCCGGTATTACCTCTGGGACTTAGATGTGATTCTTAGTTTACCAAAGGCTATGTA
This sequence comes from Euphrasia confusa, assembly GCA_954870475.1. NCBI lineage: Eukaryota > Viridiplantae > Streptophyta > Magnoliopsida > Lamiales > Orobanchaceae > Euphrasia > Euphrasia confusa. The sequence goes on from OX940954.1 coordinate 15,295,203, forward strand.
AATAGCGGTGCAGTGGCAAACTTTAAGAGATCACGAGTCCATAAGTGTAAGATAACACATAGGGCAAGTACCACCTGATACGAGTCATCGTCAGAGGGACGATGCAGTAGTCACCAAGATAGCTTCAGAGCGGCAACCTAGATTGCTCATTCACTTGGTACTTCTTGGAAGTACACTTTAAGCACGTGATGAGTATGGGAGTCGGGAGTTTGGAAGATATGACTAGACCTTAGTATAAGTGGGAGATTGTTGGAGTAGTATACTTAATGTCTAGATTTGAGTATTCTGAACTCCTTGTACACTTTCATTTACCTATTAAATACGAACATTCATTTGCTTTTAATTATTGTTAATTAAAATTGTGCAAATTATAGTCCTGGATTTCATACGTTGTAGTTAGTATGGTGTGTCGGGCCCACACAGAAGATCATACTATCGGTTACTCGTATTTAATCGAACAGGTGCTCACGACCTAGATGGACACGGACCAATCCATCGGTATAGTCGTTGTGTGAGAGAGAAAATAATTTGTCTTAATTATTTTATCACACTTGTACACTTGGTGTATTGAGCGGATCGATTGAGACTCATCAATTAGGATTGCTCGGCGATAATTGATTTGAGACTCAGTGTATTTTATTCTTAATCCCCGATATTGTTGCGGGTGTGTATATTCAATATAAGTGACTTTGATTTACCAAAGGAATTAACCGATTTAATTATTGGGTTAATTACCGGTTAAGTTGGGTCACTATATTTTATATATGGCATGCCGTGAATAATTGACCGGACAGTGTATCCCGGAAGGGTTGATAATATCCCCGAGATTAGCTCATAAGGATTTATTATGTAAACCTCGCGAGTGGATTTAATTCCGCATAATAAATAATGTTGAGTGGTACTAGTCTCGGATAAAAGAGATGAATAAATTTATTAAGCAATAAATAAATTTTATTCATGGATATTTATATCTTAAATACACGGAATAAATAATACTACCGGAGAAATATTATTTGGATATAATATGGTTTAATATTGGGAGTGCAATTAATTTATATAGTAGAAAATAAATTAATTAATATTAATGGGAGATTAATAGATTTGGGCTTGGGCTCAATTTAATCATTAATATTGGAAGCTCAATATTCCACCTCCTTTAGATCCCCTACGTAGCCTATAAAAGCACTACATGGTCTTCACTTTTTCATAAGACAAGAATATCAATAGTTGATAGTTCTAGAGAGTTGAAGAGGATCCATAAGCTTGGAAGATCGTCGCCCACCCGACGTTCAAGCTAGTGCAAGGAATACGTGGGAAGATTCAAAAGGTCGTCTTGAATTCGTTTCTCCGAACAACGAATCGAAAGGTACAATATCTAAACGCCCTTGATAATTGTTCGATTTTGGATTTATCGAGAATACCGTAGAACGCAAGATCCGAGGTACGAAACCGGGAAGGAGGACGAACGCGTGGTGGTGGCGAAGCCACCGGACCACGGCGATCGCCCACCTAGGGTTTCGGTGGGGATGGGTCGAACCCCGGCTGGGAGCCGGGGACGCGATCGATCATCGCGATCGATCGCGAGCCGCGAGGGCTGGGCCCCGCGGCTGTCCGCTGGTCGGACCGACACCCAGCCGCGGCGAGTCGCCGGACTCGCCGCAAGGGGCTGCTGGGCAGCCCCAGTCGATCGCCTTGAGCGATCGACCTCTCGATCGCGTGAGTCCCGCGTGCGGGGGCTCGGGCTGGGCGTGCGCGAGGCTTCGGCCTCGTCGTGCGTTCGGCTCGTGCTCCGGCTCGTACGTGATGCTCGCGTGATCTCCGGCGGATGGTTTTGATCGGGTTATTGGTTTCCGCAAATTTAAATAGCCCGGGATATCAAATTCCAACACCATCCGCCACCGTCGCCGGCGGCAGCCATAGCCGAGGGCGATCTGTTGGAGTTGTGTACTTAATGTCTAGATTTAAGTAACGGAAACTCACGATCCATTGCCATTAATCTATTTAATTAAATAAACAATTATTTGCGTTTAATTATTTATAATTAAATATATGCAAATTATAGTCCTGGATTCTATACGTTGTAGTTAGTATGGTGTGCGACGTCACACGAAAGATCATACTATCGGTTACTCGTATTTAATCGAACAGTTGCTCACGACCTAGATGGACACGGACCAATCCATCGGTATAGTCGTTGTATGAGGGAGAAAATAATCTGTCTTGATTATTTTATCATACTTGTACACTTGGTGTATTGAGCGGATCGTTGAGATTCATCGATTAGGATTGCCGGCGATAATCGATTCGAGTCTCAGTGTATTTTATTCTTAATCCCCGATATTATTGCGGGTGTGTATATTTAATATAAGTGACTTTGATTTACCAAAGGAATTAACCGATTTAATTATAGGGTTAATTACCGGTTAAGTTGGGTCACTATATTATATATATGGCATGCCGTGAATACTTGACGGGAAAGTGTATCCCGGAAGGGTTGATAATATCCCCGAGATGAGTTCATAAGGAATTATTATGTAAACCCTGCAGGTGGATTCGTTCCGCATAATAATTAAGGTTGAATGGTACTAGTCTCGGATATAAGAGATGAATAAATTAATTAGCAATAAATTAATTTTATTCATGGATATTTATATCTTAAATACACGGAATAAATAATACTACCGGAGAAATATTATTTGATATAATATGGTTTAATATTGGGAGTGCAATTAATTTTATATAGTGGAAAATAGAATTAATTAATATTAATGGATTAATAGATTTGGGCTTGGGCTCAATTTAATCATTAATATTGGAAGCCCAATATTCCACCTCCTTAAGATCCCCTACGTAGCCTATAAAAGCACTACATGGTCTTCTCTATTCTCATAACTTGAAGATCACAATTCTAGAGAGAGAAAGTAGAGAAGGAGATCCATGGAGTTCGGAAGATCGTCGCCCACCCGACGTTCGAGCTAGTGCAAGGAATACGTGGGAAGGTCTCAAGGTCTTCATAGATCTCGTTTCTCCGTACAACGAGAACAAAGGTAAAATCGTGAAAACCCCCTCGATGATTTTACATGTTAATTATCGTGAAAATACCGCGAACCAAGATCCAAGGGATGAACCCCGGAACGAGGGTCGACCGGCGGTGATGGTCGAAGACCACCGGACCGCGGCGGTCGAGGATCCCCGTTGGGGATCGCGGACGTGAGAAGCCCCGGCTGGTAGCCGGGGATGCGATCGAACCTAGGGTTCGATCGCGGGGTGCTGCGGGCTCGACCCGCAGCCGCTCGCGCGTTGCTGCGGGGATTCCCGTAGCGGCTCGCGTGAGCGAGCCACTCTTCACGGGCAGCGAGTCATGGACTCGCTGCGGGGCTGCTACGAGCAGCCCCGGGGATTGCTACGAGCAATCCGCGAACCCCACGCGGGGGCTCGGCTGGACGCACGCGGGGTTTCTCGCGTGTGGTGTTCGGTCGTGCCCCGGGTCACGTGGTGTGTTCGTGGTTTCCGACTCGCGGAGGACTTCGGCTGGGGGCGGGCTGCGTGTCTTCGGGCGCGTAGTCTCCAAAGGTCGGACTTCTGCGGATGAGTCGGTATTCGTGGTTTCTCCGGCGATCGGGATTTCGATTGGGTTGTCGGTTCCGCAAATTTTTTAGACAATCCGGATATTCGATCTCCAAAGGATTTCGGTCGGAATTAATTAAATAATTTATTTATTTAAATTTATTAATTCCGGGATATCGATTTCCAACAATTGGTATCAGAGCGATGGTTTTCGTTCACGGTATTTTTCGATAAATTGTTCTACCTTGCAGGGTTTCCGATTATTATGGCTAGATTTAATTTTGTTAATTAATGTCATAATAATGTTCTTGATTATTAAACTCTCGGTGATGTCAATATTTGTTCTTGTGTGGTGAATGCTTGTTCTTAATTTTTCCGGAAATTGTATGAGGTCGATTTCATGTAGAGAATTGATTCCGGATAATTGTAAATTAATTTTGAAAAATTATTTACGTTGGATCGATTCCGAAACGACCACCGGAAAAGTGTGACGGAGGAGACGAAGAGAGGGAGGATTCCGGGGATCGATCAACCCCATGATCGACCCCAAGGGATGGATCGATCGAGGGAGAGGGGGCTGCCCTCGGACCGCTCGGCCACGCCGGCCACCGGAGGTGGTGGCGCGTTGGCTAGGGGCGGCGGTGGCTCTCCTCTCGGCCGACGATTGTGGTGGGGGCGCGGGGTCCTCGTGATCTCGTGCTCTCCCGCCAAGATCCAACTTTCCTAAATTGATTCGGTTTTCCTATTTTGAGTATTCCTCTTTTTTTTTGGAAATTCTCATGGAAATAGGAAAAGAATTAATTGGAATTAATTTATTTCCTTATTCTATTATGGAAGTCTTCTAGAATATTCTAAGTTCTACTTGGAATAGGATTCTAGAGATTTAATGGAATTAGAAAGGAAAATAATTAATTATTAAATTAAATTAATTTCCTATTTGATTATTCCTATTTTATGGGAATTTTCATGGACATAGAAATTAATTAATTTTGGAAAGTAGAAGAGTCCTAAATTAATTTTTCCTTATTTAATTATTCCTTTATGGAATTTTTAATGGATTAGGAAAGGAATTAATTTGGAAAGACTAGGAGTCCTAAATTATTTTATTTCCTTATTTCATTATGGAAATCATCTAGAATATTCCAAGTGGGTCTTGGATAGATTATTCTAGAGATTTAATGAAGTAGAAAGGGAAAATAAAATAAATTATTTTATTTCCTTATTTCCTTATTTCATTATAGAAGTCTTCTAGAATATTCCAAGTGGGGAAAATAAAATAAATAAAAATATTAATAATATTTAATTTTATTTTTGATTTATTCGATTGACTTAATTTTCGAATTAAGTAACTTTTGGATTTATTAAAAATAAATAGATTTAAATATTGGAATTAATATTCCCGTCACATGGAGCATTCAAGAACGAAGACTAAAGACTAGAAGATGCGTACGGAGATGCGATAAAGCCATAATAGTCGGAAAATAATATTCTAGTATTATTTTGATTATGTGATAATATTCTATGTGCTTTATTTCATGTATGCATGCTTATGTGCATTTAATTATGCATTAGATAGCGTATCCCTTTATTGAAAAAGCTAAGTGGGAGAGGGTATGGAAACATATCCATGGTCTCCATTGCTGTTCTCTTGGTGACTTTTATGGACTTTTGAAGTTCGTATAGACAAGTCATTGGAGGAGAATTCTTGTAATTCCTCTTACGAGAAACATTGATTAAGTTTATCAAACAATGCCTAATTTATCTTTCCAAAACTGATTTCAAGTCGACTCATTCTCACCCCGGGGAGTGGAATGGAGCCAAAGCCACTTGGTCATGTCGAGGACACAAATTAGAGACTTTCGTGTCATTTGATGACTAGATCGATTGTCTGCTCGGCTCCCTCATTTATGAGAGATAGGGTTGTTCGCATGGTGAATCACTGGTTAGAAACTTCGAGTTTCACTTATGATTCTCCGCGTCTTGATTTACAAGATTAAATGAATCAAGTAATTGGGAGTCAATTGTAAAAGTCTTTTGGTGTAGTAAACGTCCACACTATCGTGGCTTGCTACATTGAATGGGATTTTGGAACGATTGATGTAGACAGTTATAGAAGGGAGTAAAGGAGCGTATGTTAACGTAAACGTCCACACTATCGTGGCTTGCGGTGAATATGCGTGTCCCAAACAATCTTCTTAGATACTGAGTAATGGTTTACACTTAGGTACGCTTCTTAGTATTCTTCCCATCGAAGTAACGCTAATGATGATGTACGACCGAAGGAAATCTAATTGCTAAATCATTTGGATAGGTAAACGTCCACACTATCGTGGCTTGCCATATCTGATGGGATTTTAGATGCGATTAGTGGTTTAATGATATTATTTGAGGGAGATAATATCGGAGATTAAATCGATTGTTTGTTGTTATATGTGCTCATAGATTAGGATATGGCCTTGAACCCACTTTCTGTGATACCTAAGGATTTTAAACTCACTGGTCCCAAAAATGTAATGATTGGAATAGAGATCTAGACATTACCCAAACTGTTAAAAAGTGCAAGGTTGTACTTAGTAAGCTTTGTCCTCCCGAGCCTATTGACATAGGCGGCTAGACAAGAAGCGATGAGGATACTCATAAAGGCCAGTCCTTCGAGGAAACGCTTAAACACGTTTTTGAGATGATTGACCTTTTGGACGAGTTGAGACGGAAATCGCAAGCTCTTGTAGCCAATGCCAAAGGTTTCGAACCTAAGGGCAAAATCGGGGGAAAGGAAAAGCAAGCAAAGAATCCCAGTGGTCCTAAGTTGCTTAGACCACGAGATGGGACGAGAAAGCCATGAGGCAAGTATTCTCGATGCAAACAGTCTGGGTACTGGAAGTCTATTTATCCTCTCAAAGAAGGTACGAAATTTCTTTAGTCGTAAAACATAGTCAGTGGTATTATCTACCGGAACCTGGTGTGTAGATATGGAACCACTGGCGGTATGGGCATTCTAAATGCAAGGGTTCCAGGAAACCCGACGACTTAGAAAAGAAAAGATCGTAGTCTACATGGGCAATGCTGTAAGGAGGCAGCTGTTGCAGTGGAGGACATTTTATAGGATTTCATTTTGAGTTATTGCTTTTATGTACCTTTTATATTAGAAAGAACTTTGTTCTGGATTTCTAATGAATGGATATTTTATTTCTTTTAATCATTTGATGGTTATAAGAAGAAATAATGATATTATCTATTTTGGTACATTAGCTAGCAATATGTAAATAATGAATCCTGAATCCACCACGATGCAACGAACCGTAGTATAAAACTCATTTTACTAATAAGAGATTTCTTTATTAAATCAATTATACTTGTGGATTCTTATGCTAATTCATGTTTATTCAAATAAGAAGTTCAAAGGTCGAAAATTGATATTTGATCAATTAAGTTGAAGGAGTGGACCTTCCGACCTAAGAATCTAATTTGGAAGATAATGTGACTAAGCAATCCTTTATGGATATAAGATGTAAGATCCGGACAAGTATAAGAATTGATTGACTTTGATGTATGCAGACCTATGCCTATTCAGACAATAAGGTACGAGTACTTCATTTTATGATTACTCGAGAAATGGATTAGAATACCTGATGTGCCACAAAAGCAAGTGTTTTGAAAAGTCAATGGACACTAAGCAATTGTGGAGAGCCATCAAGGTATATCCATTTGTAGCCTGCGATTTGATCGCGGAGGCAAGTACCTGTCTGAGAAATGCATGGCATACTAATCAGAGATTGGGATTTGATCCCAAATGAATACACTATACACTTTTGTGTAGAAATGGTGTGTCGCAAACAAGAAATGGAACTCTTATAGAAATAGTAAAAACCATGAGTTATACGGAACTACCTATGTTCTATGGATATGTCTGGAAACAACGGGGCATTCAAATGCGGTTGTAGAATATCCTATAAGAACAAAAGATGTGTGTTCAATAGTACTATGAACCAGAAGGACGTTATAAGTTCTAACGCCTGGTTCTTAGAGAAAGACTATATGATGAACCACAAGCCCAAAGTGACATGATACTTTGAAATGAGAGAGAAAGATTAAGACTTAGAACCAGCCGAACCGAGTAGCGGTACACCACTAACTGCACCTACAGTTATCACTGTTTATACACCGGAACGCCATTGTAGTGGGAGGTTGCGGGACAACCGGAGATATTCATAAGACTATGAGAGTCTTCGGACTCTGGACCTAGTATACATGAAATCGATCCCTAGAATCTACATGAAGGTCGTACTAGATCTAAATGTGCCTTCTTAGAGAGCAATAAGGATTATTGCTAAGAGGCGAGATCATTTAGAGTACAAGCTTAGTTGATCCATTTATGGATTGAAACAAAGCATTGAGTTCGTGGTACTTGCAAATTGATGAGATAGTCCATTTTATGGATTCACGAATTGTGTGTATTGGAAACGTGATGGAAAACAAGGTGGTGTTTCTCGAAGGTTTTATGTAGATGACACTCTTATCATTGGCAACAATGTAAAGATGTTATCAGACATAAAATAATGGTTGTCTAGATGAATCATTATGAAAGATAAAGGAAGAAGTAACATGTTCTTGAGATCTTGGATCTCTAGAAAGAACATTGTACCTCTCCTGGACATCTTACGTAAATGATTATGGTTCGTTTTAAACATGCAAGATTCCGAGAAAGGTTCGTTACCTTTCAGAGACGGAATGCATCTATCTAAGGATATGTGTTTTGGAACACAAAAGGAGATAGAAGCAATGAAAGCAATTTCCTACACTTGGAGTGTGGAAAGCTTAATAAGTGCATTGTTGATAACAAGAACCTGATATCGGCTATGCGGTTAGCGTAGTGGGAGGATATCAAGGTAATCCTGGAAAGGAATGTTCGACTGCCGTAAAAGTACTTTCGAAGTACTGTTCTAGACTACGAAGCAGACGAGCATTTCCTTTGGATTACATTCTCTTAGATTTCTAATCAAATGAGAACCAGTGTAAGTCGATATCAGGCTATGTGTTTCACTATTGAAGGAGAAGGAGTTTTAACATGGAAGAGTGATAAGCACGATGCTTTTCGGACTCTGCCATGGGTAACCAAATAGCGGCCTCAGAGGCAGCGGAAGTTTTGGTATAACTCCGGGATAATCTCTGGGACTTAGATGTGATTCTTAATTTGCCAAAGGCTATGTAAATAGCGGTGCAATGGCAAATGGTAAGAAATCACTAGTCCATAAGTGTAAGATAACACATAGTGCAAGTACCACCTGATACGAGTCATCGTCGAGGGAGACGACGCTGTAGTCACCAAGATAACTTCAGAGCGGCAACCTAGAGTGCTCATTCACAAAGTACTTCTTGGAAATACAACTTAAGCACGTGATGAGTATGGGAGTCGGGAGTTTGGAGGAAATGACTAGACCTTAGTACAAGTGGGAGATTGTTGGAGTTGTGTACTTAATGTCTAGATTTAAGTAACGGAAACTCACGATCCATTGCCATTAATCTATTTAATTAAATAAACAATTATTTGCATTTAATTATTTATAATTAAATATATGCAAATTATAGTCCTGGATTCTATACGTTGTAGTTAGTATGGTGTGCGACGTCACACGGAAGATCATACTATCGGTTACTCGTATTTAATCGAACAGTTGCTCACGACCTAGATGGACACGGACCAATCCATCGGTATAGTCGTTGTATGAGGGAGAAAATAATCTGTCTTGATTATTTTATCATACTTGTACACTTGGTGTATTGAGCGGATCGTTGAGATTCATCGATTAGGATTGCCGGCGATAATCGATTCGAGTCTCAGTGTATTTTATTCTTAATCCCCGATATTATTGCGGGTGTGTATATTTAATATAAGTGACTTTGATTTACCAAAGGAATTAACCGATTTCATTATAGGGTTAATTACCGGTTAAGTTGGGTCACTATATTATATATATGGCATGCCGTGAATACTTGACGGGAAAGTGTATCCCGGAAGGGTTGATAATATCCCCGAGATGAGTTCATAAGGAATTATTATGTAAACCCTGCAGGTGGATTCGTTCCGCATAATAATTAAGGTTGAATGGTACTAGTCTCGGATATAAGAGATGAATAAATTAATTAGCAATAAATTAATTTTATTCATGGATATTTATATCTTAAATACACGGAATAAATAATACTACCGGAGAAATATTATTTGATATAATATGGTTTAATATTGGGAGTGCAATTAATTTTATATAGTGGAAAATAGAATTAATTAATATTAATGGATTAATAGATTTGGGCTTGAGCTCAATTTAATCATTAATATTGGAAGCCCAATATTCCACCTCCTTAAGATCCCCTACGTAGCCTATAAAAGCACTACATGGTCTTCTCTATTCTCATAACGATCACAATTCTAGAGAGAGAAAGTAGAGAAGGAGATCCATGGAGTTCGGAAGATCGTCACCCACCCGACGTTCGAGCTAGTGCAAGGAATACGTGGGAAGGTCTCAAGGTCTTCATAGATCTCGTTTCTCCGTACAACGAGAACAAAGGTAAAATCGTGAAAACCCCCTCGATGATTTTACATGTTAATTATCGTGAAAATACCGCGAACCAAGATCCAAGGGATGAACCCCGGAACGAGGGTCGACCGGCGGTGATGGTCGAAGACCACCGGACCGCGGCGGTCGAGGATCCCCGTTGGGGATCGCGGACGTGAGAAGCCCCGGCTGGTAGCCGGGGATGCGATCGAACCTAGGGTTCGATCGCGGGGTGCTGCGGGCTCGACCCGCAGCCGCTCGCGCGTTGCTGCGGGGATTCCCGTAGCGGCTCGCGTGAGCGAGCCACTCTTCACGGGCAGCGAGTCATGGACTCGCTGCGGGGCTGCTACGAGCAGCCCCGGGGATTGCTACGAGCAATCCGCGAACCCCACGCGGGGGCTCGGCTGGACGCACGCGGGGTTTCTCGCGTGTGGTGTTCGGTCGTGCCCCGGGTCACGTGGTGTGTTCGTGGTTTCCGACTCGCGGAGGACTTCGGCTGGGGGCGGGCTGCGTGTCTTCGGGCGCGTAGTCTCCAAAGGTCGGACTTCTGCGGATGAGTCGGTATTCGTGGTTTCTCCGGCGATCGGGATTTCGATTGGGTTGTCGGTTCCGCAAATTTTTTAGACAATCCGGATATTCGATCTCCAAAGGATTTCGGTCGGAATTAATTAAATAATTTATTTATTTAAATTTATTAATTCCGGGATATCGATTTCCAACACGATCGGCCCCCTTCCTTGGGTCGATCGATTGGGGTCGATCAAGGGGTTTGATCGATCCCCAGTTTTTCGTCCTCTTCGTCCTCTTCGTCACACGCGTTCTCCGGCGGTCGTCTCGGCATCGATCCAACGTAAATAAATTACAAGAATTAAATTTACAATTCCGGTATCGATTCTATACATGAAATCGACCCTATACATTTTTCGGAAAACATAGAACGTAATAATAAATCCTAAATTCGGTCAACCCCCGAATTTTTACTATTACAAACATTCAACCACACAAAACGAATCTCGACATGTCCGAGAGTTTAATAAACGAATAATCATGATAATTAATTAACACAATAATTAAATCCAACCATGATAGCCGGAAATCCCTGCAAGGTAGAACAATAATCGAACATATACATGAACACGAAACCAAACGCTCTGATACCAATTGATGGGATTCGATGTCCCGGGCTATCAAAAAATTTGCGGAACCGATAACCCGACCGAAAACCCGTCGCCGGAGACCGCGAACGCGAACCACCGTACGACCCGAGGCTCGACCGAGCACCGCACGGGCGAACCCGCGCGCCCAGCCGAGCCCCCGCACGGGGCTCGCGATCGCTCTCGTAGCGATCGATGGGGATGCACAAGGCATCCCCGGGGCTGCTCGTAGCAGCCCCGCAGCGAGTCAGGCGACTCGCTGCTCGCAAGGGGCAAGCCCCGCACGCATCCGCTGCGGGCGAACCCGCAGCACGTACGGGGTCGCTGCGGGTGACCCCGCAGCTTACCCGCGATCGATCCGAGGATCGATCGCACCCCTCGGCTCCAGCCGAGGGTCCCTCGCGCCACGCACCTCCGACGAAGGTGGCCGGGATCCGCCGCGGCACCAGCCCGCGGCATCCCGACGATCGACGAGGGTCGATCGTCCATCCCCGGCGTCCAGCCGGGGCTCCTCTCGTCGTGCGTCGCGGCGGTCCGAACCCTAGGGTTCGACCGCCTCTTCGATCCTCGCCGGGGATCTCGAATCCCCGTCCCCGAGGTTCGTCGTTTACCCGGATCGTCTTGTTCATGTATATATCACGATTAACGAACACATAATCAAATAGGGGTTTTAGATTATGTTACCTCAATTCGTTGTGCGTAGAAACGAATTAAACGTTGATGACCTTGCGATCTTCCTACGTATTCCTTGCACCTCGTTCGAACGTCGTGTGGGCGACGATCTATCGAACTCCTATGGATCTCCTTCAACCCTCTAGAACTATCAACTATTGATATTCTTGTCTTATTCTTATGAAGGCCATGTTGTGATTTTATAGGCTACGTAGGGGATCATAAGGAGGTGGAATATTGGGCTTCTAATATTGAAGATTAAATTGAGCCCAATGCTCAAGTCCATTAATCCTTATCAATATTAATTAATTTATTTTCCACTATATAAATTAATTGCACTCCCAATATTAAACCATATTATATCAAATAATATTTCTCCGGTAGTATTATTTATTCCGTGTATTTAAGATTTAAATATCCATGAATAAATTTATTTATTGCTCAATAAATTATATTCATCTCTTGTATCCGAGACTAGTACCATTCAACCTTAATTATTGTGCGGAACAAATCCTGTAACGCCCCATAAAATTCAAAGGCTTAAAAGGATTGAATATGCTACTCATACCAACAGATGCATCTACTTTTCTGGGCATCCTCCTATAAGAACTCCAAAGTTAAGCGTGCTGGCTCTGGAGTATATCTAGGATGGGTGACCCCCTGGGAAGTTTCTCGGGTGCGCACGAGTGAGGACAAAGTGCGCTGGAAAAGACAAGTGTTGGTACAGTGGGGCCAGGATATCACTCTCGACGGCAGTCATTGGTAACCGAGCCGGCCCATTAGGGTCGGGCTTCGACCCCGCAACGGGCCGGAGCGTTACAATTGGTAACCGAGCCGGCCCATTAGGGTTGGGCTTCGACCCCTCAACGGGTCGGGGCGTTACAAATGGTATCAGAGCAGGTGCCGACCGGAATTGTGGGAACTAAGTGTCTTTCGGGGCCAAGTGCTCCACCCAGAAGTTGGTGAGAGTACCCGTAAGGGGCATTCCTGCACGGATGGTTGGTCCTGGGCAAGCAAGGCAAGTAAGGCACGCAACGAGGCCTCGACCCCTCAACGGGTCAGGGCGTTATAAATGGTATCAGAGCAGGTGCCGACCGGAATTGTGGGAACTAAGTGTCTTGCGGGGACAAGTGCTCCACCCAGAAGTTGGTGAGAGTACCCGCAAGGGGCATTCCTGCACGGATGGTTGGTCCTGGACAAGTAAGGCAAGTAAGGCGCACAACGAGGACGTTGCGCATAAAAGGTGGGGTGATTGTAAAGCCCCAGAAAATTCATAGGCTTAAAAGGATTGAATATGCTACTCATACCAACAGATGCATCTTCTTTTCTGGGCATCCTCCTATAAGAACTCCAAAGTTAAGCGTGCTTGCTCTGGGGTAATTCTAGGATGGGTGACCCCCTGGGAAGTTTCTCGGGTGCGCACGAGTGAGGACAAAGTGCGCTGGAGAAGACAAGTGTTGGTACAGTGGGGCCAGGATATCACTCCTGAAGGCAGTCATTGGTAACCGAGCCGGCCCATTAGGGTCGGGCTTCGGCCCCGCAACGGGCCGGGGCGTTACAAATCCACTCATGAGGTTTACACAATAATTCCTTATGAACTCATCTCGGGGATATTATCAACCCTTCCGGGATACACTTTCCCGTCAAGTATTCACGGCATGTCATATATAAAATATAGCGACCCAACTTAACCGGTAATTAACCCAATAATTAAATCGGTTAATTCCTTTGGAAAATCAAAGTCTCTAATATTAAATATACACACCCGCAATAGTATCGGGGATTAAGAATAAAATACTCTGAGATTTAAATTGATTATCCAAGGCAATCCTAATCAATAAATCTCAAGCGATCCGCCCAATACACCAAGTGTACAAGTGTGATAAAATAATTAAGATAAATTATTTTCTCTCTCACACAACGACTATACCGATGGATTGGTCCATGTCCATCTAGGTCGTGAGCATCTGTTTGATTAAATACGAGTAACCAATAGTATGATCTTCTGTGTGCCCATGCAACACCATACTAACTACAACGTATAAAATCCAGGACTATATTTTGCATAATTAATTAATAATAATTAAATGCAAATAATTGTTTATTAATTAAATAGGTTAAATGCTATGACCGAGAGTTTACCGATACTTAAATCTAGACATTAAGTACACAACTCCAACACTTTAGGACTACAGGGTTTCTTTGCCCGCTTCTCCATTCCCCGGTCCATGCCCTTAGGTTCGAAACCTTTGGCTTTGGCTATAAGAGCTTGCAATTGTCTTAACTCATCCAAAAGGTCCAACATCTCGAAAACGTGTTCAAGCGTTTCCTCGAAGCGACTGACCTTTATGAGTATCCTCATCGCCTCTTTTCTAGCCTTTTCGTTGTGTCTAAACATCAACTTGAGTTTGAGCATGATATCATGGTTAGTGGTTAATGCGAAAGCACTGTCCCACTTCTCAAAATCAGCTATTTCCTCATCAGTTGAGACACTTGTGGGTTCAGGAGGACAAAGCTCACTGAGTACCATCTTGTACTCAACAACAGTCTGGGTAATGTCTAATTCTCTTCCAATCAATATAATTGGGGCCAGTGAGTTTATTCTCCTTGAGTATCACAGAAAGTGGATTCATAGCTATTCTCTAAACCTATGAGCACATAAACAAATAATCAATTTAATTTCCGATATTATCTCCCTCAAATAATATCATTAAATTACTAATCACATCTAAAATCCCATCAGATAAGGCAAGCCACGTTGTGTGGACGTTTACCTATCCAAACGATTTTGTAATTAGATTTACTTCGGTCGTACATCAATTATAGCGTAACTTCGTTGGGAAGGATACTATAACGCGTACCTAAGTGTAAACCATTACTCAGTACTAAGGTGAATCGTTTGGAATCGCTATATTACCGCAAGCCACGTTGTGTGGACGTTTACGATAACTCACAATCCTTCACAATTCCCTATAACTATCTACATCAATTATTCCAAAATCTCATTCAGTATAGCAAGCCACGTTGTGTGGACGTTTACTACACCAAACGATTTTTATAATTGACTCCCAATTACTCGAGACATTTAATCTTGTGAATCAAGACGTGGTAAATCATAAGTGAAACTCGAAGTTTCTTACCAGTGATTCACCATGCGAACGACCCTATCTCTCATAAATGAGGGAGCCGAGCAGACAATCGATCCACCTTCAAAAGAATGGTACGAAGGTCTCTAATTTGTTTCCTCGACATGACGAAGTGGCTTTGGCTCCATTCCACTCCCCGGGGCGAGAATGAGTCGACTTGAAATCAGTTTTGGAAAGACAAATTAGGCATTGTTTGATAAACTTAATCAATGTCTCTTGTAAAGGAATTACAAGAATTCTCCTCCAATGACTTGTCTATATGAACTTCAAAAGTTCATAAAAGTCACCAAGAGAACAACAATGGAGACCATGGGTATTGTTTACAATCCCTCTCCCACTTAGCTTTTTACAATAAAGGGATACGCTATCTGTTGGGAAATTCGCGTCCGAAATCCCCGCCTGAAAAGCAATACGAACAAACAAGAACGAAATTACGGAAATTAAAGAACACGAAGATTATAGTGGTTCACCCGTTAACGAGGGCTACGTCCACTTCTTGCCGCTGCAATAATTCACTAGAACGATTATAGGACTTGATTACACGACTTTGTAATGCTATAAATTGACTCTAGACTTTTTGGAGGTGTTAACACTATTTTACACGCACATATAGGGTATATATAGGGGAGGGAAAACAATTGGGGTGAAAAATCCCGCTTCTGTGTAAAAGCCCCCCAAATGTCGGCCGACGCTAAAACCAGTGTAATCCAATGTCGGCCGACATTGGACTGGCGACCGCGGGACACAAAACGGCGCCCGCCGAAATTCTTCTGCGGTCGCCGGAGACCTTTCGGCGCCCGCCGAAAGGGCCAATTCTTGGCAGATTGCTATCTCCGTTTTCTCCCGGTTTTGGCGCCCGCCAAAACCCATTTGGCGCCCGCCGACGACTTTCCGCGGTCGCCGGAACCCCTCCGGCGACCGCCGTTTCTCCCGTTCGTCGTTTCTCGTCTTCTCGGCGTGAATCGGCCTCCATACTCAACAATCTCCCACTTGGAGCTGATTCACGTCCCCTATCTTCTTCCCATTGCAGCGGCGTTCCCGGTCTTCATCCCAGAAGACCAACCGAGGTTGAACACAACCTCAACTTCTCGCACGGCACGACCTTCGTAAACATGTCGGCCGGATTCTTACTCCCAAGAATCTTCTCCAACACCAAAACGCCTTCCTCCAAGGCCGATCGAATGAAGTGATATCTCAGCTGGATATGCTTCGTTCGAGCATGGTACACCGGATTCTTCGCCAAGTGAATGGCGCTCTGACTGTCGCAATACAAGACACTCCCCGAGTGGTCTTGTCTCAATTCTAGCAGGAAAGCCTGTAGCCACATCATCTCCTTCGCGGCTTCCGTCACAGCGACGTACTCCGCCTCGCAACTCGACAATGCTACGATCTTCTGCAACCTCGACACCCAGCTAATCGCGGTACCCCCGTAAGTGTACACGTACCCAGTAGTGCTCTTCTTACTATCCGCATCACCTCCGTTATCTGCGTCCACGAACCCGAGTAACCCCACATCTGATTTTCGGAACCTCAAAGCAAAATTGGAAGTCCCTCTCAAGTATCGGAAGATCCACTTGACGTCTTCCCAATGTTGCTTCCCCGGATTACTCATAAACCGGCTGACAACTCCCACTGCATGGGCAATGTCAGGCCTCGTGCACACCATGGCATACATAAGGCTCCCAATCGCATAGGCGTAAGGGACCTTATCCATATGCGCTAGCTCCTTCTCGCTCGTCGGCGAGTCCTCCTTTGACAGACGGAAGTGACTAGCCAAAGGGGTGTTCACGGGTTTCGCATCCTCCATGCTAAACCGTGCTAGTACCTTCTTCAGGTACTCCTCTTGAGACAACTCAAGACCATCCTTGCTCCTCGTAATTCTCATCCCTAGGATTTGTTTGGCAGCACCCAAATCCTTCATAGAGAACTCCCTCGATAGACTC
The DNA here is from genome assembly GCA_954870475.1 of Euphrasia confusa. Taxonomy (NCBI): domain Eukaryota; kingdom Viridiplantae; phylum Streptophyta; class Magnoliopsida; order Lamiales; family Orobanchaceae; genus Euphrasia; species Euphrasia confusa. Next base: position 15,312,239 of record OX940954.1, read on the forward strand.
TTCTTGAGCTTCTCAATCTCCACCAAGCTCGCCCCGACTATCAGCATATCATCTACATAAAGAAGCAAAATTATGTAGGTACCTCTGAGTTTCTTGAAATAGCAGCAGTGGTCCGCCTCGCACCGCATGAATTCGACCCGCTTCATGAACATGTCGAACTTCTTGTACCACTGCCTAGGAGCTTGCTTCAACCCATACAAGCTCTTTTGAAGCTTACACACTAGCTTCTCCTTTCCTCGGACTTCGAAACCCTCCGGTTGCTTCATGTATATTTCTTCATCCAGATCCCCGTGAAGAAATGCGGTCTTTACATCCATTTGCTGAAGATGTAAGTTCTCTTGTGCCACCAAGCTAAGCACCACCCGGATGGTTACCATCTTGACTACCGGAGCAAATATCTCCGTGTAGTCGATCCCTTCCTTCTGCTGGAATCATTTCACCACTAATCTCGCCTTGTACCGAACGCTTCCATCGTGTTCTTCCTTTGCCCGGAAGACCCATTTATTGTGCAAGGCTTTCTTCTCCTTCGGAAGCTCGGCTAGTTCCCAAGTCTGATTCGACATCAATGAGCTCATCTCTTCTTTCATGGCAGACTCCCACTTGATCGAATCCCTCGCTTGTATAGCCTCGGTGTAGCTCTCCGGCTCACCCCTATCAGTCAGCAAGATATAGTTAAGGGAAGGTGAAAATTTATGGGGAGGTCTTCTTACCCTAGTCGACCTCCACGGCTTCGGTGTGACTGGATCGATGTTGGGATGAGCATTCTCATCTTGCTCATCCTCGCTGCTCGTGTTGTCCTATTCGATCTTCTCGGTCTCCACGACCTCCACCGGAACCTCCTCCGTGTCTTTCACGGGATCAATGATTTCTTCAACAACTTCGTCTTTACCCTTGTACAAGACCGCCTCGTTGAAGATCACATTTCTGCTTCGGATCACCTTATGATTTTCGGCATCCCAAAACCGGTACCCGAACTCCGTGCCGCCATATCCAAGGAAGAAGCACTTCTTGGATTTAGGATAAGGCTTGCTACGAGCAGCTTCGTTGATATGGACATACGCCAGACACCCGAACACCCTCAAGTAGGACAGATTCAGCTTCTTCCCACTCCATGTTGGAGTTGTGTACTTAATGTCTAGATTTAAGTAACGGAAACTCACGATCCATTGCCATTAATCTATTTAATTAAATAAACAATTATTTGCATTTAATTATTTATAATTAAATATATGCAAATCATAGTCTTGGATTTTGTACGTTGTAGTTAGTATGGTGTTGCATGGGCGCACAGAAGATCATACTATCGGTTACTCGTATTTAATCAAACAGTTGCTCACGACCTAGATGGACACGGACCAATCCATCGGTATAGTCGTTGTGTGAGAGAGAAAATAATTTATCTTAATTATTTTATCACACTTGTACACTTGGTGTATTGAGCGGATCGTTGAGATTCATCGATTAGGATTGCCGGCGATAATCGATTCGAGTCTCAGTGTATTTTATTCTTAATCCCCGATACTATTGCGGGTGTGTATATTTAATATAAGTGACTTTGATTTACCAAAGGAATTAACCGATTTAATTATTGGGTTAATTACCGGTTAAGTTGGGTCACTATATTTTATATATGACATGCCGTGAATACTTGACGGGAAAGTGTATCCCGGAAGGGTTGATAATATCCCAGAGATGAGTTCATAAGGAATTATTATGTAAACCCTGCAGGTGGATTCGTTCCGCATAATAATTAAGGTTGAATGGTACTAGTCTCGGATAAAAGAGATGAATAAATTAATTAGCAATAAATTAATTTTATTCATGGATATTTATATCTTAAATACACGGAATAAATAATACTACCGGAGAAATATTATTTGATATAATATGGTTTAATATTGGGAGTGCAATTAATTTTATATAGTGGAAAATAGAATTAATTAATATTGATAAGGATTAATGGACTTGAGCATTGGGCTCAATTTAATCTTCAATATTGGAAGCCTAATATTCCACCTCCTTTAGATCCCCTACGTAGCCTATAAAAGCACTACATGGTCTTCTCTGTTCTCATAACTTGAAGATCACAATTCTAGAGAGAGAAAGTAGAGAGGAGGATCCATGGAGTTCGGTAGATCGTCGCCCACACGACGTCCGGGCTAGTGCAAGGAATACGTGGGAAGATCTCAAGGTCGTCAAATTGAGTTCTTCGTTTTTTCGAACAACGAGAACGAGGTAAATTGTAAAACCCTCTTTATGATTTTATCGTTTAATTATCGTAAAAATATCGTGAACCAAGATCCGAGAACGCGACCATTGTCGAGGTTGAACCGGGCGGTGGTGATCGAAGATCACCGGACCGCCGGCGGCTCAACGGCTCGAACAAGAGAGGGTCGAGAGGGGCGAGCCTCGGCTGGACGCCGAGACTCGATCGAGGGCGAGCTCGATCGCCCGTGCACAACCAGCGGGCTGCTGGAGCAGCCCCGCTCACGCGGCTGGACCGCCGCTCGAGCGGCGGTGGCTGGTGGTGATCGCAAGCCACGGTTCGCTGTGGCTGGTCGTGCGATCACCGGGGGCGGCTGGGCGTGCATAAGGGGCTGCCAAGGGCAGCCCTAGGCGGCTGCCGTGTTCAGCCGCGAGCCCCATGCGGGGGCTGTTGGAGTTGTGTACTTAATGTCTAGATTTAAGTAACGGTGAACTCCCGATCATAGCATTTAATCTATTTGATTAATAAACAATTATTTGCATTTAATTATTTATAATTAAAATATATGCAAATCATAGTTCTGGATTTTATACGTTGTAGTTAGTATGGTGCTGCATGGGCGCACAGAAGATCATACTATCGGTTACTCGTATTTAATCGAACAGTTGCTCACGACCTAGATGGACACGAACTAATCCATCGGTATAGTCGTTGTGTGAGAGAGAAAATAATTTATCTTAATTATTTTATCACACTTGTACACTTGGTGTATTGGGCGGATCAGCTTGAGATTTATTGATTAGGATTGCCTTGGATAATCAATTTAAATCTCGGAGTATTTTATTCTCAATCCCCGATACTATTGCGGATGTGTATATTTAATATTAGAGACTTTGATTTTCCAAAGGAATTAACCGATTTAATTATTGGGTTAATTACCGGTAAAGTTGGGTCGCTATATTTTATATACGACATGCCGTGAATACTTGACGGGAAAGTGTATCCCGGAAGGGTTGATAATATCCCCGAGATGAGTTCATAAGGAATTATTGTGTAAACCTCATGAGTGGATTCGTTCCGAACAATAATAAAGGTTGAACGGTACTAGTCTCGGATATAAGATATGAATATTATTTATTGAGCAATAAATAAATTTATTCATGGATATTTAAATCTTAAATACACGGAATAAATAATACTAATCGGAGAAATATTATTTGATATAATATGGAATAATATTGGGAGTGCAATTTTATTTATATAGTGGAAAATAAATAAAATTAATATTGATAAGAATTAATAGATTTGGGTTGGACCCAATTTAATTTTCAATATTAGAAGCCCAATATTTATTCTCCTTATGATCCCCTACGTAGCCTATATAAGCACTACATGGTCTTCACTTTTAAAGAGAGAACTTGATTTTAACCTACGCCAATCATAAAGTCTTGAGAGTGAGGAAGATCCATAGGAATCCGATAGATCGTCGCCCACACGACGTTCGGACGAGGTGCGAGGAATACGTAGGAAGATCGCAAGGTCGTCAACCGATTTCGTTTCTCCGTACAACGAATCGAAGGTATAATCGAGAATCCCCCTCTTTGATTAATTGTGTCGTTTAATTGTGATGTATACATGAACAAGACGATCTGGGAAAGCGTCGAGACCGGGATACGGGGATCTCGTGATCCCCGTCGGGATCGAGAGGGGCGGCCGAACCCTAGGGTTCGACCGCCGGTACCGCGCGCCGAAAGGGGAGCCCCGGCTGGACGCCGGGGCACGCGATCGACTTCGGTCGATCGCTGGGGTGCCACGGGCTGGTGCCGTGGCGGACCCCAGCCGCCCCTTCGACGGCGGCGCGTCGGAAGCAAGCCCTCGGCCGAAGCCGAGGGGCGATCGAGCCCGTGAGCTCGATCGCGGGTCGCTGCGGGGATAACCCGCAGCTGCCTCGTGCGCGCTACGGGTGTTCCCGTAGCGGATGCGCACGGGGCTGACCCCGTGCGAGCAGCGAGTCAGCGACTCGCTGCGGGGCTGCTACGAGCAGCCCCAGGGATCGCGCGAGCGATCCCAGCGATCGTCGAGGACGATCGCGAGCCCCTCGCGGGGCCTCGGCTGGGCGCACGTAGCCTTCGGGCTTCGCTAGGCGTTCGGTCGGGCCCCGGCTCGTGAGATGGTTCGCGTTCGTGGATCCGACTCGTGGGAGAAAATCGGCTGGGGGCGGGCTGCGTGTCTTCGGGCGCGTAGTCTCCAAAGGTCGGACTCCTGCGGATGAGTCGGGGATCCAATCTTCGGTGATCGAGGGTTTTTGATCGGGTTATCGGTTCCGCAAATATTTTGATAGCCCGGGACATCGAATCCCAGCAAATGGTATCAGAGCGTTTGGTTTCGTGTTCATGTATATATTCGATTATTGTTCTACCTTGCAGTATTTCCGGCTATCATGGTTGATTTAATTATTGCTTAATTAATTATCATGATTATTAAACTCTCGGACATGTCGAGATTCGTTTTGTGTGGTTGAATGTTTGTAATAGTAAAAATTCGGGGGTTGACCGAATTTAGGATTTATTATTACGCTCTTTATTTTCCGGAAAATGTATAGGGTCGATTTCATGTATAGAATCGATACCGGAATTGTAATTTAATTTTTTTGTAAATTATTTACGTTGGTTCGATGATGAGACGATCGCCGGAAGACGAAGAAGTGACGAAGAGAGTAGGGCTTGGGATCGATCCCATGATGGTGATCGACCCATGGCCTAGCCGGCGTTGCTAGGCGGCGGCGGCGCTCCTCCCCGAGTGGCCGGCCGATCCATCTAGGTGGGGATGGTGTGGGGTCTCCCAATCCCATGCTATTCCTACCAAGAAATTACTTTCCAAATTAATTCGGATTTTTCCTATTTGATTGTTCTCTTTTTGGGAACTCTCATGGAATAGGGAAAGAATTAATTAGAATTAATTTTATTCCTATTGATTTATTTCCTTCATGGAATTATTCAAAGATTGGGAATTTAATTAATTTAGTACTAAATTTATTTTTCCTATTTGATTATTCCTACTCATAGGAATATTCATGGATTAGGAATAAAAATAAATTTGGAAAGTAGTAAGTCCTAATTTATTTTATTTCCTTGTTCTATTATAGATATCTTCTAGAATATTCCAAGTTTTACTTGGATAGATTATTCTAAAGATTTAATAAGAACTAGATAGGAAAATAAATAAATAAAAATATTAATAATATTTAATTTTATTTTTGATATATTCAATTGACTTAATTTTCGAATTAAGTAACTTTTGGATTAATTGAAAATGAATAGATTTAAATATTGGAAATTAATATTCTCGTCACATGGAGCATTCAAGAAACGAAGACTGAAGACTAGAGGATGCATATGAAAATAAAGCCATGATAGTCGGGAAAAATAATTTCTCTAGCATTATTTTTGACTATGTGCTATGTGCTTTATTGCTTTCATGCATGCTTATGTGTTTAATTATGCATTAGATAGCGTATCCCTTTGTTATAAAAAGCTAAGTGGGAGAGGGGATGGAAACATTCCCATGGTCTCCATTACTGTTCTCTTGGTGACTCTTATGGACTTTTGAAGTCCGTATAGATGTGTCATTGGAGGAGAATTCTTGTAATTCCTCTTACAAGAAACATTGATCAAGTTTATCAAACAATGCCTAATTTGTCTTTCTGAAACTGACTTCAAGTCGACTCATTCTCACCCCGGGGAGTGGAATGGAGCCAGAGCCACTTGGTCATGTGGATGACACAAATTAGAGACCTTCGTGCCATTCTTTGATAGGTGGGTCGATTGTCTGCTCGGCTCCCTCATTCATGAGAGATAGGGTTGTTCGCATGGTGAATCACTGGTTAGAAACTTCGAGTTTCACTTATGATTCTCCGCGTCTTGATTTACGAAAATCGAATGGATCTTGTAATTGGGAGTCAATTATAAAAGTCTCTTAGTGTCGTAAACGTCCACACCACGTGGCTTGCTACACTGACGGATTTTGGATTAATTGATGTAGACAGTTGTAAGGAATTGTGAAGAGTTGTGAAGTTGTCGTAAACGTCCACACCACGTGGCTTGCGGTAATGTAGCAATTCCAAACGATTCACTTTGGTGCTGAGTAATGGTTTACACTTAGATACGCCTTGTAGTATTCCTCCCCACGAGGTTACGCTATAAGTGATGTATGACCAAAGAAAATCTAATTGCTAAATTATTTGGGTGGGTAAACGTCCACACCACGTGGCTTGCCTTACCTGATGGGATTTTAGATGTGATTAGTAATTTAATGATATTATTTGAGGGAGATAATATCGGATATTAAATTGATTGTTTGTTTAAATGTGCTTATAGGTTTAGAGAATAGCTATGAACCCACTTTCTATGATACTCAAGGAGCATAAGCTCACTGGTCCCAACTATATTGATTGGAAGAGAAATTTAGACATTGTCCTAACTTCGGAGGAGTACAAGTTTGTACTCCATGAAGTATGCCCTGCTGAACCCACGGCTGCCTCGACTGATGAGGAAAAACTGGCATATAGGAAGTGGAAAAAGGCTGATGAAATGGCTAGGTGCTATATTTTGGCTTCAATGTCAAATGTACTCCAAACCCAACATGAGTCGATGGACACTGCCTATGATATGCTGTTTAACCTCAAGGAGATGTTTGGGGAGCAAGATCGTGCGGCAAGGCAAGAAGCCATGAGAGTCCTCATGACAACTACTCAGTCTGAAGGAACGCCCGTAGGGGAGCACGTTCTTAAGATGATGGGTCTGTTGAATGAGCTTGAGATCCTAGGAGCTCAGATTGATGCTGACACTCAAGTCGACATCATACTCCAGTCTCTGACCCCTAGTTTTGAGCAGTTTCGCATGAGTTATAATATGGGTAAACTATCTTATTCTCTTGCGCAACTCCTGACTGAACTGAAGGCGACAGAGGGGATCTACAAGAAGGGCAAGTCTCAAGCGCTTGTAGCTACCAAGTCCAAAGGCTTTAAGCCTGGTGGAGGTAGGGGCAAGAAAAGGAAGCAAGCCATAAAACCCAGTGGTGCCAAGAGGACTGGACCACGAGTGGGGGCTGCAAAGCCAAAGGGCAAGTGCTTCCGATGCAACAAGTCTGGACACTGGAAGTCTGAATGTCCTCTCAAAGGTACGGATTTTTCTTTAGTCGAAAAAACATAGTCAGCGGTATTATCTACCAGAATTCTGGTGTGTAGATATGGAACCACTGACGGTATGTGCATTAAATGCAGGGGTTCCAGAAAACCCGGCGACTTAGAGAAGAAGAGTTCGAGTCTACATGGGCAAAGCTGTTGGGGTAGCAGCGGTTGCAGTAGAAGACATTTATCTGTTTTAAGTTTTCATTTCAGTTATTGCTTTATGTACCCCTTATTTTGAAAAAGAACTTTTGTTCTGGTTTTCTTTATTATTAATGGATATTTTATTTCTTTAATCATTTGATGGTTTGGATAAGAAATAATGGTGATATCTATTCTGGTACATTAGATAGCAATACATGAATGATGAATCCTTAGTCTACCACGATGCAACAAACCGTTATATATAACTTGTTTTACTTATTAGATGTATTTCTCTTGTCAATCATTATACTTGTGAATTCTTGAACTTGGTAGTATCTATTCAAAAGGGATTCAAAAGGTCGAAATTGATTTGATCAATTATAGTTGGAGGAATGGACCTCCCGACCTAAGAATCGATCTTGAAAGATGATACAACTGAGTTAACCTTTCTGATAAAGGATGGAATTCAGACAAGTATAGGAAATGATTTATGGTTAATGCGGTATGTGAGATTAGAGAAGGTACGAGTCGTTCTTTCAAGAATACTCGAAGATGGATTGGACTACTTGCTGTGCCATAAAGGCGGAGTGTTTTCAACACAAAGCCATTATGGGGATCCTTCAAAGTATATCCATTTGTAGCCTGCGACCTGATCGCGGAGGCTATCACCTATCTAAATAACACATAACATAAATCAAAGATTGAGATTAAGTCTCAAGCGCATGCACTGATGTGTAGACATGGTGTGTCGGGAATGAGAAATGGGATATTAATGGTAAAAGAACAAGTTTGTTCGGAACTACCTATGTTCTATGGATATTTCTGGACGCAACGGCACATTCTATGTGGTTGTAGAATATCCTAGAAGAACAAGTAATTGTATGTTCAATAGTACTACGAACCAGAAGGGTGTTCTCACCCGGTTCATAGAGGAAAAACTATTAGATGAACTACAATGCCCTAATTGACAAAGTACTTTAAAATGAGGAAAGGGAAAGACTGAGAACCAGCCTGACCGAGTAGTAGTACACCACTAACTGCACCTAATGTTGTTACTGTTATACACCGGAACGCCATTGCAGTGGGAGGTTGTTAAGCAACCAGAGATGTTCATAAGACTGGAGGAGTTTTGAACTCTGGATCCAGTATACATGAAATCGATCCCTAGGTCTGCATAGGAATTTGCGAAGAAGGTGTGTTAGAGACGTAATGGAAACAAAGGTGGTGTTTCTCGGAATTTTGTGTAGATAACACTTTGTCATTGGCGACAATGTGAAAATGTTGTCAGACATAAAATAGAGGTTGTCTAAATGAATCGAGGTATAAGATTAAGATGAAGTTGGATCATGTTCTTAGAAATCTTTCGATCTCTGGATTAGAACATTTGTACTTCTCTTAAGATATCTTATACGATTATGGTTTGTTTTAAACATGCACAATTCTGAGAAAGGTTATTACCTTTCGGGAACAGAATACATCTATCTAAAGGCATGTGTTTCGAACACATGAAGGAGATAGATATGGACAAAGCAGTTACCTACACTTCTTGTGTGGAGAGCTTTGTAGATGCAATGTTGAAAAACCAGAACCTGATATCAACTATGCGGTTTGCGTAGTGGAAGGATATCAAAGTAATCTAGACAAGAGATGTTCAGATGTTTTAATAGTACTTGCGAAAGTACTAGACATTAAGCAAGATGAAATCTTCTTTGATTACATATTCTCAGATCTCAAATCAGAGAAAGACCAGTGTAAGTCGATATCAGGCTATGTGTTCACTTTTAAAAGAGGTGGAACCTAAGGATGAAAGAGTGATAAGCATGATGCTTCTCGGACTCTATCATAAACCGAATAGCAGCCTCAGAGGCAGCGGAAGTTTTGGTTAGGTTCCGGAATGACCTCTGAACTTGGATATGACTCTTGGTTCACCAAAGGCTATGTACATAGCGGTGCATGGAGAACTGGAAGAAGTCATAAGTTCGAAAAGTGATGATAACACATAGAGCAAGTACCACCTGATACGAATCATCGTCAAGGGAGACGACGTAGTAGTCACCAAGATAACTTCAGAGCGGCAACCTAGAGTGCTCACTCACATAGTACTCGGAAGTACACCTTAAGCACGTGATGAGTATGGGAACCGGGAGTTTGGAGGAAATGACTAGACCTTAGTACAAGTGGGAGATTGTTGGAGTTGTGTACTTAATGTCTAGATTTAAGTAACGGTGAACTCCCGATCATAGCATTTAATCTATTTGATTAATAAACAATTATTTGCATTTAATTATTTATAATTAAATATATGCAAATCATAGTTCTGGATTTTATATGTTGTAGTTAGTATGGTGCTGCATGGGCGCACAGAAGATCATACTATCGGTTACTCGTATTTAATCGAACAGTTGCTCACGACCTAGATGGACACGAACTAATCCATCGGTATAGTCGTTGTGTGAGAGAGAAAATAATTTATCTTAATTATTTTATCACACTTGTACACTTGGTGTATTGGGCGGATCAGCTTGAGATTTATTGATTAGGATTGCCTTGGATAATCAATTTAAATCTCGGAGTATTTTATTCTCAATCCCCGATACTATTGCGGATGTGTATATTTAATATTAGAGACTTTGATTTTCCAAAGGAATTAACCGATTTAATTATTGGGTTAATTACCGGTAAAGTTGGGTCGCTATATTTTATATACGACATGCCGTGAATACTTGACGGGAAAGTGTATCCCGGAAGGGTTGATAATATCCCCGAGATGAGTTCATAAGGAATTATTTTGTAAACCTCATGAGTGGATTCGTTCCGCACAATAATAAAGGTTGAACGGTACTAGTCTCGGATATAAGATATGAATATTATTTATTGAGCAATAAATAAATTTATTCATGGATATTTAAATCTTAAATACACGGAATAAATAATACTAATCGGAGAAATATTATTTGATATAATATGGAATAATATTGGGAGTGCAATTTTATTTATATAGTGGAAAATAAATAAAATTAATATTGATAAGAATTAATAGATTTGGGTTGGACCCAATTTAATTTTCAATATTAGAAGCCCAATATTTATTCTCCTTATGATCCCCTACGTAGCCTATATAAGCACTACATGGTCTTCACTTTTAAAGAGAGAACTTGATTTTAACCTACGCCAATCATAAAGTCTTGAGAGTGAGGAAGATCCATAGGAATCCGATAGATCGTCGCCCACACGACGTTCGGACGAGGTGCAAGGAATACGTAGGAAGATCGCAAGGTTGTCAACCGATTTCGTTTCTCCGTACAACGAATCGAAGGTTTAATCGAGAATCCCCCTCTTTGATTAATTGTGTCGTTTAATTGTGATGTATACATGAACAAGACGATCCGGGAAAGCGTCGAGACCGGGATACGGGGATCTCGTGATCCCCGTCGGGATCGAGAGGGGCGGCCGAACCCTAGGGTTCGACCGCCGGTACCGCGCGCCGAAAGGGGAGCCCCGGCTGGACGCCGGGGCACGCGATCGACTTCGGTCGATCGCTGGGGTGCCACGGGCTGGTGCCGTGGCGGACCCCAGCCGCCCCTTCGACGGCGGCGCGTCGGAAGCAAGCCCTCGGCCGAAGCCGAGGGGCGATCGAGCCCGTGAGCTCGATCGCGGGTCGCTGCGGGGATAACCCGCAGCTGCCTCGTGCGCGCTACGGGTGTTCCCGTAGCGGATGCGCACGGGGCTGACCCCGTGCGAGCAGCGAGTCAGCGACTCGCTGCGGGGCTGCTACGAGCAGCCCCAGGGATCGCGCGAGCAGCCCCAGGGATCGCGCGAGCGATCCCAGCGATCGTCGAGGACGATCGCGAGCTCCTCGCGGGGGCTCGGCTGGGCGCACGCAGCCTTCGGGCTTCGCTAGGCGTTCGGTCGGGCCCCGGCTCGTGAGATGGTTCGCGTTCGTGGATCCGACTCGTGGGAGAAAATCGGCTGGGGGCGGGCTGCGTGTCTTCGGGCGCGTAGTCTCCAAAGGTCGGACTCCTGCGGATGAGTCGGGGATCCAATCTTCGGTGATCGAGGGTTTTTGATCGGGTTATCGGTTCCGCAAATATTTTGATAGCCCGGGACATCGAATCCCAGCAGGGGCTCGACCGGACAGCCGCGGGCTATCCCCGCGGCGGCTTGTTTGGTTGAGTCCGGCTTCGTGGTGGTTCGTGGCGAGATGTTCCGGCAACCGGGAGTCGATTGGAGTTGTTGTTCCGCAATTTTACAACTCCGGATATTCGATCTCCAAAGGATTTCGGTCGGAATTAATTTGATAATTTATTTATTTAAATTTATTAATTCCGGGATATCGATTTCCAACAATTGGTATCAGAGCGTTGGTTTTAGTTCATGGTATTTTTCGATAAATTGTTCTACCTTGCAGGGTTTCCGATTATTATGGCTAGATTTAATTTTGTTAATTAATGTCATAATAATGTTCTTGATTATTAAACTCTCGGTGATGTTATTTGTTCTTGTGTGGTGAATGCTTGTTCTTAATTTTTCCGGAAATTGTTTGAAGTCGTTTTCATGTAGAGAATCGATACCGGATAGCGTAGTAATAAATTTGTAATTTATTTTACGTTGGATCGAGTCCGAAACGACGACCGGAAAAGTGTGACGGAGGAGACGAAGAGAGGGAGGATTCCGGGGATCGATCAACCCCATGATCGACCCCAAGTAATGGATCAATCGAGTGGGAGGGGCAGCCATCGCACCCCTTGGCCGTGGGCTGCCACCGGTAGTGGTGGTGGCTGGCCGGTTGGGGTGGCGGCGGCGGTGATGTGCTCCTCTCGGCCTCGGTCGATGGTGGGGGTGGCGTGGGGATCCCCAACCCATGCTACTCCTGCCAAGATCCAACTTTCCTAAATTGATTCGGTTTTCCTATTTTGAGTATTCCTATTTCTGGGAATTCTCATGGAAATAGGAAAAGAATTAATTGGAATTAATTTATTTCCTTATTCTATTATGGAAGTCTTCTAGAATATTCTAAGTTCTACTTGGAATAGGATTCTAGAGATTTAATGGAATTAGAAAGGAAAATAATTAATTATTAAATTAATTTATTTCCTATTTGATTATTCCTATTTTATGGGAATTTTCATGGACATGGAAATTAATTAATTTTGGAAAGTTTAGGAGTCCTAAATTAATTTTTCCTTATTTAATTATTCTTTTATGGAATTTTTAATGGATTAGGAAAGGAATTAATTTGGAAGGACTAGGAGTCCTAAATTATTTTATTTCCTTATTTCATTATGGAAATCATCTAGAATATTCCAAGTGGGTCTTGGATAGATTATTCTAGAGATTTAATGAAGTAGAAAGGGAAAATAAAATAAATTTATTTTATTTCCTTATTCTATTATAGATGTCTTCTAGAATATTCCAAGTGGGTCTTGGATAGATTATTCTAGAGATTTAATAGAATTAGATAGGAAAATAAATAAATAAAAAATTAATAATATTTAATTTTATTTTTGATTTATTCGATTGACTTAATTTTCGAATTAAGTAACTTTTGGATTTATTAAAAATAAATAGATTTAAATATTGGAATTAATATTCCCGTCACATGGAGCATTCAAGAACGAAGACTAAAGACTAGAAGATGCGTACGGAGATGCGATAAAGCCATAATAGTCGGAAAATAATATTCTAGTATTATTTTGATTATGTGATAATATTCTATGTGCTTTATTTCATGTATGCATGCTTATGTGTATTTAATTATGCATTAGATAGCGTATCCCTTTATTATAAAAAGCTAAGTGGGAGAGGGTATGGAAACATATCCATGGTCTCCATTGCTGTTCTCTTGGTGACTTTTATGAACTTTCGAAGTTCATATAGATAAGCCATTGGAGGAGAATTCTTGTAATTCCTTTTACGAGAAACATTGATTAAGTCTATCAAACAATGCCTAATTTGTCTTTCCAAAACTGACTTCAAGTCGACTCATTCTCACCCCGGGGAGTGGAATGGAGCCAAAGCCACTTGGTCATGTCGAGGACACAAATTAGAGGCAGTCGTACCATCTTTTGAAGGTGGATCGATTGTCTGCTCGGCTCCCTCATTTGATGAGAGATAGGGTCGTTCGCATGGTGAATCACTGGTTAGAAACTTCGAGTTTCACTTATGATTCTCCGCGTCTTGATTTACAAGATTGAATGGATCAAGTAATTGGGAGTCAATTATAAAAGTCTCTTGGTGTAGTAAACGTCCACACCACGTGGCTTGCTATGCTGACGGATTTTGGATTAATTGATGTAGAAAGTTGTAAGAAATTGTGAAGAGTTGTGAAGTTGTCGTAAACGTCCACACCACGTGGCTTGCGGTGATGTAGCAATTCCAAACGATTTACTTTGGTACTGAGAAATGGTTTACACTTAGATACGCATTATAGTATTCCTCCCCACGAGGTTCCGCTATAAGTGATGTATGACCGAAGCAAATCTAATTGCTAAATCATTTGGATTGGTAAACGTCCACACCACGTGGCTTGCCATATCTGATGGGATTTTAGATGTGATTAGTGGTTTAATGATATTATTTAAGGGAGATAATATCGGAGATTAAATCGATTGTTTGTTGTTATATGTGCTCATAGATTAGGAAATGGCTTTGAACCCACCTTCTGTGATACCTAAGGATTATTTAAACTCACTGGTCCCTAAATGTATTGATTGGAATAGAGATCTAGACATTGTCCAGACTGTTAAAGAGTACAAGTTTGTACTCAGTGAGCTTTGTCCTCCCGAGCCTACAAATGTCTTAACTGATGAGGAAAGGACTGATTTTGATATCATGTTCAAACTCAAGGAGATGTTTAGACATGACATAGGCGGCTAGACAAGAGGCGATGAGGATACTCATAAAGGCCAGTCGATTCAAGGGAACGCTTAAACACGTTTTTAAGATGATTGACCTTTTAGACGAGTTGAGACGGAAATCGTAAGCTCTTGTAGCTAATGCCAAAGGTTTCGAACCTAAGGGCAAAATCGGGGGAAAGGAAAAGCAAGCAAAGAAACCCAGTGGTCCTAAGTTTCTTGGACCACGAGATGGGACGAGAAAGCCAAGAGGCAAGAGTTCTCGATGCAAACAGTCTGGGTACTGGAAGTCTGATTATCCTCTCAAAGAAAGTACGAAATTTTTCTTTAGTCGTAAAACATAGTCAGTGATATTATCTACCGGAACCTGGTGTGTAGATATGGAACCACTGACGGTATGTGCAATTTAAATGCAAGGATTCCAGGAAACCCGACGACTTAGAAAAGAAGAAATCGTAGTCTACATGGGCAATGCTGTAGAGGAGGCAGCAGTTGCAGTGGAGGACATACTATAGGATTTCATTTTGGGTTATTGCTTTTATGTACCTTTCAAATTAGAAAGAACTTTGTTCTGGATTTCTAATAAATGGATATTTTATTTCTTTTAATCACTTGATGGTTATAAGAAGAAATAATGATATTATCTATTTTGGTACATTGGCTAGCAATATATAAATGATGAATCCTGAGTCCACCACGATGCAACGAACCGTAGTATGAAACTCGTTTTACTAATAAGAGATTTCTTTATCAATTATACTTGTGGATTCTTATGCTGAGTCATGTTTATTCAAATAAGAAGTTCAAAGGTCGAAAATTGATATTTGATCAATTAAGTTGAAGGAATGGACCTTCCGACCTAAGAATCTAATTTGGAAGATAATATGACTAAGCAATCCTTTATGGATATAAGATATAATATCCGGACAAGTATAAGAATTGATTAACTCTGATGTATGCAGACCTATGTCTACTCAGACAATAAGGTACGAGTACATCATTTGATTATTACTCGAGAAATGGATTAGAATACCTGATGTGCCACAAAAGCAAGTGTTTTGACAAGTCAATGGACACTAAGCAATTGTGGAGAACCATCAAGGTATATCCATTTGTAGCCTGCGATTTGATCGCGGAGGCAAGTACCTATCTGAGGAATGCATGGCATACTGATCAGAAATTGGGATTTGATCCCAAATGATTACACCATACACTGTTGTGTAGAAATGGTGTGTCGTAAACAAGAAATGGAACTCTTATAGAAATAGTAAAAGCATGAGTTATACGGAACTACCTATGTTCTATGGATATGTCTGGAAACAACGGCGCATTCAAAAGCGGTTGTAGAATGTCCTGGAAGAACAAAAGATGTGTGTTCAATAGTACTATGAACCAAAGGGACGTTATAAGTTCTACGCCCGGTTCTTAGAGGAAGACTATATGATGAACCACAAGCCCAAAGTGACGTGATACTTTGAAATGAGAGAGAAGAAGAGGACTGAGAACCAGCCGAACCGAGTAGCGGTACACCACTAACTGCACCTACTGTTATCACTGTTTATACACCGGAATGCCGTTGTAGTGGGAGGTTGTGTGACAACCGGAGATATTCATAAGACTAGGAGAGTTTTCGGACTCTGGACCTAGTATACATGAAATCGATCCCTGGATCTACATACAGGCAGTACTAGATCTAAATGTGCCTTCTTGGAAAGCAATAAGGATTATTGTTAAGAGGCAAGATCATTTAGAGTACAAGCTTAGTTGATCCATTTATGGATTGAAACAAAGCATTGAGTTCGTGGTACTTGCAAATTGATGAGATAGTCCATTTTATGGATTCATCAAAAGCATAGACGAATTGTGTATATTGGAAACGTGATGGAAAACAAGGTGGTGTTTCTCGGAGGTTTTATGTAGATGACACTCTTATCATTGGCAACAATGTAAAGATGTTATCAGACATAAAATGATGGTTGTCTAGATGAATCATTATGAAAGATAAAGGAAGAAGTTGGACATGTTCTTGAGATCTTAGATCTCTAGAAAGAACATTGTACTTTTCCTGGACATCTTACATATATGATTATGGTTCGTTTTAACATGCAAGATTCCGAGAGAGGTTCGTTACCTTTCAGAGACGGAATGCATCTATCAAAGGATATGTGTTTTGGAACACAAAAGGAGATAGAAGCAATGAAAGCAGTTTCCTACACTTTGAGTGTGGAAAGCTTAATAAATGCATTGTTGAAAACAAGAACCTGATATCGGCTATGCGGTTAGCATAGTGGGAGGATATCAAGGTAATCCTGGAAAGGAATATTCGACTGCCGTAAAAGTACTTTCGAAGTACTGTTCTAGACTACGAAGCAGACGAGTTTTTCCTTTGGATTACATTCTCTTAGATTTCTAATCGAATGAGGACCGGTGTAAGTCGATATCAGGCTATGTGTTTCACTATTGAAGGAGAAGGAGTTTTAACATGGAAGAGTGATAAGCACGATGCTTTTCGGACTCAGCCATGGGTAACCAAATAGCGGCCTCAGAGGCAGCGGAAGTTTTGGTATAACTCCGGGATAATCTCTGGGACTTAGATGTGATTCTTAATTTGCCAAAGGCTATGTAAATAGCGGTGCGATGGCAAATGGTAAGAAATCACGAGTCCATAAGTGTAAGATAACACATAGTGCAAGTACCACCTGATACGAGTCATCGTCGAGGGAGACGACGCTGTAGTCACCAAGATAACTTCAGAGCGGCAACCTATAGTGCTCATTCACATAGTACTTCTTGGAAGTACAACTTAAGCACGTGATGAGTATGGGAGTCGGGAGTTTGGAAGAAATGACTAGACCTTAGTACAAGTGGGAGATTGTTGGAGTTGTGTACTTAATGTCTAGATTTAAGTAACGGAAACTCACGATCCATTGCCATTAATCTATTTAATTAAATAAACAATTATTTGCATTTAATTATTTATAATTAAATATATGCAAATCATAGTCCTGGATTTTATACGTTGTAGTTAGTATGGTGTTGCATGGGCGCACAGAAGATCATACTATCGGTTACTCGTATTTAATCAAACAGTTGCTCACGACCTAGATGGACACGGACCAATCCATCGGTATAGTCGTTGTGTGAGAGAGAAAATAATTTATCTTAATTATATTATCACACTTGTACACTTGGTGTATTGAGCGGATCGTTGAGATTCATCGATTAGGATTGCCGGCGATAATCGATTCGAGTCTCAGTGTATTTTATTCTTAATCCCCGATACTATTGCGGGTGTGTATATTTAATATAAGTGACTTTGATTTACCAAAGGAATTAACCGATTTAATTATTGGGTTAATTACCGGTTAAGTTGGGTCACTATATTTTATATATGACATGCCGTGAATACTTGACGGGAAAGTGTATCCCGGAAGGGTTGATAATATCCCCGAGATGAGTTCATAAGGAATTATTATGTAAACCCTGCAGGTGGATTCGTTCCGCATAATAATTAAGGTTGAATGGTACTAGTCTCGGATAAAAGAGATGAATAAATTAATTAGCAATAAATTAATTTTATTCATGGATATTTATATCTTAAATACACGGAATAAATAATACTACCGGAGAAATATTATTTGATATAATATGGTTTAATATTGGGAGTGCAATTAATTTTATATAGTGGAAAATAGAATTAATTAATATTGATAAGGATTAATGGACTTGAGCATTGGGCTCAATTTAATCTTCAATATTGGAAGCCCAATATTCCACCTCCTTTAGATCCCCTACGTAGCCTATAAAAGCACTACATGGTCTTCTCTATTCTCATAACTTGAAGATCACAATTCTAGAGAGAGAAAGTAGAGAGGAGGATCCATGGAGTTCGGTAGATCATCGCCCACACGACGTCCGGGCTAGTGCAAGGAATACGTGGGAAGATCTCAAGGTCGTCAAATTGAGTTCTTCGTTTTTTCGAACAACGAGAACGAGGTAAATCGTAAAACCCTCTTTATGATTTTATCGTTTAATTATCGTAAAAATATCGTGAACCAAGATCCGAGAACGCGACCTTTGTCGAGGTTGAACCGGGCGGTGGTGATCGAAGATCACCGGACCTCCGGCGGCTCAACGGCTCGAACAAGAGAGGGTCGAGAGGGGCGAGCCTCGGCTGGACGCCGAGACTCGATCGAGGGCGAGCTCGATCGCCCGTGCACAACCAGCGGGCTGCTGGAGCAGCCCCGCTCACGCGGCTGGACCGCCGCTCGAGCGGCGGTGGCTGGTGGTGATCGCAAGCCACGGTTCGCCGTGGCTGGTCGTGCGATCACCGGGGGCGGCTGGGCGTGCATAAGGGGCTGCCAAGGGCAGCCCTAGGCGGCTGTCGTGTTCAGCCGCGAGCCCCATGCGGGGGCTCGACCGGACAGCCGCGGGCTATCCCCGCGGCGGCTTGTTTGGTTGAGTCCGGCTTCGTGGTGGTTCGTGGCGAGATGTTCCGATAACCGGGAGTCGATTGGAGTTGTTGTTCCGCAATTTTACAACTCCGGATATTCGATCTCCAAAGGATTTCGGTCGGAATTAATTAGATAATTTATTTATTTAAATTTATTAATTCCGGGATATCGATTTCGAACACTCCAAACCTCCTCAGGAATCCTATATTCCAAAGGAACCGACGGTGCTCTGTTGATTAAATGAGATGCCATGTCGATGGCATATGCCCAAAACATCTTAGGCATCCCCGAATGTAACCGCATACTCCGGGCTTTCTCATTTAGCGTCCTGTTCATTCGCTCCGCTATTCCGTTCTGTTGTGGGGTCCCCGGAATAGTCTTCACCATCTTGATCCCACTCTCGACACAAAACTGTTTGAAGTCGGCGTCAACGTACTCACCACCGTTGTCGGACCTCAAACACTTCACCTTGAGATTTGTTTCATTCTCAACCTCGGCTTTCCATTTCCTGAAAACAGAGAACACGTCACTCTTATTTTTCTTGAAGTACACCCATACCTTCCTTGTGGAGTCATCGATGAAGGTAACATAGTAGAGTGATCCTCCGAGTGAGGCGACGGGAGCTGGACCCCAAACATCCGTGTGTACTAGTTCCAGCTTCTCCGCCTTGGGCTCCCTTCCATCTTTGGAAAAACTCACTCGTTTCTGTTTTCCAAGAATGCAGCTCTCGCACACGTGAGACTCAATCGCCTTGAGTTCGGGCAGTAGCCCGTTCTTTGCCATGATCTTCATCCCCTTCTCACTCATGTGCCCCAGCCTGCAATGCCATAGCTCGGTCTTCTTGGTGTTATCAACAACACCAGCCGAGTCCCTCACGCTCGTCGTCATGTAAAGTGTGCCCGTCTTATGACCTCGAGCTATGGTCATGGCGTTCCTCGAGACTTTCCACGACCCATCTCCAAATGACACCCGGTGACCATCACTGTCAAGCTGGCCCACCGAAATCAGGTTCCTCTTCAACCCCGGCACATGTCTGACCTTGGAAATCTTCCAAGTTTGCCCATTTGACATCTTTAGGTTGATATCTCCCATCCCGACTACATCGAGAGGCTCGTCATCTTCAATAAATACCTTTCCATAGTCACCCGAGACGTAATTCAGCATTACCTCTCGCTGAGCAGTAGTATGGAAAGAAGCCCCTGATTCCAGCACCCAGGAATCGATCGGTGAGTCGACCGATAAGAGAAGGACGTCCCCATCGTCGTCATCCTCTTGTGTCACCGCATTGGCGGTTCCCTTCTTCTTATTGTCACTCTTCCCCCGAGAGCGACAATCCCTCTTGAAGTGCCCCGTCTTCCCACAATTCCAACACTCATTATCCTCGGACTTCGAGCTATCTCTTCCATTCCTAGACTTGGATCTCCCTCTGTTCCTGTTAGCGTTCCTACCCGAGTTTCTTCCCCTGTTCTCCACACTCAAGGCCGAACTAGAAGACTTTCCCTTGAAATCCTTTCTCCGGATTTCTTCGGCTAGGATCTTATCTCTAACTTCGGAGAATTGCAGATTCTCCTTCCCCATAGAGTTGCTAACAGCTGCCCGCATGGGCTCCCAACTATCCGGCAGAGACGCAAGTAGGATCAAAGCGTAAATTTCATCATCGAAATTCACCCCGACTCCTTTCAATTTATCCAAGATGGAATTCAGCTCGTTTATGTGGTTGGCTGCGTTTGCATTGTCCGATATCTTCAGGTTGAACAACTGCTTCATGAGATACACCTTGTTGTTCGCTGAAGGTTGCTCGTACATGTTTGATAGGGCAGCCATCAAATCATTGGTTGTGGTAATTGAGCGCACGTTGAATGACACGTTTGAAGCTAGAGACAAACGTATCAATCCCAACACCTGTCTGTCGAGGCTTTCCCATTCCTTGTCATCCTTGATCTTCTCCGGTCTACCCTTCAAAGGAATTCCGAGCTTTTTCCCATAAAGGTAGTCCTCGATCTGCATCTTCCAGTGCCCATAGTTATTCCCGTCAAATTTCGTAAACCCCGAACGAGGTGGTGGTGTCCGTCATCGCTTTTCCCCGATCGCTAAAACCCTAGCGCTCTGATACCAGTTGTTGGGAAATTCGCGTCCGAAATCCCCGCCTGAAAAGCAATACGAACAAACAAGAACGAAATTACGGAAATTAAAGAACACGAAGATTATAGTGGTTCACCCGTTAACGAGGGCTACGTCCACTTCTTGCCGCTGCAATAATTCACTAGAACGATTATAGGACTTGATTACACGACTTTGTAATGCTATAAATCGACTCTAGACTTTTTGGAGGTGTTAACACTATTTTACACGCACATATAGGGTATATATAGGGGAGGAAAACAATTGGGGTGAAAAATCCCGCTTTCTGTGTAAAAGCCCCCCAAATGTCGGCCGACGCTAAAACCAGTGTAATCCAATGTCGGCCGACATTGGACTGGCGACCGCGGGACACAAAACGGCGCCCGCCGAAATTCTTCTGCGATCGATCATGTACACTTTCCAGAGAACATAGAACAATAATAATAAATCATTAATTCGGTCAACCCCCGAATTTTTTACTATTACAAGCATTCATCCACACAAAACGAATCTCGACATGTCCGAGAGTTTAATAAATTATTATTACAATAATTAACAAATAATTAACAAGCCATAATAGTCGGAATCCCTGCAAGGTAGAACACAAAATCGAACATATACATGAACTAGAACCAACGCTCTAATACCAATTGTTGGAAATCGATATCCCGGGGTTAACGGAATTGCAAGATACATAACCCCGACCGAAATTCCATCGCCGGAAAACACGCAAACCACCGTACGACGCCGGAGCTCGACCGGAGCGTCGTCGTGGGCGAACCCACGGCTAACCCTAGCCGAGCCCCCGCCGCAAGGGGGGCTCGCGATCGCTGCCCTAGCGATTGTCGGGGATGCACGCGCATCCCCGTGGGGCTGTTCAGAATAGCCCCCGGCGGTGAGTCCGACGACTCACCGCCACCGCCGAGGAGGGCGGTGCGCCCAGCGCACCCGCCGCGGCTCCCAGCCGCGGCTGCCCCCGCGATCGACCGATTGGTCGATCGCATGCCCCGACGTCCAGCCTGGGCGTCCTCGTGTGGGCCCGCGATCGACCCCCTAGGGCTCGATCGCACCCCTCGGCTCCCAGCCGAGGGTTCTCTCGATATCCGCGGGGATGTCGACCTCGCGGTGCATCCCCATCCGCGGAATCGTTCGTTACCCGGATCTTCGTTCATGTATATATTACGATTTATATATCACATAAAATCATAGAGGGTGTTTATCGATTTTACCTTTGATCTCGTTGTGCGGAGAAACGAGATTGATTTGAAGACCTTCGGATCTTCCTACGTATTCCTTGCACTAGCTTGAACGTCGTATGGGCGACGATCCTCCAAGCTTATGGATCTCCTTCTCTCTACTTTCTCTGTCTAGAATTATGATCTTCAAGTTGTGAGATTGTGAGAAATAGAGAAGACCATGTAGTGATTTTATAGGCTACGTAAGGGATCTAAAGGAGGTGGAATATTGGGCTTCCAATAATAATGATTAAATTGAGCCCAAGCCCAAATCTATTAATCCATTAATATTAATTATATGATTAATTCCACTATATAAATATTATTGCACTCCCAATATTCACCATATTATATCAAATAATATTCTCTCCGGTAGTATTATTTATTCCATGTGTTTAAGATATAAATATCCATGAATAAAATTAATTTATTGCTTAATTAATTTATTCATCTCATATATCCGAGACTAGTACCATTCAACTTTAATTATTATGCGGAACAAATCCACTCATGAGGTTTACATAATAATTCCTTATGAACTCATCTCGGGGATATTATCAACCCTTTCGAGGACACATTTTCCCATCAAGAATTCACGGCATGTCATACATAAAATACCGTGACCCAACTTTACCGGTAATTGATCGGTTATTCTAATCAATCAATTCCTTTGGAAAATCAAAGTCACTAATATTAAATGCACACACCCGCAATAATATCAGAGATTAAGAATAAAATACTCAGAGATTTAAATCGATTATCCAAGGCAATCTTAATTGATAAAACTCAAGCGATCCGCTCATTACACCAAGTGTACAAGTATGATAAAATAATCAAGACCAATTATTTTCTCTCTCATACAACGACTATACCGATGGATTAGTTCTTGTCCATCTAGGTCGTGAGCTACTGTTTTATTATATACGAGTGACTGATAGTATGATCTTCCGTGTGACGACGCACACCATACTAAATACAACGTATATAATCCAGAACCATATTTGCATTTATTTAATTATAAATAATTAATAGCAAACGATTATTCATTTAAATAGATTAAATATTATGACCGGGAGTTTACGATACTTAAATCTAGATATTAAGTATACAACTCCATCACGTACTAATCAAACAAACACTTTCAATTTATTAATTCGACAATATGTTCGTACTTGTTAGGATCGTATCACTTCACATTGCCACCACAACTTCTATTTCTCAGACAAAGAGGATTGAATATATATGACTTCGTCAGTGGATATTACAAACAACACAATTTGATGGAGACATATTCGATTCCTATCAAAGGACTTCCGCATCCTGCTGATTGGGTCGTTCCAGCATATATAACTGATCACGTCATTCATCCTCCGGTTGCGGTGAGACAGGCTGGTCGTCCGAAGATGAGCCGTGCACGGTCTGCTGTCGAGGGTAATGCCCCTAGAAGAAGAAGTCAGCCTCAGAAGTGTAGTAAGTGTAATTCGATCACACACAACGCGTGCAAATGTGACCAAGTTGTTTTACCCACTGACGCCGGCGAAATGCTTGTCGCGGAGCAAACGCCGCGTCAAAATGATATTTATAATTTAGCCAATACCTAACACTACAGTGTATAGTGATAAGTATGTGGGGTCGGTCCCACGAGGAGGCAATTGCAATAAGTGATCTCGGCTAGCCCAAGGGTTGTCACATTTTAAAAAGGTTTTGATTGGTTGTTGTGGGCACAGCGGTTTTTATCAAACTACCAAACTCAAACAATTAAGTATAAACTAACTATGACCAAACTGAACAGACAGAAAATATACTAAACACTATGACCAAACAGAATGCAAATATAAAACGAAAATCAAATAATGGAAAACAAGCATTTGGGCATACAACGTCTCTTAGGGTCATCTGGGCAAACTACCGGTAATAGGCACTAAGGATTTCTACCAGCGGTTTGTCAGTGATTATAGGGTGCTTTAACAAGACAAAAGTGGTCCTATTGCGTCACGCCCCCAGTTGCTCCACCCCTCATCTATCCTTACTGTGTAAAGAGAAGGCAAGCTAACGTTATGCCTAAACCCCTGGATCTGAACAATTCGATAACCTATGCGGCCAAACATGGATCTAGTTTGCCCAAACCCGCATTACCCTCTAGACAGACCCACTCGGCCAATAGCATGCCCGGAACTCCGAGTCATACGACCGCAATCACCAGCAAGTTCTAGTGCTATGCCCGCAACAATACTACAAGGTACATCTATGCGGTTTGCCCAATCACCAGTATTCCAGTTTGTAAAGGTTCACTAGTGGCCGTCCTAGTTTGCCCAAACTCCCTGAAAATATTCCTCAACCAACTTTGCTTCGGGAACAAACCCCCAACCGGCTACTCTAGCCCCATCAGCCTCTCGGTCTCACTTAGCCCAAAATCCCCGTCGATCTGCCTTTGCCCAGACGCAGATTACTAGCTATGCATAATCAAATAAAAAATAAATAAAATAAAAATGAAATAAAACATGCTGGAATTAAATCTTAAATTAAAGTACTGAATGTCTAGAACATAAAGAAATTATTTGACGAAAATAAAAACATGAAATTGAAACGAATTCGCCCTGCTATGCCCGAAGGCGCATAACCGGCGAGAACTCGACTCCTTCTTCTTCAACCCATCAATGGCGTTTTTATGAATTTTTGGGTGTTGATTTAGTCCCTCTCTCTCTCCTGCATAATCAGTTTGTATGCTTCGTTTGCTGATCAGGGATTATATATGTGCGGTCTCTAGGGCATCAGAATTGTATTAATGGGCTGATGGGCCTGGTGGGCTTGGGCTGTCTGGGCGTAGTCCGTCCAGAGTTTGTTCTTGCTGGAACTCTTGGTGGTCAAAGAAAGTCCTAGTCTTTAGGGATTCTTTCCTTATCAGCTGACCGGATAGAGATGGGGGGATAAGGCAGAATCCCCAAATTTTCGGACTTTGTTGCTCTGGGATGCTCGATGCTCGTCGTTTGCCCAAAGTGGTGACTTTGCCCATAGTGGTGACTTTGCCTCCTTGGGTCAAACTGCTCCAGTCACTTTGCCCATAGTGTCGACTTTTCCTCCTTTGGTAAAACTTCTCCAGTCACTTTGCCCATAGTGTCGACTTTGCCTCTTTTGGTCAAACTACTCAAGTCACTTTGCCTCGGATCCCCTTGTTTGCCCAAAGTGGATGATTTTCTGGCCTCTTCCGCACAATGCACCACCTACTACCTGCAACACTGCATACTTTGCCCAAACACTCCATTGTGCCCTCCCAGACACACTAAAGACTCAAATGGACTCAATAAAAGAATAAAAAGTGCTCTAAGATGAGCAAATAAAATGGCTCATCACCCACTGACAGCCAGCCGCTCGAACATGATCAGAATTCTCAACCCACGGTGGAACCAATCCGACAGAAAAGACAAAAGAAAAAATGTAGCGTATGCCGGAGTGTAGACCATAACATACAGACATGTCCGGTGCGGGTGGATTAACGTTAAGTTCTGTGACCATGCTGAACAATTGTGATATTTAGGTATTGCAACTAATTATTGGTTTTTTTTTTTTTTTGTATGATATTCTGCGATTGTGTGTTTTTTGGATTATTTGGGATTGTTGGGATTTGTATGGTTTCTGTGAATTCGTTTTTTGTGTGTCACGGTGAATATTATAAATGACCGTGTACCACCGTCCGTGTTATATTTGTAGTACATCGTGTGGCGGCCGTGATATTACGTCGTGCATCGGTTGTCCCGCCACCATCTTGGAAACTAGTACTACTGGTACAATACTCGTTAAAATTTATCTGATCTCCGCACGGTAACCTATACGGTGATATATCACAACATCACCGTGTAAGTATGAACAATGACGTTTTTTGGTGATTATTGCTCGGTTGTGTGAATATTTTGGTTAAAATGCTAATCCAAAGTTAATTTTCCATCTAGATGATTATATGAAACCGACAAAACTCCACAATTATGCAAGAAACGATTGAATGTGATATATCACGTGCAATGTATGATCACACTTGAGAGTAACTTGTAACAAATGAATTAGACATCTCTTAAATTTGAGACATGCGTTTTACACTACAGGTCTACCTAGTCCTGCAGTTCTTAACACTGTAGGGCTTTTCACACAATTTCAATTGGTATCAGAGCGGTTCACCTTGCTTCTTAGGTGTAATCCTTGCTAGAGGTTTGAAATCATGGAGACATATACTGTTGTGAAGCCCGTCATTCTAAATGCCGAAAACTAGAGAGAGAAATATTGTAATTCGAGAGTATTCGCTAGAAAGCTCTGGTGTTCACTCTTTTAGTACGCTTAAACCGAGTTCGCTAGAAGGAGTTCGTAGGGTACATTATGTAGTCTGAAAGTTCATAGGCCACTAGGACTTTGAACTACTAGACTTGGTTTTTGGTCGTGTGACCTTTCTATAAGTTCGTAAGGACTTATAGATGTTTGATTGAAGTGTTCAATACAAATATTTCATTCAAGAACCTCTACATATTATCAAAGTACATAGACCCAGAGCGTTTTACACTACAGGTCTACCTAGTCCTGCAGTTCTTAACACTGTAGGGCTTTTCACACAATTTCAGAGGGAAGTAGTTGGTGTTGTTAGGATACCAATTCGACTTGCCGCTCTCAATGCGGATGTTTTCAGGGTAGGGGCTTCGATTTCAATGGAAGTCCCATTTTGGGGCGCATAACTACAAGAAATGTGAAAGTAGTTGAGATAAGAATTCTTATTTCCAATATTGATGGTAAGAAACCCCAAACAGTGTTTGAGGACTATACATTTAATCAATGGACAGCCAGATATTACCTTTTCCAGAGCCTCACGACAATGACGATTTTGGAGAGGGAAAGGTTTTGTAGATTTTTTAGCATTAAATTATCGATTGAAATAATATTATCGTTCAGCCTGCAGCCCTCCAAATGTAGCTCTCGGAGGGATATGACTTTAAAGACTACCAAGGGCAGATCAAATTTTGTCCAATATTGGCCAAACGAAATATGAAAGGCATTCATGACACACCTATTCGGTTTGATGAATGTAATCGGGATCCATTTCTCAAGTACTGAAGTCGATTGTGAGTCGGCAACCATGAACATATCCAAACATGACACACCTATTCGGTTTGATGAATGTAATCGGGATCCATTTCTCAAGTACTGAAGTCGATTGTGAGTCGGCAACCATGAACATATCCAAACGCAATTCTTGTGGAAAAAGGTTGTGTTCATGGTACCTTTGAAAGGTCTGTTCCAGAACAGATATGAATTCTTCCCTTGTTTCCGTTAAAAAAAAATTCACAAACCCCTATCACGTGACCATCCTTTCATCCACAGTCTCCGCGAAGGTCGATTACGGGTCGAGTAGGTCCGAGGTCACGCCATGATTTCGAGAGCACCAAATAATATTTTTAACATTAATAATTTATTAAAGAAGTAGAGATGTAAAAGAATCGAACTTTTTTTATTCGATTCGTAATTAAATTCGATTTTTGATGATTCGTATATGAAAATACGAATACGAATATAAATACGAATATTTTTTAATATTTGAATATATACGAATACGAATATAAATAATGTATTTACAATTTTCAGTGCGTGTAATTCCCGCAGAGTTCAAACCTAAATCTTGGGTGAGACTAATTTTCATTGAAATTTTACGAAGAATTTTGTATTAAATGATATTTAAGTTTTATTTTAAAATTTATAATTGATATTTTTTAAATGTTTTTAAGAAAACATAAAATTATATATATATATATATATATATATATATATATATTATATTATTTTTTTAATGTATATTTGAATATTCGAATAATCTAACGAATGAATATTCGAAGGAATATGAATACGAATCTGGTGGGGCTAATTTTCATTAAAATTTTGCGTCGAAAGTTAAATGATATTTGAGTTTTATTTAAAATTTATAATTGATTTTTTTTAATTTAAGTTAAATGATATTTGAGTTTTATTTTAAAATCTATAATTTATTTTTTCTAATTTATATTTGAATATTCGAACGAATATAAATAAAAATATAAATATGAATAGTGACATACTCGACTATTCAATTTGTTTACTGAAAGTATACATTATTGAAATACTTCTCCTTTAGTACTTTCAATTTTAATTCTTTTTAAAATAATTTTTTTATTTTTGATTTATTATCAAAATCCTAAAAATATTTAACGCAAATAATTAATAATGTAAGAGTCTGTTTGGCTGAGCTTATAAGATCCTTAAAACAGTTTATAAGTTGTTTAAGAGTTTATAAGCTCTTAAAATTTATTTGGTTAAGTTAAAAAAAAATATTAAAAAACTTAAAAATAAGCTGTTTAAAAAAAGTAAAAGTTCTTGTAACTTAAACAATAAAACACCAAAATACACTTAAAATTATTACCTTGTATATATATATAAATGTGAAAATATGTTCTAAATTCTAAATTTATGTAAGGCAGGTCCATGCGGCAGGACGAAAGCGTTAAGTCTGCCGCAGTGCGAAGGTAGAAACTGATTCTCTGGCAGGAGGCAGGATCTAGGCAGAATCTCCTATATTTGTGTAAGCGACCAAAAATTGAATATCTCTTTCCATACTTATCCGATTGAGGTGATTCAAAAGGCAACGGAATCCTTGGAGGACAAGGAACTTATTCCTACCATAAAGCGACGTCCAGGAAGCCTATATAATCACGTAGAGCTACAGCAGCGAAACGTGAGAGAGAGGCATGGCGAAAGTATTAGGGTTTCAATACTTGTTATTAGACATGAGGTTAGATCGATAATCGCTTACGCCTTGTTGGCTCAGGATTATCAAGAGTGATTGTAATCTCGTTTACGTTTAATAAAGAAGAAACACCCCTCTCCCCGAGCACGTAGGCAGCGGCTGCCTCACCATAGGCAGCGCGATGCCGAAGCTCGTAAAATCTTGTCTTGTGTGTGTTGTTATCGTGCTTTTATATTCTTGTGAGTTCACATATTCATGAGTGATTGTGAGCTGGAGAGGCAAATCATATTCGTTCGGTTATGAGTTATTCACATCGTGTGGTTTATGAAAGTCTAATTTGATCGGATTTATTCGGTTGGTTGGACCTTGTTGTGCGAATCCTCAACAAGTGGCGCCGTCTGTGGGAAGATAAATCTCGAGAAGATACTGAAGCTTGGATCGAAGAAGGATGATGAGGACAAGGTGTCGACAAGAATAACTTTGGTCCTTGGCGGATCAAATGCAAGACGATGAAAACACAGCAGGAGGTTGTTGCTAGCACTGCCATTCTCCAGGCAAGGGGAACTGATAAACCTATGGATGATGCAGCTGAAGCTGCGGCAGCAGGTACTCATGCAGGCTCTGCGGCAGGACGAAGTTCCGGCAGGTACTGAAAAGGCAGGCACTATGGCAGAACCAAGAAGACAAGGGCTGTTCGCCGGGTCACTACGACGATGATTAGATGTCTTGGAGGCACGTTAATTATTGTTGTGTCCAAGGAGCCGGCTGTCGAGACGTCACGGCAGGAACTAGAGAGTTGGTACTCAAGGAAACTTCAGAAGAGGAGTCGGAAGAGTGAAGAACAAGGCATCATCTCATGAAGGCACATGGTGTTTTCAAGGTAACAAAACCATGTTCTTAAGGAGGGGTCATCTCCTTAAGAAGGAGCTGAATCAAGGACGAATCTAGCACATCACGAAGATGATGTTGCTGAGGCAGCAACTGCGGCAGGGTTATGCGGCAGGCCTCCGATTGTCACTTCAAGGAAGGGGGCATAGTGGATTATGGATCTAGCACATCACGACGATGATGTTGCTGAGGCAGCAACTGCGGCAGGGTTATGCGGCAGGCCTCCGATTGTCACTTCAAGGAAGGGGGCATAGTGGATTATGGATCTAGCACATCACGACGATGATGTTGCTGAGGCAGCAACTGCGGCAGGGTTATGCGGCAGGCCTCCGATTGTCACTTCAAGGAAGGGGGCATAGTGGATTAAAGATTCAGGGTGCACGGTTCACATAAGACCTATGAGGCAGTGGTTTGAGGTTATTGAAGAAAGATTATCTTGTATTCAAGAAGAAGCTGAATCGAGGATGTATCTAGCACATCACGATGATGATGTTGCTGAGGCAGCAACTGCGGCAAAGGGAACTGCAGCAGGCCTTCAATTGTCACTTCAAGGAAGGGGGCAAGGTGGATCAAAGATTCAGGGCGCACGGCTCACATAAGACCCATGCGGCAGTGGTTAGATGGTTTTGAGGATATGGATGAAGGTTCTATCATTCTTAGAAATTAACCTAACTTGTAAAGTTGAGGTGGTTCGACTCTATACTGAAGCTTAGTTGATAGCTCGTCGAAGCTTCTAGCCAAGGATTGTTCATGTTCTAATGGAGGATTCTTCCAAGGGAACAGAGGTAGCACATTAGTGCTGGAATGAGAGTAGAGGAATGGAGTGTGTTATATGAGGGCATTGCAGTTACATTGGAAGGCAGTATTGTGGTGGCAACAGCAGGTAGGCAAAACCTGCGGCAGAGTTAAGGCAGCACCTATGGCAGTAGCTACGGGAGTAGTTGCGGTAGAGTCTACCGTCACTTCGGGTGACAAGGGAACTTGGATTACATTCATTCTGATCTCTGGGCCCATCTAGAACAGGGACAAGGGATGATGGAAAGTATATCTTGTTCATCATGCCGGGCAGCGGCAGAGGCAGCAGGCAGTGGCAAGGACTGCGGCAGCAACTGCGCTGGGGTAAATCGCAACAGTGATTACCAGATTAAATAGCATCAGGGTTTCCAGGCATCGCTGGAGGTGAAGGCATCGTCGAATGGGTCGCTCGTGGCAGAGGCGGAGGCATTGTCGAAGGCCGCGGCAGAGGTAAGGTCAGTGGCATTGACTGCGGCAGCAACTGCGCTGGGGTAGTTCGCTTCATCGACTACCATATTACCATACTTCAGGATGCGACATCGTTGAAGGTGGAGACAATGTCCAAGGCATCTTCGATGGCAACGACAGGGCATCAGCAGCGGCAATGGCTGCAGCAGAGCGATTGTCGGGAAGTAATTCGCAGTAGAGCGACTACTTGATTGATACTACTCAACATAAAACTGATCGGGAATGTATCGGTTGTCCAGTTATGCAGAAAGGAGGATCATTCATCAACCTAAGAGGTTTGCCCAAGATGATTTGTGTTAAATGCTCTAATGGTGGAAGAAGGTGCGAATAATATTGTCATTCATCAACCTAAGGGGTTTGCACAATCGTATGTTGTGTATAATGCTCTAATGGTGGAAGAAGGTGCGAATGACATGTTAGTGTTGCTAATTTTGAGGTGGAGTTGCGCAACTTCCCTTAGGCAGCACTTAATACTTTCTGTGGAGAATTGCCCTGCGGCAGGGTGAACGGTCGCAGCAGCGAGGGCAGCAGTGCCTAATGGAAGGGCATTGGGAAGTCTCATACATGGTATGGTGTATAGCAAGCCTGATATTGACCAGGGTATGGGTGTGATATCGAGGTGTATGAGCGGGAGTTGCTGGTGGCAGTTCGAAGGTTGTTGAGATATGTCAATGTAACCTTTGGTTACGGTTTCACGTCCAAGAAGATGGAGGTCAGGGATGATACTCGAATTGGATGTGGGGATGTTGATTTTGATAGTTTGGATACTAGAAAATCAACAAGGATTATTGTTGGTGTAGCGGCAACTGCGGCAGCATCTGCTGCGGGCTATACTATTGCCTGGAAGGAGGTGCAAGAGATGTACCAAGGGGATGGGCTGGAACCATTGGTTCAACCATCATTAATCTACTTATGGACAAAGCAACAAGGCCTGGTATCTGTCCGGGAAAGAGGCAGATGGTTTCCGCTATTTTAAGTGGAGGCAGAGACTACTATTGCCTAGGCAGAGGCAATAGGGATTACCGTAGAGCCAAGTGTCAAGGCAGTGACATTTGAATGTGGATTTGGTGTCAAGTTGTTCGTTTCTTATAGATAAGTGAGGATTCACTTTGTTTCAAGCAGAGAAGATGGACTTCTTCTTAGTAATGCTTGTTCAAGCTTAGAGGCAGAGACTTCTCAGAAAGGCTTGGTTAAGTAGGAACAACTGCTGTACACACAAGTGGTAACCACGTCAGCAGTAGGAGCTACTGCACGAACTCTACAGGTAGCCGTGTGGTGTAACTATCGGAAAGCACAACATTGAAGCATTCAAGTGTTAGTGTGGTAGGGTACAGGCATGGCAGGGTCTGCCATATGGCATGGCAGGGGCAGAGACAGCGTTCTTCTGCCGTTATAACAAGATGAAGTGGTCATGCTAAGACTCTTGTTATGGTGATGTGATGCATGGGGTTGATTAGACTCGTTCGAGATACTTCAACAGGATATAATGCTTCTCGAGGTGGAGGCATTGGCTATGGTAGAGACTGCATGCAGAGACTACGATAGCGACTACGGTAGCAACTACCGCAAGGGCGATTGCGGCAAAGAGTACCAGTAGGGATGTGCATCGACATCTGGTCCCACGTGGACTGTTTCACAAGCTTCCGAGCATTGTGAAGGGGCTGCAGTAGGCATTGCGATGCTATTGCAAGGTTCAAAGGCAGCGACAAGACTCAGGCTGCGGCAGGCAGTTCTGTGAGTTGTTGACTTGGAGGATTCACGCTCTGGTGATATCCGGAGGTGGGGAAAGGTGATCTACATCAACTTTCCGGTATATGAAAATGGATCGCGCTCCATATTTCATGTCGGAGATGCATGTTTGCATCAAGTCCCAAGATGACAACCTCACAATGCTGAAATTGTGCAGGGGCTGCGGCATGCACTTTCGTGGTGCCGCAGGGACTGTGGTAGGCACTCTCGTGATGCTGCAGGGCTGTGGTAGGCATTCTCATGCTGCCACAGGGGGCCGAGTTAGGCAACAAGATTCAGGCTGCGGCAGGCAGGGTTGTGAGTTGATAACTTGATGAAGTCGTCTCTGGAGGAGATGCGGGAAGGTGGAGTGACATCTACTTTCGGATTATATGACTTACGTCATATGCGGGCTGTGGTAGGTATGCTCATGCTGCCACAGGGGCCAGGTTAGGCAACAAGATTCAGGCTGCGGCAGACACAGTTGTGAGTTGCTAACTTGATGAAGTCGTCTCTGGAGGAGATGCGGGAAGGTGGAGTGACATCTACTTTTGGATTATATGACTTATGTCATATGCAAATTCTTGATGCCGCGAGATGGTGTTGAAGAATTTGAGAATGCAGAACCTAAGGCAGGAGTTGCGGTAGTATTTGGCATGGCAGGCTGAAGCCTAATGACAATACTAGGAGAAATATGATCGGGTATGATCATATTGAAGGTCAGTATGGTCTGAAATCATGCTGGGACTAGAGTCGGATGGTCGGGTTCGATCATGGAATGGTGAATAAGGTGGTTGCAAAGGATTTGCTTGATTTCCTGACTCGGCAGGGATGAGCAGTACTTGATCACTACTGCAAGATCGGTGACATGTGTTTAGAAGTTTGAACAAGGTGGAGATTTGTGAAAATATGTTCTAAATTCTAAATTTATGTAAGGCAGGTCCATGCGGCAGGACGAAGGCGTTAAGTCTGCCGTAGTGCGAAGGTAGAAACCGGTTCCCTGGCAGGAGGCAGGATCTAGGCAGAATCTCTTATTTTTGGTAAGAGACCAAAAATTGAATATCTATTTCCATACTTATCCGATTGAGGTGATTCAAAAAGCAACGTAATCCTCGGAGGACAAGGAACCTATTCCTACCATAAAGCGACGTCCAAGAAGCCTATATAATCACGTCGAGCTACAGCAGCGAAACGTGAGAGAGAGAGAGAGAGAGGCATGGCGAAAGTATTAGGGTTTCAATACTTGTTATTAGATGTGAGGTTAGATCGATAATCGCTTACGCCTTGTTGGCTCAGGATTATCAAGAGTGATTGTAATCTCGTTAACGTTTAATAAAGAAGAAACACCCCTCTCCCCGAGCACGTAGGCAGCGGCTGCCTCACCATAGGCAGCGCGATGCCGGAGCTCGTAAAATCTTGTCTGGTGTGTGTTGTTTATCGTGCTTTTATATTCTTGTGAGTTCACATATTCATGAGTGATTGTGAGCTGGAGAGTCAAATCATATTCGTTCGGTTTTGAGTTATTCACAACGTGTGGTTTATGAAAGTCTAATTTGATCGGATTTAAGTCTAATTTGATCGGATTTATTCGGTTGGTTGGACCTTGTTGTGCGAACCCTCAACAATAAATTATTACCTTATATATATATATATATATATATATATATATATATATATATATATATATATATATATATATATATATATATATATATATATAATTCTAAATGTAATTATTTAGTTTTTTTTTTTTTGTTTAGGTCAATTGCAATGTTTTGAGTTTGAACTTAGGAACTCATGGACTTCAATTCAACTGGTCAATCAACTGAGCTAACAACCTTTGACTTATTATTTAATTAATATAATTTTTTTTTATTTTTTTTATATAAATATTTATTTTTGGTAGTTTTATTATATAAGATATTAAATTGTGAAACAAATTAACTTATATTTAAAAACTTATTTATTAAATAAGATATAATAGTTTATCAATTCTTAAAATAATTTATAAGAGAGAGGTTTAATACAACCTTATTTATCTTTTTTTATCTTTGATTTGTATAACTTTTTTTTCATAATTTTTTCCCTTCTTATTCCTCTTCTTTTTCTTCTACGTTTTCATAGAATTTTTCTAGTTTTTTCTATTAATAAACTCTTCTCCTTATTTTCAAATTAAAAGTTACAGAAATAATCAGGGAAGAAATAATTTATTCACCAATTATTTTTTGAAATTTGAAGAAAATGTTTTGTTTCGTTGGGGAGAAGTCTTGCGCACAATTTATATTTTATTATTAACATAAATTTATTTTGGCGGTGAAATTATGCAATTGATAATATACTAAAAAAAATGTCTTGTTTGATAGTAATATTTTTTGTTAATTAAACTTAAAAACATTGGAAAGTACATACTTCGTAGTCTCGTGCAAGAAGCAGAGCTGATAATCATGGAATATTTCAACCTCTGTAAAAAAAAATAAAAAACGGAAGAGCAACAAAGCACTAATTGGGAGTTTAGAACGTGAGTCGTATTCTTATTTAGGCAATATAGATATAAAAACAGACTCTACAAAAACTGATCAAAATTCAACCCGACTTAATTATACAAAAGGGTACACGTAGCAACAGCTAAAAATTATTAGGACTCTCCTGCAAACTCAGATTAACTCTTCAAAATTAATTAGCTAGTCACTCCATTTCAATCGAAATCGAATCTTTTGATTTTTTGACCATTCTGGCAAACATGCCCACTCGACATGATGCCATACTATTCCTTTCTCGTCAGAGGCTTCGATGCTCACTTCCTCCAGATGTTGTTCCCAGCCGTTTTCTGTCTTTTCTCTCTCTTGAATTAGTGTTTTCCACAGAAACTTAGTGACTTCCTCATCATCGTTGTCGCGTACACGCTCTGCATTAGTGTATTTTGGACGAAAAACACGAAACAAAACATTCACAAAATGTGTAAGGTAATTGGGGCAGAATAATTTACTGATCTTGAGGCCCAAGTTTTCCACTTCAACTGGGTGGTCAATGAAATCCCAATGAATTGTCTTGTAGTAGAGATCAGTAATATCAAAAGTGAGAGAGATTAGAGATTGACTTAATGCCTTGACCATCTCAAATAATAAAATGATCCTCCGTAAAAGATCATCCTTGGAGTCATTCATATATTGGTAGAAGTTTAAATGTGACTTCCATTCCCTGGAAGTTGTCGTGAGAGAGAATGTTGTTGGGAAATATCTGTAGGAAAACTCAAGACAGCGTATGTTCGGGACCTCGATAGCAACCTTCTTGAGCCATGGCCTCCCTAATTCATCATGAATAATTAGTCGCTTGATGGAACGACTAGATAGGTTGATTTCATCAAAGCCAGAGCAATCGAGAATACTCAACTCTTGAAGACGGGGGAAGTTGCACGAGAAGTAGTGAAATGAGTCTACAGACAATCTCACATGTGATAGAAACAAAGACTTGAGATGAGGGAAGTAGTTGTTGTTGATAGGATACAAATCCCAACTGCCGTCCTCAATGTGAATGCTTTCAAGGGTTGGGGCGTTGATTGCATTGGAAGGCCCAATATTATCTCTGTTAACACAAAAGAACTTATAGCAGAAGCAGAAGCGGATGACTAGATGTTTAACCAAAGGACAGCCCGATATTATCTTTTCCAGAGCCTCATCGGAAATGTGGACCATTTCGAGGGAAAGCTTTTGTAGATTTTTTAACAGCACATTACCGATCGAATCAATATCTTTCAACCTCCACCCCTCCAAATGTAGCTCTCGGAGGTATTCGGCTTTAAAGACTACCGAGGGCAGATTAGAATACGGCCCAGTGTTGAACGAGAGACGAAACGTAGTGACAAAAGGGTTATCCGGATTGATGAATATTGGGATCCATTTTTCAAGAAGCGAAATCGATTGGGAGTCATCGCGCGACATGCGTAAATCTAATTGGTGTGGAAAAAGGTTGTGTTCATGGTACCTTTCAAATGTCTTCTCCAGAAGGTATATGAATGCTTCTTCGTTTCGGTTAAAACAATTTTCACAAAATCCGCTCACGTGACCAAGATCATTATATCCACAGGCTCCGCGAAGGTCGATAACGGGTCGGGTAGGTCCGAGGTGACGCCATGATTTCGACAGCACCGAAGTCTGCAAAGCCTTCTTCTGCGACAAGAAACAGAGGATGTGATGCAATACGGAATCCGGCAATCGGGAAATCCTGTCCGATCCATTACCGTCTCCGTCTCCATCTCCATCATCTCCTCTTCTCCTCTTCGCCGCTTGGATCAATTTAGGAATCATAGATTTTGCGAACCCTAAAATTTGGGGACGGACAGTGATGAGAAGAATTCTAGATAGTTTACTTATATTCGGGTTAGGTGAATTAATAATTATCAATTGAGTCCTTCAAAAACACGATTTATTGCAGTTAGGGTGAGAAAAAAAATAGTACTACCGAACAATGAAATACGGATGACTCAACTTATCGATCGAAATATTTTAATATATATTGTTATGTAAAATAAATGGCATAGTGGAAACTCTGTATCGGTGATATCAGAAATAAAAATAATTTTTTGGTATAAAAAATATATGTATAGGTAAAATAAGAATCTAATTATAATAACTTTGCTGAGGACCGTAAGTTGTTATTATTAGTAGTAACAGAGTGATCAGATCGACACATGCAGAGGCGAGGGACCAC
This sequence comes from Euphrasia confusa, assembly GCA_954870475.1. Classification (NCBI taxonomy): domain Eukaryota; kingdom Viridiplantae; phylum Streptophyta; class Magnoliopsida; order Lamiales; family Orobanchaceae; genus Euphrasia; species Euphrasia confusa. Next base: position 15,349,775 of record OX940954.1, read on the forward strand.
AGTGATCACACCGGTGAACCCAGGAGCACACAAAGCTCACATCACTCAGTTTGCTCTCCGCCTCACAAAGAAGGTAAATCACGCGCACACCTGAAGCTCACAAGGAGAATAAGGAGGTCAGTCGGAGAAGTCAGGAGAAGCGGCGGTGACGGTGAACAGAAAAGAGGGTTGAAATTGCACACAGAGATTAGGGTTAATTAGGGTGAGAGGCGAAGTGAGTAAAGGCAGAGTTCATTATATATATCTGAGTTCATGCAAAGTTGAGTTCATGCAGAGTTCATTATATCTAAGTTCATGCAAAGTTCATTATATCATAGACTACGGAGGGTCCAAATCACATCTCAGCGGACCGGTCATCAATGTCAAGGGTCAAGATGAAATCAAAAGTAGGTCAGGATTAATTGTTTCACAGGAAAACAATTAACTCGCAAATGGGTTGAGAAACAAAGAATTGAGCTAAAAGATATAAAGGGTAGCACTCCAACTGAGCCGGGCTGCCTTTGTGTCATGGATTTGTAATTAGCACAAAACAATAAGGGCCAACACAATTAAATCCAACACATAATTATATAAATAATTCAAATTCAATGTTTTCACCAATAATTCAAAGGGTTGCTCCCAAATATATACAAAATCCTTCTTGTTATCAATTTTTATAAGCAAATATTAGAAGCTAGAGAACAAACTTAACAAACACTAACAAACAAAAAAATGAGAGAACAAACTAACAACAAAATAATCAAAAATAAAATGAAACTAACCTTGTAGATTCGTTGTTGCTTGTCGTCACTCGTCACCCGTCGTCACTGCACCGTTTCTGGTCGTCGATTGGGGGTAAGGGGAGGGTTATTTCTTCTTTGAGAAATGAGAGAAATGGGGAACTGAAACACATCTGCCCCTCTCAATATTTTTAGGTTTGATCTTATTATTTACGTTATTTACTGGAGTACATAATTATTTTTGCAGTGTATTTTTTAAAGAAAACAAAAACAAAAACCTTATAATAAGGTACTTAATACTGTAGATAGAAAAAACAGACCATAGATATTGATCCGGCTAACAAAATTCCAACTGACATAAACATAATTATGATAAAAATATAATAAGACTCCAGTTTATCTTAAGTTCATGAACGTGTGAATATTGTTTGTTCTTCGGTTTTTGACAAGATGGATTTTGTAGCAACATTGATGAAAATGCAGAGCTTGATTGCTGCCTTTAGTGACTTTTATCAGATGATAATAGAGGAGACCAGAATTGAACAAAGTTGGATACTGAAATTGATGGAGAAACTGTAGCTATCAAGTAACACAAATATTAACTAATTAAATCCAAAAATTGATAGTAAATTACAACTAAAGGTTTTTAAGTTTAATACTCTCTATTTTCCAACTGAAATAATTATTAAAAAAAGGGTAGTAACAGCTGCAAAATATCAACTCTAGCTAGATCCTGCAAAATACTTGATTAACGTACGTACTGCTTATTATAAGCAAATCGACCGAGCTTAATAAACCAGCTAGCTAGCTAGCTAGCCCATCCCTCCATTTAAATCGAAAGCGAATCTTTTGATCATTTGTCCATTCTGGCAAACATGTCAGGTACTCGACATGATGCCACTCTTCTCCTTTCACGTCAGAGGCTTCGATGCTCACTTCCTCCAAATGTTGTTCCCATTCGTATTCCGTCTTTTCTCTCTCATTTATCAGGGCTTTCCATAGAATCTTAGCGGCTTTCTTATCACTGTTCCCACTTTTCACTTCCATGAATCTGGGACGAAAAATACGAAGCAAAACATTTACAAAATGTCCAAGGGAATCGAGATGAAGTTGATTCCTGATATTGATATCCAAGTGTTGGACTACAACTGGGTGGTGATTGAAATCCCATTCAATTTGATTCATTTTGAAATGTAATGTCCCTAAAAGAGTAAGAGATATTTGAAATTGACTTACCGCCTTGACCATCCCAAATAACATGAGGATCGTCGATAAAACATCATTCTCGTAGCCATTCTCATATTGATACAGGTTTAAATGTGACTTCCACTCCCTGCTGGAAGTTGTCGTGAGAGATAATGTTGTTTGCAAAAACCCATTGGAAAGCATAAAATAGAGTATGTTTGGGACCTCGATAGCAAAATTCTTGAGCGAACTCCTTATTCCTTGAATACTCAGGCGCTTGATCGAACAACTAGATAGGTTGATTTCTTGAAAGCCACGGCAATAGAAAAGAGTCAACTCTTGAAGACGTGGGAAGTTACAGGAGAAGTTGTGAAATAACTCTTTATAGAGTGTCACATTTGATAGAGACAAGGACTTGAGATGAGGGAAGTAGTTGTTGTTGCTGTTGTTAGGATACCAATTCGGACAGCCACAAGTAATGTGGATATTTTCAAGGTTTGGGGCGTCGATTTCAATGGAGATATCAGTTGCGCCTCGTCCATAACAATAAGAAATCTCAAAGTAGTTGAGACAATGATTCTTGTTTCCATTAATAATGATGGTTTTGAACCCCTTGCAGCTGTCGAGGACTAGACGTTCAGCCAACGGACAGCCTGATATTACCTTTTCCAGGGCCTCGTCGGAAATTCGGACTTGGGAGAGGGAAAGGTTTTGCAGATTTTTTAACAGTAAATTATCCATGGAATTAATTTGGTCAAAGCTGCACCCATGCAAACTTAATTTTTGGAGGGAGTGGGCCTTAAATACTACCGAGGGCAGATTAAAATACTGACGACAGAGAGACGAAGTATTGTCCAACGAAAGATTTAACGAAGTGAAGACAGGGTTATCCGGATTGATTAATATGGGGATCCATTTCTCAAGAACCGAAATCGATTGCGAGTCAACGTCCAACATATGTAAACATAGTTCTTGGGGAAAAATGTTACGATCGTGGTACCTTTGAAAGGTGTTCTCCAGAAGGGATAAGAATTCTTCCCTGTTTCCTTTAAAACAAATTTGGCGAGTAGTAGAAGAAGTAGATGTTTGACGAAGGTCGATTACGGGTCGGGTAGGTCCGAGGTGACGCCATGATTTCGACAGCACGGATGTTTGGACTGCCTTCTTCTGCGAGAGGAAACAGAGGATGTGATGCAAGACGGAATCCGGCAATTGGGAGATTCTGTCTGAACCAACTTCATCGACATCGTCTGCTTCTCTACTCTTCGCCGATCGGTTTCCCATTGCCGATCAATTTCGGAGTTGGAAAACCCTAAATTCAATTCTAATTTGGGGGACGGCGGTGATGAAAATAAACAAAAAACTAATGCGATCAATTTCGGAGTTGGAAAACCCTAAATTCAATTCTAATTTGGGGGACGGCGGTGATGAAAATAAACAAAAAACTAATGTACTCTTCGTAAATAAAGTAATTATTTACACTTATTTAAATATAATTAAATTCATTAACTAGGCTTGGTAGGAATGTACTGTAGGAGTAAGGAATATGAAATATTAAATTAATTAATATTAAAATATTATAAATCTTCTAAATTTTATTTTTATGTATTACTATTTCTAGATTAATATTTCTTGAAACTTGAAACATTTAAATTACAAAATCTCATTTTTTTTTTTGAATAATTCATTTTTATTTTAAAATATAACAAATATTAAAATTACTTTTTTCAAATCATTTGGTTCACAGTCTCAATTATTTTATTTTTTATTTTTATTTTTTTCAAAATTTAATCGATTAGTTATTTTTAATATTATTATATTTAATAATTAATTAATTTAGAATGTTACGATATAATTCAAAAATAATTTTTTCAACACTCCTCGTTCAACTTCAAACCATTGAACGAAGTTGTAATATTGATTCATTCATTAAATTCAATTATCAATAGTATATATATTAAAATTTAAATTGTTCACGTTATAATTTACCTAAAACCCCAAACAGCAAGTAATCATAGACAAGTAGAAATCTCTTTGAGAGAGCACTATGCTCTCTTAGATGCTTTTAACCTCCTAGACACTTTGATCCAACATTTTATATCTATCAGCAAGATCCCTGGCTTGGTGCATTCGTGCTGTTGATACTCACTCCATCTCTTATTACTGTCACATCACACTCCTGCTGTTGATACTCACTCCATCTCATATTACTGTCACATCTGCAGTTGTTACAAGTACACCAACACAATGGCGGCAGATTTTTAAACTCATCCCAAGCATTCACATCCATACTGCCTTGACTTAGGCCCATGACTTGTTGCCTCAACTGATAAAACCGAGCCATGTTACCCTCAGAAAACCTATCCCTCAGATCTGCCCAAATAGCAGTAGCATCATCAAAGTACATTAAACTAGAGCATATCTCAGGACTTACAGCACTTCGAATCCAAGAGACAACCATGCTGTTACACCGAATCCAAGCTGTGAATAGTAGATCATCAGAATCTGGTCTGGGTATGGTACCATCAACGAATCCCAGCTTGTTCTTCGCAACTAGGGCAGTGGTCATCGATCTGCTCCAGTTGTTGTAATTAGAACTGTCAAGGGGTTTCACTACCAGAATCGCACCAGGATTCTCACCCGGATGCATATAATACGAACTGCTCCATGAAAGGCACATTTTCTCGACTCGTTGTCCCTCTCACCATCACAAAATCCAGAAGAGATAAACACAAAAAGATGAAAGGCAGCGGAAAATTTTAGCGCTCTGATACCATGTAAAATTCCAGCTCAAAGATAGATAAAACAGTGAATAAAAAAACAGTATAAGAACTCAAGAAGAAGAAGATAAAAACTAAAATATTTAATATCCAATAAAAATGGAATGATTTTCATTCAAGCAATGATAAACACACACTTAGTGTATTTATAGTGGTCCATAAAACAAAGTTACATTTATTCAATAACAAAAGCGCTATTTAAAAGACAAAGTAGCAACTTTCTCCCCTTCCTTCCTTACTTCAAAACTTTCAGCAATATTTTCATCTCAACATTTTCATATATCCACAGGCTCCGCGAAGCTCAATTACGGGTCGAGTAGGCCCGAGGTGACGCCATGATTTCGAGAGCACAGAAGAAGTCTGAATTGCCTTCTTTTGCGAAACGAAACAGAGTATGTGATGCAGTACCAAAATCAACATCGTCGTCATATTTTTGTCTTTTGTTCGCTGCTTGGTTTTCCATACCTCATAACCGGTTAAAGTTTCAATTGGTTCATATTAAGGGTGTATTCGTTTGCGGAGATTGGTGCAGGGGGAGGCATTTGGAAACCCTAAAATCAATTCTAATTAGGAACGAGAGTACGACCTTGGTAAATAGTATTACTATTTCTAATTGGAGTATATTTCACTTCTTTGTGTCTAATATTATTTCATTTTTTCATTGTCTCATTCAAACTCCAAAAATTAAGGGGGATTTTCAAAAAGGGTAAATATCTTACTCTAAAACACACGTTAAGACCAATCATTATATTATTTGTAAAAAAATAAGAGTTACCCAAACAACCCTTTTAGTTATTGAAAAAACTAATATATTTCAGTACTAAAAAACTATGTGGTATCTCTTAATTTATGTATATGGTATCTCTTAATTTATGGTATTGATTATACACTTACCGTATTAGAGACACTAAAAAAACAAAACCGTAATCATATTAAATCTCAACCTTCCAACCTACTCTCCATTACACTACGTGTATCACCACTTGCAAAAAACAGAATCCTAAAAACCCAATTCATTGCGCATAGTTGTGATCTCTCCGGCAGGATTGTAGTCATTGTTGGTCTCTTCTCAAACCTACAAAGTTCTAGTGTTAAGGTAAGTGTTCTCGATTTAGTATCAATTGCAAATTTATGGGTCAGTATATTGCATAGCCGATTTAGGGTTCTTCAATTTGGGATTTGACTCTACCCGAATTATCATTTATAGGTTTGAATTGACATAGTGTAGTTCTCGACGTGATTACATGTATGATTTATGGTTCTTGAAAAATTGTTTTTGATGGTGCATATATCATCTGAAGATGACAAATTGAATGGTGCGCTGAAAAAGAAGATTAATTTCGTTGATCTAGCAGGTTACTCATCCGTAAAATCTTCTTCATCTATATCCTTTTATTTTAGTCGTCTTCTAAATAATCTAAAGTGATCATTTACCTATTTTTATGCAATGTGCCTTCTTATCAGGCTATGAGGATCCCAGAAAAAGTAGCAGAGATGGGACCACTCTTGTTGATAGTTACATGAATAATAAGACGTTGCATGCTTTGCTCAAGGTTGTGAATGCCATTAATAACAATGAGATATGAGTGCCTTACCGGGAAAGTAAACTCTCTCGGATTCTACAAGACTCTCTTGGTGGTACAAGTCGTGTATTACTGCTCACTTGCTTGGTATTTTTCTCGGAGCCTTACTAGTGTATCTGCACTGATCATTTGCGTAGAAGTAAAAGTTACTCTTATATTTTCTTACTTTCTTAATTTATTATTGGATGTAGAACCCTTGCTTTTACCAAGACTCTCTTAGTTTTATAAGTTTAGTTTCTCGAGCATGTCGCAGCATTAAGCAAGTATTGACTGACTCCACCAATAGAAGTCAAAGTTCAGCCAAAGTGAAGGTGATTTCTTCGTTAGAGAGTGGGAAAACATTGTCTGCTTCATTGAGTGCGAAAAAGCAGATTGGACATAGTCGGCTTCTTTCAGCAAAGAAGGCTAGTTTCAATGTGAAGGGAAGGTAAAAACACTTTCTTGAAAATTTTAACTAGAGATCGAAGTAAATCAAGCTACAATTTTTTAATTGGTCACCCCTCTGGCTTTTATTGAAAGAAACTTTTTGATGAAGTAAAGAGGAACAATCATAGGCGAAATCACGTATCATGTCTTAAATTAAGCAACTGCCAAGAAGTTTTTTTTAATACTTTCCTCCACATTTCTCTTCCCTATTATTTGTTATTATCATGATGTGTCTTGTTGGATTGGTCATTTGGTTTCTATACTTTGTTATTTTCCTTTGTATAAGGAGAACGTAATTACTACTATATCCTTACTGTACAACTAATTAAGAATTCAATGCATTTTGTGATGCCAGTCAGAAAATACTTCAACCCAAAAGTCTAAAATTCTTTCGGATATTGCTTTGGTTGTTGCACCATTATTTTGTACTGCATGCTAATCTTAATTTCTGGTTAGAACTACAACCCATAGTGTTTACGATATTTCAAAACTTTTGACCACAATTTAAACTACTTGCCGAACATTTGAATATGATACATGCAATTTATGACTTTATCAAGAGTAGTTTGAATTTAGTCGATACGTGGTATTGTGTGTTAGTCAGCATGAATTTTGGTAGTAGTAAGTCACTGATTTAATAATTCAACTTCCAATTAGAGTAACTTTTAATATAGTAAGTCATTTCTTTGTATCATAATAGTACACTACTGTAAGTGTTTCTTTGCATAAATCAATGACTAAGCCAATCATGTAGTGTAAGTGGTAGTGTCTGATGAACCACGTAGCCGACATTATCTAGTGCAAGCACTACAAATGTTATGAAGATACACTAGAGGGTCTAGTGTATTTGATGTATTTATTTTAATTCATATGAGTAATGATTTTGATATTCATAACCAAACAGCAGTTTATCATTAAACTTGTTGAAAATCCCACTTTATTATACTGGTGTCTGCTTCATTTCATATATTTAGGGTGTTGCATAGAGGACACTATCATTTAAACATGATAGTGTATTTGGTCTATTTATGTTAATTTATATATTTGTACACTGTACACTAGGGTGTCCAGTGTATTTGGTCTATTTCTATTTATGTTTAAAAGTATGTTTTTGATAGTGTTTATAAAACACATGAGGTTTAAAGTATGAAGTTTTCTCCAATTCCTCATAGAGCAAACACTGTCTCTTCCTGGCAGTGTATATTTTTGTTATAATAGCTCATTACGAGCAAAAATCCAGTACATGTATGGATGATAATAATAAGATATAACTGTTTCATGGGCACTATCATATACGGATTCAATCGTGTATAACCATTAACACATTGTTTGAAACGGTATAGTGTGTACAATAGATTAAACATTATACCTAGGACAATAGCTAATAACCTAGTAGGAGCTGTTGTCAATTACATGAATCTATTACAAACAAAGTGGCTGCTTATTTATAGTGTATACTACAGTTCAGGATGCACACGGATGTTCATTCGGTTTTTAACTAATATTTCAGTGAAATGAATGACCCTATAACTAATTTCCCAATTGTTTCTTTTTTTAATGAATACTGGTCTCGGTTTATAACATTGACGCAGTGGCCATGCATGATTTTATTTTTGAGTCGTTGTATGAGTACTTGGGGAGCGCGCATTTAATACTCATTCCACTGACCCACAAACGGAAATTTCACTACACCCTGTTAACTTTCGATACGGTTACTAAGTGTTTTTTCCATTATGACTCCATGTCGTCAAGACAATCAAGGTCTGCGGAGTGCTTAAAAGAGGCCGCGGTTATGGTAAGCCAAGATACTTGTTCACTGAGTTTTATAATGCTAGCAAGCGTATAACATTGTCCATACACACTACGTGTTATTACGATAGTGTTCAAAACATCACCTCATGATTTTTGGTATTTAACTATAATCGTTTAGGTCGCAATGATAAATATGTGGATGAGTGGCGTAGAGATCCAAGTCGACATCATGCTGGAATTAGGCATGAGCAAAAAGCTGAACAGGGGTGAATGCTCGAATGTTGCGTTGCAGATGGACCGGGATGCTTTGAACGAGAGAGAAATACTCACTATAAAGTGAGTGAAGGAAAATTACAAGACCGATTTCAAATTGTATGATAAGAAAGATCTTGTCCCCAAGCAGGCTTTCGGATGGTAAGTTCAAAAATTATATACTACTTTTTATTGAATCATGTACAATGTCTGAATGTTATACTAATAGTTTGTCACATTGGCAGACTGGATTGCGGCGTTTATGTCATGCACTACATGGACGATTTTGCATATGAAAGGTATCCGTGTGATACATTTGACGAGACAACAGCAATGGCATTCATAGCTGATCTAATCAAGAGATTTGCAAGAAGTTCACAGTGTTGGAGGGCAGCTAGTTAGAAACCTCTTTTATGCTGTTTTTTTTCAAACAATAACAAGTAGGTCGCTGGTTTATCGAACAAGGTCGTTTTGTTTATATTCTTTACGTTAGTTGAAGTTCAGGACAGATTCCAGTTACATTCATTATTTAGATAAGTTACTTTGACATTGATTACATGGTTGAAACATTTTGAATTACTTTTCCTCAGATTGACTTGCCAGGTTTGTTTATTTATTGAATCAGTGAGCATGCGCAGGTTGGGTTTGTTATAAACAAAACTTGAGTTACCTGAAGTAAAACACTAACAAATGTTTGTGGTAAATCAGTGTTGTTGCAGGTTGGGTTTGTTATAAACAAAACGTGAGTAACATGATGGGGTTGACTCTTATAAACAACAGACATGAAGTAAAGTACTAACAAATGGTTGTGGTAAAATCAGTGTTGTTGAGTTTGAAAAATAAATGCCAAAAGCTTACTACATGGACACAGAGGCATTGTAATCGCTGTTTTACGCTTAATGTAGCATATTCTGTTTAAACACATGATTTAACATTATCAAATAAACTCAGAACACAGTACTATTCAAACATCTAGTCAGCTCTTTTGAAAATCACACTTAAATTACAGATAGATTTCATATCTATGTTAGAAATGCAGTTTCAATGTTCAACACCATCACCAGAGCTTGGTTAACCTATTTTATAATGCAATATTTACTAGTGAGACACATTGAATTCAATCTGGTATATCAAATAAAATACACACGATTGGTCCTATTGTACAATTATTCACTCATCAACACCGTAAACTGAATTGAAGCAACATACTCATGTGTACCAGAAACACTGTACAGTAGTTCAACTCATCATTTCTCATTGTTAAATGCAGTAGGAAAAAACGCAAACTAAACGCCAGAGATTAGCTAACTGTTCATCCACAGCAAGGAATAGTAACCATAACTCTAGTGTCTTAGTAATATCCTCCACAACAACAAAAACTAAAAAGACGACAAATGCAAATCCACAAATGTATTACAAAGTACCAGAAATAATGAACATAGATCCATGTGAATCTTAAACCATGTCTGTGATTTATTCATATTCAACCTCGGTTGAAAGCTTCAAAGTTCAAGTACAGATTCATCCTACAAATACGACTTTATTGGACAATACTTGAAATATAACTGAATAAACTCCGTACTAAATAACTTCTTTGCATGTTTTTTGTTGTGGTTCTTGAATTTCTTACAACGACTACATTTGATAATCCGTTTGATCTCGCTCTTGTTCTTTAACCTAACTTGTCTTGGTCGCCCGGCTGGGCGTCGTGTCTTTGGAGGTTGGATGTTGACGGTCTGTGAAACCATTTGAATTGGCTTCACGATTGTGGGGACGGGATTGGTTGTAAACGAGTACGTCAAGCCATTGTTCCTGCAACAAAATGTTCGATGTTTAACCTAGACGAATATTATGAAAAATTCATACAGTACACAAAGAAGTTGCAAAGACAAGAAATCTATATATAAACTGTGTTAAGTTTCAAAAACCTTAAGACACGATTCATACACTACGCTAGCCATCCCAGTTCATGATATACAACATGATTATAAACTCAAAAATCTAACCACAAGATTCATACAGATTGCTCTTAGCAAACCCCGTTCCATAATATACGACATGGGCCGAAATTTTAACACCATTACAATGAACCCCGATCGACCCCGACAAAAAATCCCACTTTGAATTAGTTAATACTGGGGAGCCATGAGCTAATGACAACAAAATAAAAACTAAAAAAAAAGAACATTGAAGTGTTAAACCACGTACGATCTTTTTGAGATACACATTTGCAACAAGCGGCCACAGTTCATCTCCAATAAATTGTTCGATTTGTGTAGCCGAACGTGGTAGTGTGCTTTCAGAAAATAAACACACGAAATATCTTACAGCTTCATCGATTTGTTCTCAAATTCAAGATTATCAATTGAAAAGAATAACAAGATGTTACCTCGGTTGGAGCTCAAGAACATACAAACTGAATTTTGAGAATGCGAGAACGGCTACGGATGTTTTTTGAATTTTGAATAAAAAGAATCGCAATCAAAAAATATTTCCAAAAAAAATAGTTCTGTTATTGATTCCGAGAATCTGTGTCCAAAACGATTAAGATTTTCAACAATAACTATATAATAACGTATATAATAAATGAAAAATATCAAGAGTAAAATACAAAGGTCAATATAGACAAATCAATTTTGAAAAACTTACCTACATTATGAATAGATTTAATATATATACATTAAATTATATATACTCAATAAATTAATTACCTTTTTTATTAGAAAGGTAAACTAGGTTACTTATTTTTAAATCATAAACTCATTTTAATTTTTTCTCTAAATTACTCAATTAAAATAATTACTATTATAATTAAACTTTCAATTTAAAATACAAATATACTTTTAAATTTTGACGTATCAAAATTTTTTAATTATTATTATTATCTATAAATTTTGTAGTCAAAATCAAATTATTTTATTTTTAATTTCCTTCCATTATTAAATTTAGTAAAAATATTTTAATTACACAAAATTTTAAAGAGATTTTTTAACAACACATTATCGAACGAATGAATATCGTCCAACTTGAACCGATCTAAATGTAGCTCACGGAGGGATTTGGATTTCAAGATTACCGACGGAAGATTAAAAGTAGGCCAAATGTCGAACGACGGCCCCCCGTTAAACCAAAGGCGAAATGTCTCTAAATCCGGATTGATGAATATCGGGAACCATTTTCCAAGTACCGAAATGTCTCTTCATACAAGATACAACTCTCTTGCTCTACCAGCACTTTTGCAAAATATTAGTTATATTACCAAGTATTTCCAAACAGCCCCCAATTGTTTCATTGTATCATATCTTACCCCAATAAATTAAAATTAATAATTTACTTGGAATTTAATCTGTGTTATGGCGATGAGATATAGCTCGTTGAGATGGTAGGTGTTTGTGTTTGTAAGTTTATTTTAATTAAACTTATATGCCGTGGGAAGGTTACAATTTTGAGGAAGCTGTACTCATTAGCGAGTGTTTGGTATATGAAGATATTTATACATCTTTTCATATACGGAAATATGAGATTCAGACTCATGTGACACGGAAATATGAGATTCAGACTCATGTGACAAGCCAAGGCCCTGAAAGGATCACTAACGAAATACCACATTTAGAAGCCCATTTACCCCGAAGTTTAGACAAAAATGGAATTGTGATATTGGGATCTTGGGTAGAGACGGGTGATATTTTAGTAGGTAAATTAACACCTCGAATGGTGAAAGAATCGTCATATGCCCCCGAAGGTAGATTGTTACGGGCCATACTTGGGATTCAGGTAACTACTTCAAAAGAAACTCGAACTCAAGAAGAAGAGTTGATATTCTTGGAATATTTAAAAACATGATCCATACTCGATAGGAAAAGGCTCAAACTACTCACAAACTGATCAAGCTGACAACATTCCAAATGCTAAAAAATATTAATTCTTTACTATAAACTCGATTAATTAATTATAAGCAATCCAATCGAGCATAACAAAGTCCTCCGTAGCTAATCACTCCATTTTAATCGAAAGCGAATATTTTGATTCTTTGACCATTGATCTGGCAAACATGTCCCCGGGACGTGAGACCATACTTCTCCTTTCTGGTCAGAGGATTCGATGCTAACTTCCTCGAGATGTTGTTCCCAGCCGTACTCCGTCTTTTCTCTCTTATATATCAGTGTTTTCCATAGAAACTCGGTGGTATCCTTATCACTGTGCACTTTTCACTTCCATGTATCTTGGACGAAAAATACGAAGCAAAACATTTAAAAAATGTCTGAGGGAATCAGGGTAGAGTTTACTGAAATTGAGACCCAAGTGTTGGTATGTCTAATTTTGATAATTTTATAAAATAAAAGACTACTTATTGGAAATGACACCAGATAGACTAAATGTGATATTTTCCTAATATTATGTTTGGAATTTAAACTAAAAAAGAAAAATATTTACTATAAATATTTATAAGACGGAGACAATTAAATATCAATTGTCTCCGTCTTATAAATATTTATAGTAAATATTTATGGTCTCAATTGCGTAATTTTTTGCGTAATTGTATAATTTTTGTAATTAATTATTTTTATAAAATTATAATTGCATAGTTGTATAATTTCGTAGTGCTTAAGAAAAACTTGTGTTGAACCAACATTATATAATTTTTGTTATTAATTATTTTTATAAGATTGTTTAATTTTTTGCGTAATTGTATAATTTTTGTAATTAATTATTTTTATAAAATTATAATTTCGTAATTGTATAATTGCGTAAAGTTAAAAAAAACTTTAATTCTAATTTATTATTTAGTGAAATAGTGGTTTAAAAAAATATTTCAAACAATTTAGCATAATTTTATAATAATATTTAATTTATTTATTATTATATAAATGAATATTAAAAAAAAAAAACAATTCCCCTAGGGAAATAGCCGTAGGGAACCCCTACGGGAAAAATTCCCGTAGGGGATTTATCATTCCCCTACGGGCTGTGCCGTAGGGACAATGGAGGGAAGCTATGCGCGCGCTTTCGCGCGCAGTTCCCTACGGGAGTCACCCTACGGCCTCAGCCGTAGGGAATGCCGTAGGGGAACTCTGAATATGATTCCCGTAGGGAATGCCGTAGGGAATCCCTACGAGAAAATTGCCGTAGGGAATCCCCGTAGGGATTCCTTGAATTTTTTGTAGTGCTTGTTTCCATTAATAGTGATGGTTTTGATGCCGGGACAACTCGAGAGGACTAGACGTTTAAGCAAAGGACAGCCTGATATAATCTTTTCCAGAGCCTCATCGGAAATTTCGACACCTTGGAGTGAAAGATGATGTAGATTTCTTAACATTACATTATCAATCGAAATATTTTCATCGACCCTGCACCATTTCAAACATAGCTCTCGGGGGTATTCGGCTTTAAAGAGTACCGATGGCGGGTTAAAATGCGAGAGACGAAACGTAGTGAGTGCAGGGGTTATCCGGATTGATGAATATTGGGATCCATTTTTCAAGAACCGAATTCGATATATTGTGGGTCAAGGTACAACATATCTAAACGCAATTCTTGTGGAAAAAGGTTACGATCATGGTACCTTTGAACAGGGCCGGCCCTGGGCCTAGGCCCAGGGTGCGACGGCCCAGGGCCCAACTTTTCTAGGGGCCCAAAAAAAAATTATATATATATATATATATATATATATATTAATATATACTATATTAAATAGTTTCCGCTTTGAAAAATATCGTTTTCAATCTGTCGTATAAAATTAGTTCCGATTTATATTAAATAGTTCTGCTTTATAAAAATATATAAAATAAAACTGACTCTTGAGTTCCGCTTTGTAATTCGCAATCTGCCGTTATTATTTATTATTGTAACGTTACGTTAATTCTAAAAATTCTCAGCTTTTTTACTCTATTTATTCCATCCTTTTCTATTTAGTAATATACACAAAATATTAAAAAAACATCTTAATTATTAAAATATTATTATATTATTATATTATTCTTAAGAAGAGCTGGTAGATAGAAAATAAAAAGAAGTTTTTGAATTTCTAGCGTTTTCAATAAGAAAAAGAAGTTTCTAGATTTCTGGCGTTTTCAATCTTTCAGACTTTCACGGATCAATTAATAACATGTGTGATTGTTCTATTTGTGCTATAATATATATATATATATATATATATATATTAATTGTGATTTGTATATTATTGTTGGTTTTTTTGCTCTATTTCTTTTACCGTAATATTTTTGAATTGTGTTTTATTTTGCTTTATTTTTTTAATTGTGTATTATTTTGCGTAATATTTTTGAATTGTGTTTTATTTTTGCTTCATTTTTTTAATTGTGTATTATTTTGCTTAGTATTTGATTTGTTTTATTATGTTGCCTAAAAAACATTTATCTGGAAGTGAAAAAAAAAGAAAATTAACTGAAGATTTAATAAAATCACATGGTGCTATTGATAAATTTGTTTTAAAAAAATCTACACAAGATAAATCAAATGAAAATTTAGATAATTTAGATTTGAATGGAAATGATGAAGTTGGTTAAAATTTAGATAATAATGAAAATGATGTAGTTAATGATTCTATTGTTCTTAATAATATTACGAATACATCCAATATTAATGATTCTATTGATAGAGTATATTGTTTTTGTTGCAAATTATTTAAATCTTCTAGTAACTCAACTTTGCTAGCAAATGAGGGCCTAAGTGATTGGAAACATATTAGCCAAAGACTCAAACAACATGAAAATAGTGCCGAACATATGATTAATATGAATACTTGGAATGAATTGAGAGTAAGATTAGACAAAAATCAAACAATTGATAAACACTTGCAAGAAGAAATCATTAAAGAGAAAGAGCGTTGGAAACAAGTTTTACGTAGAATATTTTCAGTTGTGAAATGTCTAGCTAAAAATAATCTTGCCTTTCGTGGGTCCAATGAAAAATTATATCAAAGATAGCAATGGCAATTTTCTTGGATTGATTGAAATGATTGCAGAATTTGATTTGATAATGCAAGATCATGTGAGACGCATTAAAGATCGTGAAATTCATTATCATTATCTTGGACATAAAATTCAAAATGAATTTATTTATCTTTTATCACAAAGTGTTAAAAAGTCTATTATTAAGATTATTAAAGAAGCAAAATATTTTTCTATAATTCTTGATTGTACCCCTATGTGAGTCATCAAGAACAAATGACTCTTATAATTTGTTGTGTAAATATGTCAAATAATAAAATAAAAATTGAGGAGTTTTTTTTAGAGTTTCTAATAAAATATGTTGGAAAATGTTGATATTGATGTAATTATAAATGATTTTGCTTCTCAAAATGCTAGGAGAAACATTTTTAAAGATTAATTTTTTTTATCTAATTCATTTATATATTCTTTAGAAATTATATGTAGTGCTTTTAATATTTAAGTACTTTTGAAATAAAAAAAATTATAATATATTTTTTTTAAAAATAATAAAATGAAAGGGGCCCAATTTCGATAATTTGCCTAGGCCCTTAAAATGTCAGGAACGGGCCTGCCTTTGAAAAGATATGAATGCTTCCTTACCAATCCATCCTTATATCCACAGACCACAGGCTCCGCGAAGCTCAATTACGGGTTCGGGTAGGTCCGAGATGACGCCATGATTTCGACAGCACGGAAGTCTGGACTGTCTGCGACAGGAAACAGAAAATGTGATGCAACGGCAATCAGGAGATTCTGTCCGAACCTTAACCATATGTTTGTCTTCTTTTCGCTGCTCGGTTCATATTCGACTCGTTTGCCGAGATCATGGTTTGGAATGAGAGCATATATTATGGGCCCAGTCCGGCCCACACAGATCTCGGTGTGAACTCGGCACATTAACCAAAACCTAATCAGCCCAATTAAATGTGTTTCATACTGTTGAGAATCAAGCCTGAAACAATCACGAGCTCCGGCGAGAATCAAACTCAAACTCAAAACCGAACAATCGAACGCAAATACCAAAACACGAACGCGAGCTTCAAACTCAACTCTCACCACTCACGAAGTTCGAATCAAGTATATATAACACACTCACGCTGCAAAAACGAAAGAACACAGAGATTTTACGTGCTTCGATCGCCGGGAAGACGACCTACGTGCACGGTGGAGGGGAGGGTGGTTCTGGGATTATATGAAGCAAAACAGGAGTACAACAATGTTCACTCTAGCTCACTACTTGCATATCGATCACAAACACGAGTGATTATATGCCAAATCATAAACGCACAAAATCAAAATGATAATCTAAACCGCTCGTCTGTAACAGACTCGCAAATCGCGACCGTGCGATCAAACCATTCAATTCCATGTGCGTCTTGTAGATGAGCTGGCAAGGATCACACCGCCTCAAGAATCATGTGATTTGGTTTAGAATCCAGTGAGAAATCGAGTGCCCTAGACCGCTGCACCGCAGCCAGTTCATCCCGAAACGGCGTCGTTTCATCATACGCGAAATTTGAATTCTAAGCAAAATTACCATTTTGCCCCTGCAGTGCATTTTGTCGATTTTGCCTCCGGAGATGATTTTTCGTGTACATTTTAACAAATCTCCACCTTACACAACAAATCAACTCCCAGCAATCTCTGAGACACACAAACACTGCAGATCACACCAAAAAACATCAAAATCAAATTCCAGTTCATACCTGACCTGAAACAGATTTCTGGACCAACTTCAAATCCAAATCCTGCACTCCACAGCTGGATTTAGTTTCTCATATCAGTCTCAAAATGATCCTTATATCTTCAGCTTCAAATCCATACCAAGAACTCATCATAAGATTCACCACAGCTCCAGAAAATCCCAAATGCGACTAAGTCACTCAAAACTGATTTCAGTTGAAAAACCCAAGTACTCAACTTCTTCAATTCTGAACCAAATGACTTCAAACCACCTCCAATATGTTTGTATACTGAAATGTGACTTTGCTGCACACTCCATTCACTACAAACAACACTCCATCTTAGAATCCCCATCAAGGTAATTCAAACCAGAAAACTGTCAAGTCAACTTCACCATTGACTTCAAGAATTCTTAATACTCATGCAGAAAACATAATCCACACAGTTCATACACATGACTATGAACCTCAGGCCACAGTCAACCTACTCAGAAACACAACTGAGCAACAAAATCATCAAGTCATACCTCAAAATCCCAAAACTGCCAGTTTGAGTATTTTGTTGCATAACTCCTCAACCACAGCTGATCTCACACACCAACTGTAATATAAAGTTCCACAACCTTACTGAGATTGTGAAAGGTCCACCAATTGGACCAGATCCTGACATAATTTGAACTTATCCACAGACAACACCTTAGTGAAGCTATCTGCTGGATTTCCCTCAGTTGCTATTTTCTCAACTTTGACTATCTTTTTCTCCACCACATCTCTCACAAAATGCATTCTAACATCAATATGCTTAGACCTTTCATGAAATACCTGATGCTTGACTAAGTGTAGGGCACTTTGACTATCACAGTTAACTTTAACTGTGTCTTGGTCAATTCCCAACTCCTGTAGGATCCCTCTTAACCACATAGCCTCTTTAATAGCCTCAGTCATGGCCATATACTCACTCTCAGTGGTGCTCAAAGCAACCACACCCTGATGAGATGCCTTCCATACAACTGCAGTTCCAAACAAGGTAAATACATAACCAGTTATGGATTTCCTTGTATCCAAATTGCTTCCAAAATCAGAATCCACATAACCAACCAATGAATCTTCACTGAAATCAGTCCTTTTAAACACCAAGCCATGATTCACAGTACCCTTTATATATCTTAGCAGCCATCTCACTGCATCCCAATGCATTCTTCCTGGATTTGACATGAACCTAGAGACTGTACTCATCCCATAAGCCAAATCAGGTCTGCTACATACCATAGCATACATGATACTCCCTACAGCAGATGCATAGGGAACACCACTCATAGCATTGACCTCTGACTGTGATTTTGGACTTTGATCAACTGAAAGTTTTATATGTTGAGCCATGGGAGTTGCTGAAACTTTTGCTTGATCCATATGAAACCTCTTGAGAACTTTTTCAAGATATGAAGTTTGGGATAAACTCAAGACACCAGAACTCCTGTTTCTGATTATATCCATCCCCAAAATCCTCCTGGCTTCACCCAAGTCCTTCATTTCAAACTCAGACCTCAGTAACTGTTTTAGAGACTCCCCCTCAACTTTAGAACAACTAGCAATTAACATGTCATCAACATAGAGAAGTAGGTAGGTAACCACTTTGCCAGATTTCTATTTCAAGTACACACAGCAGTCATACTTGGATCTAACAAAGCCAATGTGAATCATATAGCTATCAAACCTTTTGTACCACTGTCTAGGACTTTGCTTCAAGCCATATAGGGATTTTCTGAGTAGACAAACCCTATTATCACTGGTAGCACCCTCAACACCTTCTGGAATCCTCATAAAGATTTGTTCCTCAAGTTCTCCATGCAAGAATGCTGTTTTCACATCCATTTGCTGCAACTCAAGATTCAACTGAGCTACAATGGACAATAGAATCCTGATTGTACAATGTTTGACCACAGGAGAAAATATTTCATTGAAATCCACACCCTCCTTTTGGGTAAAACCCTTTGCAACCAACCTGGCTTTATATCTCACATCACTTGCACTAGAGCCCTCCAGTTTCTTCTTGAAAATCCATTTACAACCCACAACTCTCTGAGATGGAGGTTTATTAACAATGGTCCATGTTTGATTCTTCTCCAAAGATTGGAGTTCCTCCTGCATAGCTATAATCCATTTCTCTTTCTCAGAACATGATATAGCTTCAGAATAGCTATTTGGCTCACTTGAATCAACTTCATCAGCCACCATCAGAGCATATGATACCACATCAGCTTGGGCATATCTCTGAGGTTGATGAATCACCCTTCTTTCTCTATCTCTTGCTAGTTGATAATCACTGAGATCATCCTGAGTTTCTGAAGGCTCAAGCTCATCATACTCATCAACTCCACCTTCATCCAGAGGCAGATCCTCTCTACCAGTTAGCTCAATTTCAAACAACTCAGTTTCTTTCAAGTTTTTATCAGTGAGCATAGGCATAGTGTATTCATCAAAAGTCACATCTCTACTTATGACACACTTTTGCTGCCCAGGCTCAATACACCATAGTCTATATCCTTTAACTCCTTTAGGGTATCCCAGAAACACACACCTTTGTGCTCTAGCCTCCAGTTTATCACCCCTAACATGAGAAAAACATAGACTACCAAAAACTCTCAAGTTTTCCAGATTTGGAACAACACCAGTCCATATCTCTTGAGGAGTTTTCATACTCAATGCAGCTGCAGGGCTTCTGTTAATAAGATAAGCTGCACAACTCACAGCTTCACCCCAGAATGACTTATGAAGCCCAGAACTCAACAACATACACCTTACTCTATCCAATAGAGTCCTGTTCATCCTCTCAGCTACTCCATTCTGCTGAGGAGTAGAGGCAACTGTCTTGTGCCTAGCTATTCCCTTGCTTTTACACAAGTCATTAAACTCTTCAGAAAGAAATTCAAGTCCATTGTCAGTTCTCAAATGCTTCAACTCCTTCCCTGACTGCTTTTCAACTTCAACCAACCAATCTTTGAACTTCTCAAAAGCCTCAGACTTGGTTTTAAGTATGATTACCCATACCTTTCTACTAAAATCATCAATGATGGACATGAAATATCTACCACCACTTTTAGTATTTGTCCTGGCAGGTCCCCAAAGGTCAGAATGCACATAATCCAGTACACCCTTTGTTGTGTGTCTCCCAGTTCCAAAAGAAGCTCTAACTGCCTTCCCCAAAGCACAAGTTTGACAGAAGCTCAACTTATTCAACTTGTCCTTTTGGAACAACCCTTGTTTAGCTAGTTCATTCAAGCCCTTTCCACTGAGATGACCCAACCTTTGATGCCATAACTCAACTTTCTCATTCTCTGCAACCAGTGAGGATTCTCCAACCACAGCATTGCCTTTGAGAAAGTACAGATCATTTTTCTTGAACCCTTCAAGAACAACTACTGAACCCTTCTTTACTTGTAGACATCCTCCATAAGAGCTAAAACTGAATCCCAAGCTATCCAACATGCCAAGTGAAATGAGATTTCTCTTGAGCTCTGGAATATATCTGACTTTAGTAAGAAGTTTGGTTGAACCATCATGAAGTTTTAGCCTCACTGATCCAACTCCTTGAACCCTGCAAGTGACATTGTTTCCCAGAACAACACAACCACCATCAGACCCCTCAAACTGCTCAAACCATTCTTTCCTTGGACTCATATGAAAAGTACAGCCTGAATCCAATATCCATTCTGTCTCCTTGCCACCTAGAGTCACATTCAACACCTCAGCATCTTCACAACTATCATTTCCCACTGTAACATCAGCTTGTTGCTGAGTAGGTTGATTTTCTTGGAGTTTTTTCCAAGCATAGCATTTCTTCTTGAGATGGCCTGCCTTCTTGCAGTGAAAGCACTTCCTACTTTCTCCAGAAGTAGAAGCTCCACCTCCACTTGCAGTTGGCTTGTTTTGTGGTTGTTTTTTCTTAAAGGTCTTCTTTCCAGTAGTGACCAATCCCTCAGGGGCACTTGGATGATCCTTCTTAGATGATGACTCCTTCTTATGCAGCTCCTTAGTTCTCAATGCAATCTGAACTTCATCAAGAGTAAGAGCATGCTCTCTACCATAAATCATAGCATCTCTAAACTGATCAAACTGTGAAGGCAAAGAGCTTAATAGCAATAGAGCTTGATCCTCATCATCTAGCTTCTTATCAATGTTCTCCAAGTCATCTAAGATCTTAATGAACTCATCCATTTGATCAACTACAGACCTATCACTTGACATTTTAAAGGAATACAGCTTCTGCTTCATATACAGTCTATTTGCAAGTGATTTGGTCATATATAGAGATTCAAGCTTCTTCCATAGGCCATATGCAGTGGTTTCTTTACATACCTCTCTCAGAACCTTATCACCGAGGCTGAGTATGATGACACTGTGAGCCTTCATGGATATCTCCTCCAAATCATCTTCATCAACTGATCCAGAAGCAGATCCGTCCTTGTCCTTCTTCTCCTTTTCCTTCCCCTTCTTCTCAGCTACAGAATCAGGTGGAGTAAGAGCTGCAATCAACCCCTGTTGAACCAGAACAGCTCGCACCTTGATTCTCCATAGACTGAAATCATTCTTCCCTGTGAACTTCTCCACCTCGAACTTTGCAGATCCGGTCTTCATGTTCGATGTTCCACCTTCCCACAGACGACGCCACTTGTTGAGAATCAAGCCTGAAACAATCACGAGCTCCGGCGAGAATCAAACTCAAACTCAAAACCGAACAATCGAACGCAAATACCAAAACACGAACGCGAGCTTCAAACTCAACTCTCACCACTCACGAAGTTCGAATCAAGTATATATAACACACTCACGCTGCAAAAACGAAAGAACACAGAGATTTTACGTGCTTCGATCGCCGGGAAGACGACCTACGTGCACGGTGGAGGGGAGGGTGGTTCTGGGATTATATGAAGCAAAACAGGAGTACAACAATGTTCACTCTAGCTCACTACTTGCATATCGATCACAAACACGAGTGATTATATGCCAAATCATAAACGCACAAAATCAAAATGATAATCTAAACCGCTCGTCTGTAATAGACTCGCAAATCGCGACCGTGCGATCAAACCATTCAATTCCATGTGCGTCTTGTAGATGAGCTGGCAAGGATCACACCGCCTCAAGAATCATGTGATTTGGTTTAGAATCCAGTGAGAAATCGAGCGCCCTAGACCGCTGCACCCGCAGCCAGTTCATCCCGAAACGGCGTCGTTTCATCATACGCGAAATTTGAATTCTAAGCAAAATTATCATTTTGCCCCTGCAGTGCATTTTGTCGATTTTGCCTCCGGAGATGATTTTTCGTGTACATTTTAACACATACTCGTAATGACATAATTATGTTTGAGTAGTAAAAACTACAATGATTTTTATTTTAAGAAGAAACTTTGATGGATTATACGCTAAACAATGTAAAAGGAAAATGTCATGTCATTTATATGCCCACTAGGCCACTAGATACTTGCTACATTTACCTAATAAATAAGTTTATTGATCATCAATATAATGATTAATTAATTATTTATTTATTGGATTGCCACAAAAATCAAAACGGATTTATTCATCACCACTTGTTCAGTACATAACATCTCTTAATTAGGTAGCCATTCTCTGAAGGTGATTTGTTGCATCTCATTCAGCTTTTATCTGATTTGGTGATTTACATATAAAATTAATGACGCACAAGGAATGGGTCGTCACGTGTAAAATAACCGTCTTCTTAACTATGAGACTATAAATCCGTAATCAACTAACTCGATTGATTACATGTGAATTTTGGAGGACGTCGTCGACTTGAGTTCTCACAGAATATTTACTCTCCTTATTGGCATCACATTGAAATCAAACCTTACATGTTATGGTCATTGTTGAATTTTTAGCCTTCAATATTTTGCGGTCAACCGTATGGCATGGCTTTTTAACAGTTCATGTGTTCAATTTGAAATACGGATTAATTAATCGATTAATTAAATTGTGTTATCTAAATGCTATTGGTAGCTCGTTAACTGTTTTTAAGACTTCCCACCAACCATAAAGAATACCGAAGGCAGATTAAAATCAAACAAAAAGAGCAGACCACCTTCTGCTCAGAGAAAAACAAAATGAAATCTAAGGACTTTTCCGTTATCTTGTATTTTTGAAAATTATAAAGATTCACGAATTCTCGTTTGGTAAATGCAAGAGATGTGGAGCCTATATGAAGAAAATGAAATTGTTATTTTGGCGAT
Organism: Euphrasia confusa; assembly: GCA_954870475.1. Classification (NCBI taxonomy): domain Eukaryota; kingdom Viridiplantae; phylum Streptophyta; class Magnoliopsida; order Lamiales; family Orobanchaceae; genus Euphrasia; species Euphrasia confusa. The sequence continues at coordinate 15,373,352 of OX940954.1, forward strand.
TTCAAGTCTTGTTGTTTGATTTTTGAGCTCATCATATTCAAAGTGTCTGACTAATTGGTTTTGAACTAACGCTGGACAGTAAAATTGATGAACATCTACCAAGCAACACTACAATAATAATTGAAAATTGCAAGAAGAAGAAGAAGAGCTTTTAACCTTGGAATATAATGTCAAACCTTTGTAAATTAAAAATCCAAATCAGAAGGTGCAACAAACAAAGCAATATGCCAAGGTAAAAACATTAATATGAATATTCTTATTACAAGGTAATAGATATAAAAACTGATCCGGTTAAAAACAAAATTCCGTCTGACCTATAATTATGAAGAAAGTGTAGCTAAATATCCGATCGAGATTAATAAACATTTAATCTCTCCATTTCATTCGAAAGCGAATCTTTTGATTCCTTGCTAAAAACAAAATTCCGGCTAAAAACTGATCCGGCTAAAACCAAAATTCCGTCTGACCTATAATTATGAAGAAAGTGTAGCTAAATATCCGATCGAGATTAATAAACATCTAATCTCTCCATTTCATTCGAAAGCGAATCTTTTGATTCCTTGCCAATTTTGGCAAACACGCCGACTGGACATGACGCCATTCTTCTCCTTTCTTCTTAGAGGTTTCAATGCTCACTTCCTCGAGATGTTGTTCCCATCCGTATTCCGTCTTTTCTCTCTCATTTATCAGGGTTTTCCATAAAAACTCAGTGACTCTCTTATAGTCCTCGGCATGTGCACACACTGCATTAGTGTATCTCGGACAAAAAATACTAAACAAAGCATTTAAAAAATGTATGTGAGAGATATTGAGACCCAAGTGTTCAACTACAACTGGGTGGCCATTTAAATCCAAATCCAATTGCTTTATCTTCAAATAAGGAACCGCATAAAGACACAGAGAGATTTGAGATTGACTTAATGCCTTGGCCAGCTCAAATAACTTTAGGATCCTCTTTAAAACATCGCCTTCGTCGTTGTCGTTGTCGTCGTCGCTGCTGCTTTCACTGTCATTGTCAATGTTGTTGTTGATGACGCGGTCGCCAAACGCATACCTGCGCAAGTCTAAATGTGACTTCCACTCCTTGGAAGTTGTCGTGAGAGAGAATGTTGTTGGCAACAAATTGCTGGAAAACTCGAAATAGAGTATGTTTGGGACATCGACACCAAACTTCTTGACATGTGACCTATATGATTCATGAATAATTAGGCGATTGATGGAACGACTAGATAGGCTGATTTCATCAAAGCCATAGCAATCGAGAAGACTCAACTCTAGAAGACAGGGGAAGTTGCAGGAGATGTTGTGGAACAACTCTGTAGAGAGATTCAGGTTCGATAGAACCAAAGACTTGAGATGAGGGAAGTAGTCGTTGCTGTGGTTGTGATACCAATTCGTCTTGTCACCATTAATGTGGATGCTTTCAATGGAACAAGAATTATCAAATCGATTGAATAAACGATTCTCGTTTCCCTTAACATTGATGGTTTGACAGTGGTCGAGGACTAGACTTTTAACCAAAGGACAACCCGATATAAACTTTTCCAGAGCCTCGTCGGAAATTTCGACTCTGGTGAGTGAAAGATGATGTAGGTTTCTTAACATTACATCGCCTGTCGAAATATTCTCATCAAACCTGCACCATTTCATACATAGCTCCCGGAGGGATTCGGCTTTAAGGAGTACAGATGGCAGATTAAACTGCCGCCCGGATTGAAACGAAAGACGAAACGTAGTGAGTGCGGGACTGATGAATATAATCGGGATCCATTTTTGAAGAAGCAAAGTCGTTTTCAAGTCGGCACGCAACATGTGTAAACGTAATTCTTGTGGGAAAAGGTTATGATCGTGGTACCTTTGAAAGGTGTTTGCCAGGACGGATATGAATGTTGCGTTATCTCCCTTGAAACGATGTTCACAAAAGCGGTTCATTCCTATCCCGTGACTACACATAACACATGTTCTTCGAAAATCAATTACGGGTCGGGTAGGTCCGAGGTGACGCCATGATTTGGACAGCACGGATGTTTGAACGGCCTTCTTCTGTGACAGGAAACAGAGGATGTGATGCAACACCGGATCCGGCAATCGGGATATCCTGTCTGAAGTACCCGAATCATGCTTTTGTCTTCTTTTCGCTGCTCGGTTCATATTCCACTCGTTTGCGGAGATTGTTGAAAGGGGAGGTTTTTGGAAACCTAAAATCAATTTCTGATTGGGAACGACCGACAATAAATTATGGGCCCTGTCCGGCCTTACTTATTTTTTATTTATTTATTTTTTAATTTGTGCACATGCATTGTTCATGTGATGATCTATCTATTAATATACAAATCTTGAACAATCATCACACATGGCCCAATTAAAACTCTTCTATTGTACACGTGGACCAATTAAAAACAAGCTTTCAAATTTGTGTTCACACCATTCACAATATTTTCTCTTCTAGGCTAAATTATTATTATTTTGAAATTAAAATTCATTATTCCCTCCCGAATTATAATCTCATCTGCGTTAGGGTTTTTCTGTCCGTGGTTTCTCCAAAACTGACGATTGCTTCTGCTCCATTCCTACTCTCCAGGTAATTTTTTTTTTGCCCGAACTGTAATCTGTATATAGGGATTTTCTCCCCGCCGTCCTATCCAAATCGGGAGATCTTCTTCTGCTCAAATCTTTAAGTTGATCTCGGTAATTAAAAAAAAACTTTTATTTTTCATTCGTAAATCATGTGCGAAAACCCTACGAAGAATCGTCGTTCTCTCCCTTTCTGATATTTCAGCGTCTAAGATATTCATCTCTCTGAAAATTGGGGAAAGAATTGTCGTCGTGTTCTTAAAAAATCAACTGATCCTTTCCCTTTCTGAAATTGCAGGTACTCATGGATTTCGCTTTCTGAAAATTGGGGAAAGAATCGTCGTCTTCTTCAAAAATCAACAGATCATCCTCCTTTCTGATAATGCAGGGTCTCAGTCACTCAGGTATTCCTCTTTCTCAAAATCAACCGATCCTCCTCCCTTTCTGATATTGCATCGACTCTGATGTACTGATGGTGACATACTACAGCCTACATGTGGCCTTGCGTTTTGAATTTCTTGGAGAGCAAGCTATCCGATCGATATGAAGATTGTCATCCTCTTCGGAATCTTGAACGGTGTTTACATCGCAATTATCAACCTAAATCTGGGATTTAACCCCGTTGGCTTCTATGAGGTACATAACACAATCGACCTTTTCTCGCTAAATTAATTCGCTTTCCCGATGAATTGTCTGGATATTTTATGACTACATGCGGCTGAGTGGATCTCTTTAAGAGAATTCTCCAGGAAGCTTTGCACGTATCGATGTTCGACTCAAATAAAGTGTAATTATTGTCTTACAGGCTTTCCTCTTTTCAATTGATCTCTTCCTATTTTTTAACACAGTCCCAACTTTACTTGAGTTCTTGCTTGAAAACATGGATGCTTTTACAAAGGTTTTATTATCACATGGTTAAATAAGTATTATCTGCCATGTTATTTCTGCCATTCTAACTGTTTCTTTTTCTTTTCATATTTTAAGATGATCGAGAAGCTTAAAGTAAAAGTTGCGAGAATGTGAAACTTGAATCGCATAAGCTTTTCATGTATTTCCATGACTGACAAAATCTTCTCCCCTCTGTCGGTCTGTATCTCTTTTTAATTAAACAGCTTGTGGAGGATCGGGTATTTAAGAGTGGTGCTTAATTGTTTATTTGGTTCACTGATTTTTTGCCTTTTCCTTTTTTGGGCCTTTTCATGCTATAACCAATAGAAATTTTATATGTTTCATTAACAGAGAAAAAAAATGGGTGCAGCGCCTAAAGTACAGAGAAAAGAAATGGTGCAGTGGTCTCGAATTTTCAAGTGTAAGTCTCGAATTTTCAAGCCTGTAAATTGCATGGTCTATTTTGGAATGTGTTTAGTAATTAATTCAATTGTCACCTCACCATAAACTGTGTGTGTTTTCTTTGTTGCATGTCCTGCTGTTCTTGGGGGAGCCTATGAACATCATTAGTTAATAATTAATTATCAGATATTCTGTATAACCTAGGAAGCACGGGGACGGCAAAAATGGTATCGTCCCCGTACCGAAACGTTCTGAAAACGGATACGGTGTGAAAACGCATAGAGACGTTTTTGTGACGTCTCTTTTTTTTTCTCCTTTTTTTAATTGTTTGGGATACAAATAGCAGTTAATGTGGTAGCCTGTTTTTGTGAGTAATTATTTGACCCCTTCCCAGTTCCCACTACGTAATTAAGTAATTTAACCACTTTCCCACTAAGTAATTAAGTAATTATTTGACCTTCCCCACTAAGTAATTAATTATTCTCACAATTATTTAGCTAACTAATTTATTAATTTAATAATATTTTTAAAAATACTAATTTTCCTATAATTAAGATACTATATAGAGTTAATATCACAAATCGTCCTGTAACTTAGGCCTATCCCACACTTAGTCCTTTTTTTCTTCAAAAAATCAGATGTGATCCATTCCGGTCGATTTCAGCCGGAAAGCGCTCGTGTGGGTCACGTGACTGCCCACGTGGCGGTCATCGCCGGTGACTTGCTGATGTGGCCAGAAGATACCGGTCATTTTTGTCCTAGTCAGCATTATGGAGGGAAATCTGATGGCATGTTGTGTAATTTAATGTTACTGAAGGGGCTTATTACACAACACATTAAATCGGTCGATTAAATGACAAAATCGCGTCCCCAAACTCACATTCTTCAGCTCGTTTTTCCCACAGCTCAAGAACCCTAATTTCAATCCTTTCATTTCATGCAAATTAACCCAATTAAATCATAACCCTAAAACCCTTGCAGTTTATCAACATGAATGGTGAAGATTCTGAAGAAATCGCGATTAGGAAAAAGGTGAAATTGGAAGTTGGGAAAAGCTTAGCGGCGCTGTCGGTCGAGAAAAGTTTAGCGACGAAGTCGACGGCGAAAAGCTTACCGGCGCAACCCACGGGGAGTAGCTTGCCGGCGCAGCGAAGTCCGTTTCTGAGAGCGCCGTTATTCAGGGCCAACATCGAAGTTCACAAAGCAAGACGACCTGGCGAGCAGGCTCCGCTGTACCCCCCCAAATCCTGGTATTTTTGTTTGACATTGAAGTATGGAGGCAGTTTCATTGCACGACCAGTGGTGAAATTTGTAGGAGGCGATGCTGTAATGTTTGATTACTTCCGTCAGTCCGACCTCACTATTTTAAGGTTGCAACAATTGTGTATCCAAGAAGGACTGGGTAACAATGTTAGGTTTTTTGGGATCTACAGTCAGGGATTTAAACCATTGGTGAAAGATGTCGACTTGCTGAATTGGGTGAAACAGAACAACTACACTCAAAACCTTGAGGTTTATGTGGAAGTGCAGAAGAAGAAGGAGGTTCAAGCTCAAGAAGTGCAGAAGCAGAATAAGGTTCAAGCTCAAGAAGTGCAGAAGCAAAAGAATGTTCAAGCTGAAGAGAGTTATGTGGAAGTGCAGCAGCACAATAAGGATCAAGCTCAAGAAGTGCAGAAGCAAAAGGGTGTTCAAGCTGAAGAGAGTTATGTTGAAGTGCAGCAGCAGATTGAGAAGCAAATTGAGCAGGAGATTGATAAGGAATATGAACTTCCAGAGAAAGGGGAGGAATTTGAAACTCTAGAGAAGGCAGATGGTGATGGTGCTGGTGTTCAACCACAAGATAAAGGCAAGGGGGTTCAATCACAAGATAAAGGCAAAGGGGTTCAATCACAAGATAAAGGCAAGGGGAACTGACTATTTCACAGGATGTGTGGAGGATCTTGCTGAAGAGTTTGATGGCAGCAGTGATGATGAGGACTTTGTTTTTGATGAGAATATTGAAGAGGACAACAGTTGTGACAGTGATTTTGTTGCAGATAGTGAGGATGATGATGAGGACAGTGGAGATGAGGATGTTGTTGTGGATGGGGCTGATTTTGATGATAGGAGAATGTCAGATGATGAAAGATGTGATGATGCCCCAACCAGATTCAACAAAGAAGATGTGTACAAGCCTCACTTCCATATTGGGATGACATTTCCCAGTAAGGAGTTATTTAAAAAAGCTATGACCTCACATGCCATTAACACAAAAAGATCTTTGCAGTTTACCAAGAATGATAACATCAGAATATATGCAAGGTGCAAGGATAAGAGTTGTGATTGGAGATGTCATGCTTTGAAGGTCACTGATCAAGCTACATTCCAGATTAGGACATACAAGAGCAAACATAAGTGCAGTCCTTCATTTCATGTTTCCAACATGTCTAGCACATGGTTAGGGGAGAAACATGTACCTGATTTTCAAAGTGATCCCAAGAGGAATATTAAAGGGTGGAGGGCTGATATAATGAGGGAGCTGAATGTCAAAGTTTCAAGTCAACAAGCATACAGGGCAAAGATAAAGGCACTGACTATAGTGGATGGAGTACCTGAGCTGCAGTATTCAAAGCTGTGGGATTATGCTGAGGAAATTAGGAGGTCCAACCCAGGTTCAACTGTGGTTTTGGACATGGATGAAGATCAGAAGTTTTCAAAGATGTATGTTTGTTTTGAGGCAGTGAAGGAAGGTTTCAGGAGTGGTTGCAGACCATTTATAGGAGTGGATGGGTGTTTTCTTAAGGGTCCTAAAGGTGGTATCTTGCTCAGTGCTGTGGGAGTTGACCCTGCAAATGCAATTTACCCCATAGCATATGCAGTGGTTCAAGGGGAAAACAGAGAGACATGGGAGTGGTTTTTAGTGATGCTGAAGCATGACCTAAAAATCCAGAACCAAGGATTTGGTTTCACCTTCATGTCAGACAAGCAAAAGGGCCTGATACTGGCCATGAATGAGGTGTTTCCTGCAGGAGAACATAGGCATTGTGTGAGGCATCTTATCAACAACTTTGCACTGGTTGGATATAGGGGTGAGGAGTATAAGGATTTTGTTTGGAATGCAGCATTTGCTACCACAGTTGGCATGTTCAATGAGAGAATGACAGCTCTGAACAAGAAAAAGGAAGCTGCAGCAAAGTGGTTAAGTGAGAAGGATCCAAGGAATTGGTCTAGGTCTCATTTCAGTTGCAACTCCAAGTGTGATATGTTGCTGAACAATGTATGTGAGAGTTTCAATTCTATTATCATGGATGCTAGAGAGAAGCCAATTATCACTATGCTGGAGTGGTTGAGGCAGTGGATCATGGAAAGATTTCAGAAGAATAGAGATAGGGCCAATCTTTTGTGGAAGGGCAGATTGCCACCAAAAATTAAAAAACAACTGAGGCAACACTTGAAGTTGATGAGTGACTGCATACCAATGAAATCAAGCAACAGGTACTACCAAATCCAGTGCAGTGATAGTAGTTTATATGCAGTTGATCTGGAGAGGTGGAGTTGCAGCTGCAGAGGATGGGATTTATCTGGAATGCCATGCAAACATGCTCTATCTGCCATAACTGACCAAAGAGGTGATCCAGAGCTATATGTTGATCAATGCTATAGTTTGGAAACCTATAGGAGAGTGTATGAGCCTGCAGTACTTCCCATTGTTGGCCAAGTGGACTGGGCTGGCACAATGTACATACCTCCCCTGCCTCCTACTTTTGGGAGAGGTGTTGGTAGGCCTAAGAAGCTGAGAAAGGTAGATCCAAATGAGAAGCTAATGAAGAGTGCAGTTAAGATGAAGAGGCAGCAGAAAACACTGAAATGTAGCAAATGTGGAGGTCTGGGGCATAATAGAACAACATGCAAATTTGATCCAAGTAATCTTACTGAGATTCCAGTAGGTGATGAAGCTCCAAGTAATGAGGCTCCATCTACTGAAGTTCCAAGAGCAGAAGCTCCACCAAATGAAGTTCCAACAAATGAGGATCCAGTGGTTGAGGTACCTATATTCAGAGTTCAGAAGATTTTACCTGTAAGAAAAAACTTAATTTGTGTACTATATTATAATTGTTTGAACCTGTATTAGTAATCTAATTTATATGGTATATTGACATTCCATGAATAGGTCAGAGGCAGGGTAAATGGTGTGGCCAGAGGGAGGGGAAATGGTGTGGTCAGAGGGAGGGGAAAAAAGGTTCAAACAGGAAGAGGTCAAGGTAAAAGGAATTTGGAAGTTGAAGAAACAGGAAGCAATCTTCATGCTTCTCAGGTAATCCAATTTGACAGTTTATTTATGTACTTAATTGTCTAATTAAATAAAACATATTTATTTCTCCTGCAGCCAAGAGGTGGTATTGTTGATGAAGATGATACAGAGTTTGAGGCACTCTTGAGTCAAGCCAACAATGGGATGATTCCTGGACCTACCTCATGGGAGCAACTCCAGCTTTCATGTGAGCTTCCAGCATCACAAGTACTCAGCAGTCAGACCTCATTGGTTGGAGGGTCCAGGGCAATGTTTAGCAACATGAGCAGAGGTGAATGCTCTAAAAATAAGAAGTATATGGGTGGAGGCTCTGGTTGAAGTGAAGGAAGGAAATGTTAATGTGTTTTGTATGTGTCTTTTGGTACAGTGGGTTGCAACTCTTGATTATGTCTGTTTTGGAACAATTGTAGGCAGTTGATGGTTGATGTTTATGTAACTCTTGGTTAATTGTAGGCATCTCATGGTTATGTATGTTTTGGAACAATTGTAGGCAGTTGATGACTATGTATCTTTTGGTACATTGATGCTTGATATATATATCAAGTTTTATGCAGCTCTTTTGGTACATTTTATGCAGCTCTTTTGGTAAAATATTTTAAGTGTTTCAATCTGTAATGTACAAAACAAACAAGTATTTGGATCAACACTCCAAATTATTCATTAGATTAACATTACAAACAGTGATTCCATTACATTACCACACCACCAAATTCAACTTAGCATAACATCTAACTTAACATAAAAAAAGATTCAATTCAACAACACAGCAACTATGACTACAAGAATCATAGTTATGAACATAAACATACTGAACACTCTAAACATCATTTTCAACTCTTGCACCAGTTTCATCTCGGCGGCTTTGAAATCAGCAATGCAACTTCGAACATTTTCCAGCTCCTGCATCAGCTTCATCTCCACGACTTTGAACTCCGAATTCCCAGGATATGAGTGATCTTCATCCTCATTCGTAGGGTGACACCATGAGTGAAACCTATGCACACTACAATAGTACATTAGCTTCTGAAAGTTGGGGGTTTGTGAAGCAACAACACGAATTTGCAATTTCTTGGAGCAGTGGCGACAAAATTTATCCTCAAACTTGAGGTGGCTAGCTTTGCCAAAACCTTCGAAACTGGTTGAATTTGTGGACATTGTGGAGAAATATGCAAGAATGGAAGCGTAGAAAGCAAAGAAATCGATTAAATTATTGAAATTGGATGAAGAATTTCATTTCTGGAAAATTAGGGTTCATGTGAAATTTGGGGAAGACGGGATTTAGGTTTAGGTATTTGGGTGAAATGAATTATGCAGCCCATTTCTGTGTTTTTAATCGATCGATTTAATAGATGAGAACAAAAGCCCCTTCAGTAACATTAAATTACACAACATGCCATTCAGATTTCCCTCCATAATGCTGACTAGGACAAAAATGACCGGTATATTCTGGCCACATCAGCAAGTCACCGGCGATGACCGCCACGTGGGCAGTCACGTGACCCACACGAGCGCTTTCCGGCTGAAATCGACCGGAATGGATCACATCTGATTTTTTGAAGAAAAAAAGGACTAAGTGTGGGATCAGCCTAAGTTGCAGGACGATTTGTGATATTAACTCTACTATATATATTAAAAATTATTAAAACTAAAACGTATTTTTGACGTATCCGTATCTTGGTTTTCTAAAGTTTGCCGTTTTCCCGTATCCGTACCGTACCGTATCCGTCCCCGTGCTACTTAGTGTATAACGACAAGTCTTGATGTAAATACAGGGGAAGCTGCTAATGTCTGTTTCATGCCGGAATACCTAAGCTACATTTTCTACAATTTGAATTTATGTACTTGAGAATATTGTAAGATCTCAACGGTTCTTTTTATCTCTCTCTTCCAACATGGGAAGACAGCCGAGTACTAACGGACCGCGTTGGGAATGGGCTATACTCATCGCCTCCAAGGTATATTGGTTTAGTCGTTGCACTCTTTCATTGTTATCAAACGATTTATTACATAAATACAGTGCAGGTTGGTAAAGGGTTGTCCAAGGATAACAAAGCTAAACTATTAGCCCCTAAGCATTGGTTAGAAGTTGTACGTGATCTTTCTATATCAAATATTTTGATTTTTTTTATATAGAGATCTCTCTATTAAGAAGTTATGCAATGATAAATTCATTCGACAGGTTGATCGGCTTCACCGTTATGCTGAAAATCTGAGGTTGTATCACGATGTATGGATCAACAGCGTCAGCTCGCAAGTCCTTTTTCTGGTAATTCCAGCTAAAGCAGTAACATCTAGCCATAATTTTTTGTTTGTTAATCCATGTCGGTTCTTAATATATTTATGTATATTTTATTAATCAGCAACTGTGCTCCAGATTGGTACGTTTTTATTACAATTTTATGAGTATTATTGCTTGAGACGTTTCTTATTCCCTCTTTTTAATTAAATAATTAATGTTAGTATTCTTTTTATTTTATTTTATTTTCAATTAATTCCAAGAATAATAAAGAGATGAGAAAGAACACAGAGGTAGTATGTTGATGTTTTCGGTGTTTATATTGATGTTTATATGTGCAGGTTTATGCCTTGGTCACCCGTGTGCTATTGGAAAAGCAAGTTGTTTTTTGTCCCAATCTGGTAAGTTATTTTTTTGTTTCTTTTCTGAACTGTAACTATGTAAATTTTGAGTTTTTTTTTTTATTTAATTGTTACTTTCTGTACAGGGTGTTCTATCGGCTGTCGTGTTGTCTCTCTTATTCCTATTATATGGCCATTCGAATGACAGAGTCTATTTCTTCCGGTAAGTTTTCAGTGCTATGTTTTTAACCGTACCAATAGCTCGGAAAATTGGTTTTCATGTAATATAGTTAATAATTATTTTGTTTATTAATGATTATAACATAAGCATTCTTATTTCTTATTGTTTTGTAATGCTTTCTTAATTTTTTCAGGTTGAACATTTTTTTTTTGGATAGATTATTTCAGATTTTTTTGCAGGTTTAACACTCAAAATTCTTTTTATTTTTTTGTTATTATTTTTTTATCTCTCCTTTGAATTTTAATTTCAATCAATATTCTAGCTAGATTTTGGTATTGACAATGTTATTGATGTACTGTTATTGTTGTTTTATTTAATTTTTGGTTGGCTGTTGTAGCCATTTTCAGGTCCGATGCTACATATATATATATATATATATATTGCAGGGCCTTAAGAGAATTTGAGGTAATTAGTTGGCTTTGAATTTTGCTAAATTTAATCATTGTTGTAATTGATTGTAGTATACAAAAGTGTACGATTAATGTATTTTTATTTTTAATTTTTATTTGCAATTGTTAGAATTTTGGTTGTGAAGGGGGCATATAGTGCATTTTGGGGTGAAGGTAATCCTTGAAGAGCCTATTGAGAGGTGAGCTTTCGAACTGCAATTGATTTTGTGCAGTTTCGATATGATATTGACTTTTCTTTTCTTCATATTAGCATCTAAGATCAAGTTAACAAATTAACGAGTAGAATAATTGTAGCATGTTTTATTGCATGTTTTGATCAATATGGCTGGTCTTAAATTGCAGTTGGCCTATATGTGACTACCTGATTTCTTTCAATTCAATTGACTATCCTGTACAAAGGGCTGACGCATATGCGATAAGTAAGCTTACATCTACGCGTGTCTATGATCCCTCATTCTGCAAGCTATGTTGGCATATTAATAATGTTAATTTTGGGCCTTAGTTGGAATCATGAAATAATGTTAATGTCTATGATCACATACTCTTGCAGGGAATCAATCTGCGTTGGTGATATGACTCCAACGTAACAATGCATAGGCATGTGATGCCAAGATTGGAAAGATACATTTAGTTTTTTTTCTTGCAGGTGGATAAAAACAATGATGGACGAATCACATAGGAGGAAATTAAGGACTGATGCTCTTATTTTGATCAAGAACTGATGCTATTATTTTGTTTTTCATCTCAGAAGAGTATGTTGCTCTGATCATGGAAGAGTTCGACCCCGAGAGGCTCGACTACATTGAGGTATTTTTCACTCATAAACATCGTTTTTCTTTAAATCATGATATCAGTAAAGTCGTACGTGTTTATTCGATTGTTCCGTTGTCATTGACGCATTGCAGAGGCCTTGAAATAAAGCCTTATTAAAAAAAGCTGCATTTACAATTCTTAATCCACTTTTTATGCCCAATATCTTTATGTCAGAGGACTGCACTTTCATCTTCTATAAGGGACCTAACAGGACTTTTGCGGAACTTGGTTGCGGAAATGGATGGATATCCATTACAAATGCAGAGACTAAAATGCATTTTATCCATTACATAATAGGCCAATGAAGTGAGGTGTATGTTGTTGAGTTCTGGGCTTCACAAGTCATTGTGGGGTGAAGCTGTGAGTTGTGCAGCTTACTTGATTAACAGAAGTCCTGCAGCTGCTTTGAGTATGAAAACTCCTCAAGAGATATGGACTGGAGTTGTTCCAAATCTGGAAAAATTGAGGGTTTTTGGTAGTCTGTGTTTTTCTCATGTGAGGGGTGACAAACTGGAGGCTAGAGCACTTAGGACCTGTTCTTTTGGACTGAAATCGGCTGAACTGAACTGAACTTAAGCGATCTGAACTGAACTTAAGCGATTTTTTTATAAAAATAATAATAATTTTTATAAAATTTTAAATATTTTTTTAAAAATATTAATAATATTATGACAGTAATTAGATTGTATGTTTAAAATTATAGATTGAAATTAATTTTTATTTATTTTATTTTAATTTATTTTGAAACGAACTTAATTCGAGCTGAACTGAAGCGATCTGAACTGAACTGAACTGAAGCGATCTGAACAGAACAGAACTGAACTTAAGCGATCTGAACTGAACTGAAATTCACTGAAATTAAGTCCAAAAGAACAGGTCCTTAGGTGTGTCAGTGTGTGTTTCTTTAAGGGAATTCACATAAAGAGTAATTCCTAAGTGTTTAAATATATATAAATACTAATCTTTAGTCTAATTGTAAAAGAGTCAAATCTTTCGAAACTATCCTTTTCCCTGTGTTTTTAACAATTTAAAACCATGCCCAATATTTCACTCATCCGATCCTAAAATAGTTTATGTATCCGCTACAATATCAAAAACAATATCATCATACTTTTCAAGATCTCTGATCGGTCGGCGGAGTGCTTGAGAATCATAGAACCATCCGCACTCAAGAAGTTCTTGATATCGCCGGTGCGAAATAGATCTAGAAGGTGAATTTGTGAACCAACAAACGATAACGATTATCTTATATGCCCGATAGTCTAAAAGTACCGTCCACCCCAAACCCAAGCCAAACTGATGAAAGGAATTAGATTTATCGTGGGGGTTTCAAACAAGAACTTCGTCGGATAGTTACTGTAAAATTTCAAACCGGATTTGTGCGACTCGGGTGGAAGAATAGTGCGATCTATTCTTCTAATTTTAAGGTAATATTCAGAAATTTTGCTTTGATTTAATCATGGGGTTTTTTTTTGGTTTTGTAAGAAATTGAGCAGATGCAATGATTTTCCTAATCGTGAGACTTAAAAATTGCAATTTGGGATTGTTGTGTGTTGTAGCAATAAGTTTTAAATGTTCCGGAATAACATTATGATTTGATAATCATGAATAAATATCAAAATTAAACTTTAAATGTTTCTGAATAACATTAACAATTAAATTTTAAATGTTCTCGAAGAACATATATTCCAGCAGAAATATCAAATCAAATTGCTTCTGATGTAACAATTAAACTTTAAATATTTTAAATCGATATTGATATTTATAAGAAATAATACAAAATATTCTTGAAATAATATTTTTATTAATTGCTCCCGAAGAAGCAAAGTTCAAACATTAAATGTTTTGAATAATACATATGAATTATCTCTGAAGGATATCTTTTAAATTCGAGAACAAATGTATCTTATTATGTGGGTGCTCATTGAATATCGAAAAAGTCGATCAATTTCTTAAATTTCACGTGTTATTCCTGAATAATACACAATTGATTTATGTGTATTTTATCGAAGAATGATACAAAATACAAAATATTCTTGAAGAATATTTTATGAATAAAGTAAGAAAATATATATTACTTAAAGAACAATTTAATATCATTAAGTGATTATTAAATTTGATAAATATTTTTGAAGAATATTTGATTTGATTACTCGTCAATAAAGTTTGAATTACACAAGTATTTTGATCCCCGAAGGATCATTGGTAAAGATAATGTATCCCCGAAGGATCATTGGTAAAGATACTGTTATGCAAATGATGACCTGTTAAGAGTGAACTCCGGAAGAGTTTTACTAATTATCCCACGAGTACAACAAATGTACTTAAAAATGAACATGACGCATATCATTATTATTAGTAAGTGCGTGGAAATGAGTCAAACATGCCTTTCCCATCTGTGAATTAATTTGAAATATGCAACTTATATTCATATCACCACTAAAGTGTATTTTTATGAACGGGCATAATATTTCGAGCCCACGATCTAGAAGATTTGTTTATAGCAATTACGCCGATTTGCATATTTAACGAAGATCATTTCCCGGCATTAGAGGGAGATAAGAATATAAAAGATATAAATGCCGAGAAATTTTATTGAATGAAAACATTCTTCAATTCAAGACCCACGCACCAATCAATTGAACCCGAAGTTCACGAAAATAAGTGACTTGCAATATTTAACAAGTAATATGCCAAATTCATTTATATATTAATGAAGGTCTGACAAGATCACATATATTTGTGATAAAATGAACTATTAGAGTTCAAATACCAAAGATATCAACTCAAATATTGATTCTAATATACGCCAGAAGCGTGGTAGATCGATTTCAAGATATAAAATAAATTCGCGAAGAAACAAAGAAATTAAGCCACTCTCAAAATCTCCTGAAGAGAGTTAGAAGAAATAAAAAACATGTGCACATGATAATAGAAAATCGCGGGATTGTGGAACAACCAAATTAAATATTTTGGGAAATTTGGGAAATGATTAAAGATTTGGTTGATATATTGAATTGTCATCAAATGGAAAAATAAAAATTCGTCAACGACATATTTGCCTCAAGGGTTGCTCTATAAAATTTGATCCAAACCTTAAATCAATAATAATGTGCCGGCAGCAAACAAGAAAATAGAATCGAGCAATTGAGGCTGAGCATGACTCGCTTAACAAAATAGATATTTTGACACTATAGTACACACCTCAAATATTATCCCAGAAGGATATATGTGGGTGTTCGTACGAAAACGAATAATGATGTGGTGAAATATAAAAGCGATATCAGTTACTCAAGAGTTTTTCGCAGAAACTCGATGTTAATCAAATATTTTGAAGGATGACATTAAGTTTCGCTACTTATTATATTTGGCAGCAACAACGATAAATATAGATATACATAGAATGTATGATTTGACAATGTTGGAAATCGATATCCCGGGGTCGTCGGAATTGAGGAATACACGACCCCGATCAAAATCCCTTCGCCGGAAACCACCGCGAACCACCACACGAGCCGGAGCCCGACAAAGGTAGCCGCCGTGGGATGAGCCCACGACAAACCCTAGCCGAGCCCCCGCATGGGGCTCGCGATCGCGCCATGCGATCGCCGGGGCTGCTCGTAGCAGCCCCCCGGCGGTGATTCCGGCGACTCACCGCCACCGCCGTCGGAGGAGGGGCGTCCGCCTAGCGGACAGCCGCGGCACCAGCCCGCGACGCCCCAACGATCGAATTGAAGTCGATCGCACGCCTCGGCGTCCAGCCGGGGCTCCTCCCTTGCGCGCTGCCGGCGATCGAGCCCTAGGGCTTCGATCGCCAACCCTCGGCGTCCAGCCGAGGGTTCTACATGCGATCCCCACCAGGGATCCGTCGATCGCGGTGGTCCGGTGGTCATCAACCACCACCACGCGTTCGACTCTCGGTCCGGGGCTCGTTCCTCGGATCTTCGTTCATATGCATATACGAATTAATTATTAAAATCATCGAGGGGGTTTTCATGATTTTACCTTTGTTCTCGTTGTACGGAGAAACGAGATCTTTGAAGACCTTGAGACCTTCCCACGTATTCCTTGCACTTCGTTCGAACGTCGTGTGGGCGACGATCCTCCGAACTCTTATGGATCTCCTTCTCTCCTTTCTCTCTCTAGAATTGTGATCTTCAAGTTATGAGAATAGAAAAGACCATGTAGTGCTTTTATAGGCTACGTAGGGGATCTAAAGGAGGTGGAATATTGGGCTTCCAATATAATTAATTAAATTGAGCCCAAGCCCAAGTCTATTAATTAATCTATTAATTATATTTATTTTCCACTATATAAATATAATTGCACTCCCAATATTATACCATATTATATCAAATAATATTATCTCTCCGATAGTATTATTTATTCCGTGCGTTTAAGATAGAAATGTCCATGAATAAATTATATTTATTGCTAATTAATTTATTCATCTCTTGAATCCGAGAATAGTACCATTCAACTTTAATTATTATGCGGAACAAATCCACCTGCAGTGTTTACATAATAATTCCTTATGAACTCATCTCGGGGACATTATCAATCCTTATCGGGACACACTTTCCCGTCAAGAATTTACGGCATGTCATACATAAAATACCGTGACCCAACTTTACCGGTAATTAACTAGATATTCTAATCGGTCAATTCCTTTAGAAAATCAAAGTCACTAATATTAAATATACACACCCGCAATAATATCGGGGATTAAGAATAAAATACACTGAGATTTAAATCGATTATCTAAGGCAATCCTAATCGATAAATCTCAAGCGATCCGCCCAATACACCAAGTGTACAAGTATGATAAAATAATCAAGACCAATTATTTTCTCACTCATACAACGACTATACCGATGGATTGGTCCTTGTCCATTTAGGTCGTGAGCAACTGTTCGATTATATACGAGTAACCGATAGTATGATCTTCCGTGTGACGACGCACACCATACTAACTACAACGTATATAATCTAGGACTATAATTTGCATATATTTAATTATAAATAATTAAACGCAAATAATTGTTTATTTAATTAAATAGATTAATGGCAATGGATCGGGAGTTCATATCACTTAAATCTAGACATTAAGTATACAACTCCATCAATCTCCCACTTATACTAATGTCTAGTCTTTTCTTCCTGTTGGGAAATAAGAATCCGGCCCACGACACGTGTCTAAAGTCAACCGCCACGTCAGCAAACGAGGAAGTCAACCAAAGAGAAAGCCGAAAAGACTGTCAGAAATGCCCAGGCCAATATTCCAGAAAATATGGACAGGAAAGATCGCCCTGAACAGACAGGAAAGATCGCCTTATCCAGACAGGAAAGATCGCCCTAGCCAAATATGGAAGATGCCCAGACTGTGGAATAGGAGGCAGAAGGATGAAGCTCCAGACCGCGCCGAGAGATCGCCAGTGGACATTCCAGAAAGTCAACCAAGTGGGAGTGGGGTTTAATGGGTAAATATAGTGGAGTTTGAGGTGCAATGCATGTCTTCCATATGTCCTGTACAGGCTAAATAGGTGTAAAAAAAGCTAGACTTGTGTAAGAGTATAAAAGGAGGGATTTTGAGTGGAAAGGGGGGAGAGATTCATTTGTAATATTTTACACTTGAATAAAAGACAATAAAAGAGAGAGCATTAGAAGCTCAAGATCTTCATCTTCTTCATTTCGTGTTCTTCATATTATTTTCCAGAATCGACTTATTCTCCCTTCTAAAATCATGTAATTTGTTGTGTCGATGAGCCCAGAACTCCCTGTCCAGTAGGTACCCATGTATAATTGAATCGACCACCAACAACTGGCGCTAGAAGGAGGGGAGATAAAGCGTCGATTCGCAAGAAAATCTTGAAGATCCGACCATGGAGACGACATCGGAGGAATCGGACATGTCGGAACGACGCTGCGAGTTGCATGGTAAAGCCTCGATGAAGGAGCCGGAAGATCTAACTCCGTTGAAAGAACTACAAGTGGAGGCGAGAGATCCTCCACAAATTCAAGGTCAGAATCATGCCGGCGAAGCTATAGACAACCATACAGCGGCCAATCCGCCGTCCGACTCCGAGATAGATGAAGAAAGAGCAGCAGCAGAACTCCCTGGCGGAAAACCTGACGTTGCTGGAGGGTCTTGATTCAAAGGCCAGGAAGCAGATTCCAGGAGAATCCAAGATCCAGCATGCATCAAGCGTCCAGGGGGATCAAAACCAGGGAAAGGACAGGGGAAGGTCACCATGCACCCGTAGTTCGAAAAATCGACATCGAGGTAAGACATGAAACCCATTTACCCCGTTATTATTGTCAAATTTATTTTCCTCATGCTTGGTGAGATCCACCGCCGCCGATAACTCCGGTGCCATGTACCTTTGGTATATTGGACACGCCGGTGAAAATCGATGAGGCAATTGTGGAGCTCTTAAGCTTATATTGAGTACTCAAGTTAGACATGCAAATAGTGTGCATGCACGCCCAGACGCACCTCTGAAGGGCCTAGAAGGGTCTAGTGCGGGGCCAGGGCAGTCCAGCCGAAGTCTATAATTGGACAGTCGGAGTAAACTGGTTAAGTCGATTTCAGCCTCGTCGGGGAGACGAAGGCGTAACCCGCCTGGGGATGATGCGATATGGGCCCAGACCTCATGAAAGGATTCTTGGGGCCCCAGCGCGAAATCATGGCCTGGCCGACCTGTATCTCAGAAATTACAGGCCCAAATCATAATGTTGACATAGCTTCGTCTAGCGAGTCACAAAAATGAAGCGGTCATGAAAATGATCGAAGCCTTGGAGTCTATAGGTTTAGACCCAGGAGAGTCTAATAAGCAAGTGCTGGTGGGATCTCTTGTGAAGTTTGAAACTCGGAAGGAGCTTATAGAGTTCCCGGACGACTGGGTATAGATCATTCTGATCTGAATACTGCCAGTCCGAAATACCATTTCCCCAGGCCGCATATAGATCACCTCGTGGATAATGTTGCAGGTTATACAATTTTCCCAACTTTACACGCCAGGGCATGATATCACCAGATGTGGAGCATAGTTGTTTTCTACAAAGAGAATGGCGTATTTTGCTGGGAAAAAATGCATTTTGGCCTCAAAAATGCTAGAGCGACATATCAAAGGTTAGTAAACATTATGTTTACAGATATTATCGTTAAAACCATAGAAATATATATTGATGATATTATAGTTAAAAGCAAAAACAAAACTGACCATGTAAAGGACTTAACGAAAGTTTTCAAAATTTCGGATAAATATAACATGAAGTTGAATCCTAAAAACTATAATTTTGGAATTAAAAAAGGACTGATCCTAAGGCATGTAGTTTTGGCCCATTGGGAATATGGCGTCGGGCCCTGTTGGAAATCGATATCCCGGGCTATTAAAATTTGCGGAAAATAATAACCCGACCGAAATCCTCGATCGCCGGAGATCCGACCACGAACCACCGCACGAGCCGGAGCTCAACCGAGTACCACCACGGTTCCGCCCGTGGTGCCCAGCCGAGCCCCCGCGCGGGGCTCGCGATCATCTCGTGGATGATCGCTGGGATGCCTCACGGCATCCCCGGGGCTGCTCGTAGCAGCCCCGCAGCGGGTCGCGTGACCCGCTGCTCAACGCGCTGGGCTCGTCCCAGCGCACCGCTGCGGGAAGCCCCGCAGCACGCCTCGAGTCGCTGCGGGTAACTCCCGCAGCTCCCAGCGATCGAGCCTACGGGCTCGATCGATCCCTCGGCTCCCAGCCGAGGGTTCTCGCGTGCGAACCGGAGAGGATCCCTAGACCGCCGGCGGTCCGGTGGTCTTCGACCACCACCGCCCGGTCTATCCCCGTCCCCGGTTTCGTCGTTTTCCCGGATCGTGTGTTCATGTATATATTACAATTAAATATCACATAAAATCACACAAGGGTTTTATGATATTACCTTCGATTCGTTGTGCGGAGAAACGAAATCAAGTTGAAGACCTTACGACCTTCCCACGTATTCCTTGCACTAGCTTGAACGTCGGGTGGGCGACGATCCTCCAAGCTTATGGATCTCCTTCACAAACTCTCTAGAATATCAAGTATGATAATCTTATGGTGTCTTGAATTGTGAAGACCATGTAGTGCTTTTATAGGCTACGTAGGGGATCTAAAGGAGGTGGAATATTGGGCTTCCAATATTGATGATTAAATTGAGCCCAAGCTCAAATCTATTAATCCCATAAATATTAATTAATTTATTTTCCACTATATAAATTAATTGCACTCCCAATATTAAACCATATTATATCAAATAATATTTCTCCGGTAGTATTATTTATTCCGTGTATTTAAGATTTAAATATCCATGAATAAAATTAATTTATTGCTAATTAATTTATTCATCTCTTATATCCGAGACTAGTACCATTCAACCTTAATTATTATGCGGAACAAATCCACTCATGAGGTTTACATAATAATTCCTTATGAACTCATCTCGAGGATATTATCAACCCTTCCGGGATACACTTTCCCGTCAAGTATTCACGGCATGTCGTATATAAAATATAGTGACCCAACTTAGCCGGTAATTAACCCAATAATTAAATCGGTTAATTCCTTTGGTAAATCAAAGTCACTTATATTAAATATACACACCCGCAATAATTTCGGGGATTGAGAATAAAATACTCTGAGACTTGAATCAATTATCAACGGCAATCCTAATTGATAAGTCTCTAGCGATCCGCCCAATACACCATGTGTATAAGTGTGATAAAATAATTAAGACAAATTATTTTCTCTCTCACACAACGACTATACCGATGGATTGGTCCGTGTCCATCTAGGTCGTGAGCAACTGTTTGATTAAATACGAGTAACCGATAGTATGATCTTCTGTGTGACGTCGCACACCATACTAACTACAACGTATAGAATCCAGGACTATATTTTGCATATATTTAATTATCAATAATTAAATGCAAACGATTGTTTATTAATTAAATAGATTAAATGCTATGACCGGGAGTTACCGTTACTTAAATCTAGACATTAAGTACACAACTCCAACAATCTCCCACTTGTACTAAGGTCTAGTCATTTCCTCCAAACTCCCGACTCCCATACTCATCACGTGCTTAAGTTGTACTTCCAAGAAGTACCATGTGAATGAGCTGCTGGAAATCGATATCCCGGGCCATTAAAATTGCGGAAGACAATAGCCCGACCGAAATCCTATCGCCGGAAACCGATCACGAACGCCGCGTCGCCGGAGTCCGACGAGAGAATAGCCGCAAGGGCGAAACCCTAGCCGAACCCCACGCGGGGTTCGCGATCGCATGCACATGCGATCGCCGGGCTGCACCGGCAGCCCCGGGCGGTGAGTCCGGCGACTCACCGCCATCGCCGGAGGTGGGGGGAGCCACCAGCCGCGGCACCAGCCCGCGGCAATCCCCCCGGCGATCGAGCGAGGGCTCGATCGCCCCCAGCCGCGGCGTCCAGCCGCGGCTTCTCTCCGTGCGCACGCCACCGCGCGAGGGTGGCTGGGGGGTTCGTCCGGCCGTGGCTCCAGCCCACGGCTGAACCCCCAGCGATCGACTTCACGTCGATCGCTTGCCCCAGCGAGAGCCGGGGCTTCCCCTCATCCGCGCGCCGGGCGGTCAAACCCTAGGGTTTCGACCGCCCCCTTCGATCTTCGCCGGGGATCTCGAATCCCCGTCCGCGATGATCGTACGTTACCCGGATCGTATGTTCATGTATATATCACAATTATATGTACATAAAATCATAGAAGGGTTTTATGATTTTGTACCTCGATTCGTTGTGCGGAGAAACGAATTAAACGCGTTGAAGACCTTCGAATCTTCCTACGTATTCCTTGCACCTCGTCCGAACGTCGTGTGGGCGACGATCTATCGAACTCCTATGGATCTCCTTCAACTCTCAAGACTTATGATTGTATGTAAATTATGAAGGCCATGTAGTGCTTTTATAGGCTACATAGGGGATCAAAAGGAGGTGGTATATTGGGCTTCCAATATTGATGATTAAATTGAGCCCAAGCCCAAGTCTATTAATCCTTATCAATATTAATTAATTTATTATCCACTATATAAATTAATTGCACTCCCAATATTAAACCATATTATATCAAATAATATTTCTCCGGTAGTATTATTTATTCCGTGTATCAAATTAATTTATTGCTAATTAATTTATTCATCTCTTATATCCGAGAATAGTACCATTCAACCTTAATTATTGTGCGGAACAAATCCACTCATGAGGTTTACACAATAATTCCTTATGAACTCATCTCGGGGATATTATCAACCCTTCCGGGATACACTTTCCCGTCAAGTATTCACGGCATGTCATATATAAAATATAGCGACCCAATTTTACCGGTAATTAACCCAATAATTAAATCGGTTAATTCCTTTGGAAAATCAAAGTCTCTTATATTAAATATACACACCCGCAATAGTATCGGGGATTAAGAATAAAATACTCTGAGATTTAAATCAATTATCAAAGGCAATCCTAATTGATAAATCTCAAGCGATCCGCCCAATACACCAAGTGTACAAGTGTGATAAAATAATTAAGATAAATTATTTTCTCTCTCACACAACGACTATACCGATGGATTGGTCCGTGTCCATCTAGGTCGTGAGCAACTGTTCGATTAAATACGAGTAACCGATAGTATGATCTTGTGTGTGTCCATACACACCATACTAACTACAACGTATAAAATCCAGGACTATGATTTGCATATATTTAATTATCGAATAATTAAAAGCAAATAATTATTTATTAATTTAATAGATTAAATTCTATGACCGGGAGTTTATCGATACTTAAATCTAGACATTAAGTACACAACTCCAACAATCTCCCACTTGTACTAAGGTCTAGTCATTTCCTCCAAACTCCCGACTCCCATACTCATCACGTGCTTAAGTTATACTTCCCAGAAGTACTATGTGAATGAGCAATGCCGCTCTGAAGTTATCTTGGTGACTACTGTCTCGTCTCCCTATACGATGACTCGAATCAGGTGGTACTTGCTCTATGTGTTATCATCACCTTTTGACTTATGACTTCTTTCAGTTTACCATGCACTGCTATTCAATAGCCTTTGGTAAACTAAGAGTCATGTCCAAGTCCAGAAGTTATCCCAGAACCTAACCAAAAATTCCGCTGCCTCTGAGGCTGCCATTCGGTTATGAGAGAGTCTGAGAAGCGTCCTGCTTATCACTCTTTCATTTCATGGTTCCACCTCTTTCTAAAAGTGAACACATAGCCTGATATCGACTTACACTGGTCCTTCTGTGATTTGAGATCTGAGAACTTGTAATCAAAGAAGATTTCGTCTTGCTTAATCTAGTACATCCAAGTACTTTTACAGCATTCGAATATCTCTTGTCCAGATTAATTTGATATCCTCCCACTACGCAAACCGCATAGTTGATATCAGGTTATTGTTTTTCAACATTTGCATTAAGCTTTCCACACAAGGTGTAGAAAACTGCTTTGTATCATCTATCTCCTTTATGTGTTCGAAACACATGACCTTAGATAGAACCATTCTGTTTCTGAAAGGCAATAACCTTTCTCAGAATTATGCATGTTAAAACAAACCATAATCGTATAAGATATCTAGGAGAAGTGCAATGTTCTTATCGTTAGATCAAAAGATCTTAAGAACATACTCTAACTTCTACTCAATCTTATATCTCGATTCATTTAGACAACCATTATCTTATGTCTGACAACATCTTTACATTGTTGCCAATGATAAAATGTTATCTACATAAAATCTCCGAGAAACACCACCTTGTTTCCATTACGTCTCCAATACACCTATCGTCTATGCCTTTTGACGAATCCATCAAATGGACTATCCCATCAATTCGCAAGTTCTACGATTTATAGCTTTGTTTTAATCCATAAATGGATTTACTAAGCTTGTACTCTAAATGATCTTGCCTCTTAACAATAAATCTTATTGTTTTCTAAGCAGGCACATTTAGATCTAGTACTGCCCTTGTGCAGAGCTAGGGATCGATTTCATCTTTACTAGATCCAGAGTTCAAAACTCTTCTAGTCTTATGAACATCTCTGGTTGTTCAACAACCTCCCACTGCAATGGCGTCCCGGTGTATAACAGTAATAACATTAGGTGCAGTGTGTGGTGTAATACTACTCGGTTTGGCTGGTTCCTAGTCTTTTGTCCTTCTTCTCATTCCAAGATATTATGTCAGTTCGGGCTTTGTGGTTCTTCTAATAGTCTTCCTCTAAGAACCGGACAAAATGTCCTTCTGGTTCATAGTACTATAGAACACAATCCTTTTGTTCACCTAGGATATCCTACAACCACATTGAATGTGCCGTTGTCTCTAGAAATATCCACAGAACATAGTGATGGAGTTATATTCTAAATGTCTAGTTTAGTGACAATATGGAACTCCTTATCTGTGCTTTTACATTATCTAATAATCAAACTGTCGGCATTTTTTGTCTATCTTATACTTGAATGCAATAGTCCTAGATATATACGTTGTAGACAGTATGGCGTGAGGAGACACGCGGAAGATCATACTGTCGGTTACTCGTATATTATCGAACAGAAGCTCACGACTTAGATGGACAGGGACAATCCATCGGTACGTCGTAGTGTGACTGGGTAATAGTTGGTATTGACTATTATGTTACACTTGTACACTTGGTGTATTGAGCAGGACCACGGGAGGGCGTTCGATTTATAATAATCGACGTAATCGAACTAGACCTCAGAATTACGGATATACGAATTCCTAATCCCTATATAATTATAGGTGCGTGTGTCCAATTCTCGGTTCTTTAACTTACCAATGAGTGAGACTAATTGATTAGTCGAGATACTCGGTAAATTGGGAATCGGAATTGTACACACGGCATGCTATAGATTATAGACAGGAAACCGTGTCCCGTTTATCGGGTTGATAACGTCCCCGAGATGAGCTCATAAAGTTTATCATGTAAACCCTGCAGGTGGATTTGTTCCACATGATAATAAGGATGAGTGGTACTAGTCTCGGATAATAAGAAACGGATTAATTTAATTATTAGTAATTAAATAAATTCGTGGACGTTCGATATCTTAAACACGGGGAAAGTCGTATATGTAATTTCGGCGGATTTATTATTGTTGAAATAATATTAAAATTAATTTCGGGAATTCAATTATTATTTTATAGTGGAGTTAATAATAATTAAAATTGAAATCGATTAATTAAGGAATTGCGTTTACGTATTCCAAGTTAATTAATATTTCAATTTAGCCCTTAATTAATTTCCCTTAGGTCCCTAACGTAGCTCTATTTAAACCCCCCCCCCTTGCCCTCTCCTAAAACCTACAGTTCGCCGCAACTATTATTTTTCTGAGAAAAATTATTGCGTTAGCGCAAAAACATTTTTCTCTGTTAAAATAATTAAGTTAACGCAATTATTATTCTCTCAGAGAGAATAATTAAATCATTGCGCTGGTTTGAGAAAGGAGAGAGCGGACAAGGAATTTCCAGCGGATCGTTGCCCACACAACGGCTGGAATCGGGAAGAGAATACGTTAGAAGCTCTAAGGTCTCAACAATCGACCGATAAGGTATGAGATCGGATCTCTAAATTCCGCATTTATTCGATCTCATTTTTCTCGTTGATCATACATGAACGTAGATCGGGTTCCGGGGTCGTGGATCGTGTTCCTCGACTACTGGGGGTTCTAGGACCTCCGGAACGGTAGTCGGATGAGAAAAAACGACCCGGAAACGAGCCCGGAACAGCAACATCGCGTTGCTGTTCGCGGACAAACGGCGGTCGCCGTTTGCAGTTCCTTTCAGCGACCGCTGGACTGCTTTCGGCGGTCGCCGAATTGATGCAGTCCAGTCCCGTTTCGCGCGGTTGTCCTTCGGGGCGATGGCTGGGCGTGAATCGGGTCAAGGCTTGTCGGGTGAACGAAGTAGCGACACCGGAGGTCGACTGGGAGTGTTCGGATGTTCGAGCGATCGAACGAACGCATCCCGGGTAGTCGATTTCCAACAATTGGTATCAGAGACGGTTATACGTTCTTTGTATTGTTTGCGAGTTTTGTTTTGCAGGATAACCCGATTATTATGGTCATATGTTTATGTATTGTATGTTGTGGTTTGTTAAACTCTCGGGGTTGTCGAGATCTTTGTTTTTTGAATCGTTGCTTGCTTGTAATAGATTAAAACGACGGGTTGAGTCGTTTAGGGTTTTCTATTTCGTTTTCGTTTATCCGGGTGTATAGGATCGATCATTCTGTATAGGATCGATGCCGGAAGTAGCTAGGTTACTTATGTAATGTTGCTGCTACTTGGTGGATCGAGAAGAGATCGAAGGACGGACGAACGAGGGTCGAGAAGTCGAACCCGCGGCTGCTGAAGGGCAAACGGCGGTCGCCGTTTCTCAAACGGCGGTCGCCGTTTCGCTGGATTTCGGGCAGCAGCTCCGCGGGGGTTCGACGAACGTCACGGATCGCTTGTCGAGGGCCCGGGATGATACTCCAGTGGGAGGGGTTCGTCTCTTGGTCCTTAGGCGATTCGGTGATGGACCGAGACCGAGACGAGCAACGAGACGAAGATCCGAGAAGACGTGCATCGAAGGATTTTAAGGGCCATAATAATCGGGCCACGTTAAATGCTTTTTGTGTGTTTACGTGCTTTATTGTGCTTTAAATTCATATGCATGCTTGTTAATCCCTTTCGTAAAAACTAAGTGGGAGAGGGATTGGAAACAATCCCGCGGTCTCCATTCTTTGTTTTGATGGTGATGTGTGTCGCTTACGAGTTGGCTTTAGTGTCATCCTCCCTATCGGATAAAGTTGACACACGGATATCACTGGATCAAAATTCGAATTCAATTCCATTTATAGAATTGAACACTTGAGTTTTTCAAAGCAATGCCTAATCTGTCTTTCAAAGACTAATTTCAACTCGACTCATTATCACCCCGGGGAGTGGAATGGAGCCAAAGCGCTTGGTTATGTCGATGACACAGATTAGAGACATTCGAGTCATTTGATGGCTAGATCGATTGTCTGGTTGGCTCCCTCACTTTGTGAGAGATAGGGCTCAATTGCATGATTGATCGCTGGTTAGAAACTTCGAGTTTCACTTACGAGATATCAAGCTTTGATTAACGAAATTGTGAAATTTATTAAATGGAATTCAATTAACAAAGTTGTTTGTTTAGTAAACGTCCACACTATCGTGGCTTACTAGACGGAAACGGAACTTTGGGTTAATTGAGGCTCGACAATTATAGGAAATCGTAAAGGGACCGCATGTCAACGTAAACGTCCACACTAACGTGGCTTGCGGTGGGCGTGTAGTTTCCGAGCGGTTAACTTAGTACTAAGAAATGGTATACACTTAGGTACGCTTTACAGTATCCTCCCCATCGGAGTCACTGCTGTAATGATGTACGACCGAAGTAAAAGTCCAGTTATAAAATCGTTTGGACTAGTATACGTCCACATGAACGTGGCATGCTAGTCTGATGGGATTTTAGGATTGATTGGTAAATTTAATGATATTAATTAAGGGAGTTGATATCGAATTAAATTTGACAGTTTGATTTGTCTCTTTCATAGATATGGCACTCAACCCGCTGTCCATTATACTAAAAGAAAACAAACTCACTGGTCCGAACTATGTTGATTGGAAACGAAACTTGGACATTGTCCTAACTGCTGAGGAGTACAAATATGTACTCCATGAGGTTTGTCCTGATGAACCTATTGATACCTCCACTCCTGAGGAAAAGGAAGCTCATCGGAAGTGGGTCAAGGCTGATCAGATGGCGCGGTGCTACATTTTGGCTTCTATGTCAAATGTGCTGCAACATCAGCATGAGGCCATGACCACTGCCTATGATATGATGCTTAACCTCAAGGAGATGTTTGGTAGTCAGGATAGGGCAGCCAGGCAAGATGCCATGAGAAAACTCATGACGGCCACTATGTCCGAAGGAACGCCCGTGAGGGATCACGTTCTTAGGATGATAGGCTATCTGAATGAGATAGAGATTATGGGAGGAGCTATCGATGGGGAAACCCAGATCGATATAGTGCTCCAGTCTCTGCCTAGGAGTTTTGAGCAGTTCCGCCTGAACTATAACATGAACAAGAGGTTATATTCGTTGGCGGAGCTCCTGACTGAACTCCAGGCGGCAGAGGGAATCTTTAAGAAATCTCAGGCACTTGTGGCTGTGAAACTTCCTGGCCCTCCGGGGACTAAGAGGAAGAAGAAACAAGGACGGAAACCCAGTGGACCCAGAAATGGTGGACCACAGAATGGAGTGAACAAGCCCAAGGGCAAGTGTTTCCGTTGCAAGCAGTCTGGACATTGGAAGTCTAATTGTCCTCTCAGACAAGGAGGTACGAACTTTTCCTTAGTCACTGAAACATGTTTAGCGGTGTTATCCACCGGTACCTGGTGTGTGGATACGGGAGCCACTGATCATGTCTGCAATTCTTTGCAGGGGTTCCAGGAAACCCGGCGGCTTAGAGAGGGAGAGATCACTATGTACATGGGCAACGCTACGAAAGTGGCGGCAGTTGCAGTGGGAGATATTCATTTGTCTTTTAATAATAAAGTTTTGGTATTGAATAATTGTCTTTATGTACCGAATTTTAGAAAGAACCTTGTTTCGGTTTCTAAATTGGTTTTGAATGAATATTCTGTTTCTTTTGATAGTTCTGTTATTATAAAAAAGAATGGTGAGTATATCTGTTCTGGTACGTTGATAGGCAACTTATATATACTGAATCCTGATTATTCCACGATGCAACGAGTAGAGTCAAATAACACATCTAGTACCAATAAGAGAAAGGAGCCTTCTAGAATGAATCAAAAGTACTTATGGCATCTTAGGCTAGGTCATATTAACTTGGGCAGGATTCAAAGGTTGATAACTGATGGAATACTCAGTGGTGTGAAAGATGAGGACTTTCCAACCTGCGAATCATGCCTGGAAGGAAAAATGACCAAGCGACCCTTTAGTGATAAGGGGTATAGATCCAAGGAAGTACTGGAATTGATTCACTCTGATTTGTGCTGGCCTTTATCTGTCCAAGCGAGAGGAGGTTATGAATTTTTCGTAACCTTCACTGATGATTACTCAAGGTATGGTTTTATATACCTGATGCGCCGCAAGAGCGAGTGCTTTGACAAGTTCAAGGAGTACAAAGCTCTTGTGGAGAACCTTCATGGTAAAACCATAAAGACTCTACGATCTGATCGTGGAGGAGAGTACCTCTCGGGAGAGTTTAAGGCGTACTTATTAGAGAATGGGATTGACTCCCAGATGACTGCACCATACACGCCCCAGCAGAATGGTGTAGCAGAAAGAAGGAATAGGACTCTTATGGAAATGGTAAGATCTATGATGAGTTATTCAGAACTACCAGTTTCGTTCTGGGGATATGCCTTGGAAACAGCGGCGTATATCCTGAACTTAGTTCCTTCTAAATCAGTCCCTAAGACGCCCTCGGAATTGTGGACCGGGCGAAAGCCAAATTTGAAACACATTCGGGTCTGGGGTTGTCCAGCACATGTGCTGAAGCATGGGGCTGATAAGTTGGAATCTCGTTCAGATATTCGGTTGTTTATAGGATATCCTAGAGGAACGAAAGGTGGTCTATTTTATAGTCCTAAGGACCAGAAGATCGTTGTTAGCACCAACGCTCGGTTCTTGGAAGAGGATTATATAATGGACCACAAGCCCAAGAGTGAGATAATACTAAACGAACTGAGAGGGGACGATCAAGGCTTAGATCCAACCGAACCGGGTGATACGCCACCACAGTCTGCACCTGTAGTTACTGAGGTTACACCGGAGCCTCGTCGTAGTGGGAGGGTTGTTCGACAACCCGATAGGTTCATGTTTATAGGTGAGTCTTCGGACTTGTTACCTGGAGAACATGAAGCCGATCCCTGGACCTATGGCGAGGCGCTTAAAGATCAAGATGCTCAGTCTTGGCAAAAGGCGATGAAATCTGAGATTGAATCAATGGATTCAAATCAGGTCTGGAATCTTGTAGCACCGCTCAAAGGTGTAAAAGCCATTGGTTGCAAGTGGGTGTACAAGAGAAAAAGAGGGTCTGACGGGAAGGTTGAAACCTTCAAGGCTAGGCTTGTTGCGAAGGGGTATACTCAGAAAGAAGGGATCGATTATGAGGAAACCTTTTCGCCGGTAGCTATGCTAAAGTCGATCCGGATTCTTTTGTCTATAGCATCTTATATGGATTATGAGGTGTGGCAAATGGACGTCAAGACAGCATTCTTGAATGGGAATCTTGACGAGACCATTTACATGAGACAGCCAGAAGTTTTCATTAAGAAAGGCCAAGAGCATCTAGTGTGTAAGCTAAACCGATCCATTTATGGATTGAAGCAAGCTTCTAGATCTTGGAACATGCGGTTTGATGAGGTTATCCAGTCTTATGGATTCATTCAAAGCATGGACGAGTCGTGTGTATACCGGAGAAGTGACGGAAACAGTGTGGCGTTTCTCGTGCTTTATGTAGACGACATCCTTCTAATTGGCAACAATGTGAAGATGTTGTCGGACATAAAGGGATGGTTGTCCAAGCAATTCGATATGAAAGACTTAGGACAAGTTGGGCATGTTCTTGGGATCAAGGTTATAAGGGATCGCCGGAAAAGAACATTAAGCTTGTCCCAGGCTTCATATATTGATCTGATTCTGGCTCGTTTCAACATACAGAATTCCAAGAGAGGTGCTCAACCTTTCTGCCATGGAATTCATCTATCTAAAGACATGTGTCCCAAAACACAAAAGGAGATAGATTACATGAAGAAGGTTCCTTATGCTTCGGCAGTAGGAAGTCTAATGTATGCCATGTTGTGCACGAGGCCTGATATCTGCTATGCCGTGGGCATGGTAGCTAGATATCAGAGTAACCCTGGACAGGGTCACTGGACTGCTGTAAAGAACATACTTAAGTACCTGCGAAGGACTAGGAATTATGTTCTGAGTTACAAAGCGTCCGAGTTGATTCCTATTGGTTACACAGACTCGGATTTCCAATCTGATAAGGATCAGCGAAAGTCTACATCAGGCTATGTGTTCACATTGGGAGGTGGAGCAGTCTCATGGAAGAATGTTAAGCAGAAATGCATTTCGGACTCTACCATGGAAGCCGAATATGTAGCAGCCTCTGAGGCAGCTAAAGAATCGGTGTGGCTCCGGAACTTCCTTATGGACTTGGATGTGGTTCCTAAAATGCCTAGAGCTATCACAATTTATTGTGACAATAGCGGTGCAGTGGCAAATGCAAAGGAACCACGAGCCCACAATGCGAGTAAACACATAGATCGCAAGTACCACCTGATTAGAGACATTGTCAGGAGAGGCGATGCGGTTGTCACCAAGATTGCATCAGCGGATAACCTGGCTGACCCCTTTACGAAGGCACTTCCAGCGGAAGCGTTCAAGAGACACGTGAAGGGGATGGGTATCGGATGTATGGTAGAGGGCAACTAGAGATTTAGTATAAGTGGGAGATTGATGGAGTTATATTCTAAATGTCTAGTTTAGTGACAATATGGAACTCCTTATCTGTGTTTTTACATTATCTAATAATCAAACTGTCGGCATTTTTTGTCTATCTTATACTTGAATGCAATAGTCCTAGATATATACGTTGTAGACAGTATGGCGTGAGGAGACACGCGGAAGATCATACTGTCGGTTACTCGTATATTATCGAACAGAAGCTCACGACTTAGATGGACAGGGACAATCCATCGGTACGTCGTAGTGTGACTGGGTAATAGTTGGTCTTGACTATTATGTTACACTTGTACACTTGGTGTATTCAGCAGGACCACGGGAGGGCGTTCGATTTATACTAATCGACGTAATCGAACTAGACCTCAGAATTACGGATATACGAATTCCTAATCCCTATATAATTATAGGTGCGTGTGTCCAATTCTCGGTTCTTCAACTTACCAATGAGTGAGACTAATTGATTAGTCGAGATACTCGGTAAATTGGGAATCGGAATTGTACACACGGCATGCTATATATTATAGACAGGAAACCGTGTCCCGTTTATCGGGTTGATAACGTCCCCGAGATGAGCTCATAAAGTTTATCATGTAAACCCTGCAGGTGGATTTGTTCCACATGATAATAAGGATGAGTGGTACTAGTCTCGGATAATAAGAAACGAATTAATTTAATTATTAGTAATTAAATAAATTCGTGGACGTTCGATATCTTAAACACGGGGAAAGTCGTATATGTAATTTCGGCGGGTTTATTATTGTTGAAATAATATTAAAATTAATTTCGGGAATTCAATTATTATTTTATAGTGGAGTTAATAATAATTAAAATTGAAATCGATTAATTAAGGAATTGCGTTTACGTATTCCAAGTTAATTAATATTTCAATTTAGCCCTTAATTAATTTCCCTTAGGTCCCTAACGTAGCTCTATTTAAACCCCCCCCCCCCTTGCCCTCTCCTAAAACCTACAGTTCGCCGCAACTATTATTTTTCTGAGAAAAATTATTGCGTTAGCGCAAAAACATTTTTCTCTGTTAAAATAATTAAGTTAACGCAATTATTATTCTCTCAGAGAGAATAATTAAATCATTGCGCTGGTTTGAGAAAGGAGAGAGCGGACAAGGAATTTCCAGCGGATCGTTGCCCACACAACGGCTGGAATCGGGAAGAGAATACGTTAGAAGCTCTAAGGTCTCAACAATCGACCGATAAGGTATGAGATCGGATCTCTAAATTCCGCATTTATTCGATCTCATTTTTCTCGTTGATCATACATGAACGTAGATCGGGTTCCGGGGTCGTGGATCGTGTTCCTCGACTACTGGGGGTTCTAGGACCTCCGGAACGGTAGTCGGATGAGGAAAAACGACCCGGAAACGAGCCCGGAACAGCAACATCGCGTTGCTGTTCGCGGACAAACGGCGGTCGCCAAAGGGCAAACGGCGGTCGCCGTTTGCAGTTCCTTTCAGCGACCGCTGGACTGCTTTCGGCGGTCGCCGAATTGATGCAGTCCAGTCCCGTTTCGCGCGGTTGTCCTTCGGGGCGATGGCTGGGTGTGAATCGGGTCAAGGCTTGTCGGGTGAACGAAGTAGCGACACCGGAGGTCGACTGGGAGTGTTCGGATGTTCGAGCGATCGAACGAACGCATCCCGGGTAGTCGATTTCCAACACATAGGTAGTTCCGAACAACTTGTTATTTTACTATTAGATTCCTGTTTCTTATTTCCGACACACCATCTCTACACGTAAGTGTATGGTGAAGTCATTTGAGACTTAATCTCAATCTTTGATTATGCTATGTGTTATTCAGATAGGTGATAGCCTCCGCGATTTAAGTCGCAGGCTTCCAATGGATATACTTAGAAGGTTCTCCATAATTGCTTTGTGACTAAAACACTTTGCTTTTATGGCGCATCAAGTATTCTAATCCATCTTCGAGTATTCTTAAAGAATAACTCGCATCTTTACACATATGACTGCATATATCATTGATCATTCTCAATACTTGTCCGAATTCTACTTTCTAAACAGAAAGGCATGCTTAGTTGTATCATCTTCTAAATTCAATTCTTAGGTCGGAAGGTCCATTCCTTCACCTATAATTGATCAAATCAATTTCAACCTTTTGAATCATATTTGAATAAATACTACTAAGTATAAGAATTCACAAGTATAATGATTTAACAAGAAATATATCTAATAAGTAAAACAAGTTATAGAACGGTTTGTTGCATTGTGGTAGACCAAGGATCCATCATTCACATTATTGCTACCTAATGTACCAGAATAGATAATTCCATTATTTCTTATCAAAATCATCAACATGATTAAAGAAATAAAATATCCATTCATAAATAATAGAAATCCAGAACAAAACGTTCTTTCTAAAATAAAGGGTACATAATGCAATAAACTTGAAATGAAATCCTATTTAACTACTAAAGCAGATAAATGTCTTCCACCGCAACAGCTGCCTCCTCTACAGCTTTTGCCCGTGTAGACTCGAACTCTTCTTCTCTAAGTCGCCGGGTTTTCTGGAACCCCTGCATTCAAAATGCACATACCGTCAGTGGTTCCATATCTACACACCAGAATTCTGGTAGATAATACCGCTGACTATGTTTTTACGACTAAAGAAAAATTCGTACCTTTGAGAGGCATTCAGACTTCCAGTGTCCAGACTTATTGCATCGGAAGCACTTGCCCCTTGGCTTTGCAGCCCCCACTCGTGGTCCATTCCTCTTGGCACCACTGGGTTTCCAGGCTTGCTTCCTTTTCTTGTTCCTACCTCCAAAAGCTTTCAAGCTTTTGGACTTGGTAGCTACAAGTGCTTGAGACTTGCCCTTCTTGTAGATCCCCTCTGCCGCCTTCAGTTCAGTCAGGAGTTAAGCAAGAGTATAAGATAGTTTACCCATATTATAGCTAATGCGAAACTGCTCAAAACTAGGGGTCAGAGACTGGAGTATGATGTCGACTTGCGTCTCAGCATCAATTTGAGCTCCTAGGATCTCAAGTTCATTCAACAAACTCATCATCTTAAGAACGTGCTCCCCTACGGGCGTTCCTTCAGACTGAGTAGTTGTCATAAGGACTCTCATAGCTTCTTGCCTTGCCGCACGATCTTGCTCTCCAAACATTTCTTTGAGGTTGTACAACATATCCTCGGCAGTGTCCATCGACTGATGTTGGGTTTGGAGTACATTTGACATTGAAGCCAAAATATAACACCTAGCCATTTCATCAGCCTTTTTCCACTTCCGATATGCTTCCTTTTCCTCATTAGTTGAGGCATCAGTGGGCTCAGCAGGACATGCTTCATAGAGTACAAACTTGTACTCTTCAGAAGTCAGGACAATGTCCAAATTTCTCCTCCAATCAATATAATTGGGGCCAGTGAGTTTATGCTCCTTGAGTATCACAGAAAGTGGATTCATAGCTATTCTCTAAACCTATAAGCACATTTAAACCAACAATCAATTTAATGTCCGATATTATCTGCTGGAAATTGATATCCCGGGCTATTAAAATTTGCGGAAAATAATAACCCGACCGAAATCCTCTCGCCGGAAACACGCGAACCACCGAACGGAACCGGGCACGACAAGAGAGTCTTCGCCGCGGGAAAACCCGCGGCTAGAAACCCTAGTCGAGCCCCCGCCGG
Source organism: Euphrasia confusa (assembly GCA_954870475.1). NCBI lineage: Eukaryota > Viridiplantae > Streptophyta > Magnoliopsida > Lamiales > Orobanchaceae > Euphrasia > Euphrasia confusa. The sequence goes on from OX940954.1 coordinate 15,408,794, forward strand.
GGCTCGCGATCGCTGCCCTAGCGATCGCCGGGGATGCACGCGCATCCCCGTGGGGCTATTCCGAACATCCCCCGGCGGTGAGTCCGGTGACTCACCGCCACCGCCGAGGAGGGCGGTGCGCCCAGCGCACCCGCCGCGGCCCAGCCGCGGCTGCCCCCGCGATCGACCGTGAGGTCGATCGCATGCTCCGGCGTCCAGCCGGGGCGTCCTCGTGTGGGCCCCGCGATCGACGCCCTAGGGCTCGATCGCACCCCTCGGCTCCCAGCCGAGGGTTCTTCGAACCTTCGCCGGGGATCTCGAATCCCCGTCCCCGAAGTTCGTCGTTTTCCCGGATCGTGCGTTCATGTATGTATCACAATCAATTCACATAAAATCATAGAAGAGAGTATATGATTTTACCTTTTGATTCGTTGTGCGGAGAAACGAACTCAATTGATGACCTTACGATCTTCCTACGTATTCCTTGCACTAGCTTGAACGTCGGGTGATCGACGATCTTCCAAGCTTATGGATCCTCTTCAACTCTCTAGAATATCAAGTATGATAATCTTGTCTTATTAAAAAGTGAAGACCATGTAGTGCTTTTATAGGCTACGTAGGGGATCTAAAGGAGGTGGAATATTGGGCTTCCAATATTAATGATTAAATTGAGCCCAAGCCCAAATCTATTAATCTCCCATTAATATTAATTAATTTATTTTCCATTATATAAATTAATTGCACTCCCAATATTAAACCATATTATATCAAATAATATTTCTCCGGTAGTATTATTTATTCCGTGTATTTAAGATTTAAATATCCATGAATAAAATTAATTTATTGCTAATTAATTTATTCATCTCTTGAATCCGAGACTAGTACCATTCAACCTTAATTATTGTGCGGAACGAATCCACTCATGAGGTTTACACAATAATTCCTTATGAACTCATCTCGGGGATATTATCAACCCTTCCGGGATACACTTTCCCGTCAAATATTCACGGCATGTCATATATAAAATATAGTGACCCAACTTAACCGGTAATTAACCCAATAATTAAATCGGTTAATTCCTTTGGAAAATCAAAGTCACATATATTAAATATACACACCCGCAATAGTATCGGGGATTAAGAATAAAATACTCTGAGACTTGAATCGATTATCTCAAGGCAATCCTAATCGATAAATCTAAAGCGATCCGCCCAATACACCAAGTGTACAAGTGTGATAAAATAATTAAGACAAATTATTTTCTCTCTCACACAACGACTATACCGATGGATTGGTCCGTGTCCATCTAGGTCGTGAGCAACCGTTCGACTAAATACGAGTAACCGATAGTATGATCTTCTGTGTGGGGCCCGACACACCATACTAACTACAACGTATAGAATCCAGGAATATATTTTGCATATATTTAATTATCAATAATTAAACGCAAACAATTGTTTATTAATTAAATAGATTAAATGCTATGACCGGGAGTTTACTGCTGGGATTCGATGTCCCGGGCTATCAAAAAAAATTGCGGAACCGATAACCCGATCAAAAACCCTCGATCACCGAAGATTGGATCCCCGACTCATCCGCAGGAGTCCGACCTTTGGAGACTACGCGCCCGAAGACACGCAGCCCGCCCCCAGCCGATTTTCTCCCACGAGTCGGATCCACGAACGCGAACCGCCTCACGAGCCGGGGCCCGACCGAACGCCCAGCGAAGCCCGAAGGCTGCGTGCGCCCAGCCGAGCCCCCGCGAGGGGCTCGCGATCGTCGTCGACGATCGCTGGGATCGCTCGCGCGATCCCCGGGGCTGCTCGTAGCAGCCCCGCAGCGAGTCGCTGACTCGCTGCTCGCACGGGGTCAGCCCCGTGCGCATCCGCTACGGGAACACCCGTAGCGCGCACGAGGCAGCTGCGGGTTATCCCCGCAGCGACCCGCGATCGAGCTCACGGGCTCGATCGCCCCTCGGCTTCGGCCGAGGGCTTGCTTCCGACGCGCCGCCGTCGAAGGGGCGGCTGGGGTCCGCCACGGCACCAGCCCGTGGCACCCCAGCGATCGACCGAAGTCGATCGCGTGCCCCGGCGTCCAGCCGGGGCTCCCCTTTCGGCGCGCGGTACCGGCGGTCGAACCCTAGGGTTCGGCCGCCCCTCTCGATCCCGACGGGGATCACGAGATCCCCGTATCCCGGTCTCGACGCTTTCCCGGATCGTCTTGTTCATGTATACATCACAATTAAACGACACAATTAATCAAGAAGGGGGTTTCTCGATTATTACCTCGATTCGTTGTACGGAGAAACGAATCTTGTTGATGACCTTGCGACCTTCCCGCGTATTCCTAGCACTTCGTCCGAACGTCGTGTGGGCGACGATCTATCGGATTCCTATGGATCTTCCTCACTCTCAAGACTTTATGATTGGCGTAGGTCAATTAATTCTCTCTTGAAAAGTGAAGACCATGTGGTGCTTATATAGGCTACGTAGGGGATCATAAGGAGAATAAATATTGGGCTTCTAATATTGAAAATTAAATTGGGTCCAACCCAAATCTATTAATTCTTATCAATATTAATTTTATTTATTTTCCACTATATAAATAAAATTGCACTCCCAATATTATTCCATATTATATCAAATAATATTTCTCCGATTAGTATTATTTATTCCGTGTATTTAAGATTTAAATATCCATGAATAAATTTATTTATTGCTCAATAAATAATATTCATATCTTATATCCGAGACTAGTACCGTTCAACCTTTATTATTGTGCGGAACGAATCCACTCATGAGGTTTACACAATAATTCCTTATGAACTCATCTCGGGGATATTATCAACCCTTCCGGGATACACTTTCCCGTCAAGTATTCACGGCATGTCGTATATAAAATATAGCGACCCAACTTTACCGGTAATTAACCCAATAATTAAATCGGTTAATTCCTTTGGAAAATCAAAGTCTCTAATATTAAATATACACACCCGCAATAGTATCGGGGATTGAGAATAAAATACTCCGAGATTTAAATTGATTATCCAAGGCAATCCTAATCAATAAATCTCAAGCTGATCCGCCCAATACACCAAGTGTACAAGTGTGATAAAATAATTAAGATAAATTATTTTCTCTCTCACACAACGACTATACCGATGGATTAGTTCGTGTCCATCTAGGTCGTGAGCAACTGTTCGATTAAATACGAGTAACCGATAGTATGATCTTCTGTGCGCCCATGCAGCACCATACTAACTACAACGTATAAAATCCAGAACTATGATTTGCATATATTTTAATTATAAATAATTAAATGCAAATAATTGTTTATTAATTAAATAGATTAAATGCTATGATCGGGAGTTTACCGTTACTTAAATCTAGACATTAAGTACACAACTCCAACAATCTCCCACTTGTACTAAGGTCTAGTCATTTCCTCCAAACTCCCGGTTCCCATACTCATCACGTGCTTAAGGTGTACTTCCGAGTACTATGTGAGTGAGCACTCTAGGTTGCCGCTCTGAAGTTATCTTGGTGACTACTACGTCGTCTCCCTCGACGATGATTCGTATCAGGTGGTACTTGCTCTATGTGTTATCATCACTTTTCGAACTTATGACTTCTTCCAGTTCTCCACGCACCGCTATGTACATAGCCTTTGGTGAACCAAGAATCATATCCAAGTTCAGAGGTTATTCCGGAACCTAACCAAAACTTCCGCTGCCTCTGAGGCTGCTATTCGGTTTATGATAGAGTCCGAGAAGCATCATGCTTATCACTCTTTCATCCTTAGGTTCCACCTCTTCTAAAAGTGAACACATAGCCTGATATCGACTTACACTGGTCCTTCTCTGATTTGAGATCTGAGAACATGTAATCAAAGAAGATTTCGTCTTGCTTAATGTCCAGTACTTTCGCAAGTACTATTAAAACATCTGAACATCTCTTGTCTAGATTACTTTGATATCCTTCCACTACGCAAACCGCATAGTTGATATCAGGTTCTGGTTTTTCAACATTGCATCTACAAAGCTCTCCACACAAGAAGTGTAGGTAACTGCTTTGTCCATATCTATCTCCTTCATGTGTTCGAAACACATGCCTTTAGATAGATGTATTCTGTTCCCGAAAGGTAATAACCTTTCTCAGAATTGTGCATGTTTAAAACAAACCATAATCGTATAAGATATCTTAAGAGAAGTACAAATGTTCTAATCCAGAGATCGAAAGATTTCTAAGAACATAATCCAACTTCATCTTAATCTTATACCTCGATTCATTTAGACAACCTCTATTTTATGTCTGACAACATTTTCACATTGTCGCCAATGACAAAGTGTTATCTACACAAAATTCCGAGAAACACCACCTTTGTTTCCATTACGTCTCTAACACACCTTCTTCGCAAATTCCTATGCAGACCTAGGGATCGATTTCATGTATACTGGATCCAGAGTTCAAAACTCCTCTAGTCTTATGAACATCTCTGGTTGCTTAACAACCTCCCACTGCAATGGCGTTCCGGTGTATAACAGTAACAACATTAGGTGCAGTTAGTGGTGTACTACTACTCGGTCAGGCTGGTTCTCAGTCTTTCCCTTTCCTCATTTTAAAGTACTTTGTCAATTAGGGCATTGTAGTTCATCTAATAGTTTTTCCTCTATGAACCGGGTGAGAACACCCTTCTGGTTCGTAGTACTATTGAACATACAATTACTTGTTCTTCTAGGATATTCTACAACCACATAGAATGTGCCGTTGCGTCCAGAAATATCCATAGAACATAGGTAGTTCCGAACAAACTTGTTCTTTTACCATTAGAATCCCATTTCTCATTCCCGACACACCATGTCTACACATCAGTGCATGCGCTTGAGACTTAATCTCAATCTTTGATTTATGCTATGTGTTATTTAGATAGGTGATAGCCTCCGCGAACAGGTCGCAGGCTATAAATGGATATACTTTGAAGGATCCCCATAATGGCTTTGTGTTGAAAACACTCCCCCTTTATGGCACAGCAAGTAGTCCAATCCATCTTCGAGTATTCTTGAAAGAACGACTCGCACATACCGCATTAATCATAAATCATTTTCTATACTTGTCTGAATTCCATCCTTTATCAGAAAGGTTAATTTAGTTGTATCATCTTTCAAGATCGATTCTTAGGTCGGGAGGTCCATTCCTCCAACTATAATTGATCAAATCAATTTCGACCTTTTGAATCCCTTTTGAATAGATACTACCAAGTTCAAGAATTCACAAGTATAATGATTGACAAGTGAAATACATCTAATAAGTAAAACAAGTTATATATAACGGTTTGTTGCATCGTGGTAGACTAAGGATTCATCATTCATGTATTGCTATCTAATGTACCAGAATAGATATCACCATTATTTCTTATCCAAACCATCAAATGATTAAAGAAATAAAATATCCATTAATAATAAAGAAAACCAGAACAAAAGTTCTTTTTCAAAATAAGGGGTACATAAAGCAATAACTGAAATGAAAACTTAAAACAGATAAATGTCTTCTACTGCAACCGCTGCTACCCCAACAGCTTTGCCCATGTAGACTCGAACTCTTCTTCTCTAAGTCGCCGGGTTTTCTGGAACCCCTGCATTTAATGCACATACCGTCAGTGGTTCCATATCTACACACCAGAATTCTGGTAGATAATACCGCTGACTATGTTTTTTCGACTAAAGAAAAATCCGTACCTTTGAGAGGACATTCAGACTTCCAGTGTCCAGACTTGTTGCATCGGAAGCACTTGCCCTTTGGCTTTGCAGCCCCCACTCGTGGTCCAGTCCTCTTGGCACCACTGGGTTTTATGGCTTGCTTCCTTTTCTTGCCCCTACCTCCACCAGGCTTAAAGCCTTTGGACTTGGTAGCTACAAGCGCTTGAGACTTGCCCTTCTTGTAGATCCCCTCTGCCGCCTTCAGTTCAGTCAGGAGTTGCGCAAGAGAATAAGATAGTTTACCCATATTATAACTCATGCGAAACTGCTCAAAACTAGGGGTCAGAGACTGGAGTATGATGTCGACTTGAGTGTCAGCATCAATCTGAGCTCCTAGGATCTCAAGCTCATTCAACAGACCCATCATCTTAAGAACGTGCTCCCCTACGGGCGTTCCTTCAGACTGAGTAGTTGTCATGAGGACTCTCATGGCTTCTTGCCTTGCCGCACGATCTTGCTCCCCAAACATCTCCTTGAGGTTAAACAGCATATCATAGGCAGTGTCCATCGACTCATGTTGGGTTTGGAGTACATTTGACATTGAAGCCAAAATATAGCACCTAGCCATTTCATCAGCCTTTTTCCACTTCCTATATGCCAGTTTTTCCTCATCAGTCGAGGCAGCCGTGGGTTCAGCAGGGCATACTTCATGGAGTACAAACTTGTACTCCTCCGAAGTTAGGACAATGTCTAAATTTCTCTTCCAATCAATATAGTTGGGACCAGTGAGCTTATGCTCCTTGAGTATCATAGAAAGTGGGTTCATAGCTATTCTCTAAACCTATAAGCACATTTAAACAAACAATCAATTTAATATCCGATATTATCTCCCTCAAATAATATCATTAAATTACTAATCACATCTAAAATCCCATCAGGTAAGGCAAGCCACGTGGTGTGGACGTTTACCCACCCAAATAATTTAGCAATTAGATTTTCTTTGGTCATACATCACTTATAGCGTAACCTCGTGGGGAGGAATACTACAAGGCGTATCTAAGTGTAAACCATTACTCAGCACCAAAGTGAATCGTTTGGAATTGCTACATTACCGCAAGCCACGTGGTGTGGACGTTTACGACAACTTCACAACTCTTCACAATTCCTTACAACTGTCTACATCAATTAATCCAAAATCCGTCAGTGTAGCAAGCCACGTGGTGTGGACGTTTACGACACTAAGAGACTTTTATAATTGACTCCCAATTACAAGATCCATTCGATTTTCGTAAATCAAGACGCGGAGAATCATAAGTGAAACTCGAAGTTTCTAACCAGTGATTCACCATGCGAACAACCCTATCTCTCATGAATGAGGGAGCCGAGCAGACAATCGACCCACCTATCAAAGAATGGCACGAAGGTCTCTAATTTGTGTAATCCACATGACCAAGTGGCTCTGGCTCCATTCCACTCCCCGGGGTGAGAATGAGTCGACTTGAAGTCAGTTTCAGAAAGACAAATTAGGCATTGTTTGATAAACTTGATCAATGTTTCTTGTAAGAGGAATTACAAGAATTCTCCTCCAATGACACATCTATACGGACTTCAAAAGTCCATAAGAGTCACCAAGAGAACAGTAATGGAGACCATGGGAATGTTTCCATCCCCTCTCCCACTTAGCTTTTTATAACAAAGGGATACGCTATCTAATGCATAATTAAACACATAAGCATGCATGAAAGCAATAAAGCACATAGCACATAGTCAAAAATAATGCTAGAGAAATTATTTTTTCCCGACTATCATGGCTTTATCTTCATATGCATCTTCTAGTCTTCAGTCTTCGTTTCTTGAATGCTCCATGTGACGAGAATATTAATCTCTAATATTTAAATCTATTTATTTTCAATTAATCCAAAAGTTACTTAATTCGAAAATTAAGTCAATCGAATATATCAAAAATAAAATTAAATATCATTAATATTTTTATTTATTTATTTTCCTATCTAGTTCTATTAAATCTCTAGAATAATCTATCCAAGTAAAAATTGGAATATTCTAGAAGACATCTATAATAGAACAAGGAAATAAATTAGGACTCACTACTTTCCAAATTTATTTTTATTCCTAATCCATGAATATTCCCATCAGTAGGAATAATCAAATAGGAAAAATAAATTTAGTACTAAATTAATTAAATTTCTAATCTATGAATAATTCCATGAAATAAATAAATCAATAGAAATAAAATTAATTTAAATTAATTCTTTTCCTAATCCATGAGAGTTTCCAAAAGGAGAACAATCAAATAGGAAAAATCCGAATTAATTTGGAAAGTAATTTCTTGGTAGGAATAGCATGGGATTGGGAGACCCCACACCATCCCCACCTAGATGGATCGGCCGGCCACTCGGGGAGGAGCGCCGCCGCCGCCTAGCCACGCCGGCTAGGCCATGGGTCGATCACCATCATGGGATCGATCCCAAGCCCTACTCTCTTCGTCACTTCTTCGTCTTCCGGCGATCGTCTCATCATCGAACCAACGTAAATAAATTACAATAATTTAAATTACAATTCCGGTATCGATTCTATACATGAAATCGACCCTATACATTTTCCGGAAAAAAAGAACGTAATAATAAATCCTAAATTCGGTCAACCCCCGAATTTTTTACTATTACAAACATTCAACCACACAAAACGAATCTCGACATGTCCGAGAGTTTAATAATCATGATAATTAATTAAGCAATAATTAAATCAACCATGATAGCCGGAAATCCTGCAAGGTAGAACAATAATCGAATATATACATGAACACGAAACCAAACGCTCTGATACCATTTGCTGGGATTCGATGTCCCGGGCTATCAAAAAAAATTGCGGAACCGATAACCCGATCAAAAACCCTCGATCACCGAAGATTGGATCCCCGACTCATCCGCAGGAGTCCGACCTTTGGAGACTACGCGCCCGAAGACACGCAGCCCGCCCCCAGCCGATTTTCTCCCACGAGTCGGATCCACGAACGCGAACCGCCTCACGAGCCGGGGCCCGACCGAACGCCCAGCGAAGCCCGAAGGCTGCGTGCGCCCAGCCGAGCCCCCGCGAGGGGCTCGCGATCGTCCTCGACGATCGCTGGGATCGCTCGCGCGATCCCCGGGGCTGCTCGTAGCAGCCCCGCAGCGAGTCGCTGACTCGCTGCTCGCACGGGGTCAGCCCCGTGCGCATCCGCTACGGGAACACCCGTAGCGCGCACGAGGCAGCTGCGGGTTATCCCCGCAGCGACCCGCGATCGAGCTCACGGGCTCGATCGCCCCTCGGCTTCGGCCGAGGGCTTGCTTCCGACGCGCCGCCGTCGAAGGGGCGGCTGGGGTCCGCCACGGCACCAGCCCATTGATGGAGTTGTATTCTAAATGTCTAGTTTAGTGCAAATACGGAACTCCTTATCTATACCTTAATTCGAGATATGATTCAAGCATGATTGCATTTAATGCAATAGTCCTTGATGTATACGTTGTAGACAGTATGGCGTGAGGAGACACGCGGAAGATCATACTGTCGGTTACTCGTATACTATCGAAGAGTAGCTCACGACTTAGATGGACAGGGACAATCCATCGGTACGTCGTAGTGTGACTGGTAGATAGTCGGTCTTTACTATCATGTTACACTCGTACACTTGGTGTATTGAGCAGGACCACGGGAGGGCGTTCGATTTATACTAATCGATGTAATCGAACTAGACCTCAGATATTGCGGATATGCGAATTCCTAATCCCTATATAATTATAGGTGCGTGTGTCCAATCCTCGGTTCTTTAATCTACCAATGAGTGAGACTAATTGATTAGTCGAGATTCTCGGTAAATTGGGAATCGGAATTGTACACACGTCATGCTATAGATTATAGACAGGAAACCGTGTCCCATTTATTGGGTTGATGATGTCCCCGAGATGAGCTCATAAAGTTTATCATGTAAACCCTGCAGGTGGATTCGTTCCACATGATAATAAGGATGAGTGGTACTAGTCTCGGATAATAAGAAACGAATTAATTTAATTATTAGTAATTGAAATTAATTCGTGGACATTCGATATCTTAAACACGGGGAAAGTCGTATATGTAATTTCGGCGGAAATATTATTGGTAAAATAATATAGATTAATTAATTGGGAATTCAATTATAATTTTATAGTGGAATTAATTATAATTAAAATTGGATTTAATTAAAGGTTTTTTTTTAAGGACACCGGTTTAATTAAATTACAATTTAGCATAATTAATTAATTGTCCTAAGGTCCCTAGTGTGGCCTATATATACCCCTCAATCTCTCTTCTCTTAACCTACGAAACGCCGCTATAATTAATTCTGTGGAGAAATTATTTTGCTAGCGCAATTATTTTCTTCTCTGCTCAATTAATTTAGATTAGCGCAGTGTTTTTATTTCTGTAGAAATTAATTTGCTAGCGCAAATATATTTCTGGAGACAGAATAATTATTTCTGTTTTCTGGAGACAGAATAATTATTTCTGTAGAAATTAATTTGCTAGCGCAAATATATTTCTGGAGACAGAATAATTAAAACGTGAGAAAGAGGGTTTGAGAGAGAAGAAGAAGAGAAGACTCCGGTGGATCGTTGCCCACACAACGTCCGGCGTCGAGGGCTAGGATACACACTAGAAGATCTCAGGGTGTTCGCCTATTCGGCTTCTCCGAATCACGCTTCAAAGGTATAAGAAATCGAAACCCTATTTCCGCTTTTATTCGATTTCTTTCTCGTTGAAAATACATCGGATGTAAGATCGGGTTCCGGATCTCGTGGATCGTACTTCTCGACTACTGGGGGTTCTAGGACCTCCGGTTCGGTAGTCGGAAGAGGAAAAACGGCCCGGAAACGAGCCCGGAACAGCAGGTCGCGCTGCTGTTCGCGCTGCTGAAGGACAAACGGCGACCGCCGTTTCCTAAACGGCGACCGCCGTTTCGCTGCTTTTCAGGCAGCCCGCTCCGGCTCGCGCGGTTGTCCTTCGGGGCAATGGCTGGGCGTGAATCGGGGCACGGGCTAGGCACGCGAACGGAGTAACGGACCTGGAGGTCGACTGGGATCGTTCGGATGTTCGATTGATCGAACGAACGCATCCCGGGTAGTCGATTTCCATCAATTGGTATCAGAGCCGGTTTTGTCGATTCGTTGTATTTTTGCGAGATTTGTTTTGCAGGTTCGAACCCGGTTATTATGGCCAACGTTGTGATAGTATGTTGTGCTTTAATTTGTGGTTTTGATTAAACTCTCGGACTTGTCGAGATTGTTTTTGTTTTGGAAAAACGATGCTTGTTTGTAATAGATAAAAACGACGGGTTGAGTCGTTAGGTTTATTTATTTTTCGTTGTATCCGGGACATGTATAGGGTCGATCACCTTGTATAGGATCGATGCCGGATTTAGTAAGTTTATTCTTGTAATTTTTCTTACTAATTTTGGTGGATCGAGACGAGATCAAAACCCGGAGAAACGAGGATCGAGGAGAGCGAACCGGCAACGGGCAGCCATCGAACACACCCCGTGTTCGCGACGGGCAGCAGCGGGGCTGGGGTTCGTTCGACCCCACGGACGACTCAACGAGGCTCGAGACGAGGCTCCAGTGGGAGGAGTTCGTCTCTTGACCCTCGAGCGAGTCGGTGGTGGACCGAGATCGAGACGAGCAACGAGATGAAGTTCCAAGAGACGTGCATTGGAAAATATTTAAGGCCATAATAATCGGGGCCACGTTAATTGCTTTTTATGTGATTTACGTGTTTATTATTATGCTTAAATTATTTATGCATGTTATCCCTTATCGTAAAATACTAAGTGGGAGAGGGATTGGAAACAATCCCGCGGTCTCCATTCTCTGTTTTGAATGTGATGTGTATTGACTTAAGAGTTGGCTTTAGTGTCATCCTCCCTATCGGATAAAGTCGATACACGGATATCACTGGATCAAAATTCGAATTTAAAATCAACTTATAAAATTGAACAATTATATTTCTCAAAAGCAATGCCTAATCTGTCATTCAAAGACTAATTTCAACTCGACTCATTCTCACCCTGGGGAGTGGAATGGAGCCAAAGCGCTTGGTTATGTCGATGACACATATTAGAGACTTTCGAGTCATTCGATGACTAGATCGATTGTCTGATTGGCTCCCTCACTTTGTGAGAGATAGGGCTCAATTGCATGATTGATCGCTGGTTAGAAACTTCGAGTTTCACTTACGAGATATCAAGCTTTGATTAGTAAATTGTGAAATTTAATAAATGTAAGAATCAATTAACAAAGTTGTTTGTTTTAGTAAACGTCCACAAGAACGTGGCTTGCTAAATGGAAACGGTACTTTGGGTTATTTGAGACTCTATGACATTTGAATAAGAAGGATTCAATTAATAAAGTTGTTTGTTTAGTAAACGTCCACACTAACGTGGCTTGCTAGATAGAAACGGAACTTTGGGATTAATTGAGGCTCGACAGTTATAGAAGGTCGTGGAGGACCGCATGTCAACGTAAACGTCCACAAGAACGTGGCTTGCGGTGGACATGTAGTTCCCGAGCGGTGGACTTAGTACTGAGAAATGGTATACACTTAGGTACGCTTTATAGTATCTTCCCCATCGGAGTCACTGCTATAATGATGTACGACCGAAGTGAAATCCAATCATAAAATTATTTGGACTGGTAAACGTCCACAAGAACGTGGCTTGCTATGTCTGATGGGATTTTGGAAATGATTGGTAGTTTAATGATATCACTTAAGGGAATCATATCGAATTAAACTCATTGTTTGTTTTATATGGTATTATTCCCATTAAAAGTCAACAAACTCACTGAACCTGATTTTATAGATTTGAAAAGAAACTTGGACATTGTCCTAACTGCAGAGGAGTACAAATATGTACTCCAAGTCAATTGACCTACTGAACCAAATGATGCTTCCACTACTGAGGAAAGGAAGCTCATTGGAAATGGATCAAGGCTATGAGATGACGCGGAGCAACATTATGACTTTCATGTTAAATGTGCTGCGACATCAGGATCATGCCATGACTATTACCTATGATATGATGCTTAAGCTCAAGAAGTTTTTAGTTATCAGGACAGGACAGCCAGACAAAGTGAAATGAGGCAACTCATGACGGCCATCATGTCGGAAAGAACGCCCATGAGGGATCACGTTCTTAGAATGATGGGCTATCTTAATGAGATAGAGATTCTAGGAACAATTATCAATGGGGTAACCCAGGTTGATTTTGTGCTCCAGTCTCTGCCGAGAAGTTTTGAGCAGTTCCGCCTAAAATATAACATGGATAAGAGGTCTTATTCAATGGCGGAGCTCCTGGTTGAACTTCAAGCGGCTGAGGGAATCTTTAATGGCTCTCAAAACACTTGTGGCTGAGAAATTGGCTCTTCCTAGGCCTTCGGGCGGCAAAAGGAAGAAGAAGAAAATACGGAAACCCAGTGGGCCTAATATATCTGGACCACGGAATGGGAAAAGCAAGCCCAAGGGGTAAGTGCTTCCGTTGTAAGCAGTTTGGATACTGGGAGTTTGATTGTCCTCTCAAAGTAACTAGAAGTTATCTTCTCCTTAGTCACCGAAACATGTTTAGTGGTGTTATCTACCAGTACCTGGTGTGTGGATACGGAAACCACTAATCATGTCTGCATTTAAATGCGGGGGTTCCAGGAAACCCGGAGACTTAGAAAGGAAGAAGTAGTAACCTACATGGGCAATAATGTTAAGGTAACAGCCGTTGCAGTGGGAGATGTTAAATGTTTTAACGGTAGGATTTTAGTTCTAATAAATTGTCTTTATGTGCCGGCATTTAGAAAGAAATTTCATTTCGGATTTCTAAGTTGGCTTAGAATAGATATTCCGTTTCTTTAGGAAATGGGGATATTATCTATTCTGGTATATTGATAGACAATTTAATACTAAATCCGTATTCTTCCACGATGCAACAGACCGGAGCTAATAACACAATGTCGAACCCCAATAAGAGTAAAGATCCTTCTAGGATAAATCAAATGTACTTATGGAATCTTAGGATAGATCATTTTAACTTGAGTACGATTCAAAGGGTGAAAGCTGATGGACCACTCAGCCAGGTTGAAGGAAAGGACCTTCCAACCTTCGAATCATACTTGGAAGTTTTAATGACCGAGCAACCCTTTACGGTTAAAGGGAAAAGATCCAAGAAAGTACTAGAGTTGATTCGCTCTGATATATGCAGACCTCTTTGAGGAGTAAGGCATACTTATCAGAAAATGGGATTAACTCCCAACAGACTACACCATTTATGCCTCGGCAAAATAATGTGTTGTAAAGAAGGAATAGGACTCTTATAGATATGGGAAAGTAGACATTCGGAGTTACCTAAATCGTTTTTGGGATATGGCTTGGAAACAGCGGCGTTTATCCTGAACTTGATTCCTTTGGAAACTTGTACTGATATTCGGCTGTTTATAGGATACCCTAAGAAAACGAATTGAGATATGTAATATAGTCCAAAGGACCAGATGTTCATTTATTGCATCAATGTTCGGTTCTTAGACATGGACTATATATATGCAAGATCACAAGCCAAGAGTAGAGTAATACTTAATGTGCTTAGAGGGACTGATCAAGACTTAGAACCAGCCTAACTGAGTAGTTCACTACTATAATCTTTAGTCACTAAAGATACACCGGAGCGTTGTCGTAGTGGGAGGGTTATTAGACAACCCAACAGGTTCATGTTTATAGGTGAGTCTTCGGACTTGTTACCTGGAGAACATGAAGCCGAACCCTGGATCTATGACGAGACGCTGAAAGATCAAGATGCTCAGTCTTGGCAAAAGTCGATCAGGATTCTTTTGTCTTCACATGGAAGATGGAAGTCAAGACAGATTTCCTAAATCGAAGTCTTGACGGGGCCATCTGTGTGGGACAGCCAGAGAGATGCATCGAAAAGAGCCAAGAGCATTCGGTAAGCAAGCTTAATCAATCTTAGGATTGAAGGAAGCTTCAAGATCTTGGACACATGCGGACCTATGAGAAAATCCATTTCATGGATTCATTCAAGGCATGTTTAGGTCCTGAGTGTAATAAAGAAGTAACAGAAAAGATGTGGTGTTTTCTCATTCTTTATGTAGACGACATCCTTCTAAATTGGCAACAATATGAAAGATGTTATCGGACATAAAGGGATGGTTGTCCGAGTAATTCAATGTAAGAGACTTAGGAGAAGTCGGGAATGTTCTTGGGATCAAAGTAATAAATGATCGCCAGAAAAGAACATAGAACTTATCTCGAGCCTCATACATAAATACAATTCTTACTCGTTGCAGCATACAGAATTCCAAGAAAGGTCTTCACCTTTTAAATGTGGAATTCGTCTATCTAAAGTTTTGTGTCCAACACAATAAAGGAGATAGATGAAGAGTAAGCAGTTCCCTGCACCTTAATGGTGGGAAGCTTAATGTATGTAATGCTATGCACGAGACTGATATCTACTATGCCGTGGGCATGGTGGTGAGATATCATAGTAATCCTGTAAAGGATCACTCGACTGATGTAAAGAACATGTTTAGGTTCCTGCAGAGGACCAGGAATTATGTTCTGAGTTACAAAGCAGTCAAGTTGTTTCTTTTGGATTACATAGAATTGGATTTCCAAATCAAACAGGGACAGTCGAAAGTCGAAGTCAGCCTATGTGTTCTCACTGTGAAGTGGAGCAGTCACATGGAAGAATGTAAAGCAGCGATGCATTACGGACTCTACCATGGAAACTGAAAGGATAACGGCCTCTGAGGCAGTTAAAAGGTCAGTGTGGCTCCAGAACTTCCTAAGGGACTTAGATGTGGTTTCTTGTTTACCCAAAGCTATTTTGAATAGCGGTATTGGCAAACTTGAAATGCCACGAGTCCACAGTGGGAGATAACACGTAGAGCGCAAGTACCACCTGATTCGAGAGATCGTCTAGTAAGACGATGCAGTTGTCACCTAGATAGCATCGAGAGGATTGCCTGGTAAACCCGTTCACACACTACAAGAAATTAGAGAATTCGTGACGATTTTTTTGGTCATAAAAACGTCAATTTTCGTCACGAAATGGTTTTGGTGACAATTTTTTTTCGTCGCAGTCATTGTCACCGTATGTGCGTCACAATAGATAAATGTGACCATTATTTGTTTCGTCATCAAAAAGTAATCCTATGATGACAATAAATGACAATGTCACTATATATTTTCATCTATTGTGACGTATTAATCGTCATGTATCACCTCCACTTTTTGTCACTTAAAATTATATTTCGTCATCAAATATACAATTTTTTATGACATTTTATTTTATTGTCATTAAATCTATATTTTTTGCGACGAATATTTTAAATTATGAAGTTTTAATGACGTTTTTATGTCACAATATAATTATTTTTTGTAGTATTTTTTATATTTCATCACGAAATAATTATTTTTCATGACAAAATACTATTTATTGTTATTTGTATGTTAAATGTAGTGACCTCAAAATATCATTGATGAGTACGTAAATTTGACAACAAAGAAAAAAATTAAAATGAACCAATTGATATTAAAATTATTCAACATTCATATTACATCGAAAAAATTAAAATGAACCAATTTATATTAAAATTATACAACATTCTTATTACATCAATATGTACAGCTCCTACTCTCTGAGTTAAATATTTCAATCATGCTCACTTCTGAGCCTGGACCACGGGATTACCACCGAGTATCGCAAACCTCACGCTAGCGCCCCCGTCGACCACGAGGACCGGCCGGCCGGTGCCCTTCTCCTCGAGGAATCCGCGGACCATCACGTTGTCCTCAAACACCTTGAGGGTCAAGATGGGGCCGGAGAAGACATGGCGCTGACCGTATATTTGGAAGATCAGCGGTAGGGCCCGTTTCGGCAACACATCTGAATCTCTGAATTCGTAATCTCTCTTCCATTGTATCCTGCAACAAGGAATTGAAATAAATGAAAATTACAAAGGCAGCAACCTATAATATTCAAACAACATCCATTCAAATTAAAATTAACTCTTTCATATTCTATTACACTACGTGTATGTTTTTGTTTTTGATTTTTTTTGTCAATGTCTTAAATTCGAAATGCTTTTGAACCCAATAAAGATTGTAAAAATAAGTACCTGTTGGATGTACGTAGCTAAATTAATGGGTGTTGGGCGTCGATTTGATGGAGGTTGAAGACATCCGAGGAGAGGTAGCGGCCTCCGCTGCAAGATGATACGTGGAGACGACCAAAGAGATGGTAAGTAGTTGCAGAAGGTGATATGCGGTTGTGGCTGTAGAGTAGTGGATCGTGGTGGGCGAATTGAGAAGGAGATCGGCGGTAATGGCTGGAGAGTAGTGGGTTGTGGTGGGCGAATAAAATTAGGGTTTTGATTTTGATGCTTATTTATAAATACCTCACTTATACTTGGCCCACTAAATATTTTTATTGACGAAATAATTTTTTGTCATAAAAAACAACAAGTATGGTGACAAAATAAAATTTTGTCACTAATTTGATATATTTAGTGACGAAAGTTAAGTTTGTCACTTTAAATTGACAATTCATGACGAATTTGGTGTCGTCAAAAAAATTTTCGTCACGAAAAGAGTAATTTTTTGTAGTGACAGAGGCACTTCCAGCGAAAGCGTTGGGTAGGCGTGATGAGGTTATGGGAATCTGATGTTTGGGAGAGGGCGACTAGACTTTTAGTATAAGTGGGAGATTGATGGAGTTGTATTCTAAATGTCTAGTTTAGTGCAAATACGGAACTCCTTATATATACCTTAATTCGAGATATAATTCAAGCATGATTGCATTTAATGCAATAGTCCTTGATGTATACGTTGTAGACAGTATGGCGTGAGGAGACACGCGGAAGATCATACTGTCGGTTACTCGTATACTATCGAAGAGTAGCTCACGACTTAGATGGACAGGGACAATCCATCGGTACGTCGTAGTGTGACTGGTAGATAGTCGGTCTTGACTATCATGTTACACTCGTACACTTGGTGTATTGAGCAGGACCACGGGAGGGCGTTCGATTTATACTAATCGATGTAATCGAACTAGACCTCAGATATTGCGGATATGCGAATTCCTAATCCCTATATAATTATAGGTGCGTGTGTCCAATCCTCGGTTCTTTAATCTACCAATGAGTGAGACTAATTGATTAGTCGAGATTCTCGGTAAATTGGGAATCGGAATTGTACACACGGCATGCTATAGATTATAGACAGGAAACCGTGTCCCATTTATTGGGTTGATGATGTCCCCGAGATGAGCTCATAAAGTTTATCATGTAAACCCTGCAGGTGGATTCGTTCCACATGATAATAAGGATGAGTGGTACTAGTCTCGGATAATAAGAAACGAATTAATTTAATTATTAGTAATTGAAATTAATTCGTGGACATTCGATATCTTAAACACGGGGAAAGTCGTATATGTAATTTCGGCGGAAATATTATTGGTAAAATAATATAGATTAATTAATTGGGAATTCAATTATAATTTTATAGTGGAATTAATTATAATTAAAATTGGATTTAATTAAAGGTTTTTTTTTAAGGACACCGGTTTAATTAAATTACAATTTAGCCTAATTAATTAATTGTCCTAAGGTCCCTAGTGTGGCCTATATATACCCCTCAATCTCTCTTCTCTTAACCTACGAAACGCCGCTATAATTAATTATGTGGAGAAATTATTTTGCTAGCGCAATTATTTTCTTCTATGCTCAATTAATTTAGATTAGCGCAGTGTTTTTATTTCTGTAGAAATTAATTTGCTAGCGCAAATATATTTGTGGAGACAGAATAATTATTTCTGTTTTCTGGAGACAGAATAATTATTTCTGTAGAAATTAATTTGCTAGCGCAAATATATTTCTGGAGACAGAATAATTAAAACGTGAGAAAGAGGGTTTGAGAGAGAAGAAGAAGAGAAGACTCCGGTGGATCGTTGCCCACACAACGTCCGGCGTCGAGGGCTAGGATACACACTAGAAGATCTCAGGGTGTTCGCCTATTCGGCTTCTCCGAATCACGCTTCAAAGGTATAAGAAATCGAAACCCTATTTCCGCTTTTATTCGATTTCTTTCTCGTTGAAAATACATCGGATGTAAGATCGGGTTCCGGATCTCGTGGATCGTACTCCTCGACTACTGGGGGTTCTAGGACCTCCGGTTCGGTAGTCGGAAGAGGAAAAACGGCCCGGAAACGAGCCCGGAACAGCAGGTCGCGCTGCTGTTCGCGCTGCTGAAGGACAAACGGCGACCGCCGTTTCGCTGTTTTTCAGGCAGCCCGCTCCGGCTCGCGCGGTTGTCCTTCGGGGCAATGGCTGGGCGTGAATCGGGGCACGGGCTGGGCACGCGAACGGAGTAACGGACCTGGAGGTCGACTGGGATCGTTCGGATGTTCGAGTGATCGAACGAACGCATCCCGGGTAGTCGATTTCCATCACCCGTGGCACCCCAGCGATCGACCGAAGTCGATCGCGTGCCCCGGCGTCCAGCCGGGGCTCCCCTTTCGGCGCGCGGTACCGGCGGTCGAACCCTAGGGTTCGGCCGCCCCTCTCGATCCCGACGGGGATCACGAGATCCCCGTATCCCGGTCTCGACGCTTTCCCGGATCGTCTTGTTCATGTATACATCACAATTAAACGACACAATTAATCAAGAAGGGGGTTTCTTGATTATTACCTCGATTCGTTGTACGGAGAAACGAATCTTGTTGATGACCTTGCGACCTTCCCGCGTATTCCTAGCACTTCGTCCGAACGTCGTGTGGGCGACGATCTATCGGATTCCTATGGATCTTCCTCACTCTCAAGACTTTATGATTGGCGTAGGTCAATTAATTCTCTCTTGAAAAGTGAAGACCATGTAGTGCTTATATAGGCTACGTAGGGGATCATAAGGAGAATAAATATTGGGCTTCTAATATTGAAAATTAAATTGGGTCCAACCCAAATCTATTAATTCTTATCAATATTAATTTTATTTATTTTCCACTATATAAATAAAATTGCACTCCCAATATTATTCCATATTGTATCAAATAATATTTCTCCGATTAGTATTATTTATTCCGTGTATTTAAGATTTAAATATCCATGAATAAATTTATTTATTGCTCAATAAATAATATTCATATCTTATATCCGAGACTAGTACCGTTCAACCTTTATTATTGTGCGGAACGAATCCACTCATGAGGTTTACACAATAATTCCTTATGAACTCATCTCGGGGATATTATCAACCCTTCCGGGATACACTTTCCCGTCAAGTATTCACGGCATGTCGTATATAAAATATAGCGACCCAACTTTACCGGTAATTAACCCAATAATTAAATCGGTTAATTCCTTTGGAAATTCAAAGTCTCTAATATTAAATATACACACCCGCAATAGTATCGGGGATTGAGAATAAAATACTCCGAGATTTAAATTGATTATCCAAGGCAATCCTAATCAATAAATCTTAAGCTGATCCGCCCAATACACCAAGTGTACAAGTGTGATAAAATAATTAAGATAAATTATTTTCTCTCTCACACAACGACTATACCGATGGATTAGTTCGTGTCCATCTAGGTCGTGAGCAACTGTTCGATTAAATACGAGTAACCGATAGTATGATCTTCTGTGCGCCCATGCAGCACCATACTAACTACAACGTATAAAATCCAGAACTATGATTTGCATATATTTTAATTATAAATAATTAAATGCAAATAATTGTTTATTAATTAAATAGATTAAATGCTATGATCGGGAGTTTACCGTTACTTAAATCTAGACATTAAGTACACAACTCCAACATTTACCGTTACTTAAATCTAGACATTAAGTACACAACTCCAACAATCTCCCACTTGTACTAAGGTCTAGTCATTTCCTCCAAACTCCCGACTCCCATACTCATCACGTGCTTAGAGTTGTACTTCCAAGAAGTACTATGTGAATGAGCACTCTAGGTTGCCGCTCTGAAGTTATCTTGGTGACTACTGCATCGTCTTCCTTGACGATGACTCGTATCAGATGGTACTTGCTCTATGTGTTAACATCACTTTTGACTTATGACTTCTTTCAGTTTACCCTGCACCGCTATCCAATAGCCTTTGGTAAACTAAGAGTCATATCCAAGTCAAGAGGTTATCCCGGAACCCAACCAAAACTTCCGCTGCCTCTGAGGCTGCTTATTCGGTTATGAGAGAGTCTGAGAAGCGTCCTGCTTATCACTCTTTCACTTCATGGTTCCACCTCTTTCTAAAAGTGAACACATAGTCTGATATCGACTTGCACTGGTCCTCCTCTGATTTAAGATATGAGAATTTGTAATCAAAGAAGATTTCGTCTTGCTCAATAATCCAGTACTTCGCAAGTACTATTACAGCATCCGAAAATCTCTTGTCTAGATTACCTTGATATCCTCCCACTACGCAAACCGCATAGTTGATATCAGGTTCTTGTTTTACAACATTGCATCTATAAAGCTTTCCATACTTGAAGTATAGGAAACTGCTTTGTCCTCATCTATCTCCTTCATGTGTTCGAACACATACCCTTTAGATAGATGTATATTCTGTCTCTGAAAGGCAATAACCTTTCTCAGAAGTATGCATGTTTAAAACAAACCATAATCGTATAAGATATCTAGGAGAAGTACAATGTTCTTATCCTTAGATCGAAAGATCTCAAGAACATGCTCTAACTTCTACTCAATCTTATATCTCGATTCATTTAGACAACCATTATCTTATGTCTGACAACATTTTTTACATTGTTGCCAATGATAAAATGTCATCTACATAAAATCTCCGAGAAACACCACCTTGTTTCCATTACGTCTCCAATACACCTTTCGTCTATGCCTTTTGATGAATCCATCAAATGGACTATCCCATCAACTCGCAAGTTCCACGATTTATAGCTTTGTTTCAATCCATAAATGGATTTACTAAGCTAGTACTCTAAATGATCTTGCCTCTTAACAATAATCCTTATTGTTTTCTAAGCAGGCACATTTAGATCTAGTACCGCCCTCGTGCAGAGCTAGGGATCGATTTCATCTTTACTAGATCCAGAGTCCGAAACTCTTCTAGTCTTATGAACATCTGCGGTTGTCTTAACAACCTCCCACTGCAATGGCGTCCCGGTGTATAACAGTAATAACAGTAGGTGCAGTGTGTGGTGTATTTCTACTCGGTTTGGCTGGTTCCTAGTCTCTGTCCATTTTCTCATTCCAAGGTACTGCATCAGTTCGGGCTTTGTGGTTCTTCTAATAGTCTTTCTCTAAGAACCGGGCGTTACACGTCCTTTTGGTTCATAGTACTATAGAACACACAATACTTTGTTCATCTAGGATATCCTACAACCATGCCGTTGTCTCCAGGAATATTCATAGAACATAGGTAGTTCCGAACAACTTGTTCTTTCACTATTAGAATTCTATTTCTTACTGACTCACCATCTCTACACGTAAGTGTATGGTGTAGTCATTTGAGACTTAATCTCAATCTTTGATTATGCTATGTGTTATGTGGCAGCCTCCGCGACTAAGTCGCAGGCTTCCAGTGGATATACTTTGAAGGTTCCCCATAATTGCTTTGTGACAAAAACACTCCGCTTTTATGGCACATCAAGCATTCTAATCCATCTTCGAGTATTCTTAAAAGAACTACTCGCACCTTACATATATCATTGATCATTCTCAATACTTGTCCGAATTCTATCTTTTACCAAAAAGTATGCTTAGTTGTATTATCTTCCAAACTTGATTCTTAGGTCGGAAGGTCCGTTCCTTCAACTATAATTGATCAAATCAATTTCAACCTTTTGAATCTTATTTGAATAAATACTACTAAGTATAAGAATTCACAAGTATAATGATTTAACAAGAAATATATCTAAATAGTAAAACAAGTTATAGAACGGTTTGTTGCATCGTGGTAGACTAAGGATTCATCATTCAAATATTGCTATCTAATGTACCAGAATAGATAATACCCATTATTTCTTATCAAAATCATTACCATGATTAAAGAAATAAAATATCCATTCATAAATAATAGAAATCCAGAACAAAAGTTCTTTCTAAAATAAAGGGTACATAATGCAATAAACTTGAAATGAAATCCTATTTAACTACTAAAGCAGATAAATGTCTTCCACTGCAACAGCTGCCTCCTCTACAGCTTTTGCCCGTGTAGACTCGAACTCTTCTTCTCTAAGTCGCCGGGTTTTCTGGAACCCCTGCATTTAAAATGCACATACCGTCAGTGGTTCCATATCTACACACCAGATTTCTGGTAGATAATACCGCTGACTATGTTTTCACGACTAAAGAAAAATTGGTACCTTTGAGAGGACATTCAGACTTCCAGTGTCCAGTCTTATTGCATCGGAAGCACTTGCCTCTTGGCTTTGCAGCCCCCACTCGTGGTCCACTCCTCTTGGCACCACTGGGTTTCCAGGCTTGCTTCCTTTTCTTGCCCCTACCTCCAACAGGCTTTGAGCCCTTGGACTTGGTAGCTACAAGCGCTTGAGACTTGCCCTTCTTGTAGATCCCCTCTGCCGCCTTTAGTTCAGTCAGGAGTTGCGCAAGAGTATAAGATAGTTTACCCATATTATAGCTCATACGAAACTGCTCAAAACTACGGGTCAGAGACTGGAGTATGATGTCGACTTGCGTCTCAGCATCAATAGAAGCTCCTAGGACCTCAAGTTCTTTCAACAAACTCATCATCTTAAGAACGTGCTCCCCAACGGGCGTTCCCTCAGACTGAGTAGTCGACATGAGGACTCTCATGGCTTCTTGCCTAGCCGCACGATCTTGCTCCCCAAACATCTCCTTGAGGTTAAACATCATATCATAGGCAGTGTCCATCGGCTCATGTTGGGTTTGGAGTACATTTGACATGGAAGCCAAAATATAACACCTAGCCATTTCATCAGCCTTTTTCCACTTCCGATATGTCAGTTTTTCCTCAACAGTTGAGGCAGTCGTGGGCTCGGCAGGGCACACTTCATGGAGTACAAACTTGTACTCCTCAGAAGTCAGGACAATGTCAAAATTTCTCTTCCAATCAATGTAATTGGGACCAGTGAGCTTATGCTCCTTGAGTATCACAGAAAGTGGGTTCATAGCTATTCTCTAAACCTATAAGCACATATAAACAAACAATCAATTTAATATCCGATATTATCTCCCTAAAATAATATCATTAAATTACTAATCACATCTAAAATCCCATCAGGTAAGGCAAGCCACGTTCGTGTGGACGTTTACCCACCCAAATGATTTAGTAATTAGATTTGCTTCGGTCGTACATCATTATAGCGTTACTTCTTTGGGAAGAATACTATAAAGCGTACCTAAGTGTAAACCATTACTCAGTACTAAGGTGAACCATTTGGAATTGCTACGTCACCGCAAGCCACGTTAGTGTGGACGTTTACGATAACTCACAATCCTTCACAATTCCCTATAACTGTCTACATCAACTATTTCCAAAAATCCCATTCAGCATAGCAAGCCACGTTCGTGTGGACGTTTACTACACCAAAAGACTTTTATAGTTGACTCCCAATTACTTGAAGCATTCGATTTTGTAAATCAAGACGCGGAGAACCATAAGTGAAACTCGAAGTTTCTAACCAGTGATTCACTATGCGAACAACCCTATCTCTCATTAGATGAGGGAGCCGAGCAGACAAACGATCCATCTTCAAAAGAATGGTACGAATGTCTCTAATTTGTGTCATCCACATGACCAAGTAGCTTTGGCTCCATTCCACTCCCCGGGGTGAGAATGAGTCGACTTGAAGTCAGTTTCAGAAAGACAAATTAGGCATTGTTTGATAAACTTAATCAATGTTTCTTGTAAAAGGAATTACAAGAATTCTCCTACAATGACATATCTATATGAACTTCGAAAGCTCATAAATGTCACCAAGAGAACAGTAATGGAGACCATGGGAATGTTTCCATCCCCGCTCTCACTTAGCTTTTTATAACAAAGGGATACGCTATCTAATGCATAATTAAACACATAAGCATGCATACAAGTGAGAAAGCACATATCACATAGTCAAAATAATGCTAGAAAATTATTTTCCGACTATCATGGCTTTATTCCATCTCCGTATGCGTCTTCTAGTCTTCAGTCTTCGTTCTTAAATGCTCCATGTGACGAGAATATTAATCCCAATATTTAAATCTATTTATTTTTAATAAATCCAAAAGATACTTAATTCGAAAATTAAGTCAATCGAATAAATCAAAAATAAAATTAAATATTATTAATATTTTTTATTTATTTATTTTCTTATCTAATTCTATTAAATCTCTAGAATAATCTATCCAAGTAAAACTTGGAATATTCTAGAAGACTTCTATAATAGAATAAAGAAATAAATTAGGACTCTTCTACTTTCCAAAATTAATTAATTTCCATGTCCATGAAAATTCCCATAAAATAGGAATAATCAAATAGGAAATAAATCAATTCATTAATTAATTATTTTCCTATCCAATTCTATTAAATCTCTAGATTCCTATTCCAAGTAGAATTTGGAATATTCTAGAAGACTTCCATAATAGAATAAGGAAATAAATAATATTAATTAATTCTTTTCCTATCTCCATGAAAGTTCCCAAACTTAGGAATACTCAAAATAGGAAAACTTGAATCAATTAGGAAAGTGAATCTAGGTAGGAGTAGCACGAGATCACGAGGACCCCGCGACCCCCACCTTGATCGCCGGCCGGGAGCACCACCGCCGCCGTCCCCAGCCCACGCGCCACCACCTCCGGTGGCCGGCGTGGCAGAGGAGCCCAGCGGGCAGCCCCCTCGATCGATCATCCCCATGGGATCGATCCCATCGATCCCAAGCCCTAGTTCTCCCTCTCATCATCTCCTTCGTCACATGAGTTCTCCGGCGGTCGTCTCGGCATCGATCCAACGTAAATAAATTACAAGAAATAAATTTACAATTCCGGTATCGATTCTATACATGAAATCGACCCTATACACTTTCCGGAAAACATAGAACAATAATAATAAATCTAAATTCGGTCAACCCCCGAATTTTTACTATTACAAGCATTCATCCACACAAAACGAATCTCGACATGTCCGAGAGATTAATAATCATGGTAAAATTAAATAACAATTAATTAAACAATTAATCAATTAATTAACCATGATAGCCGGAATCCCTGCAAGGTAGAACGATAATTGAACACATACATGAACACGAAACCAAACGCTCTGATACCAATTGCTGGAAATCGATATCCCGGGCTATTAAAATTTGCGTAAAATAATAACCCGACCGAAATCCTCTCGCCGGAAACACGCGAACCACCGAACGGAACCGGGCACGACAAGAGAGTCGTCGCCGCGGGAAAACCCGCGGCTAGAAACCCTAGCCGAGCCCCCGCCGGGGCTCGCGATCGCTGCCCTAGCGATCGCCGGGGATGCACGCGCATCCCCGTGGGGATGTTCCGAACAGCCCCCGGCGGTGAGTCCGGCGACTCACCGCCACCACCGAGGAGGGCGGTGCGCCCAGCGCACCCGCCGCGGGGCGTCCTCGTGTGGGCCCCGCGATCGCATGCTCCGGCGTCCAGCCGGGGCGTCCTCGTGTGGGCCCCGCGATCGACGCCCTAGGGCTCGATCGCACCCCTCGGCTCCCAGCCGAGGGTTCTTCGAACCTTCGCCGGGGATCTCGAATCCCCGTCCCCGAAGTTCTTCGTTTTCCCGGATCGTGCGTTCATGTATGTATCACAATCAATTCACATAAAATCATAGAAGAGAGTATATGATTTTACCTTTTGATTCGTTGTGCGGAGAAACGAACTCAATTGATGACCTTACGATCTTCCTACGTATTCCTTGCACTAGCTTGAACGTCGGGTGGGCGACGATCTTCCAAGCTTATGGATCCTCTTCAACTCTCTAGAATATCAAGTATGATAATCTTGTCTTATTAAAAAGTGAAGACCATGTAGTGCTTTTATAGGCTACGTAGGGGATCTAAAGGAGGTGGAATATTGGGCTTCCAATATTAATGATTAAATTGAGCCCAAGCCCAAATCTATTAATCTCCCATTAATATTAATTAATTTATTTTCCACTATATAAATTAATTGCACTCCCAATATTAAACCATATTATATCAAATAATATTTCTCCGGTAGTATTATTTATTCCGTGTATTTAAGATTTAAATATCCATGAATAAAATTAATTTATTGCTAATTAATTTATTCATCTCTTGAATCCGAGACTAGTACCATTCAACCTTAATTATTGTGCGGAACGAATCCACTCATGAGGTTTACACAATAATTCCTTATGAACTCATCTCGGGGATATTATCAACCCTTCCGGGATACACTTTCCCGTCAAGTATTCACGGCATGTCATATATAAAATATAGTGACCCAACTTAACCGGTAATTAACCCAATAATTAAATCGGTTAATTCCTTTGGAAAATCAAAGTCACATATATTAAATATACACACCCGCAATAGTATCGGGGATTAAGAATAAAATACTCTGAGACTTGAATCGATTATCTCAAGGCAATCCTAATCGATAAATCTCAAGCGATCCGCCCAATACACCAAGTGTACAAGTGTGATAAAATAATTAAGACAAATTATTTTCTCTCTCACACAACGACTATACCGATGGATTGGTCCGTGTCCATCTAGGTCGTGAGCAACCGTTCGATTAAATACGAGTAACAGATAGTATGATCTTCTATGTGGGGCCCGACACACCATACTAACTACAACGTATAGAATCCAGGACTATATTTTGCATATATTTAATTATCAATAATTAAACGCAAACAATTGTTTATTAATTAAATAGATTAAATGCTATGACCGGGAGTTTACCGTTACTTAAATCTAGACATTAAGTACACAACTCCAACATTATCTCCCTCAAATAATATCATTAAATTACTAATTACGTCTAAAATCCCATCAGGTAAGGCAAGCCACGTGGTGTGGACGTTTACCCACCCAAATGATTTAGTAATTAGATTTTCTTTGGTCATACATCACTTATAGCATAACCTCGTGGGGAGGAATACTATAATGCGTATCTAAGTGTAAACCATTACTCAGCACCAAAGTAAATCGTTTGGAATTGCTACATCACCGCAAGCCACGTGGTGTGGACGTTTACGATAACTTCACAACTCTTCACAATTCCTTACAACTGTCTACATCAATTAATCCAAAATCCGTTAGTATAGCAAGCCACGTGGTGTGGACGTTTACTACACCAAGAGATTTTTATAATTGACTCCCAATTACGAGATCCATTCGATTTTTGTAAATCAAGACGCGGAGAATCATAAGTGAAACTCGAAGTTTCTAACCAGTAATTCACCATGCGAACAACCCTATCTCTCATTAGATGAGGGAGCCGAGCAGACAAACGATCCATCTATCAAAGAATGGTACGAAGGTCTCTAATTTGTGTCATCCACATGACCAAGTGGCTTTGGCTCCATTCCACTCCCCGGGGTGAGAATGAGTCGACTTGAAGTCAGTTTCAGAAAGACAAATTAGGCATTGTTTGATAGACTTAATCAATGTTTCTTGAAAAAGGAATTACAAGAATTCTCCTCCAATGACATGTCTATATGAACTTCGAAAGCTCATAAATGTCACCAAGAGAACAGTAATGGAGACCATGGGAATGTTTCCATCCCCTCTCCCACTTAGCCTTTTATAACAAAGGGATACGCTATCTAATGCATAATTAAACACATAAGCATGCATACAAGTAATAAAGCACATATCACATAGTCAAAATAATGCTAGAAAATTATTTTTCGACTATCATGGCTTTATTCCATCTCCGTATGCTTCTTCTAGTCTTCAGTCTTCGTTCTTGAATGCTCCATGTGACGAGAATATTAATTCCAATATTTAAATCTATTTATTTCCAATAAATCCAAAAGATACTTAATTCGAAAATTAAGTCAATCGAATAAATAAAAAATAAAATTAAATATTATTAATATTTTTATTTATTTATTCTCCTATCTAATTCTATTAAATCTCTAGAATAATCTATCCAAGGAAAACTTGGAATATTCTAGGAGACTTCTATAATAGAATAAGGAAATAAAATAAATTAGGACTCTTCTACTTTCCAAAATTAATTAATTTTCATGTCCATGAAAATTCCCATAAAATAGGAATTATCAAATAGGAAATAAATCAATTTATTAATTAATTATTTTCCTATCTAATTCTATTAAATCTCTAGAATCCTATTCCAAGTAGAACTTGGAATATTCTAGAAGACTTCCATAATAGAATAAGGAAATAAATTAATTCCAATTAATTCTTTTCCTAATCCATGAGAGTTTCCAAAAGGAAGAACACTCAAATAGGAAAACCGAATTAATTTAGGAAAGTGAATCTTAGTAGGAGTAGCATGGGTTGGGGATCCCCACACCACCCCCACCGCCAACCACCACCGCCGGGAACCATCACCACCGCCGCCTCCAGCCCACGCGCCACCACCGCCGGTGTCCGGCGTGGCCGGAAGCCCTAGCGGGCAGCCCCTTTGTGGGGTCGATTGATCCTCATGGGGATCGATCATGGGGATGATCGACCCCCCCGGTTTTTCGTCCCCTTCGTCTTCGTCAAACGTCTTCGTCTTCCGGCGATCGTCTCAACATCGAACCAACGTAAATAAATTGCAAGAATTTAAATTACACTATCCGGTATCGATTCTATACATGAAATCGACTCTATACACTTTCCGGAAAACATAGAACGTAATAATAAATCCTAAATTCGGTTAACCCCCGAATTTTTACTATTACAAACATTCATACACACAAAACGAATCTCGACATGTCCGAGAGTTTAATAAACGAATAATCATGATAATTAATTAACACAATAATTAAATCCAACCATGATAGCCGGAAATCCCTGCAAGGTAGAACAATAATAGAACATATACATGAACACGAAACCAAACGCTCTGATACCAATTGCTGGAAATCGATATCCCGGGCCATTAAAATTGCGGAAGATAATAGCCCGACCGAAATCCTATCGCCGGAAACCGATCACGAACGCCGCGTCGCCGGAGTCCGACGAGAGAATCGCCGCAAGGGCGAAACCCTAGCCGAACCCCACGCGGGGTTCGCGATCGCATGCACATGCGATCGCCGGGCTGCACCGGCAGCCCCGGGCGGTGAGTCCGGCGACTCACCGCCATCGCCGGAGCTGGGGGGAGCCACCAGCCGCGGCACCAGCCCGCGGCAATCACCCCGGCGATCGAGCGAGGGCTCGATCGCCCCCAGCCGCGGCGTCCAGCCGCAGCTTCTCTCCGTGCGCACGCCACCGCACGAGGGTGGCTGGGGGGTTCGTCCGGCCGTGGCTCCAGCCCACGGCTGAACCCCCAGCGATCGACTTCACGTCGATCGCTTGCCCCGGCGAGAGCCGGGGCTTCCCCTCATCCGCGCGCCGGGCGGTCAAACCCTAGGGTTTCGACCGCCCCCTTCGATCTTCGCCGGGGATCTCGAATCCCCGTCCGCGATGATCGTACGTTACCCGGATCGTATGTTCATGTATATATCACAATTATATGTACATAAAATCATAGAAGGGTTTTATGATTTTGTACCTCGATTCGTTGTGCGGAGAAACGAATTATACGCGTTGAAGACCTTTGAATCTTCCTACGTATTCCTTGCACCTCGTCCGAACGTCGTGTGGGCGACGATCTATCGAACTCCTATGGATCTCCTTCAACTCTCAAGACTTATGATTGTATGTAAATTATGAAGGCCATGTAGTGCTTTTATAGGCTACGTAGGGGATCAAAAGGAGGTGGAATATTGGGCTTCCAATATTGATGATTAAATTGAGCCAAGCCCAAGTCTATTAATCCTTATCAATATTAATTAATTTATTTTCCACTATATAAATTAATTGCACTCCCAATATTAAACCATATTATATCAAATAATATTTCTCCGGTAGTATTATTTATTCCGTGTATTTAAGATTTAAATATTCGTGAATAAAATTAATTTATTGCTAATTAATTTATTCATCTCTTATATCCGAGAATAGTACCATTCAACCTTAATTATTGTGCGGAACAAATCCACTCATGAGGTTTACACAATAATTCCTTATGAACTCATCTCGGGGATATTATCAACCCTTCCGGGATACACTTTCCCGTCAAGTATTCACGGCATGTCATATATAAAATATAGCGACCCAATTTTACCGGTAATTAACCCAATAATTAAATCGGTTAATTCCTTTGGAAAATCAAAGTCTCTTATATTAAATATACACACCCGCAATAGTATCGGGGATTAAGAATAAAATACTCTGAGATTTAAATCAATTATCAAAGGCAATCCTAATTGATAAATCTCAAGCGATCCGCCCAATACACCAAGTGTACAAGTGTGATAAAATAATTAAGATAAATTATTTTCTCTCTCACACAACGACTATACCGATGGATTGGTCCGTGTCCATCTAGGTCGTGAGCAACTGTTCGATTAAATACTAGTAACCGATAGTATGATCTTCTGTGTGTCCATACACACCATACTAACTACAACGTATAAAATCCAGGACTATGATTTGCATATATTTAATTATCAAATAATTAAAAGCAAATAATTGTTTATTAATTTAATAGATTAAATGCTATGACCAGGAGTTTATCGATACTTAAATCTAGACATTAAGTACACAACTCCAACATGAGCACTCTAGGTTGCCGCTCTGAAGTTATCTTGGTGACTACAGCGTCGTCTCCCTCGACGATGACTCGTATCAGGTGGTACTTGCTCTATGTGTTATCATCACTTTTGACTTATGACTTCTTCCAGTTTACCGTGCACCGCTATCCAATAGCCTTTGGTAAACTAAGAGTCATATCCAAGTCCAGAGCTTATCCCGGAACCTAACCAAAACTTCCGCTGCCTCTGAGGCTGCTATTCGGTTATGATAGAGTCCGAGAAGCATCCTGCTTATCACTCTTTCTTCTCAAGGTTTCACCTCTTTCTAAAAGTGAACACATAGCCTGATATCGACTTACACTGGTCCTTCTCTGATTTGAGATCTGAGAATATGTAATCCAAGAAGATTTCGTCTTGCTTAGTAATCTAGTACTTCCAAGTACTTTTACAGCATTCGAATATCTCTTGTCCAGATTACTTTGATATCCTCCCACTACGCTAACCGCATAGTTGATATCAGGTTCTCGTTTTACAACATTGCATCTATAAAGCTTTCCACACTCGAAGTGTAGGGAACTGCTTTGTCTGTATCTATCTCCTTTATATGTTCGAAACACATATCCTTAGATAGACATATATTCTGTATCCGAAAGGCAATAACCTTTCTCAGAATTATGCATGTTTAAAACAAACCATAATCGTATAAGATATCTAGGAGAAGTACGTTCCAACTTCTACTCAATCTTATATCCCGATTTATTTAGACAACCATCATTTTATGTCTGATGACATTCTTTCATTGTTGCCAATGATGAAATGCTACCTACATAAAATTCCGAGAAACACCACCTTGTTTCCATTACGTCTCCAATACACCTTTCGTCAATGCCTTTTGATGAATTCATTAGATGGACTATCTCATCAATTCGCAAGTTCCACGATTTACAGCCTCGCATCAATTCCATAAATGGATTGAGTTGTACTCTAAATGATCTTGCCTCTTAACAATAATCCTTTATTGTTTTTCTAAGCCGGCACATTTAGATCTAGTACTTTCCTTGTGCAGAACTAGGGATCGATTTCATCTTTACTAGATCCAGAGTTGGAAACTCTTCTATTTATGAACATCTCTGGTCGTTAAACAACCTCCCACTGCAATGGCATTCCGGTGTATAAACAGTAATAACAGTAGGTGCAGTTAGTGGTGTACTCCTACTCGGTTTGGCTGGTTCTAAGTCTTTGTCCTTTTCTCATTTCAAAGTATTACGTCAGTTAGGGCTTTGTTGTTCATCTAATAGTCTTTCTCTAAGAACCGGGCGTTAGAGCTTATAACGTCCTTCTGGTTCATAGTACTATAGAACACAATATTTTTGTTCATCTAGGATATCCTACAACCACATTGAATGTGTCGTTGTCTCTAGAAATATCCATAGAACATAGGTAGTTCCGAACAACTTGTTATTTTACTGTTAGAATCCTATTTCTTATTACTGCCACACCATTTCTACACGTGAGTGTATGGTGTAGACATTTGAGACTTAATCCCAATCTTTGATTATGCTATGTGTTATGTGGTAGCCTCCGCGACTAAATCGCAGACTCCCAATGGATATACTTTGAAGGTTCCCCATAGTTGCTTTGTGACTAAAACACTTTGCTTTTATGGCACATCAAGTATTCTAATCCATCTTCGAGTATTCTTTAAAAGAATTACTCGCACCTTACACATATGACTGCATATATCATTGATCATTCTAAATACTTGTCTGAACTCTACCCTTTACCGAAAGGTATGCTTAGTTGTATTATCTTCCAAACTCAATTCTTAGGTCGGAAGGTCCATTCCTTCAACTATAATTGATTAAATCAATTTCGACCTTTTGAATCTTATTTGAATAAATACTACTAAGTCTAAGAATTCACAAGTATAATGATTTAACAAGAAATATATCTAATAAGTAAAACAAGTTATAGAACGGTTTCTTGTATTGTGGTAGACTAAGGATGCATTATTATTGCTATCTAATGTACCAGAATAGATAATACCATTATTTCTTATCAAAATCATTAACATGATTAAAGAAATAAAATATCCATTCATAAATAATAGAAATCCAGAACAAAAGTTCTTTCTAAAATTAAAGGGGTACATAAAGCAATAAACTTGGAATGAAATCCTAATTCTACTTAAAAGCAGATAAAATGTCTTCCACCGCAACAGCTGCCTCCTCTACAGCTTTGCCCATGTAGACTCGAACTCTTCTTCTCTAAGTCGCCGGGTTTTCTGGAACCCCTGCATTTGAAAAATGCACATACCGTCAGTGGTTCCATATCTACACACCAGAATTCTAGTAGATAATACCGCTTACTATGTTTTTACGACTAAAGAAAAATTCGTACCTTTGAGAGGACATTCAGACTTCCAGTGTCCAGACTTATTGCATCGGAAGCACTTGCCTCTTTGTTGGAAATCGATATCCCGGGCTATTAAAATTTGCGGAAAATAATAACCCGACCGAAATCCTCGATCGCCGGAGATTTGACCGCGAACCACCGCACGAGCCGAGGCTCGACCGAGCACCGCTTGGCGAACCCGCGCGCCCAGCCGAGCCCCCGCACGGGGCTCGCGATCATCTCGTGATGATCGCTGGGATGCCTCACGGCATCCACAGGGCTGCTCGTAGCAGCCCCGCAGCGAGCTCACGGCTCGCTGCCCAGCGGGGCCTAGCCCCCGCACGCATCCGCTGCGGGCGATCCCGCAGCACGTACGGGGTCGCTGCGGGTGACCCCGCAGCTTACCCGCGATCGAGCTCACATGCTCGACCGCCCCTCGGCTGAAGCCGAGGGCTTCCTGCGTCGCGCGTCCCGGCGGTTTGAACCCTAGGGTTCGACCGCCACCTTCGATCCTCGCCGGGGATCTCGAATCCCTGTCCCCGAGGTTCGTCGTTTTCCCGGATCGTGTGTTCATGTATATATTACAATTAAAATCACACAAGGGTTTTATGATATTTCCTTCGATTCGTTGTGCGGAGAAACGAAATCAAGTTGAAGACCTTTGAATCTTCCTACGTATTCCTTGCACCTCGTTCGAACGTCGTGTGGGCGACGATCCTCCGAACTCTATGGATCTACTTCACGAACTCTCTAGAATATCAAGTATGATAATCTTATGGTGTTATGGGATATTGAATTGTGAAGACCATGTAGTGCTTTTATAGGCTACGTAGGGGATCTAAAGGAGGTGGAATATTGGGCTTCCAATATTGATGATTAAATTGAGCCCAAGCCCAAATCTATTTATCCCATCAATATTAATTAATTTATTTTCCATTATATAAATTAATTTCACTCCCAATATTAAACCATATTATATCAAATAATATTTCTCCGGTAGTATTATTTATTCCGTGTATTTAAGATTTAAATATCCATGAATAAAATTAATTTATTGCTAATTAATTTATTCATCTCTTATATCCGAGACTAGTACCATTCAACCTTAATTATTATGCGGAACAAATCCACTCATGAGGTTTACATAATAATTCCTTATGAACTCATCTCGGGGATATTATCAACCCTTCCGGGATACACTTTCCCGTCAAGTATTCACGGCATGTCGTATATAAAATATAGTAACCCAACTTAGCCGGTAATTAACCCAATAATTAAATCGGTTAATTCCTTTGGTAAATCAAAGTTACTTATATTAAATATACACACCCGCAATAGTTTCGGGGATTAAGAATAAAATACTCTGAGACTTGAATCAATTATCAACGACAATCCTAATTGATAAGTCTCAAGCGATCCGCCCAATACACCAAGTGTACAAGTGTGATAAAATAATTAAGACAAATTATTTTCTCTCTCACACAACGACTATACCGATGGATTGGTCCGTGTCCATCTAGGCCGTGAGCTACTGTTTGATTAAATATGAGTAACCGATAGTATGATCTTCTGTGTGGGCCCGCACACCATACTAACTACAACGTATATAATCCAGGACTATATTTTGCATATATTTAATTATCAATAATTAAATGCAAACGATTTTTTATTAATTAAATAGATTAAATGCCATGATCGGGAGTTACCGTTACTTAAATCTAGACATTAAGTACATAACTCCAACAATCTCCCATTTGTACTAAGGTCTAGTCATTTCCTCCAAACTCCCGACTCTCATACTCATCACGTGCTTAAGTTGTACTTCCAAGAAGTACAATGTGAGTGAGCAATCTAGGTTGCCGCTCTGAAGTTATCTTGGTGACTACAGCGTCGTCTCCCTTGACGATGATTCGTATCAGGTGGTACTTGCTCTATGTGTTATCATCACTTTTTGACTCATGACTTCTTCCAGTTTACCATGCACCGCTATACAATAGCCTTTGGTAAACTAAGAGTCATATCCAAGTCCATAGGTTACCCCGGAACCTAACCAAAACTTCCGCTGCCTCTGAGGCTGCTATTCGGTTATGATAGAGTCCGAAAAGCATCCTGCTTATCACGCTTTCATCTCAAGGTTCCACCTCTTTCTAAAAGTGAACACATAGCCTGATATCGACTTACACTGGTCCTTCTCTGATTTGGGATCTGAGAATATGTAATCAAAGGAGATTTCATCTCGCTTAGTTATCTAGTACTTTCAAGTACTTTTATAGCATTCGAACATCTCTTGTCCAGATTACATTGATATCCTCCCACTACGCTAACCGTATAGTTGATATCAGGTTCTCGTTTTACAACATTGCATTCATAAAGCTTTCCACACTTGAAGTGTAGGAAACTGCTTTGTCTGGATCTATCTCCTTCATGTGTTCGAAACACATACCCTTTAGATAGATGTATATTCTGTATCTGAAAGGCAATAACCTTTCTCAGAATTATGCATGTTTAAAACAAACCATAATCGTATAAGATATCTAGGAGAAGTACAATGTTCTTATCCTTAGATCGAAAGACCTCAAGAACATGTTCCAACTTCTACTCAATCTTATATCCCGATTCATTTAGACAACCATCATTTTATGTCTGATGACACTCTCTCATTGTTGCCAATGATGAAATGTTATCTACATAAAATTCTTAGAAACACCACCTTGTTTCCATCACGTTTCCAATACACTTTTGGTCTTATGCCTTTTGATGAATCCATCAGATGGACTATCTCATCAATTCGCAAGTTCCACGATTTACAGCCTTGTATCAATTCCATAAATGGATTGACTTGTACTCTAAATGATCTTGCCTCTTAACAATAAACTTTTATTGTTTTTCTAAGCAGGCACATTTAGATCCAGTACTTTCCTTGTGCAGAGCTAGGGATCGATTTCATCTTTACTAGATCCAGAGTTGGAAACTCTTCTAGTCTTATGAACATCTCTGGTCGTCAAACAACCTCCCACTGCAATGGCATTCCGGTGTATAAACAGTAATAACAGTAGGTGCAGTTAGTGGTGTACTTCTACTCGGTTTGGCTGGTTCTAAGTGTTGAGTTGTGTACTTAATGTCTAGATTTAAGTAACGCAAACTCACGATCCATTGCCATTAATCTATTTAATTAAATAAACAATTATTTTCATTTAATTATTTATAATTAAATATATGCAAATCATAGTCCTGGATTTTATACGTTGTAGTTAGTATGGTGCAAGCATGGGCGCAAAGAAGATCATACTATCTGTTACTCGTATTTAATCGAACAGTAGCTCACGACCTAGATGGACACGGACCAATCCATCGGTATAGTCGTTGTGTGAGAGAGAAAATAATTTATCTTAATTATTTTATCACACTTGTACACTTGGTGTATTGAGCGGATCGTTGAGATTCATCGATTAGGATTGCCGGCGATAATCGATTCGAGTCTCAGTGTATTTTATTCTTAATCCCCGATATTATTGCGGGTGTGTATATTTAATATAAGTGACTTTGATTTACCAAAGGAATTAACCGATTTAATTATTGGGTTGATTACCGGTTAAGTTGGGTCACTATATTTCATATATGACATGCCGTGAATAATTGACCGGACAGTGTATCCCGGAAGGGTTGATAATATCCCCGAGATGAGTTCATAAGGAATTATTATGTAAACCCTGCAGGTGGATTCGTTCCGCATAATAATTAAGGTTGAATGGTACTAGTCTCGGATATAAGAGATGAATAAATTAATTAGCAATAAATTAATTTTATTCATGGATATTCATATCTTAAATACACAGAATAAATAATACTACCGGAGAAATATTATTTGATATAATATGGTTTAATATTGGGAGTGCAATTAATTTTATATAGTGGAAAATAGAATTAATTAATATTGATAAGGATTAATGGACTTGAGCATTGGGCTCAATTTAATCTTCAATATTGGAAGCCCAATATTCCACCTCCTTAAGATCCCCTACGTAGCCTATAAAAGCACTACATGGTCTTCTCTATTCTCATAAGTTCATAACTTGAAGATCACAATTCTAGAGAGAGAAAGTAGAGAGGAGGATCCATGGAGTTCGGTAGATCGTCGCCCACACGACGTCCGGGCTAGTGCAAGGAATACGTGGGAAGATCTCAAGGTCATCATAAGATCTCGTTTCTCCGCACAACGAATCGAAAGGTGAATTAAATATTTCCGCTATTTAATTCTTATTGAAATCAATTATCGAAAAACAAGATCCAAAAGTTCGAACCCGGATTAGACGGACGATCGCGTGGTGGTGGCGAAGCCACCGGACCACGGGCGATCGCCCGAACTAGGGTTCGCGGCGCGCGGAGGAAGGAACCCTCGGCTGGGCCGAGGGCTCGCGATCGATCACGGGGATCGATCGCCGGGGGCGCGGGCTGGTGCCGCACCCCACCCGCCGTGAAGGCGGGGCTCCTCTAGGCGGCGGCGAGTCGCCGGACTCGCCGCGGGGGGCTGCTGGGCAGCCCCATCGATCGCGAAGATCGAACGCGATCTTCGATCGCGTGAACCCCGTCTCGCCGGGGTTCGGCTGGGGGCGGGCTGCGTGCCTTCGGGTGCGTGGTCTCCAAAGGCCGGACTCCGGCGGATGAGTCGGCGTTCATGTGATCTCCGGCGAAGGTTTTTGATCGGAGTTGTCATGTTCCGCAATTCCGGCAACTCCGGGATATCGAATTCCAACAATTGGTATCAGAGCGTACGGTTACGTTTTTTCGTTAATTGTTTCGATAATCGATTCTCGATGTATATGGCCATAGATTAATTTAATTTGTTAAATTATTGTGCTATATTGTTCTACGTCTATGTTTTCTCTCTTGTGTGAATTGTGTTGGTCGGAAAAATTAAATATTAAAATCGAGGGTTTTCGGAATAATCGAACCGGAATCGATCGACCGTGGGCTCGGGAAGCGGCTGCGTGTGCGGCTGGACGTGAGCAGGGGCATGGCTGGGCTTGCCGGCGTGAGCCACCAGTGGTGGTGGTTCGCTGGCAGCCGGCAGCTGTGCTCGGCAGTCGCGTTGGCAGCATCACGCACGCGACTTCGGATTCGAGCTCGGACGGCATGATCGCACGCTGCTGGTACGCCTAGGGCTCATTGCGGGCTGCTGGGCAGCAGCTGGACGTCTGGGCTCGTCGACTTGGCGTTCACCATCGTGGGATGGTTCGCCGGAAGTCGCCGGATGTCCGGTGAGACGCGGCTGCTCCGGCAAAGGGCCGCGCGATCGTTCTATCGACCGCGGCATAAGCATGAACCTGGCTGCTTCGGCTGCTCTCGGAGCAGCGGCGAGATGGTTGGTCGCACAGGCTGGGATGTTGGCGGAAATCGACGGCTTGATTCACCAAGGGCGGTGGTCGCCGGATGTCGAGATCGCTGGCAAGCCTCCCGTGGCTGGGCACGCCTTTGCGGGCTGCTGTGCGGGCCGATACGGTTGAATGAATTAATTCATTCTCGATGCTGTACATGGCCTTGTGCATAATGCATGACATGAATTTAAATTCACGATGCTGTACATGGCATGGTACGTGAATTGCATGTCCACATGCATAGAGTTAATTGATGCATGGCATGGCGTGGATGGTGCTGTGTATGGATACACGGGCATGCACTTTCTTGGTTCGATTGGGATGACACCGGAATTGTTTTCGGTTCGTCCCGGTAAATCCGATCTTTCCGGAAATAATTTAATCTTTCTAATTTTATTTAATTTAATTTTGGAATTAATTCAAATTCTATTTGGATTAGATTTCTTAATTATGAAATTAAATAATGGAATTAGATGGAGAGTTAAATTAGGAAAGAAAATCCTAGTTTCTCTAGATATCCTATACCTACTTGGATTAGAAGTCTTGAGAAGAATCAAAATTCGATTTTGATTAGGATTCTTGAGATCTAATCTGAATAGGATTGAGAAATTATTAAAATATTGATTTTATTTAATTTAAGTATTTTATTTAAAATCATTAGATTAATTCAAAATTTATTTTGGATTGGAAAATCTTGGATTTTATTTAGAATAGAATTAAATATGGAAATCAATGGATTTTAATAATATTGATTTTATTTAATTTAAGTATTTTATTTAAAATCATTAGATTAATTCAAAATTTATTTTGGATTGGAAAATCTTGGATTTTATTTAGAATAGAATTAAATATGGAAATCAATCGAATTGATTTTTATTTAATTGGAGTATTTTATTTAAAATCATTAGATTGATTCAAATTTTTTTTTTAATTGGAATCTTGGATTTTATTTAAAATAAATTAAATATGAGAATCAAAGAATTTTTCCGTCGCTCGGCAAAGTATTCAAGACGTAGAATGAAGACTCAAGACAAGCATGCTGGAATTCATCAAGGTACGAATAGTCGAGAAATAATTTTACTTGAGTAATTATTTGATTATTTGTGAACGTACTTGCATGAAATGTATGTTTGTTATTATGCTTATGTGTATTTAATTATGCATTAGATAGCGTATCCCTTTGTTATAAAAAGCTAAGTGGGAGAGGGAATGGAAACATTGCCATGGTCTCCATTGCTGTTCTCTTGGTGACTTTTATGGACTTTTGAAGTTCGTATAGACAAGTCATTGGAGGAGAATTCTTGTAATTCCTCTTACGAGAAACATTGATTAAGTTTATCAAGCAATGCCTAATTTGTCCTTCTGAAACTGATTTCAAGTCGACTCATTCTCACCCCGGGGAGTGGAATGGAGCCAAATCCACTTGGTCATGTGGATGACACAAATTAGAGACTTTCGTGTCATTTGATGACTAGATCGATTGTCTGCTCGGCTCCCTCATTCTATGAGAGATAGGGTTGTTCGCATGGTGAATCACTGGTAAGAAACTTCGAGTTTCACTTATGATTCTCCGCGTTTTGATTTACAAGATCGAATGGATCAAGTAATTGGGAGTCAATTATAAAAGTCTCTTGGCGTAGTAAACGTCCACACCACGTGGCTTGCTATGCTGACGGATTTTGGATTAATTGATGTAGACAGTTGTAAGAAATTGTGAAGAGTTGTGAAGTTGTCGTAAACGTCCACACCACGTGGCTTGCGGTGATGTAGCAATTCCAAACGATTTACTTTGGTACTGAGTAATGGTTTACACTTAGATACGCATTATAGTATTCTTCCCCACGAGGTTACGCTATAAGTGATGTATGACCGAAGCAAATCTAATTGCTAAATCATTTGGGTTGGTAAACGTCCACACCACGTGGCTTGCCATATCTGATGGGATTTTAGATGTGATTAGTGGTTTAATGATATTTTTTGAGGGAGATAATATCAGA
Source organism: Euphrasia confusa (assembly GCA_954870475.1). NCBI lineage: Eukaryota > Viridiplantae > Streptophyta > Magnoliopsida > Lamiales > Orobanchaceae > Euphrasia > Euphrasia confusa. The sequence goes on from OX940954.1 coordinate 15,450,074, forward strand.
GATTAAATCGATTGTTTGTTGTTATATGTGCTCATAGATTAGGAAATGGCTTTGAACCCACTTTATGTGATACTTAAGGATTTTAAACTCACTGGTCCCTAAATGTAATGATTGGAATAGAGATCTAGACATTACCCAAACTGTTAAAGAGTGCAAGGTTGTACTCAGTGAGCTTTGTCCTCCCGAGCCTATTGACATAGGCGGCTAGACAAGAAGCGATGAGGATACTCATAAAGGCCAGTCATTCGAGGAAACGCTTAAACACGTTTTTGAGATGATTGACCTTTTGGACGAGTTGAGACGGAAATCGCAAGCTCTTGTAGCCAATGCCGAAGGTTTTGAACCTAAGGGTAAAATCGGGGAAATGAAAAGCAAGCAAAGAAACCCAGTGGTGCTAAGTTACTTAGACCACGAGATGGGACGAGAAAGCCATGAGGCAAATGTTCTCGATACAAACAGTCTGGGTACTGGAAGTTTGATTATCCTCTCAAAGAAAGTACGAAATTTTCTTTAGTCGTGAAACATAATCAGTGGTATTATCTGCCGGAACCTGGTGTGTAGATATGGAACCACTGACGGTATGTGCATTTTAAATGCAAGGGTTCCAGGAAACCCGACGACTTAGAAAAGAAGAAATCGTAGTCTACATGGGCAATGTTGTAAGGAGGCAGCAGTTGCAGTGGAGGACATTTTATAGGATTTCATTTTGGGTTATTGCTTTTATGTACCTTTCAAATTAGAAAGAACTTTGTTCTGGATTTCTAATAAATGGATATTTTATTTCTTTTAATCATTTGATGGTTATAAGAAGAAATAATGATATTATCTATTTTGGTACATTAGCTAGCAATATATAAATGATGAATCCTCAGTCCACCACGATGCAACGAACCGTTATACATAACTCGTTTTACTAATAAGAGATTTCTTTATTAAATCATTTATACTTGTGGATTCTTATGCTAAGTCATATTTATTCAAATAAGAAGTTCAAAGGTCGAAAATTGATTGTAAGATCAATTAAGTTGAAGGAATGGACCTTCCGACCTAAGAATCTAATTTGGAAGATAATACGACTAAGCAATCCTTTATGGATGTAAGATATAAGATCCGGACAAGTATTAGAATTGATTGACTCTGATTTATGATCAGAGCTTGGGATTGGATCCCAAGTGACTACACCATACAGTCCTCTGTAAGATTGGTGTGTCGGAAATAAGAAATGGAACTCTTATAGAAATAGTAAAAGCATGAGTTAAACGGAACTACCTATGTTCTATGGATATGTCTTGAAAACAACGGCACATTCAAATGTGGTTGTAGAATATCCTAGAAGAACAAAAGATGTGTGTTCGATAGTACTATGAACCAGAAGGACGTTACAAGTTCTAACGCCCGGTTCTTAGAGGAAGACTATTAGATGAACCACAAGCCCAAAGTGACATGATACTTTGAAATGAGAGAGAAACGATTAAGACTTAGAACCAGCCGAACCGAGTAGCGATACACCACTAACTGCACCTACTGTTATTACTGTTTATACACCGGAATGCCATTGTAGTGGGAGGTTGTGTGACAACCGGAGATATTCATAAGACTAGGAGAGTTTTGAACTCTGGACCTAGTATACATGAAATCAATCCCTGGATCTACATAAAGGCGGTACTAGATCTAAATGTGCCTTCTTGGAAAGCAATAAGAATTATTTCTAAGAGGCAAGATCATTTAGAGTACAAGCTTAGTTAATCCATTGATGGATTGAAACGAAGCTAGAGATCGTGGAACTTGCGAATTGATGAGATAGTCCATTTGATGGATTCATCAAAGGGCATTGACGAATCGTGTGTATGGGAAACGTGATGGAAACAAGGTGGTGTTTCTCGGAGGTTTTATGTAGATAACATTTTATCATTGGTAACAATGTAAAGATGCTGTCAGACATAAAATGATGGTTGTCTAGAAAAATCGATATATGAGATAAAGAAGAAGTTAGAGCATGTTCTTAAGATCTAGGATCTCAAGAAAAGAACATTGTACTTCTCCTGGATATCTTACATATACATGATTATGGTTCGTTTTAACAAGCAAGATTCCGAGAAAGGTTCGTTACCTTTCAAGAGACGGAATGCATCTATCTAAGGTATGTGTTTTGGAACACATAAAGGTGATAGAAGCAGTGAAAGCAGTTTCCTACACTTGGAGTGTGGAAAGCTTGATAAATGCATTGTTGAAAACAAGAACCTGATATCGGCTATGCGGTTAGCATAGTGGGAGGATATCAAGGTAATCCTGGAAAGGAATATTCGACTGCCGTAAAAGTACTTTCGAAGTACTGTTCTAGACTACGAAGCAGACGAGTTTTTCCTTTGGATTACATTCTCTTAGATTTCTAATCGAATGAGGACCGGTGTAAGTCGATCAGGCTATGTGTTTCACTATTAAAGGAGAAGGAGTTTTAACATGGAAGAGTGATAAGCACGATGCTTTTCGGACTCTGCCATGGGTAACCAAATAGCGGCCTCAGAGGCAGCGAAAGTTTTGGTATAACTCCGGGATAATCTCTGGGACTTAGATGTGATTCTTAATTTGCCAAAGGCTATGTAAATAGCGGTGCGATGGCAAATGGTAAGAAATCACAAGTCCATAAGTGTTAGATAACACATAGTGCAAGTACCACCTGATACGAGTCATCGTCGAGGGAGACGACGCTGTAGTCACCAAGATAACTTCAGAGCGGCAACCTAGAGTGCTCATTCACATAGTACTTCTTGGAAGTACAACTTAAGCACGTGATGAGTATGGGAGTCGGGAGTTTGGAGGAAATGACTAGACCTTAGTACAAGTGGGAGATTGTTGAGTTGTGTACTTAATGTCTAGATTTAAGTAACGCAAACTCACGATCCATTGCCATTAATCTATTTAATTAAATAAACAATTATTTGCATTTAATTATTTATAATTAAATATATGCAAATCATAGTCCTGGATTTTATACGTTGTAGTTAGTATGGTGCAAGCATGGGCGCACAGAAGATCATACTATCAGTTACTCGTATTTAATCGAACAGTAGCTCACGACCTAGATGGACACGGACCAATCCATCGGTATAGTCGTTGTGTGAGAGAGAAAATAATTTATCTTAATTATTTTATCACACTTGTACACTTGGTGTATTGAGCGGATCGTTGAGATTCATCGATTAGGATTGCCGGCGATAATCGATTCGAGTCTCAGTGTATTTTATTCTTAATCCCCGATATTATTGCGGGTGTGTATATTTAATATAAGTGACTTTGATTTACCAAAGGAATTAACCAATTTAATTATTGGGTTGATTACCGGTTAAGTTGGGTCACTATATTTCATATATGACATGCCGTGAATAATTGACCGGACAGTGTATCCCGGAAGGGTTGATAATATCCCCGAGATGAGTTCATAAGGAATTATTATGTAAACCCTGCAGGTGGATTCGTTCCGCATAATAATTAAGGTTGAATGGTACTAGTCTCGGATATAAGAGATGAATAAATTAATTAGCAATAAATTAATTTTATTCATGGATATTCATATCTTAAATACACAGAATAAATAATACTACCGGAGAAATATTATTTGATATAATATGGTTTAATATTGGGAGTGCAATTAATTTTATATAGTGGAAAATAGAATTAATTAATATTGATAAGGATTAATGGACTTGAGCATTGAGCTCAATTTAATCTTCAATATTGGAAGCCCAATATTCCACCTCCTTAAGATCCCCTACGTAGCCTATAAAAGCACTACACTATAAAAGCACTACATGGTCTTCTCTATTCTCATAAGTTCATAACTTGAAGATCACAATTCTAGAGAGAGAAAGTAGAGAGGAGGATCCATGGAGTTCGGTAGATCGTCGCCCACACGACGTCCGGGCTAGTGCAAGGAATACGTGGGAAGATCTCAAGGTCATCATAAGATCTCGTTTCTCCGCACAACGAATCGAAAGGTGAATTAAATATTTCCGCTATTTAATTCTTATTGAAATCAATTATCGAAAAACAAGATCCAAAAGTTCGAACCCGGATTAGACGGACGATCGCGTGGTGGTGGCGAAGCCACCGGACCACGGGCGATCGCCCGAACTAGGGTTCGCCGCGCGCGGAGGAAGGAACCCTCGGCTGGGCCGAGGGCTCGCGATCGATCACGGGGATCGATCGCCGGGGGCGCGGGCTGGTGCCGCACCCCACCCGCCGTGAAGGCGGGGCTCCTCCAGGCGGCGGCGAGTCGCCGGACTCGCCGCGGGGGGCTGCTGGGCAGCCCCATCGATCGCGAAGATCGAACGCGATCTTCGATCGCATGAACCCCGTCTCGCGGGGGTTCGGCTGGGGGCGGGCTGCGTGCCTTCGGGTGCGTGGTCTCCAAAGGCCGGACTCCGGCGGATGAGTCGGCGTTCATGTGATCTCCGGCGAAGGTTTTTGATCGGAGTTGTCATGTTCCGCAATTCCGGCAACTCCGGGATATCGAATTCCAACACTAAGTCTTTTGTCCTTTTCTCATTCCAAGGTATTAAGTCAGTTAGAGCTTTGTAGTTCATCTAATAGTCTTCCTCTAAGAACCGGGCGTTAGAGCTTATAACGTCCTTCTGGTTCATAGTACTATAGAACACAATATTTTGTTCATCTAGGATATCTTACAACCACATTGAATGTGCCGTTGTTTCCAGGAATATCCATAGAACATAGGTAGTTCCGAACAACTTGTTATTTTACTATTAGAATCCTATTTCTTATTTCCGACACACCATTTCTACACGTGAGTGTATGGTGTAGTCATTTGAGACTTAATTTGAATCTTTGATTATGCTATGTGTTATTTAGGTGGTAGCCTCCGCGACTAAGTCGCAGGCTTCTAATGGATATACTTCGAAGGTTCCCCATAATTGCTTTGTGACTAAAACACTTCGCTTTTATGGCACATCAAGCATTCTAATCCATCTTTGAGTATTCTTAAAAGAACTACTCGCACCTTACACATAAGACTGCATATATCATTGATCATTCTTAATACTTGTCCGAATTCTACCCTTTACCAAAAGGTATACCTACTTGTATTATCTTCCAAATTCAATTCTTAGGTCGGAAGGTCCATTCCTTCAACTACAATTGATCAAATCAATTTCGACCTTTTGAATCTCATTTGAATAAATACTACTAAGTTTGAGAACTCACAAGTATAATGATTCAACAAGAAATATATTTAATAAGTAAAACAAGTTATAGAACGGTTTGTTGCAACGTGGTAGACTAAGGATTCATCATTCACATTATTGCTATCTAATGTACCAGAATAGATAATACCATTATTTCTTATCAAAATCATCAACATGATTAAAGAAATAAAATATCTATTCATAAATAATAGAAATCCAGAACAGAAGTTCTTTCTAAAATTAAAGGGGCACATAAAGCAATAAACTCGAAATGAAATCCTATAACTACTCAAAAGCAGATAAAATGTCTTCCACTGCAACAGTTGCCTCCTCTACAGCTTTGCCCATGTAGACTCGAACTCTTCTTCTCTAAGTCGCCGGGTTTTCTGGAACCCCTGCATTTAAAATGCACATACCGTCAGTGGTTCCATATCTACACACCAGAATTCTGGTAGATAATACCGCTGACTTTGTTTTTACGACTAAAGAAAAATTCGTACCTTTGAGAGGACATTCAGACTTCCAGTGTCCAGACTTATTGCATCGGAAGCACTTGCCTCTTGGCTTGGCAGCCCCCACTCGTGGTCCATTCCTCTTGGCACCACTGGGTTTCCAGGCTTGCTTCTTTTTCTTGCCCCTACCTCTAACAGGCTTCAAGCCTTTGGACTTGGTAGCTACAAGCGCTTGAGACTTGCCCTTCTTGTAGATCCCCTCTGCCGCCTTCAGTTCAGTCAGGAGTTGCGCAAGAGTATAAGATAGTTTACCCATATTATAACTCATGCGAAACTGCTCAAAACTAGGGGTCAGAGACTGGAGTATTATGTCGACTTGCGTCTCACCATCAATTTGAGCTCCTAGGATCTCAAGTTCATTTAACAAACTCATCATCTTAAGAACGTGCTCCCCTACGGGCGTTCCTTCAGACTGAGTAGTTGTCATAAGGACTCTCATGGCTTCTTGCCTTGCCGCACGATCTTACTGCCCAAACATATCCTTGAGGTTGTACAACATATCATCGGCAGTGTCCATCGACTCATGTTGGGTTTGGAGTAAATTTGACATTGAAGCCAAAATATAACACCTAGCCATTTCATCAGCCTTTTTCCACTTCCGACATGCTTCCTTTTCCTCATTAGTTGAGGCATTCGTGGGCTCAGCAGGGCATGCATCATAGAGTACAAATTTGTACTCTTCAGAAGTCAGGACAATGTCCAAATTTCTTCTCCAATCAATATAATAGGGGCCAGTGAGTTTATTCTCCTTGAGTATCGCAGAAAGTGGATTCATAGCTATTCTCTAAACCTATAAGCACATTTAAACAAACAATCAATTTAATATCCGATATTATCTCCCTCAAATAATATCATTAAATTACTAATTACATCTAAAATCCCATCAGATATGGCAAGCCACGTTAGTGTGGACGTTTACCTACCCAAATGATTTAGCAATTAGATTTACTTTGGTCGTACATCATTATAGCGTTACTTCGTTGGGAAGAATACTATAAAGCGTACCTAAGTGTAAACCATTACTCAGTACTAAGGTAAATCGTTTGGAATTGTTGTGCTACCGCAAGCCACGTTTGTGTGGACGTTTACGACAACTCACAATTCTTCACAATTCCCTATAACTGTCTACATCAATTATTCCAAAATCCCATTCAGTATAGCAAGCCACGTTTGTGTGGACGTTTACTACACCAAAAGACTTTTACAATTGACTCCCAATTACAAGATCCATTCGATTTTCGTAAATCAAGACGCGGAGAATCATAAGTGAAACTCGAAGTTTCTAACCAGTGATTCACCATGCGAACAACCCTATCTCTCATTAGATGAGGGAGCCAAGCAGACAATCGATCCACCTTCAAAAGGATAGTACGAATGTCTCTAATTTGTGTCATCCACATGACCAAGTGGCTTTGGCTCCATTCCACTCCCCGGGGTGAGAATGAGTCGACTTGAAGTCAGTTTCAGAAAGACAAATTAGGCATTGTTTGATAGACTTAATCAATGTTTCTCGTAAAAGGAATTACAAGAATTCTCCTCCAATGACATATCTATATGAACTTCAAAAGCTTATAAATGTCACCAAGAGAACAGTAATGGAGACCATGGGAATGCTTCCATCCCCTCTCCCACTTAGCTTTTTATAACAAAGGGATACGCTATCTAGTGCATAAAGTAAACACATATAGCATGCATACAAGTAATAAAGCACATAGTATCACATAGTCAAAATAATACTAGAAAATTATTTACCGACTATCATGGCTTTATTCCATCTCCGTATGCTTCTTCTAGTCTTCAGTCTTCATTCTTGAATGCTCCATGTGACGAAAATATTAATTTCCAATATTTAAATCTATTTATTTTTAATAAATCTAAAAGATACTTAACTCGAAAATTAAGTCAATCGAATAAATCAAAAATAAAATTAAATATTATTAATATTTTCTATTTATTTATTTTTTCTTTCTAATTCTATTAAATCTCTAGTATCCTATCCAAGTAAGACTTGGAACATTCTAGAAGATTTCTATAATAGAATAAGGAAATAAAATAAATTAGGACTCTTCTATTTTCCACAATTAATTAATTTCCATGTCCATGAAAATTCCCATAAAATAGGAATAATCAATTAGGAAATAAAATTAATTTATTAATTAATTATTTTCCTTTCCAATTCTATTAAATCTCTAGAATCCTATCCAAGTAAGACTTGAATATTCTAGAAGACTTCTATAATAGAATAAGGAAATAAATTAATATTAATTAATTCTTTTCCTATTTCCATGAGAGTTCCCAAACTTAGGAATACTCAAAATAGGAAAACCGAATCAATTAGGAAAGTGAATCTTGGTCGGAGTAGCATGGGTTGGGGAACCCCACACCACCCCCACCGTCGACTACCACCGCCGGGGACCACCACCGCCGCCGCCTCCAGCCCACGCGCCACCACCGCCGGTGGCCGGCGTGGCCGGAAGCCCTAGCGGCAGCCCCTTTGTGGGGTCGATCGATCCTCATGGGGATCGATCATGGGGATGATCGACCCCCCCGGTTTTTCGTCCTCTTCGTCTTCTTCGTCACACGCGTTCTCCGACGGTCGTTTCGGCATCGATCCAACGTAAATAAATTACAAGAAATAAATTTACAATTCCGGTATCGATTCTATACATGAAATCGACCCTATACAATTTCCGGAAAAACATAGAACAATAATAATAAATCTAAATTCGGTCAACCCCCGAATTTTTACTATTACAAGCATTCATCCACACAAAACGAATCTCGACATGTCCGAGAGTTTAATAAACGAATAATCATGGTAAAATAATTAACAATTAATTAAACCATGATAGTCGGATCCCTGCAAGGTAGAACGATAATTGAACATATACATGAACACGAAACCAAACGCTCTGATACCAATTGTTGGAAATCGATATCCCGGGCTATTAAAATTTGCGGAAAATAATAACCCGACCGAAATCCTCGATCGCCGGAGATCCGACCGCGAACCACCGCACGAGCCGAGGCTCGACCGAGCACCGCATGGGCGAACCCGCGCGCCCAGCCGAGCCCCCGCACGGGGCTCGCGATCATCTCGTGATGATCGCTGGGATGCCTCACGGCATCCCCGGGGCTGCTCGTAGCAGCCCCGCAGCGAGCTCACGGCTCGCTGCCCAGCGGGGCCTAGCCCCCGCACGCATCCGCTGCGGGCGATCCCGCAGCACGTACGGGGTCGCTGCGGGTGACCCCGCAGCTTACCCGCGATCGATCTCACAGGCTCGATCGCCCCTCGGCTGAAGCCGAGGGCTTCCCGCGTCGCGCGTCCCGGCGGTCCGAACCCTAGGGTTCGACCGCCACCTTCGATCCTCGCCGGGGATCTCGAATCCCCGTCCCCGAGGTTCGTCGTTTTCCCGGATCGTGTGTTCATGTATATATTACAATTAAATATCACATAAAATCACACAAGGGTTTTATGATATTACCTACGATTCGTTTTGCGGAGAAACGAAATCAAGTTGAAGACCTTTGAATCTTCCTACGTATTCCTTGCACCTCGTTCGAACGTCGTGTGGGCGACGATCCTCCGAACTCTATGGATGTACTTCACGAACTCTCTAGAATATCAAGTATGATAATCTTATGGTGTTATGGGATATTGAATTGTGAAGACCATGTAGTGCTTTTATAGGCTACGTAGGGGATCTAAAGGAGGTGGAATATTGGGCTTCCAATATTGATGATTAAATTGAGCCCAAGCCCAAATCTATTAATCCCATCAATATTAATTAATTTATTTTCCACTATATAAATTAATTGCACTCCCAATATTAAACCATATTATATCAAATAATATTTCTCCGGTAGTATTATTTATTCCGTGTATTTAAGATTTAAATATCCATGAATAAAATTAATTTATTGCTAATTAATTTATTCATCTCTTATATCCGAGACTAGTACCATTCAACTTTAATTATTATGCGGAAAAAATCCACTCATGAGGTTTACATAATAATTCCTTATGAACTCATCTCGGGGATATTATCAACCCTTCCGGGATACACTTTCCCGTCAAGTATTCACGGCATGTCGTATATAAAATATAGTAACCCAACTTAGCCGGTAATTAACCCAATAATTAAATCGGTTAATTCCTTTGGTAAATCAAAGTTACTTATATTAAATATACACACCCGCAATAGTTTCGGGGATTAAGAATAAAATACTCTGAGACTTGAATCAATTATCAACGGCAATCCTAATTGATAAGTCTCAAGCGATCCGCCCAATACACCAAGTGTACAAGTGTGATAAAATAATTAAGACAAATTATTTTCTCTCTCACACAACGACTATACCGATGGATTGGACCGTGTCCATCTAGGTCGTGAGCTACTGTTTGATTAAATACGAGTAACCGATAGTATGATCTTCTGTGTGGGCCCGCACACCATACTAACTACAACGTATAGAATCCAGGACTATATTTTGCATATATTTAATTATCAATAATTAAATGCAAACGATTGTTTATTAATTAAATAGATTAAATGCTATGATCGGGAGTTACCGTTACTTAAATCTAGACATTAAGTACATAACTCCAACACTCTTGGCTTGGCAGCCCCCACTCGTGGTCCATTCCTCTTGGCAGCACTGGGTTTCCAGGCTTGCTTCCTTTTCTTGCCCCTACCTCCAACAGGCTTCAAGCCTTTGGACTTGGTAGCTACAAGCGCTTGAGACTTGCCCTTCTTGTAGATCCCCTCTGCCGCCTTCAGTTCAGTCAGGAGTTGCGCAAGAGTATAAGATAGTTTACCCATATTATAACTCATGCGAAACTGCTCAAAACTAGGGGTCAGAGACTGGAGTATGATGTCGACTTGCGTCTCACCATCAATTTGAGCTCCTAGGATCTCAAGTTCATTCAACAAACTCATCATCTTAAGAACGTGCTCCCATACTGGCGTTCCTTCAGACTGAGTAGTTGTCATAAGGACTCTCATGGCTTCTTGCCTTGCCGCACGATCTTGCTCTCCAAACATTTCTTTGAGGTTAGACAACATATCATAGGCAGTGTCCATCGACTCATGTTGGGTTTGGAGTACATTTGACATAGAAGCCAAAATATAACACCTAGCCATTTCATCAGCCTTTTTCCACTTCCTATATGCCTCTTTTTCCTCATTAGTTGAGGCATCCGTGGGCTCAGCAGGGCATACATCATGGAGTACAAATTTGTACTCTTCAGAAGTCAGGGCAATGTCCAAATTTCTCCTCCAATCAATATAATTGGGGCCAGTGAGTTTATTCTCCTTGAGTATCACAGAAAGTGGATTCATAGCTATTCTCTAAACCTATAAGCACATTTAAACAAACAATCAATTTAATATCCGATATTATCTCCCTCAAATAATATCATTAAATTACTAATTACATCTAAAATCCCATCAGATATGGTAAGCCACGATAGTGTGGACGTTTACCTATCCAAATGATTTCGTAATTATATTTGCTTCGGTCGTACATCACTATAGCGTTACTTCGATGGGAAGAATACTATAGAGCGTACCTAAGTGTAAACCATTACTCAGCACTAAGAAGATTGTTTGAGACTCGTATGTCACCGCAAGCCACGATAGTGTGGACGTTTACGTTAACACACGATCCTTCACTTTCTTCTATAACTGTCTACATCAATTGATCCAAAATCCCATTCAGTATAGCAAGCCACGATAGTGTGGACGTTTACTACACCAAAAGATTTTTACAATTGACATCCAATTACTTGAAACATTCGATTTCGTAAATCAAGACGCGGAGAACCATAAGTGAAACTCGAAGTTTCTAACCAGTGATTCACCATGCGAACAACCCTATCTCTCATTAGATGAGGGAGCCGAGCAGACAATCGATCGACCTTCAAAAGGATGGTACGAATGTCTCTAATTTGTGTCATCCACATGACCAAGTGGCTTTGGCTCCATTCCACTCCCCGGGGTGAGAATGAGTCGACTTGAAGTCAGTTTCAGAAAGACAAATTAGGCATTGTTTGATAGACTTAATCAATGTTTCTTGTAAAAGGAATTACAAGAATTCTCCTCCAATGACATATCTATATGAACTTCGAAAGCTCATAAATGTCACCAAGAGAACAGTAATGGAGACCATGGGAATGTTTCCATCCCCTCTCCCACTTAGCTTTTTATAACAAAGGGATACGCTATCTAGTGCATAAAGAAAACACATATAGCATGCATACAAGCAATAAAGCACATAGTATCACATAGTCAAAATAATACTAGAAAATTATTTTCCGACTATCATGGCTTTATTCCATCTCCGTACGCATCTTCTAGTCTTCAGTCTTCGTTCTTGAAAAACATGTGACGAGAATATTAATCCCAATATTTAAATCTATTTATTTTTAATAAATCCAAAAGATACTTAATTCGAAAATTAAGTCAATCGAATAAATCAAAAATAAAATTAAATATTATTAATATTTTTATTTATTTATTTTCCTCTCTAATTCTATTAAATCTCTAGAATCCTATCCAAGTAAGACTTGGAACATTCTAGAAGATTTCTATAATAGAATAAGGAAATAAAATAAATCAGGACTCTTCTACTTTCCAAAATTAATTAATTTCCATGTCCATGAAAATTCCCATAAAATAGGAATAATCAATTAGGAAATAAAATCAATTTATTAATTAATTATTTTCCTTTCCAATTCTATTAAATCTCTAGAATCCTATCCAAGTAAGACTTGAATATTCTAGAATACTTCTATAATAGAATAAGGAAATAAATTAATATTAATTAATTCTTTTCCTATTTCCATGAGAGTTCCCAAACTTAGGAATACTCAAAATAGGAAAACCGAATTAATTAGGAAAGTGAATCTTGGTAGGAGTAGCATGGGTTGGGGATCCCCACACCACCCCCACCGTCGACCACCACCACCGGAGGAGCGCCGCCGCCCAGCCCAGCCGACCAGCCGCCACCGTGACCGGCGGCAGCCCCAGCCGAGGGCGATCGGCCCCCTCCTCGCGGTCGATTGCTCGGGATCGATCAAGGGGTATGATCGATCCCCGGTGCTTCGTCCTCTTTGTCTTCTTCGTCACATGCGTTCTCCGGCGGTCGTCTCGGCATCGATCCAACATAAATAAATTACAAGAATTAAATTTACAATTCCGGTATCGATTCTATACATGAAATCGACCTAATACAATTTCCGGAAAACATAGAACAATAATAATAAATCTAAATTCGGTCAACCCCTGAATTTTTACTATTACAAGCATTCATCCACACAAAACGAATCTCGACATGTCCGAGAGTTTAATAAACGAATAATCATGGTAAAATAATTAACAATTAATTAAACCATGATAGTCGGATTCCTGCAAGGTAGAACGATAATTGAACACGAAACCAAACGCTCTGATACCAATTGTTGGAAATCGATATCCCGGGCTATTAAAATTTGCGGAAAATAATAACCCGACCGAAATCCTCGATCGCCAGAGATCCGACCACGAACCACCGCACGAGCCGGAGCTCAACCGAGCACCACCACGGTCCGCCCGTGGTGCCCAGCCGAGCCCCCGAGCGGGGCTCGCGATCATCTCGTGGATGATCGCTTGGATGCCTCACGGCATCCCCGGGGCTGCTCGTAGCAGCCCTGCAGCGGGTCGCGTGACCCGCTGCTCAACGCGCTGGGCTCGTCCCAGCGCACCGCTGCGGGAATCCCCGCAGCACGCCTCGAGTCGCTGCGGGTAACTCCCGCAGCTCCCAGCGATCGAGCCTACGGGCTCGATCGATCCCTCGGCTCCCAGCCGAGGTTCTCGCGTGCGAACCGGCGAGGATCCCTAGACCGCCGGCGGTCCGGTGATCTTCGACCACCACCGCACGGTCTATCCCCGTCCCCGGTTTCGTCGTTTTCCCGGATCGTGTGTTCATGTATATATTACAATTAAATATCACATAAAATCACACAAGGGTTTTATGATATTACCTTCGATTCGTTGTGCGGAGAAACGAAATCAAGTTGAAGACCTTACGACCTTCCCACGTATTCCTTGCACTAGCTTGAACGTCGGGTGGGCGACGATCCTCCAAGCTTATGGATCTCCTTCACAAACTCTCTAGAATATCAAGTATGATAATCTTATGGTGTCTTGAATTGTGAAGACCATGTAGTGCTTTTATAGGCTACGTAGGGGATCTAAAGGAGGTGGAATATTGGGCTTCCAATATTGATGATTAAATTGAGCCCAAGCCCAAATCTATTAATCCCATCAATATTAATTAATTATTTTCCACTATATAAATTAATTGCACTCCCAATATTAAACCATATTATATCAAATAATATTTCTCCGGTAGTATTATTTATTCCGTGTATTTAAGATTTAAATATCCATGAATAAAATTAATTTATTGCTAATTAATTTATTCATCTCTTATATCCGAGACTAGTACCATTCAACCTTAATTATTATGCGGAACAAATCCACTCATGAGGTTTACATAATAATTCCTTATGAACTCATCTTGGGGATATTATCAACCCTTCCGGGATACACTTTCCCGTCAAGTATTCACGGCATGTCGTATATAAAATATAGTGACCCAACTTAGCCGGTAATTAACCCAATAATTAAATCGGTTAATTTCTTTGGTAAATCAAAGTCACTTATATTAAATATACACACCCGCAATAGTTTCGGGGATTGAGAATAAAATACTCAGAGACTTGAATCAATTATCAACGGCAATCCTAATTGATAAGTCTCAAGCGATCCGCCCAATACATCAAGTGTACAAGTGTGATAAAATAATTAAGACAAATTATTTTCTCTCTCACACAACGACTATACCGATGGATTGGTCCGTGTCCATCTAGGTCGTGAGCAACTGTTTGATTAAATACGAGTAACCGATAGTATGATCTTCTGTGTGACGTCGCACACCATACTAACTACAACGTATAGAATCCAGGACTATATTTTGCATATATTTAATTATCAATAATTAAATGCAAACGATTGTTTATTAATTAAATAGATTAAATGCTATGACCGGGAGTTACCGTTACTTAAATCTAGACATTAAGTACACAACTCCAACAGGCCCAACCCATCAAAAATAAAAATTATTCTTAACCTGGAAGAGCCCATGGATATCAAAAGCGTTCAGCGCCTGACCAGATGTTTAGCTGCCCTGAGCAGATATATTTCCCGGCTAGGGGACAAAGACTCGAACTTTCTTTGCCCCAATTAAGAACAAAAGTTCTGATGGAAAAAAGAAGCCCAAGAGGCTTTTAAACAAATTAAACATTTGGCCAATGCAAAAATTGTAGTGGCGTCTAAGCCCAGGGGAAATTGTATTTATGCTTGGCGGCCTCTAAATGTGCGATAAGCGCTGTTTTAACTGGGGCCGAGGGTATTCAACATCTCTCTATTTATTTTGTGATCCAAGTATTGAATGAAGCAGATTTACGATACACACCTTTGGAAAAATTGGCTTATGCACTGATTACGTATGTAAGAAAGCTCTGGGCGTATCTTTTTGAACACCCCGTCGAGGTACTTACATCGATCAGTCTAAATTAAGTACTCCATCGATCCGATGTGAAGGGGAGATTACTTAAATGGGCCCTAGAGATAGGGCAATATGATATAACTTTTACTCCTAAAAGCTGCCATAAAGGCCCAGGCCTTGGCAAATTCTATAGTTGAGTTGACTTTTCCCAAGAAATCCATTAATCAATCACGCGCCTGGAAGCTGTACGTAGACGGCTCAGCAACCATCGCGTGATTGGGGGCCAGTGTGGTATTACTTGGTCAAGATGGTGTTTTGCAAAATTCTATATACTTCAAACTATGTAGATATAACTTCTACTGAGCAGCCTGGAAAAAGGCCTGGGGCCGGAAATCCAAAAAGGCTAGGGGCAAGTATCTCCTAAAAGCCAGGGGTCGATACCCCAAAAAGGCCTGGGGCCAGTACTCCAGAATGGCCAGGGCATGAACCCCACCAAGGTCAGGAACAAGTATCTCCGAAAGGTTAGGGTGAGTAACCCACAAAGGCTTGGAGCAAGTACTCCATAATGGCCAGGGCATGAACCCCACAAAGGCCAGGGGCAATTATCTCCGAAAGGCTAGGGTGAGTAACCCACAAAGGCCTGAGGTCAGTACACCACAATGGCCGGGGCGTTTAACCCCACAAGCCCGGGTTAAAAATGAATTGAAAGTCTAAATGGCTAAGGCCCTGGAGCTTCTGGAGCTACCCAAGAAGAATGAAACTTACAGGTCCGGAAAGGATAGCTTCGAGTCTCGGTGTACCTAGACGACGTCGAAGCACACTTCATTATGCACGGAGTGGATACTTTGCTGCGGGTTACGATTACTTCTTGGACTCAAAAAAGCATGTGGTACACATTAAAGGTTAGTAAATAACTGTATTTTTAGAGTACAAACTAAAAATCCTTATCCATATGCATATTTGGAGAGTTAAATGCTTTTATGTGCCTAAGTAAAATATTCTTACTCTAGAGGAAGTTATTTCTTATTTTGAAATCTAATGGACTCTTATATACCGAATAAATGATTTGTATAAAATAAATGAAGTGTTCATGTAGTGACACATATTTAAAAATCACTCCATGAAAAATCCTCCAGACACTTATAGATTTAAAGATTATCCCAATTTGAGTTTCATGAAAAATCCTCCAGTGAAGCCTCTCGGTATGGGCATGACTTTTTCTGCCCAACACCTTGGATAGTTGAATATTTCCAGAGTATCACGTACGCTTGCCTCCAGAACCCACTTTGTGTGAGGCTGGACGCCCCAGGCGTTTCCTTCGCAAAGCCCAGGCGCTTTCCGCATGAAGCCTCAGGTGTTTTCCGCGCGAAACCCTAGGTTTTATCTGCGTGAGCCCCCAGCGTTCTTTGCAGGAAGCCTTAGGCATTCCCCCCGCAAAGCTCAGGCGTTCTCCCCGCAAAGCCGTAAGAAATGGAAATGAATAGACGAAACACCGAAAAGTATATCATTCTTACATAACCGGAGATGGTTAGATCTCTTGGAAGAAAGAAGGTTAGACTTCAACTTCTTATCTTTAAATCCTTTTATGGGATCATTTATAGCCTTTTATGGCAAAACCTTTGTGTTTTATAAATAAAATGGAAAGCCTTTTATGGCTAACTTTTAGACTATATTTGCTAAAATATAAGTCATACTTGATTATAATAAAGTTTTATCAATAAGTCGTTGGGCAAGTAATTATTTTGTAAGTCGCGTCTGGCAACAGTTTTTGGTTCAACAAAGTTTTGTGAGCCTTGTCTGGCGAAAAATCATGTTTCTATGCCAAGTTATGAAATAAATTATGTTATCTTCCTTATACTTTGCCTTACTTATCTTTATTCTATAAACCTTATATTTATCTACATTTGAAGTAACTTTAAATCATAAAAAGAAGCCCCTGGAGAATAATAAGGAGTCTCCTGGAGAGCCAGAATGGGAAAAGCCCCTGGGCAAAATATATTTTGGGTTCTTAATAGACAAGAGATTTGCTAAGCCCCTTATGGCGAGAATAATGTTTTAAAACCAATATATAAAAAGTAATGTTTATCCTGTTCTTACTCTACTTTGTTTATATCTACTTTTTATAAGCTTTATATTTATCTTCACTTAAAATGACACTAAGTCATAAGAAGATTCGCCAGGGGAAAAATCCCCTGGAATTCCCAAATAGGGAAAAAAGTCCTGGGGTAAAATAATATCCCCACAAACTCATTTGAAGAGTACGGGGCCTAAGGCAACCATTCAGTGTACGGATCCCGACTTGAAAGCCACCAAGTTCGAAAAACATAGGTAAAGGCTAGGGATCGCACTGATGGATTTCGTTCCCAAGGTATCCTAGAGATTCTCTCGAGAATTCTGGGACAGGAACACCGTTTTATAAATGGAGCAAGACAAGGGTGGAAATTGTATTAACGGCCAAGCCCCATAAAACCATATATAAGGTTCAAGGGACAGGCACTTCAAAACCAAATGTCTCAAACTCAAAGGTAGTAAAAGGGACAGGTAACACGGGGTGTAAAGGTACAAACAGCAACTAGCCCAAGATCACATTTATAAAACCTTAAGAGCTCATTAAAGACCTTAAAAGAAGATTATTTATAATCCATAAAGCAAGGCAGAGCCACTGTCAAAACACGAAAAAAGGGTTCAGAGAGGAGCATAGTGACTTCGAGCCGTGTTTTGATCGTAATAGTTAAAAAAGAATAGTTTGACCAGCCAAAATTAAGCATTAATCAACTTGCATAAGCATCGTATATAAGATGCATAGGCATGCCCTAAAAATGCATAAGAAAAATCATAAGCATATAATATGGTGAAGGGGCATCATATAGTGCATAGGCAGTACCCTTGAGTACATAGTAAATGACAAAAGTTGTATTTAAAATTAACTTAATCAAAATCGTAAAGCGTTATAGAGTGCCCTGATCAAGCACTATAAAATGCAAATGATATAACATTATATAATATGCCTACGGCTAAAAAGATAAGCATTATAAAGTGCATAGTAAGCACTATAGAATGCAAAAAAGCAAGCATTATAAAGTGCAGAGTAAGCACTATAAGATGCAAATAATAAGCACTATAAAGTGCATCACAAAAGATATAAGCATTATAAAGTGCATAGTAAGCACTATAAAATGCAAACAATAAGCATTATATAAATACACCATCAAAAGATAAAAGTCTAGAACTTACTACGAGCCAGTAAAAGCTCGAATTGGTTTAAGGCCTCAGCCCTCAAAAGCCAAAAGCTTGATTAAAAAGCAAACGGAGATAAAGTTTGTCATAAGGCTAGAGCCTTTTAATCCAAAAGCATAATATTAAAGAGTTTTTGAACTCCTTAAGTTTTACGCCCAGGAGGGCGAAATTACAATCAAAGAACCAAGAATGGTTAGGGGAACATGATTCCTCAAGTAATAAAGACACCGCACAGCCGGTGCAATTTTATGAGTAATAAAGACACAGCCTAGCCGGTGCAATGTTAAATAATAAGACACCGCCCAGTCGGTGCAATATGAAATAATAAGACACCGCCTAGCCGCTGCAATATTAAATAATAAGACACCACCTAGCCGGTGCAATGCTAAAATAATAAGACACCGCCTAGCCGGTGCAATGTTAATTGTTAAGATACCGCCCAGTCGGTGAAATATAAAATAATAAGACACCGCTTAGCCGGTACAATGTTAATTGTTAAGACACCGCCCAGTCGGTGAAATATGAAATAATAAGACGCTGCCTAGCCGGTGCAATGTTAAATAATAAGACACCTCCCAGTCGGTGCAATATTATAAAATAAGACACCGCCCAGCCGGTGCAATTTTAAATAATAAGACACCGCCTAGCCGGTGCAAATCTACAAGACACCGTCTAAACGGTGCAAATTCATAAGAAAAGGCCCTAGATATTCAAAACATCGAAAGGGACCAAATCTATTCCAAAAGAGGATGTGATGATTATACCGGAGTTCGAGGTATTCTCCTCCAAAGCCTCTCAAAACCTCAGGTTTTCTATACCAGAAGCCCCAGGCCATCCCTACGTAAAGCCTCAGAATTTCTCTTCTCAAAATGATGCTCACACTAGAGTCTGGTTTATGCCCAAAGTGTCCAAAGACCAAGGGCCAGACATTTCACTCAGTGCAAAAATTCAAAAGAGTTAATTAACTCAAAATCACCGTGGCGAAAGTAAATAATAGTTCCGGGAATATCCCCAAAGGTTCATTAAGAAACCAGGGGCCGGACGGTTTTATAAAGGAAGAATTGAGATTAAAGATATTACTCGTACTTGTAAATATCAAAACCCCAAAGTGAGGCCAGAGATTTAAAAAATACAAGGGCCAGAGATTTTACAAGTACAAAATGGTTTTGAAAAATTATCTAACTCAAAATCACTCTTACGAAATCATAAGAGCTCAAGAGAATCTCTAACAAAGTTTTCATAAAAACTAGGGAGTGAACCATTTTAATAAAAAGTTCAATAAAAAGGCAAAATGACTTGGAACTGTGCTTAAATAAGTAAGAGGTGGACTAACACCCAAATTGTCCAAAGAAGTCACACACAAGGCCAACGCCCAGACTAGATTCAAACAATAAGACCCAAGAACAAGTGTCTAAACTTGTACGAGGTCGAGACTCATCAAAATCAAAATTAATTATTTTTTAGATTTGTGAGAATGAATCACAGGAAAAGCAACCTCCCCCTTTTGGGGTCTGAGTACACCAACGATCGGAGTCAAAGAAACACATCTCCTAGAAATTTGTGTGATTAATTACCAGATCAATAAAGGAGATGTTTGATGATTACGTGTGTCCTGAGGGTGAAATTAATTTAAAGAAAGACCTCATTAAAGGCATTAAATAACCACATTCCATGAGATGCGATATAATAAATAAAACGACCGTAGGTGATTATATTGATACTCAGAGCATCCTAATTAAAGGACTGGGGAAACTTTGAAAATCTCTCACAGGGAAAAAATGAAAAGAGACTGGAAAATTCGATCTTTATTCTCAAAGAGAAATACAAGATAAGAGTATATCTATGCAAACCCAAAAACTTTGGTAAAGTAAATTTACTAATCACAAGGGATCTCTCAAGATTCCATGGAACTAACACCAGAAAAGCACATAAAAACTTCATCAATGGCTCGACCAAACTGGAGCCCCTTGAGTTTCCACCGCATTCACTGGCCCTGTGGTGGCCAGGAAGGTAAGTATGTCAGGGGGCGTAGGAGGTTTGAGTTGAGAGAACCTGTGAAAAAGGTGAGATGATGCTACTTTAAGGAATCTACTCAGAGGAAACGTTAAGACACTCATGAGGTTGTCATTGTAAACTTACAGAGCATAAGACCCTTAGCCGATTCCAAACTTGGACTGCTAGTCCATTTTTGATGCGCCAGACAGGGATTATGTGACCACAATTGGGGCCCCTGGGGCCTTTTAACGCTTTTTGGCTATACCTCTTGCTTGACTTGTAGGAGAGAGGATTATCCTGATGGAGGAAGCCCAACGCTTGGAACCACATCAGTCATGAGAGCATCCTGGAGAATCTCATACCCCACGTAACAGTCCACACCATCATAAGTCCCTGGGGGAGATAATTCAACTCCCTGGGCCGAGAAAGTGTGATACCTAGTGCGGGATGAGGGAATCCCAGAGACGCCCTGAGTTCTAGAGGAACTCTCCTTCCAGTAAAAGCGTCGGTCCGAACTTTGTGAGTTTTAGTGGTAACGGAGGGCTCCTCCCCGATTTCCTTAATGCTCAGGCTATTAAAAATGCTGGAGTGATCAAGTATGTTGATGGGCCTACTTTCAAACACGGTGGAGAAAAATCCTACGTGGAAAAAGTTAAGTGAAAAACTCGTATCGTAATCGGACGGGCTATCTTCAAAATCAAAAGCTTGATCAACAATCTCCTCTTTATCCCTCCTAAAGACACCAATGCTGAAAGTTTTATGCCTAAGTACCTCACGACATATGGACCCGCTCACTTGAACCACCCGACGCTGGAAGAATTTCTCTCAGCCATTCCCCAGAATGAGTCTCCGGCCATCCTTCTCTATCTTCACCGTCCACACTTTTTCAAAGGCATCGATCAGATCTATCTATTGTCCTTCAAGCTCTGGATATTTGCAAGAGAAATCCAGCGACAGAGGCATCTCGGTTTTCCACTCCTTGTACCTAACGACATCAACGAAGCTGAACCAGCAATGTTGAAGCGCAACCACCCAACCACCCGTCAGACGCAGTAAAGGAAGGCGCATGCAGAAGCCACGTGTCGATCAACCACAACCTACAGGCGAAGCAGTGTTGTAATCCACTATTTCCCCTGGGAGCCTCTGTTGGGGAATAAGAATCCGGTCCACGACACGTGTCTAAAGTCAACCGCCACGTCAGCAAACGAGGAATTCAACCAAAGAGAAAGCCGAAAAGACTGTCAGAAATGCCCAGGCCAATATTCCAGAAAATATGGACAGGAAAGATCGCCCTGACCAGACAGGAAAGATCGCCCTATCCAGACAGGAAAGATCGCCCTAGCCAAATATGGAAGATGCCCAGACGGTGGAATAAGAGGCAGAAGGATGAAGCTCCAGACCGCGCCGAGAGATCGCCAGTGGACATTCCAGAAAGTCAACCAAGTGGGAGTGGGGTTTAATGGGTAAATATAGTGGAGTTTGAGGTCCAATGCATGTCTTCCATATGTCCTGTACTGGCTAAATAGGTGTCAAAAAAGCTAGACTTGTGTAAGAGTATAAAAGGAGGGATTTTGAGTGGAAAGGGGGGAGAGATTCATTTGTAATATTTTACACTTGAATAAAAGACAATAAAAGAGAGAGAATTAGAAGCTCAAGATATTCATCTTCTTCATTTCGTGTTCTTCATATTATTTTCCAGAATCGACTTATTCTCCCTTCTAAAATCATGTAATTTGTTGTGTCGATGAGCCCAGAACCCCCTGTCCAGTAGGTACCCATGTATAATTGAATAGACCACCAACACTTCCAAACTCCCGACTCCCATACTCTTCACGTGCTTAAAATGCACCTCCAAGAGGTGCCTTGTGAAAGAGCAATCTAGATTGTCGTTCTGAAGTTATCTTGGTGACTACAGCGTCGTCTTCCCTGACGATGACTCGTATCAGGTGGTACTTGCGCTCTATGTGTTATCTTACACTTATGGAATTGTGATTTCTTACGTTTGCCATTGCCCTGCTATTCACAACAGCCTTTGGTAAACTAAGAATCACATCTAAGTCCCAGAGGTTATCCCGGAGCATTACCACAACTTTCGCTGCCTCTGAGGCCGCTATTCTTGGTTACCTATGGCAAAGTCCGAAAAGCATCGTGCTTATCACTCTTCCATGTTAAAGCTCCTCCTCCTTTAATATTGAAACACATAGCCTGATATCGACTTACACCGGTCCTCATCTGATTAGAAATCTAAGAAAGTGTAATCCAAAGGAAATGTTTGCCTGCTCCGTAATCCAGACAATAGTTCCGAGTACTTCGAAAGTACTTTAAATGTTCATTACAGCAGTCGAATATTCCTTTCCAGGATTACCTTGATATCCTCCCACTATGCTAACTGCATAGCTGATATCAGGTTCTTGTTTTCAACATTACATTTATTAAGCTTTCCACACTCCAAGTGTAGGAAAACGCTTTTATTGCTTCTATCTCCTTTTTTGTTCCAAAACACATATCCTTAGATAGATGCATTCCGTATCTGAAAGGTAAAAAACCTTTCTCGGAATCTTGCATGTTAAAACAAACCATAATCATATCTATGTAAGATGTCCAGGAGAAGTATAATGTTCTTTTATAGAGATCCTAGATCTCAAGAACATGTCCAACTTCTTCCTACATCTTTCATATCGATTTATCTAGACAACCATCATTTTATGTCTTGACAACATCTTTACATTGTTACTAATGATAAGAATTTTCTCTACATAAAACCCGAGAAACACCACCTTGTTCCATCACGTTTCCAATACACACGATTCGTCTATGCTTTGATGAATCCATAAAATGGACTATCTCATCAAATCGCAAGTTCCACGATTTTTAAGCTTTCCTTCAATCCATCAATGGATTAACTAAGCTTGTACTCTAAATGATCTTGCCTCTTAGCAATAATCCTTTGGATTCCATTTCTTTCTAAGAAGGCACATTTAGATCTAGTAATGCCTCCATGTAGATCCAGGGATCGATTTCATGTATACTAGGCCCAGAGTCCGAAGACTCTCCTAGTCTTATGAATATCATTGGTTGACCCACAACCTCCCACTACAATGGCATTCCGGTGTATAAACAGTAATAACAGTAGGTGCAGTTAGTGTTGTACCGCTACTCAGTTCGGCTGGTTTCCAGTCTTCATTGTTCTCTCTCATTTCAAAGTATTACGTCACTTTGGGCTTGTGGTTCATCACATAGTCTTCTTCTAAGAACCGGTCGTTAGAACTTATAACTTCCTTCTGGTTCATAGTACTATTGAACACACATCTTTTGTTCTTCCAGGATATTCTACAACCGCATTTGAATGCGCCGTTGTTTTAAGGACATATCCATAGAACATAGGATGTTCCGTATAACTCATCTTTTACTACCTCTATAAGAGTTCCATTTCTTATTTCCGACACACCATTTCTACACAAGAGTGTATGGTGTAGTCTCTTTGAGATCAAATCTCAGTCTCTGATCAGTATGCCTTGCATTCCTCAGATGGGTACTTGCCTCTGCGATCAAATCGCAGGCTTCCAATGGATATACCTTGAAGGTTCTCCACAATAGCTTTGTGTCCATTGACTTGTCAAAACACTTGCATTTGATGCAACCCAAGGTTTGACAACCGACGTTGAAGCTCGATATCAGGCTAGAACGATGAAGAAAAGCACCGGAACGAGAGTCGGGAGAGTTCCGAGAACTCACCGAGAATGTGGCCAAAATTCTGTGGAACCCGCGTTGGAGCCCGAGGTTGGTCTCCAGGAACCCGCAGATGGCTTCCTAGAACCGCGGCCACAATGAGGAGAATTTCTGGGAAACCCGAGGTTCAACCCGAGGATCGACCCATACCCTCTGCACTAACCTCGGGTTGAGCCGCGGAATCGGCAACAACTTCCAATTTTGCGGCCGGGCTTTTTGTGTGCGGAATTTTTATTCCGTTTTCTTTTTTGGCGTGACTTTTTGTCCAAGATACTCCTTTTCCTTCACTTTTTAGGTTTGCCTATATAAAGGCTTTGTGAGACTTTATTTTAAACAACTTTGATGATTGAATAAATTATATTTGCGTGAGATATTTCTCTCTTAGGGCTTTTAGAATTTTTCCGGGTTTTTACCAAAAGAATTCAACCGACGAATCAACGAAGCGATCCACCCTTCGTTCGTGTGTCTTCCTCATCCCCGAGTTGCTGTTTCAATTACGTATTAGGGTTTAGGTCTCTATCTAAATCATTCTACGGATTAGAACCAGAGGTTTTGGGACTTCCGCAAGGTATCTTTTATCTTTTCGTTATTTTTTATTCTTCGTATTCCAACGAGGTTCGTATCATTTGGTATCAGAGCCCAGGTTAGGGTTCTTAGTTTTCTGAATACGTAGCCTCGTTCCGAGCTTGTTCGTGAGAGTGGTGTTCGAGCCTGGCATAGACTTGGATTTGAGGACAAATCCTTTTGAAGAGGAGGGGAATGATGCAACCCAAGGTTCGACAACCGACGTTGAAGCTCGATATCAGGATAGAACGATGAAGAAAGGCACCGGAACGAGAGTCGGGAGAGTTCCGAGAAAGCACTGAGAATGTGGCCTAAATTCTGTGGAACCCGCGTTTGAGCCCCAGGTTGGTCTCCTGGAATCCGCGGATGGCTTCCTAGAACCGCGGCTACAATGAGGGGAATTTCTGGGAAACCCGAGGTTCAACCCGAGGATCGACCCATACCCTCTGCACTAACCTCGGGTTGAGCCGCGGAATCGGCAGCAACTTCCAATTTCGCAGGCGGGCTTTTTGTGTGCGGAATTTTTATTCCTTTTCCTTTTTTGGCGTGACTTTTTGTCCAAGATACTCCTTTTCCTTCACTTTTTAGGTTTGCCTATATAAAGGCTTTGTGAGACTTTATTTTAAACAACTTTGATGATTGGATAAATTATATTTGCGTGAGATATTTCTCTCTTAGGGTTTTTAGAATTCTTCCGGGTTTTTACCAAAAGAATTCAACCGACGAATCAAAGAAGCGATCCACCCTTCGTTCGTGTGTCTTCCTCATGCCCGAGTTGCTGTTTCAATTACGTATTGGGGTTTAGGTCTCGATCTAAATCATTCTGCGGATTAGAACCAGAGGTTTTGGGACTTCCGCAAGGTATCTTTTATCTTTTCGTTCTTCGTTCTTTTCTATTCTTCGTATTCCAACGAGGTTCGTATCAGTATTCTAATCCATTTATCGAGTAATCATCAAATGAAGTACCCGTACCTTATTTTCTGAGCAGACATAAGTCTGCATAGATCAGAGTTAATCAATTCTATTACTTGTCCGGCTCTTATATCTTATATCCATAAAGGATTGCTTAGTCATGTTTTCCAAATTAGATTCATAGGTCGGAAGGTCCACTCCTTCAACTTAATTGATCAAACTATCAATTTTCGACCTTTGAACTCTTATTTGAAAATATGACTTAGCATAAGAATCCACAAGTATAAATGATTTAATAAAGAAATCTCTTATTAGTAAAACGAGTTACATAAAACGGTTCGTTGCATCGTGGTAGACTCAGGATTCTTCATTTATATATTGCTAACTAATGTACCAGAATAGATAATATCATTATTTCTTCTTATAACCATCAAATGATTAAAAGAAATAAAATATCCATTCATTAAATTTCAGAAATCCAGAACAAAGTTCTTTCTAAAATTAAAAGGGTAAATAAATCAATAACTCAAAATGAAATCCTATATCTATGAAAATATATGTCCTCTACTGCAACAGCTGCCTCCTCCACAGCATTGCCCATGTAGACTACGAGTTTTTCTTTTCCAAGTCATTAGGTTTCCTGGAACCTCTGCATTTAGAATGCACATACCGTCAGTGGTTCCATATCTACACACCAGGTTCTGGTAGATAATACCACTGACTAAGTTTTTACGACTAAAGAAAATTTCGTACCTTCCTTGAGAGGATAATCAGACTTCCAGTACCCAGACTGTTTGCATCGAGAACACTTGCCTCTTGGCTTTCTCGTCCCATCTCGTGGTCCAAGAAACTTAGGACCACTGGGTTTCTTTGCTTTATTTTCCTTTCCCCCGGTTTTGCCCTTAGGTTCGAAACCTTTGGCACTGGCTACAAGAGCTCGCGATTTATGTCTCAACTCGTCTAAAAGGTCCATCATCTCAAAAACGTGTTCAAGCGTTTCCTCGAATCGAATGGCCTTTATGAGTATCCTCATCGCCTCTTATCTAGCCGCTATGTCATGTCTAAACATCTCCTTGAGTTTGAACATGATATCATAATCAGTGGTTATTGCATAAGCATTTTCCCACTTCTTAAAATCAGTTCGTTCCTCATCAGTTGAGACATTAGTAGGTTCGGGAGGAAAAAGATCACTGAGTACGATCTTGTACTCTTTAACAGTTTGGGCAATGTCTAGATCTCTATTCCAATCAATACAATCAGGGACCAGTGAGTTAAATTCCTTAAGTATCACAGAAAATGGGTTCAAAGCCATACCTAACCTATGAGCACATATAACAACAAACAATTGATTTAATCTCCGATATTATCTCCCTCAAATAATATCATTAAATCACTAATCACATCTAAAATCCCATCAGATATGGAAGGCCACGTGGTGTGGACGTTTACCTTACCCAAACGATTTCGCAATTAGCTTGCTTCGGTCATACATCATTTATAGCGTAACTTCGTGGGGAAGAATACTATAACGCGCATCTAAGTGTAAACCATTACTCAGTACTAAAGTGAATCGTTTGGAACAGCTACATCACCGCAAGCCACGTGGTGTGGACGTTTACGATGATTTCACAATTCTTCACAATTCCTTATAACTGTCTACATCAATTAATCTAAAATCTGTTAGTATAGCAAGCCACGTGGTGTGGACGTTTAATACACCAAGAGACTTTTATAATTGACTCCTAATTACTTGATCCATTCGATCTTTGTAAATCAAGACGCGGAGAATCATAAGTGAAACTCGAAGTTTCTAACCAGTGATTCACCATGCAAACAACCCTATCTCTCATAAAATGAGGGAGCCGAGCAGACAATCGATCCATTTCAAGAAATGGTACAGAAGTCTATAATTTGTGTCATCCACATGACCAAGTGGCTTTGGCTCCATTCCACTCCCCGGGGTGAGAATGAGTCGACTTGAAATCAGTTTCAGAAAGACAAATTAGGCATTGTTTGATAAACTCAATCAATGTTTCTTGTAAAAGGAATTACAAGAATTCTCCTCCAATGACTCGTCTATACGAACTTCGAAAGCTCATAAGAGTCACCAAGAGAACAGCAATGGAGACCATGGGATTGTTTCCAATCCCTCTCCCACTTAGCTTTTTACAATAAAAGGATACGCTATCTAATGCATAATTAAATACACATAAGTATGCATACATGAAATAAAGCACATATAATATTATCACATAATCAAAATAATACTAGAATATTATTTTCCGACTATTATGGCTTTATTCCATCCCCATACGTATCTTCTAGTCTTCAGTCTTCGTTCTTGAATGCTCCATGTGACGGGAATATTAATTCCAATATTTAAATCTATTTATTTTTAATAAATCCAAAAGTTACTTAATTCGAAAATTAAGTCAATCGAATAAATAAAAAAAAAATTAAAATATTATTAATATTTTTATTATTTTTATTTTCCTCTTCTAATTTCATTAAATCTCTAGAATCCTATCCAAGACCCACTTGGATTATTTTAGAAGATTTCTATAATGAAATAAGGAAATAAAATAAATTAGGACTCTTAATCCTTCCAAATTAATTCCTTTCCTTTTCTATTAAAAATTTCATAAAGGAATATTTAAATAAGGAAAAATTAATTAAGGACTTTCAAAACTTTCAAAATTAATTATTTTTCTAATCTATTAAGAATTCCATAAAGGAATAATTAAATAAGGAAAATAAATTAATTCCAAATTAATTCTTTTCTTAATCCATTAATATTCCCAAAAATAGGAATAATCAATTAGGAAGACCAAATTAATTCTAAATTTATTATTTTCCTATTTCATGAGAATTCCCAAAAATAGGAATACTCAAAATAGGAAAACCGAATAATTTAGGAAAGTAAATCTTGGCGGGAGAGCACGGGTTGGCCACCCCCGGAGGAGCATGCCGCCGCCGCCCAGCCGGCCAGCCGCCCAGCCGGCGACCCAAGGCCGAGAAGCCCGCGGGCAGCCCCCTCGGTGGTCGATCGATCCATCGGATCGGCCATGGGGTTGGTCGATCCGGAGCCCTCCCCCTCTATGTCTCCTCCGTCACACGTCTTCTTCTCCGGCGGTCGTTTCGGCATTGATCCAACGTAAATAAAATTACAAAAATTTAAATTACAATTCCGGTATCGATTCTATACATGAAATCGAACCTATACAATTTCCGGAAAAAAGTAGAACGTAATAATAAATCCTAAATTCGGTCAACCCCCGAATTTTTACTATTACAAGCATTCACCACACAAAAAACGAATCTCGACATGTCCGAGAGTTTAATAATCAAGAACATTACGACAAAATAATTAAACGAATAATTATTAACAAGCCATAATAGTCGAAAATCCTGCAAGATAAAACAATTTATCGTATACACACATGAACTAGAACCATCGCTCTGATACCAATTGTTGGAAATCGATATCCCGGGGTCGTCGGAATTGCGGAATACACGACCCCGATCAAAATCTCTTCGCCGGAAACCACCGCGAACCACCACACGAGCCCGACAAAGGTAGCCGCCGTGGGATGAACCCCACGGCAAACCCTAGCCGAGCCCCCGCATGGGGCTCGCGATCGCGCCATGCGATCGCCGGGGCTGCTCGTAGCAGCCCCCCGGCAGTGAGTCCGGCGACTCACCGCCACCGCCGTCGGAGGAGGGGCGTCCGCCCAGCGGACAGCCGCGGCACCAGCCCACGACGCCCCTGCGATCGACTTGAAGTCGATCGCACGCCCCGGCGGCCAGCCGGGGCTCCTCCCTTGCGCGCTGCCGGCGATCGAGCCCTAGGGCTTCGATCGCCAACCCTCGGCGTCCAGCCGAGGGTTCTACATGCGATCCCCACCGGGGATCCGTCGATCGCGGTGGTCCGGTGGTCATCAACCACCACCACGCATTCGAACCTCGGTCCGGGGCTCGTCCCTCGGATCTTCGTTCATATGCATATACGAATTAATTATTAAAATCATCGGGGGGGTTTCATGATTTTACCTTTGTTCTCGTTGTACGGAGAAACGAGATCTTTGAAGACCTTGAGATCTTCCCACGTATTCCTTGCACTTCGTTCGAACGTCGTGTGGGCGACGATCCTCCGAACTCTTATGGATCTCCTTCTCTCCTTTCTCTCTCTAGAATTGTGATTTTCAAGTTATGAGAATAGAGAAGACCTTGTAGTGCTTTTATAGCTACGTAGGGGATATAAAGGAGGTGGAATATTGGGCTTCCAATAAAATTAATTAAATTGAGCTCAAGCCCAAGTCTATTAATTAATCTATTAATTATATTTATTTTCCAGTATATAAATATAATTGCACTCCCAATATTATATCATATTATATCAAATAATATTATCTAGTATTATTTATTCGTTTAAGATAGAAATGTCCATGAATAAATTATATTTATTGCTAATAATTCCTTATGAAATCATCTCGGGTATTTATAAATAGGGAGTCGTTTTGATCATTTTTTTTAATTAGATTTTTTCGTATTTTATAAATAGAAAATGCTTAACTGTTTGGATTAGCACTCAGAAGTTATTCAGTAGTAGACCTGTAATTATATAATTAATGATGGATGACCACCTTATTCATACATTATATTATGTTTGGTATTGGTATATATTAGTAAAATGTCTTTCCATCGAGTATAACTGCAATAGGGCTCCTAACACACTTCTGCTGCTTGTAACTCTCATCGGTACACCATTTCAAGTTACCCTCAACGTGCGGCTTGTACTTGTCTCTTGCTAACAGTTGCTTGAACGTCACCTGATATTGCATCTTTTGATTCGGCTTCCAGAACCTGAGTGTGGTCGGACTTACGACGACTTCAAACCCGGACGGCGAAGCTACGCTCACTCTGTAAGTCGAGGGAGCCTCCCCGACGTTGGTAACCGTCCTCGTGTACATCTGAAACGAATTCATCGGTTCGTCTATGAAACTGAGGATGAATGCCGGATAGTTGAGCTGGGAATCTCGTATGGCGGATACCTTCGAGCAATCCACCTTCTTTTGTAGGATCATCTGGACTTGTTGGTTGGTGTAGTTCAAACCGCACAGGTAAGGAACGTAGTCCTCGGGCTGAATGTCGTAGACGAGCCCTGGATTGAGGGCTGCCGGAGGGTTCACTTGGCCCGACCCCATGTCGAACATGTTGGCCGGGTTAAATTCTTCGTCCTCTATCGGGTTGTGAACGTGGTTAACTACGTCAGCAGTAGTCATGATGGCCGACTTGATGGCCGCGGGCGTCCAGTCGGGATGCGCGCTCTTGAGGAGCGCCGCCACTCCGCTGAGGTGTGCGCACGACATGGACGAACCCGAGACCATGTTGAATTCCGATTTTCCGAAGAAGGTAAGCCCTGCTGCTGCTGCTGCTGCGAGGATACTCACACCGGGGCCTAGGATATCGGGCTTTAAGATCCCCCGACTGGCGCCAGACGGTCCTCTGGACGAAAATGATGCGACCCCCGGAGCATGATAGTCTCCCATCACAGTTCCTCCGAAAAAGATCTTGGTTGTGGGACTTGTCGTTGAATTTATGTAAGCTTTGATCTTCAATCCGTCCGCGTAGCTAATGCTCACCGCGGGGAGGAACTTGCTGTCCGACAAAGTAGTGTTTGCGTACATCTCGTCGTTTACGAGTATCATGGCGGCGGCGCCTGCACTCTTCAAGGCCTTTCCATTTTCTCCCAGCTGGCCCCGGTGGAATTCACACACCACCACTTTCCCTTGGAAGTTTGTTCCGTTGCAGTCGGGCGCGTACACGAGAGGTGCGAATCGGTATCCAAGATAGTTGGGCTGAAGAGCCGACTGGCCTTGGAATTGTTGGTTGTTCCCCAACACAGCAGTCGCCTTTAGGTGTCTGTCCATCGTGCTCGCCCCAACAGTCAGTACCCAAGGTGCTTCGTTGTACACAGAGAGGTAGAACGGACCGTCGTTCCCTGCTGAGCAGCTGACAAAGATACCCTTCTCCATTGCACGAAAAGCGCCTATTGCTATTGTGTCGTTGTAGAAATTGTCAACATACGGCATCACAAAAGGAATCGAGAGCACGTCCACTCCGTCATGAATCGCAGCTTCCATCGCAGCAAGCAAGTCGCTCTCGTCGCAAGTCACGGCGCATATTTGGTAAATGGCGACGTGAGCAAGGGGCGCGATGCCCGAGGCCGTGCCATAGGCATTCCCAAAATAACTCGCACCTTGCACAAAGTTTCCAACTGCGATGCTCGACGTGTGAGTGCCGTGGCCATCAGAGTCGAACGGGCCTTCCTTTTTCGTTTTTAAGCCGAAGGACCTCGCCCCGATGATTTTGTTATTGCACATGGTGTGATCGGCAAACTCACAAACCCCCTTCCATTTAGACGGTGGGGGCTGCATTCCCGCGGCGCTAAACGAGCGGTGGTGTGGCGTTATTCCGGTGTCGACTAGGCCAACGATGATGCCCCTACCGTAGTTGGAGTTTTTCCACATGCCCATGTTTTGGTTAAGCCCCAAGAAGTGCGGAGAATGGGTGGTCTGCATGGATACTTTTGTCTCGGGTCGTGCGGATATGAATCCCTTCTTTCCCGAAATCTCGCTCAACTCACCGGGCGATAGCTTGGCAGCGAATCCAGACATCACGGTGCGGTAGGAGTAAATGATACTTGTCTCGTTTGTGTCAGAGAGGAACGAGTTATGGTAGGACTGAGTCGTCGATGTGCGTTGCTCGTCCGGCTTGACATGAACAATGTAGGTTTCTCGAATGGAAGAACGGGATTCAAAGGTAGGCCATGAACTCATAAAAAACATGCAAATCAGAGTGATGATCCAATTATTTACGGAACCCATTGCCATATTTTAATTTAGTAAGACTTTAGTGCGATTGTATATATCTAAGTCTCTGTTTATTTATAGATAAAAAAATAGGATTTTTTTTTTATTATTTACATTTTTATTTCAAAAATTACAAACAAATTCATTTGATACGTGAACTATTTTATTTAGACATTATAAAAATTCTAAAACTAATTATTCTTCATGTGAAGTCAAGTGCGCTCGAATATATAGTGAATATTAGTATGATTTTAGTAAAATTTGTCAATAGAGCTAATTACTATAACTTTAATAATTTATTTATAAATGATCAGAGCAAAATTTTGTTTATATTGGTTACATGTAGAGGTGGGAATGAGTCGAGCCAAGTCGGACTTTGTTTAAATAGGCCTAGGCCTGATATGTAATTTTTAGGCTCGAGGCTAGAGCTTACTACTTTTCAGAGGTTTTTTTAAGAGGCTCGGCCTTAGCCTTTTTAGTAAATATATAAAACAATTTTAGGGTAAAAAAGTTTTTCACTCTCAAAATTTTCGTAAAAGTTATGATTTACCTCAAAAACTTAATAAAATACATTAAACACTCAAAGCTTTGATAAAGATAAAAATTGCACTTTACGTAATTTTATTATTTTAATATTTAAAATATTATTATTTTTAGTATAAAATGTATTTTACCTAAAAAATATCATAAATAATTAAAAATTAATTTTTAAAAAATATAAGAATTTTTTAAAAATTTTATTTTACTATATTTAAAAATTTTAATTGATAAATAATTTAATTATAATTTTTTACAATTATTTTTTTAATTTTAATAATACTAATTAACTTAAAATTTTAAAAAATAAAAATAAAATTATAATTTATAAAAATAAAAATAAAAAGGATGATATGATATTATAAGTATTAATTTCAAATTTCAAATTATATATTATTTAAGAAAAAAAATCTTTAAATTTGAAAATTTGAAAATATTTACTTTAAATTTAAATTCGTATAAATGATATTGTCATTTTTATTTGAGTTTTTTAATTTTTTGAAATATTATTTTAATTGATATTATTAAAATAAATAAATTATTTAAATAGATTTTTATTTATTTATGAATTGTTTTGGAAGTAAAGTATATTTTTACTAAAAAATTGAACATTTTAAATATTAAAATAATAAAAATTGAGTAAAGTGATTTTTTTAATAAAAGTTTGAGTGTTTAATATATTTTATGACAAATTATTGGAGGTTAAGTAAAAATTTTATAAAAGTTTTGATGGTTAAATAATTTTTAAAATGTTGTTAATTTTGTCCTTCTTTAGGAAGTGTATTGAAAACTTTTTGGGGTAAAATAATTTAAATATTTTATATGTGAATAAAATTGGTGTGGTTTTGATTTTTAAAAATAACATATTCAAATAACTTAAACTAGTAATGACACACTGAAAATTGAAATTAAACACTTGATTAATTATAAAAGAGTTTTTTTTGTAATATTTTGTAGTACTAAGAAAGAAACTATAAAAAAACAATATATGGTGTACTACTATAATTATTTTTAAAAATGAGTTGATACCTCATTCATATATATATATATATATATATATATATATATATATATATATATATATATATATATATATATATATATATATATATATATATATATATATATATATATATATTGCAATTATAAAATAGGCAGCACTTATTTTCTAAAACAGGTTGATTTCCTATTTTAATTAAAATTTAAAATCTCAACATCACATTGAAAAATAAAATTAAAAAGTATTTTTAAAATAAATATTCTATTAGGTAATAGTAGTATGCCTTTTTTTCCATTGCAACATACTTTTTCATCAAAGTAAGGGTAATATACTTATTACCATTGCAACATACAAAGGTAATATATATATATATATATATATATATATATATATATATATATATATATATATATATTAAACTTCAATAGTTATTTTAAAATTATATTTAAAATATAATTATTCAATTCATTTTGATCAATTTAAGTATATTTTTGGGGATAATATTACTCTATTAGTTACAACAAGTGATTGTTAAAATTGTGTGATTGATGTTGTTGTAAAAATATTTAAATAATTAAAAAAAATAAAAAAATGAATCACTCGTTTAATATTTCTTGGTTCACTGTTGGCCAAACCATCTAGGCACCTGGCTAGATAGTAGAAACTAAATAAAAAAAAAACAAGATAATTATTTTTTAATATTTTTATACTAAAAAAGAAACAAAAAATAAGGTATACTTTTATAATTATTTTTAAAAATGAGTCCATACTTCATTTACCCACACACACACACACACACATATATATATATATATATATATATATATATATATATATATATATATATATATATATTAAATTATAAAATAGTTAGCACGCTTATATTTTTTAAAATAAGTTGATACATATTTAATTTAAATTTAAAATTTCATTATCACATTTCTAATTAAAACTTAATTGTACTAAATTACGGGTTGATAAATATAATTAAAAAATCATTTTAAAATAAATATTCTGTTAGGCAGTAGTCATTGTCCACTTTTTTTCAATGGCAACATAATTTTGCACCAAACAAAAGAATATTTTTTTTTAAGCTAGTAGGTTGTGGATTGAAAATATAGTTTTGTATTTGTTTTCAAACGTACTCAAGAATAATTTTTCAAGAATATATATATATATATATATATATATATATATATATATATATATATATATATATATATGTGTTTATGTGTGTGTGTAATTTTCAACTCATTGAAACGAATTTAAAAAAATATTAATTTTTATTTTAATTTTTATTAATTATTTTAAAAATTTTAATTTTTAGTCACTTTCAAATATATTTCAAATCGTTAAAACAAATTAAGACATTTGAAATATTTAAAAAGTATTTTAAATAATTTCAAAATTATTTCAAGATATTACTTTTAAAAATATTTTAAAATGTTTAAAAAAATATTTTAATAGGTTTTAAAATTAGTAAAAGCAATTAAAAATAAGTGTATTTTTGAAAAAAAGATAAATTAATTTTTTAATTACAATTAACTCTCAATGTTTTTTATTTTATTCTTATAATTAAAAGTATACATAATTTTAATATTATAAAGAACATCACTTTTCATAAATTGAAAAGATCAAATAAATAGCATGATAATAACTTGAGAATTACAATTGTGAAAGTTATTTTCTTAAGACTAATCTTTCTTATAATAAAGATAAACAAATATACATTTTTATAATTTATTACATTCAATTACCTCCTTTTCAAATTTTCTCTTAAAAATGTTACTATTAATCAAAAAATTAAGGGTAAGAATATTTTTTTAATTTAAAAAATAAAGTTGTTAAAAATAAAATTTGTAAAGTAAGTGAAACAATAAGGGTAAAATAATATTTAAAGGTGTGCATATTTAGTTGAGACATTCAAAAAATAAAAATGTGATAAATAAGTGAAGACAGATGTAATATTGTAAACAATTAAAATTTTGTTTGAAAAGATTCAAAAATGATAAACAAAAAACTCTAGCTCAAATTAATTTTTAGACATTTTTAATTTATTACATATTATTTTTAAAACACTTTAAAATGTATAAATATTATTTCAAATGATTTTAAAATTAATGTATGCCACTTGAAATGGTTAAAATATATTTTAATTTATTAAAAAACTATTTAAAGAAATTTCAGAATGTTTAGAATTTATTTAATACTACTAACACTTAAAAACTTACTATAAGAAACTGTAAAAAAATAATATATATATATATATATAAATAATCATTTAAAATTTATTTTAGTTTTCTTAAAAATTATTTTGTATAACTTTAAAAAAATAATTTAAGACACTTTAAAATATTTCAAAATATATCACATCAATATTATTACTGAATTACTCACTTGTTTAATTAAATTGCAAATTATTTTGACACTTTCTTAAATTAATATATTTCATGCTATTCACAATAGTACACGGAATTTATCTTTATTCATATCCTGTCTAATTCAACACATAAGTCATTTGTTAGTGTTTATTTATTTCTCAATTTAAATGTTAAATTACGATGTTAACTTATATTCTCTTTTCTTGAAACAAATAATCATGTTTTCAGTATATAAATTTAAAAAAAAACAAAATTTTATTAAAATAATTTGGTAGAAAAGTAATAAATTAAATTAAATAAATTCATTTAAAATTTTGTTTAATGTTCATTTTAAAAAAATGTATGACGAGAAGAGTAATATTTCCTCCCAAAATATTAAATTGATTAAAATGAATTAAATAATTATATTTTTAGTATTCATTCAAAATTTCAAAGTAACTAATGTAATTTAAAATATAATTAATTTTAATATGTGTGCACAAATTTATAGTTAATATATTTTATAGAATAAAAAATACTTTAAATTATTTTCAATTAAAATTTCATTTTAAAATTTCCAACATAAATTAAACATGTTTTAGTCAAAATTAACTTTATTTTGATTTAAAATTAGAGTAATTTAAGGAAAAGTGAATTATAATTTATAATATTATAATTTACACGGTATAAAATTCTGTTTACAAATTAATGCTTACTTTTTTAGATTTTTAATTTATTAAAGTAATTTTAAATTTTAATTATAGAATAATGGAATAATCGTTGTACTTTATATAATAAATAATAACTAATAACCGTTGTTAAATTAATAAAATTTAAATAATATTATATAAATTACACTTGTTCATAATTAGGAAAAAATGAGTTACTAAATTCTAACGAAACTTAAAAAAATTTTACTTTATCAAAAATTTTCGAATTAGTTATTTAAATACGTATTTCACTTATTACTTTATATTTTCTAAATAATTAATAAAAATTCAAATAGAATAATTAATATTTTTAATAAAGTATAATGAGTTAAAGTATATATATATTCCCGGGTTTGAAAAAAAATCTATTTTCATCTATAGATCTACTAACTTTAAAAATACTATTTTCATCTATAGATCTACTAACTTTAAAAATTATTTCTTTCTTTAGTGTAAAATTACGTTGCAATGAAAAAAAGGTGGACTATGGCTATTGTCTAATAGAATATTTCTTTTCAACTTTTAATGTGAAATGTCATAATGAGATTTTAACTTTAAATTAAAATAGGTACTAATTTATTATATATCCTATTTACGGGTGAAAAATTCTAACAGAATTTACCCGCGAACGTAAAGATATTTCGAGGATTGAGTGGACAAGAAAAGCAGTAAATAGAGAGCAAACAATTGAGTATACACGTTTATATTATATTCCTATTTCACGGGAATTGTGAATTGTCCTTTACAAATGGGAGGATCCAACTATTTATAACAAGGAATTTAGGGTTTCTAAACATGAGCTTGGGCCTAAAACATATGGGCATTTTAGGATAAACAAAACTCAATTACAGCCCTGTTCCATCCTCGGATGATTCTTCTGACCGCCATGATTCTATAGCCGTCCGCCGGGTATGTCTTTCGACCATGAGACAGGCGGCTCGAGGCTTTTCCGGGTTTCTCTTCTCGTCACGCGCCGCGAACCATCTTCCCTCCAAAATTTGTCCTCTGGACCAGACTTTGCCTGGGACGGTTTACCTCTGCCCCCGAACAGATATTTGATCGGTCCCCGAGTCGAAAGTCCATGGCCAGTTGGTCATAGTTTAAGTCTTGTTCCATTTGTTCGATAATGTTGGGACACCGGTCGCGTGCGACATGCCGTTCGTGTTGGAAATCGATATCCCGGAATTAATAAATTTAAATAAAATTAATTCAATAAATTATCTAATTAATTCCGACCGATATCCTTTGGAGATCGAATATCCGGAGTTGTCAAAATTGCGGAACAACAACTCCAATCGAAATTCCGGTTGCCGAAACAACCACGTCGCCTTCGCGGGG
This sequence comes from Euphrasia confusa, assembly GCA_954870475.1. Taxonomy (NCBI): domain Eukaryota; kingdom Viridiplantae; phylum Streptophyta; class Magnoliopsida; order Lamiales; family Orobanchaceae; genus Euphrasia; species Euphrasia confusa. The sequence goes on from OX940954.1 coordinate 15,488,590, forward strand.
ATGCGTCTTAACCGAACACCCGACGCAACCGAAGTCGCGGCTGCCCGATCACGCACCCGCGTGGTCGATCGAAGGGCTGCCCAGCAGCCATGGGATGACCTAGCCACACCCCGGTGATCGCACGCCCAGCCACTGTTGATTCGTGGCTAGCGATCACCGCCAGCACCGCCGCGCGAGCGGCTGGTGCACCGCGCGAGCGGCGATCGCACCGCCTGAGCGGGGATCGCGCCGCGCGGGCGGCTTGCGTCCAGCTAGGGCACGCTCGAGTCTCGGCGCCCAGCCGAGGCTCTTGCCCTCTCGACCCATCCCGTCGAGCCGTTGAGCCGCCGGCGGTCCGGTGGTCTTCTTCCACCACCGCCCGGTTCAACCTCGTCTTGGGTCTCGTTCTCGGATCTTGGTTCATGGTATTTTCACGATTAAAATCATAAAGAGGGTTTTACGATTTATACTTCGTTCTCGTTGTTCGGAAAAACGAAGAACTTTGATGATCTTGAAGTCTTCCCACGTATTCCTTGTTGGAAATCGGCTTCTCGGAATTAATAAATTTAATTAAATAAATTATCTAATTAATTCCGACCGACGTCCCTTTGGAGATCGAATATCCGGAGTTGTCAAAATTGCGGAACAACAACTCCAATCGACTCCCGGAACAGGTACATGACCATACGAAAAAGTTACGCGGGAAAAACTGATTCGATGCGGGTCCGCTATGGAAAAACCCGCAGCACCCAGTGCATCACCAGTAGCCGCCCGCAGCAACCCGCAGCGAGTCGCCTGATTCGCTGCTACTGAGACGCTACTGGATCGCTACGGTTTGCTACGGGAAAACCCGTAGCACCCGTCGATTCTCCCGCAGCAACCCGCCTGAGTCGCTGCTGCTGGGGTGCTGCTGGATCGCTAAGGGTCCGCTACGGGAAAACCTGTAGCACCCGCCGATTCTCCCCGTAGCAGCCCGCATCAACTCGTACGAGTCGCTGCTACTGGGCGCTACGGGTTGCTGCGGATCGCTACGGGAAAACCCGCAGCCGATCCGCGTGATCGAGCCCTAGGCTCGATTTTCCTCGCGCGATCTTCGTCCAGCCGAGCCGTCGATCCGACGGCGGTCCGGTGGTCCAACCACCACCGCCCGGTTCGACCTCGTCTATTGGGTTCGTTCCTCGGATCTTGGTTCAAGGTATTTTTCACGATAATTAAATTAAAATCATCGAAGGGGGTTCTATGATTTTACCTTGTTCTCGTTGTCCGGAAAAACGAGATCTTGATGACCTTGAGATCTTCCCACGTATTCCTTGCACTAGCTTGAACGTCGGGGTGGGCGACGATCTTCCAAGCTTCCATGGATCACCTTCTCTCTCTACTTTCTCCCTCTATAATTATGTTATGAATAATTCATGTCTTGAGACTTATGAAAGAAGAGAAGACCATAAGAGTGCTTTTATAGGCTACGTAAGGGGACCTTAAGGAAGTAGAATATTGAGCTTCCCATAAATTAATTAAATTGAGCCCAAGCCCATATCTATTAATTAATTCATGAATTATATATTACCTCCACTATATAAATATAATTGCACTCCCAATATTTACCATATTATATCAAAATAATATTCTTCCGGTAGTATTATTTATTCCACGTGTTTAAGACATAAATGTCCATGAATAAATTATATTTATTGATAATATTATTTATTCATCTCTTATAATTCCGAGAATAGTACCACTCAACTTTATTATCATGCGGATCAAATCCATTTGCAAGGTTTACATGATAATCCTTATGAGCTCATCTCGGGGACATGTCGAGTGGCTCCGGTATCAATGAACCACTGCTTGTTGTTTCTGACCAGATTGGCCTCGTAGATCACAGCAGTCATATCAGCACATGTCAGCTCGTGTTGAACCACGTTGGCACTTGGTCTCCTTTTCTTCTGCCCGTTTGGCCTCTTCGGCATCTTGCAGTCTCTGGCCATGTGGTTTGGCTTGCCACAGTTGTGGCAATTCCCCGTGAACTTCCAGACTTTGGCTGACTCTTTGCCCTTGGAAGTGTTCTTCCTTTTGGTAGAATGTGGCTCAGTCAAGTTCACCCGAGCCTCCATAGGAGCTTTCCCAAGCTTGACCTCTCGATCATGGTTGTCTTCTTCAATCCGAAGCTTGACAATGAGGTCTTCAAGGCTCATCTCCTTTCCCTTGTGCTTCAGGTAGTTCTTGAAGTCCTTCCACCCGGGAGGCAGCTTCTCGATGGCAGCCACCACCTGAAAAGACTCACTGATCTTCATCCCTTCAGAGGCGATGTCATGCAAGATCAGTTGATACTCCTGGACTTGAGAGATCACAGACTTGAAGTCGACCATCTTGTAGTCCAGGAACTTGCCGACGACGTACTTCTTTGTACCAGTGTCCTCGTTCTTGTACTTCTTCTCCAAAGCATCCCAAAGGGACTTGGCAGACTTGTAGGTGCTGTATACATTGTACAGCTCATTGCACAGCCCGTTCAAAACGGTGTGCCGATAGAGATAATCACTCTGCCCACAGGCCTCGAAAGCATAGCGCTTCTCAGCAGTGTCTTTGTCAGTTATGGTCATAGGGTCCTCAGTCAGATGCTTCTGCAGGCCGAGAGTGGTCTGGTAGAACATCATTTTGGACTGCCACCTTTTGAAGTCAACGCCGGTGAACTTCTCGGGCTTCTTGGCATTCGGGATGGTCTGGGTGTGGATGGGCAGCGCCACTGGAATCTTACCGATGAGAACTTCATTGTTGTTGATTAGTTGTTCAACGTTGATGACAGGAACCTCCTTGTTGTTCTTGGCATCATTCCGGTAGACATGATTTACTGATTTGCGATTGTTAGGAAAAAATTGAAACAGATTAGTCCAATCGGAATGAAACAAAGAAAAGAACGGAAAGTAAAACGGCAGGTGGCTGGCCAAGGCGTTTGCACTTTCCGCAAATCAGTAAATCCCCGTGTATGCTACGGTTACAGGCTCTCTGATCCCAAAGACACAACGGCAGCGGGGCTCGAACGATTTGCACACTGAATTGAACCCTCGATTGAACAGAAACTGTGATAACTGAGCACACTCGTGAAATGATATGATGATATGAATATCTGAATTTTTCGTGCGTGAAATGATGCATGTACTCGTCTATTTATAGACTTCACCCACTCACATGCAGGTGGTGGTTCAGGGCAGTTCCAACGAGTGGAGTTTGACCACTCCACCTCTAACTGCCCACTTCAGCAATTAAACCAATTAATTAATCATGAAATTAATTAATATCCAAAAGTTCATCTGGGCCGATAAGAAACGAGCCCAAAGCTTTAATTAATATGTTCAACTGGGCCGAATAAAATCGAGCCCAAAACATCAATCGGACCGTGTCCAAAAAGATATATATAGGCCAGCCCAATTGGCCTAGTGGGCCCCAGGAAGCCCAGGTCCAGCCCAGAGTCCAATTTACCAAATTACCAAGGAACCCGAGCCCGAGCCCGTGTCGGGACGGGGCGGGCGCATGTGGCCCTTGCCATATACCGCTAAGGGTGCATGGACTTAATCAACTTGTTGAACACTCATACTCTCTTATCACGTTTAAAGAGAAAATGACTTTTGGTATTATTTCTATGTGGGATAATATTTATCCCAATAAAATAATAATTGGTTCAATTTACCAAAGTAGTATTTATGGCAATCTTTATACATTTATTTCTCACTCAACGATTAACGGATTTTGACGAAATACAGTCTCATAATTACCTCGTAACACGTAGATAATTATAGTAACATTTAAACTCGAAATCGAATACTTTTTATCAGCCATAAAAAATTACAAATTTTGGACAAAATACATGAATTATTAAATACAACAAATAATAATTCCAACAATGTGTGGTTGAAATTTGACCGGTATAACAATTTTATAGCAATAAGTAATGTGTGATGTAATGTGTAAAGTAATGTGTGGTTGAAATTTGACTGGTATAACAATTTTATAGCAATTCGATGGAAACGCACTCTGTGGAGATGAAAAGGGAAAGCTACCTCGTTGTCGTTAAATGAACCAAGTGTGTAGGTGTGTGTTAGCAGACATATATTCAGTACGAAGAAGTAAGCACCGTGTTTGTACTAAAGGCAATATATAAACATTCGTATGATTCACATTATAACTATATGATACGGAAAGCAATATAAACTAGTTAATCTCTCCATTTCAATAGAAATCGAATCTTTTGATTCTTTGACCATTCTGGCAAACACGCCCACGGGACATGATGCTATATTTTTCCTTTCTCGTCAAAGGTTTCAATGTTCACTTCCTCCAAATGGTGTCCCCAGCCGTATTCTATCTTTTCTCTCTCTTGTATCAGGGTTTTCCATAGACACTCAGTGACTTCCTCATCACCTTTGAGATATTTATGAAACGAATAAGTGTATCTTGGATGAAAAATATTAAACAAAGCATTTAAAAACTGTGCAAGAGAATCGGGACAGAGTTTACTGATATAGAGATCCAATTGTTCCACTTCAACTGGGTGGTCAATGAAATCCCATTCAATCTGATTGATCTTGAAATTTAACGTCTCAAAAAGAGTCAGAGAGATTTGTGATTGACTTACTCCCTTGACTAGTCCATGTAAATTGAGGATCCAACGTAAAACATCATTCTCGTAGTCATACATACAACTATTAAAGTATAAATTCGACTTCCACTCCCTGGAAGTTGTGGCAAGAGATAATGTTTTCGGCAGAAGTTTGCTGAAAGCTCAAAATAGAGTATGTTTGGGACCTCGATAGCAATATTCTGGAGTACTGACCAGCTCCTTGTTTCATTAATAATTAGGCACTTGATTGAATGACTAGATAGGTTAATTTCATCAAAGCCAGAGCAATGGAGAAGACTCAACTCTTGAAGACAGGGGAAGTTGCATGAGAAGTAGTGAAATGAGTCTTTCGACAGTGCCACATTTGTTAGAAGCAAAGACTTGAGACGAGGGAAGTAGTTGATGTTTTTAGGATACCAATTCGACCTTCCGCCCTCATCAATGCGGATGCTTTCAAGGGTTGGGTTGTTGATTTCAATGGAAGTCACATAGTTTCCATAAGAACAAGAAATCTCTAAGCAGTTGAGACAATATTTCTTGTTTCCAATATTGATGGTTTCGAACCCCTTACAGTCTTTGAGGACTAGACGTTTAACCAAAGGACAGCCCGATAGTACCTTTTCCAGAGCCTCACCAGAAATGCAGACTCTGGAGAGGGAAAGTGTTTGTAGATTATTTAAGACTACGTCGTTATCTATTGAATCAATGCCTTCCAGCGTGCAGCCCTCCAAATAAAGCTCTCGCAGCGATTCAACTTTAAAGACTGCCAACTGCCAAGGGCAAGGGCAAGGGCAGAGCAAACGAAATATGAAAGGCATTCAGAGACGCATTCGGTTTGATGAAAATAATCGGGATCCATTTCTCAAGTACCGAAATCGGCCGTGAGTCAACAAAGTCCAACATCCGTAAACGCAATTCTCGTGGAAAAAGGTTGTGATCATGGTACCTTTGAAAGGTGTTGTCAACAACGGATACGAATTTTTCTTTATTTGCATCAAAACAATTTTTATAAAAGTCTCCCCGAAGGTCGATAACGGGTCGAGTAGGTCCGAGATGTCGCCATGATTTCGAGAGCACAGAAGTTCTAAGAGCATTCTTCTGCGACAGGAAACAGAGTATATGATGCAATACAGACTCTGGCAATTGGGAGATCCTGTCTGAACCTGAACCAACATCATCTCCTTCCTTACTCTTCGCCGCCTTTGCCGTCTTCGTATCTTTCTCTTCTCGTCGTGCTTGGTTTTCCATCCCATCAATTTTAACGACAAATTGAGAATCGATTTGGTAACCCTAAGAAGCCAAATCTAATTGGGAACGAAATACAAATTTTACTACCCCAAATAGACAATCTTATTACTTAATTATATGAAATAAATCTGGTATGATTACTAATAATTAATACTATAATTACACACTACTAAAAATAATATTAACTTAATTATATGAAATAAATCTTAAATTTATAAAATCATTGTATTGATAATTTTTTCATCTATATATAGATTTAAAAAACGAAAAATAAATTTCTATATATTAATTCTGTAAAATTTAAATACATTATTTCAATCGAGCATATTAATATATTAAATTATATTTTCATTTATGAATAATTTTTAAAAAAATAAAAAATATTGAATTTTTTTATTAATAAAAATAATATAATAATTTAAATATAATAAAATAATACAATGTAAAATGATATATTCATTTGAAAATTATTTTTAATTTATTTAATTAGTTTTTGGTATGTTTTTGCATTGTTTAAATTATATTATATCACAATATTTATCTATAAATAGAATGAGAAAGATCTTTGTGTAAAGATAATAGATTTTGTAAATATAATGCATAGTTCTCATAATTTATTTTGTAAAAGTGATTTATATTTGGAATTCAAATAAAGTTTATTTGCAATTGATATGGGTTAAAATTTCAAAATAAACAGTAGATAAGTAAGAAAGAAAAAACAAGGATATCCATCTTAATCATAAGAGCTAGGAATGAAGCAGCTCCTATATACTTGTAAAAAAAAACAAGGACTACTTCTGCAAACAAGATTAAGATTCCTAAGTTTAAACTAATGTCTCCATTTCAATTCAAATCGTATCTTTCTATTGTTTGAGGCACAGTCTGGCAAACATGTCCCCTGGACACGGTGCCATACTTTTTCTCCGGAGTTGAATGCTTCAATGCTTATTTCAACCAAATGTTGTTGCCAATAGTATTTCTTCTTTTCTCTCTCATGCATGAGGGTTTCCCATATGCCAATTTGCTTACCATTCGGGGCAATAATGTACCTTGGACGACAAATTTGAAACAATGCATAAAAAAGACGAGGTATTGGATTAAAATCCAAGCGTAGATCACTGCTATTGATATTCAAGTGTTCCACTACAACAGGATCATGGAAGGTACCACATTCAATCTGCTTGCTCTGGTAGAGCATACATTCGTAAATATCCAGAGAGATTTGAGATTGACTTACTGCCCTAACCATCTTATTTAACTTAAGGAACCACGGCATAGCATCAACAGGGGTAAACATGTCCTTGTTCAAGATTATTTTTGACTTCCACTCCCTAGAAGTTGCATCGAAGGAGATTGTTGTTGGAAAAACCCCACGGTCTAACTTAAAGAGAAGTAAGTTTGGGGCATTGATATAGACCTCGATCGAGCTATTCAACTCCATAGTTAGGTGCTTGAGCGAATGACTAAATAGATTGATTTCTTCAAAACCACCACAGCGGACTAATGTGAATTCTTCAAGAAGGGGAAAGTTGTCGGAGAAGTTTTCGAATGACTCTGTAGACAGTTGCACACTGTGTAGATCTAACGACTTGAGATGGGGGAAGAAGTTGTCGCGGTCGAGTTTCCAACTTTGAAGTGTTGGGACATAAAAAGCATAGAACCTAAATTCCTTGAGATGCCGATTCGCATTTGCAATGCTAACGGTTTTCAACCCCTTGCAACTGTAGAGCACCGCGTACTCAATGAAAGGACAGCCGGACATTACCTTCTCCAGAGTCTCGTCGTCAATATAGACATGGTTGAGACGAAGCTTTCGTAGATTTTTCAACGCCACATTCTCGATCGAGCTGATTGTGCAATTAATCAAATATAAGTCTTTGAGGGATTCGGCCTTAAAGACTGCCGAGGGCAATTCAAGACATGTCCGTTTACCATCTTCAAATACAAAATATTCCCCGGAGAGACGAAACGTTGTCAGTGCAGGATTATCGGCCGTATTGATTAATAATGGGATCCATTTCTCAAGGATCGAATTCGATTGGGAGTCAACTATCAACATATCTAAACGTATCTCTTGTACAAGAAGGTTTAGATCATGGTACCTTTGAAAGGTGTTGACGACAGCAGATAATAATGTTTCATTATTTTTATTAAAACATTCTTCACAAGACTTGTTTTCATCGGCGTGAGGCCGATCACAGGCTCCACGAAGGTCGATAACGGGTCGGTAGGTCCGAGGTGGCGCCATGATTTCGACAGCACGAAAGTCTGAACTGCCTTCTTCTGCGAGAGGAAACAGAGGATGTGATGCAATACGGAGTCCGGCAATCGAGAGATCCTGTCTGTACTATCTTTTCTTCCCGGCGCCGCTTGGTTTTTCATTGCCGATCAGTTTCAGAATTGTGAACCCTAAACCCCAATTCTAATTAAGATGAATTTTCGTTTAAGTTTGTTTAGGGTTTAGGTCAATATTAATTCTAATTAGAGATTGGCGGCTTACTCGTCTTTGAAATGAATATTTTTATTTTTATTTTTATTTAAAATAAAAATATTGTTTATGAATTTTAGTTTTTAAATCTTATATTAAAAAAATATTATTAGTTACAATTGTATTGTATTATTTATTTATATATATTTAAACATTAATATTTTAAATTAATAAATTATTATTTAAAAAATAAAACAAAATTTTATTATAACTTTTATTTCAAAAGTAAAAGATAAAAAATTATTTTTAAGTTAAAAAATAAAATAATTATAAGTAAATTAATAAATTAATGGAAAATTTTAATTGTTTTGTCACTCCAAAAATCATAGAAATAAGAAGGAAATGATTTATATTTTATTTAAATGATAAAAGTGTACTTTTAGCAAGTATGCTTTAGAATTTAAGATGTATTAAGTATCTTAAAATACGTAAAAAAAAATGTAAATTATTTTTATAAATTTATTTGAGATTTATTTTTAAGGTATTTATAAATACTTAGAAATAATTTTAAATAATTTAGAAAATAATGTTAAACACTTTAAATTTTTTAAAATAGATTTTAAATAAATATAAAATTATTTTGTGAAACTGTACAATATTTCAATTATTTCAAATAAATTAAAAAATATTAAAAAAATATTTTATAGCAATTTTAAATAATTTGAAAATTATTTTAAGATAACTAAAAGTATATATGAAAGAATTTAAATCACTAAAAAAATAATAAAGACACTTAAGTTTTTTTTAAATGTACATCATTCATCAATACAAAATTCGCGAAGTTCTTTCCGTCATGAACTTGGAGATGAATTTTAATCTTGATGTGACGAATAAGATCACGATTACAGAAATAGCACACAAAATTGCAATAGTTGACGTACTGTGAATGATCGCACGTGGGACAAATTAAGTGATACCAACATCGTTTGGACAGTTTCTCATGTACTTTCAAAGTTGTACAAATCTTTGTAACCTGCAGTAAACGGAACAATAAATATAAATCATCTATTTACTAAACATATATTAAAAAATAAAACAATTTAGCTCTATATACATAAAGTTCAAATATATACCTCTAGTATAAGTGAACAGAATTCTTTTTCGGAGGGACTGAATTCAGATAAAGAAGAATATAACTGAGACATAAATGCTTACAAAAACGATGACTAATGAATTGAAAAAAAAAACGAAATTATCAATTATATTTATAATCGTCAATGCAATATTTTGGATTTAGATTAGTGAGAAGACTTTAATTGTGATTTGTTTTATACTTGTTTTTTGATATCTTTAACATATATTAGTATTATTAATATGTTAAGTAAATATATATACAAAGGATTAAATCAATGATATAATTTTGTTACTTAAAAATCGGGTACATTTTTTGCAAAAAAATTATATAAAATCACACATGTAAATCTACTTCCTTAAATAATATTATTTAATATTTTCAGAATGTTACAACATAGGTAAATTACGCTTCAAACTAATTAAGTCGGAACTTAATAGAGTTTAAAAAAATAAGTGTATAAAATATGTATTTTTGTTATTTCAAATAAGTAAATAAAATAATAAACTCAAGTATACAAATGCTGCAAGAAGTTTCAATGTTCAAAATTATTATGGAATTGAAATAAAAAATAATAGAAACAAACAACAAAATAATTCTAAAAAAAATAATATGAATAATAAAAATAAGTAACATTCAGAAGTAATAATCTGCAAAAGTTTTTTTCCAGTATTTAGAAAAGTAAATGAAACATAGCTATATGGTTTCTTTATAGTTAACATAACTTGGTATACAGAATCACAGATATATAGCTCTATATGGCCAAAGAATTGTTGTTAATTGAATTTTGTTGTCTTTAGGCACTATACGGTTTGTTTATAGTTTACATAACTTGGTTTATAAATCCAAGTCAGAACCATATAGTCCATGTCTACATAAGTACAACATAATGAACAGAATGAAAGTGATTAAAGTCAAGCACAAATAAACTTCTCATAAGAAAATTAACAATGTATCAGTTCAAAATAATAAGAGAAATATTATAATATTAAAACATATTAAAATTTCTCAATAAAAGTCAGAAGCAGACAACATTTGAAATTCTAGTGTCGACTTTTCACTCGGACTCAGAATCGGAGAAAATTTCAAATTGTCGAACGACGTACAACGTCGTTGAAGTACTATCGTAGTAGAAGTCCAACCTAGAGCCGACTTCAAACTTATTCATATCATAAAAGTCCTTCCATCCATCGCCGATAAAAATGCTTTTATTTTTATCCGAGTCACTTTGTCTAATCAAGGAGGCTGGCATCTTGATTCCTTTTCCATTTGAGAGAATCAACTCAGTTTTATCCTCAAGCTTAGTCATAATGGCGAACGGCCTCGGAATCGTCTGTAAATCATGAAAAAAACTTACAAATTAATGTCAACATAGTTGATGCATTATAAGAGTTTGTAGTAGAAATTACCAATCGAGTGTGTTGATGTTTTTTAATTCTGTCAGAAAACTTGTGTGAGAGACTCTTGAAGTCTACTTCGCGAACTCTTTTTCTGTGGTCAGCAGCATATGTTATCTCAACACCATCGACATCATAAACGTGTACATTGAAGTAGATTGGATCCTTAAAATGGAAAGTCAGCAACTGCCCCGTTCTAATATCATATTTTTCCCGGAACTCTCGCCAACCGCTGAATATATGCAGACGACCGTCTTTGTCTTCACCCAAGGCAACCGAATGCATGGGAGCATAAGGTGTCTTGATTTGGCCGAAGGATGGCATACGGTAGGAGCACTTTTCAAGGAATGATGTAGGTATTTGCTTAGCAAAAGATAGAATTGGTCAAATTCAGAGTTAAATATAACCACAAAACATGAAGAAAACGTAGTATATATACTCACAACAGTATCAATATCTCCATCATTGATCGTAATGTGGAATCTCATTGCTCATTGGACATGGTACTCTTCTTGTTACTTGAGAAAAACAAAAAATGCATCTAAGTAGATAATAATTAAGATGATAACAACTTTAAAAATATGTAGCAAAATATTGTGGGTAATACTATAAAAATACAAGTATGAACGATTTAAACAGATAATTAAAAGTATAATTTAACAAAATATGAGTGAAGAAACCAAATAATCAATCAATCAGGTTAAACTTAAATTAAATTTAAAGCCCTATACCAAATTATTAACATGATCTCGAATTAACATCACAAATTCTCATATTGTTCTATCAATATTTAAAAAAATAATTTAATGAATGTGAGTTTAAATAAAAAATCAATGAAACCCTAACATAAAATTGAAACAGAAAGTTAATATGTAAAATATAAAATAAAATCAGAAACAAACGATTAGTTACAATAACAATAGAAGAGAATACTCACAATCAATTACACCGGGACTCATCTTTCCGCGACCTGTAGTGGAAGTGCTACCAATATTAAACTTTCTGGGACCTTTAGGCGAATTGCTATCGGAAGTTCCAGATTCCCCGACGGTGATATTCATGTCCAGCAGGAGTATTTTTTAATTTTTGGAGAAGGAGAAGAACAACGATTAACCCTAGTTTGGTTTTAAAAAAATTCAAATTTGTTATGAAGGAAGTAAAGAGTCAGCCAGAATTCAAATACTTTTCAATACCGCAATTATATACATTAAAATATATTCTTAATTTAAAGTAAGTCTAAAATTGTATTTAATTAATTAATTGAATAGTATAGACATAATTATAGAAATTATAATAGGAGAAAATATCAATTGATTCCTATAATTAAGTAACTAATTAAGTAAATAAATCCGCAAAAGATTTAACTAATAAATTTAAATTCGGTTAATTACTTTTAAAATCTTAATAAAATTGATAAGATATTATTAAATTAAATTTTTAATGCATTACTTGTACAACTCTTAAAACTCTTAAAAGAAAATTTTAACTTTGTAATTGAAATTTTTAATGCATTACTTGTACAACTCTTAAAACTCTTAAAAGAAAATTTTAACTTTGTAATTGAGTGCAAGAAAACTCTTCAGCTTCGTAAGAATAAGAAATAAATGAAAGAGTTGGTAAATAAATAATACTTTATTGATTAATATAAAAAAAGATACAAATACATTATTATCATTACAAATGAACTAAAGCTATGTTATTTAATTCCCGATCATCTTCTGACGTTGCACTAAAAGTATTGAAGAGTCCCAATATGAAGAGTAATAGCGGAAGCTCAACCGAAACATTGAAACACGGGCACGAAACATTGCAAGGCAGGCGGGAGGAGAATATCATTGTATCTCGATTCGTTGATGCTCGTTGTGACTCGATGCTTTTAATAATTACAGAGGCATACATTAAAAATTTGATAAACAAATAAGAAAAAATTTAATCAAATGAATGACACAAAAACAAAAAAAAAAAAAAAAAGGAAACACATACTTACAATGGTGTTGCAAACAAATTTAAACGATAGAAGATGATATAGTTATAAGTCGAATGAAACAAATATAAAAAATCAATAAAAAAATAAATACTTACAATGGTGGCTGCAAAAAAAACAAAACCTAATAATCATAAAATTTATAAATGGAATGGACAAAATAAGAAATTGATTAGGATATATACTTAGAATATGAACAATCAACAATAATAAAATTACTTACAATGGTTGCTGCAAAAAAACCCATAAAATATGATATACATATTAATCGAATAGGAATAAACAAACAATCAATTAGTAAATGTACTTACAATGATGCCTGCAAAACAAATTTAGAGGTTATAATTAAAATATGAAGGAAAAAAACTTGAATGCGCGAAAAAAAAAAACGTGAGAGATTGATGATTAGTGAGTGAAGATGTAGTATCCTTTTATAGGGAGAGGTTGCAATTAGAGCTTGTATAATTTTAAAATTATAATAATTGTTTTTCCAATTTTAATTCAATTAGAATCCGCTATTATAGAAATATAATTAACAACACAATTAAGAATTCGATTAAATAATATATTATACAGATTCTTTTCCATGAATTTCGTACGCGTAGTTGACCTATAATTAAGGAAAGGAATTGTTTTTAATTGAGTATTAGCGTAATTAAGGAATTGTTTTTAATTAATTAGCCCAATTAAGGAATGATTTTAAATTAATTATATAATGTAAAAATCCCTTAATTATAGCCTCATATTAAATTGAATTTTATAAATATATATAAGAATAATCGGCCTAATTAAAACCGGAAATCATTTAAATTAATTAAAATGTAATTAATTGTAATTAAAAAATAAAACGGACGATTATGACTATTAATCCAAGGATGGAGAAAAAGCCACGTAGGAATCTGCTTGCCGTTTTATATATTGTATGATAAACTTTTAATTATAATTCGTATTAAATTAATTAAATTTATTTATTTTAAAAAAATAATACACAATAACCGTAATTATACTAATATAATTAAGATTCAATCACATATATTGTATGATGAACTTTTAATTATAATTCGTATTAAATTAATTAAATTTATTTATTTAAAAAAAATAATACACAATAACCGTAATTATACTAATATAATTAAGATTCAATCACACTAATTGCGTACGCGTAGAGTTGACCTATAATTTTAAAAAATTCATTTAATAAGAGAGGTTTAATATTATTGTTTTCACACTATAAATTATAAATAAAAATAATACAAATATTTATTCATATTATAAATTATAAATAAAAATAATATAAATATTTATAGAAATCTAAATTTAAAAATATTTCATAATATTATAAATAAAAATAATACAAATATTTATAAAAGTCTCAATTTTAAAAGATTTAAATTATAAATAATAATTATAAATAATAATAATATAAATATTTATAAAAATCTAAATTTAATTTTAAAGATTAAAATCTGAATTTTAAAAGATTTCATAAGTATAAATTATAAATAATAACAATACAAATATTTATAAAAATCTGAATTTTAAAAGTTTAAAATTTAATTTTTAAAAGATTTCATAATAAGTATAAATTATAAATAAAAATAATACAAAGACAACATCGTTTATATTCAAAAATTGTCACTTACTCCATCTGACTCAAGATTGTCATTTCGATTTCAACGTTGACAATTCCCTACTATGGTATTGTACGCTATGACGATAAATAAAAGTCAGGAACAATCTTTATCAAAAATGGGCATTTGTTTAAGAATACATGTTTTCTCTCATGGACAATTATATGTTACAATTTCAAGAGTCACTAACACAGCAGGATTGAAAATTTTATGTTGCGATGAGAATGAAATGCTCACCAATAAACCACGAATGTGGTTTATAAGGAGATATTTCGGAATTTGCAATGAAATGAAATGCTCACCAATAAACCACGAATGTGGTTTATAAGGAGATATTTCGGAATTTGCAATGAAACGTGGAATTATATCCGTACATTGTCTTAATTTTCATTTTAGTTAGTATTAGTTAGTATTTTGTTTTACGAAATAAATATTTTTATATAGAAACTTTATGAGTTATTTGCCATTATATTTCCGTGTTTGAGTTAAAGAATAATAAGATTTTATATCCGTACATTGTCTTAATTTTCATTTTAGTTAGTATTAGTTAGTATTTTGTTTTACGAAATAAATATTTTTATATAGAAACTTTATGAGTTATTTGCCATTATATTTCCGTGTTTGAGTTAAAGAATAATAAGATTTAATAAAGTTGAAACGGAGGTGCAAACGTGCGGTCCCACGTCTAGCGCACACACGAGAGCGAGAGTCCGAATATGCACTAGGGAGTCTCTTTCTAACTTAAAACCATATAGTGCTAAGTAGGAGAACTCCCTAGGCTTATATAATAGGCTCCCTTCTCTCAAACTTTCAATGTGGGACAACTCACAAGTCACAAGTGACTACCACAACATATAATTTTAACACGCCCCCAACTTGTGAGTCCTAGACAAATAGGTCCAACCACAACAATGGTCGACTCCCCTAACCGAGCAACCACCACGTGCCCTGACATCACTACATGGGAGGCCGAACCGATGGGCCGTAAACAGAAGCAATAGAAGCCACTTGGCTCTGATACCATGTTGAAACGGGGGTGCAAACGTGCGGTCCCACGACTAGCGCACACACGAGAGCGGGAGCCCGAATATGCACTAGGGAGTCTCTTTCTAAAATTAATAATATTATGATAGTAACTAGATTTTATATTTAAAATTATAGATTGAAATTATTTTTTCTGTATTTTATTTTAATTTATTTTGAATAGAAGTGAATTGAACTGAACTGGAGCGATCTGAATTGAACTGAACTGAAATGAAGCGATCTGAAATCGCACGACTGTAATATGTAGTTGTTCAGTTCATTAATATAAAGAGGGGAGAACTAGGAAATGTAGGAACCAGGATAGCTAAAAATACTTTTATCGATGCTATGTGGGTGTGATTTCTGCCGGTGTCTTGAGAACAGTCTATTTGCCGCTTGATTTTAGTAAAAGATAAATTAAATATGATGTTAGACTCATCAATTGTTTATGCGGTTTTTGGTTCTTTATGACAATCAGGGTTAGTATTTAATGAAGTATTTTATTTTTAGGCGATCGTTAGTCTGCACAGGATTTCCTTGGGCCCATTTCTTAGTAGTCTGAGTTGGAGGCGGTTTATATTGCTTTAGTGGTGTGTTGAAGACAGTTGTTTTGGATTGTGTATCTGAACTTTATTGGTGTATTTTGTTGACTTTTGATGCGTATTTTTGTACGGCATTTGTGTAAAGAGGCTTTAGATTTTGCATTTTAAACTTATGCTTATCAATGAAATTTCATTGTGACATTATCTTATGCTTATAAAAAAAAGAGAATTTTAGAGAAAAAAATACATTAGGTATTCATACTTTAAAAAATACTATTCTTTTGACTAATTTTAATTAAAGAAAATTTAATGTTTTTTTACCATAATTTGATGTAGTTAAAATTTTATAATTATATTTTGAGTATCTTTTTCAAATTTAAAATGTCTTTATTAACCTTTATCCTTTTATAATTATACTATTGAATTGTGTAACCTAATTTAACTTTCATTTCTGTTGTTCCCATTCGAGACTCGTCCTTGCGGTCTACTACCGCCTTCTTCACCATCACACCACTGTCTTCCTCACCATTTGTATTTTTCCAATTGGTAATCACTGTAAATTGTTTACTATTTATTCAATACAAATAATATGTCAGTATCAAGCGTCATATACAAGAGGCTTGACAAACAGGACTCGGGTCAAGTTTCAGTTCATCATGAACAATTTCTAGAGGTGTAATTTAATTGATTTACTATTGTTTCACCCACAGTTTCTGGGTGTAATTTTATTGATTTTCTATTGTTTCATCGACAGTTTCTGGGTGTAGTTCATCATTGACAGTTTCATTGATTTGCTAATCATCAATTAGTTTCATTGAACACTGATAAATATTAGACTTAATTGTTGGCTTTTTGGTGTACTAATATATTCTATTGTTACAGGTTTGCTCAGGTGTATAAATATCGTTGACATATTCGTTAACAATCAGTCAAGTGCTCACTATCTACAATACGATTGAGATGGTTTCACGGACCGTTTATATCCATTGTTAACAATCAGTCAAGTGCTCACTATCTACAATACGATTGAGATGGTTTCACGGACCGTTTATATCCATTCGCCGCAAACAAAAAGACATGTTGGACGACCCAAAATTACTAGGTACAAGAGCAAGAACGAGGTGAAACAGATAATAACAGGAAAAACGTGTAAAGAAGTAATTTAGAGTTTGTTCATTAATTTTGCGATGATGTCGTATCTTTTGGCCATCTCATGACCAGTTCGTATGCTAGTATCAAAGTGGTTAATGGTATTCTGCAATAATCTCAAACTTCATACAACACATACTCATTAGAATTATATCAGTAGTATTGTGATAGTTTACTTATACACCCTGCCACCAAGTGTGTTTTAACAATTCATGTTAATTGGTTTTGGGCAAATCTGAAACATGTCAAACATAATTCAGTGCCTTATACTACATCAAACATAAATATTCTTCATAGAAACTGTGGCTACATAAAATTTCAAGAGTTGCGACAACATTAAGTCCAAAAGTTGTAGGTTCAAAGACACGAGCTAATCCATTTGTTTTCCAAAAAAAAAAAAAAAAAAAGATGACACCAAAGTTAATGACTAATGAAACACAATATAAAACAACATTTATTTTGGCACTCCCCAAATGTCTGACCATGCTGCAATTCTTTTTACGATGTTGACCATAAATTGTGTTGCAATTCTTTTTACGAGGTTGACCATAAATTGTGTTGCCTCCGCTTGCCTAAACGGTGGAAGGGAATCTTCTTCAGTAGCTAATGTCTGCATAGAATGCATGACGTAGATGCCACACTTCAACCTGTTGACAATATTTAAGGAGTTATAAAAAAATATAATATGTGGTGTCTCGTCTTGCGTATAAGAGAGATATATCGAAATACAAAACGTACGATGTAGTCGGTTGCTTGGGGTACTTATGTGACTCTTAAACAAGTTGGAAATCTGTCTCATTTTATGGTAAGAAACTCTATTTCACTCAGGGGACAATCCTTCATTACCAAGTCGATGTTGGTGCTTCGAACATAGTCGAATTTGTCCCTTATCCCATGTTCCAGCATCCATTAGCGTCAGATACCTTTGATTTTTTGGCTTGCTTCGGTGTGTTCACAGTCTTCTCAGATCTCTTTCTCTTCTAAGATTCCCCCAAACTCAGCTTGATCTGACTTTTTACAGCTAGCTTCGGCACATGTGTTGTGATTATGGTGAGATGACATGAATGTTACTGATAAAGAATTTGTTTTCTTGCTAGGAATGCACTTACTACCTTCTTATCTTTTGCCATAGGTGCCACTATAGTGGCTTCATTGTCATTGTACAACTTTCTCTTGGACGTCCTTGAGCATTCGGCAAGTTCTTGCAGCCTTAGTTTTCGAGTATCCGATCTAGTGGATGGACTCAAAACGTAATGGATCTACAATATAATACAGCAAAAACTAGTAAGAAAACCAAAACATCGAAAACTACTAACCAATCCTTATTGCAATATAATACCATCACCCAAATCATTTGATCCTCGGGAACAGTAATTCTTAGAACCGATTCAACTGGTATTACAAATAAATTACAAAAAAACTAGTTATCAAACTAGTTTCAACATGATTCATTAACTCAATTTTTTAAATCATTACATGTTCAACGACCAGTTTCAATCAGTGTTCAAGTTATTTATCAGACTAGTTGGTGATGTAAAAATAAAGTAGTAATCTAGTAAATAATTATATGTTTCACAACCATTAGAAAACCAGTTAAGGAACTGTAATGTGTTGAAACCAATAAACAACTGGAATAAAAAATTACAACACAAAAGTCTTGTATAAACAGATTCCACATATGTATATTTATACACATAAAACAACATTATTTTATGGCAAACCATTTAGGAAACTTCAAACAAAACAACATGTTACAAATAATGTTAATCATATTTAAAATACATACTTGTATACAAACTACCAAATATAGGCACTCGAACTAGTTAGGAAACTGTAGTGCGTTGAAAACAATCGTTAACTCGAAACAAAAAATACCACACCAAAGATATGATTATGAGAAATTGTGGGTATAAACATATTGTACATCAAAATACGTTTTAAAATCATGCTCAAACTAGATGGCAAAGTATATAGTATTGACACAAATAAGCTCACAGCAAACACAAACTTGACGTATGATTCATTGGAATTTCACCACATGGTATAATCTGTTCAAACTATAAAAGAATACACATAGACCAATAACCGGGTCTGGAACTATCATCTCTATTTTTCTTAATTAAACATTTAGTTGTCAAATCCCAATGATTGTGAAGCCTACTAAACAAGACCTTGAACTATCAAACACATACAACTTGCGAAAATCGACCACAACTGAACATGAGTATGAAACAGGTCTGGAACTATCAAACCCTATAACACTTTCCATACCTTAAAAATCAAACTATAATTTACTGATACAAATCAGAAAACTCAAATTTGTCATACAATTCACAATTATTCAACCAAATATGTTGATATTATGGTTCAAACTCATAAATCTAAAACATAGATCCAAAATTGGCGCTGGAACTATCATCTCTATAAAGATTTCCATAGTTTCAAAATAAGTTAACAAAGAAGAGTGGGTATGAACACTAACTAAACAAGACCCGGTTCTATTAAACTTAATTAATTTCAAATTGGAAAAAACCCCAAACTTTTTAAAATCACGGCTTGCAAGAAAATTATTACATGTCTAAAATTCTTCCAATTACGACGCAGAGATAGAATTCTGTGCACTCTGAGTTTGAGAAAACCTACCTGACTTATTTTTGCAGCCCGGGTCTAGTAGTATGCCGCCGGAGATCTGTATCTTCACCGTCGGAGAACTTAAAAAATCGTTAATCTCTCTGGTGCAATGGAGTTTGAACTTCTTCCGCTGGTGGTGATCGATTTCTCATAAACCTACTACTTTGATTCTTCCCTTTTCAAGCGTGAATTATGAGAAAGAGCATATACTGTGGGATTAATATTTAGATTAGGTATTATTCTAATTGAAAGATTTTGGTTCATTCTTGTTTTATGTAACGGTGTAAAACACAAAATAAAATAAAGGTTAGTTTCGGAAATCTTACTCTTTTATAATTTGACAAAAGATTAGTATTCACTTATACTAAAATACTTACGACTTACTCTTTTTACGAATGCCCCTAAAATTTATATTATATCTTACTATAGATTATGTATCAATAATATTATTAATTATAAGTATGATAAATTTATTCCTCATTTTAAGCAACTAAATAAACTTATATTATCTATCTCTGAATTTGAATTATAATTTATAATACCAATTTTATTTTTAATACAAATACTATAAAATGAAAATTCCATATATTATAATATTAATTATATTAATTTTTATTTTTTTGCATTAATTTAAATGATTTTATTTTTTATTTTTTTTGTGATTAATTATTAAAGGATTTTGCGTTATCTTACTAATTACTTAATTTTTTTTTTTGCTTTAAATTTTTGCATTTATATAATTATATATTTTATTTTTTTATTCTTTGTATGTGTTTTCTTACAACGAAAAGTGAAGTTCACCGCTGTCAATGTTGTATCGGATATCCTTTCGGGGGTTTTGTCTCGGAAATATATAGTTGTGATCATCTCTTCAATAGCTTCCTCCGCCCTGTATTCTCTTCCGCTTTCGTTGATGCAGCTCACGTTCGAGAATGTTTTGAAGTTGGTGACTTTTGGAGTCTTCTTTGAGATGCATTCATCAAATGACTATGACGAATTGATATTGTATTTGTATAGTTTATTACATACGATTCACTGTTATATTAAATAATTATGAATGTAATAATATTGTATTTGTATATTTTAAACAGTTAATAGAAATAATCACTTTCGTTTTTACATTTTTTTCGATCTTCTTAATTAAAACAATCTCTCAATTATAATTAAATTAATTTTATTAAACGAATTTGTATTATTTTTAAATTAATTTAAATATTAAATTTAAACGAAAGATTTAGTTCAAATCGAATTTGATTCATATAACAAGCTTATGTAGTTTTTGAATATATTTCCTATAAATATATTATATTTAGTTGGAAGTGAATTCTTATCTATTTATGTATGATATTATTAAATATTAATATTTGTGTAACCTTTCATCTACATATGCGCCGCTTCAAAAGATGTAAAATAAAACTACTCATAACTCATTATCCAAAGTTCTGTGTATTGAAAACAAAAGCATAGTTTTGTGTATTGAAAACAAAAGCTTGTATGCACCCGATCGTATATCCCAACTAACCTTGACAAGATTCACAGATTGGAAAATTGTTGTTCGATACACAAGAAAGTGGTTCACTAAAGACTTGAATGATACTCTTTTGTCTATTGAAGTTGTACTTATGGATATGCAGGTTAGATATTTCAAGGTTCACCGTTTATTATACAATTTAATCAAATCCTTTCATTTTGTAATCTAATTACTCTTATTTAATTCAAACACTGACTTCTTATATCTGTTAAACCAAACTTCGATTTTAAATCGAAATGCAATATCCCATTGTTTGTTATGAATTCTATATGTAAACAAAATTATTGGACAATACATAACATGACACTGTTCGTTCTAAGGCTCACGCATTCATGCATCCGTAAGCAAATCATTGATCAATACTTTCGATGAAGAAATTCGTGAAGGCCTTACTTATGTAGTCAAAATATTTGAGGTTATCGCTAGCCCTGCTATTAATCCAATCTTTGATAATTCGAGGATGATTCTATTTCTTGAAGATACAACTATCACAATTTCTATAGATCTTGAAATTCCACTTTCTCCTTACAAGTTTATTCCTCTTGAGAAAATCATAGAAGCAACATATCCTGATACATGTCCATTGTTAGGTATGTAACAACTGACACAAAGTTTAATTGCATCTTCTATATTTTATCTATTATTAATGTAAATGTTGTTTGGCTTCTTATATTGATTTTCCATTTTTATAGATGTAATTGGACATTTGTTGACATTGATTACACCAATATGCATGGAGATAGTAATGGAGGTGATGCGTACATTCGTTTTGTGATCTGTAATGTGAAGTAAGTGTTCTAATGTATTTTGAATGAATTTTTACTTATGCATTTCTAATTAATTAAATTATTTTACTTTTCTTCAATGTACAGTTTTACCGAGATTAATTTCTTGCTATTTGGTCCATTCTCTAATGTAATCAAAGGATGTGTTGACACATTTAAAGAAGATATATTTTACCAACCGATTATTATCGTCAATCTTTGTTCTACGACCAAATACAAAGGTAAATGAATTTTTAATTACTTTATTACATTTCACTTGATTCTGCCATTTATTTTCTTAGTATTGTTCTCATTTGAATTCTAATATTTTGCAGGTGAGTGTGTTATTCGTAATATCTCATATGCTACTCGAGTGTTGTTTTATCATTACGTCGAAGAAGCCATTGCATATAGAAAGATTTATGTTATATGTTCCTTTATATTCTTTGTGTTATACATTAATATTATCATATTAGGAATTTTATTATTTGTATACTTATATATATTTATTTGTGTTATGTAGGTTAACCGAATACATTACAGAACCAACTGACCTGTTTGAGTTAGACCTTTAACCGCGTTGGTTGTTTTTGTTGCAAAGTTTTTTGATTACATTATTTATTATTGAATTCAATGTAATTTGAAATGACATCTATCATAAACGTCTAATTATAAGTAAGTTTATCATTATCATATTCACTTGATTTACATCCCTTACTTTTTGTGTTTTTACTTTCCCGATATTATAACAACTTACAATTCAAAAGATTGAAATATGATAATCTCAGATAATTGAAACTCGGGGACTTATCAACATCTTAATGTATTAAAATGGTTTTTTCAATTATCAACCGATTAATGAAATGAATTCTCGAGTAAAATAAAATACGTGGTTGATAAACATGTATGTGCCGATGAATGTCATGATAAGTACTTCTTTTCCTTATCATGTTTCTTCACCAATGTTTTCGCGTGTTGTTTAATAGTTAGAATCGTGTATACAATAGATTCATAAATTTATGTAGACATACAATCGTACTTAATTAATAGACCTATTTAACGATGATACTTTGTACGATTCCAATTATGAAAATAATCCTTTATAAGATTCTTAACATACAATATATTAAATATTAATAGTATAAGAATTCTAATGTTTTTGAATTGTAAATCATATGGATATCATATCTTTCTTTAAACCTAATTTTCGGATTTTTGCTATAAAAGAGGTAAACATACTTCAGTAGTTTTCAACACATTCATAGTCTTATTCCTAATAAAAAATGTCTAATTTTTATTCTTCTTTGGCTGAAATAAACCCATCCAACATCGAATCGATTTTAGCTATTCGGATATGTAGGAAATGGTATACATACAGAGAAGATAAAATTGTGAAGTCCTTTGAAATTCTATTGGTGGATTTTTATGTAAGTCGTCGAATCTAATTCTGCCTTATTAACAGTTTATTGTTTTTTTGTTCTTATATTTTTTTACTCTATTTTTTCTCATGAAAGGGCAATCGTATACAAGCCTCTGTGCAAGAATGCTTCTTTGGATTTTTTGACAGCCTGATTAAAGAAGGGATTATGTGCAATATTCGGCATTTTGATGTTGTAGAGAAACCTATTACAAACTGCATATGTGATCATAAGTACATGATACTATTTAAGTGTCATACTTATATTGAGAAATCTGATTATCCTTTCTTATATCATAAAGTATTCGATTTCAAGAGTTTCGCAGACGTTAAAGATTCTTCAACTGTCGATGACGGTCCTTTATTTAGTAAAATTAATTTTGCAAAGTATTTATGTTTTTCTATGTTTCATGTTATTTTTTCATAATATTCCTCTTGCGTAGATGTCATTGGCCATGTAATTGATGTCAAGGAAACTACATATGCCGATCGATTGCACATTATACTTCAAGATTTAAAGTATGTTTGTTAAATTAACGCAAGACTATCTCACTGTCCTTAATATTTACAGGTATACTTCAATTACTAATAAAAATAATCGATTATTTTTCTTTTTATACAGCGGTGACTGTTTGCGTTGCATTTTTTTCCAACCTCCTTCTCCCAAGATATCCGAATTTATTCAATATTTGAAGAGTGATAAAATGTCTGAAATCGTTTTGGTTGTGCATCTGTGCAAAAAAGCAATCATCCGTGGTATATTTTGTGAACTATTAATACTTACTACTTTTTTAAACACGCAAAATTGTAAGTGTACTCTTTTAGTTGTATTAATATATTTTTTTGTAGGTGAAATTTGTGTTTCAAATCACGGCAATGCAACTACCATAATAGTGAACCAGGATTTGCCTGATATTCTTTTTTTTAAAGCAAGGTAAAAGTAAATCTTTAAACTTATTAATTAAACAAATACTCACACTTTTTGAAAAAACTACTTAATAATCTTCTCTCATTTATATATATTGACTATTTTTATTTGTTAATTTTAAAGTACTTATTCATTGTCCCTTACTTATACTCAATATTTGAATGCCTATGAATATAGAAGCTCTTTCATTGGATGAATCTAAATTTAAGTCACCGTGTGTGATTACTGCCGAAAAGGAATTGCAGAGCAACTCACCAAATGTCTTATCTCTATTCCGTCTTAAACTTTGTTGGAAGATATGTTACTATGATAATGTTTATTAAAATTTGAATTCCAATTTTATTTTTGCTTGAATATAAATATATAATGTTTTAATTTATTACTTTTCTGTTTAATACAGGTTCAAAAAAATTTGGACTGTTGTTAAAGTAACTAAAATTACTTCGAATAGCGGTTGGTTTTACACCACTTGCCCGATTTGCAACGATTCGGAAGACGTCTCCTCCTTCAGTTTGTTGTGCTATTCCTGTCGTCAAGATCTTATTCCTCACTCAAAATATAAAATCCATGTGCGAGTTAACGACGGAAATGACTCTGCAAATTTTGTCTTGATGAATGACCTTTCGTTCTTTCTAATTCGGAAATCAGCTCCTGCAGTTATTCGTTCAATTATCACGGTAAGTAATTTGATCATTCACATATATATGGTTTTAATTGAACCATTAATTTTACTTTATTGCACTTTTCTAACTACATTTTTATTGTATTATTATAAGGATTCTCCTAACAATTCGTTTGTTACTTCATGCAAATGAAAGTATAAACAAAGTAGTCCCCGCCGTTGTATCTTCACTTCTTGGAAAAGATTTGATATTAAAGGTCAGAGTTGATCCAGGCCATCTATGTGGAAGATTGTCGGAGTACATTGTGGATATGGGTAGCGATAATTCTAACCTTCTCCCGCAGCTCAAAGAAGAATTAGTTCGGAATGAATACTACACTAAACTTGATTATGGAACTTCCAAAAAGCAGTAGCAAGTTCAACGATGATTCGTTCTATAATGGCGACCTTTCAGCGACAAATCAAGTTTTATGAAACATAGATTTATTTCTATTGGTATTTAATTTACGCTTAAATTCGTTTTATTTTTAAGACTGATCCAACGTTCTCGCGTGTCGTTGGATAATTGAATGGCTTTTTCATTTATTATTATACATTTATTTTTATTTTTTCTAGTAATAAATCAAAAATCTAATGAAATAGCTAATATCTATAGTCTGCATATTTATAGTACTGTCAAATATTTTTAATTTTTCATATTTCATATTCGAATTACTTATATATGTCAAACTTTTAATGAAACGATTTTAATGGAAGAATCACAGAAGATGCATATCGAGATACATGTCCTTTGTTAGTTGTGTAATGTATATACACGGGTAATAAAAGTATTCAACTTCAATATTATATATTTACACTTACTTAATATAATTAGTCAACTTAATGGACGAAACTTACTTAATGTTTTTTACCAAATATAATGATTAACCATAATATATAGATAGATATATTCTAACTTTTTTAAATTACACAAAAGAGGAATTTGTATCTGTTCAAAAAATGTGTAATTAATAAGACGTATCTGTTCACTGGAAGTTTGTATCTGTTCAAAAAATCTATCTTTAAATATTAAGAGTAATATATAGGTGATTAGCGTTTACTATTATTTTTCTATATATTATCCCTTTAGAATTAGACTTTTCAATTGGTTTCTCCTTTTTTTTCGCATAATTATTTTATCAGTAAAAAATATAACATCAATTCTCTTTTCTTGAGAAACTTCCAAGATTCATTAATGGCGGGTCACGATTTGCTTTGCGGTTTAACTACGACTGGGACGAACTGGAATATCATTGTAAGAATCAATCGAATATGGTTCTCATCAGGAGAAAGCGGGCGATGCATATTGTAATGATGGATCTCATGGTAAGCTAATGCATTTTTTAATTAATACTGTGTGTATTTTGTTTAATAAATTCTCTTGACAATACAAAAGACCCGTGATGATGATTTTTTTTTTAATGTTTTTTGACCAGCGTGATCAAATTCATGCATTTGTAAAGACATATCTATTCGATCAGTTCCACAGTAAGATCGTTGAGGGTGAACTCTAAAGCTTCAAGAAGTTTCAAGTTATTGAGTTACCTGGGAAAGATATGGTTGCCGACAATAAATATACGATAATTCTCCAAAAAAGAACAACTTTGGAACCTACATGGTATTTAGATTTTCCTAAATCAATCTATAATTTCAGACCTTTTTGGTGTATCAATGAGCATAACTTTCCAGCCGAGTGTCCTCTATTGGGTATGTTTTGTTATTTTAAAAAACAACTTAACAATTATAACAAACTAATTTTATACAATATGAAAATACAACGTTTAATATGTTTATATTTGTTTTTGACTCACGTGTTACTTTCTTTTTTACAAGACATCATTGGTCACATTGTTGACGTTGATTCTGAAAGGATGAATGGTATTCGCGGTCAAGGGCATAGATTTATACGTCTTCGTGTTGGAGATCTACAGTAAGTTTTAATTTTAATAATTCAATAATCACTATTTTATTATACAATAAAAATATATGTATTACATACAATAACTATGTCATCTTGATAAACAGTTTTGGTATCGTTGAGTTCTTATATTCCGAACCATTTTCAACCGAAATAATTGAAGTTATCGATATGGCAAGAGATAACAGAATGGGTCTTGCTGTTATTATTATTCAACTTGCAAGCACCATGATGTTCAGAGGTAAATATGCTATTTACGTGCAATTTTAAATTTATATTTAAAAATGTGTTAAATCATTTTTATATTTTCATATTGTATACTGTTTGTAGGTGATTTTGTTTTGTGTAATGCTAAGAATGCTACAAAGGTTAAGGTTTATCATCATTAGACAAGGCAGTTACATACCATCGACGGTAAAACATTAATTTGCGAATGCGAAAATATTACTCTTAACTTTTCTTCATTATATACGCTTTTCTTATCCTAACTTTTCTTGATTCTAAATAAAAACAAAATTTTCATGTATAACAGGTTTCAAGATAATTGGAGTCCCGTTCGTGATCTTCTCGAAATGGACAACTTGAACGACATTCGCGTTTTTTGAATATAAAATTCATCAGAATGTTATCAGTACTTTCATTTGATGAGAAATCATCAAATGATGATTTTGGATGGTATTTTTATTTGTAATCATCAATATCTTTAATCGTGTGTTCATTCATTTGGTAAGTTTTAACATGACGATTCTTGAATAATCGATGCTTTGAATGTTCATGTTTCAGATGAAATGATTATTTATACCACCGAATATGCTACTAAGGTCACCTTCTATACTCTTATTGATAAATTCATTGAAAAATTAAAACGGTATGTTGATCTTTTTATGAATCTATTTATTTCAATGGGTAAAAAAACATCATTATTTTTTCATTCATTCAAGTTTATTTTTAGATTATTTGGTTTGAGTCATTATCAGATTTATAAATATAAATGGTCTTCCTACTTATACTTATGTGCAGGTTGCTTTGAAGTAAAAAAGATTTTGAAAGGCTGCTAAGCATTGGAATGGTGATATATGTATATTTTGTATTGAGACAAGTTACAAGATTTTGGTTATCTTATAACTAAGGCGTATAAATTAAAAATATATTTGTACAAAGAGTATTGTATATTAGTGTTTTTAAACTTTATACTTTCTGTGCATGAATATTTTGAATGTTCAATATTTGAGGTATGTGTATTTATATAATTTATATTGGATGAGTTATTAATTATTGTTTTGTAAATTATTTAACCCAAAATTTACTAAGATTTTAGAAATTCGCTTGAATCGTACTTACAATGTTAAATCGGAATAACATTTCGGTAAATGAAACTAATTAAAATTTTGTAATTTTAATATGTATAAGTTGTTACATTTTATTGAAAATTTTAGTCGTGCTTATTTTTTGAACGGTATATTTGAAAAACGTGATTACTTTAGTTTTAAAAATATTATATACCTAAATTATTATCAGGATCGAATTACAATTAATTTTTATTTTGCAAACAACACAAGGAAACTAAAGTAATTACAATAATCTTACACTAAAACTAAGTTTTATATTGACCAATCTCTATAACAAAGTATATTTTAATGTTTTGGGTTACAATTATATTTTGAACAACAAACAATAACCTTATTAGATTACAAATTCAATACTATTAATTATATATTTTTCGATTAAATTGTAGTATATTATTATTTATTCAAGTATATTAATAAATATTTGTATTATTTATACAATAAT
Source organism: Euphrasia confusa (assembly GCA_954870475.1). Taxonomy (NCBI): domain Eukaryota; kingdom Viridiplantae; phylum Streptophyta; class Magnoliopsida; order Lamiales; family Orobanchaceae; genus Euphrasia; species Euphrasia confusa. The sequence goes on from OX940954.1 coordinate 15,517,359, forward strand.
TATATAAAGCAACCAAGCTTTGTGTACTTCTTAAGCACCGTAGACTGTCGTCTTCAACTTAATTTTAGGGTTACTTATAATTTGCTTTCGGCTTCTTGAACAGAAGAAACATAATCCCTTTACTTCAATCTGGTATGAAACAATATTTATGCTAATCTATATGTTGAATTTTGATTCTGTTTTAAATCAATGAAGTGTACTTCTTAGAAACTATAAAAGGATTATTTGTACTCAATTCTAGGGTTACTCATCCTTTCATCACGGCCGCTTAGCAGAATAAAATTAATCCCTTTACTTTAATAAACTATTAAACAATAGGTTATACTATCTACTTCTGTGTAATATTGATTCTGTCGGCATGAGTATTCTTCTCAACAATCGAGTTCGATTAAATTGCATTTGGTATTGATTTGTTTTAATTTCTCTATGATGAGAATGTATGTAAATATATGTTTATTAGATTGTTATTTCACAATACATGCAATGAATTTTGAATATCCCAACCTTAGAATGGCATGTAGCAGTTCAAAAAATGGTCGCGGCTGATGGAGTTGTATACTTAATGTCTAGATTTAAGTGACGTAAACTCCCGGTCATAGCATTTAATCTATTAAATAAATAAACAATTGTTTGCTTTTAATTATTTATAATTAAATAAATGCAAAATATAGTTCTGGATTTTATACGTTGTAGTTAGTATGGTGTGCGACGTCACACGGAAGATCATACTATCGGTCACTCGTATATAATCAAACAGTAGCTCACGACCTAGATGGACAAGAACCAATCCATCGGTATAGTCGTCGTATGAGAGAGAAAATAATCGGTCTTGATTATTTTATCATACTTGTACACTTGGTGTATTGAGCGGATCGCCTGAGATTTATCGATTAGGATTGCCTAAGATAATCGATTTAAATCTCTGAGTATTTTATTCTTAATCCCTGATATTATTGCGGGTGTGTACATTTAATATTAGTGACTTTGATTTTCCAAAGGAATTGACTGATTAGAATAACCGGTCAATTACCGGTAAAGTTGGGTCACGGTATTTTATGTATGGCATGCCGTGAATTCTTGACGGGAAAATGTGTCCTCGAAATGGATGATATTATCCCCGAGATGAGTTCATAAGGAATTATTATGTAAACCTCATGAGTGGATTTGTTCCGCATAATAATTAAAGTTGAATAGGACTGTTCTCGGATATAAGAGATGAATAAATTAATTAAGCAATAAATAAATTTTATTCATGGATATTTATATCTTAAACAAATGGAATAAATAATACTACCGGAGATAATATTATTTGATATAATATGGTGAATATTGGGAGTGCAATTATATTTATATAGTGGAAGTAATTATATAATTAATATTAATGGATTAATAGATTTGGGCTTGGGCTCAATTTAATCATTAATATTGGAAGCCCAATATTCCACCTCCTTTAGATCCCCTACGTAGCCTATAAAAGCACTACATGGTCTTCACAATTACAACACAAGACAAGAATATCATTAGTTGATAGTTCTAGAGAGTTGTGAAGGAGATCCATAGGAGTTCGGAGGATTGTCGCCCACACGACATTCGAACGAGGTGCAAGGAATACGTAGGAAGATCCGAAGGTCTTCAAATCATCTCGTTTCTCCGCACAACGAGATCGAAGGTTAAATCATAAACTCCCTTGTATGATTTTATGTGATTTAATATTAATGGATTAATAAATTTGGGCTTGGGCTCGATTTAATCATTAATATTGGAAGCCCAATATTCCACCTCCTTTAGATCCCCTACGTAGCCTATAAAAGCACTACATGGTCTTCACAATTACAACACAAGACAAGAATATCATTAGTTGATAGTTCTAGAGAGTTGTGAAGGAGATCCATAGGAGTTCGGAGGATCGTCGCCCACACGACATTCGAACGAGGTGCAAGGAATACGTAGGAAGATCCGAAGGTCTTCAAATCATCTCGTTTCTCCGCACAACGAGATCGAAGGTTAAATCATAAACTCCCTTGTATGATTTTATGTGATTTAAATCGTGATATATACATGAACGAAGATCCGGGAAAAACGTACGAACTCCGCGGACGGGGATTCGAGATTGTTGGGATTTGCGCCCAATTCCGTCTACAAGAAACGATAAACAAACACGAACGAAAAATAAACGAGAATAAAAGAACACAAGAATTATAGTGGTTCACCCAAATAGGCTACATCCACTCTCGCCGCTGCAGATCTTTCACTAGAATAGTAATAAACGACTCCGGGAGTTTACAAACGCACACACACGTATCACAGTATTCTCGCTCTTGTCTATTCTATCTCTCTAGTATTCTCTCTCGATGATGCTATCATACTAATCACATTGTTGGAGACTCCCTTTTATAGGCCTAAATACATGAGAAACCCTAATCCCAATTTAGGTAGGAGTCCACGCCGAAAAAGGACCCAAAAACGCGTAACTTTTCGCCCAAGCCAAAAATCCCGCTGACCATATTCACAGGCTGGCGACCGCTACCCGCTCGCTACCTGGTCGCCACCTGCCCGCTTGCCGTCCGCCAGGAAGCTCCAGGACAAGGCTGTTTTTCCAGCCTTGTTCACCGCGCGCACAACGCTCCCCGCTCCCACGGTCTTCTTCGTCCTTTCGACTCCATCTCCCAACAATCTCCCACTTGGAGGCGAATCTCGATCACCTCCCACTGCAGCGGCATCCCCGGTCATTACCAACGTCGCCCAGTCGAAGTTTCAACCAACTTCGACGCATCGCGACTTCTCAGGTTCTTCCAGACCTTCATCACATTGCCATCTCCGTTAACCTTCTCGTCACCTCGCAACTCCCTTTCGGACCTCCGAAAACGCAACATTGAAAACAAGCTCCTCAAAACTCCCAAATGTCGCCTCCCCGAATTGCTTGTGAACCGGCTAACTCCCACTGAATGGTCAACGTCAGCATTCGCATGCCCGTCGTCTATCCCCGACGACCTTTTTCGAAATCCTCCAACATTCTCATTGCTAGTTTCACGATTACCTTGCATACTCCTCTCCGTTTTCAGAATCCTCTTCACCGGACTCTCTCCAAAACGATCCTCAGAGCTGCATCCAAATCGTCTAACAACTCCCACCGCATGGGAAATGTCGGACTCCTCAACAATGCTATTCGAAATTTTCATAAGCCCTTCTTCAGCAGAGTCGCAAGAAGACTTACCCGAATGCATTACCTCATCTCTTACCAACGAGTTACTCTTTGACAATAACGAGCTCATCTCGTTTCTCATTGTCCTATTGCTCGAATTTTCAGCCAATATTGCTACGTCGTCTCGCTTTGAAAGCATATGATTGAACATCGAGACCTCCTCCAGTTGGTCTACATGGGCCACATCTACCGGAACATCTCCCAAATCATATCTCAGCTCTCCATCTTCCGATTCTCTCTCGGCTATCGAGAATCGTACTCTTCTCTGCTTCTCGAGACACGGACTCCGATCCATATGAGGTTCCTCCGAACTCACTTTTGGTTGCAACCTTCTTTCGCTCATATGACCCAGCCCACAATGCTCAAGCTCATTGGTGTCGTCGGCCACACCAATATCACGACCACAAGTCGTAGTGTAAAGGGTACCCGCCCTTCGACCACGAGCAATAATCATCGCACCCTTTGACACCTTCCAAGACCCATTCTCGAACGTAACTTTTTGTCCACCCCTCTCAAGCTGGCTAACCGAGATCAAATTCCCCCACAGCTTCGGCACACACCTCACATTCGACAGCTTCAATGTCTGCCCAAACGACGTCATCAACTTCACGTTACCAACACCCACGACGCCCAAGGTCTTTCCATCCGCAAGATGAACTTTCCCGTGATCTCCGGCAACAAAATCTTCCATGCCTTCACGTCTCGTCGTTGTGTGAAACGATGCTCCCGAGTCAAGTACCCAAGAGGCTCCGAGAGGCTCAGAAGATGTTAGCAAGACATCTCCACTCTCGTCTTTTTCCGTCACCGCGTTTGTCCCGCCTCCGATCCCCGAAAGCTCTCCACAATGCCTCTTTAAGTGACCAATTTTTCTGCAATTCCAGCACTTGAATTGCTTCTTCTTTCGGTTGCTTGAACTCACCCTTCCACTGCGTTTGAAATCCCCATGGAGATACTCACCTCGGCTCATGGACATGGCCGACGTAGTTGAACTAGATGCTTCCCCGAAATCCCTCCTCCGAACTCCCTCGGCAAGGACGCGGTCCCTCACATCTTCAAGCTTCAACTTCCCATCTCCCATGGAATCACCCAACGCCTCTCTTATTGGTTCCCAGCTAGTCGGTAGCGATGCCAATAAGGTTAGGGCCAGAACTTCATCATCAACCTCGATCTCAAACGAAACCACTTCTTTGACAATCGAGTTGAACTCGTTCACATGAGTCGCAACCACACCATCGTCTTCCATCTTCATATGGAACAAACTCTGCAGCAAGGCCACTTTGTTCGTCACCGATGGCTTCTCGTACAGGTCGGACAAAATTTTCATCATCCCCGCGGTCGTATTCTCCTTCATCACCTTCTTGGCAACGTTCTCCGACAACGTCAAACGGATCAATCCGAGTACTTGTCGATCAAGGAGAGCCCAGTCTGCCTCGCTCGTCTCTTCTGGCTTCACGCCTTCCGACGATAGATGAATTTTCTTCTCGCCCAGGTACTTCTCGATTTCCATCTTCCAGGATCCGAAATCCAGGCCATCAAATCTTGTAACTCCAAAGGTCGTGATGTCTCCCATCGTTTCTTCGATTGCCCAGCTTTTCCAACCTGGCTCTGATACCAGTTGTTGTTGGCAAATAAAGAGGGGAAGAGAGGAAGTACTTTATTAAATATTACTCTTTTATTGAATAAGAAAGTTTACAATGAGATGATTTTATTTCTCAACATACTACGACTATTTATACTAATACATCACCTTCTAACATTAAATAAACTCACTTTAAAGACATCACTTTAAGTCTATGAAACTTACAAACTTAAAGCCTCACTTTACTAATGACATTAGAAACGTCAAAGTAACTTATTAAGTTATTTTTATTTTATTTAATCAAGTTTAAGTTTCAACACTCCCCCTTAAACTTGATTCTTCCCAACTCCGAGCGCGAACCTTAGTCTCTTGAAATCATCGAACTTGAGTGGCTTTGTGAATATATCGGCTACTTGATCCATAGACTTCACGTACTCCAGCTCTACTTGTTTCTTTGCAACGCATTCTCGAATGAAATGATATCTTGTATCAATATGCTTGCTTCTTTCATGAAAGACAGGATTTTTAGCCAAACTCTGAGCTGACTTGAATTCTTCATACATTTTCACGTTGCTCCCTGTGAAAATGAGATCATCCACATACACACAAACATATAACAAGTCTCTACCTTCTTTCTTCAGGTAGAGAGCATACTCATGGATGCATCTTTAGAATCCATTCTCTTGCAAATATTTATCAAGTTGATCATTCCATGCCCGTGGTGCTTGTTTGAGCCCATACAACGCCTTTTTCAGCTTCAAGACTTTATCTTCATGACCTTTGATTTCATAGCCGAGCGGTTGATCAATGTAGACAGTCTCGTTTAGATTTCCGTTTAGAAATGCGGACTTCACGTCTAATTGATGGACCATCCATCGGTTTTGAGCGGCTAGTGAAATCAACAAGCGAATTGTCTCCATGCGAGCTACTGGGGCGAAAACCTCGTCATAATCAATTCCTTCCTTTTGTTTGTAGCCTTTACCAACAAGCCGAGCTTTAAATCTTTCAACCTCGCCATTAGCATTTCTTTTCACTTTGAACACCCATTTGACTCCAATGGTCTTTTGGTGCTCTGATTGTACAACTTGTATCCTTTGGTGTTTTCATCGTACCCAATGAACACAAGCTTCTTACTGCGATCATCAAGCTTTATTCTATCATGCTCGTGAACATGAGCATATGCGATAGATCCAAACACGCGAAGATGTGATACATTTGGTTTCTTTCCACACCACGCTTCTTGTGGTGTTTTCTTTTCCAGACTCTTGGTCGGACTCCTGTTTGATAGGTACACCGCACACGCTACAGCTTCTGCCCAGAATTCCCTCGGCATGTTTTTAGCCTTCAACATACTCCTTGCCGTATTGAGAATTGTTCTATTCTTCCTTTCGACGACGCCATTTTGTTGAGGCGATCTCGGAGCCGTTAAAAGTCGACGAACTCTATGTTCTGTACAAAAATTGTTGAATTCATTCGAAGTGAATTCACCTCCTCTGTCTGTCCTCAAAGCTTGGATCTCATATCCGCTTTGTTTTTCCACCAGAGCTTTAAACTTCTTGAATGCATCAAAAGCTTCCGACTTTTGCTTCAAGAGAGAAATCCATGTCTTTCGGCTATAATCGTCAATAAATAGCACGAAGTAAGAACTTTTACCGAATGATTGAGGGTTGATCGGTCCACAAACATCCGCATAGACAAGTTGGAGCGGCTTTGTCGCTCTCGAAGTGGATTGCTTAGGAAAGCTCTTTCTTGGATGCTTGCCGAGCAAGCACGCTTCACACAATTGATCAGGATGATCAATCTTTGGAACTCCTATCACCATCTTGTGATTTTCCAAAGCTTTAAGTCCTCCAAAATGTAAATGGCCAAATAAAGAGGGGAAGAGAGGAAGTACTTTATTAAATATTACTCTTTTATTGAATAAGAAAGTTTACAATGGGATGATTTTATTTCTCAACATACTACGACTATTTATACTAATACATCACCTTCTAACATTAAATAAACTCACTTTAAAGACATCACTTTAAGTCTATGAAACTTACAAACTTAAAGCCTCACTTTACTAATGACATTAGAAACGTCAAAGTAACTTATTAAGTTATTTTTATTTTATTTAATCAAGTTTAAGTTTCAACAGTTGTTGGGATTTGCACCCAATTCCGTCTACAAGAAACGATAAACAAACACGAACGAAAAATAAACGAGAATAAAAGAACACAAGAATTATAGTGGTTCACCCAAATAGGCTACATCCACTCTCGCCGCTGCAGATCTTTCACTAGAATAGTAATAGACGACTCCGGGAGTTTACAAACGCACACACACGTATCACAGTATTCTCGCTCTTGTCTATTCTATCTCTCTAGTATTCTCTCTCGATGATGCTATCATACTAATTACATTGTTGGAGACTCCCTTTTATAGGCCTAAATACATGAGAAACCCTAATCCCAATTTAGGTAGGAGTCCACGCCGAAAAAGGACCCAAAAATGCGTAACTTTTCGCCCAAGCCAAAAATCTCGCTGACCATATTCCCAGGCTGGCGACCGCTACCCGCTCGCTACCTGGTCGCCACCTGGGCGCCACCTGCCCGCTTGTCGTCCGCCAGGAAGCTCCAGGACAAGGCTTTTTTCCAGCCTTGTTCACCGCGCGCACGACGCTCCCCGCTCCCACGGTCTTCTTCGTCCTTCATTCGACTCCATCTCCCAACAGAGATCCTCGGCAGAGCTCGAGAGAAGCCCTCGGTGTTGGAGTAGTATACTTAATGTCTAGATTTGAGTATTCTGAACTCCTTGTGCACTTTCATTTACCTATTAATAATGAACATTCATTTGCTTTTAATTATTGTTAATTAAATATATGCAAATTATAGTCCTGAATTATATACGTTGTAGTTAGTATGGTGTGCGGGCCCACACAGAAGATCATACTATCGGTTACTCGTATTTAATCGAACAGTTGCTCACGACCTAGATGGACACGGACCAATCCATCGGTATAGTCGTTGTGTGAGAGAGAAAATAATCTGTCTTGATTATTTTATCACACTTGTACACTTGGTGTATTGAGCGGATCGATTGAGATTTATAGATTAGGATTGCTTTGTGATAATTGATTTAAGTCTCAGTGTATTTTATTCTTAATCCCCGATACAATTGCGGGTGTGTATATTTAATATAAGTGACTTTGATTTTCCAAAGGAATTGACCGGTTTAATTATTGGGTCAATTACCGGTTAAGTTGGGTCACTATATTTTATATATAGCATGCCGTGAATTCTTGACGGGACATTGTATCCCGGAAGGGTTGATAATATCCCCGAGATGAGCTCATAAGGATTTATTATGTAAACCTCGCGAGTGGATTTGTTCCCGCATAATAAATAAGGTTGAGTGATACTATTCTCGGATATAAGAGATGAATAAATTTATTAAGAAATAAATAAATTTTATTCATGGATATTCATATCTTAAATACACGAAATAAATAATACTACCGGAGAAATATTATTGGATATAATATGGTTTAATATTGGGAGTGCAATTAATTTATATAGTGGAAAATAAATTTATTAATATTAATGGGATTAATAGATTTGGGTTTGGGCTCAATTTAATCATTAATATTGGAAGCTCAATATTCCACCTTGTTGGAAATCGATATCCCGGAATTAATAAATTAATTAAAATTAATTATCTAATTAATTCCGACCGAAATCCTTCGGAAATCAAATATCCGGAGTTGTCTAATTTCGGAATAACAACTCCAATCGAAATCCCGGTTGCCGGAAAGCCGCCACGAACCACCACGCGAAGCCGGACTCAACCAAACCCTAACCACGGGGATAGCCCGGGCTGTTCGGTCGAGCCCTCGCGTAGGGCTCGCGGCTATCCTTGGCAGCCGCCTAGGGCTGCCCTTGGCAGCCCCCTTGTCACGCCCCAGCTGCCCCATGGTGATCGCACGACCAGCCACGGCGAACCGTGGCTAGCGATCACCAAAAACCGCCACCGCGCGAGCGGTGGTCCAGCCGCGTGAGCGAGGCTGCTCCAGCAGCCCGCTGGAGTCCCGTGCTATGCGTACGGGGCTGCTCGCAGCAGCCCGCTGGACATGCACGGGGAGGGCTCGGACAGCCCGCGAATCCGCTACGGGAAAACCCGTAGCTCGCGGCCGAGCCCGTGCGTTCGAGCCCTCGGCGTCCAGCCGAGGCTCACGCCCCCTCGACCCATCCCGTCGAGCCGTTGAGCCGCCGGCGGTCCGGTGATCTTCGATCACCACCGCCCGGTTCAACCTCGACATGGGTCTCGCCATCGGATCTTGGTTCAAGGTATTTTTACGATAATTAAACGATAAAATCATAAAGAGGGTTTTACGATTTACCTCGTTCTCGTTGTTCAGAAAAACGAAGAACTCAATTTGACGACCTTGAGATCTTCCGACGTATTCCTTGCACTAGCTCGGACATCGTGTGGGCGACGATCTACCGAACTCCATGGATCTCCCTCTCTACTTTCTCTCTCTAGAATTGTGATCTTCAAGTTATGAGAATAGAGAAGACCATGTAGTGCTTTTATAGGCTACGTAGGGGATCTTAAGGAGGTGGAATATTGGGCTTCCAATAATAGTGATTAAATTGAGCCCAAGCCCAAATCTATTAATCCTTACTATTATTAATTAATTCTATTTTCCACTATATAAAATTAATTGCACTCCCAATATTAAACCATATTATATCAAATAATATTTCTCCGGTAGTATTATTTATTCCGTGTATTTAAGATATAAATATCCATGAATAAAATTAATTTATTGCTAATTAATTTATTCATCTCTTATATCCGAGAATAGTACCATTCAACCTTAATTATTATGCGGAACAAATCCACCTGCAGGGTTTACATAATAATTCCTTATGAACTCATCTCGGGGATATTATCAACCCTTACGGGATACACTTTCCCGTCAAGTATTCACGGCATGTCATATATAAAATATAGCGACCCAACTTAACCGGTAATTAACCCAATAATTAAATCGGTTAATTCCTTTGGTAAATCAAAGTCACTTATATTAAATATACACACCCGCAATAATATCGGGGATTAAGAATAAAATACACTGAGACTTGAATCGATTATCGCCGGCAATCCTAATCGATAAATCTCAAGCAGATCCGCTCAATACACAAAGTGTACAAGTGTGATAAAATAATCAAGATATATTATTTTCTCTCTCACACAACGACTATACCGATGGATTGGTCCGTGTCCATCTAGGTCGTGAGCAACTGTTCGATTAAATATGAGTAACCGATAGTATGATCTTTTGTGTGTCCATACAACACCATACTAACTAAAACGTATAAAATCCAGGACTATAATTTGCATATATTTAATTATAAATAATTAAACGCAAATAATTGTTTATTTAATTAAATAGATTAGTGGCAATGGATCGTGAGTTTCCGTTACTTAAATCTAGACATTAAGTACACAACTCCAACAATCTCCCACTTGTACTAAGGTCTAGTCATTTCCTCCAAACTCCCGACTCCCATACTCATCACGTGCTTAAGTTGTACTTCCAAGAAGTACTATGTGAATGAGCACTCTAGGTTGCCGCTCTGAAGTTATCTCGGTGACTACAGCGTCGTCTCCCTCGACGATGACTCGTATCAGGTGGTACTTGCACTATGTGTTATCTTACACTTATGGACTAGTGATGTCTTACCATTTGCCATTGCACCGCTATTTACATAGACTTTGGCAAATTAAGAATCACATCTAAGTCCCAGAGATTATCCCGGAGTTATACCAAAACTTCCGCTGCCTCTGAGGCCGCTATTTGGTTACCTATGGCAGAGTCCGAAAAGCATCGTGCTTATCACTCTTCCATGTTAAACTCCGTCTCCTTCAATAGTGAAACACATAGCCTGATATCGACTTACACCGGTCCTCATTCGATTAGAAATCTAAGAGAATGTAATCCAAAGGAAATGCTCGTCTGTTCCGTAATCCAGAACATAGTTTCTAGTACTTCGAAAGTACTTAAAATGTTCATTACAATAGTCGAGTATTCCTTTCCAGGATTACCTTGACATCCTCCCACTATGCTAACCGCATAGCCGATATCAGGTTTTCGTTTCCAACATTGCATTTATTAAGCTTTCCACATTCAAAGTGTAGGAAACTGCTTTCATTGCTTCTATCTCCTTTTGTGTTCCAAACCACATATCCTTAGATAGATGCATTCCGTCTCAGAAAGGTAACGAACCTTTCTCGGAATCTTGCATGTCTAAAACGAACCATAATCATTTATGTAAGATGTCCAGGGGAAGTACAATGTTCTTTCTAGAGATCCAAGATCTCAAGAACATGTCCAACTTCTTCCTTTATCTTTCATAATGATTCATCTAGACAACCATCATCTTATGTCTGATAACATCTTTACATTGTTGCCAATGATAAGAGTGTCATCTACATAAAAAACCTTCGAGAAACACCACCTTGTTTTCCATCACATTTCCAATACACACAATTCGTCTATGCTTTTGATGAATCCATAAGATGGACTATCTCATCAATTTGCAAGTACCACGAACTCAATGCTTTGTTTCAATCCATAAATGGATCAACTAAGCTTGTACTCTAAATGATCTCGCCTCTTAGCAATAATCCTTATTGCTCTTCAAGAAGGCACATTTAGATCTAGTACGGCCTTCATGTAGATCTAGGGATCGATTTCATGTATACTAGGTCCAGAGTCCGAAGACTCTCCTAGTCTTATGAATATCTCCGGTTGTCCCACAACCTCCCACTACAATGGCATTCCGGTGTATAAACAGTGATAACAGTAGGTGCAGTTAGTGGTGTACCGCTACTCGGTTCGGCTGGTTCTAAGTCTTAATCTTTCTCTCTCATTTCAAAGTATTACGTCACCTTGGGCTTGTGGTTCATTATATAGTCTTTCTCTAAGAACCGGGCGTTAGAACTTATAACGTCCTTCTGGTTCACAGTACTATTGAACACACATCTTTTGTTCTTCTAGGATATTCTACAACCGCATTTGAATGCGCCGTTGTTTCCAGACATATCCATAGAACATAGGTAGTTCCGTATAACTCATGTTTTTACTATTTCTATAAGAGTTCCATTTCTTGTTTACGACACACCATTTCTACACAACAGTGTATGGTGAAGTCATTTAGGATCAAATCCCAATTTCCGATTAGTATGCCATGCATTCCTCAGACAGGTACTTGCCTCCGCGATCAAATCGCAGGCTACAAATGGATATACCTTGATGGCTCTCCACAATTGCTTAGTGTCCATTGACTTGTCAAAACACTTGCTTCTGTGGCACATCAGGTATTCTAATCCATTTTTCGAGTAATCATAAAATGAAGTACTCGTACCTTATTGTCTGAGTAGGCATAGGTCTGCATACATCAGAGTCAATCAATTCTTATACTTGTCCGGATCTTACATCTTATATCCATAAAGGATTGCTTAGTCATATTATCTTCCAAATTATATTCTTAGGTCGGAAGGTCCATTCCTTCAACTTAATTGATCAAAATATCAATTTTCGACCCTTGAACTTCTTATTTGAATAAACATGACTCAGCATAAGAATCCACAAGTATAATTGATAAATAAATCTCTTATTAGTAAAACGAGTTTCATACTACGGTTCGTTGCATCATGGTGGACTCAGGATTCATCATTTATATATTGCTAGCTAATGTACCAGAATAGATAATATCATTATTTCTTCTTATAACCATCAAATGATTAAAAGAAATAAAATATCCATTCATTAGAAATCCAGAACAAAGTTCTTTCTAATATGAAAGGTACATAAAAGCAATAACTCAAAATGAAATCCTATAAAATGTCCTCCACTGCAACTGCTGCCTCCTCCACAGCATTGCCCATGTAGACTACGATCTTTTCTTTTCCAAGTCGTTAGGTTTCCTGGAACCTCTTGCATTTAAAATGCACATACCGTCAGTGGTTCCATATCTACACACCAGGTTCCGGTAGATAATACCACTGACTATGTTTTACGACTAAAGAAAATTTCGTACTTTCTTTGAGAGGATAATCAGACTTCCAGTACCCAGACTGTTTTCATCGAGAACACGCTTTCTCGTCCCATCTCGTGGTCCAAGTAATCTTAGAACCACTGGGTTTCATTGCTTGCTTTTCCTTTCCCCCGATTTTACCCTTAGGTTCGAAACCTATGGCATTGGCTACAAGAGCTTGCGATTTCCGTCTCAACTCGTCCAAAAAGGTCAATCATCTCAAAAACGTGTTTAAGCGTTTCCTCGAAGTGACTGGCCTTTATGAGTATCCTCATCGCTTCTCGTCTAGCCGCCTATGTCATGTCTAAACACCTTGAGTTTGAACATGATACCATAATCAGTGGTTATTGCAAAAGCATTTTCCCACTTCTTAAAATCAGTCCTTTCCTCATTAGTTAAGACATTTGTAGGCTCGGGAGGACAAAGCTCACTGAGTACAAACTTGTACTCTTTAACAGTTTGGGTAATGTCTAGATCTCTATTCCAATCATTATATTCAGGGACCAGTGAGTTTAAAATCCTTAAGTATCACATAAAGTGGGTTCAAAGCCATATCCTAATCTATGAGCACATATAACAACAAACAATCGATTTAATCTCCGATATTATCTCCCTCAAATAATATCATTAAACCACTAATCACATCTAAAATCCCATCAGATATGGCAAACCACGTGGTGTGGACGTTTACCAATCCAAATGATTTAGCAATTAGATTTGCTTCGGTCATACATCACTTATAGCGGAACTTCGTGGGGAAGAATACTATAATGCGTATCTAAGTGTAAACCATTACTCAGCACTAAAGTAAATCGTTTGGAATTGCTACATCATCGCAAGCCACGTGGTGTGGACGTTTACGACAACTTCACAACTCTTCACAATTCCTTATAACTGTCTACATCAATTAATCCAAAATCCGTTAGTATAGCAAGCCACGTGGTGTGGACGTTTACTACACCAAGAGACTTTTATAATTGACTCCCAATTACTTGATTCATTCAATCTTGTAAATCAAGACGCGGAGAATCATAAGTGAAACTCGAAGTTTCTTACCAGTGATTCACCATGCGAACGACCCTATCTCTCATAAATGAGGGAGCCGAGCAGACAATCGATCTAGTCATCAAATGACACGAAAGTCTCTAATTTGTGTCCTCGACATGACCAAGTGGCTTTGGCTCCATTCCACTCCCCGGGGTGAGAATGAGTCGACTTGAAATCAGTTTTGGAAAGACAAATTAGGCATTGTTTGATAAACTTAATCAATGTTTCTCGTAAGAGAAATTACAAGAATTCTCCTCCAATGACTTATCTATATGAACTTCGAAAGTTCATAAAAGTCACCAAGAGAACAGCAATGGAGACCATGGATATGTTTCCATACCCTCTCCCACTTAGCTTTTTACAATAAAGGGATACGCTATCTAATGCATAATTAAATACACATAAGCATGCATACATGAAATAAAGCACATAGAATATAATCACATAATCAAAATAATACTAGAATATTATTTTCCGACTATTATGGCTTTATCGCATCCCCGTATGCGTCTTCTAGTCTTTAGTCTTCGTTCTTTGAATGCTCCATGTGACGGGAATATTAATTCCAATATTTAAATCTATTTATTTTTAATAAATCCAAAAGTTACTTAATTTGAAAATTAAGTCAATCGAATAAATTAAAAATAAAATTAAATATTATTAATATTTTTTATTATTTTTATTTTCCTTTTCTACTCCATTAAATCTCTAGAATCCTATCCAAGACCCACTTGGAATATTCTAGAAGATTTCTATAATGGAATAAGGAAATAAAATAATCTAGGACTCCTAATCCTTCCAAATTAATTTCTTTCCTTTTCTATTAAAAATTCCATAAAGGAATAATTAAATAAGGAAAAATTAATTAAGGACTCTTAAAACTTTCCAAATTAATTATTTTCCTAATCCATTAAAAATTCCATAAAGGAATAATTAAATAGGAAAAATAAATTAATTATAAATTTATTCATTTTCTTATTCCATGAAAACTCCCAATAATAGGAATAATCAATAAGGAAAAATAAATTTATTCTAAATTTATTCTTTTCCTATTCCATGAGAATTCCCAAAAATAGGAATACTCAAAATAGGAAAACCGAATAATTTAGGAAAGTAAATCTCGGTTAGGAGTAGCACGGAGTGGGGATCTCCGCACCACCCCCAACCGATCGACCACCACCGAGGAGGAGCACCGCCGCCGCCCCCAGCCGGCGCGCCACCACCACCGGTGGCTAGGCGTGGCCGAGAGCCTCCCGCGGCTGCCCCCTCTCTCTTGGGTCGATCCTCCATGGATCGATCATGGGGATGATCGATCCGAGTCCTCCCTCTCGTTCGTCTCCTCCGTCACAATTTTCCGGTCGTCGTTTCGTCCTCGATCCAACGTAAAATAAATTACAAATTTATTACTACGCTATCCGGCATCGATTCTCTACATGAAATCGACCTCATACAATTTCCGGAAAAATAAGAACAAGCATTTACCACACAAGAACAAATATTGATATCACCGAGAGTTTAATAATCAAGAGCAATATTATGGACATTAATTAAATCTAGCCATAATAATCGGAAACCCTGCAAGGTAGAACAATTTATCGAAAAATACCATGAACTAAAACCAACGCTCTGATACCAATTGTTGGAAATCGATATCCCGAAATCAATAAATTAATTAAAATTAATTATCTAATTAATTCCGACCGAAATCCTTCGGAAATCAAATATCCGGAGTTGTCTAATTTCGGAATAACAACTCCAATCGAAATCCCGGTTGCCGGAAAGCCGCCACGAACCACCACGCGAAGCCGGACTCAACCAAACCCTAACCACGGGGATAGCCCGGGCTGTTCGGTCGAGCCCTCGCGTAGGGCTCGCGGCTATCCTTGGAAGCCGCCTAGGGCTGCCCTTGGCAGCCCCCTTGTCACGCCCCAGCTGCCCCATGGTGATCGCACGACCAGCCACGGCGAACCGTGGCTAGCGATCACCAAAAACCGCCACCGCGCGAGCGGTGGTCCAGCCGCGTGAGCGGGGCTGCTCCAGCAGCCCGCTGGAGTCCCGTGCGATGCGTACGGGGCTGCTCGCAGCAGCCCGCTGGACATGCACGGGGAGGGCTCGGACAGCCCGCGAATCCGCTACGGGAAAACCTGTAGCTCGCGGCCGAGCCCGTGCGTTCGAGCCCTCGGCGTCCAGCCGAGGCTCACGCCCCCTCGACCCATCCCGTCGAGCCGTTGAGCCGCCGGCGGTCCGGTGATCTTCGATCACCACCGCCCGGTTCAACCTCGACATGGGTCTCGCCATCGGATCTTGGTTCAAGGTATTTTTACGATAATTAAACGATAAAATCATAAAGAGGGTTTTACGATTTACCTCGTTCTCGTTGTTCGGAAAAACGAACTCAATTTGACGACCTTGAGATCTTCCGACGTATTCCTTGCACTAGCTCGGACGTCGTGTGGGCGACGATCTACCGAACTCCATGGATCTCCCTCTCTACTTTCTCTCTCTAGAATTGTGATCTTCAAGTTATGAGAATAGAGAAGACCATGTAGTGCTTTTATAGGCTACGTAGGGGATCTTAAGGAGGTGGAATATTGGGCTTCCAATAATAGTGATTAAATTGAGCCCAAGCCCAAATCTATTAATCCTTACTATTATTAATTAATTCTATTTTCCACTATATAAAATTAATTGCACTCCCAATATTAAACCATATTATATCAAATAATATTTCTCCGGTAGTATTATTTATTCCGTGTATTTAAGATATAAATATCCATGAATAAAATTAATTTATTGCTAATTAATTTATTCATCTCTTATATCCGAGAATAGTACCATTCAACCTTAATTATTATGCGGAACAAATCCACCTGCAGGGTTTACATAATAATTCCTTATGAACTCATCTCGGGGATATTATCAACCCTTACGGGATACACTTTCCCGTCAAGTATTCACGGCATGTCATATATAAAATATAGCGACCCAACTTAACCGGTAATTAACCCAATAATTAAATCGGTTAATTCCTTTGGTAAATCAAAGTCACTTATATTAAATATATACACCCGCAATAATATCGGGGATTAAGAATAAAATACACTGAGACTTGAATCGATTATCGCCGGCAATCCTAATCGATAAATCTCAAGCAGATCCGCTCAATACACCAAGTGTACAAGTGTGATAAAATAATCAAGATAGATTATTTTCTCTCTCACACAACGACTATACCGATGGATTGGTCCGTGTCCATCTAGGTCGTGAGCAACTGTTCGATTAAATACGAGTAACCGATAGTATGATCTTCTGTGTGTCCATACAACACCATACTAACTACAACGTATAAAATCCAGGACTATAATTTGCATATATTTAATTATAAATAATTAAACGCAAATAATTGTTTATTTAATTAAATAGATTAGTGGCAATGGATCGTGATTTTCCGTTACTTAAATCTAGACATTAAGTACACAACTCTAACACACCTCCTTTAGATCCCCTACGTAGCCTATAAAAGCACTACATGGTCTTCACTTTTTCATAAGACAAGATTATCATACTTGATATTCTAGAGAGTTGAATAGGATCCATAAGCTTGGAGGATCGTCGCCCACCCGAAGTTCAAGCTAGTGCAAGGAATACGTGGGAAGATTCAAAGGTCATCTTGATTTCGTTTCTCCGAACAACGAATCGAAGGTATAAAATCTAAACACCCTTTATGATTTTATTCGATTTTATTTATCGTGAAATACCATGAACGCAAGATCCAAAGATCGAACCCCGGAGTAGACGAACGATCGCATGGTGGTGGTGAAACCACCGGACCATGCCAATCGCCGCCTAGGGTTTCGGCAGGGGGAGGGGTCGAACCCCGGCTGGGAGCCGGGGATGCGATCGATCACCCCGATCGATCGCAAGCCGCGAGGGCTGGGCCCCGCGGCTGTCCGTTGGTCGGACCGACACCCCAGAGGCGGCGAGTCGCCGGACTCGCCGCGGGGGCTACTGGGCAGCCCCGGTCGATCGCCGTGAGCGATCGACTCCTTCGATCGCGCGAGCCCCGCGTGCGGGGGCTCGGGCTGGGCGCGCACGCGACTTCGGTCGTGTTATGCGTTCGGCTCGTGCTCCGGCTCGTACGTGATGTTCGTGTGATCTCCGGCGAAGGGTTTTTGATCGGGCTATAGTTTCTGCAAATTTTAATAGCCCGGGATATCGAATTCCAACAATTGGTATCAGAGCGTGGTTTACGTTCGCGGTATTTTCGATAAAATTGTTCTACCTTGCAGGGTTTCCGACTATTATGGCTTAATTATTATTCGTTAATTTATTTTGTCATGATTGTTGGTTTGATTAAACTCTCGGACATGTCGAGATTCGTTTTTGGTGGTGAATGCTTGTAATAGTAAAAATTCGGGGGTTGACCGAATTTAGGATTATTATTATTGTTCTATCTTTTTCCAGAAATTTTATAGGGTCGATTTCATGTATAGAATCGATACCGGATAGTGTAAAATTAAATTTGTAATTTATTTTGCGTTGGATCGATGCCGAAACGACCGCCGGAGAAGACGTGTGACGAAGGAGATGATCGTGAGGGACTAGGGCTCGGATCGACCAACCCCATGGTCGATCCATGAGGATCGATCGATCGCGAGGAGAGGCGGCGACTCGCGCCTTCCGGCGGCGATGCCACCGGCGGTGGTGGCACGCCGGCTGGGTGGCGGCGGCGGTGGTCCTCGGCCGGCGACGACGGTCCGGTGGGGAGGCGCGGGGATCCTTGTGATCTTCATGCTCTCCCAGTAGATTTGCTTTCCTAATTGATTCGAGTTTTCCTATTTTGAGTATTCCTATTTTTAGGAACTCTCATGGAATAGGAAAAGAATCAATTTGAAATTAATTAGGATTCCTAAATTGATTATTTCTATTTTATGGAAATATTCATGGATTAGGAATCTAATTAATTTGGAAAGTAGAAGAGCCCTAAATTATTTTATTTCCTTATTTCATTATGGAAGTCTTCTAGAATATTCCAAGTGGGTCTTGGATAGATTATTCTAGAGATTTAATGAAATAGAAAAGGAAAATAAAATAAATAAAAATATTAATAATATTTAATTTTATTTTTGATTTATTCGATTGAGTTAATTTTTTTTAATTAAGTATCTTTTGGATTTATTAAAAATAAATAGATTTAAATATTGGAAATTAATATTCTCGTCACATGGAGCATTCAAGAACGAAGACTGAAGACTAGAAGATGCGTACGGAGATGGAGTAAATCCATAATAGTCGGAAAATAATATTCTAGTATTATTTTGACTATGTGATAATACTATGTGCTTTATTACATGTATGCATGCTATATGTGTTTACTTTATGCGCTAGATAGCGTATCCCTTTGTTATAAAAAGCTATGTGGGAGAGGGTATGGAAACATACCCATGGTCTCCATTGCTACTCTCTTGGTGACTTTTATAAACTTTTGAAGTTTATATAGATAAGTTATTGGAGGAAAGTTCTTGTAATTCCTCTTACAAGAAACATTGATTAAGTTTATCAAACAATGCCAAATTTGTCTTTCCAAAACTGATTTCAAGTCGACTCATTCTCACCCCGGGGAGTGGAATGGAGCCAAAGCCACTTGTGTTGGAGTTGTGTAATTAATGTCTAGATTTAAGTAACGGTAAACTCCCTATCATAGCATTTAATCTATTAAATTAATAAACAATTGTTTGCTTTTAATTATTATTAATTGAATATATGCAAATCATAGTCCTAGATTTTATACGTTGTAGTTAGTATGGTGTTGCATGGGCACACATAAGATCATACTATCGGTTACTCGTATTTAATCAAACAGTGGCTCACGACCTAGATGGACCCGGACCAATCCATCGGTATAGTCGTTGTGTGATAGAGAAAATAATTTATCTTAATTATTTTATCACACTTGTACACTTGGTGTATTGAGCGGATCGTTGAGATTCATCGATTAGGATTGCCGGCGATAATCGATTCGAGTCTCAGTGTATTATATTCTTAATCCCCGATATTGTTGCGGGTGTGTATATTCAATATAAGTGACTTTGATTTACCAAAGGAATTAACCGATTTAATTATTGGGTTAATTACCGGTTAAGTTGGGTCACTATATTTTATATATGGCATGCCGTGAATGATTGACCGGACAGTGTATCCCGGAAGGGTTGATAATATCCCCGAGATGAGTTCAAAAGGAATTATTGTGTAAACCTCATGAGTGGATTCGTTCCGCACAATAATTAAGGTTGAATGGTACTAGTCTCGGATTCAAGAGATGAATAAATTAATTAGCAATAAATTAATTTTATTCATGGATATTTAAATCTTAAATACACGGAATAAATAATACTACCGGAGAAATATTATTTGATATAATATGGTTTAATATTGGGAGTGCAATTAATTTATATAGTGGAAAATAAATTAATTAATATTAATGGGAGATTAATAAATTTGGGCTTGGGCTCAATTTAATCATTAATATTGGAAGCCCAATATTCTACCTCCTTTAGATCCCCTACGTAGCCTATAAAAGCACTACATGGTCTTCACTTTCTTCATAACAAGAAGACAAGAATATCAATACTTGATAGTTCTAGAGAGTTGAAGAGGATCCATAAGCTTGGAGGATCGTCGCCCACCCGACGTTCAAGCTAGTGCAAGGAATACGTGGGAAGATCGTAAGGTCATCAACTTAGATTCGTTTCTCCGCACAACGAATTAAAAGGTAAAATCACATACTCCCTTCTATGATTTTATGTGAATTAATTGTGATACATGTTGGAAATCGACTACCCGGGACGAGTCCGTTCGACTACTCGAACTTCCGGACAAGCCCAGTCGACCTCCGGTCTGCCCAAGGTGTTCACGACGAAGCCCCTGACCCGAAATGCACCCAGCCATCGCACCCGAGGCACGACCGCGCAAAGCGAGAGGCTTCTGGCCTCTCTGTCGTCCGACACCAGAAGGTGTCGTCCGACAAGACCGTCCAATGTCGTCCGACACCAGAAGGTGTCGTCCGACAAGCCTGTCGGCCGACAGTAGAACCTGTCGTCCGACACCCGTCGCGAACAGCGGCGGGATTCGCCCGTTCTGGCTGTTCCGATGTGATTTTCTCGATCCGACTGCCATGCCGGAGGTCAGAAACCTCCCAGCAGTCCGAGAATGTCACATCCAAGCCACGGGATCCGATCTACGTTCAAAATATGATTAACGAAATATGAGATCGAATAAATTGCGGAAAAGAGAATCGATCTCATACCTTCTCGGTCGATTGTTGAGACCTTAGATGCTTCTAACGTATGCCTCAGATCCTTTGACTCCAACCGTTGTGTGGGCAACGATCCGTTGGGTCTCCTTTTCTGCTTTCTCCTTTTTCTACCAGCGTTATATTTTCTATTCTCTGATGAGAGAAAAATAATTGCGCTACACTGATTTATTTTTGCAGAGAAAAACTTAATTGCGTTAACGCAATAATGTTTTCTCAGAAAAATAAAAAGCTGCGGAATGTAGGTTTAGGATAGGCAAGGTAGGATATTTATAGAGTTACGTTAGGGACCTTAGGATAAATTAATTAAGGGCTAAATTGAAATATTAATTAACTTGGAATACGTAAAAGCAATTCCTTAATTAATCGATTTCAATTTTAATTATTATTAACTCCACTATAAAATAATAATTGAATTCCCGAAATTAATTTTAATATTATTTCAACAATAATAATTCTGCCGAAATTACATATACGACTTTCCCCGTGTTTAAGATATCGAACGTCCACGAATTTATTTAATTACTAATAATTAAATTAATTCGTTTCTTATTATCCGAGACTAGTACCACTCATCCTTATTATCATGTGGAACAAATCCACCTGCAGGGTTTACATGATAAACTTTATGAGCTCATCTCGGGGACGTTATCAACCCGATAAACGGGACACGGTTTCCTGTCTATAATCTATAGCATGCCGTGTGTACAATTCCGATTCCCAATTTACCGAGTATCTCGACTAATCAAATAGTCTCACTCATTGGCAAGTTAAAGAACCGAGAATTGGACATACGCACCTATAATTATATAGGGATTAAGAATTCGTATATCCGTAATTCTGAGGTCTAGTTCGATTACGTCGATTAGTATAAATCGAACGCCCTCCCGTGGTCCTGCTCAATACACCAAGTGTACAAGTGTAACATAATAGTCAAGACCAACTATTACCCAGTCACACTACGACGTACCGATGGATTGTCCCTGTCCATCTAAGTCGTGAGCTTCTGTTCGATAATATACGAGTAACCGACAATATGATCTTCCGCGTGTCTCCTCACGTCATACTGTCTACAACGTATATATCTAGAACTATTGCATTCAAGTACAAGGTAGACAAAAATGCCGACAGTTTGATTAATAGACAATGAAAAACACAGATAAGGAGTTCCATATTGTCACTAAACTAGACATTTAGAATATAACTCCATCAATCTCCCACTTATACTAAATCTCTAGTTGCCCTCTACCATACATCCGATACCCATCCCCTTCACGTGTCTCTTGAACGCTTCCGCTGGAAGTGCCTTCGTAAAGGGGTCTGCCAGGTTATCCGCTGATGCAATCTTGGTGACAACCGCATCGCCTCTCCTGACGATGTCTCTAATCAGGTGGTACTTGCGATCTATGTGTTTACTCGCATTGTGGGCTCGTGGTTCCTTTGCATTTGCCACTGCACCGCTATTGTCACAATAAATTGTGATAGCTCTAGGCATTTTAGGAACCACATCCAAGTCCATAAGGAAGTTCCGGAGCCACACCGATTCTTTAGCTGCCTCAGAGGCTGCTACATATTCGGCTTCCATGGTAGAGTCCGAAATGCATTTCTGCTTAACACTCTTCCATGAGACTGCTCCACCTCCCAATGTGAACACATAGCCTGATGTAGACTTTCGCTGATCCTTATCAGATTGGAAGTCTGAGTCTGTGTAACCAATAGGAATCAACTCGGACGCTTTGTAACTCAGAACATAATTTCTAGTCCTTCGCAGGTACTTAAGTATGTTCTTTACAGCAGTCCAGTGACCCTGTCCAGGGTTACTCTGATATCTAGCTACCATGCCCACGGCATAGCAGATATCAGGTCTCGTGCACAACATGGCATACATTAGACTTCCTACTGCCGAAGCATAAGGAACCTTCTTCATGTAATCTATCTCCTTTTGTGTTTTGGGACACATGTCTTTAGATAGATGAATTCCATGGCAGAAAGGTTGAGCACCTCTCTTGGAATTCTGCATGTTGAAACGAGCCAGAATCGTATCAATATATGAAGCCTGGGACAAGCTTAATGTTCTTTTCCGGCGATCCCTTATAACCTTGATCCCAAGAACATGCCCAACTTTCCCTAAGTCTTTCATATCGAATTGCTTGGACAACCATCCCTTTATGTCCGACAACATCTTCACATTGTTGCCAATTAGAAGAATGTCATCTACATAAAGCACGAGAAACGCCACGCTGTTTCCGTCACTTCTCCGGTATACACACGACTCGTCCATGCTTTGAATGAATCCATAAGACTGGATAACCTCATCAAACCGCATGTTCCAAGATCTAGAAGCTTGCTTCAATCCATAAATGGATCGGTTTAGCTTACACACTAGATGCTCTTGGCCTTTCTTGATGAAACCTTCTGGCTGTCTCATGTAAATGGTCTCGTCAAGATTCCCATTCAAGAATGCTGTCTTGACGTCCATTTGCCACACCTCATAATCCATATGAGCTGCTATAGACAAAAGAATCCGGATCGACTTTAGCATAGCTACCGGCGAAAAAGTTTCCTCATAATCGATCCCTTCTTTCTGAGTATACCCTTTCGCAACAAGCCTAGCCTTGAAGGTTTCAACCTTCCCGTCAGACCCTCTTTTCCTCTTGTACACCCACTTGCAACCAATGGCTTTTACACCTTTGGGCGGTGCTACAAGATTCCAGACCTGATTTGAATCCATTGATTCAATCTCAGATTTCATCGCTTTTTGCCAAGACTGAGCATCTTGATCTTTAAGCGCCTCGCCATAGGTCCAGGGATCGGCTTCATGTTCTCCAGGTAACAAGTCCGAAGACTCACCTATAAACATGAACCTTTCGGGTTGTCGAACAACCCTCCCACTACGACGAGGCTCCGGTGTAACCTCAGTAACTACAGGTGCAGACTGTGGTGGCGTATCACCCGGTTCGGTTGGATCTAAGCCTTGATTGTCCCCTCTCAGTTCGTTTAGTATTATCTCACTCTTGGGCTTGTGGTCCATTATATAATCCTCTTCCAAGAACCGAGCGTTGGTGCTAACAACGATCTTCTGGTCCTTAGGACTATAGAATAGACCACCTTTCGTTCCTCTAGGATATCCTATAAACAACCGAATATCTGAACGAGATTCCAACTTATCAGCCCCATGCTTCAGCACATGTGCTGGACAACCCCAGATCCGAATGTGTTTCAAATTTGGCTTACGCCCGGTCCACAATTCCGAGGGCGTCTTAGGGACTGATTTAGAAGGAACTAAGTTCAGGATATACGCCGCTGTTTCCAAGGAATATCCCCAGAACGAAACTGGTAGTTCTGAATAACTCATCATAGATCTTACCATTTCCATAAGAGTTCTATTCCTTCTTTCTGCTACACCATTCTGCTGGGGCGTGTATGGTGCAGTCATCTGGGAGTCAATCCCATTCTCTAATAAGTACGCCTTAAACTCTCCCGAGAGGTACTCTCCTCCACGATCAGATCGTAGAGTCTTTATGGTTTTACCATGAAGGTTCTCCACAAGAGCTTTGTACTCCTTGAACTTGTCAAAGCACTCGCTCTTGCGGCGCATCAGGTATATAAAACCATACCTTGAGTAATCATCAGTGAAGGTTACGAAATATTCATAACCTCCTCTCGCTTGGACAGATAAAGGCCCGCACAAATCAGAGTGAATCAATTCCAGTACTTCCTTGGATCTATACCCCTTATCACTAAAGGGTCGCTTGGTCATTTTTCCTTCCAGGCATGATTCGCAGGTTGGAAAGTCCTCATCTTTCACACCACTGAGTATTCCATCAGTTATCAACCTTTGAATCCTACCCAAGTTAATATGACCTAGCCTAAGATGCCATAAGTACTTTTGATTCATTCTAGAAGGCTCCTTTCTCTTATTGGTACTAGATGTATTATTTGACTCTACTCGTTGCATCGTGGAATAATCAGGATTCAGTATATATAAGTTGCCTATCAATGTACCAGAACAGATATATTCACCATTCTTTTTGATAATAACAGAACTATAAAAAGAAACAGAATATTTATTCAAAACCAATTTAGAAACCGAAACAAGGTTCTTTCTAAAATTCGGTACATAAAGACAATTATTCAATACTAAAACTTTATTATTAAAAGATAAATAAATATCTCCCACTGCAACAGCCGCCACTTTCGTCGCGTTGCCCATGTAGATAGTGATCTCTCCCTCTCTAAGCCGCCGGGTTTCCTGGAACCCCTGCAAAGAATTGCAGACATGATCAGTGGCTCCCGTATCCACACACCAGGTACCGGTGGATAACACCGCTAAACATGTTTCAGTGACTAAGGAAAAGTTCGTACCTCCTTGTCTGAGAGGACAATTCGACTTCCAATGTCCAGACTGCTTGCAACGGAAACACTTGCCCTTGGGCTTGTTCACTCCATTCTGTGGTCCACCATTTCTGGGTCCACTGGGTTTCCGTCCTTGCTTCTTCTTCCTCTTAGTCCCCGGAGGGCCAGGAAGTTTCACAGCCACAAGTGCCTGAGATTTCTTAAAGATTCCCTCTGCCGCCTGGAGTTCAGTCAGGAGCTCCGCCAACGAATATAACCTCTTGTTCATGTTATAGTTCAGGCGGAACTGCTCAAAACTCCTAGGCAGAGACTGGAGCACTATATCGATCTGGGTTTCCCCATCGATAGCTCCTCCCATAATCTCTATCTCATTCAGATAGCCTATCATCCTAAGAACGTGATCCCTCACGGGCGTTCCTTCGGACATAGTGGCCGTCATGAGTTTTCTCATGGCATCTTGCCTGGCTGCCCTATCCTGACTACCAAACATCTCCTTGAGGTTAAGCATCATATCATAGGCAGTGGTCATGGCCTCATGCTGATGTTGCAGCACATTTGACATAGAAGCCAAAATGTAGCACCGCGCCATCTGATCAGCCTTGACCCACTTCCGATGAGCTTCCTTTTCCTCAGGAGTGGAGGTATCAGTAGGTTCATCAGGACAAACCTCATGGAGTACATACTTGTACTCCTCAGCAGTTAGGACAATGTCCAAGTTTCGTTTCCAATCAACATAGTTCGGACCAGTGAGTTTGTTTTCTTTTAGTATAATGGACAGCGGGTTGAGTGCCATATCTATAAAAGAGACAAATCAAACTGTCAAATTTAATTCGATATTAACTCCCTTAATTAATATCATTAAATCTACCAATCAATCCTAAAATCCCATCAGACTAGCATGCCACGTTCATGTGGACGTATACTAGTCCAAACGATTTTATAACTGGACTTTTACTTCGGTCGTACATCATTACAGCAGTGACTCCGATGGGGAGGATACTGTAAAGCGTACCTAAGTGTATACCATTTCTCAGTACTAAGTTAACCGCTCAGAAACTACACGCCCACCGCAAGCCACGTTAGTGTGGACGTTTACGTTGACATGCGGTCCCTTTACGATTTCCTATAACTGTCGAGCCTCAATTAACCCAAAGTTCCGTTTCCGTCTAGTAAGCCACGATAGTGTGGACGTTTACTAAACAAACAACTTTGTTATTGAATTCCATTTATTTAATTTCACAATTTCGTTAATCAAAGCTTGATATCTCGTAAGTGAAACTCGAAGTTTCTAACCAGCGATCAATCATGCAATTGAGCCCTATCTCTCACAAAGTGAGGGAGCCAACCAGACAATCGATCTAGTCATCAAATGACTCGAATGTCTCTAATCTGTGTCATCGACATAACCAAGCGCTTTGGCTCCATTCCACTCCCCGGGGTGAGAATGAGTCGAGTTGAAATTAGTCTTTGAAAGACAGATTAGGCATTGCTTTGAAAAACTTAATTGTTCAATTTTAAAATTGGAATTTCATTCGAATTTCGATCAAAGTGATTTCCGTGTATCGACTTTATCCGATAGGGAGGATGACACTAAAGCCAACTCGTAAGTCAATACACATCACTCTCGAAACAGAGAATGGAGACCGCGGGATTGTTTCCAATCCCTCTCCCACTTAGTATTTTACGATTTAGGGATATACATGCATAAAATAATAAGCATAATAAAACACGTAAATCACATAAGAAAGCAATTAACGTGGCCCGATTATTATGGCCTTAAAATCTTGAATGCACGTCTCTTGGAACTCGAACTCGTTGCTCGTCTCGACTTCGATTCTCGTTCCTCCGGGCTTCGATCTCGTCTCGATCCAATAGCAGAAAATAATTACAAAATTATTCTACTAAGTCCGGTATCGATCCTATACATTTTGATCGACCCTATACAAGTCCCGGATGCAACGAAAAATAAATAAATAAACCTAACGACTCAACCCGTCGTTTTTATCTATTACAAACAAGCAACTTTCCAAAAATAAAACGATCTCGACAATCCCGAGAGTTTAATCAAAACCACACACACATATAGCACAAAATACCAAAAATAAATTGGCCATAATAATCGGGTGATCCTGCAAAACAATTCTCGCAAACAATATAAAGAACGTATAAACCGGCTCTGATACCAATTGTTGGAAATCGACTACCCGGGACGAGTCCGTTCGACTACTCGAACTTCCGGACAAGCCCAGTCGACCTCCGGTCTGCCCAAGGTGTTCACGACGAAGCCCCTGACCCGAAATGCACCCAGCCATCGCACCCGAGGCACGACCGCGCAAAGCGAGAGGCTTCTGGCCTCTCTGTCGTCCGACACCAGAAGGTGTCGTCCGACACCAGAAGGTGTCGTCCGACAAGACCGTCCAATGTCGTCCGACACCAGAAGGTGTCGTCCGACAAGCCTGTCGGCCGACAGTAGAACCTGTCGTCCGACACCCGTCGCGAACAGCGGCGGGATTCGCCCGTTCTGGCTGTTCCGATGTGATTTTCTCGATCCGACTGCCATGCCGGAGGTCAGAAACCTCCCAGCAGTCCGAGAATGTCACATCCAAGCCACGGGATCCGATCTACGTTCAAAATATGATTAACGAAATATGAGATCGAATAAATTGCGGAAAAGAGAATCGATCTCATACCTTCTCGGTCGATTGTTGAGACCTTAGATGCTTCTAACGTATGCCTCAGATCCTTTGACTCCAACCGTTGTGTGGGTAACGATCTGTTGGGTCTCCTTTTCTGCTTTCTCCTTTTTCTACCAGCGTTATATTTTCTATTCTCTGATGAGAGAAAAATAATTGCGCTACACTGATTTATTTTTGCAGAGAAAAACTTAATTGCGTTAACGCAATAATGTTTTCTCAGAAAAATAAAAAGCTGCGGAATGTAGGTTTAGGATAGGCAAGGTAGGATATTTATAGAGTTACGTTAGGGACCTTAGGATAAATTAATTAAGGGCTAAATTGAAATATTAATTAACTTGGAATACGTAAAAGCAATTCCTTAATTAATCGATTTCAATTTTAATTATTATTAACTCCACTATAAAATAATAATTGAATTCCCGAAATTAATTTTAATATTATTTCAACAATAATAATTCCGCCGAAATTACATATACGACTTTCCCCGTGTTTAAGATATCGAACGTCCACGAATTTATTTAATTACTAATAATTAAATTAATTCGTTTCTTATTATCCGAGACTAGTACCACTCATCCTTATTATCATGTGGAACAAATCCACCTGCAGGGTTTACATGATAAACTTTATGAGCTCATCTCGGGGACGTTATCAACCCGATAAACGGGACACGGTTTCCTGTCTATAATCTATAGCATGCCGTGTGTACAATTCCGATTCCCAATTTACCGAGTATCTCGACTAATCAAATAGTCTCACTCATTGGCAAGTTAAAGAACCGAGAATTGGACATACGCACCTATAATTATATAGGGATTAAGAATTCGTATATCCGTAATTCTGAGGTCTAGTTCGATTACGTCGATTAGTATAAATCGAACGCCCTCCCGTGGTCCTGCTCAATACACCAAGTGTACAAGTGTAACATAATAGTCAAGACCAACTATTACCCAGTCACACTACGACGTACCGATGGATTGTCCCTGTCCATCTAAGTCGTGAGCTTCTGTTCGATAATATACGAGTAACCGACAGTATGATCTTCCGCGTGTCTCCTCACGCCATACTGTCTACAACGTATATATCTAGAACTATTGCATTCAAGTACAAGGTAGACAAAAATGCCGACAGTTTGATTAATAGACAATGAAAAACACAGATAAGGAGTTCCATATTGTCACTAAACTAGACATTTAGAATATAACTCCATCAATACATACATGAACGCACGATCCGGCAAAACGTCGAGACCGGGATACGGGGATTCGAGATCCCCGTCGGGATCGAATAAGGGGCGGCCGAACCCTAGGGTTCGACCGCCGGGACCGCACGACGAAGGGAGCCCCGGCTGGACGCCGGGGCGAGCGATCGACGGGAGTCGATCGCTGGGGATGCCACGGGCTGGTGCCGTGGCGGATCCCCGCCCCTCGACGGCGGCGTGCGAGGAGGGAGGCCCCGGCTGGACGCCGGGGCGTGCGATCGAGCGAAGCTCGATCGCTGGGCAAGCCGCGGCTTGGCCGCGGTGGTCAGCGGGGCTGACCGCCCCTCCTGGTGGCGACGGCGGTGAAGTCGCCGGACTCACCGCCATCCGGGGGCTGCTCCATGCAGCCGGCGATCACCATGCACGGCGATCGTGAACTCCGCGTGGAGTTCGGCTAGGGTTTCGCCCTCGCGGCGATTCTCTCGTCGGACTCCGGCGACGTGGCGTTCGTGATCGGTTTCCGGCGACGGGTTTTCGGTCGGGGTTATCGGTTCCGCAATTTTTTTGATACCCCGGGATACCGAATCCCAGCAATTGGTATCAGAGCGTTTGGTTTCGTGTTCATGTATGTGTTCAATTGCGTTCTACCTTGCAGGGATTCCGACTATCATGGTTTAATTAATTATTAATTATTCGTTTAATTAATTGCTATTTAATTTACCATGATTGTTCGTTTATTAAACTCTCGGACATGTCGAGATTCGTTTTGTGTGGATGAATGCTTGTAATAGTAAAAATTCGGGGGTTGACCGAATTTAGGATTTATTATTACGTTCTATGTTTTCCGGAAAGTGTATAGGGTCGATTTCATGTATAGAATCGATACCGGAATTGTAAATTTATTTCTTGTAATTTATTTATGATGGATCGATGCCGAGACGACCGCCGGAGAACTCGTGTGACGAAGAAGACGAAGAGGACGATAAACCGGGGGGGTCGATCATCCCCATGATCGATCCCCATGAGGATCGATCGACCCCATGCCCGGGGCTGCCCGCTAGGGTTTCCGGCCACGCCGGCCACCGGTGGTGGTGGCGCGTGGCTAGGGGGCGGCGGTGGTGGTGCCCGGCGGTGGTGGTGGTCGACGGTGGGAGTGGTGCGGGGATCCCCAACCCGTGCTACTCCTAATCCTACCTAGATTCACTTTCCTAATTGATTCAAGTTTTCCTATTTTGAGTATTCCTAAGTATGGGAACTCTCATGGAGATAGGAAAAGAATTAATTAATATTATTTTATTCCTTATTCTATTATGGAAGTCTTCTAGAATATTTCAAGTTCTACTTGGAATAGGAATCTAGAAATTTAATAGAATTAGATAGGTCTCCATTACTGTTCTCTTGGTGACTCTTATGAACTTTTGAAGTTCATATAGATGTGTCATTGGAGGAGAATTCTTGTAATTCCTCTTACGAGAAACATTGATTAAGTTTATCAAACAATGCCTAATTTGTCTTTCTGAAACTGACTTCAAGTCTACTCATTCTCACCCCGGGGAGTGGAATGGAGCCAAAGCCACTTGGTCATGTGGATGACACAAATTAGAGGCAGTCGTACCATTCTTTGAAAGATGGATCGATTGTCTGCTCGGCTCCCTCATTAATGAGAGATAGGGTTGTTCGCATGGTGAATCACTGGTTAGAAACTTCGAGTTTCACTTATGATTCTCCGCGTCTTGATTTACAAAATCGAATGCTTCAAGTAATTGGGAGTCAACTATAAAAATCTTTTGGTGTAGTAAACGTCCACACGAACGTGGCTTGCTATGCTAAATGGGATTTTGGAAATAGTTGATGTAGACAGTTATAGGGAATTGTGAGGGATTGTGAGTTATCGTAAACGTCCACACTAACGTGGCTTGCGGTGACATAGCAATTCCAAATGATTCACCTTAGTACTGAGTAATGGTTTACACTTAGGTACGCTTTATAGTATTCTTCCCAACGAAGTAACGCTATAATGATGTACGACCGAAGCAAATCTAATTGCTAAATCATTTGGGTGGGTAAACGTCCACACGAACGTGGCTTGCCTTACCTGATGGGATTTTAGATGTAATTAGTGATTTAATGATATTATTTGAGGGAGATAATATCGGATATTAAATTGATTGTTTGTTTAAATGTGCTTATAGGTTTAGAGAATAGCTATGAATCCACTTTCTATGATACTCAAGGAGCATAAGCTCACTGGCCCAACTATATTGATTGGAAGAGAAATTTAGACATTGTCCTAACTTCGGAGGAGTACAAGTTTGTACTCCATGAAGTCTGCCCTGCTGAGCCCACGGCTGCCTCAACTGATGAGGAGAAACTGACATATCGGAAGTGGAAAAAGGCTGATGAAATGGCTAGGTGTTATATTTTGGCTTCCATGTCAAATGTACTCCAAACCCAACATGAGTCGATGGACACTGCCTATGATATGATGTTTAACCTCAAGGAGATGTTTGGGGAGCAAGATCGTGCGGCAAGGCAAGAAGCCATGAGAGTCCTCATGTCGACTACTCAATCTGAAGGAACGCCCGTTGGGGAGCACGTTCTTAAGATGATGAGTTTGTTGAATGAACTTGAGGTCCTAGGAGCTTCTATTGATGCTGAGACGCAAGTCGACATCATACTCCAGTCTCTGGCCCCTAGTTTTGAGCAGTTTCGCATGAGTTATAATATGGGTAAACTATCTTATTCTCTTGCACAACTCCTGACTGAACTAAAGGCGGCAGAGGGGATCTACAAGAAGGGCAAGTCTCAAGCGCTTGTAGCTACCAAGTCCAAAGGCTTTAAGCCTAGTGGAGGTAGGGGCAAGAAAAGGAAGCAAGCCCGGAAACCCAGTGGTGTCAAGAGGACTGTACCACGAGTGGGGGCTGCAAAGCCAAAGGGTAAGTGCTTCCGATGCAACAAGATGGGACACTGGAAGTCTGAATGTCCTCTCAAAGGTACGAATTCTTCTTTAGTCGTAAAAACATAGTCAGCGGTATTATCTACCAGAATTCTGGTGTGTAGATATGGAACCACTGACGGTATGTGCATTTTAAATGCAGGGGTTCCAGAAAACCCGGCGACTTAGAGAGGAAGAGTTCGAGTCTACATGGGCAAAGCTGTAGAGGAGGCAGCAGTTGCGGTGGAAGACATTTATCTGCTTTAGTAGTTGAATAGGATTTCATTTCAAAGTTATTGCTTTATGTACCCCTTTATTTTAGAAAGAACGTTTTGTTCTGGATTTCTATTATTAATGAATGGATATTTTATTTCTTTAATCATTGGATGATTTTGACAAGAAATAATGGCATTATCTATTCTGGTACATTAGATAGCAATATATGAATGATAGATCCTAAGTCTACCCCAATTGCAACGAACCGTTCTATAACTTGTTTTACTTATTAGATATTTCTTTATCATTATACTTGTGAAATCTTATACTTAGAAGTATTTTCAAATGAGATTCAAATGGTCGAAATTGATGTGATCAATTATAGTTGAAGGAATGGACCTTCCGACCTAAGAATTGAATTTGGAGGATAATACGTCTAAACAAAACCTTTCTTAAAAGGGATAGAATTCAAACTAGTATTAGAAATGATTAGATATGCAGACATATGTGTATATTAGAAAGGCACGAGTAATTCTCTCAAAGAATACTCGGTGATGGATTAGAATACTTAATGTGCCATAAAAGCAAAGTGTTTTGACTAGTCAATGGACACAAAGCGATTATGGGGAACCATCAAAGTATATCCATTAGGAGCCTGCGACTCGGTCGCGGAGGCCATCACCTATCTGAATAACACATAGCATAATCAAAGATTGGGATTCAATCCCAAAGGGCCGCACCATACACTTACGTGTAGAGATGGTGCGTTGTAAATAAGAAATGGAGATCTAATAGTAAAAGAACAAGTTGTTCGGAACCACCTATGTTCTATGGATATTCCTGGATACAACGGCATATTGAATATGGTTGTAGGATATCCTAGATGAACGAAGTATTGTGTGTTCTATAGTACTACGAACCAGAGGGACGTCTCTCGTCCGGTTCATAGAGGAAGACTATTAGATGGACCACAAAGCCTAAATTAACGTAATACCTTGAAATGAGAAGAAGGACAAAAGACTAGGAACCAGCTAAACCGATTAGAAGTGCATCACATACTGCACCTATTGTTATTACTGTTATACACCGGGACGCCATTGCAGTTGGAGGTTGTTGGACAACCAGAGATATTCATAAGACTAGAGGAGTTCGGACTCTGGATCTAGTAAAGATGAAATCGACCCCTAGCTCTGCATAAGGGCAGTACTAGATCTAAATGTGCCTGCTTGGAACAATAAGGATTATTGTTAAGAGGCTAGATCATTTAGAGTACAAGCTTAGTGAATCCATTTATGGATGGTAACAAAGCTATAAATCGTGGAACTTGCGAATTGATGAGAAAGTCCATTTGATGGATTCATCAAAAGGCAAAAACGAAAGGTGTATTAGAGAAGTGATGGAAACAAGGTGGTGTTTCTCGGAGATTTTATGTAGATAAAATTTTATCATTGGCAACAATGTAAAAATATTGTCAGACATAAAATAATGGTTGTCTAAATAAATCGAGATATAAGATTGAGAAGAAGTTAGAGCATGTTCTTAAGATCTTATGATCTAGAGATAAGAACATTGTACTTCTCCTAGATATCTTGTACGATTAAGGTTTGTTTTTAACATGCATACTTCTGAGAAAGGTTATTGCCTTTCAGAGACAGAATAAACATCTATCTAAAGGTTATGTGTTCGAACACATGAAGGAGATAGATGAGGACAAAGCAGTTTCCTATACTTCAAGTATGGAAAGCTTTATAGATGCAATGTTGTAAAACAAGAACCTGATATCAACTATGCGGTTTGCGTAGTGGGAGGATATCAAAGTAATCTGGATAAGGGATGTTCGAGTGCTGCAAGAGTACTTTCATAATACTGGCTTGAGCAAGACGAAATCTTCTTAGATTACAGATTCTCAGATCCAAAAATCAGAGAAGGACCAGTGAAAGTCGATATCAGGCTATGTGTTCACTTTTAGAAAGAGGTGGAACCATGAAGTAAAAGAGTGATAAGTAGGACGCTTCTCATACTCTCTCATAACCGAATAGCAGCCTCAGAGGCAGCGGTAGTTTTGGTTAGGTTCCAGGATAACCTCTTGACTTAGATATGACTCTTAGTTTACCAAAGGCTATTGGATAGCGGTGCATGGTGAACTAGAAGAGGTCATGAGTCAAAAGTGATGTTAACACATAGAGCAAGTACCACCTGATACGAGTCATCGTCAGGGGAGACGACGTAGTAGTCACCAAGATAACTTCAGAGCGGCAACCTAGATTGCTCACTCACATAGTACTTCTCGGAAGTACACTTTAAAGCACGTGATGAGTATGGGAACCGGGAGTTTGGATTTAAGTAACGGTAAACTCCCTATCATAGCATTTAATCTATTAAATTAATAAACAATTGTTTGCTTTTAATTATTATTAATTGAATATATGCAAATCATAGTCCTAGATTTTATACGTTGTAGTTAGTATGGTGTTGCATGGGCACACAAAAGATCATACTATCGGTTACTCGTATTTAATCAAACAGTGGCTCACGACCTAGATGGACCCGAACCAATCCATCGGTATAGTCGTTGTGTGAGAGAGAAAATAATTTATCTTAATTATTTTATCACACTTGTACACTTGGTGTATTGAGCGGATCGTTGAGATTCATCGATTAGGATTGCCGGCGATAATCGATTCGAGTCTCAGTGTATTATATTCTTAATCCCCGATATTGTTGCGGGTGTGTATATTCAATATAAGTGACTTTGATTTACCAAAGGAATTAACCGATTTAATTATTGGGTTAATTACCGGTTAAGTTGGGTCATTATATTTTATATATGGCATGCCGTGAATGATTGACCGGACAGTGTATCCCGGAAGGGTTGATAATATCCCCGAGATGAGTTCAAAAGGAATTATTGTGTAAACCTCATGAGTGGATTCGTTCCGCACAATAATTAAGGTTGAATGGTACTAGTCTCGGATTCAAGAGATGAATAAATTAATTAGCAATAAATTAATTTTATTCATGGATATTTAAATCTTAAATACACGGAATAAATAATACTACCGGAGAAATATTATTTGATATAATATGGTTTAATATTGGGAGTGCAATTAATTTATATAGTGGAAAATAAATTAATTAATATTAATGGGAGATTAATAGATTTGGGCTTGGGCTCAATTTAATCATTAATATTGGAAGCCCAATATTCCACCTCCTTTAGATCCCCTACGTAGCCTATAAAAGCACTACATGGTCTTCACTTTCTTCATAACAAGAAGACAAGAATATCAATACTTGATAGTTCTAGAGAGTTGAAGAGGATCCATAAGCTTGGAGGATCGTCGCCCACCCGACGTTCAAGCTAGTGCAAGGAATACGTGGGAAGATCGTAAGGTCATCAACTTAGATTCGTTTCTCCGCACAACGAATTAAAAGGTAAAATCACATACTCCCTTCTATGATTTTATGTGAATTAATTGTGATACATACATGAACGCACGATCCGGCAAAACGTCGAGACCGGGATACGGGGATTCGAGATCCCCGTCGGGATCGAATAAGGGGCGGCCGAACCCTAGGGTTCGACCGCCGGGACCGCGCGACGAAGGGAGCCCCGGCTGGACGCCAGGGCGAGCGATCGACGGGAGTCGATCGCTGGGGATGCCACGGGCTGGTGCCGTGGCGGATCCCCGCCCCTCGACGGCGGCGTGCAAAGGGAGGCCCCGGCTGGACGCCGGGGCGTGCGATCGAGCGAAGCTCGATCGCTGGGCAAGCCGCGGCTTGGCCGCGGTGGTCAGCGGGGCTGACCGCCCCTCCTGGTGGCGACGGCGGTGAAGTCGCCGGACTCACCGCCATCCGGGGGCTGCTCCATGCAGCCGGCGATCGCCATGCACGGCGATCGCGAACTCCGCGTGGAGTTCGGCTAGGGTTTCGCCCTCGCGGCGATTCTCTCGTCGGACTCCGGCGACGTGGCGTTCGTGATCGGTTTCCGGCGACGGGTTTTCGGTCGGGGTTATCGGTTCCGCAATTTTTTTGATACCCCGGGATACCGAATCCCAGCAACTTGGTCATGTCGAGGACACAAATTAGAGACTTTCGTACCATCCTTTTGAAGGTGGATCGATTGTCTGCTCGGCTCCCTCATTCTATGAGAGATAGGGTTGTTCGCATGGTGAATCACTGGTAAGAAACTTCGAGTTTCACTTATGATTCTCCGCGTCTTGATTTACAAGATCGAATGGATCAAGTAATTGGGATTCAATTATAAAGATCTCTTGGTGTAGTAAACGTCCACACCACGTGGCTTGCTATACTAACGGATTTTGGATTAATTGATGTAGACAGTTATAAGGAATTGTGAAGAGTTGTGAAGTTGTCGTAAACGTCCACACCACGTGGCTTGCGGTGATGTAGCAATTCCAAACGATTTACTTTAGTACTGAGTAATGGTTTACACTTAGATACGCATTATAGTATTCTTCCCCACGAAGTTACGCTATAAGTGATGTATGACCGAAGCAAATCTAATTGCTAAATCATTTGGGTAGGTAAACGTCCACACCACGTGGCTTGCCATATCTGATGGGATTTTAGATGTGATTAGTGATTTAATGATATTATTTGAGGGAGATAATATCGGAGATTAAATCAATTGTTTGTTGTTATATGTGCTCATAGATTAGGAAATGGCTTTGAACCCACCTTATGTGATACTTAAGGATTTTAAACTCACTGGTCCCTAAATGTAATGATTGGAATAGAAATCTGGACATTACCCAAACTGTTGAAGAGTACAAGTTTGTACTCAGTGAGCTTTGTCCTCCCGAGCCTATTAATGTCTCGACTGATGAGGAAATGACTGATTTTAAGAAGTGGGAAAATGCTTATGCAATAACCACTGATTGATATCATGTTCAAACTCAAGTTGGTGTTTAGACATGACATAGGCGGCTTAACAAGAAGCGATGAGGATACTCATAAAGGCCAGTCGCTTCGAGGAAACGCTTAAACACTTTTTTGAGATGATTGACCTTTTGGACGAGTTGAGACGGAAATCGCAAGCTCTTGTAGCCAATGCCAAAGGTTTTTGAACCTAAGGGCAAAATCGGGGGAAAGGAAAAGCAAGCAAAGAAACCCAGTGGTCCTAAGTTACTTGGACCACGAGATGGGACGAGAAAGCCATGAGGCAAGTATTCTCGATGCAAACAGTCTGGGTACTGGAAGTCTAATTATCCTCTCAAAGAAAGTACGAGATTTTTCTTTAGTCGTTAAAACATAGTCAGTTGTATTATCTACCAAGAACCTGGTGTGTAGATATGGAACCACTGACGGTATGTGCATTTTAAATGCAAGGGTTCCAGGAAACCCGACGACTTGGAAAAGAAGAAATCATAGTCTACGTGGGCAATGCTGTGGAGGAAGCAGTTGTTGCAATGGAGGACATATATAGGATTTCATTTTAAGATATTGCTTTATGTACCCTATTATTTTAGAAAGAACTTTGTTCTGGATTTCTAAATTTTAATGAATGGATATTTTATTTCTTTTAATCATTTGATGGTTATAAGAAGAAATAATGATATTATCTATTTTGGTACATTAGCTAGCAATATATAAATGATGAATCCTGAGTCCACCACGATGCAACGAACCGTTTTATATAACTCGTTTTACTAATAAGAGATTTCTTTATTAAATCATTTATACTTGTGGATTCTTATGCTAAGTCATATTTATTCAAATAAGAAGTTCAAAGGTCGAAAATTGATTGTAAAATCAATTAAGTTGAAGGAGTGGACCTTCCGACCTAAGAATCTAATTTGGAAGATAATACGACTAAGCAATCCTTTATGGATATAAGATATAAGATCCGGACAAGTATTAGAATTGATCGACTCTGATTTATGATCAGAGCTTGGGATTGGATCCCAAGTGACTACACCATACAGTCCTCTGTAGGATTGGTGTGTCGGAGATTTAAGAAATGGAACTCTTATAGAAATAGTAAAAGCATGAGTTAAACGGAACTACCTATGTTCTATGGATATGTCTTGGAAACAACGGCACATTCAAATGTGGTTGTAGAATATCCTAGAAGAACAAAAGATGTGTGTTCGATAGTACTATGAACCAGAAGGACGTTATAAGTTCTAACGCCCGGTTCTTAGAGGAAGACTATTAGATGAACCACAAGCCCAAAATGACATGATACTTCTGAAAAGAGAGAAAACGATTAAGACTTAGAACCAGCCGAACCGAGTAGCGGTACACCACTAACTGCACCTACTGTTATTACTGTTTATACACCGGAATGCCATTGTAGTGGGAGGTTGTTTGACAACCAGAGATATTCATAAGACTAGGAAAGTTTTGAACTCTGGACCTAGTATACATGAAATCAATCCCTGGATCTACATGAAGGCGGTACTAGATCTAAATGTGCCTTCTTGGAGAGCAATAAAGATTATTGCTAAGAGGCGAGATCATTTAGAGTACAAGCTTAGTTGATCCATTTATGGATTGAAACAAAGCATTGAGTTCGTTGTACTTGCAAATTGATGAGATAGTCCATTTTATGGATTCATCAAAAGCATAGACGAATTGTGTGTATTGGAAACATGATGGAAAACAAGGTGGTGTTTCTCGGGTTTTATGTAGATAACATTTTATCATTGGTAACAATGTAAAGATGTTGTCAAGACATAAAATGATGGTTGCCTAGATAAATCAATATGAAAGATAAAGGAAGAAGTTGGACATGTTCTTGTGATCTTGGATCTCTAGGAAAGAACATTATACTTTTCCTGGATATCTTACATATATATGATTATGGTTCATTTTAACATGCAAGATTACGAGAAAGGTTCGTTACCTTTCAGATACGAAATGCATCTATCTAAGGATATGTGTTTTTTGGAGCACAAAAGGAGATAGAAGCAATGAAAGCGGATTCCTACACCTACAGTGAGGAAAGCTTGATAAATGCAATGTTGAAAAACGAGAACCTGATATCGGCTATGCGGTTAGCATAGTGGGAGGATATCAAGGTAATCCTGGAAAGGAATACTCGACTGCTGTAATGAACATTTTAAGTACTTTTGAAGTACTAGAAACTATGTTCTGGATTACGGAGCAGACAAGCATTTCCTTTGGATTACTTTCTCTTAGATTTCTAATCGAATGAGGACCGGTGTAAGTCGATATCAGGCTATGTGTTTCACTATTGAAGGAGAAGGAGTTTTAACATGGAAAAGTGATAAGCACGATGCTTTTCGAACTCTGCCATGGGTAACCAAATAGCAGCCTCAGAGGCAGCGGAAGTTTTGGTATAACTCCGGGATAATCTCTGGGACTTAGACGTGATTCTTAATTTGCCAAAGGCTATGTAAATAGCGGTGCGATGGCAAATGGTAAGAAATCACAAGTCCATAAGTGTAAGATAGCACATAGAGCAAGTACCACCTGATACGAATCATCGTCAGGGAAGACGACGCTGTAGTCACCAAGATAACTTCAGAACGACAATCTAGATTGCTCTTTCACAAGGCACTTCTTGGAAGTGCATATTAAGCACGTGAAGAGTATGGGAGTCGGGAGTTTGGAGGAAATGACTAGACCTTAGTATAAGTGGGAGATTGTTGGAGTTGTATACTTAATGTCTAGATTTAAGTGATATAAACTCCCGATCCATTGCCACTGATCTATTTAATTAAATAAACAATTATTTGCGTTTAATTATTTATAATTAAATATATGCAAAATATAGTCCTGGATTCTATACGTTGTAGTTAGTATGGTGTGCGGGCCCACACAGAAGATCATACTATCGGTTACTCGTATTTAATCAAACAGTTGCTCACGACCTAGATGGACACGGACCAATCAATCGGTATAGTCGTTGTGTGAGAGAGAAAATAATTTGACTTAATTATTTTATCACACTTGTACACTTGGTGTATTGAGCGGATCGCTTGAGATTTATCGATTAGGATTGCCTTGGATAATCGATTCAAGTCTCAGAGTATTTTATTCTTAATCCCCGATACTATTGCGGGTGTGTATATTTAATATATGTGACTTTGATTTTCCAAAGGAATTGACCGGTTTAATTATTGGATCAATTACCGGTTAAGTTGGGTCGCTATATTTTATATATGACATGCCGTGAATACTTGACGGGAAAGTGTATCCCGTAAGGGTTGATAATATCCCCGAGATGAGTTCATAAGGAATTATTATGTAAACCCTGCAGATGGATTTGTTCCGCATAATAATTAAGGTTGAATGGTACTATTCTCGGATATAAGAGATGAATAAATTAATTAGCAATAAATTAATTTTATTCATGGATATTTATATCTTAAATACACGGAATAAATAATACTACCGGAGAGATAATATTATTTGATATAATATGGTTTAATATTGGGAGTGCAATTAATTTTATATAATGGAAAATAGAATTAATTAATAATAGTAAGGATTAATAGATTTGGGCTTGGGCTCAATTTAATCACTATTATTGGAAGCCCAATATTCCACCTCCTTAAGATCCCCTACGTAGCCTATAAAAGCACTACATGGTCTTCTCTATTCTCATAACTTGAAGATCACAATTCTAGAGAGAGAAAGTAGAGAAGGAGATCCATAGAGTTCGGAGGATCGTCGCCCACCCGACGTTCGAACGAGTGCAAGGAATACGTGGGAAGATCTCAAGGTCATCATAAGATCTCGTTTCTCCGCACAACGAATCGAAAGGTGAATTAAATATTTCCGCTATTTAATTCATATTGAAATCAATTATCGAAAAACAAGATCCGAATGTCGGAGACTCAAACCGGGATCAACCGAGGTGGTGGCGGTCGAAGACCGCCGGACCACGAGCTGGTTGAAGGCTCCCGGCGGATGAGTCCCCGCGAGAACTCGGCTGGACAGCCGAGCGCCCGCCTGGGCTGCGGGCGACCGCTCGCGGCTGGAGCGATCGAGCGGCTGCGGCTCGGCCGTGGCTAGGGCTCGATCGGGCTGCTCCTCCGCGATGCTCCGGGCTGTTCGGTCGAGGTTTCCGGGACGTCGATCGGAGTCGGTTTTACGACGACTCCGGGTGATCGATTTCCAACACCTTCTTGGAAGAAAGCGATGAAATCCGAAATTGAATCTATGGATTCTAATAAAGTCTGGGATCTTGTAGAACCACCAAACGGCGTAAAGCCAATTGGGTGTAAATGGGTCTACAAGAGGAAGAGAGGATTTGACGGAAAGGTTGAAACCTTTAAAGCTCGGCTTTTTGTGAAAGGATATATTCAGAAAGAGGGAATCGATTATGAGGAGAACTTTTCGCCGGTAGCCAAGATAAAGTCGATCCGGATTCTCTTATCCATAGCAGCTCATATGGACTATGAGGTGTGGCAATTGGATGTCAAGACAGCTTTCCTAAATGGAAGTCTTGACGAGACGATTTATATGAAACAACCAGAAGGATTCATTGCTAAGGGGCGAGATCATCTAGTGTGCAAGCTTAATCGATCCATTTATGGATTGAAACAAGCCTCGAGATCGTGGAACCTGCGGTTTCATGAAGTAGTCCAATCTTTTGGATTCAATCAAAGCATGGACGAATCGTGTGTGTATTGGAAACGTGATGGGAAGAAGGTGGTGTTTCTCGTGCTTTATGTAGACGACATTCTTCTCATTGGCAACAGTGTGAAGATGTTATCAGACATAAAGGGATGGTTGTCTAGTCAATTCGATATGAAAGATTTGGGAGAAGTTGGACATGTTCCAGGGATCAAGGTTATA
The DNA here is from genome assembly GCA_954870475.1 of Euphrasia confusa. Taxonomy (NCBI): domain Eukaryota; kingdom Viridiplantae; phylum Streptophyta; class Magnoliopsida; order Lamiales; family Orobanchaceae; genus Euphrasia; species Euphrasia confusa. Next base: position 15,559,785 of record OX940954.1, read on the forward strand.
AGGGATCGCCGGAATAGAACATTGTACCTTTCCCAGCAATCTTACATAGACACGATTCTGGCTCGTTTTAACATGCAAGATTCCAAGAAGGGTGAACTGCCCTTCAGGAAAGGAACTTATCTTTCTAAGGAGATGTGTCCTCAGACATAGAAGGAGAAAGATGAAATGAAAGCAGTTCCCTACGCTTCGGCTGTGGGAAGCTTGATGTATGCAATGTTATGCACGAGGCCTGATATCTGCTATGCAGTTGGCGTAGTAGCGAGATATCAGAGTAATCCTGGAAAGGCTCATTGGACTGCCGTAAAGAGCATTTTCAAGTAATTGCGAAATACTAAGGATTATGTTCTAAGTTACGGGGCAGACAATCTGATTCCTTTGGGTTACACGGATTCGGATTTCCAAGCTGATAAGGACCGGCGTAAGTCGACATCAGGCTATGTGTACACTTTGGGAGGTGGAGACGTATCATGGAAGATTGTTAAGCAAAAGTGCATTTCGGACTCTACCATGGAAGCTGAATATGAACCAGCCTCAGAGGCAGCGAAAGAATCAGTGTGGTTCCTTAATTTCCTCCAGGACTTAGATGTGATTCCGAGTTTGCCCAAAGCCATGAAAATTTATTGTGATAATAGCGGTGCAGTGGCAAACAGTAAGGAACCACGGTCCCATAGTGCTACGAAACACATAGAGCGCAAGTACCACCTGATTCGAGACATCGTCAAGAGGGGCGATGCAGTAGTCACCAAGATAGCTTCGGAGGACAACCTAGCGGACCCTTTCACCAAGATACTTCCTAAGGAAGTATATTTCAAGCACTTGGAGGGTTTGGGAGTCAGAAGTTTGGAAGATAAGACTAGACCTTAGTATAAGTGGGAGATTGTTGGAGTAGTATACTTAATGTCTAGATTTGAGTATTCTGAACTCCTTGTGCACTTTCATTTACCTATTAATAATGAACATTCATTTGCTTTTAATTATTGTTAATTAAATATATGCAAATTATAGTCCTGGATTATATACGTTGTAGTTAGTATGGTGTGCGGGCCCACACAGAAGATCATACTATCGGTTACTCGTATTTAATCGAACAGTTGCTCACGACCTAGATGGACACGGACCAATCCATCGGTATAGTCGTTGTGTGAGAGAGAAAATAATCTGTCTTGATTATTTTATCACACTTGTACACTTGGTGTATTGAGCGGATCGATTGAGATTTATCAATTAGGATTGCTCTGTGATAATTGATTTAAGTCTCAGTGTATTTTATTCTTAATCCCCGATACAATTGCGGGTGTGTATATTTAATATAAGTGACTTTGATTTTCCAAAGGAATTGACCGGTTTAATTATTGGGTCAATTACCGGTTAAGTTGGGTCACTATATTTTATATATGGCATGCCGTGAATTCTTGACGGGACAGTGTATCCCGGAAGGGTTGATAATATCCCCGAGATGAGCTCATAAGGATTTATTATGTAAACCTCCTCGCGAGTGGATTTGTTCCCGCATAATAAATAAGGTTGAGTGGTACTATTCTCGGATATAAGAGATGAATAAATTTATTAAGCAATAAATAAATTTTATTCATGGATATTCATATCTTAAATACACGGAATAAATAATACTACCGGAGAAATATTATTGGATATAATATGGTTTAATATTGGGAGTGCAATTAATTTATATAGTGGAAAATAAATTAATTAAGATTAATGGGATTAATAGATTTGGGCTTGGGCTCAATTTAATCATTAATATTGGAAGCCCAATATTCCACCTCCTTTAGATCCCCTACGTAGCCTATAAAAGCACTACATGGTCTTCATTTTTTCATAAGACAAGATTATCATACTTGATATTCTAGAGAGTTGAAGAGGATCCATAAGCTTGGAGGATCGTCGCCCACCCGACGTTCAAGCTAGTGAAAGGAATACGTGGGAAGATTCAAAGGTCATCTTGATTTTGTTTTTCCGAACAACGAATCGAAGGTATAAAATCTAAACACCCTTTATGATTTTATTCGATTTTATTTATCGTGAAATACCGTGAACGCAAGATCCAAAGATCGAACCCCGGAGTAGAAGAACGATCGAATGGTGGTGGTGAAACCACCGGACCATGCCAATCGCCGCCTAGGGTTTCGGCAAGGGGAGGGGTCGAACCCCGGCTGGGAGCCGGGGATGCGATCGATCACCCCGATCGATCGCAAGCCGCGAGGGCTGGGCCCCGCGGCTGTCCGCTGGTCGGACCGACACCCCAGAGGCGGCGAGTCGCCGGACTAGCCGCGGGGGCTGCTGGGCAGCCCCGGTCGATCGCCGTGAGCGATCGACTGCTTCGATCGCGCGAGCCCCGCGTGCGGGGGCTCGGGCTGGGCGCGCACGCGACTTCGGTCGTGTTGTGCGTTCGGCTCGTGCTCCGGCTCGTACGTGATGTTCGTGTGATCTCCGGAGAAGGGTTTTTGATCGGGCTATAGTTTCCGCAAATTTTAATAGCCCGGGATATCGAATTCCAACACTCGGCTGGGCGCCGAGGGAGGCGATCGAACCTAGGGTTCGATCGCGGCGATGCGCGCGGAGGGAGCCCCGGTTGGGCGCCGGGGTGAGCGATCGAGCTAGGCTCGATCGCTGGGGCAAGCCGCGGCTGGTGCCGCGGTGGTCAGCTGGGCTGACCGCCCCTCCCGACGGTGTGGGCGGTGAAGTCGCCAGACTCACCTCCCCGGGGCTGCCGGTGTTGGAAATCGATATCCCGGAATTAATAAATTAATTAAAATTAATTATCTAATTAATTCCGACCGATATCCTTCGGAGATCGAATATCCGAGGTTGTCAAATTGCGGAACGACAACTCCAAACGAAATCCCGGTTGCCGGAAATCCGCCACGAACCTCCACGGGGATAGCCCAACCAAACAAACCCTAACCGGGGCGAACGCGGGCTGTTCGGTCGAGCCTCCCGCGTGGGGCTCGCGGCTGTCCTTGGCCGCCGCCTAGGGCAGCCCTTGGCAGCCCGCTGGGCACCCCAGCCACGCCATGGTGATCGCCCACTAGCCACGGTCGCCGTGGCTAGCGATCACCGCCAGCACCGCTGCCGCGCGAGCGGGGATCGAGCCGCGCGGGCTGTGGCGTCCAGCTAGGGTTTGATCGAGCCCTCGGCGCCCAGCCGAGGCTCTCGCCCTCTCGACCCATCCCCGATCGAGCCGACGAGCCGCCGGCGGTCCGGTGGTCTTCGACCACCACCGCCCGGTTCGTCCTCGTCATGAGTCGCGTTTTTCGGATCTTGGTTCATGATACTTTCACGATAATTAAACGATAAAATCATAAAGAGGGTTTTACGATTTACCTCGTTCTCGTTGTTCGGAAAAACGTAGAACTCAATTTGATGACCTTGAGATCTTCCCACGTATTCCTTGCACTAGCCCGGACGTCGTGTGGGCGACGATCTACCGAACTCCATGGATCCTCCTCTCTACTTTCTCTCTCTAGAATTGTGATCTTCAACTTATGAGAATAGAGAAGACCATGTAGTGCTTTTATAGGCTACGTAGGGGATCTTAAGGAGGTGGAATATTGGGCTTCCAATATTGAAGATTAAATTGAGTCCAATGCTCAAGTCCATTAATCCTTATCAATATTAATTAATTCTATTTTCCACTATATAAAATTAATTGCACTCCCAATATTAAACCATATTATATCAAATAATATTTCTCCGGTAGTATTATTTATTCCGTGTATTTAAGATATAAATATCCATGAATAAAATTAATTTATTGCTAATTAATTTATTCATCTCTTATATCCGAGACTAGTACCATTCAACCTTAATTATTATGCGGAACGAATCCACCTGCAGGGTTTACATAATAATTCCTTATGAACTCATCTCGGGGATATTATCAACCCTTCCGGGATACACTTTCCCGTCAAGTATTCACGGCATGTCATATATAAAATATAGTGACCCAACTTAACCGGTAATTAACCCAATAATTAAATCGGTTAATTCCTTTGGTAAATCAAAGTCACTTATATTAAATATACACACCCGCAATAATATCGGGGATTAAGAATAAAATACACAGAGACTTAAATCGATTATCGCCGGCAATCCTAATCGATAAATCTCAAGCAGATCCGCTCAATACACCAAGTGTACAAGTGTGATAAAATAATTAAGATAAATTATTTTCTCTCTCACACAACGACTATACCGATGGATTGGTCCGTGTCCATCTAGGTCGTGAGCAACTGTTCGATTAAATACGAGTAACCGATAGTATGATCTTCTGTGCGCCCATGCAACACCATACTAACTACAACGTATAAAATCCAGGACTATGATTTGCATATATTTAATTATAAATAATTAAATGCAAATAATTGTTTATTTAATTAAATAGATTAGTGGCAATGGATCGTGAGTTTCCGTTACTTAAATCTAGACATTAAGTACACAACTCCAACAATCTCCCACTTGTACTAAGGTCTAGTCATTTCCTCCAAACTCCCGACTCCCATACTCATCACGTGCTTAAGGTGTACTTCCAAGAAGTACTATGTGAATGAGCACTCTAGGTTGCCGCTCTGAAGTTATCTTGGTGACTACAGCGTCGTCTCCCTCGACGATGACTCGTATCAGGTGGTACTTGCACTATGTGTTATCTTACACTTATGGACTAGTGATTTCTTCCCATTTTCCATTGCACCGCTATTTACATAGCCTTTGGCAAATTAAGAATCACATCTAAGTCCCAGAGATTATCCCGGAGTTATACCAAAACTTCCGCTGCCTCTGAGGCTGCTATTTGGTTACCCATGGTAGAGTCCGAAAAGCATCGTGCTTATCACTCTTCCATGTTAAAACTCCTTCTCCTTCAATAGTGAAACACATAGCCTGATATCGACTTACACCGGTCCTCGTTCAATTAGAAATCTAAGAGAATGTAATCCAAAGGAAAAACTCGTCTGCTTCGTAGTCTAGAACAGTACTTCGAAAGTACTTTTACGGCAGTCGAATATTCCTTTCCAGGATTACCTTGATATCCTCCCACTATGCTAACCGCATAGCCGATATCAGGTTCTTGTTTTCAACAATGCATTTATTAAGCTTTCCACACTCAAAGTGTAGGAAACTGCTTTCATTGCTTCTATCTCCTTTTGTGTTCCAAAACACATATCCTTTGATAGATGCATTCCGTCTCTGAAAGGTAACGAACCTTTCTCGGAATCTTGCATGTTAAAACGAACCATAATCATATATGTAAGATGTCCAGGAAAAGTACAATGTTCTTTCTAGAGATCCAAGATCTCAAGAACATGTCCAACTTCTTCCTTTATCTTTCATAATGATTCATCTAGACAACCATCATTCTATGTCTGACAACATCTTTACATTGTTGCCAATGATAAGAGTGTCATCTACATAAAACCTCCGAGAAACACCACCTTGTTTTCCATCACGTTTCCAATATACACAATTCGTCTATGCCTTTGATGAATCCATAAAATGGACTATCTCATCAATTTGCAAGTACCACAAACTCAATGCTTTGTTTCAATCCATAAATGGATCAACTAAGCTTGTACTCTAAATGATCTCGCCTCTTAGCAATAATCCTTATTGCTCTCCAAGAAGGCACATTTAGATCTAGTACGGCCTTCATGTAGATCTAGGGATCGATTTCATGTATACTAGGTCCAGAGTTCGAAGACTCTCCTAGTCTTATGAATATCTCCGGTTGTCCCACAACCTCCCACTACAATGGCATTCTGGTGTATAAACAGTGATAACAGTAGGTGCAGTTAGTGGTGTACCGCTACTCGGTTCGGCTGGTTCTCAGTCTTCTTCGTTCTCTCTTATTTCAAAGTTTCACGTCACTTTGGGCTTGTGGTTCATTACATAGTCTTCCTCCAAGAACCGGGCGTCAGAACTTATAACGTCCCTCTGGTTCATAGTACTATTGAACACACAACTTTTGTTTTTCCAGGATATTCTACAACCGCATTTGAATGCGCCGTTGTTTCCAGACATATCCATAGAACATAGGTAGTTCAGTATAACTCATAATTTTACTATTTCTATAAGAGTTCCATTTCTTGTTTAAGACACACCATTTCTACACAACAGTGCATGGTGTAGTCATTTGGGATCAAATCCCAATCTCTGATCAGTATGCCATGCATTCCTCAGACAGGTACTTGCCTCCGCGATCAAATCGCAGGCTACAAATGGATATACCTTGATGGTTCTCCACAATTGCTTAGTGTCCATTGACTTGTCAAAACACTTGCTTTTGTGGCACATCAGGTACTCTAATCCATTTCTCGAGTAATCATCAAATGAAGTACTCGTACCTTATTGTCTGAGTAGACATAGGTCTGCATACATCAGAGTTAATCAATTCTTATACTTGTCCGGATCTTATATCTTATATCCATAAAGGATTGCTTAGTCATATTATCTTCCAAATTAGATTCTTAGGTCGGAAGGTCCACTCCCTCAACTTAATTGATCAAATATCAATTTTCGACCTTTGAACTTCTTATTTGAATAAACATGACTCAGCATAAGAATCCACAAGTATAATTGATAAAGAAATCTCTTATTAGTAAAACGAGTTTCATACTACGGTTCGTTGCATCGTGGTGGACTCAGGATTCATCATTTATATATTGCTAGCCAATGTACCAAAATAGATAATATCATTATTTCTTCTTATAACCATCAAATGATTAAAAGAAATAAAATATCCATTTATTAGAAATCCAGAACAAAGTTCTTTCTAATATGAAAGGTACATAAAAGCAATAACTCAAAATGAAATCCTATAAAATGTCCTCCACTGCAACTGCTGCCTCCTCTACAGCATTGCCCATGTAGACTATGATTTCTTCTTTTCCAAGTCGTTAGGTTTCCTGGAACCTTTGCATTTAAAATGCACATACCGTCAGTGGCTCCATATCTACACACCAGGTTCCGGTAGATAATACCACTGACTATGTTTTACGACTAAAGAAGAATTTCGTACTTTCTTTGAGAGGATAATCAGACTTCCAGTACCCAGACTGTTTGCATCGAGAACTCTTGCCTCATGGCTTTCTCGTCCCATCTCGTGGTCCAAGAAACCTAGGACCACTGGGTTTCTTTGCTTGCTTTTCCTTTTTCCCCGATCTTGCCCTTAGGTTCAAAACCTTTGGCATTGGCTGCAAGAGCTTGCGATTTCTGTCTCAACTCGTCCAAAAGGTCAATCATCTCAAAAACGTGTTTAAGCGTTTCCTCGAAGCGACTGGCCTTTATGAGTATCCTCATCGCTTCTTGTCTAGCCGCCTATGTCAATAGGCTCGGGAGGACAAAGCTCACTGAGTACAAACTTGTACTCTTTAACAGTTTGGGTAATGTCTAGATCTCTATTCCAATCATTACATTTAGGGACCAGTGAGTTAAAATCCTTACGTATCACATAAAGTGGGTTCAAAGCCATATCCTAATCTATGAGCACATATAAAAACAAACAATCGATTTAATCTCCGATATTATCTCCCTTAAGTAATATCATTAAACCACTAATCACATCTAAAATCCCATCAGATATGGCAAGCCACGTGGTGTGGACGTTTACCAATCCAAATGATTTAGCAATTAGATTTGCTTCGGTCATACATCACTTATAGCGGAACCTCGTGGGGAGGAATACTATAATGCGTATCTAAGTGTAAACCATTACTCAGTACCAAAGTAAATCGTTTGGAATTGCTACATCACCGCAAGCCACGTGGTGTGGACGTTTACGATAACTTCACAACTCTTCACAATTTCTTACAACTGTCTACATCAATTAATCCAAAATCCGTCAGCATAGCAAGCCACGTGGTGTGGACGTTTACTACACCAAGAGACTTTTATAATTGACTCCCAATTACTTGATCCATTCAATCTTGTAAATCAAGACGCGGAGAATCATAAGTGAAACTCGAAGTTTCTTACCAGTGATTCACCATGCGAACGACCCTATCTCTCATAAATGAGGGAGCCGAGCAGACAATCGATCTAGTCATCAAATGACACGAAAGTCTCTAATTTGTGTCCTCGACATGACCAAGTTGCTTTGGCTCCATTCCACTCCCCGGGGTGAGAATGAGTCGACTTGAAATCAGTTTCAGAAAGACAAATTAGGCATTGTTTGATAAACTCAATCAATGTTTCTCGTAGGAGGAATTACAAGAATTCTCCTCCAATGACTTGTCTATACGAACTTCAAAAGTCCATAAAAGTCATCAAGAGAACAGCAATGGAGACCATGGATATGTTTCCATACCCTCTCCCACTTAGCTTTTTATAATAAAGGGATACGCTATCTAATGCATAATTAAATACACATAAGCATGCATACATGAAATAAAGCACATAGAATATAATCACATAATCATAATAATACTAGAATATTATTTTCCGACTATTATGGCTTTATCGCATCCCCGTATGCGTCTTCTAGTCTTTAGTCTTCGTTCTTTGAATGCTCCATGTGACGGGAATATTAATTCCAATATTTAAATCTATTTATTTTTAATAAATCCAAAAGTTACTTAATTCGAAAATTAAGTCAATCGAATAAATTAAAAATAAAATTAAATATTATTAATATTTTTATTTATTTTATTTTCCCTTTCTACTTCACTAAATCTCTAGAATAATCTATCCAAGACCCACTTGGAATATTCTAGAAGACTTCTATAATGAAATAAGGAAATAAAATAATTTATTTTATTTTCCCTTTCTACTTCATTAAATCTCTAGAATAATCTATCCAAGACCCACTTGGAATATTCTAGATGATTTCCATAATGAAATAAGGAAATAAAATAATTTAGGACTCCTCTACTTTCCAAAATTAATTAATTTCTATGTCCATGAAAATTCCCATAAAATAGGAATAATCAAATAGGAAATAACTTAATTTAATAATTAATTATTTTCCTTTCTAATTCCATTAAATCTCTAGAATCCTATTCCAAGTAGAACTTAGAATATTCTAGAAGACTTCCATAATAGAATAAGGAAATAAATTAATTCCAATTAATTATTTTCCTATTTCCATGAGAATTCCCAAAAAATAGGAATACTCAAAATAGGAAAACCGAATCAATTAGGAAAGTGAATCTAGGTAGGAGAACACGAGATCACGAGGACCCCGCGTCCCCCACCATCGATCGCCGGCCGGGGAGGAGCGCCGCCGCCACCTCAGCCCACGCGCCACCACCACCGGTGGCCGGCGTGGCCGAGGGTTCCCGCGGGCAGCCCCCACGCCCCCTTTCGATCGATCCTCATGGGATCGATCATCATGATCGATCCCCGGTCCTCCCTCTCTTCGTCTCCTCCGTCACACTTTTCCGGTCGTCGTTTCGTCCTCGATCCAACGTAAATAAATTACAAATTTATTACTACGTTATCCGGTATCAATTCTCTACATGAAATCGACCTCATACAATTTCCGGAAAAAATAAGAACAAGCATTCACCACACAAGAACAAATATTGACATCACCGAGAGTTTAATAATCAAGAGAAATATTATGACATTAATTAACAATAATTAAATCTAGCCATAATAATCGGAAACCCTGCAAGGTAGAACAATTTATCGAAAAATACCATGAACTAAAACCAACGCTCTGATACCAATTGTTGGAAATCGATATCCCGGAATTAATAAATTAATTAAAATTAATTATCTAATTAATTCCGACCGATATCCTTCGGAGATCGAATATCCGGGGTTGTCAAATTGCGGAACGACAACTCCAAACGAAATCCCGGTTGCCGGAAATCCGCCACGAACCTCCACGGGGATAGCCCAACCAAACAAACCCTAACCGGGGCGAACGCGGGCTGTTCGGTCGAGCCTCCCGCGTGGGGCTCGCGGCTGTCCTTGGCAGCCGCCTAGGGCAGCCCTTGGCAGCCCGCTGGGCACCCCAGCCACGCCATGGTGATCGCCCACCAGCCACGGTCGCCGTGGCTAGCGATCACCGCCAGCACCGCTGCCGCGCGAGCGGCTGGTGCACCGCGCGAGCGGCGATCGCACCGCATGAGCGGGGATCGAGCCGCGCGGGCTGTGGCGTCCAGCTAGGGTTTGATCGAGCCCTCGGCGCCCAGCCGAGGCTCTCAACCTCTCGACCCATCCCCGATCGAGCCGACGAGCCGCCGGCGGTCCGGTGGTCTTCGACCACCACCGCCCGGTTCGTCCTCGTCATGAGTCGCGTTTTTCGGATCTTGGTTCATGATACTTTCACGATAATTAAACGATAAAATCATAAAGAGGGTTTTACGATTTACCTCGTTCTCGTTGTTCGGAAAAACGTAGAACTCAATTTGATGACCTTGAGATCTTCCCACGTATTCCTTGCACTAGCCCGGACGTCGTGTGGGCGACGATCTACCGAACTCCATGGATCCTCCTCTCTACTTTCTCTCTCTAGAATTGTGATCTTCAACTTATGAGAATAGAGAAGACCATGTAGTGCTTTTATAGGCTACGTAGGGGATCTTAAGGAGGTGGAATATTGGGCCTCCAATATTGAAGATTAAATTGAGCCCAATGCTCAAGTCCATTAATCCTTATCAATATTAATTAATTCTATTTTCCACTATATAAAATTAATTGCACTCCCAATATTAAACCATATTATATCAAATAATATTTCTCCGGTAGTATTATTTATTCCGTGTATTTAAGATATAAATATCCATGAATAAAATTAATTTATTGCTAATTAATTTATTCATCTCTTATATCCGAGACTAGTACCATTCAACCTTAATTATTATGCGGAACGAATCCACCTGCAGGGTTTACATAATAATTCCTTATGAACTCATCTCGGGGATATTATCAACCCTTCCGGGATACACTTTCCCGTCAAGTATTCACGGCATATCATATATAAAATATAGTGACCCAACTTAACCGGTAATTAACCCAATAATTAAATCGGTTAATTCCTTTGGTAAATCAAAGTCACTTATATTAAATATACACACCCGCAATAATATCGGGGATTAAGAATAAAATACACAGAGACTTAAATCGATTATCGCCGGCAATCCTAATCGATAAATCTCAAGCAGATCCGCTCAATACACCAAGTGTACAAGTGTGATAAAATAATTAAGATAAATTATTTTCTCTCTCACACAACGACTATACCGATGGATTGGTCCGTGTCCATCTAGGTCGTGAGCAACTGTTCGATTAAATACGAGTAACCGATAGTATGATCTTCTGTGCGCCCATGCAACACCATACTAACTACAACGTATAAAATCCAGGACTATGATTTGCATATATTTAATTATAAATAATTAAACGCAAATAATTGTTTATTTAATTAAATAGATTAGGGGCAATGGATCGTGAGTTTCCGTTACTTAAATCTAGACATTAAGTACACAACTCCAACAGCCGGAGCAGCCCCAAGCGATCGATCACGATCGCGAGCCCCGACGGGGGCTCGACTAGGGTTTAAGCCGCGGGTTCGCCCGCGGTGGTGCTTTGGCTGGGCTCCGGTACGCGTGGTGTTCGCGGTTGTTCTCCGGCAAACGGATTTCGGTCGGGTTATCGTTTCCGCAATTTTTGATAGCCCGGGATATCGATTTCTAACAGCGGCAACAGCGATGCCGATCAAGATAATTGTTAGTAATCTCACCTGTTGTTATGTTTTATTTAAGCTCATTCTGTTTATGGTATCTAAGGATTTATTTTGAAAGTATGTGAATCAATTGTTTGTTATTGTTAAACAAATTATTTGGATCCTCAGATTTGTATAAGAATACAGTAAAAAAATATTTATTACAGTGATAAACAGATTTTTCTTTTACTTTGTTGACATAATAATATATTTTTGAATCTGTTTATTTCATCTAACTTTTTCAACTAATTGTGAAGTAAGAAGAGGACCACCTTACGCTTCCCGATTTAACGTTTGGGTCGGACCTCATGATATCAAATCTCTTGTAAGCATCAATTAGCAATACTGGATCATTTTACATAAATATTCTATTGACCAATTATGTATTTTTTAGATTATTCCTTCAGAATTCCTTAGACAGAGCACTTACCAGATGCCACTGTTCACCAATCTCAATACCCCTGACGGTATAATCCATCCTATTGCTTTAGGTGAAGACGATTTGCATCGTCTTCATATAATGAGCGGTTGGGCTCAATTCATGGAAAAATATTATATTAAGTGTGGATATTTGTTGTCATTTCAATGGGTCTGTCCATCGCACTTCAATATAAACATTTTTGACGACTCTAATGTTGAGATATCCTATAATGTTGAAAATATCCGACGTGTACCTGTCGGAGATATATTGTCTCTACGTCACAACTTTGTTCAAATAGTGGAAAACCATCCCCATTATCGCCTGGTAAGGTCTACTTCCTAAATTTTGAAATTTTTAGTTAATGTTGCTTTATAATATAAATTTACCATTTTTCATTTGTAGACGATACCTAAACATTTTGCTGAGGACACATGCATTGATCAACTATTAGAGTTGACCCTGTCCAACACTAGAGGAAATCAATTTGTCGTGCCTTTGCAGAAACGAAATGGTAGAAATAGCATTTATCTCGGACGAAAATGGAGATCGTTCTATGATCAGAATCATTTTCAAGAGGGCATGCGTTTGGAATTCTATTATGATAAAACTACTGTTGGAGTTGTGTACTTAATGTATAGATTTAAGTAACGGTAAACTCCCGGTCATAGCATTTAATCTATTTAATTAATAAACAATTGTTTGCGTTTAATTATTGATAATTAAATATATGCAAATCATAGTCCTGGATTTTATACGTTGTAGTTAGTATGGTGTGTCGGGCCCACACAGAAGATCATATTATCGGTTACTCGTATTTAATCAAACAGTTGCTCACGACCTAGATGGACACGGACCAATCCATCGGTATAGTCGTTGTGTGAGAGAGAAAATAATTTTTCTTAATTATTTTATCACACTTGTACACTTGGTGTATTGGGCGGATCGTTTGAGATTTATCGATTAGGATTGCCGGCGATAATCGATTCAAGTCTCAGAGTATTTTATTCTTAATCCCCAATACTATTGCGGGTGTGTATATTTAATATATGTGACTTTGATTTTCCAAAGGAATTAACCGATTTAATTATTGGGTTAATTACCGGTTAAGTTGGGTCACTATATTTTATATATGGCATGCCGTGAATACTTGACGGGAAAGTGTATCCCGGAAGGGTTGATAATATCCCCGAGATGAGTTCATAAGGAATTATTGTGTAAACCTCATTAGTGGATTCGTTCCGCACAATAATTAAGGTTGAATGGTACTAGTCTCAGATTCAAGAGATGAATAAATTAATTAGCAATAAATTAATTTTATTCATGGATATTTAAATCTAAAATACACGGAATAAATAATACTACCGGAGAAATATTATTTGATATAATATGGTTTAATATTGGGAGTGCAATTAATTTATATAGTGGAAAATAAATTAATTAATATTAATGGGAGATTAATAGATTTGGGCTTGGGCTCAATTTAATCATTAATATTGGAAGTCCAATATTCCACCTCCTTTAGATCCCTACGTAGCCTATAAAAGCACTACATGGTCTTCTCTATATTCATATAACTTGAAGATCATAATTCTTCTAGAGAGAGAAAGAAGAGAGAGAGAGAAGAGGATCCATAAGCTTGTAAGATCGTCGCCCACCCGACGTTCAAGCTAGTACAAGGAATACGTGGGAAGATCGTAAGGTCATCAATTGAATTCGTTTCTCCGCACAACAAATCGAAAGGTAAAATCATATACTCCCTTCTATGATTTTATGTGAATTGATTGTGATACATACATGAACACAAGATCCGGGAAAACGACGAACCTCGGGGACGGGGATTCGAGATCCCCGGCGAGGATCGAAGGTGGCGGTCGAACCCTAGGGTTCGGACCGCCGGGACGGCGCGGCTAGGAGTAACCCTTGGCCGAAGCCGAGGGGTGCGATCGATCCGAGGATCGATCGCGGGTAAGCTGCGGGGTCACCCGCAGCGACCCCGTACGTGCTGCGGGTTCGCCCGCAGCGGATGCGTGCGGGGACTAGGCCCCGCTGGGCAGCGAGCCGTGGGCTCGCTGCGGGGCTGCTACGAGCAGCCCCGGGGATGCCTCGTGCATCCCCAGCGATTGCTAAGGGAGCAATCGCGAGCCCTCGTGGGGGCTCGGCTGGGTGCCGCGGGTTCGCCCATGGCGGTGCTCGGTCGGGCCTCGGGTCACGTGGGGTTCGCGGTTCGGTCTCCGGCGATCGAGGATTTCGGTCGGGTTATTATTTTCCGCAATTTTTAATAGCGCGGGATATCGATTTCCAGCAATTGGTATCAGAGCGATTGGTTTTGTGTTCATGTATGTGTTCAATTATCGTTCTACCTTGCAGGGATTCCGACTATCATGGTTAATTAATTGATTAATTGTTTAAATTAATTGTTATTTAATTTTACCATGATTATTAAACTCTCGGACATGTCGAGATTCGTTTTGTGTGGATGAATGCTTGTAATAGTAAAAATTCGGGGGTTGACCGAATTTAGATTTATTATTATTATTCTATGTTTTCCGGAAAGTGTATAGGGTCGATTTCATGTATAGAATCGATACCGGAATTGTAAATTTATTTCTTGTAATTTATTTACGTTGGATCGATACCGAGACGACCGCCGGAGAACGCGTGTGACGAAGAAGACGAAGAGGACGAAAAACCGGGGGGGTCGATCATCCCCATGATCGATCCCCATGAGGATCGATCGACCCCACGCGGAGGGGCTGCCCGCTAGGGTTTCCGGCCACGCCGGCCACCGGTGGTGGTGGCGCGCGGCTTGGGGACGGCGGCAGTGGTGCCCGGCGATGGTGGTGGTCGGCGGTGGGGGTGGTGTGGGGATCCCCAACCCATACTACTCCTACCAAGATTCACTTTCCTAATTAATTCGGTTTTCCTATTTTTAGTACTCCTATGTTTGGGAACTCTCATGGAGATAGGAAAAGAATTAATTGGAATTAATTTATTTCCTTATTCTATTATGGAAGTCTTCTAGAATATTCAAAGTCCTACTTGGAATAGGAATCTAGAGATTTAATAGAATTAGATGGGAAAATAATTAATTAATAAATTGATTTATTTCCTATTTGATTATTCCTAATTTATGGGAATTTTCATGGACATGGAAATTAATTAATTTTGGAAAGTAGAAAAGTCCTAATTTATTTTATTTCCTTATTCTATTATAGAAGTCTTCTAGAATATTCCAAGTTTCACTTGGATAGATTATTCTAGAGATTTAATAGAATTAGATGGGAAAATAAATAAATAAAAATATTAATAATATTTAATTTTATTTTTGATTTATTCGATTGACTTAATTTTCGAATTGAGTATCTTTTGGATTTATTAAAAATAAATAGATTTAAATATTGGGATTAATATTCTCGTCACATGGAGCATTCAAGAACGAAGACTGAAGACTAGAAGACGCATACGGAGATGGAATAAAGCCATGATAGTCGGAAAATAATTTTCTAGCATTATTTTGACTATGTGATATGTGCTTTATTACTTGTATGCATGCTTATGTGTTTAATTATGCATTAGATAGCGTATCCCTTTGTTATAAAAAGCTAAGTGGGAGAGGGGATGGAAACATTCCCATGGTCTCCATTACTGTTCTCTTGGTGACATTTATGAGCTTTCGAAGTTCATATAGATATGTCATTGGAGGAGAATTCTTGTAATTCCTTTTACGAGAAACATTGATTAAGTCTATCAAACAATGCCTAATTTGTCTTTCTGAAACTGACTTCAAGTCGACTCATTCTCACCCCGGGGAGTGGAATGGAGCCAAAGCCACTTGGTCATGTGGATGACACAAATTAGAGACATTCGTACCATTCTTTTGAAGATGGATCGTTTGTCTGCTCGGCTCCCTCATCTAATGAGAGATAGGGTTGTTCGCATGGTGAATCACTGGTTAGAAACTTCGAGTTTCACTTATGATTCTCCGCGTCTTGATTTACGAAAATCGAATGCTTCAAGTAATTGGGAGTCAACTATAAAAGTCTTTTGGTGTAGTAAACGTCCACACGAACGTGGCTTGCTATGCTGAATGGGATTTTTGGAAATAGTTGATGTAGACAGTTATAGGGAATTGTGAAGGATTGTGAGTTATCGTAAACGTCCACACTAACGTGGCTTGCGGTGACGTAGCAATTCCAAATGATTCACCTTAGTACTGAGTAATGGTTTACACTTAGGTACGCTTTATAGTATTCTTCCCAACGAAGTAACGCTATAATGATGTACGACCGAAGCAAATCTAATTACTAAATCATTTGGGTGGGTAAACGTCCACACGAACGTGGCTTGCCTTACCTGATGGGATTTTAGATGTAATTAGTAATTTAATGATATTATTTGAGGGAGATAATATCGGATATTAAATTGATTGTTTGTTTAAATGTGCTTATAGGTTTAGAGAATAGCTATGAACCCACTTTCTGTTATACTCAAGGAGCATAAGCTCACTGGCCCCAATTATATTGATTGGAGGAGAAATTTGGACATTGTCCTGACTTCTGAAGAGTACAAGTTTGTACTCCATGAATTGTGCCCTGCTGAGCCCATGGCTGCCTCAACTAATGAGGAAAGAGAGGCATATCGGAAGTGGAAAAAGGCTGATGAAATGGCTAGGTGTTATATTTTGGCTTCCATGTCAAATGTACTCCAAACCCAACATGAGTCGATGGCCACTGCCTATGATATGTTGTTTAACCTCAAAGAAATGTTTAGGGAGCAAGATCGTGCGGCAAGGCAAGAAGCCATGAGAGTCCTCATGACAACTACTCAGTCTGAAGGAACGCCCGTAGGGGATCACGTTCTTAAGATGATGAGTTTGTTGAATGAGCTTGAGATTCTAGGAGCTCAAATTGATGCTGAGACGCAAGTCGACATCATACTCCAGTCTCTGACCCCTAGTTTTGAGCAGTTTCGCATGAGTTATAATATGGGTAAACTGTCTTATACTCTTGCGCAACTCCTGACTGAACTGAAGGCGGCAGAGGGGATCTACAAGAAGGGCAAGTCTCAAGCGCTTGTAGCTACCAAGTCCAAAGGCTTAAAGCCTGTTGGAGGTAGGGGCAAGAAAAGGAAGCAAGCCTGGAAACCCAGTGGTGCCAAGAGGAGTGGACCACGAGTGGGGGCTGCAAAGCCAAGAGGCAAGTGCTTCCGATGCAATAAGTCTGGACACTGGAAGTCTGAATGTCCTCTCAAAGGTACGAATTTTTCTTTAGTCGTAAAAACATATTCAGCGGTATTATCTACCAGAAATATGGTGTGTAGATATGGAACCACTGACGGTATGTGCATTTTAAATGCAGGGGTTCCAGAAAACCCGGCGACTTAGAGAAGAAGAGTTCGAGTCTACACGGGCAAAAGCTGTAGAGGAGGCAGCTGTTGCAGTGGAAGACATTTATCTGCTTTAGTAGTTAAATAGGATTTCATTTCAAGTTTATTGCATTATGTACCCTTTATTTTAGAAAGAACTTTTGTTCTGGATTTCTATTATTTATGAATGGATATTTTATTTCTTTAATCATGGTGATGATTTTGATAAGAAATAATGGGTATTATCTATTCTGGTACATTAGATAGCAATAATGTAAATGATGAATCCTTAGTCTACCACGATGCAACAAACCGTTCTATAACTTGTTTTACTTGATAGATATATTTCTTTATTAAATCATTATACTTGTGAATTCTTATACTTAGTAGTTTTGATTCAAATGAGATTCAAAAGGGTCGAAATTGATTTGATCAATTATAGTTGAAGGAATGGACCTTCCGACCTAAGAATCGAATTTGGAACATAATACAACTAAGCATACCTTTCGGTAAAGGATAGAATTCGGACAAGTAT
Organism: Euphrasia confusa; assembly: GCA_954870475.1. Lineage (NCBI taxonomy): Eukaryota > Viridiplantae > Streptophyta > Magnoliopsida > Lamiales > Orobanchaceae > Euphrasia > Euphrasia confusa. The sequence continues at coordinate 15,577,788 of OX940954.1, forward strand.
TGAGAATGATCAATGGTATATGCAGACATATGTGTAATTAGAAAGGTGTGAGTAGTTCTTTTAAGAATACTCGAATAATGGATTAGGATGCTTGATGTGCCATAAAAGCAAAGTGTTTTAGTCACAAAGCAATTATGGGAACCTTCTAAGTATATCCATTGGAAGCCTGCGACTAAAATCGCGGAGGTTATCACCTATCTGAATAACACATAGCATAATCAAAGATTGAGATTAAGTCTCAAATGACTGCACCATACACTTACGTGTAGAGATGGTGAGTCAATAAGAAATAGAATTCTAATAGTAAAAGAACAAGTTGTTCGGAACTACCTATGTTCTATGGATATTTCTAGAGACAACGGCACATTCAATGCGGTTGTAGGATATCCTAGATGAACAAGATATTGTGTGTTCTATAGTACTATGAACCAGAAGGACATTTCGTCCGGTTCTTAGAGGAAGACTATTAGATGAACTACAAAGCCCTAACTGACGTAATACCTTGGAATGAGAAAAAGGACAAAGACTAGGAACCAGCCAAACCGAGTAGTAGTACACTACTAACTACACCTACTGTTATTACTGTTATACACCGGGACGTCATTGCAGTGGGAGGTTGTTGAACAACCAGAGATGATTCATAAGACTAGAAGAGTTTTGAACTCTGGATCTAGTAAAGATGAAATCGATCCCTAGCACTGCACAAGGGCAGTACTAGATCTAAATGTGCCTGCTTAGAAAAACAATAAGGATTATTGTTAAGAGGCAAGATCATTTAGAGTACAAGCTTAGTAAATCCATTTATGGATTGAAACAAAGCTATAAATCGTGGAACTTGCGAATTGATGGGATAGTCCATTTGATGGATTCATCAAAAGGCATAGACGAAAGGTGTATTGGGGACGTAATAGAAACAAGGTGGTGTTTCTCGGAGATTTTATGTAGATAACATTTTATCATTGGCAACAATGTAAAGATATTGTCAGACATAAGATGAAGGTTGTCTAAATGAATCGAGATATAAGATTGAGTAGAAGTTAGAGCATGTTCTAGAGATCTTTCGATCTAAAGGATAAGAACATTGTACTTCTCCTAGATATCTTATACGATTATGGTTTGTTTTAAACATGCATACTTCTGAGAAAGGTTATTGCCTTTCAGAGACAGAATATACATCTATCTAAAGGGTATGTGTTTCGAACGCATGAAGGAGATAGATGAGGACAAAGCAATTTCCTACACTTCAAGTGTGGAAAGCTTTATAGATGCAATGTTGTAAAACGAGAACCTGGTATCAACTATGCGGTTTGCGTAGTGGGAGGATATCAAGGTAATCTAGACAAGAGATTTTCGGATGCTGTAATAGTACTTGCGAAGTACTGGATTACTAAGCAAGACGAAATCTTCTTGGATTACATGTTCTCAGATCTCAAATCAGAGAAGGACCAGTGTAAGTCGATATCAGGCTATGTGTTCACTTTTAGAAAGAGGTGGAACCATGAAATGAAAGAGTGATAAGCAGGACGCTTCTCAGACTCTCTCGTAACCAAATAGCAGCCTCAGAGGCAGCGGAAGTTTTGGTTAGGTTTCGAGATAACCTCTTGACTTGGATATGAATCTTAGTTTACCAAAGGCTATTGAATAGCGGTGCATGGTAAACTGGAAGAAGTCATAAGTCAAAAGTGATGTTAACACATAGAGCAAGTACCACCTGATGCGAGTCATCGTCGAGGGAGACGACGCAGTAGTCACCAAGATAACTTCAGAGCGGCAACCTAGAGTGCTCATTCACACAGTACTTCTTGGAAGTACAACTCTAAGCACGTGATGAGTATGGGAGTCGGGAGTTTGGAGGAAATGACTAGACCTTAGTACAAGTGGGAGATTGTTGGAGTTGTGTACTTAATGTCTAGATTTAAGTAACGGTAAACTCCCGGTCATAGCATTTAATCTATTTAATTAATAAACAATTGTTTGCGTTTAATTATTGATAATTAAATATATGCAAATCATAGTCCTGGATTTTATACGTTGTAGTTAGTATGGTGTGTCGGGCCCCACACAGAAGATCATACTATCGGTTACTCGTATTTAATCAAACAGTGGCTCACGACCTAGATGGACACGGACCAATCCATCGGTATAGTCGTTGTGTGAGAGAGAAAATAATTTGTCTTAATTATTTTATCACACTTGTACACTTGGTGTATTGGGCGGATCGCTTGAGATTTAACGATTATGATTGCCGGTGATAATCGATTCAAGTCTCAGAGTATTTTATTCTTAATCCCCGATACTATTGCGGGTGTGTATATGTAATATATGTGACTTTGATTTTCCAAAGGAATTAACCGATTTAATTATTGGGTTAATTACCGGTTAAGTTGGGTCACTATATTTTATATATGGCATGCCGTGAATACTTGACGGGAAAGTGTATCCCGGAAGGGTTGATAATATCCCCGAGATGAGTTCATAAGGAATTATTGTGTAAACCTCATGAGTGGATTCGTTCCGCACAATAATTAAGGTTGAATGGTACTAGTCTCGGATTCAAGAGATGAATAAATTAATTAGCAATAAATTAATTTTATTCATGGATATTTAAATCTTAAATACACGGAATAAATAATACTACCGGAGAAATATTATTTGATATAATATGGTTTAATATTGGGAGTGCAATTAATTTATATAGTGGAAAATAAATTAATTAATATTAATGGGAGATTAATAGATTTGGGCTTGGGCTCAATTTAATCATTAATATTAGAAGCCCAATATTCCACCTCCTTTAGATCCCCTACGTAGCCTATAAAAGCACTACATGGTCTTCTCTATATTCATATAACTTGAAGATCATAATTCTTCTAGAGAGAGAAAGAAGAGAGAGAGAGAAGAGGATCCATAAGCTTGGAAGATCGTCGCCCACCCGACGTTCAAGCTAGTGCAAGGAATACGTGGGAAGATCGTAAGGTCATCAATTGAATTCGTTTCTCCGCACAACGAATCGAAAGGTAAAATTATATACTCCCTTCTATGATTTTATGTAAATTGATTGTGATACATACATGAACACACGATCCGGGAAAACGATGAACCTCGGGGACGGGGATTCGAGATCCCCGGCGAGGATCGAAGGTGGCGGTCGAACCCTAGGGTTCGGACCGCCGGGACGGCGCGGCTAGGAGTAACCCTCGGCCGAAGCCGAGGGGTGCGATCGATCCGAGGATCGATCGCGGGTAAGCTGCGGGGTCACCCGCAGCGACCCGTACGTGCTGCGGGTTCGCCCGCAGCGGATGCGTGCGGGGACTAGGCCCCGCTGGGCAGCGAGCCGTGGGCTCGCTGCGGGGCTGCTACGAGCAGCCCCGGGGATGCCTCGTGCATCCCCAGCGATTGCTACGAGAGCAATCGCGAGCCCTCGTGGGGGCTCGGCTGGGTGCCGCGGGTTCGCCCGTGGCGGTGCTCGGTCGGGCCTCGGGTCACGTGGGGTTCGCGGTTCGGTCTCCGGCGATCGAGGATTTCGGTCGGGTTATTATTTTCCGCAATTTTTAATAGCCCGGGATATCGATTTCCAGCAACTACTACGATATTTTACGTCGGAGAAGAATTTGTATGATTTTGCTCATTATTAGTATTGAACAACCCATTTCAAATAGTTATGTAATTAAAACGTCCCAGATTTTAAAAACCATTTGCTGCAATTTGAATCCTATTTTTGTATATTTACAGAAGTTGTCTTACTATATAGATGTGATGTTTTGTTATATCGAGTTTGCTCATTAATTTAGATTTGTATTTGTGCTGATCAAACAAAACTTTGTTAGTAAATTACTTTGTTCCAATGTAACTCTTACGATTTCCTTATTTAGAAACAATTTATATAGTGTATTTCTTTTAAAATTTACAAAATATAAATAGATCATAGTAATACTTTTAATATTTTTGTAATTTTTCAAATTTTTTGAAATTTGTTTGAATTCTATAAATAACTTAAGGACTACTATTATTAGATTAATGTTAAATCTTATACATTTGTGATGCAATAATGTATTACATCAACAATTATTTTATTGTGCGAATACTAAATCTATATCTAATAAAAAACAGAAATTTAATTTGATGGTTTAGTTAATAAATAATTGTATTAAATAATAAGATTTTTCTTAAGTATTTTACCCTTTGTTTACTTCATAAACACTGTATATCGGCTTTTTGAATTGAAATCTAGGGTTACACATATTTTTAACTCTGCTTCTTGAGTAGAAGAAATATTTTCGTTCAGCATAAACCAGGTATGAAACAATGTCTTTTGTTAAGCGTCGAATTCAAAATTCTCTATAGCTAGGGATCGTACTCTTCTAAGATATCATCTTCTGATTCTATTCAATAATGTTACTTTTGTTTTGTTTTCTTTATGATTAATCTTTAATTGTTTTCTATATTGGTATTCTTATACTTTGTTTATTGTATAGGATAACTTTACTTTCAATGTATTCTGCGGTTAATTAGTTTCTATATAGGGACTAAAATGTCTGATAACGATTCCAACAAAGGTCACGGGGATAGAGTGTTCTTGATGTAGATAATTGTAAGTTTTTTATGTGTTTTATTTTTCAATTTTGTGTTTGTTTGTGATGTTTATTTTTAATTCTATGGTATTGTATTCTAATTACTCAATAGTAGTATTCGAATTAAGGATAATATGTGTTAATTCAATTTGTAGGTCATGTCTGTTGTTACTTGAGTAGATTGGTTAATTTTTGTAATCTTTCTTTGTTATTGACAGTATTTTCTTATTTGTTTTGTCTACTTTTAATCTTACGCTAAGCATAAATTCTGTAGTCAGGATAGGACTCAACTACACACCTATGTTCCATGTTACTCTAGAAGATGAAAATAACCCCATTATTGTAAGTACACTCAACACTCTTGGGCATATTTATTGATTATCTAATTTATATTATCACATATTTTTTGTTTACTGCCTAATGAATATTGTTTGACAGGTTTTTCCCTTAGAATTCTGGCAGAGATGCACATGTGAAATTCCACTGATCACAAATTTCAAAACACCTAATGGTCCAATGATGTCGGATGAGTTAGATGTAGATTTCAGGCAACGGTTTTACGTGCGTAGGGGGTGGCCTGAATTCAAGGCAAGATATCAGATTAAGTATGGTGATTTGCTGACATTCCAATGGATTCATCCATCACACTTCAATGTACACATTTTTAATGAGGGTGTGGTTGAAATAAAATATGCTCCTGATTTACTCCCAAGTAGGCCTGAATTAAGTTTATCGGATCTCTCTTCCAGTTTTATTTTAACCATCCAGATGCATCACCACTATCGCTTGGTAAGTTCAATTGTAAATTCTATAATCTACCTGTGTGCATTGATTAATTTTACATTAACCAGTATGTTTGAACTTCTTATTCAGACCATACTAAGACAGTTCGCAAAGGATACTCAGATTGAGCACAAGTCAAAATTGGTTATCTCCAATGGTAGAAGTGTAAAAATACCAGCCCGTTTGCGAAACGGAAAAGGAAACGATCGCAACAGACTTTTTCTCGATTATGAGTGGTCCTCATTCTATTATAAGAATAAATTTAAGGAAGGCATGAAGTTGGTGTTCGCGTACTATCGTTCTTCTGCGACATTGACTGTGAAAAAATTAGCTACTGAAAATGTTTCCACGTATTTCTAACCTACTGGTATGTTATTATTTATGTTTTCTTGCTCGGATATTGAATTTTTTTTATCGGATAATATTCATGTGTACTTCTTATGTTTGTTTTTTAAAATACTTATATGAAATTCATGAATTTTCTATACTATTCAACTTAATAGTTATCGGTTTTGATGCACCGGATTTTGTTATGTCTGTCATAACTATCATATTTAATAACACTCGAGCAATATGACGTATGTTTCAATTGAATATTTTGTTAATGTTAACAACTTCCAACAATATGAAGTATGTTAAATTGAATACTTTTTGAATCTTAATAACGTATTAACTCATAAATGAAACAAACTTACTTTGTGAATTTTAATATAATAGGTGTTCATTAGGTTAAAAATATTATAATAAACTAAATATGAAATTTAAGTTATGTATTGCGTCAATATAAAATAATGTCTCCGATGACTATAATTACGAATCATACAATAATTTAAAATTCAAATTACCAATAAAAAATTTGACTTCCCCTAAAATGTTGGAATTTGGATTATTCTGATAAATATGAATAAGTTCGTCACTTATCTCCACACATTAAAAAATAACCTTAAATTTATAGTAAATATGTAAAAAAGGTATACGAATCAGTATATAATCTTTTCACAAAATAATTTATTTACTTATTAGGTTTCATCCTTCAAATATGGTCATTATTGCCTCAGAAAGAATATTGTATACTCGGTAAATATTGTTTTAATAGATCATGAAGTCTTTAATACTCTATTGCGTTGCTTCTTTCAATTTATATTAATACAATCCTTTAATATTTACAGAGTTACTTCTGCAAACCCAGTCATGCCGATCGATTTTCTTTCAAATTTAACTACACTTCGGACCGACTTCAACATCGTTGTACGCATTTGTAGAAAATGGATTTCTCCGGGTTCCAAAATGATTGCACAAAGTTTGGAAATGGTCATGATAGATGCAGAGGTGAGCAAATTAATGCATGTGTTCCAAAAGATGTGTGTGTCAAAGAGTTTGACCAAAAAATTATTGAGGGTGGATTGTATAACGTGAATCATTTCTCCGCGATGGCAACATCCTGTGCAAATCTTATTGTTGAAAACTCTATTATGATCCACTTTGTCAAAGGAACATCGGTTGAAGCAACTTATGACCCTGTTTTTGCTATATCTTGCTAAAAATTTCAACCCTTTTGGGCTATTAGCGAACATTCTTTTCCAGGACGTGGTCCTCTCCTTGGTATGGATTTTTAGTTTAGGTCGTGTTGATTTTGGTTAATGTTAAATTGTCTTCATAATTTGTTAAATGACTTATCCTTTTAATAGTTTATTATGTGATATGTTCTTATATGAAATTATGTTTTGCAAGATATAATTGGTCATATTCTTGAAGTTGATTACAAAATGATGAATGGCGATTGCTGCGGTCGAGGATTGAAGTTTATTCGGTTTTGTATTGGAGATCTAAAGTACACAGTACTTTATTTAATTTATATATTACTGTTAAATTGTCATAATCCTTCTGCGTATATAACTAACTTTGTATATAACTAACTTTGTTTCTTTGCCAGTTATAAAAGCATTGTCTTTGTGAACTTCGGTCCCTTTTCAAGCGAAATCTGAAACATTGTGGATATGGCTAGAGGAAAAAAATTGGGACATGTCGTCGTAATCATCATTCAACTTGCAAGCACAATGATATTCAATGGTATATAATTTATGGGTAGTATATTCTATAAAATTCGAAAGTATTTATTGTTTTGATATCCAATTAATTTTATCAAATATTACAAAATGTAGAGGAGTTTGTACTGTACAATACTGAAGGCGCAACTAACGTGATTATATATAATCATATCCACGAGGCTGTTGAATACAGTCAAAGGTATACTCCAAATATTCCAGTGCATATTTTTTATTAATGGTTTATTTTCTTATTGCTAATAGTTTTATTAATTATTGTTGTAGGTTTGCAAATAAGTGGCGCATGTTTTCCAAAGAAATCGACATATCTTGAAGTCAAGACATGATTTGATAATAATTTTTCAAAAATGCTATTCTGTTATTGGAACTAATTTCATCATTTGAACGAATGTTTTTTGCATAACTCATTTGAACTATTTGATGCCGTTAATGTTTTCTCTCAGCAATAAAATTTTCAAATGAGTTTATAATTATTAAAAACAAACAAGACATTTATGCTACCTTTTAATTAAATAAATTTATGAACTCACTTATTGTTTCACTGAAGATGCTTATCCAGATACGTAATATACGTATCTGGATCTCTCACTCCCACTTCAGTGACATGGGCGACGTTGTGTATATTCCGAGTATGAATCTGACGCCGTCTGATCCCAGATATCCGTGTGTGGTTTATATGTTTTTGTGCCATTTTTTTTGTGATGTTTTGTGTCGTCTCGTGCCATTTTGTGTCATTCTTGTGCATCATTCTCATGAATTATGGTAGGTTTGATGTTTTGTGGAGTGTGCAGGTGTATGAGCATGTTCGATGTGAAAAGAGAAAGAAAACGAGTTAAAATCGATAAAAGTGATTTGCCCGACAAACGACCGAGATTGCGCTGCGAACTTGGAGAGCTCGGTTCTCCCAGCTCCGACCACCTATATGTATGGCCCATACCTTTCTGGAAATCTCTCGAAGAGGTGTACGAGGCCCTTCTCTTTTATTATCAAAGATCCCCATCATAAAGTCGCAATCCTTGAGTTTCCAGCCCAGTACGCAGCTTCCCCGGAGTGTATGCGCAGCGAACTTGGAGAGCTTGGGTCTCCCAACTCAGACCACCTATGGAGATGATCTATACCTCTACGGAAAGCCCTTAGAGTCTTCTACATGTCTCGGACACCCAAGAGCTCTCCCGAGGTAGGCACCAGGCGCCCGCTTGGTGACCAGGCGCCCGCCTGCTCCCTTTGTCCAGAATCTGCCAAATTCCGTACGCCCGCGACGGACCAGGCGCCCGCCTGACACCCCATATCAGATTCTTCGAATTTCCACCAAGCGCGCGCCCTCGCCCCAAGCGCCCGCTCGCGTCACCCCCCAGGCGCCCACTTGCACTCTAGGCGCCCGCCTACTCCTTTGCCCAGCCTTTGACTCGCATTTTGACCCTCGTTTTTCATGTACTATATATGGGGTTTTGACCCTTTTTTTTTTCTACGACTTCTTCACGTACGATTTTCAGATTGTTTCTCTTAGACCTAGGGTAATTTTGGACTTGGAGATTGACAACCTTCAATTGCTCGAATCACCAATAGTGTAGCTTGATTTCGTTCTCCCTTTGAATTGGATTCAGTAATTAAAAAGTTCTCTTATTTATTTTGTTGATAGATCATTTATGCTTTCTTATTTATTCGTTCATCTCTTCCAATAGTTCATTGCTGGAATTCGATATCCCGGGCCATTAAAATTGCGGAAAATAATAACCCGACCGAAATCCTCGATCGCCGGAGAACCAACCGCGAACCACCGTACGAGCCGAGGCTCGACCGAGCACCGCAAAGGCGAACCCGCGCGCCCAGCCGAGCCCCCGCACGGGGCTCGCGATCGCTCTCGTAGCGATCGCTGGGATCGCTCGTAGCGATCCCCGGGCTGCTCGCAGCAGCCCCGCAGCGGGTCAGCGAACCCACTGCTCGCATGGGGTCAGCCCCGTGCGCCTCTGCTACGGGAACTCCCGTAGCGCGCACGAGGCAGCTGCGGGTCACCCCGCAGCGATCCGCGATCGAGCTCACGGGCTCGATCGCCCCCGGCGTCCAGCCGGGACTTCTCGCGACGCGGCGGTCCGAACCCTAGGGTTCGACCGCCACCTTCGATCCTCGCCGGGGATCTCGAATCCCCGTCCCCGAGGTTCGTCGTTTTCACGGATCGTGCGTTCATGTATGTATCACAATCAAATAGAACATAAAATCACACAAGGAGTTTTATGATCATACCTTTGATTCGTTGTGCGGAGAAACGAAATCAAGTTGAAGACCTTTGAATCTTCCTACGTATTCCTTGCACTCCGTTCGAACGTCGGGTGGGCGACGATCTATCGAACTCCTATGGATCTCCTTCAACTCTCTAGAATATCAAGTATGATAATCTTGTCTTATTCAAGTTGTGAATTATGAAGGCCATGTAGTGCTTTTATAGGCTACGTAGGGGATCTAAAGGAGGTGGAATATTGGGCTTCCAATATTGAAGATTAAATTGAGCCCACTGCCCAAGTCCATTAATCCTTATCAATATTAATTAATTTATTTTCCACTATATAAATTAATTGCACTCCCAATATTAAACCATATTATATCAAATAATATTTCTCCGGTAGTATTATTTATTCCGTGTATTTAAGATTTAAATATCCATGAATAAAATTAATTTATTGCTAATTAATTTATTCATCTCTTTAATCCGAGACTAGTACCATTCAACCTTAATTATTGTGCGGAACGAATCCACTCATGAGGTTTACACAATAATTCCTTATGAACTCATCTCGGGGATATTATCAACCCTTCCGGGATACACTGTCCGGTCAATTATTCACGGCATGCCATATATGAAATACAGTGACCCAACTTAACCGGTAATTAACCCAATAATTAAATCGGTTAATTCCTTTGGTAAATCAAAGTCACTTATATTAAATATACACACCCGCAATAATATCGGGGATTAAGAATAAAATACAATGAGACTCGAATCGATTATCGCCGGAAATCCTAATCGATGAATCTCAACGATCCGCTCAATACACCAAGTGTACAAGTGTGATAAAATAATTAAGACAAATTATTTTCTCTCTCACACAACGACTATACCGATGGATTGGTCCGGGTCCATCTAGGTCGTGAGCCACTGTTTGATTAAATACGAGTAACCGATAGTATGATCTTCTGTGTGGGCCCGACACACCATACTAACTACAACGTATAAAATCTAGGACTATGATTTGCATATATTTAATTAATAATAATTAAAAGCAAACGATTGTTTATTAATTTAATAGATTAAATGCTATGATCGGGAGTTTACCGTTACTTAAATCTAGACATTAAGTACACAACTCCAACAATCTCCCACTTGTACTAAGGTCTAGTCATTTCCTCCAAACTCCCGGTTCCCATACTCATCACGTGCTTTAGAGTGTACTTCCGAGAAGTACTATGTGAGTGAGCAATCTAGGTTGCCGCTCTGAAGTTATCTTGGTGACTACTACGTCGTCTCCCTCGACGATGATTCGTATCAGGTGGTACTTGCTCTATGTGTTATCATCACTTTTGACTTATGACCTCTTCCAGTTCACTTTGCACCGCTATCCAATAGCCTTTGGTGAACTAAGAGTCATATCCAAGTCAAGAGGTAATCCCGGAACCTAACCAAAACTTCCGCTGCCTCTGAGGCTGCTATTCGGTTATGATAGAGTCTGAGAAGCGTCCTGCTTATCACTCTTTCATTTCATTGTCCCACCTCTTTCTAAAAGTGAACACATAGCCTGATATCGACTTACACTGGTCCTTCTTTGATTTTTGGGATCTGAGAAACTGTAATCTAAGAAGATTTCGTCTTGCTCCGTAAGTCAGCACTATGAAAGTACTCTTACAGCATTCGAACATCCCTTATCCAGATTACTTTGATATCCTCCCACTACGCAAACCGCGTAGTTGATATCAGGTTCTTGTTTTCCAACAATGCATTTAAGCTTTCCACACAAAGTGTAGGAAACTGCTTTGCCTTCATCTATCTCCTTCATGTGTTCAAAACACATATCCTTTAGATAGATGTATATTCTGTCTCTGAAAGGCAATAACCTTTCTCAGAAGTATGCATGTTTAAAACAAACCATAATCATATAAGATGTCTAGAAGTACAATGTTCTTGTCTCTAGATCATAAGATCTTAAGAACATGCTCTAACTTCTACTCAATCTTATATCTCGATTTATTTAGACAACCATTATTTTTATGTCTGACAATATTTTTACATTGTTGCCAATGATAAAATATTATCTACATAAGATCTCCGAGAAACACCACCTTGTTTTCCATTATGTCTCTAATACACCTATCGTCTTTGCCATTTTGATGAATCCATAAAATGGACTATCTCATCAATTTGCAAGTTCCACGATTTACAGCTTTGTTACAATTCACGAATGAATTTACTAAGCTTGTACTCTAAATGATCTAGCCTCTTAACAATAAACTTATTGTCCCAAGCAGGCACATTTAGATCCAGTACCACCCTTATGCAGAGCTAGGGATCGATTTCATCTCTACTAGATCCAGAGTCCAAACTCCTCTAGTCTTATGAATATCTCTGGTTGTTCAACAACCTCCCACTGCAATGGCGTCCCGGTGTATAACAGTAATAACAGTAGGTGCAGTATGTGGTGTACTTCTACTCGGTTTGGCTGGTTCCCAGTCTTTTGTCCTTTTTCTCATTTCAAGGTATTATATCAGTTCAGGCTTTGTGGTTCATCTAATAGTCTTCCTCTATGAACCGGACAAGACGTCCCTCTGGTTCATAGTACTATAGAATACACAACATCTTGTTCATCTAGGATATCCTACAACCATATTGAATATGACGTTGTATCCAGGAATATCCATAGAACATAGGTGGTTCCGAACAACTTGTTCTTTTACTATTAGATTTCCATTTCTTATTTACAACGCACCATCTCTACACGTAAGTGTATGGCGCGGCCCTTTGGAATTGAATCCCAATCTTTGATTACGCTATGTGTTATTCAGATAGGTGAGGGCCTCCACGACCGAGTCGCAGGCTCCTAATGGATATACTTTGATGGTTCCCCATAATAGCTTTGTGTCCATTGTCTAGTCAAAACACTTTGCTTTTATGGCACATTAAGTATTCTAATCCATCACCGAGTATTCTTGAGAGAATTACTCGTACCTTTCTAATTTACACATATGTCTGCATATCTAATCATTTCCAATACTTGTCTGAATTCTATCCTTTATCCAGGAAGGTTTGCTTAGACGTATTATCCTCCAAATTCAATCCTTAGGTCGGAAGGTCCATTCCTTCAACTTTAATTGATCAAATCAATTTCGACCATTTGAATCTTATTTGAAAATACTACTAAGTATAAGAATTTCACAAGTATAATGATTAATAAAGAAATATCTAATAAGTAAAACAAGTCATAGAACGGTTCGTTGCATCGTGGTGGACTTAGGATCTATCATTCATATATTGCTATCTAATGTACCAGAATAGATAACGCCATTATTTCTTATCAAAATCATCCAATCATTAAAGAAATAAAATATCCATTCATAAATAATAGAAATCCAGAACAAAACGTTCTTTCTAAAATAAAGGGTACATAATGCAATAATCTTGAAATGAACTCCTATTTAACTACTAAAGCAGATAAATGTCTTCCACCGCAACAGCTGCCTCCTCTACTGCTTTGCCCGTGTAGACTCGAACTCTTCTTCTCTAAGTCGCCGGGTTTTCTGGAACCCCTGCATTCAAAATGCACATACCGTCAGTGGTTCCATATCTACACACCAGAATTTCTGGTAGATAATACCGCTGACTATGTTTTTACGACTAAAGAAAAATTCGTACCTCTGAGAGGACATTCAGACTTCCAGTGTCCAGACTTGTTGCATCGGAAGCACTTGCCCTTTGGCTTTGCAGCCCCCACTCGTGGTATAGTCTTCTTGACACCACTGGGTTTCCAGGCTTGCTTCCTCCTCTTGCCCCTACCTCCACCAGGCTTAAAGCCTTTGGACTTGGTAGCTACAAGCGCTAGAGACTTGCCCTTCTTGTAGATCCCCTCTGCCGCCTTTAGTTCAGTCAGGAGTTGCGCAAGAGAATAAGACAATTTACCCATATTATAGCTCAGGCGAAACTGCTCAAAACTAGGGGTCAGAGACTGGAGTATGATGTCGACTTGCGTCTCAGCATCAATTTGAGCTCCTAGGATCTCAAGCTCATTCAACAGACCCATCATCTTAAGAACGTGCTCCCCTACGGGCGTTCCTTCAGACTGAGTAGTTGTCATGAGGACTCTCATGGCTTCTTGCCTTGCCGCACGATCTTGCTCCCCAAACATCTCCTTGAGGTTAAACATCATATCATAGGCAGTGTCCATCGACTCATGTTGGGTTTGGAGTACATTTGACATGGAAGCCAAAATATAACACCTAGCCATTTCATCAGCCTTTTTCCACTTCCGATATGTCAGTTTTTCCTCATCAGTCGAGGCAGCCGTGGGCTCAGCAGGGCAGACTTCATGGAGTACAAACTTGTACTCCTCCGAAGTCAGGACAATGTCTAAATTTCTCTTCCAATCAATATAGTTGGGGCCAGTGAGCTTATGCTCCTTGAGTATCATAGAAAGTGGGTTCATAGCTATTCTCTAAACCTATAAGCACATTTAAACAAACAATCAATTTAATATCCGATATTATCTCCCTCAAATAATATCATTAAATCACTAATCACATCTAAAATCCCATCAGATAAGGCAAGCCACGATAGTGTGGACGTTTACCCATCCAAATGATTTAGCAATTAGATTTGCTTCGGTCGTACATCACTATAGCGTTACTTCGATGGGAAGAATACTATAGAGCGTACCTAAGTGTAAACCATTACTCAGTACTAAGAAGTTTGTTTAAGATTCGCATGTTACCGCAAGCCACGATAGTGTGGACGTTTACGTTAACCTACGTTTCCTTCACTCCCTTCTATAACTGTCTACATCAATCGTTCCAAAATCCCATTCAATGCAGCAAGCCACGATAGTGTGGACGTTTACTACACCAAAAGATTTTTACAATTGACATCCAATTACTTGAAGCATTCGATTTTGTAAATCAAGACGCGGAGAATCATAAGTGAAACTCGAAGTTTCTAACCAGTGATTCACCATGCGAACAACCCTATCTCTCATAAATGAGGGAGTCGAGCAGACAAACGATCCATCTTTGAAAGAATGGTACGAATGTCTCTAATTTGTGTCATCCACATAACCAAGTGGCTTTGGCTCCATTCCACTCCCCGGGGTGAGAATGAGTCGAATTGAAGTCAGTTTCAGAAAGACAAATTAGGCATTGTTTGATAAACTTAATCAATGTTTCTTGTAAAAGGAATTACAAGAATTCTCCTCCAATGACACATCTATATGAACTTCAAAAGTCCATAAGAGTCACCAAGAGAACAGTAATGGAGACCATGGGAATGTTTCCATCCCCTCTCCCACTTAGCTTTTTATAACAAAGGGATACGCTATCTAATGCATAATTAAACACATAAGCATGCATACAAGCAATAAAGCACATAGCACATAGTCAAAATAAGCTAGAAAATTATTTTCCGACTATCATGGCTTTATTCCATCTCCGTATGCGTCTTCTAGTCTTCAGTCTTCGTTCTTGAATGCTCCATGTGACGAGAATATTAATCCCAATATTTAAATCTATTTATTTTTAATAAATCCAAAAGATACTCAATTCGAAAATTAAGTCAATCGAATAAATCAAAAATAAAATTAAATATTATTAATATTTTTATTTATTTATTTTCCTATCTAATTCTATTAAATCTCTAGAATAATCTATCCTAGTAAACTTGGAATATTCTAGAAGACTTCTATAATAGAATAAGGAAATAAAATAAATTAGGACTCTTCTACTTTCCAAGATTAATTAATTTCCATTACTATGAAAATTCCCATAAAATAGGAATAATCAATTAGGAAATAAATCAATCCTAAATTAACTTTTATTCCTTTCCAATTCTATTAAATCTCTAGGATCCTATTCCAAGTAGAACTCGGAATACTCTAGAAGACTTCCATAATAGAATAAGGAATAAAATTAATTTCAATTAATTCTTTTCCTAATCCATGAGAATTCCCAAAATAGGAAAACTCAATTAGGAAAACCGAATCAATTAGGTAAGTAGAATCTAAGTAGGATTAGGAGTAGCACGGGTTGGGGATCCCCGCACCACCCCCACCGTCGACCACCACCATCGCCGGGCACCACCGCCGCCGCCCCCTAGCCACGCGCCACCACCACCGGTGGCCGGCGTGGCCGGAAACCCTAGCGGGCAGCCCCTTTGCGTGGGGTCGATCGATCCTCATGGGGATCGATCATGGGGATGATCGACCCCCCCGGTTTTTCGTCCTATTCGTCTTCTTCGTCACACGAGTTCTCCGGCGGTCGTCTCGGCATCGATCCAACGTAAATAAATTACAAGAAATAAATTTACAATTCCGGTATCGATTCTATACATGAAATCGACCCTATACACTTTCCGGAAAACATAGAACAATAATAATAAATCTAAATTCGGTCAACCCCCGAATTTTTACTATTACAAGCATTCATCCACACAAAACGAATCTCGACATGTCCGAGAGTTTAATAAACGAACAATCATGGTAAATTAAATAGCAATTAATTAAACGAATAATTAACAATTAATTAAACCATGATAGTCGGAATCCCTGCAAGGTAGAACACAATTGAATACATACATGAACACGAAACCAAACGCTCTGATACCAATTGCTGGAATTCGATATCCCGGGCCATTAAAATTGCGGAAAATAATAACCCGACCGAAATCCTCGATCGCCGGAGAACCAACTGCGAACCACCGTACGAGCCGAGGCTCGACCGAGCACCGCACGGGCGAACCCGCGCGCCCAGCCGAGCCCCCGCACGGGGCTCGCGATCGCTCTCGTAGCGATCGCTGGGATCGCTCGTAGCGATCCCCGGGCTGCTCGCAGCAGCCCCGCAGCGGGTCAGCGAACCCGCTGCTCGCATGGGGTCAGCCCCGTGCGCCTCTGCTACGGGAACTCCCGTAGCGCGCACGAGGCAGCTGCGGGTCACCCCGCAGCGATCCGCGATCGAGCTCACGGGCTCGATCGCCCCCGGCGTCCAGCCGGGGCTTCTCGCGACGCGGCGGTCCGAACCCTAGGGTTCGACCGCCACCTTCGATCCTCGCCGGGGATCTCGAATCCCCGTCCCCGAGGTTCGTCGTTTTCCCGGATCGTGCGTTCATGTATGTATCACAATCAAATAGAACATAAAATCACACAAGGAGTTTTATGATCATACCTTTGATTCGTTGTGCGGAGAAACGAAATCAAGTTGAAGACCTTTGAATCTTCCTACGTATTCCTTGCACTCCGTTCGAACGTCGGGTGGGCGACGATCTATCGAACTCCTATGGATCTCCTTCAACTCTCTAGAATATCAAGTATGATAATCTTGTCTTATTCAAGTTGTGAATTATGAAGGCCATGTAGTGCTTTTATAGGCTACGTAGGGGATCTAAAGGAGGTGGAATATTGGGCTTCCAATATTGAAGATTAAATTGAGCCCACTGCCCAAGTCCATTAATCCTTATCAATATTAATTAATTTATTTTCCACTATATAAATTAATTGCACTCCCAATATTAAACCATATTATATCAAATAATATTTCTCCGGTAGTATTATTTATTCCGTGTATTTAAGATTTAAATATCCATGAATAAAATTAATTTATTCATCTCTTTAATCCGAGACTAGTACCATTCAACCTTAATTATTGTGCGGAACGAATCCACTCATGAGGTTTACACAATAATTCCTTATGAACTCATCTCGGGGATATTATCAACCCTTCCGGGATACACTGTCCGGTCAATTATTCACGGCATGCCATATATGAAATACAGTGACCCAACTTAACCGGTAATTAACCCAATAATTAAATCGGTTAATTCCTTTGGTAAATCAAAGTCACTTATATTAAATATACACACCCGCAATAATATCGGGGATTAAGAATAAAATACACTGAGACTCGAATCGATTATCGCCGGCAATCCTAATCGATGAATCTCAACGATCCGCTCAATACACCAAGTGTACAAGTGTGATAAAATAATTAAGACAAATTATTTTCTCTCTCACACAACGACTATACCGATGGATTGGTCCGGGTCCATCTAGGTCGTGAGCCACTGTTTGATTAAATACGAGTAACCGATAGTATGATCTTCTGTGTGGGCCCGACACACCATACTAACTACAACGTATAAAATCTAGGACTATGATTTGCATATATTTAATTAATAATAATTAAAAGCAAACGATTGTTTATTAATTTAATAGATTAAATGCTATGATCGGGAGTTTACCGTTACTTAAATCTAGACATTAAGTACACAACTCCAACATTCATCACCATGAATTTCTTTTTCCATGCTTGTTTTTCTTGTTTCAATTTTATGAGTAGCTAATTTTCTTGCTAAGGCTAGGGGAATTCAAGTATAAATTAGGGCTAGAGATTTGTTAGCGCACATAAGGTGTTTGATTAATTGCTAAATTAATTTTCAATACTTGTATGAGGCTTAGGAGCGATTACAAGACCTAGGTTACTCGAACTAACTAAGATCAACCGGAGACGAACATTTTAGCCTTGCTTGTTTCTCATGAATCGAACACCCGGAATTTATGCTTGATGAACCCGAAGCTCTAGTTACTCTCTTTTTATTAAACCTTGTTAATTACTTTTGGATTTATTCTCAATTTTAATTTCTTAGTTAATTTAGTTTAAAAACAAAACCAAACCAATAATGCATTATGCTATACACTTCTTCCTCTTTTCTTCGTTGCAAACATAAAAACATTTTTACGGACCGATAGTAGTGTTCCTCGTGAGATCGACTCGGGCGAATTGCTTCGGCAATAAGTTCGGATATTTTTATTTTATTTTAGCCGCTATAAAAACGACTTAATCAAATTGGCGCCGTTGCCGGGGAACACTTTAGGCACTAGTATTAGTGTTTGAGTGTTTGTGACTATTTCTTTTATTTTTCTTTTATTTTTCTTGTTCAGGTGTGTTTGATTTTTCTTTCTTTGTGTTGGTGCATGTTGGGCAGGAGAAGCCAAAAGAACGAACTTGCACCAGTTATAAGCAACATCAACAGGCGCAAGAGCATAAACCGGTGTACCTCGGTAGAAGACTGTAGCTCTTCAGATAGCTCATCAGACTCTACGGTTACCGGAATCGAACTCGAGAGTGATACAACACCAATGGGAACCCGCTTTGGAGACTCAGCTCACCCACTCATGGACGGGGCAATCTCATGCATAGTACTGGGCGACGCAGCTCGTCGGTACGACTTGAAATCTCACCACTTGGCTCAGCTACCGCAGTTCTATGGGATGCCCAAAGAAGACGCCTTGAACTTCATTAGGGAATTCTATTCAGTGCTTCAGTCCTTCCCGAATGGTAGCCTTGACGACGGACAATTACGGTTGAAGTGTTTCCCATACGCCCTCAAAGATCGAGCCAAGAATTGGTTACTATCCTTGGAGCCGGATTCCATCGATACATGGGACAAGATGTACCAAGAATTCATCAAGCATTTCTACCCTCAACAGAAAACCATTGATTTGAGGAGTCAGATTTGTTCGTTCAGACATGAGCGTGGAGAGTCATTCCACGAAGCCTGGGAGAGGTTTAGGAGTCTAATCAGACAATGCCCTCACCGTCACATATCCCAGGAGATCCTTAATCAGTTCTTCTACACAGGATTGCCACCGGCAATACAGAATGACGTGCAGAACGTAGCCGGAGGGAATATAAGCAACCTTCTCACCGATGAGGTGGTTGCTCTTTTCAAAGAGATGGCTGAGAGATCTCGACAGACGAACACTAGGGATAGAGAGGTGGCAGCTTCGGTAGACGGGAATCTCGATTCTACATTGACAAAGCAAGTTGCCGAGCTGACACGAAAGCTACAGATGATGGAGGCTAATGAGAAAGCTCCCACCCAGTTTTGGTGCATAAGCCTGACCCGTGTGGTAATTGCGGGGAGATCGGGCATTACTCTAGTACTTGTTAGTATATGTATCCCCCACCTCAGACGATTGACCAGTCCTTTACACCAGAGTTCCATGCCAATGGCGTGCAGAGGTACAACCAGCCGAGTAATCAGCGGAACGAACCCTATGGCAATACGTACAACCCAAGCTGGAAAAATCATCCTAACTTTTCCTGGAAGCAAGGGCAAAACCAGCAACAAATAGGGCAAAATCAGCAGTCATATCAGCAGCAAGGCCCGTCGACATACCAACAACAAACTCAACCTGCATATCAGCCACCACCAACCCAGAAAGCACCGGCCTCGATGAGCAATTCTCAGCCTTCATGCAATCGCACCAAGGGTTCATGCAGAATAATAATGGATACATGCAGCAGAATCAGCAGAGGATGGATAGCATGTAGTCCTCGCTCACTAATCAGAACTCCGCGATCAGGAGAATTGAGATCCAGGTCGGGCAGCTTTCTGGAAGGTTAGGCGAGATAACACAGCCAAACCAAAAAGTTAAACTTCCGAGCCACCCAGCTCAAGTAAATGCCCTCACAGTGCTAATGAGCGAGTATGGAGATGGTGATGAAGAGTATTCAGGAATAGACGATGTGAAGGATGATAAGATCAAGGTTGAGCATGTGGGAGTTCATGAACCTTTAATTCCTCAGGCCAACAAGGAGGAGTCGAGCAAGAACGAAGCAGTTGTGAGGTATGCTTACATTGATGTACCGTTGTGGGAAGAGTACAGCGAGGAGGATATGAGAAGACAAGCCGAATCAGCCTCTCGACGAGCTGAGATGTACAACAAGGTTAAACTACCATTCCCGAGTCGTTTGGTAGGTTCATCATTTGTGAAGAAAATTGAGGGGCTTAAGGGAGAACGTAGGAAACCCCTCGAGAACTTGCATCGAGCCAAGAATCCCTATAGACCACCTATGTTGGGCCCTAGACGAGTGACTGAAACTCTGTTACGTAAGCCGAAAGTTGAGGATCTTACCGTTAAAAAGATGGAAAACCCTATGGAAGCAGTTGGGACGAAAGTAGGAAGTGCTGACACTAACAAGACATCGAAAGAGCCTAAAAAGATTCAATGTCATATGCCACTTAAGATCGAAGATCCTGGGAGCTTCATGATTAACTGTGAACTTGAGGATGTCAAGGATGTGCAAGGTATGCTCGACTTAGGATCAGCAGTTAACTTAATGTCTTTGTCTCTTTTTCAGGAACTCAAATTAGGAGTACTGCAACCAACAAAGATGAAGTTGCAAATGGCAGACAAATCGGTGCGAAATCCGTGTGGAGTTACAAAAGACACGGCTCTCAGAATTTGTGGTAAAAAGGTCCTTGTGGATTTCGTGGTCCTCGATTTTGAAAAAGGTTCGAGAAGTGGAAATAATCGGGAGATATTGCTAGGGAGGCCTTTCTTGGCCACTACACATGCTGTGATTGATGTTCATGCACATAATATTCGCATGACCATATCTGGAGATGAAATTTTGGTGGTGCCAAAGAAAGAGACCATGGTGAAGGACTTGTGTTCGGTGCACTCTTCGAATCGGAGAGGCACTGCACATGGATGAGTCAAGCTCGAGACGTTAAACAAGCGCCGCGTGGAGGCTAGTCCACGGACCGTGCTGCTCTTTCGGGTACCAAAATGAGCGCCACGTGGGGGCCTTCCCACGATTTCATACGGGCTGGATCGAGAAGACCGAAGGAGACAACATCACTGTTTGCACCTTCTTACCCTTCCTCTTTTAAGCTTGTTCTGTGTATTATCTTTCTTTAGTTTGTTCTTTTCATTCGTGTGGACATGCTTTGTTTCTCCCTTGCTTGAGATTTATTTGATTATATGTTTTACATTGAGGACAATGTGTCTTTCAAGTGTGGGGTAGCTTTGCATGTTCTTAGGGTAACCCGTTGTTTCACGAGGTTTGTTGGAGTTATAGTAGTCTTCAAACGTCGTTTATGTTGTGTCTTTTGCTATGTATTGTATTGTTGATCACCCCTCCCCATTTAGCCCAATTGCGGTATAGTTGTTAGAAGCATGTTCTAGGAAATATGGGCTTCAGTTTACACATAATTGAATTCAGGGCTTCATCAGGATGATAATGACGAGTTGATTAATTGTGGGTCCTACACTTAGGATTTGCTACATAGGGAGAATCGTGACTTTCATGACATCGGTTAGGTACAAGTATTAAGTAGATCGAGTTCGTCGATTGTTTGGTCGGGTTATACACGAGGATTCTACTTTGATCGCTCTCTTATTAATAGTGTGGTTTAGCTATATATAGGTATTATTCGCAACCGGACGCAAAAACAGAAGACGTTCGAATAAACTAGTTGCGTATGTGAAAAAAAAAAGCCGGCAGCCGAACTAAAAAAATAAAAAATAATAAATGGTTCGAAAAATATCGTTGCCGAGAAAAAAAAAGAAAAAAAAATAGTATAAAAAAAAAGTATTAATATATTAGTATTAGTAAAGCAGCCACGCTGCTTCTACTAAAACGATGAGTATGGGAAACCACGCTAAGATACTCGAGTGACCCTCGATTGTTTACACCTAGTTAATATTGCCTCACTTGATTAACTCGGCTTGACATTTTGGTGGCTTTGTTTACTTGTGCTTGTTGTCGATATTGGTGGAATGGGGGCATGGTTTGAACTGTGGGGATTTGAATATTTGAGGGACACTCGTTAGTTGATTTTGATTTGTCCCACCTATATGCATGGCCCATACCTTTCTGGAAAGCTCTCGAAGAGGTGTACGAGGCCCTTCTCTTTTATTATCAAAGATCCCCATCATAAAGTCGAAATCCTTGAGTTTCCAGCCCAGTACGCAGCTGCCCCGGAGTGTATGCGCAGCGAACTTGGAGAGCTTGGGTCTCCCAACTAAGACCACCTATGGAGATGATCTATACCTCTACGGAAAGCCCTTAGATTCTTCTACATGGCCCGGACACCCAAGAGCTCGCCCGAGGTAGGCACCAGGCGCCCGCTTGGTGACCAGGCGCCCGCCTGCTCCCTTTGTCCAGAATCTGCCAAATTCCGGAAGCGCTCGATCTCTCATCTAGCGCACGCCCGCGACGGCCACCAGGCGCCCGCCTGACCACCAGGCGCCCGCCTGACACCCCATATCAGATTCTTCGAATTTCCACCAAGCGCGCGCCCTCGCCCCAAGCGCCCGCTCGCGTCACCCCCCAGGCGCCCGCTTGCACTCTAGGCGCCCGCCTACTCCTTTGCCCAGCCTTTGACTCGCGTTTTGACCCTCGTTTTTCATGTACTATATATGGGGTTTTGTCCCTTTTTTTTTCTACGACTTCTTTACGTACGATTTTCAGATTGTTTCTCTTAGACCTAGGGTAATTTTGGACTTGGAGATTGACAACCTTCAATTGCTCGAATCACCAATAGTGTAGCTTGATTTTGTTCTCCCTTTGAATTGGATTCAGTAATTAGTAAGTTCTCTTATTTATTTTGTTGATAGATCATTTATGCTTTCTTATTTATTCGTTCATCTCTTCCAATAGTTCATCACCATGAATTTCTTTTTCCATGCTTGTTTTTCTTGTTTCAATTTTATGAGTAGCTAATTTTCTTGCTAGGGCTAGGGGAATTCAAGTATAAATTAGGGCTAGAGATTTGTTAGCGCACATAAGGTGTTTGATTAATTGCTAAATTAATTTTCAATACTTGTACGAGGCTTAGGAGCGATTACAAGACCTAGGTTACTCGAACTAACTAAGATCAACCGGAGACGGACATTTTAGCCTTGCTTGTTTCTCATGAATTGAAAACCCGGAATTTATGCTTGATGAACCCGAAGCTCTAGTTACTCTCTTTTTATTAAACCTTGTTAATTACTTTTGGATTTATTCTCAATTTTAATTTCTTAGTTAATTTAGTTTAAAAATAAAACCAAACCAATAATGCATTATGCTATACAGTGCTTCCTATTTTCTTCGTTGCAAACATAAAAACATTTTTACGGGCCGATAGTAGTGTTCCTCGTGAGATCGACTCGGGCGAATTTCTTCGGCAATAAGTTCGGATATTTTTATTTTATTTTAGCCGCTATAAAAACGACTTAATCAGTGTGCTTTGCGCCGAAGACAATAAATATGTAGTGTTAATTAAGTATTTAATTTAATTAAGAATATGATTAGTATTTAAATATTTTTATTTATTAGTGTGAAAAAATAAATAAGTATATTTATATTAAATAAATTAGCGAGACGAGATACAATGAGATCGGGCGATCCTGTCCCTTTATGAACAAATTAAAACGGGACCGTATTGCAATTTTTAAAATTAATCCCGTCTTATCCCGCTAACTTTCGGGACAAGTTCGAACGAGATCTTGATTTCGTAACAAAGTGTCCACTCCTAGCGATAAGAGCGGAAACTCACAAAGTTGTTTTTCAAAATTTGTAATCACTGTTTGCGTTGTGTATCGAACATTTGTATTCTATAAACACTAAATACTGTACATGCAACACATGTTGCCCAACATAGTACATACGAGTAATTTTACAGAATCAATTGTTTAAGCTACATTCCCTTCTTATAATGAACAAATTCCTTCAATTGAGTTCTTAAACAATGTCATCAAATGTTTCGGATTGTCATACCATCAATTGATATTAAAAATTATTTTTTTCCCTAAATCACAACTCTATGTTTACAATGTTTTAATAAGTATTTTGGTTAGTCTTAATTTTATAAATAAAACATTTTTCAATATATTTATGTTAATTAATACTTTGTATTTTATTTTTGTTGGTATGTACCGATAATACTTTTGAGTATATCGATCCTTCAAATGGTCTGTGCATTTGAACGCGGTTACTTATAACAAAATTTAGTAATTATGTAATCGAGGCGAAAGTATTGTGAGGAAAAAAATTAGAGCGACAAGATAAATATTTTTCGAATAAGTGTAATGCCATTGCATCCAAGATTTCCATTCGCTTTTTAACAAAGACAATTTCCAGTCATGATATCATATGCAATGACGATTAATAAATGTCAAGGTCAAATTTTGTTCAACGTTGGTATATATTTTTGAAGATCTTGGCATTTACGCACAAATAATTATATGTTACTGTTTCGAGAGTGAACAATAGAGTCGGGTAGAATTTCTTACTCTGCGATGAGTAAGGTGTTAATAAAACGGGACAGAACAAGATGAGACGAGACGAGACGGGACGGGACGAGATGAGACTAGACGGGGCGGGACGGGGTGGGATTCGGAGAATCCCGTCACGTCCTGAAAATATATTATTGGGACGGGACAAGATTCGAATTTTAAAATTTTGTCTCTCATATCTCAATTCAGTTTGGGTTCGGGTCGAGATTGGGACATCTTAAAACTTTAAATAAAAAAAATAAAATTACTTTATAAAAATAAAAAATAAATAAAATAAAAAATATTATCGAGTTATAAAACAATAAATATCCAAATAAAATAAGATTAAAATAATGTTTTTTCATGACAAATATACAAATGAACATTAAATAATTTATTGTCAAATAATAATTAATAATTAGTCACTTTCTAATATATATTAAAAAATTCTAATTTCACACATACATTATAAAAGAAGTTAAATAATACTAATTTCTATTCAATATAAATGACATTTTTATAAATTATATAAAATATTATGAGATTGTTAAACATATATTAATTAAGTAATTAATTTAATTGGAAATATAATTTATATTTGTTGGAGTTGTGTACTTAATGTCTAGATTTAAGTGACAGAAACTCACGATCCATTGCCATTAATCTATTTAACTAAATGAACAATTGTTTGCGTTTAATTATTTATAATTAAATATATGCAAATTATAGTCCTGGATTATATACGTTGTAGTTAGTATGGTGTGCGACGCCACACAGAAGATCATACTATCGGTTACTCGTATTTAATCGAACAGTTGCTCACGACCTAGATGGACACGGACTAATCCATCGGTATAGTCGTTGTGTGAGAGAGAAAATAATCTGTCTTGATTATTTTATCACACTTGTACACTTGGTGTATTGAGCGGATCGTTGAGATTCATCGATTAGGATTGCCGGCGATAATCGATTCGAGTCTCAGTGTATTTTATTCTTAATCCCCGAAACTATTGCGGGTGTGTATATTTAATATAAGTGACTTTGATTTACCAAAGGAATTAACCGATTTAATTATTGGGTTAATTACCGGTTAAGTTGGGTCACTATATTTTATATATGACATGCCGTGAATACTTGACGGGAAAGTGTATCCCGGAAGGGTTGATAATATCCCCGAGATGAGTTCATAAGGAATTATTATGTAAACCCTGCAGGTGGATTCGTTCCGCATAATAATTAAGGTTGAATGGTACTAGTCTCGGATATAAGAGATGAATAAATTAATTAGCAATAAATTAATTTTATTCATGGATATTTATATCTTAAATACACGGAATAAATAATACTACCGGAGAAATATTATTTGATATAATATGGTTTAATATTGGGAGTGCAATTAATTTTATATAGTGGAAAATAGAATTAATTAATATTAATGGATTAATAGATTTGGGCTTGGGCTCAATTTAATCATTAATATTGGAAGCCCAATATTCCACCTCCTTAAGATCCCCTACGTAGCCTATAAAAGCACTACATGGTCTTCTCTATTCTCATAAGTTGAAGATCACAATTCAAGAGAGACAAAGTAGAGAGGAGGATCCATGGAGTTCGGTAGATCGTCGCCCACACGACGTCCGGGCTAGTGCAAGGAATACGTGGGAAGATCTCAAGGTCGTCAAATTGAGTTCTTCGTTTTTCCGAACAACGAGAACGAGGTAAATCGTAAAACCCTCTTTATGATTTTATCGTTTAATTATCGTGAAAATACCGTGAACCAAGATCCGAGGACGAACCCCGGAAACGAGGATGAACCGGCGGTGGTAACCGCGGCGGTTCGGATCCCCGTGGGGTCGTGCGCATGCACGATGCATGACCCTCGGCTGGACGCCGAGGGTGGCGGTCGAACCCTAGGGTTTCGACCGCCCGTGCTCACAAGGGAGGAGCCCCGGCTGGACGCCGGGGCACGCGATCGAGTTGGGCTTGATCGCCGGGCAGCCGCGTGGCTGGCCCGATCGCGGTCCGCTGGGCGGACCGCCCTCCGATGCGGCGGCGGCGAGTCGCCGGACTCGCCGCGGGAGGGGCTGCTACGAGCAGCCCCGGGGGTTTGCGTGAGCAACCCCAGCGATTGCCGTGAGCAATCGCGAGCCCCTCGCGGGGCTCGGCTAGGGCACGCGTAGGGTTATCCCCGCGTGGTGTTCTTGGTCGAGCCCGGTTCGCGTACGGTGGTTCGCGGTGGTTTCCGGCGAAAGGATTTTTCGATTGGGTTGTCGGTTCCGCAATTTTGACGATCCGGATATTCGAAGGATTTCGGTCGGAATTAATTAGATAATTTATTTATTTAAATTTATTAATTCCGGGATATCGATTTCCAACAATTGGTATCAGAGCGTTGGTTTTAGTTCATGGTATTTTTCGATAAATTGTTCTACCTTGCAGGGTTTCTGATTATTATGGCTAGATTTAATTATTGTTAATTAATGTCATAATATTTCTCTTGATTATTAAACTCTCGGTGATGTCAATATTTGTTCTTGTGTGGTGAATGCTTGTTCTTAATTTTTCCGGAAATTGTATGAGGTTGATTTCATGGAGAGAATCGATACCGGATAGCGTAGTAATAAATTTGTAATTTATTTTACGTTGGATCGATTCCGAAACGACGACCGGAAAATTGTGACGGAGGAGACGAAGAGAGGGAGGGCTCGATCGACCATCCCCATGGCCGATCACATGAGGCTCGATCGACCACCATGAGGAGTTCGACTCCTCTAGTTGGGTGGTCGATCATGGTGAGCGCGGGGATCCCCAACCCGCGTTCATCTCGGCCAAGATCCAACTTTCCTAAATTGATTCGGTTTTCCTATTTTGAGTATTCCTAATTTTGGGAATTCTCATGGAAATAGGAAAAGAATTAATTGGAATTAATTTATTTCCTTATTCTATTATGGAAGTCTTCTAGAATATTCTAAGTTCTACTTGGAATAGGATTCTAGAGATTTAATAGAATTAGAAAGGAAAATAATTAATTATTAAATTAAATTAATTTCCTATTTGATTATTCCTATTTTATGGGAATTTTCATGGACATAGAAATTAATTAATTTTGGAAAGTAGAAGAGTCCTAAATTAATTTTTCCTTATTTAATTATTCCTTTATGGAATTTTTTAATGGATTAGGAAATGAATTAATTTGGAAGGACTAGGAGTCCTAAATTATTATATTTCCTTATTTCATTATGGAAATCATCTAGAATATTCCAAGTGGGTCTTGGATAGATTATTCTAGAGATTTAATGAAGTAGAAAGGGAAAATAAAATAGATTTATTTTTTTTCCTTATTCTATTATAGATGTCTTCTAGAATATTCCAAGTGGGTCTTGGATAGATTATTCTAGAGATTTAATAGAATTAGATAGGAAAATAAATAAATAAAAATATTAATAATATTTAATTTTATTTTT
The DNA here is from genome assembly GCA_954870475.1 of Euphrasia confusa. Taxonomy (NCBI): domain Eukaryota; kingdom Viridiplantae; phylum Streptophyta; class Magnoliopsida; order Lamiales; family Orobanchaceae; genus Euphrasia; species Euphrasia confusa. The sequence continues at coordinate 15,605,960 of OX940954.1, forward strand.
GATTTATTCGATTGACTTAATTTCGAATTAAGTAACTTTTGGATTTATTAAAAATAAATAGATTTAAATATTGGAATTAATATTCCCGTCACATGGAGCATTCAAGAACGAAGACTAAAGACTAGAAGACGCATACGGGGATGCGATAAAGCCATAATAGTCGGAAAATAATATTCTAGTATTATTTTGATTATGTGATAATATTCTATGTGCTTTATTTCATGTATGCATGCTTATGTGTATTTAATTATGCATTAGATAGCGTATCCCTTTATTGTAAAAAGCTAAGTGGGAGAGGGTATGGAAACATATCCATGGTCTCCATTGCTGTTCTCTTGGTGACTTTTATGGACTTTTGAAGTTCGTATAGACAAGTCATTGGAGGAGAATTCTTGTAATTCCTTTTACGAGAAACATTGATTAAGTTTATCAAACAATGCCTAATTTGTCTTTCCAAAACTGATTTCAAGTCGACTCATTCTCACCCCGGGGAGTGGAATGGAGCCAAAGCCACTTGGTCATGTCGAGGACACAAATTAGAGGCAGTCGTACCATCTTTTGAAGGTGGATCGATTGTCTGCTCGGCTCCCTCATTTATGAGAGATAGGGTCGTTCGCATGGTGAATCACTGGTTAGAAACTTTGAGTTTCACTTATGATTCTCCGCGTCTTGATTTACAAGATTAAATGATTCAAGTAATTGGGAGTCAATTGTAAAAGTCTTTTGGTGTAGTAAACGTCCACACTATCGTGGCTTGCTACATTGAATGGGATTTTGGAACGATTGATGTAGACAGTTATAGAAGGGAGTAAAGGAGCGTATGTTAACGTAAACGTCCACACTATCGTGGCTTGCGGTGAATATGCGTGTCCCAAACAATCTTCTTAGATACTGAGTAATGGTTTACACTTAGGTACGCTTCTTAGTATTCTTCCCATCGAAGTAACGCTAATGATGATGTACGACCGAAGGAAATCTAATTGTTAAATCATTTGGATAGGTAAACGTCCACACTATCGTGGCTTGCCATATCTGATGGGATTTTAGATGTGATTAGTGGGTTAATGATATTATTTGAGGGAGATAATATCGGAGATTAAATTGATTGTTTGTTGTTATATGTGCTCATAGATTAGGATATGGCTTTGAACTCACTTTCTGTGATACGTAAGGATTTTAAACTCATTGGTCCCTAAATGTAATGATTGGAATAGAGATCTAGACATTGTCCAGACTGTTGACGAGTACTGGTTAGTACTCAGTAAGCTTTGTCCTCCCGAGCCTATTGACATAGGCGGCTAGACAAGAAGCGATGAGGATACTCATAAAGGCCAGTCGCTTCGAGGAAACGCTTAAACACGTTTTTGAGATGATTGACCTTTTAGAGGAGTTGAGACGGAAATCGCAAGCTCTTGTAGCCAATGCCAAAGGTTTCGAACCTAAGGGAAAAATCGGGGGAAAGGAAAAGCAAGCAAAGAAACCCAGTGGTCCTAGGTTTCTTGGACCACGAGATGGGACGAGAAAGCCATGAGGCAAGAGTTCTCGATGCAAACAGTCTGGGTACTGGAAGTCTGATTATCCTCTCAAAGAAAGTACGAAATTCTTCTTTAGTCGTAAAACATAGTCAGTGGTATTATCTACCAAGAACCTGGTGTGTAGATATGGAACCACTGACGGTATGTGCATTTTAAATGCAAGGGTTCCAGGAAACCCGACGACTTGGAAAAGAAAAGATCGTAGTCTATGTGGGCAATGCTGTAGAGGAGGCAGCTGTTGCAATGGAGGACATTTTATAGGATTTCATTTTGAGTTATTGCTTTTATGTACCTTTAGAAAGAACTTTGTTCTGGATTTCTAATAAATGGATATTTTATTTCTTTTAATCATTTGATGGTTATAAGAAGAAATAATGATATTATCTATTTTGGTACATTGGCTAGCAATATATAAATGATGAATCCTGAGTCCACCACGATGCAACGAACCGTAGTATGAAACTCGTTTTACTAATAAGAGATTTCTTTATCAATTATACTTGTGGATTCTTATGCTAAGTCATGTTTATTCAAATAAGAAGTTCAAAGGTCGAAAATTGATTTTTGATCAATTAAGTTGAAGGAGTGGACCTTCCGACCTATGAATCTAATTTGGAAGATTACATGACTAAGCAATCCTTTATGGATATAAGATATAAGATCCGGACAAGTATAAGAATTGATTGACTCTGATGTATGCAGACGTATGTCTACTCAGGCAATAAGGTACGAGTACTTCATTTGATGATTACTCGAGAAATGGATTAGAATACCTGATGTACCACAAAAGCAAGTGTTTTGACAAGTCAATGGACACTAAGCAATTGTGGAGAACCATCAAGGTATATCCATTTGTAGCCTGCGATTTGATCGCGGAGGCAAGTACCTGTCTGAGGAATGCATGGCATACTAATCAGAGATTGGGATTTGATCCCAAATGACTACACCATGCACTGTTGTGCAGAAATGGTGTGTCGTAAACAAGAAATGGAACTCTTATAGAAATAGTAAAAGCATGAGTTATACGGAACTACCTATGTTCTATGGATATGTCTGGAAACAACGGCGCATTCAAATGCGGTTGTAGAATATCCTAGAAGAACAAAAGATGTGTGTTCAATAGTACTATGAACCAGAAGGACGTTATAAGTTCTAACGCCCGGTTCTTAGAGAAAGACTATATGATGAACCACAAGCCCAAGGTGACGTAATACTTTGAAATGAGAAAGAAAGATTAAGACTTAGAACCAGCCGAGCCGAGTAGCGGTACACCACTAACTGCACCTACTGTTATCACTATTTATACACCGGAATGCCTTTGTAGTGGGAGGTTGTGTGACAACCAGAGATATTCATAAGACTAGGTGAGTCTTCGGACTCTGGACCTAGTATACGTGAAATCGATCCCTAGATCTACATGAAGGCAGTACTAGATCTAAATGTGCCTTCTTGGAGAGCAATAAGGATTATTGCTAAGAGGCGAGATCATTTAGAAGTACAAGCTTAGTTGATCCATTTATGGATTGAAACAAAGCATTGAGTTCGTGGTACTTGCGAATTGATGAGATAGTCCATTTGATGGATTCATCAAAAGGCATTAACGAATCGTGTGTATTGGAAACGTGATGGAAAACAAGGTGGTGTTTCTCGGAGGTTTTATGTAGATGACACTCTTATCATTGGCAACAATGTAAAGATGTTATCAGACATAAAATGATGGTTGTCTAGATGAATCATTATGAAAGATAAAGGAAGAAGTTGGACATGTTCTTGAGATCTTGGATCTCTAGAAAGAACATTGTACTTTTCCTGGACATCTTACATATATGATTATGGTTCGTTTTAACATGCAATATTCCGAGAAAGGTTCGTTACCTTTCAGAGACGGAATGCATCTATCTAAGGATATGTGTTTTGGAACACAAAAGGAGATAGAAGCAATGAAAGCAGTTTCCTACACTTTGAGTATGGAAAGCTTAATAAATGCATTGTTGAAAACAAAAACCTGATATCGGCTATGCGGTTAGCATAGTGGGAGGATATCAAGGTAATCCTGGAAAGGAATACTCGACTGCCGTAAAAGTACTTTCGAAGTACTGTTCTAGACTACGAAGCAGACGAGTTTTTCCTTTGGATTACATTCTCTTAGATTTCTAATCAAATGAGGACCGGTGTAAGTCGATATCAGGCTATGTGTTTCACTATTGAAGGAGAAGGAGTTTTAACATGGAAGAGTGATAAGCACGATGCTTTTCGGACTCTGCCATGGGTAACCAAATAGCGGCCTCAGAGGCAGCGGAAGTTTTGGTATAACTCCAGGATAATCTCTGGGACTTAGATGTGATTCTTAATTTGCCAAAGGCTATGTAAATAGCGGTGCAATGGCAAATGGTAAGAAATCACAAGTCCATAACTGTAAGATAACACATAGTGCAAGTACCACCTGATACGAGTCATCGTCGAGGGAGACGACGCTGTAGTCACCAAGATAACTTCAGAGAGGCAACCTAGAGTGCTCATTCACATATTACTTCTTGGAAGTACAACTTAAGCACGTGATGAGTATGGGAGTCGGGAGTTTGGAGGAAATGACTAGACCTTAGTACAAGTGGGAGATTGTTGGAGTTGTGTACTTAATGTCTAGATTTAAGTGACAGAAACTCACGATCCATTGCCATTAATCTATTTAACTAAATGAACAATTGTTTGCGTTTAATTATTTATAATTAAATATATGCAAATTATAGTCCTGGATTATATACGTTGTAGTTAGTATGGTGTGCGACGCCACACAGAAGATCATACTATCGGTTACTCGTATTTAATCGAACAGTTGCTCACGACCTAGATGGACACGGACTAATCCATCGGTATAGTCGTTGTGTGAGAGAGAAAATAATCTGTCTTGATTATTTTATCACACTTGTACACTTGGTGTATTGAGCGGATCGTTGAGATTCATCGATTAGGATTGCCGGCGATAATCGATTCGAGTCTCAGTGTATTTTATTCTTAATCCCCGAAACTATTGCGGGTGTGTATATTTAATATAAGTGACTTTGATTTACCAAAGGAATTAACCGATTTAATTATTGGGTTAATTACCGGTTAAGTTGGGTCACTATATTTTATATATGACATGCCGTGAATACTTGACGGGAAAGTGTATCCCGGAAGGGTTGATAATATCCCCGAGATGAGTTCATAAGGAATTATTATGTAAACCCTGCAGGTGGATTCGTTCCGCATAATAATTAAGGTTGAATGGTACTAGTCTCGGATATAAGAGATGAATAAATTAATTAGCAATAAATTAATTTTATTCATGGATATTTATATCTTAAATACACGGAATAAATAATACTACCGGAGAAATATTATTTGATATAATATGGTTTAATATTGGGAGTGCAATTAATTTTATATAGTGGAAAATAGAATTAATTAATATTAATGGATTAATAGATTTGGGCTTGGGCTCAATTTAATCATTAATATTGGAAGCCCAATATTCCACCTCCTTAAGATCCCCTACGTAGCCTATAACAGCACTACATGGTCTTCTCTATTCTCATAAGTTGAAGATCACAATTCAAGAGAGAGAAAGTAGAGAGGAGGATCCATGGAGTTCGGTAGATCGTCGCCCACACGACGTCCGGGCTAGTGCAAGGAATACGTGGGAAGATCTCAAGGTCGTCAAATTGAGTTCTTCGTTTTTCCGAACAACGAGAACGAGGTAAATCGTAAAACCCTCTTTATGATTTTATCGTTTAATTATCGTGAAAATACCGTGAACCAAGATCCGAGGACGAACCCCGGAAACGAGGATGAACCGGCGGTGGTGGTCGAACCACCGAACCGCGGCGGTTCGGATCCCCGTGGGGTCGTGCGCATGCACGATGCATGCCCCTCGGCTGGACGCCGAGGGTGGCGGTCGAACCCTAGGGTTTCGACCGCCCGTGCTCACAAGGGAGGAGCCCCGGCTGGACGCCGGGGCACGCGATCGAGCTGGGCTTGATCGCCGGGCAGCCGCGTGGCTGGCCCGATCGCGGTCCGCTGGGCGGACCGCCCTCCGATGCGGCGGCGGCGAGTCGCCGGACTCGCCGCGGGAGGGGCTGCTACGAGCAGCCCCGGGAGTTTGCGTGAGCAACCCCAGCGATTGCCGTGAGCAATCGCGAGCCCCTCGCGGGGCTCGGCTAGGGCACGCGTAGGGTTATCCCCGCGTGGTGTTCTTGGTCGAGCCCGGTTCGCGTACGGTGGTTCGCGGTGGTTTCCGGCGAAAGGATTTTTCGATTGGGTTGTCGGTTCCGCAATTTAGACGATCCGGATATTCGAAGGATTTCGGTCGGAATTAATTAGATAATTTATTTATTTAAATTTATTAATTCCGGGATATCGATTTCCAACAATTTTGATATTTTTATTAATTTGTGTGAAAACATAAAAAATAATTATATTAAATAAATTAGCGGGACGGGACGAGATACAATGGGATCGGGTCGCCCCCGTCCCGTTATGAGAAAATTAAAACGTGATGAATTGTCATTTTTAAAATTAATTATGTATTATCCCGCTAACTTTCGGGATGAGATTCGACGAGATCAGCATTGCGGGACAAAGTGCCCACCACTAGCTAAGAGAGCATGGAAGTACTCAATTAAAACAATCAATATCATACACATAGAGGTCTTTCACAATTTGTAATCATTGTTTGTGTTATCTATCAAAAAAATTTAATCAATAAACATTAATTACATGCGACATATGTTGTCCAACGTGTTACGTATGATATCCAAGATTTTCATTCGCTTTTCAACGAAGACGATTTTCAGCCATGATATCATATGCGATGACGATTAAAAAATGTCAAGTTCAATTTTTGTCCAACGTTGGTATATATTTTTTAAGAGGACGGATTTACGCACAAACCATTGTATGTTGCTGTTTCGAGAGTGACCAACAAAGATAGGTTAAAGTTGTTACTCTGCGATGAGTAGGGTGTGAATAAGACGGGACGGGACGAGACGAGAGGGGACGAGACGAGTCGAGATTAGGCGGTAGGGGACGGGACGAGACGAGATGAGGCGGGAGGGGAAGGGACGAGGGGACGAGACAAGGCGGGATGGGGCGGGACGAGACGAGACGAGATGGGATTTGGAGGAAAGTGTTGGGAGGAAAAAGTATGGGCGACGTGGTGTATATTCCGAGAATGAATCTGACGCCGTCTGATCCCAGATATTCTTTTGCTTTGCAACGAAGATAATTTCCGATCATGATATCGTATGTCATGTCGATTAACAAGAGTCAAGGACAGTCTCTTTCTAAGGTTGGTATATTTCTGAAGAAGTCTATATTTACTCATGGTCAATTGTACGTTGCTATATCGAGAGTGACAAACAGATCCAGCTAAGCTCTTACTTTGCGACGCGAGTGGTAAACTCACAAACAGAACGATCAATGTAGTATACAAAGAGGTGTTTCAAAATTTGTAATCATTTTTTTCGTTATGACAATAAAATTTTGTAATCAACTCAATGTAAGAGTGAAAACAATGCAACACGTGCTGTCCTAATTCGTTGTTTTCATTAGCTATCAAAACTGCAATGTAAGGGTGAAAACAATGCAACACATGCTCCCCTGATTAATTCTTTGTTTTCGTTACGTATCAAAACTTCGTAGAATTCATAAACGAATTAAAATAATACATTCAATACGTTACACGGAAAAATTAATGTATCGATAGTAAAATAAGAATTTATGCATGCGCGGTTGTCGAATTCGACTCCTCCGTGCATCGCACGGGTCTTTCACTAGTAATATATATTTCAGCTAGCAATTGTCATAGGTGCCATATTTTTACCCGTTAGATTTTGTTTTGTTCACACCTATTAATAAACAAGAACCATTAGATTAAATTTGTGTTAAGTAATTAATTAGCACACCTATTAATAAACAAGAACCGTTAGATTAAATTTGTGTTCAAGTAATTAATTAACGCAGTTATTTTTAATTAATTATGCAATTATTTATTTCTTTATATAATATAAATTACATTTATAATCTCTTTAATTATAGTAAATAATATTCAAAATATCACATTTCTTCGTTATTTATCTTCTTTAATTACTTTTATTATATTATACTACTATTTATTTAATTACGTTTATTATATTATACTACTATTTATTCATAGTACTAAAATTAATTAGCGTAGCGTAATTAATGATGATAGAGAATCTCATTTTTTTATTAATATATTTAATTAATTAATTTATATTATATAAACAATAATATCGGAATTTAAGGTAAATCTACTCTTAATTTTAAGCAACTAAATAAATTTGATATTATTTATCATTTATATTACTATAAATGTGTAAGCATTATTTTACTAATTTGATTTTAGTTTAAATATTATTGTTTGATAATTAATGTTTTTTTAGCCTTCAAGTAAGTATCTTTTACTAATTTTAATTTTAATTTTAATATTATCGTTTAATTAATAATATTTTTATTTTTTGGAGCGGTAAGTATTACTAATTTGAATTTTAGTTTTAATATTATTATTTGATCATTAATATTTTTATTTTTTGCAGTTTTAAGTATTTTTACTAATTGAATTGATATTTTGTTGATTATTTTTTGGAGCTGTAAGTATTACTAATTTGAATTTTAGTTTTAATATTATTGTTTGATCATTAATATTTTTATTTTTTGCAGTTTTCAATTTAAGTATTTTTTACTAATTGTATTGATATTTTGTTGATTATAATTGTATTATAAATATAACAATTTATTTGGTAATGATTTTCGTATTTTTTTTTCAGTTTTTTGGATTTTTTTTCCAATTATGAAAAAATAAACCAGAAGTTTGAATAAATAAATCAAAATCATTTTTAAATTAAGCAAATTTATTTATACATATATTAAATAAAAAAAAGTTCTATAAAAAACCTGACATATTTCTCTAAAAAAATATTATGCATACTAGCATCTATTTAATATATAAATCCAGATTTTGCTGATCCCTAGTGGCCAGTGTGAACACAAAAAATTACAATACAAAAAATGAGCATGTTCATACTATATGGCACATATATATCTACATGTCACCTACGTGGATTTTTCTATACCATTTATTATTGACATGTCATACAAATTATTAATTATGAATTTAGACATCCCAATTATATGTTTTCCATAACTTAAAGATGAGTTATTTTCATTAAATTATTATTTCCATACTATTCTTATATTTCCATCTCTAATTATGGAGAATTGATTAAATAAAAACTAACAATTAATAAATAAATAAAATCGGTTATATTTGTTTGAATTTAGACTGTAATTATTTCCTAAAATTAATAGGGGGAATCATGGATCGGGGCATTTGTAAGAGTACAATTACATGTACTACCTATATTTTTCCAAATTTTTGATATAGGGCAGTGTTCTATTATTAACCTTTTCAATGTTTATTAATTAATATAACTACGTATCTAAACATAAAATACCAAAAAAAAGAGATATTTAATATATACGGAGTATGAGATAGAATTCTATGTTAATATCTCCTTGCCAAATTCGCTATTTAGCTGAGGGTTTCAAACCACCCCACAAATCCCAAACTCGACAACGGCGAACGAACTCCAACAAAAAAACCTTCGACATTCATCCATAATCAATTTGTGATATTTTACAAATTTTTGTTATGTAATTCAAATTACAATTTCATAAAATTTTTAGGTTTTTTATTTCACTTTTTGTATTTTAATGAATTTGGGAAAATTTTAGTTGAATTTGAATTTAACAAGATTATCTAAAAAAGTTCATCATCTTGTCATATTGGTTTACCATGATATATCTATGATATCTATACATCTATGATAAATATATACATGATATATATTGATATGAAATATGTATGATATATCTATGATAAATATATATTGATATGTTTAAATCTATGATAGATATCTATTCATATATATATATATATATATATATATATATATATATATATATATATATATATATAATCGAATGGTTGCGCAAATATATTTTATCAAATATATTTACTATTCTTGCACAAATATATTTAAGTTTTTGCGCAAATATTTACATTCTTACGCAAATATATTTATATATATAATTTACTGATTATTGCACAAATATATTTAGGAAAATATATTTACATTCTTACACAAATATATTAATATTAGTGAATATTAAATAAATTAATATGTTAACGTTATTGTAGGAATATTTACAACGTAAATATATTAATATTAGTGAATATTAAATAAATTAATATGTTTATTGTAGGGATATTTACGACTTTATACATTTTAAAAAATGCCCCTATTTAGTATTTAAAGAATAAAAATATCCTAATAAATAAACAAGTAAAAAATATACAACCCCTCAAAATGAAGTGAAAAAGAATGGGTGTTCAAAATAATATTAAAATGCAATCTGCCCCATACCCTAATATTACCAAATTAATATTCCATTTTTATATTTAATCTATTAATATATATAACTTGACAAATTATAATCGGTTTGTTAATTATTCATTTACCTATTTTAAATCGTAATTATCTCTTTAAAACAATTAAAATATATTAATATACCATTTAGTCTCCTCAAAATCATTCAAACAATTCATTAATTTGTAGTAATTAAATATATTATTGTACCATCTTATATATATTTTTTAGTTATTATATTTTAAACACCTTTTTATTTTTCATCTTCATTTTCATCAGCAAAAATTTGAATTATTTAGATGTTTGTAAGTACGATTTATTTTTCTTGGTTACTAATTGATTAATTGATTATTTGATTATTTTTATTTTTATTTTTATTAGTTGATTGACTTTTTTTTATTGACTTTCATGGATTTTCATATATTTTACAATAATTAAGAAATACAAATGGTTTTAAAAAAATTTAAATTGTTTAGAAAATAAAATATATAATTAGTTCAAAAATAAATAAATAAATAAATATATATATATATATATATATATATATATATATATATATATAATTATTTTCATCTTTATTAACATCATTGTAATACATACCTCATTTTCCAAATAGCATTAACAATATTCGTTCTCCATGAATTCAATGTCATACATCCACCTCGTTTTCCATCTATTATTCAACAATATTTGTTCCCCATGAATTAGCTTACCTTCTTCGTAAATTTTGATTAATTTCCACATAACATTAACAATATGTTCTCCATGAGTTCATTGTCATACATCCATCTCATTTTCCATCTATCATTGACAATATTTGTTCTCCATGAATTAGCTTACATTCTTCGTAAATTTTGATTAAAATGCGTGTATATATACATATATATATATTATATATATATATATACCAAGCATATAAAAAATATAAGTATTATTTTTTGATTTTTTTTATATATTTTATGTTTTCTTACTTTAATTATTATGTTTATTTATATATTTTTTAAATTTTATTATTTTTTTAATAATTAATTGGTTTTTTTTTTTTATCTATTTCATATTTTTTAACTTTATTATGTTTATTTATATTTTTTAAGTTTTATTATTTTTTTAATAATTAATTTGTCAATTAAAATTGAAATCAGTAGAAATCTCATGTATTTACCAAAGATTTCAAGTTATAGAGTTCCTTTGTATTTTTGGGTTAAAATCCATAGAAATCTGTTGACTTTTAAAATCTTTTAAAGTCTATTGAGTTTTGAATACCTGTAGATTTTAATAGACTTTTTAAAATCTGTATTGAATACCTCCATATTTTAATTGACTTTTGAAAATCCGGATTGAATACCCCAAGACTTTAAAAGTCTAAACAAATCCTGCAGAGTCTTAAACGAATACACCCCTCTTAAATTATTCAGAATTTATATTAATCTACCATAATTTAATAGAATCAATCAAAGCATAAATTAGCGTAAATTAAGCAACGATTTTTATTCAATTATTTTTCAAAAATTATAGGAACTCTAATTCAAATCTACACCTATAAAAAGCTTTCACTTTCACTTCAATCATCAATTCATAGTTTTTTTTATATTATTATTATTATTATTATTATTATTATTATTATTATTATTATTATTATCTTTATCATGATGCTTAACATTGTTTTTTTTTTTAATTTTGCAGTCTTCTTTGTAAGTAATTTTTACCTATAAAAAGGATTTCACTTTCACTTCAATCATCAATTCATAGCTTTTTTTTTATATTATTATTATTATTATCTTTATCATGATGCTTAACATTATTTTTTTTTTAATTTTGCAGTCTTCTTTGTAAGTAATTTTTTTCCGTAATAATATTCTTATAAATCGTATTGTTTATTGTTTTGCAGGTGGTGAGTTTTTTTAATTGTTCTTTTCATAATTTTTTTTATCAGTTTTCATTTTATTATATAAACATTATTATTTGTTGCATCCGCTGTAAGTATTTTGTTCGGGGTTTCGTAGTACTATTCTTAAAAATCACAACAATTTGTGTACTATTTTGCAAGTGGTGAGTTTTATTAGAATCGTTCTTTTTAAATATTTTTCTAATAATATAATTCTTATGTGTATTATATGAACATTAATCTTTGTATATGAACGGGATGAAACAGATCGAGAGCATATGAAGATATGATTTTTCAGGCTTCACGTTTTTATTTTTGTTTTATTTATTTATTTTTATATTTTATTTTTATTGTGATTTATATTTTTTTAACAAGATTTACAACAGCTACCAGAAGTTCAATTTATTCCGCAATCTACTCTCCAATCGAAGTTGTAAGTTTTTTTATACTTTTTGATAGATATGATTTTTTTTTGTTGTGTGAAGTTTTTTTTTGGTGTTGTTTTAATATTGCTTATGTATATTTTTTGTATATGATCTGAAGTTCTTACGGATCAGGAGAGGAGATTCTCGGAAGGATATGAGCATCGTTTGAATTGCCCGACATATCTTATAGTGTGTCCAAGGAGGCGAGGTGTTTTCTGACTTGCTGTTTGGAGAGGCAATCTATGTTCTGCTCGACTCCGAAATTGCTTTTGGGGAATTACGAGAGGTTGAAGGATTTGCGTAGGAATGGTCTGCTGAAGGAGGCTCAACAAATTTCAACATGGAAAATCTTGAGTGCTCCCCATCGGTTGTGGGTTTTAATGCCCTAATTAATGGGCTATGCAAGGATGATAAGCTTGATGAAGCTCAGTTAATTGCTAAGTAGGTTTGTCTCAAACATTATCACGTACAACACCTTGATTAGATGGGCTGTTTTAGAGGATGGGATGACTTCAACTGATCAGATGGGTTGTTTTAGAGGATGTGGATGATTTCAATTTAAATACTATTATCCAATTTTTGTTTATTCAATCTATTGATAATTTTTTTTAAATATTTTATTTTCTATATTTTCTAATTAGTTACTCACAATGTTGTTAAATTTTACGTACTATTCTTAATGTTTTGTTTAAAGTCATGAACACATGATCGTCTTTTTCATTTGCAGTTAATTTTTTTTACGAGAAAATAGCATAAACACGAATTTTAAAATTTTGTATCTGTAAATTGGCCGTAAATTAGTAATGTCAATCCGTGTCCATAAATTAAAGTTCCATAATTACCTTCCTTTCCATACAAATAGATTTTCCTAAAGTAGTAAATATTATAAATCAGTATTTATTTAATACGATTTTATTTTATTTTTACGTTTATAAACTATTTAATTATAGTAATAATTTACTTGAATAAATTCAAAATATATATTATTTTTTTAATTTTCCTATTAATTTTTATTTACACAAAGTTTCCTTAATTCTCTCCACTAAATCCGTTCCATTTATAAAATACTTTGTTTAAATCACTAAAACTTTTTTTACCATAATAAACATATAAAAAACATAAACATATTCCGTGTACATAATTATAGAAACTAATTAATTGGATACGATAATATTTGACAAATTATTAATTCATCGATTGTACCGTCCATAATTATAGGAAATAATTAATTGCGTTCAGTATATTATTAAATTATTATATATACTATAAATCAATTCCTTAAATTAAGTAAATTAATCAATATGATATTATCTCTTAATTACCGATTGTTTGTTCAAATTTTATATTAATATTTAATTTAATAAATCACAAACCCTAATTCAAAAACTCTATAATTTCTTTCATACTAATTTGTTTAATTTTAATGCAATAATATTCACTATTGATGCTAATTGTTTTGTAGGAACTCGGTAAGTATACAGTTATTTTTTCTCAAATCTTATTATGATGTAGTATATTTTATTTATTGATATCAATTATTTATTTATTTTTTTGCAGCATACACAATAAGCACTTTTTTGATGATATATTATTTGATTATTATTATTTGTATTTTTTGCAGGTATCTACCATTTGTAGGTTACTTCTTCTTAAATCTTATTGTGCTATAATATATTTTATTTATTGATATCAATTGTTTTTTTTTTGCAACATATAAGAACTTTTTTGCTGATTTAATTGTTTGATTATTATTATTTGTATTTTTTGCAGCATTAACATTAATTATTCCTATTTTTTTAATTAATAAAGTTTTTTGTCAGTATTGTATTTTATTTTTTGCAGCTATGCATGTAAGCACTCTTTCATTATTTCAATTATATTAAGATGTATTTTTATGATTATTGTTTTTTTTTCACGGATCATTGTAAGTCAATTAATTATTCTTATTCTTTCAATTAATATTTTTTTTGTCAATATTGTATTTGATTATTTTGCAAACGCACTTTCATTAATTCGATCCATTATATTAAGATGTATTCTTATGATTATTATTATTTTTTCATTTATCATTTTAAGTTTTTTTTATGGATTTATATTGTACTGTTCATAAACCTTTACTTACGGTTTTTTTTTTTTTTTTTTTTTTTTTGCGGTTTATGTTTTTTAGGTTTGTTATGGTATCACGAAAAAGGTCCTTAAAAAAAAAATGAAGACAGAAGAAAGTTCAAACTTTGTATGACATAATTTATTTAGAAGTTCAATTAATAGTTATCTAATGATTCTATACTGATTATTAGTCAAGTTTGTTGTAAGAAATCAGATATTTAATTCCATTGTTATAATTTATTCACTAAATTTTTATGTATTTGTTATTTATAATTCATAATATAATTTAATAAATATTATTATTAGCTTTTTATTCTAATTTTCGATATTTAGTTTAATTTTTCTTTCTTTATTTTCAATCTTTTTAATTACCCGTTTTAAAAATAACATTTTCTATTTTAATTTAAGATCGACTTTCTATTTTATAAAAATTTATTATGTATTAAAACCAACTTTCTATTTTGCTGAAAATAATTCAAAAAATATTAACTTAAATAAAGTTAGATAGTATAAAGAATAAAATTGAATATATTAACTTAAATAAAGTTAGACAATTGCTTATTATCTATTTAACCGATTTTTATAATTTAAAAATGAAATTTAAATTAAATGGTGTTTATTTGATTAATTTAAGAAACACAATAAAATCCGAATTTATTATCAATTTATATATGAAATTTAAATCAGCGCAAGTTTATTTGATTAATTTAAAAAATAAATAAGAGTAACATTCTATAGTTATGATAACATTAATAATTATGACACTTAATAATAATAAGAATAACTTTTTTTAGACTTAATTGCAGTTCAATTCATATCGTTTTAGTTAAATTCAGTTTATCTAAATTAAGTTCATTTCAAAATAAATAAATAAAAATAAAAAATTAAAATTGTTAAATTCCGAATTTATTATCAATTTAAATATGAAATTTAAATCAGCGCAAGTTTATTTGATTAATTTAAAAAATAAATAAGAGTAACATTCTATAGTTATGATAACATTAATAATTATGACACTTAATAATAATAATAAGAATAACTTTTTTTAGACTTAATTGCAGTTCAATTCATATCGTTTTAGTTAAATTCAGTTTATCTAAATTTAGTTCGTTTCAAAATAAATAATATAAAAATAAAAAATAAAAATTGTTAAATTCAAGTATACGATCTAATTAGTGCTAAAAATTTCATTAATATATATATTTATTTTATTTATTTTATTAGTGCTAAAAATATTATTAATATATAATTATCTCAAACAGATAAAATTTTAGATGTATGTCACAATAATAATGTTACAAAATATCTTAACCATGTTATAATAAAAATTCTTATATTATAATCTTAATCATATGATCAGGTTTTATGAATTCAATCTAAAAAATCTAAATGAACAATTAATTAAGATTGTTATACAAATGATGTTATATTTTTTTTCTTAGAATTTATATATCCCGCGCGGACAGATTTTACTAGAAATATCGATCACACGTCTGGATAATAAAAATTCTTATATTATAATCTTAATCATATGACTACTATTTCTGAATTCAATCTAAAAATCTATATGAACATATTGATTAATTAAGATTGTTATAAAAAATGATGTATTTTTTTCTTAGAATTTATATATCCGCGCATCTGCGCGGGCAGTTATTACTAGTTATCTTAAATTAACTAATCTCTCCATTTCAATCCAAAGTGGATCTTACGAGGCTTTGAAGCTCATCCTGTTGGATTTCGACTACCCGGGATGCGTTCGTTCGATCGTTCGAACATCCGAACGCTCCCAGTCGACCTCCGGTGTCGCTACTTCGTTCGCACGACAGCCCTTGACCCGATTCACGCCCAGCCATCGCCCCGGAGGACAACCGCGCGAAACGGAGCTGGTCTGTACCCAATCAGCGCCCGCTGATTGCAGACCAGCGGTCGCTGGTGGAGCTGCAAACAGCGGTCGCTGTTTGCCCACCAGCGGGCGCTGTTCGTCCGCGAACAGCAACGCGACGTTGCTGTTCCGGGCTCGTTTCCGGGTCGTTTTTCCTCTTCCGACTACCGATCCGGAGGTCTTAGAACCCCCAGTAATCGAGGAATACGATCCACGATTTCCGGAACCCGATCTTACGTTCAAAGTATGATCAACGAGATAAAAGTGAGATCGAATAAGTGCGGAATTAAAGATCCGATCTCATACCTTAGCGGTCGAATTGTTGAGACCTTAGCGATTGCTAGCGTATGCCTCTTCCCGACTCCAACCGCTGTGTGGGCAACGATCTGTTGGGTCTCCCTTTTCTGCTCTCTCTTGATCTACCAGCGTGATATTCTTTTTCTCAATCAGAGAAAAATATCAGCGCTAACTATTTTATTTTAGAGTAAAAAAAATTTAATTGCGTTAACAATTCTTTTTTTCAGAAAAATAAAAAGGCTGCGTAGGTTTAAGAGAGGGCAAGGGGGGGTTTTTATAGAGTTACGCTAGGGACCTCTTAGGTAAATTAATTAGGGGCTAAAATGAAATATTAATTAACTTGGAATACTTAAAAGCAATTCCTTAATTAATCGATTTCAAATTTAATTATTATTAATTCCACTATAAAATAATAATTGAATTCCCGAAATTAATTTAATATTATATCAACAATAATATTTCCGCCGAAATTACATAAACGACCTTCCCCGTGTTTAAGATATCGTATGTCCACGAATTAATTTTATTACTAATAATTAAATTAATTCGTCTCTTATTATCCGAGACTAGTACCACTCAACCTTATTATCATGTGGAACAAATCCACCTGCAGGGTTTACATGATAAACTTTATGAGCTCATCTCGGGGACATCATCATCCCGATAAACGGGACACGGTTTCCTGTCTATAATCTATAGCATGCCGTGTGTACAATTCCGATTCCCAATTTACCGAGTATCTCGACTAATCAAATAGTCTCACTCATTGGCAAGTTAAAGAACCGAGAATTGGACAAACGCACCTATAATTATATAGGGATTAGGAATTCGTTTATCCGTAATATCTGAGGTCTAGTTCGATTACGTCGATTAGTATAAATCGAACAACCTCTTGTGTATGAGGATTTCCCACATGTAATCTAGGAGTTCACCGGTCTGCGAACCAACCGATCCATTGAAATATTTTGAACGCTGCAAACCATACCACGTAGTAACGTACTTTGGACGACAAATTTGAAACAAAACATTAAAAAGACAAGGAATTAGATTGATATCGGAGCGAGTGTCAATGATTTCCAAGTTTTCCACTATAGTGGGGCCATCAATACCACGTTCAATCTTCCATCTGTCGTGGAAAATACGTTCAGTAATTTTCAAAGAGATTTGAGATTGACTTAATGCCTTGACCATCTCATTTAACTTAAGGAAAGAACAATCCAAGGGAAAACACCTTTCTTTCAAGGTTATTTTTGTCTTCCACTTCGTAGAAGTTGTAGTGAAAGAGATTGTTGTTGGAAAATTGTATCCGGAAAACTTAAAACAGAGTACGTTTGGGGCATTGATATCGACCTTGATCGACCTATTCAATCGCATAGTTAGGTGCTTTAGCGAAGGACTAAATAGCTTGATTTCTTGAAAACCAAGGCAACAATGAAGTGTAAACTCTTCAAGAAGGGGGGAGTTGTAGGAGAAGCTTTCGAATGACCTTGTAGACAGTTCCACAAAGAATAGATATAAAGACTTGAGATGGGGGAAGAAGTTGTGGCGGTTGAGTTTCCAATTCGAGCATCTCTCAATGTGGATGCTTTGAAGGGCTTGTACGTCGATTTTAATGACATCTAGCTCAAACACGAGACTCTCATTCTTTACATAACCACCAACAAACTTAATGTCTTTGAGATAGTACTGATTCTCATTAGAAACACAAATGGTTTTCAATCCCTCGCAATTGCTGAGCTCCGCATATTCAAGGGAAGGACAGCCGGACATTATCTTTTTCAGAGCCTCGTCATCGATATAAACACAGATGAGGGTAAGCTTTTTGAGATTTTGCAACAGTACTACATTCTCAATGAATGGTCTGATTTTGCATCCGTGCAAATATAAGTTTTCGAGGGATTCAGCCTTAAATACTGCCGAGGGTACATAATTAGCAAGGGTAAGACAAAACGTAGTCACGCGCGTACTCGGTTTGACGAATATTGGGACCCATTTTTCAAGAAGCGAATTCGATTGCGAGTCGGCCAACAGCATCTGCAAGCGTAATTCTTGTGGAGAAAAGTTGTGATCGTGGTACCTTTTAAATGTCTTCTCCAGAACGGAGATGAATGCTTTATTATTTCCGTTAAAACAATTTTCACAAAAGTCGTGACGACGAGAATGGCAGGCTCCGCGAAGGTCGATGACGGGTCGAGTAGGTCCGAGGTGACGCCACGATTTCGAGAGCACGGATGTTTGGACTGCCTTTTTCGGCGACAGGGAACAGAGTATACGAAGCAATATGGACTCTGGCAATCGAGAGATCCTGTCTGAACAAACTTCATCGACATCACCGCATTTTTCTCTTCTGTTCGCTGCTTGGGTTTCCATTCGTGATCAGCCTCCGCAAAGTGATGACAACAAATTAGGTTAAGTTCAATTGGTACGTCATATCGTGTGAAATCTTTATTTTATAGTAATAACTTTATTTATTTTTCTTCTTTTTTTTATCAATACAATTATTTTAGGTAATTTTAGAGAGAAAAAATATTTTGATACTATAATAAAATACTATAGTTTGAAATTTAGATAAAAAAATATTTTAGGTATTGATACCATAATAAAATATTATAGTTTGAAATTATTGTAAAAAATACTTTAGATATTAATAATGAAAATTTAGAGAAAAAAATATTTTAGATATTAATACTATAATAAAATACTATGGCTTGGAATAATTATACTACTCTTCAAATCAATTTAAGTTACATAAAAGACTAATAATTATAATTGAAATATCTTTTTCAAATTCAAAATGTCTTAAATAGCTTTTATATATTGTTAAAATCTCTTATGATTCTTTCAAATCAAGGTTGTGAATTAATTTTTTATTTCAACAATTTCGTTTTTGATTTCATACATTCTACGATATCTGTTTTCGGAAAATAAGAACTAAGAAAATATTCGTTCTATTTACCGTATCACAACAAATTTTGGGCTCCACGAATCACATGTATAATTAATTCCTCAAAATTAAATTAATAAGTTCATGGTGGCCATTTGGTTCTGGAGGAAGAAGCTGTTGAAACTTAAACTTGATTAAATAAAATAAAAATAACTTAATAAGTTACTTTGACGTTTCTAATGTCATTAGTAAAGTGAGGCTTTAAGTTTGTAAGTTTCATAGACTTAAAGTGATGTCTTTAAAGTGAGTTTATTTAATGTTAGAAGGTGATGTATTAGTATAAATAGTCGTAGTATGTTGAGAAATAAAATCATCTCATTGTAAACTTTCTTATTCAATAAAAGAGTAATATTTAATAAAGTACTTCCTCTCTTCCCCTCTTTATTTGCCAACAAAGTGGTATCAGAGCAAATGGCAACAAAATCCCTTTCTTTCCAATATCCCCACCTTTCAAAACTCAACTATGAAAATTGGTCGCTTAGAATGAAAGCGATGCTTGGATCCCAAGTGATGAGCCATATTTTTTGGCTCATTTCTAGGTTTTTAGAGTCAACTAACTCGAGTGTTTAGTTTGTTTTTACTTTATTTGTGTCTGGGAGGGCACGTTTGGGTACTTGGGCAAGTTTTGCAGGTGGGCAGGTAAAGGAGTGAAAAGAGGAGCGCACTGTGTGAAAGAGGCAAGGAAATCACCTTCCATGGTCAAGAGTACTAGTTGAGCAAGCCAGACTGACGAAAAGGGTCCAGCAGAGTTGAGCAAGCAACCAGGACGTCAGCAGGTGGAGCAAGACTTGATGCCGACCAAGTACCGCACATGGCCCGCTACCTCAGTCAGTCAGAGAAGGAAGTACATGGGCAAGAGCTAACATTGACGGAGACGGAACGTTGGGCAGTCGGTGTACCAGGAGTCCTGAATTCTGTGGAGTCTTTTAAAGAGGACCAGATTCAAACTCCAACCCAAGTAGGACTCTCGTCCGCGCTTGGAGTTATTTTCCCCCACACGTCTCTCATCATCTGAAGCCCGTCTATTTAAGAAGAAGTGACTGATGAAGAAGAACAACACATGAGCAGCGAGAAATCCGGATCGGAACCCTACCTGACCAGTGACGAAGAAGGCGGCCGCGTGAGCAACACCACTCGCCGACGTTTATTTTCTATTAAGCCCTCGGGCTAGAAACAATTTATTTTATGCTTTCATGTTTTTAATTTCGTACTTTGATTTTATTTCCCTTTGAACAATTTCCAGTTTTAATGCATAATATGGTTCGTCGTAATTCTTCTATTTTATTTTCTGTTTTAATTATGTCAAGTAGCTAATCTGTTTGTATCTGGGCAAAGACAGAACCTGACCAACCCTAAGACGTGATCGTGCCGGGAGGCTTATTGATGACAGCAACTAGCTGAGTTTTGTTCCCGATTCAACAGGGTAGTAACTTAAGCATGTTAGGGACTTGGGCAATCCTACAGTGACCAGTGGGAACCCCGACTTGCCTAACACAGGAGTACGTGGATCAACGCGACCGGGAGACTGGGCGTCCGCGAAGTACAACATGTTGCTGGAGATGTGGTCGTATGACTTGGGTCTGTCCAGGCATGCTATTGGCCATTCCGGGTTTGCTTGGAGGATGAAGGCGACTTGATCAACTTAGACTCATGCGGTCACATAGTGTCGAATTGGTCAACGTCAGGAGACCTATTGAGAGAGATCTAATAGGACTTAAACATAAGAGCGAATGAGGGTTCGGGGTATTAATATGCGTGACATTATAGGGATGTTAATACTTGGGATCTATAACTGGAAGACAAAACTGTTAGCAAAATGATATACGTACCGATGATCAGCAGCACATAGGTCAAGGGGAAAGTCAGGGGAGTCAATGCCTGGATACTTTAGTCTTTATTTGTTTCATCTTATTTGCTTAGTCGAGTCTGTTAATTGCACAGTCTATTAATTAGGTTGCATGCTAGTTTATTTCTGCTTAAATTATTTGTTATTTTCCAGTCAAGTAAACACGGTGACCACGGTTCGGCAGTGCCCAACTGCTCTCCAAAACAAAACCTTTTCAAACGTGACAACCCAATTGAGCATCCAAAGCCGGGAAAACTATAAGCTAAATCGCCTCCTCGTGGGATCGACCCTATACTTGCTACTAGTACTTGTGCTAGTGAATAGTTTAGGAACTATAAATATTATTTTGCGCTACTACACGACGGTAGCGTCAAAATTGGCGCCGTTGCCGGGGAGGCAATATTCCAAGCCAATAGTTTTCCGTGCTAACGCTTGACCTATTTTTGTATGCAGGACTCCAACTCATCGGGAAGCAAGGATACAGGGCTACTATTTGATCCTGAAATCGAGCGAACCGCGAGGAAGAATCGGAAGGCAGCAAAGCAGAAACAAGCATTAGCACGTGCCGCTCAAGTAACTCAGTTGACCATAACTGAGACAGGAGAGTCGATCTCGGACACATCGAGAGAAGATTCACCGAACACATCCAGGTCACCTACGCGATCAAGGATGGGAGAAGAGAGAGCCAAGACGTTGAGGGACACGATGTTCCCAGAGAACTTGAATCTGAAACCGCTGGGCATCACCTTGCCCACGGTTGAAAACAATACTTGGGAGATGAGGCACGACTTCATCCAGATCTTGCCCAAGTTCAGTGACATGCCCTTGGAGGATCCCCAGAGACACCTCCAAGATTTTGAATTGGCATGTGGCACCATCCGAGCAAGTGAAGGGCTAGGGGAATACATCAAGCTCCTAGCCTTCCCTTTCTCACTGGCCGAAGGTGCCCGAGAGTGGCTATACACTCTGCCTGCTGGAGAAGTGACCACCTGGAGTCAGCTTCAGCAGAAGTTCCTTGAGAAGTACTTCCCAGCTGCACGCATCCAGCAGATGAGGAAGAAGATCAACAGCATCAAGATGGGAGGAGGAGATAACTTCCATGACTACTGGGTCAGGTTCAAGCAGATGTTGGCCAAGTGCCCACAGCATCAGATCCTTGACCATGACTTGGTCCAGTACTTCATCTCTGGACTAAGAGAGACGGAGAGGACATGGGTCAACGCAGCTTGTGGAGGATCAATTCTCAACAAGAGGGCCGACGAAGCATTCAAAATCTTCAAGGAAATGGCCGAAGAAACAAGGGAGGATGGCAGTGACCTACCCAGGAACAACTTGCCCGTACCATCTGCAACTGAAGTCAAGTTGGATAAACTGTGCAACATAGTTGAGCAACTGGTGCTTAACCAAAACCCAGGGCTAAAAAGAGGAGTCAAGGCATGCCAAATCTGCAAGGAAAGTAACCATGCCACTGACGAGTGCCCTGAGCTTTTTGACGAAGAGGTCAAGGTGATAATGCAGAACAATGGGAACGGACAAAGGCCCAATGGGAACACGTACAAATCGAACAACTGGAAAAATCATGACAACAACCGGTATGGAAACAACAACTACCAGGGCGGAGGGAACCAAGGAAATCAAGGCCAGCAGTACCACGGCCAGAACAATCATCAGAGGAACAACTACCAAAATCAGGGCAACCAGCAGAACCAGAGCAATGGCCCGACTTTGGCAGATATGATGTTGATTAAGGTGGTGTTGAGTCGATTGAACCACCTTAATGGATCAGCAACTTGAAGCTCTCCTTGTGAATGACCTCGTCACTCCTTTGGATCGTCCGGAGGCATGTAAGACATGTATCCCATTATAAAATGGAGGACAATCCCATCTTGTCAATCCAAGCTCTCCCACTTGCTTCCTGATATACCCAATAACAAGTTTTATAACCTCCTTTTACGAAAGGCGTTTACTTGTATCAAAGTACACCATTTCACAATGGAATCACTCTGGACTACTCAGGTCAGAGGAAATTGCTCGAAAGTCAATGAAATAGTATTATGACTCGAAATCTTAAATACTATTACAGTCGGGTCTGTTCGATCATTAGCTCCCAGCTAATATCTATGTAATTGTACTTGATGTCCCACATCTCTAGCCCATGAAGCGGCGCTATAGTACACATTACAAACTAGTTCATTGTATTATCGGTTTGTCCGTACTTGATTATACGAACCAGGAACAACTATATGATTCAAGTATATCAGTTCAACCATTGGGACTTCATTATGCGGTAAGTCGACCTCATAACCCAATTGATATCACTTAATCATTTGGACAATTCATATAAATTAAATCATATTTATATGAAGAAATATGTATTATACATATGAGTGAATGTTTACCAAATCTCAAAAAGTATCTAATACAGTAATAGAAATCACAACCCATCTCTAAGATGTCTGATCTCTATTGCAGTCGTGAAAGCCTCAAGCTTAAACTGCTGGAGATGTTTAGAAAACGGGTTTGCAACCTTACCAAAAGTTGCAACTTTATTTTCTCGATGTCACCTTACCAAAAGTTGCAACTTTATTTTCTCGATGTCTCCACAAAACTATCTCCCATATAATGTGGAACTTCCTGAGCAGCAGTTTTAGACTTGTGGTGCTTCCTAACTCATTGGCTTGCGCGATAACTCTACTATAAATAGAGAGCTATTGGATGGGCTGAGCTAGTTACGCCACCTAGTTCATTCAAGAACTTTCAAATCCTAACTGCCAACATTACTGCATCCAATGCAATACTGTGCTCAGCTTCTGTAGTTTAATCAGCTATATTGCATTGCATGGAACTATTCCAGCAAATATCACCTCTAACCAGACAATAGATATAACCAGATTAAAATCGGAAATTATCTTAGTCTGTTTTGAAGTTAGCATTCAAACAGCTTGTTAATATCAACTATTTTTGTCTTCCAAAGACAACAAAATATTCTTTAGTCCATCTAAGGTACATAAGAATATTCTGGGCCGCAGTCTAATGCGCCTCACCTGGGTTTCCTTGAAACTGAATCGTCATGCTCAAAGCATACGATACGTCCAGTCGTGTACATATCATGGCGTACATTATAGACCCTATTGTCGAAGCATAAGGAATGTTTTACATCCTCTTTTGCTCATCAAGTACCGTAGGGCCTTGCATCTTGCTAAGTGATGTGCCATGACTCATTGGAATGAGACCCCTTTTGGCATCTTTCATTCTGAACTTATCAACCGCCTTATCAATATAGGTCACTTGACTAAGTTCAAACATCCTTTTCGATTTGTTCCGACAGATCTTGATGCCCAATATGTACTGTGCTTCTCCAAGATCCTTCATTAAAAAACATCTTCCAAGCCATTCTTTAACAGAATTAAGCATAGGAATATTGTTTCCAATAAGAGTATGTCATCGACATACAACACAATGAATACAACGTAACTCCCACTGATCTTCTTGTAAAACAAGACTCTTTCGAGTTCCTCTGAAATCCAAATCCCGATATGGATTCATTGAACTGAAGATTCCTCCGAGATGCTTGCTTTAATCCATTAAGATCTATTAAGCTTGCATACTCTCTCAGCCTGATTAGGATCGATAAAACCCTCTGGTTGTGGCATAAACACATCCTCTTCTAGAATCCCATTCAAGAAGGCGGTTTTAACATCCATTTGCCATATCTCATAATCATAATGAGCAGCAATGGCTAAGAGAATCCGAATGGCTTTGATCATAGCAACTGGTGAAAAGCTTTCATCATAATCCACTTTGTGAATTTGATTAAATCCGCCACCAACCTTGCTTTGAAAACACTAGGTTTTCCATCCATGTCTGTTTTTATCTTGTAAATCCATTTGCATCCAATGGGCCTAGCCCCTTTAAGCAAATCGACCAAGTTTCAAACTTAATTTTCAGACATCAATTCCATTTCGGATTTCATGGCACCCTGCCATTTCTCTGAATCTGGACTCGTCAAAGCTTGGGTATAGGTCGAAGGTTCATTGCTTTCTAAAAGCATGATTTCATAGTTCTCGTTTTCCAGAATACCTAAGTATCTGTCAGGTTGAGTTCTAATCCTTTCGGACCTTCGAGGGTTAGGTGTGGTTTCCAAAACCACTGGAGTACTCTCGACCAAGTCTTGAGTATCCATATCAGTTTGTTCTACTTGAACCTCGTTCAAGACAACTGAGCTCCCACTGACTTTCTAGGAAAGATTACTCTTTTCAAGAAAATCACTATCTCGAGCAACAAAATATTGTTCTCAGATAGATCGTAGAATTTGTACCCTCGTGTTTCTTTTGGATACCATAAAGAAACTTTTATCCCATTTGAGTTCAAGCTCTATAGAGATAAATCTCGTCAGAGAAGCTTTTAGAACCTCAAATTTTGATGAAAACAATTTAGGGACCCTCCCTTTCCATACCTAGTATGGTGTCTTATCAACAGCTTTTGACAGCGTCTTATTCAGTGTATAAGTTGAAGTTAAGAATTGTGTGTTCCCAAAAGAGACCAGTAGTTCATTTAGACCTCTCATCGAATGGTCGAACTATATCTAATATAGTTTGTTTTCTCTTTTCCGAAACATAACCTTCATGTGCTTGTGAACTGATAGGTTCCACATACATCAGTATGGATCATCCCTAATTAAGCACTCACATGTTCTCCTTTCTCCAAGAAAGATGACATTGTTATCTTTGTCCATCAAACATCATTTACATGTATCAAATGACTCCAAGTCAAATGATTCTAGAATGCCTTCTAAAAGAAGATACGTTACATGTTTAGATTTTGATCCAATCAACAATGTTACAGTTATGTCTAATTGAGACTTATTCGATTCGGCCTTTAATGTTATATATGATTTGTTGAGTTTAAAGTATACATAAATAATGTAATAATCGTACCAAAACAAAGAATAGTTCACAATTAAAATAGTTATCAAACTATTTAAATAGTGAAAAACTAATCCATCAGTATCCAATACTGAACCAATATTCATTGTTTATTGAAGGTACGAAAAATACATAGTTATAATACTTAAAACAAAGCCCTAAGGCAAAACAATATCATATGATCATACGGCTAATGCAGCGACATTCGCTCCATTTATCGCCCATAGATCGACATCTCTATTCACCAAACTTATACTTCTATGTAGTTCCTTCACATGCAAATGTGAGAACCACATTTGGCATCCAATACCCAAGAAGTAGAATTTGTGAAGTTTAATGTCTATAACATTAATACCTGAAGATGAAGCAACCCCGTTCTTCACATCTTCATTGAACTTTGGGCAAATTCAATTATTCCCAATAATTGAGTCTCATTCAAATTTCCCATTCAAAATTATCTCAATATCAAAACGTGATAAATCGTAAGTGAAAAATCGAAGTTTTCTAACCAGCGATATTATCATGCAATTGAAGCCCTATCTCTCATAAAATATGAGGGAGCCAACCAGACAATCGACTAACGCCATCCCATGGCTCGAAAGTCTCTAATTTGTGTCATTGATGAACTAAGTGTTTTGGATTAAATCACTCCCCGAGGTGAAAATAATCCTAACTTTAGAATCCATCACATGAAAGACAAATCAGGCATTTGTTTTGAAATTGAATAAAATATGAAATTTTATATGTTTGCAAGTAGTGTCCAACACTTTTGCAGTAGACGCATTGAGATTCCCTAGGAACCCTAGTAGCCTTCTTGCCCATGCTCTTTTGAATACCCTATCCCATATCATAAGAATTTCCCTCTTAGGGTCCTTCTCTATCGCCGGCTCAGCAGCCTTGAGCATCCCGTGGAGCTCAAGAAGCGATTTCTTCAAACCATTCATATGGAAAATTTAGCCTAAAGGCATTATAACCATCATGAGATTGAAGTATGAAATCGGTTGCCAACTAATCATCATAGGAAAAATCTAGGCGGTCACTTGAAGCAAATAATCCAATCATTTGTTGCACATGTGATCCCATAGATTTCCATTTTTCCAGCCTAGCTGAAGCGATGACCCTAGTCATACCGAACCGATCAATCATAGTTTGTTCCCCGAAAATGATATTGAATTGTTCAATGATATCATAGGAATTGGTAATCTAACACATTCTCTTTGTATTCGTATTTGAGGACCATCCTCAAATTACGTTGTCAATCAAGAAAATTTGTGTTGTTCAATTTTCTCACAATCAAGAATTGAACCAAACTTGAATTGAGTTGATATTTGACATGATAAACTACAAAAGAAAGATAACTAAAGTATGTAAACATCCACAAAGTGGTAAACAAATAAGGTTGTCTAACAAGTTACTTATTTATTCCATTTTGTTCAATCGATATCTAATATCGTTGTTCCCTTGAACAAAACGATCCCAAGGCCCTCATCTTGCGAATCCTTAAGCCGACTGAGTCCGCACTTAAGAAAACCAAGATAGGTAGACATCCCATGTCAATGACATCTAATGTCATTCTCGGTCTATAAGAATCACATTCTTATCTCATGTCTCGATAGCCACGCCTGCAGTGGATCTATCGATGAGAAAACCAAACTCACGTGTAAGGGTCTAACCCGTACTCCCACTATCCCAAGATAACAAGTAGTACCCCGCTGAGGCGGACCTACCAACTTATGATCGAGGGCTTCATGAGTGTGATGTTTTGGACAAGACATTATACTCATTATTTTGGGCACTTGCATGCATAGGTGTTTATATGTGAGTTGAACATTTATAACATAAAACATCCTATAACTAGCAAAGCAATTAAATACGTAATCGAAAGGCCCCTAGAACCTTACAACTCTTAAAAGAAAAGAATAAAAGCAACAATAAAGGCCTTGGACATCTTCTGGACTGGTCCGCGCCCGCCATTTCAGTTCCGCGCCCGCCGATTGAGGTCAATATTAGTCCGTACCCATAAAACCACGAACGGCGCCCGCCGTTTCACAAACGGCGGTCGCCGAACACCACCGGCGGTCGCCGTTTCCAAAACGGCGCCCGCCGAAAGGGTAAAAACCAATCTGACCCAAAATCAGCATTTCGACGGTCGTCGTTTCCAAAACGAAGGTCGTCAAATCAAAACGACGGTCGTCAAATAAAAACGACGGTCGTCGTTTTTCTCTAACAGCCCCGGTTTTGCCCGTTTTGCTTCGTTTTGCTTCGTTTCTTCTCGTTTTCGCCGGAGAGCCGATATCCAATGTCAATCCATGGATTTAATCCATTGCTTACACATTGAACAATACATTTTTGAATAGAAAAAACCTATCTATTACAAAAGATTCCAAGGGACGCACCCTCCAAAACTATGGCCAATCGTACGTAAAAAACGACAATTTCATTCACCCGAACACTAACGGTGGCCGGCCTTATATCTAATCACATAATCACAATAAACATATAATCCAATTATGTTGATTTAAACTTCTTGTGTCCAACACAAAAGTGTGCACGAGCCCTAGGCTCTGATACCAATTGAAGGTACCGGTATACCGATCCGATCGATATAGCGTGTGTGCGGAAGCGTGTAAAGCGATAGATCTACTATGCCATGATCTTAGTGCACACAAATATGTATAGACACACATATTTATATATATATATATATTCATCCAATATATATATATATAGAGAGAGAGATATCAACGAATTCTTACATTTTATAATGAATGGATTCGTTGATGTTGATTAAGGTGGTGTTGAGTCGATTGAACCACCTTAATGGATCAGCAACTTGAAGCTCTCCTTGTGAATGACCTCGTCACTCCTTTGGATCGTCCGGATGTTGAAGCCGCACAAATGGCCCGGCCTCTACGTGTTGCACACGAACCCGGATAATGAACACCTTGCTTGCTTGAGAATTGATCTCCAAGATCGCCTCTTTTCTCTCTATTTTAGTGGAATTTCGTGGCTAATGTTGTGATGTGATGAAAATCTGATTTTCATCCATATAATGGCCTCATTATTCACCACATTACTCCCCTTTGTAACCTACAACATAATGGGCATCATAATGCACCATTAACATGCAAAAGGGGTTACAAAGGAGGTGAAAGGTCATGCCACATACACATGCCACTATGCATTGTATGTGGTCCCACTTGCTTGTGTGGCATGCCATGTCACACTATGTGACATGCATCCATGCAAGCCATGCATCCCATGCAAGCCATGCATCCCATGCATGTGTATTAAATCCACGTAAATATTGATTCTAAATCAATATATTTATCAAGCAATGTATATCAATATCGAGCTCGTGTGTGACCCTGTAGGTATGATTTTATCGATCAATATTATATTGTTTCCAACAATTAATATTATCGAATAATCATTTAACATCCATAGACGACCTTATGACTTTATCGATTGCACACGTAGGATCGAAGGACATATCCCAACAATCTCCCACTTGGCCTTCAGAGCCAGTGTGCTGCCAATTTCCTGTTGTCACTTTATGTCTAAGTTTGAACTTGAGGCAAGACTCGAGTCATCCTCAATCGGTTCAAACTTTTCTTGGACTTTGAGACAGACTGTAAAACCAGATTTATCACTATGATACGAATCTGGACGTGGCCACGTATTTTCCACAGTCTCGACTCTCCAAGTGGCCTGTAAGACATGTATCCCATTATAAAATGGAGGACAATCCCATCTTGTCAATCCAAGCTCTCCCACTTGCTTCCTGATATACCCAATAACAAGTTTTATAACCTCCTTTTACGAAAGGCGTTTACTTGTATCAAAGTACACCATTTCACAATGGAATCACTCTGGACTACTCAGGTCAGAGGAAATTGCTCGAAAGTCAATGAAATAGTATTATGACTCGAAATCTTAAATACTATTCTAGTCGGGTCTGTTCGATCATTAGCTCCCAGCTAATATCTATGTAATTGTACTTGATGTCCCACATCACTAGCCCATGAAGCGGCGCTATAGTACACATTACAAACTAGTTCATTGTATTATCGGTTTGTCCGTACTCGATTATACGAACCAGGAACAACTATATGATTCAAGTATATCAGTTCAACCATTGGGACTTCATTATGCGGTAAGTCGACCTCATAACCCAATTGATATCACTTAATCATTTGGACAATTCATATAAATTAAATCATATTTATATGAAGAAATATGTATTATACATATGAGTGAATGTTTACCAAATCTCCAAAAGTATCTAATACACTAATAGAAATCACAACCCATCTCTAAGATGTCTGATCTCTATTGCAGTCGTGAAAGCCTCAAGCTTAAACTGCTGGAGATGTTTAGAAAACGGGTTTGCAACCTTACCAAAAGTTGCAACTTTATTTTCTCGATGTCACCTTACCAAAAGTTGCAACTTTATTTTCTCGATGTCTCCACAAAACTATCTCCCATATAATGTGGAACTTCCTGAGCAGCAGTTTTAGACTTGTGGTGCTTCCTAACTCATTGGCTTGCGCGATAACTCTACTATAAATAGAGAGCTATTGGATGGGCTGAGCTAGTTACGCCACCTAGTTCATTCAAGAACTTTCAAATCCTAACTGCCAACATTACTGCATCCAATGCAATACTGTGCTCAGCTTCTGTAGTTTAATCAGCTATATTGCATTGCATGGAACTATTCCAGCAAATATCACCTCTAACCAGACAATAGATATAACCAGATTAAAATCGGAAATTATCTTAGTCTGTTTTGAAGTTAGCATTCAAACAGCTTGTTAATATCAACTATTTTTGTCTTCCAAAGACAACAAAATATTCTTTAGTCCATCTAAGGTACATAAGAATATTCTGGGCCGCAGTCTAATGCGCCTCACCTGGGTTTCCTTGAAACTGAATCGTCATGCTCAAAGCATACGATACGTCCAGTCGTGTACATATCATGGCGTACATTATAGACCCTATTGTCGAAGCATAAGGAATTTTTTACATCCTCTTTTGCTCATCAAGTACCGTAGGGCCTTGCATCTTGCTAAGTGATGTGCCATGACTCATTGGAATGAGACCCCTTTTGGCATCTTTCATTCTGAACTTATCAACCGCCTTATCAATATAGGTCACTTGACTAAGTTCAAACATCCTTTTCGATTTGTTCCGACAGATCTTGATGCCCAATATGTACTGTGCTTCTCCAAGATCCTTCATTAAAAAACATCTTCCAAGCCATTCTTTAACAGAATTAAGCATAGGAATATTGTTTCCAATAAGAGTATGTCATCGACATACAACACAATGAATACAACGTAACTCCCACTGATCTTCATGTAAAACAAGACTCTTTCGAGTTCCTCTGAAATCCAAATCCCGATATGGATTCATTGAACTGAAGATTCCAACTCCGAGATGCTTGCTTTAATCCATTAAGATCTATTAAGCTTGCATACTCTCTCAGCCTGATTAGGATCGATAAAACCCTCTGGTTGTGGCATAAACACATCCTCTTCTAGAATCCCATTCAAGAAGGCGGTTTTAACATCCATTTGCCATATCTCATAATCATAATGAGCAGCAATGGCTAAGAGAATCCGAATGGCTTTGATCATAGCAACTGGTGAAAAGCTTTCATCATAATCCACTTTGTGAATTTGATTAAATCCGCCACCAACCTTGCTTTGAAAACACTAGGTTTTCCATCCATGTCTGTTTTTATCTTGTAAATCCATTTGCATCCAATGGGCCTAGCCCCTTTAAGCAAATCGACCAAGTTTCAAACTTAATTTCCAGACATCAATTCCATTTCGGATTTCATGGCACCCTGCCATTTCTCTGAATCTGGACTCGTCAAAGCTTGGGTATAGGTCGAAGGTTCATTGCTTTCTAAAAGCATGATTTCATAGTTCTCGTTTGCCAGAATACCTAAGTATCTGTCAGGTTGAGTTCTAATCCTTTCGGACCTTCGAGGGTTAGGTGTGGTTTCCAAAACCACTGGAGTACTCTCGACCAAGTCTTGAGTATCCATATCAGTTTGTTCTACTTGAACCTCGTTCAAGACAACTGAGCTCCCACTGACTTTCTAGGAAAGATTACTCTTTTCAAGAAAATCACTATCTCGAGCAACAAAATATTGTTCTCAGATAGATCGTAGAATTTGTACCCTCGTGTTTCTTTTGGATACCATAAAGAAACTTTTATCCCATTTGAGTTCAAGCTCTATAGAGATAAATCTCGTCAGAGAAGCTTTTAGAACCTCAAATTTTGATGAAAACAATTTAGGGACCCTCCCTTTCCATACCTAGTATGGTGTCTTATCAACAGCTTTTGACAGCGTCTTATTCAGTGTATAAGTTGAAGTTAAGAATTGTGTGTTCCCAAAAGAGACCAGTAGTTCATTTAGACCTCTCATCGAATGGTCGAACTATATCTAATATAGTTTGTTTTCTCTTTTCCGAAACATAACCTTCATGTGCTTGTGAACTGATAGGTTCCACATACATCAGTATGGATCATCCCTAATTAAGCACTCACATGTTCTCCTTTCTCCAAGAAAGATGACATTGTTATCTTTGTCCATCAAACATCATTTACATGTATCAAATGACTCCAAGTCAAATGATTCTAGAATGCCTTCTAAAAGAAGATTCGTTACATGTTTAGATTTTGATCCAATCAACAATGTTACAGTTATGTCTAATTGAGACTTATTCGATTCGGCCTTTAATGTTATATATGATTTGTTGAGTTTAAAGTATACATAAATAATGTAATAATCGTACCAAAACAAAGAATAGTTCACAATTAAAATAGTTATCAAACTATTTAAATAGTGAAAAACTAATCCATCAGTATCCAATACTGAACCAATATTCATTGTTTATTGAAGGTACGAAAAATACATAGTTATAATACTTAAAACAAAGCCCTAAGGCAAAACAATATCATATGATCATACGGCTAATGCAGCGACATTCGCTCCATTTATCGCCCATAGATCGACATCTCTATTCACCAAACTTATACTTCTATGTAGTTCCTTCACATGCAAATGTGAGAACCACATTTGGCATCCAATACCCAAGAAGTAGAATTTGTGAAGTTTAATGTCTATAACATTAATACCTGAAGATGAAGCAACCCCGTTCTTCACATCTTCATTGAACTTTGGGCAAATTCAATTATTCCCAATAATTGAGTCTCATTCAAATTTCCCATTCAAAATTATCTCAATATCAAAACGTGATAAATCGTAAGTGAAAAATCGAAGTTTTCTAACCAGCGATATTATCATGCAATTGAAGCCCTATCTCTCATAAAATATGAGGGAGCCAACCAGACAATCGACTAACGCCATCCCATGGCTCGAAAGTCTCTAATTTGTGTCATTGATGAACTAAGTGTTTTGGATTAAATCACTCCCCGAGGTGAAAATAATCCTAACTTTAGAATCCATCACATGAAAGACAAATCAGGCATTTGTTTTGAAATTGAATAAAATATGAAATTTTATATGTTTGCAAGTAGTGTCCAACACTTTTGCAGTAGACGCATTGAGATTCCCTAGGAACCCTAGTAGCCTTCTTGCCCATGCTCTTTTGAATACCCTATCCCATATCATAAGAATTTCCCTCTTAGGGTCCTTCTCTATCGCCGGCTCAGCAGCCTTGAGCATCCCGTGGAGCTCAAGAAGCGATTTCTTCAAACCATTCATATGGAAAATTTAGCCTAAAGGCATTATAACCATCATGAGATTGAAGTATGAAATCGGTTGCCAACTAATCATCATAGGAAAAATCTAGGCGGTCACTTGAAGCAAATAATCCAATCATTTGTTGCACATGTGATCCCATAGATTTCCATTTTTCCAGCCTAGCTGAAGCGATGACCCTGGTCATACCGAACCGATCAATCATAGTTTGTTCCCCGAAAATGATATTGAATTGTTCAATGATATCATAGGAATTGGTAATCTAACACATTCTCTTTGTATTCGTATTTGAGGACCATCCTCAAATTACGTTGTCAATCAAGAAAATTTGTGTTGTTCAATTTTCTCACAATCAAGAATTGAACCAAACTTGAATTGAGTTGATATTTGACATGATAAACTACAAAAGAAAGATAACTAAAGTATGTAAACATCCACAAAGCGGTAAACAAATAAGGTTGTCTAACAAGTTACTTATTTATTCCATTTTGTTCAATCGATATCTAATATCGTTGTTCCCTTGAACAAAACGATCCCAAGGCCCTCATCTTGCGAATCCTTAAGCCGACTGAGTCCGCACTTAAGAAAACCAAGATAGGTAGACATCCCATGTCAATGACATCTAATGTCATTCTCGGTCTATAAGAATCACATTCTTATCTCATGTCTCGATAGCCACGCCTGCAGTGGATCTATCGATGAGAAAACCAAACTCACGTGTAAGGGTCTAACCCTTACTCCCACTATCCCAAGATAACAAGTAGTACCCCGCTGAGGCGGACCTACCAACTTATGATCGAGGGCTTCATGAGTGTGATGTTTTGGACAAGACATTATACTCATTATTTTGGGCACTTGCATGCATAGGTGTTTATATGTGAGTTGAACATTTATAACATAAAACATCCTATAACTAGCAAAGCAATTAAATACGTAATCGAAAGGCCCCTAGAACCTTACAACTCTTAAAAGAAAAGAATAAAAGCAACAATAAAGGCCTTGGACATCTTCTGGACTGGTCCGCGCCCGCCATTTCAGTTCCGCGCCCGCCGATTGAGGTCAATATTAGTCCGTACCCATAAAACCACGAACGGCGCCCGCCGTTTCACAAACGGCGGTCGCCGAACACCACCGGCGGTCGCCGTTTCCAAAACGGCGCCCGCCGAAAGGGTAAAAACCAATCTGACCCAAAATCAGCATTTCGACGGTCGTCGTTTCCAAAACGACGGTCGTCAAATCAAAACGACGGTCGTCAAATAAAAACGACGGTCGTCGTTTTTCTCTGACAGCCCCGGTTTTGCCCGGTTTGCTTCGTTTTGCTTCGTTTCTTCTCGTTTTCGCCGGAGAGCCGATATCCAATGTCGATCCATGGATTTAATCCATTGCTTAAACATTGAACAATACATTTTTGAATAGAAAAAACCTATCTATTACAAAAGATTCCAAGGGACGCAGCCCTCCAAAACTATGGCCAATCGTACGTAAAAAACGACAATTTCATTCACCCGACCACTAACGGTGGCCGGCCTTATATCTAATCACATAATCACAATAAACATATAATCCAATTATGTTGATTTAAACTTCTTGTGTCCAACACAAAAGTGTGCACGAGCCCTAGGCTCTGATACCAATTGAAGGTACCGGTATACCGATCCGATCGATATAGCGTGTGTGCGGAAGCGTGTAAAGCGATAGATCTACTATGCCATGATCTTAGTGCACACAAATATGTATAGACACACATATTTATATATATATATATTCATCCAATATATATATATATAGAGAGAGATATCAACGAATTCTTACATTTGATAATGAATGGATTCGTTGATGTTGATTAAGTTGGTGTTGAGTCGATTGAACCACCTTAATGGATCAGCAACTTGAAGCTCTCCTTGTGAATGACCTCGTCACTCATTTGGATCGTCCGGATGTTGAAGCCGCACAAATGGCCCGGCCTCTACGTGTTGCACACGAACCCGGATAATGAACACCTTGCTTGCTTGAGAATTGATCTCCAAGATCACCTCTTTTCTCTCTATTTTAGTGGAATTTCGTGGCTAATGTTTTGATGTGATGAAAATCTGATTTTCATCCATATAATGACCTCATTATTCACCACATTACTCCCCTTTGTAACCTACAACATAATGGGCATCATAATGCACCATTAACATGCAAAAGGGGTTACAAAGGAGGTGAAAGGTCATGCCACATACACATGCCACTATGCATTGTATGTGGTCCCACTTGCTTGTGTGGCATGCCATGTCACACTATGTGACATGCATCCATGCAAGCCATGCATCCCATGCATGTGTATTAAATCCACGTAAATATTGATTCTAAATCAATATATTTATCAAGCAATGTATATCAATATCGAGCTCGTGTGTGACCCTGTAGGTATGATTTTATCGATCAATATTATATTGTTCCCAACAATTAATATTATCGAATAATCATTTAACATCCATAGACGACCTTATGACTTTATCGATTGCACACGTAGGATCGAAGGACATATCCCAACATGCACCACAGGATCTCCACAGCATATCACCCCCAGGCCAATGGGCAAGCCGAGCTATCCAATCGCATCATTAAAACCATCTTGAGGAAGACGGTCAAGCTAGAAGGTAAGGATTGGAGCGACAAGCTCGATGATGCACTTTGGGCCTACAGAACCGCCTACAAAACACCTTCACGGATCTCTCCCTACCGCATGGTGTTTGGCAAGTCATGCCACTTGCCCGTGGAAATCGAACACAAGGCGCATTGGGCAGTGAACAAGGTAATTTTCGACTGGGATGCGGCCAGCGAAGGGCGTAAACTTGACCTAACTGAGCTGGAGGAGATAAGGATCGAAGCATATGACAACGCGGTCAACTACAAGGAGCGGACAAAGAGAGCCCACGACAAAATCATCAAGAAAAAGAAGATCGAACCTGGTCAATTGGTTCTGGTTTACCAAACCAAGTTCAAATTCAAGGCCAAAAAGCTATCGACCAAGTGGGCAGGGCCGTTCATAGTCCATGCTGTTTGCCTAAATGGTTCGGTTGAGCTATTTAAGCCAGGTGATGATCAGATCTTCAAGGTGAATGGGCAGAGAGTCAAGGCTTACTATGGGAGTGAGGATCTCAAGGGGATAATACCCCCTGAGCCAGCCTCTTGACCAAGTGGAGCAAGAAGAATAAGTCAGGCCCATGACAATAAATAGAGGCAAATACCGATGGCGAACTCGGTATGTATACTATGCTTTTCCCTTTATTTCATTTTGTTAATAATTTCACCACGCCAAGGAGTAGCCTTGGGTAGGAAAGGGTTTTGGTCTGTCTTTGTTTTCAGGAAACAGAAAATTTGAGCGAGCAAGTGCGGAGATTGAGCAATGGACAGAGGAGGGCAGTTGTGATGATTGCGGAATTATCGGGAATCCGCAAAAGAGTCCAATCAACTCTGAATTTGCAGAGTCCTAAACAAATTCAAAATCCTAATCCATCTACACACTACCCCTCTACTTCAAAAACCGCACAACTCCTCAACTTCCCCCATTACCACCACTACCCCATAACCCTAACTTCCCCAAATAATGGTTTCCACCCGCACGAAAAACACAAAGTTAAACAAAATCCCTACCGGTACCCAAATCGATCTCACCAGCCCCCAACCACAATCGTCGAAAAAGATTGCCGGAGGAAAAGCATCCAAGGCCGCCGCCGCTGTTGTACCCGCGAAGGAAAAAACGCCACCACCACCGGAGAAAACCCCGTCACCACAGAAAGGAGGCACGCCGTCGCCAAGCCCAACACGAGAAAACAGCCCAGCCCCCATCAACACCGTGCTGGTGGAGCAGCTGGGCAAGGAAATCGACGCACCTAGCCTCGCCGACCTTGATGAGACCCCCAAACCGTCCAACGATTCGGCACCGGCGAGTCAGAGCGGTGAGCCGAGCGAAGACCTTGTGAAGAAGAGGAAGTTCACGGCGGAGGAAAAGGGTAAGTTCAAGAAGCCCCGAGAAAACACGCCGGTCGCCACCATGGAATCGTCGTCCGATGAGAAGCCCGACGATATGTCCACTGCCGGCGGGGAGTGTTGGAGTTGTGTACTTAATGTCTAGATTTAAGTAACGGTAAACTCCCGATCATAGCATTTAATCTATTACATTAATAAACAATTATTTGCATTTAATTATCATTAATTAAATATGCAAAATATAGTCCTGGATTTTATACGTTGTAGTTAGTATGGTGTTGCATGGGCACACAGAAGATCATACTATCGGTTACTCGTATTTAATCAAACAGTTGCTCACGACCTAGATGGACATGGACCAATCCATCGGTATAGTCGTTGTGTGAGGGAGAAAATAATTTATCTTAATTATTTTATCACACTTGTACACTTAGGTGTATTGGGCGGATCGCTTGAGATTTATTGATTAGGATTTCCTTGGATAATCAATTTAAATCTCAGAGTATTTTATTCTCAATCCCCGATACTATTGCGGGTGTATATATTTAATATTAGAGACTTTGATTTTCCAAAGGAATTAACCGATTTAATTATTGGGTTAATTACCGGTTAAAGTTGGGTCGCTATATTTTATATATGACATGCCGTGAATACTTGACGGGAAAGTGTATCCCGGAAGGGTTGATAATATCCCCGAGATGAGTTCATAAGGAATTATTGTGTAAACCTCATGAGTGGATTTGTTCCGCACAATAATTAAGGTTGAATGGTACTAGTCTCGGATATAAGAGATGAATATAATTTATTGAGCAATAAATAAATTTATTCATGGATATTTAAATCTTAAATACACGGAATAAATAATACTACCGGAGAAATATTATTCGATATAATATGGGTAAATATTGGGAGTGCAATTTTATTTATATAGTGGAAAATAAATAAAATTAATATTGATAAGGATTAATGGACTTGAGCATTGGGCTCAATTTAATCTTCAATATTAGAAGCCCAATATTCCACCTCCTTTAGATCCCCTACGTAGCCTATAAAAGCACTACATGGCCTTCACAATTCATAACGTATCATAAGATAAGAATATCATACTTGATATTCTAGAGAGTTGAAGGAGATCCATAGGAGTTCGATAGATCGTCGCCCACCCGACGTTCGAACGGAGTGCAAGGAATACGTGGGAAGATTCAAAGGTGTTTGATTTCGTTTCTCCGAACAACGAATCGAAGGTATAATATCTAGAACCCCCTCGATATTATTTCGGTTTTGGTTTATCGAAATTACCGTAGAACGCAAGATCCGAAGTTCGAACCCGGAGTAGACGGAAGATCACGCGGTGGTGGCGAAGCCACCGGACCGCGTGGATCGACCCGCCTAGGGTTCGGCGGGCGCGGAGGGGGCGACCCTCGGCTGGGCCGAGGGCGCGCGGTCGATCGCGGTGATCGACCGCCGGGGCGCGGGCTGGAGTCGCACCCCACCCCACCTCGACGGTGGGGACCTCCAGGCGGCGGCGAGTCGCCGGACTCGCCGCGGGGGCTGCTGGGCAGCCCCTCCCCGATCGATCGCCGGCGTGCGATCGATCCTTCGATCATGTGAACCCCGACTCGCGGGGGTTCGGCTGGGGGCGGGCTGCGTACCTTCGGGTGCGTAGTCTCCAAAGGTCGGACTCCGGCGGATGAGTCGCCGTTCATGTGATTTCCGGCGAAGGGTTTGATCGGGCTATGGTTTCCGCAATTTTAATAGCCCGGGATATCGAATTCCAGCAATTGGTATCAGAGCGTGGTTTACGTTCGCGGTATTTTCGATATTGTTGTTCTACCTTGCAGGGATTTCCGGCTATCATGGTTGGATTTAATTATTGTGTTAATTAATTATTATGATTATTCGTTTATTAAACTCTCGGACATGTCGAGATTCGTTTTGTGTGGTTGAATGTTTGTAATAGTAAAATTTCGGGGGTTGACCGAATTTAGGATTTATTATTACGTTCTATGTTTTCCGGAAAATGTATAAGGTCGATTTCATGTATAGAATCGATACCGGATAGTGTAATTTAAATTCTTGTAATTTTTTTTACGTTGGATCGATGCCGAGACGACCGCCGGAGAACTCATGTGACGAAGAAGACGAAGAGGACGAAGAACCGGGGATCGATCAAACCCCTTGATCGACCCCAAGTGATCGACCAAGGAGAGGGGCCGATCGCCCTCGGCTGGGGCTGCCGCCGGCGACGGTGGCGGCTGGTGGCTGGGCGGCGGTGCTCCTCCCATGGAGGTGGTCGAAGGTGGGGTGGCGTGGGGTCTCCCGATCTCATGCTACTCCTACCAAGATTCACTTTCCTAAATTAATTCGGTTTTCCTATTTGAGTGTTCTTCCTTTAGGAAACTCTCATGGATTAGGAAAAGAATTAATTGGAATTAATTTTATTTCCTTATTCTATTATGGAAGTCTTCTAGAGTATTCCGAGTTCTACTTGGAATAGGATCCTAGAGATTTAATAGAATTGGAAAGGAATAAAAGTTAATTTAGGATTGATTTATTTCCTAAATTGATTATTCCTATTTTATGGGAATTTTCATAGTTATGGAAATTAATTAATCTTGGAAAGTAGAAGAGTCCTAATTTATTTTATTTCCTTATTCTATTATAGAAGTCTTCTAGAATATTCCAAGTTTTACTTGGATAGATTATTCTAGAGATTTAATAGAATTAGATAGGAAAATAAATAAATAATAATATTAATAATATTTAATTTTATTTTTGATTTATTCGATTGACTTAATTTTCGAATTGAGTATCTTTTGGATTTATTAAAAATAAATAGATTTAAATATTGGGATTAATATTCTCGTCACATGGAGCATTCAAGAACGAAGACTGAAGACTAGAAGATGCATATGAAGAAGAAGTAAAGCCATGATAGTCGGGAAAATAATTTCCTAGCATTATTTGACTATGTGATATGTGCTTTATTACTTGCATGCATGCTTATGTGTTTAATTATGCATTAGATAGCGTATCCCTTTGTTATAAAAAGCTAAGTGGGAGAGGGGATGGAAACATTCCCATGGTCTCCATTACTGTTCTCTTGGTGACATTTATGAGCTTTCGAAGTTCATATAGATATGTCATTGGAGGAGAATTCTTGTAATTCCTTTTACAAGAAACATTGATCAAGTTTATCAAACAATGCCTAATTTGTCTTTCTGAAACTGACTTCAAGTCGACTCATTCTCACCCCGGGGAGTGGAATGGAGCCAAAGCCACTTGGTCATGTGGATGACACAAATTAGAGACCTTCGTACCATTCTTTGATAGATGGATCGATTGTCTGCTCGGCTCCCTCATTTATGAGAGATAGGGTCGTTCGCATGGTGAATCACTGGTTAGAAACTTCGAGTTTCACTTATGATTCTCCGCGTCTTGATCTATGAGAATCGAATGGATCTTGTAACTGGGAGTCAATTATAAAAGTCTCTTAGTGTAGTAAACGTCCACCCCACGTGGCTTGCTATACTGACGGATTTTGGATTAATTGATGTAGACAGTTGTAAGTAATTGTGAAGAGTTGTGAAGTTATCGTAAACGTCCACCCCACGTGGCTTGCGGTGATGTAGCAATTCCAAGCGATGTACTTTGGTGCTGAGTAATGGTTTACACTTAGATACGCGTTATAGTATTCTTCCCCACGAAGTCACGCTATAATTGATGTATGACCAAAGGAAATCTAATTGCTAAATCATTTGGGTGGGTAAACGTCCACACCACGTGGCTTGCCTTGCCTGATGGGATTTTAGATGCAATTAGTAATTTAATGATATTATTTGAGGGAGATAATATCGGACATTAAATTAATTGTTTGTTTAAATGTGCTTATAGGTTTAGAGAATAGCTATGAACCCACTTTCTGTGATACTCAAGGAGCATAAGCTCACTGGTCCAAATTACATTGATTGGAAGAGAAATTTAGACATTGTCCTGACTTCGGAGGAGTACAAGTATGTACTCCATGAAGTGTGCCCTGCCGAGCCCACGGCTACCTCAACTGATGAGGAAAAACTGGCATATCGAAAGTGGAAAAAGGCTGATGAAATGGCTAGGTGTTTTATTTTGGCTTCCATGTCAAATGTACTCCAAACCCAACATGAGCCAATGGACACTGCCTATGATATGATGTTTAACCTCAAGGAGATGTTTGGGGAGCAAGATCGTGCGGCTAGGCAAGAAGCCATGAGAGTCCTCATGTCGACTACTCAGTCAGAAGGAACGCCCGTTGGGGAGCACGTTCTTAAGATGATGAGTTTGTTGAATGAACTTGAGGTCCTAGGAGCTTCTATTGATGCTGAGACGCAAGTCGACATCATACTCTAGTCTCTGACCCCTAGTTTTGAGCAGTTTCGTATGAGCTATAATATGGGTAAACTATCTTATACTCTTGCGCAACTCCTGACTGAACTAAAGGCGGCAGAGGGGATCTACAAGAAGGGCAAGTCTCAAGCGCTTGTAGCTACCAAGTCCAAGGGCTCGAAGCCTGTTGGAGGTGGGGGCAAGAAAAGGAAGCAAGCCTGGAAACCCAGTGGTGCCAAGAGGAATGGACCACGAGTGGGGGCTGCAAAGCCAAGGGGCAAGTGCTTCCGATGCAACAAGTCTGGACACTGGAAGTCTGAATGTCCTCTCAAAGGTACGAATTTTTCTTTAGTCGTAAAAACATAGTCAGCGGTATTATCTACCAGAATTCTGGTGTGTAGATATGGAACCACTGACGGTATGTGCATTCTTGAATGCAGGGGTTCCAGAAAACCCGGCGACTTAGATAAGAAGAGTTCGAGTCTACATGGGCGAAGCTGTTGGGGTAGCAGCGGTTGCAGTGGAAGACATTTATCTGCTTTCAGTAGTTTAGGATTTCATTTCAAGTTATTGCTTTATGTACCCCTTATTTTGAAAAGAACTTTTGTTCTGGATTTTTCTTTATGAATGGATATTTTTATTTCTTTAAATCATGGTGATGATTTGGATAAGAAATAATGGACATTATCTATTCCGGTACATTAGATAGCAATATGTGAATGATGAATCCTTAGTCTACCACGATGCAACAATCCGTGATATGTATAACTTGTTTTACTTGTTGGATGTATTTCTTTAATTGATCATTATACTTGTGAATTCTTATACTTAGTAGTATTTTCAAATAAGATTCAAAAGGTCGAAATTGATTCAATCAATTATATTTGAAGGAATGGACCTTCCGACCTAAGGATTGAATTTGGAGAATAATACATCTAAAGCAAACCTTTCTGGATAAAGGATAGAATTCAGACAAGTATTGGAAATGATTAGATATGCAGACATATGTGTAAATTAGAAAGGTACGAGTAATTCTTTCGAGAGTACTCGATGATGGATTAGAATACTTGATGTGCCATAAAAGCATAGTGTTTTGACTAGTCAATGGACACAAAGCCATTATGGGGAACCATCAAAGTATATCCATTAAGAGCCTGCGACTCGATCGCGGAGGCCATCACCTATCTAAATAACACATAGCATAATCAAAGATTGGGATTCAATCCCAAAAGGCCGCGCCATACACTCACGTGTAGAGATGGTGCGTTGAAAATAAGAAAAGGAAATCTAATAGTAAAAGAACAAGTTATTCGGAACTACCTATGTTCTATGGATATTCCTAGAGACAACGGCATATTAAATATGGTTGTAGGATATCCTAGATGAACAAAGTGTTGTGTGTTCTATAGTACTATGAACCAGAAGGACGTGTAACGCCCGGTTCTTAGAGGAAGACTATTAGAAGAACCACAAAGCCCGAACTAACGTAATACCTTGGAATGAGAAGAAGGACAAAAGACTAGGAACCAGCCAAACCGAGTAGAAGTACACCACATGCTGCACCCAATGTTATTACTGTTATACACCGGCACGCCATTGCAGTGGGAGGTTGTTAAGCAACCAGAGATGTTCATAAGACTA
Organism: Euphrasia confusa; assembly: GCA_954870475.1. Classification (NCBI taxonomy): domain Eukaryota; kingdom Viridiplantae; phylum Streptophyta; class Magnoliopsida; order Lamiales; family Orobanchaceae; genus Euphrasia; species Euphrasia confusa. Next base: position 15,650,016 of record OX940954.1, read on the forward strand.
GAAGAGTTTTAACTCTGGATCTGGTAAAGATGAAATCGATCCCTAGCTCTGCATAAGGGCGGTACTAAATCTAAATGTGCCTGTTTAGAAAAAACAATAAGGATTATTGTTATGAGGCAAGATCATTTAGAGTACAAGCTTAGCAAATCCATTATGGATTGAAAGAAAGCTATAAATCGTGGAACTTGCGAATTGATGGGATAGTCCATTTGATGGATTCATCAAAAGGCATAGACGATAGGTGTATTGGAAACGTAATGGAAACAAAGTGGTGTTTCTCGGAGATCTTATGTAGATGACAATTTCATCATTGGCAACAATGTAGAAAAAGTTGTCAGACATAAGAAAATGGTTGTCTAAATGAATCGAGATATAAGATTGAGTAGAAGTTAGAGCATGTTCTTGAGATTTTTTCGATCTAAGAATAAGAACATTGTACTTCTCCTAGATATCTTATTCGATTATGGTTTGTTTTAAACATGCATACTTCTGAGAAAGGTTATTGCCTTTCAGAGACAGAATATACATCTATCTAAAGGGTATGTGTTCGAACACATGAAGGAGATAGATGAGGAAAAAGCAGTTTCCTATACTTCAAGTATGGAAAGCTTTATAGATGCAATGTTATAAAAGCAAGAACCTGATATCAACTATGCGGTTTGCGTAGTGGGAGGATATCAAGGTGATCTAGAAAGGAATTTTTTCGAATGCTGTAATAGTACTTGCGAAGTACTGGATTACGAAGCAAGACGAAATCTTCTTAGATTACATTCTCTCAGATTCAAGAATCATAGAAAGACCAGTGTAAGTCAATATCAGGCTATGTGTTCACTTTTAGAAAAGGGTGGAACCATGAAAGAGTGATAAGCAGGACGCTTCTCAGACTCTCTCATAACTGAACAGCAGCCTCAGAGGCAGCGGAAGTTCTGGTTAGGTTCCGGGATAACCCTTTTGGCTTGGATATGACTCTTAGTTCACCACAGGCTATTGGATAGCGGTGCATGGTAAACTGGAAAAGGTCATAAGTCAAAAAGTGATGTTAACACATAGAGCAAGTACCACCTGATATGAATCATCGTCGAGGGAGACGATGTAGTAGTCACCAAGATAACTTCAGAGCGGCAACCTAGATTGCTCACTCACATAGTACTTCTCGGAAGTACACTTTAAAGCACGTGATGAGTATGGGAACCGGGAGTTTGGAGAAAATGACTAGACCTTAGTACAAGTGGGAGATTGTTGGAGTTGTGTACTTAATGTCTAGATTTAAGTAACGGTAAACTCCCGATCATAGCATTTAATCTATTAAATTAATAAACAATTATTTGCATTTAATTATCATTAATTAAATATGCAAAATATAGTCCTGGATTTTATACGTTGTAGTTAGTATGGTGTTGCATGGGCACACAGAAGATCATACTATCGGTATAGTCGTTGTGTGAGGGAGAAAATAATTTATCTTAATTATTTTATCACACTTGTACACTTAGGTGTATTGGGCGGATCGCTTGAGATTTATTGATTAGGATTTCCTTGGATAATCAATTTAAATCTCAGAATATTTTATTCTCAATCCCCGATACTATTGCGGGTGTATATATTTAATATTAGAGACTTTGATTTTCCAAAGGAATTAACCGATTTAATTATTGGGTTAATTACCGGTTAAAGTTAGGTCGCTATATTTTATATATGACATGCCGTGAATACTTGACGGGAAAGTGTATCCCGGAAGGGTTGATAATATCCCCGAGATGAGTTCATAAGGAATTATTGTGTAAACCTCATGAGTGGATTTGTTCCGCACAATAATTAAGGTTGAATGGTACTAGTCTCGGATATAAGAGATGAATATAATTTATTGAGCAATAAATAAATTTATTCATGGATATTTAAATCTTAAATACACGGAATAAATAATACTACCGGAGAAATATTATTCGATATAATATGGGTAAATATTGGGAGTGCAATTTTATTTATATAGTGGAAAATAAATAAAATTAATATTGATAAGGATTAATGGACTTGAGCATTGGGCTCAATTTAATCTTCAATATTAGAAGCCCAATATTCCACCTCCTTTAGATCCCCTACGTAGCCTATAAAAGCACTACATGGCCTTCACAATTCATAACGTATCATAAGATAAGAATATCATACTTGATATTCTAGAGAGTTGAAGGAGATCCATAGGAGTTCGATAGATCGTCGCCCACCCGACGTTCGAACGGAGTGCAAGGAATACGTGGGAAGATTCAAAGGTGTTTGATTTCGTTTCTCCGAACAACGAATCGAAGGTATAATATCTAGAACCCCCTCGATATTATTTCGGTTTTGGTTTATCGAAATTACCGTAGAACGCAAGATCCGAAGTTCGAACCCGGAGTAGACGGAAGATCACGCGGTGGTGGCGAAGCCACCGGACCGCGTGGATCGACCCGCCTAGGGTTCGGCGGGCGCGGAGGGGGCGACCCTCGGCTGGGCCGAGGGCGCGCGGTCGATCGCGGTGATCGACCGCCGGGGCGCGGGCTGGAGCCGCACCCCACCCCACCTCGACGGTGGGGACCTCCAAGCGGCGGCGAGTCGCCGGACTCGCCGCGGGGGCTGCTGGGCAGCCCCTCCCCGATCGATCGCCGGCGTGCGATCGATCCTTCGATCATGTGAACCCCGACTCGCGGGGGTTCGGCTGGGGGCGGGCTGCGTACCTTCGGGTGCGTAGTCTCCAAAGGTCGGACTCCGGCGGATGAGTCGCCGTTCATGTGATTTCCGGCGAAGGGTTTGATCGGGCTATGGTTTCCGCAATTTTAATAGCCCGGGATATCGAATTCCAGCAGCGAAGAGGATGAAAAAGACGGTGAGGAGGAAACGGAGGTTAAGGAAGAATCGGAGCACTCGATTCCGGTCACTACGCCTGAGAAATTCAAGACCCCGGCGTCGACCCGAGTCACCCGTGGCAAGGGCAAGCAATCAGTACCCCCACCCTCAAACATCCAGAAAAGGGCAGTTGTCGTGCCCAAGACGGTATGTTTTGAAACCCTTAAAGATTTTAATATTTTTGATCAAGTTAAGGGTTATTTTGCAGCTATAGGGTGGGAGGACTTCTTGACCTGGCCAGGGCAAGTCTCTGAGAAGTTGGTCAAGGAGTTCTATGAAGATCTGGAGGTGAGAACGAGCAAGGATGGCGGGCCGTTGGGCATTTCTTTCAAATTGATGGGATCGTATAATGAGGCAAGCATCTTCGAGATCAACATGGCCATGGGAGCGGCCAGTTTCAAAGATAAGTTTTCAAAGGAGTACCAGGACAGATTGACCACGCCACCAGAGCGCACACAGAAGGAGAGGAACGAGATCTGGAGGGCCTTGAGCAAGGAAAAAGTGTTCAAGTCACAGGAGGCCAAGAATCACCAGCTCAAGGACGACGCGTTGCGCATCTGCCACCGTATATTGGCGTACAATTTTTATGGGAAAAAGGACAACAGCAACACTATCTCCCTGACCGAGCTTGATCTACTGTGGTGCATGACCAAGAAGATCAAGGTCAACTTTGGAGCATTCCTGTGCGCACAACTGAAGAACATCTTGAGCAAGCCAGCACAGAGGTTGTCCCTTGCCCACTTTCCTGGAGTATATGCCCAGAGGATGGAGTTGAAGCTTGACTTTGAGTTGATGGAGATGATGGCGGAAGAGAAACTTGACCATGCATGTTTGAACCGGATGGCTGATATCAGAGTTGATGGAGAGGATTGGGTGTTCACAAACCCAGAGGAAGTGAAGGCCTTGGCACTGGCAGCCAAGGCGAAAGTGAAGACCGAGCCTGTGAGTCGACCAAGTGAGAAGGTCGAGTTGCAGAAGGAGGAGATCCTTGAGCAATTGGATGTCCTCGAGGAGAAGCAGGACCGGATTGGAGAGAAGCAGGAAGAGACGCACGCTGCCCTACTTGCCTACTTCGTCCACGTTGGTTTCAGGTACCCACCTGAACCCAAACCCTAAATGTACCCTCCCTTTTTGTTTTAGTAGTTTAGGATTTTTTTTTTTTTTTTTTTTGGTCTTGAGTCTGCCCGGCTCATGTCTGATGGGGTCGACCTCTTTATTTGCACACTTTGCCCAAGGCAAAGTGTGTATGTGGGAAGGTGCGCCAACATCGTTGGAGTCGGAGTCAGGGGGGATGCTTGCCCAACTTATTACTGTTTGCACACTTTGCCAGAGGCAAAGTGTGTGAGTGGGGGAAGGGCAAGAGCAACCCCATAGTTTGATCGAGTCGCGTGCTTGATAAATACCTTGATCAACTTGAACAGTTTTCAAAATTAATAGTCTATGCATGAAAAATATTAGGGACGATGGAATTGCAACTAAGTAAGCTGTGAGGATTTGAGTCTACATCTGTGTGTTATATTTCTTTCATGAGAGTAACTGTTTAAAAAGTTTATAATGCTGAAGCTTGCCCAAGTTCTGACCATTGTGATTATTTGAAAATTGAGTTAAAGTAGTACATGATTTAGGCATTTTCTTTCTGCACTATGAATAAAAGAAGACCTTTGTTAGCCCCTTGAGCCGAGCCAATATTTCTTGATCACCTGGGGGAAAACTCCCACTGCCCTGACCCAACCTGCATATATGCTCAAGTTCATAAAAAGAGCAAGTCAGGGCAAAGTCTTCTCTGAAAAAAAAAAAAGAAAAAAAAAGAAGAAAAAAAAGAAAAAAAAAAGAGAAAAACAAAGAAAAAGAAAAAATAGATCCATGAATAAAAAGGGTGTGCTAAGGCCCGTAAGAAAGAGAAGAAATTAGGAGGAAATTTGCTAAGTAAAATGCATGTCCTACCTAAGATCAATTCTGGGCATTGCCCAAGCCAGCCTATACAGTCACCCTAGAAAGCCCTAATGAAATTGCCCAACTCAATTGAAAATTTCACAGGATAGAACTTGGTCAAGCCCAAAGCAGAACTTCTTTTAAAACAGCATTGAGCGAAACACTACCCATCCACTACATAGAGAGAAACACTTAGTGAGAATCCCAAAATCCTGTTGCAAACTCTTGACCGTTTTTTATGCATCCCATTGACTATGATTTTGACTGTCTGTTCACTTGATCAACTCTCTGTATTTTGATAAGCATGTTGTCCTTGAGTCTTCTATTTTCTTTCTATCTCTACCCCCCTGTTTGTTTTCTGCTTGAGCAGGGAAGTCACCGTACACGCTTGAGGACAAGCGAAGTAAAGTGTGTGCGTGTGATGAGCCATATTTTTTGGCTCATTTCTAGGTTTTTAGAGTCAAGTAAATCGAGTCTTTAGTTTGTTTTTACTTTATTTGTGTCTGGGAGGGCACGTTTGGGTACTTGGTGCTGGAATTCGATATCCCGGGGTATCAAAATTGCGGAACCGATAACCCCGACCGAAATCTCGTCGCCGGAAACCGATCACGAACGCCACGAAGAACCGGGCTCGACAAGAGCATCGCCGCGGGATGAACCCGCGGCTAAACCCTAGCCGAGCCCCACCGTGGGGCTCGCGATCGCGCACGAGGCGATCGCTGGGGCTGCTCCGGCAGCCCCGGGCGGTGAGTCCGGCGACTCACCGCCACCGCCCGAGGAGGGCGGTTCGCCCAGCGGCGAACCCGCCGCGGCTCCAGCCGCGGCTGCCCGGCGATCGACCACCGCGGTCGATCGCCCACCCCGTCTCCCAGCCGGGGTTCCTCCACGTGCCGTCGCGGTCGAAGCCCTAGGGCTCGACCGCACCCCCTCGGCTCCCAGCCGAGGGCTCCTTCGAACTTCGCCGGGGATCTCGAATCCCCGTCCCCGAAGTTCGTCGTTTACCCGGATCGTGTGTTCATGCATGTATCAAAATTTAATTCACATAAATTCACACGAAGGAGTTTATGATCATTCCTTTTGTTGTGCGGAGAAACAAAATCAAGTTGAAGACCTTTGAATCTTCCCACGTATTCCTTGCACTCCGTTCGAACGTCGGGTGGGCGACGATCTATCGAACTCCTATGGATCTCCTTCAACTCTCTAGAATATCAAGTATGATAATCTTGTCTTATTCAAGTTATGAATTATGAAGGCCATGTAGTGCTTTTATAGGCTACGTAGGGGATCTACAGGAGGTGGAATATTGGGCTTCCAATATTGAAGATTAAATTGAGCCCACTGCCCAAGTCCATTAATCCTTATCAATATTAATTAATTTATTTTCCACTATATAAATTAATTGCACTCCCAATATTAAACCATATTATATCAAATAATATTTCTCCGGTAGTATTATTTATTCCGTGTATTTAAGATTTAAATATCCATGAATAAAATTAATTTATTGCTAATTAATTTATTAATCTCTTTAATCCGAGACTAGTACCATTCAACCTTAATTATTGTGCGGAACGAATCCACTCATGAGGTTTACACAATAATTCCTTATGAACTCATCTCGGGGATATTATCAACCCTTCCGGGATACACTGTCCGGTCAATTATTCACTGCATGCCATATATGAAATATAGTGACCCAACTTAACCGGTAATTAACCCAATAATTAAATCGGTTAATTCCTTTGGTAAATCAAAGTCACTTATATTAAATATACACACCCGCAATAATATCGGGGATTAAGAATAAAATACACTGAGACTCGAATCGATTATCGCCGGCAATCCTAATCGATGAATCTCAACGATCCGCTCAATACACCAAGTGTACAAGTGTGATAAAATAATTAAGATAAATTATTTTCTCTCTCACACAACGACTATGTTGGAATTCGATATCCCGGGCTATTAAAATTGCGGAAACCATAGCCCGATCAAACCCTTCGCCGGAGATCACATGAACGCCGACTCATCCGCCGAAGTCCGACCATCGGAGACCATGCGCCCGAAGACGCACAGACCGCCCCCGGTCGAACCCCCGCGAGCCGGGGTTCGTGTGATCGAACAAGGCGTTCGATGGGGCTGCATCGGCAGCCCCCGGCAGCAGGTCCGGCGACCTGCTGCCCGCCGTGGAGGAGCCCCCACCGTCGAGGTGGGGAGGTGGCGGCACCAGCCCGCCACCGCCGGCGATCGCGCCTAGCGATCGCCCCCTCGGCCGAAGCCGAGGGCTCCCCTTGCTCACGCCCGAACCCTAGCCGGGCGATCCCACGCGGTCCGGTGGCTTCGCCACCACCGCGTGATCGTCCGTCTAATCCGGGTCCGAACTTTTCGGATCTTGTTCTACGGTATTCTCGATAAATCAAAACCGAATAAATCAAGGGTGTTTAGATTTTTACCTTTCGATTCGTTGTTCGGAGAAACGAATTCAAGACGACCTTTTGAATCTTCCCACGTATTCCTTGCACTAGCTTGAACGTCGGGTGGGCGACGATCCTCCAAGCTCTATGGATCTACTTCTCTCTCTACTTTCTCTCTCTAGAAGAATTATGATCTTCAACTTATGAATAGAGAAGACCATGTAGTGCTTTTATAGGCTACGTAGGGGATCTAAAGGAGGTGGAATATTGGGCTTCCAATATTAATGATTAAATTGAGCCCAAGCCCAAATCTATTAATCTCCCATTAATATTAATTAATTTATTTTCCACTATATAAATTAATTGCACTCCCAATATTAAACCATATTATATCCAAATAATATTTCTCCGGTAGTATTATTTATTCCGTGTATTTAAGATATAAATATCCATGAATAAAATTTATTTATTGCTTAATAAATTTATTCATCTCTTTTATCCGAGACTAGTACCACTCAACCTTATTTATTATGCGGAATTAAATCCACTCGCGAGGTTTACATAATAAATCCTTATGAGCTTATCTCGGGGATATTATCAACCCTTCCGGGATACACTGTCCGGTCAATCATTCACGGCATGCCATATATAAAATATAGTGACCCAACTTAACCGGTAATTAACCCAATAATTAAATCGGTTAATTCCTTTGGTAAATCAAAGTTACTTATATTGAATATACACACCCGCAACAATATCGGGGATTAAGAATAAAATACACTGAGTCTCAAATCAATTATCACCGAGCAAACCTAATTGATGAGTCTCAATCGATCCGCTCAATACACCAAGTGTACAAGTGTGATAAAATAATTAAGATAAATTATTTTCTCTCTCACACAACGACTATACCGATGGATTGGTCCGTGTCCATCTAGGTCGTGAGCATCTGTTCGATTAAATACGAGTAACTGATAGTATGATCTTCTGTGTGCCCATGCAACACCATACTAACTACAACGTATAAAATCCAGGACTATAATTTGCATAAATTTAATTAACGATAATTAAAAGCAAATGAATGTTCGTTATTAATAGGTAAATGAAAGTGTACAAGGAGTTCAGAATACTCAAATCTAGACATTAAGTATACTACTCCATCAATCTCCCACTTATACTAAGGTCTAGTCTTGTCCTCCAAACTTCTGACACCCAAACCCTCCAAGTGCTTGAAATATACTTCCTTAGGTAGTATCTTGGTGAAAGGGTCCGCTAGGTTGTCCTCCGAAGCTATCTTGGTGACTATCGCATCGCCCCTCTTGACGATGACTCGAATCAGGTGGTACTTGCGCTCTATGTGTTTCGTGGCACTATGGGACCGTGGTTCCTTACTGTTTGCCACTGCACCGCTATTATCACAATAAATTGTCATAGCTCTGGGCAAACTCGGAATCACATCTAAGTCCTGGAGGAAATTAAGGAACCAAACTGACTCTTTCGCTGCCTCTGAGGCTGCAACATATTCAGCTTCCATGGTAGAGTCTGAAATGCACTTTTGCTTAACACTCCTCCATGATACGGCTCCACCTCCCAAAGTGTACACATAGCCTGATGTCGACTTTCGCCGGTACTTATCAGCTTGGAAATCCGAATCCGTATAACCCAAAGGAATCAGATTGTCTGCTCCGTAACTCAGAACATAATACCTAGTATTTCGAAAATACTTGAAAATGCTCTTTACGGCAGTCCAATGAGCCTTTCCAGGGTTACTCTGATATCTCGCTACTATGCCAACCGCATAGCAGATATCAGGCCTCGTACATAACATTGCATACATTAAGCTTCCCACAGCCGAAGCGTAGGGAACTGCTTTCATTTCATCTTTCTCCTTTTGTGTCCGAGGACACATTTCCTTAGAAAGATAAGTTCCTTTACTGAAGGGTAGTTCACCCTTCTTGGAATCTTGCATGTTAAAACGAGCCAGAATCGTGTCTATGTAAGATTGCTGGGATAGGTACAATGTTCTATTCCGGCCATCCCTTATAACCTTGATCCCTAGAACATGCCCGACTTCTCCCAAATCTTTCATATCGAATTGTCTAGACAACCATCCCTTTATGTCTGATAACATTTTCACACTGTTGCCAATGAGAAGAATGTCGTCTACATAAAGCACGAGAAACACCACCTTCTTCCCATCACGTTTCCAATACACACACGATTCGTCCATGCTTTGACTAAATCCAAAAGATTGGACTACTTCGTCAAACCGCAGGTTCCACGATCTCGATGCTTGTTTCAATCCATAAATGGATCGATTAAGCTTGCACACTAGATGATCTTGCCCCTTAGCAATGAATCCTTCTGGTTGTTTCATATAAATCGTCTCGTCAAGACTTCCATTTAGGAAAGCTGTCTTGACATCCATTTGCCACACCTCATAATCCATATGAGCTGCTATGGATAAGAGAATCCGGATCGACTTTATCTTGGCTACCGGCGAGAAGGTCTCCTCATAATCGATTCCCTCTTTCTGAGTATATCCTTTCGCAACAAGCCGAGCTTTAAAGGTTTCAACCTTTCCGTCAGATCCTCTCTTTCTCTTGTAGACCCATTTACACCCAATTGGCTTTACGCCGCTTGGTGGTTCTACAAGATCCCAGACTTTATTAGAATCCATAGATTCAATTTCCGATCTCATCGCTTTCTTCCAAGAAGGCGCATCTATATCTTGTACCGCCTCATCATAGGTCCAGGGATCGATTTCATGAACTCCAGGTCCAGAGCCCGAAGACTCACCTAGTCCAATCCATCGGTCTGGTTGTTTAACAACCCTCCCACTACGACGGCGTTCCGGTGTATTAACAGTGACAGTAGGTGCAGGTTCTAGTGGTGTATCTATACTCGGTTCGGCTGTATCTAAGTCTTCTTTGTTACCTCTCAACTCATCAAGTATTATGTCACTTTTGGGCTTGTGGTCCATGACATAGTCTTCCTCTAAGAACCGAGAGTTAGTACTTATAACGATCTTCTGGTCCGTAGGACTATAGAACATGCCACCTTTAGTTCCTTTCGGGTATCCTATAAACAGCCGTAATTCTGATCTAGGTTCTAACTTATCGGCACCTTGTCGCAACACATGTGCTGGACAACCCCAGATCCGAATGTGTCTCAAGTTAGGCTTGCGCCCACTCCACAATTCCATGGGTGTGGTTGGTACCGTTTTGGTTGGAACCCTATTCAAGATATACGCCGCTGTTTCCAAGGCATGTCCCCAGAACATAATAGGTAAGTCCGAGTAACTCATCATTGATCGCACCATTTCCATAAGAGTCCTATTCCTTCTTTCTGACACACCATTCTGCTGGGGAGTGTATGGTGAAGTTAGTTGGGATTCAATCCCATTCTCTGCCAAGTATGCCTTGAATTCTCCAGACAGGTACTCGCCTCCGCGATCAGATCGCAGGCATTTTATGGATTTACCACGAAGGTTCTCCACAAGAGCCTTGAATTCTTTGAACTTGCCAAAGGATTCGCTCTTGCGGCTCATCAGGTATACATATCCATATCTTGAGTAATCATCAGTGAAAGTGATGAAGTACTCGTACCCTCCCCTTGCCTGAGTAGACATAGGTCCGCATACATCAGAGTGAATCAAATCCAACACTTGTTCAGCTCTTCGTCCTTTACCAGAAAAAGGACGCTTAGTCATTTTTCCCTCTAAACAGGATTCGCAGGTTGGAAGGTCCTCCTTCAACATCGCTGATTAGACCATCAGCTTTCAACCTTTGAAGCCTATTTGAGTTTATATGACCTAGCCTTAGATGCCACAAGTATAATTGATTCATCCTAGAAGGTTCCTTTCTCTTATTGGTGTTCGTAGATGTGTTATTACTCTCGGTTAGTTGCATCGTGTTAGACTCAGGATTTAGCACATACAAATCGTCCACCAATGTACCAGAACAGATAATCTCACTGTTTCTTCTTATGATCACGGAGTGGTCAAAAGAAACAGAATATCCATTCATAATAAGTTTAGAAACCGAAATTAAATTCTTTCTAAAGTTGGGTACATAAAGACAATTATGTAAAACTAAAATCCTATCACTACTGAAGCGTAAGTGAACGTCTCCCACTGCAACAGCCGCCACCCTCGCGGCATTGCCCATGTAGACCACGATCTCTCCCTCTCTAAGTCTCCGGGTTTCCTGGAACCCCTGCATTGAATTGCAGACATGATCAGTGGCCCCCGTATCTACACACCAGGTGCTGGTAGATAACACAACTGATAATGTTTCGGTGACTAAGGAAAATTTCGTACCTTTGATGAGAGGACAATCAGACTTCCAGTGCCCAGACTGCTTGCATCGATAGCACTTGCCTTGCGGCTTGCTATTCCCATTCCGTGGTTTGGAACCACTGGGCTTCTTTGCTTGCACTTCCATTTTAGCCACAAGAGCTTGTGATTTTCTGACCATACTTATAAGTTCAGCTCTTTTCAAATCGTTTTTAAGCGATTCTCTAAGAGGACTGAATTTATAGAGTATGTCAATCACTTCTTGTCCGGCTTCCACACTATGTCTCAACATCATTCTGAGGTCATTCCAAATGTCCTTATGAGTTGGGTCATCAGTGGATTCAGAAGGCTCAACAGTCTGGACAGTGTCCAGATTTCTTTTCCAATCAGTACTATATGGAACCAGTGAGTTTTCATCTTTAAGTATATCACAAAGTGGGGTCACAGTCATTCCTAACCTATAAGCACATAAAACAAACAAACAATTTAATATCCGATATTATCTCCCTTAAATAATATCATTAAATCACTAATCACATCTAAAATCCCATCAGGTAAGGCAAGCCACGTGGTGTGGACGTTTACCCACCCAAATGATTTAGCAATTAGATTTTCTTTGGTCATACATCACTTATAGCGGAACCTCGTGGGGAGGAATACTATAAGGCGTATCTAAGTGTAAACCATTACTCAGTACCAAAGTAAATTGCTTGGAATTGCTACATTACCGCAAGCCACGTGGTGTGGACGTTTACGATAACTTCACAACTCTTTACAATTTCTTACAACTGTCTACATCAATTAATCCAAAATCCGTCGGCATAGCAAGCCACGTGGTGTGGACGTTTACTACACTAAGAGATTTTTATAATTGACTCCCAATTACTTGATCCATTCAATCTTGTAAATCAAGACGCGGAGAATCATAAGTGAAACTCGAAGTTTCTAACCAGTGATTCACCATGCGAACAACCCTATCTCACATAAATGAGGGAGCCGAGCAGACAATCGATCCATCTATCAAAGAATGGTACGACTGCCTCTAATTTGTGTCCTCGACATGACCAAGTGGCTCTGGCTCCATTCCACTCCCCGGGGTGAGAATGAGTCGACTTGAAATCAGCTTTGGAAAGACAAATTAGGCATTGTTTGATAAACTTAATCAATGTTTCTCGTAAGAGGAATTACAAGAACTCTCCTCCAATAACTTATCTATATAAACTTCAAAAGTTTATAAAAGTCACCAAGAGAGCAGCAATGGAGACCATAGGTATGTTTCCATACCCTCTCCCACTTAGCTTTTTACAATAAAGGGATACGCTATCTAGTGCATGAAAGTAAACACATATAGCATGCATACATGTAATAAAGCACATAATATTATCACATAGTCAAAATAATTACTAGAATATTATTTTCCGACTATTATGGCTTTACTCCATCTCCGTACGCATCTTCTAGTCTTTAGTCTTCGTTCTTGAATGCTTCATGTGACGAGAATATTAATTACCAATATGTAAATCTATTTATTTTTAATAAATCCAAAAGATACTTAATTAAAAAATAATTAAGTCAATCGAATAAATCAAAAATAAAATTAAATATTATTAATATTTTTATTTATTTTATTTTCCCTTTCTACTTCATTAAATCTCTAGAATAATCTATCCAAGACCCACTTGGAATATTCTAGATGATTTCCATAATGAAATAAGGAAATAAAATAACTTGGGACTCTTCTACATTCCAAGATTAATTAATTTCCATTTCTATGAAAATTCCCATAAAATAGGAATAATCAATTAGGAAATAAATCAATCCTAAATTAACTTTTATTCCTTTCCAATTCTATTAAATCTCTAGGATCCTATTCCAAGTAGAACTCGGAATACTCTAGAAGACTTCCATAATAGAATAAGGAAATAAAATTAATTCCAATTAATTCTTTTCCTAATCCATGAGAATTTCCCAAAATTAGGAATACTCAAATAGGAAAAACCCGAATCAATTAGGAAAGTAAATTTCCGGGAGAGCACGAAGATCACAAGGACCCCCGCGCCCCCACCCGGACCGCCATCGCCGGCCGAGGTCCACCGCCGCCACCGCCCAGCCGGCGCGCCACCACCACCGGTGGCATCGCCGCCGAGAGGCGCGAATTCCCCGCCTCACCATGCGATCGATCGATCCTCATGGATCGATCATGGGGATTGATCGATCCTTGTCCCGTTCACCCTCTCGATCATCTCCTTCGTCACGTGTCTTCTCCGGCGGTCGTTTCGGCATCGATCCAACGCAAAATAAATTACAAAAAATTTTACACTATCCGGTATCGATTCTATACATGAAATCGACCCTATACATTTTCCGGAAAAAAGTAGAACGTAATAATAAATCCTAAATTCGGTCAACCCCCGAATTTTTACTATTACAAGCATTCACCACCAAAAACGAATCTCGACATGTCCGAGAGTTTAATCAATCCAACATACATGACAAAATAAATTAAACGAATAATAAATTAAGCCATAATAGTCGGAACCCTGCAAGGTAGAACAATTTTATCGAAAATACCGCGAACGTAAACCACGCTCTGATACCAATTGTTGGAATTCGATATCCCGGGCTATTAAAATTGCGGAAACCATAGCCCGATCAAACCCTTCGCCGGAGATCACATGAACGCCGACTCATCCGCCGGAGTCCGACCATCGGAGACCATGCGCCCGAAGACGCACAGCCCGCCCCCGGTCGAACCCCCGCGAGCCGGGGTTCGTGTGATCGAACAAGGCGTTCGATGGGGCTGCATCGGCAGCCCCCGGCAGCAGGTCCGGCGACCTGCTGCCCGCCGTGGAGGAGCCCCCACCGTCGAGGTGGGGAGGTGGCGGCACCAGCCCGCCACCGCCGGCGATCGCGCCTAGCGATCGCCCCCTCGGCCGAAGCCGAGGGCTCCCCTTGCTCACGCCCGAACCCTAGCCGGGCGATCCCACGCGGTCCGGTGGCTTCGCCACCACCGCGTGATCGTCCGTCTAATCCGGGTCCGAACTTTTCGGATCTTGTTCTACGGTATTCTCGATAAATCAAAACCGAATAAATCAAGGGTGTTTAGATTTTTACCTTTCGATTCGTTGTTCGGAGAAACGAATTCAAGACGACCTTTTGAATCTTCCCACGTATTCCTTGCACTAGCTTGAACGTCGGGTGGGCGACGATCCTCCAAGCTCTATGGATCTACTTCTCTCTCTACTTTCTCTCTCTAGAAGAATTATGATCTTCAACTTATGAATAGAGAAGACCATGTAGTGCTTTTATAGGCTACGTAGGGGATCTAAAGGAGGTGGAATATTGGGCTTCCAATATTAATGATTAAATTGAGCCCAAGCCCAAATCTATTAATCTCCCATTAATATTAATTAATTTATTTTCCACTATATAAATTAATTGCACTCCCAATATTAAACCATATTATATCCAAATAATATTTCTCCGGTAGTATTATTTATTCCGTGTATTTAAGATATAAATATCCATGAATAAAATTTATTTATTGCTTAATAAATTTATTCATCTCTTTTATCCGAGACTAGTACCACTCAACCTTATTTATTATGCGGAATTAAATCCACTCGCGAGGTTTACATAATAAATCCTTATGAGCTCATCTCGGGGATATTATCAACCCTTCCGGGATACACTGTCCGGTCAATCATTCACGGCATGCCATATATAAAATATAGTGACCCAACTTAACCGGTAATTAACCCAATAATTAAATCGGTTAATTCCTTTGGTAAATCAAAGTTACTTATATTGAATATACACACCCGCAACAATATCGGGGATTAAGAATAAAATACACTGAGTCTCAAATCAATTATCACCGAGCAAACCTAATTGATGAGTCTCAATCGATCCGCTCAATACACCAAGTGTACAAGTGTGATAAAATAATTAAGATAAATTATTTTCTCTCTCACACAACGACTATACCGATGGATTGGTCCGTGTCCATCTAGGTCGTGAGCATCTGTTCGATTAAATACGAGTAACCGATAGTATGATCTTCTGTGTGCCCATGCAACACCATACTAACTACAACGTATAAAATCCAGGACTATAATTTGCATAAATTTAATTAACGATAATTAAAAGCAAATGAATGTTCGTTATTAATAGGTAAATGAAAGTGTACAAGGAGTTCAGAATACTCAAATCTAGACATGAAGTATACTACTCCATCAGACTATATCGATGGATTGGTCCGGGTCCATCTAGGTCGTGAGCCACTGTTTGATTAAATACGAGTAACCGATAGTATGATCTTCTGTGTGCCCATGCAACACCATACTAACTACAACGTATAAAATCTAGGACTATGATTTGCATATATTTAATTAATAATAATTAAAAGCAAACAATTGTTTATTAATTTAATAGATTAAATGCTATGACCGGGAGTTTACCGTTACTTAAATCTAGACATTAAGTACACAACTCCAACAATCTCCCACTTGTATTAAGGTCTAGTCATTTCCTCCAAACTCCCGGTTCCCATACTCATCACGTGCTTTAAAGTGTACTTCCGTGAAGTACTATGTGAGTGAGCAATCTAGGTTGCCGCTCTGAAGTTATCTTGGTGACTACTACGTCGTCTCCCTCGACGATGACTCGTATCAGGTGGTACTTGCACTATGTGTTATCATCACTTTTTAGACTCATGACTTCTTCCGGTTTACCATGCACCGCTATGTAATAGCCTTTGATAAACCAAGAGTCATATCCAAGTCTTAGAGGTTATCCCGGAACCTAACCAAAACTTCCGCTGCCTCTGAGGCTGCTATTCGGTTATGATAGAGTCTGAGAAGCGTCCTGCTTATCACTCTTTCATTTCATTGTTCCACCTCTTTCTAAAAGTGAACACATAGCCTGATATCGACTTACACTGGTCCTTCTTTGATTTTTGGGATCTGAGAAACTGTAATCTAAGAAGATTTCGTCTTGCTCCGTAAGTCAGCACTATGAAAGTACTCTTACAGCATTCGAACATCCCTTATCCAGATTACTTTGATATCCTCCCACTACGCAAACCGCGTAGTTGATATCAGGTTCTTGTTTTCCAACAATGCATTTAAGCTTTCCACACAAAGTGTAGGAAACTGCTTTGCCTTCATCTATCTCCTTCATGTGTTCAAAACACATATCCTTTAGATAGATGTATATTCTGTCTCTGAAAGGCAATAACCTTTCTCAGAATTATGCATGTTTAAAACAAACCATAATCATATAAGATGTCTAGAAGTACAATGTTCTTATCTCTAGATCATAAGATCTTAAGAACATGCTCTAACTTCTTCTCAATCTTATATCTTGATTTATTTAGACAACCATCATTTTATGTCTGACAATATTTTTACATTGTTGCCAATGATAAAATGTTATCTACATAAAATCTCCGAGAAACACCACCTTGTTTCAATTATGTCTCTAATACACCTTTCGTCTTTGCCTTTTGATGAATCCTTCAAATGGACTTTCTCATCAATTCGCAAGTTCCACGTTTTATAGCTTTGTTACCATCCATAAATGGATTTACTAAGCTTGTACTCTAAATGATCTAGCCTCTTAACAATAAACCTTATTGTTATCCAAGAAAGCTCATTTAGATCTAGTACCACCCTTATGCAGAGCTAGGGATCGATTTCATGTCTACTAGATCCAGAGTCCGAACTCCTCTAGTCTTATGAATATCTTTGGTTGTCCAACAACCTCCCACTGCAATGGCGTCCCGGTGTATAACAGTAATAACAATAGGTGCAGTATGTGGTGTACTTCTACTCGGTTTGGCTGGTTCCCAGTCTTTTGTCCTTTTTCTCATTTCAAGGTATTATATCAGTTCAGGCTTTGTGGTTCATCTAATAGTCTTCCTCTATGAGCCGGACGAGACGTCCCTCTGGTTCATAGTACTATAGAACACACAACATTTTGTTCATCTGGAATATCCTACAACCATAATGAATATGCCGTTGTATCCAGGAATATCCATAGAACATAGGTGGTTCCGAACAACTTGTTCTTTTACTATTAAATTTCCATTTCTTATTTACAACGCACCATCTCTACATGTAAGTGTATGGCGCAGCCCTTTGGATTGAATCCCAATTTTTTATTATGCCATGTGTTACTTAGATAAGTGATGGCCTCCGCGACCGAGTCGCAGGCTCCTAATGGATATACTTTGATGGTTCCCCATAATAGCTTTGTGTCCATTGACTAGTCAAAACACTTTGCTTTTATGGCACATTAAGTATTCTAATCCATTACCGAGTATTCTTTGAGAGAATCACTCGTACCTTTCTAATTCACACATATGTCTGCATATCTAATCATTTCCAATACTTGTCTGAATTCTATCCTTTATCCAGAAAGGTTTGCTTAGACGTATTATCCTCCAAATTCAATCCTTAGGTCGGAAGGTCCATTCCTTCAACTTTAATTGATCAAATCAATTTCGACCATTTGAATCTTATTTGAAAATACTACTAAGTATAAGAATTTCACAAGTATAATGATTAATAAAGAAATATCTAATAAGTAAAACAAGTTATAGAACGGTTCGTTGCATCGTGGTGGACTTAGGATCTATCACTCATATATTGCTATCTAATGTACCAGAATAGATAACGCCATTATTTCTTATCAAAATCATCCAATGATTAAAGAAATAAAGTATCCATTCATAAATAATAGAAATCCAGAACAAAACGTTCTTTCTAAAATAAAGGGTACATAATGCAATAATCTTGAAATGAACTCCTATTTAACTACTAAAGCAGATAAATGTCTTCCACCGCAACCGCTGCCTCCTCTACAGCTTTTGCCCGTGTAGACTCGAACTCTTCTTCTCTAAGTCGCCGGGTTTTCTGGAACCCCTGCATTCAAAATGCACATACCGTCAGTGGTTCCATATCTACACACCAGAATTTCTGGTAGATAATACCGCTGACTATGTTTTTACGACTAAAGAAAAATTTTTACCTCTGAGAGGACATTCAGACTTCCAGTGTCCAGACTTGTTGCATCGGAAGCACTTGCCCTTTGGCTTTGCAGCCCCCACTCGTGGTATAGTCTTCTTGACACCACTGGGTTTTCCAGGCTTGCTTCCTCCTCTTGCCCCTACCTCCACCAGGCTTAAAGCCTTTGGACTTGGTAGCTACAAGCGCTAGAGACTTGCCCTTCTTGTAGATCCCCTCTGCCGCCTTCAGTTCAGTCAGGAGTTGCGCAAGAGAATAAGATAGTTTACCCATATTATAGCTCATGCGAAACTGCTCAAAACTAGGGGTCAGAGACTGGAGTATGATGTCGACTTGCGTCTCAGCATCAATTTGAGCTCCTAGGATCTCAAGCTCATTCAACAGACCCATCATCTTAAGAACGTGCTCCCCTACGGGCGTTCCTTCAGACTGAGTAGTTGTCATGAGGACTCTCATGGCTTCTTGCCTTGCCGCACGATCTTGCTCCCCAAACATCTCCTTGAGGTTAAACATCATATCATAGGCAGTGTCCATCGACTCATGTTGGGTTTGGAGTACATTTGACATGGAAGCCAAAATATAACACCTAGCCATTTCATCAGCCTTTTTCCACTTCCGATATGTCAGTTTTTCCTCATCAGTCGAGGCAGCCGTGGGCTCAGCAGGGCAGACTTCATGGAGTACAAACTTGTACTCCTCCGAAGTCAGGACAATGTCTAAATTTCTCTTCCAATCAATATAGTTGGGGCCAGTGAGCTTATGCTCCTTGAGTATCATAGAAAGTGGGTTCATAGCTATTCTCTAAACCTATAAGCACATTTAAACAAACAATCAATTTAATATCCGATATTATCTCCCTCAAATAATATCATTAAATTACTAATCACATCTAAAATCCCATCAGGTAAAGCAAGCCACGGTGTGTGGACGTTTACCCACCCAAATGATTTAGCAATTAGATTTTCTTTGGCCATACATCACTTATAGCGGAACCTCGTTGGGAGGAATACTATAAAGCGTATCTAAGTGTAAACCATTACTCAGCACCAAAGTAAATCGTTTGGAATTGCTACATCACCGCAAGCCACGTTGTGTGGACGTTTACGATAACTTCACAACTCTTCACAATTCCTTACAACTGTCTACATCAATTAATCCAAAATCCTTCAGTATAGCAAGCCACGTTGTGTGGACGTTTACTACACTAAGAGACTTTTATAATTGACTCCCAGTTACAAGATCCATTCGATTTTCGTAAATCAAGACGCGGAGAATCATAAGTGAAACTCGAAGTTTCTAACCAGTGATTCACCATGCGAACAACCCTATCTCTCATTAGATGAGGGAGCCGAGCAGACAATCGATCCATCTATCAAAGAATGGTACGAAGGTCTCTAATTTGTGTCATCCACATGACCAAGTGGCTTTGGCTCCATTCCACTCCCCGGGGTGAGAATGAGTCGACTTGAAGTCAGTTTCAGAAAGACAAATTAGGCATTGTTTGATAAACTTGATCAATGTTTCTTGTAAAAGGAATTACAATAATTCTCCTCCAATGACATATCTATATGAACTTCGAAAGCTCATAAATGTGACCAAGAGAACAGTAATGGAGACCATGGGAATGTTTCCATCCCCTCTCCCACTTAGCTTTTTATAACAAAGGGATACGCTATCTAATGCATAATTAAACACATAAGCATGCATACAAGCAATAAAGCACATAGCACATAGTCAAAATAAGCTAGAAAATTATTTTCCGACTATCATGGCTTTATTCCATCTCCGTATGCGTCTTCTAGTCTTCAGTCTTCGTTCTTGAATGCTCCATGTGACGAGAACATTAATCCCAATATTTAAATCTATTTATTTTTAATAAATCCAAAAGATACTCAATTCGAAAATTAAGTCAATCGAATAAATCAAAAATAAAATTAAACATTATTAATATTTTTTATTTATTTATTTTCCTATCTAATTCTATTAAATCTCTAGAATAATCTATCCAAGTAAACTTGGAATATTCTAGAAGACTTCTATAATAGAATAAGGAAATAAAATAAATTAGGACTCTTCTACTTTCCAAGATTAATTAATTTCCATTACTATGAAAATTCCCATAAAATAGGAATAATCAATTAGGAAATAAATCAATCCTAAATTAACTTTTATTCCTTTCCAATTCTATTAAATCTCTAGGATCCTATTCCAAGTAGAACTCGGAATACTCTAGAAGACTTCCATAATAGAATAAGGAATAAAATTAATTCCAATTAATTCTTTTCCTAATCCATGAGAATTCCCAAAAATAGGAAAACTCAATTAGGAAAACCGAATCAATTAGGTAAGTAGAATCTTGGTAGGAGTAGGAGTAGCATGGGTTGGGGATCCCCTCACCACCCCCACCTTCGACCACCACCAACGCCGGGCACCACCGCCGCCGCCCCTTAGCCACGCGCCACCACCACCGGTGGCCGGCGTGGCCGGAAACCCTAGCGGGCAGCCCCTTGGCGTGGGGTCGATCGATCCTCATGGGGATCGATCATGGGGATGATCGACCCCCCGGTTTTTCGTCCTCTTCGTCTTCTTCGTCACACGAGTTCTCTGGCGGTCGTCTCGGCATCGATCCAACGTAAATAAATTACAAGAAATAAATTTACAATTCCGGTATCGATTCTATACATGAAATCGACCCTATACACTTTCCGGAAAACATAGAACAATAATAATAAATCTAAATTCGGTCAACCCCCGAATTTTTACTATTACAAGCATTCATCCACACAAAACGAATCTCGACATGTCCGAGAGTTTAATAAACGAACAATCATGGTAAATTAAATAGCAATTAATTAAACGATTAATTAACAATTAATTAAACCATGATAGTCGGAATCCCTGCAAGGTAGAACACAATTGAATACATACATGAACACGAAACCAAACGCTCTGATACCAATTGCTGGAATTCGATATCCCGGGGTATCAAAATTGCGGAACCGATAACCCCGACCGAAATCCCGTCGCCGGAAACCGATCACGAACGCCACGAAGAACCGGGCTCGACAAGAGCATCGCCGCGGGATGAACCCGCGGCTAAACCCTAGCCGAGCCCCACCGTGGGGCTCGCGATCGCGCACGAGGCGATCGTTGGGGCTGCTCCGGCAGCCCCGGGCGGTGAGTCCGGCGACTCACCGCCACCGCCCGAGGAGGGCGGTTCACCCAGCGGCGAACCCGCCGCGGCTCCAGCCGCGGCTGCCCGGCGATCGACCACCGCGGTCGATCGCCCACCCCGGCTCCCAGCCGGGGTTCCTCCACGTGCCGTCGCGGTCGAAGCCCTAGGGCTCGACCGCACCCCCTCGGCTCCCAGCCGAGGGCTCCTTCGAACTTCGCCGGGGATCTCGAATCCCCGTCCCCGAAGTTCGTCGTTTACCCGGATCGTGTGTTCATGCATGTATCACAATTTAATTCACATAAATTCACACGAAGGAGTTTATGATCATACCTTTTGATTTGTTGTGCGGAGAAACAAAATCAAGTTGAAGACCTTTGAATCTTCCCACGTATTCCTTGCACTCCGTTCGAACGTCGGGTGGGCGACGATCTATCGAACTCCTATGGATCTCCTTCAACTCTCTAGAATATCAAGTATGATAATCTTGTCTTATTCAAGTTATGAATTATGAAGGCCATGTAGTGCTTTTATAGGCTACGTAGGGGATCTAAAGGAGGTGGAATATTGGGCTTCCAATATTGAAGATTAAATTGAGTCCACTGCCCAAGTCCATTAATCATTATCAATATTAATTAATTTATTTTCCACTATATAAATTAATTGCACTCCCAATATTAAACCATATTATATCAAATAATATTTCTCCGATAGTATTATTTATTCCGTGTATTTAAGATTTAAATATCCATGAATAAAATTAATTTATTGCTAATTAATTTATTCATCTCTTTAATCCGAGACTAATACCATTCAACCTTAATTATTGTGCGGAACGAATCCACTCATGAGGTTTACACAATAATTCCTTATGAACTCATCTCGGGGATATTATCAACCCTTCCGGGATACACTGTCCGGTCAATTATTCACGGCATGCCATATATGAAATATAGTGACCCAACTTAACCGGTAATTAACCCAATAATTAAATCGGTTAATTCCTTTGGTAAATCAAAGTCACTTATATTAAATATACACACCCGCAATAATATCGGGGATTAAGAATAAAATACACTGAGACTCGAATCGATTATCGCCGGCAATCCTAATCGATGAATCTCAACGATCCGCTCAATACACCAAGTGTACAAGTGTGATAAAATAATTAAGATAAATTATTTTCTCTCTCACACAACGACTATACCGATGGATTGGTCCGGGTCCATCTAGGTCGTGAGCCACTGTTTGATTAAATACGAGTAACCGATAGTATGATCTTCTGTGTGCCCATGCAACACCATACTAACTACAACGTATAAAATCTAGGACTATGATTTGCATATATTTAATTAATAATAATTAAAAGCTAACAATTGTTTATTAATTTAATAGATTAAATGCTATGACCGGGAGTTTACCGTTACTTCAATCTAGACATTAAGTACACAACTCCAACACTTGGGCAAGTTTTGCAGGTGGGCAGGTAAAGGAGTGAAAAGAGGAGCGCACTGTGTGAAAGAGGCAAGGAAATCACCTTCCATGGTAAAGAGCACTAGTTGAGCAAGCCAGACTGACGAAAAGGGTCCAGCAGAGTTGAGCAAGCAACCAGGACGCCAGCAGGTGGAGCAAGACTTGATGCCGACCAAGTACCGCACATGGCCCGCTACCTCAGTCAGTCAGAGAAGGAAGTACATGGGCAAGAGCTAACATTGACGGAGACGGAACGTTGGGCAGTCGGTGTACCAGGAGTCCTGAATTCTGTGGAGTCTTTTCAAGAGGACCAGATTCAAACTCCAACCCAAGTAGGACTCTCATCCGCGCTTGGAGGTATTTTCCCCCACACGTCTCTCATCATCTGAAGCCCGTCTATTTAAGAAGAAGTGACTGATGAAGAAGAACAACACATGAGCAGCGAGAAATCCGGATCGGAACCCTACCTGACCAGTGACGAAGAAGGCGGCCGCGTGAGCAACACCACTCGCCGGCGTTTATTTTCTATTAAGCCCTCGGGCTAGAAACAATTTATTTTATGCTTTCATGTTTTTAATTTCGTACTTTGATTTTATTTCCCTTTGAACAATTTCCAGTTTTAATGCATAATATGGTTCGTCGTAATTCTTCTATTTTATTTTCTGTTTTAATTATGTCAAGTAGTTAATCTGTTTGTATTTGGGCAAAGACAGAACCTGACCAACCCTAAGACGTGATCGTGCCGGGAGGCTTATTGATGACAGCAACTAGCTGAGTTTTGTTCCCGATTCAACAGGGTAGTAACTTAAGCATGTTAGGGACTTGGGCAATCCTACAGTGACCAGTGGGAACCCCGACTTGCCTAACACAGGAGTACGTGGATCAACGCGACCGGGAGACTGGGCGTCCGCGAAGTACAACATGTTGCTGGAGATGTGGTCGTATGACTTGGGTCTGTCCAGGCATGCTATTGGCCATTCCGGGTTTGCTTGGAGGATGAAGGCGACTTGATCAACTTAGACTCATGCGGTCACATAGTGTCGAATTGGTCAACGTCAGGAAACCTATTGAGAGAGATCTAATAGGACTTAAACATAAGAGCGAATGAGGGTTCGGGGTATTAATATGCGTGACATTATAGGGATGTTAATACTTGGGATCTATAACTGGAAGACAAAACTGTTAGCAAAATGATATACGTACCGATGATCAGCAGCACATAGGTCAAGGGGAAGTCAGGGGAGTCAATGCCTGGATACTTTAGTCTTTATTTGTTTCATCTTATTTGCTTAGTCGAGTCTGTTAATTGCTCAGTCTATTAATTAGGTTGCATGCTAGTTTTATTTCTGCTTAAATTATTTGTTATTTTCCAGTCAAGTAAACACGGTGACCACGGTTCGGCAGTGCCCAACTGCTCTCCAAAACAAAACCTTGTCAAACGTGACAACCCAATTGAGCATCCAAATCCGGGAAAACTATAAGCTAAATCGCCTCCTCGTGGGATCGACCCTATACTTGCTACTAGTACTTGTGCTAGTGAATAGTTTAGGAACTATAAATATTATTTTTGCGCTACTCCACGACGGTAGCGTCACCAAGGATTATGGGATATAGTTGAAGATGGTTTTGTAGAGCCTCAAGATGTGACGACTCTATCGCAAACCCAAAAGGAGAACTTGGAGAAAGAAAAAAAGAGAGATCGACTTGCCCTTACCATGATTCATCAAGGTTTGGATGAAGACATGTTCGAGAAAATAGCCAATGAATCAATATCGAAGAACGCGTGGTAGACGCTTCGCAACTCCGTTGTAGGAGTCGATAAGGTGAAAAAGATTCGTCTTCAAACTCTAAGGGGTGAGTTTGAATTGATCTCGATGAAGGAGAATGAGTCGATATCCGACTACTTCACGAGAATTCTGGCTATTGTCAATCAAATGAAGAGACTTGGAGAAGCGCTCACAGATGTCAGAGTAGTAGAGAAAATACTACGATCTTTGTCTTCAAAATTCAACCATGTGGTAGTCGCGATTTTGGAGTCAAAAGATTTGGAGATAATGACCGTTGATGAACTAAACGGGTCATTACGTGCTTATGAAGATATGATGAATCGAGGCGAGCAAGCCAAAGAGAAATCAGAAAATCTCTTACAAGCAAAGACGACCTCGCGAGGAGGAACTTCGTATCGAGGTCGTGGCCGCGGTCGAGCAGGAGGCCGAGGACGTGGTCAAGGACGAGCAAATTCCCAAGGGACTGACGAGCAGTCATCTCAAAATAGTAATGACAATTCGAACAATTCAAGGGGTCAAGGAAGAGGACGTGGACGAGGAAGAGGTAACCATTCCGGTTACAATGAGAAAAAGGACAAGTCGCATATTGAATGCTACCGCTGTCACAAGTACGGGCACTATGCTTGTGAGTGTTATTCCAAAGTGGAAGGCGAAGAGGCAAACTTAGCCGAGAACAAGGAAGCTGATGGTGAACAATCCTTGTTGCTCGCACTGAAAGAAAATTCCACCGATCGAGCGAACACCTGGTATCTCGACAATGGAGCAAGCAACCACATGACGGGAGACAAAAGCAAATTTGTAAAGCTTGATCCTAGCAAGAAAGGGCTTATAAGCTTTGGTGATGATACAAAGATCTCAATCGAAGGCAAAGGTTCGTTTCTTCTTGAAACAAAAACTGGCGGACACAAAATTTTGAGTGACGTCTACTACGTTCCGAAATTGACGAGCAATATCTTGAGTATTGGTCAACTTTTGGAAAGGAACTACAAAGTTCACATGGAAGGTCGTACACTTTGGCTTCGCGATCAAGATGAAAGCCTCGTTGCAAAGGTGGATATGACAAAGAACAGAATGTTCTTGTTGGATTTGAAGAATTGTGCACCCATGTGCTTGAAGACCTGCAGTCTGGAACCATCATGGATATGGCACATAAGATTTGGCCATTTACATTTTGGAGGACTTAAAGCTTTGGAAAATCACAAGATGGTGATAGGAGTTCCAAAGATTGATCATCCTGATCAATTGTGTGAAGCGTGCTTGCTCGGCAAGCATCCAAGAAAGAGCTTTCCTAAGCAATCCACTTCGAGAGCGACAAAGCCGCTCCAACTTGTCTATGCGGATGTTTGTGGACCGATCAACCCTCAATCATTCGGTAAAAGTTCTTACTTCGTGCTATTTATTGACGATTATAGCCGAAAGACATGGATTTCTCTCTTAAAGCAAAAGTCGGAAGCTTTTGATGCATTCAAGAAGTTTAAAGCTCTGGTGGAAAAACAAAGCGGATATGAGATCCAAGCTTTGAGGACAGACAGAGGAGGTGAATTCACTTCCAATGAATTCAACAATTTTTGTACAGAACATGGAGTTCGTCGACTTTTAACGGCTCCGAGATCGCCTCAACAAAATGGCGTCGTCGAAAGGAAGAATAGAACAATTCTCAATACGGCAAGGAGTATGTTGAAGGCTAAAAACATGCCGAGGGAATTCTGGGCAGAAGCTGTAGCGTGTGCAGTGTACCTATCAAACAGGAGTCCGACCAAGAGTCTGGAAAAGAAAACACCACAAGAAGCGTGGTGTGGAAAGAAACCAAATGTATCACATCTTCGCGTGTTTGGATCTATCGCATATGCTCATGTTCACGAGCAAGATAGAATAAAGCTTGATGATCGCAGTAAGAAGCTTGTGTTCATTGGGTACGATGAAAACACCAAAGGATACAAGTTGTACAATCCGAGCACCGGAAGACTTGTAGTGAGCAGAGATGTCCAGTTCGATGAAGCAACTTCATGGGATTGGAGTTCGCCGGAAGAAAGAGAATCATATGATTTTCTTCCATATTTTTATGAAGAAGAAGAAGAAGAAGTGAGGCCCGAGGAACCTCCTTCTCCAGTTTCACAGAAATCCCCGAGTTCACCGGACTCACCAAAAGAAAAAACGCCTAAATATCGAGATCTTGCTGATATATATAACGATACTCATGAAATCGAAGACTTTAGTCTGTTTTGTCTGCTCGCAGATGCTGAACCAGCGAGCTATGAAGAAGCCAGTGAAGATGAAAAATGGAGAAAAGCCATGGACGATGAAATTCGGTCCATCGTGAAGAATGATACTTGGGAGTTGACATCTCGTCCAGAGCACCAAAAGACCATTGGAGTCAAATGGGTGTTCAAAGTGAAAAGAAATGCTAATGGCGAGGTTGAAAGATATAAAGCTCGGTTTTTTGGTAAAGGCTACAAACAAAAAGAAGGAATTGACTATGATGAGGTTTTCGCCCCAGTAGCTCGCATGGAGACAATTCGCCTGTTGATTTCACTAGCCGCTCAAAATCAATGGACGGTGCATCAATTAGACGTCAAGTCCGCATTTCTAAACGGAAATCTAAATGAGACTGTCTACATTGATCAACCGCTCGGCTATGAAATAAAAGGTCATGAAGATAAAGTCTTGAAGCTGAAAAAGGCGTTGTACGGGCTCAAACAAGCCCCACGGGCATGGAATGACCGACTGGATAAATATTTGCAAGGAAATGGATTCTCAAGATGCATCCACGAGTATGCTCTCTACGTGAAGAAAGAAGTTAGAGACTTGTTATATGTTTGTGTGTATGTGGATGATCTCATTTTCACAGGGAGCAACGTGAAAATGTATGAAGAATTCAAATCGGCGATGGCTCGAGAATTCGAGATGAGCGACATGGGACAAATGTCGTATTACTTGGGAATCCAAGTAAATCAATCAGAAGACGGGATATTTATCTCTCAGGAAAGATATGCAAAATAAGTCCTCAAGAAGTTTAAAATGTTCAATTGCAATTCAATGAATACTCCTATGTAATTTGGAACACAGCTGAGGAAAGATGAAGGAACGATCGACCCAAGTACGTTCCGAAGTCTTATCGGGAGCTTGAGGTACTTAACTTGCACACGACCTGACATTTTATATGCAGTCGGTGTTGTAAGTCGATTTATGGAAAATCCAGCCGAGGCACACATGTTAGCTGCAAAGAGGATACTTCGCTATATCAAAGGCACACTTGATTATGGTATTTTATACCGCTCTTCGAGTAACTACATGTTGTCTGGATATTGTGATAGTGACTATGCAGGAGATCTTGATGATCGAAAAAGCACAACTGGATTTATGTTCTTTATGGGAGAACATGCAATAGCTTGGAGTTCGAAAAAGCAAGCTATAGTAACACTTTCGAGTTGTGAATCGGAGTATGTGGCGGCAACTTCCTGTGCTTGTCATGCAATTTGGTTGAGAAGGTTGTTGAAAGAACTTCACTTGGAGCAAGGAAATGCAACAAAAGTCATGATCGACAACAAGTCAGCTCAGAGTTTGGCTAAAAATCCTGTCTTTCATGAAAGAAGCAAGCATATTGATACAAGATATCATTTCATTCGAGAATGCTGTTGGAGTTGTGTACTTAATGTCTAGATTTAAGTGACGGAAACTCACGATCCATTGCCACTAATCTATTTAATTAAATAAACAATTATTTGCGTTTAATTATTTATAATTAAATATATGCAAATTATAGTCCTGGATTTTATACGTTGTAGTTAGTATGGTGTTGCATGGGCGCACAGAAGATCATACTATCAGTTACTCGTATTTAATCGAACAGTTGCTCACGACCTAGATGGACACGGACCAATCCATCGGTATAGTCGTTGTGTGAAAGAGAAAATAATCTATCTTGATTATTTTATCACACTTGTACACTTGGTGTATTGAGCGGATCGTTGAGATTCATCGATTAGGATTGCCGGCGATAATCGATTCGAGTCTCAGTGTATTTTATTCTTAATCCCCGAAACTATTGAGGGTGTGTATATTCAATATAAGTGACTTTGATTTACCAAAGGAATTAACCGATTTAATTATTGGGTTAATTACCGGTTAAGTTGGGTCACTATATTTTATATATGGCATGCCGTGAATACTTGACGGGAAAGTGTATCCCGGAAGGGTTGATAATATCCCCGAGATGAGTTCATAAGGAATTATTATGTAAACCCTGCAGGTGGATTCGTTCCGCATAATAATTAAGGTTGAATGGTACTAGTCTCGGATAAAAGAGATGAATAAATTAATTAGCAATAAATTAATTTTATTCATGGATATTTATATCTTAAATACACGGAATAAATAATACTACCGGAGAAATATTATTTGATATAATATGGTTTAATATTGGGAGTGCAATTAATTTTATATAGTGGAAAATAGAATTAATTAATATTGATAAGGATTAATGGACTTGAGCATTGGGCTCAATTTAATCTTCAATATTGGAAGCCCAATATTCCACCTCCTTAAGATCCCCTACGTAGCCTATAAAAGCACTACATGGTCTTCTCTATTCTCATAACTTGAAGATCACAATTCTAGAGAGAGAAAGTAGAGAGGAGGATCCATGGAGTTCGGTAGATCGTCGCCCACACGACGTCCGGGCTAGTGCAAGGAATACGTGGGAAGATCTCAAGGTCGTCAAATTGAGTTCTTCGTTTTTCCGAACAACGAGAACGAGGTAAATCGTAAAACCCTCTTTATGATTTTATCGTTTATTTATCGTGAGAATATCATGAACCAAGATCCAAGGGACATACGAACCCGGGGACGAGGATCGACCTCGCGGTGGTGATCGAGGATCACCGGACCGCGGGAGGTCGAGAGATCCTCGCCGGGATCGAGAGGACGAACCCTCGGCTGGACGCCGAGGGTGGCGGTCGAGCCCTAGGGCTTCGACCGCCGGCGACGCACGAAGGACCCCGGCTGGACGCCGGGGATGCGATCGAGCGCGTGCTCGATCGCGTGGGCAGCGGGCTGGTGCCGCTGCTGCTCGCACGGCGAGCAGCCCCTCCTCCCGTACGCGTCGCACGGGACTCACGCGGGCTGCTACGGGCAGCCCCGCACGGCTGTCGCGAACAGCCGCGAGCCCACGCGTGGTGGCTCGATCAAACAAGCCACGGGCTATCCCCGTGGCGGGTTTGTTTGATTAGGCTATCCCCGTGGAGGTTCGTGGCGGGTTTCCGGCAACCGGGAGTTGATTGGATTGTCGGTTCCGCAATTTAGACAATCCGGATATTCGATCTCCAAAGGATTTCGGTCGGAATTAATTAGATAATTAATTTTATTTAATTTATTAATTCCGGGATATCGATTTCCAACAATTAGTATATCAGAGCGTTGGTTTTAGTTCATGGTATTTTTCGATAAATTGTTCTACCTTGCAGGGTTTCCGATTATTATGGCTAGATTTAATTTTTGTTAATTAATGTCATAATAATGCTCTTGATTATTAAACTCTCCGTGATGTCAATATTTGTTCTTGTGTGGTGAATGCTTGTTCTTAATTTTTTTCGGAAATTGTGAGGTCGATTTCATGTAGAGAATTGATACCGGATAATTGTAAATTATTTTTGTAAAATTATTTACGTTGGATCAATTCCGAAACGACCGCCGGAAAAGTGTGACGGAGGAGACGAACGAGAGGGAGGACTCGGATCGATCATCCCCATGATCGATCCATGGAGGATCGACCCGAGAGAGAGGGGGCAGCCGCGGGAGGCTCTCGGCCACGCCTAGCCACCGGTGGTGGTGGCGCGCCGGCTGGGGGCGGCGGCGGTGCTCCTCCTCGGTGGTGGTCGATCGGTTGGGGGTGGTGCGGAGATCCCCACTCCGTGCTACTCCTAACCGAGATTTACTTTCCTAAATTATTCGGTTTTCCTATTTTGAGTATTCCTATTTTTGGGAATTCTCATGAAATAGGAAAAGAATAAATTTATTTTTCCTTATTGATTATTCCTATTCTTGGGAATTTTCATAGATTAGGAAAAGGAATAAATTTATTTATTTTTCCTATTTAATTATTTCTTTATGGAATTTTTAATGGATTAGGAAAATAATTAATTTGGAAAGTTTAGGAGTCCTAAATTAATTTTTCCTTATTTAATTATTCCTTTATGGAATTTTTAATGGATTAGGAAAGGAATTAATTTGGAAGGACTAGGAGTCCTAAATTATTTTATTTCCTTATTTCATTATGGAAATCATCTAAAATATTCCAAGTGGGTCTTGGATAGATTATTCTAGAGATTTAATGAAGTAGAAAGGGAAAATAAAATAAATTATTTTATTTCCTTATTTTATTATAGAAGTCTTCTAGAATATTCCAAGTGGGTCTTGGATAGATTATTCTAGAGATTTAATGAAGTAGAAAGGGAAAATAAAATAAATAAAAATATTAATAATATTTAATTTTATTTTTTGATTTATTCGATTGACTTAATTTTCGAATTAAGTATCTTTTGGATTTATTAAAAATAAATAGATTTAAGTATTGGAATTAATATTCCCGTCACATGGAGCATTCAAAGAACGAAGACTAAAGACTAGAAGACGCATACGGGGATGCGATAAAGCCATAATAGTCGGAAAATAATATTCTAGTATTATTTTGATTATGTGATAATATTCTATGTGCTTTATTTCATGTATGCATGCTTATGTGTATTTAATTATGCATTAGATAGCGTATCCCTTTATTGTAAAAAGCTAAGTGGGAGAGGGTATGGAAACATATCCATGGTCTCCATTGCTGTTCTCTTAGTGATTTTTATGGACTTTTGAAGTTCGTATAGACAAGTCATTGGAGGAGAATTCTTGTAATTCCTCTTACGAGAAACATTGATTAAGTTTATCAAACAATGCCTAATTTGTCTTTCCAAAACTGATTTCAAGTCGACTCATTCTCACCCCGGGGAGTGGAATGGAGCCAAAGCCACTTGGTCATGTCGAGGACACAAATTAGAGACTTTCGTGTCATTTTATGACTAGATCGATTGTCTGCTCGGCTCCCTCATTTTATGAGAGATAGGGTCGTTCGCATGGTGAATCACTGGTAAGAAACTTCGAGTTTCACTTATGATTCTCCGCGTCTTGATTTACAAGATTGAATGGATCAAGTAATTGGGAGTCAATTATAAAAGTCTCTTGGTGTAGTAAACGTCCACACCACGTGGCTTGCTATGCTGACGGATTTTGGATTAATTGATGTAGACAGTTGTAAGAAATTGTGAAGAGTTGTGAAGTTGTCGTAAACGTCCACACCACGTGGCTTGCGGTGATGTAGCAATTCCAAACGATTTACTTTGGTACTGAGTAATGGTTTACACTTAGATACGCATTATAGTATTCCTCCCCACGAGGTTCCGCTATAAGTGATGTATGACCGAAGCAAATCTAATTGCTAAATCATTTGGATTGGTAAACGTCCACACCACGTGGCTTGCCATATCTGATGGGATTTTAGATGTGATTAGTGGTTTAATGATATTATTTAAGGGAGATAATATCAGAGATTAAATCGATTGTTTGTTGTTATATGTGCTCATAGATTAGGATATGGCCTTGAACCCACTTTATGTGATACTTGAGGAATTTAAACTCACTGGTTCCTAAATGTATTGATTGGAATAGAGATCTAGACATTACCCAAACTGTTGAAGAGTACAAGGTTGTACTCAATGAGCTTTGTTCTCCCGAGCCTATTGACATAGGCGGCTAGACAAGAAGCGATGAGGATACTCATAAAGGCCAGTCACTTCGAGGAAACGCTTAAAAACGTTTTTGAGATGATTGACCTTTTAGACGAGTTGAGACGGAAATCGCAAGCTCTTGTAGCCAATGTCAAAGGTTTCGAACCTAAAGGCATGAATCGGGGGAAAGGACAAGAAAGCAAAGAAACCTAGTGGTTCTAAGTTACTTGGACCACGAGATGGGAAGAGAAAGCCAATAGGCAAGTATTCTCGATACAAACAGTCTGGGTACTGGAAGTCTGATTATCCTCTCAAAGAAAGTACGAAATTTTCTTTAGTCGTAAAACATAGTCAGTGGTATTATCTACCGGAACCTGGTGTGTAGATATGGAACCACTGACGGTATGTGCATTTTAAATGCAAGGGTTCCAGGAAACCCGACGACTTGGAAAAGAAGAAATCGTAGTCTACATGGGCAATGCTGTAGAGGAGGCATCAGTTGCAGTGGAGGACATTTTATAAGATTTCATTTTGAGTTATTGCTTTTATGTACTTTTCTAATGAATGGATATTTTATTTCTTTTAATCATTTGATGGTTATGAGAAGAAATAAAGATATTATCTATTCTGGTACATTAGCTAGCAATATATAAATGATGAATCCTAAGTCCACCACGATGCAACGAACCGTAGTAAGAAACTCGTTTTACTAATAAGAGATTTCTTTATCAATTATACTTGTGGATTCTTATGCTAAGTCATGTTTATTCAAATAAGAAGTTCAAAGGTTGAAAATTGATATTTTGATCAATTAAGTTGAAGGAGTGGACCTTCCGACCTAAGAATCTAATTTGGAAGATAACATGACTAAGCAATCCTTTATGGATATAAGATATAAGATCCGGACAAGTATAAGAATTGATTGACTCTGATGTATGCAGACCTATGCCTACTCAGACAATAAGGTACGAGTACATCATTTGATGATTAATCGAGAAATGGATTAGGATACCTGATGTGCCACAAAAGCAAGTGTTTTGACAAGTCAATGGACACTAATCAATTGTGGAGAACCATCAAGGTATATCCATTTGTAGCCTGCGATTTGATCGCGGAGGCAAGTACCTGTCTGAGGAATGCATGGCATACTAATCGGAAATTGGGATTTGATCCTAAATGACTTCACCATACACTGTTGTGTAGAAATGGTGTGTCGTAAACAAGAAATGGAACTCTTATAGAAATAGTAAAAACATGAGTTATACGGAACTACCTATGTTCTATGGATATGTCTGGAAACAACGGCGCATTCAAATGCGGTTGTAGAATATCCTAGAAGAACAAAAGATGTGTGTTCAATAGTACTGTGAACCAGAAGGACGTTATAAGTTTTAAAGCCCGGTTCTTAGAGAAAGACTATATAATGAACCACAAGCCCAAGGTGACGTAATACTTTGAAATGAGAGAGAAAGATTAAGACTTAGAACCAGCCGAACCCAGTAGCGGTACACCACTAACTGCACCTACTGTTATCACTGTTTATACACCGGAATGCCATTGTAGTGGGAGGTTGTGGGACAACCGGAGATATTCATAAGACTAGGAGAGTCTTCGGACTCTGGACCTAGTATACATGAAATCGATCCCTAGATCTACATGAAGGCCGTACTAGATCTAAATGTGCCTTCTTGGAGAGCAATAAGGATTATTGCTAAGAGGCGAGATCATTTAGAGTACAAGCTAAGTTGATCCGTTTATGGATTGAAACAAAGCATTGAGTTTGTGGTACTTGCAAATTGATGAGATAGTCCATTTTATGGATTCATCAAAAGCATAGACGAATTGTGTGTATTGGAAACGTGATGGAAAACAAGGTGGTGTTTCTCGGAGGTTTTATGTAGATGACACTCTTATCATTGGCAACAATGTAAAGATGTTATCAGACATAAAATGATGGTTGTCTAGATGAATCATTATGAAAGATAAAGGAAGAAGTTGGACATGTTCTTGAGATCTTGGATCTCTAGAAAGAACATTGTACTTCTCCTGGACATCTTACATAAATGATTATGGTTCGTTTTAAACATGCAAGATTCCTAGAAAGGTTCGTTACCTTTCAGAGACGGAATGCATCTATCTAAGGATATGTGTTTTGGAACACAAAAGGAGATAGAAGCAATGAAAGCAGTTTCCTACACTTTGAATGTGGAAAGCTTAATAAATGCATTGTTGAAAACAAGAACCTGATATCGGCTATGCGGTTAGCATAGTGGGAGGATATCAAGGTAATCCTGGAAAGGAATATTCGACTGCCGTAAAAGTACTTTCGAAGTACTATTCTAGACTACGAAGCAGACGAACATTTCCTTTGGATTACATTCTCTTAGATTTCTAATCGAATGAGGACCAGTGTAAGTCGATATCAGGCTATGTGTTTCACTATTGAAGGAGAAGGAGTTTTAACATGGAAGAGTGATAAGCACGATGCTTTTCGGACTCTGCCATGGGTAACCAAATAGCAGCCTCAGAGGCAGCGGAAGTTTTGGTATAACTCCGGGATAATCTCTGGGACTTAGATGTGATTCTTAATTTGCCAAAGGCTATGTAAATAGCGGTGCAATGGCAAATGGTAAGAAATCACAAGTCCATAAGTGTAAGATAACACATAGTGCAAGTACCACCTGATACGAGTCATCGTCGAGGGAGACGACGCTGTAGTCACCAAGATAACTTCAGAGCGGCAACCTAGAGTGCTCATTCACATAGTACTTCTTGGAAGTACAACTTTAGAACGTGATGAGTATGGGAGTCGGGAGTTTGGAGGAAATGACTAGACCTTAGTACAAGTGAGAGATTGTTGGAGTTGTGTACTTAATGTCTAGATTTAAGTGACGGAAACTCACGATCCATTGCCACTAATCTATTTAATTAAATAAACAATTATTTGCGTTTAATTATTTATAATTAAATATATGCAAATTATAGTCCTGGATTTTATACGTTGTAGTTAGTATGGTGTTGCTTGGGCGCACAGAAGATCATACTATCAGTTACTCGTATTTAATCGAACAGTTGCTCACGACCTAGATCGACACGGACCAATCCATCGGTATATTCGTTGTGTGAAAGAGAAAATAATTTATCTTGATTATTTTATCACACTTGTACACTTGGTGTATTGAGCGGATCGTTGAGATTCATCGATTAGGATTGCCGGCGATAATCGATTCGAGTCTCAGTGTATTTTATTCTTAATCCCCGAAACTATTGCGGGTGTGTATATTCAATATAAGTGACTTTGATTTACCAAAGGAATTAACCGATTTAATTATTGGGTTAATTTCCGGTTAAGTTGGGTCACTATATTTTATATATGGCATGCCGTGAATACTTGACGGGAAAGTGTATCCCGGAAGGGTTGATAATATCCCCGAGATGAGTTCATAAGGAATTATTATGTAAACCCTGCAGGTGGATTCGTTCCGCATAATAATTAAGGTTGAATGGTACTAGTCTCGGATAAAAGAGATGAATAAATTAATTAGCAATAAATTAATTTTATTCATGGATATTTTTATCTTAAATACACGGAATAAATAATACTACCGGAGAAATATTATTTGATATAATATGGTTTAATATTGGGAGTGCAATTAATTTTATATAGTGGAAAATAGAATTAATTAATATTGATAAGGATTAATGGACTTGAGCATTGGGCTCAATTTAATCTTCAATATTGGAAGCCCAATATTCCACCTCCTTAAGATCCCCTACGTAGCCTATAAAAGCACTACATGGTCTTCTCTATTCTCATAACTT
This sequence comes from Euphrasia confusa, assembly GCA_954870475.1. NCBI lineage: Eukaryota > Viridiplantae > Streptophyta > Magnoliopsida > Lamiales > Orobanchaceae > Euphrasia > Euphrasia confusa. The sequence goes on from OX940954.1 coordinate 15,686,587, forward strand.
GAAGATCACAATTCTAGAGAGAGAAAGTAGAGAGGAGGATCCATGGAGTTCGGTAGATCGTCGCCCACACGACGTCCGGGCTAGTGCAAGGAATACGTGGGAAGATCTCAAGGTCGTCAAATTGAGTTCTTCGTTTTTCCGAACAACGAGAACGAGGTAAATCGTAAAACCCTCTTTATGATTTTATCGTTTATTTATCGTGAGAATATCATGAACCAAGATCCAAGGGACGTACGAACCCGGGGACGAGGATCGACCTCGCGGTGGTGATCGAGGATCACCGGACCGCGGGAGGTCGAGAGATCCTCGCCGGGATCGAGAGGACGAACCCTCGGCTGGACGCCGAGGGTGGCGGTCGAGCCCTAGGGCTTCGACCGCCGGCGACGCACGAAGGACCCCGGCTGGACGCCGGGGATGCGATCGAGCGCGTGCTCGATCGCGTGGGCAGCGGGCTGGTGCCGCTGCTGCTCGCACGGCGAGCAGCCCCTCCTCCCGTACGCGTCGCACGGGACTCACGCGGGCTGCTACGGGCAGCCCCGCACGGCTGTCGCGAACAGCCGCGAGCCCACGCGTGGTGGCTCGATCGAACAAGCCACGGGCTATCCCCGTGGCGGGTTTGTTTGATTAGGCTATCCCCGTGGAGGTTCGTGGCGGGTTTCCGGCAACCGGGAGTCGATTGGATTGTCGGTTCCGCAATTTAGACAATCCGGATATTCGATCTCCAAAGGATTTCGGTCGGAATTAATTAGATAATTAATTTTATTTAATTTATTAATTCCGGGATATCGATTTCCAACAAATGCGTTGCAAAGAAACAAGTAGAGCTGGAGTACGTGAAGTCTATGGATCAAGTAGCCGATATATTCACAAAGCCACTCAAGTTCGATAAAATCAAGATACTAAGGTTCGCGCTCGGAGTTGGGAAGAATCAAGTTTAAGGGGGAGTGTTGAAACTTAAACTTGATTAAATAAAATAAAAATAACTTAATAAGTTACTTTGACGTTTCTAATGTCATTAGTAAAGTGAGGCTTTAAGTTTGTAAGTTTCATAGAGTTAAAGTGATGTCTTTAAAGTGAGTTTATTTAATGTTAGAAGGTGATGTATTAGTATAAATAGTCGTAGTATGTTGAGAAATAAAATCATCTAATTGTAAACTTTCTTATTCAATAAAAGAGTAATATTTAATAAAGTACTTCCTCTCTTCCCCTCTTTATTTGCCAACAGAAGCGGGCGGAATTCTTGCGGCTGTTCACTCGAGGATCAAACTCGTTGCCGGCAAGAAGACTAGTCACTTGGACGCCAAGCTAATTACGGCCTGAATTCTCTTTTCTGAATGAATGGGCTGGAGAACTTGAACCTCTTAGGATGTGGGTAGTGAATTGGATGCAAGGCAAGTGGGTTGCTGGTTCGTGTCGAGTTGGGCGGGTTAAAAAAAATGGATTCGAGTCTAGTGGGTTAGGCTGTTTCAACCCGAGAAGTCGACGAGCTCGAGTGGCTGAGTTCGGCCTGCACATCTGGGCATCACCACTCCTTTCTATTCACATTCAACATTTTTCTGTTCGCCAAAAGACGGCTCCAAAACATGACCCTATCGGCCTACTCGGCAGCGCGCATCGACGACCGTGGTGGGACGAGCATCGCGAAGAGACAGTCGACGCCGAGCGTTCCCACAACCTCGACATCCCCCTCTCGTCCTATATATATATGCTGCCCACTCCAAACTTGACATCGCCATCGAAGAGTTCGATCCCAATCTCTCGACCTGGCCAATGGTCGTGGCGACCCGAGAAAATAGTGGAGTTGGCTCGAACATTGGCGGATGGGAATGTCAGCATCAACGAGGTTGTGATATTTCTTTTTGTTGGTGGTTTTATGATTTATTTTCAATTAATACTTAAATTTCTTGGTATTATGACATGAATTCTTTTGATTTCGTTATTCAATTTTTCATTTAATTTGAGATGCTCCTTGTGTGTCATTTTATATCAGGTTATGCCATCTTTCGACTTGGTAAGAGAGACCGGGTCAGGAACTTGTGTTTAGGAAATGAGATTCGATGTGTACACCATGTGGAGTTGCAGAAAGCCAACAACATCGCGAATGAGTAGAAAATTATAGGAATAGTGCGATGGATTTTGTCGGAAGGTGTTGAAAGAGAAGTCTCAATCAAAACTTGGGTAACTATGTGTATAAAACTAGTGGTGTAAGTATGTATGTAACTAGTGGTATCGGCGGCTTTTCATGAAAGTTTTACTGTGAAATTATGTATGAAATCAGTAGTGTAACTACGTATGGAACTATGTATGGAACTGTTTTTACCTTTTCATGTAACTATACAAAAATGAAACTATGTATGGAACTATTCTCTCTTTTCGTATAATTATATATGCAAAACAAAAACTAAAAATAAAACTAGAAAGAAATTAGCTAAAATTAGTAATTGTATTACACAAAACTAAAAAAAAAAAAAAAAAAATTAAGAACGAAACTAATATAAATATATAACTCGATTAATTAAACGTAACTAGGAACAACGGTAAGAACCAAAATTTTACATACTAGAACTTTGATCTCACCTAATTAAATTTATAAATTTATAAACTAATTTAATAAATTAAAATTGGTAATATTAGGGTATGGGGCAGATTGGTTTTTAATATTATTTTGAACACACATTGTTTTTCACCTCATTTTTAGGGGTTGTATATTTTTTATTTTTTATTTATTAGGGTATTTGTATTCTTTAAATACTAAGTAGTGGCATTTTTTTAAATGTATAAAGTCGTAAATATCCATACGATAATATTAAACGATTTTTGTAAATAATATTACGTAACATATATTAATTTATTTAATATTCACTAATATTAAGCGTTACTAAATATATATAAATATATTTGCTTAAGATGTAAATATATTTGCGCCATAATATATTTGGTAAAATATATTTGCACAACCATCCAGATTATATATATGTATATAATATCAAAATATATTGCGCAAACAAAATATATTTGCATTACATAATTTGGGTACATATGTATTTATATTATAGATGTCGGTTTCAAACTAATTTTAGTTGTTAGTACTATGATAGTTTGTTTTGATTTTAATATTAGTCTATATCTATGTATTTATATTATAGTTGTCGTTTTCAAACTAATTTTAGTTGCTAGTACTATGATAGTTTGTTTTGATTTTAATATTGGTCTATATATAGTTTTAATTTTCTTTTACTTATTTTTGTATATCTATGGTAGATTTAACTTATGGTAGATTTCTAATTTCTAATTATCTGATATTTATGAGAAATCTTTCATATCTATGATAGATTTTTATAATATTATTTTACATGATATTCATGACAACTTCTTAATATCTATGATATTTTTAGTTTGATATTTGGTTTCTATCAACTTCTTAATATCTATGATAAGTTTTTTGTATTTGATTTCTATTAACTTCTTAATATCTATATTAGATATAAGTTTCTTGTATTGTTTATTTCACTTTTTATATATATTCAATGAATTGATTGTTATAAACAAATAACTAAAATTTAACAACAATATAAAATGATAATAATATTGAATAGTATTTTAACAAGGGGAATATAGATCACTTCCATAGTATCGTGTGGGGGATTGAGTAGGGTTTTCGTCTCCAGGCCATGGATATTATGGGAGTGATTTGCAACCCTCGGCTCCCATAGTTTAGTGTGTAGTAAGGAATAAAAGGTGGCATGTTATAATACGATTTCTACCGTAGTTTTGTGGAAAATTTGAGCGAGAATATTAGAAACATTTTTTTTGTATATTAGGTTTTAATAAGTAGTTATTTTAATTAATACGAAGTACATTGAAAAGGTTAATAATGGAACACTGCCCTATATCAGAATTAGGAAAAAAATATAAGTAGTAGATATAATACTACTGTTAGAGGTGCCCCAATCCATAATTTCCCCATTAAAATTACAAAATAAAATATATTTTAAATTAAAAATTAAATTTAATAAATAATATAATAATAATTATATAATTAATATTTTATAGAAACTAATTCATTTAATATAAATTAAAATTTAATTATCAAAACATAAATCCCAAATCTTAGACATAGAGCTCAAATCATAAATAGAATAAAAAAAATTAATGAACACAAATAATTACTATGCTTTACTAAACTAAAACCTAAAATAGATTAAGCCCTAATCATAACCTATAAATACATCTCCTCTTCTCCGCACACCATCACCTATGCTCCAAACAATACACGGTTTCCGTATCCCAGCCCCTCCCTCATCCTAGAAATCAGTCTTGGCCAAATAAGTTTGGAAAACCATCCTTCGTACATTCAACCGTAGATGAGTCGCCCCCACCGCAACATGTTTTCGAGGTCTAGATTGCAACTGAACCTCACTATGTCCGATGAGCCGCTGCCGCTGAACCCAACCATATCAATCGAGCCGCTGTCGTACTCCTTCAGGGGCCTGATCGTCTCTCACCGCCGCTAGCGATCCAACTCGAGTTCAAACCGTTTCGACTCCGATCTATGACACTTCCCTCTCGTAGTGTTCGCTCTACTAACGCTTGTCCGGTGATGCTGCCTAACTCGCCCTTTCCGCCACTCAGGCGATCCAGGACGACAATTAAGTACGGTACCCTCACGATGTCTCTCTCTTCCGTATCTTTCCACTTGTAGAACTACAAAAGAAAAGAGAATATGAAATCTGAAATAATTTATTAGTTAATGATGATGGGATAAAAGTCTTCTCCCAATTCCTAATTCCTCCTACGGCTGAATTGTATTTCATAGGAAATATTACGTCCTTGGAGTTTGAAATAATTATGGGCCCACAATAAATCCTATAAACTAATATTTGAGTCCAAAGGAAGTTCCAGAAATTATAATTTCCACTCATGAAGTTCCCAAAGTTGCTAATTGACTCCTCGAAGTGTTAGAGGTGATTTCAACTAAATATTCATGCCACCTCAAATCGAGTTAGGTACAATGTTGAAGAGTTACTTTATTTATTTATGTGTTACATTATGTATATTTTCTGTGTGCGCATTACGTGATTTAATATGCATGCATTTACATATTCGTTGTAGTCGGAGACCAATATAAAGGTCGACGTGCTTACAGCGCAGTTCACTTCATTCGTTGTAACCTGAGACCGGGGAAAAGTGTCGAAGGGATTAGCGCAGTGCATTCATTTCATCGTTGTAACCTAAGACCGAGGAAAATGGTCTAAGGGGACCAACGCAGTAGTTGGGCAATCAATTTATAAAATTAAGAATACATTTTCATTATAACCGGAGATCGGGAAAAGGGTCAAAGGGGACCAGCGCAGTGATTGGCCCAACTTGCAGTGCATTCATGTTCATTCAGTAAACGCATTGCTATTCCTTCATGTCATGTTCATGTAGATTATGCATATATTTGATTCATGTATTTAAATGAAGTAATTGTCCTACTGAGCGTGTTGAGCTCACACCTTCAGCGACCCCCTTTTCAGGTATCAATGAGGATGCCGAGCGAGTAGGGTGACGAGGGATGAATGTTAATTACTTATTTTCAATTAATTCAATTCCATTATAATTTTTATTTAGTTAAACAAGTTTTTAAATAAATATATGTTCTTTATTAAATATTTTCACTTGTTTTGATATTTCATTTCATGTTGAAAATGAGTTTTTAAAAGTAAATTTTGGTAGCGCGCACTTTAGTAAGTGTTATTTTTCAAAAGTTAACACCTTTCGCTGTTTCAAAAATACGAGTCGTATCCATATTTATCATAGATTACACTATAGTTGTTGAAGTTAATTAAACATAATTAAAAAAGACATAGATTTGTGTAAGAGACAATACATTTTTAGATAACATCAGTAAAACTAGCTAGTTTACTACAATGTGAATAAACCTAAAAACTATCAAAAATTCACTCTCCATTGTACTTGGAATTCTTCCATGCCCCAAATACCTGAGAGAAAGTAGAAACAAAAGCTTAAATCAATTTGAAACATCATATCACACATAAATGATATGGATCTACTCACAAAAATTAGCATTGCATACATACAAAAACTACCCAAAAGTCCTAATTAGAAAAATACATAGACAATCACCTGGCAATGAAGGTATCCGATTTTGGATGGTAGCTGAGCCCGGAATCCTAGCAAGACAACATAAATCCAACATGACCGTTCTATTAAAACAAAATCCAAAAACCCAAAAAATCTCAAAAAAAGCCCAACAATTTAAAGGAAATTCCATAAACTGAAACATTGAAAGTCGATTATATCGACAGTACCTCGGGAGTATAAACTTGGGCCGGGAACCATAACCTTCCAGACACGATTGCAAGATAGCAGGTCATGGCCTAGTCGATTGGATGAAAAATGCTAGCCCTCTTCAAAACACTGCTAGAAATTAGATTTAATCAACGCGAGCGACCAAAGATCGTCGCTCAGAAAAGATCGAACCTTTCCTCCAATCCATGTCGGGCATAAAACACTGAAAGAACTAACAAACAATTTCTCCTCACAATTTTTTTTTGTTCTAGGGGAAAGCACTCGTTTACAACACACAACAATCCCAAATTGCAATTTTTAAGTCGCACGATTAGGAAAATCATTGCATCTGCTCAATTTCTTACAAAACCGAGTTGTACTACCGAGTTGTACTAAAGACAACTCCTCCTTTTTGTGCTTTAGTGTGTGTTTGAAGTCTTTCCACGACAACGGTAATTTGTCTATAATACTAGACATCGAGATGGACTCGTCCATCTTCATATTATGTTGGGTAAATTGACCCAAAATCCGGACCAATTCATTATATTGCTCCATTACCGGCCTTCCGTCGCACATTTTGTAATTCATAAAATTACCAACCAGGAACTTCTTACTAGAAGCATCCTTGTCAATGTACTTGGATTTAAGACTATCCCAGAGTTCTTCAGCAGATTCAACGTTTTGATAGATGTCGAAAAGTGAGTCACACATACCGTTTAAAATATAACCACGACATATATAATCGTCTTTCTCCCATTTGCACCGTTTCTGAGTTTCCTCTGGCGTTTCGTTGTCCGCTGCTTCCGGTTGTGGAGTACTTAGCACGTACACCACCTTCAATGTTGTTAGCAAGAAATGCATCTTCTTTTGCCACCTTCTAAAGTCCACGCCTTCAAATTTCTCCAACTTGCAAAACTTGCTGGTCATCTCTCGAACCGCTTCCATCTTTCAGATATGGAAATACTCTTTAAGAATGTTGTAGTTTTCCGGTTACTGAAAGTATAGAGAGGCTTGTATAATATTGAATCACGTAGAACGCTTTTCTTAAATAGTATTTCGACCCTATAAAGCCTGGGTATCACGAAATCTCTCGCAGGATAAGACAATAACAACACTCGAGTCTTAGGCTTAGAACACGAGCAACTTATGGAACTTTATGTATTATTTGTTGCTTCAAAGCTCTCAATTTCGAAGGTAATATTGTGTGTATTCAGAAAATGAATTTCACTACCTTATATAGGTTTTAGATACCCTTTCCTTTGAACATAAGCACCCTTTAGTTGAATAAATACCTTTTAGTGAAAGCACCCTTTCAAATGGCACATATTCACGTTGTTTTGCATGGTTATTCATGCAATTTCGAATTTGCATTCAATATATGATATTAAATCATTATCTAGCCATGCAACCATGCAACAACGAGATTACACTCGACATGCATCAACATGCTTATTCAAAGTATTAATCCGTATCAATTTTATATGAACGTGTACTCCACACTTCTCCAAATTCATATTCTATTGACTAGGATTAATCCAAAGCCTTGAATGATTCCAACCACATTAAACGGACAATGATTTCACTTAAATCATCAACATCAAGTATATCAGTTCTACCATTGGGGCTTCATTATGCGGTAAGTCGACCTCATAATTCAATTGATATCAATTAATCATTTGGACAATTCATATAAATTAAACCACATTTATATAAAGAAATTTGTATAACACATATGAGTGAATGTTTACCAAATCTCCAAAAGTATCTAATACAGTAATAGAAATCACAACTCATCTCTAAGATGTTTGATATCTATTGCAGTCGTGAAAGCCTCAAACTTAGACTACTGGAGAAGTTAATTTAAAAAGCGGCTTTGCAACATTACCAAAAGTTGCAACTTTATTATCTCGATGTCTCCACAAAAACCATTGGATTGCGCGATAGCTCCACTATAAATAGAGAATTATTGGATGGGCGGAGCTAATTACGCCAGCTAGTGTTGGTTATTTTTGTACAAAATGTCTAAATCCGAAACATAAAATAAAATAATATCTGGACTAGAACAGTACTACTGATCTTTACAATTCCAGAATAAAATTAAATAAAATAATTAAATAAATTAACCTTGAATCGGGCTTCGAACAGAAACTTGTTGCGGGTAGTCGAGGCGCTTTCGCTATCCGCAAGACTAAAACGCCCCGTGTATGCTACGGTTTTGCGACGTTAGTCCCCAAAGATACAACGACTTTCAATCATCTTCTAGTCTGAGGCACACCAGCTAGAAGCTCCGGCGAACGAGGAAAAAGAGAGAACCGAGCATATGCAAATACAAGGAACTAAATATTGTCTACACAATATTCTAACTATATGAGAATGCACTTTAAGCTTTAGAGAGAAATAGATTGAAATGTTGTGTTCTTCTCAACTACAAAAGCTCCTATTTATACTCATTAGGGGAGTCTCAAAAGACATAAAAGGCATGCCAAAGGTCATAGCAACTCAAAAGTCACAACCATTATGAGGATTAATTTATATATTTTTATTAAATATATAAATAAAATTCTGATGACTTTTCAAGTCTTTGGGCCGACTATTCAAATTCCGTACAACCCATATTGGGCTGACTATTCAAATTTCGTACAACCCATTTAGGCTAGCCCAACAGCTTAACCCAACTAAAATGTTTCAACTAATTTTACTCAGCCTAAAAGCTGGTAAGTCCAAGCCATAATAATCAACGTGTTATTATTTAACAGGCACAATACAAATTAAATTTGTACTTATTAAACTCTTATAGGCCCAAGAAAAATCTCGGAGGCCCAAAGTTCAAATCATACTCCAATTAACCGAGAATAATAATTCAAGGTTAATGGACTTACTCAATGTTGAAACAATTCACTACTCCTCATATAACATCACAAGAGTATTGATTTTCTCTCCACATTCAATGTGGGATTGTGACTTTTCAAATTCTCAACAATCAATACAATGACCTTTTATAATGGTTCTCACAAATCCATTATCTCCCACATTCCGATGTGGGATGAGACTTGACGAAATATCGGATTTTGACGAAATAATATAATATAATTAACTACGCAACATCGTAGAAAATTATCAACAAATTAATTCCAACTTGAATTAATATTTAACCATAAAAAATCAGTCAAATATTGGTCAAACCAAATATTTTATTCCGATTTTTCCAACAGCTAGTTCATCCAAGAACTTTCAAATCCAAACAGTTAACATCGTTGCATCCAATGCAAAATAATACACAGTTTCTGTAGTTTAATCAGCTAAAGTGCATTGCATGGAACTATCCGAACTCAATATTCCAGAATCGTGACTTGGCCCGCCCAGCCCGACTACCCACGGGCCCGAATTGCGAAACCAGATTTTCTAACCTGTGACCCGTGAAACCCGGACCGGCCTGCCCAGCCGCCCGTAGTGCAGCTCTAGTTGTACATGGTCTTAGTGTAAATTATTGTTCATGGATCACGGGTCGTCGCGATCTGGTCAATTTAGACTTCTTTATATACGTACTATATTTTCAAATTACCCTTTTCTTCTTATTTTGACTAATCTGTAACACGCAAATGATGAGTGATCATCGAATTTTGAAATGAACCCATGTTTTGATCCCAGGTATTAAAAAAAATGACTCACTCCTAAAATAAATATATAAATATATCCATAAATTAATTAGTTATTATATATAGACACTGAAAAAATTAATTAAATACTTATATATTGATCATGCATGAGCTCACAAAAGCAACCAAGAGACTCAATTTTTCAGCTCTCGTGATCACATTTTTTTGAAAAAGATTCATCAATTGTACTTGTATCTTTGAACCAAAAATTTGATCAATTAAGTATACTATAAACTATTGAACAATTTACAGTATATATTAGTATTAACAACTACACTTCAATTCTCCTCCATTGAATATATATTACTTTCTCCATTCCATATCTCATGAATAATATCTTCTTGCAACTCATGATCATATTATCGCTCGTCTGTAACACGAGCAACCTAGTCCGAGGAGGACATCACGATTACAAGGATGCCGTAACTAAATCCCTTATATACTTCCAGGGGCAGAGGTCCGGAAAACTTCCTCATTCATCATCATCTGCCGATATCTCTTGGAGGGGCGATTCTGGATTACTGGATGGTCATATGGCCGGCGTACGTACAAACGCATTTCATTACTACATACACAAAACATATATACATACATACACACATGTTGTTAATATATATATATTCATGCAGGTGAACTTAACCGGAGGCTACTACGACGCTGGTGACAACGTGAAGTTCAACTTTCCAATGGCGTTCACTATCACCATGCTCTCGTGGACTGCCATCGAGTACAGTAGTATCATGGACTATGACCAAGTCGTGAAACTCAAGGACGCAATCAAGTGGGGGACGGACTACCTTCTCAAGTGCGCTCTCCAGACACACGGCGTGCTCTACGTTCAAGTTGGCAATCCATACGAAGACCACCGCTGTTGGGAGAGGCCGGAGGATATGGACACGGACAGGAGCGTGTACTTCGTTTCCCCGAGCAATCCGGGGTCTGACGTGGCCGCTGAGACCGCTGCTGCCCTGGCATCCGCCTCCATTGTTTTCCGTGAGGATGATAGTGAGTACAGCAAACTGCTCCTCAAGACCGCCAAAACAGTGATGGAATTCGCAGTGGATTACAAAGGGGCTTATAGCGACTCCCTCTCCCAAGCCGTGTGCCCCTTTTATTGCTCTTATTACGGATACACGGTACATATTTTTATATATATAATGTTATTGGATGTCTAGTTGCCCAACTTTTCTAACAGTTCGAGCTGTTGGGTGAAGCGGTTTCTAACATGGTATCATAGCCTAGGCTTGTGTCAGGTCTTACTGTTCGAGCTGTTGGATGAAACGGTTTCTAACAGATGTATACATTCCCTTAGATTATATACAAAAAATAAAATTAACTCATTGCATTGCAGGATGAGTTGTTATGGGGTGCGTCGTGGCTGCTCAAAGCGACTAATGATAAGAGCAAGTATCTGAATTTCATCAATTCATTGGGGGCTAGCAACAACGGGGACGTTGTTGAAGACATTTTCGGATGGGACAACAAGTATGCTGGTGTTTATGTTCTCCTGTCAAGGGTACGTACGTACGTAGGAAGTAACGCTACACAAAAATAACTGCATGCCGCATAATTGAATTCGATCTGCAGGAATTTTTGTTAGAAAAAAAGGACTCGGCTTTCCAGAGATTCAGTGAGCAAGCGGAAAAGTTCATGTGCAAGATACTGCCTAATTCACCTTCTTTGTCTATGAAGTACACACGAGGTACTGTAATTAGAAGCTAGGCATTCATTACTAATTTTTAGTACTATAACTGAAAACGCAATTCTTTATTTGATCGATTGCTGCTGCTGCATGCAGGGGGTTTGATGCATAATATGGACGGACAAAATCTCCAGTGTGTAACGGCCATATCGTTCTTGCTCACCACATACGCCAATTACATGTCTACCTCTTTCAGCTGTGGAAGTCTGGTCGTCAATCCAAAGGTTTTGCGAAGCCTTGTCAAAAATCAGATGGACTACATCTTAGGGGACAATCCGATGGGAATGTCGTACATGGTGAACTATAGCAACATTTATCCAAAGAGAATTCACCACAGAGGATCCTCTATACCCCAGAACCATGTTCAGTATGAATGTACGGATGGATTTGAAAAGTATATGAACTCACCGGATCCCAACCCAAACATACTCACCGGAGCCATCGTGGGAGGTCCTGGCTATGATGATAATTATGTCGATAATCGCATGGATGCTAAACAGTCGGAGCCTTCCACATACTTCATTGCTGCCATTGTCGGACCCTTGGCATACATTGCATCTCAGATAGATTAGTTCTAAGCCGTTCCCGCTCATACGTGTTTCATACATACTTAAAAATGTGCTACTCCTATTAATTAATATTGTACTCTTCATGCATTTCCCTATAGATTATTCATAACTTGTTATCATATCACATGCATTATCCTGTTCCTATTTACCTAATTAAATAGAGTTTATTAGCTTAATTAGTATCACTAATTACAAATTAATCATCATTATTATTCATGAACATTGCAAATATATATGTGATCAGATCGAGTTGTGATTTTGCCTTTTCATTTCAACTTAATGTGCATTTATGAATAGTGAAAATGGGGTTCAGCTCAAATTTTAATTTCCTTTTGTCCATGTAGTATATATAGTATAAGTCTGGGAAAAAGGAAATATCAGGAATTCACTTTCTTTGGGTTGATATAAGACAGCATTCGTCTTCCTTCCACACATTACATTATCTTCTTGCAAATTCTTCCTGCAACAATTAGTGTCTTTGCTCAGAAATACTACCGGTAATATGATACTGACGAGCAACGGATAATATATACGACTATATAATAATAATAATAATAGTACCATGAGGATAATCCCCTGGAACAATTGAAACAATTATTTCAATAGTTCCGCCAGTGAAATGTAGAGGTGGCGATACAGGTGGTGTGCTTCCGATGACATCAACAAAGTACTCGTTGCGTAAACTTGAGGCAAAGGTAGAGACTCCATGGTACCGTGGTACTACAAACACGAGGTAACGAATTAATAAAATGACTCGACGATCGATCTTTTTAATCCTCGTCGAGGCATAATGTACAACATTAATTAAAAATGGCATGTCGATGAAATTGTGTATATTGTACTTGGTTCAACCTAGAACTAGGTTGTAAAGGGTAGAGTACAAACACTTAACACAATTTGGAGATTCTAAAAGAAAACTCTTTTGTATATCTTGTAAAGGGTGGAACCACTTACAAACACATCTACAAAATTCTAGCGAATCTTGTAGAAAGGTCAACACGACCAAAAACTAAGCCTGAGTAGAACTAATCTAGTGACTCGTACTACTAAGACTAAACTGAGAGTAGAACCGGAGCTTTCTAGCGAAATCTCTCGGTCTACAAATTTTCTCTCTCTAGAAAATGTCAAATCAATGCTGAAATTACGCCTTCAGCGTAGGATACCAATTTTTCGTGAAATTGGTCTTGAACTCACAAACAGCAGCTTCAGTCGAAGTAAACACTCACACAATTCGTAGTATAAAAAGTGGAGACAAAGTTATGTAATAGTTTTCATTTCATTGATCAACAAAACTAAACTATTACACGTGAGGAGTATGGTAGACAAAATGATTACAAGAAGTTTCCCGAGTGTCGCAACAACTCCCACTAACTTGTAATCTAGCACAAGTGCACCTAGAGCTAAATCTCCTAACTCTAATATTGGCGCACAGCGCAAAAGCACACTACACAAACTCGAAGCTCGAAGCTCTCGGTTACGATACTAAAAATCAGATTTCGGTCTCTCAAAATCGTCAAATGATTTCTTCAACATCCATGGGTATATATAGTAGTGCCGCACATGTGGAGCGCTGATGTGGAGCAATCTGGTTGGTCACATGCTTGGCTGATTTCATTTCTCCATGGATGACATCACTTTGTTGTACTTTTGGATTCTTGAATCTTGGAATCTTGAATCTTTGATTCTTGAATCTTCGAATCTTGAATCCTCAATTTCAAAATCAAACTTCAATTTCAATCTTGACTCCATCGATCTCAATTCTTCATCTTCAATTTCTTGTGAAAATCTCTAAGTGTTGAAGCTTCGGAATTTCATCGTCTTCATGGTCGTCGATATCATTGAAGTAGTAACCACCAGAACCATTCTTCATTTTCTTGATTTGAGTACTTGGTGAAAAGGGAGTCACGTTGAAAGTACTCAATGCATCAGTAGCCGGTTCTAAAATCACAAGCATGAGTCGCTGAAAAGTTGTCTCTTGTCCAAACCGGCGACTCCAGTCGCCGGATTTCATGCACGCCCCAAACCAGCGACTCCAGTCGCTGGTTTCTTCCTTTGCACCAAAAGCGGCGACACGAGTCGCCGTTTCCGCGTAGTTCCAAAAGCGGAGACTCTAGTCTCCGTTTCCATGCGCGTAGTTGTTGACTTCGGATTCCTAACCTGTAATCCTGAAATAAAAAACACAAACAATAACGTTGTCGCCAAAACCAACATTTACAATCTCCCCCTTTTTGGTACAACTCATCAAAACAAGGTTAAGTAAAATGAGATACAAGTATCTCCCCCTCAATCAGATTCATCATCAAAAATAGCTAAGTAAAAAGATGGAAAAACATCAATCATACAATCAATGAAAAACCATAAAAATACTTAGACAAAATATCAAACCAAACATTAAAGACTTAGATAAGAATTCAAACCAAAGATATCCAAGTTTCAAAACAATATTCAAGAGATAAGCAAATATGAAAAACCATGCATGCACGAATGAGTTCAGAGTTATATGCATGCAAAACCAAAAACATTAAAAAAAAACGAGTTCAAGAGTTAGCAAAAACTGAAACTAAAATCTTAAACTTTGGGCTTCAATCTTTTGGCGAGCCAGTGGGAGTTGGATCACGCTCCGGACTTCCGATCGTCTCCTCTTCATCATCCTCATAGCTGAAGCCGTCGTCAGAGCTAGAGTCTTCAACTTCTTCACCTCCCTCAGACTCAGTATCCGGATTGCCAAAAATTTCATACTCCCCAAGTCCATCGCCAACTTCATCGTCAACGTCCACAACGTCAACATCTTCATCCCTGAGACCATCAGACGGCATCGCAAACGACGCCTCTGGATTTGTGGTATCTTCCATCTTCCCTTTTCCCTTGTCACGATAATTCAAAATTCCTTCAAACATATCATCATCGGTTTTCTCGCCATCATCACTCACAACTTCTAAGAGTTTCTTTTTGGACAACTCCGCATGAGCCTCTTGAATAGCATCCCTTACCATCTTAAAAATGAAAGTATTTTTCAAACTTGCATCGGGACCTCCAACATCACCAAGTCCTCCCCCTTGTTGGATTTCCAGTTGAAGTTTCTTGAACGACAACTTCTGTTTTTCTTGTGTCTCAATCATCTTGTTGTAGGCAACAACATGTTCAGCTTGTCGTTTTTCAACCAACAAAGAGTCGGCATAGAACTCCTGGACAACAGCTGATGGAACCACAGCACGATGACTGTGGATCGGATGATGAGGGTTAAGATGTGAAGGAATTCCCGAAGAGGGACCAAAGCCTTGGGGCACAACTTTTGGTATCTTAACACCCGCAGTTCCAGTTTCATCGACAGCAGCTGTCGTCTGTGTTTTCTGGCGCTTCACAGCTGGTGACTTAGTTTTCTTTGTTGCTGGCTTGCACTTTCGTGAGGACTTCGGCGATGGTGGAGGTGTCAAGATTTCCGGAAGTGCATTCCTGTCAACAAGTTTATGCCAAGGTAAGTCGATGACCCGTTTATTGGAAATCGATATCCCGGAATTAATAAATTAATTAAAATTAATTATCTAATTAATTCCGACCGAAATCCTTTGGAGATCGAATATCCGGGGTTGTCAAAGTGCGGAACGACAACTCCAATCGAAATCCCGGTTGCCGGAAATCCGCCACGAACCACCACGCGAAGCCGGACTCAACCAAACCCTAACCACAGGGATAGCCCGGGCTGTTCGGTCGAGCCCTCGCGTAGGGCTCGCGGCTGTCCTTGGCAGCCGCCTAGGGCTGCCCTTGGCAGCCCGCTGGACACCCCCAGCCACACCCCGCTGATCGCCACCAAGCCACGGTCGAACCGTGGCTAGCGATCAGCTCGCAGCCACCGCCGCGCGAGCGGCGGTCCAGCCGCGCGAGCGGTGATCGCTCCGCCGGAGCGGAGCTCGTGCCGCGCGAGCGGGGCTGCTCCAGCAGCCCGCTGGATGTGCACAGGCGATCGAGCTCGTGCTCGATCGAGTCTCGGCGTCCAGCCGAGGCTCACGCCCCTCGACCCCTCCTAGGCGAGCCGTTGAGCCGCCGGCGGTCCGGTGATCTTCGATCACCACCGCCCGGTTCAACCTCGTCATGGGTCGCGTTCTCGGATCTTGGTTCAAGATATTTTTACGATAATTAAACGATAAAATCATAAAGAGGGTTTTACGATTTACCTCGTTCTCGTTGTTCGGAAAAACGTAGAACTCAATTTGATGACCTTGAGATCTTCCCACGTATTCCTTGCACTAGCCCGGACGTCGTGTGGGCGACGATCTATCGAACTCCATGGATCCTCCTCTCTACTTTCTCTCTCTAGAATTGTGATCTTCAAGTTATGAGAATAGAGAAGACCATGTAGTGCTTTTATAGGCTACGTAGGGGATCTTAAGGAGGTGGAATATTGGGCTTCAAATATTAATGATTAAATTGAGCCCAAGCCCAAATCTATTAATCCATTAATATTAATTAATTCTATTTTCCACTATATAAAATTAATTGCACTCCCAATATTAAACCATATTATATCAAATAATATTTCTCCGGTAGTATTATTTATTCCGTGTATTTAAGATATAAATATCCATGAATAAAATTAATTTATTGCTAATTAATTTATTCATCTCTTATTTCCGAGACTAGTACCATTCAACCTTAATTATTATGCGGAACAAATCCACCTGCAGAGTTTACATAATAATTCCTTATGAACTCATCTCGAGGATATTATCAACCCTTACGGGATACACTTTCCCGTCAAGTATTCACGGCATGTCATATATAAAATATAGCGACCCAACTTAACCGGTAATTAACCCAATAATTAAATCGGTTAATTCCTTTGGTAAATCAAAGTCACTTATATTAAATATACACACCCGCAATAATATCGGGGATTAAGAATAAAATACACTGAGACTTGAATCGATTATCGCCGGCAATCCTAATCGATAAATCTCAAGTAGATCCGCTCAATACACCAAGTGTACAAGTGTGATAAAATAATCAAGATAGATTATTTTCTTTCTCACACAACGACTATACCGATGGATTGGTCCGTGTCCATCTAGGTCGTGAGCAACTGTTCGATTAAATACGAGTAACCGATAGTATGATCTTCTGTGTGTCCATACAACACCATACTAACTACAACGTATAAAATCCAGGACTATAATTTGCATATATTTAATTATAAATAATTAAACGCAAATAATTGTTTATTTAATTAAATAGATTAGTGGCAATGGATCGTGAGTTTGCGTTACTTAAATCTAGACATTAAGTACACAACTCCAACAATCTCCCACTTGTACTAAGGTCTAGTCATTTCCTCCAAACTCCCGACTCCCATACTCATCACGTGCTTAAGTTGTACTTCCAAGAAGTACTATGTGAATGAGCACTCTAGGTTGCCGCTCTGAAGTTATCTTGGTGACTACAGCGTCGTCTCCCTCGACGATGACTCGTATCAGGTGGTACTTGCACTATGTGTTATCTTACACTTATGGACTAGTGATTTCTTACCATTTGCCATTGCACCGCTATTTACATAGCCTTTGGCAAATTAAGAATCACATCTAAGTCCCAGAGATTATCCCGGAGTTATACCAAAACTTCCGCTGCCTCTGAGGCCGCTATTTGGTTACCTATGGCAGAGTCCGAAAAGCATCGTGCTTATCACTCTTCCATGTTAAACTCCTTCTCCTTCAATAGTGAAACACATAGCCTGATATCGACTTACACCGGTCCTCATTCGATTAGAAATCTAAGAGAATGTAATCCAAAGGAAATGCTCGTCTGCTCCGTAATCCAGAACATAATTTCTAGTACTTCGAAGGTACTTAAAATGTTCATTACAGTAGTCGAGTATTCCTTTCCAGGATTACCTTGATATCCTCCCACTATGCTCACCGCATAGCCGATATCAGGTTCTCGTTTTCAACATTGTATTTATTAAGCTTTCCACACTCAAAGTGTAGGAAACTGCTTTCATTGCTTCTATCTCCTTTTGTGTTCCAAAACACATATCCTTAGATAGATGCATTCCGTCTCTGAAAGGTAACGAACCTTTCTCGGAATCTTGCATGTTAAAACGAACCATAATCATACATATGTAAGATGTCCAGGAGAAGTACAATGTTCTTTCCTAGAGATCCAAGATCTTAAGAACATGTCCAACTTCTTCCTTTATCATTCATATTGATTTATCTAGACAACCATCATTTTATGTCTGATAACATCTTTACATTATTGCCAATGATAAGAGTGTCATCTACATAAAACCTCCGAGAAACACCACCTTGTTTTCCATCACGTTTCCAATACACACAATTCGTCTATGCTTTTGATGAATCCATAAAATGGACTATCTCATCAATTTGCAAGTACCACGAACTCAATGCTTCGTTTCAATCCATAAATGGATCAACTAAGCTTGTACTCTAAATGATCTCGCCTCTTAGCAATAATCCTTATTGCTCTCCAAGAAGGCACATTTAGATCTAGTACGGCCTTCATGTAGATCTAGGGATCGATTTCATGTATACTAGGTCCAGAGTCCGAAGACTCTCCTAGTCTTATGAATATCTCCGGTTGTCCCACAACCTCCCACTACAATGGCATTCCGGTGTATAAACAGTGATAACAGTAGGTGCAGTTAGTGGTGTACCGTTACTCGGTTCGGCTGGTTCTAAGTCTTAATATTTCTCTCTCATTTCAAAGTATCATGTCACTTTAGGCTTGTGGTTCATCATACAGTCTTTCTCTAAGAACCGGGCGTTAGAACTTATAACGTCCTTCTGGTTCATAGTACTATTGAACACATATCTTTTTGTTCTTCTAGGATATTCTACAACCGCATTTGAATGCGCTGTTGTTTCCATATATATCCATAGAACATAGGTAGTTCCGTATAACTCATAATTTTACTATTTCTATAAGAGTTCCATTTCTTGTTTGCGACACACCATTTCTACACAACGGTGTATGGTGTAGTCATTTGGGATCAAATCCAAATCTCTGATTAGTATGCCATGCATTCCTTAGACAGGTACCTGCCTCCGCGATCAAATCGCAGGCTACAAATGGATATACCTCGATGGTTCTCCACAATTGCTTAGTGTCCATTGACTTGTCAAAACACTTGCTTTTGTGGCACATCAGGTATTCTAATCCATTTCTCGAGTAATCATCAAATGAAGTACTCGTACCTTATTGTCTGAGTGGACATAGGTCTGCATATATCAGAGTCAATCAATTCTAATACTTGTCCGGATCTTATATCTTATATCCATAAAGGATTGCTTAGTCATGTTATCTTCCAAATAAGATTCTTAGGTCGGAAGGTCCACTCCTTCAACTTAATTGATCAAATATCAATTTTCGACCTTTGAACTTCTTATTTGAATAAACATGATTCAGCATAAGAATCCACAAGTATAATTGATAAAGAAATCTCTTATTAGTAAAACGAGTTTTACTACGGTTCGTTGCATTGTGGTGGACTCAGGATCTATCATTTATATATTGCTAGCCAATGTACCAGAATAGATAATATCATTATTTCTTCTTATAACCATCAAATGATTAAAAGAAATAAAATATCCATTTATTAGAAATCCAGAACAAAGTTCTTTCTAATATGAAAGGTACATAAAAGCAATAACCCAAATGAAATCCTATAAAATGTCCTCCACTGCAACTGCTGCCTCCTCTACAGCATTGCCCATGTAGACTACGATTTCTTCTTTTCCAAGTCGTCGGGTTTCCTGGAACCCTTGCATTTAAAATGCACATACCGTCAGTGGTTCCATATCTACACACCAGGTTCCGGTAGATAATACCACTGACTATGTTTTACGACTAAAGAAAATTTCGTACTTTCTTTGAGAGGATAATCAGACTTCCAGTACCCAGACTGTTTGTATCGAGAATACTTGCCTATTTGCTTTCTCGTCCCATCTCGTGGTTCATGTAACTTATGACCACTGGGTTTCTTTGCTTGCTTTTCCTTTCCCCCGATTTTTCCCTTAGGTTCAAAACCTTTGGCATTGGCTACAAGAGCTTGCGATTTCCGTTTCAACTCGTCTAAAAGGTCAATCATCTCAAAAACGTGTTTAAGCGTTTCCTCGAAGCGACTGGCCTTTATGAGTATCCTCATCGCTTCTTGTCTAGCCGCCTACGTCAATAGGCTCGGGAGGACAAAGCTCATTGAGTACAACCTTGTACTCTTTAACAGTTTGGGTAATGTCTAGATCTCTATTCCAATCATCACATTTAGGGACCAGTGAGTTTAAAATCCTCAAGTATCACATAAAGTGGGTTCAAAGCCATATCCTAATCTATGAGCACATATAACAACAAACAATCGATTTAATCTCCGATATTATCTCCCTTAAATAATATCATTAAACCACTAATCACATCTAAAATCCCATCAGATATGGCAAGCCACGTGGTGTGGACGTTTACCAATCCAAATGATTTAGCAATTAGATTTGCTTCGGTCATACATCACTTATAGCGGAACCTCGTGGGGAGGAATACTATAATGCGTATCTAAGTGTAAACCATTACTCAGTACCAAAGTAAATCGTTTGGAATTGCTACATCACCGCAAGCCACGTGGTGTGGACGTTTACGACAACTTCACAACTCTTCACAATTTCTTACAACTGTCTACATCAATTAATCCAAAATCCGTCAGCATAGCAAGCCACGTGGTGTGGACGTTTACTACACCAAGAGACTTTTATAATTGACTCCCAATTACTTGATCTATTCAATCTTGTAAATCAAGACGCGGAGAATCATAAGTGAAACTCGAAGTTTCTTACCAGTGATTCACCATGCGAACGACCCTATCTCTCATAAATGAGGGAGCCGAGCAGACAATCGATCTAGTCATCAAATGACATGAAAGTCTCTAATTTGTGTCCTCGACATGACCAAGTGGCTTTGGCTCCATTCCACTCCCCGGGGTGAGAATGAGTCGACTTGAAATCAGTTTTGGAAAGACAAATTAGGCATTGTTTGATAAACTTAATCAATGTTTCTCGTAAGAGGAATTACAAGAATTCTCCTCCAATGGCTTATCTATATGAACTTCGAAAGTTCATAAAAGTCACCAAGAGAACAGCAATGGAGACCATGGATATGTTTCCATACCCTCTCCCACTTAATTTTTTATAATAAAGGGATACGCTATATAATGCATAATTAAATACACATAAGCATGCATACATGAAATAAAGCACATAGAATATAATCACATAATCAAAATAATACTAGAATATTATTTTCCGACTATTATGGCTTTATCGCATCCCCGTACGCATCTTCTAGTCTTCAGTCTTTGTTCTTGAATGCTCTATGTGACGGGAATATTAATTCCAATATTTAAATCTATTTATTTTTAATAAATCCAAAAAATACTTAATTCGAAAATTAAGTCAATCGAATAAATCAAAAATAAAATTAAATATTATTAAATTTTTTATTTATTTTATTTTCCCTTTCTACTTCATTAAATCTCTAGAATAATCTATCCAAGACCCACTTGTAATATTCTAGAAGACTTCCATAATAAAATAAGGAAATAAAATAATTTATTTTTATTTTCCCTTACTACTTCATTAAATCTCTAGAATAATCTATCCAAGACCCACTTGGAATATTATAGATGATTTCCATAATGAAATAAGGAAATAAAATAATTTAGGACTCCTAGTCTTTCCAAATTAATTCCTTTCCTAATCCATTAAAAATTCCATAAAGGAATAATTAAATAAGGAAAAATTAATTTAGGACTCCTAAACTTTCCATAATTAATTATTTTTCTAATCCATTAAAAATTCCATAAAGGAATAATTAAATAGGAAAATAAATTAATTATAAATTTATTCCTTTTCCTAATCTATGAAAATTCCCAAGAATAGGAATAATCAATAAGGAAAAATAAATTTATTCTAAATTTATTCTTTTCCTATTCCATGAGAATTCCCAAGAATAGGAATAATCAATAAGGAAAAATAAATTTATTCTAAATTTATTCTTTTCCTATTCCATGAGAATTCCCAAGAATAGGAATAATCAAAATAGGAAAACCGAATAATTTAGGAATGTTGGATCTTGGCGGGAGAGCACGAGATCACGAGGACCACGCGTCCCCCACCATCATCGCCGGCCGAGAGCATCACCACCGCCAACCCCAGCCCACGCGCCACCACCATTGGTGGCCGGCGTGGCCGAGAGTCATCGCGGGGCAGCCCTTCGCGGTCGATCGATCCCCTTGGATCGCCCATGGGGATGGTCGTCCCTTGTCCTCCCTCTCTTCTTCACCTCCGTCACACTTTTCCGGTCGTCGTTTCGGAATCGATCCAACGTAAATAATTTTACAAAATTAATTTACAATTATCCGGTATCGATTCTCTACATGAAATCGACCTCATACAATTTCAGGAAAAATAAGAACAAGCATTCACCACACAAGAACAAATATTGACATCACCGAGAGTTTAATAATCAAGAGCATTATTATGACATTAATTAACAAAATTAAATCTAGCCATAATAATCGGAAACCCTGCAAGGTAGAACAATTTATCGAAAAATACCATGAACTAAAACCAACGCTCTGATACCAATTATTGGAAATCGATATCCCGGAATTAATAAATTAATTAAAATTAATTATCTAATTAATTCCGACCGAAATCCTTTGGAGATCGAATATCCGGGGTTGTCAAAGTGCGGAACGACAACTCCAATCGAAATCCCGGTTGCCGGAAATCCGCCACGAACCACCACGCGAAGCCGGACTCAACCAAACCCTAACCACAGGGATAGCCCGGGCTGTTCGGTCGAGCCCTCGCGTAGGGCTCGCGGCTGTCCTTGGCAGCCGCCTAGGGCTGCCCTTGGCAGCCCGCTGGACACCCCCAGCCACACCCCGCTGATCGCCACCAAGCCACGGTCGAACCGTGGCTAGCGATCAGCTCGCAGCCACCGCCGCGCGAGCGGCGGTCCAGCCGCGCGAGCGGTGATCGCTCCGCCGGAGCGGAGCTCGTGCCGCGCGAGCGGGGCTGCTCCAGCAGCCCGCTGGATGTGCACAGGCGATCGAGCTCGTGCTCGATCGAGTCTCGGCGTCCAGCCGAGGCTCACGCCCCTCGACCCCTCCTAGGCGAGCCGTTGAGCCGCCGGCGGTCCGGTGATCTTCGATCACCACCGCCCGGTTCAACCTCGTCATGGGTCGCGTTCTCGGATCTTGGTTCAAGATATTTTTACGATAATTAAACGATAAAATCATAAAGAGGGTTTTACGATTTACCTCGTTCTCGTTGTTCGGAAAAACGTAGAACTCAATTTGATGACCTTGAGATCTTCCCACGTATTCCTTGCACTAGCCCGGACGTCGTGTGGGCGACGATCTATCGAACTCCATGGATCCTCCTCTCTACTTTCTCTCTCTAGAATTGTGATCTTCAAGTTATGAGAATAGAGAAGACCATGTAGTGCTTTTATAGGCTACGTAGGGGATCTTAAGGAGGTGGAATATTGGGCTTCCAATATTAATGATTAAATTGAGCCCAAGCCCAAATCTATTAATCCATTAATATTAATTAATTCTATTTTCCACTATATAAAATTAATTGCACTCCCAATATTAAACCATATTATATCAAATAATATTTCTCCGGTAGTATTATTTATTCCGTGTATTTAAGATATAAATATCCATGAATAAAATTAATTTATTGCTAATTAATTTATTCATCTCTTATTTCCGAGACTAGTACCATTCAACCTTAATTATTATGCGGAACAAATCCACCTGCAGGGTTTACATAATAATTCCTTATGAACTCATCTCGGGGATATTATCAACCCTTACGGGATACACTTTCCCGTCAAGTATTCACGACATGTCATATATAAAATATAGCGACCCAACTTAACCGGTAATTAACCCAATAATTAAATCGGTTAATTCCTTTGGTAAATCAAAGTCACTTAATATTAAATATACACACCCGCAATAATATCGGGGATTAAGAATAAAATACACTGAGACTTGAATCGATTATCGCCGGCAATCCTAATCGATAAATCTCAAGCAGATCCGCTCAATACACCAAGTGTACAAGTGTGATAAAATAATCAAGATAGATTATTTTCTCTCTCACACAACGACTATACCGATGGATTGGTCCGTGTCCATCTAGGTCGTGAGCAACTGTTCGATTAAATACGAGTAACCGATAGTATGATCTTCTGTGTGTCCATACAACACCATACTAACTACAACGTATAAAATCCAGGACTATAATTTGCATATATTTAATTATAAATAATTAAACGCAAATAATTGTTTATTTAATTAAATAGATTAGTGGCAATGGATCGTGAGTTTGCGTTACTTAAATCTAGACATTAAGTACACAACTCCAACACCGTTTTCCCGCATTCAGATATTTGCCGGTGATTTTGACAGCCCCATTTTTCTTCATCTTTTTCTCAGTGCCAGTGATCGGAAGAAAGTCTTGAGCATGAAGCATGCCATAGATCAGACATGGATGAGTAAGATGAGTTCTCTCTTCTTCAGGCAAGTCAGCTTGCCTAGTAATTTCTTCGTCCGAGGTTTTGGCGATTTTGCACAAGTCATTAAAAATAATCTGACCAAGGTCAACCTGTTCGCCGCAGCCGAGGCGAAAGATCATGCATCAGCTCAGGGGTCAAGACCGAGGAATCTCGATTTGCAATCCAATTCGACATCCCCAAACGATGTAGGATGCCATAGAAAGCGGACAGCTTGGATGGCGGTGGCAGTTCAGACTTAACTTTCTTCTGAGTTATGAAAGTCCCAATCTTCAAGTCATCAGCTCTCTCAGCAGCTGATGGTGACGTCCAAGTACCATCAACATCAAGTCTTTTCAAAAAATGATTAATAGTGAAGGGTCGAAACTTGTAAAGTTTGTTGCGGAAGATAAAGTAGCCATACAACCGATTTTTCGGATCGGCAAATTCTGGAGTCAAGCTGGCATAAAATTTGTAGATAATTGGAATCGAGTAACGATAAGTTAGATGCACAGAATCAAACAGCTGCATCTGAGTTAGAAAATCCATGATTCCATGTTTTTCATAATCCTCCTTGAGGATAGTTCGATCAGTATGGATGGGCAGCTTTTCAATCAGCCGGTGACGACGTTCAGCAGTTGGCGTGAAGAATTCATAAGAGTGAGCTTTAGGGCACTCACTAATCTGGCGGATATACTTGAACGCATCGGTTGATTTTTGGGATCCAGCTGATCCCGAAGAGTGAGGCGCTAGAGGTGGTTTTTGGGAGCTGTGAGATTTGGATTTCGCAATCGACCCACCAGCAGAGTTTTTCGGATTCGAAGTTTTCTTTCCAGCCGTACTCCCAGTTGGAGTCAGAGGTTTTTCCTTGCCCGAAGAAGTTGGTTTGGAAATCTTTGGGTCAGTAACAACAGTCACAGTCGAAGGGACTTTGACAACTTTCTTTCCGTCCTTGGTTATCTCGCCAGCTGCGAGTAACCTGTTGTATTCATCTCTAGATACAGTGCCTTTGTAGATGCGACACGAACTATCTTTTTCTTTCCCAGTCTTAGCAGATTTTGCATCCTTGCCCGGATGACGAGCAGAGGAGTGAGCAGGAGTAGCAGTTTTGGTTAAGTCAAGGTCAACTGAGATTGACTTGCCAGAGCGTCGCTCAACCTTGTCTAAGTGAGCTTGAAGCTCTTCGTAAGCCGCTTTCTTGGATTTAGGAGAGGGAGCCTTTTTGAACTGCTCATTCAGATAAGCAGGCATGTCAGCCATCATATCGTCGAAGTTCTTATCAGACATATCTGAGAGTTAGTAGCTGTGAAATCAACAACCAAACAACCTTCAACCACAAAAACAAGAAACAGGGCGCCGGATGCGCAAAGCTAGAGTCGCCGGTTGCGACGGAAAACAAGATCTAAGAACCTAAGGAATTTCGAACACGGAACTTGCAGTTGACAGCTGAGAGTTGGAGAACTTGAGAGTTAGAGAATTCGATGTAGGTGCAAGTGAATTAGGTTTTCCACAGGACCTATATATAGGAAATTTTTGGGCCTCCCGTCCGAATGAAAAATACCCAGTCCAAGACCTACAAAAAGCCCATCTCAAGAAGAAAAATTAGGCCCAACAGACGAACAGAAATAATATTAATAATAATAAAAAAAATTAAATAGTATTAATATATTTATATATTTATTTATTTATATTTAAGTATATAAAAAAAAACTATGAAAATCAAACCAAGGTATGAAAAACGATGTTGAGAGCCATCGGTTTGATTTGCCAAGGACGAGTCTCCGGATTTGTGTCACTTTTCGAGTTGCTGAAAAAAAGGAGACAAGAGTCTCCGTTTTTGTGTAGTCGCCGATTTTGAAGGGAGTTTGAGTCTCCGGATTTCAGGTAAGTGAGAGTCTCCGTTTTTTAGTGTGTTGAGTCTCCGGTTTTGGCGTCAGTGGAGTCTCCATTTTTTAAGCGACAGGAGTCTCCATTTTGGAGAGTCTCCGGTTTTGATGTTGTCTCCGTTTTTGGAGTCTCCGTTTTTGGTGTCACCGTTTTGATGTGATTCTCCGTTTTGGCATTCTCCACTTTTGGCATTCTCCGGAATTGTAAGTCTCCATTTTTGTGACACATGAAGTGATGCTTACATTTTGGACGTCGCTACACTCAATTTTTTAGACTTCAGAGATAGTAAACCACGTAGCGCTGAATATGAACTACAAAAATGCAAAACCAAAAACAACACATCCCGAGTTAGTCATTCAAGTGTTCAACACACAACAAACGTTCAAACACATTTTAGTGGAGATTCGAGGGGTGATATTAGGCAATGAAGAGCAAATATTTTCCCAGAAAAGAGTCCACATTTCATCATTTTCCAAAAACCAAAAATTTCACACAAGGTGATAGCAACTTTGAGGTATAGAAAAATCTCTCATATTAAAAACCGGTGAGATGGACCGAAGTATGTTGATAGATATTTAACTTGTCCTTCGTCACAATCACAAGAATACATGCCGTGTTTCGTCGAAACATATTTGATGAGTTTGCACTGCACAAGAGATTTTAATTCATGAGTGCAAGGTGAACTTTTAAGGCACTCCACTTGGGACAAGCGTTACTACAATCAGAGGGGAGCAAGGTTCGACCTGCGTCCTCCAGACGAGTTTTAGCTTTTAAATGAAATGCAACAGATGCTCATTACAGCAGTCAGAGGGGAGCAAGGATCATCCTGCATCTCCGAAGTGTGATGGGAGAGCATCTTAAACTACATCGTCCATGTGCTACCTTTCGAAGAGGGGAGCCGGGGTAACCGGCGTCCTCCGTTACTTGGTATTATGGATCTATGCAAATGATAGCTATGGGAGTTATATGCCAAGTTCACATGTTTGCTCTCAGAGGAATAAATGCACTTGGGTCCGAAGACTTAAAGCAGCCTCGAATCAATGTTCAACTTATTAGACTAATCCACGACGATTCAGCGTGGATATTCAGAAGTAAAGAAAATAATCTTTCAGACTTCAAAATTTTTGTGAACTCTTAAAGAGAACACATGCAGAGAGAATTTCTTAGAGTTTGAAATCTCTCAAAGTCAAGAGGTTTGGTAAAGATGTCAGCGAGCTGTTTTTCTGTTGAAATATGCTGTATACTGACTATATCACGATCAACCAAATCTCTAATGAAATGATGTCGAATGTCGATGTGTTTAGTTCTTGAATGCTGGACAGGATTTTCGCTGATTTTGATAGCACTTTAATTATCACAAAACAACACCAATGGAGCACTTTCGATGAGATAGTCATTCAACATTTGCTTCAACCATAGCAATTGAGTGCAGCAACTTCCAACTGCAACATATTCAAACTCGGCAGTTGAGAGCGCGATGCAATTTTGCTTGCGACTATGCCATGATACGATATTATTTCCAAGGAAGCAACAACATCCGGAGGTGCTCTTTCTTTCATCCGTATCGCTTGCCCAATCCGTATCGGAGCAACCGACAAGATTTGATGAAGTGTCGCATGCATACCAAATGCCAAGTTCAGAAGTCCAGAGATGTAGCGGAGAATCCGTTTGACAGCTCGTAGATGGTCTTCCTTTGGATCAGCTTTGTACCTAGCACACATACAAACACTAAACATAATGTCAGGGAGAGTAGCGGTTAGATAAAGTAAACTTCCTATCATGGAACAAAAAAGAGTTTGATCAACACTTTGACTTTTAGTCGATTTAGATAACCGTTCAGTTGTCGCCATGGGAGTTTTTGCGGGCTTAGCATGATGCATCTCAAACTTTTCGACCATGTTTTTCGCCTATTTGCTTTGAGAAACAAAGATCCCATCTGGTCGCTGAGATATTTGTGTTGGAATTCGATGTCCCGGGGTATCAAAAAAATGCGGAACCGATAACCACGACCGAAATCCCATCGCCGAAAACCGATCGCGAACACCACGAAGAACCGGACTCGACGAGAGCATCGCCGCGGGATGAACCCGCGGATAAACCCTAGCCGAGCCCCACCGTGGGGCTCGCTATCGCACGGATGCGATCGCTGGGGATGCTCCGGAAGCCCCGGGCGGTGAGTCCGGCGGCTCACCGCCATCGCCCGAGGAGGGCGGTTCGCCCAGCGGCGAACCCGCCGCGGCTCCAGCTGCGGCTGCCCGACGATCGACCACCACGGTCGATCGCCCACCCCGGCTCCAAGCCGGGGTTCCTCGCGTGCCTCCGTGGTCGAAGCCCTAGGGCTCGACCGCACGCCCTCGGCTCCCAGCCGAGGGTCCTTTCGATCTTCGCCGGGGATCTCGAATCCCCGTCCCCGAAGTTCGTCGTTTTCCCGGATCGTGCGTTCATGTATATATCACAATTATATTCACATAAAATTATACAAGGGAGTTTATGATTTTACCTTTGATTCGTTGTGCGGAGAAACGAATTCAATTGAAGACCTTTGAATCTTCCTACGTATTCCTTGCACCTCGTTCGAACGTCGTGTGGGCGACGATCCTCCGAATTCTATGGATCTACTTCACGAACTCTCTAGAATATCAAGTATGATAATCTTATGGTGTATTAAATTGTGAAGACCATATAGTGCTTTTATAGGCTACATAGGGGATCTAAAAGAGGTGGAATATTGGGCTTCCAATATTGATGATTAAATTGAGCCCAAGCCCAAATCTATTAATCCCATCAATATTAATTAATTTATTTTCCACTATATAAATTAATTGCACTCCTAATATTAAACCATATTATATCAAATAATATTTCTCCGGTAGTATTATTTATTCCGTGTATTTAAGATTTAAATATCTATGAATAAAATTAATTTATTGCTAATTAATTTATTCATCTCTTATATCCGAGACTAGTACCATTCAACCTTAATTATTATGCGGAACAAATCCACTCATAAGGTTTACATAATAATTCCTTATGAACTCATCTCGAGGATATTATCAACCCTTCCGGGATACACTTTCCCGTCAAGTATTCACGGCATGTCGTATATAAAATATAGTGACCCAACTTAACCGGTAATTAACCCAATAATTAAATCGGTTAATTCCTTTGGTAAATCAAAGTCACTCATATTAAATATACACACCCGCAATAGTATCGGGGATTTAGAATAAAATACTCTGAGACTTGAATCAATTATAAACGGCAATCCTAATTGATAAGTCTCAAGCGATCCGCCCAATACACCAAGTGTACAAATGTGATAAAATAATTAAGACAAATTATTTTCTCTCTCACACAACGACTATACCGATGGATTGGTCCGTGTCCATCTAGGTCGTGAGCAAATGTTCGATTAAATACGAGTAACCGATAGTATGATCTTCTGTGTGGGCCCGCACACCATACTAACTACAACGTATAGAATTCAGGACTATATTTTGCATATATATTTAATTATCAATAATTAAATGCAAACGATTGTTTATTAATTAAATAGATTAAATGCTATGACCGGGAGTTACCGTTACTTAAATCTAGACAGTAAGTACACAACTCCAACAATTTGAAGTCCAAGAAACTGGTGTAACTCACCCTCGAGACTCATCTGAAATGTTGAAGACATGGATTCCGTGAAAGCTTTCACGAGTTTAGAGCAAGTAGCACCAAAGACAATGTCATCAACGTAAATTTGGGCAACGATCATGTGTTTGCCATCCCGTTTGATAAAAAGAGTTTTGTCCACCGAGCCACGTTCAAAACCGAACTTCAGAAGATAGTCCGTCAAACATCCATACCAAGCACGAGGAGCTTGTTTCAAACCATAGAGAGCTTTGTGGAGCTTGTAGACATGATTCGGCTTTTTGGGGTCCTCGAAACCTTTCGGTTGAGCAACATACACCTCTTCTTCCAATACTCCATTTAGGAATGCAGCTTTGACATCCATTTGTCTAAGTTTGATGTCGAGATGGCATGCAATAGCGATTAAGAGTCGGATGGATTCAATTCGTGCAACTGGAGCAAAAGTTTCATCAAAATCAATCCCTTCAACTTGGGCATATCCTTGTGCAACCAAAACGAGCTTTGTTTCGCACAACTTGGTTATGCTCATCTGTTTTGTTTTTGAAAATCCATTTAGTTCCAACTACATTGATATTCGCTGGGAACTAAGGACCAAACATTGTTTCTTGTAAACTCATTCAACTCTTTGGTTAATTAACCCAATAATTAAATCGATTAATTCCTTTGGTAAATCAAAGTCACTCATATTAAATATACACACCCGCAATAGTATCGGGGATTGAGAATAAAATACTCTGAGACTTGAATCAATTATCAACGGCAATCCTAATTGATAAGTCTCAAGCGATCCGCCCAATACACCAAGTGTACAAGTGTGATAAAATAATTAAGACAAATTATTTTCTCTCTCACACAACGACTATACCGATGGATTGGTCCGTGTCCATCTAGGTCATGAGTAACTGTTCGATTAAATACGAGTAACTTGATGGAGTTATATTCTAAATGTCTAGTTTAGTGACAATATGGAACTCCTTATCTGTGTTTTACATTATCTATTAATCAAACTGTCGGCATTTTTGTCTATCTTATACTTGAATGCAATAGTCCTAGATATATACGTTGTAGACAGTATGGCGTGAGGAGACACGCGGAAGATCATACTGTCGGTTACTCGTATATTATCGAACAGAAGCTCACGACTTAGATGGACAGGGACAATCCATCGGTACGTCGTAGTGTGACTGGGTAATAGTTGGTCTTGACTATTATGTTACACTTGTACACTTGGTGTATTGAGCAGGACCACGGGAGGGCGTTCGATTTATACTAATCGACGTAATCGAACTAGACCTCAGAATTACGGATATACGAATTCCTAATCCCTATATAATTATAGGTGCGTGTGTCCAATTCTCGGTTCTTTAACTTGCCAATGAGTGAGACTAATTGATTAGTCGAGATACTCGGTAAATTCGGAATCGGAATCGTACACACGGCATGCTATAGATTATAGACAGGAAACCGTGTCCCGTTTATCGGGTTGATAACGTCCCCGAGATGAGCTCATAAAGTTTATCATGTAAACCCTGCAGGTGGATTTGTTCCACATGATAATAAGGATGAGTGGTACTAGTCTCGGATAATAAGAAACGAATTAATTTAATTATTAGTAATTAAATAAATTCGTGGACGTTCGATATCTTAAACACGGGGAAATTCGTATATGTAATTTCGGCGGAAATATTATTGTTGAAATAATATTAAATTAATTTCGGGAATTCAATTATTATTTTATAGTGGAGTTAATAATAATTAAAATTGAAATCGATTAATTAAGGAATTGCGTTTACGTATTCCAAGTTAATTAATATTTCAATTTAGCCCTTAATTAATTTAACCTTGGGTCCCTAGTGTAGCTCTATTTAAACCCCCCCCTGCCCTCTCCTAAGACCTACAGAACGCTGTTGGAGTTGTGTACTTAATGTCTAGATTTAAGTAACGGTAAACTCCCGATCATAGCATTTAATCTATTAAATTAATAAACAATTGTTTGCTTTTAATTATATGCAAATTCATAGTCCTAGATTTTATACGTTGTAGTTAGTATGGTGTGTCGGGCCCACACAGAAGATCATACTATCGGTTACTCGTATTTAATCAAACAGTGGCTCACGACCTAGATGGACCCGGACCAATCCATCGGTATAGTCGTTGTGTGAGAGAGAAAATAATTTGTCTTAATTATTTTATCACACTTGTACACTTGGTGTATTGAGCGGATCGTTGAGATTCATCGATTAGGATTGCCGGCGATAATCGATTCGAGTCTCAGTGTATTATATTCTTAATCCCCGATATTGTTGCGGGTGTGTATATTCAATATAAGTGACTTTGATTTACCAAAGGAATTAACCGATTTAATTATTGGGTTAATTACCGGTTAAGTTGGGTCACTATATTTTATATATGGCATGCCGTGAATGATTGACCGGACAGTGTATCCCGGAAGGGTTGATAATATCCCCGAGATGAGTTCAAAAGGAATTATTGTGTAAACCTCATGAGTGGATTCGTTGCGCACAATAATTAAGGTTGAATGGTACTAGTCTCGGATTCAAGAGATGAATAATTTAATTAGCAATAAATTAATTTTATTCATGGATATTTAAATCTTAAATACACGGAATAAATAATACTACCGGAGAAATATTATTTGATATAATATGGTTTAATATTGGGAGTGCAATTAATTTATATAGTGGAAAATAAATTAATTAATATTAATGGGAGATTAATAGATTTGGGCTTGGGCTCAATTTAATCATTAATATTGGAAGCCCAATATTCCACCTCCTTTAGATCCCCTACGTAGCCTATAAAAGCACTACATGGTCTTCTCTATTCTACATAACACAAGATCATAATTCTCCTAGAGAGAGAAAGTAGAGAGAGAGAGAAGAGGATCCATAAGCTTGGAGGATCGTCGACCACCCGACGTTCAAGCTAGTGCAAGGAATACGTGGGAAGATCGTAAGGTCATCAAACTTAAATTCGTTTCTCCGCACAACGAATTAAAAGGTAAAATCATATACTCTCTTCTATGATTTTATGTGGATTGATTGTGATACATACATGAACGCACGATCCGGGAAAAACGACGAACCTCGGGGACGGGGATTCGAGATCCCCGGCGAGGATCGAAGGTGGCGGTCGAACCCTAGGGTTCGGACCGCCGCGTCGCAAGAAGCCCCGACTGGACGCCGGGGGCGATCGAGCCCGTGAGCTCGATCGCGGATCGCTGCGGGGTGACCCGCAGCTGCCTCGTGCGCGCTACGGGAGTTCCCGTAGCAGAGGCGCACGGGGCTGACCCCATGCGAGCAGCGGGTTCGCTGACCCGCTGCGAGGCTGCTGCGAGCAGCCCGGGGATCGCTACGAGCGATCCCAGCGATCGCTGCGAGAGCGATCGCGAGCCCCGTGCGGGGGCTCGGCTGGGCGCGCGGGTTCGCCCGTGCGGTGCTCGGTCGAGCCTCGGGTCGTGCGGTGGTTCGCGGTTGGTTCTCCGGCGACGGGTTTTCGGTCGGGTTATCGGTTCCGCAATTTTTTTTGATACCCCGGGATACCGAATTCCAGCAATTGGTATCAGAGCGTTTGGTTTCGTGTTCATGTATGTGTTCAATTGCGTTCTACCTTGCAGGGATTCCGACTATCATGGTTTAATTAATTGTTAATTATTCGTTTAATTAATTGCTATTTAATTTACCATGATTGTTCGTTTATTAAACTCTCGGACATGTCGAGATTCGTTTTGTGTGGATGAATGCTTGTAATAGTAAAAATTCGGGGGTTGACCGAATTTAGGATTTATTATTACGTTCTATGTTTTCCGGAAAGTGTATAGGGTCGATTTCATGTATAGAATCGATACCGGAATTGTAAATTTATTTTTTGTAATTTATTTACGTTGGATCGATGCCGAGACGACCGCCGGAGAACTCATGAGACGAAGAAGACGAAGAGGACGAAAAACCGGGGGGGTCGATCATCCCCATGATCGATCCCCATGAGGATCGATCGACCCCACGCCCGGGGCTGCCCGCTAGGGTTTCCGGCCACGCCGGCCACCGGTGGTGGTGGCGCGTGGCTAGGGGGCGGCGGCGGTGGTGCCCGGCGGTGGTGGTGGTCGACGGTGGGGGTGGTGCGGGGATCCCCAACCCGTGCTACTCCTAATCCTACCAAGATACTGTTGGAAATCGATATCCCGGAATTAATAAATTAATTAAAATTAATTATCTAATTAATTCCGACCAAAATCCTACGGAGATCGAATATCCGGATTGTCAAAATTGCGGAACCGACAACCCAATCGACTCCCGGAACATGTACATGACCATACGAAAAAGTTACGCGGGAAAAACACGAGAGAACTCGCGTGAACCCGCGAAACCCGCAGCAGCCACGCGGGGTTGCTCGCAGCAGCCCGCAGCAACCCGCAGCGAGTCGCCTGACTCGCTGCTGCTGGGACCCTGCTGGATCGCTGCGGGTCAGCTGCGGGAAATCCCACAGCACCCAGCGAAATCCCCGTAGCAGCCCACAGGAACCCGCAGCGAGTCGCCTGACTTGCTGCTGCTGGGCGCTACGAGTCGCTGCGGGAAAACCCGTAGCTGGCAGCAGATCGCTACGGGAAAACCCGCAGCCGATCCGCGTGATCGAGCCCTAGGCTCGATCCACCTCGCGCGATCCCTTTCCAGCCGAGTCGTCGAGTCGCCGGCGGTCCGGTGGTCCGACCACCACCGCCCGGTTCGACCTCGTCTCGTGGGTCCGTTCCTCGGATCTTGGTTCAAGGTATTTTTACGATAATTAAACGATAAAATCATAAAGAGGGATTTACGATTTACCTCGTTCTCGTTGTTCGGAAAAACGAAGAACTCAATTTGACGACCTTGAGATCTTCCCGCGTATTCCTTGCACTAGCTCGGACGTCGTGTGGGCGACGATCTACTACTTTCTCTCTCTAGAATTGTGATCTTCAACTTATGAGAATAGAGAAGACCATGTAGTGCTTTTATAGGCTACGTAGGGGATCTTAAGGAGGTGGAATATTGGGCTTCCAATATTAATGATTAAATTGAGCCCAAGCCCAAATCTATTAATCCATTAATATTAATTAATTCTATTTTCCACTATATAAAATTAATTGCACTCCCAATATTAAACCATATTATATCAAATAATATTTCTCCGGTAGTATTATTTATTCCGTGTATTTAAGATATAAATATCCATGAATAAAATTAATTTATTGCTAATTAATTTATTCATCTCTTGTATCCGAGACTAGTACCATTCAACCTTAATTATTATGCGGAACGAATCCACCTGCAGGGTTTACATAATAATTCCTTATGAACTCATCTCGGGGATATTATCAACCCTTCCGGGATACACTTTCCCGTCAAGTATTCACGGCATGTCATATATAAAATATAGTGACCCAACTTAACCGGTAATTAACCCAATAATTAAATCGGTTAATTCCTTTGGTAAATCAAAGTCACTTATATTAAATATACACACCCGCAATAGTATCGGGGATTAAGAATAAAATACACTGAGACTCGAATCGATTATCGCCGGCAATCCTAATCGATGAATCTCAAGCAGATCCGCTCAATACACCAAGTGTACAAGTGTGATAAAATAATCAAGACAGATTATTTTCTCTCTCACACAACGACTATACCGATGGATTGGTCCGTGTCCATCTAGGTCGTGAGCAACTTTTCGATTAAATACGAGTAACCGATAGTATGATCTTCTGTGTGACGTCGCACACCATACTAACTACAACGTATATAATCCAGGACTATAATTTGCATATATTTAATTATAAATAATTAAATGCAAATAATTGTTTATTTAATTAAATAGATTAATGGCAATGGATCGTGAGTTTCCGTTACTTAAATCTAGACATTAAGTACACAACTCCAACAATCTCCCACTTGTACTAAGGTCTAGTCATTTCCTCCAAACTCCCGACTTCCATACTCATCACGTGCTTAAGTTGTACTTCCAAGAAGTACTATGTGAATGAGCACTCTAGGTTGTCGCTCTGAAGTTATCTTGGTGACTACAGCGTCGTCTCCCTCGACGATGACTCGTATCAGGTGGTACTTGCACTATGTGTTATCTTACACTTATGGACTTGTGATTTCTTACCATTTGCCATTGCACCGCTATACACATAGCCTTTTGGCAAATTAAGAATCACCTCTAAGTCCCAGAGATTTTCCCGGAGTTATACCAAAACTTCCGCTGCCTCTGAGGCCGCTATTTGGTTACCCATGGCAGAGTCCGAAAAGCATCGTGCTTATCACTCTTCCATGTTAAAACTCCTTCTCCTTCAATAGTGAAACACATAGCCTGATATCGACTTACACCGGTCCTCATTTGATTAGAAATCTAAGAGAATGTAATCCAAAGGAAAAACTCGTCTGCTTCGTAGTCTAGAACAGTACTTCGAAAGTACTTTTACGACAGTCGAATATTCCTTTCCAGGATTACCTTGATATCCTCCCACTATGCTAACCGCATAGCCGATATCAGGTTCTCGTTTTCAACATTGCATTTATTAAGCTTTCCACACTCAAAGTGTAGGAAACTGCTTTCATTGCTTCTATCTCCTTTTGTGTTCCAAAACACATATCCTTAGATAGATGCATTCCGTCTCTGAAAGGTAACGAACCTTTCTCGGAATCTTGCATGTTAAAACGAACCATAATCATATATGTAAGATGTCCAGGAAAAGTACAATGTTCTTTCTAGAGATCCAAGATCTCAAGAACATGTCCAACTTCTTCCTTTATCTTTCATAATGATTCATCTAGACAACCATCATTTTATGTCTGATAACATCTTTACATTGTTGCCAATGATAAGAGTGTCATCTACATAAAACCTCCGAGAAACACCACCTTGTTTTCCATCACGTTTCCAATACACACAATTCGTCTATGCTTTTGATGAATCCATAAAATGGACTATCTCATCAATTTGCAAGTACCACGAACTCAATGCTTTGTTTCAATCCATAAATGGATCAACTAAGCTTGTACTCTAAATGATCTCGCCTCTTAGCAATAATCCTTATTGCTCTCCAAGAAGGCACATTTAGATCTAGTACGGCCTTCATGTAGATCTAGGGATCGATTTCATGTATACTAGGTCCAGAGTTCGAAGACTCTCCTAGTCTTATGAATATCTCCGGTTGTCCCATAACCTCCCACTACAATGGCATTCCGGTGTATAAACAGCGATAACAGTAGGTGCAGTCAGTGGTGTACCGCTACTCGGTTCGGCTGGTTCTAAGTCTTAATATTTCTCTCTCATTTCAAAGTATTACGTCACTTTGGGCTTGTGGTTCATCATATAGTCTTTCTCTAAGAACCGGGCGTTAGAACTTATAACGTCCTTCTGGTTCATAGTACTATTGAACACACATCTTTTGTTCTTCTAGGATATTCTACAACCGCATTTGAATGCGCCGTTGTTTCCAGACATATCCATAGAACTCAGGTAGTTCCGTATAACTCATCTTTTTACTATCTCTATAAGAGTTCCATTTCTTATTTACGACACACCATTTCTTACACAAAAAGTGTATGGTGTAGTCATTTGGGATCAAATCCCAATCTCTGATCAGTATGCCATGCATTCCTCAGACAGGTACTTGCCTCCGCGATCAAATCGCAGGCTACAAATGGATATACCTTGATGGTTCTCCACAATTGCTTAGTGTCCATTGACTTGTCAAAACACTTGCTTTTGTGGCACATCAGGTATTCTAATCCATTTTTCGAGTAATCATAAAATGAAGTACTCGTACCTTATTGTCTGAGTAGGCATAGGTCTGCATACATCAGAGTCAATCAATTCTTATACTTGTCCGGATCTTACATCTTATATCCATAAAGGATTGCTTAGTCATATTATCTTCCAAATTAGATTCTTAGGTCGGAAGGTCCACTCCCTCAACTTAATTGATCAAATATCAATTTTCGACCTTTGAACTTCTTATTTGAATAAACATGACTCAGCATAAGAATCCACAAGTATAATTGATAAAGAAATCTCTTATTAGTAAAACGAGTTTCATACTACGGTTCGTTGCATCGTGGTGGACTCAGGATTCATCATTTATATATTGCTAGCCAATGTACCAAAATAGATAATATCATTATTTCTTCTTATAACCATCAAATGATTAAAAGAAATAAAATATCCATTTATTAGAAATCCAGAACAAAGTTCTTTCTAATATGAAAGGTACATAAAAGCAATAACTCAAAATGAAATCTTATAAAATGTCCTCCACTGCAACAGCTGCCTCCTCTACAGCATTGCCCATGTTAGACTACGATTTCTTCTTTTCTAAGTCGTTGGGTTTCCTGGAACCCTTGCATTTAAAATGCACATACCGTCAGTGGCTCCATATCTACACACCAGGTTCCGGTAGATAATACCATTGACTATGTTTTACGACTAAAGAAAATTTCGTACTTTCTTTGAGAGGATAATCAGACTTCCAGTACCCAGACTGTTTGCATCGAGAACTTTTGCCTCATGGCTTTCTCGTCCCATCTCGTGGTCCAAGAAACCTAGGACCACTGGGTTTCTTTGCTTGCTTTTCCTTTCCCCCGATTTTTCCCTTAGGTTCGAAACCTTTGGCATTGGCTACAAGAGCTTGCGATTTCCGTCTCAACTCGTCTAAAAGGTCAATCATCTCAAAAACGTGTTTAAGCGTTTCCTCGAAGCGACTGGCCTTTATGAGTATCCTCATCGCTTCTTGTCTAGCCGCCTATGTCAATAGGCTCGGGAGGACAAAGCTTACTGAGTACTAACCAGTACTCTTCAACAGTCTGAACAATGTCTAGATCTCTATTCCAATCATTACATTTAGGGACCAATGAGTTTAAAATCCTTACGTATCACAGAAAGTGGGTTCAAAGCCATATCCTAATCTATGAGCACATATAACAACAAACAATCGATTTAATCTCCGATATTATCTCCCTCAAATAATATCATTAAACCACTAATCACATCTAAAATCCCATCAGATATGGCAAGCCACGATAGTGTGGACGTTTACCTATCCAAATGATTTAGCAATTAGATTTCCTTCGGTCGTACATCAATTATAGCGTTACTTCGTTGGGAAGAATACTAAGAAGCGTACCTAAGTGTAAACCATTACTCAGTATCTAAGAAGATTGTTTGGGACACGCATATTCACCGCAAGCCACGATAGTGTGGACGTTTACGTTAACATACGCTCCTTTACTCCCTTCTATAACTGTCTACATCAATCGTTCCAAAATCCCATTCAATGTAGCAAGCCACGATAGTGTGGACGTTTACTACACCAAAAGACTTTTACAATTGACTCCCAATTACTTGATTCATTTAATCTTGTAAATCAAGACGCGGAGAATCATAAGTGAAACTCGAAGTTTCTAACCAGTGATTCACCATGCGAACAACCCTATCTCTCATAAATGAGGGAGCCGTGCAGACAATCGATCCACCTTCAAAAGATGGTACGACTGCCTCTAATTTGTGTCCTTGACATGACCAAGTGGCTTTGGCTCCATTCCACTCCCCGGGGTGAGAATGAGTCGACTTGAAATCAGTTTTGGAAAGACAAATTAGGCATTGTTTGATAAACTTAATCAATGTTTCTCGTAAAAGTAATTACAAGAATTCTCCTCCAATGACTTGTCTATACGAACTTCAAAAGTCCATAAAAGTCACCAAGAGAACAGCAATGGAGACCATGGATATGTTTCCATACCCTCTCCCACTTAGCTTTTTACAATAAAGGGATACGCTATCTAATGCAATTAAATACACATAAGCATGCATACATGAAATAAAGCACATAGAATATTATCACATAATCAAAATAATACTAGAATATTATTTTCCGACTATTATGGCTTTATCGCATCTCCGTACGCATCTTCTAGTCTTTAGTCTTCGTTCTTGAATGCTCCATGTGACGGGAATATTAATTCCAATATTTAAATCTATTTATTTTTAATAAATCCAAAAGTTACTTAATTCGAAAATTAAGTCAATCGAATAAATCAAAAATAAAATTAAATATTATTAATATTTTTTTTATTTATTTTCCTATCTAATTCTATTAAATCTCTAGAATAATCTATCCAAGACCCACTTGGAATATTCTAGAAGTCATCTATAATAGAATAAGGAAATAAAATAAATTTATTTTATTTTCCTTTTTCTACTTCATTAAATCTCTAGAATAATCTATCCAAGACCCACTTGGAATATTCTAGATGATTTCCATAATGAAATAAGGAAATAAAATAATTTAGGACTCCTAGTCCTTCCAAATTAATTCCTTTCCTAATCCATTAAAAATTCCATAAAGGAATAATTAAATAAGGAAAAATTAATTTAGGACTCCTAAACTTTCCAAGATTAATTAATTTCCATGTCCATGAAAATTCCCATAAAATAGGAATAATCAAATAGGAAATAAATTAATTTAATAATTAATTATTTTCCTTTCTAATTCCATTAAATCTCTAGAATCCTATTCCAAGTAGAACTTAGAATATTCTAGAAGACTTCCATAATAGAATAAGGAAATAAATTAATTCCAATTAATTCTTTTCCTATTTCCATGAGAATTCCCAAAAATAGGAATACTCAAAATAGGAAAACCGAATCAATTTAAGAAAGTTGGATCTTGGCGGGAGAGCACGAGATCACGAGGACCCCGCGCCCCCACCACAATCGCCGGCCGAGAGGAGAGCCACCGCCGCCCCTAGCCAACGCGCCACCACCTCCGGTGGCCGGCGTGGCCGAGCGGTTCGAGGGCAGCCCCCTCTCCCTCGATCGATCCATCCCTCGGGGTCGATCATGGGGTTGATCGATCCCCGGAATCCTCCCTCTCTTCTTCTCCTCCGTCACACTTTTCCGGTCGTCGTTTCGGACTCGATCCAACGTAAAATAAATCACAAATTTATTACTACGCTATCCGGTATCGATTCTCTACAAAACGACCTCAAACAATTTCCGGAAAAATTAAGAACAAGCATTCACCACACAAGAACAAATATTGACATCACCGAGAGTTTAATAATCAAGAACATTATTATGACATTAATTAATAAAATTAAATCTAGCCATAATAATCGGAAACCCTGCAAGGTAGAACAATTTATCGAAAAATACCATGAACTAAAACCAACGCTCTGATACCAATTGTTGGAAATCGATATCCCGGAATTAATAAATTAATTAAAATTAATTATCTAATTAATTCCGACCGAAATCCTACGGAGATCGAATATCCGGATTGTCAAAATTGCGGAACCGACAACCCAATCGACTCCCGGAACATGTACATGACCATACGAAAAAGTTACGCGGGAAAAACACGAGAGAACTCGCGTGAACCCGCGAAACCCGCAGCAGCCACGCGGGGTTGCTCGCAGCAGCCCGCAGCAACCCGCAGCGAGTCGCCTGACTCGCTGCTGTTGGGACCCTGCTGGATCGCTGCGGGTCAGCTGCGGGAAATCCCACAGCACCCAGCGAAATCCCCGTAGCAGCCCACAGCAACCCGCAGCGAGTCGCCTGACTCGCTGCTGCTGGGCGCTACGAGTCGCTGCGGGAAAACCCGTAGCTGGCAGCAGATCGCTACGGGAAAACCCGCAGCCGATCCGCGTGATCGAGCCCTAGGCTCGATCCACCTCGCGCGATCCCTTTCCAGCCGAGTCGTCGAGCCGCCGGCGGTCCGGTGGTCCGACCACCACCGCCCGGTTCGACCTCGTCTCGTGGGTCCGTTCCTCGGATCTTGGTTCAAGGTATTTTTACGATAATTAAACGATAAAATCATAAAGAGGGATTTACGATTTACCTCGTTCTCGTTGTTCGGAAAAACGAAGAACTCAATTTGACGACCTTGAGATCTTCCCGCGTATTCCTTGCACTAGCTCGGACGTCGTGTGGGCGACGATCTACCGAACTCCATGGATCTCCCTCTCTACTTTCTCTCTCTAGAATTGTGATCTTCAACTTATGAGAATAGAGAAGACCATGTAGTGCTTTTATAGGCTACGTAGGGGATCTTAAGGAGGTGGAATATTGGGCTTCCAATATTAATGATTAAATTGAGCCCAAGCCCAAATCTATTAATCCATTAATATTAATTAATTCTATTTTCCACTATATAAAATTAATTGCACTCCCAATATTAAACCATATTATATCAAATAATATTTCTCCGGTAGTATTATTTATTCTGTGTATTTAAGATATAAATATCCATGAATAAAATTAATTTATTGCTAATTAATTTATTCATCTCTTGTATCCGAGACTAGTACCATTCAACCTTAATTATTATGCGGAACGAATCCACCTGCAGGGTTTACATAATAATTCCTTATGAACTCATCTCGGGGATATTATCAACCCTTCCGGGATACACTTTCCCGTCAAGTATTCACGGCATGTCATATATAAAATATAGTGACCCAACTTAACCGGTAATTAACCCAATAATTAAATCGGTTAATTCCTTTGGTAAATCAAAGTCACTTATATTAAATATACACACCCGCAATAGTATCGGGGATTAAGAATAAAATACACTGAGACTCGAATCGATTATCGCCGGCAATCCTAATCGATGAATCTCAAGCAGATCCGCTCAATACACCAAGTGTACAAGTGTGATAAAATAATCAAGACAGATTATTTTCTCTCTCACACAACGACTATACCGATGGATTGGTCCGTGTCCATCTAGGTCGTGAGCAACTGTTCGATTAAATACGAGTAACCGATAGTATGATCTTCTGTGTGACGTCGCACACCATACTAACTACAACGTATATAATCCAGGACTATAATTTGCATATATTTAATTATAAATAATTAAATGCAAATAATTGTTTATTTAATTAAATAGATTAATGGCAATGGATCGTGAGTTTCCGTTACTTAAATCTAGACATTAAGTACACAACTCCAACAGATACTACTTACCTAATTGATTCAAGTTTTCCTATTTTGAGTATTCCTAAGTATGGGAACTCTCATGGAGATAGGAAAAGAATTAATTAATATTATTTATTTCCTTATTCTATTATGGAAGTCTTCTAGAATATTTCAAGTTCTACTTGGAATAGGAATCTAGAGATTTAATAGAATTAGATAGGAAAAGAATTAATAATTTTATTCCTTATTCTATTATGGAAGTCTTCTAGAGTATTCCGAGTTCTACTTGGAATAGGATCCTAGAGATTTAATAGAATTGGAAAGG
Source organism: Euphrasia confusa (assembly GCA_954870475.1). NCBI lineage: Eukaryota > Viridiplantae > Streptophyta > Magnoliopsida > Lamiales > Orobanchaceae > Euphrasia > Euphrasia confusa. The sequence goes on from OX940954.1 coordinate 15,730,207, forward strand.
AATAAGAGTTAATTTAGGATTGATTTATTTCCTAATTGATTATTCCTATTTTTATGGGAATTTCATGGACATGGAAATTAATTAATCTTGGAAAGTAGAAGAGTCCTAATTTATTTTTCCTTATTCTATTATAGAAGTCTTCTAGAATATTCCAAGTTTTACTTGGATAGATTATTCTAGAGATTTAATAGAATTAGATAGGAAAAATAAATAAATAAAAATATTAATAATATTTAATTTTATTTTTGATTTATTCGATTGACTTAATTTTCGAATTGAGTATCTTTTGGATTTATTGAAAATAAATAGATTTAAATATTGGGATTAATATTCTCGTCACATGGAGCATTCAAGAACGAAGACTGAAGACTAGAAGACGCATACGGAGATGGAATAAAGCCATGATAGTCGGAAAATAATTTTTCTAGCTTATTTTGACTATGTGATATGTGCTTTATTACTTGTATGCATGCTTATGTGTTTAATTATGCATTAGATAGCGTATCCCTTTGTTATAAAAAGCTAAGTGGGAGCGGGGATGGAAACATTCCCATGGTCTCCATTACTGTTCTCTTGGTGACTCTTATGGACTTTTGAAGTTCGTATAGATGTGTCATTGGAGGAGAATTCTTGTAATTCTTTTTACAAGAAACATTGATCAAGTTTATCAAACAATGCCTAATTTGTCTTTCTGAAACTGACTTCAAGTCGACTCATTCTCACCCCGGGGAGTGGAATGGAGCCAAAGCCACTTGGTCATGTGGATGACACAAATTAGAGGCAGTCGTACCATTCTTTGATAGATGGATCGATTGTCTGCTCGGCTCCCTCATCTAATGAGAGATAGGGTTGTTCGCATGGTGAATCACTGGTTAGAAACTTCGAGTTTCACTTATGATTCTCCGCGTCTTGATTTACAAAATCGAATGCTTCAAGTAATTGGGAGTCAACTATAAAAATCTTTTGGTGTAGTAAACGTCCACACGAACGTGGCTTGCTATGCTGAATGGGATTTTTGGAAATAGTTGATGTAGACAGTTATAGGGAATTGTGAGGGATTGTGAGTTATCGTAAACGTCCACACTAACGTGGCTTGCGGTGACATAGCAATTCCAAATGATTCACCTTAGTACTGAGTATTGGTTTACACTTAGGTACGCTTTATAGTATTCTTCCCAACGAAGTAACGCTATAATGATGTACGACCGAAGCAAATCTAATTGCTAAATCATTTGGGTGGGTAAACGTCCACACAAACGTGGCTTGCCTTACCTGATGGGATTTTAGATGTGATTAGTGATTTAATGATATTATTTGAGGGAGATAATATCGGATATTAAATTGATTGTTTGTTTAAATGTGCTTATAGGTTTAGAGAATAGCTATGAACCCACTTTCTATGATACTCAAGGAGCATAAGCTCACTGGCCCCAACTATATTGATTGGAAGAGAAATTTAGACATTGTCCTAACTTCGAAGGAGTACAAGTTTGTACTCCATGAAGTGTGCCTCAACTGATGAGGAAAAACTGACATATCGGAAGTGGAAAAAGGCTGATGAAATGGCTAGGTGTTATATTTTGGCTTCCATGTCAAATGTACTCCAAACCCAGCATGAGTCGATGGACACTGCCTATGATATGATGTTTAACCTCAAGGAGATGTTTGGGGAGCAAGATCGTGCGGCAAGGCAAGAAGCCATGAGAGTCCTCATGTCGACTACTCAATCTGAAGGAACGCCAGTTGGGGAGCACGTTCTTAAGATGATGAGTATGTTGAATGAACTTGAGGTCCTAGGAGCTTCTATTGATGCTGAGACGCAAGTCGACATCATACTCCAGTCTCTGGCCCCTAGTTTTGAGCAGTTTCGTATGAGCTATAATATGGGTAAACTATCTTATACTCTTGCGCAACTCCTGACTGAACTAAAGGCGGCAGAGGGGATCTACAAGAAGGGCAAGTCTCAAGCGCTTGTAGCTACCAAATCCAAAGGCTTTAAGCCTGGTGGAGGTAGGGGCAAGAGAAGGAAGCAAGCCCGGAAACCCAGTGGTGTCAAGAGGACTGTACCACGAGTGGGGGCTGCAAAGCAAAGGGTAAGTGCTTCCGATGCAACAAGATGGGACACTGGAAGTCTGAATGTCCTCTCAAAGGTACGAATTTTCCTTAGTCGTAAAAACATAGTCAGCGGTATTATCTACCAGAATTCTGGTGTGTAGATATGGAACCACTGACAGTATGTGCATTTTGAATGCAGGGGTTCCAGAAAACCCGGCGACTTAGAGAGGAAGAGTTCGAGTCTACACGGGCAAAGCTGTAGAGGAGGCAGCGGTTGCGGTGGAAGACATTTATCTGCTTTAGTAGTTAAATAGGATTTCATTTTAAGATTATTGCATTATGTACCCCTTTATTTTAGAAAGAACGTTTAGTTCTGGATTTCTATTAATGGATATTTTATTTCTTTAATCATTTGATGATTTTGATAAGAAATAATGGGATTATCTATTCTGGTACATTAGATAGCAATATGTAAATGATGAATCCTTAGTCTACCACGATGCAACAAACCGTTCTATAACTTGTTTTACTTGTTAGATATTTCTTTATTAATCATTATACTTGTGAATTCTTATACTTAGTAGTATTTTCAAATAAAGATTCAAATGGTCGAAATTGATTTGATCAATTATAGTTGAAGGAATGGACCTTCCGACCTAAGGATTGAATTTGGAGGATAATACATCTAAGCAGACCTTTCTGGATAAAGGATAGAATTCAGACAAGTATTGGAAAATGATTAGATATGCAGACATATGTGTTTATTAGAAAGGTACGAGAAATTCTCTCAGAGAATACTCGGTGATGGATTAGAATACTTAATGTGCCATAAAAGCAAAGTGTTTTGACTAGTCAATGGACACAAAGCTATTATGGGGAACCATCAAAGTATATCCATTAGGAGCCTGCGACTCGGTCGCGGAGGCCATCACCTATCTGAATAACACATAGCATAATCAAGGATTGGGATTCAATCCCAAAGGGGCGCGCCATACACTTGCGTGTAGAGATGGTGCGCTATAAAGAAATGAAAAATCTGATAGTAAAAGGACAAGTTGTTCAGAACTACCTATGTTCTATGGATATTCCTAGATACAACGGCATGTTGAATATGGTTGTAGGATATCCTAGATGAACGAAGTATTGTGTGTTCGATAGTACTATGAACCAGAGGGACGTCTCGTCCGGTTCATAGAGGAAGACTATTAGATGGACCACAAAGCCTAAATTGACGTAATACCTTGAAATGAGAAGAAAGACAAAAGACTAGGAACCATCCAAACCGAGTAGAAGTGCACCACATACTGCACCTATTGTTATTACTGTTATACACCGGGACGCCATTGCAGTGGGAGATTGTTGGACAACCAGAGATATTCATAAGGCTAGAGGAGTTCGGACTCTGGATCTAGTAAAGATGAAATCGACCCCTAGCTCTGCATAAGGGCAGTACTAGATCTAAATCTGCCTGCTTGAAACAATAAGGATTATTGTTAAGAGGCTAGATCATTTAGAGTACAAGCTTAGTAAATCCATTTATGGATTAAAATAAAGCTATGAATCGTGGAACTTGCGAATTGATGAGATAGTCCATTAGATGGATTCATCAAAAGGCAAAAACGAAAGGTGTATTAGAGAAGTGATGGAAACAAGGTGGTGTTTCTCGGAGATTTTGTGTAGATAAAATTTTATCATTGGCAACAATGTAAAAATATTATCAGACATAAAATAATGGTTGTCTAAATAAATCGAGATATAAGATTGAGAAGAAGTTAGAGCATGTTCTTAAGATCTTATGATCTAGAGATAAGAACATTGTACTTCTCCTAGACATCTTGTACGATTAAGGTTTGTTTTAAACATGCATACTTCTGAGAAAGGTTATTGCCTTTCAGAGACAGAATAAACATCTATCTAAAGGTTATGTGTACGAACACATGAAAGAGATAGATGAGAACAAAGCAGTTTCCTATACTTCAAGTATGGAAAGCTTTATAGATGCAATGTTGTAAAACAAGAACCTGATATCAACTATGCGGTTTGCGTAGTGGAAGGATATCAAAGTAATCTGGATAAGGGATGTTCGAATGCTGTAAGAGTACTTTCATAGTACTGGCTTACAGAGCAAGACGAAATCTTCTTAGATTACAGATTCTCAGATCCAAAAATCAGAGAAGGACCAGTGAAAGTCGATATCAGGCTATGTGTTCACTTTTAGAAAGAGGTGGAACCATGAAGTGAAAGAGTGATAAGCGGGACGCTTCTCAGACTCTCTCATAACCGAATAGCAGCCTCAGAGGCAGCGGAAGTTTTGGTTAGGTTCCGGGATAACCTCTTGACTTGGATATGACTCTTAGTTTACCAAAGGCTATTGGATAGCGGTGCACGGTAAACTAGAAGAGGTCATAAGTCAAAAGTGATGTTAACACATAGAGCAAGTACCACCTAATACGAGTCATCGTCAGGGGAGACGACGTAGTAGTCACCAAGATAACTTCAGAGCGGCAACCTAGATTGCTCACTCACATAGTACTTCTCGGAAGTACACTTTAAAGCACGTGATGAGTATGGGAACCGGGAGTTTGGAGGAAATGACTAGACCTTAGTACAAGTGGGAGATTGTTGGAGTTGTGTACTTAATGTCTAGATTTAAGTAACGGTAAACTCCCGATCATAGCATTTAATCTATTAAATTAATAAACAATTGTTTGCTTTTAATTATATGCAAATTCATAGTCCTAGATTTTATACGTTGTAGTTAGTATGGTGTGTCGGGACCACACAGAAGATCATACTATCGGTTACTCGTATTTAATCAAACAGTGGCTCACGACCTAGATGGACCCGGACCAATCCATCGGTATAGTCGTTGTGTGAGAGAGAAAATAATTTGCCTTAATTATTTTATCACACTTGTACACTTGGTGTATTGAGCGGATCGTTGAGATTCATCGATTAGGATTGCCGGCGATAATCGATTCGAGTCTCAGTGTATTATATTCTTAATCCCCGATATTGTTGCGGCTGTGTATATTCAATATAAGTGACTTTGATTTACCAAAGGAATTAACCGATTTAATTATTGGGTTAATTACCGGTTAAGTTGGGTCAATATATTTTATATATGGCATGCCGTGAATGATTGACCGGACAGTGTATCCCGGAAGGGTTGATAATATCCCCGAGATGAGTTCAAAAGGAATTATTGTGTAAACCTCATGAGTGGATTCGTTCCGCACAATAATTAAGGTTGAATGGTACTAGTCTCGGATTCAAGAGATGAATAAATTAATTAGCAATAAATTAATTTTATTCATGGATATTTAAATCTTAAATACACGGAATAAATAATACTACCGGAGAAATATTATTTGATATAATATGGTTTAATATTGGGAGTGCAATTAATTTATATAGTGGAAAATAAATTAATTAATATTAATGGGAGATTAATAGATTTGGGCTTGGGCTCAATTTAATCATTAATATTGGAAGCCCAATATTCCACCTCCTTTAGATCCCCTACGTAGCCTATAAAAGCACTACATGGTCTTCTCTATTCTACATAACACAAGATCATAATTCTCCTAGAGAGAGAAAGTAGAGAGAGAGAGAAGAGGATCCATAAGCTTGGAGGATCGTCGCCCACCCGACGTTCAAGCTAGTGCAAGGAATACGTGGGAAGATCGTAAGGTCATCAAACTTAAATTCGTTTCTCCGCACAACGAATTAAAAGGTAAAATCATATACTCTCTTCTATGATTTTATGTGGATTGATTGTGATACATACATGAACGCACGATCCGGGAAAAACGACGAACCTCGGGGACGGGGATTCGAGATCCCCGGCGAGGATCGAAGGTGGCGGTCGAACCCTAGGGTTCGGACCGCCGCGTCGCAAGAAGCCCCGGCTGGACGCCGGGGGCGATCGAGCCCGTGAGCTCGATCGCGGATCGCTGCGGGGTGACCCGCAGCTGCCTCGTGCGCGCTACGGGAGTTCCCGTAGCAGAGGCTCACGGGGCTGACCCCATGCGAGCAGCGGGTTCGCTGACTCGCTGCGGGGCTGCTGCGAGCAGCCCGGGGATCGCTACGAGCGATCCCAGCGATCGCTGCGAGAGCGATCGCGAGCCCCGTGCGGGGACTCGGCTGGGCGCGCGGGTTCGCCCGTGCGGTGCTCGGTCGAGCCTCGGGTCGTGCGGTGGTTCGCGGTTGGTTCTCCGGCGACGGGTTTTCGGTCGGGTTATCGGTTCCGCAATTTTTTTTGATACCCCGGGATACCGAATTCCAGCAAACGCCGCAATAATTATTTCAGCAGAGAAAAATTATTTGCTTAGCGCAAAAATAAAAGTTTTCTCTGTTAAAATAAAAGTTAACGCAATTAAATTATTTTCTCACCAGAGAATAATTCATACGGTGGTCTTGGAAGGAGAGAAGCAGAAAAGGACGAACCCAGTAGATCGTTGCCCACACAACGTCTGGAGTCGGGAAGAGTCATACATTAGAAGCTCTAAGGTCTCAACAATCGACCGATAAGGTATGAGATCGGATCTCAATTCCGCAATTTCATTCGATCTAATTTCTCGTTGATCATACATGAACGTAGATCGGGTTCCGGGGTTGTGGGTTGTATTCCTCGACTACTGGGGGTTCTAGGACCTCCGGATCGGTAGTCGGATGAGGAAAAACGACCCGGAAACGAGCCCGGAACAGCAACGTCGCGTTGCTGTTCGCGGAGAAACGGCGACCGCCGTTTCCAAACGGCGACCGCCGTTTTGGTGTTTTTCTGGCAGCCCGCTCGGTTCGCGCGGTTGTCCTTCGGGGCAATGGCTGGGCGTGAATCGGGGCACGGGCTGGAAAAGCGAACGAAGTAGCGACACCGGATGTCGACTGGGATCGTTCGGATGTTCGAGTGATCGAACGAACGCATCCCGGGTAGTCGATTTCCAACATAACCGATTGTATGATCTTCTGTGTGGGCCCGCACACCATACTAACTACAACGTATAGAATCCAGGACTATATTTTGCATATATTTAATTATCAATAATTAAATGCAAACGATTGTTTATTAATTAAATAGATTAAATGCTATGACCGGGAGTTACCGTTACTTAAATCTAGACATTAAGTACACAACTCCAACAATCTCCTACTTGTACTAAGGTCTAGTCATTTCCTCCAAACTCCCGACTCCCATATTCATCACGTGCTTAAGTTGTACTTCCAAGAAGTACCATGTGAATGAGCAATCTAGGTTGCCGCTCTGAAGTTATCTTGGTGACTACAGCGTCGTCTCCCTTGACGATGACTCGTATCAGGTGGTACTTGCTCTATGTGTTATCATCACCTTTTGTCTTATGACTTCTTCCAGTTTACCATGCACCGCTATATAATAGCCTTTGGTAAACTAAGAGTCATATCCAAGTCTAGAGGTTATCCCGGAACCTAACCAAAACTTCCGCTGCCTCTGGGGCAGCTATTCGGTTATGATAGAGTCCGAGAAGCGTCCTGCTTATCACTCTTTCATTTCAAGGTTCCACCTCTTTCCAAAAGTGAACACATAGCCTGATATTGACTTACACTGGTCCTTCTCTGATTTGAGATCTGAGAATATGTAATCCAAGAAGATTTCGTCTTGCTTAGTAATCTAGTACTTTCAAGTACTTTTACAGCATTCGAATATCTCTTGTCCAGATTACTTTGATATCCTCCCACTACGCAAACCGCATAGTTGATATCAGGTTCTCGTTTTACAACATTGCATTTATAAAGCTTTCCACACTCGAAGTGTAGGGAACTGCTTTGTCTGTATCTACCTCCTTCATGTGTTCGAAACACATACCTTTAGATAGATATATCTTCTGTATCCGAAAGGCAACAACCTTTCTCAGAATTATGCATGTTTAAAACAAACCATAATCGTATAAGATATCTAGGAGAAGTACAATGTTCTTATCCTTAGATCGAGAGATCTCAAGAACATGTTCCAACTTCTACTCAATCTTATATCTCGATTTATTTAGACAACCATCATTTTATGTCTGACGACATTTTTACATTGTTGCCAATGATAAAATGCTATCTACATAAAATTCCGAGAAACACCACCTTGTTTCCATTATGTCTCCAATACACCTTTCGTCTTGCTTTTTGATGAATCCATCAGATGGACTATCTCATCAATTCGCAAGTTCCACGATTTATAGCCTTATTCCAATCTATAAATGGATTAACTAAGCTTGTACTCTAAATGATCTTGCCTCTTAACAATAAACCTTTATTGCTTTCTAAGCAGGCACATTTAGATCCAGTACTGCTTTTGTGCAGAGCTAGGGATCGATTTCATCTTTACTAGATCCAGAGTTCGAAACTCTTCTAGTCTTATGAACATCTCTGGTCGTCAAGCAACCTCCCACTGCAATGGCATTCCGGTGTATAAACAGTAATAACATTAGGTGCAGTTAGTGGTGTACTTCTACTCGGTTTGGCTGGTTCTAAGTCTTTGTCCTTTTTCTCATTCCAAGGTATTACGTCAGTTAGGGCTTTGTTGTTAATCTAATAGTCTTCCTCTAAGAACCGGGCGTTAGAGCTAACGTCCTTCTGGTTCAAAGTACTATAGAACACACAATATTTTGTCCACCTAGGATATCCTACAACCACATTGAATGTGCCGTTGTTTCCAGGAATATCCATAGATCATAGGTAGTTCCGAACAACTTGTTCTATTACTATTAGAATCCCATTTCTTATTTTTCGACACACCATTTCTACACGTAAGTGTATGGTGCAGTCAGTTGTGACTTAATCTCAATCTTTGATTGTGCTTATGTGTTGTTTGGATAGGTGGTAGCCTCCGCGATCAAGTCGCAGGATTCTAATGGATATACTTTGAAGGTTCCCCATAATTGCTTCGTGACTAAAACACTTCGCTTTTATGGCATATCAAGCATTCTAATCCATCTTTGAGTATTCTTAAAAGGAATCACTCATACCTTTCTAATTACACATATGTCTGCATAAATCAGTATTTGATCATTCTCAATACTTGTCCGAATTCTACCCTTTACCGAAAGGTATGCTTAGTTGTATTATCTTCCAAATTCAATTCTTAGGTCGGAAGGTCCATTCCTTCAACTATAATTGATCAAATCAATTTCGACCTTTTGAATCTTATTTGAATAAATACTACTATGTTTAAGAATTCACAAGTATAATGATCTAGTAAGAAATATATCTAATAAGTAAAACAAGTTATAGAACGGTTTGTTGCATTGTGGTAGACTAAGGATTCATATTATTGCTATCTAATGTACCAGAATAGATAATACCATTATTTCTTATCAAAATCATCAAATGATTAAAGAAATAAAATATCCATTCATAAATAATAGAAATCCAGAACAAAAGTTCTTTCTAAAATTAAAGGGTTACATAAAGCAATAAACTCGAAATGAAATCCTAATTAACTACTCAAAAGTAGATAAATGTCTTCCACTGCAACAGCTGCCTCCTCTACAGCTTTTCCCATGTAGACTCGAACTCTTCTTCTCTAAGTCGCTGGGTTTTCTGGAACCCCTGCATTTAAAATGCACATACCGTCAGTGGTTCCATATCTACACACCAGAATTCTGGTAGATAATACCGCTGACTATGTCTTTACGACTAAAGAAAAATTCGTACCTTTGAGAGGACATTCAGACTTCCAGTGTCCAGACTTATTGCATTGGAAGCACTTGCCTCTTGGCTTGGCAGCCCCCACTCGTGGTCCATTCCTCTTGGCACCACTGGGTTTCCAGGCTTGCTTCCTTTTCTTGCCCCTACCTCCAACAGGCTTCAAGCCTTTGGACTTGGTAGCTACAAGCGCTTGAGACTTGCCCTTCTTGTAGATCCCCTCTGCCGCCTTCAGTTCAGTCAAGAGTTGCGCAAAGGTATAAGATAGTTTACCCATATTATAACTCATGTGAAACTGCTCAAAACTAGGGGTCAGAGACTGGAGTATGATGTCGACTTGCGTCTCACCATCAATTTGAGCTCCTAGGATCTCAAGTTCATTCAACAAACTCATCATCTTAAGAACGTGCTCCCCAACGGGCGTTCCTTCAGACTGAGTAGTTGTCATAAGGACTCTCATGGCTTCTTGCCTTGCCGCACGATCTTGCTGCCCAAACATATCCTTGAGGTTGTACAACATATCCTCGGCAGTGTCCATCGACTCATGTTGGGTTTGGAGTACATTTGACATAGAAGCCAAAATATAACACCTAGCCATTTCATCAGCCTTTTTCCACTTCCGATATGCTTCCTTTTCCTCATTAGTTGAGGCATCCGTGGGCTCAGCAGGGCACACATCATAGAGTACAAATTTGTACTCTTCAGTAGTCAGGACAATGTCCAAATTTCTCTTCCAATCAATATAATTGGGGCCAGTGAGTTTATTCTCCTTGAGTATCACAGAAAGTGGATTCATAGCTATTCTCTAAACCTATAAGCACATTTAAACAAACAATCAATTTAATATCCGATATTATCTCCCTTAAATAATATCATTAAATTACTAATTACATCTAAAATCCCATCAGGTAAGGCAAGCCACGTTGTGTGGACATTTACCCACCCAAATGATTTAGCAATTAGGTTTTCTTTGGTCATATATCACTTATAGCGTAACCTCGTTGGGAGGAATAATATAATGCGTATCTAAGTGTAAACCATTACTCAGTACTAAAGTAAATTGTTTGGAATTGCTACATCACCGCAAGCCACGTTGTGTGGACGTTTACGATAACTTCACAACTCTTCACAATTCCTTATAACTGTCTACATTAATTAATCCAAAATCCGTTAGTATAGCAAGCCACGTTGTGTGGACGTTTACTACACCAAGAGACTTTTATAATTGACTCCCAATTACAAGATCCATTCGATTTTATGTAAACCAAGACGCGGAGAATCATAAGTGAAACTCGAAGTTTCTAACCAGTGATTCACCATGCGAACAACCCTATCTCTCAATAGATGAGGGAGCCGAGCAGACAATCGATCCATTTCAAGAAATGGTACGAAGGTCTCTAATTTGTGTCATCCACATGACCAAGTGGCTTTGGCTCCATTCCACTCCCCGGGGTGAGAATGAGTCGACTTGAAGTCAGTTTCAGAAAGACAAATTAGGCATTGTTTGATAGACTTAATCAATGTTTCTTGTAAAAGGAATTACAAGAATTCTCCTCCAATGACATATCTATATGAACTTCGAAAGCTCATAAATGTCACCAAGAGAACAGCAATGGAGACCATGGGAATGTTTCCATCCCCTCTCCCACTTAGCTTTTTATAATAAAGGGATACGCTATCTAGTGCATAAAGTAAACACATATATCATACAAGCAATAAAGCACATAGCACACAAAGTCAAAATAATACTAGAAAATTATTTTCCGACTATCATGGCTTTATTCCATCTCCGTACGCATCTTCTAGTCTTCAGTCTTCGTTCTTGAATGCTCCATGTGACGACAATATTAATCCCAATATTTAAATCTATTTATTTTTAATAAATCCAAAAGATACTTAATTTGAAAATTAAGTCAATCGAATAAATCAAAAATAAAATTAAATATTATTAATATTTTTATTTATTTATTTTCCTTTCTAATTCTATTAAATCTCTAGAATCCTATCCAAATAAGACTTGGAACATTCTAGAAGATTTCTATAATAGAATAAGGAAATAAAATAAATTAGGACTCTTCTACTTTCCAAAATTAATTAATTTCCATGTCCATGAAAATTCCCATAAAATAGGAATAATCAATTAGGAAATAAATTAATTTATTAATTAATTATTTTCCTTTCTAATTCTATTAAATCTCTAGAATCCTATCCAAGTTAGACTTGGAATATTCTAGAAGTCTTCCATAATAGAATAAGGAAATAAATTAATACCAATTAATTCTTTTCCTATTTCCATGAGAGTTCCCAAACTTAGGAATACTCAAAATAGGAAAACCGAACCAATTAGGAAAGTGAATCTTGGTAGGAGTAGCACGATGTAACAACTCAAAATTTTATTTCCTAAAACCTTGAATTTACCTAATTAAATCAATAAAATAAAATTAATAAATTAAAGTTATTAAATAGAATAAATTTTTATCAACCATTAATTTTAATAAATAACTATAATTAGATAACAAATATTTTTGTGATCCAATCCGATACATGTAATCCCAATTACTTACATCTCCTAGCTCCAAGCCCATATACTTAAAACCCAACCCATACTTATTCCTATAGAAATTAGAATTCTCAAACCCATCGGTTATATGATTCTCCTCCAAGAAGCCTAACGAACACCATCTTCTAAATATAACCTCAATCCTCAACTATAAATACTCATCTTTTACCTTCTACTTACACACAGAAACAATACAAACCCTATAATCTCAATATACTTTCCCCCTGTCTTCTTTACCTTCATACACAACAACACAAATATTAACCCATAATCTTGGCCTCTAGTCTAATTGTTAATCTCATTAGTTCAGCCCGTAAAACCTCTGCCTTCGACAAAGAACATCCATTCTTTTATCCCGTACAACTCCCCCTCGAGAGATCCAAGTCCGAGAACACCGCAACCTCGAAAACTATCCAAGAGCTTATTTGTTCCGTCGTATACGAGTCGACCCCACTGCTGCCCATTGTCGAAAACCACCACAGTTAAAGACCCTTTTTAACCCTGTTCGCCCCTTGAACCATTCTAGTTGGAAGCACGAATGAACAACCGCAAGCCACGGTCGAGAATAGTTGCGAGAGATCCGTTTCTACTAATCTCCAAAGAGAGTTGTCGCTACTGCTACTCCCAAATAACTGCCCATCTCCATGAGCCAAGAGCGCCGCCGCTGCCCTCCGCTGGCGCCTAGTCGATCATCACCAGCCGTCATCACCACCATGGTGTTCCTGCCGGGTCATCGAAGTTGCTGCTGCCCTTGAACAGATCGAGCACCTGTACTTCTATTCCAGTGAATCGGATAAGATGAAGCCCCACGACCACCATCGAAGGCTCTATGATTTCAACGGGAAAGCTCCATCCCCAATTTCGGTCTCTCTCTCTACCTGCAAATAGAAGAAAGGTCAATTCAATTTCTAATTGTTGGAGTTGTGTACTTAATGTCTAGATTTAAGTAACGGTAAACTCCCGATCATAGCATTTAATCTATTTAATTAATAAACAATTATTTGCATTTAATTATATGCAGATCATGGTTCTGGATTTTATACGTTGTAGTTAGTATGGTGCTGCATGGGCGCACAGAAGATCATACTATCGGTTACTCGTATTTAATCGAACAGTTGCTCACGACCTAGATGGACACGAACTAATCCATCGGTATAGTCGTTGTGTGAGGGAGAAAATAATTTATCTTAATTATTTTATCACACTTGTACACTTGGTGTATTGGGCGGATCAATTGAGACTCATCAATTAGGATTGCTCGGCGATAATTGATTTGAGACTCGGAGTATTTTATTCTTAATCCCTGAAACAATTGCGGGTGTGTATATTTAATATAAGTGACTTTGATTTACCAAAGGAATTAACCGATTTAATTATTGGGTTAATTACCGGTTAAGTTGGGTCACTATATTTTGTATATGGCATGCCGTGAATTCTTGAAGGGGCAGTGTATCCCGGAAGGGTTGATAATATCCCCGAGATGAGTTCATAAGGAATTATTGTGTAAACCTCATGAGTGGATTCGTTCCGCACAATAATTAAGGTTGAATGGTACTAGTCTCGGATTCAAGAGATGAATATAATTTATTGGGCAATAAATAAATTTATTCATGGATATTTAAATCTTAAATACACGGAATAAATAATACTAAGATGGAGAAATATTATTTGATATAATATGGAATAATATTGGGAGTGCAATTTTATTTATATAGTGGAAAATAAATAAAATTAATATTGATAAGAATTAATAGATTTGGGTTGGACCCAATTTAATTTTCAATATTGAAGCCCAATATTTATTCTCCTTATGATCCCCTTCGTAGCCTATATAAGCACTACATGGTCTTCACTTTTCACAACTAAGAAAACCTACGGAATTCATAAAGTCTTGAGAGTGAGGAAGATCCATAAAGTTCGATAGCTCGTCGCCCACCCGACGTTCGAACGGAGTGCTAGGAATACGCGGGAAGATCACAAGGTCGTCAACCGAATTCGTTTCTCCGTACAACGAATCGAGGTAATAATCGAGAACCCCCTTCTATGATTATTTGTGCGTTGAATAATTGTGATGAACCTCGGGGACGGGGATTCGAGATCCCCGGCGAGGATCGAGGGAGGCGGTCGAACCCTAGGGTTCGGACCGCCCCATCGCGCGACAAACGGCGTGCCCCGGCTGGACGCCGGGGACACACGATCGACTCCGGTCGATCGCCGGGGTGCCACGGGCTGGTGCCGTGGCGGACCCCAGCCGCCGTCGTCGGAGGCGCGTGCCGCGCGAAGCCCTCGGCTGGAGCCGAGGGGCGATCGAGCCTGTGAGCTCGATCGCGGGCGTGCTACGGGATGACCCGTAGCTGCCTCGTATGCGCTACGGGTTCACCCGTAGCGAGGCGTGCGAGGGCGACGCCCTCGCGAGCAGCGAGTCACGCGACTCGCTGCGGGGTTGCTACGAGCAGCCCTAGGGATCGCTAGTAGCGATCCCAGCGATCGTCCGTAGACGATCGCGAACCCCTCGTGGGGGTTCGGCTGGGCACACGGGGCCTTCGGGTCTCGATGGCGTTCGGTTGGACCCCGGCTCGTGAGGTGGTTCGCGTTCGTGGATCCGACTCGTAGGAGAAAATCGGCTGGGGGCGGGCTGCGTGTCTTCGGGCATGTAGTCTCCAAAGGTCGGACTCCTGCGGATGAGTCGGGGATCCAATCTTCGGTGATCGAGGGTTTTTGATCGGGTTATCGGTTCCGCATTTTTTGATAGCCCGGGACATCGAATCCCATCAAATGGCATCAGAGCGTTCGGTTTCGTGTTCATGTATATGTTCGATTATTGTTCTACCTTGCAGGATTTCCGGCTATCATGGTTGGATTTAATTAATTTTTTTTAATTAATTATCATGATTATTAAACTCTCGGACATGTCGAGATTCGTTTTGTGTGGTTGAATGTTTGTAATAGTAAAAATTCGGGGGTTGACCGAATTTAGGATTTATTATTACGCACTTTATTTTCCGGAAAATGTATAGGGTCGATTTCATGTTTAGAATCGATACCGGAATTGTAATTTAAATTTTGTAATTTTAATTACGTTGGTTCGATGATGAGACGATCACCGGAAGACGAAGAAGTGACGAGAAGACAAGGGCTTGGGATTGATCACATGATGGTGATCGACCCATGGCCTAGCCGGCGGTGGCTAGGCGGTGGCGGCGCTCCTCCCGAGTGGCCGGCCGATCCATTATCGTGGGGATGGCGTAGGATCTCCTAATCCCGTGCTATTCCTACCAAAATCTACTTTCCCAATTAATTCGGATTTTTCCTATTTGAGTACTTTCCTTTTGGAAACTCTCATGGATTAGGAAAAGAATTAATTTAAATTAATTTTATTTTCTATTGATTTATTTCCTTCATGGAAATATTCATAGATTAGAAATTTAATTAATTTAGTACTAAATTTATTTTTCCTATTTGATTATTCCTACTCATGGGAATATTCATGGATTAGGAATAAAAATAAATTTAAAAAGTAGTAGTCCTAATTTATTTTATTTCCTTGTTCTATTATAGATATCTTCTAGAATATTCCAAGTTTTACTTGGATAGATTATTCTAAAGATTTAATAAAGAACTAGATAGGAAAAATAAATAAATAAAAATATTAATAATATTTAATTTTATTTTTGATATATTCGATTGACTTAATTTTCGAATTAAGTAACTTTTGGATTAATTGAAAATAAATAGATTTAAATATTAGAGATTAATATTCTCGTCACATGGAGCATTCAAGAAACGAAGACTGAAGACTAGAAGATGCATATGAAGATAAAGCCATGATAGTCGGGGAAAAATAATTTCTCTAGCATTATTTTTGACTATGTGCTATGTGCTTTATTGCTTTCATGCATGCTTATGTGTTTAATTATGCATTAGATAGCGTATCCCTTTGTTATAAAAAGCTAAGTGGGAGAGGGGATGGAAACATTCCCATGGTCTCCATTACTGTTCTCTTGGTGACTCTTATGGACTTTTGAAGTTCGTATAGATGTGTCATTGGAGGAGAATTCTTGTAATTCCTCTTACAAGAAACATTGATCAAGTTTATCAAACAATGCCTAATTTGTCTTTCTGAAACTGACTTCAAGTCGACTCATTCTCACCCCGGGGAGTGGAATGGAGCCAGAGCCACTTGGTCATGTAGAGGACACAAATTAGAGACTTCCGTGCCATTCTTTGATAGATGGGTCGCTTGTCTGCTCGGCTCCCTCATTTATGAGAGATAGGGTCGTTCGCATGGTGAATCACTGGTTAGAAACTTCGAGTTTCACTTATGATTCTCCGCGTCTTGATTTACGAAAATCGAATGGATCTGGTAATTGGGAGTCAATTATAAAAGTCTCTTAGTGAAGTAAACGTCCACACCACGTGGCTTGCTGCACTGACGGATTTTGGATTAATTGATGTAGACAGTTGTAAGGAATTGTGAAGAGTTGTGAAGTTGTCGTAAACGTCCACACCACGTGGCTTGCGGTAATGTAGCAATTCCAAGCGATTCACTTTGGTGCTGAGTAATGGTTTACACTTAGATATGCCTTGTAGTATTCCTCAACACGAGGTTCCGCTATAAGCGATGTATGACCAAAGAAAATCTAATTGCTAAATCATTTGGGTGGGTAAACGTCCACACCACGTGGCTTGCCTTACCTGATGGGATTTTAGATGTGATTAGTAATTTAATGATATTATTTAAGGGAGATAATATCGGATATTAAATTAATTGTTTGTTTAAATGTGCTTATAGGATTAGAGAATAGCTATGAACCCACTTTCTATGATACTCAAGGAGCATAAGCTCACTGGCACCAACTATATTGATTGGAAGAGAAATTTAGACATTGTCCTAACTTCGGAAGAGTACAAGTATGTACTCCATGAAGTGTGCCCTGCCGAGCCCACGGCTGCCTCAACTGATGAGGAAAAACTGGCATATCGGAAGTGGAAAAAGGCTGATGAAATGGCTAGGTGTTATATTTTGGCTTCCATGTCAAATGTACTCCAAACCCAACATGAGCCAATGGACACTGCCTATGATATGATGTTTAACCTCAAGGAGATGTTTGGGGAGTAGGATCGTGCGGCTAGGCAAGAAGCCATGAGAGTCCTTATGTCGACTACTCAGTCTGAAGGAACGCCCGTTGGGGAGCACGTTCTTAAGATGATGAGTTTGTTGAATGAACTTGAGGTCCTAGGAGCTTCTATTGATGCTGAGACGCAAGTCGACATCATACTCCAGTCTCGGGCCCCTAGTTTTGAGCAGTTTCGTATGAGCTATAATATGGGTAAACTATCTTATACTCTTGCGCAACTCCTGACTGAACTGAAGGCGGCAGAGGGGATCTACAAGAAGGGCAAGTCTCAAGCGCTTGTAGCTACCAAGTCCAAAGGCTTTAAGCCTGGTGGAGGTAGGGGCAAGAAAAGGAAGCAAGCCTGGAAACCCAGTGGTGTCAAGAGGACTGCACCACAAGTGGGGGCTGCAAAGCCAAAGGGTAAGCGCTTCCGATGCAACAAGATGGGACACTGGAAGTCTGAATGTCCTCTCAGAGGTACGAATCTTTCTTTAGTCGTAAAAACATAGTCAGCGGTATTATCTACCAGAATTCTGGTGTGTAGATATGGAACCACTGACGGTATGTGCATTTCTTTAAATGCAGGGGTTCCAGAAAACCCGGCGACTTAGAGAAGAAGAATTCAAGTCTACATGGGCGAAGCTGTTGGGGTAGCTGCGGTTGCAGTGGAAGACATTTATGTTTTTTAAGTTTTCATTTCAGTTATTGCTTATGTACCCCTTTATTTTGAAAAAGAACTTCGTTCTGTTTTTCTTTATTAATGGATATTTTATTTCTTTAATCATTGGATGGTTTGGATAAGAAATAATGGTGATATTCATTATGGTACATTAGATAGCAATATGTGAATGATGAATCCTTAGTCTACCACGATGCAACAAACCGTTATATATAACTTGTTTTACTTATTAGATATTTCTTTATCATTATACTTATGAAATCTTATACTTAGTAGTATTTTCAAATAAAATTCATATGGTCGAAATTGATTTGATCAATTATAGTTGAAGGAATGGACCTTCCGACCTAAGGATTGAATTTGGAGGATAATACGTCTAAGCAAACCTTTCTGGAAAAAGGATAGAATTCAGAAGAGTATTGGAGATGATTAGATATGCAGACATATGTGTATATTAGAGAGGTATGAGTAATTATTTAAAGAATACTCAGTGATGGATTAGAATGCTTGATGTGCCATAAAAGCAAAGTGTTTTGACTTGTCAATGGACACAAAGCTATTATGGGGAACCATCAAAGTATATCCATTAGAAGCCTGCGACTCGGTCGCGGAGGCCATCACCTATCTAGATAACACATAGCATAATCAAAGATTGGGATTAATTCCCAAAGAGACACGCCGTGCACTTACGTGTAGAGATGGTGCGTTGTAAAGAAATAGAAATCTAATAGTAAGAGAACAAGTTGTTCGGAACCACCTATGTTCTATGGATATTTCTGGAGACAACAACATATTTAATATGGTTGTAGGATATCCTAGATGAACGAAGTATTGTGTGTTCTATAGTACTATGAACCAGAGGGATGTCTCGTCCGGTTCATAGAGGAAAAACTATTAGATGAACTACAATGCCCTAATTGACAAAATACTTTAAAATGAGGAAAGAGAAAGACTGAGAACCAGCCTGACCGAGTAGTAGTACACCACTAACTGCACCTAATGTTGTTACTGTTACACACCGGGACGCCATTGCAGTGGGAGGTTGTTAAGCAACTAGAGATGTTCATAAGACTGGATGAGTTTTGAACTCTGGATCCAGTATACATGAAATCGATCCCTAGGTCTGCATAGGGTTTAGCGAAGAAGGTGTGTTAGAGACGTGACGGAAACAAAGGTGGTGTTTCTCGGAGATTTTATGTAAATAACATTTTATCATTGGCGACAATGTAAAAGTGTAGTCAGACATAAAATAGAGGTTGTCTATATAAATCGAGATATTAGATTGAGAAGAAGTTAGAGCATGTTCTTAAGGTCTTATGATCTAGAGATAAGAACATTTTACTTCTCCTAGATATCTTATATGATTAAGGTTTGTTTTAAACATGCATACTTCTGAGAAAGGTTATTGCCTTTCAGAGACAGAACATACATCTATCTAAAGGGTATGTGTTTGAACACATGAAGGAGATAGATGAGGACAGAGCAGTTTCCTATACTTCAAGTATGGAAAGCTCTATAGATGCAATGTTGTAAAACAAGAACCTGATATCAACTATGCGGTTTGCGTAGTGGGAGGATATCAAAGTAATCTGGATAAGGGATGTTCGAATGCTGCAAGAGTACTTTCATAGTACTGGCTTGAGCAAGACGAAATCTTCTTAGATTACAGATTCTCAGATCCAAAAATCAGAAAAGGACCAGTGAAAGTCGATATCAGGCTATGTGTTCACTTTTAGAAAGAGGTGGAACCATGAAGTAAAAGAGTGATAAGCGGGACGCTTCTCAGAGACTCTCATAACCGAATAGCAGCCTCAGAGGCAGCGGAAGTTTTGGTTAGGTTCCGGGATAACCTCTTGACTTGGATATGACTCTTAGTTTACCAAAGGCTATTAGATAGCGGTGCACGGTGAGCTAGAAGAGGTCATAAGTCAAAAGTGATGTTAACACATAGAGCAAGTACCCCCTGATACGAGTCATCGTCAGGGAGACGACGTAGTAGTCACCAAGATAACTTCAAAGCGGCAACCTAGATTGCTCACTCACATAGTACTTCTCGGAAGTACACTTTAAAGCACGTGATGAGTATGGGAACCGGGAGTTTGGAGGAAATGACTAGACCTTAGTACAAGTGGGAGATTGTTGGAGTTGTGTACTTAATGTCTAGATTTAAGTAACGGTAAACTCCCGATCATAGCATTTAATCTATTTAATTAATAAACAATTATTTGCATTTAATTATATGCAGATCATGGTTCTGGATTTTATACGTTGTAGTTAGTATGGTGCTGCATGGGCGCACAGAAGATCATACTATCGGTTACTCGTATTTAATCGAACAGTTGCTCACGACCTAGATGGACACGAACTAATCCATCGGTATAGTCGTTGTGTGAGGGAGAAAATAATTTATCTTAATTATTTTATCACACTTGTACACTTGGTGTATTGGGCGGATCAATTGAGACTCATCAATTAGGATTGCTCGGCGATAATTGATTTGAGACTCGGAGTATTTTATTCTTAATCCCTGAAACAATTGCGGGTGTGTATATTTAATATAAGTGACTTTGATTTACCAAAGGAATTAACCGATTTAATTATTGGGTTAATTACCGGTTAAGTTGGGTCACTATATTTTGTATATGGCATGCCGTGAATTCTTGAAGGGGCAGTGTATCCCGGAAGGGTTGATAATATCCCCGAGATGAGTTCATAAGGAATTATTGTGTAAACCTCATGAGTGGATTCGTTCCGCACAATAATTAAGGTTGAATGGTACTAGTCTCGGATTCAAGAGATGAATATAATTTATTGGGCAATAAATAAATTTATTCATGGATATTTAAATCTTAAATACACGGAATAAATAATACTAAGATGGAGAAATATTATTTGATATAATATGGAATAATATTGGGAGTGCAATTTTATTTATATAGTGGAAAATAAATAAAATTAATATTGATAAGAATTAATAGATTTGGGTTGGACCCAATTTAATTTTCAATATTGAAGCCCAATATTTATTCTCCTTATGATCCCCTTCGTAGCCTATATAAGCACTACATGGTCTTCACTTTTCACAACTAAGAAAACCTACGGAATTCATAAAGTCTTGAGAGTGAGGAAGATCCTTAAAGTTCGATAGCTCGTCGCCCACCCGACGTTCGAACGGAGTGCTAGGAATACGCGGGAAGATCACAAGGTCGTCAACCGAATTCGTTTCTCCGTACAACGAATCGAGGTAATAATCGAGAACCCCCTTCTATGATTATTTGTGCGTTGAATAATTGTGATGTATACATGAACGACGCGATCCGGGAAAAACGACGAACCTCGGGGACGGGGATTCGAGATCCCCGGCGAGGATCGAGGGAGGCGGTCGAACCCTAGGGTTCGGACCGCCCCATCGCGCGACAAACGGCGTGCCCCGGCTGGACGCCGGGGACACACGATCGACTCCGGTCGATCGCCGGGGTGCCACGGGCTGGTGCCGTGGCGGACCCCAGCCGCCGTCGTCGGAGGCGCGTGCCGCGCGAAGCCCTCGGCTGGAGCCGAGGGGCGATCGAGCCTGTGAGCTCGATCGCGGGCGTGCTACGGGATGACCCGTAGCTGCCTCGTATGCGCTACGGGTTCACCCGTAGCGAGGCGTGCGAGGGCGACGCCCTCGCGAGCAGCGAGTCACGCGACTCGCTGCGGGGTTGCTACGAGCAGCCCTAGGGATCGCTAGTAGCGATCCCAGCGATCGTCCGTAGACGATCGCGAACCCCTCGTGGGGGTTCGGCTGGGCACACGGGGCCTTCGGGTCTCGATGGCGTTCGGTTGGACCCCGGCTCGTGAGGTGGTTCGCGTTCGTGGATCCGACTCGTAGGAGAAAATCGGCTGGGGGCGGGCTGCGTGTCTTCGGGCATGTAGTCTCCAAAGGTCGGACTCCTGCGGATGAGTCGGGGATCCAATCTTCGGTGATCGAGGGTTTTTGATCGGGTTATCGGTTCCGCATTTTTTGATAGCCCGGGACATCGAATCCCATCACTAATCCCCCAATTTAATTACCACCGTACTTAATACTATCAAATAATTCTAAATTGCACTAAGGCCCTTATAATTTCGAATATTATGGCCCACTACCAAATTAAATCTAAGTAATATTATTTAATGCACCTTAAATCTTGATATTATATATTCAGCCTTTGAAGTTCAAGAATTGCTAGTTCAGCCTCTAAAGCTTTAGACGCACTTTGGATTTGCTCGTTCACATCCCATCTCATCGAGGTAGGTGTCATGTTGTGTTGTCGAATTACCTTGTTTATTACTTGTTTCATTATGTGTGTTTCTATGTGTGCATTTATGTGAATTTATTAAAAATATATTTTCCGTTGTAACCGGAGACCGGTGAAAAGGGTCGAAGGGGACCAACGCAATAGTTGGCGCAACTCGCAATATCCAGATTATTAAATGGATCTCATTTTTACTAAAATTACAATATTTTCATGTTATCCAGATTATTAAATGGATCTCATGTTTTATTATCGTAATATCCAGATTATTAAATGGATATCATGATTTATTAAAATTACAATATTTTCATGTTATGTTCATTGGTTATACATATATTTGATTCTGGTATTGGATGAGGTAATGACCCTACTGAGCGTTGAGCTCACCCTTTCGACAACAACTATTTTTTTTAGGTACACACGAGGATGCCGAGCGAGAGAGGTGATCAAGGATGGAGGAATAAACTAAAATATTAGTAAATGTTACTTTGTGCATAATTTATAATGAGTTATTTTCTAATGGATTATGATATTACTCAGTTGTTTTCCAAAGTTGATTCACTGTTATAAATCTTATTTTTACAACTATTTAAATTACGTCCAAATGTGTTTGATGTTCTGTTAGTAAACTTTGGGTTGACTAATAACTTGTTTAATAGTACGTAAATAAATTTTTGTCTTGCATGTTGTTATCTTATATATTATACACTAGTATTATGTGATTACCATGCTGATACCTAGTATATTATAGGTTTAGTACTTACCGTATCTTTGTGTCTAGTAGCTGGTATATATATTGATGTAACTGCTATTATTTGTATATATATAAGTACTTGTAGATATTACATATATAAATACTTACTAGATATTTCTCAATAATATATTTATATACTAAATATTAATTTGTTGCTTGAATCTTAAAAATGTTTTACTTTTCTAAATAAAATTTTGTGACGCCCGCACTTTATTCTTTATTAAATGTTATTTTCAAAACTAACGTCTTCCGCTGTTTATAAAAATACGGGTTGTTACAGTTGGTATCAGAGCATTACGATTCTCGGTTGTTTTCTCTTATTTGTAATACCTGAAAACTTATTATTAACATCTTCCATCCTCGTCATATCTCGTCGGCTCCTCAAGGTACGTCACCCTTAAACCATTCACATGTTCATGTTAACTTTATTTAATATTTTAGGTTGCTAGAAGCCTTAGATTAAGAGCTGAAAACTTACACATAATAAAAGTATTGTCAAAATTATCCTTAAATCTATTAAGTTATCAAATTTCGAGGACGAAATTAAAATTAAGGGGTGTAGATTGTAACAACTCAAAAATTTATTTCCTAAAACCTTGAATTTACCTAATTAAATCAATAAAATAAAATTTAATAAATTAATGTTATTAAATAGAATAAATTTTTATCAACCATTAATTTTAATAAATAACTATAATTAGATAACAAATATTTTTGTGATCCAATCCGATACATGTAATCCCAATTACTTACATCTCCTAGCTCCAAGCCCATATACTTAAAACCCAACCCATACTTATTCCTATAGAAATTAGAATTCTCAAACCCATCGGTTATATGATTCTCCTCCAAGAAACCTAACGAACACCATCTTCTAAATATAACCTCAATCCTCAACTATAAATACTCATCTTTTACCTTCTACTTACACACAGAAACAATACAAACCCTATAATCTCAATATACTTTCCCCCTGTCTTCTTTACCTTCATACACAACAACACAAATATTAATCCATAATCTTGGCCTCTACTCTAATTGTTAATCTCATCAGTAGTCCGAGAACACCGCAACCTCGAAAACTATCCAAGAGCCTATTTGTTCCGTCGTATACGAGTCGACCCCACTGCTGCCCATTGTCGAAAACCACCACAGTTAAAGACCCTTTTTAACCCTGTTCGCCCCTTGAACCATTCTAGTTGGAAGCACGAATGAACAACCGCAAGCCACGGTCGAGAATAGTTGCGAGAGATCCGTTTCTACTAATCTCCAAAGAGAGTTGTCGCTACTGCTACTCCCAAATAACTGCCCATCTCCATGAGCCAAGAGCGCCGCCGCTGCCCTCCGCTGGCGCCTAGTCGATCATCACCAGCCGTCATCACCACCATGGTGTTCCTGCCGGGTCATCGAAGTTGCTGCTGCCCTTGAACAGATCGAGCACCTGTACTTCTATTCCAGTGAATCGGATAAGATGAAGCCCCACGACCACCATCGAAGGCTCTATGATTTCAACGGGAAAGCTCCATCCCCAATTTCGGTCTCTCTCTCTACCTGCAAATAGAAGAAAGGTCAATTCAATTTCTAATCCCCCAATTTAATTACCACCGTACTTAATACTATCAAATAATTCTAAATTGCACTAAGGCCCTTACCGCCATCGCCCGAGGAGGGTGGTTCGCGCAGCGGCGAACCCGCCGCGGCTCCAGCCGCGGCTGCCCGGCGATCGACCACCACGGTCGATCGCCCACCTCGGCTCCCAGCTGGGGTTCCTCGCGTGCCTCTGCGGTCGAAGCCCTAGGGCTCGACCGCACGCCCTCGGCTCCCAGCCGAGGGTCCTTTCGATCTTCGCCGGGGATCTCGAATCCCCGTCCCTGAAGTTCGTCGTTTTCTCGGATCGTGCGTTCATGTATATATCACAATTATATTCACATAAAATCATACAAGGGAGTTTATGATTTTACTTTTGATTCGTTGTGCGGAGAAACAAAATCAATTGAAGACATTTGAATCTTCCTACGTATTCCTTGCACCTCGTTCGAACGTCGTGTGGGCGACGATCCTCCGAACTCTATGGATCTACTTCACGAACTCTCTAGAATATCAAGTATGATAACTTATGGTGTATTAAATTGTGAAGACCATGTAGTGCTTTTATAGGCTACGTAGGGGATCTAAAGGAGGTGGAATATTGGGCTTCCAATATTGATGATTAAATTGAGCTCAAGCCCAAATCTATTAATCCCATCAATATTAATTAATTTATTTTCCACTATATAAATTAATTGCACTCCCAATATTAAACCATATTATATCAAATAATATTTCTACGGTAGTATTATTTATTCCGTGTATTTAAGATTTAAATATCCATTAATAAAATTAATTTATTGCTAATTAATTTATTCATCTCTTATATCCGAGACTAGTATCATTCAACCTTAATTATTATGCAGAACAAATCCACTCATGAGGTTTACATAATAATTCCTTATGAACTCATCTCGGGGATATTATCAACCCTTCCGGGATACACTTTCCCGTCAAGTATTCACGGCATGTCGTATATAAAATATAGTGACCCAACTTAACCGGTAATTAACCCAATAATTAAATCGGTTAATTCCTTTGGTAAATTAAAGTCACTCATATTAAATATACACACCCGCAATAGTATCGGGGATTGAGAATAAAATACTCTGAGACTTGAATCAATTATCAACGGCAATCCTAATTGATAAGTCTCAAGCGATCCGCCCAATACACCAAGTGTACAAGTGTGATAAAATAATTAAGACAAATTATTTTCTCTCTCACACAACGACTATACCGATGGATTGGTCCGTGTCCATCTAGGTCGTGAGCAACTGTTCGATTAAATACGAGTAACCGATAGTATGATCTTCTGTGTGGGCCCGCACACCATACTAACTACAACGTATAGAATCCAGGACTATATTTTGCATATATTTAATTATCAATAATTAAATGCAAATGATTGTTTATTAATTAAATAGATTAAATGCTATGACTGGGAGTTACCGTTACTTAAATCTAGACATTAAGTACACAACTCCAACAATTTGAAGTCCAAGAAACTGGTGTAACTCCCCCTCGAGACTCATCTGAAATGTTGAAGACATGGATTCCGTGAAAGCTTTCACGAGTTTAGAGCAAGTAGCACCAAAGACAATGTCATCAACGTAAATTTGGGCAACGATCATGTGTTTGCTATCCCGTTTGATAAAAAGAGTTTTGTCCACCGACCCACGTTCAAAACCGAACTTCAGAAGATAGTCCGTCAAACATCCATACCAAGCACGAGGAGCTTGTTTCAAACCATAGAGAGCTTTGTGGAGCTTGTAGACATGATTCGGCTTTTTGGGGTCCTCGAAACCTTTCGGTTGAGCAACGTACACCTCTTCTTCCAATACTCCATTTAGGAATGCAGCTTTGACATCCATTTGTCTAAGTTTGATGCCGAGATGGCATGCAATAGCGATTAAGAGTCGGATGTATTCAATTCGTGCAACTGGAGCAAAAGTTTCATCAAAATCAATCCCTTCAACTTGGGCATATCCTTGTGCAACCAAACGAGCTTTGTTTCGCACAACTTGGTTATGCTCATCTGTTTTGTTTTTGAAAATCCATTTAGTTCCAACTACATTGATATTCGACGTTCTGGGAACTAAGGACCAAACATTGTTTCTTGTAAACTCATTCAACTTTTCTTGCATGGCCATGATCCAAAAGTCATCTTTCATGGCTTTCTTGTAATTTTTCGGCTCATTCTCAGAGAGAAAACAAGAGATACCGATTTCATTACAGATTGCAGAAGTGCAGATGTTGTAGAGTTCTTTGGAGAATTTGTAGGTTTCTTTGAGCGTGTAGTTCGCTGATTTAAGCTACCGATTATTTGATTCGGAGGATGTCGTTTTTGGATATGTCCAGGTGCTTCTCTTGGAGCATCAGCAGGATTTTTAACTTGGTCATTTTCATCATCCTCAGAGAAAGAAGTATCATTGTTTTAGTGACTAATTTCTCCAACTTCAGGTGAAGTGTTTGGAGTAAAATTTTCTGCAGTCACATTCTCAGGGACTGGAGTTATGGGAGTTGATGAAAAATTTTGATATTCCAAGATTCCTTCTTTGACCCAGTCTTCCTCAGCATCTTTTCCTAGAAAGTCTTGTTCATCAAAATTTATATTCACAGTTTCCATGAATTTCTTGGTTCGAAGGTTGTAGGCACGATACGCATGGCTATTCTGGCTATAACCAACAAAAATTCCATGATCAGCTTTGGCCTTAAATTTCTTCAAAGGGTCACGATCCTTCAAAATATAGCAAGTACAGCCAAAAACTCGGAAGTGTGCAACTGAGGGTTTCTTGCCATAAACCAGTTCATAAGCAGTTTCGGTCGTCCCAGATCGAATACTTACCCGATTCAAAATATATCCAGCAGTAGAGACAGCCTCTGCCCAAAAAGTTCGTGCAAGATTTTTCGAGATTAACATCACACGAGCCATCTCTTGCAACGTTCGATTTTTGCGTTCGGCAATCCCATTTTGTTGAGGAGTTTTTGGAGCCGAGTATTCATTATGAATTCCCTTCATCATACAAAATTCATTGAAGCTTGCATTTTGAAATTCTATTCCGTGATCACTTCTGATCCTCTTTACTTTAGCTTCATGATTTGTTTTGATACATTTTACAATGCCTTTGAAGGCATCAAAAGTTTCATCTTTGGTAGCCAAGAATCTTGTCCATGTGTATCGGGAAAAATCATCAACAACAACCAACACATATTCTTTCTTAGCTATGCTTTTAACTTCCATTGGACCCATCAAGTCCATGTGTAGAAGTTCGAACGGAGCCGAAGTGCTCATCAGTGTCAGAAGTGCCGGATGAGATGATCTTGTGAGTTTACCCTTTTGGCAGTCGCCACACACTCTTTTCTCGATTTTGGGGAGTTGAGAGATTCCTCGAACTATCTACCCCTTAACCAGTTTGCTCAAGTTTCGAGTGCTAGTATGTCCAAGGCGTTGATGCCATAAATCAAACTCATCAGGAACGGTCACAGAGAAACAACTATACTCAGTTGTATAGCAGTTATTCTTCGCACGAGGACCTTCCATTATGCATTTCCCTTCTCCATCAAAAACTCTGCACGACTCTCTATCAAAGCTCACATTTAGCCCTTCATCACACAGCTGACTGATGGAGATAAGATTAGCAACAAGTCCCTTGACATGGAATACATTTCTGATTGGTGGTAAGCCTTTGATTTGTAGTGTCCCCTTTCCCTTGACGACGCCTTTTGCTCCCCCTCCAAACACCACGGGGGCGCCAGACATAGGCTCGTATTCTTTCAGAAATTTCTTAGTCCCAGTCATATGACGAGAACAACCACTATCGAAATACCAAATTCCTTTGGTTCCAGTTTCAGATGCGTTGAGTGCAACATTGCAGAAAATAAGTTCTCTCGGTTGCCAACTGATTTTTGTGGAGTTGTGTTTAACTTCACTCTTTTGGGTTTTTGGTACCCATCTCTTTTTATCATTAAAAGTTTGAATATTTCTCTCAGTCACAACTTTCAAATTTGCCTTAGTTTTTGGATTTGGAGAAATGGGTTTCTTCACTTCTTTAGTCATCACAACCTTCTTTTTCATAGACATCAGATCTCTGTTCATGTCATCTCTCATTCTATAGCAAAAAGGTCGAATATGACCAGGCAACTCACAATAGTGACAAATGTATTCACGTCTTTGTCTAAGTTGGGTTCTCTTGGGTCCCTTGACCAATTCAGTCTTTGAGTGAGAAATTTTTCCATTAGATTTTGAATTTATGGGTTTGTTCAACTTCATCAGTAGTGTCTTCTCATAAGGCAGGATTCCTCGAGGATATTTCACA
Organism: Euphrasia confusa; assembly: GCA_954870475.1. Taxonomy (NCBI): domain Eukaryota; kingdom Viridiplantae; phylum Streptophyta; class Magnoliopsida; order Lamiales; family Orobanchaceae; genus Euphrasia; species Euphrasia confusa. The sequence continues at coordinate 15,759,226 of OX940954.1, forward strand.
ATATTTTTGGGGAATTGATAGGTCTCTGACTTTGAGCAAGTAGTTGAGACTGGTTTGTGAATTTTAGAGTCTGGAGACATAGCCACTTTCTTTCCTTCAGCAATCTCTTTCTGTTTTAATATCTCAGACTAATTTTTGCAGTCATCCTCTGGTTGAACATTTGACGCTTTGATAAAAATCGTTTCCTTCTTTTCAGGTGATGAGTATATAGACTCGAAGACTTTTTGAAATCCCAAACCACACCGGTTTGTGTTCATGTAAGATGCAACATTGTCAAACACAGAGGAATTTGTGTTCAGTTTTCTCAAAAGTTCGTCAGTCATGTGAAGTTTTTCTTTCAAAACATAGCGTTCCTTGTCTGTCATGGCAAGGTCAGTCTGAGCTTTCAAAAGGGATGACTTTAGTTCATCATTCTCAGAATCGGAGTTTTTGAACAAAGTTTGAAGTTTCTTAACTTCTGCAGTTTCCTTCTTCAGGAGAGCTTTCAGTTTCGAATTTTCAGAATTCGACTTCTCAAAAGATTCTCTTAGTTCGACAACTTCTTTGTAGTATTTATGTTTTTCTTCGAAGAGAGTATCAAACTTGATCTTCAGAATTGTCAGAGAATTGTTCAACCTCTGTTTTTCATCCTTCGTCTTCTCAACTGAGTTTTTCAAACCAACAGCCTCATCATGCATCTTACGGTTAACATCCGAGAGTTCATTACAAGATTCTGTAAGAACTTTCAGGGACACTCGAGTGTGCTGTTCTCAGTGATAGCTGTGTCATATAAACTTTTGAGTTCAAAAAGACTCTCTCTTAGAGTGAGTAGCTCAACACATAGTTTGAGACTATTCAGAAGTTTTCTCAATCTCTTCAACATCAGACACGGATTCATCATCCGAGAAAATATCATCATCACAAAAGTTTATGTTGCTGAAGCTACACGTAAGATGTTGTCCACAGTTGCAGTGTCTTTCAGAAAAGCATCAAAAACAAAGTTTTCAACCTCCACATTTTCGAGATCGAATTTTTCATCAAAAGTGACAACTAGAGCGTTGTCCTCATCGTCATCAGAATTGTTGTCCTCAGACTCATCGCTCTCTGAGATAACATTTTCATCATCGATTACAACGTAGCTTACTGGCAGTTTCTTTTTGCGATGTAAGTTGGGACATTCATTTTTTACATGCCCAAATCCCTTACATTCGTAGCATTGCATCTTAGAAACATCCTTACTAGTAGATGAGTATGAAGATAGTTTAGTCCCCTTAAACTTCTTGTCAGAGAATGAAGTTTGATTTCGGTTGTCTGAGTTGCTCTGGAATGAGTTCGAATTTTTCTGAAAATTTCGAAAATTTCGAGCGCGATTCTTTCTCTTAAATTCTTGTTTCACAAGGTACGTGACTATTTCAGTCAGTGCAGAAAGTTTGTCAGGATTATTAGAGTTCATCAACCTCTCAATATCCTCAGCTTCTTCGTCATCTGACTCATCCACATCAGCTGAGAAACTGCATTCAGATTTTTCATTTTTCGAGTGAGATTTTTGAGGTTTCGAGCTTCTTGAACTCTTTCCCTTCTCAGAAATTTTAAGTGCGGTCATCGGTTCATAGACGAGCGACATACTTGGGTTACTTCGCACTTTCAGACTCAAATCATAATTTCTCAAATCTGCCATCAGCTCAGCATAGTCGTATTTCTGGTTGCTTTCTTCTCTTGCTTCAAGTGTTAGGACTTTGCTTTCAAATCTGGAGCTGAGACTATGGAGAGTTTTTTCATATACCATGATCGCAGGATAGATGATGGAGTTATATTCTAAATGTCTAGTTTAGTGACAATATGGAACTCCTTATCTGTGTTTTTCATTATCTATTAATCAAACCATCGGCATTTTGTCTATCATGTACTTGAATGCAATAGTCCTAGATATATACGTTGTAGACAGTATGGAGTGAGGAGACACGCGGAAGATCATACTGTCGGTTACTCGTATACTATCGAACAGAAGCTCACGACTTAGATGGACAGGGACAATCCATCGGTACGTCGTAGTGTGACTGGGTAATAGTTGGTCTTGACTATTATGTTACACTCGTACACTTGGTGTATTGAGCAGGACCACGGGAGGGCGTTCGATTTATACTAATCGAAGTAATCGAACTAGACCTCAGAGATTACGGATATACGAATTCCTAATCCCTATATAATTATAGGTGTGTGTGTGTCCAATTCTCGGTTCTTTAATATGCCAATGAGTGAGACTAATTGATTAGTCGAGATACTCGGTAAATTGGGAATCGGAATTGTACACACGGCATGCTATAGATTATAGACAGGAAACCGTGTCCCGTTTATCGGGTTGATGACGTCCCCGAGATGAGCTCATAAAGTTTATCATGTAAACCCTGCAGGTGGATTTGTTTCACATGATAATAAGGATGAGTGGTACTAGTCTCGGATAATAAGAAACGAATTAATTTAATTATTAGTAATTAAATAAATTCGTGGACATTCGATATCTTAAACACGGGGAAAGTCGTATATGTAATTTCGGCGGAATTATTATTGTTGAAATAATATTAAAATTAATTTCGGGAATTCAATTATTATTTTTTAGTGGAGTGAATAATAATTAAAATTGAAATTGATTAATTAATGAATTGCGTTTACGTATTCCAAGTTAATTAATATTTCAATTTAGCCCTTAATTAATTTCCCTTAGGTCCCTAACGTAGCTCTATTTAAACCCCCCCTTGCCCTCTCCTAAAACCTACATTTCGCCGCAATAATTATTTCAGCAGAGAAAAACTTAATTGCTTAGCGCAATAAAAACTTTTCTCTGTTGAAATAAAAGTTAACGCAAATATATTATTCTCACACAGAGAATAATCATAAGGTGGTTTTGAGAAAGGAGAGAGCAGAAAAGGACGTACGCAGCAGATCGTTGCCCACACAACGGCTGGAGTCGGGAAGAGAATACGTTAGAAGCTCTAAGGTCTCAACAATCGACCGAGAAGGTATGAGATCGATTCTTATTCCGCAAATTCATTCGATCTTTATTCTCGTTGATCATACTTTGAACGTAGATCGGGTTGCGGGGTCGTGGATCGTATTCCTCGACTACTGGGGGTTCTAGGACCTCCGGATCGGTAGTCGGATGAGGAAAAACGACCCGGAAACGAGCCCGGAACAGCAACGTCGCGTTGCTGTTCGCGGACGAACAGCGCCCGCTGGTGGGCAAACAGCGGTCGCTGTTTGCAGCTCCACCAGCGACCGCTGGTCTGCATACAGCGAGCGCTGTTTGTGTGCAGACCAGTCCCGGTTCGCGCGGTTGTCCTTCGGGGCGATGGCTGGGCGTGAATCGGGTCAAGGGCTGTCGTGTGAACGAAGTAGCGACACCGGAGGTCGACTGGGAGCGTTCGTGTTGGAAATCGATATCCCGGAATTAATAAATTAATTAAAATTAATTATCTAATTAATTCCGACCGAAATCCTTTGGAGATCGAATATCCGGATTGTCTAAATTGCGGAACCGACAATCCAATCGACTCCCGGTTGCCGGAAACCCGCCACGAACCTCCACGGGGATAGCCTAATCAAACAAACCCGCCACGGGTATAGCCCGTGGCTTGTTCGATCGAGCCACCACGCGTGGGCTCGCGGCTGTTCGCGACAGCCGTGCGGGGCTGCCCGTAGCAGCCCGCGTGAGTCCCGTGCGACGCGTACGGGAGGAGGGGCTGATCGCCGTGCGAGCAGCAGCGGCACCAGCCCGCTGCCCACGCGATCGAGCACGCGCTCGATCGCATCCCCGACGTCCAGCCGGGGTCCTTCGTGCGTCGCCGGCGGTCGAAGCCCTAGGGCTCGACCGCCACCCTCGGCGTCCAGCCGAGGGTTCGTCCTCTCGATCCCGGCGAGGATCTCTCGACCTCCCGAGGTCCGGTGATCCTCGATCACCACCGCGAGGTCGATCCTCGTCCCCGGGTTCGTACGTCCCTTGGATCTTGGTTCATGATATTCTCACGATAAATAAACGATAAAATCATAAAGAGGGTTTTACGATTTACCTCGTTCTCGTTGTTCGGAAAAACGAAGAACTCAATTTGACGACCTTGAGATCTTCCGACGTATTCCTTGCACTAGCTCGGACGTCGTGTGGGCGACGATCTACCGAACTCCATGGATCTCCCTCTCTACTTTCTCTCTCTAGAATTGTGATCTTCAACTTATGAGATTAGAGAAGACCATGTAGTGCTTTTATAGGCTACGTAGGGGATCTTAAGGAGGTGGAATATTGGGCTTCCAATATTGAAGATTAAATTGAGCCCAATGCTCAAGTCCATTAATCCTTATCAATATTAATTAATTCTATTTTCCACTATATAAAATTAATTGCACTCCCAATATTAAACCATATTATATCAAATAATATTTCTCCGGTAGTATTATTTATTCCGTGTATTTAAGATATAAATATCCATGAATAAAATTAATTTATTGCTAATTAATTTATTCATCTCTTATATCCGAGACTAGTACCATTCAACCTTAATTATTATGCGGAACGAATCCACCTGCAGGGTTTACATAATAATTCCTTATGAACTCATCTCGGGGATATTATCAACCCTTCCGGGATACACTTTCCCGTCAAGTATTCACGGCATGTCATATATAAAATATAGTGACCCAACTTAACCGGTAATTAACCCAATAATTAAATCGGTTAATTCCTTTGGTAAATCAAAGTCACTTATATTAAATATACACACCCGCAATAGTTTCGGGGATTAAGAATAAAATACACTGAGACTCGAATCGATTATCGCCGGCAATCCTAATCGATGAATCTCAACGATCCGCTCAATACACCAAGTGTACAAGTGTGATAAAATAATTAAGATAAATTATTTTCTCTCTCACACAACGACTATACCGATGGATTGGTCCGTGTCCATCTAGTTCGTGAGCAACTGTTCGATTAAATACGAGTAACCGATAGTATGATCTTCTGTGCGCCCATGCAACACCATACTAACTACAACGTATAAAATCCAGGACTATGATTTGCATATATTTAATTATAAATAATTAAACGCAAATAATTGTTTATTTAGTTAAATAGATTAATGGCAATGGATCGTGAGTTTCTGTTACTTAAATCTCGACATTAAGTACACAACTCCAACAATCTCCCACTTGTACTAAGGTCTAGTCATTTCCTCCAAACTCCCGACTCCCATACTCATCACGTGCTTAAGTTGTACTTCCAAGAAGTACTATGTGAATGAGCACTCTAGGTTGCCGCTCTGAAGTTATCTTGGTGACTACAGCGTCGTCTCCCTCGACGATGACTCGTATCAGGTGGTACTTGCACTATGTGTTATCTTACACTTATGGACTCGTGATTTCTTACCATTTGCTATTGCACCGCTATTTACATAGCCTTTGGCAAATTAAGAATCACATCTAAGTCCCAGAGATTATCCCGGAGTTATACCAAAACTTCCGCTGCCTCTGAGGCCGCTATTTGGTCACCCATGGCAGAGTCCGAAAAGCATCGTGCTTATCACTCTTCCATGTTTAAACTCCTTCTCCTTTAATAGTGAAACACATAGCCTGATATCGACTTACACCGGTCCTCATTCGATTAGAAATCTAAGAGAATGTAATCCAAAGGAAAAACTCGTCTGCTTCGTAGTCTAGAACAGTACTTCGAAAGTACTTTTACGGCAGTCGAATATTCCTTTCCAGGATTACCTTGATATCCTCCCACTATGCTAACCGCATAGCCGATATCAGGTTCTTGTTTTCAACAATGCATTTATTAAGCTTTCCACACTCAAAGTGTAGGAAACTGCTTTCATTGCTTCTATCTCCTTTTGTGTTCCAAAACACATATCCTTAGATAGATGCATTCCGTCTCTGAAAGGTAACGAACCTTTCTCGGAATCTTGCATGTTAAAACGAACCATAATCATATATGTAAGATGTCCAGGAGAAGTACAATGTTCTTTCTAGAGATCCAAGATCTCAAGAACATGTCCAACTTCTTCCTTTATCTTTCATAATGATTCATCTAGACAACCATCATTTTATGTCTGATAACATCTTTACATTGTTGCCAATGATAAGAGTGTCATCTACATAAAACCTCCGAGAAACACCACCTTGTTTTACATCACGTTTCCAATACACACAATTCGTCTATGCTTTTGATGAATCCATAAAATGGACTATCTCATCAATTTGCAAGTACCACGAATTCAATGCTTTGTTTCAATCCATAAATGGATCAACTAAGATTGTACTCTAAATGATCTCGCCTCTTAGCAATAATCCTTATTGCTCTCCAAGAAGGCACATTTAGATCTAGTACGGCCTTCATGTAGATCCAGGGATCGATTTCATGTATACTAGGTCCAGAGTCCGAAGACTCTCCTAGTCTTATGAATATCTCCGGTTGTCCCACAACCTCCCACTACAATGGCATTCCGGTGTATAAATAGTGATAACAGTAGGTGCAGTTAGTGGTGTACCGCTACTCGGTTCGGCTGGTTCTAAGTCTTAATCTTTCTCTCTCATTTCAAAGTATTATGTCACTTTGGGCTTGTGGTTCATCATATAGTCTTTCTCTAAGAACCGGGCGATAGAACTTATAACGTCCTTCTGGTTTATAGTACTATTGAACCACATCTTTTGTTCTTCTAGGATATTCTACAATCGCATTTGAATGCGCCGTTGTTTCCAGACATATCCATAGAACATAGGTAGTTCCGTATAACTCATAATTTTACTATTTCTATAAGAGTTCCATTTCTTGTTTACGACACACCATTTCTACACAACAATGTATGGTGTAGTCATTTGGGATCAAATCTCAACCTCTGATCAGTATGCTATGCATTCCTCAGACAGGTACTTGCCTCCGCGATCAAATCGCAGGCTACAAATGGATATACCTTGATGGTTCTCCACAATTGCTTAGTGTCCATTGACTTGTCAAAACACTTGCTTTTGTGGCACATCAGGTACTCTAATCCATTTCTCGAGTAATCATCAAATGAAGTACTCGTACCTTATTGTCTGAGTAGGCATAGGTCTGCATACATCAGAGTCAATCAATTCTTATACTTGTCCGGATCTTACATCTTATATCCATAAAGGATTGCTTAGTCATATTATCTTCCAAATTAGATTCTTAGGTCGGAAGGTCCATTCCTTCAACTTAATTGATCAAAATATCAATTTTCGACCCTTGAACTTCTTATTTGAATAAACATGACTCAGTATAAGAATCCACAAGTATAATTGATAAAGAAATCTTTTATTAGTAAAACGAGTTTCATACTACGGTTCGTTGCATCATGGTGGACTCAAGATTCATCATTTATATATTGCTAGCTAATGTACCAGATAATATCATTATTTCTTCTTATAACCATCAAATGATTAAAAGAAATAAAATATCCATTCATTAGAAATCCAGAACAAAGTTCTTTCTAATATGAAAGGTACATAAAAGCAATAACTCAAAATGAAATCCTATAAAATGTCCTCCACTGCAACTGCTGCCTCCTCCACAGCATTGCCCATGTAGACTACGATCTTTTCTTTTCCAAGTCGTTAGGTTTCCTGGAACCTCTTGCATTTAAAATGCACATACCGTCAGTGGTTCCATATCTACACACCAGGTTCCGGTAGATAATACCACTGACTATGTTTTACGACTAAAGAAAATTTCGTACTTTCTTTGAGAGGATAGTCAGACTTCCAGTACCAAGACTGTTTGCATCGAGAACTCTTGCCTCATGGCTTTCTCGTCCCATCTCGTGGTCCAAGAAACTTAGGACCATTGGGTTTCTTTGCTTGCTTTTCCTTTTTCCCCGATCTTGCCCTTAGGTTCGAAACCTTTGGCATTGGCTACAAGAGCTTGCGATTTCCGTCTCAACTCGTCCAAAAGATCAATCATCTCAAAAACGTGTTTAAGTGTTTCCTCGAAGTGACTGGCCTTTATGAGTATCCTCATCGCTTCTTGTCTAGCCGCCTATGTCATTAATAGGCTCGGGAGGACAAAGCTCACTGAGTACAACCTTGTACTCTTTAACAGTTTGGGTAATGTCCAGATCTCTATTCCAATCATTACATTTAGGGACCAATGAGTTTAAAATCCTTACGTATCACAGAAAGTAGGTTCAAAGCCATATCATAATCTATGAGCACATATAACAACAAACAATCGATTTAATCTCCGATATTATCTCCCTTAAATAATATCATTAAACCACTAATCACATCTAAAATCCCATCAGATATGGCAAGCCACGTGGTGTGGACGTTTACCAATCCAAATGATTTAGCAATTAGATTTGCTTCGGTCATACATCACTTATAGCGGAACCTCGTGGGGAGGAATACTATAATGCGTATCTAAGTGTAAACCATTACTCAGTACCAAAGTAAATCGTTTGGAATTGCTACATCACCGCAAGCCACGTGGTGTGGACGTTTACGACAACTTCACAATTCTTCACAATTTCTTACAACTGTCTACATCAATTAATCCAAAATCCGTCAGCATAGCAAGCCACGTGGTGTGGACGTTTACTACACTAAGAGACTTTTATAATTGACTCCCAATTACTTGATCCATTCAATCTTGTAAACCAAGACGCGGAGAATCATAAGTGAAACTCGAAGTTTCTAACCAGTGATTCACCATGCGAACGACCCTATCTCTCATAAATGAGGGAGCCGAGCAGACAATCGATCTAGTCATCAAATGACACGAAAGTCTCTAATTTGTGTCCTCGACTTGACCAAGTGGCTTTGGCTCCATTCCACTCCCCGGGGTGAGAATGAGTCGACTTGAAATCAGTTTTGGAAAGACAAATTAGGCATTGTTTGATAAACTTAATCAATGTTTCTCGTAAGAGGAATTACAAGAATTCTCCTCCAATGACTTATCTATACGAACTTCAAAAGTCCATAAAAGTCACCAAGAGAACAGCAATGGAGACCATGGATATGTTTCCATACCCTCTCCCACTTAGCTTTTTATAACAAAGGGATACGCTATCTAATGCATAATTAAATACACATAAGCATGCATACATGAAATAAAGCACATAGAATATTATCACATAATCAAAATAATACTAGAATATTATTTTCCGACTATTATGGCTTTATCGCATCTCCGTACGCATCTTCTAGTCTTTAGTCTTTGTTCTTTAAATGCTCCATGTGACGGGAATATTAATTCCAATATTTAAATCTATTTATTTTTAATAAATCCAAAAGTTACTTAATTCGAAAATTAAGTCAATCGAATAAATCAAAAATAAAATTAAATATTATTAATATTTTTATTTATTTATTTTCCTATCTAATTCTATTAAATCTCTAGAATAATCTATCCAAGACCCACTTGGAATATTCTAGAAGACTTCTATAATAGAATAAGGACATAAAATAAATTAGGACTCTTCTACTTTCCAAAGTTAATTAATTTCCATGTCCATGAAAATTCCCATAAAATAGGAATAATCAAATAGGAAATAAATTAATTTAATAATTAATTATTTTCCTTTCTAATTCCATTAAATCTCTAGAATCCTATTCCAAGTAGAACTTAGAATATTCTAGAAGACTTCCATAATAGAATAAGGAAATAAATTAATTCCAATTAATTCTTTTCCTATTTCCATGAGAATTCCCAAAAAATAGGAATACTCAAAATAGGAAAACCGAATCAATTAGGAAAGTGAATCTAGGTAGGAGAACACGAGATCACGAGGACCCCGCGTCCCCCACCATCGATCGCCAGCCGGGGAGGAGCGCCGCCGCCACCTCAGCCCACGCGCCACCACCACCGGTGGCCGGCGTGGCCGAGGGTTCCCGCGGGCAGCCCCCACGCCCCCCTTCGATCGATCCTCATGGGATCGATCATCATGATCGATCCCCGGTCCTCCCTCTCTTCGTCTCCTCCGTCACACTTTTTCCGATCGTCGTTTCGTCATCGATCCAACGTAAATAAATTACAAATTTATTACTAAGCTCTCCGGTATCGATTCTCTACATGAAATCGACCTCATACAATTTCCGGAAAAATAAGAACAAGCATTCACCACACAAGAACAAATATTGACATCACCGAGAGTTTAATATCAAGAACATTATTATGACATTAATTAACAAAATTAAATCTAGCCATAATAATCGGAAACCCTGCAAGGTAGAACAATTTATCGAAAAATACCATGAACTAAAACCAACGCTCTGATACCAATTGTTGGAAATCGATATCCCGGAATTAATAAATTAATTAAAATTAATTATCTAATTAATTCCGACCGAAATCCTTTGGAGATCGAATATCCGGATTGTCTAAATTGCAGAACCGACAATCCAATCGACTCCCGGTTGCCGGAAACCCGCCACGAACCTCCACGGGGATAGCCTAATCAAACACACCCGCCACGGGGATAGCCCGTGGCTTGTTCGATCGAGCCACCACGCGTGGGCTCGCGGCTGTTCGCGACAGCCGTGCGGGGCTGCCCGTAGCAGCCCGCGTGAGTCCCGTGCGACGCGTACGGGAGGAGGGGCTGATCGCCGTGCGAGCAGCAGCGGCACCAGCCCGCTGCCCACGCGATCGAGCACGCGCTCGATCGCATCCCCTGCGTCCAGCCGGGGTCCTTCGTGCGTCGCCGGCGGTCGAAGCCCTAGGGCTCGACCGCCACCCTCGGCGTCCAGCCGAGGGTTCGTCCTCTCGATCCCGGCGAGGATCTCTCGACCTCCCGCGGTCCGGTGATCCTCGATCACCACCGCGAGGTCGATCCTCGTCCCCGGGTTCGTACGTCCCTTGGATCTTGGTTCATGATATTCTCATGATAAATAAACGATAAAATCATAAAGAGGGTTTTACGATTTACCTCGTTCTCGTTGTTCGGAAAAACGAAGAACTCAATTTGACGACCTTGATATCTTCCGACGTATTCCTTGCACTAGCTCGGACGTCGTGTGGGCGACGATCTACCGAACTCCATGGATCTCCCTCTCTACTTTCTCTCTCTAGAATTGTGATCTTCAACTTATGAGATTAGAGAAGACCATGTAGTGCTTTTATAGGCTACGTAGGGGATCTTAAGGAGGTGGAATATTGGGCTTCCAATATTGAAGATTAAATTGAGCCCAATGCTCAAGTCCATTAATCCTTATCAATATTAATTAATTCTATTTTCCACTATATAAAATTAATTGCACTCCCAATATTAAACCATATTATATCAAATAATATTTCTCCGGTAGTATTATTTATTCCGTGTATTTAAGATATAAATATCCATGAATAAAATTAATTTATTGCTAATTAATTTATTCATCTCTTATATCCGAGACTAGTACCATTCAACCTTAATTATTATGCGGAACGAATCCACCTGCAGGGTTTACATAATAATTCCTTATGAACTCATCTCGGGGATATTATCAACCCTTCCGGGATACACTTTCCCGTCAAGTATTCACGGCATGTCATATATAAAATATAGTGACCCAACTTAACCGGTAATTAACCCAATAATTAAATCGGTTAATTCCTTTGGTAAATCAAAGTCACTTATATTAAATATACACACCCGCAATAGTTTCGGGGATTAAGAATAAAATACACTGAGACTCGAATCGATTATCGCCGGCAATCCTAATCGATGAATCTCAACGATCCGCTCAATACACCAAGTGTACAAGTGTGATAAAATAATTAAGATAAATTATTTTCTCTCTCACACAACGACTATACCGATGGATTGGTCCGTGTCCATCTAGGTCGTGAGCAAATGTTCGATTAAATACGAGTAACCGATAGTATGATCTTCTGTGCGCCCATGCAACACCATACTAACTACAACGTATAAAATCCAGGACTATGATTTGCATATATTTAATTATAAATAATTAAACGCAAATAATTGTTTATTTAGTTAAATAGATTAATGGCAATGGATCGTGAGTTTCTGTTACTTAAATCTAGACATTAAGTACACAACTCCAACAGTTCGGATGTTCGAGCGATCGAACGAACGGATCCCGGGTAGTCGATTTCCAACAATTGGTATCAGAGACGGTTTGTACGTTCTTTGTATTGTTTGCGAGTTTTGTTTTGCAGGATAACCCGATTATTATGGTCATGTTTATTGTACTGTAAATTGTGGTTTATTAAACTCTCGAGATTGTCGAGATCTTTGTTTTATACAACGTTGCTTGTTTGTAATAGTTAAAACGACGGGTTGAGTCGTTTAGGTTTTACGTTTTTCGTTTTTTTGTTTATCCGGATGTATAGGATCGATCAACCTGTATAGGATCGATGCCGAAAGTAGTATGTTTTACCTTTGTAATGTTACTGCTGCTTGGTGGATCGAGGAGAGATCGAAGGACGGACGAACGAGGGTCGAGGAGTCGAACCTGCAGCCTGCTGTGCGCAAACGGCGCCCGCTGGAGGGCAAACAGCGGTCGCTGTTTGCAGCTCCTCCAGCGAGCGCTGGACATAGAGCAGCGCCCGCTGTTCTAGGGTTGGCAGCAGTGGCTCGGGGGTTCGACGGACATCACGGAACGCTCGTCTTTGCCCGGGATGATACTCCAGTGGGAGGGGTTCGTCTCTTGGTCCTTAGACGAGTCGGTGATGGACCGAGACCGAGACGATCAACGAGACGAAGATCCGAGAAGACGTGCATCGAAGATTTTAAAGGCCATAATAATCGGGCCACGTTAAATGCTTTTTGCGTGTTTACGTGCTTTATTATGCTTTAATTTTATATGCATGTGAATGTTATCCCTTTCGTAAAAACTAAGTGGGAGAGGGATTGGAAACAATCCCGCGGTCTCCATTCTCTGTTTTGATAGTGATGTGTGTCGCTTACGAGTTGGCTTTAGTGTCATCCTCCCTATCGGATAAAGTTGACACACGGATATCACTGGATCAAAATTCGAATTCAATTCCATTTATAGAATTGAACACTTAAGTTTTTCAAAGCAATGCCTAATCTGTCTTTCAAAGACTAATTTCAACTCGACTCATTCTCACCCCGGGGAGTGGAATGGAGCCAAAGCGCTTGGTTATGTCGATGACACAGATTAGAGACATTCGAGTCATTCGATGACTAGATCGATTGTCTGGTTGGCTCCCTCACTTTGTGAGAGATAGGGCTCAATTGCATGATTGATCGCTGGTTAGAAACTTCGAGTTTCACTTACGAGATATCAAGCTTTGATTAACGAAATTGTGAAATTTATTAAATGGAATTCAATTAACAAAGTTGTTTGTTTAGTAAACGTCCACACTATCGTGGCTTACTAGACGGAAACGGAACTTTGGGTTAATTGAGGCTCGACAGTTATAGGAAATCGTAAAGGGACCGCATGTCAACGTAAACGTCCACACTAACGTGGCTTGCGGTGGGCGTGTAGTTTCCGAGCGGTTAACTTAGTACTGAGAAATGGTATACACTTAGGTACGCTTTACAGTATCCTCCCCATCGGAGTCACTGCTGTAATGATGTATGACCGAAGTAAAAGTCCAGTTATAAAATCGTTTGGACTAGTATACGTCCACATGAACGTGGCATGCTAGTCTGATGGGATTTTAGGATTGATTGGTAAATTTAATGATATTAATTAAGGGAGTTAATATCGAATTAAATTTGACGGTTTGATTTGTCTCTTTTATAGATATGGCACTCAACCCGCTGTCCATTATACTAAAAGAAAACAAACTCACTGGTCCAAACTATGTTGATTGGAAACGAAACTTGGACATTGTCCTAACTGCTGAGGAGTACAAATATGTACTCCATGAGGTTTGTCCTGATGAACCTACTGATACCTCCACTCATGAGGAAAAGGAAGCTCATCGGAAGTGGGTCAAGGCTGATCAGATGGCGCGGTGCTACATTTTGGCTTCTATGTCAAATGTGTTGCAACATCAGCATGAGGCCATGGCCACTGCCTATGATATGATGCTTAACCTCAAGGAGATGTTTGGTAGTCAGGATAGGGCAGCCAGGCAAGATGCTATGAGGCAACTCATGACGGCCACCATGTCCGAAGGAACGCCCGTGAGGGATCACGTTCTTAGGATGATTGACTATCTGAATGAGATAGAGATTATGGGAGGAGCTATCGATGGGGAAACCCAGATCGATATAGTGCTCCAGTCTCTGCCTAGGAGTTTTGAGTAGTTCCGCCTGAACTATAACATGAACAAGAGGTTATACTCGCTGGCGGAACTCCTGACTGAATTCCAGGCGGCAGAGGGAATCTTTAAGAAATCTCATGCACTTGTGGCTGTGAAACTTCCTGGCCCTCCGGGGACTAAGAGGAAGAAGAAGTAAGGACGGAAACCCAGTGGACCCAGAAATGGTACACCACGGAATGGAGTGAACAAGCCCAAGGGCAAGTGTTTCCGTTGCAAGCAGTCTGGACATTGGAAGTCTAATTGTCCTCTCAGACAAGGAGGTATGAACTTTTCCTTAGTCACTGAAACATGTTTAGCGGTGTTATCCACCGGTACCTGGTGTGTGGATACGGGAGCCACTGATAATGTCTACAATTCTTTGCAGGGGTTCCAGGAAACCCGGCGGCTTAGAGAGGGAGAGATCACTATCTACATGGGAAACGCAACGAAAGTGGCGGCAGTTGCAGTGGGAGATATTTATTTATCTTTTAATAATAAAGTTTTAGTATTGAATAATTGTCTTTATGTACCGAACTTTAGAAAGAACCTTGTTTCGGTTTCTAAGTTGGTTTTGAATGGATATTCAGTTTCTTTTGATAGTTCTGTTATTGTCAAAAAGAATGGTGATTATATCTGTTCTGGTACATTGATAGGCAACTTATATATACTGAATCCTTATTATTCCACGATGCAACGAGTAGAGTCTTTTAACAAATCTAGTACCAATAAGAGAAAGGAGCCTTCTAGGATGAATCAAAAGTACTTATGGCATCTTAGGCTGGGTCATATTAACTTGGGTAGGATTCAAAGGTTGATAACTGATGGAATACTCAGTGGTGTGAAAGGTGAGGACTTTCCAAACTGCGAATCATGCCTGGAAGGAAAAATGACCAAGCGACCCTTTAGTGATAAAGGGTATAGATCCAAGGAAGTACTGGAATTGATTCACTCTGATTTGTGCGGGCCTTTATCTGTCCAAGCGAGAGGAGGTTATGAATATTTCGTAACCTTCACTGATGATTACTCAAGGTATGGTTTTATATACTTGATGCGCCGCAAGAGCGAGTGCTTTGAGAAGTTCAAGGAGTACAAAGCTCTTGTGGAGAACCTTCATGGTAAAACCATAAAGACTCTACGATCTGATCGTGGAGGAGAGTACCTCTCGGGAGAGTTTAAGGCGTACTTATTAGAGAATGAGATTGACTCCCAGATGACTGCACCATACACGCCCCAGCAGAATGGTGTAGCAGAAAGAAGGAATAGGACTCTTATGGAAATGGTAAGATCTATGATGAGTTACTCAGACCTACCAGTTTCGTTCTGGGGATATGCCTTGGAAACAGCGGCGTATATCCTGAACTTAGTTCCTTCTAAATCAGTCCCTAAGACGCCCTCGGAATTGTGGACCGGGCGTAAGCCGAACTTGAAACACATTCGGATCTGGGGTTGTCCAGCACATATGCTGAAGCATGGGGCTGATTGTTGGAAATCGACTACCCGGGAGGCGTTCGTTCGATCGCTCGAACATCCGAACGCTCCCAGTCGACCTCCGAAGTCGCTACTTCGTTCGCACGACACCCCTTGACCCGATTCACGCCCAGCCATCGCCCCGAAGGACAACCGCGCGAAACGGGACTGGACTGCATCAATTCGGCGACCGCCGAAAGCAGTCCAGCGGTCGCTGAAAGGAACTGCAAACGGCGACCGCCGTTTGCCCTTTGGCGACCGCCGTTTGTCCGCGAACAGCAACGCGACGTTGCTGTTCCGGGCTCGTTTCCGGGTCGTTTTTCCTCATCCGACTACCGTTCCGGAGGTCCTAGACCCCCCAGTAGTCGAGGAATACGATCCACGACCCCGGAACCCGATCTTCGTTCATGTATGATTAACGAGAAATTAGATCGAATGAAGTTGCGGAATTGAGATTCGATCTCATAATTTCTCGGTCGATTGTTGAGACCTTAGAGCTTCTAATGTATGACTCTTCCCGATTCCAGCCGTTGTGTGGGCAACGATCCGCTGGAAATTCCTTGTCCGCTCTCTCCTTTCTCAAACCAGCGCAATGATTTAATTATTCTCTCTGAGAGAATAATAATTGCGTTAACTTAATTATTTTAACAGAGAAAAATGTTTTTGCGCTAACGCAATAATTTTTCTCAGAAAAATAATAGTTGCGGCGAACTGTAGGTTTTAGGAGAGGGCAAGGGGGGGTTTATATAGAGTTACATTAGGGACCTAAGGTTAAATTAATTAAGGGCTAAATTGAAATATTAATTGACTTGGAATACGTAAACGCAATTCCTTAATTAATCAATTTCAATTTTAATTATTATTCACTCCACTAAAAAATAATAATTGAATTCCCGAAATTAATTTAATATTATTTCAACAATAATATTTCCGCCGAAATTACATATACGACTTTCCCCGTGTTTAAGATATCGAACGTCCACGAATTTATTTAATTACTAATAATTAAATTAATTCGTTTCTTATTATCCGAGACTAGTACCACTCATCCTTATTATCATGTGGAACAAATCCACCTGCAGGGTTTACATGATAAACTTTATGAGCTCATCTCGGGGACGTTATCAACCCGATAAACGGGACACGGTTTCCTGTCTATAATCTATAGCATGCCGTGTGTACAATTCCGATTCCCAATTTACCGAGTATCTCAACTAATCAAATAGTCTCACTCATTGGCAAGTTAAAGAACCGAGAATTGGACACACGCACCTATAATTATATAGGGATTAGGAATTCGTATATCCGTAATCTCTGAGGTCTAGTTCGATTACGTCGATTAGTATAAATCGAACGCCCTCCCGTGGTCCCGCTCAATACACCAAGTGTACAAGTGTAACATAATAGTCAAGACCAACTATTACCCAGTCACACTACGACGTACCGATGGATTGTCCCTGTCCATCTAAGTCGTGAGCTTCTGTTCGATAATATACGAGTAACCGACAGTATGATCTTCCGCGTGTCTCCTCATGCCATACTGTCTACAACGTATATATCTAGGACTATTGCATTCAAGTACAAGGTAGACAAAATGCCGACAGTTTGATTAATAGATAATGTAAAACACAGATAAGGAGTTCCATATTGTCACTAAACTAGACATTTAGAATATAACTCCATCACTGATAAGTTGGAATCTCGTTCAGATATTCGGTTGTTTATAGGATATCCTAGAGGAACGAAAGGTGGTCTATTTTATAGTCCTAAGGACCAGAAGATCGTTGTTAGCACCAACGCTCGGTTCTTGGAAGAGGATTATATAATGGACCACAAGCCCAAGAGTGAGATAATACTAAACGAACTGAGAGGGGACGATCAAGGCTTAGATCCAACCCAACCGGGTGATACGCCACCACAGTCTGCACCTGTAGTTACTGAGGTTACACCGGAGCGTCGTCGTAGTGGGAGGGTTGTTCGACAACCCGATAGGTTCATGTTTATAGGTGAGTCTTCGGACTTGTTACCTGGAGAACATGAAGCCGATCCCTGGACCTACGGCGAGGCGCTTAAAGATCAAGATGCTCAGTCTTGGCAAAAGGCGATGAAATCTGAGATTGAATCAATGGATTCAAATCAAGTCTGGAATCTTGTAGCACCGCCCAAAGGTGTAAAAGCCATTGGTTGCAAGTGGGTGTACAAGAGAAAAAGAGGGTCAGACGGGAAGGTGGAAACCTTCAAGGCTAGGCTTGTTGCGAAAGGGTATACTCAGAAAGAAGGGATCGATTATGAGGAAACCTTTTCGCCGGTAGCTATGCTAAAGTCGATCCAGATTCTTTTTTCTATAGCATCTTATATGGATTATGAGGTGTGGCAAATGGACGTCAAGACAGCATTCTTGAATGGGAATCTTGACGAGACCATTTACATGAGACAGCCAGAAGGTTTCATCAAGAAAGGCCAAGAGCATCTAGTGTGTAAGCTAAACCGATCCATTTATGGATTGAAGCAAGCTTCTAGATCTTGGAACATGCGGTTTGATGAGGTTATCCAGTCTTATGGATTCATTCAAAGCATGGACGAGTCGTGTGTATACCGGAGAAGTCACGGAAACAGCGTGGCGTTTCTCGTGCTTTATGTAGATGACATCCTTCTAATTGGCAACAATGTGAAGATGTTGTCGGACATAAAGGGATGGTTGTCCAAGCAATTCGATATGAAAGACTTAGGACAAGTTGGGCATGTTCTTGGGATCAAGGTTATAAGGGATCTCCGGAAAAGAACATTAAGCTTGTCCTAAGCTTCATATATTGATACGATTCTGGCTCGTTTCAACATGCAGAATTCCAAGAGAGGTGCTCAACCTTTCTGCCATGGAATTCATCTATCTAAAGACATGTGTCCCAAAACAAAAAAGGAGATAGATTACATGAAGAAGGTTCCTTATGCTTTGGCAGTAGGAAGTCTAATGTATGCCATGTTGTGTACGAGACCTGATATCTGCTATGCCGTGGGCATGGTAGCTAGATATCAGAGTAACCCTGGACAGGGTCACTGGACTGCTGTAAAGAACATACTTAAGTACCTGCGAAGTGTTGGAGTTGTGTACTTAATGTCTAGATTTAAGTAACGGAAACTCACGATCCATTGCCACTAATCTATTTAATTAAATAAACAATTATTTGCGTTTAATTATTTATAATTAAATATATGCAAATTATAGTCCTGGATTTTATACGTTGTAGTTAGTATGGTGTGTATGGACACACAGAAGATCATACTATCGGTTACTCGTATTTAATCGAACAGTTGCTCACGACCTAGATGGACACAGACCAATCCATCGGTATAGTCGTTGTGTGAGAGAGAAAATAATTTGTCTTGATTATTTTATCACACTTGTACACTTGGTGTATTGAGCGGATCGCTTGAGATTTATCGATTAGGATTGACTTAGATAATCGATTTAAGTCTCAGTGTATTTTATTCTTAATCCCCGATACTATTGCGGGTGTGTATATTTAATATAAGTGACTTTGATTTACCAAAGGAATTAACCGATTTAATTATTGGGTTAATTACCGGTTAAGTTAGGTCACTATATTTTATATATGGCATGGCGTAAATACTTGACGGGAAAGTGTATCCCGTAAGGGTTGATAATATCCCCGAGATGAGTTCATAAGGAATTATTATGTAAACCCTGCAGGTGGATTTGTTCCGCATAATAATTAAGGTTGAATGGTACTAGTCTCGGATATAAGAGATGAATAAATTAATTAGCAATAAATTAATTTTATTCATTGATATTTATATCTTAAATACACGGAATAAATAATACTACCGGAGAAATATTATTTGATATAATATGGTTTAATATTGGGAGTGCAATTAATTTTATATAGTGGAAAATAAAATTAATTAATATTAATGGATTAATAGATTTGGGCTTGGGCTCAATTTAATCATTAATATTAGAAGCCCAATATTACACCTCCTTAAGATCCCCTACGTAGCCTATAAAAGCACTACATGGTCTTCTCTATTCTCATATCTCATAACTTGAAGATCACAATTCTAGAGAGAGAAAGTAGAGAGGGAGATCCATGGAGTTCGGAAGATCGTCGCCCACACGACGTTCGAGCTAGTGCAAGGAATACGTGGGAAGATCTCAAGGTCTTCAAATTGAGTTCTTCGTTTTTCCGAACAACGAGAACGAGGTAAATCGTAAAACCCTCTTTATGATTTTATCGTTTAATTATCGTAAAAATATCGTGAACCAAGATCCGGGGTTTGGGATCCTCACCGGGGTCGAGCCGAGCGGTGGTGATCGAGGATCACCGGACCGCCGCGGCTGGAGCGACCCGGCGGCAAGGATCGCGCGAACATGGTTCGCTGGGGAGCAGGCGCTCGCCTGAGGACCAGGCGCCCGCCTGGTCCATGTCGCGCGCGAGCGCTAGGCGCCCAAGCGCTCGCCCCGTGCTGCTCGCAGCGAGCTACGAGTTTTCTCGTAGCAGATTCGCGTGCGACGCGAGCTGCTGCACGGAGCCATGCGGGCTGATCCGTGATGCACGCCTGGAGGCGTGCTAGGGCTGGTTCGAACAGCGGCGGCTCGGGATGCTGCTAGGGTTCGATAGGGCTGGTCCTCGCGGTGTGTTGGAATTCGCTATCCCGGGTTATCAAAATTGCGGAACCGATAACCCGAACGAACCCTTCGCCGGAGATCATACGAACGCCGACTCATCCGCCGGAGTCCGGGCTTTGGAGACCATGCATCCGAAGACGCACAGCCCGCCCCCACCCGAACCCCCGCGAGCCGGGGTTCATACGATCGAGCGATCGATCGCGCGCCGGCGATCGATCGGGGTGGGGCTGTTCCGACAGCCCCCGCGGCGGGTCCGGCGACCCGCCGCCACCAGGAAGCCCCCGCCTTCACGGCGGGGTAGGGCACGGCTCCAGCCCGTGCCCAGCGATCGACCATCGTGGTCGATCGCACACCCTCGGTCGAACCGAGGGTTCGCCCCCATGCCCCACGGCCGAAACCCTAGCCGGGCGATCCGCGGTCCGGTGGCTACGCCACCACCGCGTGATCGTTCGTCTAATCCGGGCTTCGATTTTCGGATCTTCATCCTACGGTATTTTCGATAAAAACCAAATCGAACAATTAACAAGGGGGGTGAGAATTGTACCTACGATTCGTTGTTCGGAGAAACGAAATCGACGACCTCGTGACCTTCCCGCGTATTCCTTGCACTCCGTTCGAACGTCGGGTGGGCGACGAGCTATCGAACTTGTGGATCCTCTTCACTCTCAGAACTTTATTGTTGGCGTAACGTAGGTTAGTAAAGTGAAGACCACGTAGTGCTTTTATAGGCTACGAAGGGGATCAAAAGGAGAATAAATATTGGGCTTCAATATTGAAAATTAAATTGGGTCCAACCCAAATCCATTAATTCTTATCAATATTAATTTTATTTATTTTCCACTATATAAATAAAATTGCACTCCCAATATTATTCATATTATATCAAATAATATTTCTCCAACTTAGTATTATTTATTCCGTGTATTTAAGATTTAAATATCCATGAATAAAATTTATTTATTGCTTAATAAATTTATTCATCTCTTATATCCGAGACTAGTACCACTCAACCTTATTTATTATGCGGAACAAGTCCACTCGCGAGGTTTACATAATAAATCCTTATGAGCTCATCTCGGGGATATTATCAACCCTTACGGGATACACTGCCCCTTCAAGAATTCACGGCATGCCATATATAAAATATAGTGACCCAACTTAACCAGTAATTAACCCAATTATCAAACCGGTTAATTCCTTTGGTAAATCAAAGTCACTTATATTAAATATACACACCCGCAATTGTTTCAGGGATTAAGAATAAAATACTCCGAGTCTCAAATCAATTATCGCCGAGCAATCCTAATTGATGAGTCTCAATCGATCCGCTCAATACACCAAGTGTACAAGTGTGATAAAATAATTAAGATAAATTATTTTCTCTCTCACACAACGACTATACCGATGGATTGGTCCGTGTCCATCTAGGTCGTGAGCAACTGTTCGATTAAATACGAGTAACCGATAGTATGATCTTCTGTGTGCCCATGCAACACCATACTAACTACAACGTATAAAATCCAGGACTATAATTTGCATGTATTTAATTAACAATAATTAAAAGCAAATGAATGTCTGTAATTAATAGGTAAATGAAAGTGCAAACAGAGTTCAGAATACTCAAATCTAGACATTAAGTATACTACTCCATCAATCTCCCACTTATACTAAGGTCTAGTCTTATCCTCCAAACTTCTGACTCCCAAACCCTCCAAGTGCTTGAAATATACTTCCTTAGGAAGTATCTTGGTGAAAGGGTCCGCTAGGTTGTCCTCCGAAGCTATCTTGGTGACTATCGCATCGCCCCTCTTGACGATGTCTCGAATCAGGTGGTACTTGCGCTCTATGTGTTTCATAGCACTATGGGACCGTGGTTCCTTACTGTTTGCCACTGCACCGCTATTATCACAATAAATTGTCATAGCCTTGGGCAAACTCGGAATCACATCTAAGTCCTGGAGGAAATTAAGGAACCAAACTGACTCTTTCGCTGCCTCTGAGGCTGCAACGTATTCAGCTTCCATGGTAGAGTCTGAAATGCACTTTTGCTTAACACTCCTCCATGATACGGCTCCACCTCCCATAGTGTACACATAGCCTGATGTCGACTTTCGCCGGTCCTTATCAGCTTGGAAATCCGAATCCGTATAACCCAAAGGCATAAGATTGTCTGCCCCGTAACTTAGAACATAATCCTTAGTATTTCGCAAATACTTGAAAATGCTCTTTACGGCAGTCCAATGAGCCTTTCCAGGGTTACTCTGATATCTCGCTACTACGCCAACTGCATAGCAGATATCAGGCCTCGCACATAACATTGCATACATTAAGCTTCCCACAGCCGAAGCGTAGGGAACTGCTTTCATTTCATCTTTCTCCTTTTGTGTCCGAGGACACATCTCCTTAGAAAGATAAGTTCCTTTACTGAAGGGTAGCTCACCCTTCTTGGAATTTTGCATGTTAAAACGAGCCAGAATCGTGTCTATGTAAGATTGCTGGGATAGGTACAGTGTTCTATTCCGGCGATCCCTTATAACCTTGATCCCTAGAACATGTCCGACTTCTCCCAAATCTTTCATATCGAATTGTCTAGACAACCATCCTTTTATGTCTGATAACATTTTCACACTGTTGCCAATGAGAAGAATGTCGTCTACATAAAGCACGAGAAACACCACCTTCTTTCCATCACGTTTCCAATACACACACGATTCGTCCATGCTTTGACTGAATCCAAAAGATTGGACCACTTCGTCAAACCGCAGGTTCCACGATCTCGAGGCTTGTTTCAATCCATAAATGGATCGATTAAGCTTGCACACTAGATGATCTCGCCCCTTAGCAATGAATCCTTCTGGTTGTTTCATATAAATCGTCTCGTCAAGACTTCCATTAAGGAAAGCTGTCTTGACATCCATTTGCCACACCTCATAATCCATATGAGCTGCTATGGATAAGAGAATCCGGATCGACTTTATCTTGGCTACCGGCGAGAAGGTCTCCTCATAATCGATTCCCTCTTTCTGAGTATATCCTTTCGCAACAAGCCGAGCTTTAAAGGTTTCAACCTTTCCGTCAGATCCTCTCTTTCTCTTGTAGACCCATTTACACCCAATTGGCTTCATGCCGCTTGGTGGTTCTACAAGATCCCAGACTTTATTAGAATCCATAGATTCTATTTCGGATTTCATTGCTTTCTTCCAAGAAGACGCATCTATATCTTGTACCGCTTCATCATAGGTCCAGGGATCGATTTCATGAACTCCAGGTCCAGAGTCCGAAGACTCACCCAGTCCAATCCATCTATCTGGTTGTTTAACAACCCTCCCACTACGACGGCGTTCCGGTGTATTAACAGTGACAGTATTAGGTGCAGGTTCTAGTGGTGTATCTATACTCGGTTCGGCTGTATCCAGGTCTTCCTCGTTACCTCTCCACTCATCAAGTATTATGTCACTTTTGGGCTTGTGGTCCATGACATAGTCTTCCTCTAGGAACCGAGCGTTAGTACTTATAACGATCTTCTGGTCCGTAGGACTATAGAACATGCCACCCTTAGTTCCTTTCGGGTATCCTACAAACAGCCGTATTTCTGATCTAGGTTCTAACTTATCGGTGCCTTGTCGCAACACATGTGCTGGACATCCCCAGATCCGAATGTGTTTCAAGTTAGGCTTACGCCCACTCCACAATTCCATGGGTGTGGTTGGTACCGTTTTGGTCGGAACCCTATTCAGAATGTACGCCGCTGTTTCCAAGGCAAGTCCCCAGAACATAACAGGTAAATCCGAGTAACTCATCATCGATCGCACCATCTCCATAAGAGTCCTATTCCTTCTTTCTGACACACCATTCTGCTGAGGAGTATATGGTGAGGTCAGCTGGGATTCAATCCCATTCTCTGCCAAGTATGCCTTGAATTCTCCAGACAGGTACTCGCCTCCGCGATCGGATCGCAGGCATTTTATGGATTTACCATGAAGGTTCTCCACAAGAGCCTTGAACTCTTTGAACTTGCCAAAGGATTCGCTCTTGCGGCTCATCAGGTATACATATCCATATCTTGAGTAATCATCAGTGAAAGTGATGAAGTACTCGTACCCTCCCCTTGCCTGAGTAGACATAGGTCCGCATACATCAGAGTGAATCAAATCCAATACTTGTTCAGCTCTTCGTCCTTTACCAGAAAAAGGACGTTTAGTCATTTTTCCCTCTAAACAGGATTCGCAGGTTGGAAGGTCCTCTCCTTCAACGCCAGTGATTAAATCATCAGCTTTCAACCTTTGAAGCCTATTTGAGTTTATATGACCTAGCCTTAGATGCCACAAGTATAATTGATTCATCTTAGAAGGTTCCTTTCTCTTATTGGTGTTCGTAGATGTGTTATTACTCTCGGTTAGTTGCATCGTGTTAGACTCAGGATTTAGCACATACAAATCGTCTATCAATGTACCAGAACAGATAATTTCACTATTTCTTCTTATGATCACAGAGTGGTCAAAAGAAACAGAATATCCATTCATAATAAGTTTAGAAACTGAAATCAAATTCTTTCTAAAGTTGGGTACATAAAGACAATTACGTAAAACTAAAACCCTATCACTACTGAAACGTAAGTGAACGTCTCCCACTGCAACAGCCGCCACCTTCGCGGCATTGCCCATGTAGACCACGATTTCTCCCTCTCTAAGTCTCCGGGTTTCCTGGAACCCCTGCAATGAATTGCAGACATGGTCAGTGGCACCCGTATCTACACACCAGGTGCTGGTAGATATCACCGCTGACAATGTTTCAGTGACTAAGGAAAATTTCGTACCTTTGATGAGAGGACAATCAGACCTCCAGTGCCCAAACTGTTTGCATCGATAGCACTTGCCTTGCGGCTTGCTTTTCCCACTCCGTGGTTTGGAACCACTGGGCTTCTTTGCTTGCACTTCCATCTTAGCCACAAGAGCTTGTGATTTTCTGACCATACTTATAAGTTCAGCTCTTTTCAAATCGTTTTTAAGTGACTCTCTAAGAGGACTGAATTTATAGAGTATGTCAATCACTTCTTGTCCGGCTTCCACGCTATGCCTCAAAATCATTCTGAGGTCATTCCAAATGTCCTCATGAGTTGGGTCATCAGTGGTTCAGAAAGCTCAACAGTCTGGACAATGTCCAGATTTCTTTTCCAATCATCACCATATGGAACCGGTGAGTTTTCATCTTTAAGTATATCACAAAGTGGGGTCACAGTCATTCCTAACCTATAAGCACATAAAACAAACAAACAATTTAATATCCGATATTATCTCCCTCAAATATATCATTAAATCACTAATCACATCTAAAATCCCATCAGGTTAAAGCAAGCCACGTTCGTGTGGACGTTTACCCACCCAAATGATTTAGCAATTAGATTTGCTTCGGTCATACATCATTATAGCGTTACTTCGTTGGGAAGAATACTATAAAGCGTATCTAAGTGTAAACCATTACTCAGTACCAAGGTGAATCGTTTAGAATTGTTACGTCACCGCAAGCCACGTTCGTGTGGACGTTTACGACAACTCGCAATTCTTCACAAATCCCTATAACTGTCTACATCAATTATTCTAAAATCCCATTCAGTATAGCAAGCCACGTTCGTGTGGACGTTTACTATACCAAAAGATTTATATAATTGAAATCCAATTACTTGATCCATTTAATCTCGTAAATCAAGACGTGGAGGATCATAAGTGAAACTCGAAGTTTCTAACCAGTGATTCACCATGCGAACAACCCTATCTCTCATAAATGAGGGAGCCGAGCAGACGAACGACCCATCTATAAAAGTATGGCACGAAAGTCTCTAATTTGTGTCCTCTACATGACCAAGTGGCTCTGGCTCCATTCCACTCCCCGGGGTGAGAATGAGTCGACTTGAAATCAGCTTTGGAAAGACAAATTAGGCATTGTTTGATAAACTTAATCAATGTTTCTCGTAAGAGGAATTACAAGAACTCTCCTCCAATAACTTATCTATATAAACTTCAAAAGTTTATAAAAGTCACCAAGAGAGCAGCAATGGAGACCATGGGTATGTTTCCATACCCTCTCCCACTTAGCTTTTTACAATAAAGGGATACGCTATCTAGTGCATAAAAGTAAACACATATAGCATGCATACGTGTAATAAAGCACATAGTATTATCACATAGTCAAAATAATACTAGAATATTATTTTCCGACTATTATGGCTTCATCACATCCCCGTACGCATCTTCTAGTCTTCAATCTTCGTTTCTTGAATGCTCCATGTGACGAGAATATTAATATCCAATATTTAAATCTATTTATTTTTTAATTAATCCAAAAGTTACTTAATTCGAAAATTAAGTCAATTGAATATATCAAAAATAAAATTAAATATTATTAATATTTTTATTTATTTTATTTTCTTTTTCCACTTCATTAAATCTCTAGAATAATCTATCCAAGATCCTCTTGGAATATTCTAGATGATATCCATAATGAAATAAAGAAATAAAATAATTTTGGACTCTTATACTTTTCCAAATTTATTTTATTCCTAATCCATGAATATTCCCATGAGTAGGAATAATCAAATAGGAAAAATAAATTTAGTACTAAATTAATTCTTTCTCTATTTTTCTAGAATATTCCATAAAGAAATAATCAAAATAGGAAAACGAATTAATTAGGAAAGTATATTTCCGGTAGGAGTAGCCCGGGTTGGGGAACCCCGAACCACCCCCACCTTCGCCGACCGCCGCCTAGGGCACGCGGCACCGCCGCCCAGCCCACGCGCCACCACCACTGGTGGCCGGCGTGGCCGAGTCTCCCACGGACAGCCCGCCTAGGGCCGCGGGTCGATCGATCCCCTCGGGATCGATCATGGGGATTGATCGATCCCGGTCCTTCGTCTCCTCGTCACTTCGTCTTCTCCGGCGGTCTTCGATTCGATCCAATCGCAAAATAAATTTACAAAAATCTAAATTACAATTCCGGTATCGATTCTATACACGAAATCGACCCTATACATTTTCCGGAAAAACAACGAACATAATAATAAATCCTAAATTCGGTCAACCCCCGAATTTTTACTATTACAAGCATTCACCACCAAAAACGAATCTCGACATGTCCGAGAGTTTAATAAAACCAACAATCACATGACAAAATAATTAAACGAATAATCATCAAGCCATAATAGTCGGATCCCTGCAAGGTAGAACAATTTTATCGAAAATACCGCGAACGTAAACCACGCTCTGATACCAATTGTTGGAATTCGCTATCCCGGGTTATCAAAATTGCGGAACCGATAACCCGAACGAACCCTTCGCCGGAGATCATACGAACGCCGACTCATCCGCCGGAGTCCGGGCTTTGGAGACCATGCATCCGAAGACGCACAGCCCGCCCCCACCCGAACCCCCGCGAGCCGGGGTTCATACGATCGAGCGATCGATCGCGCGCCGGCGATCGATCGGGGTGGGGCTGTTCCGACAGCCCCCGCGGCGGGTCCGGCGACCCGCTGCCACCAGGAAGCCCCCGCCTTCACGGCGGGGTAGGGCACGGCTCCAGCCCGTGCCCAGCGATCGACCATCGTGGTCGATCGCACACCCTCGGTCGAACCGAGGGTTCGCCCCCATGCCCCACGGCCGAAACCCTAGTCGGGCGATCCGCGGTCCGGTGGCTACGCCACCACCGCGTGATCGTTCGTCTAATCCGGGCTTCGATTTTCGGATCTTCATCCTACGGTATTTTCGATAAAAACCAAATCGAACAATTAACAAGGGGGTTGAGAATTGTACCTATGATTCGTTGTTCGGAGAAACGAAATCGACGACCTCGTGACCTTCCCGCGTATTCCTTGCACTCCGTTCGAACGTCGGGTGGGCGACGAGCTATCGAACTTGTGGATCCTCTTCACTCTCAGAACTTTATTGTTGGCGTAACGTAGGTTAGTAAAGTGAAGACCACGTAGTGCTTTTATAGGCTACGAAGGGGATCAAAAGGAGAATAAATATTGGGCTTCAATATTGAAAATTAAATTGGGTCCAACCCAAATCCATTAATTCTTATCAATATTAATTTTATTTATTTTCCACTATATAAATAAAATTGCACTCCCAATATTATTCATATTATATCAAATAATATTTCTCCAACTTAGTATTATTTATTCCGTGTATTTAAGATTTAAATATCCATGAATAAAATTTATTTATTGCTTAATAAATTTATTCATCTTTTATATCCGAGATTAGTACCACTCAACCTTATTTATTATGCGGAACAAGTCCACTCGCGAGGTTTACATAATAAATCCTTATGAGCTCATCTCGGGGATATTATCAACCCTTACGGGATACACTGCCCCTTCAAGAATTCACGGCATGCCATATATAAAATATAGTGACCCAACTTAACCGGTAATTAACCCAATTATCAAACCGGTTAATTCCTTTGGTAAATCAAAGTCACTTATATTAAATATACACACCCGCAATTGTTTCAGGGATTAAGAATAAAATACTCCGAGTCTCAAATCAATTATCGCCGAGCAATCCTAATTGATGAGTCTCAATCGATCCGCTCAATACACCAAGTGTACAAGTGTGATAAAATAATTAAGATAAATTATTTTCTCTCTCACACAACGACTATACCGATGGATTGGTCCGTGTCCATCTAGGTCGTGAGCAACTGTTCGATTAAATATGAGTAACCGATAGTATGATCTTCTGTGTGCCCATGCAACACCATACTAACTACAACGTATAAAATCCAGGACTATAATTTGCATGTATTTAATTAACAATAATTAAAAGCAAATGAATGTCTGTAATTAATAGGTAAATGAAAGTGCAAACAGAGTTCAGAATACTCAAATCTAGACATTAAGTATACTACTCCATCACGGTGCTCGGGCATGGCTAGCGGGCTGTTCGCGTAGGGTTTTTGGTAACCCTAGCGGGCTGCTTTGAGCAGCCCCTCACGCCACGCATGAGATGCGATCGATCGCCTCGGGTATGCCCGTAGATGGTGATCGATCGGGCTTCTCCCCGCGTCCGGCGACGTGGGATTTTTTCGGCGATCGGGATTTCGATTGGGTTGTCGGTTCCGCAATTTTTGACAATCCGGATATTCGATCTCCAAAGGATTTCGGTCGGAATTAATTAGATAATTTATTTATTTAAATTTATTAATTCCGGGATATCGATTTCCAACAATTGGTATCAGAGCGTTGGTTTTAGTTCATGGTATTTTTCGATAAATTGTTCTACCTTGCAGGGTTTCCGATTATTATGGCTAGATTTAATTATGTTAATTAATGTCATAATAATGTTCTTGATTATTAAACTCTCGGTGATGTCAATATTCGTTCTTGTGTGGTGAATGCTTGTTCTTATTTTTTCCGGAAATTGTTTGACGTTGATTTCATGTAGAAAATCGACACCGGATAACGTAGTAATAAATTTGTAATTTATTTTACGTTGGATCGAGGACGAAACGACGACCGGAAAAGTGTGACGGAGGAGACGAAGAGAGGGAGGATTCCGGGGATCGATCAACCCAATGATCGACCCAAGGGATGGATCGATCGATCGCATGGGGAGGGCACATCGCGCCTCTCGGTCGCGGTGTCACCGGCGATGGTGGCTCGTGGCTGGGCGGCGGCGGCGGTGGTGCTCCTCCTCGGCTAGCGGGTCGATGGTGGGGGGTGCGGGGATCCCCAACCCGTGCTCTCCCGCCAAGATCCAACTTTCCTAATTGATTCGGTTTTCCTATTTTGAGTATTCCTATGTTTGGGAACTCTTATGGAATAGGAAAAGAATTAATTGGTTAATTATTTCCTTATTCTATTATGGAAATCTTCTAGAATATTCCAAGTCTTACTTGGATAGGATTCTAGAGATTTAATAGAATTGGAAAGGAAAATAATTAATTATTAAATTAATTTATTTCCTAATTGATTATTCCTATTTTATGGGAATTTTCATGGACATGGAAATTAATTAATTTTGGAAAGTAGAAGAGTCCTTAATTAATTTTTCCTATTTAATTATTCCTTCATAGAATTTTTAATAGATTCGGAAAGGAATTAATTTGGAAGGATTATGAGTCCTAAATTATTTTATTTCCTCATTCCATTATAGAAATCTTCTAGAATATTCCAAATGGGTCTTGGATAGGATTCTAGAGATTTAATGGAGTAGAAAAGGAAAATAAAAAGTAATAAAAATATTAATAATATTTAATTTTATTTTTGATTTATTCGATTGACTTAATTTTCGAATTAAGTAACTTTTGGATTAATTGAAAATAAATAGATTTAAATATTGGAATTAATATTCCCGTCACATAGAGCATTCAAGAACGAAAACTGAAGACTAGAAGATGCGTACGGGGATGGAATAAAGCCATAATAGTCGGAAAATAATATTTTAGTATTATTTTGATTATGTGATAATATTCTATGTGCTTTATTTCATGTATGCATGCTTATGTGTATTTAATTATGCATTAGATAGCGTATCCATTTGTTATAAAAAGCTAAGTGGGAGAGGGATTGGAAACAATGCCATGGTCTCCATTGCTGTTCTCTTGGTGACTTTTATGAACTTTCGAAGTTCATATAGATAATGTTGGAATTCGATATCCCGGGTTATTTAAATTTGCGGAAACCAATAACCCGATCAAACCCTTCGCCGGAGATCACATGAGCATCACCACGCGAGCCGGGATACGACCGAACGCACAGCGGTGCCCGAAGGCACGCGCACGCCCAGCCGCACCCCCGCGGGTGCGTGCTCACGATCGCACGCGATCGCTTTGAGCGATCGGCTGGGGTGGGGCTGCCCAGCAGCCCCCGCGGCGAGTCCGGCGACTCGCCGCCGCCTGGAGGTCAGCCACCTTCACGGTGGGGAGGGACGGCACCAGCCCGTGCCCTCCGCGATCGATCAAAGTGATCGATCGCGTGCCCTCGGCTCCAGCCGAGGGTCGATCCTCACGCCCCCTTCGAAACCCTAGGCGGGCGATCCCGCGGTCCGGTGGTTTCACCACCACCGCGTAATCGTTCGTCTAATCCGGGGTTCGAACTTTGGATCTTGTTTTCCCGATAATTGATTTCAATAAAACAAGAATTAAATAGCAATTATTTAATTCACCTTTCGATTCGTTGTGCGGAGAAACGAGATCTTATGATGACCTTGAGATCTTCCCACGTATTCCTTGCACTAGCCCGGACGTCGTGTGGGCGACGATCTACCG
Source organism: Euphrasia confusa (assembly GCA_954870475.1). Taxonomy (NCBI): domain Eukaryota; kingdom Viridiplantae; phylum Streptophyta; class Magnoliopsida; order Lamiales; family Orobanchaceae; genus Euphrasia; species Euphrasia confusa. The sequence goes on from OX940954.1 coordinate 15,790,815, forward strand.
AACTCCATGGATCTCCCTCTCTACTTTCTCTCTCTAGAATTGTGATCTTCAAGTTATGAGAATAGAGAAGACCATGTAGTGCTTTTATAGGCTACGTAGGGGATCTTAAGGAGGTGGAATATTGGGCTTCCAATATTAATGATTAAATTGAGCTCAAGCCCAAATCTATTAATCCCATTAACATTAATTAATTTATTTTCCACTATATAAATTAATTGCACTCCCAATATTAAACCATATTATATCAAATAATATTTCTCCGGTAGTATTATTTATTCCGTGTATTTAAGATATAAATATCCATGAATAAAATTAATTTATTGCTAATTAATTTATTCATCTCTTATATCCGAGACTAGTACCATTCAACCTTAATTATTATGCGGAACGAATCCACCTGCAGGGTTTACATAATAATTCCTTATGAACTCATCTCGGGGATATTATCAACCCTTCCGGGATACACTGTCCGGTCAATCATTCACGGCATGCCATATATGAAATATAGTGACCCAACTTAACCGGTAATTAACCCAATAATTAAATCGGTTAATTCCTTTGGTAAATCAAAGTCACTTATATTAAATATACACACCCGCAATAATATCGGGGATTAAGAATAAAATACACTGAGACTTAAATCGATTATCGCCGGCAATCCTAATCGATAAATCTCAAACGATCCGCTCAATACACCAAGTGTACAAGTGTGATAAAATAATCAAGACAGATTATTTTCTCTCTCACACAACGACTATACCGATGGATTGGTCCGTGTCCATCTAGGTCGTGAGCAACTGTTCGATTAAATACGAGTAACCGATAGTATGATCTTTTGTGTGACGTCGCACACCATACTAACTACAACGTATATAATCCTGGACTATAATTTGCATATATTTAATTATAAATAATTAAACGCAAATAATTGTTTATTCAATTAAATAGATTAGTGGCAATGGATCGTGAGTTTCCGTTACTTAAATCTAGACATTAAGTACACAACTCCAACAATCTCCCACTTGTACTAAGGTCTAGTCATTTCCTCCAAACTCCCGACTCCCATACTCATCACGTGCTTATGTTGTACTTCCAAGAAGTACTATGTGAATGAGCACTCTAGGTTGCCGCTCTGAAGTTATCTTGGTGACTACAGCGTCGTCTCCCTCGACGATGACTCGTATCAGGTGGTACTTTCACTATGTGTTATCTTACACTTATGGACTAGTGATTTCTTACCATTTGCCATTGCACCGCTATTTACATAGCCTTTGGCAAATTAAGAATCACATCTAAGTCCCAGAGATTATCCCGGAGTTATACCAAAACTTCCGCTGCCTCTGAGGCCGCTATTTGGTTACCCATGGCAGAGTCCGAAAAGCATCGTGCTTATCACTCCTCCATGTTAAACTCCTTCTCCTTCAATAGTGAAACACATAGCCTGATATCGACTTACACCGGTCCTCATTCGATTAGAAATCTAAGAGAATGTAATCCAAAGGAAATGTTCGTCTGCTTCGTAGTCTAGAACAGTACTTCGAAAGTACTTTTACAGCAGTCGAATATTCCTTTCCAGGATTACCTTGATATCCTCCCACTATGCTAACCGCATAGCCGATATCAGGTTCTCGTTTTTCAACATTGCATTTATTAAGCTTTCCACACTCAAAGTGTAGGAAACTGCTTTCATTGCTTCTATCTCCTTTTGTGTTCCAAAACACATATCCTTAGATAGATGCATTCCGTCTCTGAAAGGTAACGAACCTTTCTCGGAATCTTGCATGTTAAAACGAACCATAATCATATATGTAAGATGTCCAGGAAAAGTACAATGTTCATTCCTAGAGATCCAAGATCTCAAGAACATGTCCAATTTCTTCCTATATCTTTCATAATGATTTATCTAGACAACCACCATTTTATGTCTGACAACATCTTTACATTGTTGCCAATGATAAGAGTGTCATCTACATAAAACCTCCGAGAAACACCACCTTGTTTTCCATCACGTTTCCAATATACACAATTTGTCAATGCCTTTTGATGAATCCATCAAATGGACTATCTCATCAATGCGCAAGTTCCACGAATTCTAGCTTTGTTACAATCCATAAATGGATCAACTAAGCTTGTACTCTAAATGATCTCGCCTCTTAACAATAATCCTTATTGCTTTCCAAGAAGGCACATTTAGATCTAGTACCGCCTCTATGTAGATCTAGGGATTGATTTCACGTATACTAGGTCCAGAGTCCGAAGACTCACCTAGTTTTATGAATATCTCCGGTTGTTATACAACCTCCCACTACAACGGCGTTCCGGTGTATAAACAGTAATAACAGTAGGTGCAGTTAGTGGTGTACCGCTACTCGGTTCGGCTGGTTCTAAGTCTTAATCGTTTTCTCTCTTATCAGAAGTATCATGTCATTTTGGGCTTGTGGTTCATCTAATAGTCTTCCTCTAAGAACCGGGCGTTAGAACTTATAACGTCCTTCTGGTTCATAGTACTATCGAACACACACCTTTTGTTCTTCTAGGATATTCTACAACCACATTTGAATGTGCCGTTGTTTCCAAGACATATCCATAGAACATAGGTAGTTCCGTTTAACTCATGCTTTTACTATTTCTATAAGAGTTCCATTTCTTATTTCCGACACACCAATCCTACAGAGGACTGTATGGTGTAGTCTCTTGGGATCCAATCCCAATCTCTGATTAGTATGTCATGCATTCCTCAGACAGGTACTTGCCTCCGCGATCAAATCGCAGGCTACAAATGGATATACCTTGATGGTTCTCCACAATTGCTTAGTGTCCATTGACTTGTCAAAACACTTGCTTTTGTGGCACATCAGGTATTCTAATCCATTTCTCGAGTAATCATGAAGTACTCGTACCTTATTGTCTGAGTAGACATAGGTCTGCATACATCAGAGTCAATCAATTTTAATACTTGTCCGGATCTTATATCTTATATCCATAAAGGATTGCTTAGTCATGTTATCTTCCAAATAAGATTCTTAGGTCGGAAGGTCCACTCCTTCAACTTAATTGATCTTACAATCAATTTTCGACCTTTGAACTTCTCATTTGAATAAATATAACTTAGCATAAGAATCCACAAGTATAAATGATTAAATAAAGAAATCTCTTATTAGTAAAACGAGTTATATATAAAACGGTTCGTTGCATCGTGGTGGACTCAGGATTCATCATTTATATATTGCTAGCTAATGTACCAAAATAGATAATATCATTATTTCTTCTTATAACCATCAAAGGATTAAAAGAAATAAAATATCCATTTATTAGAAATCCAGAACAAAGTTCTTTCTAATTTGAAAAAGGTACATAAAAGCAATAACTCAAAATGAAATCCTATATAATGTCCTCCACTGCAACTGCTGCCTCCTTACAGCATTGCCCATCTATACTACGATCTTTTCTTTTCTAAGTCGTCGGGTTTCCTGGAACCCTTGCATTTAGAATGCACATACCGTCAGTGGTTCCATATCTACACACCAGGTTCCGCTAGATAATACCACTGACTATGTTTTACGACTAAAGAAAATTTCGTACTTTCTTTGAGAGGATAATCAGACTTCCAGTACCCAGACTGTTTGCATTGAGAATACTTGCCTCATGGCTTTCTCGTCCCATCTCGTGGTCTAAGCAACTTAGGACCACTGGGATTCTTTGCTTGTTTTTCCTTTCCCCCGATTTTGCCCTTAGGTTCGAAACCTTTGGTATTGGCTACAAGAGCTTGCGATTTCCATCTCAACTCGTCCAAAAGGTCAATCATCTCAAAAACGTGTTTAAGTGTTTCCTCGAATGACTGGCCTTTATGAGTATCCTCATCGCTTCTTGTCTAGCCGCCTATGTCAATAGGCTCGGGAGGACAAAGCTCACTGAGTACAACCTTGCACTCTTTAACAGTTTGGGTAATGTCTAGATCTCTATTCCAATCATTACATTTAGGGACCAGTGAGTTTATAATCCTTACGTATCACATAAAGTGGGTTCAAAGCCATTTCCTAATCTATGAGCACATATAACAACAAACAATCGATTTAATCTCCGATATTATCTCCCTCAAATAATATCATTAAACCACTAATCACATCTAAAATCCCATCAGATATGGCAAGCCACGATAGTGTGGACGTTTACCTATCCAAATGATTTAGCAATTAGATTTGCTTCGGTCGTACATCAATTATAGCGTTACTTCGATGGGAAGAATACTATAAAGCGTACCTAAGTGTAAACCATTACTCAGTATCTAAGAAGATTGTTTGGGATACGCATATTCACCGCAAGCCACGATAGTGTGGACGTTTACGTTAATATACGCTCCTTTACTCCCTTCTATAACTGTCTACATCAATTGTTCCAAAATCCCATTCAATGTAGCAAGCCACGATAGTGTGGACGTTTACTACACCAAAAGATTTTTACAATTGACTCCCAATTACTTGATCCATTCGATTTTGTAAATCAAGACGCGGAGAATCATAAGTGAAACTCGAAGTTTCTTACCAGTGATTCACCATGCGAACAACCCTATCTCTCATAGAATGAGGGAGCCGAGCAGACAATCGATCTAGTCATCAAATGACACGAAAGTCTCTAATTTGTGTCCTCGACATGACCAAGTGGCTTTGGCTCCATTCCACTCCCCGGGGTGAGAATGAGTCGACTTGAAATCAGTTTTGGAAAGACAAATTAGGCATTGTTTGATAAACTTAATCAATGTTTCTCGTAAGAGGAATTACAAGAATTCTCCTCTAATGACTTGTCTATACGAACTTCAAAAGTCCATAAAAGTCACCAAGAGAACAGCAATGGAGACCATGGCAATGTTTCCATTCCCTCTCCCACTTAGCTTTTTATAACAAAGGGATACGCTATCTAGTGCATAAAAGTAAACACATATAGCATAACTACAAACATACATTTCATGCAAGTACGTACACAAATAATCAAATAATTGCTCAAGTAAAATTATTTCTCGACTATTCGTACCTTGATGAATTCCAGCATGCTTGCCTTGAGTCTTCATTCTACGTCTTGAATACTTTGCCGAGCGATGGAAAAATTCTTTGATTCTCATATTTAATTTTACTCCAATTAAATAAAATCAATTCCATTGATTTCCATATTTAATTCTATTTTAAATAAAATCCAAGATTTTCCAATCCAAAATAAATTTTGAATTAATCTAATGATTTTAAATAAAATACTTAAATTAAATAAAATCAATATTATTAAAATCCATTGATTTCCATATTTAATTCTATTCTAAATAAAATCCAAGATTTTCCAATCCAAAATAAATTTTGAATTAATCTAATGATTTTAAATAAAATACTTAAATTAAATAAAATCAATATTTTAATAATTTCTCAATCCTATTTAAATTAGATCTCAAGAATCCTAATCAAAATCGAATTTTGATTCTTCTTAAGACTTCTAATCCAAGTAGGTATAGGATATCTAGAGAAACTAGGATTGTCTTTCCTAATTTAACTCTCTATCTAATTCCATTATTTAATTCCTTAATTAAGAAATCTAATCCAAATAGAATTTGAATTAATTCCAAAATTAAATTAAATAAAATTAGAAAGATTAAATTATTTCCGGAAAGATCGGATTTACCGGGACGAACCGAAACAAATTCCGGTCATCCCAATCGAACCCATGAACATGCATACCCGTGTGTTTCTCCATGCACAGCACCACCATCGCATGCAAGACTTTGAGACCATGCAATTAACACACATGCATAATTACCAAATTCACATGGTGTCGGCCAAAGACAAAACCGATGTCGGCCGACACCTTTAATAAATTTCAGCAGCGCGCTTTTTCGATCGTCTTCTCCGGTGAGGTTCTGCACCAGCCCTGGTCGATTTCCGGCACGACGTCTCCACTGACGACTCATGCCATCGACCCATGGTGCAGCCACCCACGAGCAGCCCACGATCGAGTCGAGCGAAACGTCGTTCGATCGATCGCGCCGGCGCCCGTCTAGAGCTTCGCCGGAGCAGCCGACTCCCGGTATGACGCCGCCACCGACGTCACGCCATCGACTATGCTCCAGCAGCATGCCCAGCCGCTGCCACACGCCGACCGTCCGAGATCGCAGCGAAGCCGCGACTCACGTCCCGCGTTTATGCGATGCCTCCAGCGCGACCACCGAGCACAACCGCCGGCTGCCGGCGAACCACCACCACTGGTGGCACACGCTGACATGCCCAGCTGTGTTCATGTCACGCCCAGCAGCCCGCTCCGAGCCAGTACAGCCCGCACAGCAGCCCACGCAAAAGCGTGCCCTTGCCGCGATCGACCTCGGTTCGATTTTTCCGAAAACCCTCGATTTTTAATATTTAATTTTTCCGACAAACACAATTCATACAAGAGAGAAAACATAGACGTAGAACAATATAGCACAACAATTTAATAAAATTAAATTAATCTATGGCCATATACATCGAGAATCGATTATCGAAACAATTAACGAAAAACGTAACCGTACGCTCTGATACCAATTGTTGGAATTCGATATCCCGGGTTATTTAAATTTGCGGAAACCAATAACCCGATCAAACCCTTCGCCGGAGATCACATGAGCATCACCACGCGAGCCGGGATACGACCGAACGCACAGCGGTGCCCGAAGGCACGCGCACACCCAGCCGCACCCCCGCGGGTGCGTGCTCACGATCGCACGCGATCGCTTTGAGCGATCGGCTGGGGTGGGGCTGCCCAGCAGCCCCCGCGGCGAGTCCGGCGACTCGCCGCCGCCTGGAGGTCAGCCACCTTCACGGTGGGGAGGGACGGCACCATCCCGTGCCCTCCGCGATCGATCCAAGTGATCGATCGCGTGCCCTCGGCTCCAGCCGAGGGTCGATCCTCACGCCCCCTTCGAAACCCTAGGCGGGCGATCCCGCGGTCCGGTGGTTTCACCACCACCGCGTGATTGTTCGTCTAATCCGGGGTTCGAACTTTGGATCTTGTTTTCCCGATAATTGATTTCAATAAAACAAGAATTAAATAGCAATTATTTAATTCACCTTTCGATTCGTTGTGCGGAGAAACGAGATCTTATGATGACCTTGAGATCTTCCCACGTATTCCTTGCACTAGCCCGGACGTCGTGTGGGCGACGATCTACCGAACTCCATGGATCTCCCTCTCTACTTTCTCTCTCTAGAATTGTGATCTTCAAGTTATGAGAATAGAGAAGACCATGTAGTGCTTTTATAGGCTACGTAGGGGATCTTAAGGAGGTGGAATATTGGGCTTCCAATATTAATGATTAAATTGAGCCCAAGCCCAAATCTATTAATCCCATTAATATTAATTAATTTATTTTCCACTATATAAATTAATTGCACTCCCAATATTAAACCATATTATATCAAATAATATTTCTCCGGTAGTATTATTTATTCCGTGTATTTAAGATATAAATATCCATGAATAAAATTAATTTATTGCTAATTAATTTATTCATCTCTTATATCCGAGACTAGTACCATTCAACCTTAATTATTATGCGGAACGAATCCACCTGCAGGGTTTACATAATAATTCCTTATGAACTCATCTCGGGGATATTATCAACCCTTCCGGGATACACTGTCCGGTCAATCATTCACGGCATGCCATATATGAAATATAGTGACCCAACTTAACCGGTAATTAACCCAATAATTAAATCGGTTAATTCCTTTGGTAAATCAAAGTCACTTATATTAAATATACACACCCGCAATAATATCGGGGATTAAGAATAAAATACACTGAGACTTAAATCGATTATCGCCGGCAATCCTAATCGATAAATCTCAAACGATCCGCTCAATACACCAAGTGTACAAGTGTGATAAAATAATCAAGACAGATTATTTTCTCTCTCACACAACGACTATACCGATGGATTGGTCCGTGTCCATCTAGGTCGTGAGCAACTGTTCGATTAAATACGAGTAACCGATAGTATGATCTTCTGTGTGACGTCGCACACCATACTAACTACAACGTATATAATCCTGGACTATAATTTGCATATATTTAATTATAAATAATTAAACGCAAATAATTGTTTATTCAATTAAATAGATTAGTGGCAATGGATCGTGAGTTTCCGTTACTTAAATCTAGACATTAAGTACACAACTCCAACAGATAAGCCATTGGAGGAGAATTCTTGTAATTCCTCTTACGAGAAACATTGATTAAGTCGATCAAACAATGCCTAATTTGTCTTTCCAAAACTGATTTCAAGTCGACTCATTCTCACCCCGGGGAGTGGAATGGAGCCAAAGCCACTTGATCATGTCGAGGACACAAATTAGAGACCTTCGTACCATCCTTTTGAAGGTGGATCGATTGTCTGCTCGGCTCCCTCATTTATGAGAGATATGGTCGTTCGCATGGTGAATCACTGGTAAGAAATTTCGAGTTTCACTTATGATTCTCCGCGTCTTGATTTACAAGATCGAATGGATCAAGTATTTGGGAGTCAATTATAAAAGTCTCTTGGCGTAGTAAACGTCCACACCACGTGGCTTGCTATGCTAACGGATTTTGGATTAATTGATGTAGACAGTTATAAGGAATTGTGAAGAGTTGTGAAGTTGTCGTAAACGTCCACACCACGTGGCTTGCGGTGATGTAGCAATTCCAAACGATTTACTTTAGTGCTGAGTAATGGTTTACACTTAGATACGCATTATAGTATTCTTCCCCACGAAGTTACGCTATAAGTGATGTATGACCGAAGCAAATCTAAATGCTAAATCATTTAGATTGGTAAACGTCCACACCACGTGGCTTGCCATATCTGATGGGATTTTAGATGTGATTAGTGGTTTAATGATATTATTTGAGGGAGATAATATCGGAGATTAAATCGATTGTTTGTTGTTATATGTGCTCATAGATTAGGAATGGTTTTGAACCCACTTTCTGTGATACGTAAGGATTTAAACTCATTGGTCCCTAAATGTATTGATTGGAATAGAGATCTAGACAATGCCCAAACTGTTGAAGAGTACAAGTTTGTACTCAATGATCTTTGTCTTCCCGAGCCTATTAATGTCTCAACTAATGAGGAAAGGACTGATTTTGATATCATGTTCAAACTCAAGTTGGTGTTTAGACATGACATAGGCGGCTAGACAAGAAGCGATGAGGATACTCATAAAGGCCAGTCGCTTCGAGGAAACGCTTAAACACGTTTTGAGATGATTGACCTTTTAGGCGAGTTGAGACGGAAATCGCAAGCTCTTGTAGCCAATGCCAAAGGTTTCAAACCTAAAGGCATGAATCGGGGGAAAGGAAAAGAAAGCAAAGAAACCCAGTGGTTCTAAGTTACTTGGACCACGAGATGGGACGAGAAAGCCAAGAGGCAAGTATTCTCGATGCACACAGTCTGGGTACTGAAAGTCTGATTATCTTCTCAAAGAAAGTACGAAATTTTCTTTAAGTCGTAAAACATAGTCAGTGGTATTATCTACCGGAACCTGGTGTGTAGATATGGAACCCCTGACGGTATGTGCATTTTAAATGCAAAGGTTCCAGGAAACCCGACGACTTGGAAAAGAAAAAATCGTAGTCTACATGGGCAATGCTGTAGAGGAGGCAGCAGTTGCAGTGGAGGACATTTATAGGATTTCATTTTGAGTTATTGCTTTTATGTACCTTTCATTTAGAAAGAACTTTGTTCTGGATTTCTAATGAATAGATATTTTATTTCTTTTAATCATTTGATGGTTATAAGAAGAAATAATGATATTATCTATTTTGGTACATTGGCTAGCAATATATAAATGATGAATCCTAAGTCCACCACGATGCAAAGAACCGTAGTATGAAACTTGTTTTACTAATAAGAGATTTCTTTATCAATTATACTTGTGGATTCTTATGCTGAGTCATGTTTATTCAAATAAGAAGTTCAAAGGTCGAAAATGGATATTTGATCAATTAAGTTGAAGGAGTGGACCTTCCGACCTAAGAATCTAATTTGGAAGATAACATAACTAAGCAATCCTTTATGGATATAAGATATAAGATCCGGACAAGTATAAGAATTTATTGACTCTGATGTATGCAGACCTATGTCTACTCAGACAATAAGGTACGAGTACTTCATTTAATGATTACTCAAGAAATGGATTAGAATACCTGATGTGCCACAAAAGCAAGTGTTTTGACAAGTCAATGGACACTAAGCAATTGTGGAGAACCATCAAGGTATATCCATTTGTAGCCTGCGATTTAATCGCGGAGGCAAGTACCTGTCTGAGGAATGCATAGCATACTGATCAGAGGTTGGGATTTGATCCCAAATGACTACACCATACACTGTTGTGTAGAAATGGTGTGTCGTAAATAAGAAATGGAACTCTTATAGATAGTGAAAGATGAGTTATACGGAACTACCTGTGTTCTATGGATATGTCTGGAAACAACGGCGCATTCAAATGCGGTTGTAGAATATCCTAGAAGAACAAAATATGTGTGTTCAATAGTACTATGAACCAGAAGGACGTTATAAGTTCTAACGCTAGGTTCATAGAGGAAGACTATTAGAAGAACCACGAGCCCAAAGTGACGTGATACTTTGAAATGAGAGAGAACGAAGAAGACTGGAAACCAGCAGAACTGAGTAGCGGTACACCACTAACTGCACCTACTGTTATTACTGTTTATACACCGGAATGCCGTTGTAGTGGGAGGTTGTGGGTCAACGAGAGATATTCATAAGACTAGGAGGGTTTTCGGACTCTGGACCTAGTAGACATGAAATCGATCCCTGGATCTACACAGAGGCAGTACTAGATCTAAATGTGCTCTCTTGGAAAGCAATAAGGATTATTGCTAAGAGGCAAGATCATTTAGAGTACAAGCTTAGTTTATCCATTTATGGATTGGAACAAAGCATTGAGTTCGTGGTACTTGCAAATTGATGAGATAGTCCATTTTATGGATTCATCAAAGCATAGACGAATCGTGTGTATTGGAAACGTGATGGAACAAGGTGGTGTTTCTCGGGTTTTATGTAGAGAACATTCTTATCATTGGTAACAATGTAAAGATGTTGTCAAGACATAAAATGAGGTTGTCTAGATAAATCAATATGAAAGATATAGGAAGAAGTTGGACATGTTCTGGAGATCTTGGATCTCTGGTAAAGAACATTATATTTCTCCTGGACATCTTACATATATATGATTATGGTTCGTTTTAACATGCAAAATTCCGAGAAAGGTTCGTTACCTTTCAGAGACGGAATGCATCTATCTAAGGATATGTGTTTTAAAACACAAAAGGAGATAGATGCAATGAAAGCAGTTTCCTACACTTCGAGTGTGGAAAGCTTGATAAATGCGATGTTGAAAACGAGAACCTGATATCGGCTATGCGGTTAGCATAGTGGGAGGATATCAAGGTAATCCTGGAAAGGAATATTCGACTGCTATAAAAGTACTTTCGAAGTACTGTTCTAGACTACGAAGCAGACGAACATTTCCTTTGGATTACATTCTCTTAGATTTCTAATCGAATGAGGACCAGTGTAAGTCGATATCAGGCTATGTGTTTCACTAATGAAGGAGAAGGAGTTTTAACATGGAAGAGTGATAAGCACGATGCTTTTCGGACTCTGCCATGGGTAACCAAATAGCGGCCTCAGAGGCAGCGGAAGTTTTGGTATAGCTCCGTGATAATCTCTGGGACTTAGATGTGATTCTTAATTTTCCAAAGGCTATGTAAATAGCGGTGCGATGGCAAATGGTAAGATCACAAGTCCATAAGTGTAAGATAACACATAGTGCAAGTACCACATGATACGAGTCATCGTCGAGGGAGACGACGCTGTAGTCACCAAGATAACTTCAGAGCGGCAACCTAGAGTGCTCATTCACATAGTACTTCTTGGAAGTACAACTTAAGCACGTGATGAGTATGGGAGTCGGGAGTTTGGAGGAAATGACTAGACCTTAGTACAAGTGGGAGATTGTTGGAGTTGTGTACTTAATGTCTAGATTTAAGTAACGGAAACTCACGATCCATTGCCACTAATCTATTTAATTAAATAAACAATTATTTTTGTTTAATTATTTATAATTAAATATATGCAAATTATATTCCTGGATTTTATACGTTGTAGTTAGTGATGGAGTAGTATACTTAATGTCTAGATTTGAGTATTCTGAACTCTGTATGCACTTTCATTTACCTATTAATTACAGACATTCATTTGCTTTTAATTATTGTTAATTAAATACATGCAAATTATAGTCCTGGATTTTATACGTTGTAGTTAGTATGGTGTTGCATGGGCACACAGAAGATCATACTATCGGTTACTCGTATTTAATCGAACAGTTGCTCACGACCTAGATGGACACGGACCAATCCATCGGTATAGTCGTTGTGTGAGAGAGAAAATAATTTATCTTAATTATTTTATCACACTTGTACACTTGGTGTATTGAGCGGATCGCTTGAGACTTATCAATTAGGATTGCTCTGTGATAATTGATTTAAGTCTCGGAGTATTTTATTCTTAATCCCTGAAACAATTGCGGGTGTGTATATTTAATATAAGTGACTTTGATTTACCAAAGGAATTAACCGATTTAATTATTGGGTTAATTACCGGTTAAGTTGGGTCACTATATTTTATATATGGCATGCCGTGAATTCTTGAAGGGACAGTGTATCCCGGAAGGGTTGATAATATCCCCGAGATGAGCTCATAAGGATTTATTATGTAAACCTCGCGAGTGGATTTAATTCCGCATAATAAATAAGGTTGAGTGGTACTATTCTCGGATATAAGAGATGAATAAATTTATTAAGCAATAAATAAATTTTATTCATGGATATTTAAATCTTAAATACACGGAATAAATAATACTAAGTTGGAGAAATATTATTTGATATAATATGGATAAATATTGGGAGTGCAATTTTATTTATATAGTGGAAAATAAATAAAATTAATATTGATAAGAATTAATGGATTTTGGTTGGACCCAATTTAATTTTCAATATTAGAAGCCCAATATTTAATATCCTTTTGATCCCCCTCGTAGCCTATAAAAGCACTACATGGTCTTCACTTTTTCATAAGAGAGAAAAATATAAGATACGCCAATCATAAAGAGTGAGGAGGATCCATAGGAGTTTGATAGATCGTCGCCCACCCGACGTTCGAACGGAGTGCAAGGAATACGCGGGAAGATCACGAGGTCGTCGATTTCGTTTCTCCGAACAACGAATCGTAGGTACAATTCTCAACTAACTTGATTATTGTTCGATTTGTTTTTTATCGAAAATACCGTAGGACGAAGATCCGAGGATCGAAGCCCGGAATAGACGGACGAACGCGCGGTGGTGTCGAAGCCACCGGACCGCGGCGTGCGCCCGCTAGGGTTTCGGCGTGGGGCGATGGGGGCCGAACCCTCGGTTCGACCGAGGGTGTGCGATCGACCACGAGGGTCGATCGCTGGGCACGGGCTGGTGCCGTGCCCTACCCCGCCGTGAAGGCGGGGGCCTCCTGGTGGTGGCGGGTCGCCGGACCCGCCGCGGGGGGGCTGTCAAACAGCCCCACCCCGATCGATCGCCGGCGTGCGATCGATCATCTCGATCATATGAACCCCAGCTCGCGGGGGTTCGGGTGGGGGCGGGCTGTGCGTCTTCGGATGCATGGTCTCCAAAGCCCGGACTCCGGCGGATGAGTCGGTGTTCGTATGATCTCCGGCGAAGGGTTCGTTCGGGTTGTCGGTTCCGCAATTGTGATAACCCGGGATATCGAATTCCAACAATTGGTATCAGAGCGTGGTTTACGTTCGCGGTATTTTCGATAAAAATTGTTCTACCTTGCAGGGTTTCCGACTATTATGGCTTGATGATTATTCGTTTAATTATTTTGTCATGTGATTGTTGGTTTTATTAAACTCTCGGACATGTCGAGATTCGTTTTTGGTGGTGAATGCTTGTAATAGTAAAAATTCGGGGGTTGACCGAATTTAGGATTTATTATTATGTTCGTTGTTTTTCCAGAAAATGTATAGGGTCGATTTCGTGTATAGAATCGATACCGGAATTGTAATTTAGATTTTTGTAAATTTATTTTGCGATTGGATCGACGAATCGAAGACCGCCGGAGAAGACGAAGTGACGAGGAGACGAAGGACCGGGATCGATCAATCCCCATGATCGATCCCGAGGGGATCGATCGACCCGCGGCCCTAGGCGGACTGTCCGTGGGAGTCTCGGTCACGTGGGCTGAGCGGCGGCGGCGTGCCCTAGGCGGCGGTCGGACGTGGTGGGGGTGGTTCGGGGTTCCCCAACCCGGGCTACTCCTACCGGAAATATACTTTCCTAATTAATTCATTATTTCCTATTTTGATTATTTCTTTATGGAATATTCTAGAAAAATAGAAAAAGAATTAATTTAGTACTAAATTTATTTTTCCTATTTGATTATTCCTACTTATGGGAATATTCATGGATTAGGAATAAAATAAATTTGGAAAAGTATAATAGTCCTAAATTATTTTATTTCTTTATTTCATTATGGATATCATCTAGAATATTCCAAGAGTATCTTGGATAGATTATTCTAGAGATTTAATGAAGTGGAAAAAGAAAATAAAATAAATAAAAATATTAATAATATTTAATTTTATTTTTGATATATTCAATTGACTTAATTTTCGAATTAAGTAACTTTTGGATTAATTGAAAATAAATAGATTTAAATATTGGAAATTAATATTCTCGTCACATGGAGCATTCAAGAAACGAAGACTAAAGACTAGAAGATGCGTACGGAGATGGAGTAAAGCCATAATAGTCGGAAAATAATATTCTAGTATTATTTTGACTATGTGATAATACTATGTGCTTTATTACATGTATGCATGCTATATGTGTTTATTTTATGCACTAGATAGCGTATCCCTTTATTGTAAAAAGCTAAGTGGGAGAGGGTATGGAAACATACCCATGGTCTCCATTGCTGCTCTCTTGGTGACTTTTATAAACTTTTGAAGTTTATATAGATAAGTTATTGGAGGAGAGTTCTTGTAATTCCTCTTACGAGAAACATTGATTAAGTTTATCAAACAATGCCTAATTTGTCTTTCCAAAGCTGATTTCAAGTCGACTCATTCTCACCCCGGGGAGTGGAATGGAGCCAGAGCCACTTGGTCATGTAGAGGACACAAATTAGAGACTTTCGTGCCATTCTTTGATAGGTGGGTCGTTTGTCTGCTCGGCTCCCTCATTTATGAGAGATAGGGTCGTTTGCATGGTGAATCACTGGTTAGAAACTTCGAGTTTCACTTATGATTCTCCACGTCTTGATTTACGAGATTAAATGGATCAAGTAATTGGGAGTCAATTATAAAAGTCTCTTAGTATAGTAAACGTCCACACCACGTGGCTTGCTATGCTGACGGACTTTGGATTAATTGATGTAGACAGTTATAAGTAATTATGAAGAGTTGTGAAGTTATCGTAAACGTCCACACCACGTGGCTTGCGGTGATGTAGCGATTCCAAGTAATTTACTTTGGTACTGAGTAATGGTTTACACTTAGATACGCCTTATAGTATTCCTCCCCACGAGGTTCCGCTATAAGCGATGTATGACCAAAGAAAATCTAATTGCTAAATCATTTGGGTGGGTAAACGTCCACACCACGTGGCTTGCCTTACCTGATGGGATTTTAGATGTGATTAGTGATTTAATGATATTATTTGAGGGAGATAATATCGGATATTAAATTGTTTGTTTGTTTTATGTGCTTATAGGTTAGGAATGACTGTGACCCCACTTTGTGATATACTTAAAGATGAAAACTCACCGGTTCCATATGGTGATGATTGGGAACGAAATCTGGACACTGTCCAAACTGTTGAGCCTTCTGAAACCACTGATGACCCAACTCATGAGGACATTTGGAATGACCTCAGAATGATGTTGAGACATAGCGTGGAAGCCGGACAAGAAGTGATTGACATACTCTATAAATTCAGTCCTCTTAGAGAATCGCTTAAAAACGATTTGAAAAGAGCTGAACTTATAAGTATGGTCAGAAAATCACAAGCTCTTGTGGCTGAGATGGAAGTGCAAGCAAAGAAGCCCAGTGGTTTCATACCACGGATTGGGGAAAGCAAGCGGTTTCGCAGATGCTTTCGATGCAAACAGTTTGGGCACTGGAGGTCTGATTGTCCTCTCATCAAAGGTACGAAATTTTCCTTAGTCACTGAAACATTGTCAGCGGTGATATCTACCAGCACCTGGTGTGTAGATACGGGTGCCACTGACCATGTCTGCAATTCATTGCAGGGGTTCCAGGAAACCCGGAGACTTAGAGAGGGAGAAATCGTGGTCTACATGGGCAATGCCGCGAAGGTGGCGGCTGTTGCAGTGGGAGACGTTCACTTACGTTTCAGTAGTGATAGGGTTTTAGTTTTACGAAATTGTCTTTATGTACCCAACTTTAGAAAGAATTTAATTTCAGTTTCTAAACTTATTATGAATGGATATTCTGTTTCTTTTGACCACTCTGTGATCATAAGAAGAAATAGTGAAATTATCTGTTCTGGTACATTGATAGACGATTTGTATGTACTAAATCCTGAGTCTAACACGATGCAACTAACCGAGAGTAATAACACATCTACGAACACCAATAAGAGAAAGGAACCTTTTAAGATGAATCAATTATACTTGTGGCATCTAAGGCTAGGTCATATAAACTCAAATAGGCTTCAAAGGTTGAAAGCTGATGATTTAATCACTGGCGTTGAAGGAGAGGACCTTCCAACCTGCGAATCCTGTTTAGAGGGAAAAATGACTAAGCGTCCTTTTTCTGGTAAAGGACGAAGAGCTGAGCAAGTATTGGATTTGATTCACTCTGATGTATGCGGACCTATGTCTACTCAGGCAAGGGGAGGGTACGAGTACTTCATCACTTTCACTGATGATTACTCAAGATATGGATATGTATACCTGATGAGCCGCAAGAGCGAATCCTTTGGCAAGTTCAAAGAGTTCAAGGCTCTTGTGGAGAACCTTCGTGGTAAATCCATAAAATGCCTGCGATCTGATCGCGGAGGCGAGTACCTGTCTGGAGAATTCAAGGCATACTTGGCAGAGAATGGGATTGAATCCCAGCTGACCTCACCATATACTCCTCAGCAGAATGGTGTGTCAGAAAGAAGGAATAGGACTCTTATGGAGATGGTGCGTTCGATGATGAGTTACTCGGATTTACCTGTTATGTTCTGGGGACTTGCCTTGGAAACAGCGGCGTACATTCTGAATAGGGTTCCGACCAAAACGGTACCAACCACACCCATGGAATTGTGGAGTGGGCGTAAGCCCAACTTGAAACACATTCGGATCTGGGGATGTCCAGCACATGTGTTGCGACAAGGCGCCGATAAGTTAGAACCTAGATCAGAAATACGGCTGTTTGTAGGATACCCGAAAGGAACTAAGGGTGGCATGTTCTATAGTCCTACGGACCAGAAGATCGTTATAAGTACTAACGCTCGGTTCCTAGAGGAAGACTATGTCTTGGACCACAAGCCCAAAAGTGACATAATACTTGATGAGTTGAGAGGTAACGAGGAAGACCTGGATACAGCCGAACCGAGTATAGATACACCACTAGAACCTGCACCTAATACTGTCACTGTTAATACACCGGAACGCCGTCGTAGTGGGAGGGTTGTTAAACAACCAGATAGATGGATTGGACTGGGTGAGTCTTCGGACTCTGGACCTGGAGTTCATGAAATCGATCCCTGGACCTATGATGATGCGGTACAAGATATAGATGCGCCTTCTTGGAAGAAAGCAATGAAATCCGAAATAGAATCTATGGATTCTAATAAAGTCTGGGATCTTGTAGAACCACCAAGCGGCGTGAAGCCAATTGGGTGTAAATGGGTCTACAAGAGAAAGAGAGGATCTGACGGAAAGGTTGAAACCTTTAAAGCTCGGCTTGTTGCGAAAGGATATACTCAGAAAGAGGGAATCGATTATGAGGAGACCTTCTCGCCGGTAGCACAGATAAAGTCAATCCGGATTCTCTTATCCATAGCAGCTCATATGGATTATGAGGTGTGGCAAATGGATGTCAAGACAGCTTTCCTTAATGGAAGTCTTGACGAGACGATTTATATGAAACAACCAGAAGGATTCATTGCTAAGGGGCGAGATCATCTAGTGTGCAAGCTTAATCGATCCATTTATGGATTGAAACAAGCCTCGAGATCGTGGAACCTGCGGTTTGACGAAGTGGTCCAATCTTTTGGATTCAGTCAAAGCATGGACGAATCGTGTGTGTATTGGAAACGTGATGGAAAGAAGGTGGTGTTTCTCGTGCTTTATGTAGACGACATTCTTCTCATTGACAACAGTGTGAAAATGTTATCAGACATAAAGGGATGGTTGTCTAGACAATTCGATATGAAAGATTTGGGAGAAGTCGGACATGTTCTAGGGATCAAGGTTATAAGGGATCGCCGGAATAGAACATTGTACCTATCCCAGCAATCTTACATAGACACGATTCTGGCTCGTTTTAACATGCAAGATTCCAAGAAGGGTGAACTACCCTTTAGTAAAGGAACTTATCTTTCTAAGGAGATGTGTCCTCGGACACAAAAGGAGAAAGATGAAATGAAAGCAGTTCCCTATGCTTCGGCTGTGGGAAGCTTAATGTATGCAATGTTATGTACGAGGCCTGATATCTGCTATGCAGTTGGCGTAGTAGCGAGATATCAGAGTAACCCTGGAAAGGCTCATTGGACTGCCGTAAAGAGCATTTTCAAGTATTTGCGAAATACTAAGGATTATGTTCTAAGTTACGGGGCAGACAATCTGATTCCTTTGGGTTATACGGATTCGGATTTCCAAGCTGATAAGGACCGGCGAAAGTCGACATCAGGCTATGTGTACACTATGGGAGGTGGAGTCGTATCATGGAGGAATGTTAAGCAAAAGTGCATTTCAGACTCTACCATGGAAGCTGAATACGTTGCAGCCTCAGAGGCAGCGAAAGAGTCAGTTTGGTTCCTTCATTTCCTCCAGGACTTAGATGTGATTCCGAGTTTGCCCAAGGCTATGACAATTTATTGTGATAATAGCGGTGCAGTGGCAAACAGTAAGGAACCACGGTCCCATAGTGCTATGAAACACATAGAGCGCAAGTACCACCTGATTCGAGACATCGTCAAGAGGGGCGATGCGATAGTCACCAAGATAGCTTCGGAGGACAACCTAGCGGACCCTTTCACCAAGATACTTCCTAAGGAAGTATATTTCAAGCACTTGGAGGGTTTGGGAGTCAGAAGTTTGGAGGATAAGACTAGACCTTAGTATAAGTGGGAGATTGATGGAGTAGTATACTTAATGTCTAGATTTGAGTATTCTGAACTCTGTATGCACTTTCATTTACCTATTAATTACAGACATTCATTTGCTTTTAATTATTGTTAATTAAATACATGCAAATTATAGTCCTGGATTTTATACGTTGTAGTTAGTATGGTGTTGCATGGGCACACAGAAGATCATACTATCGGTTACTCGTATTTAATCGAACAGTTGCTCACGACCTAGATGGACACGGACCAATCCATCGGTATAGTCGTTGTGTGAGAGAGAAAATAATTTATCTTAATTATTTTATCACACTTGTACACTTGGTGTATTGAGCGGATCGCTTGAGACTTATCAATTAGGATTGCTCTGTGATAATTGATTTAAGTCTCGGAGTATTTTATTCTTAATCCCTGAAACAATTGCGGGTGTGTATATTTAATATAAGTGACTTTGATTTACCAAAGGAATTAACCGATTTAATTATTGGGTTAATTACCGGTTAAGTTGGGTCACTATATTTTATATATGGCATGCCGTGAATTCTTGAAGGGACAGTGTATCCCGGAATGGTTGATAATATCCCCGAGATGAGCTCATAAGGATTTATTATGTAAACCTCGCGAGTGGATTTAATTCCGCATAATAAATAAGGTTGAGTGGTACTATTCTCGGATATAAGAGATGAATAAATTTATTAAGCAATAAATAAATTTTATTCATGGATATTTAAATCTTAAATACACGGAATAAATAATACTAAGTTGGAGAAATATTATTTGATATAATATGGATAAATATTGGGAGTGCAATTAATTTTATATAGTGGAAAATAGAATTAATTAATATTAATGGATTAATAGATTTGGGGCTTGGGCTCAATTTAATCATTAATATTGGAAGCCCAATATTACACCTCCTTAAGATCCCCTACGTAGCCTATAAAAGCACTACATGGTCTTCTCTATTCTCATATCTCATAACTTGAAGATCACAATTCTAGAGAGAGAAAGTAGAGAGGGAGATCCATGGAGTTCGGAAGATCGTCGCCCACACGACGTTCGAGCTAGTGCAAGGAATACGTGGGAAGATCTCAAGGTCTTCAAATTGAGTTCTTCGTTTTTCCGAACAACGAGAACGAGGTAAATCGTAAAACCCTCTTTATAATTTTATCGTTTAATTATCGTAAAAATATCGTGAACCAAGATCCGGGGTTTGGGATCCTCACCGGGGTCGAGCCGAGCGGTGGTGATCGAGGATCACCGGACCGCCGCGGCTGGAGCGACCCGGCGGCAAGGATCGCACGAACATGGTTCGCTGGGGAGCAGGCGCTCGCCTGAGGACCAGGCGCCCGCCTGGTCCATGTCGCGCGCGAGCGCTAGGAGCCCAAGCGCTCGCCCCGTGCTGCTCGCAGGGAGCTACGAGTTTTCTCGTAGCAGATTCGCGTGCGACGCGAGCTGCTGCACGGAGCCATGCGGGCTGATCCGTGATGCACGCCTGGAGGCGTGCTAGGGCTGGTTCGAACAGCGGCGGCTCGGGCCGCTTTGGTAACCCTAGCGGGCTGCTTTGAGCAGCCCCTCACGCCACGCATGAGATGCGATCGATCGCCTCGGGTATGCCCGTAGATGGTCATCGATCGGGCTTCTCCCCGCGTCCGGCGACGTGGGATTTTTTCGGCGATCGGGATTTCGATTGGGTTGTCGGTTCCGCAATTTTTGACAATCCGGATATTCGATCTCCAAAGGATTTCGGTCGGAATTAATTAGATAATTTATTTATTTAAATTTATTAATTCCGGGATATCGATTTCCAACACGAAGGACTAGGAATTATGTTCTGAGTTACAAAGCGTCTGAGTTGATTCCTATTGGTTACACAGACTCGGATTTCCAATCTGATAAGGATCAGCGAAAGTCTACATCAGGCTATGTGTTCACATTGGGAGGTGGAGCAGTCTCATGGAAGAGTGTTAAGTAGAAATGCATTTCGGACTCTACCATGGAAGCCGAATATGTAGCAGCCTCTGAGGCAGCTAAAGAATCGGTGTGGCTCCGGAACTTCCTTATGGACTTGGATGTGGTTCCTAAAATGCCTAGAGCTATCACAATTTATTGTGACAATAGCAGTGCATGTTGGAATTCGATATCCCGGGCTATTAAAATTTGCCGAAATCATAGCCCGATCAAAAACCCATCGCCGGAGATCACATAAACACCGACTCATCCGCCGGAGTCCGGCCTTTGGAGACCACGCGCCCGAAGACACGCAGCCCGCCCCCAGCCGAACCCCCGCGAGCCGGGGTTCACGCGATCGAAGGATCGCGTCTCACGCGATCGGGTGGGGCTGCATCGGCAGCCCCCGCGGCGAGTCCGGCGACTCGCCGCCGCCTGGAGGTCCCCACCGTCGAGGTGGGGTGGGGTGCGGCTCCAGCCCGCGCCCCGGCGGTCGATCACCGTGATCGACCGCGCGCCCTCGGTCCAGCCGAGGGTCGCCTCCTCCGCGCCCGTCGAACCCTAGGCGGGTCGATCCACGCGGTCCGGTGGCTTCGCCACCACCGCGTGATCGTCCGTCTACTCCGGGTTCGATCTTCGGATCTTGTTCTACGGTATTTTCAATAAACAAAATCGAATAATATCAAGTTAGTTTAGATATCATACCTACGATTCGTTGTTCGGAGAAACGAAATCAAGATGACCTTTGAATCTTCCCACGTATTCCTTGCACTCCGTTCGAACGTCGGGTGGGCGACGATCTATCGAACTCCTATGGATCTCCTTCAACTCTCTAGAATATCAAGTATGATAATCTTGTCTTATGATTTATGAAGGCCATGTAGTGCTTTTATAGGCTACGTAGGGGATCTAAAGGAGGTGGAATATTGGGCTTCCAATATTGAAGATTAAATTGAGCCCACTGCTCAAGTCCATTAATCCTTATCAATATTAATTAAATTTATTTTCCACTATATAAATTAATTGCACTCCCAATATTAAACCATATTATATCCAAATAATATTTCTTCGGTAGTATTATTTATTCCGTGTATTTAAGATATAAATATCCATGAATAAAATTTATTTATTGCTTAATAAATTTATTCATCTCTTTTATCCGAGACTAGTACCACTCAACCTTATTTATTATGCGGAATTAAATCCACTCGCGAGGTTTACACAATAAATCCTTATGAGCTCATCTCGGGGATATTATCAACCCTTCCGGGATACACTGTCCCGTCAAGAATTCACGGCATGCCATATATAAAATATAGTGACCCAACTTAACCGGTAATTGACCCAATAATTAAACCGGTCAATTCCTTTGGAAAATCAAAGTCACTTATACTAAATATACACACCCGCAATTGTATCGGGGATTAAGAATAAAATACACTGAGTCTCAAATCAATTATCGCCGAGCAAACCTAATTGATGAGTCTCAATCGATCCGCTCAATACACCAAGTGTACAAGTGTGATAAAATAATTAAGACAAATTATTTTCTCTCTCACACAACGACTATACCGATGGATTGGTCCGTGTCCATCTAGGTCGTGAGCATCTGTTCGATTAAATACGAGTAACCGATAGTATGATCTTCTGTGTGGGCCCGACACACCATACTAACTACAACGTATAAAATCCAGGACTATAATTTGCATAAAATTAATTAACAATAATTAAAAGCAAATGAATGTTTGTATTTAATAGGTAAATGAAAGTGTACAAGGTGTTCACAATACTCAAATCTAGACATTAAGTATACTACTCCAACAATCTCCCACTTATACTAAGGTCTAGTCTTATCTCCCAAACTTCTGACTCCCAAACCCTCGAAGTGCTTGAAATATACTTCCTTAGGAAGTATCTTGGTGAAAGGGTCCGCTAGGTTGTCCTCCGAAGCTATCTTGGTGACTATCGCATCGCCCCTCTTGACGATGACTCGAATCAGGTGGTACTTGCGCTCTATGTGTTTCGTAGCACTATGGGACCGTGGTTCCTTACTGTTTGCCACTGCACCGCTATTGTCACAATAAATTGTCATAGCTCTAGGCAAACTTTGTTGGAGTTATGTACTTAATGTCTAGATTTAAGTATCGATAAACTCCCTGTCATAGCATTTAATCTATTTAATTAATAAACAATTATTTGCATTTAATTAAATATGCAAAATATAGTTCTGGATTTTATACGTTGTAGTTAGTATGGTGTTGCATGGGCACACAGAAGATCATACTATCGGTTACTCGTATTTAATCGAACAGTTGCTCACGACCTAGATGGACACGAACTAATCCATCGGTATAGTCGTTGTGTGAGAGAGAAAATAATTTATCTTAATTATTTTATCACACTTGTACACTTGGTGTATTGGGCGGATCAGCTTGAGATTCATCGATTAGGATTGCCGGCGATAATCGATTCGAGTCTCAGTGTATTTTATTCTTAATCCCCGAAACTATTGCGGGTGTGTATATTTAATATAAGTGACTTTGATTTACCAAAGGAATTAACCGATTTAATTATTGGGTTAATTACCGGTTAAGTTGGGTCACTATATTTTATATATGGCATGCCGTGAATACTTGACGGGAAAGTGTATCCCGTAAGGGTTGATAATATCCCCGAGATGAGTTCATAAGGAATTATTATGTAAACCCTGCAGGTGGATTTAATCCGCATAATAATTAAGGTTGAATGGTACTAGTCTCGGATATAAGAGATGAATAATATTTATTGAGCAATAAATAAATTTATTCATGGATATTTAAATCTTAAATACACGGAATATATAATACTACCGGAGAAATATTATTTGATATAATATGGAATAATATTGGGAGTGCAATTTTATTTATATAGTGGAAAATAAATAAAATTTAATATTGATAAGGATTAATGGATTTGGGTTGGACCCAATTTAATCTTCAATATTTAGAAGCCCAATATTTATTCTCCTTATGATCCCCTACGTAGCCTATATAAGCACTACATGGTCTTCACTTTTAATAACACAATTAATTGACCTACGCCAATCATAAAGTCTTGAGAGTGAGGAAGATCCATAGGAGTTCGATAGATCGTCGCCCACACGACGTTCGAACGAGGTGCAAGGAATACGTGGGAAGATCGCAAGGTCATCAAAGGTGTTTGATTTCGTTTCTCCGCACAACGAATCGAAGGTAAAATCATAAACCCTCTTTTATGATTTCGTGTGAATTAATCGTAGTAAATACATGAACACACGATCCGGATAAACGTACGAACTTCGGGGACGGGGATTCGAGATCCCCGGCGAAGATCGAAGAACCCTCGGCTTGGAGCCGAGGAGGCGATCGAACCCTAGGGTTCGATCGCGGCGCGCGGACGAGGGAGCCCCGGCTGGACCGCCGGGGCAAGCGATCGACCTTGAGTCGATCGCGGGGAGACCGCCGTGGGCTGGTGCCACGGCAGCTGGTCCCCCCAGCCACCTCGACTGGCGGCCAAGCGCGACGGAGGAGCCCCGGCTGGAGCCGGGGCATGCGATCGACCGTGAGGTCGATCGCGGGGAAAGCCGCGGCTGGAGGCTGACCGCCCCTCCTCCGGCGATGGTGGTGAGTCGCCGGACTCACCACCGGGGGCTGCTGGGCAGCCCCGGCAATCGCGGCGTGCGATCGCGAGCCCCCTCGCGGCGGGGGCTCGGCTAGGGTTTTGCCGCGGCTTGTCCGCGGTGGAGCTCTCGTCGGGCCCGGTTCTGTCGTACGGTGGTTCACGTTGGTGGATCCGACTCGTGGGAGAAAATCGGCTGGGGGCGGGCTGCGTGTCTTCGGGCGCGTAGTCTCCAAAGGTCGGACTCCTGCGGATGAGTCGGGGATCCAATCTCCGGCGATGAAGGATTTCGTTCGGGTTATTATCTTCCGCAATTTTAATAGCCCGGGGTACCGAATCCCAACAAATGGTATCAGAGCGTTTGGTTTCGTGTTCATGTATATGCTCGATTATTGTTCTACCTTGCAGGATCTCCGACTATCATGGTTGGATTTAATTAATTATTGTTTATTAATTAATTATCATGATTATTAAACTCTCGGACATGTCGAGATTCGTTTTGTGTGGATGAATGTTTGTAATAGTAAAAATTCGGGGGTTGACCGAATTTAGGATTTATTATTACGTTCTTTGTTTTTCCGGAAAATGTATAGGGTCGATTTCATGTCTAGAATCGATACCGGATAATTGTAATTTAATTTTTGTAATTTTGATTACGTTGGTTCGATGTTGAGACGATCGCCGGAAGACGAAGACGTGTGACGAAGACGAAGAGGACGAAAAACCGGGGGGGTCGATCATCCCCATGATCGATCCCCATGAGGATCGATCGACCTCATCCCGGGGGCTGCCCGCTAGGGCTTCTAGCCACGCCGGCCACCGGTGGTGGTGGCGCGTGGACTAGGGGCGGCGGTGGTGGTGGTCCCGGGCGGTGGAGGTCGACGGTGGGGATGGCATGGGATCTCCCAATCTCATGCTATTCCTACCAAGATCCACTTTCCCAATTAATTCGGATTTTTCCTATTTGAGTACTTTCTTGGAAACTCTCATGGTTTAGGAAAAGAATTAATTTAAATTAATTTTATTTTCTATTGATTTATTTCCTTCATGGAAATATTCATAGATTAGAAATTTAATTAATTTAGTACTAAATTTATTTTTCCTATTTGATTATTCCTACTCATGGGAATATTCATGGATTAGGAATAAAAATAAATTTGGAAAGTAGTAAGTCCTAATTTATTTTTCCTTGTTCTATTATAGATATCTTCTAGAGTATTCCAAATTTTATTTGGATAGATTATTCTAGAGATTCAATAGAACTAGATAGGAAAATAAATAAATAAAAATATTTATAATATTTAATTTTATTTTTGATATATTCGATTGACTTAATTTTCGAATTAAGTAACTTTTGGATTAATTGAAAATAAATAGATTTAAATATTAGAGATTAATATTCTCGTCACATGGAGCATTCAAGAACGAAGACTGAAGACTAGAAGATGCGTACGGAGATGGAATAAAGCCATGATAGTCGGGAAAATAATTTTCTAGCATTATTTTGACTATGTGATACTATGTGCTTTATTGCTTGTATGCATGCTATATGTGTTTAATTTTTTATGCACTAGATAGCGTATCCCTATTATTATAAAAAGCTAAGTGGGAGAGGGGATGGAAACATTCCCATGGTCTCCATTACTGTTCTCTTGGTGACTCTTATGGACTTTCGAAGTTCGTATAGACGAGTCATTGGAGGAGAATTCTTGTAATTCCTTTTACAAGAAACATTGATCAAATTTATCAAACAATGCCTAATTTGTCTTTCTGAAACTGACTTCAAGTCGACTCATTCTCACCCCGGGGAGTGGAATGGAGCCAGAGCCACTTGGTCATGTAGAGGACACAAATTAGAGACTTCCGTGCCATTCTTTGATAGATGGGTCGCTTGTCTGCTCGGCTCCCTCATTTATGAGAGATAGGGTCGTTTGCATGGCGAATCACTGGTTAGAAACTTCGAGTTTCACTTATGATTCTCCACGTCTTGATTTACGAGATTAAATGGATCAAGTAATTGAGAGTCAATTATAAAAGTCTCTTAGTGTAGTAAACGTCCACACCACGTGGCTTGCTATGCTGACGGACTTTGGATTAATTGATGTAGACAGTTGTAAGTAATTATGAAGAGTTGTGAAGTTATCGTAAACGTCCACACCACGTGGCTTGCGGTGATGTAGCGATTCCAAGTAATTTATTTTGGTACTGAGTAATGGTTTACACTTAGATACGCCTTATAGTATTCCTCCCCACGAGGTTCCGCTATAAGCGATGTATGACCAAAGAAAAACTAATTGCTAAATCATTTGGGTGGGTAAACGTCCACACCACGTGGCTTGCCTTACCTGATGGGATTTTAGATGTGATTAGTAATTTAATGATGTTGTTCTAGGGAGATAACATCGGATATTAAATTAATTGTTTGTTTAAATGTGCTTATAGGTTTAGAGAATTGCTATGAATCCACTTTTGTTGATACTTGAGGAAATTAACGCACTGGTTCCATACTGTATTGAATGGAAGGAAGAGTTAGACATTGCTCAGACTGCAAAGGAGTACAAAGATGTACTCAGTGAAACTTGTCCTCCTGGACTCACCATTAACTCAACTGAGGAGGAGATTTTTGACTTTGAAAAGTGGGGTAGTGCTCGTGCATTAGCCACTAATCATGATGTCATGCTCAAACTCAAATTGCTGTTTGGACATGATGAGAAGGCTAGAAAAGAGGCGATGAGGATACTCATAAAGATCTGTTACTTCGATGAAACACTTGATCATGTTTTTGAGATGATGGATCTTTTGGACGAGTTAAAACAATCGCAAGCTCTTATAGCCAAAGCCAAAGGTTTCGGACCTAAAGGCAAAGGAAAGGAGAAGAAGACAAAGGGGTCCGATGGTCCTAAGGGACTTGGACCAAAGGGAGGGATAAAGAAGCCTTCTGGCAAATATCCCCAAGGGAAGCAGTCTGAGTACTGGGGGTCTACATCTTGTCCTCTCAAAGGTACGAATTTTTCTTTAGTCGTAAAACATAGTCAGCGGTATTATCTACCAGAATTCTGGTGTGTAGATATGGAACCACTGACGGTATGTGCATTTTAAATGCAGGGGTTCCAGAAAACCCAGCGACTTAGAGAAGAAAAGTTCGAGTCCACATGGGCAAAGCTGTTGAGGAAGCAGCGGTTGCAGTGGAAGACATTTATCTATCTGTTTGATAGTTATAGGATTTCATTTCAAGTTAATTGCTTTGTACCTTTTATATTTTAGAAAGAACTTTCGTTCTGGATTTCTATTATTAATAGATATTTTATTTCTTTAATCACTTGATGATTTAGACAAGGAATAATGGCGATATCTATTATGGTACATTAGATAGCAATATATGAATGATAAATCCTTAGTCTACCACGATGCAACAAACCGTTATAACTTATTTTACTTATTGGATGTATTTCTTTATCGATCATTATACTTGTGAATTCTTGAACTTGGTAGTATCTATTCAAAAGGGATTCAGAAGGTCGAAATTGATTTGATCAATTATAGTTGGAGGAATGGACCTCCCGACCTAAGAATCGATCTTGAAAGGTGATACAACTAAAATCAACCTTTCTGGGTAAAGGATGGAATTCGGACAAGTATAGAAAATGATTGATGATTAATGCGGTATGTGTGATTGGAGAAAGTACGAGTCATTCTTTCAAGAATACTCGAAAATGGATTAGACTACTTGTTGTGCCATAAAAACCATTATGGGGAACCCTCAAAGTATATCCATTGAAAGCCTGCGACTTGTTCGCGGAGGCTATGACCTATCTAAATAACACATAGCATAAATCAAAGATTGAGATTAAATCTCAAACGACTGCACCATACACTAATGTGTAGACATGGTGTGTCAGGAATAAGAGATAGGATTCTAATAGTAAAAGAACAAGTTTGTTCGGAACTACCTATGTTCTATGGATACTTCTGGATACAATGACACATTCGATGTAATTGTAGAATATTCTAGAAGAACAAGTAATTGTATGTTCAATAGTACTACGAACCAGAATGGTGTCTTCGCCCGGTTCTTAGAGGAAGACTATTGGATGAACTACAATGCCCTAACTGACAAAGTACTTTATTATGAGGAAAGAGGAGACTGAGAACCAGCCTAACCGAGTAGTAGTACACCACTAACTGCACCTAATGTTATTACTGTTATACACCGGAACGCCATTGCAGTGGGAGGTTGTTAGGCAACCGGAGATGTTCATAAGACTGGAGGAGTTTTAAACTCTGGATCTAGTAGACATGAAATCGATCCCTAGTTCTGCATAGGGGGCAGTACTAATCTAAATGTGCCTACTTGGAAAGCAATGATATTGTTAAGAGGCAAGACCATTTAGAGGTACAAGCTTAGTGAATCCATTTATGGATTATCACAAAGCTGGAAATTGTGGAACTTGCAAATTGATGAGATAGTCCATCATATGGATTCATCAAAAGGCATAGACAATAAAAGGTGTATTAAAGACGTAATGGAAACAAGGTGGTGTTTCTCGGAATTTTGTGTAGATAACACTTTATCATTGGCAACAATGTAAAAGTGTTGTCAGACATAAAATAGAGGTTGTCTAAATAAATCGAGATATAAGATTAAGATGAAGTTAGATCATGTTCTTAGAAATCTTTCGATCTCTAGATAAGAACATTTGTATTTCTCTTTAGATATCTTATACGATTATGGTTTGTTTTAAACATGCACAATTCTGAGAAAGGTTATTGCCTTACTAGAGCAGAATACATCTGTCTAAAGGTATGTGTCTCGAACACATGAAGGAGATGGATCTAGACAAAGCAGTTACCTACACTTCGAGTGTGGAGAGCTTTGTAAATTGTGGTGTTATAAAACAAGAACCTGATATCAACTATGCGATTAGCGTAGTGGGAGGATATCAAAGCAATCTGGATAAGAAATATTCGAATGCTGTAAAAGTACTTGGAAGTACAGGATTACTGGCAATACGAAATCTTCTTAGATTACGCTTTCTCAGGTAAAAATCAGAGAAAGGACCAGTGTAAGTCGATATCAGGCTATGTGTTCACTTTTAGAAGAGGTGGAACCTAAGGAAGAAAGAGTGACAAGCGTGAAGCTTCTCGGACTCTATCATAAACCAAATAGCGGCCTCTGAGGCGGCGGAAGCTTTGGTTAGGTTCCGGAATGACCTCTGAACTTGGATATGACTCTTGGTTTACCAAAGGCTATGTACATAGCGGTGCATGGTAAACTGGAAGAAGTCATAAGTTCAAAAGATGATGATAACACATAGAGCAAGTACCACCTGATACGAATCATCGTCAGAGAGACGACGCAGTAGTCACCAAGATAACTTCAGAGCGGAAACCTAGATTGCTCATTCACATAATACTTCTGGGAAGTATAACTTAAGCACGTGATGAGTATGGGAGTCGGGAGTTTGGAGGAAATGACTAGACCTTAGTACAAGTGGGAGATTGTTGGAGTTATGTACTTAATGTCTATATTTAAGTATCGATAAACTCCCTGTCATAGCATTTAATCTATTTAATTAATAAACAATTATTTGCATTTAATTAAATATGCAAAATATAGTTCTGGATTTTATACGTTGTAGTTAGTATGGTGTTGCATGGGCACACAGAAGATCATACTATCGGTTACTCGTATTTAATCGAACAGTTGCTCACGACCTAGATGGACACGAACTAATCCATCGGTATAGTCGTTGTGTGAGAGAGAAAATAATTTATCTTAATTATTTTATCACACTTGTACACTTGGTGTATTGGGCGGATCAGCTTGAGATTCATCGATTAGGATTGCCGGCGATAATCGATTCGAGTCTCAGTGTATTTTATTCTTAATCCCCGAAACTATTGCGGGTGTGTATATTTAATATAAGTGACTTTGATTTACCAAAGGAATTAACCGATTTAATTATTGGGTTAATTACCGGTTATGTTGGGTCACTATATTTTATATATGGCATGCCGTGAATACTTGACGGGAAAGTGTATCCCGTAAGGGTTGATAATATCCCCGAGATGAGTTCATAAGGAAT
This sequence comes from Euphrasia confusa, assembly GCA_954870475.1. Classification (NCBI taxonomy): domain Eukaryota; kingdom Viridiplantae; phylum Streptophyta; class Magnoliopsida; order Lamiales; family Orobanchaceae; genus Euphrasia; species Euphrasia confusa. The sequence continues at coordinate 15,821,921 of OX940954.1, forward strand.
TATTATGTAAACCCTGCAGGTGGATTTAATCCGCATAATAATTAAGGTTGAATGGTACTAGTCTCGGATATAAGAGATGAATAATATTTATTGAGCAATAAATAAATTTATTCATGGATATTTAAATCTTAAATACACGGAATATATAATACTACCGGAGAAATATTATTTGATATAATATGGAATAATATTGGGAGTGCAATTTTATTTATATAGTGGAAAATAAATAAAATTTAATATTGATAAGGATTAATGGATTTGGGTTGGACCCAATTTAATCTTCAATATTTAGAAGCCCAATATTTATTCTCCTTATGATCCCCTACGTAGCCTATATAAGCACTACATGGTCTTCACTTTTAATAACACAATTAATTGACCTACGCCAATCATAAAGTCTTGAGAGTGAGGAAGATCCATAGGAGTTCGATAGATCGTCGCCCACACGACGTTCGAACGAGGTGCAAGGAATACGTGGGAAGATCGCAAGGTCATCAAAGGTGTTTGATTTCGTTTCTCCGCACAACGAATCGAAGGTAAAATCATAAACCCTCTTTTATGATTTCGTGTGAATTAATCGTAGTAAATACATGAACACACGATCCGGATAAACGTACGAACTTCGGGGACGGGGATTCGAGATCCCCGGCGAAGATCGAAGAACCCTCGGCTTGGAGCCGAGGAGGCGATCGAACCCTAGGGTTCGATCGCGGCGCGCGGACGAGGGAGCCCCGGCTGGACCGCCGGGGCAAGCGATCGACCTTGAGTCGATCGCGGGGAGACCGCCGTGGGCTGGTGCCACGGCAGCTGGTCCCCCCAGCCACCTCGACTGGCGGCCAAGCGCGACGGAGGAGCCCCGGCTGGAGCCGGGGCATGCGATCGACCGTGAGGTCGATCGCGGGGAAAGCCGCGGCTGGAGCCGCGGCGGGTCAGCTGGAGGCTGACCGCCCCTCCTCCGGCGATGGTGGTGAGTCGCCGGACTCACCACCGGGGGCTGCTGGGCAGCCCCGGCAATCGCGGCGTGCGATCGCGAGCCCCCTCGCGGCGGGGGCTCGGCTAGGGTTTTGCCGCGGCTTGTCCGCGGTGGAGCTCTCGTCGGGCCCGGTTCTGTCGTACGGTGGTTCGCGTTGGTGGATCCGACTCGTGGGAGAAAATCGGCTGGGGGCGGGCTGCGTGTCTTCGGGCGCGTAGTCTCCAAAGGTCGGACTCCTGCGGATGAGTCGGGGATCCAATCTCCGGCGATGAAGGATTTCGTTCGGGTTATTATCTTCCGCAATTTTAATAGCCCGGGGTACCGAATCCCAACAAACTTGGAATCACATCTAAGTCCTGGAGGAAATTAAGGAACCAAACTGACTCTTTCGCTGCCTCTGAGGCTGCAACATATTCAGCTTCCATGGTAGAGTCCGAAATGCACTTTTGCTTAACACTCCTCCATGATACGGCTCCACCTCCCAAAGTGTACACATAGCCTGATGTCAACTTTCGCCGGTCCTTATCAGCTTGGAAATCCGAATCCGTATAACCCAAAGGAATCAGATTGTCTGCCCCGTAACTTAGAACATAATCCCTCGTATTTCGCAAATACTTGAAAATGCTCTTTACGGCAGTCCAATGAGCCTTTCCAGGGTTACTCTGATATCTTGCTACTACGCCGACTGCATAGCAGATATCAGGCCTCGTGCATAACATTGCATACATCAAGCTTCCCACAGCCGAAGCGTAGGGAACTGCTTTCATTTCATCTTTCTCCTTTTGTGTCTGAGGACACATCTCCTTAGAAAGATAAGTTCCTTTACTGAAGGGCAGCTCACCCTTCTTGGAATCTTGCATGTTAAAACGAGCCAGAATCGTGTCTATGTAAGATTGCTGGGATAGGTACAATGTTCTATTCCGGCGATCCCTTATAACCTTGATCCCTAGAACATGCCCGACTTCTCCCAAATCTTTCATATCGAATTGTCTAGACAACCATCCCTTTATGTCTGATAACATTTTCACACTGTTGCCAATGAGAAGAATGTCGTCTACATAAAGCACGAGAAACACCACCTTTTTCCCATCACGTTTCCAATACACACACGATTCGTCCATGCTTTGATTGAATCCAAAAGATTGGACTACTTCGTCAAACCGCAGGTTCCACGATCTCGAGGCTTGTTTCAATCCATAAATGGATCGATTAAGCTTGCACACTAGATGATCTCGCCCCTTAGCAATGAATCCTTCTGGTTGTTTCATATAAATCGTCTCGTCAAGACTTCCATTTAGGAAAGCTCTCTTGACATCCATTTGCCACACCTCATAATCCATATGAGCTGCTATGGATAAGAGAATCCGGATCGACTTTATCTTGGCTACTGGCGAGAAGGTCTCCTCATAATCGATTCCCTCTTTCTGAGTATATCCTTTCGCAACAAGCCGAGTTTTAAAGGTTTCAACCTTTCCGTTAGATCCTCTCTTTCTCTTGTAGACCCATTTACACCCAATTGGCTTTACGCCGCTTGGTGGTTCTACAAGATCCCAGACTTTATTAGAATCCATAGATTCTATTTCGGATTTCATCGCTTTCTTCCAAGAAGGCGCATCTATATCTTGTACCGCATCATCATAGGTCCAGGGATCGATTTCATGAACTCCAGGTCCAGAGTCCGAAGACTCACCCAGTCCAATCCATCTTTCTGGTTGTTTAACAACCCTCCCACTACGACTGCGTTCCGGTGTATTAACAGTGACAGTAGGTGCAGGTTCTAGTGGTGTATTACTACTCGGTTCGGCTGTATCTAGGTCTTCCTTGTCTCCTCTCAACTCATCAAGTATTATGTCACTTTTGGGCTTGTGGTCCATGACATAGTCTTCCTCTAAGAACCGAGCGTTAGTACTTATAACGATCTTCTGGTCCGTAGGACTATAGAACATGCCACCCTTAGTTCCTCTAGGATATCCTATAAACAACCGCACTTCAGTACGAGGTTCTAATTTATCGGAACCTACCTTCAACACATGTGCAGGGCACCCCCAGATCCGAACGTGTCTCAAGCTAGGCTTGCGCCCGCTCCATCGTTCCATGGGTGTTGAAGGAACCGTTTTGGATGGAACCAAGTTTAGAATGTGCGCTGCTGTTTCCAAGGCATGTCCCCAGAACATTGTAGGTAAGTCCGAATAACTCATCATCGAACGCACCATCTCCATAAGAGTCCTATTCCTTCTTTCTGACACACCATTCTGCTGAGGAGTATATGGTGATGTCATTTGGGAATCAATCCCATTCTCTGCCAAGTATGCCTTGAATTCTCCAGACAGGTACTCGCCTCCGCGATCAGATCGCAGGCATTTAATGGATTTATTTTGAAGGTTCTCCACAAAAGCCTTGAACTCCTTGAACTTGTCAAAGGATTCGCTCTTGCGGCGCATCAAATATACAAATCCATACCTTGAGTAATCATCAGTGAAAGTGATGAAATACTCGTACCCTCCCCTTGCCTGAGTAGACATAGGTCCGCATACATCAGAGTGAATCAAATCCAATACTTGTTCAGCCCTCCGTCCTTTACCAGAAAAAGAACGCTTGGTCATTTTACCCTCTAAACAGGATTCGCAGGTCGGAAGGTCCTCTCCTTCAACATCGCTGATTAGACCATCAACTTTCAACCTTTGAAGCCTATTCGAGTTTATATGACCTAGCCTTAGATGCCACAAATATAATTGATTCATTTTAGAAGGTTCCTTTCTCTTATTGGTGTTCGTAGACGTGTTATTACTCTCGGTTAGTTGCATCGTGTTAGACTCAGGATTTAGCACATACAAATCGTCCACCAATGTACCAGAACAGATAATCTCACTGTTTCTTCTTATGATCACCGAGTGGTCAAAAGAGACAGAATATCCATTCATAATAAGTTTAGAAACCGAAATTAAATTCTTTCTAAAGTTGGGTACATAAAGACAATTATGTAAAACTAAAACCCTATCACTACTGAAGCGTAAGTGAACGTCTCCCACTGCAACAGCCGCCACCCTCGCGGCATTGCCCATGTAGACCACGATCTCTCCCTCTCTAAGTCTCCGGGTTTCCTGGAACCCCTGCAATGAATTGCAGACATGATCAGTGGCCCCCGTATCTACACACCAGGTGCTGGTAGATAACACCACTGATAATGTTTCAGTGACTAAGGAAAATTTCGTACCTTTGATGAGAGGACAATCAGACCTCCAGTGCCCAGACTGCTTGCATCGATAGCACTTGCCTCGCGGCTTGCTCTTCCCATTCCGTGGTTTGGAACCACTGGGCTTCTTTGCTTGCACTTCCATCTTAGCCACAAGAGCTTGTGATTTTCTGACCATACTTATAAGTTCAGCTCTTTTGAAATCGTTTTTAAGCGACTCCTCAAGAGGACTGAATTTATAGAGTATGTCAATCACTTCTTGTCCGGCTTCCACACTATGTTTCAACATCATTCTGAGGTCATTCCAAATGTCCTCATGAGTTGGGACAACAGCAGATATAGAAGGCTCAACAGTCTGGACAATGTCCAGATTTCTTTTCCAATCAGTACTATATGGAACCAGTGAGTTTTCATCTTTAAGTATATCATAAAGTGGGGTCACAGTCATTCTTAACCTATAAGCACATAAAACAAACAAACAATTTAATATCCGATATTATCTCCCTAAATAATATCATTAAATCACTAATCACATCTAAAATCCCATCAGGTAAGGCAAGCCACGATAGTGTGGACGTTTACCCACCCAAATGATTTAGCAATTAGATTTCCTTCGGTCGTACATCATCAATAGCGTTACCTCGATGGGAGGAATACTATGAAGCGTACCTAAGTGTTAACCATTACTCAGTACTAAGAAGTTTGTTTGAGACTCGCATATCACCGCAAGCCACGATAGTGTGGACGTTTACGTTGACACACGGATCCTTCACTCCCTTCTATAACTGTCTACATCAATCGATCTAAAGTCCCATTCGATATAGCAAGCCACGATAGTGTGGACGTTTACCATACCAAAAGACTTATACAATTGAAATCCAATTACTTGACCCATTTGATCTTGTAAATCAAGACGCGGAGAATCATAAGTGAAACTCGAAGTTTCTAACCAGTGACTCACCATGCGAACAACCCTATCTCTCATACATGAGGGAGCCGAGCAGAAAATCGATCCATCTTCAAAAGAATGGTACGAAGGTCTCTAATTTGTGTCCTCTACATGACCAAGTGGCTCTGGCTCCATTCCACTCCCCGGGGTGAGAATGAGTCGACTTGAAATCAGCTTTGGAAAGACAAATTAGGCATTGTTTGATAAACTTAATCAATGTTTCTCATAAGAGGAATTACAAGAACTCTCCTCCAATAACTTATCTATATAAACTTCAAAAGTTTATAAAAGTCACCAAGAGAGCAGCAATGGAGACCATGGGTATGTTTCCATACCCTCTCCCACTTAGCTTTTTACAATAAAGGTACGCTATCTAGTGCATAAAAGTAAACACATATAGCATGCATACAAGTAATAAAGCACATAGTATTATCACATAGTCAAAATAATTACTAGAATATTATTTTCCGACTATTATGGCTTTACTCCATCTCCGTACGCATCTTCTAGTCTTTAGTCTTCGTTCTTGAATGCTCCATGTGACGAGAATATTTATTTCCAATATTTAAATCTATTTATTTTTAATAAATCCAAAAGATACTTAATAATAATAATTAAGTCAATCGAATAAATCAAAAATAAAATTAAATATTATTAATATTTTTTATTTATTTTATTTTCCCTTTCTACTTCATTAAATCTCTAGAATAATCTATCCAAGACCCACTTGGAATATTCTAGATGATTTCCATAATGAAATAAGGAAATAAAATAATTTAGGACTCTTCTACTTTCACAGATTAATTAATTCCCATTACTATGAAAATTCCCATAAAATAGGAATAATCAATTAGGAAATAAATCAATCCCAAATTAACTTTTATTCCTTTCCAATTCTATTAAATCTCTAGGATCCTATTCCAAGTAGAACTCGGAATACTCTAGAAGACTTCCATAATAGAATAAGGAAATAAAATTAATTCCAATTAATTCTTTTCCTAATCCATGAGAATTCCCAAAAAAATAGGAATACTCAAATAGGAAAAATCCGAACCAATTAGGAAAGTAAATCTCCGGACCGGGATAGCCCGGGGTGGGGATCCCCGGACCACCCTTGACCCACGCCTAGGAGGTGGCCGTCCACCATCGCCGGCGGCGCCTCCACGCATGGATCGTTCGATCCTCATGGGATCGACCATGGGGATGGTCGATCCTTGTCCCTTGGCCCTCACGATCATCTCCTTCGTCACACGTCTTCTCCGGCGGTCGTTTCGGCATCGATCCAACGCAAAAAAAATTACAATTCAATTTTACACTATCCGGTATCGATTCTATACATGAAATCGACCCTATACAATTTCCGGAAAAACGTAGAACGTAATAATAAATCCTAAATTCGGTCAACCCCCGAATTTTTACTATTACAAGCATTCACCACCAAAAACGAATCTCGACATGTCCGAGAGTTTAATCAAACCAATAATTATGACAAAATAAATTAACAAAAAAATAATTAAGCCATAATAGTCGGAAACCCTGCAAGGTAGAACAATATTATTGAAAATACCGCGAACGTAAACCACGCTCTGATACCAATTGTTGGAATTCGATATCCCGGGCTATTAAAATTTGCGGAAATCATAGCCCGATCAAAAACCCATCGCCGGAGATCACATAAACGCCGACTCATCCGCCGGAGTCCGGCCTTTGGAGACCACGCGCCCGAAGACACGCAGCCCGCCCCCAGCCGAACCCCCGCGAGCCGGGGTTCACGCGATCGAAGGATCGCGTCTGACGCGATCGGGTGGGGCTGCATCGGCAGCCCCCGCGGCGAGTCCGGCGACTCGCCGCCGCCTGGATGTCCCCACCGTCGAGGTGGGGTGGGGTGCGGCTCCAGCCCGCGCCCCGGCGGTCGATCACCGTGATCGACCGCGCGCCCTCGGTCCAGCCGAGGGTCGCCTCCTCCGCGCCCGTCGAACCCTAGGCGGGTCGATCCACGCGGTCCGGTGGCTTCGCCACCACCGCGTGATCGTCCGTCTACTCCGGGTTCGATCTTCGGATCTTGTTCTACGGTATTTTCAATAAACAAAATCGAATAATATCAAGTTAGTTTAGATATCATACCTACGATTCGTTGTTCGGAGAAACGAAATCAAGATGACCTTTGAATCTTCCCACGTATTCCTTGCACTCCGTTCGAACGTCGGGTGGGCGACGATCTATCGAACTCCTATGGATCTACTTCAACTCTCTAGAATATCAAGTATGATAATCTTGTCTTATGATTTATGAAGGCCATGTAGTGCTTTTATAGGCTACGTAGGGGATCTAAAGGAGGTGGAATATTGGGCTTCCAATATTGAAGATTAAATTGAGCCCACTGCTCAAGTCCATTAATCCTTATCAATATTAATTAAATTTATTTTCCACTATATAAATTAATTGCACTCCCAATATTAAACCATATTATATCCAAATAATATTTCTCCGGTAGTATTATTTATTCCGTGTATTTAAGATATAAATATCCATGAATAAAATTTATTTATTGCTTAATAAATTTATTCATCTCTTTTATCCGAGACTAGTACCACTCAACCTTATTTATTATGCGGAATTAAATCCACTCGCGAGGTTTACACAATAAATCCTTATGAGCTCATCTCGGGGATATTATCAACCCTTCCGGGATACACTGTCCCGTCAAGAATTCACGGCATGCCATATATAAAATATAGTGACCCAACTTAACCGGTAATTGACCCAATAATTAAACCGGTCAATTCCTTTGGAAAATCAAAGTCACTTATACTAAATATACACACCCGCAATTGTATCGGGGATTAAGAATAAAATACACTGAGTCTCAAATCAATTATCGCCGAGCAAACCTAATTGATGAGTCTCAATCGATCCGCTCAATACACCAAGTGTACAAGTGTGATAAAATAATTAAGACAAATTATTTTCTCTCTCACACAACGACTATACCGATGGATTGGTCCGTGTCCATCTAGGTCGTGAGCATCTGTTCGATTAAATACGAGTAACCGATAGTATGATCTTCTGTGTGGGCCCGACACACCATACTAACTACAACGTATAAAATCCAGGACTATAATTTGCATAAAATTAATTAACAATAATTAAAAGCAAATGAATGTTTGTATTTAATAGGTAAATGAAAGTGTACAAGGAGTTCACAATACTCAAATCTAGACATTAAGTATACTACTCCAACAGTGCAGTGGCAAATGCGAAGGAACCACGAGCCCACAATGCGAGTAAACACATAGATCGCAAGTACCACCTGATTAGAGACATCGTCAGGAGAGGCGATACGGTTGTCACCAAGATTTCATAAGCGGATAACCTGGCAGACCCCTTTACGAAGGCACTTCCAGCGGAAGCGTTCAAGAGACACGTGAAGGGGATGGGTATTGGATGTATGGTAGAGGGCAACTAGACTTTTAGTATAAGTGGGAGATTGATGGAGTTATATTCTAAATGCTGGGATTCGATGTCCCGGGCTATCAAAAAAATATGCGGAACCGATAACCCGACCGAAACCCCGTCGCCGGAAACCGATCACGAACACCACGTATCCGGAGTCCGACGAGGGAATCGCCGCGAGGGCGAAACCCTAGCCGAACCCCACGCGGGGTTCGGCCAGGGTTTCGCCCTCGCGGCGATTCCCTCGTCGGACTCCGGATACGTGGTGTTCGTGATCGGTTTCCGGCGACGGGGTTTCGGTCGGGTTATCGGTTCCGCATATTTTTTTTTTTTGATAGCCCGGGACATCGAATCCCAGCAATTGGTATCAGAGCGTTTGGTTTCGTGTTCATGTATATTTTCGATTATTGTTCTACCTTGCAGGATTTCCGGCTATCATGGTTGGATTTAATTATTGTGTTAATTAATTATCATGATTATTCGTTTATTAAACTCTCGGACATGTCGAGATTCAGTTTGTGTGGTTGAATGTTTGTAATAGTAAAAATTCGGGGGTTGACCGAATTTAGGATTTATTATTACGTTCTATGTTTTCCGGAAAATGTATAGGGTCGATTTCATGTATAGAATCGATACCGGATAGTGTAATTTAAATTCTTGTAATTTATTTACGTTGGATCAATGCCGAGACGACCGCCGGAGAACACATGTGACGAAGAAGACGAAGAGGACGAAAAACCGGGGGGGGGGGGGGGGGGGGGGTCGATCATCCCCATGATCGATCCCCATGAGGATCGATCGACCCCTCCATGGGGCTGCCCGCTAGGGCTTCCGGCCACGCCGGCCACCGGTGGTGGTGGCGCGTGGCTAGGGGCGGCGGTGGTGGTGCCCGGTGATGGTGGTGGTCGGCGGTGAGGGGGGTGGTGTGGGGATCCCCAACCCATGCTACTCCTACCAAGATACTACTTTCCTAATTAATTCGGTTTTCCTATTTGAGTTTTCCTATTTTTGGGAATTCTCATGGATTAGGAAAAGAATTAATTGGAAATAATTTTATTTCCTTATTCTATTATGGAAGTCTTCTAGAGTATTCCGAGTTCTACTTGGAATAGGATCCTAGAGATTTAATAGAATTGGAAAGGAATAAAAGTTAATTTAGGATTGATTTATTTCCTAATTGATTATTCCTATTTTATGGGAATTTTCATAGTAATGGAAATTAACTAATCTTGGAAAGAAGAAGAGTCCTAATTTAATTTATTTCCTTATTCTATTATAGAAGTCTTCTAGAATATTCCAAGTTTTATTTGGATAGATTATTCTAGAGATTTAATAGAATTAGATAGGAAAATAAATAAATAAAAATATTAATAATATTTAATTTTATTTTTGATTTATTCGATTGACTTAATTTTCGAATTAAGTATCTTTTGGATTTATTAAAAATAAATAGATTTAAATATTGGGATTAATATTCTCGTCACATGGAGCATTCAAGAACGAAGACTGAAGACTAGAAGATGCATATGAAGAAGGAGTAAAGCCATGATAGTCGGGAAAATAATTTCCTAGCATTATTTAACTATGTGATATGTGCTTTATTACTTGCATGCATGCTTATGTGTTTAATTATGCATTAGATAGCGTATCCCTTTGTTATAAAAAGCTAAGTGGGAGAGGGGATGGAAACATTCCCATGGTCTCCATTACTGTTCTCTTGGTGACATTTATGAGCTTTTAGATATGTCATTGGAGGAGAATTCTTGTAATTCCTTTTACAAAAAACATTGATCAAGTTTATCAAACAATGCCTAATTTGTCTTTCTGAAACTGACTTCAAGTCGACTCATTCTCACCCCGGGGAGTGGAATGGAGCCAAAGCCACTTGTTCATGTGGATGACACAAATTAGAGACCTTCGTACCATTCTTTGATAGATGGATCGATTGTCTGCTCGGCTCCCTCATCTAATGAGAGATAGGGTTGTTCGCATGGTGAATCACTGGTTAGAAACTTCGAGTTTCACTTATGATTCTCCGCGTCTTGATCTACGAAAATCGAATGGATCTTGTAACTGGGAGTCAATTATAAAAGTCTCTTAGTGTAGTAAACGTCCACACCACGTGGCTTGCTATACTGACGGATTTTGGATTAATTGATGTAGACAGTTGTAAGTAATTGTGAAGAGTTGTGAAATTATCGTAAACGTCCACACCACGTGGCTTGCGGTGATGTAGCAATTCCAAACGATGTACTTTGGTGCTAAGTAATGGTTTACACTTAGATACGCATTATAGTATTCCTCCCCACGAGGTTACGCTATAAATGATGTATGACCAAAGAAAATCTAATTGCTAAATCATTTGGGTGGGTAAACGTCCACACCACGTGGCTTGCCTTACCTGATGGGATTTTAGATGTAATTAGTAATTTAATGATATTATTTGAGGGAGATAATATCGGACATTAAATTAATTGTTTGTTTAAATGTGCTTATAGGTTTAGAGAATAGCTATGAACCCACTTTCTGTGATACTCAAGGAGCATAAGCTCACTGGTCCAAATTACATTGATTGAAAGAGAAATTTAGACATTGTCCTGACTTCTGAGGAGTACAAGTTTGTACTCCATGAAGTGTGCCTTGCTGAGCCCACGGCTGCCTCAACTGATGAGGAAAAACTGACATGATGTTTAACCTCAAGGAGATGTTTGGGGAGCAAGATCGTGCGGCTAGGCAAGAAGCCATGAGAGTCCTCATGTCGACTACTCAGTCTGATGAGTTTGTTGAATGAACTTGAGGTCCTAGGAGCTTCTATTGATGCTGAGACGCAAGTCGACATCATACTCCAGTCTCTGGCCCCTAGTTTTGAGCAGTTTCGTATGAGCTATAATATGGGTAAACTATCTTATACTCTTGCGCAACTTATGACTGAACTAAAGGCGGCAGAGGGGATCTACAAGAAGGGCAAGTCTCAAGCTCTTGTAGCTACCAAGTCCAAAAGCTTGAAAGCTGTTGGAGGTAGGGGCAAGAAAAGGAAGCAAGCCTGGAAACCCAGTGGTGCCAAGAGGAGTGGACCACGAGTGGGGGCTGCAAAGCCAAGAGGCAAGTGCTTCCGATGCAATAAGTCTGGACACTGGAAGTCTGAATGTCCTCTCAAAGGTACGAATTTTTCTTTAGTCGTAAAAACATAGTCAGCGGTATTATCTACCAGAATTCTGGTGTGTAGATATGGAACCACTGACGGTATGTGCATTCTTGAATGCAGGGGTTCCAGAAAAACCCGGCGACTTAGAGAAGAAGAGTTCGAGTCTACATGGGCGAAGCTGTTGGGGTAGCAGCGGTTGCAGTGGAAGACATTTATCTGCTTTCAGTAGTTTTAGGATTTCATTTCAAGTTATTGCTTTATGTACCCCTTATTTTGAAAAGAACTTTTGTTCTGGATTTTCTTTATTAATGAATGGATATTTATTTCTTTAATCATTTCATGATTTAGATAAGAAATAATGATGTTATCTATTCTGGTACATTAGATAGCAATATGTGAATGATGAATCCTTGGTCTACCACGATGCAACAATCCGTTATGTATAACTTGTTTTACTAGATGTATTTCTTTATTAATCATTATACTTGTGAATTCTTATACTTAGTAGTATTTATTCAAATAATGTTTCAAAAGGTCGAAATTGATTTAATCAATTATAGTTGAAGGAATGAACCTTCCGACCTAAGAATTGAATTTGGAAGATAATACAACTAAGCATACCTTTCGGTAAAGGATAGAATTCGGACAAGTATTAAGAATGATCAATGATATGTGTAAGGTGCGAGTAGTTCTTTTAAGAATACTCAAAGATGGATTAGAATGCTTGATGTGCCATAAAAGCGAAGTGTTTTAGTCACAAAGCAATTATGGGGAACCTTCAAAGTATATCCATTGGAAGCCTGCGACCTAGTCGCGGAGGCTACCACATAACACAATCAAAGATTGAGATTAAGTCTCAAATGACTACACCATACACTTACGTGTAGAGATGGTGAAGTCAGTAAGAAATAAGATTCTAATAGTAAAAGGACAAGTTGTTTGGAACTACCTATGTTCTATGGATATTCCTGGAGACAACGGCATAGTCAATATGGTTGTAGGATATCCTAGATGAACAAAGTGTTGTGTGTTCTATAGTACTATGAACCAGAAGGACGTGTAACGCCCGGTTCTTAGAGAAAGACTATTAGAAGAACCACAAAGCCCGAAATGACGCGGTACCTTGGAATGAGAAAAAGGACAAAGACTAGGAACCAGCCAAACCGAGTAGAGGTACACCACATACTGCACCTACTGTTATCACTGTTATACACCGGGACGCCATTGCAGTGGGAGGTTGTTAAGACAACCGGAGATGTTCATAAGACTAGAAGAGTTAACTCTGGATCTAGTAAAGATGAAATCGATCCCTAGCTCTGCACAAAGGCAGTACTAGATCTAAATGTGCCTGCTTAGAAAACAATAAGGATTATTGTTAAGAGGCAAGATCATTTAGAGTACAAGCTTAGTAAATCTATTATGGATTGAAACAAAGCTATGAATCGTGGAACTTGCGAATTGATGGGATAATCCATTTGATGGATTCATCAAAGGCATAGACGAAAGGTGTATTGGAGACGTAATGGAAACAAGGTGGTGTTTCTCGGAGATCTTATGTAGATAACGTTTTATCATTGGCAACAATGTAAAGATGTTGTCAGACATAAAATAATGGTTGTCTAAATAAATCGAGATATAAGATTAAGTAGAAGTTAGAGCATGTTCTTAAGATCGTTCTAACGATAAGAACATTGTACTTCTCCTAGATATCTTATACAATTATGGTTTGTTTTTTAAACTTGCATACTTCTGAGAAAGGTTATTGCCTTTCAGAGACAGAATATACATCTATCTAAAGGGTATGTGTTCGAACACATGAAGAAGATAGATAAGGACAAAGCAGTTTCCTATACTTCAAGTATGGAAAGCTTCATAGATGCAATGTTGTAAAACAAGAACCTGATATCAACTATGCGGTTTGCGTAGTGGGAGGATATCAAGGTAATCTAGACAAGAGAATTTCGGATGCTGTAATAGTACTTGCAAAGTACTGGATTACGGAGCAAGACGAAATCTTCTTAGATTACAGTTTCTCAGATCCAAAAATCATAGAAAGACCAGTGTAAGTCGATATCAGGCTATGTGTTCACTTTTAGAAAGAGGTGGAACCATGAAATGAAAGAGTGATAAGCAGGACGCTTCTCAGACTCTCTCATAACCAAATAGCAGCCTCAGAGGCAGCGGAAGTTTTGGTTAGGTTCCGGGATGACCTCTGGACTTGGATATGACTCTTGGTTTACCAAAGGCTATTGTATAGCGGTGCATGGTAAACTGGAAGAAGTCATAAGTTCAAAAGGTGATGATAACACATAGAGCAAGTACCACCTGATTCGAGTCATCGTCTAGGAAGACGACGCAGTAGTCACCAAGATAACTTCAGAGCGGCAACCTAGAGTGCTCATTCACATAGTACTTCTTGGAAGTACAACTCTAAGCACGTGATGAGTATGGGAGTCGGGAGTTTGGAGGAAATGACTAGACCTTAGTACAAGTGGGAGATTGTTGGAGTTGTGTACTTAATGTCTAGATTTAAGTATCGGTAAACTCCCGGTCATAGCATTTAACCTATTTAATTAATAAACAATTATTTGCTTTTAATTATTATTAATTAATTATGCAAAATATAGTCCTGGATTTTATACGTTGTAGTTAGTATGGTGTTGCATGGGCACACAGAAGATCATACTATCGGTTACTCGTATTTAATCGAACAGTTGCTCACGACCTAGATGGACATGGACCAATCCATCGGTATAGTCGTTGTGTGAGAGAGAAAATAATTTATCTTAATTATTTTATCACACTTGTACACTTGGTGTATTGGGCGGATCGCTTGAGATTTATTGATTAGGATTGCCTTGAGATAATCGATTCAAGTCTCAGAGTATTTTATTCTTAATCCCCGATACTATTGCGGGTGTGTATATTTAATATATGTGACTTTGATTTTCCAAAGGAATTAACCGATTTAATTATTGGGTTAATTACCGGTTAAGTTGGGTCGCTATATTTTATATATGACATGCCGTGAATACTTGACGGGAAAGTGTATCCCGGAAGGGTTGATAATATCCCCGAGATGAGTTCATAAGGAATTATTGTGTAAACCTCATGAGTGGATTTGTTCCGCACAATAATTAAGGTTGAATGGTACTAGTCTCGGATACAAGAGATGAATATAATTTATTGAGCAATAAATAAATTTATTCATGGATATTTAAATCTTAAATACACGGAATAAATAATACTACCGGAGAAATATTATTTGATATAATATGGTTTAATATTGGGAGTGCAATTAATTTATATAGTGGAAAATAAATTAATTAATATTGATAAGGATTAATGGACTTGAGCATTGGGCTCAATTTAATCTTCAATATTGGAAGCCCAATATTCCACCTCCTTATGATCCCCTATGTAGCCTATAAAAGCACTACATGGCCTTCATAATTCATAACAACAATAAGACAAGAATATCAATACTTGATAGTTCTAGAGAGTTGAAGGAGATCCATAGGAGTTCGATCGGTCGTCGCCCACACGACGTTCGAACGAGGTGCAAGGAATACGTAGGAAGATCACAAGGTCATCAACGTTTAATTCGTTTCTCCGCACAACGAATTGAGGTAACATAATCTAAAACCCCTTATTTGATTATGTGTTCGTTAATCGTGATATATACATGAACAAGACGATCCGGGTAGACGTCGAGACCGGGATACGGGGATTCGAGATCCCCGTCGGGATCGAGAAGGGGCGGCCGAACCCTAGGGTTCGACCGCCGGCGCGCGCGGACGAGGGAGCCCCGGCTGGACCGCCGGGGCAAGCGATCGACCATGGGTCGATCGCGGGGAGACCGCCGTGGGCTGGTGCCACGGCAGCTGGTCCCCCCCGCCACCTCGACCGGCGACAGGCGCACGGGAGGAGCCCCGGCTGAAGCCGGGGCAGGCGATCGACCGTGAGGTCGATCGCGGGAAAGCCGCGGCTGGTAGCCGCGGCGGGTCAGCTGGAGGCTGACCGCCCTCCTCCGGCGGCGGTGGTGAGTCGCCGGACTCACCACCGGGGGCTGCTGGGCAGCCCCGGCGATCGCATGTGCATGCGATCGCGAACCCCGCGTGGGGTTCGGCCAGGGTTTCGCCCTCGCGGCGATTCCCTCGTCGGACTCCGGATACGTGGTGTTCGTGATCGGTTTCCGGCGACGGGGTTTCGGTCGGGTTATCGGTTCCGCATATTTTTATTTTTTTTGATAGGCCGGGACATCGAATCCCAGCATTCACAATTACTTACAACTGTCTACATCAATTAATCCAAAATCCATCAGTATAGCAAGCCACGTGGTGTGGACGTTTACTACACTAAGAGACTTTTATAATTGACTCCCAGTTACAAGATCCATTCGATTTTCGTAGATCAAGACGCGGAGAATCATAAGTGAAACTCGAAGTTTCTAACCAGTGATTCACCATGCGAACAACCCTATCTCTCATTAGATGAGGGAGCCGAGCAGACAATCGATCCATCTATCAAAGAATGGTACGAAGGTCTCTAATTTGTGTCATCCACATGACCAAGTGGCTCTGGCTCCATTACACTCCCCGGGGTGAGAATGAGTCGACTTGAAGTCAGTTTCAGAAAGACAAATTAGGCATTGTTTGATAAACTTGATCAATGTTTCTTGTAAAAGGAATTACAAGAATTCTCCTCCAATGACATATCTAAATGAACTTCGAAAGCTCATAAATGTCACCAAGAGAACAGTAATGGAGACCATGGGAATGTTTCCATCCCCTCTCCCACTTAGCTTTTTATAACAAAGGGATACGCTATCTAATGCATAATTAAACACATAAGCATGCATGCAAGTAATAAAGCACATATCACATAGTTAAATAATGCTAGGAAATTATTTTCCCGACTATCATGGCTTTACTCCTTCTTCATATGCATCTTCTAGTCTTCAGTCTTCGTTCTTGAATGCTCCATGTGACGAGAATATTAATCCCAATATTTAAATCTATTTATTTTTAATAAATCCAAAAGATACTTAATTCGAAAATTAAGTCAATCGAATAAATCAAAAATAAAATTAAATATTATTAATATTTTTATTTATTTATTTTCCTATCTAATTCTATTAAATCACTAGAATAATCTATCCAAGTAAAACTTGGAATATTCTAGAAGACTTCTATAATAGAATATGGAAATAAATTAAATTAGGACTCTTCTACTTTCCAAGATTAATTAATTTCCATTACTATGAAAATTCCCATAAAATAGGAATAATCAATTAGGAAATAAATCAATCCTAAATTAACTTTTATTCCTTTCCAATTATATTAAATCTCTAGGATCCCATTCCAAGTAGAACTCGGAATACTCTAGAAGACATCCATAATAGAATAAGGAAATAAAATTAATTCCAATTAATTCTTTTCCTAATCCATGAGAATTCCCAAAAATAGGAAAACTCAAATAGGAAAACCGAATTAATTAGGAAAGTAGTATCTTGGTAGGAGTAGCATGGGTTGGGGATCCCCACACCACCCCCCTCACCGCCGACCACCACCATCATCGGGCACCACCACCGCCGCCCCCTAGCCACGCGCCACCACCACCGGTGGCCGGCGTGGCCGGAAGCCCTAGCGGGCAGCCCCATGGCGGGGTCGATCGATCCTCATGGGGATCGATCATGGGGATGATCGACCCCCCCGGTTTTTCGTCCTCTTCGTCTTCTTCGTCACACGTGTTCTCCGGCGGTCGTCTCGGCATCGATCCAACGTAAATAAATTACAAGAATTTAAATTACACTATCCGGTATCGATTCTATACATGAAATCGACCCTATACATTTTTCGGAAAACATAGAACGTAATAATAAATCCTAAATTCGGTCAACCCCCGAATTTTTACTATTACAAACATTCAACCACACAAAACGAATCTCGACATGTCCGAGAGTTTAATAAACGAATAATCATGATAATTAATTAACACAATAATTAAATCCAACCATGATAGCCGGAAATCCTGCAAGGTAGAACAATAATCGAACATAAACATGAACACGAAACCAAACGCTCTGATACCAATTGCTGGGATTCGATGTCCCGGGCTATCAAAAAAATATGCGGAACCGATAACCCGACCGAAACCCCGTCGCCGGAAACCGATCACGAACACCACGTATCCGGAGTCCGACGAGGGAATCGCCGCGAGGGCGAAACCCTAGCCGAACCCCACGCGGGGTTCGCGATCGCATGCACATGCGATCGCCGGGCTGCACCGGCAGCCCCGGGCGGTGAGTCCGGCGACTCACCGCCATCGCCGGAGGTGGGGGGAGCCACTAGCCGCGGCGCCAGCCCGCGGCAGTCCCCCCGGCGATCGAGCTAGGGCTCGATCGCCCCCAGCCGCGGCGTCCAGCCGCGGCTCTTTCTCGTGCGCCACCGCCGGCCAGGGAGGACCGGGGAAGTCGTCTGCCGTGGCGCCAGCCCACGGCGACTCCCCAGCTATCGACTTCACGTCGATCGCATGCCCCGGCGTCCAGCCGGGGCTTCCCCTTGCCGCGGTACCGGCGGTCGAAACCCTAGGGTTCGACCGCCCCTTGTTCGATCCCCGCGGGGATCCAACGATCCCCGTATCTAGGTTTCGACGCTTTCCCGGATCGTCTTGTTCATGCATATATCACGATTAACGAACACATAATCAAAGAGGGGGTTTTAGATTATGTTACCTCAATTCGTTGTGCGGAGAAACGAATTAAACGTTGATGACCTTGCGATCTTCCTACGTATTCCTTGCACCTCGTTCGAACGTCGTGTGGGCGACGATCTATCGAACTCCTATGGATCTCCTTCAACTCTCTAGAACTATCAAGTATTGATATTCTTGTCTTATTGTTGTTATGAATTATGAAGGCCATGTAGTGCTTTTATAGGCTACGTAGGGGATCATAAGGAGGTGGAATATTGGGCTTCCAATATTGAAGATTAAATTGAGCCCAATGCTCAAGTCCATTAATCCTTATCAATATTAATTAATTTATTTTCCACTATATAAATTAATTGCACTCCCAATATTAAACCATATTATATCAAATAATATTTCTCCGGTAGTATTATTTATTCCGTGTATTTAAGATTTAAATATCCATGAATAAATTTATTTATTGCTCAATAAATTATATTCATCTCTTGTATCCGAGACTAGTACCATTCAACCTTAATTATTGTGCGGAACAAATCCACTCATGAGGTTTACACAATAATTCCTTATGAACTCATCTCGGGGATATTATCAACCCTTCCGGGATACACTTTCCCGTCAAGTATTCACGGCATGTCATATATAAAATATAGCGACCCAACTTAACCGGTAATTAACCCAATAATTAAATCGGTTAATTCCTTTGGAAAATCAAAGTCACATATATTAAATATACACACCCGCAATAGTATCGGGGATTAAGAATAAAATACTCTGAGACTTGAATCGATTATCTCAAGGCAATCCTAATCAATAAATCTCAAGCGATCCGCCCAATACACCAAGTGTACAAGTGTGATAAAATAATTAAGATAAATTATTTTCTCTCTCACACAACGACTATACCGATGGATTGGTCCATGTCCATCTAGGTCGTGAGCAACTTTTCGATTAAATACGAGTAACCGATAGTATGATCTTCTGTGTGCCCATGCAACACCATACTAACTACAACGTATAAAATCCAGGACTATATTTTGCATAATTAATTAATAATAATTAAAAGCAAATAATTGTTTATTAATTAAATAGGTTAAATGCTATGGCCGGGAGTTTACCCATACTTAAATCTAGACATTAAGTACACAACTCCAACACTAAATGTCTAGTTTAGTGACAATATGGAACTCCTTATCTGTGTTTTTCATTATCTATTAATCAAACCATCGACATTTTGTCTATCATGTACTTGAATGCAATAGTCCTAGATATATACGTTGTAGACAGTATGGCGTGAGGAGACACGCGGAAGATCATACTGTCGGTTACTCGTATACTATCGAACAGAAGCTCACGACTTAGATGGACAGGGACAATCCATCGGTACGTCGTAGTGTGACTGGGTAATAGTTGGTCTTGACTATTATGTTACACTCGTACACTTGGTGTATTGAGCAGGACCACGGGAGGGCGTTCGATTTATACTAATCGAAGTTATCGAACTAGACCTCAGAGATTACAGATATACGAATTCCTAATCCCTATATAATTATAGGTGCGTGTGTCCAATTCTCGGTTCTTTAATATGCCAATGAGTGAGACTAATTGATTAGTCGAGATACTCGGTAAATTGGGAATCGGAATTGTACACACGGCATGCTATAGATTATAGACAGGAAACTGTGTCCCGTTTATCGGGTTGATGACGTCCCCAAGATGAGCTCATAAAGTTTATCATGTAAACCCTGCAGGTGGATTTGTTCCACATGATAATAAGGATGAGTGGTACTAGTCTCGGATAATAAGAAACGAATTAATTTAATTATTAGTAATTAAATAAATTCGTGGACATTCGATATCTTAAACACGGGGAAAGTCGTATATGTAATTTCGGCGGAATTATTATTGTTGAAATAATATTAAAATTAATTTCGGGAATTCAATTATTATTTTTTAGTGGAGTGAATAATAATTAAAATTGAAATCGATTAATTAAGGAATTGCGTTTACGTATTCCAAGTTAATTAATATTTCAATTTAGCCCTTAATTAATTTCCCTTAGGTCCCTAACGTAGCTCTATTTAAACCCCCCCTTGCCCTCTCCTAAGACCTACATTTCGCCGCAATAATTATTTCAGCAGAGAAAAACTTAATTGCTTAGCGCAATAAAAACTTTTCTCTGTTAAAATAAAAGTTAACGCAAATATATTATTCTCACACAGAGAATAATCATACGGTGGTTTTGAGAAAGGAGAGAGCAGAAAAGGACGTACCCAGCAGATCGTTGCCCACACAACGGCTAGAGTCGGGAAGAGAATACGTTAGAAGCTCTAAGGTCTCAACAATCGACCGAGAAGGTATGAGATCGATTCTTATTCCGCAAATTCATTCGATCTTTATTCTCATTGATCATACTTTGAACGTAGATCGGGTTCCGGGGTCGTGGATCGTATTCCTCGACTACTGGGGGTTCTAGGACCTCCGGATCGGTAGTCGGATGAGGAAAAACGACCCGGAAACGAGCCCGGAACAGCAACGTCGCGTTGCTGTTCGCGGACGAACAGCGCCCGCTGGTGGGCAAACAGCGGTCGCTGTTTGCAGCTCCACCAGCGACCGCTGGTCTGCATACAGCGAGCGCTGTTTGTGTGCAGACCAGTCCCGGTTCGCGCGGTTGTCCTTCGGGGCGATGGCTGGGCGTGAATCGGGTCAAGGGCTGTCGTGTGAACGAACTAGCGACACCGGAGGTCGACTGGGAGCGTTCGGATGTTCGAGCGATCGAACGAACGCATCCCGGGTAGTCGATTTCGAACAATAGATTTCTCCAAGTTCGTACACTTCGTTCACATATCTCATTATCTTGTCCAAATATTCGTTTATGTCTTCATCTTCTCTCATGCGGAGTTGATGGAATTGAGCAGTGATGGTTCTGATTTTTGAACGTTTGACAGCTTGACTACCCTCGCATGTTCTCTGTAGTGTCTCCCATGCATCTCTAGCTAAGGTGCAATTTTCTACAAGTTGGTACATGCTGAGTTCCAACCATTCACAAATAAGGAGAAGAGCTTTGCTATTAGCAGTAGACAGTTCATGCTCTTCTCTTGTACATTCACGTTCAAGTTTAGAAATTTTAACTCCGTCGCTATCAATAATAAACGGTCGTTCCCATCCTTCTAGCACAGCCATCCATGCACGAGAGTCATAGCCTTTGATTCTAGCTGAGACTTTAGCTTTCCAGTTCGAGTAGTTCTGATGAGTAAGTATTATCGGTTTCTGAACAAACATTGAGGACTCCATTGTAGCGGAATTTATGAAGTCAAGTAACGGATCACGTCGTTTACGTATGACGTCCCGCTCTGATACTAATTGAAATTACGCCTTCAGCGTAGGATACCAATTTTTCGTGAAATTGGTCTTAAACTCAGAAACAGCAGCTTCAGTCGAAGTAAACACTCACACAATTCGTAGTATAAAAAGTGGAGACAAAGTTATGTAATAGTTTTTATTTCATTGATCAACAAAACTAAACTATTACACGTGAGGAGTATGGTAGACAAAATGATTACAAGAAGTTTCCCGAGTGTCGCAACAACTCCCACTAACTTGTAATCTAGCATAAGTGAACCTAGAGCTAAATCTCCTAACTCTAATATTGGCGCACAGCGCAAAAGCAAACTACACAAACTCGAAGCTCGAAGCTCTCGGTTACGATACTAAAAATCAGATTTCGTTATCTCAAAATCGTCAAATGATTTCTTCAACATCCATGGGTATATATAGTAGTGCCGCACATGTGGAGCGCTGATGTGGAGCAATCTGGTTGGTCACATGCTTGGCTGATTTCATTTCTCCATGGATGACATCACTTTGTTGTACTTCTGGATTCTTGAATCTTGGAATCTTGAATCTTTGATTCTTGAATCTTCGAATCTTGAATCTTCAATTTCAAAATCAAACTTCAATTTCAATCTTGACTCCATCGATCTCAATTCTTCATCTTCAATTTCTTGTGAAAATCTCTAAGTGTTGAAGCTTCGGAATTTCATCGTCTTCATGGTCGTCGATATCATTGAAGTAGTAAACACCGGAACCATTCTTCATTTTCTTGATTTGAGTACTTGGTGAAAAGGGAGTCACGTTGAAAGTACTCAATGCATCAGTCGCCGGTTCTAAAATCACAAGCATGAGTCGCTGAAAAGTTGTCTCTTGTCCAAACCGGCGACTCCAGTCGCCGGATTTCATGCACGCCCCAAACCAGCGACTCCAGTCGCTGGTTTCTTCCTTTGCACCAAAAGCGGCGACACGAGTCGCCGTTTCTCCTTCATTCCGATTTAGGCGACTCTTGTCGCCGTTTCTTCATTACACCACAAACGGCGACTGCTGTCGCCATTTCCGCGTCACACCAAAAGCGGCGACACGAGTCGCCGTTTCCACGCACATGCACCCAAAGCGGTGACTGGAGTCGCCGTTTCCGCGTAGTTCCAAAAGCGGAGACTCTAGTCTCCGTTTCCATGCGCGTAGTTGTTGACTTCGGATTCCTAACCTGTACTCCTGAAATCAAATACACAAACAAAAACGTTGTCGCCAAAACCAACATTTACAAATGCATGAATAGTGAATTCCAACAACCCGGTATTTATAGGAGTCGAGAATTAGGGTTTCCGGAATTCACGCTTAATGGGCCGAGCCCAAAGCATCTTCATGGAATATTCGAGATTCCATTTTTCCGTACTTGACGAACCCAGCTCTACGCACTGGCACACTAGCGTGTCTTCGTGCTTCAAGCTCGTGGAGGGCATAGCTGGTATACTTAGTATTTTTCTTTGAACCAAAATCCTTCTAGCGAAGTCTTCTAGTCACACCCATAGCTGGCTTCATTCCTTAGCAGTCATTCGTCCAGCCCTATGTGTAGCTATGCTTGCACCGCGTCCGTCAAGGTGTTAGTTCTGATTCAAGGTGTTCACGGTAAGCCTTGAACTCTCTGATTGGCAGTGCGTTGATGAACTCGCAATTCTCTCTGATCTACGTTGAACCACGTTGAGAGAATAGCTCATTCTGCGCTGACGCACTGATGAAACTCCATGATGTTTGTAGAGCCTAAGTCTGCTTGTCCCACGCTGATGAACCTCGGTCACGTGTTGAGCCACTTGTGAATACCACGGTCCACACAGCTCATTCTACGTTAACCTAGCAGACTTGTATGATTTAAAGGGTGGAAAACATACAAACATAAAACATGAAGTTACAACATAAACAAAGTGTATAGTTCAACGTAGTTCAAATAAGAGCATCGCTGTTCTATGTTGAACTAGGAAGAACTACACACTAACAATCTCCCCCTTTTTGAGTCAACTTCATAAGTGGGGGTTCGTAGAGAAACTCCCCCTCAAATTAGTATCATACTCAAAAAGTTCAACGTAGGGCAAAAGATAATGTAAAAACAGTCATACGTACTACACAGCATAGGAGTTAAACAATCATACGTAGAGCAAGAAAAGATAGAATAACACTACAAATAGCTCAAGCTGAGCAAACCAACATTGTAGCAAAAGTAACATGCGTTTAACAGAGTTATGAAAAACAGCAAGAAAAGTAGCAAAAGTAAATAATTGAACGAAGAGCAGGGATAGAAAACACTTGTTTAGAAAAATTTATTCACTGGCTTCAGCGTCTGAGTCTTCAGGTGACGTGTGCTGGCGCAGGTCCTTTTCGTCGTCCAACTCCTTATCAATCACCTTCATCTTTGGCTTGTAGGGCGTGCGCTTAGGTTTATTAGCAAACTGCTTCCTGCGCTTCCCCATGGCAGCTTCTTTCTTGGTAAGCCCAGCCATATGACTTCTCATCGCTCCCTGAGCCTGCGGTCCACCAAGAGCAGCTAAACCCTTACCTCTGCTACCCACACGCTTGACCGTTTCCTTTGCAGCACCAGAGTTTGTGAAAGTAATTTTGGGCTGTTTGGTAGGGGGCGTAGCACCACTAGGTTTGGTTTTGTCAGTTGCACTGCTGCCCGAATAGCCAGCTCCCTTTGCCTTTTCCACCTTCTTCACAGTGTCCAGCTCCTTCACCGTGCCATCAGCGTTACGAACCAAACCGCTGTGCGCATCACCGAATTCCTTCTTACTCTTCTTGTACGCAGCACGCAGACCATGCAGTCCATCATCTTCACAAATTTCCTCTTCTTCTTCTACCTCATCAGCCTTCCTCTTATTCTTCTTTGTGGGCTTCTCTATGGGGCGGTCAGGCGCGTTCCGGGCCGCTTCTAGTTGTTCATCAACTAAGTTGACCATGCCCACAAGCCGTGAATGAACTAACTTCAATGGCCCGACGTCGGCGTAGGACGACCCATCTCCCCCTAGACGAGCCGCTCGACGTGCCTTACGGTGCATGTAGGTCGTATAGTCCGAAACTGCATCAATTTGAAATCTCAAGTAAGAGAAGTCACTTAATAGCGTGGTCGGCTCACACAAGTACAGGTCGTCCGACGAGTCATCAGCCTCCTCCGACGAAGAGTCCAGTTCAATGGATGGCTTGCGGCGCGAAGAGGAATAGGACTTGGCTCTTTTCTTATTGGGGCCACTCGCAATTTGAAGAGGAACAATCGGCCCAGCGCCGAACAGCTGTCTATCTTCTTGTTCATCGCCCAGTTTACGCCAAGGTAGATCAATGACTTTGTGGGCGGCCATGTATTTGGAGTCAAAACGAAACGGGCTAAGATTTTTCATGGGGCCATCATCCTTGTCATACGTGAAGCCCTGACTGACTAGGAGTGCACTGACAAGATGAGGGCACGGCAGCTTTGCATGTGAAATTTCAGCATCGGTCATCACCCCGTAGGACTTGATTTTGTTGAAGACAACTTGACCCAGATCAACGTGGATCCCGCGGCTCAACTTGTACATTAAGTGAAGCGCATCCGCGTGGAACACGGACGTGTTGGACGTTGGGATCCAGTTGTTAGCAATAACCTTGTTCAGATGGGTGAAAAACTGAGTGAGCGCAGTGCAAGGGGGTTTATCAGAGGAGACCAGGCTGCCAGTCACGATGAAACCCATCATCTGACTGTCTGGGTGATGCGTAGAGGGCGCCTCCCACGTGGCCTGAATACGCGAGCGCTTAAAAAGCTTGTTGATGGTGGAGGGAGAAAAATCGTACTCACGACCACGCAGAATGACCTTTCTGTTGGAATTCGCTATCCCGGGTTATCAAAAATTGCGGAACCGATAACCCAAACGAACCCTTCGCCGGAGATCATACGAACGCCGACTCATCCGCCGGAGTCCGGGCTTTGGAGACCATGCATCCGAAGACGCACAGCCCGCCCCCACCCGAACCCCCGCGAGCCGGGGTTCATACGATCGAGCGATCGATCGCGCGCCGGCGATCGATCGGGGTGGGGCTGTTCCGACAGCCCCCGCGGCGGGTCCGGCGACCCGCCGCCACCAGGAAGCCCCCGCCTTCACGGCGGGGTAGGGCACGGCTCCAGCCCGTGCCCAGCGATCGACCCTCGTGGTCGATCGCACACCCTTGGTCGAACCGAGGGTTTGCCCCCATGCCCCACGGCCGAAACCCTAGCCGCGCGATCCGCGGTCCGGTGGCTTCGCCACCACCGCGTGATCGTTCGTCTAATCCGGGCTTCGATTTTCGGATCTTCATCCTACGGTATTCTCGATAAAAACCAAATCGAACAATTAACAAGGGGGTTGAGAATTGTACCTACGATTCGTTGTTCGGAGAAACGAAATCGACGACCTCGTGACCTTCCCGCGTATTCCTTGCACTTGTTCGAACGTCGGGTGGGCGACGAGCTATCGAACTTGTGGATCCTCTTCACTCTCAGAACTTTATTGTTGGCATAACGTAGGTTTTTGTAAAGTGAAGACCACGTAGTGCTTTTATAGGCTACGAAGGGGATCAAAAGGAGAATAAATATTGGGCTTCAATATTGAAAATTAAATTGGGTCCAACCCAAATCCATTAATTCTTATCAATATTAATTTTATTTATTTTCCACTATATAAATAAAATTGCACTCCCAATATTATTCATATTATATCAAATAATATTTCTCCAACTTAGTATTATTTATTCCGTGTATTTAAGATTTAAATATCCATGAATAAAATTTATTTATTGCTTAATAAATTTATTCATCTCTTATATCCGAGACTAGTACCACTCAACCTTATTTATTATGCGGAACAAGTCCACTCGCGAGGTTTACATAATAAATCCTTATGAGCTCATCTCGGGGATATTATCAACCCTTACGGGATACACTGCCCCTTCAAGAATTCACGGCATGCCATATATAAAATATAGTGACCCAACTTAACCGGTAATTAACCCAATTATCAAACCGGTTAATTCCTTTGGTAAATCAAAGTCACTTATATTAAATATACACACCCGCAATTGTTTCATGGATTAAGAATAAAATACTCCGAGTCTCAAATCAATTATCGCCGAGCAATCCTAATTGATGAGTCTCAATCGATCCGCTCAATACACCAAGTGTACAAGTGTGATAAAATAATTAAGATAAATTATTTTCTCTCTCACACAACGACTATACCGATGGATTGGTCCGTGTCCATCTAGGTCGTGAGCAACTGTTCGATTAAATACGAGTAACCGATAGTATGATCTTCTGTGTGCCCATGCAACACCATACTAACTACAACGTATAAAATCCAGGACTATAATTTGCATGTATTTAATTAACAATAATTAAAAGCAAATGAATGTCTGTAATTAATAGGTAAATGAAAGTGCAAACAGTGTTCAGAATACTCAAATCTAGACATTAAGTATACTACTCCATCAATCTCCCACTTATACTAAGGTCTAGTCTTATCCTCCAAACTTCTGACTCCCAAACCCTCCAAGTGCTTGAAATATACTTCCTTAGGAAGTATCTTGGTGAAAGGGTCCGCTAGGTTGTCCTCCGAAGCTATCTTGGTGACTATCGCATCGCCCCTCTTGACGATGTCTCGAATCAGGTGGTACTTGCGCTCTATGTGTTTCATAGCACTATGGGACCGTGGTTCCTTACTGTTTGCCACTGCACCGCTATTATCACAATAAATTGTCATAGCCTTGGGCAAACTCGGAATCACATCTAAGTCCTGGAGGAAATTAAGGAACCAAACTGACTCTTTCGCTGCCTCTGAGGCTGCAACGTATTCAGCTTCCATGGTAGAGTCTGAAATGCACTTTTGCTTAACACTCCTCCATGATACGGCTCCACCTCCCATAGTGTACACATAGCCTGATGTCGACTTTCGCCGGTCCTTATCAGCTTGGAAATCCGAATCCGTATAACCCAAAGGCATAAGATTGTCTGCCCCGTAACTTAGAACATAATCCTTAGTATTTCGCAAATACTTGAAAATGCTCTTTACGGCAGTCCAATGAGCCTTTCCAGGGTTACTCTGATATCTCGCTACTACGCCAACTGCATAGCAGATATCAGGCCTCGTACATAACATTGCATACATTAAGCTTCCCACAGCCGAAGCGTAGGGAACTGCTTTCATTTCATCTTTCTCCTTTTGTGTCCGAGGACACATCTCCTTAGAAAGATAAGTTCCTTTACTGAAGGGTAGCTCACCCTTCTTGGAATTTTGCATGTTAAAACGAGCCAGAATCGTGTCTATGTAAGATTGCTGGGATAGGTACAGTGTTCTATTCCGGCGATCCCTTATAACCTTGATCCCTAGAACATGTCCGACTTCTCCCAAATCTTTCATATCGAATTGTCTAGACAACCATCCTTTTATGTCTGATAACATTTTCACACTGTTGCCAATGAGAAGAATGTCGTCTACATAAAGCACGAGAAACACCACCTTCTTTCCATCACGTTTACAATACACACACGATTCGTCCATGCTTTGACTGAATCCAAAAGATTGGACCACTTCGTCAAACCGCAGGTTCCACGATCTCGAGGCTTGTTTCAATCCATAAATGGATCGATTAAGCTTGCACACTAGATGATCTCGCCCCTTAGCAATGAATCCTTCTGGTTGTTTCATATAAATCGTCTCGTCAAGACTTCCATTAAGGAAAGCTGTCTTGACATCCATTTGCCACACCTCATAATCCATATGAGCTGCTATGGATAAGAGAATCCGGATCGACTTTATCTTGGCTACCGGCGAGAAGGTCTCCTCATAATCGATTCCCTCTTTCTGAGTATATCCTTTCGCAACAAGCCGAGCTTTAAAGGTTTCAACCTTTCCGTCAGATCCTCTCTTTCTCTTGTAGACCCATTTACACCCAATTGGCTTCATGCCGCTTGGTGGTTCTACAAGATCCCAGACTTTATTAGAATCCATAGATTCTATTTCGGATTTCATTGCTTTCTTCCAAGAAGACGCATCTATATCTTGTACCGCTTCATCATAGGTCCAGGGATCGATTTCATGAACTCCAGGTCCAGAGTCCGAAGACTCACCCAGTCCAATCCATCTATCTGGTTGTTTAACAACCCTCCCACTACGACGGCGTTCCGGTGTATTAACAGTGACAGTATTAGGTGCAGGTTCTAGTGGTGTATCTATACTCGGTTCGGCTGTATCCAGGTCTTCCTCGTTACCTCTCAACTCATCAAGTATTATGTCACTTTTGGGCTTGTGGTCCATGACATAGTCTTCCTCTAGGAACCGAGCGTTAGTACTTATAACGATCTTCTGGTCCGTAGGACTATAGAACATGCCACCCTTAGTTCCTTTCGGGTATCCTACAAACAGCCGTATTTCTGATCTAGGTTCTAACTTATCGGTGCCTTGTCGCAACACATGTGCTGGACATCCCCAGATCCGAATGTGTTTCAAGTTAGGCTTACGCCCACTCCACAATTCCATGGGTGTGGTTGGTACCGTTTTGGTCGGAACCCTATTCAGAATGTACGCCGCTGTTTCCAAGGCAAGTCCCCAGAACATAACAGGTAAATCCGAGTAACTCATCATCGATCGCACCATCTCCATAAGAGTCCTATTCCTTCTTTCTGACACACCATTCTGCTGAGGAGTATATGGTGAGGTCAGCTGGGATTCAATCCCATTCTCTGCCAAGTATGCCTTGAATTATCCAGACAGGTACTCGCCTCCGCGATCGGATCGCAGGCATTTTATGGATTTACCATGAAGGTTCTCCACAAGAGCCTTGAACTCTTTGAACTTGCCAAAGGATTCGCTCTTGCGGCTCATCAGGTATACATATCCATATCTTGAGTAATCATCAGTGAAAGTGATGAAGTACTCGTACCCTCCCCTTGCCTGAGTAGACATAGGTCCGCATACATCAGAGTGAATCAAATCCAATACTTGTTCAGCTCTTCGTCCTTTACCAGAAAAAGGACGTTTAGTCATTTTTCCCTCTAAACAGGATTCGCAGGTTGGAAGGTCCTCTCCTTCAACGCCAGTGATTAAATCATCAGCTTTCAACCTTTGAAGCCTATTTGAGTTTATATGACCTAGCCTTAGATGCCACAAGTATAATTGATTCATCTTAGAAGGTTCCTTTCTCTTATTGGTGTTCGTAGATGTGTTATTACTCTCGGTTAGTTGCATCGTGTTAGAGTCAGGATTTAGCATATACAAATCGTCTATCAATGTACCAGAACAGATAATTTCACTATTTCTTCTTATGATCACAGAGTGGTCAAAAGAAACAGAATATCCATTCATAATAAGTTTAGAAACTGAAATCAAATTCTTTCTAAAGTTGGGTACATAAAGACAATTACGTAAAACTAAAACCCTATCACTACTGAAACGTAAGTGAACGTCTCCTACTGCAACAGCCGCCACCTTCGCGGCATTGCCCATGTAGACCAGGATTTCTCCCTCTCTAAGTCTCCGGGTTTCCTGGAACCCCTGCAATGAATTGCAGACATGGTCAGTGGCACCCGTATCTACACACCAGGTGCTGGTAGATATCACCGCTGACAATGTTTCAGTGACTAAGGAAAATTTCGCACCTTTGATGAGAGGACAATCAGACCTCCAGTGCCCAAACTGTTTGCATCGAAAGCATCTGCGAAACCGCTTGCTTACCCCAATCCGTGGTTTTAAACCACTGGGTCTCTTTGCACGCTTTTCTTTTAGCCTAGCCACAAGAGCTCGTGTTTCTCTTAACTTACGCACAAAAATCGCCTTCGCTAAGCCGGTTTTAAGGGACTCATTGAGGAACGATTCCGTGGGTATGTCAAACACCTCTTGCCTAGCTTCCACACCATGTCTCAACTTAGTTGGACCAACAGTGGATTCAGAAAGCTCAACAGTCTGGACAATGTCCAGATTTCTTTTCCAATCATCACCATATGGAACCGGTGAGTTTTCATCTTTAAGTATATCACAAAGTGGGGTCACAGTCATTCCTAACCTATAAGCACATAAAACAAACAAACAATTTAATATCCGATATTATCTCCCTCAAATAATATCATTAAATCACTAATCACATCTAAAATCCCATCAGGTTAAAGCAAGCCACGTTCGTGTGGACGTTTACCCACCCAAATGATTTAGCAATTAGATTTGCTTCGGTCATACATCATTATAGCGTTACTTCGTTGGGAAGAATACTATAAAGCGTATCTAAGTGTAAACCATTACTCAGTACCAAGGTAAATCGTTTGGAATTGCTACATCACCGCAAGCCACGTTGTGTGGACGTTTACGATAACTTCACAACTCTTCACAATTTCTTACAACTGTCTACATCAATTAATCCAAAATCCGTCAGTACAGCAAGCCACGTTGTGCCAAACGTTTACTGCACTAAGAGATCTTTATAATTGACTCCCAATTACTTGATCCATTCGATCTTGTAAATCAAGACGCGGAGAATCATAAGTGAAACTCGAAGTTTCTAACCAGTGATTCACCATGCGAACAACCCTATCTCTCATAAATGAGGGAGCCGAGCAGATAAACGACCCATCTATAAAAGTATGGCACGAAAGTCTCTAATTTGTGTCCTCTACATGACCAAGTGGCTCTGGCTCCATTCCACTCCCCGGGGTGAGAATGAGTCGACTTGAAATCAGCTTTGGAAAGACAAATTAGGCATTGTTTGATAAACTTTAATCAATGTTTCTCGTAAGAGGAATTACAAGAACTCTCCTCCAATAACTTATCTATATAAACTTCAAAAGTTTATAAAAGTCACCAAGAGAGCAGCAATGGAGACCATGGGTATGTTTCCATACCCTCTCCCACTTAGCTTTTTACAATAAAGGGATACGCTATCTAGTGCATAAAAGTAAACACATATAGCATGCATACGTGTAATAAAGCACATAGTATTATCACATAGTCAAAATAATACTAGAATATTATTTTCCGACTATTATGGCTTCATCACATCCCCGTACGCATCTTCTAGTCTTCAATCTTCGTTTCTTGAATGCTCCATGTGACGAGAATATTAATATCCAATATTTAAATCTATTTATTTTTTAATTAATCCAAAAGTTACTTAATTCGAAAATTAAGTCAATTGAATATATCAAAAATAAAATTAAATATTATTAATATTTTTATTTATTTTATTTTCTTTTTCCACTTCATTAAATCTCTAGAATAATCTATCCAAGATCCTCTTGGAATATTCTAGATGATATCCATAATGAAATAAAGAAATAAAATAATTTTGGACTCTTATACTTTTCCAAATTTATTTTATTCCTAATCCATGAATATTCCCATGAGTAGGAATAATCAAATAGGAAAAAAAAATTTAGTACTAAATTAATTCTTTCTCTATTTTTCTAGAATATTCCATAAAGAAATAATCAAAATAGGAAAACGAATTAATTAGGAAAGTATATTTCCGGTAGGAGTAGCCCGGGTTGGGGAACCCCGAACCACCCCCACCTTCGCCGACCGCCGCCTAGGGCACGCGCCACCGCCGCCCAGCCCACGCGCCACCACCACTGGTGGCCGGCGTGGCCGAGTCTCCCACGGACAGCCCGCCTAGGGCCGCGGGTCGATCGATCCCCTCGGGATCGATCATGGGGATTGATCGATCCCGGTCCTTCGTCTCCTCGTCACTTCGTCTTCTCCGGCGGTCTTCGATTCGATCCAATCGCAAAATAAATTTACAAAAATCTAAATTACAATTCCGGTATCGATTCTATACACGAAATCGACCCTATACATTTTCCGGAAAAACAACGAACATAATAATAAATCCTAAATTCGGTCAACCCCCGAATTTTTACTATTACAAGAATTCACCACCAAAAACGAATCTCGACATGTCCGAGAGTTTAATAAAACCAACAATCACATGACAAAATAATTAAACGAATAATCATCAAGCCATAATAGTCGGATCCCTGCAAGGTAGAAAAATTTTATCGAAAATACCGCGAACGTAAACCACGCTCTGATACCAATTGTTGGAATTCGCTATCCCGGGTTATCAAAAATTGCGGAACCGATAACCCAAACGAACCCTTCGCCGGAGATCATACGAACGCCGACTCATCCGCCGGAGTCCGGGCTTTGGAGACCATGCATCCGAAGACGCACAGCCCGCCCCCACCCGAACCCCCGCGAGCCGGGGTTCATACGATCGAGCGATCGATCGCGCGCCGGCGATCGATCGGGGTGGGGCTGTTCCGACAGCCCCCGCGGCGGGTCCGGCGACCCGCCGCCACCAGGAAGCCCCCGCCTTCACGGCGGGGTAGGGCACGGCTCCAGCCCGTGCCCAGCGATCGACCCTCGTGGTCGATCGCACACCCTCGGTCGAACCGAGGGTTTGCCCCCATGCCCCACGGCCGAAACCCTAGCCGCGCGATCCGCGGTCCGGTGGCTTCGCCACCACCGCGTGATCGTTCGTCTAATCCGGGCTTCGATTTTCGGATCTTCATCCTACGGTATTCTCGATAAAAACCAAATCGAACAATTAACAAGGGGGTTGAGAATTGTACCTACGATTCGTTGTTCGGAGAAACGAAATCGACGACCTCGTGACCTTCCCGCGTATTCCTTGCACTTGTTCGAACGTCGGGTGGGCGACGAGCTATCGAACTTGTGGATCCTCTTCACTCTCAGAACTTTATTGTTGGCGTAACGTAGGTTTTTGTAAAGTGAAGACCACGTAGTGCTTTTATAGGCTACGAAGGGGATCAAAAGGAGAATAAATATTGGGCTTCAATATTGAAAATTAAATTGGGTCCAACCCAAATCCATGAATTCTTATCAATATTAATTTTATTTATTTTCCACTATATAAATAAAATTGCACTCCCAATATTATTCATATTATATCAAATAATATTTCTCCAACTTAGTATTATTTATTCCGTGTATTTAAGATTTAAATATCCATGAATAAAATTTATTTATTGCTTAATAAATTTATTCATCTCTTATATCCGAGACTAGTACCACTCAACCTTATTTATTATGCGGAACAAGTCCACTCGCGAGGTTTACATAATAAATCCTTATGAGCTCATCTCGGGGATATTATCAACCCTTACGGGATACACTGCCCCTTCAAGAATTCACGACATGCCATATATAAAATATAGTGACCCAACTTAACCGGTAATTAACCCAATTATCAAACCGGTTAATTCCTTTGGTAAATCAAAGTCACTTATATTAAATATACACACCCGCAATTGTTTCAGGGATTAAGAATAAAATACTCCGAGTCTCAAATCAATTATCGCCGAGCAATCCTAATTGATGAGTCTCAATCCATCCGCTCAATACACCAAGTGTACAAGTGTGATAAAATAATTAAGATAAATTATTTTCTCTCTCACACAACGACTATACCGATGGATTGGTCCGTGTCCATCTAGGTCGTGAGCAACTGTTCGATTAAATACGAGTAACCGATAGTATGATCTTCTGTGTGCCCATGAAACACCATACTAACTACAACGTATAAAATCCAGGACTATAATTTGCATGTATTTAATTAACAATAATTAAAAGCAAATGAATGTCTGTAATTAATAGGTAAATGAAAGTGCAAACAGAGTTCAGAATACTCAAATCTAGACATTAAGTATACTACTCCATCACTTTCCGTAGCGCGCAACAGTGGGATCACCAAACCTGTTGTCAATATGAGAAAAGACAACTCGATGGACGTAGAGACTATAATCATAATCAAAGTTCACTGAGTCCATCAGGTGCATCTTATTCATAAATGCCTGAAGTCCATGCTGTTGGAGTTGTGTACTTAATGTCTAGATTTAAGTATCAGTAAACTCCCGGTCACAGCATTTAACCTATTTAATTAATAAACAATTATTTGCATTTAATTATTATTAATTAATTATGGAAAATTATAGTCCTGGATTTCATACGTTGTAGTTAGTATGGTGTGCATGGGCACACAGAAGATCATACTATCGGTTACTCGTATTTAATCAAACAGATGCTCACGACCTAGATGGACCCGGACCAATCCATCGGTATAGTCGTTGTGTGAGAGAGAAAATAATTTATCTTAATTATTTTATCACACTTGTACACTTGGTGTATTGGGTGGATCGCTTGAGATTTATTGATTAGGATTGCCTTAGATAATCAATTTAAATCTCAGAGTATTTTATTCTTAATCCCCGATACTATTGCGGGTGTGTATATTTAATATTAGAGACTTTGATTTACCAAAGGAATTAACCGATTTAATTATTGGGTTAATTACCGGTAAAATTGGGTCGCTATATTTTATATATGACATGCCGTGAATACTTGACGGGAAAGTGTATCCCGGAAGGGTTGATAATATCCCCGAGATGAGTTCATAAGGAATTATTGTGTAAACCTCATGAGTGGATTTGTTCCGCACAATAATTAAGGTTGAATGGTACTAGTCTCGGATACAAGAGATGAATATAATTTATTGAGCAATAAATAAATTTATTCATGGATATTTAAATCTTAAATACACGGAATAAATAATACTACCGGAGAAATATTATTTGATATAATATGGTTTAATATTGGGAGTGCAATTAATTTATATAGTGGAAAATAAATTAATTAATATTGATAAGGATTAATAGATTTGGGCTGGGCTCAATTTAATCTTCAATATTAGAAGCCCAATATTCCACCTCCTTTTGAAGAGTGAAGGAGATGCTGGAATTCGATAACTTAACCTACGCCAATCATAAAGTCTTGAAGAGTGAAGGAGATGCTGGAATTCGATATCCCGGGGTATCAAAATTGCGGAACCGATAACCCCGACCGAAAAACCCGTCGCCGGAAACCGATCACGAACACCACGAAGGACCGGGGCCCGACCGGAGAATCGCCACGAGGGCGAAACCCTAGCCGAACCCCCATGCATGGGGTTCGCGATCGCCGTGCATGGCGATCGCCGGGGATGCGGGGTGCATCCCCGCAGGGCTGTCGGACCAGCACCCGCCGGCGGTGAGTCCGGCGACTCACCGCCATCACCTGACGGGGAGGAGGGCGCCCAGCCGCGGCAGCAGCCCGCGGCTGCCCTCGCGATCGAGCCTAGCTCGATCGCTTGCTCCGGCTTCGGCCGGAGCTCTCCCGTGCGCACGCCCCGCCGGTCGAGGGGCTGGGGGTCCACCCGCCGTGGCTCTAGCCCACGGCAAACCCCCAGCGATCGACCCTTGGTCGATCGCGTGCCCCGGCATCCAGCCGGGGCTCCCCTTTGCCGGCGGTACCGGCGGTCCGAACCCTAGGGTTCGACCGCCACCTTCGATCCTCGCCGGGGATCTCGAATCCCCGTCCCCGAGGTTCGTCGTTTTCCCGGATCGTGCGTTCATGTATATATCACAATCAATCCACATAAAATCATAGAAGGGAGTATATGATTTTACCTTTTAATTCGTTGTGCGGAGAAACGAATCTAAGTTGATGACCTTACGATCTTCCCACGTATTCCTTGCACTAGCTTGAACGTCGGGTGGGCGACGATCCTCCAAGCTTATGGATCCTCTTCTCTCTCTCTCTACTTTCTCTCTCTAGGAGAATTATGATCTTGTGTTATGATTGTATATAGAATAGAGAAGACCATGTAGTGCTTTTATAGGCTACGTAGGGGATCTAAAGGAGGTGGAATATTGGGCTTCCAATATTAATGATTAAATTGAGCCCAAGCCCAAATCTATTAATCTCCCATTAATATTAATTAATTTATTTTCCACTATATAAATTAATTGCACTCCCAATATTAAACCATATTATATCAAATAATATTTCTCCGGTAGTATTATTTATTCCGTGTATTTAAGATTTAAATATCCATGAATAAAATTAATTTATTGCTAATTAATTTATTCATCTCTTGAATCCGAGACTAGTACCATTCAACCTTAATTATTGTGCGGAACGAATCCACTCATGAGGTTTACACAATAATTCCTTATGAACTCATCTCGGGGATATTATCAACCCTTCCGGGATACACTGTCCGGTCAATCATTCACGGCATGCCATATATAAAATATAGTGACCCAACTTAACCGGTAATTAACCCAATATACTTGAAGGGTATATTGGGTTAATTACCGGTTAAGTTGGGTCACTATATTTTGTATATGGCATGCCGTGAATTCTTGAAGGGGCAGTGTATCCCGGAAGGGTTGATAATATCCCCGAGATGAGTTCATAAGGAATTATTGTGTAAACCTCATGAGTGGATTCGTTCCGCACAATAATTAAGGTTGAATGGTACTAGTCTCGGATTCAAGAGATGAATATAATTTATTGGGCAATAAATAAATTTATTCATGGATATTTAAATCTTAAATACACGGAATAAATAATACTAAGATGGAGAAATATTATTTGATATAATATGGAATAATATTGGGAGTGCAATTTTATTTATATAGTGGAAAATAAATAAAATTAATATTGATAAGAATTAATAGATTTGGGTTGGACCCAATTTAATTTTCAATATTGAAGCAAAATATTTATTCTCCTTATGATCCCCTTCGTAGCCTATATAAGCACTACATGGTCTTCACTTTTCACAACTAAGAAAACCTACGGAATTCATAAAGTCTTGAGAGTGAGGAAGATCCATAAAGTTCGATAGCTCGTCGCCCACCCGACGTTCGAACGGAGTGCTAGGAATACGCGGGAAGATCACAAGGTCGTCAACCGAATTCGTTTCTCCGTACAACGAATCGAGGTAATAATCGAGAACCCCCTTCTATGATTATTTGTGCGTTGAATAATTGTGATGTATACATGAACGACGCGATCCGGGAAAAACGACGAACCTCGGGGACGGGGATTCGAGATCCCCGGCGAGGATCGAGGGAGGCGGTCGAACCCTAGGGTTCGGACCGCCCCATCGCGCGACAAACGGCGTGCCCCGGCTGGACGCCGGGGACACACGATCGACTCCGGTCGATCGCCGGGGTGCCACGGGCTGGTGCCGTGGCGGACCCCAGCTGCCGTCGTCGGAGGCGCGTGCCGCGCGAAGCCCTCGGCTGGAGCCGAGGGGCGATCGAGCCTGTGAGCTCGATCGCGGGCGTGCTACGGGATGACCCGTAGCTGCCTCGTATGCGCTACGGGTTCACCTGTAGCGAGGCGTGCGAGGGCGACGCCCTCGCGAGCAGCGAGTCTCGCGACTCGCTGCGGGGCTGCTACGAGCAGCCCTAGGGATCGCTAGTAGCGATCCCAGCGATCGTCCGTAGATGATCGCGAACCCCTCGTGGGGGTTCGGCTGGGCACACGGGGCCTTCGGGTCTCGATGGCGTTCGGTTGGACCCCGGCTCGTGAGGTGGTTCGCGTTCGTGGATCCGACTCGTAGGAGAAAATCGGCTGGGGGCGGGCTGCGTGTCTTCGGGCATGTAGTCTCCAAAGGTCGGACTCCTGCGGATGAGTCGGGGATCCAATCTTCGGTGATCGAGGGTTTTTGATCGGGTTATCGGTTCCGCATTTTTTGATAGCCCGGGACATCGAATCCCATCAATCACGTGCTTTAAAGTGTACTTCCGAGAAGTACTATGTGAGTGAGCAATCTAGGTTGCCGCTCTGAAGTTATCTTGGTGACTACTACGTCGTCTCCCCTGACGATGACTCGTATCAGGTGGTACTTGCTCTATGTGTTAACATCACTTTTGACTTATGACTTCTTCTAGTTCACCGTGCACCGCTATCCAATAGCCTTTGGTAAACTAAGAGTCATATCCAAGTCAAGAGGTTATCCCGGAACCTAACCAAAACTTCCGCTGCCTCTGAGGCTGCTATTCGGTTATGAGAGAGTCTGAGAAGCGTCCCGCTTATCACTCTTTCACTTCATGGTTCCACCTCTTTCTAAAAGTGAACACATAGCCTGATATCGACTTTCACTGGTCCTTCTCTGATTTTTTTGGATCTGAGAATCTGTAATCTAAGAAGATTTCGTCTTGCTCTGTAAGCCAGTACTATGAAAGTACTCTTGCAGCATTCGAACATCCCTTATCCAGATTACTTTGATATCCTCCCACTACGCAAACCGCATAGTTGATATCAGGTTCTTGTTTTACAACATTGCATCTATAAAGCTTTCCATACTTGAAGTATAGGAAACTGCTTTGTCCTAATCTATCTCTTTCATGTGTTCGAACACATATCCTCTAGATAGATGTTTATTCTGTCCCTGAAAGGCAATAACCTTTCTCAGAAGTATGCATGTTAACAAACCTTAATCGTACAAGATATCTAGGAGAAGTACAATGTTCTTATCTCTAGATCACGAGATCTTAAGAACATGTTCTAACTTCTTCTTAATCTTATATCTCGATTTATTTAGACAACAATTATTTTATGTCTGACAGCATTTTTACATTGTTGCCAATGATGAAATGTTATCTACATGAAATCTCCGAGAAACACCACCTTGTTTCCATTACGTCTTTAATACACCTTTCGTCTATGCCTTTTGATGAATCCATCAAATGGAATATCCCATCAATTCGCAAGTTCCACGATTCATAGCTTTATTTTAATCCATAAATGGATTTACTAAGCTTGTACTCTAAATGATCTAGCCTCTCAACAATAAACCTTATTGTTCCAAGCAGGCACATTTAGATCTAGTACCGCCCTTATGCAGAGCTAGGGGTCGATTTCATCTTTACTAGATCCAGAGTCCGAACTCCTCTAGTCTTATGAATATCTCTGGTTGTCCGACAACCTCCCACTGCAATGGCGTCCCGGTGTACTACAGTAATAACAATAGGTGCAGTATGTGGTGTACTTCTACTCGGTTTGGCTGGTTCCTAGTCTTTTGTCCTTCTTCTCATTTCAAGGTATTACGTCAACTTTAGGCTTTGTGGTTCATCTGATAGTCTTCCTCTATGAACCGGACGATAGACGTCCCTCTGGTTCGTAGTACTATAGAACACACAATACTTCGTTCATCTAGGATATCCTACAACCATATTTAATATGTCGTTGTATCCAGGAATATCCATAGAACATAGGTAGTTCCGTACAACTTGTCCTTTTACCGTCAGATTTCCATTTCTTTACAACGCACTATTTCTACACGTAAGTGTATGGTGCGGCCTTTTGGGATTGAAACCCAATCTTTGATTATGCTATGTGTTATTCAGATAGGTGATGGCCTCCGCGACCGAGTCGCAGGCTCCTAATGGATATACTTTGATGGTTCCCCATAATAGCTTTGTGTCCATTGACTAGTCAAAACACTTTGCTTTTATGGCACATTAAGTATTCTAATCCATCACCGAGCATTCTTGAGAGAATTACTCGTACCTTTCTAATTTACACATATGTCTGCATATCTAATCATTTCCAATACTTGTCTGAATTCTATCCTTTATCCAGAAAGGTTTGCTTAGACGTATTATCCTCCAAATTCAATCCTTAGGTCGGAAGGTCCATTCCTTCAACTTCAATTGATCAAATCAATTTCGACCATTTGAATCTTATTTGAAAATACTACTAAGTATAAGAATTTCACAAGTATAATGATTAATAAAGAAATATCTAATAAGTAAAACAAGTTATAGAACGGTTCGTTGCATCGTGGTGGACTAAGGATTTATCATTCACATATTGCTATCTAATGTACCAGAATAGATAATGCCCATTATTTCTTATCAAAATCATCCAATGATTAAAGAAATAAAATATCCATTCATTAATAATAGAAATCCAGAACAAAACGTTCTTTCTAAAATAAAGGGGTACATAAAGCAATAACTTTGAAATGAAATCCTATTTAACTACTAAAGCAGATAAATGTCTTCCACCGCAACCGCTGCCTCCTCTACAGCTTTGCCCGTGTAGACTCGAACTCTTCCTTTCTAAGTCGTCGGGTTTTCTGGAACCCCTGCATTCAAAATGCACATACCGTCAGTGGTTCCATATCTACACACCAGAATTCTGGTAGATAATACCGCTGACTATGTTTTTACGACTAAAGAAAAATTCGTACCTTTGAGAGGACATTCAGACTTCCAGTGTCCCATCTTGTTGCATCGGAAGCACTTACCCTTTGGCTTTGCAGCCCCCACTCGTGGTACAGTCCTCTTGACACCACTGGGTTTCCGGGCTTGCTTCCTTTTCTTGCCCCTACCTCCACTAGGCTTAAAGCCTTTGGACTTGGTAGCTACAAGCGCTTGAGACTTGCCCTTCTTGTAGATCCCCTCTGCCGCCTTCAGTTCAGTCAGGAGTTGCGCAAGAGTATAAGATAGTTTACCCATATTATAGCTCATACGAAACTGCTCAAAACTAGGAGCCAGAGACTGGAGTATGATGTCGACTTGCGTCTCAGCATCAATAGAAGCTCCTAGGACCTCAAGTTCATTCAACAAACTCATCATCTTAAGAACGTGCTCCCCAACGGGCGTTCCTTCAGATTGAGCAGTCGACATGAGGACTCTCATGGCTTCTTGCCTTGCCGCACGATCTTGCTCCCCAAACATCTCCTTGAGGTTAAACATCATATCATAGGCAGTGTCCATCGACTCATGTTGGGTTTGGAGTACATTTGACATGGAAGCCAAAATATAACACCTAGCCATTTCATCAGCCTTTTTCCACTTCCGATATGTCAGTTTTTCCTCATCAGTTGAGGCAGCCGTGGGCTCAGCAGGGCACACTTCATGGAGTACAAACTTGTACTCCTCCGAAGTTAGGACAATGTCTAAATTTCTCTTCCAATCAATATAGTTGGGGCCAGTGAGCTTATGCTCCTTGAGTATCATAGAAAGTGGATTCATAGCTATTCTCTAAACCTATAAGCACATTTAAACAAACAATCAATTTAATATCCGATATTATCTCCCTCAAATAATATCATTAAATTACTAATTACATCTAAAATCCCATCAGATAAGGCAAGCCACGATAGTGTGGACGTTTACCCATCCAAATGATTTAGCAATTAGATTTGCTTTGGTCGTACATCACTATAGCGTTACT
This sequence comes from Euphrasia confusa, assembly GCA_954870475.1. Taxonomy (NCBI): domain Eukaryota; kingdom Viridiplantae; phylum Streptophyta; class Magnoliopsida; order Lamiales; family Orobanchaceae; genus Euphrasia; species Euphrasia confusa. Next base: position 15,863,753 of record OX940954.1, read on the forward strand.
TCGATGGGAAGATTACTATAGAGCGTACCTAAGTGTAAACCATTACTCAGTACTAAGAAGTTTGTTTAAGATTCGCATGTTACCGCAAGCCACGATAGTGTGGACGTTTACGTTAACCTACGTTTCCTTCACTCCCTTCTATAACTGTCTACATCAATCGTTCCAAAATCCCATTCAATGCAGCAAGCCACGATAGTGTGGACGTTTACTACACCAAAAGATTTTTACAATTGACATCCAATTACTTGAAGCATTCGATTTTGTAAATCAAGACGCGGAGAATCATAAGTGAAACTCGAAGTTTCTAACCAGTGATTCACCATGCGAACAACCCTATCTCTCATTAGATGAGGGAGCCGAGCAGACAATCGATCCATCTATCAAAGAATGGTACGACTGCCTCTAATTTGTGTCCTCGACATGACCAAGTGGCTCTGGCTCCATTCCACTCCCCGGGGTGAGAATGAGTCGACTTGAAGTCAGTTTCAGAAAGACAAATTAGGCATTGTTTGATAAACTTAATCAATGTTTCTTGTAAGAGGAATTACAAGAATTCTCCTCCAATGACACATCTATACGAACTTCAAAAGTCCATAAGAGTCACCAAGAGAACAGTAATGGAGACCATGGGAATGTTTCCTTCCCCGCTCCCACTGAGCTTTTTATAACAAAGGGATACGCTATCTAATGCATAATTAAACACATAAACATGCATACAAGCAATAAAGCACATATCACATAGTCAAAATAATGCTAGAAAATATTATTTTCCGACTATCATGGCTTTATTCCATCTCCGTATGCGTCTTCTAGTCTTCAGTCTTCGTTCTTGAACGCTCCATGTGACGAGAATATTAATCCCAATATTTAAATCTATTTATTTTCAATAAATCCAAAAGATACTTAATTCGAAAATTAAGTCAATCGAATAAATCAAAAAATAAAATTAAATATTATTAATATTTTTATTTATTTATTTTCCTATCTAATTCTATTAAATCTCTAGAATAATCTATCCAAGTCAAACTTGGAATATTCTAGAAGACTTCTATAATAGAATAAGGAAATAAAATAAATTAGGACTCTTCTACTTTCCAAGATTAATTAATTTCCATGTCCATGAAAATTCCCATAAAATAGGAATAATCAAATAGAAATAAATTAATTTACCAATTAATTATTTTCCTTTCTAATTCTATTAAATCTCTAGATTCCTATTCCAAGTAGAACTTGAAATATTCTAGAAGACTTCCATAATAGAATAAGGAAATAAATAATATTAATTAATTCTTTTCCTATCTCCATGAGAGTTCCCATACTTAGGAATACTCAAAGTAGGAAAACTTGAATCAATTAGGAAAGTGAATCTAGGTAGGAGTAGCACGAGATCACGAGGACCCCGCGCCCCCCCACCTTGATCGCCGGCCGGGAGTACCACCGCCGCCGTCCCCAGCCCACGCGCCACCACCTCCGGTGGCCGGCGTGGCCGAGGAGCCCCGCGGGCAGCCCCTCCGATCGATCTCCATGGGATCGATCCCATCGATCCCAAGCCCTAGTTTTCCCTCTCTTCATCTTCTTCGTCACATGAGTTCTCCGGCGGTCGTCTCGGCATCGATCCAACGTAAATAAATTACAAGAAATAAATTTACAATTCCGGTATCGATTCTATACATGAAATCGACCCCATACACTTTCCGGAAAACATAGAACGTAATAATAAATCCTAAATTCGGTCAACCCCCGAATTTTTACTATTACAAGCATTCATCCACACAAAACGAATCTCGACATGTCCGAGAGTTTAATAAACGAACAATCATGGTAAATTAAATAGCAATTAATTAAACGAATAATTAACAATTAATTAAACCATGATAGTCGGAATCCCTGCAAGGTAGAACACAATTGAACACATACATGAACACGAAACCAAACGCTCTGATACCAATTGCTGGAATTCGATATCCCGGGGTATCAAAATTGCGGAACCGATAACCCCGACCGAAAAACCCGTCGCCGGAAACCGATCACGAACACCACGAAGGACCGGGGCCCGACCGGAGAATCGCCACGAAGGCGAAACCCTAGCCGAACCCCCATGCATGGGGTTCGCGATCGCCGTGCATGGCGATCGTCGGGGATGCGGGGTGCATCCCCGCGGGGCTGTCGGACCAGCACCCGCCGGCGGTGAGTCCGGCGACTCACCGCCATCACCTGACGGGGAGGAGGGCGCCCAGCCGCGGCAGCAGCCCGCGGCTGCCCTTGCGATCGAGCCTAGCTCGATCGCTTGCTCCGGCTTCGGCCGGAGCTCTCCCGTGCGCACGCCCCGCCGGTCGAGGGGCTGGGGGTCCACCCGCCGTGGCTCCAGCCCACGGCGAACCCCCAGCGATCGACCCTTGGTCGATCGCGTTCCCCGGCATCCAGCCGGGGCTCCCCTTTGCCGGCGGTACCGGCTGTCCGAACCCTAGGGTTCGACCGCCACCTTCGATCCTCGCCGGGGATCTCGAATCCCCGTCCCCGAGGTTCGTCGTTTTCCCGGATCGTGCGTTCATGTATATATCACAATCAATCCACATAAAATCATAGAAGGGAGTATATGATTTTACCTTTTAATTCGTTGTGCGGAGAAACGAATCTAAGTTGATGACCTTACGATCTTCCCACGTATTCCTTGCACTAGCTTGAACGTCGGGTGGGCGACGATCCTCCAAGCTTATGGATCCTCTTCTCTCTCTCTCTACTTTCTCTCTCTAGGAGAATTATGATCTTGTGTTATGATTGTATATAGAATAGAGAAGACCATGTAGTGCTTTTATAGGCTACGTAGGGGATCTAAAGGAGGTGGAATATTGGGCTTCCAATATTAATGATTAAATTGAGCCCAAGCCCAAATCTATTAATCTCCCATTAATATTAATTAATTTATTTTCCACTATATAAATTAATTGCACTCCCAATATTAAACCATATTATATCAAATAATATTTCTCCGGTAGTATTATTTATTCCGTGTATTTAAGATTTAAATATCCATGAATAAAATTAATTTATTGCTAATTAATTTATTCATCTCTTGAATCCGAGACTAGTACCATTCAACCTTAATTATTGTGCGGAACGAATCCACTCATGAGGTTTACACAATAATTCCTTATGAACTCATCTCGGGGATATTATCAACCCTTCCGGGATACACTGTCCGGTCAATCATTCACGGCATGCCATATATAAAATATAGTGACCCAACTTAACCGGTAATTAACCCAATAATTAAATCGGTTAATTCCTTTGGTAAATCAAAGTCACTTATATTGAATATACACACCCGCAACAATATCGGGGATTAAGAATAAAATACACTGAGACTCGAATCGATTATCGCCGGCAATCCTAATCGATGAATCTCAACGATCCGCTCAATACACCAAGTGTACAAGTGTGGTAAAATAATTAAGACAAATTATTTTCTCTCTCACACAACGACTATACCGATGGATTGGTCCGGGTCCATCTAGGTCGTGAGCCACTGTTTGATTAAATACGAGTAACCGATAGTATGATCTTCTGTGTGATCCACGACGCCCGGAACATGATCTTAGATCCGATGTATTTTCAATGAAATAAGAGATCGAATATTTGCGGAATAAGGGATCGATCTCATACCTTTGTCGCGTGATTCGGAGAAGCCGAATTGTTGAGACCACGAAGCCTTCCGGTGTATGTCTCTATCCCCGACGTTCATCCGTTGAGTGGGCAACGATCCGCTGAACCTTCCTCTTCTCCTTTCTCTCTTGAACCCACCGTAGGAATAATATCCTCTGTCTCAGAAATATATTTGCGCAAGCAAAATTATTTCTACAGAATTATTACTGCGCTAACTGCAGAATTAATTATAGCGGCGTAAGTTAGGTTTTTGATCTTCTTTCTCAGAAATATAATTGCCAATTAATTTCTCCAGAAAATAATAACAGCGCTAATCTATTTATTTTTACAGAAAAATAATTGCGCAAACAATTTATTTTTCTCCGCAAAAATAAAATAACGGCGTTTCTTAGGTTTAGAGAAAGAGAGGGTGGGGTATTTATAAAGCTACACCAGGGACCTTATGGAAATTAATTATTAGGCTAAATTGCAATTTAATTAACTCGGCATCCTAAAAAGAAAACCTTAATTAAATTTCACAATTTTAATTATAATTAATTCCACTATAAAATTATAATTGATTTCCCAATAATTAATTTATATTATTTCAACAATAATAATTCCGCCGAATTACATATACGACTTTCCCCGTGTTTAAGATATCGAATGTCCACGAATTAACTTTAATTACTAATAATTAAATTAATTTGTTTCTTGTTATCCGAGACTAGTACCACTCATCCTTATTATCATGTGGAACGAATCCACCTGCAGGGTTTACATGAAAAACTTTATGAGCTCATCTCGGGGACATCATCAACCCAATAAATGGGACACGGTTTCCTGTCTATAATCTATAGCATGCCGTGTGTACAATTCCGATTCCCAATTTACCGAGAATATTGACTAATCAATTAGTCTCACTCACTAGTAAGTCAAAGAACCGAGAACTGGACACACGCACCTATAATTATATAGGGATTAGGAATTCGTATATCCATAATATCTGAGGTCTAGTTCGATTACTGCGATTAGTATAAATCGAACGCCCTCCCGTGGCCCTGCTCAATACACCAAGTGTACGAGTGTAACATGATAGTCAAGACCGACTATCTACCAGTCACACTACGACGTACCGATGGATTGTCCCTGTCCATCTAAGTCGTGAGCTACTGTTCGATAGTATACGAGTAACCGACAGTATGATCTTCCGCGTGTCTCCTCACGCCATACTGTCTACAACGTATACATCAAGGACTATTGCATTAAATGCAATCATGCTTGAATCATATCTCGAATTAAGGTATAGATAAAGAGTTCCGTATTTGCACTAAACTAGACATTTAGAATACAACTCCATCAATCTCCCACTTATACTAAAAGTCTAGTCGCCCTCTCCCAAACATCAGATTCCCATAACCTCATCACGCCTACCCAACGCTTTCGCTGGAAGTGCCTCTGTGAACGGGTTTACCAGGCAATCCTCTCGATGCTATCTAGGTGACAACTGCATCGTCTTACTAGACGATCTCTCGAATCAGGTGGTACTTGCGCTCTACGTGTTATCACCCACTGTGGACTCGTGGCATTTCAAGTTTGCCAATACCGCTATTCAAAATAGCTTTGGGTAAACTAGAAACCACATCTAAGTCCCTTAGGAAGTTCTGGAGCCACACTGACCTTTTAACTGCCTCAGAGGCCGTTATCCTTTCAGTTTCCATGGTAGAGTCTGTAATGCATCGCTGCTTTACATTCTTCCATGTGACTGCTCCACTTCACAGTGAGAACACATAGCCTGACTTCGACTTTCGACTGTCCCTGTTTGATTTGGAAATCCAATTCTATGTAATCCAAAGGAAACAATTTGACTACTTTGTAACTAAGAACATAATTCCTGGTCCTCTGCAGGAACCTAAACATGTTCTTTACATCAGTCGAGTGATCCTTTCCAGGATTACTATGATATCTCACCACCATGCCCACGGCATAGTAGATATCAGTCTCGGGCATAGCATTACATACATTAAGCTTCCCACCATTAAGGTGCAGGGAACTGCTTACTCTTCATCTATCTCCTTTATTGTGTCGGACACAAAACCTTAGATAGACGAATTCCACATCTAAAAGGTGAAGACCTTTCTTGGAATTCTGTATGCTGCAACGAGTAAGAATTGTATTTATGTATGAGGCTCGAGATAAGTTCTATGTTCTTTTCTGGCGATCATTTATTACTTTGATCCCAAGAACATTCCCGACTTCTCCTAAGTCTCTTACATTGAATTACTCGGACAACCATCCCTTTATGTCCGATAACATCTTTCATATTGTTGCCAATTTAGAAGGATGTCGTCTACATAAAGAATGAGAAAACACCACATCTTTTCTGTCACTTCTTTATTACACTCAGGACCTAAACATGCCTTGAATGAATCCATGAAATGGATTTTCTCATAGGTCCGCATGTGTCCAAGATCTTGAAGCTTCCTTCAATCCTAAGATTGATTAAGCTTGCTTACCGAATGCTCTTGGCTCTTTTCAATGAATCTCTCTGGCTGTCCCACACAGATGGCCCCGTCAAGACTTCGATTTAGGAAATCTGTCTTGACTTCCATCTTCCATGTGAAGACAAAAGAATCCGGATCGACTTTTGCCAAGACTGAGCATCTTGATCTTTCAGCGTCTCGTCATAGATCCAGGGTTCGGCTTCATGTTCTCCAGGTAACAAGTCCGAAGACTCACCTATAAACATGAACGTGTTGGGTTGTCTAACAACCCTCCCACTACGACGACGCTCCGGTGTATCTTTAGTGACTAAAGATTATAGTAGTGAACTACTCAGTTAGGCTGGTTCTAAGTCTTGATCAGTCCCTCTAAGCACATTAAGTATTACTCTACTCTTGGCTTGTAATCTTGCATTTATATAGTCCATGTCTAAGAACCGAACATTGATGCAATCAATGAACATCTGGTCCTTTGGACTATATTACATATCTCAATTCGTTTTCTTAGGGTATCCTATAAACAGCCGAATATCAGTAAAAGTTTCCAAAGGAATCAAGTTCAGGATAAACGCCGTTGTTTCCAAGCCATATCCCAAAACCGAATTAGGTAACTCCGAATAACTCATTGTCTACTTTCCCATATCTATAAGAGTCCTATTCCTTCTTTACAACACATTATTTTGTCGAGGCATAAATGGTGTAGTCTGTTGGGAGTTAATCCCATTTTCTGATAAGTATGCCTTACTCCTCAAAGAGGTCTGCACATATCAGAGCGAATCAACTCTAGTACTTTCTTGGATCTTTTCCCTTTAACCGTAAAGGGTTGCTTGGTCATTTACACATCCAAGTATGATTCGAAGGTTGGAAGGTCCTTTCCTTCAACCTAGCTGAGTGGTCCATCAGCTTTCATCCTTTTGAATCGTACTTAAGTTAAAATGATTTAGCCTAAGATTCCATAAGTACATTTGATTCATCCTAGAAGGATCTTTACTCTTATTGGGGTTCGACAATGTGTTATTTTCTCCGGTGAGTTGCATCGTGGAAGAACACGGATTTAGTATTAAATTGTCTATCAATGTACCAGAATAGATAATATCCCCGTTTCTTACTCTGAAAAGTATGAAACTATCAGAAGAAACGGACATTCTAAGCCAATTTAGAAATCCGAAATGAAATTTCTTTCTAAATGCCGGCACATAAAGGCAATTTATTAGAACTAAAATCCTACAGTTTAAAACCATTTAACATCTCCCACTCCAACGGCTGTTACCTTAACATTATTGCCCATGTAGGTTATAACTTCTTCCTTTCTGAGTCTCCGGGTTTCCTGGAACCCCCGCATTTAGGTGCAGACATGATTAGTGGTTTCCGTATCCACACACCAGGTACTGGTAGATAACACCACTAAACATGTTTCGGTGACTAAGGAGAAGTTAACTTCTAGTTGCTTTGAGAGGACAATCAAACTCCCAGTATCCGAACTGCTTACAACGGAAGCACTTGCCCCTTGGGCTTGCTTGTCCCATTCCGTGGTCCAGATATATTAGGCCCACTGGGTTTCCGTATTTGCTTATTCTTCCTTTTGCCGCCTGAAGGCCTAGGAAGAGTCAATATTTCAGCCACAAGTGCTTCGAGAGCCCTTAAAGATTCCCTCAGCCGCTTGAAGTTCAATCAGGAGCTCCGTCAATGAATAAGATCTCTTATTCATATATTAGTTCAGGCGGAACTGCTCAAAACTTCTCGGCAGAGACTGGCGCACAACATCAACTTGGGTTACCCCATTGATAGTTGCTCCCAGAATCTCTATCTCATTAAGATAGCCCATCATTCTAAGAACATGATCCCTCGCGGGCGTTCATTCCGACATGATGGGTGTCATGAGTTGCCTCATTTCATCTTGCCCGACTGTCCTGTCCTGATAACCAAAAACTTCTTGAGTTTAAGCATCATATCATAGGTAATGGTCATGGCATGATCCCGATGTTGCAGCACATTTGACATGAAAGCCATAATGTTGCTCCGCGTCATCTCATAGCCTTGATCCATTTCCAATGAGCTTCCTTTCCTCAGTAGTGGAAGCATCATTTGGTTCAGCAGTTCAATTGACTTGGAGTATATATTTGTACTCCTCTGCAGTTAGGACAATGTCCAAGTTTCTTTTCAAATCTATAAAATCAGGTTCAGTGAGTTTGTTGACTTTTAATGGGAATAATACCATATAAAACAAACAATGAGTTTAATTCGATATCATTTCCCTCAAGTGATATCATTAAACTACCAATCATTTCCAAAATCCCATCAGACATAGCAAGCCACGTTCTTGTGGACGTTTACCAGTCCAAATGATTTTATGATTGGATTTCACTTCGGTCGTACATCATCATAGCAGTGACTCCGATGGGGAGGATACTATAAAGCGTACCTAAGTGTATACCATTTCTCAGTACTAAGTCCACCGCTCGGGAACTACATGTCCACCGCAAGCCACGTTCTTGTGGACGTTTACGTTGACATGCGCTCCTCCACGACTTTCTATAACTGTCGAGCCTCAATTAATCCCAAAGTTCCGTTTCCATTTAGCAAGCCACGTTCTTGTGGACGTTTACCAAAACAAACAACTTTATTAATCGAATCTCACTTATTTAAATTTCATAGAATCTTAATTAACCTAAAGTACCGTTTCCATTTAGCAAGCCACGATAGTGTGGACGTTTACTAAAACAAACAACTTTGTTAATTGACTCTTACATTTATTAAATTTCACAATTTTATTAATCAAAGCTTGATATCTCGTAAGTGAAACTCGAAGTTTCTAACCAGCGATCAATCAAGCAATTGAGCCCTATCTCTCACAAAGTGAGGGAGCCAATCAGACAATCGATCTAGTCATCGAATGACTTGAAAGTCTCTAATCTGTGTCATCGACATAACCAAGCGCTTTGGCTCCATTCCACTCCCCGGGGTGAGAATGAGTCGAGTTGAAATTAGTCTTTGAATGACAGATTAGGCATTGCTTTTGAGAAATATAATTGTTCAATTTTATAAGTGGATTTTAAATTCGAATTTTGATCCAGTGATATCCGTGTATCGACTTTATCCGATAGGGAGGATGACACTAAAGCCAACTCGTAAGTCAATACACATCACATTCAAAACAGAGAATGGAGACCGCGGGATTGTTTCCAATCCCTCTCCCACTTAGTATTTTACGATAATGGATAAAATGCATAAATAATTTAAGCATAATAATAAACACGTAAATCACATAAAAAGCAATTAATGTGGCCCCGATTATTATGACCTTAAATATTTTCCAATGCACGTCTCTTGGAACTTCATCTCGTTGCTTGTCTCGATCTCGGTCCACCACCGACTCGCTCGAGGGTCAAGAGACGAACTCCTCCCACTGGAGCCTCGTCTCGAGCCTCGTTGAGTCGTCCGTGAGGTCGAACGAACCCCAGCCCCGCTGCTGCCCGTTGCGAACACGGGGTGTGTTCGATGGCTGCCCGTTGCCGGTTCCCTCTCCTCGATCCTCGTTTCTCCGGGTTTTGATCTCTTCTCGATTCACCAAAATTAGTAAGAAAAATTACAAGAATAAACTTACTAAATCCGGCATCGATCCTATACAAGGTGATCCACCCTATACATGTCCCGGATACAACGAAAAATAAATAAACCTAACGACTCAACCCGTCGTTTTTATCTATTACAAACAAGCATCGTTTTTCCAAAACAAAATCAATCTCGACAAGCCCGAGAGTTTAATCAAAACCACAAAATAAAGCACAACATACAATCACAACGTTGGCCATAATAACCGGGTTCGAACCTGCAAAACAAATCTCGCAAAAATACAACGAATCGACAAAACCGGCTCTGATACCAATTGTTGGAAATCGACTACCCGGGATACGTTCGTTCGATCACTCGAACATCCGAACGATCCCAGTCGACCTCCAGGTCCGTTACTCCGTTCACGTGCCAGCCCGTGTCCCGATTCACGCCCAGCCATTGCCTCGAAGGACAACCGCGCGAACCAAAGCTGGCTGCCCGAAAAACAGCGAAACGGCGACCGCCGTTTGCCCTCCGGCGACCGCCGTTTGTCCGCGAACAGCAGCGCGACCTGCTGTTCCGAGCGCGTTTCCGGGTCGATTTTCCTCTTCCGACTACCGATCCGGAGGTCCTTGACCCCCCAGTAGTCGAGGAACATGATCCACGACGCCCGGAACCCGATCTTAGATCCGATGTATTTTCAACGAAATAAGAGATCGAATATTTTCGGAATAAGGGATCGATCTCATACCTTTGTCGCGTGATTCGGAGAAGCCGAATTGTTGAGACCACGAAGCCTTCCGGTGTACGTCTCTATCCCCGACGTTCAGCCGTTGAGTGGGCAACGATCCGCTGAACCTTCCTTTTCTCCTTTCTCTCTTGAACCCACCGTAGGAATAATATCCTCTGTCTCAGAAATATATTTGCGCAAGCAAAATTATTTCTACAGAAAATTAAGCAGAGGAAAATTAATTGCGCAAGCAATTTATTTTCTCTGCAGAATTAATTATAGCGGCTTAAGTTAGGTGTCTCAGAAATATAATTGCGCTAGCAATTAATTTCTCAGCGCTAATCTATTTATTTTTACAGAAAAATAATTGCGCAAACAAATTATTTTTCTCCGCAAAAATAAAATAGCGGCGTTTCTTAGGTTTAGGGAAAGAGAGGGTGGGGTATTTATAAAGTTACACCAGGGACCTTATGGAAATTAATTATTAGGCTAAATTGCAATTTAATTAACTCGGCGTCCTAAAAAGAAAACCTTAATTAAATTTCACAATTTTAATTATAATTAATTCCACTATAAAATTATAATTGATTTCCCAATAATTAATTTATATTATTTCAACAATAATAATTCCGCCGAATTACATATACGACTTTCCCCGTGTTTAAGATATCGAATTTCCACGAATTAACTTTAATTACTAATAATTAAATTAATTCGTTTCTTGTTATCCGAGACTAGTACCACTCATCCTTATTATCATGTGGAACGAATCCACCTGCAGGGTTTACATGATAAACTTTATGAGGTCATCTCGGGGACATCATCAACCCAATAAATGGGACACGGTTTCCTGTCTATAATCTATAGCATGCCGTGTGTACAATTCCGATTCCCAATTTACCGAGAATATTGACTAATCAAATAGTTGCTGGAAATCGATATCCCGGGCTATTAAAATTTGCGGAAAATAATAACCCGACCGAAATCCTCGATCGCCGGAGATCCGACCACGAACCACCGTACGAGCCGGAGCTCAACCGAGCACCACCACGGTCCGCCCGTGATGCCCAGCCGAGCCCCCGCACGGGGCTCGCGATCATCTCGCGGATGATCGCTGGGATGCCTCACGGCATCCCCGGGGCTGCTCGTAGCAGCCCCCCCCCCCCCCCCCCCCCCCCCGCGATCGAGCTCACGGGCTCGATCGCCCCTCGGCTCCAGCCGAGGGCTCCCTTGCGACGCGCCGCCGACGAGGTGGCCGGGGGGATCCGCCGCGGCGCCAGCCCGCGGCATCCCCGGCGATCGACCGAAGTCGATCGCATGCCCCGGCGTCCAGCCGGAGCTTCCCCTTGTCGCGCGTCGCGGCGGTCCGAACCCTAGGGTTCGACCGCCACCTTCGATCCTCGCCGGGGATCTCGAATCCCCGTCCCCGAGGTTCGTCGTTTTCCCGGATCGTGTGTTCATGTATGTATCACAATTAATTGAACATAAAATCACACAAGGAGTTTTATGATCATACCTTTGATTCGTTGTGCGGAGAAACGAAATCAAATTGAAGACCTTTGAATCTTCCCACGTATTCCTTGCACTCCGTTCGAACGTCGGGTGGGCGAAGATCTATCGAACTCCTATGGATCTCCTTCAACTCTCTAGAATATCAAGTATGATAATCTTCTCTTATGATTTATGAAGGCCATGTAGTGCTTTTATAGGCTACGTAGGGGATCTAAAGGAGGTGGAATATTGGGCTTCCAATATTGAAAATTAAATTGAGCCCACTGCTCAAGTCCATTAATCCTTATCAATATTAATTAATTTATTTTCCACTATATAAATTAATTGCACTCCCAATATTAAACCATATTATATCAAATAATATTTCTCCGGTAGTATTATTTATTCCGTGTATTTAAGATTTAAATATCCATGAATAAAATTAATTTATTGCTAATTAATTTATTCATCTCTTTAATCCGAGACTAGTACCATTCATCCTTAATTATTGTGCGGAATGAATCCACTCATGAGGTTTACACAATAATTCCTTATGAACTCATCTCGGGGATATTATCAACCCTTCCGGGATACACTGTCCGGTCAATCATTCACGGCATGCTATATATGAAATATAGTGACCCAACTTAACCGGTAATTAACCCAATAATTAAATCGGTTAATTCCTTTGGTAAATCAAAGTCACTTATATTAAATATACACACCTGCAATAATATCGGGGATTAAGAATAAAATACACTGAGACTCGAATCGATTATCGCCGGCAATCCTAATCGATGAATCTCAACGATCCGCTCAATACACCAAGTGTACAAGTGTGATAAAATAATTAAGACAAATTATTTTCTCTTTCACACAACGACTATACCGATAGATTGGTCCGGGTCCATCTAGGTCGTGAGCCACTGTTTGATTAAATACGAGTAACCGATAGTATGATCTTCTGTGTGGGCCCGACACACTATACTAACTACAACGTATAAAATCTAGGACTATGATTTGCATATATTTAATTAATAGTAATTAAAAGCAAACGATTGTTTATTAATTTAATAGATTAAATGCTATGACCGGGAGTTTACCGTTACATAAATCTAGACATTAAGTACACAACTCCAACAATCTCCCACTTGTACTAAGGTCTAGTCATTTCCTCCAAACTCCCGGTTCCCATACTCATCACGTGCTTTAGAGTGTACTTTCGAGAAGTACTATGTGAGTGAGCAATCTAGGTTGCCGCTCTGAAGTTATCTTGGTGACTACTACGTCGTCTCCCTCGACGATGATTCGTATCAAGTGGTACTTGATCTATGTGTTATCATCACTTTTGACTTATGACCTCTTCCAGTTCACTTTGCACCGCTATCCAATAGCCTTTGGTGAACTAAGAGTCATATCCAAGTCAAGAGGTAATCCCGGAACCTAACCAAAACTTCCGCTGCCTCTGAGGCTGCTATTCGGTTATGAGAGAGTCTGAGAAGCGTCCTGCTTATCACTCTTTCATTTCATGGTTCCACCTCTTTCTAAAAGTGAACACATAGCCTGATATCGACTTACACATAGCCTCTTTCAAAGTACTCTTACAGCATTCGAACATCCCTTATCCAGATTACTTTGATATCCTCCCACTACGCAAACGGCATAGTTGATATCAGGTTGTCTTTTTACAACATTGCATCTATAAGGATTTCCACACATAAAGTGTAGGAAACTGCTTTATCTTCATCTATCTCCTTCATGTGTTCGAAACACATATCCTTTAGATAGATGTATATTCTGTCTCTGAAAGGCAATAACCTTTCTCAGAAGTATGCATGTTTAAAGCAAACCATAATCGTATAAGGTATCTAGGAGAAGTACAATGTTCTTATCGTTAGAACGATCTTAAGAACATGCTCTAACTTCTACTCAATCTTATATCTCGATATATTTAGACAACCATTATTTTATGTCTGACAATATCTTTACATTGTTGCCAATGATAAAATATTATCTACATAAGATCTCCGAGAAACACCACCTTGTTTCCATTATGTCTCTAATACACCTATCGTCTTTGCCATTTTTGATGAATCCATAAAATGGACTATCTCATCAATTTGCAAGTTCCACGATTTACAGCTTTGTTATAATCCATGAATGAATTTACTAAGCTTGTACTCTAAATGATCTAGCCTCTTAACAATAAACCTTATTGTTCTAAGCAGGCACATTTAGATCCAGTACCACCCTTATGCAGAGCTAGGGATCGATTTCATCTCTACTAGATCCAGAGTCCGAACTCCTCTAGTCTTATGAATATCTCTGGTTGTCCAACAACCTCCCACTGCAATGGCGTCCCGGTGTATAACAATAATAACAGTAGGTGCAGTGTGTGGTGTACTTCTATTCGGTTTGGCTGGTTCCTAGTCTTTGTCCTTTTTCTCATTCCAAGGTATTACGTCAGTTCAGGCTTTGTGGTTCATCTAATAGTTTTCCTCTAAGAACTGGGCGATAGACGTCCCTCTGGTTCATAGTACTATAGAACACACAATACTTCGTTCATCTAGGATATCCTACAACCATATTCAATATACCGTTGTATCTAGGAACATCCATAGAACATAGGTAGTTCCGAACAACTTGTTCTTTTACTATTAGATTTCCGTTTCTTATTTACAACGCACCATCTCTACACGTAAGTGTATGGCGCGGCCCTTTGGGATTGAATCCCAATCTTTGATTATGCTATGTGTTACTTAGATAGGTGATGGCCTCCACGACTAAGTCGCAGGCTCCTAATGGATATACTTTGATGGTTCCCCATAATAGCTTTGTGTCCATTGACTAGTCAAAACACTTTGCTTTTATGGCACATTAAGTATTCTAATCCATTAGCGAGTATTCTTGAAAGAATTTACTCGTTCCTTTCTAATTACACATACTCTGCATATCTAATCATACCTAATACTTGTCTGAATTCTATCCTTTATCCAGAAAGGTTTGCTTAGATGTATTATCCTCCAAATTCAATCCTTAGGTCGGAAGGTCCATTCCTTCAACTATAATTGATCAAATCAATTTCGACCATTTGAATCTCATTTGAAAATACTACTAAGTATAAGAATTCACAAGTATAATGATTTAATGAAGAAATATATCTAATCAAGTAAAACAAGTTATAGAACGGTTCGTTGCATCGTGGTAGACTTTAGGATCTATCATTCATATATTGCTATCTAATGTACCATAATAGATAATCCCATTATTTCTTATCAAAATCATCAAATGATTAAAGAAATAAAATATCCATTAATAGAAATCCAGAACTAAACGTTCTTTCTAAAATAAAGGGTACATAACGCAATAATCTTGAAATGAAATCCTATTTAACTACTAAAGCAGATAAATGTCTTCCACCGCAACAGCTGCCTCCTCCACAGCTTTTGCCCGTGTAGACTCGAACTCTTCTTCTCTAAGTCGCCGGGTTTTCTGGAACCCCTGCATTCAAAATGCACATACCGTCAGTGGTTCCATATCTACACACCAGAATTCCGGTAGATAATACCGCTGACTATGTTTTACGACTAAAGAAAAATTCGTACCTCTAAGAGGACATTCAGACATAGACCCCCAGTACTCAGACTGCTTTCCTTGGGGACATTTGCCAGAAGGCTTCTTTATCCCACCCCGTGGTCCAAGTCACTTAAGACTACTGGACTCCCTTGTCTTCTTCTCCTTTTCCTTATGTAAGCCCTTAGGTCCGAAACCTTTGGCCTTGGCTGTAAGAGCTTGCGATTGTCTCAACTCATCCAAAAGATCTAGCATCTCAAAAACGTGATCAAGCGTTTCCTCGAAGCAACTGATCTTTATGAGTATCCTCATCGCCTCTTTTCTAGCCTTTACATTCTGTCTAAACATCAACTTGAGTTTAAGCATGACATCATGATTGGTGGCTAGTGCAAGAGCACTATCCCACTTCTCAAAATCAGCTATCTCCTCATCAGATGAGACAATAGTAGGTCTAGGAGGACAAGTTTCACTGAGTACATCTTTGTACTCTTTTATAGTCTGAGCAATGTCTAACTTTTTATTCCATTCAACACAGTGTGGAACCAGTGTGTTGAATTCCTTGAGTATCATAGAAAGTGGGTTCATAGCTATTTTCTAAACCTATAAGCACATTTAAACAAACAATCAATTTAATATCCGATATTATCTCCCTCAAATAATATCATTAAATCACTAATCACATCTAAAATCCCATCAGATAAGGCAAGCCACGATAGTGTGGACGTTTACCCATCCAAATGATTTAGCAATTAGATTTGCTTCGGTCGTACATCACTATAGCGTTACTTCGATGGGAAGAATACTATAGAGCGTACCTAAGTGTAAACCATTACTCAGTACTAAGAAGTTTGTTTAAGATTCGCATGTTACCGCAAGCCACGATAGTGTGGACGTTTACGTTAACCTACGTTTCCTTCACTCCCTTCTATAACTGTCTACATCAATCGTTCCAAAATCCCATTCAATGCAGCAAGCCACGATAGTGTGGACGTTTACTACACCAAAATACTTTTACAATTGACATCCAATTACTTGAAGCATTCGATTTTGTAAATCAAGACGCGGAGAATCATAAGTGAAACTCGAAGTTTCTAACCAGTAATTCACCATGCGAACAACCCTATCTCTCATTAGATGAGGGAGCCGAGCAGACAAACGATCCATCTTCAAAAGAATGGTACGAATGTCTCTAATTTGTGTCATCCACATGACCAAGTGGCTTTGGCTCCATTCCACTCCCCGGGGTGAGAATGAGTCGACTTGAAGTCAGTTTCAGAAAGACAAATTAGGCATTGTTTGATAAACTTAACCAATGTTTCTCGTAAAAGGAATTACAAGAATTCTCCTACAATGACACATCTATACGAACTTTAAAAGTCCATAAGAGTCACCAAGAGAACAGTAATGGAGACCATGGGAATGTTTCCATCCCCTCTCCCACTTAGCTTTTTATAACAAAGGGATACGCTATCTAATGCATAATTAAACACATAAGCATGCATACAAGCAATAAAGCACATAGCACATAGTCAAAATAAGCTAGAAAATTATTTTTTCCGACTATCATGGCTTTATTCCATCTCCGTATGCGTCTTCTAGTCTTCAGTCTTCGTTCTTGAATGCTCCATGTGACGAGAATATTAATCCCAATATTTAAATCTATTTATTTTTAATAAATCCAAAAGATACTCAATTCGAAAATTAAGTCAATCGAATAAATAAAAAATAAAATTAAATATTATTAATATTTTTATTTATTTATTTTCCTATCTAATTCTATTAAATCTCTAGAATAATCTATCCAAGTCAAACTTGGAATATTCTAGAAGACTTCTATAATAGAATAAGGAAATAAAATAAATTAGGACTCTTCTACTTTCCAAGATTAATTAATTTCCATTACTATGAAAATTCCCATAAAATAGGAATAATCAATTAGGAAATAAATCAATCCTAAATTAACTTTTATTCCTTTCCAATTCTATTAAATCTCTAGGATCCTATTCCAAGTAGAACTCGGAATACTCTAGAAGACTTCCATAATAGAATAAGGAATAAAATTAATTCCAATTAATTCTTTTCCTAGTCCATGAGAATTCCCAAAAAAAAGGAAAACTCAATTAGGAAAACCGAATCAATTAGGTAAGTAGAATCTAGGTAGGAGTAGGAGTAGCACGGGTTGGGGATCCCCGCACCACCACCACCACCATCGACCGCCGCCACCACCGGAGAGGGCACCGCCGCCGCCTCCCCAGCCGGCCGGCCACCACCATACCGGCGGCAGCCCCAGCCGAGGGGCGATCGACCCCTCCCCATGGCTTCGGTCATGGGGTCGATCATGGGGTTGATCGACCCCCCCGGTTCTTCGTCCTCTTCGTCTTCTTTGTCACACGAGTTCTCCGGCGGTCGTCTCGGCATCGATCCAACGTAAATAAATTACAAGAAATAAATTTACAATTCCGGTATCGATTCTATACATGAAATCGACCCTATACACTTTCCGGAAAAACATAGAACAATAATAATAAATCTAAATTCGGTCAACCCCCGAATTTTTACTATTACAAGCATTCATCCACACAAAACGAATCTCGACATGTCCGAGAGTTTAATAACGAATAATCATGGTAAAATTAAATAGCAAATAATTAAACGAATAATTAACAATTAATTTAAACCATGATAGTCGGAATCCCTGCAAGGTAGAACACAATTGAACACATACATGAACACGAAACCAAACGCTCTGATACCAATTGCTGGAAATCGATATCCCGGGCTATTAAAATTTGCGGAAAATAATAACCCGACCGAAATCCTCGATCGCCGGAGATCCGACCACGAACCACCGTACGAGCCGGAGCTCAACCGAGCACCACCACGGTCCGCCCGTGATGCCCAGCCGAGCCCCCGCACGGGGCTCGCGATCATCTCGCGGATGATCGCTGGGATGCCTCACGGCATCCCCGGGGCTGCTCGTAGCAGCTCCCCCCCCCCCCCGATCGAGCTCACGGGCTCGATCGCCCCTCGGCTCCAGCCGAGGGCTCCCTTGCGACGCGCCGCCGACGAGGTGGTCGGGGGGATCCGCCGCGGCGCCAGCCCGCGGCATCCCCGGCGATCGACCGAAGTCGATCGCATGCCCCGGCGTCCAGCCGGGGCTTCCCCTTGTCGCGCGTCGCGGCGGTCCGAACCCTAGGGTTCGACCGCCACCTTCGATCCTCGCCGGGGATCTCGAATCCCCGTCCCCGAGGTTCGTCGTTTTCCCGGATCGTGCGTTCATGTATGTATCACAATTAATTGAACATAAAATCACACAAGGAGTTTTATGATCATACCTTTGATTCGTTGTGCGGGGAAACGAAATCAAATTGAAGACCTTTGAATCTTCCCACGTATTCCTTGCACTCCGTTCGAACGTCGGGTGGGCGACGATCTATCGAACTCCTATGGATCTCCTTCAACTCTCTAGAATATCAAGTATGATAATCTTCTCTTATGATTTATGAAGGCCATGTAGTGCTTTTATAGGCTACGTATGGGATCTAAAGGAGGTGGAATATTGGGCTTCCAATATTGAAGATTAAATTGAGCCCACTGCTCAAGTCCATTAATCCTTATCAATATTAATTAATTTATTTTCCACTATATAAATTAATTGCACTCCCAATATTAAACCATATTATATCAAATAATATTTCTCCGGTAGTATTATTTATTCCGTGTATTTAAGATTTAAATATCCATGAATAAAATTAATTTATTGCTAATTAATTTATTCATCTCTTTAATCCGAGACTAGTACCATTCATCCTTAATTATTGTGCGGAATGAATGCACTCATGAGGTTTACACAATAATTCCTTATGAACTCATCTCGGGGATATTATCAACCCTTCCGGGATACACTGTCCGGTCAATCATTCACGGCATGCCATATATGAAATATAGTGACCCAACTTAACCGGTAATTAACCCAATAATTAAATCGGTTAATTCCTTTGGTAAATCAAAGTCACTTATATTAAATATACACACCCGCAATAATATCGGGGATTAAGAATAAAATACACTGAGACTCGAATCGATTATCGCCGGCAATCCTAAACGATGAATCTCAACGATCCGCTCAATACACCAAGTGTACAAGTGTGATAAAATAATTAAGACAAATTATTTTCTCTTTCACACAACGACTATACCGATGGATTGGTCCGGGTCCATCTAGGTCGTGAGCCACTGTTTGATTAAATACGAGTAACCGATAGTATGATCTTCTGTGTGGGCCCGACACACCATAATAACTACAACGTATAAAATCTAGGACTATGATTTGCATATATTTAATTAATAATAATTAAAATCAAACGATTGTTTATTAATTTAATAGATTAAATGCTATGACCGGGAGTTTACCGTTACTTAAATCTAGACATTAAGTACACAACTCCAACATTAGTCTCACTCACTAGTAAGTCAAAGAACCGAGAACTGGACACACGCACCTATAATTATATAGGGATTAGGAATTCGTATATCCGTAATATCTGAGGTCTAGTTCGATTACTGCGATTAGTATAAATCGAACGCCCTCCCGTGGTACTGCTCAATACACCAAGTGTACGAGTGTAACATGATAGTCAAGACCGACTATCTACCAGTCACACTACGACGTACCGATGGATTGTCCCTGTCCATCTAAGTCGTGAGCTACTGTTCGATAGTATACGAGTAACCGACAGTATGATCTTCCGCGTGTCTCCTCACGCCATACTGTCTACAACGTATACATCAAGGACTATTGCATTAAATGCAATCATGCTTGAATCATATCTCGAATTAAGGTATAGATAAGGAGTTCCGTATTTGCACTAAACTAGACATTTAGAATACAACTCCATCAACATGAGTCGATGGCCACTGCCTATGATATGCTGTTTAACCTCAAGGAAATGTTTGGGGAGCAAGATCGTGCGGCAAGGCAAGAAGCCATGAGAGTCCTCATGACAATTACTCAGTCTGAAGGAACGCCCGTAGGGGATCACGTTCTTAAGATGATGAGTTTGTTGAATGAGCTTGAGATCCTAGGAGCTCAAATTGATGCTGAGACGCAAGTCGACATCATACTCCAGTCTCTGACCCCTAGTTTTGAGCAGTTTCGCATGAGCTATAATATGGGTAAACTATCTTATAGTCTTGCACAACTCCTGACTGAACTAAAGGCGGTAGAGGGGATCTACAAGAAGGGCAAGTCTCAAGCGCTTGTAGCCACCAAGTCCAAGGGCTCGAAGCCTGTTGGAGGTAGGGGCAAGAAAAGGAAGCAAGCCTGGAAACCCAGTGGTGCCAAGTGGAGTGGACCACGAGTGGGGGCTGCAAAGCCAAGAGGCAAGTGCTTCCGATGCAATAAGTCTGGACACTGGAAGTCTGAATGTCCTCTCAAAGGTACGAATTTTTCTTTAGTCGTAAAAACATAGTCAGCGGTATTATCTACCAGAAATCTGGTGTGTAGATATTGTTGGAGTTGTGTACTTAATGTCTAGATTTAAGTATCGGTAAACTCCCGGTCATAGCATTTAACCTATTTAATTAATAAACAATTATTTGCTTTTAATTATTATTAATTAATTATGCAAAATATAGTCCTGGATTTTATATGTTGTAGTTAGTATGGTGTTGCACGGGCACACAGAAGATCATACTATCGGTTACTCGTATTTAATCGAACAGTTGCTCACGACCTAGATGGACATGGACCAATCCATCGGTATAGTCGTTGTGTGAGAGAGAAAATAATTTATCTTAATTATTTTATCACACTTGTACACTTGGTGTATTGGGCGGATCGCTTGAGATTTATTGATTATGATTGCCTTGAGATAATCGATTCAAGTCTCAGAGTATTTTATTCTTAATCCCCGATACTATTGCGGGTGTGTATATTTAATATATGTGACTTTGATTTTCCAAAGGAATTAACCGATTTAATTATTGGGTTAATTACCGGTTAAGTTGGGTCGCTATATTTTATATATGACATGCCGTGAATACTTGACGGGAAAGTGTATCCCGGAAGGGTTGATAATATCCCCGAGATGAGTTCATAAGGAATTATTGTGTAAACCTCATGAGTGGATTTGTTCCGCACAATAATTAAGGTTGAATGGTACTAGTCTCGGATACGAGAGATGAATATAATTTATTGAGCAATAAATAAATTTATTCATGGATATTTAAATCTTAAATACACGGAATAAATAATACTACCGGAGAAATATTATTTGATATAATATGGTTTAATATTGGGAGTGCAATTAATTTATATAGTGGAAAATAAATTAATTAATATTGATAAGGATTAATGGACTTGAGCATTGGGCTCAATTTAATCTTCAATATTGGAAGCCCAATATTCCACCTCCTTATGATCCCCTACGTAGCCTATAAAAGCACTACATGTTGGAGTTGTGTACTTAATGTCTAGATTTAAGTAACGGTAAACTCCCGATCATAGCATTTGATCTATTAAATTAATAAACAATTGTTTGCTTTTAATTATATGCAAATTCATAGTCCTAGATTTTATACGTTGTAGTTAGTATGGTGTGTCGGGCCCACACAGAAGATCATACTATCGGTTACTCGTATTTAATCAAACAGTGGCTCACGACCTAGATGGACCCGGACCAATCCATCGGTATAGTCGTTGTGTGAGAGAGAAAATAATTTGTCTTAATTATTTTATCACACTTAACACTTGGTGTATTGAGCGGATCGTTGAGATTCATCGATTAGGATTGCCGGCGATAATCGATTCGAGTCTCAGTGTATTATATTCTTAATCCCCGATATTGTTGCGGGTGTGTATATTCAATATAAGTGACTTTGATTTACCAAAGGAATTAACCGATTTAATTATTGGGTTAATTACCGGTTAAGTTGGGTCACTATATTTTATATATGGCATGCCGTGAATGATTGACCGGACAGTGTATCCCGGAAGGGTTGATAATATCCCCGAGATGAGTTCAAAAGGAATTATTGTGTAAACCTCATGTGTGGATTCGTTCCGCACAATAATTAAGGTTGAATAGTACTAGTCTCGGATTCAAGAGATGAATAAATTAATTAGCAATAAATTAATTTTATTCATGGATATTTAAATCTTAAATACACGGAATAAATAATACTGCCGGAGAAATATTATTTGATATAATATGGTTTAATATTGGGAGTGCAATTAATTTATATAGTGGAAAATAAATTAATTAATATTAATAAGAGATTAATAGATTTGGGCTTGGGCTCAATTTAATCATTAATATTGGAAGCCCAATATTCCACCTCCTTTAGATCCCCTACGTAGCCTATAAAAGCACTACATGGTCTTCTCTATTCTACATAACACAAGATCATAATTCTCCTAGAGAGAGAAAGTAGAGAGAGAGAGAAGAGGATCCATAAGCTTGGAGGATCGTCGCCCACCCGACGTTCAAGCTAGTGCAAGGAATACGTGGGAAGATCGTAAGGTCATCAAACTTAAATTCGTTTCTCCGCACAACGAATTAAAAGGTAAAATCATATACTCTATGATTTTATGTGGATTGATTGTGATACATACATGAACGCACGATCCGGGAAAAACGACGAACCTCGGGGACGGGGATTCGAGATCCCCGGCGAGGATCGAAGGTGGCGTCGAACCCTAGGGTTCGGACCGCCGCGTCGCAAGAAGCCCCGGCTGGACGCCGGGGGCGATCGAGCCCGTGAGCTCGATCGCGGATCGCTGCGGGGTGACCCGCAGCTGCCTCGTGCGCGCTACGGGAGTTCCCGTAGCAGAGGCGCACGGGGCTGACCCCATGCGAGCAGCGGGTTCGCTGACCCGCTGCGGGGCTGCTGCGAGCAGCTCGGGGATCGCTACGAGCGATCCCAGCGATCGCTGCGAGAGCGATCGCGAGCCCCGTGCGGGGGCTCGGCTGGGCGCGCGGGTTCGCCCGTGCGGTGCTCGGTCGAGCCTCGGGTCGTGCGGTGGTTCGCGGTTTCTCCGGCGACGGGTTTTCGGTCGGGTTATCGGTTCCGCAATTTTTTGATACCCCGGGATACCGAATTCCAGCACTACATGGCCTTCATAATTCATAACAAGAATAAGACAAGAATATCAATACTTGATAGTTCTAGAGAGTTGAAGGAGATCCATAGGAGTTCGATAGATCGTCGCCCACACGACGTTCGAACGAGGTGCAAGGAATACGTAGGAAGATCGCAAGGTCATCAACGTTTAATTCGTTTCTCCGCACAATGAATTGAGGTAACATAATCTAAAACCCCCTCTTTGATTATGTGTTCGTTAATCGTGATATATGCATGAACAAGACGATCCAGGAAAGCGTCGAAACCTAGATACGGGGATCGTTGGATCCCCGTGGGGATCGAACAAGGGGCGGTCGAACCCTAGGGTTTCGACCGCCGGTACCGCGGCAAGGGGAAGCCCCGGCTGGACGCCGGGGCATGCGATCGACGTGAAGTCGATCGCTGGGGAGTCGCCGTGGGCTGGCGCCACGGCAGACGACCTCCCCGGTCCTCCCTGGCCGGCGGTGGCGCACGGGAAAGAGCCGCGGCTGGACGCCGCGGCTGGGGGCGATCGAGCCCTAGCTCGATCGCCGGGGGGACTGCCGCGGGCTGGCGCCGCGGCTGGTGGCTCCCCCCACCTCCGGCGATGGCGGTGAGTCGCCGGACTCACCGCCCGGGGCTGCCGGTGCAGCCCGGCGATCGCATGTGCATGCGATCGCGAACCCCGCGTGGGGTTCGGCTAGGGTTTCGCCCTCGCGGCGATTCCCTCGTCGGACTCCGGATACGTGGTGTTCGTGATCGGTTTCCGGCGACGGGGTTTCGGTCGGGTTATCGGTTCCGCATATTTTTTTGATAGCCCGGGACATCGAATCCCAGCAATTGGTATCAGAGCGTTTGGTTTCGTGTTCATGTATATGTTCGATTATTGTTCTACCTTGCAGGATTTTCGGCTATCATGGTTGGATTTAATTATTGTGTTAATTAATTATCATGATTATTCGTTTATTAAACTCTCGGACATATCGAGATTCGTTTTGTGTGGTTGAATGTTTGTAATAGTAAAAATTCGGGGGTTGACCGAATTTAGGATTTATTATTACGTTCTATGTTTTCCGGAAAATGTATAGGGTCGATTTCATGTATAGAATCGATACCGGATAGTGTAATTTAAATTCTTGTAATTTATTTACGTTGGATCGATGCCGAGACGACCGCCGGAGAACACGTGTGACGAAGAAGACGAAGAGGACGAAAAACCGGGGGGGTCGATCATCCCCATGATCGATCCCCATGAGGATCGATCGACCCCGCCATGGGGCTGCCCGCTAGGGCTTCCGGCCACGCCGGCCACCGGTGGTGGTGGCGCGTGGCTAGGGGGCGGCGGTGGTGGTGCCCGGTGATGGTGGTGGTCGGCGGTGAAGGGGGTGGTGTGGGGATCCCCAACCCATGCTACTCCTACCAAGATACTACTTTCCTAATTAATTCGGTTTTCCTATTTGAGTTTTCCTATTTTTGGGAATTCTCATGGATTAGGAAAAGAATTAATTGGAATTAATTTTATTTCCTTATTCTATTATAGAAGTCTTCTAGAATATTCCAAGTTTTACTTGGATAGATTATTCTAGAGATTTAATAGAATTAGATAGGAAAATAAATAAATAAAAATATTAATAATATTTAATTTTATTTTTGATTTATTCGATTGACTTAATTTTCGAATTAAGTATCTTTTGGATTTATTAAAAATAAATAGATTTAAATATTGGGATTAATATTCTCGTCACATGGAGCATTCAAGAACGAAGACTGAAGACTAGAAGATGCATATGAAGAAGGAGTAAAGCCATGATAGTCGGGAAAATAATTTCCTAGCATTATTTGACTATGTGATATGTGCTTTATTACTTGCATGCATGCTTATGTGTTTAATTATGCATTAGATAGCGTATCCCTTTGTTATAAAAAGCTAAGTGGGAGAGGGGATGGAAACATTCCCATGGTCTCCATTACTGTTCTCTTGGTGACATTTATGAGCTTTCGAAGTTCATTTAGATATGTCATTGGAGGAGAATCCTTGTAATTCCTTTTACAAGAAACATTGATCAAGTTTATCAAACAATGCCTAATTTGTCTTTCTGAAACTGACTTCAAGTCGACTCATTCTCACCCCGGGGAGTGGAATGGAGCCAAAGCCACTTGGTCATGTGGATGACACAAATTAGAGACCTTCGTACCATTCTTTGATAGATGGATCGATTGTCTGCTCGGCTCCCTCATCTAATGAGAGATAGGGTTGTTCGCATGGTGAATCACTGGTTAGAAACTTCGAGTTTCACTTATGATTCTCCGCGTCTTGATCTACGAAAATCGAATGGATCTTGTAACTGGGAGTCAATTATAAAAGTCTCTTAGTGTAGTAAACGTCCACACCACGTGGCTTGCTATACTGACGGATTTTGGATTAATTGATGTAGACAGTTGTAAGTAATTGTGAAGAGTTGTGAAATTATCGTAAACGTCCACACCACGTGGCTTGCGGTGATGTAGCAATTCCAAACGATGTAATTTGGTGCTGAGTAATGGTTTACACTTAGATACGCATTATAGTATTCCTCCCCACGAGGTTACGCTATAAATGATGTATGACCAAAGAAAATCTAATTGCTAAATCATTTGGGTGGGTAAACGTCCACACCACGTGGCTTGCCTTACCAGATGGGATTTTAGATGTAATTAGTAATTTAATGATATTATTTGAGGGAGATAATATCGGACATTAAATTAATTGTTTGTTTAAATGTGCTTATAGGTTTAGAGAATAGCTATGAACCCACTTTCTGTGATACTCAAGGAGCATAAGCTCACTGGTCCAAATTACATTGATTGGAAGAGAAATTTAGACATTGTCCTGACTTCTGAGGAGTACAAGTTTGTACTCCATGAAGTGTGCCCTGCTGAGCCCACGGCTGCCTCAACTGATGAGGAAAAACTGACATATCGGAAGTGGAAAAAGGCTGATGAAATGGCTAGTTGTTATATTTTGGCTTCCATGTCAAATGTGCTCCAAACCCAACATCAGCCGATGGACACTGCCTATGATATGATTTTTAACCTCAAGGAGATGTTTGGGGAGCAAGATCGTGCGGCTAGGCAAGAAGCCATGAGAGTCCTCATGTCGACTACTCAGTCTGAAGGAACGCCCGTTGGGGAGCACGTTCTTAAGATGATGAGTTTGTTGAATGAACTTGAGGTCCTAGGAGCTTCTATTGATGCTGAGACGCAAGTCAACATCATACTCCAGTCTCTGGCCCCTAGTTTTGAGCAGTTTCGTATGAGCTATAATATGGGTAAACTATCTTATACTCTTGCGCAACTCCTGACTGAACTAAAGGCGGCAGAGGGGATCTACAAGAAGGGCAAGTCTCAAGCTCTTGTAGCTACCAAGTCCAAAAGCTTGAAAGCTGTTGGAGGTAGGGGCAAGAAAAGGAAGCAATCCTGGAAACCCAGTGGTGCCAAGAGGAGTGGACCACGAGTGGGGGCTGCAAAGCCAAGAGGCAAGTGCTTCCGATGCAATAAGTCTGGACACTGGAAGTCTGAATGTCCTCTCAAAGGTACGAATTTTTCTTTAGTCGTAAAAACATAGTCAGCGGTATTATCTACCAGAATTCTGGTGTGTAGATATGGAACCACTGACGGTATGTGCATTCTTGAATGCAGGGGTTCCAGAAAACCCGGCGACTTAGAGAAGAAGAGTTCGAGTCTACATGGGCGAAGCTGTTGGGGTAGCAGCGGTTGCAGTGGAAGACATTTATCTGCTTTCAGTAGTTTTAGGATTTCATTTCAAGTTATTGCTTTATGTACCCCTTATTTTGAAAAGAACTTTTGTTCTGGATTTTCTTTATTAATGAATGGATATTTATTTCTTTAATCATTTCATGATTTAGATAAGAAATAATGGTGTTATCTATTCTGGTATATTAGATAGCAATATGTGAATGATGAATCATTGGTCTACCACGATGCAACAATCCGTTATGTATATCTTGTTTTACTAGATGTATTTCTTTATTAATCATTATACTTGTGAATTCTTATACTTAGTAGTATTTATTCAAATAAAGATTCAAAAGGTCGAAATTGATTTAATCAATTATAGTTGAAGGAATGGACCTTCCGACCTAAGAATTGAATTTGGAAGATAATACAACTAAGCATACCTTTCGGTAAAGGATAGAATTCGGACAAGTATTAAGAATGATCAATGATATGTGTAAGGTGCGAGTAGTTCTTTTAAGAATACTCAAAGATGGATTAGAATGCTTGATGTGCCATAAAAGCGAAGTGTTTTAGTCACAAAGCAATTATGGGGAACCTTCAAAGTATATCCATTGGAAGCCTGCGACCTAGTCGCGGAGGCTACCACATAACACAATCAAAGATTGAGATTAAGTCTCAAATGACTACACCATACACTTACGTGTAGAGATGGTGAAGTCAGTAAGAAATAAGATTCTAATAGTAAAAGGACAAGTTGTTTGGAACTACCTATGTTCTATGGATATTCCTGGAGACAACGGCATATTCAATATGGTTGTAGGATATCCTAGATGAACAAAGTGTTGTGTGTTCTATAGTACTATGAACCAGAAGGACGTGTAACGCCCGGTTCTTAGAGAAAGACTATTAGAAGAACCACAAAGCCCGAAATGACGCGGTACCTTGGAATGAGAAAAAGGACAAAGACTAGGAACCAGCCAAACCGAGTAGAGGTACACCACATACTGCACCTACTGTTATTACTGTTATACACCGGGACGCCATTGCAGTGGGAGGTTGTTAAGACAACCGGAGATGTTCATAAGACTAGAAGAGTTAACTCTGGATCTAGTAAAGATGAAATCGATCCCTAGCTCTGCACAAAGGCAGTACTAGATCTAAATGTGCCTGCTTAGAAAACAATAAGGATTATTGTTAAGAGGCAAGATCATTTAGAGTACAAGCTTAGTAAATCTATTATGGATTGAAACAAAGCTATGAATCGTGGAACTTGCGAATTGATGGGATAATCCATTTGATGGATTCATCAAAGGCATAGACGAAAGGTGTATTGGAGACGTAATGGAAACAAGGTGGTGTTTCTCGGAGATCTTATGTAGATAACGTTTTATCATTGGCAACAATGTAAAGATGTTGTCAGACATAAAATAATGGTTGTCTAAATAAATCGAGATATAAGATTAAGTAGAAGTTAGAGCATGTTCTTAAGATCGTTCTAACGATAAGAACATTGTACTTCTCCTAGATATCTTATACGATTATCGTTTGTTTTTTAAACTTGCATACTTCTGAGAAAGGTTATTGCCTTTCAGAGACAGAATATACATCTATCTAAAGGGTATGTGTTCGAACACATGAAGAAGATAGATAAGGACAAAGCAGTTTCCTATACTTCAAGTATGGAAAGCTTCATAGATGCAATGTTGTAAAACAAGAACCTGATATCAACTATGCGGTTTGCGTAGTGGGAGGATATCAAGGTAATCTAGACAAGAGAATTTCGGATGCTGTAATAGTACTTGCAAAGTACTGGATTACGGAGCAAGACGAAATCTTCTTAGATTACAGTTTCTCAGATCCAAAAATCATAGAAAGACCAGTGTAAGTCGATATCAGGCTATGTGTTCACTTTTAGAAAGAGGTGGAACCATGAAATGAAAGAGTGATAAGCAGGACGCTTCTCAGACTCTCTCATAACCAAATAGCAGCCTCAGAGGCAGCGGAAGTTTTGGTTAGGTTCCGGGATGACCTCTGGACTTGGATATGACTCTTGGTTTACCAAAGGCTATTGTATAGCGGTGCATGGTAAACTAGAAGAAGTCATAAGTTCAAAAGGTGATGATAACACGTAGAGCAAGTACCACCTGATTCGAGTCATCGTCTAGGGAGACGACGCAGTAGTCACCAAGATAACTTCAGAGCGGCAACCTAGAGTGCTCATTCACATAGTACTTCTTGGAAGTACAACTCTAAGCACGTGATGAGTATGGGAGTCGGGAGTTTGGAGGAAATGACTAGACCTTAGTACAAGTGGGAGATTGTTGGAGTTGTGTACTTAATGTCTAGATTTAAGTATCGGTAAACTCCCGGTCATAGCATTTAACCTATTTAATTAATAAACAATTATTTGCTTTTAATTATTATTAATTAATTATGCAAAATATAGTCCTGGATTTTATACGTTGTAGTTAGTATGGTGTTGCACGGGCACACAGAAGATCATACTATCGGTTACTCGTATTTAATCGAACAGTTGCTCACGATCTAGATGGACATGGACCAATCCATCGGTATAGTCGTTGTGTGAGAGAGAAAATAATTTATCTTGATTATTTTATCACACTTGTACACTTGGTGTATTGGGCGGATCGCTTGAGATTTATTGATTAGAATTGCCTTGAGATAATCGATTCAAGTCTCAGAGTATTTTATTCTTAATCCCCGATACTATTGCGGGTGTGTATATTTAATATATGTGACTTTGATTTTCCAAAGGAATTAACCGATTTAATTATTGGGTTAATTATGTTGGAATTCGATATCCCGGGCTATTAAAATTTGCGGAAACAATAACCCGAACGAAAACCTTCGCCGGAGATCACATGAACACCGACTCATCCGCCGGAGTCCGACCATCGGAGACCGTGCGCCCGAAGGCGCACAGCCCGCCCCCGGCCGAACCCCCGCGAGCCGGGGTGTTCACGCGGTCGCCGATCGCACGCCGGCGATCAGTTGGGGTGGGGCTGCTCCGGCAGCCCCCGCGGCGAGTCCGGCGACTCGCCGCCAGCTGGAGGCCCCCGCCTTCACGGCGGGGTTGGGCACGGCACCAGCCCGTGCCCAGCGATCGACCCTTCATGGTCGATCGCACCCCCTCGGCCAAGCCGAGGGTTCGGCCCCCGTCGCCCCCGCCGAAACCCTAGGTGGGTCGACCGCCGCGATGCCGTGGTCTTCGACCACCATCGCCGGTTGATCCTCCTCCGGGGTTTCGTACCTCGGATCTTTGTTCTACGGTATTCTCGATAAATCCAAAATCGAATAAATCAAGGGCGTTTAGATTTTTACCTTTCGATACGTTGTTCGGAGAAACGAATTCAAGACGACCTTTTGAATCTTCCCACGTATTCCTTGCACTAGCTTGAACGTCGGGTGGGCGACGATCTTCCAAGCTTATGGATCCTCTTCAACTCTCTAGAACTATCAAGTATTGATATTCTTGTCTTATGAAAAAGTGAAGACCATGTAGTGCTTTTATAGGCTACGTAGGGGATCTAAAGGAGGTGGAATATTGGGCTTCCTATATTAATGATTAAATTGAGCCCAAGCCCAAATCTATTAATCTCCCATTAATATTAATTAATTTATTTTCCACTATATAAATTAATTGCACTCCCAATATTAAACCATATTATATCCAAATAATATTTCTCCGGTAGTATTATTTATTCCGTGTATTTAAGATATAAATATCCATGAATAAAATTTATTTATTGCTTAATAAATTTATTCATCTCTTTTATCCGAGACTAGTACCACTCAACCTTATTTATTATGCGGAATTAAATCCACTCGCGAGGTTTACATAATAAATCCTTATGAGCTCATCTCGGGGATATTATCAACCCTTCCGGGATACACTGTCCGGTCAATCATTCACGGCATGCCATATATAAAATATAGTGACCCAACTTAACCGGTAATTAACCCAATAATTAAATCGGTTAATTCCTTTGGTAAATCAAAGTCACTTATATTGAATATACACACCCGCAACAATATCGGGGATTAAGAATAAAATACACTGAGTCTCAAATCAATTATCGCCGAGCAATCCTAATTGATGAGTCTCAATCGATCCG
The DNA here is from genome assembly GCA_954870475.1 of Euphrasia confusa. Classification (NCBI taxonomy): domain Eukaryota; kingdom Viridiplantae; phylum Streptophyta; class Magnoliopsida; order Lamiales; family Orobanchaceae; genus Euphrasia; species Euphrasia confusa. The sequence continues at coordinate 15,895,219 of OX940954.1, forward strand.
CTCAATACACCAAGTGTACAAGTGTGATAAAATAATTAAGACAAATTATTTTCTCTCTCACACAACGACTATACCGATGGATTGGTCCGTGTCCATCTAGGTCGTGAGCATCTGTTTGATTAAATACGAGTAACCGATAGTATGATCTTCTGTGTGGGCCCGACACACCATACTAACTACAACGTATGAAATCCAGGACTATAATTTGCATAATTTTAATTAACAATAATTAAAAGCAAATGAATGTTCGTATTTAATAGGTAAATGAAAGTGTACAAGGAGTTCAGAATACTCAAATCTAGACATTAAGTATACTACTCCAACAATCTCCCACTTATACTAAGGTCTAGTCATATCTTCCAAACTCCCGACTCCCATACTCATCACGTGTTTAAAATTGTACTTCAAAGAAGTACCATGTGAATGAGCAATCTAGGTTGCCGCACTGAAGCTATCTTGGTGACTACTGCATCGTCCCTCTGACGATGACTCGTATCAGGTGGTACTTGCCCTATGTGTTATCTTACAGTCATGGACTCGTGATCTCTTAAAGTTTGCCACTGCACCGCTATTTACATAGCCTTTGGTAAACTAAGAATCACATCTAAGTCCCAGAGGTAATACCGGAGCCATACCAAATCTTCCGCTGCCTCTGAGGCCGCTATTTGGTTACCCATGGGAGAGTCCGAAAAGCATCGTGCTTATCACTCTTCCATGTTAAAAACTCCTCCTCCTTTAATAGTGAAACACATAGCCTGATCACGACTTACACCGGTCCTTATCAGCTTGGAAATCCGAATCCGTATAACCCAAAGGAATCAGATTGTCTGCTCCGTAACTCAGAACATAATCCCTAGTATTTCGCAAATACTTGAAAATGCTCTTTACGGCAGTCCAATGAGCCTTTCCAGGGTTACTCTGATATCTCGCTACTACGCCAACCGCATAGCAGATATCAGGCCTCGTACATAACATTGCATACATTAAGCTTCCCACAGCCGAAGCGTAGGGAACTGCTTTCATTTCATCTTTCTCCTTTTGTGTCTGAGGACACATCTCCTTAGAAAGATAAGTTCCTTTACTGAAGGGCAGCTCACCCTTCTTGGAATCTTGCATGTTAAAACGAGCCAGAATCGTGTCTATGTAAGATTGCTGGGATAGGTACAATGTTCTATTCCGGCGATCCCTTATAACCTTGATCCCTAGAACATGCCCGACTTCTCCCAAATCTTTCATATCGAATTGTCTAGACAACCATCCCTTTATGTCTGATAACATTTTCACACTGTTGCCAATGAGAAGAATGTCGTCTACATAAAGCACGAGAAACACCACCTTCTTCCCATCACGTTTCCAATACACACACGATTCGTCCATGCTTTGACTAAATCCAAAAGATTGGACTACTTCGTCAAACCACAGGTTCCACGATCTCGAGGCTTGTTTTAATCCATAAATGGATGGATTAAGCTTGCACACTAGATGATCTCGCCCCTTAGCAATGAATCCTTCTGGTTGTTTCATATAAATCGTCTCGTCAAGACTTCCATTTAGGAAAGCTGTCTTGACATCCATTTGCCACACCTCATAATCCATATGAGCTGCTATGGATAAGAGAATCCGGATCGACTTTATCTTGGCTACCGGCGAGAAGGTCTCCTCATAATCGATTCCCTCTTTCTGAGTATATCCTTTCGCAACAAGCCGAGCTTTAAAGGTTTCAACCTTTCCGTCAGATCCTCTCTTTCTCTTGTAGACCCATTTACACCCAATTGGCTTTACGCCACTTGGTGGTTCTACAAGATCCCAGACTTTATTAGAATCCATAGATTCAATTTCGGATTTCATCGCTTTCTTCCAAGAAGGCGCATCTATATCTTGTACTGCCTCGTCATAGGTCCAGGGATCGATTTCATGAACTCCAGGTCCAGAGTCCGAAGACTCACCCAGTCCAATCCATCGGTCTGGTTGTTTAACAACCCTCCCACTACGACGGCGTTCCGGTGTATTAACAGTGATAGTGTCAGGTGCAGATTCTAGTGGTGTATCTATACTCGGTTCGGCTGTATCTAAGTCTTCCTTGTTACCTCTCAACTCATCAAGTATTATGTCACTTTTGGGCTTGTGGTCCATGACATAGTCTTCCTCTAAGAACCGAGCGTTAGTACTTATAACGATCTTCTGGTCCGTAGGACTATAGAACATGCCACCTTTAGTTCCTTTCGGGTATCCTACAAACAGCCGTAATTCTGATCTAGGTTCTAACTTATCGGCACCTTGTCTCAACACATGTGCAGGGCACCCCCAGATCCGAACGTGTCTTAAGCTAGGCTTGCGCCCGCTCCATCGTTCCATGGGTGTTGAAGGAACCGTTTTAGATGGAACCAAGTTCATAATGTGCGCCGCTGTTTCTAAGGCATATCCCCAGAACATGATAGGTAAGTCCGAGTAACTCATCATTGATCGCACCATTTCCATAAGAGTCCTATTCCTTCTTTCTGACACACCATTTTGCTTGGGAGTATATGGTGATGTCATTTGGGAATCAATCCCATTCTCTGCCAAGTATGCCTTGAATTCTCCAGACAGGTACTCGCCTCCGCGATCAGATCGCAGGCATTTAATGGATTTACCTTGAAGGTTCTCCACAAGAGCCTTGAACTCCTTGAACTTGTCAAAGGATTCGCTCTTGCGGCGCATCAGGTATATAAATCCATACCTTGAGTAATCATCAGTGAAAGTGATGAAATACTCGTACCCTCCCTTTGCCTGAGTAGACATAGGTCCGCATACATCAGAGTGAATCAAATCCAATACTTGTTCATCCCTTCGTCCTTTACCAGAAAAAGAACGCTTGGTCATTTTTCCCTCTAAACAGGATTCGCAGGTTGGAAGGTCCTCTCCTTCAACACCACTGATGAGACCATCAGCTTTCAACCTTTGAATTCTATTTGAGTTAATATGACCTAGCCTTAAGTGCCACAAGTATAATTGATTCATTCTAGAAGGTTCCTTTCTCTTATTGGTGTTCGTAGATGTGTTATTACTCTCGGTTAGATGCATCGTGTTAGACTCAGGATTTAGCACATACAAATCGTCCACCAATGTACCAGAACAGATAATCTCACTGTTTCTTCTTATGATCACCGAGTGGTCAAAAGAGACAGAATATCCATTCATAATATGTTTAGAAACCGAAATCAAATTCTTTCTAAAGTTGGGTACATAAAGACAATTTTGTAAAACTAAAACCCTATCACTACTAAAGCGTAAGTGAACGTCTCCCACTGCAACAGCCGCCACCTTCGCGGCATTGCCCATGTAGACCACGATCTCTCCCTCTCTAAGTCTCCGGGTTTCCTGGAACCCCTGCAATGAATTGCAGACATGATCAGTGGCCCCCGTATCTACACACCAGGTGCTGGTAGATAACACCACTGACAATGTTTCGGTGACTAAGGAAAAATTCGTACCTTTGATGAGAGGACAATCAGACCTCCAGTGCCCAGACTGCTTGCATCGAAAGCACTTGCCTCGCGGCTTGCTCTTCCCAATCCGTGGTTCAAAACCACTGGGCTTCTTTGCTTGCACTTCCAACTCGGCCACTAGAGCTTGTGATTCTCTGATCATACTTATCAGTTCAGTTCTTTTGAAATCGTTTTTAAGCGATTCCTCAAGAGGACTGAACTTAATGAGTATGTCAATCACCTCTAGTCCGGCTTCCTTACTATGTCCTAACATCTCCTTGAGGTCATTTTCAATGTCCTCATCAGTTGGGACAATAGTGGATTCGGAAGGCTCAACAGTCTAAACATTGTCCAGATTTCTTTTCCAATCAGTACTATATGGAACCAGTGAGTTTTCATCTTTAAGTATATCACAAAGTGGGGTCACAGTCATTCCTAACCTATAAGCACATAAAACAAACAAACAATTTAATATCCGATATTATCTCCCTTAAATAATATCATTAAATCACTAATCACATCTAAAATCCCATCAGGTAAGGCAAGCCACGATAGTGTGGACGTTTACCCACCCAAATGATTTAGCAATTAGATTTCCTTCGGTCGTACATCATCAATAGCGTTACCTCGATGGGAGGAATACTATGAAGCGTACCTAAGTGTTAACCATTACTCAGTACTAAGAAGTTTGTTTGAGACTCGCATATCACCGCAAGCCACGATAGTGTGGACGTTTACGTTGACACACGGATCCTTCACTCCCTTCTATAACTGTCTACATCAATCGATCTAAAGTCCCATTCGATATAGCAAGCCACGATAGTGTGGACGTTTACCATACCAAAAGACTTATACAATTGAAATCCAATTACTTGATCCATTCGATCTTGTAAATCAAGACGCGGAGAATCATAAGTGAAACTCGAAGTTTCTAACCAGTGATTCACCATGCGAACAACCCTATCTCTCATAAATGAGGGAGCCGAGCAGACAATCGATCCATCTATCAAAGAATGGTACGACTGCCTCTAATTTGTGTCCTCGACATGACCAAGTGGCTTTGGCTCCATTCCACTCCCCGGGGTGAGAATGAGTCGACTTGAAATCAGCTTTGGAAAGACAAATTAGGCATTGTTTGATAGACTTAATCAATGTTTCTTGTAAGAGGAATTACAAGAACTCTCCTCCAATAACTTATCTATATAAACTTCGAAAGTTTATAAAAGTCACCAAGAGAGCAGCAATGGAGACCATGGGTATGTTTCCATACCCTCTCCCACTTAGCTTTTTACAATAAAGGGATACGCTATCTAGTGCATAAAAGTAAACACATATAGCATGCATACATGTAATAAAGCACATAATATTATCACATAGTCAAAATAATTACTAGAATATTATTTTCCGACTATTATGGCTTTACTCCATCTCCGTACGCATCTTCTAGTCTTTAGTCTTCGTTCTTGAATGCTTCATGTGACGAGAATATTAATTTCAAATATTTGAATCTATTTATTTTTAATAAATCCAAAAGATACTTAATTAATAATAATTAAGTCAATCGAATAAATCAAAAATAAAATTAAATATTATTAATATTTTTTATTTATTTTATTTTCCCTTTCTACTTCATTAAATCTCTAGAATAATCTATCCAAGACCCACTTGGAATATTCTAGATGATTTCCATAATGAAATAAGGAAATAAAATAATTTAGGACTCTTCTACTTTCAAAGATTAATTAATTCCTATTACTATGAAAATTCCCATAAAATAGGAATAATCAATTAGGAAATAAATCAATCCTAAATTAACTTTTATTCCTTTCCAATTCTATTAAATCTCTAGGATCCTATTCCAAGTAGAACTCGGAATACTCTAGAAGACTTCCATAATAGAATAAGAAAATAAAATTAATTCCAATTAATTCTTTTCCTAATCCATGAGAATTCCCAAAAATAGGAATACTCAAATAGGAAAAACCCGAATCAATTAGGAAAGTGGATTTACCGGGAGAGCACGAAGATCACGAGGACCCCCGCGCCCCCACCGGACCGCCATCACCGGCCGAGGACCGCCGCCGCCGCCACCTAGCCGGCGCACCACCATCGCCGGTGGTTTCGCCGCCGGGAGGCGCGAATTCGGCGCCTCTCCTTCGATGGTTCGATCCTTCATGGATCGACCATGGTGGTCGATCCGAGCCCTAGCCCTCACGTCGTCTCCTTCGTCACGCGTCTTCTCCGGCGGTCGTTTCGGCATCGATCCAACGTAAAATAAATTACAAAAAAATTTTACACTATCCGGTATCGATTCTATACATGAAATCGACCCTATACATTTTCCGGAAAAAAATAGAACGTAATAATAAATCCTAAATTCGGTCAACCCCCGAATATTTACTATTACAATCATTCACCACCAAAAACGAATCTCGACATGTCCGAGAGTTTAATCAATCCAACATACATGACAAAATAAATTAAACGAATAATAAATTAAGCCATAATAGTCGGAACCCTGCAAGGTAGAACAATTTTATCGAAAATACCGCGAACGTAAACCACGCTCTGATACCAATTGTTGGAATTCGATATCCCGGGCTATTAAAATTTGCGGAAACAATAACCCGAACGAAAACCTTCGCCGGAGATCACATGAACACCGACTCATCCGCCGGAGTCCGACCATCGGAGACCGTGCGCCCGAAGGCGCACAGCCCGCCCCCGGCCGAACCCCCGCGAGCCGGGGTGTTCACGCGATCGCCGATCGCACGCCGGCGATCGGTTGGGGTGGGCTGCTCCGGCAGCCCCCGCGGCGAGTCCGGCGACTCGCCGCCAGATGGAGGCCCCCGCCTTCACGGCGGGGTTGGGCACGGCACCAGCCCGTGCCCAGCGATCGACCCTTCATGGTCGATCGCACCCCCTCGGCCAAGCCGAGGGTTCGGCCCCCGTCGCCCCCGCCGAAACCCTAGGTGGGTCGACCGCCGTGATGCCTTGGTCTTCGACCACCATCGCCGGTTGATCCTCCTCCGGGGTTTCGTACCTCGGATCTTTGTTCTACGGTATTCTCGATAAATCCAAAATCGAATAAATCAAGGGTGTTTAGATTTTTACCTTTCGATTCGTTGTTCGGAGAAACGAATTCAAGACGACCTATTGAATCTTCCCACGTATTCCTTGCACTAGCTTGAACGTCGGGTGAGCGACGATCTTCCAAGCTTATGGATCCTCTTCAACTCTCTAGAACTATCAAGTATTGATATTCTTGTCTTATGAAAAAGTGAAGACCATGTAGTGCTTTTATAGGCTACGTAGGGGATCTAAAGGAGGTGGAATATTGGGCTTCCAATATTAATGATTAAATTGAGCCCAAGCCCAAATCTATTAATCTCCCATTAATATTAATTAATTTATTTTCCACTATAAAAATTAATTGCACTCCCAATATTAAACCATATTATATCCAAATAATATTTCTCCGGTAGTATTATTTATTCCGTGTATTTAAGATATAAATATCCATGAATAAAATTTATTTATTGCTTAATAAATTTATTCATCTCTTTTATCCGAGACTAGTACCACTCAACCTTATTTATTATGCGGAATTAAATCCACTCGCGAGGTTTACATAATAAATCCTTATGAGCTCATCTCGGGGATATTATCAACCCTTCCGGGATACACTGTCCGGTCAATCATTCACGGCATGCCATATATAAAATATAGTGACCCAACTTAACCGGTAATTAACCCAATAATTAAATCGGTTAATTCCTTTGGTAAATCAAAGTCACTTATATTGAATATACACACTCGCAACAATATCGGGGATTAAGAATAAAATACACTGAGTCTCAAATCAATTATCGCCGAGCAATCCTAATTGATGAGTCTCAATCGATCCGCTCAATACACCAAGTGTACAAGTGTGATAAAATAATTAAGACAAATTATTTTCTCTCTCACACAACGACTATACCGATGGATTGGTCCGTGTCCATCTAGGTCGTGAGCATCTGTTTGATTAAATACGAGTAACCGATAGTATGATCTTCTGTGTGGGCCCGACACACCATACTAACTACAACGTATGAAATCCAGGACTATAATTTGCATAATTTTAATTAACAATAATTAAAAGCAAATGAATGTTCGTATTTAATAGGTAAATGAAAGTGTACAAGGAGTTCAGAATACTCAAATCTAGACATTAAGTATACTACTCCAACAAATTACCGATTAAGTTGGGTCGCTATATTTTATATATGACATGCCGTGAATACTTGACGGGAAAGTGTATCCCGGAAGGGTTGATAATATCCCCGAGATGAGTTCATAAGGAATTATTGTGTAAACCTCATGAGTGGATTTGTTCCGCACAATAATTAAGGTTGAATGGTACTAGTCTCGGATACAAGAGATGAATATAATTTATTGAGCAATAAATAAATTTATTCATCAACGTTTAATTCGTTTCTCCGCACAACGAATTGAGGTAACATAATCTAAAACCCCCTCTTTGATTATGTGTTCGTTAATCGTGATATATGCATGAACAAGAAGATCCAGGAAAGCGTCGAAACCTAGATACGGGGATCGTTGGATCCCCGTGGGGATCGAACAAGGGGCGGTCGAACCCTAGGGTTTCGACCGCCGGTACCGCGGCAAGGGGAAGCCCCGGCTGGACGCCGGGGCATGCGATCGACGTGAAGTCGATCGCTGGGGAGTCGCCGTGGGCTGGCGCCACGGCAGACGACCTCCCCGGTCCTCCCTGGCCGGCGGTGGCGCACGGGAAAGAGCCGCGGCTGGACGCCGCGGCTGGGGGCGATCGAGCCCTAGCTCGATCGCCGGGGGGACTGCCGCGGGCTGGCGCCACGGCTGGTGGCTCCCCCCACCTCCGGCGATGGCGGTGAGTCGCCGGACTCACCGCCCGGGGCTGCCGGTGCAGCCCGGCGATCGCATGTGCATGCGATCGCGAACCCCGCGTGGGGTTCGGCTAGGGTTTCGCCCTCGCGGCGATTCCCTCGTCGGACTCCGGATACGTGGTGTTCGTGATCGGTTTCCGGCGACGGGGTTTCGGTCGGGTTATCGGTTCCGCATATTTTTTTGATAGCCCGGGACATCGAATCCCAGCAGATATGGAACCACTGACGGTATGTGCATTTTAAATGCAGGGGTTCCAGAAAACCCGGCGACTTAGAAAAGAAGAGTTCGAGTCTACATGGGCGAAGCTGTTGGGGTAGCAGCGGTTGCAGTGGAAGACATTTATCTGTTTTCAGTAGTTTTAGGATTTCATTTCAAGTTATTGCTTTATGTACCCCTTAATTTCGAAAAGAACTTTTGTTCTGGTTTTTCTTTATTAATGAATGGATATTTATTTCTTTAATCACTCAGTGATTTAGATAAGAAATAATGGTGTTATCTATTCTGGTACATTTTAGATAGCAATATATAAATGATGAATCCTTAGTCTACCACGATGCAACAAACCGTTATATATAACTTGTTTTACTTATTAGATGTATTTCTTTATCATTATGCTTGTGAATTCTTGAATTCGGACAAGCATTAAGAATGATTTATGATTAATGCAGTAACATGTGTAATTAGAAAGGTACGAGTCATTCTTTCAAAGAATACTCGAAGATGGATTAGAATACTTGATGTGCCATAAAAGCAAAGTGTTTTTCAGTAGACACAAAGCTATTATGGGGAACCTTCAAAGTATATCCATTGGAAGCCTGCGGCTTGTTCGCGGAGGCTATCACCTATCTAAACAACACATAGCATAAATCAAAGATTGAGATTAAGTCTCAAAAGACTGCACCATACACTGGAGTGTAGACATGGTGTGTCAGGGATAAGAAATGGAATTCTAAATAGTAAAAGGACAAGTTTGTTCGGAACTACCTATGTTCTATGGATATTTCTGGATACAACGGCAAATTCAATATGGTTGTAGAATATCCTAGGAGAACAAGTAATTGTATGTTCAATAGTACTATGAACCAGAGGGGTGTTCTCACCCGGTTCTTAGAGGGAGACTATTAGATGAACTACAATGCCCTAACTGACAAGGTACTTAAAATGAGGAAAAGGAAAGACTGAGAACCAGCCTAACCGAGTGGTAGTACACCACTAACTGCACCTAATGTTATTACTGTTATACACCAGAACGCCATTGCAGTGGGAGGTTGTTAAGCAACCGGAGATGTTCATAAGACTGGAGGAGTTTTGAACTCTGGATCTAGTAGACATGAAATCGATCCCTAGCTCTGCATAAGGGGCAGTACTAATCTAAATGTGCCTACTTGGATAGCAATAAGTATTATTGTCAAGAGGCGAGATCATTTAGAAGTACAAGCTTAGTGAATCCATTTATGGATTATCACAAAGCTGTAAATTGTGGAACTTGCGAACTGATGAGATAGTCCATGAGATGGATTCATCAAAGTGCATAAGACAAAGAAAGGTGTGTTAGAGACGTAATGGAAACAAGGTGGTGTTTCTCGGAATTTTATGTAGATAACACTTCATCGTTGGCAACAATGTAAAAGTGTTGTCAGACATAAAATAAAGGTTGTCTAAATGAATCGAGATATAAGATTAAGAGTAAGTTAGACCATGTTCTTAGAATCCTTCGATCTCTAGACAAGAACATTTGTACTTCTCTTAAGATATCTTATACGATTATGGTTTGTTTTAAACATGCATAATTCTGAGAAAGGTTATTGCCTTTCGGGAACAGAATACATCTATCTAAAGGTATGTGTCTTGAACACATGAAGGAGATAGACAAAGCTGTTCCTTACACTTCGGGTGTGGAAAGCTTTATAGATGCAATGTTGAAAAACAGGAACCTGATATCAACTATGCGGTTAGCATAGTGGGAGGATATCAAAGTAATCTGGATAAGGGATGTTCGAATGCTGTAAGAGTACTTTCATAGTACTGGCTTACGGAGCAAGACGAAATCTTCTTGGATTACAGTTTCTCAAATCCAAAATCAGAGAAAGACCAGTGTAAGTCGATATCAGGCTATGTGTTCACTTTTAAAAAGAGGTGGAACCTAAAGATGAAAGAGTGATAAGCAGGATGCTTCTCGGACTCTCTCATAACCGAATAGCAGCCTCAGAGGCAGCGGAAGTTTTTGGTTAGGTTCTGGGATAACCTCTGAACTTGGATATGATTCTTGGTTCACCAAAGGCTATGTATATAGCGGTGCATGGTAAACTGGAAGAATTCATAAGTTCAAAAGGTGATGATAACACATAGAGCAAGTACCACCTGATTCGAGTCATCGTCTAGAGAGACGACGCAGTAGTCACCAAGATAACTTCAGAGCGGCAACCTAGATTGCTCATTCACATAATACTTCTGGGAAGTATAACTTAAGCACGTGATGAGTATGGGAGTCGGGAGTTTGGAGGAAATGACTAGACCTTAGTACAAGTGGGAGATTGTTGGAGTTGTGTACTTAATGTCTAGATTTAAGTATCGGTAAACTCCCGGTCATAGCATTTAACCTATTTAATTAATAAACAATTATTTGCATTTAATTATTATTAATTAATTATGCAAAATTATAGTCCTGGATTTCATACGTTGTAGTTAGTATGGTGTGCATGGGCACACAGAAGATCATACTTGTTGGAAATCGACTACCCGGGATGCGTTCGTTCGATCACTCGAACATCCGAACGATCCCAGTCGACATCCGGTGTCGCTACTTCGTTCGCTTTTCCAGCCCGTGCCCCGATTCACGCCCAGCCATTGCCCCGAAGGACAACCGCGCGAGCCGGAGCGGGCTGCCAGAAAAACAGCAAAACGGCGGTCGCCGTTTCTCCGCGAACAGCAACGCGATGTTGCTGTTCCGGGCTCGTTTCCGGGTCGTTTTTCCTCATCCGACTACCGATCCGGAGGTCCTAGAACCCCCAGTAGTCGAGGAATACAACCCACAACCCCGGAACCCGATCTACGTTCATGTGTGATCAACGAGAAATTAGATCGAATGAAATTGCGGAATTGAGATTCGATCTCATACCTTATCGGTCGATTGTTGAGACCTTAGAGCTTCTAATGTATGACTCTTCCCGACTCCAGACGTTGTGTGGGCAACGATCTACTGGGTTCGTCCTTTTCTGCTTCTCTCCTTTCTTAAACCACCGTAAGAATTATTCTCTGGTGAGAAAATAATTTATTTGCGTTAACCCTTTTTATTTTAACAGAAAAACTTTTTAATTGCGCTAACAATTAAATTTTTCTGCTGAAATAAAATGTTGCGGCGTTCTGTAGGTTTTAGGAGAGGGCAAGGGGGGGGGGGGGGGGGTTATATAGAGTTACATTAGGGACCTAAGGTTAAATTAATTAAGGGCTAAATTGAAATATTAATTAACTTGGAATACGTAAACGCAATTCCTTAATTAATCAATTTCAATTTTAATTATTATTCACTCCACTAAAAAATAATAATTGAATTCCCGAAATTAATTTAATATTATTTCAACAATAATATTTCCGCCGAAATTACATACACGACTTTCCCCGTGTTTAAGATATCGAACGTCCACGAATTTATTTAATTACTAATAATTAAATTAACTCGTTTCTTATTATCCGAGACTAGTACCACTCATCCTTATTATCATGTGGAACAAATCCACCTGCAGGGTTTACATGATAAACTTTATGAGCTCATCTCGGGGACGTCATCAACCCGATAAACGGGACACGATTTCCTGTCTATAATCTATAGCATGCCGTGGGTACAATTCCGATTCCCAATTTACCGAGTATCTCGACTAATCAATTAGTCTCACTCATTTGCAAGTTAAAGAACCGAGAATTGGACACACGCACCTATAATTATATAGGGATTAGGAATTCGTATATCCGTAATTCTGAGGTCTAGTTCGATTACGTCGATTAGTATAAATCGAACGCCCTCCCGTGGTCCTGCTCAATACACCAAGTGTACGAGTGTAACATAATAGTCAAGACCAACTATTACCCAGTCACACTACGACGTACCGATGGATTGTCCCTTTCCATCTAAGTCGTGAGCTTCTGTTCGATAGTATACGAGTAACCGACAGCTTCTGTTCGTGAGCTTCTGTTCGATTGTCCCTCCTGTTAGAGCGTTTTTTCACCTTTTATTGAGTCAGTTTGAGTCAATAATGTGTCTGGGAGGGCACAATTAGGTGTTTGGGCAAAGTCTGCAGGGATGCAGGTGACAGGTGGAGAATGGTGTGGAAAAGGCAAAGAAATTGTACACTTTGGGCAAACTTTGAGATCCGAGGCAAAGTGACTGGAGTAGTTTGACCCAAGGAGGCAAAGTCTTCACTATGGGCAAGGTCGAAACTATGGGCAAAGTGACTGGAGCAGTTGGACCCAAGGAGGCAAAGTCGTCACTGTGGGCAAAGTCGGCACTATGGGCAAAGTGGCTGGAGCAGTTTGACCCAAGGAGGCAAAGTCGTCACTGTGGGAAAAGTCGACACTATGGGCAAAGAGCTGCTATGGGCACGTCAGCGCAACAGATTCCTGAAAAAGGGGGATTCTGCCTAATCCGTCCAGGGTTGTTCAGCAGCTCCTATTTTCAAGGGCAGACGCATCTAACCACTTTCCTAACCCTAATTGAAGACTATAAATATAATATTGAGGACGAAAATCACACACACCAGATACACATCACGAAATACAAAGAGACCGAGAGCAGCCGCCGGAGATCGGGAAGAGATCGGAGCCACCACGGCTCGGTTCTTCCTTTTGTTTTGTAGTAGATCGGGCCTACGGGCCACAAACAATTTCATGCTTTGATGTTTTTAATTTCTTTTTTACATTTTCGTTTTCAAAACAATTTCCTTTTCTTAGTTATGAATAATATAGATCGTTTTCCTTTTATTTATTTTTGTTTTATTTCCGGTATGAGTAGCTAAGCAGGTTTAGCGTCTGGGCAGAGGGCAGATCAAAGGAGATTCTGGGCTAAGATAGAACCGCGAGGCTGATGGGGCTAAAGTAACCGGTTGGGCGTTTGTTCCCGAGGCAAAGTTGGTTGAGGTTTATTTCTGGGGAGTTTGGGCAAACTAGGACGACCACTAGTGAACCTTTACAAACTGGGATAGTGGTGATTGGCAAACCGCATAGATGTACCTTGTAGTATTGTTGTGGGCATAGCACTAGAACTTGCAGGAGATGCGGTCGGTTGTTTCGAGCATGCTATTGGCCGAGCGGGTCTGTCTAGAGGGTAATGCGGGTTTGGGCAAACTAGATCCATGTTTGGTCGCATAGGTTATGGAATTGTTCAGATCTAGGAGTTTAGGTATAGTATTAGCTTGCCTTCTCTTACACAGTAAGGATAGATAAGGGGTGGGGCAATTGCTGGGCGTGACGCAATAGGACCACTTTTGTTTTTGCACCCTATAACTGCTGACAAACCGCTGGTAGAAATCTTTAGTGCCTATGACCGGTAGTGTGCCCAGATGACCCTGAGAGACGCTGTATGCCCAGATGCTTGTTTTCCATTATTTATTTTTTGTTATTTTAGTTATCTGTCCAGTTTGGTCGTAGTGTTTATTTATAATCTGCATGTTTAGATTTGTCATAGTTAATTTATATTTAATTGTTTGAGTTCAGTAGTTAGATAAAAATCGCTGTGCCCACAGCAACAATTCAAAAACCTTTTTTCAAAATCGTGACAACCATTTGGGCAAGCCGAGATCACCTACTGCAATTGCCTCCTCGTGGGACCGACCCCACGCTTACCACTATGCCCATAGTGTTGAGTTTTGGCAGAATTATAAATTTATTTTGACCGGCGTTTGTTCCACGACAAACATTCGTCGCCGTCAATGATCTTCCGCGTGTCTCCTCACGCCATACTGTCTACAACGTATATATCTAGGACTATTGCATTCAAGTACATGATAGATTAAATGCCGACAGTTTGATTAATAGATAATGTAAAACACAGATAAGGAGTTCCATATTGTCACTAAACTAGACATTTAGAATATAACTCCATCAATACTATCGGTTACTCGTATTTAATCAAACAGATGCTCACGACCTAGATGGACCCGGACCAATCCATCGGTATAGTCGTTGTGTGAGAGAGAAAATAATTTATCTTAATTATTTTATCACACTTGTACACTTGGTGTATTGGGCGGATCGCTTGAGATTTATTGATTAGGATTGCCTTAGATAATCAATTTAAATCTCAGAGTATTTTATTCTTAATCCCCGATACTATTGCGGGTGTGTATATTTAATATTAGAGACATTGATTTTCCAAAGGAATTAACCGATTTAATTATTGGGTTAATTAACGGTAAAATTGGGTCGCTATATTTTATATATGACATGCCGTGAATACTTGACGGGAAAGTGTATCCCGGAATGGTTTATAATATCCCCGAGATGAGTTCATAAGGAATTATTGTGTAAACCTCATGAGTGGATTTGTTCCGCACAATAATTAAGGTTGAATGGTACTAGTCTCGGATACAAGAGATGAATATAATTTATTGAGCAATAAATAAATTTATTCATGGATATTTAAATCTTAAATACACGGAATAAATAATACTACCGGAGAAATATTATTTGATATAATATAGTTTAATATTGGGAGTGCAATTAATTTATATAGTGGAAAATAAATTAATTAATATTGATAAGGATTAATAGATTTGGGCTGGGCTCAATTTAATCTTCAATATTAGAAGCCCAATATTCCACCTCCTTTTGATCCCCTACGTAGCCTATAAAAGCACTACATGGTCTTCACAATTCATAACTTAACCTACGCCAATCATAAAGTCTTGAAGAGTGAAGGAGATCCATAGGAGTTCGATAGATCGTCGCCCACACGACGTTCGGACGAGGTGCAAGGAATACGTAGGAAGATCGCAAGGTCATCAACGTTTGATTTCGTTTCTCCGTACAACGAATCGAGGTACATAATCATAAACCCCCTCTATGATTATATGTTCGTTTAATCGTGATGTATACATGAACAAGACGATCCGGGAAAACGTCGAGACCGGGATACGGGGATCACGCGATCCCCGTCGGGATCGAACAAGGGGCGGCTGAACCCTAGGGTTCGACCGCCGGTACGCGGGCGAGAGGGGAAGCCCCGGCTGGACGCCAGGGCAAGCGATCGACGTGAAGTCGATCGCTGGGGGTTCAGCCGTGGGCTGGTGCCACGGCGGACGAACCCCCTCGGCCACCCTCGCCCGGCGGCGTGCAAGAAGGGAGGCCCCGGCCGGAGCCGGGGCGAGCGATCGATCGCGGGGCTGTCGAGGGCTGGTGCCTCGACTGGCGCCCCTCCTCCCGTCGGATGGTGGCGGTGAGTCACCGGACTCACCGCCGGGGGCTGTTCCGAGCAGCCCCACGGGGATGCACGCGCATCCCCGGCGATCACCATGCACGGTGATCGCGAGCCCCGGCGTGGGCGTGGCTAGGGTTTAGCCGCGGGTTCGCCCGTGGCGACGCCTCGGTCATGCTCTAGCTCGTTCGGTGTTCGCGATCGGTTTCCGGCGATAGGGTTTCGGTCGGGTTATCGGTTCCGCATAATTTTTGATAGCCCGGGACATCGAATCCCAACACATGCCTCGTCCACTTTGCCAACCCGTACCACCGCTCTGCATTGACATCCAGGTCAGCCAGTGCATCAAAACGGTTGTGCGCAGCCTCGTAGTGAAAATCTGCAGAGAACCCGTCCCCGACGTCACGCGCGGGAGATGGAACAAACAACCTATCTTCAGGCACCTTTTCTTCCTCCACAATTGGCTCAACGGTGAGTTGTGACGGTTGAGCAGGAGTAAGAACAAGGTTGGACGCACCACTAGCTTTCGTCGTATGTTGAGAGTCAACAGTGGTGGTGGCAGCAACAGTCTCGGCTGGACGATCCACCAGGTTAACATTCTTGGCTCTACGGTCTGCCATTTCTTTTCTCGCCACTTCGGCAACACGATCTGCCTCATCCTTTACCTTTTTCTTTCTTTCTTCCTCGGCCAGACGTGCCGCCTCTTCATTTTTCTTTCTCTCAATTTTAGCTAAGCGATCGGCCTCTTCCTTCTCCTTTTTCTTCCTTTCCAACTCAACAACACGTGCTACCTCATCAGCAATTCGCTTGCGCTCAATCTCTGCTAAGCGTTCATCCTCTTCTCTCTTCTTTCTTTCCTCCTCGGCTGTACGTGCCTCCTCGTCCTCCTTCCTTTTCTTTTCCTCTGCGTCTTTGATGGCTTTTTCAGCAAAGTGCTTGTTTCGTCTATGGTCAAGGATCGTGGAGCGCACAACACTAATTTGTGATTCAAGTTCAATAACTTTATCAAAATCCTCTTCCGCGGCTTGCGCGGCTTCAATAGTGGCTTCCTGTGCTTTTAGTTCAACGATTTTGGTGGCGTAGAACGCGGGAGTTTCGTATGAAGACATTGTGAGTATGTGGTGAGAGAGGTTGTATAGCGTAGGGCAAAGAACAAATTTGTGGGTAGATGATAAGAGCTCAAACGTAGAAGAAATGAACAGTAATTCGGCAAGGGTTTCTCTCTCAAAAACACGCAGTGTAAGGTGCACTATGTGTTTTACCTCGGGGGGTATTTATAGTGGAGCGGAAGCGGTTCAAATTCTGTGGCGTAGAGTGAGCCACGTGTCCATCAACCAGTTGTGCGTTGAGGGAGACCAGCAGATACAAGTTGTAAAGCGGTCAACAAGAAACGTAGAGAGCTTGATGCGCGTTGATCAAAGAAAGTTATTTCAACGTTCCTGCAAAAGCACAAACCAAACGACCCAACGCACGGCAAGAACAATAATACGTGTAACAAGGGAACTTTAGGGAATAATAGAGATCGGATGAACCAAAATTGATATTCGTTAGATCAACGTTGAAGAGGGTGACGTATCGACTTGGTTGAGCGCAACAGCAGAGAGGCATGGGCTGCCAGAGAGTGCACATGAGCTAGAAAGCACAACGCAGTAGCAGCAACCAAAAATAAAGAGTAGCACGCGCTGCAAAAGTGGTTATGGATAGGAAAACCGTACTTATAATGTAAAATCAGCAAACAATACAACAAGCAAAGAGTAACACGTTAGATAGGAACGACATTCATGAGATCTCAAAGTAGCACACGTAGAGCAGGAGTAAATACACATAGACATACGTCGAATTACCCAGATTTCAAATTCACATAAAATTTGTCCGGTCCAACGAAGCCTAAAGAAGCACTTCAAGGGTAGACCAAGCTTGCTTCGTCGAGCAGGAGTACTCTGCGAAGTTTAATAACACGAAATACAGTTAAAGGCATAACAAGCACACACAATGTGGACATACGTACCACCACACAGTGAATCAAAATCGCTGGAAAGAACAATAAGTAGAGATATTGGAGGTAAAGTGGCAGTGCTTTATGGACGGTATTGTTATTTTGGCCAGTTCAGCGTGTAACCACGACCATTTCACTTGCTTTTCAAGCGTAGATCAGGCCGATTAGGACCCAATCAGTGATAGGTGTTATAAAATGATGTTTGCATATATATATTTTTGTGTTTTCATCATTATATGTATAAGGCCATGTCTTTTGCATTTGCCCGAAGACCAAGTCAATCAAGACCCGATCCATCGAGGAAATCTTTAGGCCGACTTTTTCTGCTAGACATAGAGCAAACAAAGTTCACTCCAATGAATTGCTTATGTAAATATTTAAAGAACAGTATGTCCAAATACTACGTCACTTTGCAACTGTCAACAACTAAACTCACTTTGCTCTACCTCATGGTTCCATTGAGAAAATAAACAGCTGTGGGTGGAGGTAGCCATTCGCGGCCTACTACCCTTCAAAGTGCACACATGCAGAGTGAGCTCCGTAAGGTCGAAAATCTATCCGAAGCAAGTGGTTTTGTGAAGAATTCTGAGAGTTGTTTCTCCGTAGGCACATGTTCCATTACAACCTTACCCCGTTCAACCAAGTCTCGAATGAAGTGATGTCGTATATCAATATGCTTGGTCTTTGAGTGTTGTACTGGATTCTGACTTATCTTTATAGCGCTCTGGTTGCCACAAAATAAAGTGAGTGGCGTGCTCTCAATTTGATAGTCGGCGAGCATTTGTTGAAGCCATAGCATCTGGGTACAGCAACTCCCAACAGCCACATACTCGGATTCGGCGGTAGATAGAGCAATGCAATTTTGTTTCTTACTATGCCATGAAACAAGGTTGTTTCCTAAGAAGCAACACCCGCCACTTGTACTCTTTCTTTCATCCGCATCACCGGCCCAATCAGCATCTGCAAAACCAACCAAAAAAGAGGAAGTATCTTTAGTGTACCATAGACCAAGGTCAGTAGACCCGGCAACATATCGAAGGATACGCTTCACTGCAGCAAGATGTTCTTCCTTAGGCTTTGCTTGGTAGCGGGAACAGAGACACACACTAAACATAATATCCGGCCGTGTGGCAGTGAGGTAGAGCAGGCTGCCAATAAGAGATCTATAGGTAGAGATATCAATATCCTTGCTCTTCTGTGCTTTGCTCAACTTGTCAGTGGTAGCCATAGGAGTTTTCATGGGCTTAACATCCACCATATCAAATTTCTTGAGCATGTTGATAGCGTACTTAGTCTGGGAAACAAAGATACCATCGGGTCGTTGCGAGATTTGAAGACCAAGAAAGTGACTTAACTCCCCCTCCAAGCTCATTTGAAAAGAGGAAGCCATGGCTTCATTGAACTCTTTTACCAAGTAGTCATGGGTGGCAATGAACACAATGTCGTCAACATAAATTTGTGCAATGAGCATTTCGTTTTTAACAAGTTTGATGAAGAGTGTGGTGTCGGCATTACCACAGGTAAACCCAAACTTCATGAGAAATTGCTGGAAATCGATATCCCGGGGTATCAAAAAATGCGGAACCGATAACCCCGACCAAAATCCCATCACCGGAAACACGCGAACCACCTAACGAAACCGGGCACGACAAGAGAATCACCGCCGCGGGAAAAACCCGCGGCTAGAAACCCTAGCCGAGCCCCCGCTGGGGCTCGCGATCGCTGCCCTAGCGATCCCCGGGATGCACGCGCATCCCCGTGGGGCTGTTCCGAACAGCCCCCGGCGGTGAGTTCGGCGACTCACCGCCACCGCCGAGGAGGGCGGTGCGCCCAGCGCACCCGCTGCGGCCCAGCCGCGGCTGCCCCCGCGATCGACCGTAAGGTCGATCGCATGCCCCGGCGTCCAGCCGGGGCGTCCTCGTGTGGGCCCCACGATCGACGCCCTAGGGCTCGATCGCACCCCTCGGCTCCCAGCCGAGGGTCCTTCGAACCTTCGCCAGGGATCTCGAATCCCCGTCCCTGAAGTGCGTCGTTTTTCCCGGATCGTGCGTTCATGTATGTATCACAATTAATTCACATAAAATCACACAAGGGAGTTTATGATTTTACCTTTTGATTCGTTGTGCGGAGAAACGAAATCAATTGATGACCTTACGATCATCCCACGTATTCCTTGCACTAGCTTGAACGTCGTGCTGGAAATCGATATCCCGGGGTATCAAAAAATGCGGAACCGATAACCCCGACCGAAATCCCGTCGCCGGAAACCGATCACGAACACCTCGCAAGACCGGGCTCGACAAGAGCGTCGCCGCGGGATGAAACCGCGGCTAAACCATAGTCGAACCCTTGCTAGGGTTCGCGATCGCCGTGCATGGCGATCGCATGGGGCTGCATGGGGCAGCCCCCCGGCGGTGAGTCCGGCGACTCACCGCCACCGCCAGGAGGGGCGGTCAGCTCCAGCTGACCACCGCGGCAACAGTCGCGGTTTGCCCCGGCGATCGATCGCCCGATCGATCGCCTGCCCCGGCTCCAGCCGGGGCTCCTCCTTTGCACGCCGCCGGGCGAGGCGGCTGGGGGGGTTCACCCGCCGTGGCACCATCCCACGGCGAACCTCCCCGCGATCGACTTCACGTCGATCGCATGCCGCGGCGGTCCAGCCGGGGCTCCCTCGTCCGCGCGCAACCGGCGGTCGAACCCTAGGGTTCGGCCGCCCCCTTCGATCCTCGTCGGGGATCTCGAATCCCCGTCCCCGAGGTTCGTCGTTTTCCCGGATCGTGCGTTCATGTATATATCACAATCATATTCACATAAAATCATAGAAGGGAGTTTATGATTTTACCTTTCGATTCGTTGTGCGGAGAAACGAAATCAAGATGATGACCTTACGATCTTCCCACGTATTCCTTGCACCAGCTTGAACGTCGGGTGGGCGACGATCCTCCAAGCTTATGGATCCTCTTCAACTCTCTAGAATATCAAGTATGATAATCTTGTCTTGTCTCATTAAAAAGTGAAGACCATGTAGGTCTTTTATAGGCTACGTAGGGGATCTAAAGGAGGTGGAATATTGGGCTTCCAATATTAAAGATTAATCCTCTATTAATATTAATTAATTTATTTTCCACTATATAAATTAATTGCACTCCCAATATTAAACCAATCAATATAATTGGGGCCAGTGAGTTTATGCTCCTTGAGTATCACAGAAAGTGGGTTCATAGTTATTCTCTAAACCTATAAGCACATTTAAACAAACAATCAATTTAATATCCGATATTATCTCCCTCAAATAATATCATTAAATTACTAATTACATCTAAAATCCCATCAGGTAAGGCAAGCCACGTTCATGTGGACGTTTACCCACCCAAATGATTTAGCAATTAGATTTGCTTCGGTCGTACATCATTATAGCGTTACTTCGTTGGGAAGAATACTATAAAGCGTACCTAAGTGTAAACCATTACTCAGTACTAAGGTGAATCATTTGGAATTGCTACGTCACCGCAAGCCACGTTCATGTGGACGTTTACGATAACTCACAATCCTTCACAATTCCCTATAACTGTCTACATCAACCATTCCAAAATCCCATTCAGTATAGCAAGCCACGTTCATGTGGACGTTTACTATACCAACAGACTTTTACAGTTGACTCCCAATTACTTGATCCATTTGATTTTCGTAAATCAAGACGCGGAGAATCATAAGTGAAACTCAAAGTTTCTAACCAGTGATTCACCATGCGAACAACCCTATCTCTCATTAGATGAGGGAGCCGAGCATACAATCGATCCATCTTTAAAAGAATGGTACGAATGTCTCTAATTTGTGTCATCCACATGACCAAGTGGCTTTGGCTCTATTCCACTCCCCGGGGTGAGAATGAGTCGACTTGAAGTCAGTTTCAGAAAGACAAATTAGGCATTGTTTGATAGACTTAATCAATGTTTCTCGTAAAAGGAATTACAAGAATTCTCCTCCAATGACACATCTATATGAACTTCAAAAGTCCATAAGAGTCACCAAGAGAACAATAATGGAGACCATGGGAATGTTTCCATCCCCTCTCCCACTTAGCTTTTTATAACAAAGGGATATGCTATCTAATGCATAATTAAACACATAAGCATGCATACAAGTAATAAAGCACATTGTATCACATAGTCAAAATTGTTGGAGTTATGTACTTAATGTCTAGATTTAAGTATCGATAAACTCCCTGTCATAGCATTTAATCTATTTAATTAATAAACAATTATTTGCATTTAATTAAATATGCAAAATATAGTTCTGGATTTTATACGTTGTAGTTAGTATGGTGTTGCATGGGCACACAGAAGATCATACTATCGGTTACTCGTATTTAATCGAACAGTTGCTCACGACCTAGATGGACACGAACTAATCCATCGGTATAGTCGTTGTGTGAGAGAGAAAATAATTTATCTTAATTATTTTATCACACTTGTACACTTGGTGTATTGGGCGGATCAGCTTGAGATTCATCGATTAGGATTGCCGGCGATAATCGATTCGAGTCTCAGTGTATTTTATTCTTAATCCCCGAAACTATTGCGGGTGTGTATATTTAATATAAGTGACTTTGATTTACCAAAGGAATTAACCGATTTAATTATTGGGTTAATTACCGGTTAAGTTGGGTCACTATATTTTATATATGGCATGCCGTGAATACTTGACGGGAAAGTGTATCCCGTAAGGGCTGATAATATCCCCGAGATGAGTTCATAAGGAATTATTATGTAAACCCTGCAGGTGGATTTAATCCGCATAATAATTAAGGTTGAATGGTACTAGTCTCGGATATAAGAGATGAATAATATTTATTGAGCAATAAATAAATTTATTCATGGATATTTAAATCTTAAATACACGGAATATATAATACTACCGGAGAAATATTATTTGATATAATATGGAATAATATTGGGAGTGCAATTTTATTTATATAGTGGAAAATAAATAAAATTTAATATTGATAAGGATTAATGGATTTGGGTTGGACCCAATTTAATCTTCAATATTTAGAAGCCCAATATTTATTCTCCTTATGATCCCCTACGTAGCCTATATAAGCACTACATGGTCTTCACTTTTAATAACACAATTAATTGACCTACGCCAATCATAAAGTCTTGAGAGTGAGGAAGATCCATAGGAGTTCGATAGATCGTCGCCCACACGACGTTCGAACGAGGTGCAAGGAATACGTGGGAAGATCGCAAGGTCATCAAAGGTGTTTGATTTCGTTTCTCCGCACAACGAATCGAAGGTAAAATCATAAACCCTCTTTTATGATTTCGTGTGAATTAATCGTAGTAAATACATGAACACACGATCCGGATAAACGTACGAACTTCGGGGACGGGGATTCGAGATCCCCGGCGAAGATCGAAGAACCCTCGGCTTGGAGCCGAGGAGGCGATCGAACCCTAGGGTTCGATCGCGGCGCGCGGACGAGGGAGCCCCGGCTGGACCGCCGGGGCAAGCGATCGACCTTGAGTCGATCGCGGGGAGACCGCCGTGGGCTGGTGCCACGGCAGCTGATCCCCCCAGCCACCTCGACTGGCGGCCAGGCGCGACGGAGGAGCCCCGGCTGGAGCCGGGGCATGCGATCGACCGTGAGGTCGATCGCGGGGAAAGCCGCGGCTGGAGCCGCGGCGGGTCAGCTGGAGGCTGACCGCCCCTCCTCCGGCGATGGTGGTGAGTCGCCGGACTCACCACCGGGGGCTGCTGGGCAGCCCCGGCAATCGCGGCGTGCGATCGCGAGCCCCCTCGCGGCGGGGGCTCGGCTAGGGTTTTGCCGCGGCTTGTCCGCGGTGGAGCTCTCGTCGGGCCCGGTTCTGTCGTACGGTGGTTCGCGTTGGTGGATCCGACTCGTGGGAGAAAATCGGCTGGGGGCGGGCTGCGTGTCTTCGGGCGCGTAGTCTCCAATGGTCGGACTCCTGCGGATGAGTCGGGGATCCAATCTCCGGCGATGAAGGATTTCGTTCGGGTTATTATCTTCCGCAATTTTAATAGCCCGGGGTACCGAATCCCAACAAATGGTATCAGAGCGTTTGGTTTCGTGTTCATGTATATGCTCGATTATTGTTCTACCTTGCAGGATCTCCGACTATCATGGTTGGATTTAATTAATTATTGTTTATTAATTAATTATCATGATTATTAAACTCTCGGACATGTCGAGATTCGTTTTGTGTGGATGAATGTTTGTAATAGTAAAAATTCGGGGGTTGACCGAATTTAGGATTTATTATTACGTTCTTTGTTTTTCCGGAAAATGTATAGGGTCGATTTCATGTATAGAATCGATACCGGATAATTGTAATTTAATTTTTGTAATTTTGATTACGTTGGTTCGATGTTGAGACGATCGCCGGAAGACGAAGACATGTGACGAAGACGAAGAGGACGAAAAACCGGGGGGGTCGATCATCCCCATGATCGATCCCCATGAGGATCGATCGACCTCATCCCGGGGGCTGCCCGCTAGGGCTTCTAGCCACGCCGGCCACCGGTGGTGGTGGCGCGTGGACTAGGGGCGGCGGTGGTGGTGGTCCCGGGCGGTGGAGGTCGACGGTGGGGATGGCATGGGATCTCCCAATCTCATGCTATTCCTACCAAGATCCACTTTCCCAATTAATTCGGATTTTTCCTATTTGAGTACTTTCTTGGAAACTCTCATGGTTTAGGAAAAGAATTAATTTAAATTAATTTTATTTTCTATTGATTTATTTCCTTCATGGAAATATTCATAGATTAGAAATTTAATTAATTTAGTACTAAATTTATTTTTCCTATTTGATTATTCCTACTCATGGGAATATTCATGGATTAGGAATAAAAATAAATTTGGAAAGTAGTAAGTCCTAATTTATTTTTCCTTGTTCTATTATAGATATCATCTAGAGTATTCCAAATTTTATTTGGATAGATTATTCTAGAGATTTAATAGAACTAGATAGGAAAATAAATAAATAAAAATATTAATAATATTTAATTTTATTTTTGATATATTCGATTGACTTAATTTTCGAATTAAGTAACTTTTGGATTAATTGAAAATAAATAGATTTAAATATTAGAGATTAATATTCTCGTCACATGGAGCATTCAAGAACGAAGACTGAAGACTAGAAGATGCGTACGGAGATGGAATAAAGCCATGATAGTCGGGAAAATAATTTTCTAGCATTATTTTGACTATGTGATACTATGTGCTTTATTGCTTGTATGCATGCTATATGTGTTTAATTTTTTATGCACTAGATAGCGTATCCCTATTATTATAAAAAGCTAAGTGGGAGAGGGGATGGAAACATTCCCATGGTCTCCATTACTGTTCTCTTGGTGACTCTTATGGACTTTCGAAGTTCGTATAGACGAGTCATTGGAGGAGAATTCTTGTAATTCCTTTTACAAGAAACATTGATCAAATTTATCAAACAATGCCTAATTTGTCTTTCTGAAACTGACTTCAAGTCGACTCATTCTCACCCCGGGGAGTGGAATGGAGCCAGAGCCACTTGGTCATGTAGAGGACACAAATTAGAGACTTCCGTGCCATTCTTTGATAGATGGGTCGCTTGTCTGCTCGGCTCCCTCATTTATGAGAGATAGGGTCGTTCGCATGGCGAATCACTGGTTAGAAACTTCGAGTTTCACTTATGATTCTCCACGTCTTGATTTACGAGATTAAATGGATCAAGTAATTGGGAGTCAATTATAAAAGTCTCTTAGTGTAGTAAACGTCCACACCACGTGGCTTGCTATGCTGACGGACTTTGGATTAATTGATGTAGACAGTTGTAAGTAATTATGAAGAGTTGTGAAGTTATCGTAAACGTCCACACCACGTGGCTTGCGGTGATGTAGCGATTCCAAGTAATTTATTTTGGTACTGAGTAATGGTTTACACTTAGATACGCCTTATAGTATTCCTCCCCACGAGGTTCCGCTATAAGCGATGTATGACCAAAGAAAAACTAATTGCTAAATCATTTGGGTGGGTAAACGTCCACACCACGTGGCTTGCCTTACCTGATGGGATTTTAGATGTGATTAGTAATTTAATGATGTTGTTCTAGGGAGATAACATCGGATATTAAATTAATTGTTTGTTTAAATGTGCTTATAGGTTTAGAGAATTGCTATGAATCCACTTTTGTTGATACTTGAGGAAATCAACGCACTGGTTCCATACTGTATTGAATGGAAGGAAGAGTTAGACATTGCTCAGACTGCAAAGGAGTACAAAGATGTACGCAGTGAAACTTGTCCTCCTGGACTCACCATTAACTCAACTGAGGAGGAGATTTTTGACTTTGAAAAGTGGGGTAGTGCTCGTGCATTAGCCACTAATCATGATGTCATGCTCAAACTCAAGTTGCTGTTTGGACATGATGAGAAGGCTAGAAAAGAGGCGATGAGGATACTCATAAAGATCTGTTACTTCGATGAAACACTTGATCATGTTTTTGAGATGATGGATCTTTTGGACGAGTTAAAACAATCGCAAGCTCTTATAGCCAAAGCCAAAGGTTTCGGACCTAAAGGCAAAGGAAAGGAGAAGAAGACAAAGGGGTCCGATGGTCCTAAGGGACTTGGACCAAAGGGAGGGATAAAGAAGCCTTCTGGCAAATATCCCCAAGGGAAGCAGTCTGAGTACTAGGGGTCTACATCTTGTCCTCTCAAAGGTACGAATTTTTCTTTAGTCGTAAAACATAGTCAGCGGTATTATCTACCAGAATTCTGGTGTGTAGATATGGAACCACTGACGGTATGTGCATTTTAAATGCAGGGGTTCCAGAAAACCCAGCGACTTAGAGAAGAAAAGTTCGAGTCCACATGGGCAAAGCTGTTGAGGAAGCAGCGGTTGCAGTGGAAGACATTTATCTATCTGTTTGATAGTTATAGGATTTCATTTCAAGTTAATTGCTTTGTACCTTTTATATTTTAGAAAGAACTTTCGTTCTGGATTTCTATTATTAATAGATATTTTATTTCTTTAATCACTTGATGATTTAGACAAGGAATAATGGCGATATCTATTATGGTACATTAGATAGCAATATATGAATGATAAATCCTTAGTCTACCACGATGCAACAAACCGTTATAACTTATTTTACTTATTGGATGTATTTCTTTATCGATCATTATACTTGTGAATTCTTGAACTTGGTAGTATCTATTCAAAAGGGATTCAGAAGGTCGAAATTGATTTGATCAATTATAGTTGGAGGAATGGACCTCCCGACCTAAGAATCGATCTTGAAAGGTGATACAACTAAAATCAACCTTTCTGGGTAAAGGATGGAATTCGGACAAGTATAGAAAATGATTGATGATTAATGCGGTATGTGTGATTGGAGAAAGTACGAGTCATTCTTTCAAGAATACTCGAAAATGGATTAGACTACTTGTTGTGCCATAAAAACCATTATGGGGAACCCTCAAAGTATATCCATTGAAAGCCTGCGACTTGTTCGCGGAGGCTATGACCTATCTAAATAACACATAGCATAAATCAAAGATTGAGATTAAATCTCAAACGACTGCACCATACACTAATGTGTAGACATGGTGTGTCAGGAATAAGAGATAGGATTCTAATAGTAAAAGAACAAGTTTGTTCGGAACTACCTATGTTCTATGGATACTTCTGGATACAATGACACATTCGATGTAATTGTAGAATATTCTAGAAGAACAAGTAATTGTATGTTCAATAGTACTACGAACCAGAATGGTGTCTTCGCCCGGTTCTTAGAGGAAGACTATTGGATGAACTACAATGCCCTAACTGACAAAGTACTTTATTATGAGGAAAGAGGAGACTGAGAACCAGCCTAACCGAGTAGTAGTACACCACTAACTGCACCTAATGTTATTACTGTTATACACCGGAACGCCATTGCAGTGGGAGGTTGTTAGGCAACCGGAGATGTTCATAAGACTAGAGGAGTTTTAAACTCTGGATCTAGTAGACATGAAATCGATCCCTAGTTCTGCATAGGGGGCAGTACTAATCTAAATGTGCCTACTTGGAAAGCAATGATATTGTTAAGAGGCAAGACCATTTAGAGGTACAAGCTTAGTGAATCCATTTATGGATTATCACAAAGCTGGAAATTGTGGAACTTGCAAATTGATGAGATAGTCCATCATATGGATTCATCAAAAGGCATAGACAATAAAAGGTGTATTAAAGACGTAATGGAAACAAGGTGGTGTTTCTCGGAATTTTGTGTAGATAACACTTTATCATTGGCAACAATGTAAAAGTGTTGTCAGACATAAAATAGAGGTTGTCTAAATAAATCGAGATATAAGATTAAGATGAAGTTAGATCATGTTCTTAGAAATCTTTCGATCTCTAGATAAGAACATTTGTATTTCTCTTTAGATATCTTATACGATTATGGTTTGTTTTAAACATGCACAATTCTGAGAAAGGTTATTGCCTTACTAGAGCAGAATACATCTGTCTAAAGGTATGTGTCTCGAACACATGAAGGAGATGGATCTAGACAAAGCAGTTACCTACACTTCGAGTGTGGAGAGCTTTGTAAATTGTGGTGTTATAAAACAAGAACCTGATATCAACTATGCGATTAGCGTAGTGGGAGGATATCAAAGCAATCTGGATAAGAAATATTCGAATGCTGTAAAAGTACTTGGAAGTACAGGATTACTGGCAATACGAAATCTTCTTAGATTACGCTTTCTCAGGTAAAAAATCAGAGAAAGGACCAGTGTAAGTCGATATCAGGCTATGTGTTCACTTTTAGAAGAGGTGGAACCTAAGGAAGAAAGAGTGACAAGCGTGAAGCTTCTCGGACTCTATCATAAACCAAATAGCGGCCTCAGAGGCAGCGGAAGCTTTGGTTAGTTCCAGAATGACCTCTGAACTTGGATATGACTCTTGGTTCACCAAAGGCTATGTACATAGCGGTGCATGGTAAACTGGAAGAAGTCATAAGTTCAAAAGATGATGATAACACATAGAGCAAGTACCACCTGATACGAATCATCGTCAGAGAGACGACGCAGTAGTCACCAAGATAACTTCAGAGCGGCAACCTAGATTGCTCATTCACATAATACTTCTGGGAAGTATAACTTAAGCACGTGATGAGTATGGGATTCGGGAGTTTGGAGGAAATGACTAGACCTTAGTACAAGTGGGAGATTGTTGGAGTTGTGTACTTAATGTCTAGATTTAAGTATCGGTAAACTCCCTGTCATAGCATTTAATCTATTTAATTAATAAACAATTATTTGCATTTAATTAAATATGCAAAATATAGTTCTGGATTTTATACGGTGTAGTTAGTATGGTGTTGCATGGGCACACAGAAGATCATACTATCGGTTACTCGTATTTAATCGAACAGTTGCTCACGACCTAGATGGACACGAACTAATCCATCGGTATAGTCGTTGTGTGAGAGAGAAAATAATTTATCTTAATTATTTTATCACACTTGTACACTTGGTGTATTGGGCGGATCAGCTTGAAATTCATCGATTAGGATTGCCGGCGATAATCGATTCGAGTCTCAGTGTATTTTATTCTTAATCCCCGAAACTATTGCGGGTGTGTATATTTAATATAAGTGACTTTGATTTACCAAAGGAATTAACCGATTTAATTATTGGGTTAATTACCGGTTAAGTTGGGTCACTATATTTTATATATGGCATGCCGTGAATACTTGACGGGAAAGTGTATCCCGTAAGGGCTGATAATATCCCCGAGATGAGTTCATAAGGAATTATTATGTAAACCCTGCAGGTGGATTTAATCCGCATAATAATTAAGGTTGAATGGTACTAGTCTCGGATATAAGAGATGAATAATATTTATTGAGCAATAAATAAATTTATTCATGGATATTTAAATCTTAAATACACGGAATATATAATACTACCGGAGAAATATTATTTGATATAATATGGAATAATATTGGGACTTGGAATATTCTAGAAGACTTCCATAATAGAATAAGGAAATAAATTAATATTAATTAATTCTTTTCCTATTTCCATGAGAATTCCCAAAAAAAATAAAACTCAAAATAGGAAAACCGAATCAATTAGGAAAGTAGGATCTAGGTAGGAATAGCACGGGATGGGGTACCCCGCGCCACCCCCACCTTCGACCACCACCACCGCCGCCGGCCAAGGCCCACGCGGCACCTCCCTTGGTGGCCGGCGTGGCCGAGAACCCTAGGGCAGCCCGGGGTCGATCGATCTCCATGGGATCGATCTCATGATCGATCCCGAGCCCTTGTACTCCCTCTCATCTTCTCCTTCGTCACACGAGTTCTCCGGCGGTCGTCTCGGCATCGATCCAACGTAAATAAATTACAAGAATTAAATTTACAATTCCGGTATCGATTCTATATATGAAATCGACCCTATACAATTTACGTAAAACATAGAACAATAATAATAAATCTAAATTCGAAGTACTGTTCTAGACTACGAAGCAGACGAGCATTTCCTTTGGATTACATTCTCTTAGATTTCTAATTGAATGAGGACCGGTGTAAGTCGATATCAGGCTATGTGTTTCACTATTGAAGGGGAAGGAGTTTTAACATGGAAGAGTGATAAGCACGATGCTTTTCGGACTCTGCCATGGGTAACCAAATAGCGGCCTCAGAGGCAGCGGAAGTTTTGGTATAACTTCGGGATAATCTCTGGGACTTAGATGTGATTCTTAATTTGCCAAAGGCTATGTAAATAGCGGTGCGATGGCAAATGATAAGTAGTCACAAGTCCATAAGTGTAAGATAACACATAGAGCAAGTACCACCTGATACGAGTCATCGTCGAGGGAGACGACGCTGTAGTCACCAAGATAACTTCAGAGCGGCAACCTAGAGTGCTCATTCACATAGTACTTCCTGGAAGTACAACTTAAGCACGTGATGAGTATGAGAGTCGGGAGTTTGGAGGAAATGACTAGACCTTAGTACAAGTGGGAGATTGTTGGAGTTGTGTACTTAATGTCTAGATTTAAGTAACGGAAACTCACGATCCATTGCCACTAATCTATTTAATTAAATAAACAATTATTTGCGTTTAATTATTTATAATTAAATATATGCAAATCATAGTCCTGGATTTTATACGTTGTAGTTAGTATGGTGTGTCGGGCCCCACACAGAAGATCATACTATCGGTTACTCGTATTTAATCGAACAGTTGCTCACGACCTAGATGGACACGGACCAATCCATCGGTATAGTCGTTGTGTGAGAGAGAAAATAATCTGTCTTGATTATTTTATCACACTTGTACACTTGGTGTATTGAGCGGATCTGCCTGAGATTTATCGATTAGGATTGCCGGCGATAATCGATTTAAGTCTCAGTGTATTTTATTCTTAATCCCCGATACTATTGCGGGTGTGTATATTTAATATAAGTGACTTTGATTTTCCAAAGGAATTGACCGGTTTAATTATTGGGTCAATTACCGGTTAAGTTGGGTCACTATATTTTATATATGACATGCCGTGAATACTTGACGGGAAAGTGTATCCCGTAAGGGTTGATAATATCCCCGAGATGAGTTCATAAGGAATTATTATGTAAACCCTGCAGGTGGATTCGTTCCGCATAATAATTAAGGTTGAATGGTACTAGTCTCGGATATAAGAGATGAATAAATTAATTAGCAATAAATTAATTTTATTCATGGATATTTATATCTTAAATACACGGAATAAATAATACTACCGGAGAAATATTATTTGATATAATATGGTTTAATATTGGGAGTGCAATTAATTTTATATAGTGGAAAATAGAATTAATTAATAATAGTAAGGATTAATAGATTTGGGCTTGGGCTCAATTTAATCACTATTATTGGAAGCCCAATATTCCACCTCCTTAAGATCCCCTACGTAGCCTATAAAAGCACTACATTGTCTTCACAATTAGAAGAGACAAGATAATCATACTTGATTAGTCTAGATAGTTCGTGAAGGAGATCCATGGAGTTCGGTAGATCGTCGCCCACACGACGTCCGAGCTAGTGCAAGGAATACGTGGGAAGATCTCAAGGTCGTCAAATTGAGTTCTTCATTTTTCCGAACAACGAGAACGAGGTAAATCGTAAAACCCTCTTTATGATTTTATCGTCTAATTATCGTGAAAATATCATGAACCAAGATCCGAGGGACGAACCCGGGGACGGGGTTTGACCGCGCGGTGGTGATCGGAGATCACCGGACCGCGGGCGATCAAGCGAACCCCGCCGGGATTGCACGAGAACCCTCGGCTGGACGCCGAGGGTGGCGATCGAAGCCCTAGGGCTCGATCGCCGGTACACACGGGAGGAGCCCCGGCTGGACGCCGGGGCATGCGATCGAGCTGGGCTCGATCGCCGGGCAGCCGCGTGGCTGGCCCGATCGCGGTCCGCTGGGCGGACCGCTCCTCCACGAGCGGTGGCGGTGAGTCGCCCGACTCACCGCCGGGGGGCTGCTACGAGCAGCCCCGGGGGATTCACGACGCATCCCCGGCGATCACCGCGTGTGATCGCGAGCCCCTCGCAGGGCTCGGCTAGGGCATGCGTGGGGTTATCCCCGCGTGATGTTTTCGGTCGAGCCCGGTTACGCGTATGGTGGCTCGCGGTGGTTTCCGGCGAAAGGTTTTTCGATTGGGTTGTCGGTTCCGCAATTTAGACAATCCGGATATTCGAAGGATTTTGGTCGGAATTAATTAGATAATTTATTTATTTAAATTTATTAATTCCGGGATATCGATTTCCAACAATTGGTATCAGAGCGATGGTTTTAGTTCATGGTATTTTTCGATAAATTGTTCTACCTTGCAGGGTTTCCGATTATTATGGCTAGATTTAATTATGTTAATTAATGTCATAATATTTCTCTTGATTATTAAACTCTCGGTGATGTCAATATTTGTTCTTGTGTGGTGAATGCTTGTTCTTATTTTTCCGGAAATTGTTTGAGGTCGTTTTCATGTAGAGAATCGATACCGGATAACGTAGTAATAAATTTGTAATTTATTTACGTTGGATCGAGGACGAAACGACGACCGGAAAAGTGTGACGGAGGAGACGAAGAGAGGGAGGACTTCGGATCGATCATCCCCATGATCGATCCATGAGGATCGATCGACCCAAAGAAGGAGGGGCGGCCATCGAGCCTCTCGGCCGTGCGCGGTGCCACCAAGGGAGGTGGTGCGCCGGCGAGGCGGCGGCGGCGGCGGTGGCGTGTCCCCTCGGCTCTCGATCGAAGGTGGTGGGGGCGCGGGGTCCTCGTGATCTCGTGCTCTCCCGCCAAGATCCAACTTTCCTAAATTATTCGGTTTTCCTATTTTGAGTATTCCTATTTTTGGGAAGTCTCATGGAATAGGAAAAGAATAAATTTAGAATAAATTTATTTTTCCTTATTGATTATTCCTATTCTTGGGAATTTTCATGGAAGAGGAAAATGAATAAATTTATAATTAATTAATTTTTCCTATTTAATTATTCCTTTATGGAATTTTTAATGGATTAGGAAAATAATTAATTTGGAAAGTTTTAAGAGTCCTTAATTAATTTTTCCTATTTAATTATTCCTTTATGGAATTTTTAATAAAAAAAGGAAAGGAATTAATTTGGAAGGATTAGGAGTCCTAAATTATTTTATTTCCTTATTTCATTATGGAAGTCATCTAGAATATTCCAAGTGGGTCTTGGATAGGATTCTAGAGATTTAATGAAATTAGAAGAGGAAAATAAAAATAATAAAAATATTAATAATATTTAATTTTATTTTGGATTTATTAAAAATAAATAGATTTAAATATTGGAATTAATATTCCCGTCACATGGAGCATTCAAGAACAAAGACTAAAGACTAGAAGACGCATACGGGGATGGGATAAAGCCATAATAGTCGGAAAATAATATTTTAGTATTATTTTGATTATGTGATAATATTCTATGTGCTTTATTTCATGTATGCATGCTTATGTGTATTTAATTATGCATTAGATAGCGTATCCCTTTGTTATAAAAAGCTAAGTGGGAGAGGGTATGGAAACATACCCATGGTCTCCATTACTGCTCTCTTGGTGACTTTTATAAACTTTTGAAGTTTATATAGATAAGTTATTGGAGGAGAGTTCTTGTAATTCCTCTTACATGAGACATTGATTAAGTCTATCAAACAATGCCTAATTTGTCTTTCCAAAACTGATTTCAAGTCGACTCATTCTTACCCTGGGGAGTAGAATGGAGCCAAAGCCACTTGGTCATGTCGAGGACACAAATTAGAGACATTCTTACCATTCTTTTGAAGGTGAATCGATTGTCTGCTCGGCTCCCTCATTTTATGAGAGATAGGGTTGTTCGCATGGTGAATCACTGGTTAGAAACTTCGAGTTTCACTTATGATTCTCCGCGTCTTGATTTACAAGATCGAATGGATCAAGTAATTGGATTTCAATTATATAAATCTTTTGGTATAGTAAACGTCCACACGAACGTGGCTTGCTATACTGAATGGGATTTTGGAATAATTGATGTAGACAGTTATAGGGAATTGTGAAGGATTGCGAGTTATCGTAAACGTCCACACGAACGTGGCTTGCGGTGACGTAACAATTCTAAACGATTCACCTTAGTACTGAGTAATGGTTTACACTTAGGTGCGCTTTATAGTATTCTTCCCAACGAAGTAACGCTATAATGATGTACGACCGAAGCAAATCTAATTGCTAAATCATTTGGGTGGGTAAACGTCCACACGAACGTGGCTTGCTTTACCTGATGGGATTTTAGATGTGATTAGTGGTTTAATGATATTATTTGAGGGAGATAATATCGGAGATTAAATCGGTTGTTTGTTGTTATATGTGCTCATAGATTAGGAAATGGCTTTGAACCCACTTTCTGTGATATGTAAGGATTTTAAACTCACTGGTCCCTAAATGTAATGATTGGAATAGAGATCTAGACATTACCCAAACTGTTAAAGAGTACTAGTTAGTACTCAGTAAGCTTTGTCCTCCCGAGCCTATTGACATAGGCGGCTAGACAAGAAGCGATGAGGATACTCATAAAGGCCAGTCGCTTCGAGGAAACATTTAAACACGTTTTTGAGATGATTGACCTTTTAGATGAGTTGAGACGGAAATCGCAAGCTCTTGTAGCCAATGCCAAAGGTTTCGAACCTAAAGGCAAGAACGGGGGAAAGGAAAAGCAAATAAACCCAGTGGTTCTTTTTGGACCACGAGATGGGACGAGAAAGCCAATAGGCAAATGTTCTCGATGCAAACAGTCCGGGTACTGGAAGTCTGATTATCCTCTCAAAGAAAGTACGAAATTTTCTTTAGTCGTAAAACATAGTCAGTGGTATTATCTACCGGAACCTGGTGTGTAGATATGGAACCACTGACGGTATGTGCATTTTAAATGCAAGGGTTCCAGGAAACCCGACGACTTGGAAAAGAAGAAATCGTAGTCTACATGGGCAATGCTGTAGAGGAGGCAGCTGTGGCAATGGAGGACATTTAGGATTTCATTTTGAGTTATTGCTTTTATGTACCTTTCATTTTAGAAAGAACTTTGTTCTGGATTTCTAATAAATGGATATTTTATTTCTTTTAATCATTTGATGGTTATAAGAAGAAATAAAGATAGTATCTGTTCTGGTCATTAGCTAGCAATATATAAATGATGAATCCTGAGTCCACCACGATGCAACAAACCGTAGTATGAAACTCGTTTTACTAATAAGAGATTTCTTTATTAAATCGATTACACTTGTGGATTCTTATGCTAAGTCGTGTTTATTCAAATAAGAAGTTCAAAGGTCGAAAATTGATATTTGATCAATTAAGTTGAGGGAGTGGACCTTCCGACCTAAGAATCTAATTTGGAAGATAATATGACTAAGCAATCCTTTATGGATATAAGATATAAGATCCGGACAAGTATAAGAATTGATTGACTCTGATGTATGCAGACCGATGCCTACTCAGACAATAAGGTACGAGTACTTAATTTGATGATTACTCGAGAAATGGATTAGAATACCTGATGTGCCACAAAAGCAAGTGTTTTTGACAAGTCAATGGACACTAAGCAATTGTGGAGAACCATCAAGGTATATCCATTTGTAGCCTGCGATTTGATCGCGGAGGCAAGTACCTGTCTGAGGAATGCATAGCATACTGATCAGAGGTTGGGATTTGATCCCAAATGACTACACCATACACTGTTGTGTAGAAATGGTGTGTCGTAAACAAGAAATGGAACTCTTATAGAAATAGTAAAAGCATGAGTTATACGGAACTACCTGTGTTCTATGGATATGTCTGGAAACAACGGCGCATTCAAATGCGGTTGTATAATATCCTAGAAGAACAAAAGATGTGTGTTCAATAGTACTATGAACCAGAAGGACGTTATAAGTTCTAACGCCCGGTTCTTAGAGGAAGACTATGAGATGAACCACAAGGCCAGAGTGACATGATACTTTGAAATGAGAGAGAACGAAGAAGACTGGAAACCAGCAGAACTGAGTAGCGGTACACCACTAACTGCACCTACTGTTATTACTGTTTATACACCGGAATGCCGTTGTAGTGGGAGGTTGTGGGTCAACCAGAGATATTCATAAGACTAGGAGAGTTTTCGAACTCTGGACCTAGTATACATGAAATCGATCCCTAGATCTACATGAATGCAGTGCTAGATCTAAATGTGCCTTCTTGGAAAGCAATAAGGATTATTGCGAAGAGGCAAGATCATTTAGAGTACAAGCTTAGTTGATCCATTTATGGATTGGAACAAAGCATTGAGTTCTTGGTACTTGCAAATTGATGAGATAGTCCATTTTATGGATTCATCAAAGCATAGACGAATCATGTGTATTGGAAACGTGATGGAACAAGGTGGTGTTTCTCGGGTTTTATGTAGAGAACATTCTTATCATTGGTAACAATGTAAAGATGTTGTCAAGACATAAAATGAGGTTGTCTAGATAAATCAATATGAAAGATATAGAAAGAAGTTGGACATGTTCTTGAGATCTTGGATCTCTGGGAAAGAACATTGTACTTCTCCTGGACATCTTACATATATATGATTATGGTTCGTTTTAACATGCAAGATTTCGAGAAAGGTTAGTTACCTTTCAGAGACGGAATGCATCTATCTAAGGATATGTGTTTTAAAGCACAAAAGGAGATAGAAGCTGTTGGAATTCGATATCCCGGGCTATTAAAAATTTGCGGAAACAATAACCCGAACGAAAACCTTCGCCGTAGATCACATGAACACCAACTCATCCGCCGGAGTCCGGCCTTTGGAGACTACGCACCCGAAGGCACGCAGCCCGCCCCCAGCCGAACCCCCGCGAGCCGGGTTCACGCGATCGAAGGACCGATCGCATGGAGCGATCGATCGGGGAGGGGCTGCCCAGCAGCCCCCGCGGCGAGTCCGGCGACTCGCCGCCGCCTGGAAGGCTGGCCCGCCTCCAGCAGGGCCGCCGCGGGTCACAGCCCGCGGCCAGCGATCGATCATGACGATCGATCGCACCCCCGACGTCCAGCCGGGGTTCGCCCTTCCACGCCCGTGCGAAACCCTAGCCCGGGCGATCGCTTGTGGTCCGGTGGCTTCGCCACCACCACTCGATCGTCCCCCGTTCATGGTTTCGTACCTCGGATCTTGTTCTACGGTATTTTACGATAAACAAAATCGAATAAATCAAGGGCGTTTAGATTTTTACCTTTCGATTCGTTGTTCGGAGAAACGAAATCAAGATGACCTTTGAATCTTCCCACGTATTCCTTGCACTCCGTTCGAACGTCGGGGGGGCGACGATCTATCGAACTCCTATGGATCTCCTTCAACTCTCTAGACTAATCAAGTATGATTATCTTGTCTTATTAATTATGAAGGCCATGTAGTGCTTTTATAGGCTACGTGATACGAACCTCGTTGGGATGGAAGAATTGAAGAAGAACGAAGAACAGAAAGATAGAAAGATACCGGCGGAAGTCCCAAAACCTCTGAACCTGAATTCGTGAAATCAATTAAGGACGGAACCCTAACCCCCAACACGAAATCGATGCAGCAACTCGGGGATGATGAAGACACACGAACGAAGGGTGGATCGCTTCGTTGATTCGTCGGTTGAATTCTTTGGATAATCGGGTAGAATTCGAACCCAAGAGAGATTTAATAAAAACTCACGAAAATATGTTTATTCATCATAAAAATTATAGTTGTTCTGTAACAATGTCTTAGGAAGCCTTTATATAGGCTAAACGAAGCATAAACATAAAGAAAATGGAAAGAAAAGCAATAATTACGCTGAAAACCCTAAAATCCGCCGATGCTGTCCTTTTTGTGAAGATGTCGCCCGACGGGAATCTTCTGTCGCCCGACATCCAATTGTCGCCCGACGCTCCCGTAGTGTAAATTCGCTGTCGCCCGACATTGGACCTTCGACCGCAGGAATTTCTTCGGGCGTAGTTTCAACCTCCTGCAAGTCCAAGCCTTTTCTAAAGATGTCGGCCGACAATAGGCCAAAATACTCCCCGAACTCTTCGGCGCGTTCCCGACTCCCATTTCGATGCTTTCTTCGTCTTCCCGGATCTTGGGTTGCATCCTTCCCCTCCTCTTCAAGAGGATTTGTCCTCAAATCCACGTCGATGCCAGGGTCGAACACCACTATCACGAACAAGCTCAGAACAATGTCAGTCGGCAGCTCACACCCTCGATGTGGTGGTAATCTAGGAAATCTTTCTTCAGGGAAGTCATCATGAAATTCCTGAAAAACACAATGAGTAAAAGGGTGGAGAGACAATAAAACGTTAGTGTAGCAATTCGCCTCCTCGCACAACACCACAGACGTCGGTTGTTCTTCTTGCGTCGCTTGTTCCACCATGGGTAACTCCAATTGCGGAAGGTCCTCGGATTTCGTCAATTCCTCCTCGCTGTCAGACTCCACCGACTCCTCTGCGACGTCGGAATCCACCGAAACCTCCTCCTGGGACTCTACTGAAGTCTCCTCCTCGGACTCTACCAAGGCCTTTGGTTCTGGTTTCTCGCGGTCGTCATCAGTCGCCACTTTCTCAGCCTTCATTGG
The DNA here is from genome assembly GCA_954870475.1 of Euphrasia confusa. Lineage (NCBI taxonomy): Eukaryota > Viridiplantae > Streptophyta > Magnoliopsida > Lamiales > Orobanchaceae > Euphrasia > Euphrasia confusa. The sequence goes on from OX940954.1 coordinate 15,934,179, forward strand.
AGATTGCACCCATTCCTCTAACTTACGCTCAATATTGCTCCAACACTTGTCCCATCGTTCAGCTCTGGCCCTCCTCTCGTCGTCCAAACGCTCAGCTCTGGTCCTCCTCTCGTCGTCCAAACGCTCAGCTCTGGACCTCCTATCATCACGAAACTCCCGACTAAGATCACGGGCTCGATGGTGGCCACTCTGAACTTCTCGGTATCTGCTGCCACCTCTTTGATTCCATGCATCTTCACGATGAGCTCTCTCCTCTAAGGCGGTAAGTCGCTCATTCACCACCTTCATCTTCGATTTAAGCAACCTTTCGAACCGGGCAGTCGCCTCCTCCATGATGAGCTTAGCTTGGGTATAATCCATGTCAGTTATCCTGCAAAAGTGTTAGAAACAAAAATAGAGATCCTCACCACTCTCGTGTATCACTCAATATGGTAAGTCACTCACGCTCGTGTTTCTCTCTAAAGGAATCGAACTTTCCCAACTCACCGACCGAATTCAACTCCAACAAATTCCACGAAATGACTTTTAAATTGCTGAACGAACGTTGAACAGCAATAAAAAGAATAATCGAGAACAAATAATTTTTTTTTTTTTTAATAATTACTGTATGATGAACAGTAATTTTCGAAAATAAGAGAAAAAATAATTTTTTTTTTTAATCAAGGAAGAAGAAAGAACGAAGAAAATAAGGAAAAACGAAAAAGAACGAGGCTACGTATTCATAAAAATAAAGAACCCAAACCTGGGCTCTGATACCAAATGATATGAACCTCGTTGGGATGGAAGAATTGAAGAAGAACGAAGAACAGAAAGATAGAAAGATACCGGCGGAAGTCCCAAAACCTCTGAACCTGAATTCGTGAAATCAATTAAGGACGGAACCCTAACCCCCAACACGAAATCGATGCAGCAACTCGGGGATGATGAAGACACACGAACGAAGGGTGGATCGCTTCGTTGATTCGTCGGTTGAATTCTTTGGATAATCGGGTAGAATTCGAACCCAAGAGAGATTTAATAAAAACTCACGAAAATATGTTTATTCATTATAAAAATTATAGTTGTTCTGTAACAATGTCTTAGGAAGCCTTTATATAGGCTAAACGAAGCATAAACGTAAAGAAAATGGAAAGAAAAGCAATAATTACGCTGAAAACCCTAAAATCCGCCGATGCTGTCCTTTTTGTGAAGATGTCGCCCGACGGGAATCTTCTGTCGCCCGACATCCAATTGTCGCCCGACGCTCCCGTAGTGTAAATTCGCTGTCGCCCGACATTGGACCTTCGACCGCAGGAATTTCTTCGGGCGCAGTTTCAACCTCCTGCAAGTCCAAGCCTTTTCTAAAGATGTCGGCCGACATTCTTGTAGTGTACATTTGGTGTCGGCCGACAATAGGCCAAAATACTCCCCGAACTCTTCGGCGCGTTCCCGACTCCCATTTCGATGCTTTCTTCGTCTTCCCGGATCTTGGGTTGCATCACTACGTAGGGGATCTAAAGGAGGTGGAATATTGGGCTTCCAATATTGAAGATTAAATTGAGCCCACTGCCCAAGTCCATTAATCGTTATCAATATTAATTAATTTATTTTCCACTATATAAATTAATTGCACTCCCAATATTAAACCATATTATATCCAAATAATATTTCTCCGGTAGTATTATTTATTCCGTGTATTTAAGATATAAATATCCATGAATAAAATTTATTTATTGCTTAATAAATTTATTCATCTCTTTTATCCGAGACTAGTACCACTCAACCTTATTTATTATGCGGAATTAAATCCACTCGCGAGGTTTACATAATAAATCCTTATGAGCTCATCTCGGGGATATTATCAACCCTTCCGGGATACACTGTGATGGAGTTATATTCTAAATGTCTAGTTTAGTGACAATATGGAACTCCTTATCTGTGTTTTACATTATCTATTAATCAAACTGTCGGCGTCTTGTCTATCTTGTACTTGAATGCAATAGTCCTAGATATATACGTTGTAGACAGTATGGCGTGAGGAGACACGCAGAAGATCATACTGTCGGTTACTCGTATACTATCGAACAGGAGCTCACGACTTAGATGGACAGGGACAATCCATCGGTACGTCGTAGTGTGACTGGGTAATAGTTGGTCTTGACTATTATGTTACACTTGTACACTTGGTGTATTGAGCAGGACCACGGGAGGGCGTTCGATTTATACTAATCGACGTAATCGAACTAGACCTCAGAATTACGGATATACGAATTCTTAATCCCTATATAATTATAGGTGCGTGTGTCCAATTCTCGGTTCTTTAACTTGCCAATGAGTGAGACTATTTGATTAGTCGAGATACTCGGTAAATTGGGAATCGTAATTGTACTCACGGCATGCTATAGATTATAGACAGGAAACCGTGTCCCGTTTATCGGGTTGATAACGTCCCCGAGATGAGCTCATAAAGTTTATCATGTAAACCCTGCAGGTGGATTTGTTCCACATGATAATAAGGATGAGTGGTACTAGTCTCGGAAAATAAGAAACGAATTAATTTAATTATTAGTAATTAAATAAATTCGTGGACGTTCGATATCTTAAACACGGGGAAAGTCGTATATGTAATTTCGGCGGAAATATTATTGTTGAAATAATATTAAATTAATTTCGGGAATTCAATTATTATTTTATAGTGGAGTTAATAATAATTAAAATTGAAATCGATTAATTAAGGAATTGCGTTTACGTATTCCAAGTTAATTAATATTTCAATTTAGCCCTTAATTAATTTAACCTTGGGTCCCTGGTGTAACTCTATATAACCCCCCCCCCCCCCCCCCCTTGCCTATTCTTAACCTACAGTTCGCCGCTTTTCTATTTTACTGAGAAAAATAATTGTTAACGCAAATATAATTTTTCTCTGTAAAATACATTAGTTAGCGCTGATATTTTTCTCTAACTGAGAAAAGGAATATCACGGTAGAAGAAGAAGAAAGCAGAAAAGGCAAACCCAACAGATCGTTGCCCACACAACGTTTGGAGTCGGGATCAGAGTCATACACCAGAAGCATCTAAGGTCTCAACAATCGACCGAGAGGTATGAGATCGGAACTTTCAATTCCGCAATTTTATTCGATCTCTGTTTTTGCGTTAATCATACAACGAACCAAAGATCGGGTTCCGTGGCTTGGATGTGATGTTCTCGGACTGCTGGGAGGTTTCTGACCTCCGGCGTGGCAGTCGGATCGAGAAAATCTCATCGGAACAGCCGGAACGGGCGGATCGCGCTGCTGTTCGCAGCAGCCAGGCGACCGCCAGAGGAGCAAGCGCCCGCTCGCGACAGGTCGCGGGCGCTCGCCTGGGCAGCAAGCGCTCGCTTGCCTTGCTGCGCGAGCGCTCGCCTGGTGGGCAGGCGGTCGCCTGCTCCGGGCAGATCGCGAGCCGCGGCTTCGGCTGCGGCGGCTGCGCGATCTCTTGGGCGGGTGGCCTTGGCTGTCCGGGGGTGACTTCCAGAAGTCGATTGGGGACGTCCGGATGTTCGAGTGTTCGAATGGATGTGTCCCGGGTAGTCGATTTCCAACAATTGGTATCAGAGCCGGTTATCGGTTTGTTGTATTTTTGCGCGTGTTACCTTGCAGGTTGAACCCGATTATTATGGCCAATTTATTTTTGATATTTTGTGCTGTATGTATGTGGTTTTGATTAAACTCTCGGGCTTGTCGAGATCGGTTTTATTTTTGGAAAGTTGCTTGTTTGTAATAGATAAAAACGACGGGTTGAGTCGTTAGGTTTATTTATCTTTTCGTTGGATCCGGGACTTGTATAGGGTCGATCAAAATGTATAGGATCGATACCGGACTTAGTAGAATATTTTTTTGTAATTAATTTCTGCTATTGGATCGAGACGAGATCGAAGCCCGGAGGAACGAGAATCGAAGTCGAGACGAGCAACGAGTTCGAGTTCCAAGAGACGTGCATTCAAGATTTTAAGGCCATAATAATCGGGCCACGTTAATTGCTTTCCTATGTGATTTACGTGTTTTATTATGCTTATTATTTTATGCATGTATATCCCTAAATCGTAAAATACTAAGTGGGAGAGGGATTGGAAACAATCCCGCGGTCTCCATTCTCTGTTTCGAGAGTGATGTGTATTGACTTACGAGTTGGCTTTAGTGTCATCCTCCCTATCGGATAAAGTCGATACACGGAAATCACTTTGATCGAAATTCGAATGAAATTCCAAATTTTAAAATTGAACAATTAAGTTTTTCAAAAGCAATGCCTAATCTGTCTTTCAAAGACTAATTTCAACTCGACTCATTCTCACCCCGGGGAGTGGAATGGAGCCAAAGCGCTTGGTTATGTCGATGACACAGATTAGAGACATTCGAGTCATTTGATGACTAGATCGATTGTCTGGTTGGCTCCCTCACTTTGTGAGAGATAGGGCTCAATTGCATGATTGATCGCTGGTTAGAAACTTCGAGTTTCACTTACGAGATATCAAGCTTTGATTAACGAAATTGTGAAATTTATTAAATGGAATTCAATTAACTAAGTTGTTTGTTTAGTAAACGTCCACACTATCGTGGCTTACTAGACGGAAACGGAACTTTGGGTTAATTGAGGCTCGACAGTTATAGGAAATCGTAAAGGGACCGCATGTCAACGTAAACGTCCACACTAACGTGGCTTGCGGTGGGCGTGTAGTTTCCGAGCGGTTAACTTAGTACTGAGAAATGGTATACACTTAGGTACGCTTTACAGTATCCTCCCCATCGGAGTCACTGCTGTAATGATGTACGACCGAAGTAAAAGTCCAGTTATAAAATCATTTGGACTAGTATACGTCCACATGAACGTGGCATGCTAGTCTGATGGGATTTTAGGATTGATTGGTAGATTTAATGATATTAATTAAGGGAGTTAATATCGAATTAAATTTGACAGTTTGATTTGTCTCTTTTATAGATATGGCACTCAACCCGCTATCCATGATACTAAAAGAGAACAAACTCACTGGTCCGAACTATATTGACTGGAAACGAAACTTGGACATTGTCCTGACTGCTGAGGAGTACAAATATGTACTCCATGAGGATTGTCCTGACGAACCTATTGACACCTCCACTCCTGAGGAAAAGGAAGCTCATCGGAAGTGGGTCAAGGCTAATCAGATGGCGCGGTGCTACATTTTGGCTTCTATGTCAAATGTGCTGCAACATCAGCATGAAGCCATGACCACTGCCTATGATATGATGCTTAACCTCAAGGAGATGTTTGGTAGTCAGGATAGGGCAGCCAGGCAAGATGCCATGAGGCAACTCATGACGGCCACTATGTCCGAAGGAACGCCCGTGAGGGATCACGTTCTTAGGATGATAGGCTATCTGATTGAGATAGAGATTATGGGAGGATCTATCGATGGGGAAACCCAGATCGATATAGTGCTCCAGTCTCTGCCTAAGAGTTTTGAGCAGTTCCGCCTGAACTATAACATGAACAAGAGGTTATATACGTTGGCGGAACTCCTGACTGAACTCCAGGCGGCAGAGGGAATCTTTAAGAAACCTCAGGCACTTGTGGCTGTGAAACTTCCTGGCCCTCCGGGAGCTAAGAGGAAGAAGAAGCAAGGACGGAAACCCAGTGGACCCAGAATTGGTGGACCACAGAATGGAGTGAACAAGCCCAAGGGCAAGTGTTTCCGTTGCAAGCAGTCTGGACATTGGAAGTCGAATTGTCCTCTCAGACAAGGAGGTACGAACTTTTCCTTAGTCACTGAAACATGTTTAGCGGTGTTATCCACCGGTACCTGGTGTGTGGATACGGGAGCCACTGATCATGTCTGCAATTCTTTGCAGGGGTTCCAGGAAACCCGGCGGCTTAGAGAGGGAGAGATCACTATCTACATGGGCAACGCGACGAAAGTGGCGGCTGTTGCAGTGGGAGATATTTATTTATCTTTTAATAATAAAGTTTTAGTATTGAATGATTGTCTTTATGTACCGAACTTTAGAAAGAACCTTGTTTCGGTTTCTAAGTTGGTTTTGAATAAATATTCTGTTTCTTTTGATAGTTCTGTTATTATCAAAAAGAATGGTGAGTATATCTGTTCTGGTACATTGATAGGCAACTTATATATACTGAATCCTGATTATTCCACGATACAACAAGTAGAGTCTTTTAACACATCTAGTACCAATAAGAGAAAAGAGCCTTCTAGAATGAATCAAAAGTACTTATGGCATCTTAGGCTAGGTCATATTAACTTGGGTAGGATTCAAAGGTTGATAACTGATGGAATACTCAGTGGTGTGAAAGATGAGGACTTTCCAACCTGCGAATCATGCCTGGAAGGAAAAATGACCAAGCGACCCTTTAGTGATAAGGGGTATAGATCCAAGGAAGTACTGGAATTGATTCACTCTGATTTGTGCGGACCTTTATCTGTCCAAGCGAGAGGAGGTTATGAATATTTCGTAACCTTCACTGATGATTACTCAAGGTATGGTTTTATATACCTGATGCGCCGCAAGAGCGAGTGCTTTGACAAGTTCAAGGAGTACAAAGCTCTTGTGGAGAACCTTCATGGTAAAACCATAAAGACTCTACGATCTGATCGTGGAGGAGAGTACCTCTCGGGAGAGTTTAAGGCGTACTTATTAGAGAATGGGATTGATTCCCAGATGACTGCACCATACACACCCCAGCAGAATGGTGTAGCAGAAAGAAGGAATAGGACTCTTATGGAAATGGTAAGATCTATGATGAGTTATTCAGAACTACCAGTTTCGTTCTGGGGATATGCCTTGGAAACAGCGGCGTATATCCTGAACTTAGTTCCTTCTAAATCAGTCCCTAAGATGCCCTCGGAATTGTGGACCGGGCGTAAGCCAAATTTGAAACACATTCGGGTCTGGGGTTGTCCAGCACATGTGCTGAAGCATGGGGCTGATAAGTTGGAATCTCGTTCAGATATTCGGTTGTTTATAGGATATCCTAGAGGAACGAAAGGTGGTCTATTTTATAGTCCTAAGGACCAGAAGATCGTTGTTAGCACCAACGCTCGGTTCTTGGAAGAGGATTATATAATGGACCACAAGCCCAAGAGTGAGATAATACTAAACGAACTGAGAGGGGACGATCAAGGCTTAGATCCAGCCGAACCGGGTGATACGCCACCACAGTCTGCACCTGTAGTTACTGAGGTTACACCGGAGCCTCGTCGTAGTGGGAGGGTTGTTCGACAACCCGATAGGTTCATGTTTATAGGTGAGTCTTCGGACTTGTTACCTGGAGAACATGAAGCCGATCCCTGGACCTATGGCGAGGCGCTTAAAGATCAAGATGCTCAGTCTTGGCAAAAGGCGATGAAATCTGAGATTGAATCAATGGATTCAAATCAGGTCTGGAATCTTGTAGCACCGCCCAAAGGTGTAAAAGCCATTGGTTGCAAGTGGGTGTACAAGAGGAAAAGAGGGTCTGACGGGAAGGTTGAAACCTTCAAGGCTAGGCTTGTTGCGAAGGGGTATACTCAAAAAGAAGGGATCGATTATGAGGAAACTTTTTCGCCGGTAGCTATGCTAAAGTCGATCCGGATTCTTTTGTCTATAGCAGCTCATATGGATTATGAGGTGTGGCAAATGGACGTCAAGACAGCATTCTTGAATGGGAATCTTGACGAGACCATTTACATGAGACAGCCAGAGGGTTTCATTAAGAAAGGCCAAGAGCATCTAGTGTGTAAGCTAAACCGATCCATTTATGGATTGAAGCAAGCTTCTAGATCTTGGAACATGCGGTTTGATGAGGTTATCCAGTCTTATGGATTCATTCAAAGCATGGACGAGTCGTGTGTATACCGGAGATGTGACGGAAACAGTGTGGCGTTTCTCGTGCTTTATGTAGACGACATCCTTCTAATTGGCAACAATGTGAAGATGTTGTCGGACATAAAGGGATGGTTGTCCAAACAATTCGATATGAAAGACTTAGGACAAGTTGGGCATGTTCTTGGGATCAAAGTTATAAGGGATCGCCGGAAAAGAACATTAAGCTTGTCCCAGGCTTCATATATTGATACGATTATGGCTCGTTTCAACATGCAGAATTCCAAGAGAGGTGCTCAACCTTTCTGCCATGGAATTCATCTATCTAAAGACATGTGTCCCAAAACACAAAAGGAGATAGATTACATGAAGAAGGTTCCTTATGCTTCGGCAGTAGGAAGTCTAATGTATGCCATGTTGTGCACGAGACCTGATATTTGCTATGCCGTGGGCATGGTAGCTAGATATCAGAGTAACCCTGGACAGGGTCACTGGACTGCTGTAAAGAACATACTTAAGTACCTGCGAAGGACTAGGAATTATGTTCTGAGTTACAAAGCGTCCGAGTTGATTCCTATTGGTTACACAGACTCGGATTTCCAATCTGATAAGGATCAGCGAAAGTCTACATCAGGCTATGTGTTCACATTGGGAGGTGGAGCAATTTCATGGAAGAGTGTCAAGCAGAAATGCATTTCGGACTCTACCATGGAAGCCGAATATGTAGCAGCCTCTGAGGCAGCTAAAGAATCGGTGTGGCTCCGGAACTTCCTTATGGACTTGGATGTGGTTCCTAAGATGCCTAGAGCTATCACAATTTATTGTGACAATAGCGGTGCAGTGGCTAATGCAAAGGAACCACGAGCCCACAATGCGAGTAAACACATAGATCGCAAGTACCACCTGATTAGAGACATCGTCAGGAGAGGCGATGCGGTTGTCACCAAGATTGCATCAGCAGATAACCTGGCTGACCCCTTTACGAAGGCACTTCCAGCGGAAGCGTTCAAGAGACACGTGAAGGGGATGGGTATCGGATGTATGGTAGAGGGCAACTAGAGATTTAGTATAAGTGGGAGATTGATGGAGTTATATTCTAAATGTCTAGTTTAGTGACAATATGGAACTCCTTATCTGTGTTTTACATTATCTATTAATCAAACTGTCGGCGTCTTGTCTATCTTGTACTTGAATGCAATAGTCCTAGATATATACGTTGTAGACAGTATGGCGTGAGGAGACACGCAGAAGATCATACTGTCGGTTACTCGTATACTATCGAACAGGAGCTCACGACTTAGATGGACAGGGACAATCCATCGGTACGTCGTAGTGTGACTGGGTAATAGTTGGTCTTGACTATTATGTTACACTTGTACACTTGGTGTATTGAGCAGGACCACGGGAGGGCGTTCGATTTATACTAATCGACGTAATCGAACTAGACCTCAGAATTACGGATATACGAATTCTTAATCCCTATATAATTATAGGTGCGTGTGTCCAATTCTCGGTTCTTTAACTTGCCAATGAGTGAGACTATTTGATTAGTCGAGATACTCGGTAAATTGGGAATCGTAATTGTACTCACGGCATGCTATAGATTATAGACAGGAAACCGTGTCCCGTTTATCGGGTTGATAACGTCCCCGAGATGAGCTCATAAAGTTTATCATGTAAACCCTGCAGGTGGATTTGTTCCACATGATAATAAGGATGAGTGGTACTAGTCTCGGAAAATAAGAAACGAATTAATTTAATTATTAGTAATTAAATAAATTCGTGGACGTTCGATATCTTAAACACGGGGAAAGTCGTATATGTAATTTCGGCGGAAATATTATTGTTGAAATAATATTAAATTAATTTCGGGAATTCAATTATTATTTTATAGTGGAGTTAATAATAATTAAAATTGAAATCGATTAATTAAGGAATTGCGTTTACGTATTCCAAGTTAATTAATATTTCAATTTAGCCCTTAATTAATTTAACCTTGGGTCCCTGGTGTAACTCTATATAAACCCCCCCCCCCTTGCCTATTCTTAACCTACAGTTCGCCGCTTTTCTATTTTACTGAGAAAAATAATTGTTAACGCAAATATAATTTTTCTCTGTAAAATACATTAGTTAGCGCTGATATTTTTCTCTAACTGAGAAAAGGAATATCACGGTAGAAGAAGAAGAAAGCAGAAAAGGCAAACCCAACAGATCGTTGCCCACACAACGTTTGGAGTCGGGATCAGAGTCATACACCAGAAGCATCTAAGGTCTCAACAATCGACCGAGAGGTATGAGATCGGAACTTTCAATTCCGCAATTTTATTCGATCTCTGTTTTTGCGTTAATCATACAACGAACCAAAGATCGGGTTCCGTGGCTTGGATGTGATGTTCTCGGACTGCTGGGAGGTTTCTGACCTCCGGCGTGGCAGTCGGATCGAGAAAATCTCATCGGAACAGCCGGAACGGGCGGATCGCGCTGTTGTTCGCAGCAGCCAGGCGACCGCCAGAGGAGCAAGCGCCCGCTCGCGACAGGTCGCGGGCGCTCGCCTGGGCAGCAAGCGCTCGCTTGCCTTGCTGCGCGAGCGCTCGCCTGGTGGGCAGGCGGTCGCCTGCTCCGGGCAGATCGCGAGCCGCGGCTTCGGCTGCGGCGGATGCGCGATCTCTTGGGCGGGTGGCCTTGGCTGTCCGGGGGTGACTTCCAGAAGTCGATTGAGGACGTCCGGATGTTCGAGTGTTCGAATGGATGTGTCCCGGGTAGTCGATTTCCAACACACTGTCCCGTCAAGAATTCACGGCATGCCATATATAAAATATAGTGACCCAACTTAACCGGTAATTGACCCAATAATTAAACCGGTCAATTCCTTTGGAAAATCAAAGTCACTTATATTAAATATACACACCCGCAATTGTATCGGGGATTAAGAATAAAATACACTGAGTCTCAAATCAATTATCGCCGGGCAAACCTAATTGATGAGTCTCAATCGATCTGCTCAATACACCAAGTGTACAAGTGTGATAAAATAATTAAGACAAATTATTTTCTCTCTCACACAACGACTATACCGATGGATTGGTCCGTGTCCATCTAGGTCGTGAGCATCTGTTCGATTAAATACGAGTAACCGATAGTATGATCTTCTGTGTGCCCATGCAACACCATACTAACTACAACGTATAAAATCCAGGACTATAATTTGCATATATTTAATTAACAATAATTAAAAGCAAATGAATGTTCATTATTAATAGGTAAATGAAAGTGTACAAGGAGTTCAGAATACTCAAATCTAGACATTAAGTATACTACTCCAGCAATCTCCCACTTATACTAAGGTCTAGTCTTATCCTCCAAACTTCTGACTCCCAAACCCTCCAAGTGCTTGAAATATACTTCCTTAGGAAGTATCTTGGTGAAAGGGTCCGCTAGGTTGTCCTCCGAAGCTATCTTGGTGACTATCGCATCGCCCCTCTTGACGATGACTTGAATCAGGTGGTACTTGCGCTCTATGTGTTTCGTAGCACTATGGGACCGTGGTTCCTTACTGTTTGCCACTGCACCGCTATTATCACAATAAATTGTCATAGCCCTGGGCAAACTCGGAATCACATCTAAGTCCTGGAGGAAATTAAGGAACCAAACTGACTCTTTCGCTGCCTCTGAGGCTGCAACATATTCAGCTTCCATGGTAGAGTCCGAAATGCATTTTTGCTTAACACTCCTCCATGATACGGCTCCACCTCCCAAAGTGTACACATAGCCTGATGTCGACTTTCGCCGGTCCTTATCAGCTTGGAAATCCGAATCCGTATAACCCAAAGGAATCAGATTGTCTGCTCCGTAACTCAGAACATAATCCCTAGTATTTCGCAAATACTTGAAAATGCTCTTTACGGCAGTCCAATGAGCCTTTCCAGGGTTACTCTGATATCTCGCTACTACGCCAACTGCATAGCAGATATCAGGCCTCGTACATAACATTGCATACATTAAGCTTCCCACAGCCGAAGCGTAGGGAACTGCTTTCATTTCATCTTTCTCCTTTTGTGTCCGAGGACACATCTCCTTAGAAAGATAAGTTCCTTTACTGAAGGGTAGTTCACCCTTCTTGGAATCTTGCATGTTAAAACGAGCCAGAATCGTGTCTATGTAAGATTGCTGGGATAGGTACAATGTTCTATTCCGGCGATCCCTTATAACCTTGATCCCTAGAACATGCCCGACTTCTCCCAAATCTTTCATATCGAATTGTCTAGACAACCATCCCTTTATGTCTGATAACATTTTCACACTGTTGCCAATGAGAAGAATGTCGTCTACATAAAGCACGAGAAACACCACCTTCTTCCCATCACGTTTCCAATACACACACGATTCGTCCATGCTTTGACTGAATCCAAAAGATTGGACTACTTCGTCAAACCGCAGGTTCCACGATCTCGAGGCTTGTTTCAATCCATAAATGGATCGATTAAGCTTGCATACTAGATGATCTCGCCCCTTAGCAATGAATCCTTCTGGTTGTTTCATATAAATCGTCTCGTCAAGACTTCTATTTAGGAAAGCTGTCTTGACATCCATTTGCCACACCTCATATGAGCTGCTATGGATAAGAGAATCCGGATCGACTTTATCTTGGCTACCGGCGAGAAGGTCTCCTCATAATCGATTCCCTCTTTCTGAGTATATCCTTTCGCAACAAGCCGAGCTTTAAAGGTTTCAACCTTTCCGTCAGATCCTCTCTTTCTCTTGTAGACCCATTTACACCCAATTGGCTTTACGCCGTTTGGTGGTTCTACAAGATCCCAGACTTTATTAGAATCCATAGATTCAATTTCGGATTTCATCGCTTTCTTCCAAGAAGGCGCATCTATATCTTGTACCGCCTCATCATAGGTCCAGGGATCGATTTCATGAACTCCAGGTCCAGAGTCCGAAGACTCACCCAGTCCAATCCATCTGTGTGGTTGCTTGACAACCCTCCCACTACGACGGCGTTCCGGTGTATTAACAGTGACAGTAGGTGCAGGTTCTAGTGGTGCATTACTACTCGGTTCGGCTGTATCTAAGTCTTCTTTGTCACCTCTCAATTCATCAAGTATTATGTCACTTTTGGGTTTGTGGTCCATGACATAGTCTTCCTCTAAGAACCGAGCGTTAGTACTTATAACGATCTTCTGGTCCGTAGTACTATAGAACATTCCACCTTTAGTTCCTTTCGGGTATCCTACAAACAGCCGTAATTCTGATCTAGGTTCTAACTTATCGGCACCTTGTCGCAACACATGTGCTGGACAACCCCAGATCCGAATGTGTTTCAAGTTAGGCTTGCGCCCACTCCACAATTCCATGGGTGTGGTGGGTACCGTTTTGGTTGGAACCCTATTCAAGATATACGCCGCTGTTTCCAAGGCAAGTCCCCAGAACATAATAGGTAAGTCCGAGTAACTCATCATTGATCGCACCATTTCCATAAGAGTCCTATTCCTTCTTTCTGACACACCATTCTGCTGAGGAGTATATGGTGATGTCATTTGGGAATCAATCCCATTCTCTGCCAAGTATGCCTTGAATTCTCCAGACAGGTACTCGCCTCCGCGATCAGATCGCAGGCATTTAATAGATTTATTTTGAAGGTTCTCCACAAAAGCCTTGAACTCCTTGAACTTGTCAAAGGATTCGCTCTTGCGGCGCATCAAATATACAAATCCATGCCTTGAGTAATCATCAGTGAAAGTGATGAAATACTCGTACCCTCCCCTTGCCTGAGTAGACATAGGTCCGCATACATCAGAGTGAATCAAATCCAATACTTGTTCAGCCCTCCGTCCTTTACCAGAAAAAGAACGCTTGGTCATTTTACCCTCTAAACAGGATTCGCAGGTCGGAAGGTCCTCTCCTTCAACATCGCTGATTAGACCATCAGCTTTCAACCTTTGAAGCCTTTTTGAGTTTATATGACCTAGCCTTAGATGCCACAAGTATAATTGATTCATTTTAGAAGGTTCCTTTCTCTTATTGGTGTTCGTAGATGTGTTATTACTCTCGGTTAGTTGCATCGTGTTAGACTCAGGATTTAGTACATACAAATCGTCTACCAATGTACCAGAACAGATAATCTCACTGTTTCTTCTTATGATCACAGAGTGGTCAAAAGAGACAGAATATCCATTCATAATAAGTTTAGAAACCGAAATTAAATTCTTTCTAAAGTTGGGTACATAAAGACAATTATGTAAAACTAAAACCCTATCACTACTGAAGCGTAAGTGAACGTCTCCCACTGCAACAGCCGCCACCCTCGCGGCATTGCCCATGTAGACCACGATCTCTCCCTCTCTAAGTCTCCGGGTTTCCTGGAACCCCTGCAATGAATTGCAGACATGATCAGTGGCCCCCGTATCTACACACCAGGTGCTGGTAGATAACACCACTGATAATGTTTCAGTGACTAAGGAAAATTTCGTACCTTTGATGAGAGGACAATCAGACCTCCAGTGCCCAAACTGTTTGCATCGAAAGCATCTGCCTAACGGCTTGCCTTTCCCAATCCGTGATTTTAAACCACTGGGTCTCTTTGCACGCTTTTCTTTTAGCCTAGCCACAAGAGCTCGTGTTTCTCTTAACTTACGCACAAAAATCGCCTTCGCCGAGCCGTTTTCAAGGGACTCATTGAGGAACGATTCTGTGGGTATGTTTAAACACCTCTTGCCTAGCTTCCACACCATGTCTCAACGTAGTTGGAACAACAGTGGATTCAGAAAGCTTGACAGTCTGAACAATGTCTAGATTTCTTTTCCAATCAATACTATATGGAACCAGTGAGTTTTCATCTTTAAGTATATCACAAAGTGGGGTCACAGTCATTCCTAACCTATAAGCACATAAAACAAACAAACAATTTAATATCCGATATTATCTCCATTAAATAATATCATTAAATCACTAATCACATCTAAAATCCCATCAGGTAAGGCAAGCCACGGTGTGTGGACGTTTACCCACCCAAACGACTTAGCAATTAGATTTCCTTCGGTCATACATCGCTTATAGCGGAACCTCGGTGGGAGGAATACTATAAGGCGTATCTAAGTGTAAACCATTACTCAGCACCAAAGTAAATCGTTTGGAATTGCTACATCACCGCAAGCCACGTTGTGTGGACGTTTACGATAACTTCACAACTCTTCACAATTTCTTACAACTGTCTACATCAATTAATCCAAAATCCGTCAGTACAGCAAGCCACGTTGTGTGGACGTTTACTGCACTAAGAGATCTTTATAATTGACTCCCAATTACTTGATCCATTCGATCTTGTAAATCAAGACGCGGAGAATCATAAGTGAAACTCGAAGTTTCTAACCAGTGATTCACCATGCGAACGACCCTATCTCTCAAAAATGAGGGAGCCGAGCAGACAATCGATCCATCTATCAAAGAATGGTACGACTGCCTCTAATTTGTGTCCTCGACATGACCAAGTGGCTCTGGCTCCATTCCACTCCCCGGGGTGAGAATGAGTCGACTTGAAATCAGCTTTGGAAAGACAAATTAGGCATTGTTTGATAAACTTAATCAATGTTTCTCGTAAGAGGAATTACAAGAACTCTCCTCCAATAACTTATCTATATAAACTTCAAAAGTTTATAAAAGTCACCAAGAGAGCAGCAATGGAGACCATGGGTATGTTTCCATACCCTCTCCCACTTAGCTTTTTACAATAAAGGGATACGCTATCTAGTGCATAAAAGTAAACACATATAGCATGCATACATGTAATAAAGCACATAGTATTATCACATAGTCAAAATAATTACTAGAATATTATTTTCCGACTATTATGGCTTTACTCCATCTCCGTACGCATCTTCTAGTCTTTAGTCTTCGTTCTTGAATGCTCCATGTGACGAGAATATTAATTTCCAATATTTAAATCTATTTATTTTTTAATAAATCCAAAAGATACTTAATTAAAAATAATTAAGTCAATCGAATAAATCAAAAATAAAATTAAATATTATTAATATTTTTATTTATTTTATTTTCCCTTTCTACTTCATTAAATCTCTAGAATAATCTATCCAAGACCCACTTGGAATATTCTAGATGATTTCCATAATGAAATAAGGAAATAAAATAATTTAGGACTCTTCTACTTTCCAAATTAATTAGATTCCTAATCCATGAATATTTCCATAAAATAGAAATAATCAATTTAGGAATCCTAATCAATTTCAAATTGATTCTTTTCCTAATCCATGAGAGTTCCCAAAAATAGGAACACTCAAATAGGAAAAAAAAAATGAACCAATTAGGAAAGCGAATTACCGGACCGGGATAGCACGGGGTGGGGATCCCCGCGCCACCCCTCGACATGCGCCTAGGCACCGCCGCCGTCCAGCCCACGCGCCACCTCCATTGGTGGCCGGCGTGGCCGGATCTCCCACGGGCAGCCCCTTTGGGCGAGGGTCGATCGTCCTCGTGGGATCGACCATGGGGCGGTCGATCCGAGCCCTTTCACCCTCACGATCATCTCCTTCGTCACGCGTCTTCTCCGGCGGTCGTTTCGGCATCGATCCAACGCAAAATAAATTACAAATTTAATTTTACACTATCCGGTATCGATTCTATACATGAAATCGACCTTATACAATTTCCGGAAAAACATAGAACGTAATAATAAATCCTAAATTCGGTCAACCCCCGAATTTTTACTATTACAAGCATTCACCACCAAAAACGAATCTCGACATGTCCGAGAGTTTAATTAAACCAACAATCACATGACAAAATAATTAAACGAATAATCATCAAGCCATAATAGTCGGAACCCTGCAAGGTAGAACAATTTTATCGAAAATACCGCGAACGTAAACCACGCTCTGATACCAATTGTTGGAATTCGATATCCCGGGCTATTAAAAATTTGCGGAAACAATAACCCGAACGAAAACCTTCGTCGGAGATCACATGAACACCAACTCATCCGCCGGAGTCCGGCCTTTGGAGACTACGCACCCGAAGGCACGCAGCCCGCCCCCAGCAGAACCCCCGCGAGCCGGGTTCACGCGATCGAAGGACCAATCGCATGGAGCGATCGATCGGGGAGGGGCTGCCCAGCAGCCCCCGCGGCGAGTCTGGCGACTCGCCGCCGCCTGGAAGGCTGGCCCGCCTCCAGCAGGGCCGCCGCGGGTCACAGCCCGCGGCCAGCGATCGATCATGACGATCGATCGCACCCCCGGCGTCCAGCCGGGGTTCGCCCTTCCACGCCCGTGCGAAACCCTAGCCCGGGCGATCGCTTGTGGTCCGGTGGCTTCGCCACCACCACTCGATCGTCCCCCGTTCATGGTTTCGTACCTCGGATCTTGTTCTACGGTATTTTACGATAAACAAAATCGAATAAATCAAGGGCGTTTAGATTTTTACCTTTCGATTCGTTGTTCGGAGAAACGAAATCAAGATGACCTTTGAATCTTCCCACGTATTCCTTGCACTCCGTTCGAACGTCGGGTGGGCGACGATCTATCGAACTCCTATGGATCTCCTTCAACTCTCTAGACTAATCAAGTATGATTATCTTGTCTTATTAATTATGAAGGCCATGTAGTGCTTTTATAGGCTACGTAGGGGATCTAAAGGAGGTGGAATATTGGGCTTCCAATATTGAAGATTAAATTGAGCCCACTGCCCAAGTCCATTAATCCTTATCAATATTAATTAATTTATTTTCCACTATATAAATTAATTGCACTCCCAATATTAAACCATATTATATCCAAATAATATTTCTCTGGTAGTATTATTTATTCCGTGTATTTAAGATATAAATATCCATGAATAAAATTTATTTATTGCTTAATAAATTTATTCATCTCTTTTATCCGAGACTAGTACCACTCAACCTTATTTATTATGCGGAATTAAATCCACTCGCGAGGTTTACATAATAAATCCTTATGAGCTCATCTCGGGGATATTATCAACCCTTCCGGGATACACTGTCCCGTCAAGAATTCACGGCATGCCATATATAAAATATAGTGACCCAACTTAACCGGTAATTGACCCAATAATTAAACCGGTCAATTCCTTTGGAAAATCAAAGTCACTTATATTAAATATACACACCCGCAATTGTATCGGGGATTAAGAATAAAATACACTGAGTCTCAAATCAATTATCGCCGAGCAAACCTAATTGATGAGTCTCAATCGATCCGCTCAATACACCAAGTGTACAAGTGTGATAAAATAATTAAGACAAATTATTTTCTCTCTCACACAACGACTATACCGATGGATTGGTCCGTGTCCATCTAGGTCGTGAGCATCTGTTCGATTAAATACGAGTAACCGATAGTATGATCTTCTGTGTGCCCATGCAACACCATACTAACTACAACGTATAAAATCCAGGACTATAATTTGCATATATTTAATTAACAATAATTAAAAGCAAATGAATGTTCATTATTAATAGGTAAATGAAAGTGTACAAGGAGTTCAGAATACTCAAATCTAGACATTAAGTATACTACTCCAGCAGAAGCAATGAAAGCGGTTTCCTACACTTCGAGTGTGGAAAGCTTGATAAATGCGATGTTGAAAACAAGAACCTGATATCGGCTATGCGGTTAGCATAGTGGGAGGATATAAAGGTAATCCTGGAAAGGAATATTCGACTGCTGTAAAAGTACTTTCGAAGTACTGTTCTAGACTATGAAGTAGACGAGCATTTCCTTTGGATTACATTCTCTTAGATTTCTAATCGAATGAGGACCGGTGTAAGTCGATATCAGGCTATGTGTTTCACTATTGAAGGAGAAGGAGTTTTAACATGGAAGAGTGATAAGCACGATGCTTTTCGGACTCTGCCATGGGTAACCAAATAGCGGCCTCAGAGGCAGCGGAAGTTTTGGTATAACTTCGGGATAATCTCTAGGACTTAGATGTGATTCTTAATTTGCCAAAGGCTATGTAAATAGCGGTGCGATGGCAAATGGTAAGAAGTCACAAGTCCATAAGTGTAAGATAACACATAGAGCAAGTACCACCTGATACGAGTCATAGTCGAGGGAGACGACACTGTAGTCACCAAGATAACTTCAGAGCGGCAACCTAGAGTGCTCATTCACATAGTACTTCCTGGAAGTACAACTTAAGCACGTGATGAGTATGAGAGTCGGGAGTTTGGAGGAAATGACTAGACCTTAGTACAAGTGGGAGATTATTGGAGTTGTGTACTTAATGTCTAGATTTAAGTAACGGAAACTCACGATCCATTGCCACTAATCTATTTAATTAAATAAACAATTATTTGCGTTTAATTATTTATAATTAAATATATGCAAATCATAGTCCTGGATTTTATACGTTGTAGTTAGTATGGTGTGTCGGGCCCCACACAGAAGATCATACTATCGGTTACTCGTATTTAATCGAACAGTTGCTCACGACCTAGATGGACACGGACCAATCCATCGGTATAGTCGTTGTGTGAGAGAGAAAATAATCTGTCTTGATTATTTTATCACACTTGTACACTTGGTGTATTGAGCGGATCTGCCTGAGATTTATCGATTAGGATTGCCGGCGATAATCGATTTAAGTCTCAGTGTATTTTATTCTTAATCCCCGATACTATTGCGGGTGTGTATATTTAATATAAGTGACTTTGATTTTCCAAAGGAATTGACCGGTTTAATTATTGGGTCAATTACCGGTTAAGTTGGGTCACTATATTTTATATATGACATGCCGTGAATACTTGACGGGAAAGTGTATCCCGTAAGGGTTGATAATATCCCCGAGATGAGTTCATAAGGAATTATTATGTAAACCCTGCAGGTGGATTCGTTCCGCATAATAATTAAGGTTGAATGGTACTAGTCTCGGATATAAGAGATGAATAAATTAATTAGCAATAAATTAATTTTATTCATGGATATTTATATCTTAAATACACGGAATAAATAATACTACCGGAGAAATATTATTTGATATAATATGGTTTAATATTGGGAGTGCAATTAATTTTATATAGTGGAAAATAGAATTAATTAATAATAGTAAGGATTAATAGATTTGGGCTTGGGCTCAATTTAATCACTATTATTGGAAGCCCAATATTCCACCTCCTTAAGATCCCCTACGTAGCCTATAAAAGCACTACATGGTCTTCACAATTAGAAGAGACAAGATAATCATACTTGATTAGTCTAGATAGTTCGTGAAGGAGATCCATGGAGTTCGGTAGATCGTCGCCCACACGACGTCCGAGCTAGTGCAAGGAATACGTGGGAAGATCTCAAGGTCGTCAAATTGAGTTCTTCGTTTTTCCGAACAACGAGAACGAGGTAAATCGTAAAACCCTCTTTATGATTTTATCGTCTAATTATCGTGAAAATATCATGAACCAAGATCCGAGGGACGAACCCGGGGACTGGGTTTGACCGCGCGGTGGTGATCGAAGATCACCGGACCGCGGGCGGTCAAGAGAACCCCGCCGAGATCGCACGAGAACCCTCGGCTGGACGCCGAGGGTGGCGATCGAAGCCCTAGGGCTCGATCTCCGGGACACACGGGAGGAGCCCCGGCTGGACGCCGGGGCATGCGATCGAGCTGGGCTCGATCGCCGGGCAGCCGCGTGGCTGGCCCGATCGCGGTCCGCTGGGCGAACCGCTCCTCCACGAGCGGTGGCGGTGAGTCGCCGGACTCACCGCCGGGGGGCTGCTACGAGCAGCCCCGGGGGATGCACGACGCATCCCCGGCGATCACCGCGTGTGATCGCGAGCCCCTCGCAGGGCTCGGCTAGGGCATGCGTGGGGTTATCCCCGCGTGATGTTTTCGGTCGAGCCCGGTTACGCGTATGGTGGCTCGCGGTGGTTTCCGGCGAAAGGTTTTTCGATTGGGTTGTCGGTTCCGCAATTTAGACAATCCGGATATTCGAAGGATTTCGGTCGGAATTAATTAGATAATTTATTTATTTAAATTTATTAATTCCGGGATATCGATTTCCAACAAACCATATTATATCAAATAATATTTCTCCGGTAGTATTATTTATTCCGTGTATTTAAGATTTAAATATCCATGAATAAAATTAATTTATTGCTAACTAATTTATTCATCTCTTGAATCCGAGACTAGTACCATTCAACCTTAATTATTGTGCGGAACGAATCCACTCATGAGGTTTACACAATAATTCCTTATGAACTCATCTCGGGAATATTATCAACCCTTCCGGGATACACTTTCCCGTCAAGTATTCACGGCATGTCGTATATAAAATATAGTAACCCAACTTAGCCGGTAATTAACCCAATAATTAAATCGGTTAATTCCTTTGGTAAATCAAAGTTACTTATATTAAATATAAACACCCGCAATAGTATCGGGGATTAAAAATAAAATACTCTGAGACTTGAATCGATTATCTAAGGCAATCCTAATCGATAAATCTCAAGCGATCCGCTCCAAGTGTGCAAGTGTGATAAAATAATTAAGACAAATTATTTTCTCTCTCACACAACGACTATACCGATGGATTGGTCCGTGTCCATCTAGGTCGTGAGCAACTGTTTGATTAAATACGAGTAAACGATAGTATGATCTTCTGTGTGGGCTCGACACACCATACTAACTACAACGTATAGAATCCATGACTATGATTTGCATATATTTAATTATCAATAATTAAATGCAAACAATTGTTTATTACTTAAATAGATTAAATGTTATGACCGGGAGTTAACCGTTACTTAAATCTAGACATTAAGTACACAACTCCAACAGAAATTCCGTAAGGCAACTATACCATGCACGAGGTGCTTGTTTAAACCCATAGAGAGCCTTATGAAGAAGGTAGACATGATCCGGCTTGTGAGGATCCAAAAAGCCCTTGGGTTGTTCAACATAAGCTTCTTCGTCCAATACTCCATTTAGAAAAGCCGCCTTCACATCCATTTGCCTCAACGGAATATTTTTGTAGCAAGCCACCGCAATAAGTAGACGGATGGACTCTATGCGTGCTACAGGAGCAAAGTTTCTTCAAAGTCTATTCCTTCCACTTGGGTGTACCCTTGAGCAACCAGTCGTGCCTTGTTTCGCACTATTTGATTGAACTCATTGGTTTTATTCTTGTAAATCCACTTGGTGCCAATCACGTTCACATTCCTTGATTCCTTGGCCTTGGGACCAACGACCACACTTTATTCCTTTCAAATTCATGTAGCTCTTCTTACATAACCGCAATCCAAAACTCATCAAGAATGGCTTCCTTTATGTTTTTGGGCTCTATTTCGGAGACGAAGCTCATTATGCCCACATCCGGAGATAGGAGAGTCTTGTTTGAGAGAGAGGTAGGATCACTTGCGAGCAAGGTGTCCACAGGACGGGTAGAGCGGGTAACACGTTGATTGAGATCACCAATCATCTGTTGATTTGGATGTTTCTTTCGAATGTAGGCCGGAGGACCCGAGTTAGGAACTCCGGTTGAAGTAGAGACTCCAGTGGTGCCCATAGCAGGGGTAGAAGTGCCCTGATTCAAACATTCATCATCACTCTCTGAGGGGGTAGAATCACTAGAGGTATGAGAAATAGAGTTTCCACTTGGTGGTATGGGAGGTCTTTCACCTTGATCTACCTCCCCCTGTACCACGATATCAGTAGTGGGTAGAACAGGATGAAAAATGTGTTGTTGTTCAGTTGACTTAGACGGGTTTTCATGAAAATGATGTTCATCAAATTTAATATTTTTGGATTCTTGCACCGTCTTGGTACGTAGATTGAACACTCGATAAGCATGGCTGTTAAGAGCATAGCCAACAAATATAGCCTTGTCCGACTTAGGATCAAATTTCTTCAAGGCATCTCTATCATTTAAGATGTAGCAAAGGCACCCGTAAACACGAAGATGTGCAACATTCGGTTTCTTGGACGTTAGAAGCTCATATGCCGTACAGTGGGTACCGGCAAGGATGCTAATCCGATTTACCACATAGTAGGCCGCACTCAATGCTTCTGCCCAAAAGCCCTTTACCATACCCGCAGCAACCAGCATAACTCGTGCCATTTCTTGTAGAGTCCTGTTCTTCCTCTCTACAATGTTGGAATTGTGTACTTAATGTCTAGATTTAAGTAACGATAAACTCCCGATCATGGCATTTAATCTATTAAATTAATAAACAATTGTTTGCTTTTAATTATTATTAATTAAATATATGCAAATCATAGTCCTAGATTCTATACGTTGTAGTTAGTATGGTGTGCGACGTCACACAGAAGATCATACTATCGGTTACTCGTATTTAATCAAACAGTGGCTCACGACCTAGATGGACCCGGACCAATCCATCGGTATAGTCGTTGTGTGAGAGAGAAAATAATTTGTCTTAATTATTTTATCACACTTGTACACTTGGTGTATTGAGCGGATCGTTGAGATTCATCGATTAGGATTGCCGGCGATAATCGATTCGAGTCTCAGTGTATTATATTCTTAATCCCCGATATTGTTGCGGGTGTGTATATTCAATATAAGTGACTTTGATTTACCAAAGGAATTAACCGATTTAATTATTGGGTTAATTACCGGTTAAGTTGGGTCACTATATTTTATATATGGCATGCCGTGAATGATTGACCGGACAGTGTATCCCGGAAGGGTTGATAATATCCCCGAGATGAGTTCAAAAGGAATTATTGTGTAAACCTCATGAGTGGATTCGTTCCGCACAATAATTAAGGTTGAATGGTACTAGTCTCGGATTCAAGAGATGAATAAATTAATTAGCAATAAATTAATTTTATTCATGGATATTTAAATCTTAAATACACGGAATAAATAATACTACCGGAGAAATATTATTTGATATAATATGGTTTAATATTGGGAGTGCAATTAATTTATATAGTGGAAAATAAATTAATTAATATTAATGGGAGATTAATAGATTTGGGCTTGGGCTCAATTTAATCATTAATATTGGAAGCCCAATATTCCACCTCCTTTAGATCCCCTACGTAGCCTATAAAAGCACTACATGGTCTTCTCTATTCTACATAACACAAGATCATAATTCTCCTAGAGAGAGAAAGTAGAGAGAGAGAGAAGAGGATCCATAAGCTTGGAGGATCGTCGCCCACCCGACGTTCAAGCTAGTGCAAGGAATACGTGGGAAGATCGTAAGGTCATCAACTTAGATTCGTTTCTCCGCACAACGAATTAAAAGGTAAAATCATATACTCTCTTCTATGATTTTATGTGAATTGATTGTGATACATACATGAACGCACGATCCGGGAAAAACGACGAACCTCGGGGACGGGGATTCGAGATCCCCGGCGAGGATCGAAGGTGGCGGTCGAACCCTAGGGTTCGGACCGCCGCGTCGCAAGAAGCCCCGGCTGGACGCCGGGGGCGATCGAGCCCGTGAGCTCGATCGCGGATCGCTGCGGGGTGACCCGCAGCTGCCTCGTGCGCGCTACGGGAGTTCCCGTAGCAGAGGCGCACGGGGCTGACCCCATGCGAGCAGCGGGTTCGCTGACCCGCTGCGGGGCTGCTGCGAGCAGCCCGGGGATCGCTACGAGCGATCCCAGCGATCGCTACGAGAGCGATCGCGAGCCCCGTGCGGGGGTTCGGCTGGGCGCGCGGGTTCGCCCGTGCGGTGCTCGGTCGAGCCTCGGGTCGTGCGGTGGTTCGCGGTTGGTTCTCCGGCGATCGAGGATTTCGGTCGGGGTTATCGGTTCCGCAATTTTTTGATACCCCGGGATACCGAATTCCAGCAATTGGTATCAGAGCGTTTAGGTTTCGTGTTCATGTATGTGTTCAATTGCGTTCTACCTTGCAGGGATTCCGACTATCATGGTTTAATTAATTGTTAATTATTCGTTTAATTAATTGCTATTTAATTTACCATGATTGTTCGTTTATTAAACTCTCGGACATGTCGAGATTCGTTTTGTGTGGATGAATGCTTGTAATAGTAAAAATTCGGGGGTTGACCGAATTTAGGATTTATTATTACGTTCTATGTTTTCCGGAAAGTGTATAGGGTCGATTTCATGTATAGAATCGATACCGGAATTGTAAATTTATTTCTTGTAATTTATTTACGTTGGATCGATGCCGAGACGACCGCCGGAGAACTCATGAGACGAAGAAGACGAAGAGGACGAAAAACCGGGGGGGTCGATCATCCCCATGATCGATCCCCATGAGGATCGATCGACCCCACGCCCGGGGCTGCCCGCTAGGGTTTCCGGCCACGCCGGCCACCGGTGGTGGTGGCGCGTGGCTAGGGGGCAGCGGCGGTGGTGCCCGGCGGTGGTGGTGGTCGACGGTGGGGGTGGTGCGGGGATCCCCAACCCGTGCTACTCCTAATCCTACCAAGATACTACTTACCTAATTGATTCAAGTTTTCCTATTTTGAGTATTCCTAAGTATGGGAATTCTCATGGAGATAGGAAAAGAATTAATTAATATTATTTATTTCCTTATTCTATTATGGAAGTCTTCTAGAATATTTCAAGTTCTACTTGGAATAGGAATCTAGAGATTTAATAGAATTAGATAGGAAAAGAATTAATTAATTTTATTCCTTATTCTATTATGGAAGTCTTCTAGAGTATTCCGAGTTCTACTTGGAATAGGATCCTAGAGATTTAATAGAATTGGAAAGGAATAAGAGTTAATTTAGGATTAATTTATTTCTATTTGATTATTCCTATTTTTATGGGAATTTTTCATAGACATGGAAATTAATTAATCTTGGAAAGTAGAAGAGTCCTAATTTATTTTATTTCCTTATTCTATTATAGAAGTCTTCTAGAATATTCCAAGTTTGACTTGGATAGATTATTCTAGAGATTTAATAGAATTAGAAAGGAAAATAAATAAATAGAAATATTAATAATATTTAATTTTATTTTTGATTTATTCGATTGACTTAATTTTCGAATTAAGTATCTTTTGGATTTATTAGAAATAAATAGACTTAAATATTGGGATTAATATCCTCGTCACATGGAGCATTCAAGAACGAAGACTGAAGACTAGAAGACGCATACGGAGATGGAATAAAGCCATGATAGTCGGAAAATAATTTTCTAGCTTATTTTGACTATGTGATATGTGCTTTATTGCTTGTATGCATGCTTATGTGTTTAATTATGCATTAGATAGCGTATCCCTTTGTTATAAAAAGCTAAGTGGGAGCGGGGATGGAAACATTCCCATGGTCTCCATTACTGTTCTCTTGGTGACTCTTATGGACTTTTGAAGTTCGTATAGATATGTCATTGAAGGAGAATTCTTGTAATTCCTCTTACGAGAAACATTGATTAAGTTTATCAAACAATGCCTAATTTGTCTTTCTGAAACTGACTTCAAGTCGACTCATTCTCACCCCGGGGAGTGGAATGGAGCCAAAGCCACTTGGTCATGTGGATGACACAAATTAGAGGCAGTCGTACCATTCTTTGATAGATGGATCGATTGTCTGCTCGGCTCCCTCATCTAATGAGAGATAGGGTTGTTCGCATGGTGAATCACTGGTTAGAAACTTCGAGTTTCACTTATGATTCTCCGCGTCTTGATTTACAAAATCGAATGCTTCAAAGTAATTGGATGTCAATTGTAAAAATCTTTTGGTGTAGTAAACGTCCACACTATCGTGGCTTGCTGCATTGAATGGGATTTTGGAACGATTGATGTAGACAGTTATAGAAGGGAGTAAAGGAAACGTAGGTTAACGTAAACGTCCACACTATCGTGGCTTGCGGTAACATGCGAATCTTAAACAAACTTCTTAGTACTGAGTAATGGTTTACACTTAGGTACGCTCTATAGTATTCTTCCCATCGAAGTAACGCTATAGTGATGTACGACCAAAGCAAATCTAATTGCTAAATCATTTGGATGGGTAAACGTCCACACTATCGTGGCTTGCCTTATCTGATGGGATTTTAGATGTAATTAGTAATTTAATGATATTATTAAAGGGAGATAATATCGGATATTAAATTGATTGTTTGTTTAAATGTGCTTATAGGTTTAGAGAATAGCTATGAATCCACTTTCTATGATACTCAAGGAGCATAAGCTCACTGGCCCCAACTATATTGATTGGAAGAGAAATTTAGACATTGTCCTAACTTCGGAGGAGTACAAGTTTGTACTCCATGAAGTGTGCCCTGCTGAGCCCACGGCTGCCTCAACTGATGAGGAAAAACTGACATATCGGAAGTGGAAAAAGGCTGATGAAATGGCTAGGTGTTATATTTTGGCTTCCATGTCAAATGTACTCCAAACCCAGCATGAGTCGATGGACACTGCCTATGATATGATGTTTAACCTCAAGGAGATGTTTGGGGAGCAAGATCGTGCGGCAAGGCAAGAAGCCATGAGAGTCCTCATGTCGACTACTCAATCTGAAGGAACGCCCGTTGGGGAGCACGTTCTTAAGATGATGAGTATGTTGAATGAACTTGAGGTCCTAGGAGCTTCTATTGATGCTGAGACGCAAGTCGACATCATACTCCAGTCTCTGGCCCCTAGTTTTGAGCAGTTTCGTATGAGCTATAATATGGGTAAACTATCTTATACTCTTGCACAACTCCTGACTGAACTAAAGGCGGCAGAGGGGATCTACAAGAAGGGCAAGTCTCAAGCGCTTGTAGCTACCAAGTCCAAAGGCTTTAAGCCTAGTGGAGGTAGGGGCAAGAGAAGGAAGCAAGCCCGGAAACCCAATGGTGTCAAGAGGACTGTACCACGAGTGGGGGCTGCAAAGCCAAAGGGTAAGTGCTTCCGATGCAACAAGATGGGACACTGGAAGTCTGAATGTCCTCTCAAAGGTACGAATTTTCCTTAGTCGTAAAAACATAGTCAGCGGTATTATCTACCAGAATTCTGGTGTGTAGATATGGAACCACTGACGGTATGTGCATTTTGAATGCAGGGGTTCCAGAAAACCCGGCGACTTAGAGAGGAAGAGTTCGAGTCTACACGGGCAAAGCTGTAGAGGAGGCTGCGGTTGCGGTGGAAGACATTTATCTGCTTTAGTAGTTAAAATAGGATTTCATTTCAAAGTTATTGCTTTATGTACCCCTTTATTTTAGAAAGAACGTTTTGTTCTGGATTTCTACTATTAATGAATGGATATTTTATTTCTTTAATCATTGGATGATTTTGATAAGAAATAATGGCATTATCTATTCTGGTACATTAGATAGCAATATATGAATGATAGATCCTAAGTCTACCCCAATGCAACAAACTGTTCTATAACTTGTTTTACTTGTTAGATATTTCTTTATTAATCATTATACTTGTGAATTCTTATACTTAGAAGTATTTTCAAATAAGATTCAAATGGTCGAAATTGATGAGATCAATTACAGTTGAAGGAATGGACCTTCCGACCTAAGGATTGAATTTGGAGGATAATACATCTAAGCAAACCTTTATGGATAAAGGATAGAGTTCAGACAAGTATTGGAAATGATTAGATATGCAGACATATGTGTAAATTAGAAAGGTACGAGAAATTCTCTCAAAGAATACTCGGTGATGGATTAGAATACTTAATGTGCCATAAAAGCAAAGTGTTTTGACTAGTCAATGGACACAAAGCTATTATGGGGAACCATCAAAGTATATCCATTAGGAGCCTGCGACTCGGTCGCGGAGGCCATCACCTATCTGAATAACACAGAGCATAATCAAAGATTGGGTTCAATCCCAAAGGGCCGCACCTTACACTTACGTGTAGAAATAGTGCGTTATAAAGAAATGGAAATCTGATGGTAAAAGGACAAGTTGTTCGGAACTACCTATGTTCTATGGATATTCCTAGATACAACGACATATTGAATATGGTTGTAGGATATCCTAGATGAACGAAGTATTGTGTGTTCTATAGTACTACGAACCAGAGGGACGTCTCTCGTCCGGTTCATAAAGGAAGACTATTAGATGGACCACAAAGCCTAAATTAACGTAATACCTTGAAACGAGAAGAAGGACAAAAGACTAGGAACCAGCCAAACCGAGTAGAAGTACACCACATACTGCACCTATTGTTATTACTGTTATACACCGGGACGCCATTGCAGTGGGAGGTTGTTGGACAACCAGAGATATTCATAAGACTAGAAGAGTTCGGACTCTGGATCTAGTAAAGATGAAATCGACCCCTAGCTCTGCATAAGGGCGGTACTAGATCTAAATGTGCCTGCTTGGAACAATAAGGATTATTGTTAAGAGGCTAGATCATTTAGAGTACAAGCTTAGTAAATCCATTTATGGATTGAAATAAAGCTATGAATCATGGAACTTGCAAATTGATGGATTCATCAAAAGGCATAGACGAAAGGTGTATTGAAGACGTAATGGAAACAAGGTGGTGTTTCTCGGAGATTTTATGTAGATAACATTTCATCATTGGCAACAATGTAAAAATGCTGTCAGACATAAAATAATGGTTGTCTAAATAAATCGAGATATAAGATTAAGAAGAAGTTAGAACATGTTCTTAAGATCTTGTGATCTAGAGATAAGAACATTGTACTTCTCCTAGATATCTTGTACGATTAAGGTTTGTTTTTAACATGCATACTTCTGAGAAAGGTTATTGCCTTTCAGGGACAGAATAAACATCTATCTAAAGGTTATGTGTTCGAACACATGAAGGAGATAGATGAGGACAAAGCAGTTTCCTATACTTCAAGTATGGAAAGCTTTATAGATGCAATGTTGTAAAACAAGAACCTGATATCAACTATGCGGTTTGCGTAGTGGGAGGATATCAAAGTAATCTGGATAAGGGATGTTCGAATGCTGCAAGAGTACTTTCATAGTACTGGCTTGAGCAAAACGAAATCTTCTTAGATTACAGATTCTCAGATCCAAAAATCAGAGAAGGACCAGTGAAAGTCGATATCAGGCTATGTGTTCACTTTTAGAAAGAGGTGGAACCATGAAATGAAAGAGTGATAAGCAGGACGCTTCTCAGACTCTCTCATAACCGAATAGCAGCCTCAGAGGCAGCGGAAGTTTTGGTTAGGTTCCGGGATAACCTCTTGACTTGGATATGACTCTTAGTTTACCAAAGGCTATTGGATAGCGGTGCACGGTAAACTAGAAGAGGTCATAAGTCAAAAGTGATGTTAACACATAGAGCAAGTACCACCTGATACGAGTCATCGTCAGGGGAGACGACGTAGTAGTCACCAAGATAACTTCAGAGCGGCAACCTAGATTGCTCACTCACATAGTACTTCTCGGAAGTACACTTTAAAGCACGTGGTGAGTATGGGAACCGGGAGTTTGGAGGAAATGACTAGACCTTAGTACAAGTGGGAGATTGTTGGAATTGTGTACTTAATGTCTAGATTTAAGTAACGATAAACTCCCGATCATGGCATTTAATCTATTAAATTAATAAACAATTGTTTGCTTTTAATTATTATTAATTAAATATATGCAAATCATAGTCCTAGATTCTATACGTTGTAGTTAGTATGGTGTGCGACGTCACACAGAAGATCATAATATCGGTTACTCGTATTTAATCAAACAGTGGCTCACGACCTAGATGGACCCGGACCAATCCATCGGTATAGTCGTTGTGTGAGAGAGAAAATAATTTGTCTTAATTATTTTATCACACTTGTACACTTGGTGTATTGAGCGGATCGTTGAGATTCATCGATTAGGATTGCCGGCGATAAACGATTCGAGTCTCAGTGTATTATATTCTTAATCCCCGATATTGTTGCGGGTGTGTATATTCAATATAAGTGACTTTGATTTACCAAAGCAATTAACCGATTTAATTATTGGGTTAATTACCGGTTAAGTTGGGTCACTATATTTTATATATGGCATGCCGTGAATGATTGACCGGACAGTGTATCCCGGAAGGGTTGATAATATCCCCTAGATGAGTTCAAAAGGAATTATTGTGTAAACCTCATGAGTGGATTCGTTCCGCACAATAATTAAGGTTGAATGGTACTAGTCTCGGATTCAAGAGATGAATAAATTAATTAGCAATAAATTAATTTTATTCATGGATATTTAAATCTTAAATACACGGAATAAATAATACTACCGGAGAAATATTATTTGATATAATATGGTTTAATATTGGGAGTGCAATTAATTTATATAGTGGAAAATAAATTAATTAATATTAATGGGAGATTAATAGATTTGGGCTTGGGCTCAATTTAATCATTAATATTGGAAGCCCAATATTCCACCTCCTTTAGATCCCCTACGTAGCCTATAAAAGCACTACATGGTCTTCTCTATTCTACATAACACAAGATCATAATTCTCCTAGAGAGAGAAAGTAGAGAGAGAGAGAAGAGGATCCATAAGCTTGGAGGATCGTCGCCCACCCGACGTTCAAGCTAGTGCAAGGAATACGTGGGAAGATCGTAAGGTCATCAACTTAGATTCGTTTCTCCGCACAACGAATTAAAAGGTAAAATCATATACTCTCTTCTATGATTTTATGTGAATTGATTGTGATACATACATGAACGCACGATCCGGGAAAAACGACGAACCTCGGGGACGGGGATTCGAGATCCCCGGCGAGGATCGAAGGTGGCGGTCGAACCCTAGGGTTCGGACCGCCGCGTCGCAAGAAGCCCCGGCTGGACGCCGGGGGCGATCGAGCCCGTGAGCTCGATCGCGGATCGCTGCGGGGTGACCCGCAGCTGCCTCGTGCGCGCTACGGGAGTTCCCGTAGCAGAGGCGCACGGGGCTGACCCCATGCGAGCAGCGGGTTCGCTGACCCGCTGCGGGGCTGCTGCGAGCAGCCCGGGGATCGCTACGAGCGATCCCAGCGATCGCTACGAGAGCGATCGCGAGCCCCGTGCGGGGGTTCGGCTGGGCGCGCGGGTTCGCCCGTGCGGTGCTCGGTCGAGCCTCGGGTCGTGCGGTGGTTCGCAGTTGGTTCTCCGGCGATCGAGGATTTCGGTCGGTGTTATCGGTTCCGCAATTTTTTGATACCCCGGGATACCGAATTCCAGCATACAATTCCGTTTTGTTGTGGTGTCTTTGGTGCAGAGAATTTGTGGTGAATCCCCTTACGAGTGCAATACTCAACGAACACACCGTTTTGAAATTCACCACCATGGTCACTCCTTATGCGTTGAACCCTTTTTGCATAGGTGGTGCGAATTCTACGGGCTAAAGATCGAAAGGCTTCAAACGCCTCATCCTTTGTACCAAGAAAATTTACCCAAGTATACCTTGAAAAATCATCAACAATGACAAGTGTATACCACTTATTTCCCAAGCTTTGTACTTCCATGGGTCCCATGAGGTCCATATGTAGCAATTCAAAGCACTTAGTAGTGCGGTTGTGGGTAGAGATAGCTGGATGAGGGGATCGGGTTTGCTTTCCCATTTGACACTCTCCACAAACTCTCTTGTCAATCTTGCGTAGACGTTCTATGCCTCTGACTGCCTTAATTTGCACCAACTTCTCAAGATTTCGAAGACTGGTATGACCAAGTCTTTGATGCCAGATATCTATCTCGTCATGGGTAGAGTCACTTAGACAAGATTCAGTGATGGCATAGCAGTTGTTCTTTGCACGAGCTGCTGTGAGGATACACTCTCCTTTGGTATTGTATACTTCACAACTTTCTTTGTTGAACTTTACGTTTAGTTCTTCATCACACAATTGGCTAATACTTATAAGATTAGCACACAACCCATCGACCAAAAGAACGTTCTTGAGTGCGGGGAGACCCTTCACATTCAACGTTCCACTTCCAACTATACTTCCCTTTGCCCCACCTCCATATGTGACGGGGCCACCGGAATGAGGAACAAAGTTGATCAAAGAGTCTTTGGTGCCGGTCATGTGTCGAGAACACCCACTATCAAAGTACCATGTCTCCTGTTGGAGTAGTATACTTAATGTCTAGATTTGAGTATTCTGAACTCCTTGTACACTTTCATTTACCTATTAAATACGAACATTCATTTGCTTTTAATTATTAATTAAATATATGCAAATCATAGTCCTGGATTTCATACGTTGTAGTTAGTATGGTGTGTCGGGCCCACACAGAAGATCATACTATCGGTTACTCGTATTTAATCAAACAGATGCTCACGACCTAGATGGACACGGACCAATCCATCGGTATAGTCGTTGTGTGAGAGAGAAAATAATTTGTCTTAATTATTTTATCACACTTGTACACTTGGTGTATTGAGCGGATCGATTGAGACTCATCAATTAGGATTGCTCGGCGATAATTGATTTGAGACTCAGTGTATTTTATTCTTAATCCCCGATATTGTTGCGGGTGTGTATATTCAATATAAGTGACTTTGATTTACCAAAGGAATTAACCGATTTAATTATTGGGTTAATTACCGGTTAAGTTGGGTCACTATATTTTATATATGGCATGCCGTGAATAATTGACCGGACAGTGTATCCCGGAAGGGTTGATAATATCCCCGAGATGAGCTCATAAGGATTTATTATGTAAACCTCGCGAGTGGATTTAATTCCGCATAATAAATAAGGTTGAGTGGTACTAGTCTCGGATAAAAGAGATGAATAAATTTATTAAGCAATAAATAAATTTTATTCATGGATATTTATATCTTAAATACACGGAATAAATAATACTACCGGAGAAATATTATTTGGATATAATATGGTTTAATATTGGGAGTGCAATTAATTTATATAGTGGAAAATAAATTAATTAATATTAATGGGAGATTAATAGATTTGGGCTTGGGCTCAATTTAATCATTAATATTGGAAGCCCAATATTCCACCTCCTTTAGATCCCCTACGTAGCCTATAAAAGCACTACATGGTCTTCTCTATTCTCATAAGTTGAAGATCATAATTCTTCTAGAGAGAGAAAGTAGAGAGAGAAGTAGATCCATAGAGCTTGGAGGATCGTCGCCCACCCGACGTTCAAGCTAGTGCAAGGAATACGTGGGAAGATTCAAAAGGTCGTCTTGAATTCGTTTCTCCGAACAACGAATCGAAAGGTACAATATCTAAACGCCCTTGATAATTGTTCGATTTTGGATTTATCGTAAAATACCGTAGAACAAGATCCGAAGATCGAACCCAGACTAGAGGACGATCGCGTGGTGGTGGCGAAGCCACCGGACCACGGGCGATCGCCCCTAGGGTTCGACGGGGCAAGGGGGCCGAACCCTCGGCTGGGCCGAGGGTGTGCGATCGACCGCAAGGGGACGATCGCTGGGCACGGGCTGGCGCCGTGCCCATCCCCTCCGTGAAGGCGGGGGCCTCTAGGCGGCGGCGAGTCGCCGGACTCGCCGCGGGGGCTGCCGGAGCAGCCCCACCCCAACCGATCTCCGGCGTGCGATCGGTGATCGCATCGAACCCCGCAGACGGGGGTTCGGGCTGGGCGCGCACACGACTTTGGTCGTGTTGTGCGTTCGGCTCGTGCTCCGGCTCGTATGTGGTGCTCGCGTGATCTCCGGCGGATGGTTTTGATCGGGTTATTGGTTTCCGCAAATTTAAATAGCCCGGGATATCAAATTCCAACAATTGGTATCAGAGCGTGGTTTACGTTCGCGGTATTTTCGATGAATTTGTTCTACCTTGCAGGGTTCCGACTATTATGGCTTAATTTATTATTCGTTTAATTTATTTTGTCATGTATGTTGGATTGATTAAACTCTCGGACATGTCGAGATTCGTTTTTGGTGGTGAATGCTTGTAATAGTAAAAATTCGGGGGTTGACCGAATTTAGGATTTATTATTACGTTCTACTTTTTCCGGAAAATGTATAGGGTCGATTTCATGTATAGAATCGATACCGGATAGTGTAAAATTTATTTTGTAATTTATTTTGCGTTGGATCGATGCCGAAACGACCGCCGGAGAAGACGTGTGACGAAGGAGATGATCGTGAGGGCCAAAGGACGAGGATCGACCGCCCCATGGTCGATCCCATGAGGATCGATCGACCCTCACATGGAGGAGCCGCCGGCGATGGTGGCCGGCCACCTCCTAGGCGTGGGTCGAGGGTGGCGCGGGGATCCCCACCCCGTGCTATCCCGGTCCGGAAATTTACTTTCCTAATTAGTTCGGATTTTTCCTATTTGAGTATTCCTATTTTTGGGAATTCTCATGGATTAGGAAAAGAATTAATTATAATTAATTTTATTTCCTTATTCTATTATGGAAGTCTTCTAGAGTATTCCGAGTTCTACTTGGAATAGGATCCTAGAGATTTAATAGAATTGGAAAGGAATAAAAGTTAATTTAGGATTGATTTATTTCCTAATTGATTATTCCTATTTTATGGGAATTTTCATAGAAATGGAAATTAATTAATCTTGGAAAGTAGAAGAGTCCTAAGTTATTTTATTTCCTTATTTCATTATGGAAATCATCTAGAATATTCCAAGTGGGTCTTGGATAGATTATTCTAGAGATTTAATGAAGTAGAAAGGGAAAATAAAATAAATAAAAATATTAATAATATTTAATTTTATTTTTGATTTATTCGATTGACTTAATTTTAATTAAGTATCTTTTGGATTTATTAAAAATAAATAGATTTAAATATTGGAAATTAATATTCTCGTCACATGGAGCATTCAAGAACGAAGACTGAAGACTAGAAGATGCGTACGGAGATGGAGTAAAGCCATAATAGTCGGAAAATAATATTCTAGTAATTATTTTGACTATGTGATAATACTGTGTGCTTTATTACATGTATGCATGCTATATGTGTTTACTTTTATGCACTAGATAGCGTATCCCTTTATTGTAAAAAGCTAAGTGGGAGAGGGTATGGAAACATACCCATGGTCTCCATTGCTGCTCTCTTGGTGACTTTTATAAACTTTTGAATTTTGTATAGATAAGTTATTGGAGGAGAGTTCTTGTAATTCCTCTTACGAGAAACATTGATTAAGTTTATCAAACAATGCCTAATTTGTCTTTCCAAAGCTGATTTCAAGTCGACTCATTCTCACCCCGGGGAGTGGAATGGAGCCAAAGCCACTTGGTCATGTCGAGGACACAAATTAGAGGCAGTCGTACCATTCTTTGATAGATGGATCGATTGTCTGCTCGGCTCCCTCATTTATGAGAGATAGGGTTGTTCGCATGGTGAATCACTGGTTAGAAACTTCGAGTTTCACTTATGATTCTCCGCGTCTTGATTTACAAGATCGAATGGATCAAGTAATTGGATTTCAATTATATAAATCTTTTGGTATAGTAAACGTCCACACGAACGTGGCTTGCTATACTGAATGGGATTTTAGAATAATTGATGTAGACAGTTATAGGGAGTTGTGAAGAATTGCGAGTTGTCGTAAACGTCCACACGAACGTGGCTTGCGGTGACGTAACAATTCTAAACGATTCACCTTGGTACTGAGTAATGGTTCACACTTAGATACGCTTTATAGTATTCTTCCCAACGAAGTAACGCTATAATGATGTATGACCGAAGCAAATCTAATTGCTAAATCATTTGGGTGGGTAAACGTCCACACGAACGTGGCTTGCTTTAACCTGATGGGATTTTAGATGTGATTAGTGATTTAATGATATTATTTGAGGGAGATAATATCGGATATTAAATTGTTTGTTTGTTTTATGTGCTTATAGGTTAGGAATGACTGTGACCCCACTTTGTGATATACTTAAAGATGAAAACTCACTAGTTCCATATAGTGCTGATTGGAAAAGAAATCTGGACAATGTTCAGACTGTTGAGCCTTCCGAATCCACTATTGTCCCAACTGATGAGGACATTGAAAATGACCTCAAGGAGATGTTAGGACATAGTAAGGAAGCCGGACTAGAGGTGATTGACATACTCATCAAGTTCAGTCCCCTTGAGGAATCGCTTAAAAACGATTTCAAAAGAACTGAACTGATAAGTATGATCAGAGAATCACAAGCTCTAGTGGCTGAAATGGAAGTGCAAGCAAAGAAGCCCAGTGGTTCCAAACCACGGAATGGGAAGAGCAAGCAGCGAGGCAAGTGCTATCGATGCAAGCAGTCTGGGCACTGGAAGTCTGATTGTCCTCTCATCAAAGGTACGAAATTTTCCTTAGTCACCGAAACATTGTCAGTGGTGTTATCTACCAGCACCTGGTGTGTAGATACGGGGGCCACTGATCATGTCTGCAATGTTGGAGTTGTGTACTTAATGTCTAGATTTAAGTAACGGAAACTCACGATCCATTGCCATTAATCTATTTAATTAAATAAACAATTATTTGCGTTTAATTATTTATAATTAAATATATGCAAATCATAGTCCTGGATTTTATACGTTGTAGTTAGTATGGTGTTGCATGGGCGCACAGAAGATCATACTATCGGTTACTCGTATTTAATCGAACAGTTGCTCACGACCTAGATGGACACGGACCAATCCATCGGTATAGTCGTTGTGTGAGAGAGAAAATAATTTATCTTAATTATTTTATCACACTTGTACACTTGGTGTATTGAGCGGATCGTTGAGATTCATCGATTAGGATTGTCGGTGATAATCGATTCGAGTCTCAGTGTATTTTATTCTTAATCCCCGATATTATTGCGGGTGTGTATATTTAATATAAGTGACTTTGATTTACCAAAGGAATTAACCGATTTAATTATTGGGTTAATTACCGGTTAAGTTGGGTCACTATATTTTATATATGGCATGCCGTGAATACTTGACGGGAAAGTGTATCCCGGAAGGGTTGATAATATCCCCGAGATGAGTTCATAAGGAATTATTATGTAAACCCTGCAGGTGGATTCGTTCCGCATAATAATTAAGGTTGAATGGTACTAGTCTCGGATAAAAGAGATGAATAAATTAATTAGCAATAAATTAATTTTATTCATGGATATTTATATCTTAAATACACGGAATAAATAATACTACCGGAGAAATATTATTTGATATAATATGGTTTAATATTGGGAGTGCAATTAATTTTATATAGTGGAAAATAGAATTAATTAATATTGATAAGGATTAATGGACTTGAGCACTGGGCTCAATTTAATCTTCAATATTGGAAGCCCAATATTCCACCTCCTTAAGATCCCCTACGTAGCCTATAAAAGCACTACATGGTCTTCTCTATTCTCATAACTTGAAGATCACAATTCTAGAGAGAGAAAGTAGAGAGGGAGATCCATGGAGCTCGGTAGATCGTCGCCCACACGACGTCCGAGCTAGTGCAAGGAATACGCGGGAAGATCTCAAGGTCGTCAAATTGAGTTCTTCGGTTTTCCGAACAACGAGAACGAGGTAAATCGTAAAACCCTCTTTATGATTTTATCGTTTAATTATCGTAAAAATATCGTGAACCAAGATCCGAGAACGCGACCTTTGTCGAGGTTGAACCGGGCGGTGGTGATCGAAGATCACCGGACCGCCGCCGGCTCAACGGCTCGAACAAGAGAGGGTCGAGAGGGGCGATCCTCGGCTGGACGCCGAGACTCGATCGAGGGCGAGCTCGATCGCCCATGCACAACCAGCGGGCTGCTGGAGCAGCCCCGCTCACGCGGCTGGACCGCCGCTCGAGCGGCGGTGGCTGGTGGTGATCGCAAGCCACGGTTCGCCGTGGCTGGTGGTGCGATCACCGGGGGCGGCTGGGCGTGCATAGGGGGCTGCCAAGGGCAGCCCTAGGCGGCTGCCAAGGACAGCCGCGAGCCCCACACGAGGGCTCGACCGAACAGCCCGGGCTATCCCCGTGGTTAGGGTTTGGTTGAGTCCGGCTTCGCGTGGTGGTTCGTGGCGGGTTGTTCCGGCATCCGGGAGTCGATTGGAGTTGTCGTTCCGCACTTTGACAACTCCGGATATTCGATCTTCAAAGGATTTCGGTCGGAATTAATTGGATAATTTATTTTAATTAATTTATTAATTCCGGGATATCGATTTCCAACAATTGGTATCAGAGCGTTGGTTTTAGTTCATGGTATTTTTCGATAAATTGTTCTACCTTGTAGGGTTTCCGATTATTATGGCTAGATTTAATTTTGTTAATTAATGTCATAATAATGTTCTTGATTATTAAACTCTCGGTGATGTCAATATTTGTTCTTGTGTGGTGAATGCTTGTTCTTAATTTTTCCGGAAATTGTTTGAGGTCGTTTTTGTAGAGAATCGATACCGGATAGCGTAGTAATAAATTTGTAATTTATTTTATGTTGGATCGAGAACAAAACGACGACCGGAAAAGTGTGACGGATGAGACGAAGAGAGGGTTAGGGCTCGGTTCGGCTATCCCCATAGCCGAACCATGGATCGAGCGCGTGGGGGGCACTCGACCGCACCCTCGGCCGTGCGATGTCACCGGCGGTGGTGGCGCGCCGGTTGGGTGGTGGCGGTGGTGGGCGTGCTTCTCGGCCGAGCTCGGGGATAGACCGGAAATCCCCATTCCGTGTTAATCCCGGTAAAGATCCAACTTTCCTAAATTGATTCGGTTTTCCTATTTTGAGTATTCCTATTTTTGGGAATTCTCAAGGAAATAGGAAAAGAATTAATTGGAATTAATTTATTTCCTTATTCTATTATGGAAGTCTTCTAGAATATTCTAAGTTCTACTTGGAATAAGATTCTAGAGATTTAATAGAATTAGAAAGGAAAATAATTAATTATTAAATTAATTTATTTCCTAGTTGATTATTCCTATTTTATGGGAATTTTCATGGACATGGAAATTAATTAATTTTGGAAAGTAGAAGAGTCCTTAAATTAATTTTTCCTTATTTAATTATTCCTTTATGGAATTTTTAATGGATTAGGAAAGGAATTAATTTGGAAGGACTAGGAGTCCTAAATTATTTTATTTCCTTATTTCATTATGGAAATCATCTAGAATATTCCAAGTGGGTGTTGGATAGATTATTCTAGAGATTTAATGAAGTAGAAAGGGAAAATAAAATAAATTATTTTATTTCCTTATTTCAT
This sequence comes from Euphrasia confusa, assembly GCA_954870475.1. Taxonomy (NCBI): domain Eukaryota; kingdom Viridiplantae; phylum Streptophyta; class Magnoliopsida; order Lamiales; family Orobanchaceae; genus Euphrasia; species Euphrasia confusa. Next base: position 15,973,986 of record OX940954.1, read on the forward strand.
TATAGAAGTCTTCTAGAATATTCCAAGTGGGTCTTGGATAGATTATTCTAGAGATTTAATGAAGTAGAAAGGGAAAATAAAATAAATAAAAATATTAATAATATTTAATTTTATTTTTTATTTATTCGATTGACTTAATTTTCGAATTAAGTATCTTTTGGATTTATTAAAAATAAATAGATTTAAATATTGGAATTAATATTCCCGTCACATAGAGCATTCAAGAACGAAGACTGAAGACTAGAAGATGCGTACGGGGATGCGATAAAGCCATAATAGTCGGAAAATAATATTCTAGTATTATTTTGATTATGTGATTTTATTCTATGTGCTTTATTTCATGTATGCATGCTTATGTGTATTTAATTATGCATTAGATAGCGTATCCCTTTGTTATAAAAAGCTAAGTGGGAGAGGGTATGGAAACATATCCATGGTCTCCATTGCTGTTCTCTTGGTGACTTTTATGGACTTTTGAAGTTCGTATAGATAAGCCATTGGAGGAGAATTCTTGTAATTCCTTTTACGAGAAACATTGATTAAGTTTATCAAACAATGCCTAATTTGTCTTTCCAAAACTGATTTCAAGTCGACTCATTCTCACCCCGGGGAGTGGAATGGAGCCAAAACCACTTGGTCATGTCGAGGACACAAATTAGAGACTTTCGTGTCATTTGATGACTAGATCGATTGTCTGCTCGGCTCCCTCATTCTATGAGAGATAGGGTCGTTCGCATGGTGAATCACTGGTTAGAAACTTCGAGTTTCACTTAGGATTCTCCGCGTCCTGATTTACAAAAATCGAATGGATCTTGTAAATGGGAGTCAATTATAAAAGTCTCTTGGTGTAGTAAACGTCCACACCACGTGGCTTGCTATGCTGACGGATTTTGGATTAATTGATGTAGACAGTTGTAAGAAATTTTGAAGAGTTGTGAAGTTGTCGTAAACGTCCACACCACGTGGCTTGCGGTGATGTAGCAATTCCAAACGATTTACTTTGGTACTGAGTAATGGTTTACACTTAGATACGCATTATAGTATTCCTCCCCACGAGGTTCCGCTATAAGTGATGTATGACCGAAGCAAATCTAATTGCTAAATCATTTGGATTGGTAAACGTCCACACCACGTGGCTTGCCATATCTGATGGGATTTTAGATGTGATTAGTGGTTTAATGATATTATTTAAGGGAGATAATATCGGAGATTAAATCGATTGTTTGTTGTTATATGTGCTCATAGATTAGGATATGGCTTTGAACCCACTTTATGTGATACTTGAGGAATTTAAACTCACTGGTCCCTAAATATATTGATTGGAATAGAGATCTAGACATTGTCCAGACTGTTAAAGAGTACAAGTTTGTACTCAGTGAGCTTTGTCCTCCCGAGCCTACAAATGTCTTAACTGATGAGGAAAGGACTGATTTTGATATTATGTTAAAACTCAAGGAGATGTTTAGACATGACGTAGCGGCTAGACAAGAGGCGATGAGGATACTCATAAAGGCCAGTCGATTCGAGGAAACGCTTAAACACGTTTTTAAGATGATTGACCTTTTAGACGAGTTGAGACGGAAATCGCAAGCTCTTGTAGCTAATGCCAAAGGTTTCGAACCTAAGGGAAAAATCGGGGGAAAGGAAAAGCAAGCAAAGAAACCCAGTGGTCCTAGGTTTCTTGGACCACGAGATGGGACGAGAAAGCCATGAGGCAAGAGTTCTCGATGCAAATAGTCTGGGTACTGGAAGTCTGATTATCCTCTCAAAGAAAGTACGAAATTTTCTTTAGTCGTAAAACATAGTCAATGGTATTATCTACCGGAACCTGGTGTGTAGATATGGAACCATTGACGGTATGTGCATTTTAAATGTAAGGGTTCCAGGAAACCCGACGGCTTAGAAAAGAAAAAAAATCATAGTCTACATGGGCAATGCTGTAGAGGAGGCAGCAGTTGCAGTGGAGGACATTTTATAGGATTTCATTTTGAGTTATTGCTTTTATGTACCTTTAGAAAGAACTTTGTTCTGGATTTCTAATAAATGGATATTTTATTTCTTTTAATCATTGATGGTTATAAGAAGAAATAATGATATTATCTATTTTGGTACATTAGCTAGCAATATATAAATGATGAATCCTGAGTCCACCACGATGCAACAACCGTAGTATGAAACTCGTTTTACTAATAAGAGATTTCTTTATCAGTTATACTTGTGGATTCTTATGCTGAGTCATGTTTATTCAAATAAGAAGTTCAAGGGTCGAAAATTGATATTTTGATCAATTAAGTTGAAGGAGTGGACCTTCCGACCTAAGAATCTAATTTGGAAGATAATATGACTAAGAAATCCTTTATGGATATAAGATGTAAGATCCGGACAAGTATAAGAATTGATTGACTCTGATGTATGCAGACCTATGCCTACTCAGACAATAAGGTACGAGTACTTCATTTTATGATTACTCGAAAAAAAAAGGATTAGAATACCTGATGTGCCACAAAAGCAAGTGTTTTGACAAGTCAATGGACACTAAGCAATTGTGGAGAACCATCAAGGTATATCCATTTGTAGCCTGCGATTTGATCGCGGAGGCAAGTACCTGTCTGAGGAATGCATGGCATACTGATCAGAGATTGGGATTTGATCCCAAATGACTACACCATACACTTTTGTGTAAGAAATGGTGTGTCGTAAATAACAAATGGAACTCTTATAGAGATAGTAAAAGATGAGCTATACGGAACTACCTGTGTTCTATGGATATGTCTGGAAACAACGGCGCATTCAAATGCGGTTGTAGAATATCCTAGAAGAACAAAAGATGTGTGTTCAATAGTACTATGAACCAGAAGGACGTTATAAGTTCTAACGCCCGGTTCTTAGAGAAAGACTATATGATGAACCACAAGCCCAAGATGACGTAATACTTTGAAATGAGAGAGAAAGATTAAGACTTAGAACCAGCCGAACCGAGTAGCGGTACACCACTGACTGCACCTACTGTTATCACTGTTTATACACCGGAATGCCATTGTAGTGGGAGGTTGTGGGACAACCGGAAATATTCATAAGACTAGGAGAGTCTTCGAACTCTGGACCTAGTATACATGAAATCGATCCCTAGAACTACATGAAGGCAGTACTAGATCTAAATGTGCCTTCTTGGAAAGCAATAAGGATTATTGCTAAGAGGCAAGATCATTTAGAGTACAAGCTTAGTTAATCCATTTATGGATTGGAACAAAGCATTGAGTTCGTAGTACTTGCAAATTAATGAGATAGTCCATTTTATGGATTCATCAAAAGCATAGACGAATTGTGTGTATTGGAAACGTGATGGAAAACAAGGTGGTGTTTCTCGGAGGTTTTATGTAGATGACACTCTTATCATTGGCAACAATGTAAAGATGTTGTCAGACATAAAATGATGGTTGTCTAGATGAATCATTATGAAAGATAAAGGAAGAAGTTGGACATGTTCTTGAGATCTTGGATCTCTAGAAAGAACATTGTACTTCTCCTGGACATCTTACATAAATGATTATGGTTCGTTTTAAACATGCAAGATTCCGAGAAAGGTTCGTTACCTTTCAGAGACGGAATGCATCTATCTAAGGATATGTGTTTTTGAACACAAAAGGAGATAGAAGCAATGAAAGCAGTTTCCTACACTTTGAGTGTGGAAAGCTTAATAAATGCATTGTTGAAAACAAGAACCTGATATCGGCTATGCGGTTAGCATAGTGGGAGGATATCAAGGTAATCCTGGAAAGGAATATTCGACTACCGTAAAAGTACTTTCGAAGTACTGTTCTAGACTACGAAGCAGACGAGTTTTTCCTTTGGATTACATTCTCTTAGATTTCTAATCGAATGAGGATCAGTGTAAGTCGATATCAGGCTATGTGTTTCACTATTAAAGGAGAATGAGTTTTAACATGGAAGAGTGATAAGCACGATGCTTTTCGGACTCTGCCATGGGTAACCAAATAGCGGCCTCAGAGGCAGCGGAAGTTTTGGTATAACTCCGGGATAATCTCTGGGACTTAGATGTGATTCTTAATTTGCCAAAGGCTATGTAAATAGCGGTGCAATGGCAAATGGTAAGAAATCACAAGTCCATAAGTGTAAGATAACACATAGTGCAAGTACCACCTGATACGAGTCATCGTCGAGGGAGACGACGCTGTAGTCACCAAGATAACTTCAGAGCGGCAACCTAGAGTGCTCATTCACATAGTACTTCTTGGAAGTACAACTTAAGCACGTGATGAATATGGGAGTCGGGAGTTTGGAGGAAATGACTAGACCTTAGTACAAGTGGGAGATTGTTGGAGTTGTGTACTTAATGTCTAGATTTAAGTAACGGAAACTCACGATCCATTGCCATTAATCTATTTAATTAAATAAACAATTATTTGCGTTTAATTATTTATAATTAAATATATGCAAATCATAGTCCTGGATTTTATACGTTGTAGTTAGTATGGTGTTGCATGGGCGCACAGAAGATCATACTATCGGTTACTCGTATTTAATCGAACAGTTGCTCACGACCTAGATGGACACGGACCAATCCATCGGTATAGTCGTTGTGTGAGAGAGAAAATAATTTATCTTAATTATTTTATCACACTTGTACACTTGGTGTATTGAGCGGATCGTTGAGATTCATCGATTAGGATTGTCGGTGATAATCGATTCGAGTCTCAGTGTATTTTATTCTTAATCCCCGATATTATTGCGGGTGTGTATATTTAATATAAGTGACTTTGATTTACCAAAGGAATTAACCGATTTAATTATTGGGTTAATTACCGGTTAAGTTGGGTCACTATATTTTATATATGGCATGCCGTGAATACTTGACGGGAAAGTGTATCCCGGAAGGGTTGATAATATCCCCGAGATGAGTTCATAAGGAATTATTATGTAAACCCTGGAGGTGGATTCGTTCCGCATAATAATTAAGGTTGAATGGTACTAGTCTCGGATAAAAGAGATGAATAAATTAATTAGCAATAAATTAATTTTTTTCATGGATATTTATATCTTAAATACACGGAATAAATAATACTACCGGAGAAATATTATTTGATATAATATGGTTTAATATTGGGAGTGCAATTAATTTTATATAGTGGAAAATAGAATTAATTAATATTGATAAGGATTAATGGACTTGAGCACTGGGCTCAATTTAATCTTCAATATTGGAAGCCCAATATTCCACCTCCTTAAGATCCCCTACGTAGCCTATAAAAGCACTACATGGTCTTCTCTATTCTCATAACTTGAAGATCACAATTCTAGAGAGAGAAAGTAGAGAGGGAGATCCATGGAGCTCGGTAGATCGTCGCCCACACGACGTCCGAGCTAGTGCAAGGAATACGCGGGAAGATCTCAAGGTCGTCAAATTGAGTTCTTCGGTTTTCCGAACAACGAGAACGAGGTAAATCGTAAAACCCTCTTTATGATTTTATCGTTTAATTATCGTAAAAATATCGTGAACCAAGATCCGAGAACGCGACCTTTGTCGAGGTTGAACCGGGCGGTGGTGATCGAAGATCACCGGACCGCCGGCGGCTCAACGGCTCGAACAAGAGAGGGTCGAGAGGGGCGAGCCTCGGCTGGTCGCCGAGACTCGATCGAGGGCGAGCTCGATCGCCCGTGCACAACCAGCGGGCTGCTGGAGCAGCCCCGCTCACGCGGCTGGACCGCCGCTCGAGCGGCGGTGGCTGGTGGTGATCGCAAGCCACGGTTCGCCGTGGCTGGTGGTGCGATCACCGGGGGCGGCATGGCGTGCATAGGGGGCTGCCAAGGGCAGCCCTAGGCGGCTGCCAAGGACAGCCGCGAGCCCCACACGAGGGCTCGACCGAACAGCCCGGGCTATCCCCGTGGTTAGGGTTTGGTTGAGTCCGGCTTCGCGTGGTGGTTCGTGGCGGGTTGTTCCGGCATCCGGGAGTCGATTGGAGTTGTCGTTCCGCACTTTGACAACTCCGGATATTCGATCTTCAAAGGATTTCGGTCGGAATTAATTGGATAATTAATTTTAATTAATTTATTAATTCCGGGATATCGATTTCCAACATGCAATTCATTGCAGGGGTTCCAGGAAACCCGGAGACTTAGAGAGGGAGAGATCGTGGTCTACATGGGCAATGCCGCGAAGGTGGCGGCTGTTGCAGTGGGAGACGTTCACTTACGCTTTAGTAGTGATAGGGTTTTAGTTTTACACAATTGTCTTTATGTACCCAACTTTAGAAAGAATTTAATTTCGGTTTCTAAGCTCATTTTGAATGGATATTCTGTTTCTTTTGACCACTCTGTGATCATAAGAAGAAACAGTGAAATTATCTGTTCTGGTACATTGGTGGACGATTTGTATGTGCTAAATCCTGAGTCTAACACGATGCAACTAACCGAGAGTAATAACACATCTACGAACACCAATAAGAGAAAGGAACCTTCTAGGATGAATCAATTATACTTGAGGCACCTAAGGCTAGGTCATATCAACTCAAATAGAATTCAAAGGTTGAAAGCTGATGGTCTCATCAGTGGTGTTGAAGGAGAGGACCTTCCAACCTGCGAATCCTGTTTAGAGGGAAAAATGACCAAGCGTTCTTTTTCTAGTAAAGGACGAAGGGCTGAACAAGTATTGGATTTGATTCACTCTGATGTATGTGGACCTATGTCTACTCAGGCAAGGGGAGGGTACGAGTATTTCATCAATTTCACTGATGATTACTCAAGGTATGGATTTGTATACCTGATGCGCCACAAGAGCGAATCCTTTGACAAGTTCAAGGAGTTCAAGGCTTTTGCGGAGAACCTTCAAGGTAAATCCATTAAATGCCTGCGATCTGATCGCGGAGGCGAGTACCTGTCTGGAGAATTCAAGGCATACTTAGCAGAGAATGGGATTGATTCCCAAATGACATCACCATATACTCCTCAGCAGAATGGTGTGTCGGAAAGAAGGAATAGGACTCTTATGGAAATGGTGCGTTCAATGATGAGTTACTCGGACTTACCTACTATGTTCTGGGGACATGCCTTGGAAACGGCGGCGTACATTCTCAACATGGTTCCAACAAAAACGGTACCCACCACACCCATGGAAAGGTGGAGCGGGCGCAAGCCTAGCCTCAGGCACCTTCGGATCTGGGGTTGTCCAGCACATGTGTTGCGACAAGGTGCCGATAAGTTAGAACCTAGATCAGAATTACGGCTGTTTGTAGGATACCCGAAAGGAACTAAAGGTGGCATGTTCTATAGTCCTACGGACCAGAAGATCGTTATAAGTACTAACGCTCGGTTCTTAGAGGAAGACTATGTCATGGACCACAAGCCCAAAAGTGACATAATACTTGATGAGTTGAGAGGTAACAAGGAAGACTTAGATACAGCCGAACCGAGTATAGATACACCACTAGAATCTGCACCTGACACTATCACTGTTAATACACCGGAACGCCGTCGTAGTGGGAGGGTTGTTAAGCAACCAGACCGATGGATTGGACTGGGTGAGTCTTCGGACTCTGGACCTGGAGTTCATGAAATCGATCCCTGGACCTATGATGAGGCGGTACAAGATATAGATGCGCCTTCTTGGAAGAAAGCGATGAAATCCGAAATAGAATCTATGGATTCTAATAAAGTCTGGGATCTTGTAGAACCACCAAGCGGCGTAAAGCCAATTGGGTGTAAATGGGTCTACAAGAGAAAGAGAGGATCTGACGGAAAGGTTGAAACCTTTAAAGCTCGGCTTGTTGCGAAAGGATATACTCAGAAAGAGGGAATCGATTATGAGGAGACCTTCTCGCCAGTAGCCAAGATAAAGTCGATTCGGATTCTCTTATCCATAGCAGCTCATATGGATTATGAGGTGTGGCAAATGGACGTCAAGACAGCTTTCCTAAATGGAAGTCTTGACGAGACGATTTATATGAAACAACCAGAAGGATTCATTGCTAAGGGGCGAGATCATCTAGTGTGCAAGCTTAATCGATCCATTTATGGATTGAAACAAGCCTCGAGATCGTGGAACCTGCGGTTTGACGAAGTAGTCCAATCTTTTGGATTTAGTCAAAGCATGGACGAATCGTGTGTGTATTGGAAACGTGATGGGAAGAAGGTGGTGTTTCTCGTGCTTTATGTAGACGACATTCTTCTCATTGGCAACAGTGTGAAAATGTTATCAGACATAAAGGGATGGTTGTCTAGACAATTCGATATGAAAGATTTGGGAGAAGTCGGGCATGTTCTAGGGATCAAGGTTATAAGGGATCGCCGGAATAGAACATTGTACCTATCCCAGCAATCTTACATGGACACGATTCTGGCTCGTTTTAACATGCAAGATTCCAAGAAGGGTGAGCTGCCCTTCAGTAAAGGAACTTATCTTTCTAAGGAAATGTGTCCTCGGACACAAAAGGAGAAAGATGAAATGAAAGCAGTTCCCTACGCTTCGGCTGTGGGAAGCTTAATGTATGCAATGTTATGTACGAGGCCTGATATCTGCTATGCAGTTGGCGTAGTAGCGAGATATCAGAGTAACCCTGGAAAGGCTCATTGGACTGCCGTAAAGAGCATTTTCAAGTATTTGCGAAATACTAAGGATTATGTTCTAAGTTACGGGGCAGACAATCTGATTCCTTTGGGTTATACGGATTCGGATTTCCAAGCTGATAAGGACCGGCGAAAGTCGACATCAGGCTATGTGTACACTATGGGAGGTGGAGCCGTATCATGGAGGAGTGTTAAGCAAAAGTGCATTTCAGACTCTACCATGGAAGCTGAATACGTTGCAGCCTCAGAGGCAGCGAAAGAGTCAGTTTGGTTCCTTAATTTCCTCCAGGACTTAGATGTGATTCCGAGTTTGCCCAAGGCTATGACAATTTATTGTGATAATAGCGGTGCAGTGGCAAACAGTAAGGAACCACGGTCCCATAGTGCTATGAAACACATAGAGCGCAAGTACCACCTGATTCGAGACATCGTCAAGAGGGGCGATGCGATAGTCACCAAGATAGCTTCGGAGGACAACCTAGCGGACCCTTTCACCAAGATACTTCCTAAGGAAGTTTATTTCAAGTACTTGGAGGGTTTGGGAGTCAGAAGTTTGGAGGATAAGACTAGACCTTAGTATAAGTGGGAGATTGTTGGAGTAGTATACTTAATGTCTAGATTTGAGTATTCTGAACTCCTTGTACACTTTCATTTACCTATTAAATACGAACATTCATTTGCTTTTAATTATTAATTAAATATATGCAAATCATAGTCCTGGATTTCATACGTTGTAGTTAGTATGGTGTGTCGGGCCCACACAGAAGATCATACTATCGGTTACTCGTATTTAATCAAACAGATGCTCACGACCTAGATGGACACGGACCAATCCATCGGTATAGTCGTTGTGTGAGAGAGAAAATAATTTGTCTTAATTATTTTATCACACTTGTACACTTGGTGTATTGAGCGGATCGATTGAGACTCATCAATTAGGATTGCTCGGCGATAATTGATTTGAGACTCAGTGTATTTTATTCTTAATCCCCGATATTGTTGCGGGTGTGTATATTCAATATAAGTGACTTTGATTTACCAAAGGAATTAACCGATTTAATTACTGGGTTAATTACCGGTTAAGTTGGGTCACTATATTTTATATATGGCATGCCGTGAATAATTGACCGGACAGTGTATCCCGGAAGGGTTGATAATATCCCCGAGATGAGCTCATAAGGATTTATTATGTAAACCTCGCGAGTGGATTTAATTCCGCATAATAAATAAGGTTGAGTGGTACTAGTCTTGGATAAAAGAGATGAATAAATTTATTAAGCAATAAATAAATTTTATTCATGGATATTTATATCTTAAATACACGGAATAAATAATACTACCGGAGAAATATTATTTGGATATAATATGGTTTAATATTGGGAGTGCAATTAATTTATATAGTGGAAAATAAATTAATTAATATTAATGGGAGATTAATAGATTTGGGCTTGGGCTCAATTTAATCATTAATATTGGAAGCCCAATATTCCACCTCCTTTAGATCCCCTACGTAGCCTATAAAAGCACTACATGGTCTTCTCTATTCTCATAAGTTGAAGATCATAATTCTTCTAGAGAGAGAAAGTAGAGAGAGAAGTAGATCCATAGAGCTTGGAGGATCGTCGCCCACCCGACGTTCAAGCTAGTGCAAGGAATACGTGGGAAGATTCAAAAGGTCGTCTTGAATTCGTTTCTCCGAACAACGAATCGAAAGGTACAATATCTAAACGCCCTTGATAATTGTTCGATTTTGGATTTATCGTAAAATACCGTAGAACAAGATCCGAAGATCGAACCCAGACTAGAGGACGATCGCGTGGTGGTGGCGAAGCCACCGGACCACGGGCGATCGCCCCTAGGGTTCGACGGGGCAAGGGGGCCGAACCCTCGGCTGGGCCGAGGGTGTGCGATCGACCGCAAGGGGTCGATCGCTGGGCACGGGCTGGCGCCGTGCCCAACCCCGCCGTGAAGGCGGGGGCCTCCAGGCGGCGGCGAGTCGCCGGACTCGCCGCGGGGGCTGCCGGAGCAGCCCCACCCCAACCGATCGCCGGCGTGCGATCGGTGATCGCATCGAACCCCGCGGACGGGGGTTCGGGCTGGGCGCGCACACGACTTTGGTCGTGTTGTGCGTTCGGCTCGTGCTCCGGCTCGTACGTGGTGCTCGCGTGATCTCCGGCGGATGGTTTTGATCGGGTTATTGGTTTCCGCAAATTTAAATAGCCCGGGATATCAAATTCCAACATCTCCTTGGTCGTGCCCTTAGCCACCGTGAATGCAACATTACATACCACCTCTTCATTTCTTCTCAATATTTGTATTGGCTTAATATTCTCTGTGGTGGGTAGAACAGCTTTAATTCTCCAGACCTGTTTGGTCCTAACATTTGTGTACTTGGCCATGGGTCTCCAAACTTGATTCAAAACACCTTCATGAGAGTTCAAGTCATCGATGCGCTTGTAGCAAAATGGTTTGATGTGTCCCTTCTTCCCACAATAGTGACATACATATATTTTCTTATAGGTTGGAGAAGAGTTTTTCTTCTTGTGAGCAGTGGTGCCCGTAGCTGAGCGTAGCACCGAGGTAGAGTTGGGAGATCGAGTCTTCCAAGTAGACACTCTCGTAGAGTTAGATGTCTTAGATCGATTTGTGACATTTCGCGTGAAGATTTTCTTGCCATGGGTAGACCCGGGTTTAGTCATGGGTAGGGCAGAGTTAGAAATCGGTGTCAACAAGGACATTGAAGCTTTTTGGGATAAAGAAGTAGTAGTAGTACGTTTGAGCATTTTTACTTTAGTGTTAGAGGCCACGTTGCCTTTGGATGTCTGAGCGTCCTCCGGCTTGACCTCATTTGTTTCAATAATAGTTTTATCTTTAGCATGCACAAACTTAGGAAAAGCATAAGGAGAGTCGGAGTAAACAGAATCAAAAGTTTCCTTAAACCCAAGCCCAAAGTGCTTGGTATTAACACAGCTCAACATATTATCAAGCTTAGAGGTGCCAGTATTGAGTTTTTTGAAAAGACAATTAGCAACATCAAGTTTGTCTTTCACTTGGTAGAGTTCCTTGGTGCGCATAGCATAGCCTTCTTCGATCTTGGCAAGGGTGTCTCTAAGGAAATCTTTCTCCGTGTCTTCCTTCTCGACAATGGCCTCCAACTCACTAGCCTTCTTCAACGCCCTCTCCAACTCCATCTTCACAATCTCGAACTCTCTCTTGCTCACTTTCTCAGAATCGGGGATAATCATGTTTTCCTTCTAGGTCATGCCCCCAGCCAGAGAATTGGGGGTTGAACTAGCAGCTCTCCCAGTCATACCTGCAACCACAGAGGTATAGCAAAAAATATTTTCATGAGTAGCCAAGTCATCTTGATCTACCTCATACTCTTCATCACTCTCATCATCAATAGCACTTAGAAGTGCGTTAACTTCATTGGGCTCAACCATCTTCCCTTTGTCGTCCTCAGAGGAGTACAACGCATCATCTCCATCAAACACCAAGTAATTCACATCCATGTTGTTCTTCCGATGCAAGTTAGGACATTCATTCTTCACGTGCCCTATGTTGGAGTTGTGTACTTAATGTCTAGATTTAAGTATCGGTAAACTCCCGGTCATAGCATTTAACCTATTTAATTAATAAACAATTATTTGCATTTAATTATTATTAATTAATTATGCAAAATATAGTCCTGGATTTTATACGTTGTAGTTAGTATGGTGTTGCATGGGCACACAGAAGATCATACTATCGGTTACTCGTATTTAATCGAACAGTTGCTCACGACCTAGATGGACATGGACCAATCCATCGGTATAGTCGTTGTGTGAGAGAGAAAATAATTTATCTTAATTATTTTATCACACTTGTACACTTGGTGTATTGGGCGGATCGCTTGAGATTTATTGATTAGGATTACCTTGAGATAATCGATTCAAGTCTCAGAGTATTTTATTCTTAATCCCCGATACTATTGCGGGTGTGTATATTTAATATATGTGACTTTGATTTTCCAAAGGAATTAACCGATTTAATTATTGGGTTAATTACCGGTTAAGTTGGGTCGCTATATTTTATATATGACATGCCGTGAATACTTGACGGGAAAGTGTATCCCGGAAGGGTTGATAATATCCCCGAGATGAGTTCATAAGGAATTATTGTGTAAACCTCATGAGTGGATTTGTTCCGCACAATAATTAAGGTTGAATGGTACTAGTCTCGGATACAAGAGATGAATATAATTTATTGAGCAATAAATAAATTTATTCATGGATATTTAAATTTTAAATACACGGAATAAATAATACTACCGGAGAAATATTATTTGATATAATATGGTTTAATATTGGGAGTGCAATTAATTTATATAGTGGAAAATAAATTAATTAATATTGATAAGGATTAATGGACTTGAGCATTGGGCTCAATTTAATCTTCAATATTGGAAGCCCAATATTCCACCTCCTTATGATCCCCTACGTAGCCTATAAAAGCACTACATGGCCTTCATAATTCATAACAAGAATAAGACAAGAATATCAATACTTGATAGTTCTAGAGAGTTGAAGGAGATTCATAGGAGTTCGATAGATCGTCGCCCACACGACGTTCGAACGAGGTGCAAGGAATACGTAGGAAGATCGCAAGGTCATCAACGTTTAATTCGTTTCTCCGCACAACGAATTGAGGTAACATAATCTAAAACCCCCTATTTGATTATGTGTTCGTTAATCGTGATATATACATGAACAAGACGATCCGGGTAGACGTCGAGACCGGGATACGGGGATTCGAGATCCCCGTCGGGATCGAGAAGGGGCGGACGAACCCTAGGGTTCGACCGCCGGCGCGCGCGGACGAGGGAGCCCCGGCTGGACCGCCGGGGCAAGCGAACGACCATGGGTCGATCGCGGGGAGACCGCCGTGGGCTGGTGCCACGGCAGCTGGTCCCCCCCGCCACCTCGACCGGCGACAGGCGCACGGGAGGAGCCCTGGCTGAAGCCGGGGCAGGCGATCGACCGTGAGGTCGATCGCGGGAAAGCCGCGGCTGGTAGCCGCGGCGGGTCAGCTGGAGGCTGACCGCCCACCTCCGGCGATGGCGGTGAGTCGCCGGACTCACCGCCCGGGGCTGCCGGTGCAGCCCGGCGATCGCATGTGCATGCGATCGCGAACCCCGCGTGGGGTTCGGCTAGGGTTTCGCCCTCGCGGCGATTCCCTCGTCGGACTCCGGATACGTGGTGTTCGTGATCGGTTTCCGGCGACGGGGTTTCGGTCGGGTTATCCTCGATCACCACCGCGAGGTCGATCCTCGTCCCCGGGTTCGTACGTCCCTTGGATCTTGGTTCATGATATTTTCACGATAAATAAACGATAAAATCATAAAGAGGGTTTTACGATTTACCTCGTTCTCGTTGTTCGGAAAAACGAAGAACTCAATTTGACGACCTTGAGATCTTCCCACGTATTCCTTGCACTAGCCCGGACGTCGTGTGGGCGACGATCTACCGAACTCCATGGATCCTCCTCTCTACTTTCTCTCTCTAGAATTGTGATCTTCAACTTATGAGAATAGAGAAGACCATGTAGTGCTTTTATAGGCTACGTAGGGGATCTTAAGGAGGTGGAATATTGGGCTTCCAATATTGAAGATTAAATTGAGCCCAATGCTCAAGTCCATTAATCCTTATCAATATTAATTAATTCTATTTTCCACTATATAAAATTAATTGCACTCCCAATATTAAACCATATTATATCAAATAATATTTCTCCGGTAGTATTATTTATTCCGTGTATTTAAGATATAAATATCCATGAATAAAATTAATTTATTGCTAATTAATTTATTCATCTCTTATATCCGAGACTAGTACCATTCAGCCTTAATTATTATGCGGAACGAATCCACCTGCAGGGTTTACATAATAATTCCTTATGAACTCATCTCGGGGATATTATCAACCCTTCCGGGATACACTTTCCCGTCAAGTATTCACGGCATGTCATATATAAAATATAGTGACCCAACTTAACCGGTAATTAACCCAATAATTAAATCGGTTAATTCCTTTGGTAAATCAAAGTCACTTATATTAAATATACACACCCGCAATAGTATCGGGGATTAAGAATAAAATACACTGAGACTCGAATCGATTATCGCCGGCAATCCTAATCGATGAATCTCAACGATCCGCTCAATACACCAAGTGTACAAGTGTGATAAAATAATTAAGACAAATTATTTTCTCTCTCACACAACGACTATACCGATGGATTGGTCCGTGTCCATCTAGGTCGTGAGCAACTGTTCGATTAAATACGAGTAACCGATAGTATGATCTTCTGTGTGGGCCCGACACACCATACTAACTACAACGTATAGAATCCAGGACTATGATTTGCATATATTTAATTATAAATAATTAAACGCAAATAATTGTTTATTTAATTAAATAGATTAGTGGCAATGGATCGTGAGTTTCCTTTACTTAAATCTAGACATTAAGTACACAACTCCAACAATCTCCCACTTGTACTAAGGTCTAGTCATTTCCTCCAAACTCCCGACTCCCATACTCATCACGTGCTTAAGTTGTACTTCCAAGAAGTACTATGTGAATGAGCACTCTAGGTTGCCGCTCTGAAGTTATCTTGGTGACTACAGCGTCGTCTCCCTCGACGATGACTCGTATCAGGTGGTACTTGCACTATGTGTTATCTTACACTTATGGACTTGTAATTTCTTACCATTTTCCATTGCACCGCTATTTACATAGCCTTTGGTAAATTACGAATCACATCTAAGTCCCAGAGATTATCCCGGAGTTATACCAAAACTTCCGCTGCCTCTGAGGCCGCTATTTGGTTACCCATGGCAGAGTCCGAAAAGCATCGTGCTTATCACTCTTCCATGTTAATACTCCTTCTCCTTCAATAGTGAAACACATAGCCTGATATCGACTTACACTGGTCCTCATTCGATTAGAAATCTAAGAGAATGTAATCCAAAGGAAATGTTCGTCTGCTTCGTAGTCTAGAACAGTACTTCGAAAGTACTTTTACGGCAGTCGAATATTCCTTTCCAGGATTACCTTGATATCCTCCCACTATGCTCACCGCATAGCCGATATCAGGTTCTCGTTTTTCAACATTGCATTTATCAAGCTTTCATTGCTTCTATCTCCTTTTTGTGTTCCAAAACACATATCCTTAGATAGATGCATTCCGTCTCTGAAAGGTAACGAACCTTTCTCGGAATCTTGCATGTTAAAACGAACCATAATCATATATATGTAAGATGTCCAGGAGAAGTACAATGTTCTTTTCTTGAGATCCTAGATCTTAAGAACATGCTCTAACTTCTTCTTCATCTCATATATCGATTTTTCTAGACAACCATCATTTTATGTCTGACAACATCTTTACATTGTTACCAATGATAAAATGTCATCTACATAAAAACCTCCGAGAAACACCACCTTGTTTCCATCACGTTTCCCATACACACGATTCGTCTATGCTTTTGATGAATCCATAAAATGGACTATCTCATCAATTTGCAAGTACCACGAACTCAATGCTTTGTTTCAATCCATAAATGGATCAACTAAGCTTGTACTCTAAATGATCTCGCCTCTTAGCAATAATCCTTATTGCTCTCCAAGAAGGCACATTTAGATCTAGTACGGCCTTTATGTAGATCCAGGGATCGATTTCATGTATACTAGGTCCAGAGTCCGAAGACTCTCCTAGTCTTATGAATATCTCCGGTTGTCCCACAACCTCCCACTACAATGGCATTCCGGTGTATAAACAGTGATAACAGTAGGTGCAGTTAGTGGTGTACCGCTACTCGGTTCGGCTGGTTCTAAGTCTTAATCTTTCTCTCTCATTTCAAAGTATCATGTCACTTTAGGCTTGTGGTTCATCATATAGTCTTTCTCTAAGAACCGAGCGTTAGAACTTATAACGTCCTTCTGGTTCATAGTACTATTGAACACACATCTTTTGTTCTTCTAGGATATTCTACAACCGCATTTGAATGCGCCGTTGTTTCCAGACATATCCATAGAACATAGGTAGTTCCGTATAACTCATCTTTTACTATCTCTATAAGAGTTCCATTTCTTATTATCGACACACCATTTCTACACAACAGTGTATGGTGTAGTCATTTGGGATCAAATCCCAATCTCTGATTAGTATGCCATGCATTCCTCAGACAGGTACTTGCCTCCGCGATTAAATAGCAGGCTACAAATGGATATACCTTGATGGTTCTCCACAATTGCTTAGTGTCCATTGACTTGTCAAAAACACTTGCTTTTGTGGCACATCAGGTATCCTAATCCATTTCTCGAGTAATCATCAAATGAAGTACTCGTACCTTATTGTCTGAGTAGACATAGGTCTGCATACATCAGAGTTAATCAATTCTTATACTTGTCCGGATCTTACATCTTATATCCATAAAGGATTGCTTAGTCATATTATCTTCCAAATTAGATTCTTAGGTCGGAAGGTCCACTCCTTCAACTTAATTGATCAAAAATCAATTTTCGACCTTTGAACTTCTTATTTGAATAAACATGACTCAACATAAGAATCCACAAGTATAATTGATAAAGAAATCTCTTATTAGTAAAACGAGTTACATAAAACGGTTCGTTGCATCGTGGTGGACTCAGGATTCATCATTTATATATTGCTAGCTAATGTACCAGAATAGATAATATCATTATTTCTTCTTATAACCATCAAATGATTAAAAGAAATAAAATATCCATTCATTAGAAATCCAGAACAAAGTTCTTTCTAATATGAAAGGTACATAAAAGCAATAACTGAAAATGAAATCCTATAAAATGTCCTCCACTGCAACTGCTGCCTCCTCTACAGCATTGCCCATGTAGACTACGATTTCTTCTTTTTCAAGTCGTCAGGTTTCCTGGAACCCTTGAATTTAAAATGCACATACCGTCAGTGGTTCCATATCTACACACCAGGTTCCGGTAGATTATGCCACTGACTATGTTTTACGACTAAAGGAAAATTTCGTACTTTGTTTGAGAGGATAATCAGACTTCCAGTACCCAGACTGTTTGCATCGAGAATACTTGCCTCATGGCTTTCTCGTCCCATCTCGTGGTCTAAGCAACTTAGGACCACTGGGATTCTTTGCTTGCTTTTCCTTTCCCCCGATTTTGCCCTTAGGTTCGAAACCTTTGGCATTGGCTACAAGAGCTTGCGATTTCTGTCTCAACTCGTCCAAAAGGTCAATCATCTCAAAAACGTGTTTAAGCGTTTCCTCGAATGACTGGCCTTTATGAGTATCCTCATCGATTCTTGTCTAGCCGCCTATGTCAATATGCTCGGGAGGACAAAGCTCACTGAGTACAAACTTGTACTCTTTAACAGTTTGGGTAATGTCTAGATCTCTATTCCAATCATTACATTTAGGGACCAGTGAGTTTAAAATCCTTAAGTATCACATAAAGTGGGTTCAAAGCCATATCCTAATCTATGAGCACATATAACAACAAACAATCGATTTAATCTCCGATATTATCTCCCTCAAATAATATCATTAAACCACTAATCACATCTAAAATCCCATCAGATATGGCAAGCCACGATAGTGTGGACGTTTACCTATCCAAATGATTTAGCAATTAGATTTCCTTCGGTCGTACATCATCATTAGCGTTACTTCGATGGGAAGAATACTAAGAAGCGTACCTAAGTGTAAACCATTACTCAGTATCTAAGAAGATTGTTTGGGACACGCATATTCACCGCAAGCCACGATAGTGTGGACGTTTACGTTAACATACGCTCCTTTACTCCCTTCTATAACTGTCTACATCAATCGTTCCAAAATCCCATTCAATGTAGCAAGCCACGATAGTGTGGACGTTTACTACACCAAAAGACTTTTACAATTGACTCCCAATTACTTGAATCATTCAATCTTGAAAATCAAGACGCGGAGAATCATAAGTGAAACTCGAAGTTTCTAACCAGTGATTCACCATTCAAACGACCCTATCTCTCATAAAATGAGGGAGCCGAGCAGACAATCGATCTAGTCATCAAATGACACGAAAGTCTCTAATTTGTGTCCTCGACATGACCAAGTGGCTTTGGCTCCATTCCACTCCCCGGGGTGAGAATGAGTCGACTTGAAATCAGTTTTGGAAAGACAAATTAGGCATTGTTTGATAAACTTAATCAATGTTTCTCGTAAAAGGAATTACAAGAATTCTCCTCCAATGACTTGTCTATACGAACTTCAAAAGTCCATAAAAGTCACCAAGAGAACAGCAATGGAGACCATGGATATGTTTCCATACCCTTTCCCACTTAGCTTTTTACAATAAAGGGATACGCTATCTAATGCATAATTAAATACACATAAGCATGCATACATGAAATAAAGGACATAGAATATTATCACATAATCAAAATAATACTAGAATATTATTTTCCGACTATTATGGCTTTATCGCATCCCCGTACGCATCTTCTAGTCTTCAGTCTTCGTTCTTGAATGCTCTATGTGACGGGAATATTAATTCCAATATTTAAATCTATTTATTTTTAATAAATCCAAAAGATACTTAATTCGAAAATTAAGTCAATCGAATAAATCAAAAATAAAATTAAATATTATTAATATTTTTATTTATTTTATTTTTCCTTTCTACTTCATTAAATCTCTAGAATAATCTATCCAAGACCCACTTGGAATATTTTAGAAGACTTCTATAATGAAATAAGGAAATAAAATAATTTATTTTATTTTCCCTTTCTACTTCATTAAATCTCTAGAATAATCTATCCAAGACCCTCTTGGAATATTCTAGATGAAATCCATAATGAAATAAGGAAATAAAATAATTTAGGACTCCTAGTCCTTCCAAATTAATTCCTTTCCTAATCCATTAATAATTC
The DNA here is from genome assembly GCA_954870475.1 of Euphrasia confusa. NCBI lineage: Eukaryota > Viridiplantae > Streptophyta > Magnoliopsida > Lamiales > Orobanchaceae > Euphrasia > Euphrasia confusa. The sequence continues at coordinate 15,993,522 of OX940954.1, forward strand.
CATAAAGGAATAATTAAATAAGGAAAAATTAATTTAGAACTCCTAAACTTTCCAAATTAATTATTTTCCTAATCCATTAAAAATTCCATAAAGGAATAATTAAATAGGAAAAATAAATTAATTTATAAATTTATTCCTTTTCCTAATCTATGAAAACTCCCAAGAATAGGAATAATCAATAAGGAAAAATAAATTTATTCTAAATTTATTCTTTTCCTATTACATGAGAATTCCCAAGAATAGGAATAAACAAAATAGGAAAACCGAATAATTTAGGAAAGTTGGATCTTGGCGGGAGAGCACGAGATCACGAGAACCCCGCGCCCCCCACCACCTTCGATCGAGAGCCGAGGGGACACGCCACCGCCGCCGCCGCCTCGCCGGCGCACCACCTCCCTTGGTGGCACCGCGCACGGCCGAGAGGCTCGATGGCCGCCCCTCCTCCTTTGGGTCGATCGATCCAAGGGATCGGCCATGGGGTTGGCCGATCCGGAGCCCTCCCTCTCTACGTCTCCTCCGTCACACTTTTCCGGCGGTCGTTTCGGAATCGATCCAACGTAAATAATTTCACAAAATTAATTTACAATTTTCCGGTATCAATTCTCTACATGAAATCGACCTCGAACAATTTCCGGAAAAATAAGAACAAGCATTCACCACACAAGAACAAATATTGACATCACCGAGAGTTTAATAATCAAGAACATTATTATGACATTAATTAATAAAAATTAAATCTAGCCATAATAATCGGAAACCCTGCAAGGTAGAACAATTTATCGAAAAATACCATGAACTAAAACCAACGCTCTGATACCAATTGTTGGAAATCGATATCCCGGAATTAATAAATTTAAATAAATAAATTATCTAATTAATTCCGACCGAAATCCTTTGGAGATCGAATATCCGGATTGTCTAATGCGGAACCGACAATCCAATCGACTCCCGGTTGCCGGAACCCCGCCACGAACTTCCACGGGGATAGCCTAATCAAACAAACCCGCCACGGGGATAGCCCGTGGCTTGTTCGATCGAGCCACCACGCGTGGGCTCGCGGCTGTTCGTGACAGCCGTGCGGGGCTGCTCGTAGCAGCCCGCGTGAGTCCCGTGCGACGCGTACGGGAGGAGGGGCTGCTCGCCGTGCGAGCAGCAGCGGCACCAGCCCGCTGCCCACGCGATCGAGCACGCGCTCGATCGCATCCCCGGCGTCCAGCCGGGGTCCTTCGTGCGTCGCCGGCGGTCGAAGCCTTAGGGCTTGACCGCCACCCTCGGCGTCCAGCCGAGGGTTCGTCCTCTCGATCCCGGCGAGGATCTCTCGACCTCCCGCGATCCGGTGATCCTCGATCACCACCGCGAGGTCGATCCTCGTCCCCGGGTTCGTACGTCCCTTGGATCTTGGTTCATGATATTTTCACGATAAATAAACGATAAAATCATAAAGAGGGTTTTACGATTTACCTCGTTCTCGTTGTTCGGAAAAACGAAGAACTCAATTTGACGACCTTGAGATCTTCCCACGTATTCCTTGCACTAGCCCGGACGTCGTGTGGGCGACGATCTACCGAACTCCATGGATCCTCCTCTCTACTTTCTCTCTCTAGAATTGTGATCTTCAACTTATGAGAATAGAGAAGACCATGTAGTGCTTTTATAGGCTACGTAGGGGATCTTAAGGAGGTGGAATATTGGGCTTCCAATATTGAAGATTAAATTGAGCCCAATGCTCAAGTCCATTAATCCTTATCAATATTAATTAATTCTATTTTCCACTATATAAAATTAATTGCACTCCCAATATTAAACCATATTATATCAAATAATATTTCTCCGGTAGTATTATTTATTCCGTGTATTTAAGATATAAATATCCATGAATAAAATTAATTTATTGCTAATTAATTTATTCATCTCTTATATCCGAGACTAGTACCATTCAACCTTAATTATTATGCGGAACGAATCCACCTGCAGGGTTTACATAATAATTCCTTATGAACTCATCTCGGGGATATTATCAACCCTTCCGGGATACACTTTCCCGTCAAGTATTCACGGCATGTCATATATAAAATATAGTGAGCCAACTTAACCGGTAATTAACCCAATAATTAAATCGGTTAATTCCTTTGGTAAATCAAAGTCACTTATATTAAATATACACACCCGCAATAGTATCGGAGATTAAGAATAAAATACACTGAGACTCGAATCGATTATCGCCGGCAATCCTAATCGATGAATCTCAACGATCCGCTCAATACACCAAGTGTACAAGTGTGATAAAATAATTAAGACAAATTATTTTCTCTCTCACACAACGACTATACCGATGGATTGGTCCGTGTCCATCTAGGTCGTGAGCAACTGTTCGATTAAATACGAGAAACCGATAGTATTATCTTCTGTGTGGGCCCGACACACCATACTAACTACAACGTATAGAATCCAGGACTATGATTTGCATATATTTAATTATAAATAATTAAACGCAAATAATTGTTTATTTAATTAAATAGATTAGTGGCAATGGATCGTGAGTTTCCTTTACTTAAATCTAGACATTAAGTACACAACTCCAACAGGTGGTGCCCGGTGATGGTGGTGGTCGGCGATGAGGGGGTGGTGTGGGGATCCCCAACCCATGCTACTCCTACCAAGATACTACTTTCCTAATTAATTCGGTTTTCCTATTTGAGTTTTCCTATTTTTGGGAATTCTCATGGATTAGGAAAAGAATTAATTGGAATTAATTTTATTTCCTTATTCTATTATGGAAGTCTTCTAGAGTATTCCGAGTTCTACTTGGAATAGGATCCTAGAGATTTAATAGAATTGGAAAGGAATAAAAGTTAATTTAGGATTGATTTATTTCCTAATTGATTATTCCTATTTTATGGGAATTTTCATAGTAATGTAAATTAATCTTGGAAAGTAGAAGAGTCCTAATTTAATTTATTTCCTTATTCTATTATAGAAGTCTTCTAGAATATTCCAAGTTTTACGTGGATAGATTATTCTAGAGATTTAATAGAATTAGATAGGAAAATAAATAAATAAAAATATTAATAATATTTAATTTTATTTTTGATTTATTCGATTGACTTAATTTTCGAATTAAGTATCTTTTGGATTTATTAAAAATAAATAGATTTAAATATTGGGATTAATATTCTCGTCACATGGAGCATTCAAGAACGAAGACTGAAGACTAGAAGATGCATATGAAGAAGGAGTAAAGCCATGATAGTCGGGAAAATAATTTCCTAGCATTATTTGACTATGTGATATGTGCTTTATTACTTGCATGCATGCTTATGTGTTTAATTATGCATTAGATAGCGTATCCCTTTGTTATAAAAAGCTAAGTGGGAGAGGGGATGGAAACATTCCCATGGTCTCCATTACTGTTCTCTTGGTGACATTTATGAGCTTTCGAAGTTCATTTAGATATGTCATTGGAGGAGAATTCTTGTAATTCCTTTTACAAGAAACATTGATCAAGTTTATCAAACAATGCCTAATTTGTCTTTCTGAAACTGACTTCAAGTCGACTCATTCTCACCCCGGGAAGTGGAATGGAGCCAAAGCCACTTGGTCATGTGGATGACACAAATTAGAGACCTTCGTACCATTCTTTGATAGATGGATCGATTGTCTGCTCGGCTCCCTCATCTAATGAGAGATAGGGTTGTTCGCATGGTGAATCACTGGTTAGAAACTTCGAGTTTCACTTATGATTCTCCGCGTCTTGATCTACAAAAATCGAATGGATCTTGTAACTGGGAGTCAATTATAAAAGTCTCTTAGTGTAGTAAACGTCCACACCACGTGGCTTGCTATACTGACGGATTTTGGATTAATTGATGTAGACAGTTGTAAGTAATTGTGAAGAGTTGTGAAATTATCGTAAACGTCCACACCACGTGGCTTGCGGTGATGTAGCAATTCCAAACGATGTACTTTGGTGCTGAGTAATGGTTTACACTTAGATACGCATTATAGTATTCCTCCCCACGAGGTTACGCTATAAATGATGTATGACCAAAGAAAATCTAATTGCTAAACGTCCACACCACGTGGCTTGCTTTACCTGATGGGATTTTAGATGTAATTAGTAATTTAATGATATTATTTGAGGGAGATAATATCGGACATTAAATTAATTGTTTGTTTAAATGTGCTTATAGGTTTAGAGAATAGCTATGAACCCACTTTCTGTGATACTCAAGGAGCATAAGCTCACTGGTCCAAATTACATTGATTGGAAGAGAAATTTAGACATTGTCCTGACTTCTGAGGAGTACAAGTTTGTACTCCATGAAGTGTGCCCTGCTGAGCCCACGGCTGCCTCAACTGATGAGGAAAAACTGACATATCGGAAGTGGAAAAAGGCTGATGAAATGGCTAGGTGTTATATTTTGGCTTCCATGTCAAATGTGCTCCAAACCCAACATCAGCCGATGGACACTGCCTATGATATGATGTTTAACCTCAAGGAGATGTTTGGGGAGCAAGATCGTGCGGCTAGGCAAGAAGCCATGAGAGTCCTCATGTCGACTACTCAGTCTGAAGGAACGCCCGTTGGGGAGCACGTTCTTAAGATGATGAGTTTGTTGAATGAGCTTGAGGTCCTAGGAGCTTCTATTGATGCTGAGACGCAAGTCGACATCATACTCCAGTCTCTGGCCCCTAGTTTTGAGCAGTTTCGTATGAGCTATAATATGGGTAAACTATCTTATACTCTTGCGCAACTCCTGACTGAACTAAAGGCGGCAGAGGGGATCTACAAGAAGGGCAAGTCTCAAGCTCTTGTAGCTACCATGTCCAAAAGCTTGAAAGCTGTTGGAGGTAGGGGCAAGAAAATGAAGCAAGCCTGGAAACCCAGTGGTGCCAAGAGGAGTGGACCACGAGTGGGGGCTGCAAAGCCAAGAGGCAAGTGCTTCCGATGCAATAAGTCTGGACACTGGAAGTCTGAATTGCTGGGATTCGATGTCCCGGGCTATCAAAAAATTGCGGAACCGATAACCCGACCGAAAACCCGTCGCCGGAGATCGCACGAACACCGACTCATCCGCAGGAGTCCGACCTTTGGAGACTACGCGCCCGAAGACACGCAGCCCGCCCCCAGTCGAAGTCTCCCGCGAGTCGGAAATCACGAACGCGAACCACACGCGAAGAACCGGGCTCGACAAGAGCGTCGCCGCGGGATGAACACGCGGCTAAACCCTAGCCGAACCCCATCGCGGCTGGGGTTCGCGATCGCCGTGCATGGCGATCGCTGGGGCTGCTCCGGCAGCCCCCGGGTGGCGGTGAGTCCGGCGACTTCACCGCCGTCGCCACCAGGAGGGGCGGTCAGCCCAGCTGACCACCGCGGCAACAGCCGCGGTTCACCCCCGGCGATCGATCGCATGATCGATCGCCCGCCTCGGCCCAGCCGAGGCGCCTTCTCGCGCACGCCGCCGTGGAGGCGGCGGGGATCCGCCACGGCACCAGCCCGTGGCATCCCCGGCGATCGACCCTAGGTCGATCGCACGCCCCGACGTCCAGCCGGGGCTTTCTTGCGCGGTACACCGGCGGTCGAAACCCTAGGGTTCGACCGCCCCTCTTTCGATCTCGACGGGGATCGCGAGATCCCCGTATCCCGGTCTCGACGTTCCCGGATCGTCTTGTTCATGTACATATTACGATTAACAAGCACAAATAATCAAAGAGGGGGATTCTCGATTATACCTTCGATTCGTTGTACGGAGAAACGAAATCGGTTGACGACCTTGCGATCTTCCTACGTATTCCTCGCACCTCGTCCGAACGTCGTGTGGGCGACGATCTATCGGATTCCTATGGATCTTCCTCACTCTCAAGACTTTATGATTGGCGTAGGTCAATTAATTCTCTCTTGAAAAGTGAAGACCATGTAGTGCTTATATAGGCTACGTAGGGGATCATAAGGAGAATAAATATTGGGCTTCTAAATATTGAAGATTAAATTGGGTCCAACCCAAATCCATTAATCCTTATCAATATTAAATTTTATTTATTTTCCACTATATAAATAAAATTGCACTCCCAATATTAATCCATAATATATCAAATAATATTTCTCCGATTAGTATTATTTATTCCGTGTATTTAAGATTTAAATATCCATGAATAAATTTATTTATTGCTCAATAAATAATATTCATATCTTATATACGAGACTAGTACCGTTCAACCTTTATTATTGTGCGGAACGAATCCACTCATGAGGTTTACACAATAATTCCTTATGAACTCATCTCGGGGATATTATCAACCCTTCCGGGATACACTTTCCCGTCAAGTATTCACGGCATGTCGTATATAAAATATAGCGACCCAACTTTACCGGTAATTAACCCAATAAATAAATCGGTTAATTCCTTTGGAAAATCAAAGTCTCTAATATTAAATATACACACCCGCAATAGTATCGGGGATTGAGAATAAAATACTCCGAGATTTAAATTGATTATCCAAGGCAATCCTAATCAATAAATCTCAAGCTGATCCGCCCAATACACTAAGTGTATAAGTGTGATAAAATAATTAAGATAAATTATTTTCTCTCTCACACAACGACTATATCGATGGATTAGTTCGTGTCCATCTAGGTCGTGAGCAACTGTTTGATTAAATACGAGTAACCGATAGTATGATCTTCTGTGCGCCCATGCAGCACCATACTAACTACAACGTATAAAATCCAGAACTATGATTTGCATATATTTAATTATAAATAATTAAATGCAAATAATTGTTTATTAATTAAATAGATTAAATGCTATGATAGGGAGTTTACCGTTACTTAAATCTAGACATTAAGTACACAACTCCAACAATCTCCCACTTGTACTAAGGTCTAGTCATTTCCTCCAAACTCCCGGTTCCCATACTCATCACGTGCTTAAGGTGTACTTCCGAGTACTATGTGAGTGAGCACTCTAGGTTGCCGCTCTGAAGTTATCTTGGTGACTACTACGTCGTCTCCCTTGACGATGATTCGTATCAGGTGGTACTTGCACTATGTGTTATCATCACTTTCAGACTTATGACTTCTTCCAGTTTATCATGCACCGCTATAAAATAGCTTTTGGTAAACTGAGAGTCATATCCAAGTCTTTAGAAGTTATCCGGAACCCACCCAAAACTTCCGCTGCCTCTGAGGCTGCTATTCGGATATGAGAGAGTCCGAGAAGCGTTCCGCTTATCACCCTTTCATTTTTGAAGGTTCCACTTCTCCAAAAGTGAACACATAGCCTGATATAGACTTACACTGGTCCTTCTCTGATTTGAGATCTGAGAACATGTAATCAAAGAAGATTTCGTCTTGCTTAATGTCCAGTACTTTCGCAAGTACTATTAAAACATCCGAACATCTCTTGTCTAGATTATTTTGATATCCTCCCACTACGCAAACCGCATAGTTGATATCAGGTTCTGGTTTTTCAACATTGCATCTACAAAGCTCTCTACACAAGAAGTGTAGGTAACTGCTTTGTCCATATCTATCTCCTTCATGTGTTCGAAACACACACCTTTAGATAGATATTTTCTGTTCCCGAAAGGCAATAACCTTTCTCAGAATTGTGCATTTTTAAAACAAACCATAATCGTATAAGATATCTTAAGAGAAGTACAAATGTCCTTATCCAGAGATCGAAAGATTTCTAAGAACATGATCCAACTTCATCTTAATCTTATACCTCGATTCATTTAGACAACCTCTATTTTATGTCTGACAACATTTTCACATTGTCGCCAATGACAAAGTGTTATCTACACAAAATTCCGAGAAACACCACCTTTGTTTCCATTACGTCTCTAACACACCTTCTTCGCAAATTCCTATGCAGACCTAGGGATCGATTTCATGTATACTGGATCCAGAGTTCAAAACTCCTCCAGTCTTATGAACATCTCTGGTTGCTTAACAACCTCCCACTGCAATGGCGTTCCGGTGTATAACAGTAACAACATTAGGTGCAGTTAGTGGTGTACTACTACTCGGTCAGGCTGGTTCTCAGTCTTTCCCTTTCCTCATTTTAAAGTACTTTGTCAATTAGGGCATTGTAGTTCATCTAATAGTTTTTCCTCTATGAACCGGGCGAGAACACCCTTCTGGTTCGTAGCACTATTGAACATACAATTACTTGTTCTTCTAGGATATTCTACAACCACATAGAATGTGCCGTTGTGTCCAGAAATATCCATAGAACATAGGTAGTTCCGAACAAACTTGTTCTTTTACCATTAGAATCCCATTTCTCATTCCTGACACACCATGTCTACACATCAGTGCATGCGCTTGAGACTTAATCTCAATCTTTGATTTATGCTATGTGTTATTTAGATAGGTGATAGCCTCCGCGATCAGGTCGCAGGCTACAAATGGATATACTTTGAAGGATCCCCATAGTGGCTTTGTGTTGAAAACACTCAGCCTTTATGGCACAGCAAGTAGTCCAATCCATCTTCGAGTATTCTGGAAAGAACGACTCGTACCTTCTCTAATTACACATACCGCATTAACCATAAATCATTTCCTATACTTGTCTGAATTCCATCCTTTATTAGAAAGGTTAACTTAGTTGTATCATCTTTCAAGATCGATTCTTAGGTCGGGAGGTCCATTCCTCCAACTATAATTGATCAAATCAATTTCGACCTTTTGAATCCTTTTTGAATAGATACTACCAAGTTCAAGAATTCACAAGTATAATGATTGACAAGAGAAATACATCTAATAAGTAAAACAAGTTATATACAACGGTTTGTTGCATCGTGGTAGACTAAGGATTCATCATTCATGTATTGCTATCTAATGTACCAGAATAGATATCACCATTATTTCTTATCCAAACCATCAAATGATTAAAGAAATAAAATATCCATTAATATTAAAGAAAACCAGAACAAAAGTTCTTTTTCAAAAATACGGGGTACATAAGGCAATAACTGAAATGAAAACTTAAAAACAGATAAATGTCTTCCACTGCAACCGCTGCTACCCCAACAGCTTTGCCCATGTAGACTCGAACTCTTCTTCTCTAAGTCGCCGGGTTTTCTGGAACCCCTGCATTTAATGCACATACCGTCAGTGGTTCCATATCTACACACCAGAATTCTGGTAGATAATACCGCTGACTATGTTTTTACGACTAAAGAAAAATTCGTACCTTTGAGAGGACATTCAGACTTCCAGTGTCCAGACTTGTTGCATCGGAAGCACTTGCCCTTTGGCTTACTAGCCCCCACTCGTGGTCCACTCCTCTTGGCACCACTGGGTTTCATGGCTTGCTTCCTTTTCTTGCCCCTACCTCCACCAGGCTTAAAGCCTTTGGACTTGGTAGCTACAAGCGCTTGAGACTTGCCCTTCTTGTAGATCCCCTCTGCCGCCTTCAGTTCAGTCAAGAGTTGCGCAAGAGAATAAGATAGTTTACCCATATTATAACTCATGCGAAACTGCTCAAAACTAGGGGTCAGAGACTGGAGTATGATGTCGACTTGAGTGTCAGCATCAATCTGAGCTCCTAGGATCTCAAGCTCATTCAACAGACCCATCATCTTAAGAACGTGCTCCCCTACGGGCGTTCCTTCAGACTGAGTAGTTGTCATGAGGACTCTCATGGCTTCTTGCCTTGCCGCACGATCTTGCTCCCCAAACATCTCCTTGAGGTTAAACAGCATATCATAGGCAGTGTCCATCGACTCATGTTGGGTTTGGAGTACATTTGACATTGAAGCCAAAATATAGCACCTAGCCATTTCATCAGCCTTTTTCCACTTCCTATATGCCAGTTTTTCCTCATCAGTCGAGGCAGCCGTGGGTTCAGCAGGGCATACTTCATGGAGTACAAATTTGTACTCTTCTGAAGTCAGGACAATGTCTAAATTTCTCCTCCAATCAATATAATTGGGACCAGTGAGCTTATGCTCCTTGAGTATCACAGAAAGTGGGTTCATAGCTATTCTCTAAACCTATAAGCACATTTAAACAAACAATCAATTTAATATCCGATATTATCTCCCTCAAATAATATCATTAAATTACTAATCACATCTAAAATCCCATCAGGTAAGGCAAGCCACGTGGTGTGGACGTTTACCCACCCAAATGATTTAGCAATTAGATTTTCTTTGGTCATACATCACTTATAGCGTAACCTCGTGGGGAGGAATACTACAAGGCGTATCTAAGTGTAAACCATTACTCAGCACCAAAGTGAATCGTTTGGAATTGCTACATTACCGCAAGCCACGTGGTGTGGACGTTTACGACAACTTCACAACTCTTCACAATTCCTTACAACTGTCTACATCAATTAATCCAAAATCCGTCAGTGTAGCAAGCCACGTGGTGTGGACGTTTACTACACTAAGAGACTTTTATAATTGACTCCCAATTACAAGATCCATTCGATTTTCGTAAATCAAGACGCGGAGAATCATAAGTGAAACTCGAAGTTTCTAACCAGTGATTCACCATGCGAACAACCCTATCTCTCACGAATGAGGGAGCCGAGCAGACAATCGACCCACCTATCAAAGAATGGCACGAAAGTCTCTAATTTGTGTCATCCACATGACCAAGTGGCTCTGGCTCCATTCCACTCCCCGGGGTGAGAATGAGTCGACTTGAAGTCAGTTTCAGAAAGACAAATTAGGCATTGTTTGATAAACTTGATCAAAGTTTCTTGTAAGAGGAATTACAAGAATTCTCCTCCAATGACACATCTATACGAACTTCAAAAGTCCATAAGAGTCACCAAGAGAACAGTAATGGAGACCATGGGAATGTTTCCATCCCCTCTCCCACTTAGCTTTTTATAACAAAGGGATACGCTATCTAATGCATAATTAAACACATAAGCATGCATGAAAGCAATAAAGCACATAGCACATAGTCAAAAATAATGCTAGAGAAATTATTTTTCCCGACTATCATGGCTTTATCTTCATATGCATCTTCTAGTCTTCAGTCTTCGTTTCATGAATGCTCCATGTGACGAGAATATTAATTTCCAATATTTAAATCTATTTATTTTCAATTAATCCAAAAGTTACTTAATTCGAAAATTAAGTCAATCGAATATATCAAAAATAAAATTAAATATCATTAATATTTTTATTTATTTATTTTCCTATCTAGTTCTATTAAATCTCTAGAATAATCTATCCAAGTAAAATTTGGAATATTCTAGAAGATATCTATAATGGAACAAGGAAATAAAATAAATTAGGACTCATTACTTTCCAAATTTATTTTTATTCCTAATCCATGAATATTCCCTTGAGTAGGAATAATCAAATAGGAAAAATAAATTTAGTACTAAATTAATTAAATTCCTAATCCATGAATAATTCCATGAAGGAAATAAATCAATAGGAAATTAATTCAATTAATTCTTTTCCTAATCCATGAGAGTTTCCAAAAGGAGAACAATCAAATAGGAAAAATCCGAATTAATTTGGAAAGTAATTTCTTGGTAGGAATAGCATGGGATTGGGAGACCCCACACCATCCCCACCTAGATGGATCGGCCGGCCACTCAGGGAGGAGCGCCGCCGCCGCCTAACCACCCCGGCTAGGCCATGGGTCGATCACCATCATGGGATCGATCCCAAGCCCTATCCTCTTCGTCACTTCTTCGTCTTCCGGCGATCGTCTCATCATCGAACCAACGTAAAATAAATTACAATAATCTAAATTACAATTCCGGTATCGATTCTATACATGAAATCGACCCTATACATTTTCCGGAAAAAAAAGTGCGTAATAATAAATCCTAAATTCGGTCAACCCCCGAATTTTTTACTATTACAAACATTCAACCACACAAAACGAATCTCGACATGTCCGAGAGTTTAATAATCATGATAATTAATTAAGCAATAATTAAATCAACCATGATAGCCGGAAATCCTGCAAGGTAGAACAATAATCGAATATATACATGAACACGAAACCAAACGCTCTGATACCATTTGCTGGGATTCGATGTCCCGGGCTATCAAAAAATTGCGGAACCGATAACCCGACCGAAAACCCGTCGCCGGAGATCGCACGAACACCGACTCATCCGCAGGAGTCCGACCTTTGGAGACTACGCGCCCGAAGACACGCAGCCCGCCCCCAGTCGAAGTCTCCCGCGAGTCGGAAATCACGAACGCGAACCACACGCGAAGAACCGGGCTCGACAAGAGCGTCGCCGCGGGATGAACCCGCGGCTAAACCCTAGCCGAACCCCATCGCGGCTGGGGTTCGCGATCGCCGTGCATGGCGATCGCTGGGGCTGCTCTGGCAGCCCCCGGGTGGCGGTGAGTCCGGCGACTTCACCGCCGTCGCCACCAGGAGGGGCGGTCAGCCCAGCTGACCACCGCGGCAACAGCCGCGGTTCACCCCCGGCGATCGATCGCATGATCGATCGCCCGCCTCGGCCCAGCCGAGGCGCCTTCTCGCGCACGCCGCCGTGGAGGCGGCGGGGATCCGCCACGGCACCAGCCCGTGGCATCCCCGGCGATCGACCCTAGGTCGATCGCACGCCCCGGCGTCCAGCCGGGGCTTTCTTGCGCGGTACACCGGCGGTCGAAACCCTAGGGTTCGACCGCCCCTCTTTCGATCCCGACGGGGATCGCGAGATCCCCGTATCCCGGTCTCGACGTTCCCGGATCGTCTTGTTCATGTACATATTACGATTAACAAGCACAAATAATCAAAGAGGGGGATTCTCGATTATACCTTCGATTCGTTGTACGGAGAAACGAAATCGGTTGACGACCTTGCGATCTTCCTACGTATTCCTCGCACCTCGTCCGAACGTCGTGTGGGCGACGATCTATCGGATTCCTATGGATCTTCCTCACTCTCAAGACTTTATGATTGGCGTAGGTCAATTAATTCTCTCTTGAAAAGTGAAGACCATGTAGTGCTTATATAGGCTACGTAGGGGATCATAAGGAGAATAAATATTGGGCTTCTAAATATTGAAGATTAAATTGGGTCCAACCCAAATCCATTAATCCTTATCAATATTAAATTTTATTTATTTTCCACTATATAAATAAAATTGCACTCCCAATATTAATCCATATTATATCAAATAATATTTCTCCGATTAGTATTATTTATTCCGTGTATTTAAGATTTAAATATCCATGAATAAATTTATTTATTGCTCAATAAATAATATTCATATCTTATATCCGAGACTAGTACCGTTCAACCTTTATTATTGTGCGGAACGAATCCACTCATGAGGTTTACACAATAATTTCTTATGAACTCATCTCGGGGATATTATCAACCCTTCCGGGATACACTTTCCCGTCAAGTATTCACGGCATGTCGTATATAAAATATAGCGACCCAACTTTACCGGTAATTAACCCAATAATTAAATCGGTTAATTCCTTTGGAAAATCAAAGTCTCTAATATTAAATATACACACCCGCAATAGTATCGGGGATTGAGAATAAAATACTCCGAGATTTAAATTGATTATCCAAGGCAATCCTAATCAATAAATCTCAAGCTGATCCGCCCAATACACCAAGTGTACAAGTGTGATAAAATAATTAAGATAAATTATTTTCTCTCTCACACAACGACTATACCGATGGATTAGTTCGTGTCCATCTAGGTCGTGAGCAACTGTTTGATTAAATACGAGTAACCGATAGTATGATCTTCTGTGCGCCCATGCAGCACCATACTAACTACAACGTATAAAATCCAGAACTATGATTTGCATATATTTAATTATAAATAATTAAATGCAAATAATTGTTTATTAATTAAATAGATTAAATGCTATGATAGGGAGTTTACCGTTACTTAAATCTAGACATTAAGTACACAACTCCAACATGAATGTCCTCTCAAAGGTACGAATTTTTCTTTAGTCGTAAAAACATAGTCAGCGGTATTATCTACCAGAATTCTGGTGTGTAGATATGGAACCACTGACGGTATGTGCATTCTTGAATGCAGGGGTTCCAGAAAACCCGGCGACTTAGAGAAGAAGAGTTCGAGTCTACATGGGCGAAGCTGTTGGGGTAGCAGCGGTTGCAGTGGAAGACATTTATCTGCTTTCAGTAGTTTTAGGATTTCATTTCAAGTTATTGCTTTATGTACCCCTTATTTAATGAATGGATATTTATTTCTTTAATCATTTCATGATTTAGATAAGAAATAATGGTGTTATCTATTCTGGTACATTAGATAGCAATATGTGAATGATGAATCCTTGGTCTACCACGATGCAACAATCCGTTATGTATAACTTGTTTTACTAGATGTATTTCTTTATTAATCATTATACTTGTGAATTCTTATACTTAGTAGTATTTATTCAAATAAAGATTCAAAAGGTCGAAATTGATTTAATCAATTATAGTTGAAGGAATGGACCTTCCGACCTAAGAATTGAATTTGGAAGATAATACAACTAAGCATACCTTTCGGTAAAGGATAGAATTCGGACAAGTATTAAGAATGATCAATGATATGTGTAAGGTGCGAGTAGTTCTTCTAAGAATACTCAAAGATGGATTAGAATGCTTGATGTGCCATAAAAGCGAAGTGTTTTAGTCACAAAGCAATTATGGGGAACCTTCAAAGTATATCCATTGGAAGCCTGCGACCTAGTCGCGGAGGCTACCACATAACACAATCAAAGATTGAGATTAAGTCTCAAATGACTACACCATACACTTACGTGTAGAGATGGTGAAGTCAGTAAGAAATAAGATTCTAATAGTAAAAGGACAAGTTGTTTGGAATTACCTATGTTCTATGGATATTCCTGGAGACAACGGCATATTCAATATGGTTGTAGGATATCCTAGATGAACAAAGTGTTGTGTGTTCTATAGTACTATGAACCAGAAGGACGTGTAACGCCCGGTTCTTAGAGAAAGACTATTAGAAGAACCACAAAGCCCGAAATGACGCGGTACCTTGGAATGAGAAAAAGGACAAAGACTAGGAACCAGCCAAACCGAGTAGAGGTACACCACATACTGCACCTACTGTTATTACTGTTATACACCGGGACGCCATTGCAGTGGGAGGTTGTTAAGACAACCGGAGATGTTCATAAGACTAGAAGAGTTAACTCTGGATCTAGTAAAGATGAAATCGATCCCTAGCTCTGCACAAAGGCAGTACTAGATCTAAATGTGCCTGCTTAGAAAACAATAAGGATTATTGTTAAGAGGCAAGATCATTTAGAGTACAAGCTTAGTAAATCTATTATGGATTGAAACAAAGCTATGAATCGTGGAACTTGCGAATTGATGGGATAATCCATTTGATGGATTCATCAAAGGCATAGACGAAAGGTGTATTGGAGACGTAATGGAAACAAGGTGGTGTTTCTCGGAGATCTTATGTAGATAACGTTTTATCATTGGCAACAATGTAAAGATGTTGTCAGACATAAAATAATGGTTGTCTAAATAAATCGAGATATAAGATTAAGTAGAAGTTAGAGCATGTTCTTAAGATCGTTCTAACGATAAGAACATTGTACTTCTCCTAGATATCTTATACGATTATGGTTTGTTTTTTAAACTTGCATACTTCTGAGAAAGGTTATTGCCTTTCAGAGACAGAATATACATCTATCTAAAGGGTATGTGTTCGAACACATGAAGAAGATAGATAAGGACAAAGCAGTTTCCTATACTTCAAGTATGGAAAGCTTCATAGATGCAATGTTGTAAAACAAGAACCTGATATCAACTATGCGGTTTGCGTAGTGGGAGGATATCAAGGTAATCTAGACAAGAGAATTTCGGATGTTGTAATAGTACTTGCAAAGTACTGGATTACGTAGCAAGACGAAATCTTCTTAGATTACAGTTTCTCAGATCCAAAAATCATAGAAAGACCAGTGTAAGTCGATATCAGGCTATGTGTTCACTTTTAGAAAGAGGTGGAACCATGAAATGAAAGAGTGATAAGCAGGACGCTTCTCAGACTCTCTCATAACCAAATAGCAGCCTCAGAGGCAGCGGAAGTTTTGGTTAGGTTCCGGGATGACCTCTGGACTTGGATATGACTCTTGGTTTACCAAAGGTTATTGTATAGCGGTGCATGGTAAAATGGAAGAAGTCATAAGTTCAAAAGGTGATGATAACACATAGAGCAAGTACCACCTGATTCAAGTCATTGTCTAGGGAGACGACGCAGTAGTCACCAAGATAACTTCAGAGCGGCAACCTAGAGTGCTCATTCACATAGTACTTCTTGGAAGTACAACTCTAAGCACGTGATGAGTATGGGAGTCGGGAGTTTGGAGGAAATGACTAGACCTTAGTACAAGTGGGAGATTGTTGGAGTTGTGTACTTAATGTCTAGATTTAAGTATCGGTAAACTCCCGGTCATAGCATTTAACCTATTTAATTAATAAACAATTATTTGCATTTAATTATTATTAATTAATTATGCAAAATATAGTCCTGGATTTTATACGTTGTAGTTAGTATGGTGTTGCATGGGCACACAGAAGATCATACTATCGGTTACTCGTATTTAATCGAACAGTTGCTCACGACCTAGATGGACATGGACCAATCCATCGGTATAGTCGTTGTGTGAGAGAGAAAATAATTTATCTTAATTATTTTATCACACTTGTACACTTGGTGTATTGGGCGGATCGCTTGAGATTTATTGATTAGGATTGCCTTGAGATAATCGATTCAAGTCTCAGAGTATTTTATTCTTAATCCCCGATACTATTGCGGGTGTGTATATTTAATATATGTGACTTTGATTTTCCAAAGGAATTAACCGATTTAATTATTGGGTTAATTACCGGTTAAGTTGGGTCGCTATATTTTATATATGACATGCCGTGAATACTTGACGGGAAAGTGTATCCCGGAAGGGTTGATAATATCCCCGAGATGAGTTCATAAGGAATTATTGTGTAAACCTCATGAGTGGATTTGTTCCGCACAATAATTAAGGTTGAATGGTACTAGTCTCGGATACAAGAGATGAATATAATTTATTGAGCAATAAATAAATTTATTCATGGATATTTAAATCTTAAATACACGGAATAAATAATACTACCGGAGAAATATTATTTGATATAATATGGTTTAATATTGGGAGTGCAATTAATTTATATAGTGGAAAATAAATTAATTAATATTGATAAGGATTAATGGACTTGAGCATTGGGCTCAATTTAATCTTCAATATTGGAAGCCCAATATTCCACCTCCTTATGATCCCCTACGTAGCCTATAAAAGCACTACATGGCCTTCATAATTCATAACAAGAATAAGACAAGAATATCAATATTTGATAGTTCTAGAGAGTTGAAGGAGATCCATAGGAGTTCGATAGATCGTCGCCCACACGACGTTCGAACGAGGTGCAAGGAATACGTAGGAAGATCGCAAGGTCATCAACGTTTAATTCGTTTCTCCGCACAACGAATTGAGGTAACATAATCTAAAACCCCCTATTTGATTATGTGTTCGTTAATCGTGATATATACATGAACAAGACGATCCGGGTAGACGTCGAGACCGGGATACGGGGATTCGAGATCCCCGTCGGGATCGAGAAGGGGCGGCCGAACCCTAGGGTTCGACCGCCGGCGCGCGCGGACGAGGGAGCCCCGGCTGGACCGCTGGGGCAAGCGATCGACCATGGGTCGATCGCGGGGAGACCGCCGTGGGCTGGTGCCATGGCAGCTGGTCCCCCTTGCCACCTCGACCGGCGACAGGCGCACGGGAGGAGCCCCGGCTGAAGTCGGGGCAGGCGATCGACCGTGAGGTCGATCGCGGGAAAGCCGCGGCTGGTAGCCGCGGCGGGTCAGCATGAGGCTGACCGCCCACCTCCGGCGATGGCGGTGAGTCGCCGGACTCACCGCCCGGGGCTGCCGGTGCAGCCCGGCGATCGCATGTGCATGCGATCGCGAACCCCGCGTGGGGTTCGGCTAGGGTTTCGCCCTCGCGGCGATTCCCTCGTCGGACTCCGGATACGTGGTGTTCGTGATCGGTTTCCGGCGACGGGGTTTCGGTCGTGTTATCGGTTCCGCATATTTTTTTGATAGCCCGGGACATCGAATCCCAGCACCCTATCCCCTTGCACTCATAGCATTTGACTTGAGACATGTCCTTGCTAGGGGCGCCACTAACAAATTTCCGACTTGGGGTATACCCATTGCAATTGGTGGCGGGTGGAGTGGAGAAGGAATTCCCAGAGTTCCTCTGATTTCGGAATTGCTTGAACCTCCTCTTCCTCTTAATGTCTTGACGAACAAGGTAGCTCACGGCATCTTGAATGGCAGTGAACTTGTCCGGATTTGGAGAGTCAAGAAGAGAAAGAGCTTCACTTTCATCATCGGAGTCTTCATCTAGAAAAGCATTACTCTCGGTAGAGTGAGGAGAGTGGGTAGAGCCGGCTCTGTTGGGGGTAGAGCTAGATGCATTCTGAGAGATGGCAAGGGCCTTCATGGAATTTTCAAATGGAGCCATAGAGTAGGACTTGTCCTTCAATTTCAAGTTTAATTCGTAATTTTTCAAGTGACTCATGATCTCGTTGTAGTCGCCCGAGAGACCAAGCTTTGTATCTTCCATCGTCGTAACTTTGACGCTAAACTTCTCTGTTACACCTCGCAGAACCTTGGTGCAAATGAGTGGTGGAGGTATGGGATCTCCAAGTTCTTGGAATTCGCTCACAATGGCCATGATTTTGTTGAAGAAAGAGTCAAGATCCTCATCTTCCCTCATTTCAAGCCGATGGAAGGTAGTGGTAAGGCCTCTGATCTTGGATTTCTTGATACTATCACTGTCTTCGCACATACGTTCCAAAGTGTCCCACACATGCTTGGCTGAGACAAGGTGTTTCACGATTTGAAACATGTGGACGTCGATGAGATCGGTGATAATGTGGATGGCCTTTGAATTGAACGTGGCAGCTTCATATTCGGCCGTGGTCCATGTAGATTCATCTTTCGGAACCGTGTCATTATCCTTCTCAACGTAGGTTGGTGGTTGCCAACCGTTCAACACAGCTCCCCAAACACGTGAGTCCACATTCTTCAACTTCAACCTTGTCTTTCTCTTCTAGTAAGAGTAGTTAGTAGAGTTGAGTATGACGGGCTTGACAACGGTGAAAGACTCCATTGTATAATCTCTTCCTAGGATCACACCAAAGGTGGTGCACTTGCTCTGATACCTATTGAAATTGTGTATATTGTACTTGGTTCAACCTAGAACTAGGTTGTAAAGGGTAGAGTACAAACACTTAACACAATTTGGAGATTCTAAAAGAAAACTCTTTTGTATATCTTGTAAAGGGTGGAACCACTTACAAACACATCTACAAAATTCTAGCGAATCTTGTAGAAAGGTCAACACGACCAAAAACTAAGCCTGAGTAGAACGAATCTAGTGTCTCGTACTACTAAGATTAAACTGAGAGTAGAACCGGAGCTTTCTAGCGAAGTCTCTCGGTCTACAAATTTTCTCTCTCTAGAAAATGTCCAATCAATGCATGAATAGTGAATTCCAACAACCCGATATTTATAGGAGTCGAGAATTAGGGTTTCCGGAATTCACGCTTAATGGGCCGAGCCCAAAGCATCTTCATGGAATATTCGAGATTCCATTTTTCCGTACTTGACGAACCCAGCTCTACGCACTGCCACACTAGCGTGTCTTCGTGCTTCAAGCTCGTGGAGGGCATAGCTGGTATACTTAGTATTTTTCTTTGAACCAAAATCCTTCTAGCGAAGTCTTCTAGTCACACCCATAGCTGGCTTCATTCCTTAGCAGTCATTCGTCCAGCCCTATGTGTAGCTATGCTTGCACCGCGTCCGTCAAGGTGTTAGTTCTGATTCAAGGTCTTCACGGTAAGCCTTGAACTCTCTGATTGGCAGTGCGTTGATGAACTCGCAATTCTCTCTGATCCACGTTGAACCACGTTGATAGAATAGCTCGTTCCGCGCTGACGCACTGATGCAACTCCATGATGTTTGTAGAGCCTAAGTCTGCTTGTCCCACGCTGATGAACCTCGGTCACGCGTTGAGCCACTTGTGAATACCACGGTCCACACAGCTCGTTCTACGTTAACCTAGCAGACTTGTATGATTTAAAGAGTGGAAAACATACAAACATAAAACATGAAGTTACAACAAAAACAAAGTGTATAGTTCAACGTAGTTCAAACAAGAGCATCGCTGTTCTATGTTGAACTAGGAAGAACTACACACTAACAGTCGATGGAAGCATAACATGAAGTTTGCAACGGTAAGAGGAGCTGGGCATGGGGTCCCGATTAGACAGCCTGGACGAGGGCTTGCGTTGTTTACATCCTTCTTCTTGCAGGAGAAATCTCCTCCTCATGGAAATTAATTAACTGAATAATAGTAATATATACTAGTATGCTCTTATATTTCGTGTTTTGAGACTTATTTTACATTTCTAATCGGCCTTCGTTATATATGGAAAGGCCCTTTATTTTTATGTCCTTCCTAATTTGGAAATGATATCATAACATCTTGTAACATTGTTCTATTCCACATTTAGTCTTTTAAAATGTATAAAAATTCAAATATCATCTTATTTAACGATTTTAAATGAAATTTCGAATATAAAGTATACTTGGTAACTTACTCTTGCTTTCTTGTGTGAAGTCAATTCGAATTGGATGAATGTCAAGAAAATACTGACTTTAAAAAAGAATACATTCAATTTTTGTATATTTGTGTGACACTTGCTTAGTTTAATAAGTATCAATTAAAAAAAATAATAGATATATATCTCTACGTAAGTAAATTATTTGTTACCTTAATCTTAGAATAGTCTCTCATATTGAATAGTCTCTCATATTATTAGGACGTAATTAGCTTTATGATAAAGTACATAAGTAGGTGAGCGGAAGTGGAGGAGAGCGGTGGGAAGGATGTTATGTAGGTAAGTCGCGGTGTGGAGAGCCGCAACCCAGATGGTGGGAGGTCGGGATGCATGATATAGAAGAGCGAGAACAATTTCATTTAATCTACGAAGCATTCGTTCATATTTACACAATTTGCCAATTTTGTTAAAACTCAATTCCGATGATATTACATATGCCGTGCAAGTTTGTCTCTTTATGCCTGATCCTAGAGAGAGCCACATTTTCATACTCTTAAACGCATAATTCGTTATTTGCAACTGGGCACTTCACCGTCCCTCGCCTTGACCGCTTACTCTGATGTCGATTGGGCGGGGTGCCCCGACTCACGTCGTTCCACCTCTGGTTACTATGTTTTTCTCGGTGATAAATTGATCTCTTGGTCCTCTAAACGACAGCCTACCGTCTCCCGATCTAGTGCAGAGGCTGAATACCGTAGGGTTGCCAATGTTGTCGCTGAAACCAGTTGGCTTCGAAATTTGTTACTTGAGCTCCATGTTCCTGTTACGCATGCCACATTGGTCTACTGTGATAATATATCTGCTGTATATTTCTCTAGCAACCCCGTTTCAATATCAGCGAACTAAACACGTCGAACTCGACATTCATTTTGTTCGTGAAAAGTTCAAGTTGGCTCTATTCAAGTCTTGCATGTCCCTTCCGAACATCAATACGTTGATATCTTCACCAAAGGACTACCACGCCAGCTCTTTACTCGCTTTAAGTCCAGTCTGTTAAAATATGACTCGAATCCGTAGGAATTTTGTTTCCTTATTTAGGATAATTAGAATTATATTGTATTCAATATAATTCTATTCCTTATGGATTTAGGTGTCATATATTAGGAAAAGGGTTTATTCCTATTCCTATTGGTTAACTAATTTATGGGTTTTCTACACCTATAAATAGGGATCTCCATAGACACAATTATTGTGTAGAACACGAGTTAATACCATCATAGAGAGAGATAATATTGTGTGAGATTAGAGGGTTTTAGAGTGGATATCAATCTTTGTAATCATCGGCAATATTATAGTGAAATTTCTCGTCGTTCCTCCCGTGGTTTTTCGCGATTTGGTTTTGCACGTAAATTCCTTGTCTTCTTTACTTGTCTCCTTCTCTTTTATTTTTGAGTTATTTTCGGGGTTCCGCATTATTATTCGTACTATACATCGTCGATCTGCAACAAGTGTTATCTAGTGGCATCGGTCTTGATCGTGTGGCGTTCAGAGCTTTGTCCCGTAACAAGTGGTATCATAGCCAGGTTACGAACCTAAAAGCTAACAAGTGGTATCAGAGCCAGATAACGATCCCGTGACCTTCCAGACTGAAGGTTTTCGATGCCGATCCAATCGCTCGATTACCTTGTTCGTGTGTGCGGAAGCGTGTAAAACAATAGAACACGAACAACATGAAGATCTAGGCACACATTATATGTATAGACACGTTTATATATATACATCCAATATATATATAGGGATTAACGAGAACACTTACAACCGGTGTATCCTCGTTGATGTAGATGAAGGTGGTGTTGAGTCGATTGAACCACCTTCATGAATCAGTCACTAGATGCTCTCCTTGTGAATGACCTCGTCACTCCTTTGGATCGTCCGGATGTTGAAGCCGCACAAATGGCCCGGCCTCTACGTGTTGCACACGAACCCGGATGATAAACACCTTGCTTGTTTGAAGTGGTTCTCCAAGAACACTCTCTCTTATCACTCTTTCTTGTGAATTTCGTGGCTGATGATGATGGTGTTGGAATGAGACATGAAAAATCTGATTTTCATGCTCATTATACCCCTTTTACTTCACATGTAACCCCCACCATAATGTGTGTGTCATAACCACACATAATGGGGTGTTATGGTGAAGTTCAAAGGTCATCTCCACATAATCATGCCAAATCATGATATGTGGTCCCATTGGCTTGTGTGGCATGCCATGTCACACTATGTGACATGCATCCATGCAAGCCATGCATCCCATGCATGGGAATTAAATCCACGTAAATATTTATCAAGCAATGTATATCAATATCGAGCTCGTGTGTGACCCTGTAGGTATGATTTTATCGATCAATATTATATTGTTCTCAACAATTAACATTATCGAATAATCATTTAACATCCATAGACGCCCTTATGACTTTATCGATTGCACACGTAGGATCGAAGGACATATCCCAACAATCTCCCACTTGGCCTTCAGAGCCAGTGTGCTGCCAATTTCTTGTTGTCTCTTTATGTCTAAGTTTGAACTTGAGGCAAGACTCGAGTCATCCTCAATCGGTTCAAAACTTTCTTGGACTTTGAGACAGACTGTAAAACCAGATTTATCACTATGATACGAATCTGGACGTGGCCACGTATTTTCCACAGTCTCGACTCTCCAAGTGGCCTATAAGACATGTATCCCATTATAAAATGGAGGACAATCCCATCTTGTCAATCCAAGCTCTCCCACTTGCTTCCTGATATACCCAATAACAAGTTTTATAACCTCCTTTTACGAAAGGCGTTTACTTGTATCAAAGTACAGCATTTCACAATGGAATCACTCTGGACTACTCAGGTCAGAGGAAATTGCTCGACAGTCAATGAAATAGTATTATGACTCGAAATCTTAAATACTATTCCAGTCGGGTTTGTTCGATCATTAGCTCCCAGCTAATATCTATGCAACTGTACTTGACGTCCCACGTCACTAGCCCATGAAGTGGCGCTATAGTACACATTGCAATCTAGTTCATTGTATTATCGGTTTGTCCGTACTCGATGATACGAACCAGGAACAATCATATGATTCAAGTATATCAGTTCAACTATTGGGACTTCATTATGCGGTAAGTCGACCTCATAACCCAATTGATATCACTTAATCATTTGGACAATTCATATAAATTAAACCATATTTATATGAAGAAATATGTATTATACATATGAATGAATGTTTACCAAATCTCCAAAAGTATCTAATACAGTAATAGAAATCACAACCCATCTCTAAGATGTCTGATCTCTATTGCAGTCGTAAAAGCCTTAAGCTTAGACTGCTAGAGAGGTTTAGAAAGCGGGTTTGCAACCTTATCAAAAGTTGCAACTTTATTATCTCGATGTCTCCACAAACTATCTCCCAGATAATGTGGAACTTCCTGAGCACTAGTTTTAGACTTGTGGTGCTTTCTAGCTCATTGGCTTGCGCGATAACTCTACTATAAATAGAGAACTATCGGATGGGCTGAGCTAGTTACGCCACCTAGTTCATTCAAGAACTTTCAAATCCTAACTGCCAACATTACTGCATCCAATGCAATATTGTGCTCAGCTTCTGTAGTTTAATCAGCTATATTGCATTGCATGGAACTATTCCAGCAAATATCACCTCTAACTAGACAAAAGATATAACCAGATTAAAATCGGAAATTATCTTAGTCTGTTTTGAAGTTAGCATTCAAACAGGTTGTTAATATCAACTCTTTTTGTCTTCCAAAGACAACAAAATATTCTTTAGTCCATCTAAGGTACATAAGAATATTATTGGTCGCAGTCTAACGCGCCTCACCTGGATTTCCTTGAAACTGACTCGTCATGCTCAAAGCATACGATACGTCCGGTCGTGTACATATCATGGCGTACATTATAGACCCTATTGCCGAAGCATAAGGAATGTTTTCCATCCTCTTTTGCTCATCAAGTCCCGTAGGGCCTTGCATCTTGCTAAGAGATGTGCCATGACTCATTGGAATGAGACCCTTTTTGGCGTCTTTCATTCTGAACTTATCAAGTACCTTATCAATATGTAGGTTACGATATACCGATCCGATCGATATACCGTGTGTGCGGAAGCGTGTAAAGCAATAGATCTACTATGCCATGATCTTAGTGCACACTAAATGTGTATAAGAACACATATAAACATATATATATACACATCTAATATATATATATATAAGGTTCAACGATTACTTACTTTTGTGATGAAGTGATTCGTTGATGTCGTTGAGGTGGTGTTGAGTCGATTGAACCACCTCAAATGGATCAGCCTCTCGAAGCTCTCCTTGTGAATGACCTCGTCACTCCTCTTGTCTAGATCACCCGGATGTTGAAGCCGCACAAATGGCCCGGCCTCTACGTGTTGCACACGAACCCGGAATTGAACTTGCTTGCTTGTTCTTGAGTGATTCTCTCACTCTTTTCTCTCTAGTTGGGTGGAATTTCGTGGCTGATGATTAAGTGATATGAAAACCATGTTTTCATCACTTTATTCACCACAATTAACCTCTCCTTGTAACCCCCCATTATGTGCATCATAATGCACCAATAATGGTGGTTAATGGGGAGGTAAAGGGTCATTTCCACATCACCATGCCAATTGGCATGGATGTGGTCCCCTTGCTTGTGTGGCATGCCATGTCATACCATATGACATGCATCCATGCAAGCCATGCATCCCATGCATGTGAAATTCCATATATATTGATTCTAAATCAATATAGCAAGCAACTTAATTCCAGCTCGTGTGTGACCCTGTAGGTATGATTTTATCGATCAATATTATATTGTTCCCAACAATTAATATTATCGAATAATCATTTAACATCCATAGACGACCTTATGACTTTATCGATTGCACACGTAGGATCGAAGGACATATCCCAACAATCTCCCACTTGGCCTTCAGAGCCAGTGTGCTGCCAAATTCCTGTTGTCACTTTATGTCTAAGTTTGAACTTGAGGCAAGACTCGAGTCATCCTCAATCGGTTCAAACCTTTATTGGACTATGAGACAGACTGTAAAACCAGATTTATCACTATGATACGAATCTGTACGTGGCCACGCTTTTCCACAGTCTCGACTCTCCAAGTGGCCGGTAAGACATTTATCCCATTTATAAAATGGAGGACAATCCCATCTTGTCAATCCAAGCTCTCCCACTTGCTTCCTGATATACCCAATAACAAGTTTTATAACCTCCTTTTACGAAAGGCGTTTACTTGTATCAAAGTATACCATTTCACAATGGAGTCACTCTGGACTACTCAGGTCAGAGGAAATTGCTCGAAAGTCAATGAAATAGTATTATGACTCGAAATCTTAAATACTATTCCATTCGGGTCTGTTCGATCATTAGCTCCCAGCAATATCTATGTAATTGTACTTGATGTCCCACATCACTAGCCCATGAAGCGGAGCTATAGTATACATTACAATCTAGTTCATTGTATTATCGGTTTGTCCGTACTCGATTATACGAACCAGGAACAACTATATGATTCAAGTATATCAGTTCAACCATTGGGACTTCATTATGCGGTAAGTCGACCTCATAACCCAATTGATATAACTTAATCATTTGGACAATTCATATAGATTAAACCATATTTATATGAAGAATTATGTATTATACATATGAGTGAATGTTTACCAAATCTCCAAAAGTATCTAATACAGTAATAGAAATCACAACCCATCTCTAAGATGTCTGATCTCTATTGCAGTCGTGAAAGCCTCAAGCTTAGACTGCTGGAGAGGTTTAGAAAATGGGTTTGCAACCTTACCAAAAGTTGCAACTTTATTATCTCGATGTCTCCACAAAACTATCTCCCAGATAATGTGGAACTTCCTGAGCACTAGTTTTAGACTTGCGGTGCTTCCTAGCTCATTGGCTTGCGCGATAACTCTACTATAAATAGAGAACTATCGAAAGGGCTGAGCTAGTTACGCCACCTAGTTCATTCAAAAACTTTCAAATCTTAACTGCCAACATTATTGCATCCAATGCAATACTTTGCTCAGCTTCTGTAGTTAATCAGCTATATTGCATTGCATGGAACTATTCCAGCAAATTTCACCTCTAACCAGACAAAAGATATAACCAGATTAAAATCGGAAATTATCTTAGTCTGTTTGGAAGTTAGCATTCAAACAGCTTGTTAATATCAACTCTTTTTGTCTTCCAAAGACAACAAAATATTCTTTAGTCCCTCTAAGGTACATAAGAATATTATTGGCCGCAGTCTAATGCGCCTCACCTGGATTTCCTTGAAACCGACTCGTCATGCTCAAAGCATACGATACGTCCGGTCGTGTACATATCATGGCGTACATTATAGACCCTATTGCCGAAGCATAAGGAATGTTTTCCATCCTCTTTTGCTCATCAAGTCCCGTAGGGCCTTGCATCTTGCTAAGAGTTGTGCCATGACTCATTGGAATGAGACCCTTTTGGCGTCTTTCATTCTGAACTTATCAAGTACCTTATCAATATAGGTCACTTGACTAAGTCCAAACATCATTTTCGATCTGTTCCGACAGATCTTGATGCCCAATATGTACTGTGCATCTCCAAGATCCTTTATTGAAAACAATTTACAAGCCCTTCTTTAATAGAATTAAGCATAGAAACATTGTTTCCAATAAGGAGTATGTCATCGACATACAACAAAATGTATACAACGTAACTCCCACTGTTCTTCTTGTAAAACAAGATTCTTACGAGTTCCTCTGAAATCCAAAACCCAGTATGGATTCATTGAACTGATGACTGCTACTCCGATATGCTTTGCTTTATTCCATAAATGGAATTATAAGATTGCATAATTTCTCAGCCTTATTAGGATCGATAAAACTCTTTGGCTGTGTCAAAACACATTCTCTTCTAGAATCCAATTCAAGAAGTTAGTTTTAGCATCCAATATTACCATAACTCATTATCAAGATGAGTAGCAATGGCTAAGATAATCTGAATGATTTAATCAAAGCAACTGGTGAAAGTTTTTCCATAATCCACCTCGTGAATAAAACTTTTACCATCAACCTTGCTTTGAAAACCCTAGGTTTTCCATCTGTCTGTTTAGATCTTAAAGATCTATTAGCATTCATTGGGTCTAACCCCGTGATGCAAATATATCAAGTTCAAAACTTGATCATCAGATATTGATATCATCTTAGATTTCATGGCACCATGCCAATTTTAAGTAGCTGGACTCGTCATAGCTTGAATATAGGTCGAAGGTTCATCGCTTTCCAAAAGTATGGATTCATATCTCTCATTGGTCACAATATCTAAGTATTTGAATAATAGAGATAGATATATGCCTTCCGGACCTACGAGGGTTGGTATGGCTTCCAAAACCATAAGAATACTCTCAACCCAGTCTTGAGTATTCATCATTAGTTGTTTCACTTGAACCTCGTTCAAGACAACCGAGCTCCCACTGAATTTCTAGGAAAGATAACTCTTTTCAAGAAAATCACTATCTCGAGCAACAAAAATATTGTTCTCAGATAGATCGTAGAAGTTGTACCCTCGAGTTTCTTATGGACATACCATAAGGAAACTTTTATCCCATTTGAGTTCAAGCTCTATAGAGATAAATCTCGTCAGAGAAGCTTTTAGAACCTCAAATCTTGATGAAAACAATTTAGGG
The DNA here is from genome assembly GCA_954870475.1 of Euphrasia confusa. NCBI lineage: Eukaryota > Viridiplantae > Streptophyta > Magnoliopsida > Lamiales > Orobanchaceae > Euphrasia > Euphrasia confusa. The sequence continues at coordinate 16,021,912 of OX940954.1, forward strand.
ACCCTCCCTTTCCATACTTAGTATGGTGTCTTATCAACAGCTTTTGACAGCGTCCTATTCAGTGTATAAGTTGAAGTCAAGAATTGTGTGTTCCCAAAAGAGACCAGTAGTTCATTTAGACCTCTCATCGAATGGTCGAACTATATCTAATATAGTTTGTTTTCTCTTTTCTGAAACATAACCTTCATGTGCTTGTGAACTGATAGGTTCCACATACATCAGTATGGATCATCCCTAATCACTCACATGTTCTCCTTTCTCCAAGAAAGATGACATTGCTATCTTTTAAATCACACATCATTCACATGTATCAAATGACTCCAAGTCAAATGTTTCTAAAATTCCTTCTAAAAGAATTCGTTACATGTTTAGATTTTGATTTGATCTAATCAACAATGTTTCAGTTAAGTCTCATTGATACTTATTCGATTTGGCCTTTGGTCTTAATGATATATGTGATTTTGTCAAGTTAAAGTATACATAAACAATATAATAATCGTACCAAAACAAGGAATAATTCACAATTAAAATAGTTACCAAACTATTTAATAGTGAAAAACTAATCCATCAGTATCCTATACTGAACCAATATTCATTGTTTATTGAAGGTATGAAATTATATAGTTATAATACTAAAACAAGGCCCTAAGGCAAAACAACATCATATGATCATACGGCTAATGTAGCGACCTTCGCTCCATTGCTCGCCCGTAGATCGACATCTCTACTCACCAAACTTATACTTCTATGTAGTTCCTCCACATACAAATGTGAGAACTACGTTTGGCATCCAATACCCAAGAAGTAGAATTTGTGAATTTAATGTCTATATCATTAATACCTGAAGATGAAGCAACCCCGTTATTCACATCTTCTTTGAACTTTGGGCAAATTCAATTATTCCCAATAATTGAGTCTCATTCAAATTTCCCATTCAAAATTATCCCAATATCAAAACGTGATAAATCGTAAGTGAAAACTTGAAGTTTTCTAACCAGCGATAATATCATGCAATTGAAGCCCTATCTCTCATAAAATATGAGGGAGCCAACCAGACAATCGACTAACGCCATCCCATGGCTCGAAAGTCTCTAATTTGTGTCATTTATGAACTAAGTGTTTTGGATTAAATCACTCCCCGAGGTGAAAATAATCCTAACTTTAGAATCCATCATATGAAAGACAAATTAGGCATTTGTTTTAAAATTGAATAAAATATGAACTTCTACATATTTGCAAGTAGTGTCCAACACCTTTGCAGTAGACGCATTCAGATTCCCTAGGAACCCTAGTAGCCTTCTTGCCCATGCTCTTTTGATTACCTCATCCTTTATCACAAGAATATCCCTCTTAGGGTCCATTTTTAATTGACGACTCATCATCTTAGAAAAATTTAGGAGATCACTTAAAGCAAATAATCCAATCATTTGTTGTACATGTGGTCCTTATATATTTTTCTTATTCAGCCTAGCTGAAGCGATGACCCTGGTCATTCAGAACTGCTCAATCTTGGCATATTCCCCGAACATGCTATTGAGTTGTTCAATGATATCTTAGGATGTGGTTATCTAACACATTTTCCTTATCTTCGTGTTTGAGGACCATCCTCAAATTACGTTGTGAATCAAGAAAATTTGTTCAATTTTTCATAATCAAGAATTGAACCAAACTTGAATTGAGTTGATATTTGACATGATAAACTATAAAAGAAAAATAACTAAATTATGTAAACATCCACAAAACGGTAAATAAATAAGGTTGTCTAACAATTGAACTTATTTATTTCATTTTGTTCAATTGATATCCAATATCATTGTCCCTTAGAACAAAACGATCCCGAGATCCTCATCTTGCAAATCTTTAAGCCGACTGAGTCCGCACTTAAGTATTTCAAGATAGGTAGACATACCCATGTCAATGATATCTAATATCAATCTCGGTCGATGAGAATCCCATTCTCATCTCATGTCTCGATAGCCACGCCTGCAGTGGATCTATCGATGAGAAAACCAAACTCACGTGTAAAGGTCTAACCTTTACTCCCACTTATCCCAAGATAACAAGTAGTACCCCGCTGAGGCGGACCTACCAACTTATGATCGAGGGCTTCATGAGTGTGATGTTTTGGACAAGACATTATACTCATTATTTTCGGGACATGCATGTTAAGGTTTGTATGTACGTTGGTTGAACATTTATAACATAATCAACCTAGAACTAGCAAAGCACGTAAATACGTATTCGAAAGGCCCCTAGAACCTCACAACTCTCAAACGAAAAGATTAAAAGCAACAAAATAGGCCTTGAACATCTTCTGGACTGGTCCTCGCCCGCCGTTTCAGTTCCGTGCCCTCCGATTTTGGTCAAATCTATTCCGTACCCAAAAAACCACGAACGGCGCCCGCCGTTTCACAATCAGCGGTCGCCGAACACCACCGGCGGTCGCCGTTTCCAAAACGGCGCCCGCCGAAAGGGTTCGGAAAAAATCTGACCCAAAATCAGCATTTCGACGGTCGTCGTTTCCAAAACGACGGTCGTCAAATCAAAACGACGGTCGTCGTTTCCAAAACGACGGTCGTCGTTTTTCTCTGACAGCCCCGGTTTCGCCCGTTTTGCTTCGTTTCGCTTCGTTTTGCTTCGTTTCTTCTCATTTTTGCCGGAGAGCCGAGATCCTCCATCGAACCATGGACCAAGTCCATCGCTTACAAGTAGTACAATACAAATATAATAGAAAAACCTATCTATTACAAATGATTCCAAGGGACGCAGCCCTCAAATACTACGGCCAATCGAAACGTTAAAAACGACGAAATCATTCACCCGACCACTAACGGTGGCCGACCTTACATCTAATCACATAATCACAATTAAACAAATAATCCAATTATGTTGATTTAACCTTCGTGTCCAACACAAAAGTGTGCACGAGCCCTAGGCTCTGATACCAATTGTAGGTTACGATATACCGATCCGATCGATATACCGTGTGTGCGGAAGCGTGTAAAGCAATAGATCTACTATGCCATGATCTTAGTGCACACTAAATGTGTATAAGAACACATATAAACATATATATATACACATCTAATATATATATATATATAAGGTTCAACGATTACTTACTTTTGTGATGAAGTGATTCGTTGATGTCGTTGAGGTGGTGTTGAGTCGATTGAACCACCTCAAATGGATCAGCCTCTCGAAGCTCTACTTGTGAATGACCTCGTCACTCCTCTTGTCTAGATCACCCGGATGTTGAAGCCGCACAAATGGCCCGGCCTCTACGTGTTGCACACGAACCCGGAATTGAACTTGCTTGCTTGTTCTTGAGTGATTCTCTCACTCTTTTCTCTCTAGTTGGGTGGAATTTCGTGGCTGATGATTAAGTGATATGAAAACCATGTTTTCATCACTTTATTCACCACAATTAACCTCTCCTTGTAACCCCCCATTATGTGCATCATAATGCACCAATAATGGTGGTTAATGGGGAGGTAAAGGGTCATTTCCACATCACCATGCCAATTGGCATGGATGTGGTCCCCTTGCTTGTGTGGCATGCCATGTCATACCATATGACATGCATCCATGCAAGCCATGCATCCCATGCATGTGAAATTCCATATATATTGATTCTAAATCAATATAGCAAGCAACTTAATTCCAGCTCGTGTGTGACCCTGTAGGTATGATTTTATCGATCAATATTATATTGTTCCCAACAATTAATATTATCGAATAATCATTTAACATCCATAGACGACCTTATGACTTTATCGATTGCACACGTAGGATCGAAGGACATATCCCAACACAATATAGGTCACTTGACTAAGTCCAAACATCATTTTCGATCTGTTCCGACAGATCTTGATGCCCAATATGTACTGTGCTTCTCCAAGATCCTTTATTGAAAACAATTTCCAAGCCATTCTTTAATAGAATTAAGCATAGAAACATTGTTTCCAATAAGGAGTATGTCATCGACATACAACACAATGTATACAACGTAACTCCCACTGTTCTTCTTGTAAAACAAGATTCTTACGAGTTCCTCTGAAATCCAAAACCCAGTATGGATTCATTGAACTGAAGACTGCTACTCCGATATGCTTTGCTTTATTCCATAAATGGAATTATAAGATTGCATAATTTCTCAACCTTATTAGGATCGATAAAACTCTTTGGCTGTGTCAAAACACATTCTCTTCTAGAATCCAATTCAAGAAGTTAGTTTTAACATCCAATATTACCATACCTCATTATCAAGATGAGTAGCAATGGCTAAGATGATCTGAATGATTTAATCAAAGCAACAGGTGAAAGTTTTTCCATAATCCACCTCGTGAATAAAACTTTTACCATCAACCTTGCTTTGAAAACCCTAGGTTTTCCATCTGTCTGTTTAGATCTTAAAGATCTATTAGCATTCATTGGGTTTAACCCCGTGATGCAAATATATCAAGTTCCAAACTTGATTATCAGATATTGATATCATCTCAGATTTCATGGCACCATGCCAATTTTCAGTAGCTGGACTCGTCATAGCTTGGAATTAGGTCGAAGGTTCACCGCTTTCCAAAAGCATGAATTCATATCTCTCATTGGTCACAATATCTAAGTATTTGAATAATAGAGATAGATTTATGCCTTTCGGACCTATGAGGGCTGGTATGGCTTCCAAAACCATAAGAATACTCTCAACCCAGTCTTGAGTATTCATAATTGGTTGTTTCACTTGAACCTCGTTCAAGACAACCGAGCTCCCACTGAATTTCTAGGAAAGATAACTCTTTTCAAGAAAATCACTATCTCGAGCAACAAAATATTGTTCTCAAATAGATCGTAGAAGTAGTACCCTCGAGTTTCTTATGGACATACCATAAGGAAACTTTTATCCCATTTGAGTTCAAGCTCTATAGAGATAAATCTCGTCAGAGAAGCTTTTAGAACCTCAAATCTTGATGAAAACAATTTAGGGACCCTCCCTTTCCATACCTAGTATGGTGTCTTATCAACAGCTTTTGACAGCGTCCTATTCAGTGTATAAGTTGAAGTCTAGAATTGTGTGTTCCCAAAAGAGACCAGTAGTTCATTTAGACCTCTCATCGAATGGTCGAACTATATCTAATATAGTTTGTTTTCTCTTTTCCGAAACATAACCTTCATGTGCTTGTGAACTAATAGGTTCCACATACATCAGTATCGATCATCCCTAATTACTCACATGTTCTCCTTTATCCAAGAAAGATGACATTGTTATCTTATCAAGCACACATCATTCACATGTATCAAATGACTCCAAGTCAAATGATTCTAAAATTCCTTCTAAAAGAAGCTTCGTTACATGTTTAGATTTTGATTTGATCTAATCAACAATGTTTCAGTTATGTCTCATCGATACTTATTCGATTTGGCCTTTGGTCTTAATGATATATATGATTTGTCAAGTTTAAAGTATACATAAACAATATAATAATCGTACCAAAACAAAGAATAATTCACAATTAAAATAGTTACTAAACTATTTAATAGTGAAAAAACTAATCCATCAGTATCTAATACTGAACCAATATTCATTGTTTATTGAAGGTACGAAATTACATAGTTATAATACTAAAATAAGGCCCTAAGGCAAAACAACATCATATGATAATACGGCTAATGCAGCGACATTCGCTCCATTTCTTGCCCGTAGATCGACATCTCTATTCACCAAACTTATACTTCTATGTAGTTCCTCCACATAAAAATGTGAGAACCACATTTGGCATCCAATACCCAAGAAGTAGAATTTGTGAAGTTTAATGTCTATATCATTAATACTTGAAGATGAAGCAACCCCGTTCTTCACATCTTCTTTGAACTTTGGGCAAATTCAATTATTCCCAATAATTGAGTCTCATTCAAATTTCACATTCAAAATTAATACAATGTCAAAACATGATAAATCGTAAGTGAAAAATCGAAGTTTTCTAACCAGCGATATTATCATGCAATTGAAGCCCTATCTCTCATAAAATATGAGGGAGCCAACCAGACAATCGTTTCACGCCATCCAATGGCTTGAAAGTCTCTAATTTGTGTCATTGATGAACTTAGGTGTTTTGGATTAAATCACTCCCCGAGGTGTAAATAATCCTAACCTTATAATCCATCAAATGAAAGACAAATTAGGCATTTGTTTTGAAATTGAATAAAATATGAATTTTTATATGTTTGTAAGTAGTGTCCAACACTTTTGCAGTAGACGCATTGAGATTCCCTAGGAACCCTAGTAGCCTTCTTGCCCATGCTCTTTTGAATACCCTATCCCATATCATAAGAATTTCCCTCTTAGGGTCTTTATCTATCGCCGGCTCAGCAGCCTTGAGCATCCCGTGGAGCTCACGAAGCGATTTCTTCAAACCATTCATGTGGAAATTTTAGCCTAAAGGCATTATAACCATCATGAGATTGAAGTATGAAATTGGTTGCCAAATAATCATCATAGGAAAAATCTAGGCGGTCACTTGAAGCAAATAATCCAATCATTTGTTGCACATGTGATTCCATATATTTCCATTTTTCCAGCCTAGCTGAAGCGATGACCCTGGTCATACCGAACCGCTCAATCTTAGCATATTCCCCGAACATGCTATTGAGTTGTTCAATAATATCTTAGGATGTGGTTATTTAACACATTTTCATTGTCTTCGTATTTGAGGACCATCCTCAAATTACGTTGTGAATCAAGAAAATTTATGTTGTTCAATTTTTCATAATCAAGAATTGAACCAAACTTGAATCGAGTTGAAATTAACATGATAAACTTACAAAAGAAAGATAAATAAAGTATGTAAACATTCACAAAGCGGTAAACAAATAAGGTTGTCTAACAAGCTACTTATTTATTCCATTTTGTTCAATCGATATCTAATATCTTTGTTCCCTTGAACAAAACAATCCCAAGACCCTCATCTTGCAAATTCTTAAGCCGACTGAGTCCGCACTTAAGAAGTCCAAGATAGGTAGACATCCCATGTCAATGACATCTAATGTCACTCTCGGTCGATGAGAGTCCCATTCTCATCTCATGTCTCGATAGCCACGCCTGCTGTGGATCTATCGATGAGAAAACCAAACTCACGTGTAAAGGTCTAACCTTTACTCCCACTTATCCCAAGATAACAAGTAGTACCCCGCTGAGGCGGACCTACCAACTTATGATCGAGGGCTTCATGAGTGTGATGTTTTTGGACAAGACATTATACTCATTATTTTGGGAACTTGCATGCATAGGTGTTTATATGTAAGTTGAACATTTATAACATAAAACATCCTATAACTAGCAAAGCAATTAAATACGTAACCGAAAGGCCCCTAGAACCTCACAACTCTCAAACGAAAAGATTAAAAGCATTAAAATAGGCCTTGAACATCTTCTGGACTGGTCCACGCCCGCCGTTTCAGTTCCGCGCCCGCCGATTCAGGTCAACCTTAGTCCGTACCCCAAAAACCACGAACGGCGCCCGCCGTTTCACAAACGGCGGTCGCCGAACACCACCGACGGTCGCCGTTTCCAAAACGGCGCCCACCAAAAGGGTACAGAATCCGGGCTGACCCAAAACCAGCCTTTCGGCGGTCGCCGTTTCCAAAACGGCGCCCGCCGAATCAAAACGGCGCCCGCCGGAGCTAAAACGGCGCCCGCCGTTTGGCTCCAGCAGCCCCGGTTTGCTTCGTTTGCTTCGTTTTGCTTCGTTTCTTCTCGATTTCGCCGGAGAGCCGAGATCCTCCATCGAACCATGGACCAAGTCCATCGCTTACAAGTAGTACAATACAAATATAATAGAAAAACCTATCTATTACAAATGATTCCAAGGGACGCAGCCCTCCAAAACTATGGCCAATCGTACGTAAAAAACGACAATTCCATTCACCCGACCACTAACGGTGGCCGGCCTTATATCTAAACACATAATCACATAATCACATAAAACAATTAAGCCAATTATGTTGATTTAAACATATTGTGTCCAACACAAAAGTGTGCACGAGCCCTAGGCTCTGATACCAATTGAAGGTTTTCGATGCCGATCCAATCGCTCGATTACCTTGTTCGTGTGTGCGGAAGCGTGTAAAACAATAGAACACGAACAACATGAAGATCTAGGCACACATTATATGTATAGACACGTTTATATATATACATCCAATATATATATAGGGATTAACGAGAACACTTACAACCGGTGTATCCTCGTTGATGTAGATGAAGGTGGTGTTGAGTCGATTGAACCACCTTCATGAATCAGTCACTAGATGCTCTCCTTGTGAATGACCTCGTCACTCCTTTGGATCGTCCGGATGTTGAAGCCGCACAAATGGCCCGGCCTCTACGTGTTGCACACGAACCCGGATGATAAACACCTTGCTTGTTTGAAGTGGTTCTCCAAGAACACTCTCTCTTATCACTCTTTCTTGTGAATTTCGTGGCTGATGATGATGGTGTTGGAATGAGACGTGAAAAATCTGATTTTCATGCTCATTATACCCCTTTTACTTCACATGTAACCCCCACCATAATGTGTGTGTCATAACCACACATAATGGGGTGTTATGGTGAAGTTCAAAGGTCATCTCCACATAATCATGCCAAATCATGATATGTGGTCCCATTGGCTTGTGTGGCATGCCATGTCACACTATGTGACATGCATCCATGCAAGCCATGCATCCCATGCATGGGAATTAAATCCACGTAAATATTTATCAAGCAATGTATATCAATATCGAGCTCGTGTGTGACCCTGTAGGTATGATTTTATCGATCAATATTATATTGTTCTCAACAATTAACATTATCGAATAATCATTTAACATCCATAGACGCCCTTATGACTTTATCGATTGCACACGTAGGATCGAAGGACATATCCCAACACAGACTACGATCCTACTACCTTCCGGAGCAAGGTTTCGATGGCGAGCGTGAGGTACGATCTAACGAATTTAAGTCTCAACATGAGGTTTCCTATTTGGCAATACAAGATGAGGTTAGTCCTCAGATCTCTTAAGCAAGAGATTGTTATACTTGGTATTGACAATAAGCCGAAAGATATGAAGCATGACGAGTGGGTGGAGCTCGATCAGAAGGCTATGGCGACCATAGGGCTTCATGTTTCGGATTCTTTGACTGAGGAAACGACGGAGGCGAAGACCGCAAAGGAATTATGGGAGTTGTTGGAATCGATTTGCGTTGAGAAAACGGTGTCCATCAAGCATCACTTGAAGAGAAGTCTCTACTTCCTAAAGATGGCGGAGGGGTCGTCAATTCAAGACCATGTAGCGAGGTTCAAGGAGCGTGTAGCTGACCTTGGGAAAATTGGCGTGAAGATCGAAGATGATGATCTTGCGTTTTGGATGTTATGCTCGCTACCCCCTCCATGGCGGCTTTTCGGGACACGCTTCTCTATGGAAAAGATAGTCTCACGTTTAAAGACGTAACTTCGACTCTCTCGTCAAGGGAAAACGTACAAAGGATGGAGTCCAACAAGGATGGTGTGCCCGATGTGGGTTAAGGACTTAACGTCCAAAATAAGTACCGTGATAAAGGGAGCGACTCGGGGAATTCGAAGTCGCGACACGGGAATAAGACGTGTTTCTATTGCAAAAAGAAGGGACACATAAAGTCGGAGTGCTACGCGTGGAAGAAAAAGGAGAGCAACAACAATAATTCCGGTAATAATAATTCCGGTGACGTTGGATTAGTAGATGGGGATTTCTATGGAGAACTACTAATGGCTCTAGGCGAGAACTCCAACTTGTGTGATGATTGGATCTTATGTTGGAATTCAATATCCCGGGCTATTAAAAATTGCGGAAACTATAGCCCGATCAAAAACCATTCGCCGGAGATCACACGAACACCACGTACGAGCCGGAGCACGAGCCGAACGCACGACACGGCCGAAGCCGCGCGCACGCCCAGCCCGAGCCCCCGCACGCGGGGCTCATGCGATCGAGGGATCGATCGCATCCAGCGATCGATCGGGTGGGGCTGCCCATGCAGCCCCCGCGGCGAGTCCGGCGACTCGCCGCCGCCTGGAGGGCTGGCCCACCTCCAGCAGGCCGCCGCGGGTCACAGCCCGCGGCCAGCGATCGATCTTGATGATCGATCGCACCCCGGCGTCCAGCCGGGGATCGCCCCTCCGCGCCTCTCGCCGAAACCCTAGGCGGGTCGATCCCACGCGGTCCGGTGGTTTCACCACCACCGCGTGATCGTCCGTCTACTCCGGGGTTCGATCCTTGGATCTTGTTTTTCGATAATTGATTTCAATAATACAAGAATTAAATAGCGGAATTATTTAATTCACCTTTCGATTCGTTTTGCGGAGAAACGAGATCTTATGATGACCTTGAGATCTTCCCACGTATTCCTTGCACTAGCTCGGACGTCGTGTGGGCGACGATCTACCGAACTCCATGGATCCTCCTCTCTACTTTCTCTCTCTAGAATTGTGTTCTTCAAGTTATGAGAATAGAGAAGACCATGTAGTGCTTTTATAGGCTACGTAGGGGATCTTAAGGAGGTAGAATATTGGGCTTCCAATAATAATGATTAAATTAAGCCCAAGCCCAAATCTATTAATCCATTAATATTAATTAATTCTATTTTCCACTATATAAAATTAATTGCACTCCCAATATTAAACCATATTATATCAAATAATATAATCTCCGGTAGTATTATTTATTCCGTGTATTTAAGATATAAATATCCATGAATAAAATTAATTTATTGCTAATTAATTTATTCATCTCTTATATCCGAGACTAGTACCATTCATCCTTAATTATTATGCGGAACAAATCCACCTGCAGGGTTTACATAATAATTCCTTATGAACTCATCTCGGGGATATTATCAACCCTTACGGGATACACTTTTCCGTCAAGTATTCACGGCATGTTATATATAAAATATAGCGACCCAACTTAACTGGTAATTAACCCAATAATTAAATCGGTTAATTCCTTTGGAAAATCAAAGTCACTTATATTAAATATACACACCCGCAATAGTATCGGGGATTAAAAATAAAATACACTGAGACTTAAATCGATTATCGCCGGCAATCCTAATCGATAAATCTCAAACGATCCGCTCAATACACCAAGTGTACAAGTGTGGTAAAATAATCAAGATAGATTATTTTCTCTCTCACACAACGACTATACCGATGGATTGGTCCGTGTCCATCTAGGTCGTGAGCAACTGTTCGATTAATCTCAGGCAACGACTATACCGATCCATAGGAGTTCAATAGATCGTCGCCCACACGACGTTCGAACGAGGTGCAAGGAATACGTAGGAAGATCGCAAGGTCATCAACGTTTAATTCGTTTCTCCGCACAACGAATTGAGGTAACATAATCTAAAACCCCCTATTTGATTATGTGTTCGTTAATCGTGATATATACATGAACAAGACGATCCGGGTAGATGTCGAGACCGGGATACGGGGATTCGAGATCCCCGTCGGGATCGAGAAGGGGCGGCCGAACCCTAGGGTTCGACCGCCGGCGCGCGCGGACGAGGGAGCCCCGGCTGGACCGCCGGGGCAAGCGATCGACCATGGGTCGATCGCGGGGAGACCGCCGTGGGCTGGTGCCACGGCAGCTGGTCCCCCCCGCCACCTCGACCGGCGACAGGCGCACGGGAGGAGCCCTGGCTGAAGCCGGGGCAGGCGATCGACCGTGAGGTCGATCGCGGGAAAGCCGCGGCGGGTCAGCTGGAGGCTGACCGCCCTCCTCCGGCGGCGGTGGTGAGTCGTCGGACTCACCACCGGGGGCTGCTGGGCAGCCCCGGCGATCGCATGTGCATGCGATCGCGAACCCCGCGTGGGGTTCGGCTATGGTTTCGCCCTCGCGGCGATTCCCTCGTCGGACTCCGGATACGTGGTGTTCGTGATCGGTTTCCGGCGACGGGGTTTCGGTCGGGTTATCGGTTCCGCATATTTTTTTTTTTGATAGCCCGGGACATCGAATCCCAGCAATTGGTATCAGAGCGTTTGGTTTCGTGTTCATGTATATGTTCGATTATTGTTCTACCTTGCAGGATTTCCGGCTATCATGGTTGGATTTAATTATTGTGTTAATTAATTATCATGATTATTCTTTTATTAAACTCTCGGACATGTCGAGATTCGTTTTGTGTGGTTGAATGTTTGTAATAGTAAAAATTCGGGGGTTGACCGAATTTAGGATTTATTATTACGTTCTATGTTTTCCGGAAAATGTATAGGGTCGATTTCATGTATAGAATCGATACCGGATAGTGTAATTTAAATTCTTGTAATTTATTTACGTTGGATCGATGCCGAGACGACCGCCGGAGAACACGTGTGACGAAGAAGACGAAGAGGACGAAAAAACCGGGGGGGTCGATCATCCCCATGATCGATCCCCATGAGGATCGATCGACCCCGCCATGGGGCTGCCCGCTAGGGCTTCCGGCCACGCCGGCCACCGGTGGTGGTGGCGCGTGGCTAGGGGGCGGCGGTGGTGGTGCCCGGTGATGGTGGTGGTCGGCGGTGAGGGGGGTGGTGTGGGGATCCCCAACCCATGCTACTCCTACCAAGATACTACTTTCCTAATTAATTCGGTTTTCCTATTTGAGTTTTCCTATTTTTGGGAATTCTCATGGATTAGGAAAAGAATTAATTGGAATTAATTTTATTTCCTTCTTCTATTATGGAAGTCTTCTAGACTATTCCGAGTTCTACTTGGAATGGGATCCTAGAGATTTAATAGAATTGGAAAGGAATAAAATTTAATTTAGGATTGATTTATTTCCTAATTGATTATTCCTATTTTATGGGAATTTTCATAGTAATGGAAATTAATTAATCTTGGAAAGTAGAAGAGTCCTAATTTAATTTATTTCCTTATTCTATTATAGAAGTCTTCTAGAATATTCCAAGTTTTACTTGGATAGATTATTCTAGAGATTTAATAGAATTAGATAGGAAAATAAATAAATAAAAATATTAATAATATTTAATTTTATTTTTTATTTATTCGATTGACTTAATTTTCGAATTAAGTATCTTTTGGATTTATTAAAAATAAATAGATTTAAATATTGGGATTAATATTCTCGTCACATGGAGCATTCAAGAACGAAGACTGAAGACTAGAAGATGCATATGAAGAAGGAGTAAAGCCATGATAGTCGGGAAAATAATTTCCTAGCATTATTTGACTATGTGATATGTGCTTTATTACTTGCATGCATGCTTATGTGTTTAATTATGCATTAGATAGCGTATCCCTTTGTTATAAAAAGCTAAGTGGGAGAGGGGATGGAAACATTCCCATGGTCTCCATTACTGTTCTCTTGGTGACATTTATGAGCTTTCGAAGTTCATTTAGATATGTCATTGGAGGAGAATTCTTGTAATTCCTTTTACAAGAAACATTGATCAAGTTTATCAAACAATGCCTAATTTGTCTTTCTGAAACTGACTTCAAGTCGACTCATTCTCACCCCGGGGAGTGGAATGGAGCCAAAGCCACTTGGTCATGTGGATGACACAAATTAGAGACCTTCGTACCATTCTTTGATAGATGGATCGATTGTCTGCTCGGCTCCCTCATCTAATGAGAGATAGGGTTGTTCGCATGGTGAATCACTGGTTAGAAACTTCGAGTTTCACTTATGATTCTCCGCGTCTTGATCTACGAAAATCGAATGGATCTTGTAACTGGGAGTCAATTATAAAAGTCTCTTAGTGTAGTAAACGTCCACACCACGTGGCTTGCTATACTGACGGATTTTGGATTAATTGATGTAGACAGTTGTAAGTAATTGTGAAGAGTTGTGAAATTATCGTAAACGTCCACACCACGTGGCTTGCGGTGATGTAGCAATTCCAAACGATGTACTTTGGTGCTGAGTAATGGTTTACACTTAGATACGCATTATAGTATTCCTCCCCACGAGGTTACGCTATAAATGATGTATGACCAAAGAAAAACTAATTGCTAAATCATTTGGGTGGGTAAACGTCCACACCACGTGGCTTGCCTTACCTGATGGGATTTTAGATGTAATTAGTAATTTAATGATATTATTTGAGGGAGATAATATCGGACATTAAATTAATTGTTTGTTTAAATGTGCTTATAGGTTTAGAGAATAGCTATGAACCCACTTTCTGTGATACTCAAGGAGCATAAGCTCACTGGTCCCAATTACATTGATTGGAAGAGAAATTTAGACGTTGTCCTGACTTCTGAGGAGTACAAGTTTGTACTCCATGAAGTGTGCCCTGCTGAGCCCACGGCTGCCTCAACTGATGAGGAAAAACGGACATATCGGAAGTGGAAAAAGGCTGATGAAATGGCTAGGTGTTATATTTTGGCTTCCATGTCAAATGTGCTCCAAACCCAACATCAGCCGATGGACACTGCCTATGATATGATGTTTAACCTCAAGGAGATGTTTGGGGAGCAAGATCGTGCGGCTAGGCAAGAAGCCATGAGAGTCCTCATGTCGACTACTCAGTCTGAAGGAACGCCCGTTGGGGAGCACGTTCTTAAGATGATGAGTTTGTTGAATGAACTTGAGGTCCTAGGAGCTTCTATTGATGCTGAGACGCAAGTCGACATCATACTCCAGTCTCTGGCCCCTAGTTTTGAGCAGTTTCGTATGAGCTATAATATGGGTAAACTATCTTATACTCTTGCGCAACTCCTGACTGAACTAAAGGCGGCAGAGGGGATCTACAAGAAGGGCAAGTCTCAAGCTCTTGTAGCTACCAAGTCCAAAAGCTTGAAAGTTGTTGGAGGTAGGGGCAAGAAAAGGAAGCAAGCCTGGAAACCCAGTGGTGCCAAGAGGAGTGGACCACGAGTGGGGGCTGCAAAGCCAAGAGGCAAGTGCTTCCGATGCAATAAGTCTGGACACTGGAAGTCTGAATGTCCTCTCAAAGGTACGGATTTTTCTTTAGTCGTAAAAACATAGTCAGCGGTATTATCTACCAGAATTCTGGTGTGTAGATATGGAACCACTGACGGTATGTGCATTCTTGAATGCAGGGGTTCCAGAAAACCCGGCGACTTAGAGAAGAAGAGTTCGAGTCTACATGGGCGAAGCTGTTGGGGTAGCAGCGGTTGCAGTGGAAGACATTTATCTGCTTTCTGTAGTTTTAGGATTTCATTTCAAGTTATTGCTTTATGTACCCCTTATTTTGAAAAGAACTTTTGTTCTGGATTTTCTTTATTAATGAATGGATATTTATTTCTTTAATCATTTCATGATTTAGATAAGAAATAATGGTGTTATCTATTCTGGTACATTAGATAGCAATATGTGAATGATGAATCCTTGGTCTACCACGATGCAACAATCCGTTATGTATAACTTGTTTTACTAGATGTATTTCTTTATTAATCATTATACTTGTGAATTCTTATACTTAGTAGTATTTATTCAAATAAAGATTCAAAAGGTCGAAATTGATTTAATCAATTATAGTTGAAGGAATGGACCTTCCGACCTAAGAATTGAATTTGGAAGATAATACAACTAAGCATACCTTTCGGTAAAGGATAGAATTCGGACAAGTATTAAGAATGATCAATGATATGTGTAAGGTGCGAGTAGTTCTTTTAAGAATACTCAAAGATGGATTAGAATGCTTGATGTGCCATAAAAGTGAAGTGTTTTAGTCACAAAGCAATTATGGGGAACCTTCAAAGTATATCCATTGGAAGCCTGCGACCTAGTCGCGAAGGCTACCACATAACACAATCAAAGATTGAGATTAAGTCTCAAATGACTACACCATACACTGGAGTGTAGACATGGTGTGTCAGGGATAAGAAATAGAATTCTAATAGTAAAAAGACAAGTTGTTTGGAACTACCTATGTTCTATGGATATTCCTGGAGACAACGGCATATTCAATATGGTTGTAGGATATCCTAGATGAACAAAGTGTTGTGTGTTCTATGGTACTATGAACCAGAAGGACGTGTAACGCCCGGTTCTTAGAGAAAGACTATTAGAAGAACCACAAAGCCCGAAATGACGCGGTACCTTGGAATGAGAAAAAGGACATAGACTAGGAACCAGCCAAACCGAGTAGAGGTACACCACATACTGCACCTACTGTTATTACTGTTATACACCGGGACGCCATTGCAGTGGGAGGTTGTTAAGACAACCGGAGATGTTCATAAGACTAGAAGAGTTAACTCTGGATCTAGTAAAGATGAAATCGATCCCTAGCTCTGCACAAAGGCAGTACTAGATCTAAATGTGCCTGCTTAGAAAACAATAAGGATTATTGTTAAGAGGCAAGATCATTTAGAGTACAAGCTTAGTAAATCTATTATGGATTGAAACAAAGCTATGAATCCTGGAACTTGCGAATTGATGGGATAATCCATTTGATGGATTCATCAAAGGCATAGACGAAAGGTGTATTGGAGACGTAATGGAAACAAGGTGGTGTTTCTCGGAGATCTTATGTAGATAACGTTTTATCATTGGCAACAATGTAAAGATGTTGTCAGACATAAAATAATGGTTGTCTAAATAAATCGAGATATAAGATTAAGTAGAAGTTAGAGCATGTTCTTAAGATCGTTCTAACGATAAGAACATTGTACTTCTCCTAGATATCTTATACGATTATGGTTTGTTTTTTAAACTTGCATACTTCTGAGAAAGGTTATTGCCTTTCAGAGACAGAATATACATCTATCTAAAGGGTATGTGTTCGAACACATGAAGAAGATAGATAAGGACAAAGCAGTTTCCTATACTTCAAGTATGGAAAGCTTCATAGATGCAATGTTGTAAAACAAGAACCTGATATCAACTATGCGGTTTGCGTAGTGGGAGGATATCAAGGTAATCTAGACAAGAGAATTTCGGATGCTGTAATAGTACTTGCAAAGTACTGGATTACGGAGCAAGACGAAATCTTCTTAGATTACAGTTTCTCAGATCCAAAAATCATAGAAAGACCAGTGTAAGTCTATATCAGGCTATGTGTTCACTTTTAGAAAGAGGTGGAACCATGAAATGAAAGAGTGATAAGCAGGACGCTTCTCAGACTCTCTCATAACCAAATAGCAGCCTCAGAGGCAGCGGAAGTTTTGGTTAGGTTCCGGGATGACCTCTGGACTTGGATATGACTCTTGGTTTACCAAAGGCTATTGTATAGCGGTGCATGGTAAACTGGAAGAAGTCATAAGTTCAAAAGGTGATGATAACACATAGAGCAAGTACCACCTGATTCGAGTCATCGTCTGGGGAGACGACGCAGTAGTCACCAAGATAACTTCAGAGCGGCAACCTAGAGTGCTCATTCACATAGTACTTCTTGGAAGTACAACTCTGAGCACGTGATGAGTATGGGAGTCGGGAGTTTGGAGGAAATGACTAGACCTTAGTACAAGTGGGAGATTGTTGGATTTGTGTACTTAATGTCTAGATTTAAGTATCGGTAAACTCCCGGTCATAGCATTTAACCTATTTAATTAATAAACAATTATTTGCATTTAATTATTATTAATTAATTATGCAAAATATAGTCCTGGATTTTATACGTTGTAGTTAGTATGGTGTTGCATGGGCACACAGAAGATCATACTATCGGTTACTCGTATTTAATCGAACAGTTGCTCACGACCTAGATGGACATGGACCAATCCATCGGTATAGTCGTTGTGTGAGAGAGAAAATAATTTATCTTAATTATTTTATCACACTTGTACACTTGGTGTATTGGGCGGATCGCTTGAGATTTATTGATTAGGATTGCCTTGAGATAATCGATTCAAGTCTCAGAGTATTTTATTCTTAATCCCCGATACTATTGCGGGTGTGTATATTTAATATATGTGACTTTGATTTTCCAAAGGAATTAACCGATTTAATTATTGGGTTAATTACCGGTTAAGTTGGGTCGCTATATTTTATATATGACATGCCGTGAATACTTGACGGGAAAGTGTATCCCGGAAGGGTTGATAATATCCCCGAGATGAGTTCATAAGGAATTATTGTGTAAACCTCATGAGTGGATTTGTTCCGCACAATAATTAAGGTTGAATGGTACTAGTCTCGGATACAAGAGATGAATATAATTTATTGAGCAATAAATAAATTTATTCATGGATATTTAAGTCTTAAATACACGGAATAAATAATACTACCGGAGAAATATTATTTGATATAATATGGTTTAATATTGGGAGTGCAATTAATTTATATAGTGGAAAATAAATTAATTAATATTGATAAGGATTAATGGACTTGAGCATTGGGCTCAATTTAATCTTCAATATTGGAAGCCCAATATTCCACCTCCTTATGATCCCCTACGTAGCCTATAAAAGCACTACATGGCCTTCATAATTCATAACAAGAATAAGACAAGAATATCAATACTTGATAGTTCTAGAGAGTTGAAGGAGATCCATAGGAGTTCGATAGATCGTCGCCCACACGACGTTCGAACGAGGTGCAAGGAATACGTAGGAAGATCGCAAGGTCATCAACGTTTAATTCGTTTCTCCGCACAACGAATTGAGGTAACATAATCTAAAACCCCCTATTTGATTATGTGTTCGTTAATCGTGATATATACATGAACAAGACGATCCGGGTAGATGTCGAGACCGGGATACGGGGATTCGAGATCCCCGTCAGGATCGAGAAGGGGCGGCCGAACCCTAGGGTTCGACCGCCGGCGCGCGCGGACGAGGGAGCCCCGGCTGGACCGCCGGGGCAAGCGATCGACCATGGGTCGATCGCGGGGAGACCGCCGTGGGCTGGTGCCACGGCAGCTGGTCCCCCCCGCCACCTCGACCGGCGACAGGCGCACGGGAGGAGCCCCGGCTGAAGCCGGGGCAGGCGTGCTGGAAATCGATATCCCGGGGTATCAAAAAATGCGGAACCGATAACCCCGACCGAAATCCCATCGCCGGAAACCGATCACGAACACCACGAAGAACCGGGCTCGACAAGAGCATCGCCGCGGGATGAACCCGCGGCTAAACCCTAGCCGAGCCCCACCGTGGGGCTCGCGATCGAAATCGATCGCGTGGGGCTGCCTAGCAGCCCCCAAAGGTGAGTCCGGCGAATCACCGCCACCACCGACCGGGGAGGGAGCGCCCAGCCGCGGCGCGAAGCCGCGGCAACCCCCAGCGATCGACCCTAGGTCGATCGCTCGCCCCGGCGTCCAGCCGGGGCTCCCCTCGCGTGATCGCTACCGGCGATCGATGCCCTAGGGCTCGATCGCCACCCCTCGGCTCCCAGCCGAGGGTCCTTTGAACGTTCGTCGGGGATCTCGAATCCCCGTCCCCGAAGTTCATCGTTTTCCCGGATCGTGCGTTCATGTATGTATCACAATCAATTCACATAAAATCATAGAAGGGAGTATATGATTTTACCTTTTAATTCGTTGTGCGGAGAAACGAATTTAAGTTGATGACCTTACGATCTTCCCACGTATTCCTTGCACTAGCTTGAACGTCGGGTGGGCGACGATCCTCCAAGCTTATGGATCCTCTTCTCTCTCTCTCTCTACTTTCTCTCTCTAGAAGAATTATGATCTTCAAGTTATGATGTGTTGTATATGTAGAAAAGAGAAGACCATGTAGTGCTTTTATAGGCTACGTAGGGGATCTAAGGGAGGTGGAATATTGGGCTTCCAATATTAATGATTAAATTGAGCCCAAGCCCAAATCTATTAATCTCCCATTAATATTAATTAATTTATTTTCCACTATATAAATTAATTGCACTCCCAATATTAAACCATATTATATCAAATAATATTTCTCCGGTAGTATTATTTATTCCGTGTATTTAAGATTTAAATATCCATGAATAAAATTAATTTATTGCTAATTAATTTATTCATCTCTTGAATCCGAGACTAGTACCATTCAACCTTAATTATTGTGCGGAACGAATCCACTCATGAGGTTTACACAATAATTCCTTATGAACTCATCTCGGGGATATTATCAACCCTTCCGGGATACACTTTCCGGTCAATTATTCACGGCATGCTATATATGAAATATAGTGACCCAACTTAACCGGTAATTAACCCAATAATTAAATCGGTTAATTCCTTTGGTAAATCAAAGTCACTTATATAAAATATACACACCCGCAATAATATCGGGGATTAAGAATAAAATACACTGAGACTCGAATCGATTATCGCCGGCAATCCTAATCGATGAATCTCAACGATCCGCTCAATACACTAAGTGTACAAGTGTGATAAAATAATTAAGATAAATTATTTTCTCTCTCACACAACGACTATACCGATGGATTGGTCCATGTCCATCTAGGTCGTGAGCAACCGTTCGATTAAATACGAGTAACCGATAGTATGATCTTCTGTGTGACGTCGCACACCATACTAACTACAACGTATAGAATCCAGGACTATATTTTGCACATATTTAATTATCAATAATTAAATGCAAACAATTGTTTGTTAATTTAATAGATTAAATGCTATGACCGGGAGTTTATCGTTACTTAAATCTAGACATTAAGTACACAACTCCAACAATCTCCCACTTGTACTAAGGTCTAGTCATTTCCTCCAAACTCCCGACTCCCATACTCATCACGTGCTTAGGGTTGTACTTCCAAGAAGTACTGTGTGAATGAGAACTCTAGGTTGCCGCTCTGAAGTTATCTTGGTGACTACTGCGTCGTCTCCCTCGACGATGACTCGTATCAGGTGGTACTTGCTCTATGTGTTAACATCACTTTTGACTTATGACTTCTTCCAGTTTACCGTGCACCGCTATCCAATAGCCTTTGGTAAACTAAGAGTCATATCCAAGTCAAGAGGTTATCCCGGAACCTAACCAAAACTTCCGATGCCTCTGAGGCTGCTTATTCGGTTATGAGAGAGTCTGAGAAGCGTCCTGCTTATCACTCTTTCATTTCATGGTTCCACCTCTTTTTAAAAGTGAACACATAGCCTGATATCGACTTACACTGGTCCTTCTCTGATTTGTGATCTGAGAATTTGTAATCAAAGAAGATTTCGTCTTGCTTAATAATCCAGTACTTCACAAGTACTATTATAGCATCCGAAAATCTCTTGTCTAGATTACTTTGATATCCTCCCACTACGCAAACCGCATAGTTGATATCAGGTTCTTGTTTTACAACATTGCATCTATAAAGCTTTCCAAACTTGAAGTATAGGAAACTGCTTTGTCCTCATCTATCTCCTTCATGTGTTCGAACACATACCCTTTAGATAGATGTATATTCTGTCTCTAAAAGGCAATAACCTTTCTCAGAAGTATGCATGTTTAAAACAAACCATAATCGTATAAGATATCTAGGAGAAGTACAATGTTCTTATCCTTGGATCGAAAGATCTCAAGAACATGCTCTAACTTCTACTCAATCTTATATCTCGATTCATTTAGACAACCATTATCTTATGTCTGACAACATTTTCTACATTGTTGCCAATGATGAAATTGTCATCTACATAAAATCTCCGAGAAACACCACCTTGTTTCTATTACATCTCCAATACACCTATCGTCTATGCCTTTTGATGAATCCATCAAATGGATTATCCTATCAATTCGCAAGTTCCACGATTTATAGCTTTGTTTCAATCTATAAATGGATTTACTAAGCTTGTACTCTAAATGATCTTGCCTCTTAACAATAATCCTTATTGTTTTCTAAGCAGACACATTTAGATCTAGTACCGCCCTCGTGCAGAGCTAGGGATCGATTTCATCTTTACTAGATCCAGAGTCCGAAACTCTTCTAGTCTTATGAACACCTCTGGTTGTTCAACAACCTCCCACTGCAACGGCGTCCCGGTGTATAACAGTAATAACAGTAGGTGCAGTGTGTGGTGTAATTCTACTCGGTTTGGCTGGTTCCTAGTCTTTGTCCTTTTTCTCATTCCAAGGTATTGCGTCAGTTCGGGCTTTGTGGTTCTTCTTATAGTCTTTCTCTAAGAACCGGGCGTTACACGTCCTTCTGGTTCATAGTACTATAGAACACACAATACTTTGTTCATCTAGGAAATCCTACAACCATATTGAATATGCCGTTGTCTCCAGGAATATCCATAGAACATAGGTAGTTCCGAACAACTCGTTCTTTTAATATTAGAATTCTATTTCTTACTGACTCACCATCTCTACACGTAAGTGTATGGTGTAGTCATTTGAGACTTAATCTCAATCTTTGATTATGTTATGTGTTATGTGGTAGCCTCCGCGATTTTAGTCGCAGGCTTCCAATGGATATACTTAGAAGGTTCCCCATAATTGCTTTGTGACTAAAACACTTTGCTTTTATGGCACATCAAGCATTCTAATCCATCTTCGAGTATTCTTAAAAGAACTACTCGCACTTTACACATATCATTGATCATTCTCAATACTTGTCCGAATTCTTTTTACCAAAAAGTATGCTTAGTTGTATTATCTTCCAAACTTGATTCTTAGGTCGGAAGGTCCATTCCTTCAACTATAATTGATCAAATCAATTTCGACCTTTTGAATCTTATTTGAATAAATACTACTAAGTATAAGAATTCACAAGTATAATGATTTAACAAGAAATATATCTATATAGTAAAACAAGTTATAGAACGGTTTGTTGCATTGTGGTAGACTAAGGATTCATCATTCACATATTGCTATCTAATGTACCAGAATAGATAATACCAATTATTTCTTATCAAAATCATCACCATGATTAAAGAAATAAAATATCCGTTCATAAATAATAGAAATCCAGAACAAAAGTTCTTTCTAAAATAAAGGGTACATAATGCAATAAACTTGAAATGAAATCCTATTTAACTACTAAAGCAGATAAATGTCTTCCACTGCAACAGCTGCCTCCTCTACAGCTTTCGCCCGTGTAGACTCGAACTCTTCTTCTCTAAGTCGCCGGGTTTTCTGGAACCCCTGCATTTAAAATGCACATACCGTCAGTGGTTCCATATCTACACACCAGATTTCTTGTAGATAATACCGCTGACTATGTTTTTACGACTAAAGAAAAATTCGTACCTTTGAGAGGACATTCAGACTTCCAGTGTCCAGTCTTATTGCATCGGAAGCACTTGCCTCTTGGCTTTGCAGCCCCCACTCGTGGTCCACTCCTCTTGGCGCCACTGGGTTTCCAGGCTTGCTTCCTTTTCTTGCCCCTACCTCCAACAGGCTTCAAGCCCTTGGACTTGGTAGCTACAAGCGCTTGAGACTTGCCCTTCTTGTAGATCCCCTCTGCCGCCTTTAGTTCAGTCAGGAGTTGCGCAAGAGTATAAGATAGTTTACCCATATTATAGCTCATACGAAACTGCTCAAAACTAGGGGTCAGAGACTGGAGTATGATGTCGACTTGCGTCTCAGCATCAATAGAAGCTCCTAGGATCTCAAGTTCATTCAACAAACTCATCATCTTAAGAACGTGCTCCCCAACGGGCGTTCCTTCAGGCTGAGTAGTCGACATGAGGACTCTCATGGCTTCTTGCCTAGCCGCACGATCTTGCTCCCCAAACATCTCCTTGAGGTTAAACATCATATCATAGGCAGTGTCCATTGACTGATGTTGGGTTTGGAGTACATTCGACATGGAAGCCAAAATATAACACCTAGCCATTTCATCAGCCTTTTTCCACTTCCGATATGTCAGTTTTTCCTCATCAGTTGAGGCAGCCGTGGGCTCGGCAGGGCACACTTCATGGAGTACAAACTTGTACTCCTCAGAAGTTAGGACAATGTCTAAATTTCTCCTCCAATCAATGTAATTGGGACCAGTGAGCTTATGCTCCTTGAGTATCACAGAAAGTGGGTTCATAGCTATTCTCTAAACCTATAAGCATATTTAAACAAACAATCAATTTAATATCCGATATTATCTCACTCAAATAATATCATTAAATTACTAATCACATCTAAAATCCCATCAGATATGGCAAGCCACGATAGTGTGGACGTTTACCTATCCAAATGATTTCGTAATTAGATTTGCTTTGGTCGTACATCACTATAGTGTTACTTCGATGGGAAGAATACTATAGAGCGTACCTAAGTGTAAACCATTACTCAGTACTAAGAAGTTTGTTTAAGATTCGTATGTTACCGCAAGCCACGATAGTGTGGACGTTTACGTTAACGTACGTTTCCTTCACTCCCTCCTATAACTGTCTACATCAATCGTTCCAAAGTCCCATTCAATGCAGCAAGCCACGATAGTGTGGACATTTACTACACCAAAAGACTTTTACAATTGACATCCAATTACTTGAAGCATTCGATTTTGTAAATCAAGACGCGGAGAATCATAAGTGAAACTCGAAGTTTCTAACCAGTGATTCACCATGCGAACAACCCTATCTCTCATTAGATGAGGGAGCCGAGCAGACAAACGATCCATCTTCAAAAGAATGGTACGAATGTCTCTAATTTGTGTCATCCACATGACCAAGTGGCTTTGGCTCCATTCCACTCCCCGGGGTGAGAATGAGTCGACTTGAAGTCAGTTTCAGAAAGACAAATTAGGAATTGTTTGATAAACTTGATCAATGTTTTTTGTAAAAGGAATTACAAGAATTCTCCTCCAATGACATATCTAAAAGCTCATAAATGTCACCAAGAGAACAGTAATGGAGACCATGGGAATGTTTCCATCCCCTCTCCCACTTAGCTTTTTATAACAAAGGGATACGCTATCTAATGCATAATTAAACACATAAGCATGCATACAAGTAATAAAGCACATATCACATAGTCAAAATAATGCTAGAAAATTATTTTCCGACTATCATGGCTTTATTCCATCTCCGTATGCGTCTTCTAGTCTTCAGTCTTCGTTCTTGAATGCTCCATGTGACGAGAATATTAATCCCAATGTTTAAATCTATTTATTTTTAATAAATCCAAAAGATACTTAATTCGAAAATTAAGTCAATCGAATAAATCAAAAATAAAATTAAATATTATTAATATTTTTTATTTATTTATTTTCCCATCTAATTCTATTAAATCTCTAGAATAATCTATCCAAGTAAAACTTGGAATATTCTAGAAGACTTCTATAATAGAATAAGGAAATAAAATAAAATAGGACTATTCTACTTTCCAAGATTAATTAATTTCCATGTCCATGAAAATTCCCATAAAATAGGAATAATCAAATAGAAATAAATTAATTCACTAATTAATTATTTTCCTATCTAATTCTATTAAATCTCTAGATTCCTATTCCAAGTAGAACTTGGAATATTCTAGAAGACTTCCATAATAGAATAAGGAAATAAATAATATTAATTAATTCTTTTCCTATCTCCATGAGAGTTCCCAAACTTAGGAATACTCAAAATAGGAAAACTTGAATCAATTAGGAAAGTGAATCTAGGTAGGAGTAGCACGAGATCACGAGGACCCCGCGCCCCCCCGCCTTGATCGTCGGCCGGGAGCACCACCGCCGCCGTCCCCAGCCCACGCGCCACCACCTCCGGTGGCCGGCGTGGCCGAGGAGCCCCGCGGGCAGCCCCTCCGATCGATCTCCATGGGATCGATCCCATCGATCCCAAGCCCTAGTTTTCCCTCTCTTCATCTCCTTCGTCACATGAGTTCTCCGGCGGTCGTCTCGGCATCGATCCAACGTAAATAAATTACAAGAAATAAATTTACAATTCCGGTATCGATTCTATACATGAAATCGACCCTATACACTTTCCGGAAAACATAGAACAATAATAATAAATCTAAATTCGGTCAACCCCCGAATTTTTACTATTACAAGCATTCATCCACACAAAACGAATCTCGACATGTCCGAGAGTTTAATAATCATGGTAAAAATTAAATAACAAATTAATTAAACAATTAATCAATTAATTAACCATGATAGTCGGAATCCCTGCAAGGTAGAACACAATTGAACACATACATGAACACGAAACCAAACGATCTGATACCAATTGCTGGAAATCGATATCCCGGGGTATCAAAAAATGCGGAACCGATAACCCCGACCGAAATCCCATCGCCGGAAACCGATCACGAACACCACGAAGAACCGGGCTCGACAAGAGCATCGCCGCGGGATGAACCCGCAGCTAAACCCTAGCCGAGCCCACCGTGGGGCTCGCGATCGAAATCGATCGCGTGGGGCTGCCTAGCAGCCCCCGGCGGTGAGTCCGGCGACTCACCGCCACCACCAACCGGGGAGGGAGCGCCCAGGCGCGGCGCGAAGCCGCGGCAACCCCCAGCGATCGACCCTAGGTCGATCGCTCGCCCCGGCGTCCAGTCGGGGCTCCCCTCGCGTGATCGCTACCGGCGATCGATGCCCTAGGGCTCGATCGCCACCCCTCGGCTCCCAGCCGAGGGTCCTTTGAACGTTCGCCGGGGATCTCGAATCCCCGTCCCCGAAGTTCATCGTTTTCCCGGATCGTGCGTTCATGTATGTATCACAATCAATTCACATAAAATCATAGAAGGGAGTATATGATTTTACCTTTTAATTCGTTGTGCGGAGAAACGAATTTAAGTTGATGACCTTACGATCTTCCCACGTATTCCTTGCACTAGCTTGAACGTCGGGTGGGCGACGATCCTCCAAGCTTATGGATCCTCTTCTCTCTCTCTCTACTTTCTCTCTCTAGAAGAATTATGATCTTCAAGTTATGATGTGTTGTATATGTAGAAAAGAGAAGACCATGTAGTGCTTTTATAGGCTACGTAGGGGATCTAAAGGAGGTGGAATATTGGGCTTCCAATATTAATGATTAAATTGAGCCCAAGCCCAAATCTATTAATCTCCCATTAATATTAATTAATTTATTTTCCACTATATAAATTAATTGCACTCCCAATATTAAACCATATTATATCAAATAATATTTCTCCAGTAGTATTATTTATTCCGTGTATTTAAGATTTAAATATCCATGAATAAAATTAATTTATTGCTAATTAATTTATTCATCTCTTGAATCCGAGACTAGTACCATTCAACCTTAATTATTGTGCGGAACGAATCCACTCATGAGTTTTACACAATAATTCCTTATGAACTCATCTCGGGGATATTATCAACCCTTCCGGGATACACTTTCCGGTCAATCATTCACGGCATGCTATATATGAAATATAGTGACCCAACTTAACCGGTAATTAACCCAATAATTAAATCGGTTAATTCCTTTGGTAAATCAAAGTCACTTATATAAAATATACACACCCGCAATAATATCGGGGATTAAGAATAAAATACACTGAGACTCGAATCGATTATCGCCGGCAATCCTAATCGATGAATCTCAACGATCCGCTCAATACACTAAGTGTACAAGTGTGATAAAATAATTAAGATAAATTATTTTCTCTCTCACACAACGACTATACCGATGGATTGGTCCGTGTCCATCTAGGTCGTGAGCAACCGTTCGATTAAATACGAGTAACCGATAGTATGATCTTCTGTGTGACGTCGCACACCATACTAACTACAACGTATAGAATCCAGGACTATATTTTGCACATATTTAATTATCAATAATTAAATGCAAACAATTGTTTGTTAATTTAATAGATTAAATGCTATGACCGGGAGTTTATCGTTACTTAAATCTAGACATTAAGTACACAACTCCAACAAGGCGATCGACCGTGAGGTCGATCGCGGGAAAGCCGCGGCGGGTCAGCTGGAGGCTGACCGCCCTCCTCCGGCGGCGGTGGTGAGTCGCCGGACTCACCACCGGGGGCTGCTGGGCAGCCCCGGCGATCGCATGTGCATGCGATCGCGAACCCCGCGTGGGGTTCGGCTAGGGTTTCGCCCTCGCGGCGATTCCCTCGTCGGACTCCGGATACGTGGTGTTCGTGATCGGTTTCCGGCGACGGGGTTTCGGTCGGGTTATCGGTTCCGCATATTTTTTTTTTTTTATAGCCCGGGACATCGAATCCCAGCATACTCAGTATCCAAGAAGATTGTTTGGGACACGTATATTCACCGCAAGCCACGTTCGTGTGGACGTTTACGTTAACATACGCTCCTTCACTCCCTTCTATAACTGTCTACATCAATTAATCCAAGATCCCATTCAGCATAGCAAGCCACGTTCGTGTGGACGTTTACTACACTAAAAGATCTTTATGATTGACATCCAATTACTTGAATCATTTAATCTTGTAAATCAAGACGCGGAGAATCATAAGTGAAACTCGAAGTTTCTTACCAGTGATTCACCATGCGAACGACCCTATCTCTCATCAAATGAGGGAGCCGAGCAGACAATCGATCCATTTCAAGAAATGGTATGAAGGCCTCTAATTTGTGTCCTCGACATGACCAAGTGGCTTTGGCTCCATTCCACTCCCCGGGGTGAGAATGAGTCGACTTGAAATCAGTTTTGGAAAGACAAATTAGGCATTGTTTGATAGACTTAATCAATGTTTCTTGTAAAAGGAATTACAAGAATTCTCCTCCAATGGCTTATCTATACGAACTTCAAAAGTCCATAAAAGTCACCAAGAGAACAACAATGGAGACCATGGCAATGTTTCCATTCCCTCTCCCACTTAGCTTTTTATAACAAAGGGATACGCTATCTAATGCATAATTAAATACACATAAGCATAATTACAAACATACATTTCATGCAAGTACGTACACAAATAATCAAATAATTGCTCAAGTAAAATTATTTCTCGACTATTCGTACCTTGATGAACTCCTGCATGCTTGTCTTGAGTCTTCATTCTACGTCTTGAATACTTTGCCGAGCGACGGAAAAATTCTTTGATTCTCATATTTAATTTAATTTAAATAAAATCCAAGATTCCAATTCAAAAAAAAAATTGAATCAATCTAATGATTTTAAATAAAATACTCCAATTAAATAAAATCAATTCCATTGATTTCCATATTTAATTCTATTTTAAATAAAATCCAAGATTTTCCAATTCAAAAAAAATTTGAATTAATCCAATGATTTTAAATAAAATACTTAAATTAAATAAAATCAATATTATTAAAATCCATTGATTTCCATATTTAATTCTATTCTAAATAAAATCCAAGATTTTCCAATTCAAAATAAATTTTGAATTAATCTAATGATTTTAAATAAAATACTTAAATTAAATAAAATCAATATTATTAAAATCCATTGATTTCCATATTTAATTCTATTCTAAATAAAATCCAAGATTTTCCAATCCAAAATAAATTTTGAATTAATCTAATGATTTTAAATAAAATACTTAAATTAAATAAAATCAATATTTTAATAATTTCTCAATCCTATTTAGATTAGATCTCAAGAATCCTAATCAAAATCGAATTTTGATTCTTCTTAAGACTTCTAATCCAAGTAGGTATAGGATATCTAGAGAAACTAGGATTTTCTTTCCTAATTTAACTCTCCATCTAATTCCATTATTTAATTCCATAATTAAGAAATATAATCCAAATAGAATTTGAATTAATTCCAAAATTAAATTAAATAATATTAAAAAGATTAAATTATTTCCGGAAAGATCGGATTTACCGGGACGAACCGAAACGAGACCCACTCGAATCAAAAGGTCCATCCCTATCGAACCATGCACAGTCGTGTATCTCACCATGCAAGTCCGTGAATCAAGAAGTGGTCCAGCTATGCATGCATATGCATTATGAATTAAAGAATTCATGCCACGCACATGCAAAACTACCACTTCGTCAAAACCGAGCCCATGCAATATATGCAATAATGCGTAGCAGCTCGCAATCGATTTCTGGCACGACGTCTCAATGACGACCCATGCCATCGACTACGCTCCAGCAATAGCTCTTATGACATCGAGATCTCCGAGCCTTGGCGCACCAGCAGCCCACGATCCGAAGCCGAAGCCGCGAACCGAAGCCGATGCCGCGAACCTAACACCGCCACCGGCTGCCGGCGAACCACCACCACTGGTGGCTTACGCCGACACGCCCAGCTGCGTTCAGCCCGCTTCCAGCAGCCCGCATAGCCCGTGCTTCCAGCCACCTCCCCGGCAGCCCGCACCGAGCTCACGTTCGATCTCCTCCGGTTCGATTATTCCGAAAACCCTCGTTTTTAATAATTAATTTTTCCGACAAACACAATTCATACAAGAGAGAAAATCATAGACGTAGAACAATATATATAGCACAATAATTTAATTAAATAAATTAATCTATGGCTATAAACAACGACAATCGATTATCGAAACAATTAACGAAAAACGTAACCATACGCTCTGATACCAATTGTTGGAATTCGATATCCCGGGCTATTAAAAATTGCGGAAACTATAGCCCGATCAAAAACCATTCGCCGGAGATCACACGAACACCACGTACGAGCCGGAGCACGAGCTGAACGCACGACACGGCCGAAGCCGCGCGCACGCCCAGCCCGAGCCCCCGCACGCGGGGCTCATGCGATCGAGGGATCGATCGCATCCAGCGATCGATCGGGTGGGGCTGCCCATGCAGCCCCCGCGGCGAGTCCGGCGACTCGCCGCCGCCTGGAGGGCTGGCCCACCTCCAGCAGGCCGCCGCGGGTCACAGCCCGCGGCCAGCGATCGATCGTGATGATCGATCGCACCCCGGCGTCCAGCCGGGGATCGCCCCTCCGCGCCTCTCGCCGAAACCCTAGGCGGGTCGATCCCACGCGGTCCGGTTGTTTCACCACCACCGTGTAATCTGCTGGAAATCGATATCCCGAGTTATCAAAAATTGCGGAAACCGACAACCCGACCGAAATCCCGTCGCCGGAAACCGATCACGAACGCCACGGAGAACCGGGCTCGACAAGAGTATCGCCGAGGGATGAACCCGCGGCTAAACCCTAGCTGAACCCCACCGTGGGGTTCGCGATCGATGATGATCGCGTGGGGCTGCCTAGCAGCCCCCGGCGGTGAGTCCGGCGACTCACCGCCACCGACGACCGGAGAGGGAGCGCCCAGCTGCGGCGCGAAGCCGCGGCAGCCCCCAGCGATCGACCTAGGGTCGATCGCTCGCCCCGGCGTCCAGCCGGGGCTCCCCTCGCGTGGTCGCTGCCGGTGGTCGAAGCCCTAGGCTCGACCGCCACCCCCTCGGCTCCCAGCCGAGGGTTGCTCTCGATCCCGACAAGGATCCCTAGACCGCCGGCGGTCCGGTGGTCTTCGACCACCACCGCTCGGTCTATCCCCGTCCCCGGTTTCGTTGTTTTTCCGGATCGTGTGTTCATGCATGTATCACAATTTAATTGAACATAAAATCACACAAGGAGTTTTATGATCACACCTTTGATTCGTTGTGCGGAGAAACGAAATCAAATTGAAGACCTTTTGGATCTTCCCACGTATTCCTTGCACTCCGTTCGAACGTCGGGTGGGCGACGATCTATCGAACTCCTATGGATCTCCTTCAACTCTCTAGAATATCAAGTATGATAATCTTGTCTTATGATTTATGAAGGCCATGTAGTGCTTTTATAGGCTACGTAGGGGATCTAAAGGAGGTGGAATATTGGGCTTCCAATATTGAAGATTAAATTGAGCCCACTGCTCAAGTCCATTAATCCTTATCAGTATTAATTAATTTATTTTCCACTATATAAATTAATTGCACTCCCAATATTAAACCATATTATATCAAATAATATTTCTCCGGTAGTATTATTTATTCCGTGTATTTAAGATTTAAATATCCATGAATAAAATTAATTTATTGCTAATTAATTTATTCATCTCTTTAATCCGAGACTAGTACCATTCATCCTTAATTATTGTGCGGAATGAATCCACTCATGAGGTTTACACAATAATTCCTTATGAACTCATCTCGGGGATATTATCAACCCTTCCGGGATACACTTTCCGGTCAATCATTCACGGCATGTCATATATGAAATATAGTGACCCAACTTAACCGGTAATTAACCCAATAATTAAATCGGTTAATTCCTTTGGTAAATCAAAGTCACTTATATTAAATATACACACCCGCAATAATATCGGGGATTAAGAATAAAATACACTGAGACTCGAATCGATTATCGCCGGCAATCCTAATCGATGAATCTCAACGATCCGCTCAATACACCAAGTGTACAAGTGTGATAAAATAATTAAGACAAATTATTTTCTCTCTCACACAACGACTATACCGATGGATTGGTCCGGGTCCATCTAGGTCGTGAGCCACTGTTTGATTAAATACGAGTAACCGATAGTATGATCTTCTGTGTGGGCCCGACACACCATACTAACTACAACGTATAAAATCTAGGACTATGATTTGCATATATTTAATAATAATTAAAAGCAAACGATTGTTTATTAATTTAATAGATTAAATGCTATGACCGGGAGTTTACCGTTACTTAAATCTAGACATTAAGTACACAACTCCAACAATATCCCACTTGTACTAAGGTCTAGTCATTTCCTCCAAACTCCCGGTTCCCATACTCATCACGTGCTTTAGAGTGTACTTCCGAGAAGTACTATGTGAGTGAGCAATCTA
The DNA here is from genome assembly GCA_954870475.1 of Euphrasia confusa. Taxonomy (NCBI): domain Eukaryota; kingdom Viridiplantae; phylum Streptophyta; class Magnoliopsida; order Lamiales; family Orobanchaceae; genus Euphrasia; species Euphrasia confusa. Next base: position 16,054,463 of record OX940954.1, read on the forward strand.
GGTTGCCGCTCTGAAGTTATCTTGGTGACTACTACGTCGTCTCCCTCGACGATGATTCGTATCAGGTGGTACTTGCTCTATGTGTTATCATCACTTTTGACTTATGACCTCTTCCAGTTCACTTTGCACCGCTATCCAATAGCCTTTGGTGAACTAAGATTCATATCCAAGTCAAGAGGTAATCCCGGAACCTAACCAAAACTTCCGCTGCCTCTGAGGCTGCTATTCGGTTATGAGAGAGTCTGAGAAGCGTCCTGCTTATCACTCTTTCATTTCATGGTTCCACCTCTTTCTAAAAGTGAACACATAGCCTGATATCGACTTACACTGGTCCTTCTTTGATTTTTGGATCTGAGAATCTGTAATCTAAGAAGATTTCGTCTTGCTCCGTAAGCCAGTACTATGAAAGTACTCTTACAGCATTCGAACATCCCTTATCCAGATTACTTTGATATCCTCCCACTACGCAACGGCATAGTTGATATCAGGTTGTCTTTTTACAACATTGCATCTATAAGGATTTCCACACATAAAGTGTAGGAAACTGCTTTATCTTCATCTATCTCCTTCATGTGTTCGAAACACATATCCTTTAGATAGATGTATATTCTGTCTCTGAAAGGCAATAACCTTTCTCAGAAGTATGCATGTTTAAAGCAAACCATAATCGTATAAGGTATCTAGGAGAAGTACAATGTTCTTATCGTTAGAACGATCTTAAGAACATGCTCTAACTTCTACTCAATCTTATATCTCGATTTATTTAGACAACCATTATTTTATGTCTGACAATATCTTTACATTGTTGCCAATGATAAAATATTATCTACATAAGATCTCCGAGAAACACCACCTTGTTTCCATTATGTCTCTAATACACCTATCGTCTTTGCCATTTTGATGAATCCATAAAATGGACTATCTCATCAATTTGCAAGTTCCACGATTTACAGCTTTGTTACAATCCATGAATGAATTTACTAAGCTTGTACTCTAAATGATCTAGCCTCTTAACAATAAACCTTATTGTTCCAAGCAGGCACATTTAGATCCAGTACCACCTTTATGCAGAGCTAGGGATCGATTTCATCTCTACTAGATCCAGAGTCCGAACTCCTCTAGTCTTATGAATATCTCTGGTTGTCCAACAACCTCCCACTGCAATGGCGTCCCGGTGTATAACAATAATAACAGTAGGTGCAGTGTGTGGTGTACTTCTACTCGGTTTGGCTGGTTCCTAGCCTTTGTCCTTTTTCTCATTCCAAGGTATTACGTCAGTTCAGGCTTTGTGGTTCATCTAATAGTTTTCCTCTAAGAACTGGGCGATAGACGTCCCTCTGGTTCATAGTACTATAGAACACACAATACTTCGTTCATCTAGGATATCCAACAACCATATTCAATATACCGTTGTATCTAGGAACATCCATAGAACATAGGTAGTTCCGAACAACTTGTTCTTTTACTATTAGATTTCCGTTTCTTATTTACAACGCACCATCTCTACACGTAAGTGTATGGCGCGGCCCTTTGGGATTGAATCCCAATCTTTGATTATGCTATGTGTTACTTAGATAGGTGATGGCCTCCACGACTAAGTCGCAGGCTCCTAATGGATATACTTTGATGGTTCCCCATGATAGCTTTGTGTCCATTGACTAGTCAAAACACTTTGCTTTTATGGCACATTAAGTATTCTAATCCATTACCGAGTATTCTTGAAAGAATTTACTCGTTCCTTTCTAATTACACATACTCTGCATATCTAATCATTCCTAATACTTGTCTGAATTCTATCCTTTATCCAGAAAGGTTTGCTTAGATGTATTATCCTCCAAATTCAATCCTTAGGTCGGAAGGTCCATTCCTTCAACTATAATTGATCAAATCAATTTCGACCATTTGAATCTCATTTGAAAATACTACTAAGTATAAGAATTCACAAGTATAATGATTTAATGAAGAAATATATCTAATCAAGTAAAACAAGTTATAGAACGGTTCGTTGCATCGTGGTAGACTTTAGGATCTATCATTCATATATTGCTATCTAATGTACCATAATAGATAATCCCATTATTTCTTATCAAAATCATCAAATGATTAAAGAAATAAAATATCCATTAATAGAAATCCAGAACTAAACGTTCTTTCTAAAATAAAGGGTACATAACGCAATAATCTTGAAATGAAATCCTATTTAACTACTAAAGCAGATAAATGTCTTCCACCGCAACAGCTGCCTCCTACACAGCTTTTGCCCGTGTAGACTCGAACTCTTCTTCTCTAAGTCGCCGGGTTTTCTGGAACCCCTGCATTCAAAATGCACATACCGTCAGTGGTTCCATATCTACACACCAGAATTCCGGTAGATAATACCGCTGACTATGTTTTTACGACTAAAGAAAAATTCGTACCTCTGAGAGGACATTCAGACTTCCACTGTCCAGACTTGTTGCATCGGAAGCACTTGCCCCTTGGCTTTGCAGCCCCCACTCGTGGTACAGTCTTCTTGACACCACTGGGTTTCCAGGCTTGCTTCCTCCTTTTGCCCCTACCTCCACCAGGCTTAAAGCCTTTGGACTTGGTAGCTACAAGCGCTTGAGACTTGCCCTTCTTGTAGACCCCTCTGCCGCCTTCAGTTCAGTCAGGAGTTGTGCAAGAGAATAAGATAGTTTACCCATATTATAGCTCATGCGAAACTGCTCAAAACTAGGGGTCGGAGACTGGAGTATGATGTCGACTTGCGTCTCAGCATCAATTTGAGCTCCTAGGATCTCAAGCTCATTCAACAGACCCATCATCTTAAGAACGTGCTCCCCTACGGGCGTTCCTTCAGAATGAGTAGTTGTCATGAGGACTATCATGGCTTCTTGCCTTGCCGCACGATCTTGCTCCCCAAACATCTCCTTGAGGTTAAACATCATATCATAGGCAGTGTCCATCGACTCATGTTGGGTTTGGAGTACATTTGACATGGAAGCCAAAATATAACACCTAGCCATTTCATCAGCCTTTTTCCACTTCCGATATGTCAGTTTTTCCTCATCAGTTGAGGCAGCCGTGGGCTCAGCAGGGCACACTTCATGGAGTACAAACTTGTACTCTTCCGAAGTCAGGACAATGTCTGAATTTCTCTTCCAATCAATATAGTTGGGGCCAGTGAGCTTATGCTCCTTGAGTATCATAGAAAGTGGGTTCATAGCTATTCTCTAAACCTATAAGCACATTTAAACAAACAATCAATTTAATATCCGATATTATCTCCCTCAAATAATATCATTAAATCACTAATCACATCTAAAATCCCATCAGATAAGGCAAGCCACGATAGTGTGGACGTTTACCCGTCCAAATGATTTAGCAATTAGATTTGCTTCGGTCGTACATCACTATAGCGTTACTTCGATGGGAAGAATACTATAGAGCGTACCTAAGTGTAAACCATTACTCAGTACTAAGAAGTTTGTTTATGATTCGCATGTTACCACAAGCCACGATAGTGTGGACGTTTACGTTAACCTACGTTTCCTTCACTCCCATCTATAACTGTCTACATCAATCGTTCCAAAATCCCATTCAATGCAGCAAGCCACGATAGTGTGGACGTTTACTACACCAAAAGACTTTTACAATTGACATCCAATTACTTGAAGCATTCGATTTTGTAAATCAAGACGCGGAGAATCATAAGTGAAACTCGAAGTTTCTAACCAGTGATTCACCATGCGAACAACCCTATCTCTCATTAGATGAGGGAGCCGAGCAGACAAACGATCCATCTTCAAAAGAATGGTACGAATGTCTCTAATTTGTGTCATCCACATGACCAAGTGGCTTTGGCTCCATTCCACTCCCCGGGGTGAGAATGAGTCGACTTGAAGTCAGTTTCAGAAAGACAAATTAGGCATTGTTTGATAAACTTAATCAATGTTTCTCGTAAAAGGAATTACAAGAATTCTCCTACCATGACACATCTATACGAACTTCAAAAAATCCATAAGAGTCACCAAGAGAACAGTAATGGAGACCATGGGAATGTTTCCATCCCCTCTCCCACTTAGCTTTTTATAACAAAGGGATACGCTATCTAATGCATAATTAAACATATAAGCATGCATACAAGCAATAAAGCACATAGCACATAGTCAAAATAAGCTAGAAAATTATTTTTCCGACTATCATGGCTTTATTCCATCTCTGTATGCGTCTTCTAGTCTTCAGTCTTCGTTCTTGAATGCTCCATGTGACGAGAATATTAATCCCAATATTTAAATCTATTTATTTTTAATAAATCCAAAAGATACTTAATTCGAAAATTAAGTCAATCGAATAAATCAAAAATAAAATTAAATATTATTAATATTTTTTATTTATTTATTTTCCCATCTAATTCTATTAAATCTCTAGAATAATCTATCCAAGTGAAACTTGGAATATTCTAGAAGACTTCTATAATAGAATAAGGAAATAAAATAAATTAGGACTCTTCTACTTTCCAAGATTAATTAATTTCCATTACTATGAAAATTCCCATAAAATAGGAATAATCAATTAGGAAATAAATCAATCCTAAATTAACTTTTATTCCTTTCCAATTCTATTAAATCTCTAGGATCCTATTCCAAGTATAACTCGGAATACTCTAGAAGACTTACATAATAGAATAAGGGATAAAATTAATTCCAATTAATTCTTTTCCTAATCCATGAGAATTCCCAAAAATAGGAAAACTCAATTAGGAAAACCGAATCAATTAGGTAAGTAGAATCTAGGTAGGAGTAGCATGAGATCGGGAGACCCCACGCCACCCCCACCTTCGACCGCCCACCCCCGGAGGAGCACCGCCGCCCAGCCCAGCCGCCACCGTCGCCGGCGGCAGCCCTAGCCCAGGACGATCGGCCCTCTCCTCTTGGGTCGATCGATTGGGGTCGATCAAGGGGTTTGATCGATCCCGGTTCTTCGTCCTCTTCGTCTTCTTCGTCACACGAGTTCTCCGGCGGTCGTCTCGGCATCGATCCAACGTAAATAAATTACAAGAAATAAATTTACAATTCCGGTATCGATTCTATACATGAAATCGACCCTATAAACTTTCCGGAAAACATAGAACAATAATAATAAATCTAAATTCGGTCAACCCCCGAATTTTTACTATTACAAGCATTCATCCACACAAAACGAATCTCGACATGTCCGAGAGTTTAATAACGAATAATCATGGTAAAATTAAATAGCAATTAATTAAACGAATAATTAACAATTAATTCAAACCATGATAGTCGGAATCCCTGCAAGGTAGAACACAATTGAACACATACATGAACACGAAACCAAATGCTCTGATACCAATTTCTGGAAATCGATATCCCGGGTTATCAAAAATTGCGGAAACCGACAACCCGACCGAAATCCCGTCGCCGGAAACCGATCACGAACGCCACGGAGAACCGGGCTCGACAAGAGTATCGCCGCGGGATGAACCCGCGGCTAAACCCTAGCCGAACCCCACCGTGGGGTTCGCGATCGATGATGATCGCGTGGGGCTGCCTAGCAGCCCCCGGCGGTGAGTCCAGCGACTCACCGCCACCGACGACCGGGGAGGGAGCGCCCAGCCGCGGCGCGAAGCCGCGGCAGCCCCCAGCGATGGCGTCCAGCCGGGGCTCCCCTCGCGTGGTCGCTGCCGGCGGTCGAAGCCCTAGGCTCGACCGCCACCCCCTCGGCTCCCAGCCGAGGGTTGCTCTCGATCCCGGCGGGGATCCCTAGACCGCCGGCGGTCCGGTGGTCTTCGACCACCACCGCTCGGTCTATCCCCGTCCCCGGTTTCGTTGTTTTTCCGGATCGTGTGTTCATGCATGTATCACAATTTAATTGAACATAAAATCACACAAGGAGTTTTATGATCATACCTTTGATTCGTTGTGCGGAGAAACGAAATCAAATTGAAGACCTTTTGGATCTTCCCACGTATTCCTTGCACTCCGTTCGAACGTCGGGTGGGCGACGATCTATCGAACTCCTATGCATCTCCTTCAACTCTCTAGAATATCAAGTATGATAATCTTGTCTTATGATTTATGAAGGCCATGTAGTGCTTTTATAGGCTACGTAGGGGATCTAAAGGAGGTGGAATATTGGGCTTCCAATATTGAAGATTAAATTGAGCCCACTGCTCAAGTCCATTAATCCTTATCAATATTAATTAATTTATTTTTCACTATATAAATTAATTGCACTCCCAATATTAAACCATATTATATCAAATAATATTTCTCCGGTAGTATTATTTATTCCGTGTATTTAAGATTTAAATATCCATGAATAAAATTAATTTATTGCTAATTAATTTATTCATCTCTTTAATCCGAGACTAGTACCATTCATCCTTAATTATTGTGCGGAATGAATCCACTCATGAGGTTTACACAATAATTCCTTATGAACTCATCTCGGGGATATTATCAACCCTTCCGGGATACACTTTCCGGTCAATCATTCACGGCATGTCATATATGAAATATAGTGACCCAACTTAACCGGTAATTAACCCAATAATTAAATCGGTTAATTCCTTTGGTAAATCAAAGTCACTTATATTAAATATACACACCCGCAATAATATCGGGGATTAAGAATAAAATACACTGAGACTCGAATCGATTATCGCCGGCAATCCTAATCGATGAATCTCAACGATCCGCTCAATACACCAAGTGTACAAGTATGATAAAATAATTAAGACAAATTATTTTCTCTCTCACACAACGACTATACCGATGGATTGGTCCGGGTCCATCTAGGTCGTGAGCCACTGTTTGATTAAATACGAGTAACCGATAGTATGATCTTCTGTGTGGGCCCGACACACCATACTAACTACAACGTATAAAATCTAGGACTATGATTTGCATATATTTAATAATAATTAAAAGCATACGATTGTTTATTAATTTAATAGATTAAATGCTATGACCGGGAGTTTACCGTTACTTAAATTTAGACATTAAGTACACAACTCCAACATGATCGTTCGTCTACTCCGGGGTTCGATCCTTGGATCTTGTTTTTCGATAATTGATTTCAATAATACAAGAATTAAATAGCGGAATTATTTAATTCACCTTTCGATTCGTTTTGCGGAGAAACGAGATCTTATGATGACCTTGAGATCTTCCCACGTATTCCTTGCACTAGCTCGGACGTCGTGTGGGCGACGATCTACCGAACTCCATGGATCCTCCTCTCTACTTTCTCTCTCTAGAATTGTGTTCTTCAAGTTATGAGAATAGAGAAGACCATGTAGTGCTTTTATAGGCTACGTAGGGGATCTTAAGGAGGTGGAATATTGAGCTTCCAATATTAATGATTAAATTGAGCCCAAACCCAAATCTATTAATCCATTAATATTAATTAATTCTATTTTCCACTATATAAAATTAATTGCACTCCCAATATTAAACCATATTATATCAAATAATATTTTCTCCGGTAGTATTATTTATTCCGTGTATTTAAGATATAAATATCCATGAATAAAATTAATTTATTGCTAATTAATTTATTCATCTCTTATATCCGAGACTAGTACCATTCATCCTTAATTATTATGCGGAACAAATCCACCTGCAGGGTTTACATAATAATTCCTTATGAACTCATCTCGGGATATTATCAACCCTTACGGGATACACTTTTCCGTCAAGTATTCACGGAATGTCATATATAAAATATAGCGACTCAACTTAACCGGTAATTAACCCAATAATTAAATCGGTTAATTCCTTTGGAAAATCAAAGTCACTTATATTAAATATACACACCCGCAATATTATCGGGGATTAAGAATAAAATACACTGAGACTTAAATCGATTATCGCCGGCAATCCTAATCGATAAATCTCAAACGATCCGCTCAATACACCAAGTGTACAAGTGTGGTAAAATAATCAAGATAGATTATTTTCTCTCTCACACAACGACTATACCGATGGATTGGTCCGTGTCCATCTAGGTCATGAGCAACTGTTCGATTAAATACGAGTAACCGATAGTATGATCTTCTGTGTGTCCATACAACACCATACTAACTACAACGTATAAAATCCAGGACTATAATTTGCATATATTTAATTATAAATAATTAAATGCAAATAATTGTTTATTTAATTAAATAGATTAATGGCAATGGATCGTGAGTTTCCGTTACTTAAATCTAGACATTAAGTACACAACTCCAACATCTTAGACTCGGGTTGATTGTTTCATATGTGTCCGGACCGGACGTTGTTCGAGATTTATGAATCTTTGGAGCATTGTGCGGTGTTTATGGCTAATAACACCTTGTGCAAGGTCGAAGGGATTGGGAATATCCGCTTTAAGATGTTCGATGGCACGTTGCGCACGTTAGGCGAGGTAAGACATGTCCCTGACTTGAAGAGGAATTTGATTTCCTTGAGTACCCTTGATATGAAGGGCTATAAACTCACTTGTAAAAGTGGAGTTTTAAGAGTTACCAAAGGTGGTTTTGTAATATTGCGAGGATAGAGAAAGGCGAGTCGCCTTTATGTCCTCGATGGAACCTCGGCGAAAGAAGTAACCGAGGTCAAATCTAGCTACACCGGAGAAGGTGGAGTTTATGAGGCTACCGAACAGGCTTTGGTAGTGTTGGGAGGAGACGACAAGGCAGAGCGACCTTATGTCCTCCAAGAAGGCGCGGTGAAGGAAGTAACCGGGGCCAAAACTCGACTCTTGGTAGAAGAGTCTATCCGGCATAGAGGCATGCAAACGAATGCCGGAGTGACCAAGCTTAAAGATAAAGATGAAGCGGTGAACGAAGTAACCGTTGGAAAAACTAGGCTCTCGGATGAAGAGTCTACACGACTAGACCATGTGCGGCTTGGGCATGTGAGGAAAGTCGATTTGAAGGATCTAGTGTTTCTCGATCTGTGGAGTGTTTCTAAATCTGGTGAGCATTGTGCGCTTGGAAAGCAGTCGAGAGGGTATATCTCGAATTTGGCTCACAACTCGAAGAAGACACTCGGGTATGTACGTTCCGATTCATGGGGACCTTTGAAGGTCCAATCTTCTAGGAACTAGGCCCGTTGGGGCGTTTGGAGGAAGACGATGGACGAGACCATGGAGTGCGATGTGATTTCGCATGAGCGATATGATTTCGCTTTATGGTTTGATGTGCGATGTGATTTCGCATGCGCGATGTGATTTCGCGGTTTCTCGTCAAGGTGGAGATTGTTAAAATATGACTCGAATTCGTAGGAATTTTGTTTCCTTATTTAGGATAATTAGAATTATATTGTATTCAATATAATTCTATTCCTTATGGATTTAGGAGTCATATATTAGGAAAAGGGTTTATTCCTATTCCTATTGGTTACCTAATTTATGGGTTTTCTACACCTATAAATAGGGATCTACATAGACACAATTATTGTGTAGAACACGAGTTAATATCATCATAGAGAGAGATAATATTGTGTGAGATTAGAGGGTTTTAGAGTGGATATCAATCTTTGTAATTATCGGTAATATTATAGTGAAAGTTCTCGTCGTTCCTCCCGTGGTTTTTCCCGATTTGGGTTTCCACGTAAATTCCTTGTCTTCTTTACTTGTCTCCTTCTCTTTTATTGTTGAGTTATTTTCGGGGTTCCGCATTATTATTCGTACTATACATCGTCGATCTGCAACAAGTAGTATCTAGTGGCACCGGTCTTGATCGTGTGGCGTTCAGAGCTTTGTCCCGTAACAAGTGGTATCATAGCCAGGTTACGAACCTAAAAGCTAACACAGTCTAAGCGTTCGCTCCCCTCCCGTTTCGACTGCGGGAGAGTAATAGATATATATCTCTACGTAAATAAATTATTTGTTACCTTAATTTTAGAATAGTCTCTCATATTATAAGGACGTGTAATTAGCTTTATTCTAGAATATATTAATAGTAAATATTGTAATATATATCCATATATTATCTTCCCAGTAAATTAGCTAGATTGATAAGGAAATCCCTTGATTTCCGAATTACGATTGTAACTGAATATTGTAAGTCGCTTTATATACTGAATAAGATGACTAACCCAGGCAAGGGATTATAATCTAACATGGTATCAGACTAGGTTTAGCATTAATCCTAAAACTAGCCTCCATCCTTCGCCTTCTTCCAGACCACCATGTCTGACAAGGTCGACAATCCTCCCAGCAAACTTCACCCCGTCTACTCTGTATCCAATATTTAACATAAGGTACGAGTTCTTGACGGCATCAAAGTCCCGTACTCTTCGTGGGTAAAGCTTTTCAAGCTCAATGCTCGTGGGTATAAGGTTCTCTCTCACATTGACGGAACACCTTCACCGGATAAAACCGATGCTACCTATGCGGACTGGTGTGAAATCGATGCACATGTCCTTCAATGGATCTATGGGACACTTAGTGATGATCTTCTCTCCCGTGTTCTCGACGAAGATTTGACTGCCTATGACGCGTGGGTTCGTGTGCAGAATATTTTCACCAACAACAAAGGCGCTCGCGCCGCCGCCCTCGAACAAGAGTTCACGAATCTCAAACTCGGGGCCATGCCTTCCCTTGAAGCCTACTTCCAACGTCTTAAAGAACTTGCTGGACAACTTAAAGATGTTGATGCCGCCGTCACTGATCAACGTCTTGTCCTTCAATTGGTTCGTGGCCTTCCAAGAGAGTACGATACCACGGCTGCCTATATCAATCAAACTCTCCCTAATTTTTCTGTCGCGTGTAGCATGTTGGAACTGGAACAACAACGTCAAGCTAGCCGTGAAGAACCCTCGACGGCGCTAGTCACTCCTACATCTCCTCCTGCGGACGCCACTGGTCGGGCCGACACCAAAACTTTAGGGTCGAATCATCCGCGATCTAAACATAGTAGCGGTCGTCAACAAAATAAAGGTCGTAATGATTCTCGCACAAATTATCGAGGTAACAAACCACCTATCACTCAATCTGGTTCAAATTGGACCCCTGTTCAATGGTCACAAGCCTGGCAAGTACCACCATGCCCATACCCTACTCAACCCGGATGGTCTCCTCCGTGGCAACCTTGGTCGGCTCATGCGACTCCTCGTTCTCTAGCGCCATCTCGGTCAACTCCGCGTCCTTCTACTATGGCTCCTGCCCAGGCTTATACTACTGAGTTCGAACAACCTCAGCCAACCGATCTCAGTCAAGCGTTTAATGCTATGGCTTTTAATACAATTGATGGTCAGTGGTACATGGACACTGGAGCATCATCTCACTTGACATCAGATGCAGGTACTCTTATCCCTTCTTCTAATGCTCCTAATATTCGGTCTGTATTTGTCGGTAATGGAAACACTATTCCAGTTCGGGGAACGGGCACATCCACCATACCCACAAATGACCGCACATTGCATCTCCATAATGTTCTATATACACCCAATATTATAAAGAACCTGATCTCTGTCCGCCAATTTACTAAGGATAATCATGTCTCTGTAGAATTTGACCCCCTTGGTTTTTCTGTGAAGGATCTCCAGACTGGGACAACGATCCTGAGGAACAATAGTCATGGTGATTTATATCCAGTGTCATCAGCTGAGTCGCCCATCAAAAACACTCCATTCGCCGGCTTATCCTCCTCCACATGGCATTCCCGTCTCGGTCACCCCAGTCCCATGATTCTACAATGTCTTAGGCGTCATTCTAGTATCACTTTCAATAAAGAGTCTGTATCCAATCTTTGTCCATCTTGTCAAATTAGCAAACATCGTCGGTTACCTTTTATCGAATCAACTACTTCTACCACATTACCTTTCGATATTATACATGCTGATCTATGGACTTCTCCAATTGCTAGTCACACCGGTTACAAGTATTATCTTGTACTCATTGATAATTTTACACAATTTGTATGGGTGTATCCACTTAAATTTAAATCCGAGACTTTCACCAAATTCCAACATTTTCACTCTCTTGTCAAGACCCAATTTAATAGCCTAATTAAATCTTTTCAATGTGACTTGGGTCGAGAATTTGATAATAACCAATTTCGAACCTTTGCTAATAGTAATGGTCTTACATTTCGATTTTCATGTCCACACACCTCTCCACAAAATGGTAAAGCCGAAAGAATGATTCGTCGTCTCAATGAAATTGTCTTAGTACTCCTCTCTCATGCCTCTCTTCCACCTAAATTTTGGGTCGATGCTTTACTCACAGCAACTTACCTTCACAATATCCTTCCATGTCGACTTCTCAATTTTCGCTCACCTACTTCCGCCCTCTACCTTAAAGAACCCTCATATTCTAATCTCCGCGTATTTGGGTGCGTATGTTATCCAAATTTGTCCGCTAAACAACTTCACAAAATAACACCTCGATCGACTACTTGCGTCTTTCTCGGTTACCCTTCCGAAAATCGTGGCTATAAGTGTCTATCTCTATCCACGGGTAAACTGATTCTGTCTCGCCATGTGACATTCGATGAATCCATTTTCCCGTTTTCCTCGTCTTTTAATGTCGAACCCTCCATATATGACTTCCTACACAACACAAACCACCCCATCCCTCCTCACCTATTTGACCATTTTGAAAATCCTCAAACAAACTTTCCTACACCACTGTACGATCGTCCACCACACTCCCCAACACAACATAGCCATAATACTACCAGCCCCCTCAACCCTTCCAATCAAAACAATCTACAACAGCCCACCAACCCTCCTGCTACATCTTCCACCCCTATCACACCGACCACAACCCCTCCAACGCCTTCGCCTCCAATTCCATCTCCGCCTCCACCTCCACTACATACCCACCACATGACCACTCGTTCCATGAATGGCATTTTTAAGCCGAAAGCTCTCACTGTTCAAACTAATTCCTCACCGAGCTCTCTACCTAAAAGCCCACACTTAGCCCTACGTGATCCAAACTGGAAAGGTGCCATGCAGGCTGAATTTAATGCATTACAGGAAAATCATACATGGGACTTGGTACCTCGTCCTACGGATGCTTCTATTATACGTTGCATGTGGTTATTTCGTCACAAGTTTCGCTCCGACGGTACTCTAGAAAGGTATAAAGCTCGACTCGTCGTTAATGGAAAAACCCAACAAGTCGGCATTGATTGTGATGAGACCTTTAGTCCTGTGGTCAAACCCACCACCATCCGCACGGTCCTTAGTCTCGCCGTGTCTCGCTCATGGCCCATTCATCAGTTGGACGTCAAAAACGCATTTCTTCACAGGGACTTAGCCGAGACAGTTTATATGCATCAACCGCCGGGTTTTGTGGACCCCACGACACCCCATCATGTTTGTCGTCTTCGTAAGTCATTATATGGTCTGAAACAGGCACCTCGCGCATGGTATCAACGGTTCGCCAATTTTGTTTTGTCGCAGGGGTTCCGTAGCAGCGTATGTGATACATCTTTATTCATCTATCATCATGGTTCTGACACTGCTTATATTTTGCTATATGTGGACGACATTGTCCTAACGGCTTCGAGTACATCCCTTGTTCGTCGCATTATTAATGATCTCTCCAGGGAATTCTCTATGACGGATTTAGGTATTTTACATCATTTCTTGGGCATCACTGTTTCACGTACTACAAGCGGCTTATTTTTATGTCAGAAGCAATATGCCAAAGATATTCTTGGTCGTGCTAAAATGTCGAATTGTAATCCGACTTCGACACCTGTTGATACCGGCTCCAAGTTGAGCGCCACTTCTGGCCCCCTTATTGATGACCCTACTCTTTACCGCAGCCTAGCTGGGGCTCTACAATATCTCACCATAACTCGGCCTGATATCTCTTACGCCGTTCAACAAGTATGTCTCTTCATGCATTCTCCACGTGAACCACATCTCCATTTTTTAAAACGGATTCTACGCTATGTACAGGGAACACTTGATCACGGCCTCACTCTTACCGTGTCCCACTCCCTTTCTATTACTGCGTACTCCGACGCCGATTGGGCCGGCTGTCCTGACTCCCGACGCTCTACTTCCGGGTATTGTGTGTTTCTCGGCCACAACTTGGTGTCTTGGTCTTCCAAACGCCAACCTACCATATCTCGCTCGAGTGCCGAGGCCGAGTATCGTGCTGTCGCAAATGCCGTTGCCGAGACTAGTTGGCTTCGCAATCTTCTTCTCGAGCTTCATGTTCCTATCAAACAGGCCACTCTTGTTTATTGCGACAATATCTCTGCTGTGTACCTATCTACTAATCCGGTTCAACATCAACGTACAAAACATGTCGAATTGGATATACATTTTGTAAGAGAAAAGGTTCAAGTTGGCAAAGTTCGTGTTCTTCATGTCCCCTCTGAGTATCAGTATGCTGACATTTTTACAAAGGGTTTGCCGCGCCAACTCTTTACACGGTTCCGTTCCAGCCTGAGCGTCCGTCCTCCTCCCGCTCCGACTGCGGGGGTGTATTAATAGTAAATATTGTAATATATATCCATATATTATCTTCCCAGTAAATTAGCTAGATTGATAAGGAAATCCCTTGATTTCCGAATTACGATTGTAACTGAATATTGTAAATCGCTTTATATACTGAATAAGATGACTAACCCAGGCAAGGGATTATAATCTAACAGAATAGAATATCTCCTATATTCTTGTAAATATTTGTTGTACATCACTGTTAATTGTTAAATAGCAATGGAATACAATCATCCAGACAAGGGGCGGGTTTATCACAGTTGTTACAATTTACAGAACACTATAGTAAGCAACCACTTAGGCTTCGAGTACAATCGACGCGCAGATTTCACTAAAATTTGTCAAATATAACGAAATTTGAGTTTTTTTTTTCATAAACTTAAAGACTAAATTTCGAGTATAAGGGACATGCGAAATTTCACTAAAATGACGAAATTTGATTTTGTTTTTCTCCATTAATCTAAAGAATGTGGAATCGATTTATGCTAAAGGACATTTACACAAAAGAGAATTTATTTCCTTCCTCTCAGTATTAATAGTATATAAATTTATTATTTTAAAAGGAAAAGATGACAAGTTCTTTTTGGAAGTCAAATCCTACAAAATAGTCCTTTCTTTTTAAAAATTACTCATTCCGTTCCAACTCCCAAACTTATTGTCATTTCTTTGTAAATGCCAAACACTATTCCAATACACCAGTCAATTGAATTGAGAAAAAAAAAAGAATGTTAAATGCTCATATTCAGCAAATCGTTCTTTGATAAATAAATAAAATAATTTAAATTTAATAATCAATCACAAAAATAATTCATTAAGAAAAATATAAGAAAAATAATTAATTTATAATTATAACTTTAAAATTAAGTAAATATAAATTAATTTAAATTTAATAATAAATTAATAAAAAAAATATCAAAAAATAGACTAAATATGATTTTTAAAAAGGATAATTAACTTACTCTATATTATACATTAATATCAATCTTTACATTATTTATAAAAAAACAAAATTTACCAAATCAGCCCTTTTAATTATTTAAACCTATGTAATATATTTTATTATACACTACATAATTGAAGGGATTAAATATACACTTTCCAACAAATACACTACCAACAAAACTTACAGTATATCACAAACTACTAAACTGAAACATATAGTTCTATTGATACCGGCGATAATTCTCTTCATACCTCGATAGGTGATTCCTCTAACATTGTTGAAGTCGCATTTTCTCTTCCAAAAATCTCCCGACTTTGAAATTTTAAGGTAATTTTCTCAATTATTTATCACTGATTCTACACTAGTGGGTGATTAGATTGGATACCAGATTTAGGGTTCTTGAATTTGTTGTTTGATTCTACCCAATTTAGTAGTTTTTCGGTGGGAATTGACACTGTTTACAGGTGGAAATGATTGCATGTCGTTTTTAGGGTTCTTGGATTAGTGGTTTAGTTCGACCCAAATTTGTAATTCTTAGGTTGAATTTGAGATTGTGTTACCCATTATAATTACCTTCATCTCGTTCTTTTCAAAAAAAATTATCTGCTTCTTGTCCAAATAACACTATCACATGAATAAGTGGGTGTGTGGGATTGTAGTTTCAGGATGTATCTTTGGGTGTGAGATTGTAGTTTCAGGTGAAACTTTGGGTGTGAGATTGTAGTTTCAGGATGTATCTTAAACCAATAAGAATTGAACTAATGGTAATTGAGGGAAATTAATTGTGGGAATGATTAGGTTTTTGGTCTTAAACTTGGTGTAATTGTTATTTTCTGGTGGTAAATATCTTGTATTAATTGTTGTTGAACTCGAAACGGAGTAGGGTTGAATTTTCAGATTTTTATTAATGCTAAGTTTAGGTGGTTGTATAATGGTCTTCATTCTTTATGCTACGTGTGCCCTATTTATGAGAAATTAATGTCAATGATTTCCACTGATAATAATTAGCTGTTAGGGGAGCTTATGGGCTTGTATGAAAAGTTAAATACAACATATGTGATGGGGCAACTGCCATTGGTGACTCTCCAGTATCTCATGCTTGTGTTGATTCTTATTTGTTCTGTTTTTGATTTTACTTGATGGGTTTGAAATTTTTGTGCATGTTTTATCTAAGAATCAGTGAATCGGCGGGTGTGTGGGATTGTAGTTTCAGGATGTAAATAGTTTATCAACATCTTGTGCTGATATAAGTTGAATCATAGTCTTAATGGAAACTGTAAGTCTAAAAATTTTTGTTTATCAACAAGAGTGTTTCGTTAATATAATTGTTGATGATATTTTGTTTATTAACAGAACATAGTTCAGAACTTTTCATATAGTAAAAAAATCATATTAATGTGTTGCTAATGATTTGTTTGGTAATATAAGTTTTAAAAAAATTCCATTTTGAAACAGGCTTTTGAAACAATGTCTCCAACCACTCGTTCAAATTCACTAAAAAAAAGGTGCAGAATCGTGAGGATTATACGAGAACGGCCAAAAGAAGTCTGGAAAATGACTTCGAGGCAACTACATCCGGTCTCCAGCCTCAACTTAATAAGGTATTTCAAACATTGTATCAGTGAGTGCTTTTTTTAGAAAACTACAAATTTATTCCTACGTAGGTTACAAAATTTGCTGCAAACAACAACCTTAAATTCGTCTCGCTCCAGGCACAAAAAAGGAAACGATACATCATGGGAATAAACACCCCAAAAATAATGAAAAAGGCAATGGTATATATGGCAGATTCTTTTGTTTTGAATTTATATGAAACTATAACAACCTAATTTGTATTAAATCTAAATTCTTGTAGGAGTCGGTGAATGTAGTTCTGATTGATGATGATTTCTAGACTAACCAGTCGATTACCAAGAAGAAAAAACGCGGAAGTCAACGGTCTAATTCAATTCACTATTCAGTATTGAAACATCAGTTTAACAATGTTTCTTCGAACTACATAATGTTCTATAAACTGTTTATGATCCTTATTTTTTTTTGCAGAGTGCAATCAAACTTGGAATCGGGCGTGGAAGTTTCCTAGAGAGTCCTTGGCTGTTAAAAAGGTTTGAATTAAATGTCACTTATTACACTATATGTCTTTGGTTGTATTAATCAAACAGATACACTATATCTTACCGCAGTGTGTACTTAGTAGTTTGAGTTACATAAATTTTGATTTGAAAGCCATTGAACCAGTATTCAAATTAATAATACTTCATTACAGGGTTGTCCAGTGTAGTTATAAGTCAAATAGGTGATGATTATTTACAGGGGTGTCGAGGGCTGATGATTAAGATTGGTTAACCATATTTGTAAATGTCTAGTTAATATCTGATGTATATGAATGTTCAAAAACTATAAAGTGTTTGTAAAGCTATAAGAGACGTCATGTTTCAGTATAGATCTTATATTCCCTCCATTTTTAATCTATTATATACAATGCTAAACTAAGCCAGAGTGTATTTGGTAGATAAAAATATATAAAGATGATAAAACTATTTACAAACAAGTTGTGTGAAGCATTTTATTGTGAAATCTGTCAGTCACACTACTGTTGGAGTTGTGTACTTAATGTCTAGATTTAAGTAACGGAAACTCACGATCCATTGCCACTAATCTATTTAATTAAATAAACAATTATTTGCGTTTAATTATTTATAATTAAATATATGCAAATTATAGTCCTGGATTCTATACGTTGTAGTTAGTATGGTGTGTCGGGCCCACACAGAAGATCATACTATCGGTTACTCGTATTTAATCAAACAGTTGCTCACGACCTAGATGGACACGGACCAATCCATCGGTATAGTCGTTGTGTGAGAGAGAAAATAATCTGTCTTGATTATTTTATCACACTTGTACACTTGGTGTATTGAGCGGATCGCTTGAGACTTATCAATTAGGATTGCCTTTTATAATTGATTCAAGTCTCAGAGTATTTTATTCTGAATCCACGATACTATTGCGGGTGTGTATATTTAATATAAGTGACTTTGATTTACCAAATGAATTAACCGATTTAATTATTGGGTTAATTACCGGTTAAGTTGGGTCACTATATTTTATATATGGCATGCCGTGAATACTTGACGGGAAAGTGTATCCCGTAAGGGTTGATAATATCCCCGAGATGAGTTCATAAGGAATTATTATGTAAACCCTGCAGGTGGATTCGTTCCGCATAATAATTAAGGTTGAATGGTACTAGTCTCGGATATAAGAGATAAATAAATTAATTAGCAATAAATTAATTTTATTCATGGATATTTATATCTTAAATACACGGAATAAATAATACTACCGGAGAGATAATATTATTTGATATAATATGGTATAATATTGAGAGTGCAATTATATTTATATAGTGGAAAATAGATATAATTAATATTAATGGATTAATAGATTTGGGCTTGGGCTCAATTTAATCATTAATATTGGAAGCCCAATATTCCACCTCCTTTAGATCCCCTACGTAGCCAATAAAAGCACTACATGGTCTTCACTTTTTCATAAGACAAGATAATCATACTTGATTAGTCTAGAGAGTTCGTGAAGGAGATCCATAGGTGTTCGGAGGATCGTCGCCCACACGACGTTCGAACGAAGTGCAAGGAATACGTGGGAAGATTCAAAGGTCATCGATTGATCTCGTTTCTCCGAACAACGAATCGAAGGTATAAATCGTTAAACACCCTTGATGATTTTATTCGATTATTTATTGAAAATACCGTAGAACCAAGATCCAAGGACGAACCCCGGAACGAGGACGAACCGGGCGGTGGTGGTGAAACCACCGGACCGCCGCGGCTCGAGGACCCCGTGGGGATCGAACCAAGAGCACCCCGGCTGGACGCCGGGGATGCGCGATCGAGGAGAACCCCGGCTGGACGTCGGGGTGCGATCGAACCCTAGGTTCGATCGCGGGGTGGCGGCTGGTGCCGCCGCGGCTCGCTGGGCGAGCTGCCCCCCTCCCCGACGGCGGTGAGTTGTCGGACTCACCGCGGGGCTGCCGCTGCAGCCCCAACCGATCGATCGCACGACGCGATCGATCCTTCGATCGCATGAGCTTCGCGGACGGGGGCTCGGGCTGGGCGTACGCGCGGCTTCGGCCGTGTCGTGCGTTCGGCTTGTGCTCCGACGCGTTCATCGGCGTTCATGTGATCTCCGGTGAATGGTTTTTGATCGGGCTATGGTTTCCGCAAATTTTAATAGCCCGGGATATCGAATTCCAACAACTACAACTTATAGACCCAAAATTTTGAATATTGATATCAGGTGCCTTGTGGGATGCTCACTTATTTTACGTCTTCTCGTATGAATCTAATAGTTACACTGTATGATTATGAGTGGTGTTTTTAGTAGTTTAATTTACAAATATATTTTTGAAAGTCAATGAACCAGTATTCTCAGTAATAAAAACAGTTTTTAGTAGATTTTTTTGGGCTGATCGATTGTAAACTACATTACACTTTGATTGAATTAATAAATTTCAGATACTACTAAATTCATAGAAATGGATCACACTTATCAACTGGACTACCTGTTTAATTATGTAACAAGAAAATATGGAGAACTAAAAGCTAAATAAGACATTTGTTGTATTAGTTTGCTTTGTGTAATAGTTTAACATTTGAATCAGGATTGGTTTGGATGATGCGTTAAAAGGGTCTTACTTTTCGAACGTTACAGAATCTAGTTCGTACACTGCATAAGTTTGGACAGTGTATTTGTTAGGTAAAAAATTATCAATAGGACTATTAGTGTACGAACGTGTATTGTAGTAGTGTAATAGTGTAATTTCAAATTAAAAAAGAAACTATTGGACAAATGTGGGATGTGTACTATGTAGTGTTTGAAAATTCTATGGTTTAATATTTTACGCACAAGTTGGTAACTCAAAAACTTGTTTGTGTACATATTTTCTATTAGTGCCAAATCTTGTATTGGACAAGTCTTATGTAATTTCCCAGTTGAATGTCATAATCTGATACATACACTTCATACGATTGGACAGTGTAACTTGTAGTTCAAAAATCATCATCTGGATTAATAGTTTAATAGGAAGTGTTGTCTTAGTTTAATAGATTAATTTCAAATTAAAAAACAAACACTGTAACTTTTATGGATTGGGTCATGACATACACTGCATAGGATTAAAATCCGTAGTGTATACTACATACACTGCAAAAGGAGTGAACAAGTAATGTATTAGTGTAACATTAAATGCCTATTCATGTAAACTTGATTACATCTTTTGTTTGGCTCATAACTAACAAATTGTTTAAATGCATGTATGAATAAATTAAATCCTCTGAAAATGTTTTGTATAATGTGGTCGGTGTTTCAAACTTAACGCATCAAGTATTGTAGTATGTGATATGTAGTGTATTTTGTAGTATAAGATAAAGTGAGTATAAGATACAAGAACTGAGAACTTATTTTATGTCCATTGTAGTTGATATACTGTGTTTAACATCAGTGCATATTTGTGATGGTTTCATATATTCCGTAGGTGCGAAATTTTCCAAATAATTGTTGATGATGTACAGATACGTACTATTTTACCTTATGCAGGTAGCGGTCGAGAATTTGGACGCAGTGCCAATGCATTGTTTTATATTCGAGCCGCAGTACGAGTATGTGGGGAGAGCACATCTAATCATGATTCTTCTAACCCACAAAGGGAAATTCCACTTCATTCTGTTAACGTTCGACACAGTGCTAAAGTGTTTTATCCACTATGACTGTCCTCAAGGCAATCAAGTCCTGATGTATGCTACAAAGAGGCAGAAATTATGGTACACATGAATAACAGTGCTATTCTTGAAAGTTTTGTTAGTGTATTTTTCTATTTTTAAAACAACACAGCTGAGTTTTTTGTTAGATAGTGTTATAAACAGTTTGTGTTTTAGTATGTTATATCATGAAAGTTCTTATTATTGTTTTTTTAACCGTGATGGACACAGGTCTACATGATAAATCTGTGGATGAGAGGGGTAGTGTACCTATCCGAGGAAATGCTAAGAGCATGCCAACGGAAGAAATTCAACAAGGGCGAAAGCACGAATTTTGCGTTGAAGATGGATATGGAAGCTTTGTCCGAGAAAGAGATCCTCACTATCAAATGGGTGCAGGAGAACTACAAGTCTGATTTCAAACTGTTACTAGGAACAAAGTTTGTAAATAAATTGAGCAGGGCGAGAAATATTTACGACATCACTTATTTTTTTTTCATCACACTATTCAAACATAAGAAAATGCTACTGCACACGTATGTATATATACATGCATTACTGCTCGCACGGTTATTGCAAAATGTGAATGTTTCACAATTCTCACCACACATTCATTAAACACAATTACAAAGGCACATCTTTTAGGCTATAAATCAGCCTAATTCATCAACATGAACAAGGTTTAACACAGAACATTCTTGCATATAACCGATACAATTATAAACCACTACACCATTTCCAATTACAAAATTCATAACCATGAGCAGCAACTACCTAACCACAGCTAATTTCTTGTTTAAGTTCAGCGTAATGCTCGACAATCCAATAAATACACAAGTAATGACCGGCGATTCAAGAGGCACTCGCGATTGACCAGCGATTTTGACGATAAGTCTCTCGAATCCAGCGGACGATCCTAGAGCGCTCGGGTCTAAGCGAAGACGCCTACGTCCAAGAGGCGATGCACTTCGTCCCGCAACAGCCATCAATGTGTGCCACCACGGAGCAGGCCTAGCAAGCCACGTTCGGAGCCCTCGACAACCTCTACGCAAACACCAACGTCAAGTACATGGATATCGGAGTCCTAGTTTTCAATTGTAGTCGCTTCAATTTCAACGCATAGGTATTTCAATTGTAATTTCTTCGCGAACACCAACATACATGTTGAATATAAAAAATAAAAAAAAAAAAAAAAAACTTAGTGGCCGCCCCATCTCCCCTCTCTCCCGCCGCCGCTCTTCACCTACACTTCTCTTACGTCGCCGGAGAAGATCCGCTTGTGAGCCCCGACGGGATGATCTGCTGGTTTTCCCTTTCGTCGGCAAGGACGCTGGGGACGCGGGAGGATCTGCTGGTTTTGCCCACAACCTTTCCACCGGCAGAGCTGCTTCGTGAACGAGAGAATCGAATGTCTTCGAAAATGCCCAATGCCCAACGAAATCTAGCAAGTGGTAGTGGTTTATCGGCTCGGGAAAATATTCTATCGATCAGTTTTGCCCAATTCAAGACATCTTCTTGAGCAATTCAATTGCGACCGAGGGTTTATACAAAAGGGTTTATACAAATTCTTTCACATGTGATTTGGATTTATTATTTGTAAATATAAATTGAAGGATAAAAAAAACAATTCAAATTTGAAAAATATACCTAAATTATGAATACAATAAATATCAATATATTAAATTATATATAGACAAAACATTTATTACCTTTTTTTATATTAAGCTAAAAATTGATATTTTATTTTAATTATTAAAACCAATCTTATTTTTTTTCTAAATTCTCCTAAATATAATGATTTAAGTTTATTAATTAAAAAACTTAATAATAGAAATTAAAATATTAAAAATTTAATTAAATACAAAATAATTAAAATGTAATAATTCATTATTTTACATTAATTAATTAATCATTCATAATTAATTATTTAAATTTAATAACCAAACTTATAAAATTAAAAACAAGGTATGAAATATTAAATTTTATTTGGTAATGATTTTTTATTTTTAATATAATATTAAAATAATTTTTAATGTTATTTAATGTTTAATTTATTTATTAAAATAATTTCTGTGATTAATTTATAATTTGTTTTATATTATTTTATCCTGTAACATTTATTTATGTAACTATTTCTTTTTTATTTTTATAATTTATTTATTTAATATTTGTATAATTAATGAATAGTACAAATATATTAATAATTCAAAAAATTTAAGTATGGTCTTTATTGTGCAGTGGATTTATCTTTTATTTGTTAAGGTATATCATAAAATAAAAAATGTACCCGTATAATAATGCGCGTAGGTAAAAAACTCATCCCCACACAATTAGACCATATACAATAATGGTTATTTCATTCTCATTTATTTCAATATCTCTCCTCCACTTCATTTTTAACTCCTTCATCCTCCTTTTCAAAAATACTCTATTACAATGAATCACCACTCATCATTACATTTTTTTTACTTTATCTTACTTCACTATTTTATATCTATAAAACACATTTCAATAAATTTTATTGATATAAAATTATACAATTAAATATTTTTGATGATACAAAATTTTATAAAATTTATTTTTTACATTTTAGTGATTAAAAAAATAAACTTAAATTAATAATTTTTAAAATTATATATTAAAGAAATTATTAGTAGTATTTAAAAAAATACAACATCAAAAAAGAAATTAAAATAAAAAATATGAAAAAAACAAAAGAAGATAAATACAAAAAATAGAAAAACAAAAATTAAAATAAAATAATAATAAAATATTAGTTATTAAGTCACCTCCTTGATATACTCCCCCACACTACCAAACAACAAACAACATCATATAGCGAACAAACAAAAAACATAGTGAACATCTACTAAAGAGTAGCATTACTGAAGTGCTTGAACTACCGCATCTCCCGGAACATCAATAGTTGATCCAGACCTCATATTCAAACACCCGAACTCAATTAAGCCCCTGATCACTGTCGAA
This sequence comes from Euphrasia confusa, assembly GCA_954870475.1. NCBI lineage: Eukaryota > Viridiplantae > Streptophyta > Magnoliopsida > Lamiales > Orobanchaceae > Euphrasia > Euphrasia confusa. The sequence continues at coordinate 16,078,630 of OX940954.1, forward strand.
GCATCAACCTCATCTCTAGATGTCGTAACCTAAATTTCTGAGTTCTTTGCTGAACTTTCTTTTCCAGTACCCATTTTTCCAATCACGTCCTCCTCCTCCATATTTCTCAATGCATTAAAAGAGTTAGAATTTGTACCCGGTTGTTTTATGCTCTTAGCTCCCGTAGTAGTCACAGTGATCGGCGATTTAATCGTAGCAGCAACAACTGGTTTGCTCTTGTCCGTATTCTGCTTGTACACACCAGAATGGCCGCTCCCCGGAGCATGATTAGCGCTTACCCCTTTGTCGTGCTTCTTCGCCCTGACCACTGTCCAGCCCACCTCCTTCCTCTTTACTTAGTTTTCTATAGGTCAAAATTTAATTCATTATTTATCATTTTATTTATTTACTTATTTGTCACAAATCAGATTTAATAAGTCTACCGACGTACCAAATCATATTTTAACCTATTGTAAGAGGTCAACGAACTAATTTTAATATGTTTTAAAAATAAATGACGATTTATAAAATTTAACTTTCGAACATGACCATATATGATATTTTCCATATTTTTAATTTCATTTTATTTTCATATTATTTTACGTATTTATATTTCATGCAAAACACGGAAAAACGCATTTAATTTTAAGTAATACTGAATACAATTATTTTTCTGAAAAACTAATAAATGTTATGAACTCAAGAGAATTGAGAGAGAATAATATAGTAGAAAGAGAGACAATATGAGAGGAGAATAGAATTGTTCTTTCATTCATATGGAGATACCCCTTTATATAATATACAAAGTATGGTTTCTGTCTTGTTCACCAAGAAAGGGTAAACTAGTTATTCACTAATTAATAATATTCATAACACTCCCCTTTGAATGACTATTTACAGGATTGCTGCTTCGTTAAAACCTTGCCAAGAAAACCCAGTGGGACAAAACCTGAGCGAAGGAAAAAGAGTACATCTTGCTCCCCCTGATTGTAATCACCGAAATCTTTGACTTATTGAACGTAGTTATTGGTAATCAACCAGTCTCATTAAAATCTGTAACTAATAAACAATATAGGAAAAACTTAGTTATTTAAATATACTGTAACGCCCCAGAAAATTCAAAGGCTTAAAGGAATTGAATATGCTACTCATACCGACAGATGCATCTCTTTTCTGGGCATCCTCCTATAAGAACTCCAAAGTTAAGCGTGCTGGCTCTAGAGTAATTCTGGGATGAGTGACCCCCCTGGGAAGTGTCTTAGGTGCGCACGAGTGAGGACAAAGTGCGCTGGAAAAGAAAAGTGTTGGTATAGTGGGGCCAGGATATCACTCCCGCAAGTAGTCATTGGTAACCGAGCCGGCCCATTAGGGTTGGGCTTCGACCCCGCAACGGGCCGGGGCGTTACAAATGGTATCAGAAAAGGTGCCGACCGGAATTGCGGGAACTAAGTGTCTTGCGGGGCCATGTGTGTTGGAGTAGTATACTTAATGTCTAGATTTAAGTGTTCTGAACTCCTTGTGCACTTTCATTTTATCTATTAATAAATAAACATTCATTTGCTTTCAATTATTGTTAATTAAATATATGCAAATTATAGTCGTAGATTATATACGTTGTAGTTAGTATGGTGTGCGTCGTCACACGGAAGATCATACTATCGGTTACTCGTATATAATCGAACAGTCGCTCACGACCTAGATGGACACGGACCAATCCATCGGTATAGTCGTAGTATGAGAGAGAAAATAATTTGTCTTGATTATTTTATAATACTTGTACACTTGGTGTATTGGGCGGATCGCTTGAGATTTATCAATTAGGATTGCCTTTGATAATTGATTTAATCTCAGTGTATTTTATTCTTAATCTTCGATACTATTGCGGGTGTGTATATTTAATATATGTGACTTTGATTTTCCAAAGGAATTGACCGATTAGAATAACCGGTCAATTACCGGTAAAGTTGGGTCACTATATTTTATATATGACATGCCGTGAATTCTTGACGGGAAAGTGTATCCCGATAAGGGTTGATAATATCCCCGAGATGAGCTCATAAGGATTTATTATGTAAACTTCGCGAGTGGATTTGTTCCCGCATAATAATAAAAATGAGTTGTACTATTCTCGGATATAAGAGATGAATAAATTTATTAAGCAATAACTAAATTTTATTCATGGATATTTATATCTTAAATACACGAAATAAATAATATTACCGGAGAAATATTATTTGATATAATATGGTTTAATATTGGGAGTGCAATTAATTTTATATAGAGAAAAATAAAATTAATTAATATTAATGAGATTAATAGATTTGGGCTTGAGCTCAATTTAATCATTAATATTGGAAGCCCAATATTTCATCTCCTTTAGATTCCCTACGTAGCCTATAAAAGCACTACATGGCCTTCATAAAAAAAAACAAGAATATCACACTTGATATTCTAGAGAGTTGAAGGAGATCCATAGAGTTAGGAGGATCGTCGCCCACCCGACGTTCGAACGAGTGCAAGGAATATGTGGGAAGATCCAAAGGTCATCGATTGATCTCGTTTCTCCGAACAACGAATCGAAGGTATAAAATCCTAAACACCCTTGATGATTTTATTCGATTATTATCATAAAATACCGTAGAACCAAGATCCGAGATACGAAACCATGAACAAGGATCAACCGGCGATGGTGGTCGAAGACCACGGCATCACGGCGGTCGACCCTTAGGGTTTCGGCGTGCATGGGAGCCCTCGGCTTCCAGCCGAGGGGGCGATCGACGCCTAGGGCGCGATCGCCGGGCGGGCGGCTGGTGCGCCCGCAGCGGCTCGTCGGATCGAGCCGCCCCTCCACGGCGAGCAGCAAGTCGCCGGACTTGCTGTTGGGGGCTGCCGGAGCAGCCCCGACCGATCGCCTCAAGCGATCGATGCAATCGATCACGAGCCCCGCGTGCGGGGGCTCGGGCTAGGCGCGCGCGTGGCTTCGGCCACGTCGTGCGTTCGGTTCGTGCTCCGACTCGTACGTGGTGTTCGTGTGATCTCCGGCGAAGGTTTTTTATCGGGTTATTGTTTTCCGCAATTTTAATAGCCCAGGATATCGAATTCCAACAATTGGTATCAGAGCGAGGTTTACGTTCATTGTATTTTCGATAAAATTGTTCTACCTTGCAGAGTTTCCGACTATTATGGCTTGTTTAATTTTCGTTAATTATTTTGTCATAATTGTTGGTTTATTAAACTCTCGGACATGTCGAGATTCGTTTTTGGTGGTGAATGCTTGTAATAGTAAAAATTCGGGGGTTGACCGAATTTAGGATTTATTATTATTGTTCTATCTTTTTCCGGAAATTGTATAGGGTCGATTTCATGTATAGAATCGATACCAGATAGTGTAGAAATAAATTTGTAATTTATTTTGCGTTGGATCGATGCCGAAACGACCGCCGGAGAAGATGTGTGACGAAGGAGACGAACGGGAGGAGCTAGGGCTCGGATCGACCAACCCCATGGTCGATCCATGAGGATCGATCGACCCGAGCTTGGAGGGGCCGCCGGCGACGGTGGACGGCCACCTCCTAGGCGGCGGTCGAGGGTGGCGCAGGGATCCCCACCCCGTGCTATCCCGGTCCGGTGATTTGCTTTCCTAATTGGTTCGGTTTTCCTATTTTGAGTGTTCTTATTTTATGGAACTCTCATGGAATAGGAAAAGAATCAATTTGGAATTAATTAGGTTTTCTAATTGATTATTTCTATTTTATGGAAATATTCATGGATTAGGAATCTAATTAATTTGGAAAGTAGAAGAATCCTAAATTATTTTATTTCCTTATTTCATTATGGAAATCTTCTAGAATATTCCAAGTGGGTCTTGGATAGGATTTTAGAGATTTAATGAAATTAGAAAAGGAAAATAAAATAAATAAAAATATTAATAATATTTAATTTTATTTTTGATTTATTCAATTGACTTAATTATTATTAATTAAGTATCTTTTGGATTTATTAAAAATAAATAGATTTAAATATTGGAATTAATATTCTCGTCACATAGAGCATTCAAGAACGAAGACTGAAGACTAGAAGATGCGTACGGGGATGCGAAAAAGCCATAATAGTCGGAAAATAATATTCTAGTATTATTTTAACTATGTGATAATACTATGTGCTTTATTACATGTATGCATGCTATATGTGTACTTTATGCACTAGATAGCGTATCCCTTATTGTAAAAAGCTAAGTGGGAGAGGGAATGGAAACATTCCCATGGTCTCCATTCCTGCTCTCTTGGTGACTTTTATAAACTTTTGAAGTTTATATAGACAAGTTATTGGAGGAGAGTTCTTGTAATTCCTCTTACAAGAATCATTGATTAAGTTTATCAAACAATGCCTAATTTGTCTTTCCAAAACTGATTTCAAGTCGACTCATTCTCACCCCGGGGAGTGGAATGGAGCCAAAGCCACTTGGTCATGTCGAGGACACAAATTAGAGACTTTCGTACCATCTTTTGAGGTGGATAGATTGTCTGCTCGGCTCCCTCATTTATGAGAGATAGGGTTGTTCGCATGGTGAATCACTGGTAAGAAACTTCGAGTTTCACTTATGATTCTCCGCGTCTTGTAACACTCAGTTTTCGCTATCAAACATTTATTCAGTAATAAATAAATTTATTATAATATATTATGTTCTTTTAATTCGAATAAAATTTTAGAATTTTTTTTTATAATACTTTACGTAATATAATATAATATTAATTAATTATGTAAAATTAATACTTTCATTTAAATCTTTAAATAAATATTCAGGTTATCTAGAAATTCTTTTATTATTAATTACGTAAATAAATTTCTAATAATATTAACATTTTCAGAAAATAATAATAAAGTGTTTTAATTAGTCAATCACGACTCTCACTTCCTTTTAAATCTCTACCAAACTTTGACCCTAAATATCTCCCCCGGAAGACGTGATAAAACATACCGGAAATCCATTTCATCTTCATAAGAGAATCTACAGAAAATTCTTTCCCAGCTGATATCACATCGAAAACCATAATCGAAAAAAAACAATCGTTGCCTTGTGCCGACTCGAGACCCTCGTCTAGATACTACTTCCGAACCTCCACTTCTTTTCCTCGCGGACGAGCACCTACGCAGTCGTCGCCGGAGAAGACAAAGATCGAAGTCGCGGGAGTTTCACGCCGAGCTCCGACGCTGGTCGTCCAACTGGAATCTTTTCTCATCGTACCTCCTGCTAGATTTCTCCACCGGGTGCTAGTGCCGCTGGATCTGAATCTCTTTCGTTCACTCGATTAAAGAAGCATATTGAGGGGAAAGGTATCCTGAACTTTGATTTCTTATTTACAGCAACCTATTATTTAATAAGAATAAGTTGCATGTCCCCTTTGATCCTCACGGTTAAATCAGTGAAATTGGCCTCTCGGATTTGTTTATTCGCCACTTTTGTCCCTATGTAGATAAGTCTCTCTTGAATAATTTTAGTTTCAATTCATAGTACATGGCAGACCCTTTCGTTCTTTAGAAATGAAGAGGAGTTCAAACTACAATAAATAGTTCTTACAAACACAATAGCATATTAATGAAAATATAAATGAAAACAATGGAACATATGTTTAATTTGGTACTTCACTTTAATAGGGAGCGAGGCTCAAGGAAATTAGGAATTTCTCATCGACTAAGGTTTTCTATCACAACACGCACGCTACAAGAGGTAGGGGCTTCTTATCCTTTACTCATGAGTTATGTTATGCTTATGTGTGTATGTGTATTTATATGAGTAATTGTGGATAAATTAAACTATGTGATCTTTTGTGGCATTGTTGGTAATTAAATGCTTGTTGAATATCATGTTTACGCGTGTTAAATGTGTGCTAGTTGAGATGTCGACTTTTTATGATATATGAGTATCTACGTGTAATATGTTGTATGATATCGCCACGTGTAATATGTTATATGATATCGCCACGTGTAATATGTTATATGATATCCCCATGTGTACTATGCTCAAATGTTATGCTTGAATGACATTCTATGAAAACAAGGTTCACCCGTAGGCAGGGGTGACAACAAGGTCCGTCCATAGGCAGGGACGGCAATACGTGAAATGTTTATGTTAAACAAGGTTCACTCGTAGGCAGGAGTGACAACAAGGTCTGTCCGTAGGCAGGGACAGCAATATGTGAAATGTTTATGTTAAACAAGGTTCACTCGTAGGCAGGAGTGACAACAAGGTCCATCCATAGGCAGGGATTACAATATGTGAAATGTATATGATAAACAAGGTTCACCCGTAGGCAGGGGTGACAACAAGGTCCGTCCGTAGGCAGGGACGGAAATATGTGAAAAGTATATGCTTACATGTTTAGATATGTGAAAATATGTTTATGTGAATTAATTGTCTACATTCTTCATGTGATTATACGTGCTATGTATTCATGATATGATTCATGATTTTAAGATAAGTGATTCCTGCTGAGCACGTTGAGCTCACCCCAATCAACGATTTTTTTTAGGTACGGACAGAGACTTCGAGGGGAACAACGAGGATGCAGTAGAGTGACACATGTAATTATTTAAGACTATACTTACGTGGATTTTAAAGCTCATTTAATTTACTAAATGCTTAAATTGTTATTTTAATTTTTATGAAAAGTATTATTTTTCTGATAAACGAGATTTATTTCACGTAACCCCACATTTAACTATTTATTTTCAAAATAAATTATTTTATTTTCCTAACTCCCGCTTTATTTTACAAAACGAAAATCGGGGCGTTACAAAGTGGTATCAGAGCACCAGTTTTGATTTTGTAGACTTTACAATTTTTTCAAAAAGGAAAAGTTTCATGTTTCAAAATAAAAGGAAATAAAATGTCACTACTGCTACCTTCGTCATTCCTCGTCGAGTTCTCCAAAGGTATGATTTTATGTTTATGGCTTCACGAACATAGGAGTACATGGAAATTAGAAAGGGCCTTTAGGTTTACGTTTAACATTGGATGTTACGCACTACAATGACACGTACTATTCAACCACGTAAAGAAAATAATTAAACTGAAAACCTAAATACTCGTATTACAGAAAGAAATGGCAGCTAACGGAGAGGAGCAACCAACAATGAATCGGGCTACTGTTGAAGCCATGGGCATGGCCATCAATCATTTTCTCCAGACCATGCAAGCTAACGGAGGAGTAAATGCGACGGATCACGAACGCGCAGTTGAGCGGTTTCGCCGCTATCATCCGCCAAACTACAATGGGCGAGATGGTCCTGCAGTGGTTGAAGAATGGTTTCGTTCACTAGAACGCATTTTCCGCACCATTCAATGTGGAGATGCTTCAAAGATAGCTTGTGCCACCTTTCAGTTGGTGGAACATGCAGATCACTGGTGGGAAGGATTCTGGCGCGGTCTAACCGAAGATGAGAAGAAAGCTATGACTTGGGATATCTTCAAGACTGAGGTTATGAATCAGTATTTCCCACAGTCCTATCATAACGAGAAGGAGACGGAGTTCCTGAATTTGAAGCAGGGGACCATGACAACAACCGAGTATGAGAGAAAATTCAACGAGTTGAGCAGGTTTGCCCCACATCTGGTGGATGATGATGCGAAGAGGGCATCGAGATTCGAGAGGGGACTGAGGCCCCAACTCGCTGGAATCTTGGCAGCGCAGGGTGATCTCGGCTACTATGAGTTAGTTAGAAGGGCTCATAAAGTTGAGGTCGGACTGAGAGGAGATGAAGTGAAACCAAATGAAGTTGTTCCAACAGAGAAAAGGAAGTGGAATGGAGACGATGACAACGATAGCAAGCAACAAAGGACTGAGAGCGACCATCGATTCAATACATCGAACAACAAACCCTTGTGTAGGGAATGCGGGAAACACCACAATGGAATATGCTTGAAGGGAAAGGATGAATGTTTTCGGTGTCACAAAGAAGGGCACAAGTCCGGTAATTGTCCCAACAATAATAGTAGAAACAATGGACATCCAAGAAACATGTATGGAAATGGAGGTAGGGCATGAGAGACGACATATCGCAAAGAGGACTCAATGCTAATATTTTAATTTTCGAATTTCGAGGACGAAATTTCTTTTAAGAGGGGTAGTATTGTAACACTCAGTTTTCGCTTTCAAACATTTATTCAGTAATAAATAAATTTATTATAATATATTATGTTCTTTTGATTCGAATAAAATTTTAGATTTTTTTTTTAATAATACTTTACGTAATATAATATAATATTAATTAATTATGTAAAATTAATACTTTCATTCAAATCTTTAAATAAATATTCAGGTTATCTAGAAATTCTTTTATTATTAATTACGTAAATAAATTTCTAATAATATTAACATTTTCAGAAAATAATAATAAAGTGTTTTAATTAGTCAATCACGACTCTCACTTCCTTTTAAATCTCTACCAAACTTTGACCCTAAATATCTCCCCCGGAAGACGTGATAAAACATACCGGAAATCCATTTCATCTTCATAAGAGAATCTACAGAAAATTCTTTCCCAGCTGATATCACATCGAAAACCATAATCGAAAAAAAACAATCGTTGCCTTGTGCCGACTCGAGGCCCTCGTCTAGATACTACTTCCGAACCTCCACTTCTTTTCCTCGCGGACGAGCACCTACGCAGTCGTCGCCGGAGAAGACAAAGATCGAAGTCGCGGGAGTTTCACGCCGAGCTCCGACGCTGGTCGTCCAACTGGAATCTTTTCTCATCGTACCTCCTGCTAGATTTCTCCACCGGGTGCTAGTGCCGCTGGATCTGAATCTCTTTCGTTCACTCGATTAAAGAAGCATATTGAGGGGAAAGGTATTCTGAACTTTGATTTCTTATTTACAGCAACCTATTATTTAATAAGAATAAGTTGCATGTCCCCTTTGATCCTCACGGTTAAATCAGTGAAATTGGCCTCTCGGATTTGTTTATTCGCCACTTTTGTCCCTATGTAGATAAGTCTCTCTTGAATAATTTTAGTTTCAATTCATAGTACATGGCAGACCCTTTCGTTCTTTAGAAATGAAGAGGAGTTCAAACTACAATAAATAGTTCTTACAAACACAATAGCATATTAATGAAAATATAAATGAAAACAATGGAACATATGTTTAATTTGGTACTTCACTTTAATAGGGAGCGAGGCTCAAGGAAATTAGGAATTTCTCATCGACTAAGGTTTTCTAGCACAACACGCACGCTACAAGAGGTAGGGGCTTCTTATCCTTTACTCATGAGTTATGTTATGCTTATGTGTGTATGTGTATTTATATGAGTAATTGTGGATAAATTAAACTATGTGATCTTTTGTGGCATTGTTGGTAATTAAATGCTTGTTGAATATCATGTTTACGCGTGTTAAATGTGTGCTAGTTGAGATGTCGACTTTTTATGATATATGAGTATCTACGTGTAATATGTTGTATGATATCGCCACGTGTAATATGTTATATGATATCGCCACGTGTAATAAGTTATATGATATCCCCATGTGTACTATGCTCAAATGTTATGCTTGAATGACATTCTATGAAAACAAGGTTCACCCGTAGGCAGGGGAGACAACAAGGTCCGTCCATAGGCAGGGACGGCAATACGTGAAATGTTTATGTTAAACAAGGTTCACTCGTAGGCAGGAGTGACAACAAGGTCTGTCCGTAGGCAGGGACAGCAATATGTGAAATGTTTATGTTAAACAAGGTTCACTCGTAGGCAGGAGTGACAACAAGGTCCATCCATAGGCAGGGATGACAATATGTGAAATGTATATGATAAACAAGGTTCACCCGTAGGCAGGGGTGACAACAAGGTCCGTCCGTAGGCAGGGACGACAATATGTGAAAAGTATATGCTTACATGTTTAGATATGTGAAAGTATGTTTATGTGAATTAATTGTCTACATTCTTCATGTGATTATACGTGCCATGTATTCATGATATGATTCATGATTTTAAGATAAGTGATTCCTGCTGAGCACGTTGAGCTCACCCCAATCAACGATTTTTTTTTAGGTACGGACGGAGACTTCGAGGGGAACAACGAGGATGCAGTAGAGTGACACATGTAATTATTTAAGACTATACTTACGTGGATTTTAAAGCTCATTTAATTTACTAAATGCTTAAATTGTTATTTTAATTTTTATGAAAAGTATTATTTTTCTGAAAAACGAGATTTATTTCACGTAACCCCACATTTAACTATTTATTTTCAAAATAAATTATTTTATTTTCCTAACTCCCGCTTTATTTTACAAAACGAAAATCGGGGCGTTACACGTCTTGATTTACAAGTTTAAATGGATCAAGTAATTGGATGTCAATTGTAAAAATCTTTTGGTGTATGATGAGCCATTTTATTTGCTCATCTTAGAGCGTTTTTACACCCTTTATTGAGTCAGTTTGAGTCAGTAACGTGTCTGGGAGGGCACAATAGGATGTTTGGGCAGAGTGTGCAGGTGTACAGGTAGTAGGTGGTGTATTGTGCAAAAGAGGCCAGAAAATCATCCACTTTGGGCAACCACGGGGATCCGAGCCAAAGTGAATTGAGCAGTTTGACCCAAGGAGGCAAAGTCACCACTATGGGCAAAGTCACGAAGCAGAAGAATCAAACGCCGAAGTTGAAGTTTTCACTTTGGGCAAAGTCGCTTCTTTGGGCAAAGGGAAGAAGGCGCCCAGTTTGGGCAAACGGCGAGTATCGAGCATACCAGAGCAACAAAGTCCGAAAATTGGGGGATTCTGCCTTATCCCCACATCTCTATCCGGTCAGCTGATAAGGAAAGAGACCCTAAAGACCAGGAAAATCTTTGACCGCCAAGAGTTCCAGCAAGAACACTCTGGACGGACTACGCCCAGACGGCCCAAGCCCACCAGGCCCATCAGCCCATTAATACAAATCTGATGCCCTAGAGACCACACATATATAATCGCTGATCAGAAAAACCCAAGAGGAGGCACACGGGAGCACACCAGAGAGAGAGAGGGACGAAATAAACACCCAAAAATTCAGAAAAACGCCATTGATGGGCTGAAGAAGAAGGAGTCGAGTTCTCGCCGGTTATGGGCCTTCGGGCATAGCAGGGCGAATTCGTTTCGATTTAATGTTTTTAATTTCTTCAATTAATTTCTTTATGTTCTAGACATTCAGTACTTTAATTCAAGATTCAATTTCAGCATGTTTTATTCTGTTTTTATTTTATTTATTTTCGATTTGATTATGCATAGCTAGTAATCTGTGTCTGGGCAAAGGCAGATCGAGGGGGATTTTGGGCTAAGTGAGACCGAGAGGCTGATAGGGCTAGAGTAGCCGGTTGGGCGTTTGTTCCCGAGGCAAAGTTGGTTGAGGTTTATTTCTGGGGAGTTTGGGCAAACTAGGACGACCACTAGTGAACCTTTACAAACTGGGATACTGGTGATTGGCAAACCGCATAGATGTACCTTGTAGTATTGTTGCGGGCATAGCACTAGAACTTGCAGGAGATGCGGTCGTATGTTTCGAGCATGCTATTGGCCGAGCGGGTCTGTCTAGAGGGTAATGCGGGTTTGGGCAAACTAGATTCATGTTTGGTCGCATAGGTTATCGAATTGTTCAGATCCAGGGGTTTAGGCATAGTGTTAGCTTGCCTTCTCTTTACACAGTAAGGATAGATAAGGGGTGGGGCAATTGCTGGGCGTGACGCAATAGGACCACTTTTGTTTTTGCACCCTATAACTGCTGACAAACCGCTGGTAGAAATCCTTAGTGCCGATGACCGGTAGTTTGCCCGGATGACCCTGAGAGACGCTGTATGCCCAGATGCTTGTTTTCCATTATTTAATTTTCGTTATTTTAGTTATCTGTTCAGTTTGGTCATAGTGTTTAGTATATTTTCTGTCTGTTCAGTTTAGTCATAGTGAGTTTATATTTAATTGTTTGAGTTTGGTAGCTTGATTAAAATCGTTGTGCCCACAGCAACCAATCAAAACCTTTTTTAAAATGTGACAACCCTTGGACTAGCCGAGATCACTTATTGCAATTGCCTCCTCGTGGGACCGACCCCACGTACTTACCATTATCTACTCTTTTGTAGTGATTGGGGTACTGGCTAAATATAAATATCATTTTGACAGCTTGTTTGCCCCTAACGACAAGCATACGCGGTCGTCAAAATTGGCGCCGTTGCCGGGGAGGCAATATTCCAGCAGTAAGTCTTCTGTGTTATTTGACCTGTGATTTTTTGTTTTTTTTCTCCAGCTTGACCGTACAGGGCAAAGGAGGTCAGAACGAGAGGAGCAGGGCAAAGAGCACGTGCAGTCCAAAAAAGAGCAAGAGGGCAGTACCCTTTTGACTAGAGAAGAGAGATAGGTGACCAGTACGACCCACCAGTAGTCCAGACCTTGAGGGAAATGATGTTCCCCACCGATTTGAGCTTCGGACCTCTGGGCATTACTTTGCCCAGAATCACTGCAGATTGGGAGATGAAGCACAGTTTTATTCAGATCTTGCCCAGATTCAGCGATATGCCCTGGGAGGACCCTCAACGACATTTGCAAGATTTTGAGATGGCATGTGGTACTATACATGCTATGGGCACACTGGCAGAATACATTCGACTGTTAGCCTTTCCCTTCTCCCTTGCTGATGGGGCAAGAGATTGGCTTTACAGTTTGCCCAGAGGCGAAATTACAACATGGCAAGAATTGCAGCACCAATTCTTGAAGAAGTACTTCCCCATGTCTCGAATCTTGCAAATAAAGAAGAGAATCTACAACATCAAAATGGGCAACGAAGAATCGTTCCATGACTATTGGGTTCGATTTAAAGAAATTCTAGCGCTATGCCCATACCATCAGATTCCAGATCATGAATTGGTCCAATACTTCGTATCCGGGCTAAGAGGACAAGAGAGAATGATAATTCGTGCAGCATGTGGGGGTTCTATTCTGAATAAAAGTGCAAGTGAGGCGTTCAAAATATTCAAAGAGTTGGCTGAAGAATCCCGCGAAGATGAGTACGAATTGCCCAAACAGACAATTGCTATGCCCGTAGCAACTGACAAAAAAATCGATCAACTTTGCAGCACCATTGAGAAATTCATGGAGCATATGGTCGCAGAACCACTCAAGGCAGTCGATAGATGTGAACTTAAGAGCTTTGGGCAAAGCAGAACGAATTACTATGACCCGTATGCCCATACCAGCATACCAAAAATCAGATATCAAGAGAATTTTTGGTATGAGCAAGACAACTGTCAAGAGGGAAGCCAAGAGCGCGATCAACAATACTTTGAACCCCAACAATATGATGAAAGTGAAGAGTCGTCTCTAGCCGAGCTTGTGAACCGTGTCATGATGGAGAACATGAAATCTCAACAAGAGAACATAAAAGCTCAACAAGAGACCGAAAAGTTCAAGAAAGAGATGGCGGAAGGATTTAAGAATCATAATGCCCAAATATCACAGCTTACCCAAACTGTGGCAAGATTGGAAGAGAAAATTGAAGAGCAGTCTGCCCAAGAGGTGCAATCTGCCCAAGAGGACCAATCTGCCCAAGAGGCACAACAAAGTACCGTCCAAACGAAGAATGAAGACATACTTCCAGAGAAGGGAAAGAGACCAAACCGAGACATGGTAGAATTTGAAGCCCTAAAGAGACTTTTCAAGCGTGAAGACAAGTCTGCCCAAATCAAGGAGTCAAAGCCCAAACCACAGAATATAGTGATCAAACCTCCATTTCCAGGAAGGTTAGCAAAGGTCAATAAATCACAAAACACACATTTGGGCACACCTGATAGTCTGGGCAGAGAAGCAGGTATAAACATAGCAACCGGTTTGGGCAAAGTGGCGAATGTTGAACAGTTTGCCAAAGATAACGAAATGGAAGAGAGAATGGAGGCGGTACTACATATTGGAATCCTAGAACCATCTAATACTTTCATCCCCACGAGCCCAAGTAATAAATTTGTCCCAGAGGAGAGATTGGTGCCGCCCTTTGAGCAAGCACGCGATGAAGAATTGAAGAAGTTGCACAAACTTATCAAATATCTCTACCTGGGACAAGTGAATAAGATCTCCGAGAGCAGCAGTGATGAGTCTAGCGAAAGTTCAGAAAGGAAAGCCCATGAGTCGTTTGCCCAACATCCAGAAGACAAGAGGAAGACGCCCACCACCAACATGCGAATACCATTTAGTTTGGGCAAAGCTCCTGATACTTTACAAGGATGGATGATGAGCAACTTTTCAGATCTACTTAAGTATCTGAAGGCTTCTTATGGGCACAACGAGGAGAAGCTTAAACCTCGCTCCATGAAGAATGGTGAGCATCCATCCCGTCATGCCCATGACGATAACTAAGGCGCTGACCGGAAGGCAACCTGGTATCTTTTTGTATAATATTTTACTTTATTTTGAATAAATCGAATGGAGGACTTCGACTTGTTTGATCCCAGAAGGGGAAAGAGTTTTTTTGTTTTTGAGGTGCAGGTCAAGGAGGGTGAAAGGGTAGCTGTGTGGACATACTGACTACTTGGTCAAACTGCAGATTATGCCAGGAGATGGATGAGACCCTAAAGTTGCAAGGATGACCCCTGGAAGGAAGTCAAGGTCTGGGCAGATGTGCTCACGCTACTGATTCCGGGCAAAGTTCCAAGACGACAGGGAAACATGTACAAAAGTCTCGCGGAGCTTCTGAACAAGTTAATGGTCCACTTTGCCCACACTGGATTTAGGTACTCACCTGACTCCACCTCCTAATTGTTCCCTCCCAAGTGTTGTAGTTTTTAGTTTTTTTTTTTTTATTTTTTTTTATTTTCTGAAAGTCATCTCTAGTTACTTTGACTCTTGTGACTAGGTCGATCTCCCTGCTGACACACTTTGCCAGGGCAAAGTGTGTGAGGGGGCAGGTGCGCCAACTTTTAGAGTCATAGTCTGGTCGTGGGTGGCCCCTACCAATCTTATTACTTTTGCACACTTTGCCAAGGCAAAGTGTGTGAGGGGGGAAAGGGAAAGGGCAAACCCCTGTTTCTAATCGAGTCAGCATGATTATGTGATCACTTTGGGCAAACATACATACAGTAACTCAAACATTATAGTTAAGATGCATGAAATAGGGATGATGGAACTGTTCTAGGCAAACTGTGAGAATTGAGCCAACATTGATATATGATTTCTTTCTTTGAGAGTATGCTGTGATATCTAACAATGCTTGTCTTTGCCTGTTTGCTGAAATGAGTAGTTTTGCTGAGTATGGTTGTTAAATGATTAGGGCATTTTCTTGTTTCATTTTGCTTGAATAAATAACACTGCCCCTTGCTAGCCCTTTGAGCCTGATTAAATATTCTTTGTGAACCCATCTGGTATTATGCCCACAGTACATAGGCAGCCAGAGAGAAGATAGGGAGTTAGGGCATAGTGTTCAAAAAAAGAAAAGAAAAAAAAAGAGAAAAAAAAAGAAAAAAAAAAGGAAAAAAAAATCAGAAAAAGAAAAAAAAAATGAATAAAAAGTTGTTGTGCTAAGGCCCGTAAGAAAGGGGCAAAGTGGCAGAGAAAAGGCTAACATCAAAAAAGCCCTCTGCCCAAATAGAGCCTACTCCCAAAATCTACCCATATGAGTCCAACACTACAACCCAATAAAAGCCCCTTTGATAACCCCCTGCCTAGTTAAAACAAAGTCAGACTAGCAATAAGGCAAATTTAGGCAAAGTGGAATCACAGCAGAAAATGAGTGTCATTGAACCCATACACTGAAAAGAGAGAGACACTGTGAGGGAGTGAACCCAAAGACCTTGAACAGACTCTTGAGTTATTTTTGTCTTTACTTGAATTTTGTGTTATCTGTATGTACTATGCCCCGTACTGATCATGCTAAAGTCTGTTGTTTTATTTCTCCTTATTTCTTTCACTTCTATTTTCACTTTGGTCTTGAGTCAGGCAAATCAGAGCCCACGCTTGGGGACAAGCGTATCCAAGTGTGTGCGGTTCTGATGAGCCATTTTATTTGCTCATCTTAGAGCGTTTTTACACCCTTTATTGAGTCAGTTTGAGTCAGTAACGTGTCTGGGAGGGCACAATAGGATGTTTGGGCAGAGTGTGCAGGTGTACAGGTAGTAGGTGGTGTATTGTGCAAAAGAGGCCAGAAAATCATCCACTTTGGGCAACCACGGGGATCCGAGCCAAAGTGAATTGAGCAGTTTGACCCAAGGAGGCAAAGTCACCACTATGGGCAAAGTCACGAAGCAGAAGAATCAAACGCCGAAGTTGAAGTTTTCACTTTGGGCAAAGTCGCTTCTTTGGGCAAAGGGAAGAAGGCGCCCAGTTTGGGCAAACGGCGAGTATCGAGCATACCAGAGCAACAAAGTCCGAAAATTGGGGGATTCTGCCTTATCCCCACATCTCTATCCGGTCAGCTGATAAGGAAAGAGACCCTAAAGACCAGGAAAATCTTTGACCGCCAAGAGTTCCAGCAAGAACACTCTGGACGGACTACGCCCAGACGGCCCAAGCCCACCAGGCCCATCAGCCCATTAATACAAATCTGATGCCCTAGAGACCACACATATATAATCGCTGATCAGAAAAACCCAAGAGGAGGCACACGGGAGCACACCAGAGAGAGAGAGGGACGAAATAAACACCCAAAAATTCAGAAAAACGCCATTGATGGGCTGAAGAAGAAGGAGTCGAGTTCTCGCCGGTTATGGGCCTTCGGGCATAGCAGGGCGAATTCGTTTCGATTTAATGTTTTTAATTTCTTCAATTAATTTCTTTATGTTCTAGACATTCAGTACTTTAATTCAAGATTCAATTTCAGCATGTTTTATTCTGTTTTTATTTTATTTATTTTCGATTTGATTATGCATAGCTAGTAATCTGTGTCTGGGCAAAGGCAGATCGAGGGGGATTTTGGGCTAAGTGAGACCGAGAGGCTGATAGGGCTAGAGTAGCCGGTTGGGCGTTTGTTCCCGAGGCAAAGTTGGTTGAGGTTTATTTCTGGGGAGTTTGGGCAAACTAGGACGACCACTAGTGAACCTTTACAAACTGGGATACTGGTGATTGGCAAACCGCATAGATGTACCTTGTAGTATTGTTGCGGGCATAGCACTAGAACTTGCAGGAGATGCGGTCGTATGTTTCGAGCATGCTATTGGCCGAGCGGGTCTGTCTAGAGGGTAATGCGGGTTTGGGCAAACTAGATTCATGTTTGGTCGCATAGGTTATCGAATTGTTCAGATCCAGGGGTTTAGGCATAGTGTTAGCTTGCCTTCTCTTTACACAGTAAGGATAGATAAGGGGTGGGGCAATTGCTGGGCGTGACGCAATAGGACCACTTTTGTTTTTGCACCCTATAACTGCTGACAAACCGCTGGTAGAAATCCTTAGTGCCGATGACCGGTAGTTTGCCCGGATGACCCTGAGAGACGCTGTATGCCCAGATGCTTGTTTTCCATTATTTAATTTTCGTTATTTTAGTTATCTGTTCAGTTTGGTCATAGTGTTTAGTATATTTTCTGTCTGTTCAGTTTAGTCATAGTGAGTTTATATTTAATTGTTTGAGTTTGGTAGCTTGATTAAAACCGCTGTGCCCACAGCAACCAATCAAAACCTTTTTTAAAACGTGACAACCCTTGGACTAGCCGAGATCACTTATTGCAATTGCCTCCTCGTGGGACCGACCCCACGTACTTACCATTATCTACTCTTTTGTAGTGATTGGGGTACTGGCTAAATATAAATATCATTTTGACAGCTTGTTTGTGTTGGAGTTGTGTACTTAATGTCTAGATTTAAGTAACGGTAAACTCCCGATCATAGCATTTGATCTATTAAATTAATAAACAATTGTTTGCTTTTAATTATATGCAAATTCATAGTCCTAGATTTTATACGTTGTAGTTAGTATGGTGTTTCGGGCCCACACAGAAGATCATACTATCGATTACTCGTATTTAATCAAACAGTGGCTCACGACCTAGATGGACACGGACCAATCCATCGGTATAGTCGTTGTGTGAGAGAGAAAATAATTTGTCTTAATTATTTTATCACACTTGTACACTTGGTGTATTGAGCGGATCGTTGAGATTCATCGATTAGGATTGCCGGCGATAATCGATTCGAGTCTCAGTGTATTATATTCTTAATCCCCGATATTGTTGCGGGTGTGTATATTCAATATAAGTGACTTTGATTTACCAAAGGAATTAACCGATTTAATTATTGGGTTAATTACCGGTTAAGTTGGGTCACTATATTTTATATATGGCATGCCGTGAATGATTGACCGGACAGTGTATCCCGGAAGGGTTGATAATATCCCGGAGATGAGTTCAAAAGGAATTATTGTGTAAACCTCATGAGTGGATTCGTTCCGCACAATAATTAAGGTTGAATGGTACTAGTCTCGGATTCAAGAGATGAATAAATTAATTAGCAATAAATTAATTTTATTCATGGATATTTAAATCTTAAATACACGGAATAAATAATACTACCGGAGAAATATTATTTGATATAATATGGTTTAATATTGGGAGTGCAATTAATTTATATAGTGGAAAATAAATTAATTAATATTAATGGGAGATTAATAGATTTGGGCTTGGGCTCAATTTAATCATTAATATTGGAAGCCCAATATTCCACCTCCTTTAGATCCCCTACGTAGCCTATAAAAGCACTACATGGTCTTCTCTATTCTACATAACACAAGATCATAATTCTCCTAGAGAGAGAAAGTAGAGAGAGAGAGAAGAGGATCCATAAGCTTGGAGGATCGTCGCCCACCCGACGTTCAAGCTAGTGCAAGGAATACGTGGGAAGATCGTAAGGTCATCAAACTTAAATTCGTTTCTCCGCACAACGAATTAAAAGGTAAAATCATATATTCTCTTCTATGGTTTTATGTGGATTAATTGTGATACATACATGAACGCACGATCCGGGAAAAACGTCGAGACCGGGATACGGGGATTCGAGATCCCCGTCGGGATCGAATAAGGGGCGGCCGAACCCTAGGGTTCGACCGCCGGGACCGCGCGACGAAGGGAGCCCCGGCTGGACGCCGGGGCGAGCGATCGACGGGAGTCGATCGCTGGGGATGCCACGGGCTGGTGCCGTGGCGGATCCCCGCCCCTCGACGGCGGCGTGCGAGGAGGGAGGCCCCGGCTGGACGCCGGGGCGTGCGATCGAGCGAAGCTCGATCGCTGGGCAAGCCGCGGCTTGGCCGCGGTGGTCAGCGGGGCTGACCGCCCCTCCTGGTGGCGACGGCGGTGAAGTCGCCGGACTCACCGCCATCCGGGGGCTGCTCCATGCAGCCGGCGATCGCCATGCACGGCGATCGCGAACTCCGCGTGGAGTTCGGTTAGGGTTTCGCCTTCGCGGCGATTCTCTCGTCGGACTCCGGCGACGTGGCGTTCGTGATCGGTTTCCGGCGACGGGTTTTCGGTCGGGTTATCGGTTCCGCAATTTTTTTGATACCCCGGGATACCGAATTCCAGCAGTTTGCCCCTAACGACAAGCATACGGGCTCGTCAGTGTAGTAAACGTCCACACTATCGTGGCTTGCTGCACTTTATGGGATTTTGGATCAATTGATGTAGACAGTTATAGAAGGGACTGAAGGAACCGTATGTTGACGTAAACGTCCACACTATCGTGGCTTGAGGTAATATGCGAGTCCCAAACAAACTTCTTAGTATTGAGTGATGGTTTACACTTAGGTACGCTTCATAGTATCCTTCCCATCGAAGTAACGCTATTGATGATGTACGACCAAAGCAAATCTAATTGCTAAATCATTTGGGTAGGTAAACGTCCACACTATCGTGGCTTACCATATCTGATGGGATTTTAGACGTGATTAGTGATTTAATGATATTATTTGAGGGAGATAATATCGGTATTAAATTGTTTGTTTGTTTTATGTGCTTATAGGTTAAGAATGACTGTGACCCCACTTTGTGATATACTTAAGGATGAAAACTCACTAGTTCCATATAGTAATGATTGGGAACGAAATCTGGACATTGTTCAGACTGTTGATCCTTCCAAATCCACTATTGTCCCAACTGATGAGGACATTGAAAATGACCTCAAGGAG
The DNA here is from genome assembly GCA_954870475.1 of Euphrasia confusa. Classification (NCBI taxonomy): domain Eukaryota; kingdom Viridiplantae; phylum Streptophyta; class Magnoliopsida; order Lamiales; family Orobanchaceae; genus Euphrasia; species Euphrasia confusa. The sequence goes on from OX940954.1 coordinate 16,098,719, forward strand.
ATGTTAGGACATAGTGTGGAAGCTGGACAAGAGGTGATTAACATACTCATAAAGTTCAGTCCTCTTGAGGAATCGCTTAAAAATGATTTCAAAAGAATGGAACTTTTAAGTATGATAAGAGAATCACAAGCTCTTGTGGCCAAGCTGGAAGTGCAAGCAAAGAAGCCCAGTGGTTTCAAACCACGGATTGGGAAAAGCAAGCCGCGAGGCAAGTGCTTTCAATGCAAGCAGTCTGGGCACTGGAGGTCTGATTGTCTTCTCATCAAAGGTACAAAATTTTCCTTAGTCACTGAAACATTGTCAGTGGTGTTATCTACCAGCACCTGGTGTGTAGATACGGGGGCCACTGACCATGTCTGCAATTCAATGCAGGGGTTCCAGGAAACCCGGAGACTTAGAGAGGGAGAGATCGTGGTCTGCAAAGGTGGCGGCTGTTGCAGTGGGAGACGTTCACTTACGTTTTAGTAGTGATAGGATTTTGGTTTTACAAAATTGTCTTTATGTACCGAACTTTAGAAAGAATTTAATTTCGGTTTCTAAACTGATTATGAATGGATATTCTGTTTCTTTTGATCACTCCGTGGTCATAAGAAGAAATAGTGAAATTATCTGTTCTAGTACATTGGTAGACGATTTGTATGTACTAAATCCTGATGCTTCCACAATGCAACTAACCGAGAGTAATAACACATCCACGAACACCAATAAGAGAAAGAAACCTTCTAAGATGAATCAATTATACTTGTGGCATCTAAGGCTAGGTCATATTAATTCAAATAGAATTCAAAGGTTGAAAGCTGATGGTTTAATCAGTGGTGTTGAAGGAGAGGACCTTCCAACCTGCGAATCCTGTTTGGAGGGCAAAATGACCAAGCGTTCTTTTTCTGGTAAAGGACGAAGAGCCGAGCAAGTATTGGATTTGATTCACTCTGATGTATGCGGACCTATGTCTACCCAGACAAGAGGAGGGTACAAATATTTCATCACTTTTACTGATGATTATTCAAGGTATGGATTTGTATACCTGATGCGCCGCAAGAGCGAGTGCTTTGAAAAGTTCAAGGAGTACAAAGCTCTTGTAGAGATCCTTCAAGGTAAATCCATAAAATGCCTGCGATCTGATCGCGGAGGCGAGTACCTGTCTGGAGAATTCAAGGCATACTTAGCAGAGAATGGGATTGATTCTCAAATGACTTCACCATACACTCCTCAGCAGAATGGTGTGTCAGAAAGAAGGAATAGGACTCTTATGGAAATGGTGCGTTCAATGATGAGTTACTCGGACTTACCTATTATGTTCTCGGGATATGCCTTAGAAACAGCGGCGCACATTCTGAACTTGTTTCCATCTAAAACGGTTCCTACAACACCCATGGAACGATGGAGCGGGCGCAAGCCTAGCTTGAGACACGTTCGGATCTGGGGGTGCCCTGCGCACGTGTTGAGAACGGGAGCCGATAAGTTAGAACCTCGTACTGAAGTGCGGCTGTTTATAGGATATGCTAGAGGAACTAAAGGTGGCATGTTCTATAGTCCTACGGACCAGAAGATCGTTATAAGTACTAACGCTCGGTTCTTAGAGGAAGACTATGTCATGGACCACAAGCCCAAAAGTGACATTATGCTTGATGAGCTGAGAGGTAACGAGAAAGACTTAGATACAGCCGAACCGAGTAGTAATACACCACTAGAACCTGCACCTACTGTCACTAGTAATACACCGGAACGCCGTCGTAGTGGGAGAGTTGTTAAAAAACCAGACAGATGGATTGAACTGGGTGAGTCTTCGGACTCTGGACCTGGAGTTCATGAAATCGATCCCTGGACCTATGATGAGGCGGTACAATATATAGATGCGCCTTCTTGGAAGAAAGCAATGAAATCCGAAATTGAATCTATGGATTCTAATAAAGTCTGGGACCTTGTAGAACCACCAAACGGCGTAAAGCCAATTGGGTGTAAATGGGTCTACAAGAGAAAGAGAGGATCTGACGGAAAGGTTGAAACCTTTAAAGCTCGGCTTGTTGCGAAAGGATATACTCAGAAAGAGGGAATCGATTATGAGGAGACCTTCTCGCCGGTAGCCAAGATAAAGTCAATCCGGATTCTCTTATCCATAGCAGCTCATATGGACTATGAGGTGTGGCAAATGGATGTCAAGACAGCTTTCCTAAATGGAAGTCTTGACGAGACGATTTATATGAAACAACCAGAAGGATTCATTGCTAAGGGGCGAGATCATCTAGTGTGCAAGCTTAATCGATCCATTTATGGATTGAAACAAGCCTCAAGATCGTGGAACCTGCGGTTTGATGAAGTAGTCCAATCTTTTGGATTCATTCAAAGCATGGACGAATCGTGTGTGTATTGTAAACGTGATGGGAAGAAAGTGGTGTTTCTCGTGCTTTATGTAGACGACATCCTTCTCATTGGCAACAGTGTGAAGATGTTATCAGACATAAAGGGATGGTTGTCTAGACAATTCGATATGAAAGATTTAGGGGAAGTTGGACATGTTCTAGGGATCAAAGTTATAAGGGATCGCCGGAATAGAACATTGTGCCTCTCCCAGGCATCTTACATAGACATGATTCTGGCTCGCTTTAACATGCAAAATTCCAAGAAGGGTGATTTACCCTTCAGCAAAGGAACTTATCTTTCTAAAGAATTGTGTCCTCGGACACAGAAGGAGAAAGATGAAATGAAAGCAGTTCCCTACGCCTCGGCTGTGGGAAGCTTGATGTGTGCGATGTTATGCACGAGACCTGATATCTGTTATGCAGTTGGCATAGTGGCAAGATATCAGAGTAATCCTGGAAGGGAGCATTGGACTGCTATAAAGAGCATTTTCAAGTATTTACGAAATACTAAGGATTATGTTCTGAGATACGGAGCAGACGAGCTTGTTCCTTTAGGTTACACAGATTCGGATTTCCAAGCACATAAGGACCGGCGTAAGTCGACATTAGGCTATGTGTACACTTTGGGAGGTGGAGCCGTATCATGGAAGAGTGTTAAGCAAAAGTGCATTTCAGACTCTACCATGGAAGCTGAATATGTAGCAACCTTAGAGGCAGCGAAAGAATCAGTGTAGTTCCTTAATTTCCTCCAGGACTTAGATGTGATTCCAAGTTTGCCCAAAGCTATGACACTTTATTGTGACGATAGCGGTGCAGTGGCAAACAGTAAGGAACCACGGTCCCATAGTGCTACGAAACACATAGAGCGCAAGTACCACCTGATTCGAGACATCGTCAAGAGAGGCGACGCTGTAGTCACCAAGATAGCTTCAGAAGACAACCTAGCAGACCCCTTCACAAAGATACTTCCTAAGTAAGTATATTTTAAGCACTTGAAGGGTTTGGGAGTCAGAAGTTTGGAAGATAAGACTAGTTCTGAACTTCTTGTGCACTTTCATTTATCTATTAATAAATAAACATTCATTTGCTTTTAATTATTGTTAATTAAATATATGCAAATTATAGTCCTAGATTATATACGTTGTAGTTAGTATGGTGTGCATCGTCATACGGAAGATCATACTATTGGTTACTCGTATATAATCGAACAGTTGCTCACGACCTAGATGGACATGGACCAATCCATCGGTATAATCGTAGTATGAGAGAGAAAATAATTTGTCTTGATTATTTTATCATACTTGTACACTTGGTGTATTGGGCGGATCGCTTGAGATTTATCAATTAGATTGCCTTTGATAAGTGATTTAATCTCAGTGTATTTTATTCTTAATCCCCGATACTATTGCGGGTGTGTATATTTAATATATGTGACTTTGATTTTCCAAAGGAATTGACCGATTAGAATAACCGGTCAATTTACGGTAAAGTTGGGTCACTATATTTTATATATGACATGCCGTGAATTCTTGACGGGAAAGTGTATCCCGATAAGGGTTGATAATATCCCCGAGATGAGCTCATAAGGATTTATTATGTAAACCTCGCGAGTGGATTTGTTCCCGCATAATAATAAAGTTAAGTGGTACTATTCTCGGATATAAGAGATGAATAAATTTATGAAGCAATAAATAAATTTTATTCATGGATATTTATATCTTAAATACACGGAATAAATAATACTACCGGAGAAATATTATTTGATATAATATGGTTTAATATTGGGAGTGCAATTAATTTTATATAGTGGAAAATAAAATTAATTAATATTAATGGGATTAATAGATTTGGGCTTGGGCTCAATTTAATCATTAATATTGGAAGCCCAATATTTCACCTCCTTTAGATCCCCTACGTAGCCTATAAAAGCACTACATGGCCTTCATAAAAAAAAGACAAGAATATCACACTTGATATTCTAGAGAGTTCAAGGAGATCCATAGAGTTCGGAGGATCGTCGCCCACCCGACGTTCGAACGAGTGCAAGGAATACGTGGGAAGATCCAAAGGTCATCGATTGATCTCGTTTCTCCTAACAACGAATCGAAGGTATAAAATCCTAAACACCCTTGATGATTTTATTCGATTATTATCGTAAAATACCGTAGAACAAAGATCCGAGATACGAAACCATGAACAAGGATCAACCGGCGATGGTGTTCGAAGACCACGGCATCGCGGCGGTCGACCCTTAGGGTTTCGGCGTGCATGGGAGCCCTCGGCTTCCAGCCGAGGGGGCGATCGACGCCTAGGGCGCGATCGGCGGGCGGGCGGCTGGTGCGCCCGCAACGGCTCGTCGGATCAAGCCGCCCCTCCACGGCGAGCAGCAAGTCGCCGGACTTGCTGCTGGGGGCTTCCGGAGCAGCCCCGACCGATCGCCTCAAGCGATCGATGCAATCGATCGCGAGCCCCGCGAGCGGGGGCTCGGGCTGGGCGCGCGCGTGGCTTCGGCCACGTCGTGCGTTCGGTTCGTGCTCCGGCTCGTACGTGGTGTTCGTGTGATCTCCGGTGAAGGGATATCGAATTCCAACAATGTGCTCCACCCAGAAGTTGGTGAGAGTACCCGCAAGGGGCATTCCTGCACGGATGGTAGGTCCTGGCAAGTAAGGCGCAGAACGAGGACGTTGCGCATAAGAGGTGGGGTGATTGTAACGCCCCAAGAAATTCAAAGGCTTAAAGGAATTAAATATGCTACTTATACCAACAGATGCATCTTCTTTTCTGGGCATCCTCCTATAAGAACTCTAAAGTTAAGCGTGCTGGCTCTAGAGTAATTCTTGGATGGGTGACCCCCTGGGAAATGTCTCAGGTGCGCACGAGTGAGGACAAAGTGCGCTGGAAAAGAAAAGTGTTGGTATAGTGGGGCCAGGATATCACTCCCGCAAGCAGTCATTGGTAACCGAGCTGGCCCATTTGGGTTGGGCTTCGACCCCGCAACGGGCCGGGGCCTTACATATACATTTTGGTCTTCAGGACACAACCTTCGAATTGTTGAGTTTCACATTCATTTGTATTATTGTATATTTTTCGTTCTTCAGGGACATGCCTTTACCAGACATCTATATTGACTAGAGCATTTGCAATTGTTATAACCGGCCGGTAACTCTATTGGAGTATTTTAGATGCGTATAGTGTTCAATATACATTTCTTGACAAATGAACAATAATGTGAACTTCAATTCACAATCATTTGAACTTCAGGTTCAATATCTCACTTTATCTCGAAAATAAACTCATATGGAACATTCTGATGTCATTATTATCGAGTGGTGTACATGCCTCGTTAAAAACCTCGTTATAAAACCCTGTAGGAAAAACTTATTAGAGGGAAAAAGAGTGCAATCACTGGTCTTCGGGACCAATCACTGGACTTCGGGACCTTGTCTCAATATCAATTTTGTCCATAATGACATATGTAATATGATATTGTACATGTTCTGATTTTCATTTCCTTTCACTTCAGAAATCTTAAAATCCATCCAAGATTTTCATCTATGTACCTTTCTAATGACTTCTACATGGTCAAATCATACATTTATGCATATCTATATTTATCGTTGTTGCTGCCAGAAGTATAAGGTAGCGGAACTTAATGTCATCCTTAAAAATATCGAGTTTCTGCGAAAAACTCTTGATCAACTAATCTCGCTTTTATATCTCACCACATCATTATCCGTTTTCGTACGAACACCCACGTATATCCTTCTGGGATAATATTTTTATCCAGCGAGTAATGCTCAGCCTCAATTCCTCATTTCTGTTTTTTTGAGTGCTGCTGGCACACTATTATAGATATGAGTTTTGGATCCAAATTTTCTAGAGCAACTCTTGAGGTAAATATGTCGTTGACGACTTTCTATTTTTCCATTTGATGACAATTCAATATATCAACCAATTTTTTAATCATTTCCCAAAATATTTAATTTGGTTGTTCCGCAATCCCACAATTTTCTATTATCATGTGCACATGCATTTTGAATGGGATTTCCATTTAACTCTCTTCAGGAGATTTTGAGGGTGACTAAATTTTATTACCACGGATTTATTTTATATCTTAGGATCTATCGACTACGCTTCAGGCGTATATTAGAATCAACATTTGAGTTGATCTCTTTGTTATTTAAACTCTTATAGTTCATTTTATCACAAATATATGTGATTTTGTCACGCCTTCATTAATATTTAAATGAATTTGGCAGATTACTTGCTGAATATTGCAAGTCACTTATTTTCATGAACTTCAGGTTCAATTGATTGGTGCGTGGATCTAAAATTGAAGATCGTATTCATTCAATTAAATTTCTCGGTATTTATATCTTTTCTAGTCTTATCTCCCCCTAAGGCCGAGAAATAATCTTTGTTAAATATGCAAATCAGCGTTATTGCTATAAACCGATCTTCTGGATCAAAGGCTCGAGATATTATGCTCGTTCATACACTTTAGTTGTGATATGAATATAAGTTGCATATTTCACATTAATTCGCAGATGGGAAATAACAATTTCCACGCACTTAACATGATATGCATCATTTTCATATTTTAGTACATGTAATCATGGGGATAATTAGTAAAGATATCTCTACCAATGATCCTTGGGGATACAACATCTTTACTAATGATCCTTCGGGGATATATCATCTTTACCAATGATCATTCGGGGATCAAAATAAATCTCAACATATAATTTTCTCAGAAATTACATTTAATTAGAATCGAATTTTTCGATATTTCATGAGTACCCACATAATAAGATACGTTTGTTCTCGATTTTCAAAAGATATCCTTCAGGGATAATTCATATGTAATTATTGTTTCAACGAGAACAATCGATGTAACTTTATTCAAAACATTTAATGTTTGAACTTTGCTTCTTTTGGAGCAATCAATAAAAATATTCTTTCAAAAATATTTTGTATAGTATCAATATTGATTTAAAATATTTAAATTTTAATTGCTACGCCATAAGCAATTTGATTTGATATTTCTGCGGGAATATCATATCATGATGTTCTCAAAGAACATTTAAAATTTAATTTTGATATTTATTCATGAATATCATATCATAATGTTTTTCGGGAACATTTAAAACTTATGGGAGCAATTTAATTTGATATTTTCAAACTTATTGCTACTACATGAGCAATTTAATTTGATATTTTCAAACTTATTGCTACTACAGGAGCAATTTAATTTAATATTTTCAAACTTATTGCTACTACGAGAGCAATTTAATTTGATATTTATCGAATAATATCAAATCATGATGTTCTTCTAGAACGATCAATAAATCTAGTTCTTCAGGAACTTAACATTTAATTTAATTGATATATTAAGAATAATTGATTTGATATTACTTCAGGAATATCAAATTATAATGCGACTCAAACTTGTGAGAAGTTACATTCATGATAGCTTTATTATATGGCTCGACAGATTTTAAATCTTGTAATCCAATGTGGAGTGAATCATACACGTTTTGGTAGTACGACCAACTTCGGGTGATCGTATAGTTCTTTTAAATTTTTCCACAAAACTATTGGATCTTTCACGGTCAATTTTCAAAGATATTATTCGAGATTATTAGTATATAATCATAATCAAGTTGATATTGATATTTCTGCAGGAATATCACATCACGATTTTCTTTAGGAACATTTAATTTTGATATTTCTTCAGGAATATCATATCATGTTCTTCGGGAATATTTAGTTTTGATATTTCTTCGGATTATAATATCATACCACAATGTTCTTCAGGAACATTAAAATTTTAATTGATTTACTAGGCATAACTAATTTGATATTACTTCAAGAATATCAAATTATAATTATTAATTTGATATTACTCCAGGAATATCAGATTATAATGTTCTTCAGGAACATTAGACATTTACTTGCTTTAAGATGAGCAATTTATGAAAAAGTTCATGAATATCAGATTACAATGTTCTTCAGGAACATTTGATATTACTTCAGAATATCATATTATAATATTCTTAAGGAATTACTTTTGTGAAGAAGAGGAGAAGAAGTAGATATATTTAAAATTATTAATAAATATAAATATAAATATAAATTCTTGCCTTTGAGTTCGGATCTTGGATGAGTAGATATTCGATAAAGAACGCGGTTGAGCTTTCTTAGGACATCGTGCTGATAACGTGTTATAAACTCAAGAGAATTGAGAGAGGATAATATAGTAGAAAGAGAGACAATATGAGAGGAGAATAGAATTGTTCTTTCATTCATATGGGGATACCCCTTTATATATGATACAAAGTAGAGTTTCTGTGTTATTTACCCAGAAAGAGTAAACTAGTCATTCACTAATTAATAATATTCATAACAATAATAATTTTTTATGACGTTTTTATTTTAATTATAATATAATAATGTTAATTATATTTTGCAATCCAAAGTTTTTTGTTTTTCGTATTCATTTTTGTGTTGCAGCTGTGTTGCAGCTCTCTATACAGGAGTATATCTTCATAAACAACAAAAACATTCAAAAAGTACAATATTAATTAACCTCATTAGTAACTCATAACCTTCAATTTAATATTAATAGTCAAGATCTTCTTTAATTTCAATTCTTTATAATCAAATTCCCCTAGTCGATCTCTCCAGAAATAATGCTATCGACAAGTTTCTCTCATCGTGTGTTTTGTTTGAGTTTTAAAAGAAATAAAAAAAACAAATACTAACAACTAAGAGGATTTTTTCAAATAAGAGTGATCAATTAAACTAAAGTCAAAATCATGATGGGCGATAACTCAGAGATAATTCAACATATTGTTCAAGCCTTTTTAAAATTTCAACTCATCACAAGTAACCACCTCATTATATGAATAAAGCTTCTTCTTGATTAACCTCTTCGGAGGTCTAATCTCTTGTACCGATCTATCCTTTTCCATCCGGTGGTGCCCCTTCCGAATCATTCAATTTGATGTTATTTCCACAATGACCCATATCAGAATTGATTTGAAACTTTAAAATAACTGTGTTAAACTCTACCTTTTACAAACAATAAAAGGCTGTTCAACAAGTTAATTATTCACATTCGTTCCCTTCATATTATGATATTAGTACTCCCTATCACATTACACGAAACTGACAAAAACTCCGATTAAAAATGTTGTGATTCTTTTAATGATGATTCTCAATATCTTGCAAGTTTCATCTTGTGCATTGAAGGAACTAAAAATTTTAGTTTATGTCATGAACAATCTCTCTTCAAACTCTGTCATTGCAGGAGCATTCTCAGTCAAAAAACGACGTGTCGTGGGGATTTAAGAAAAACTGATTTGAAGCTTTCCATAAAAATTCCACAAACTAAACTTCAACAAAGCCAGAAGCTTGTTACTCATTAATTGCAAATCCTTTGAAGTTCAAATTAATGGAAATCAATTTTTTGAATCCAACTTTAACTAACTAATGAAACTATGTATGCTATTGCTACCTTTCTTTTTCTTCATGTCTGAATTCTTCCCTTTGACACCATAATACAAAGTTTTCATATCATATCCTATCATCCTGTGTCGGACTGTATTTGTATCACATAGTATTTGTATTACAAGATACACACAAACAAAACTAGGCATTCACAACTAATCCTCATCGTCGTCGTCAAGAAAATCGAACAAGTCATCAGCCAACTCCTCACACATCTCCTCACTCATACCTGGTCCCATATCGTTTTCCGGTTCAGGTAGGACCGGCACATATCGGTGGACAGATTTGTGATTATAAGTCAGTTGAAGCTCTCCAGATGATGAGTACATTTGAGCATAGAAATCCGGCTCTATGTTTAGCCCCATAAATTTAACATTACCCAAACTGCATGTGGACAAAAATGGAATTAAAGAATATTTAAGAGAATCATTTGTGGTGCGCTTTATGGGACCCAAAAGTGCTGGGGCCCAACAATCCAATAATCTCCCAAACACACTTCTGAAGATTGACCTCAACATGTTTCGAGAAATTTCCTTCGATTTTGGTATCCAAGGAAAATAAGAAAACGGAGAGTTTGCGAGACTCACCGTATATAGAACAGTCCATTTACATTGTCTTTTTTAGCCCTCCCAAGAAGCTCAATCTGAATAACTCCACCTACGCAAACAGGTTCTGGCAGCTTGAACGATTGCACATGTAAATCCTGTAAAGAATTGGAATAAATTTTCAAAATCTATTTTCCTTTTTTTTTCTTTAAGATGAAAGCCATTTTCAGACATAAAACTGGGGATCCATCCGTCAGATGCAGCCATACTACAGAAATATTAGTTATATGCTTCAAAAAACGTTAATAGTATTAAATAAGGTTAAATTAAGAAATTATAATTTTGAATAGGAGAGAGTATTTATGTTTATGTATTTTAAACACATATCATAGAGCAAAAGAGAAGCCAAAGAAGAAGGAATCAACCTAGCATGTTATAAAGTATAATTACCTGTGTCATAGGAAACAGTGGTGAAGTATACGTCCACTCATACTTGTCAAGAAAAGGTTTATGAATCATAAATATATTTATCTCAATATCAGCTGTAGGTTTTGGATGACCCATATGAAACCGCACTGCCTTTGGTGAGTAAACGGGATGACCATCCTCCGAGAGTACTGAAAGGCAACAAAAAAGAGAGTACTAATGATACACGTGCTACAGAAAAACCAAGTGACAAAAATAAACATGGAAAATGCAAAATGAGAAGTTGGGGGTTATTTGCGCATGCGCAAATAAGGAACAGAATTGAAAATGCGGTTAAGGAATAAGCTAAAATAGCGCTATTACCTTCGAGGGGTTGTATACAGATTTCATTCACAATGCTGATACTAGAATTCAGCCTGTACACTAAATTCTCTGGTGCATCAGAGTCACTCTGTCCTTCACTAGACCAGTCGGAAGAGTCGTCCGGATGCAGAGTATCTCTAGAGGCACCCAACGCAAACGCTACCAAGTACCTGGGAGATTCCGGCTTCCAAAAATACCTTAGTAGAGCAGAAAATATTTTATGCTCCCTCTCAATACTTCTCCAGTTGGCAGCATTCTTAAATGTGACGATGTCCAGTATTTTAGGTACATTTTCAATTCTATAGGACACATGTGTAAACTGAGGAATCTTTCTCAGACAGAGAGCTTTGCACAGCCCATTTGATATCACTGCCCAAAGAACAAAACACAATTATTTTTCATTTCATACCTTAATCGACAGCCACACACAATGGTAACAAAAAACAAAAGTGACATAGCCGACAAAAATATTATTGAGTGGTGACGTGGCATGATGCGCTAAATATAACGATAACCCTAAAAAACAAGTGCTTTAATTCGATAGATCAAATCAGCTCACCAACATGGCGCCAAGTGTGCGAGACGGCACTGGCGCAAACAAGGTCACGTGGATCGTCCAGTAACGAAAGGATATTCAATAACAAATCCATATGGAGGGCACCTACGAAACTTGCGCCGTCTTCCATTTGAGTGTACCCTGATATCACTAAAAAGAGAGAGAGAACATTATACCTAAATGCAACTCAAACTGAAATGAGATCTAAAACCATAAAATGGGCAAAATCTTTGCCGGGTTTTTAAGGGAATCGAAAAAATGAATCGAAACCGAAATAAAAAAGATGAATTCAATGCTGAATTTTCTAATCACAGAAACAAACATATGTAGACGCACACGCGCAGATCTATTGAAGATTTGTTTTTTTTCGCGCAGAATTAAAGATGCATTTTTTTCACGGAATTGAAAACCATAAAAATCCCGATTCGCGAAATCGAAAACAACAAAAATATTACTGAATTAAAAGAAACGCAGATCGAAACGCAGATCGACGATATCTTCAAACGTACCTTCAACGAGATTTGCGAGAAGAGCTTACGACGGCGGCAGGGAGAAATGGAGGAGAGGCAGTGTACAGTGTGTACTCTCTCTCTCTCACACAGTCTCACTATATATATGATGGCGGCAGGGAGAAATGGAGAGAGGTAGTGTGCAGTGTGTACTCTCTCTCACACAGTGTGTACTATATATATATGGTGACGGCGACCGCGGATTCTTGTTGTCTCAGGTCTCCGAATACATTTTATTTTCTTTTTTTATGGATTGACTTTTTACTTTATTATTCTATTTTCTTATTTAAATTTTCTCTTATTTAAATATGTAACGATGTGTTGTGCTCTTTTTATACATTTTTTTATATAAATTTAAGAAAATAAAATTAATGCTACTATATTAGCTTTTTTTTTTTATCTCATCTCTGCATAAATTAAAATATGATTTTATTTTTCTTGTGACATAAAAGACACTGTAATGATTTTTACCAATTATAATTATAAATAGGTTAATGCGAATATTGCGCAACATGCGCAATAAAATAATGAGTGTAGTTTTTCCAACAAAATAAATTAGATAAAAGGTAAGTTTATTTTAGAAATTTTGGATTTTAGAAAATTTACAAAATAAATTAGATAAAAGGTAAGTATTACTGTATTAGTTTTTATTTTAGAAATTTTGGATTTTAAAAAAATTGGATAAAAGATAACCATTTAAAATTTATTTATAATTAAATTAATTAATTTTTATTAATTATAAAAATAAAAAATGTACATATTTTAACTTTTTGAATTTATTTATTAGTTATTTTTTAACAAGTATAATATAGTTTTTTATAATATTTTACATTCCAATAAATAGTTATTAGTAATTACTAAAATTACTACTCTTTTTCCTAAATATTCTTTATTCATTTTACACTCAACTACATCTAAAAGTGTTATAACACCTAATCTAATCCATTGTCCGACTCGTTCGGGTCCAACCCCACCAGAAAAAATAGGGTGTTTCTTAGTCCTCTAGAAAAGGAGAGGTGTTGGTGCATCGATGTACATACTGGGCCAAGCCATCTGTATGTGTGACCACCAAACCTCTTTTCGTTGCCGCAATAAAAAAAGGATATCCATCTGAAGAGTACTTGCCAGAAGAGGGGCAAGGTCAGAGGGGTTATGCTTCAGCACAAGCTTCTTCTGCTCGTACAGCTCCACGACTTCCATGGCAAGCGCAAAATAACGGGTCCGCCCAAAAGCACTAACAGAACTCACGCTGCAAAATGCAATTATATAGAGTATTATGCAAGTAAGAGGATTTGCAAAAAAATGCTTTCCCAAAAAACACAAATTTTAAAAATACCTCTCAACAAATTATTGATTTATTTTTAATTAAAAATAAATTAAAATTCAAAATTAATTTTATAACAATTACAAACTCCCCAAACAATTGCAAGAAACTCCCTCCTTCTAAACACTAATCAAACGGCCCATTCTCCTCTCTCTCATCGAATCCACACAGGTAGAAGGCTATAAACAAAAAAAAAAAAACTCCTCAGTTGTGTTCTCTCAATTATCCAACCAATGGCGAGCTCAAACGATACTTGTGAGAGGCTTCAGAAAAAAAGTTCGTTCAAGGACGAGCCGAGAAGGAAATGGTTGCACGACTCGTTGGCCGGTGTCGAAGCTCGGATGGCTGTCGGAAATGCCCGCCGTGGTGGTTTTCCAAGTACATACACAGCTTTCTCAAACTCTTATTTAGTCTACATTATCAATTTCCGTTACAATTAGATAAAATTCGTGTGTTTGCGTCGATTTTCTTGAGCGGGCGCGATAGCATTTTGTGAAGGCGCGGGGCGCTAACCTTTCCTCGCGCCCTCGCGCTGTCTTTATTTTACTGGCTCGGGGCGCTAGCCAGACTGGCACCATGCTTCCTAGCTGGCGCCACCACGCCCCCAGATGATGCACCAATTCTATAAGTGATTTATGGAATTTCTTGATGTTATTATGAGTGTCTTGCATGGCATGTTCTTGTTCAGAGTAACATGCTAATTTGTCCTTTCTATGACCCACGCGAGTGTGAAGAGGTTGTGGAATCACTACAAATATTATTAATACCCATCGTCTATCGAACTGCAATGGTGTGAAGTGTGATGTTGATTGTGGAAATCTTGAGTTTCTGTGATTGCATATGTTATTTCAATTTTGACGGTTTGTACTTTTGTGTTTTGTAGATGTTTGCTCGATTATCAATTAAGACACTTGTTCGATTTGATTGGAGTACTCTTTATTAATTTTTATGTGTTGAAAGTTTTTTGTATTTGAATCTCGTTTAAGAATTCATTAATTCTTATAAATGTACTTTTAGAACCCAATCGAAACTTATTCGTTGATCAAAAAATGCTAAAAAACATTACACAGGGAACGGAGCACGAGTGGGCTCTGGGGCCCTGCGCCCTTCATAGTTTCGATCGAGAAATTTAGACGTTCACACGTGATTATTACAATAGTGTATTACATACTCAGTCCGGTTTTTGTTAAAAAAATAATACCATAAAGTGGTCGATCCGAGAAACTCCTGAACTCGTAGTTTTTCGATATTTCTTGGATCGAGCACTTTTGGGTAAAAAAAATTACGAAAATTGCACTGGACATGCAAAACAATATTTTAAGAAAATCCAACAGTTCAAAAATACTGAATCATATGCGGATAGTTGTACGTAGAGTAAATGTACGTTATCACTTCAATGGTTGACAAGTTTTCAATGTAAAGGGTTAGTGTTTATATGGTAATCAAAACGTACATTTACACTATGCAATATGCACGATTGATATTTTTGAATCGTTAGATATTTTTAAAATATTGTTTTGCATGTCTAGTGCAAATTTTGTATAAGAAAATATCCGAAAGTGCTCAATTCGATAAACATCGAAAAATTAAGAGTGTAAGGGTTTCTCGGATCGACCACTTTCAAGTATTTTTTTAACGAAAAATCGACCTAAACATGTAACACAACACTTTTAATAATATTCAGCTATTCAAAAACATCGAATTACGAATATTGAAACACAATTTCTCGATCAAAATTGTGAAGGGCGCGGGGCCCAGAGCCTACCCGCGCCCAGCGCCCAATACAATTTTTACCCCAGTTAGGGGTGTTCATCGATCCAAAACCGGACCGAACCGGACCGGAATCGGCTTGGACCGGAACCGGAATCGTGAAAAATTATGACCCAGAAATCGGACCAGAATAATACCGGTCTGGACCGAACCGGACCGGTAAATTCACGTCCGGTCCGGTTTTGGATCGGATAAAACCGAAATAATTAAAATTTTAATATTATTTAAAAATAAAATAATAATTAAAATTAATTATTATATTTATAAATTTTAAATTTATTTAATAAAAATAAAATATCATTTTTAAGTAAATAAAATATTTAAAATTTTAAAATATATTTTTTTATTTTTTTATAAATTATTTTGTTATATTAAGTATATTAAGTATTAATAATTAAATATATAGTTAAATTTTTAATTAATAAAAAAAATTATATTTGATTATTAGAACAAATTTTAAATTAGAAAAATAATTTATCAAAAAATCTATTTATTTTTTTTAAAATATAACATTTTATATTATTAAAAAATATTATGTATATTAATAAATTAAATTCCGATCAAATGCGGTCCGTACCGGATTTTACCGGTTTTTAACCGGAATCGGACTGGAAACCGGAATCCCAGAGCCTACCCGCGCCCAATGCAATTTTTACCCCAGACCCAGTGCCAGAATTAACAAAAGGCACCGGGCGCTAGTGTCACCTAGCGCCCCGCGCCACGTTATAAGTATTTCTTCATTAATTTATCACGTTGCGCGTAACGCTAGCGCCTGGCGCCCGACGTGAATTGTGCTTGATTTTCAGCTTTTCGACTATTCAAAATACTTTTAAATCGTGAATTCAACCTTGATATTAAAATCAAAGCACACACGAGTAATGTAGAAGTGAATGCTAACGTTTATACGTTGAATTATTGGAGGAAAATCTTCGATTTGCAGCTGCGAATTTTGGGTGATTTTTTATGGTTGCGGCTGCCCATTGTGCAAATATTTTTTTGGGGCTAATGTGTAAATATGTTCTTTTTATTTCTTTTATAGTTAGTTAATAAGGATAAAAGTATTTGTAAAATAAAATTTTGTGAAATAGTATTTTAAGAAATTAGATTTGTTAAAAAGTTAATTTAAAGATTCCCTCTGCAAGTAATATATTAAAAAAGAAACACTTGTATTGATATTAATTGACCACATATAAAATAAATCATTCGTCTCCCGCCTCTGGACTCTACCCATCAACTCAACCTGTAAGTACCCTGTCTCCCGCCTCTGGACCCTACCCATCAACTCAATCTGTAAGTACCCGTCGATGCATAGTTAGGGTTCTGGTAGCTCAAATTCCTGTATTTGATTCTCCTATTTCAAAAAAAAAATATGACAAGATATGTTAGAAAATGAGTGGAGTTTTTGATATAAAGCGAGATAGAAGATTAGTGAAAGACCTGCATCATTGGAAACTCAGGCGAAGTGTAGGTCCACCGAAACTTGTCATCAGCAAGTTCGGGCAACGGAATATCTCCAAGTTCACCAAAAATCTCACTTAGGGGTTTGAGGTGACCCAATCAAAATCTTACGGATTTTGCTGAGTATATGGCTTTCCCTGGCTCGAAAAAAGCTGAAGAGCAAACATGTTGAAATAAAAATGTTTCGATTATGACAAAAATGAAACCCACATTTATAGTGTTTTTCAATTTCGTGATATAGTTGCGCAACTAACTCCCTTTCAATGGCTGAATTCCAATATCAGTAATAAGCCAAATATCGGGTTTTAGCTTGTACACCAACGTCGCAGGCACCGCAGGATCACTTTCTCCTTTACTTGACCAGTATGGAGTTCTAGACCAAAGCGTGTCAGTAGGGGTCAGAGTATTACGGACACCTTCATCTGGAAAACGATTGGTGCTCAACGCACTAACTGCATCTTTTATGCACCTCCTCTTATGCACAATTACTTTCGTGATCGCCCAGTGTAGGGATGCATAAATCGTGTGGTCCCTCCCGAGAAGTGACCTATATTGACGAATTTCAGAGAGTTGGGAGAATATTTTCACGCACAGCTGCCTCGCGACCAATTTTTTATCACTAAAAAATAAAATGATTTCATGACCACATATATTAGATTAATTATTTTCTATTTATAACAAGTGATAGATTTTATTTGAAACGAATTGGATAATATAGTTTCCAATAAAGTTCTAACAGTATTATAATAACTACGCAAAAACCGCACATTTAAAATACTTTGTATTTACGGACCAAAATAGTATCAAAAGGAATTTCATGATTATGTTGGTTCAATAAGTAAATTCTTATTTATCTAACTCTTTAACGGACACCTACAAAATTTACATAAATTCTCAATAAGAGAAAATTTTAAGTCGTTTAATATAGAGTTGGTGAAGCCTGGCAATTCAATCGGAATATAATAATCAGCTTAATATGTCATCAAATACAAATCTTGATGAAATATAAAAACAAATATTTTTGCACTTTCATCGGAAATTAACATAATCTACTTCCAAGTTCTGACAATAACTTGCTTAAATCAGTGCATATGGCATATAATCAGAACATGCAAAAGCTTTTTGTAATGCACTTTAAATCTAGAACGTGTTAATTTGTGAATACGAGACTCGCTACAATATGCACACGATCAAACAACATTTACAGGTTACAAATAGGGGGGAAATATGAAATATCAACATATGGAAATAAGTAATATGCGTTGAGTAATATCAAAACAGACTACAATTATTATGAACGTCGGGATTTCAGGCGTTATGAATAACACATAGCATAACAAAACACAGAATTTGTATACCAAGTCCACATTGTTAAATAGTTAACGCCAAAAGCATTAGTTATAGATCAGAAAAACACCACGTGGCGATGATGACCTAAGTTTTGACGTTATGTCTTAAAAGTCGCGACAAATAAGCAAAGTGATGCGGCCCGAGGTCCGTCGAAGAGGCAAGATGTTCGTTTTCGGGCTGGAATGACGAAGGAAACGCCGGAACGGATGTCAGACGTGAGTCGAGGACGCGCCGAGGAGTTCGGGGAGGATTTTGGCTTGGTGTCAGGCGACATAGAGAAGCTGTCGGCCGACAGGCAGGTTTGTCGGGCGAAACCTCCAAGCTGTCGGCCGACAGGTATTGGAAATCGGGTACTTGGCAGGAAGTTTGGCTTCGTAACGCAGTATTTGTCTTCGAGCGACGATGAGAATGTCGGACGACAAAGTCCCATAATTCCAAAACGTGGGCGGACGTGTTTTTAATTTCAGCTTTTATTATTTTATTCCTTTTTCGAATTTTAGGGTTTTATTGCTGTTAGCTTTATGGGCAAAGCTCTGAGCGCCACACGATCAAAACCGGTGCCACTAGATACTACTTGTTGCAGATCAACGATGTATATTACGGATAATAATGCGGAACCCCGAAAATAACTCAACAATAAAATAGAAGGAGACAAGTAAAGAAGACAAGGAATTTACGTGGAAACCCAAATCGGGAAAAACCACGAGAGGAACGACGATAACTTTCACTATAATATTGTCGACGATTACAAGGATTGATATCCACTCTAAAACCCACTAATCTCACACAATATTATCACATGGCGTCTCTCTTGGTGTTCAACACACATCTAATTGTGTCCATGGAGATCCTAATTTATAGATGTATAAAACCTATCAAAATAGGTAACCAATAGGAATAGGAAATAAATCCTAAGCCTAATATAAATCAGAATCCCAATAAATAAGGAATAAAAATATATCTACTATAATTCTAATTTTCCTAAATAAGGAAACAAAAATCCTACAAATTCGAGTCATACTTTAACAATCTTCACCTTGACGAGAAACCGTGAAATCTCATCGCACATGTGAAATCCCATCACATATCACACCAAGCCGTGAAATCCCATCGCAAATCAAACCATAAAGCGAAATCACATCGCCCATTCGAAATCACATCGCACTCCATAGTCTCGTCCCTCGTCTTCCTCCAAACGCCCCAACGGGCCTAGTTCCTAGAAAATTGGACCTTCAAAGGTCCCCATGAATCGAAACGTACATACCCGAGTGTCTTCTTCGAGTTGTGAGCCCAATTCGAGATATACCCTCTCGACCGCTTTCCAAGCGCACAATGCTCACCAGATTTAAAAACACTCCATAGATCGATATACACTCGATCCTTCGAATCGACTTTCCTCACATGCACAAGCCGCACATGATCTAGTCGTGTAGACTCTTCATCCGAGAGCCTAGTTTTTCCCACGGTTACTTCGTTCACCGTTTCATCTTCATTAAGCTTGGTCACTCCGGCCTTCGTTTGCATGCCTCTAAGCCGGTGAGACTCTTCTACCAAGAGTCGAGTTTCGGCCCCGGTTACTTCCTTCACCGCGCCTTCTTGGAGGACATAAGGTCGCCTTGCCTTTTCGTCTCCTCCCAACACTACCAAAGCCGCTTTGGTACCCTCAAAAACTCCACCTTCACAGGTGTAGCTAAACATAACTCCGGTTACTTCTCCTTTCACCGAGCTATAGTGACATACCTTATTCCCGTGTCGCGACTTCGAATTCCCCGAGTCACTCCCTTTATCATGGTACTTATTTTGGACGTCAAGTCCATCACGCGATGCCACATCGGAGACAACCACACCAATTCTCTTCACGTTCTCCCCCGCAAATAGCGCCAATAACACGGCTATATAGGATATTATCTCGAAAAGTTGCCACAACTCTTCAATAATTCCCACAACTCCTTTGCGGACCTTGTCTTCATTGTTTCCTCAGTCATGGAGTTCGATATATGAAGGTCAATATTAATTACCTTCCGATACGGACTCCTCCATGTCGTGTGGGTAAAGAGGAAACCACCCCGTTGAGATCTTACATCGGTAGATCGTACTTCACGCTCGCCATCAAAACTTTGCTCCGGAAGGTAGTAGGATCGTATTGTGGCTCTGAAAGGTCACAGGATCGTTGCCTGGATCTGATACCACTTGTTACAGGATCGTAACCTGGCTCTGATACCACTTGTTAGCTTTATGGCAAAGCTCTGAACGCCACACGATCAAGACCGGTGCCACTAGATACTACTTGTTGCAGATCAACGATGTATAGTACGAATAATAATGCGGAACCTCGAAAATAACTCAACAATAAAATAGAAGGAGACAAGTAAAGAAGACAAGGAATTTACGTGGAAACCCAAATCGGGAAAAACCACATGAGGAACGACGAGAACTTTCACTATAATATTGCCGACGATTACAAGCATTGATATCCACTCTAAAACTCTCTAATCTCACACAATATTATCACATTGTGTCTCTCTTGGTGTCAACACACATCTAATTGTCTCCATGGAGATCCTAATTTATAGATGTAGTAAACCTATCAAATTAGGTAACCAATAGGAATAGGAAATAAATCCTAAGCCTAATATAAATCAGAATCCCAATAAATAAGGAATAAAATTATATCTATTATAATTCTAATTTTCCTAAATAAGGAAAAAATTCTTACGGATTCGAGTCATTTTAACAATTTCCTATTTAAAAGGCCCCAAGACATTGTTTTACGCATACAACTTTGATATTGAATAATTATTTCGTGAGAAATATTTCTCTCTTGGGTTTTCGAATTCTTCTGGGTTTTACCAAAAGAATTCAATCGGCGAATCAACGGAGTCATCATCATTCGTTTGTGTGTCATTCATCGTCTCCGAATTGTTGAATCAACGTCTCGTTGGGGTTTAGGTCACCGATCCTAAATTATTTCATGGGTTAGATTCAAAGGTTTTGGGATTTTCAACCAAGTATCTTTTCAATTATTCCTCGTCTATTTCCCTTCGTATCGAGGTACGTATCACAAAGACATTATTAAGTTGACAGGTCAAAAAGCCATATACAACATTATTTTTCAAAGTTGGGGCCCTTACCGAGTTAGCGCCAAAATTTTG
Source organism: Euphrasia confusa (assembly GCA_954870475.1). Lineage (NCBI taxonomy): Eukaryota > Viridiplantae > Streptophyta > Magnoliopsida > Lamiales > Orobanchaceae > Euphrasia > Euphrasia confusa. The sequence continues at coordinate 16,120,044 of OX940954.1, forward strand.
AGACGGACCCTACGCAGACCACGTCAGCCGGATCATCTAAGAAACTCATTATGTAAAGGGAAATTTTGTTGTCGTTGTATTGTAAGAAATTGATCCCATTTGCAGTTCTTCGGCGATGATCCATTGCTTTCGGTTTCGTAAAATTGTACGGGAATTTCAATAGGCCAATAGTACTTGAAACAGAGAATTATCAAAGTTAGATTTAAAAAAAACTGATAAGAGAGCTTTTGATGCCCTAATCACAAAAATAAGAAACTATTGAAATACAAAGCAATAACAAAACGAACTGAAACTGTAAATGAAAAAATCAACAAGATCATAAAATTCAATAAAAAAAAAAGAAATTATCGTTCAACATTAATCCAAAAAAAAAAACCTTAAAAATTTTGCACACACAATTCTAATTAACATCAACTAATTTATATATGAAGAAAAATAAAACTATAAAACGAAAAAAAAAGGTACCTGTTGAATCTTGAACGAGAGACATGAATGAATGAGTGGGGATTGGAGTGGAAGGAGAAGTCTAGACTAACTAACTTATAGTACTCCTTCTATCCCTTTACATAATGCATACAAAAGGTTGTGCGTAGATTAAGAAAAAAAGATTTTTTATGTATTTAATAATATAAAATGGGGATTAATAGGTATTAATTTTTAAGTAATAAAATAGTTAGTTGAAAAAGTAATGGTATAAAGAGTAAATAAATGTGTATTGATGTGATAAAATTGTAAAAATACATTTCATTTATAGGTGTGCACTATTTTAAGAGATTGATAAAAAAAAAGTATGTATTAATTTAACATATAGAAGAAATAGTAAATAATATCAAAGAAATAATCTTGTCTGGCTTATTTAATATTTTTATTATATTAATTATTAATTATGATGGGATTTGAGAAAAAAGGTCTAAGGCGTTTTGCCATTTTTTTTATTTGCTTAATATTGATTGTTTTAACATGTATTAACTCTAAATGCATTTAATAATTATCTTATCATTAATAATAAACAATCAATTTTATTATTATAATAATAATCTTAACGAAGGATTAGAGAAGTTTAGGAGTTTTATATAAAAAAACGTCTTAAAAAATTATTTAATATTAATTTACAGCTTTGAGTGAGATATAAATATTAATAAATAAAGTATAATTTTGTTTTCTTAATTTGTGTGTAAAATGCTAAAACGCCTTATAAAAAAAAGAGGATGGAGTATTATTGTTTAAAAAAAAAGAAAATATTACGACATGGCTTTATACAAATATCACATTACATAAATATACACTTAATTTATATGTCTTTTGCAACAAAATTCTCCATTTAATTTCACTTTTTATAATCATTTTTAAAATCCATATTCATTTACTTTTATATATTTTTGTCGCCAAATTATACTAATTCAAATAGACATAAAAAATAATAAGTGAAAAATACTAAATTAATTAGTTGATAATTTTGCACCTAAATTATTTTCTCTTTTTAAATTAAAAATACTATTTTAATTTATTTCCAATTTTAGATAAATATTTTTACATACAAAAACTAAATAAACGCTAAAAATAATAAGTGAAATTAATTCAAGATAACGGAAAATTATGAATTTCTTATCCCGGTTACTTTTATCTATTGTGTTGGGAGTATACAATTCTAAAAGATATTTAAGTAATAACCGGTCGAAAGAAAAATGTTATTTTGTGTATATTTTACTTGGGATAATAGAAAGTTATTTATGATCAGAAAAAAATAATCATTATAATTAAAATAATTATTTATAAATGATTTTTTTTCCAATTTGAATAATTGATAAAATTACTCTTATATGAAAATAGTAAATTAGTTGATAATTTTGCAAAAAATATTTATGTATATTGTACACATAAAAAATTATTGTAGAATGGGAAAATATTTTAAATAAATATGATTTGTTATAAATATTGTAATTAGTGAATGACTAATTTATCTTTTATTGGTGAACAAGACATAAACCCTATTATGTATTCTATATAAAGGGGTCTTGGGATACAATTTATTCTTCCCTCATATTCTTTTTTTCTCTAACCTATTATTCTCTCTCGCAATTAAATTTCAAATGTTCCTGAAGAAAATTAAAATATATTCATGAATTAATATCAAATTAATTATGTCTAGTAAATCAATTACATTTTTAATGCTCCTGAAGAACATTGTGATATGATATTCCTGGAGAAATATCAAAATTAAATGTGTGATATGATATTCTGCAGAAATATCAATATCAAATTGATTATAATTTAAAGTCCGATCGATAAGATAATATTATAGACTAATTATAATGATTCCGATGTTTGGGTTTAATTGATAAGTAATTTGTGTTAATGTGTGTTGTGGCCAAAAGCAATTTAACAAGTGAAGGGGAGTATTAAAAAATATTATAATTTGATATTTATGAAATAATAACAAATCAATTATTGTTAATATGTCAATTAAAGTGAATGTTCTTAAAGAATATCATGATATGATATTACCGCAGAAATATCAAATCAAATTGATTCGGTGTAGCAATTAAACTTTAAATATTTTAAATCGATATTGATATTTATAAGAAATAATACAAAATATTTTTGAAAGAATATTTTTATTGATTGCTCCCGAAGAAGCAATGTTTTCTGAATAAAGTTACATCATTATACTCATAGTGAAATGCCAAAATTCGATTGTTCTCGTTGAAACAATAATTACATGTGAGTTATCCTTGAAGGATATCTTATGAAAATCGAGAACAACTGTATCTTATTATGTGGGTACTTATAGAATATCAAAAAAGTCGATTCCAATTAAATGTAATTTCTGAGAAAATTATATATTGAGATGAGTTGATTTGATCACCAAAAGAATATAGTCCTCTCTAAAGTACACTATGAATGGATGCATTTTCGCATACAAGATTTCACTCTTAGCGATTACAATTCTGATAGATGCAGAATAATGTCAAAATTCATTTTGTGTGGTGTTGTTTATGACTCGAATCGGAACGCAAAAGAGGTCAAAAATCGCCGAAGGAGGTTTCGGCGGGCGCCGGAAAGGTTTCGGCGACCGCCGAAAAGTCGAAATCGGGACTGGTCGATTTTCGGGGTGTTCGGCGCCCGCCAAATAAGTTTCGGCGCTCGCCAGATGTTTTCTGCGACCGCCGAATGAGAAATGGCGGTCGCCATTTTTTGTCCCAGCGGGATTTTTCTGTGCGCGGCTGCGCGGGCTTTTTTGCGTGGCTTTTTGCACTGGGATTTTTGCGTGAGTTTAATTAATTAGGGAATTAGAATTATATGGATTATAATTCTATTCCTTATTATTTTAGGAGTCGTAAATTAGGAAAAGGATTTATTCCTAATTCTAATTGTTACCAATTTGATAGGTTTCCTACACCTATAAATTGAGGTTCTCCGGTAGACGAAAATTAGACTAGACAAGACGAGTTATTGTAAACCTCATCGATATAGTGAATTGTTTCTTCCTTCCCGTGGTTTTTCCCGTGTTTTGGGTTTCCACGTAAATTCTGTGTTCGTTCTTTTTCGCATATCTCTTTTCTTTGCAACATCTCGTGTTTATATTCGCGAGCACCGTGCGCGATTTGTGCTTCAAATCGCAACATGTGGAGAAACAATTAATTAAGAAGTATGGTGAAAAGGAGATTCTCCACATTCCATTCATCAAATTTGCTCCTCCAGTTGCAATATTATTTGCATAATTTTAAGAAATATTCTCAACTCATATAATGTCCGCTTGTAGTAGAACAAAATAATAGAATTGATATGAGATATGTCCAACTCGTTGTATACTATTACCTGAAGCAAATGTTAATGAACATGAAAATTGTTATGTTCGTGGACGAGGACGAATAAGTAAATATGAACGAGAACGTGGTCATGGAAAATCTCATGGGCAAAATAATTGACAAAATAATCAGCAATACATTAGCCTGAAAAACATATATCAAACGAGAGTAATCCACGAAATAAGGTGTGTGAATAGAAATGCCAAAAATGTGGAATAAATTGGCATTGTGTGCGTACTTGTCGTACGACCAACCATCTTGTAGAGACGAATTTCGCTAATTTTCAATTGCCTAATTTTTAGAAATTATGATAACAATATTGATCATGTAATTTGCAATGGCGTGATTGAAAGTATAGATGTATTGTCAAAATGATTATCTATGGGATAGCATTATCACTCATACATTATTTCGTGACATTTGTAAAAAATAATTTTAATACAAATTATAGTGTATCTAATATTATTCAAAGCTCCGCAAGAGCTAGTATTAATATTTTATGCATGTATTTTAGCAAATCGAGATATCCATTGCAATGAATATCTTGCAATATAATATATGAAATACATTTGCATAACTTATTTTGAATCTGGACGAAACAAAAATCGACATAGTGAATTAATTATTTTCGAGACATAGGTTCTCAATTCGAGTTTAGTCGATTATTTTCTTAATGTTTGTTATATGTAATATAGACGTGTTATTCCTGAAGAATACACAATTGATTTATGTGTATTAATCTCAAAGAATGATACACAATACAAAATATTTTTGAAGAATATTTTATGAATAAAGTAGCAAAATATATATTGGTTAAAGAACAATGTAATATCATTAAGATATTATTAAATTTGATAAATATTCTTGAAAAATATTTGATTTAATTATTCGTCAATAGAGTTTGAATGACACAAGTATTTTGATTTTTACCTAATATTTTGATCCCCGAAGGATCATTGGTAAAGATAATGTTATGCGAATTATAACATAGAGTGGACTCCGAAAGGGCTTTACTAATTATCCCTACGATGTACTTCAAATAAAAATGATGCATATCATGATCATTATTAAGTGCGTAAAAATGAATCAAACATTTCTCATCTGCAAATTAATACGCAACTTATATTTATATCACCACTAAAGTGTATTTTTATGAACAGACATAATAGTAAATAAGGTATATTAAATATCTCGAGCCCACGATCAGAAGACCGGTATATAGCAATTACGCTAATTTGCATATTTAACAAAGATCATTTCCCGAAATTAGGGGGAGATAAGAATATAAATATAAATGCCGAGAAATTTTATTGAATTAAAACGATCTTCATTTGTAGATCCAGCACCAATAAATTGAACCCGAAGTTCATGAAAATAAGTTACTTGCAATATTTAGCAAGTAATATGTCCAATTCATTTACATATTAATGGTTTGACGAAATCACATATATTTGTGGTAAAATGTGTTGGAAATCGATATCTCGGGGTATCAAAAAAATTGCGGAACCGATAATCCCGACCGAAATCCCATCGCCGGAAACCGATCGCGAACACCACGAAGAACCGGGCCCGACAAGAGCATCGCTGCGGGATGAACCCGCGACTAAACCCTAGCCGAGCCCCACCGTGGGGCTCGCGATCTCGATCGATCGCGTGGGGCTGCCTAGCAGCCCCCGACGGTGAGTCCGGCGACTCACCGCCACCACCGACCGGGGAGGGGTGACCAGCCGCGGCGCCAGCCCGCGGCAGCCCCCAGCGATCGACCCTAGGTCGATCGCTCGCCCCGCGTCCAGCCGGGGCTCCCCTCGGGATCGCTGCCGGCGATCGATGCCCTAGGGCTCGATCGCCACCCCTCGGCTCCCAGCCGAGGGCTCGTCTTGACCTTCGCCGAGGATCTCGAATCCCCGTCCCCGAAGTTCATCGTTTTCCCGGATCGTGTGTTCATGTATGTATTACAATTAATTCACATAAAATCATACAAGGGAGTTTATGATTTTACCTTTGATTCGTTGTGCGGAGAAACGAAATCAAATTGAAGACCTTTGAATCTTCCTACGTATTCCTCGCACCTCGTTCGAACGTCGTGTGGGTGACGATCCTCCGAACTCTATGGATCTACTTCACGAACTCTCTAGAATATCAAGTATGATAATCTTATGATGTCTTGAATTGTGAAGACCATGTAGTGCTTTTATAGGCTACGTAGGGGATCTAAAGGAGGTGGAATATTGGGATTCCAATATTAATGATTAAATTGAGCCCAAGCCCAAATCTATTAATCCCATTAATATTAATTAATTTATTTTCCACTATATAAATTAATTGCACTCCCAATATTAAACCATATTATATCAAATAATATTTCTCCGGTAGTATTATTTATTCCGTGTATTTAAGATATAAATATCCATGAATAAAATTTATTTATTGCTTCATAAATTTATTCATCTCTTATATCCGAGAATAGTACCACTTAACTTTATTATTATGCGGGAACAAATCCACTCGCGAGGTTTACATAATAAATCCTTATGAGCTCATCTTGGGGATATTATCAACCCTTATCGGGATACACTTTTTCGTCAAAAATTCATAGCATGTCATACACAAAATACAGTGACCCAACTTTGCCGGTAATTGACCGGTTATTCTAATCAGTCAATTCCTTTGGAAAATCAAAGTCACTAATATTAAATGCACACACCCGCAATAATATCAGGGATTAAGAATAAAATACACTGAGACTTAAATCGATTATCAAAGGCAATCTTACTCGATAAATCTCAAGCGATCCGCCTAATACACCAAGTGTACAAGTATGATAAAATAATCAAGACCAATTGTTTTTTCACTCATACAACGACTATACCGATGGATTGGTCCTTGTCCATCTAGGTCGTGAGCAACTGTTCGATTATATACGAGTAACCGATAGTATGATCTCCCGTGTGACGATGCACACCATACTAACTACAACGTATATAATCTAGGACTATAATTTGCATATATTTAATTATAAATAATTAAATGCAAATAATTGTTTATTTAACTAAATAGATTAGTGGCAATGGATCGGGAGTTAATATCACTTAAATCTAGACATTAAGTATACAACTCCATCAATCTCCCACTTATACTGAGGTCTAGTCTTTTCTTCCAAACTCCCGACTCCCATACTCTTCACGTGCTTAATATGCACTTCCAAGAAGTGCCTTGTGAAAGAGCAATCTAGATTGTCGTTCTGAAGTTATCTTGGTGACTACAGCGTCGTCTCTCCTGACGATGACTCGTATCAGGTGGTACTTGCGCTCTATGTGTTATCTTACACTTATGGACTTGTGACTTCTTATAGTTTGCCTTTGCACCGCTATTTTCATAGCCTTTGGTAAACTAAGAATCACATCTAAGTCCCATAGGTTATCCTGGAGCAACACTAGATCTTCCGCTGCCTCTGAGACGCTATTCTTGGTTACCCATGGAAGAGTCCGAAAAGCATCGTGCTTATCACTCTTCCATGTTAAAGCTCCTCCTCCTTCAATAGTGAAACACATAGTCTGATATCGACTTACACCGGTCCTCTTCTGATTATAAATCTTAGAAAATGTAATCCAAAGGAAAAATTCGTTTGCTCCGTAATCTAGTACTTCGAAAATACTTTACAGCAGTCGAATATTCCTTTCCAAGATTACCTTGATATCCTCCCACTATGCTAACCGCATAGCCGATATCAGGTTCTTTTTTTTCAACATTGCATTTATCAAGCTTTCCACACTCCAAGTGTAGGAAACCGCTTTCATTGCTTCTATCTCCTTTTGTGTTTCTAAAACACATTTCCTTAGATAGATGCATTCAATGTCTAAAAGGTAACGAACCTTTCTCGGAATCTTGCACGTTAAAACGAACCATAATCATTTATATGTAAGATGTCCAGGAGAAGTGCAATGTTCTTTCCTAGAGATCCAAAATCTCAAGAACATGTCCAATTTCTTCCTATGTCTTTCATATTGATTTATCTAGACAACCATCATTTTATGTCTGATAACATCTTTACATTGTTGCCAATGATAAGAGTGTCATCTACATAAAACCCGAGAAACACCACCTTGTGTCCATCACGTTTCCAATACACTTGATTCGTCTATGCCTTTGATGAATCCATTAAATGGACAATCTCATCAATTCGCAAGTTACACGATCTCTAGCTTCGTTTCAATCCATCAATGGATTAACTAAGCTTGTACTCTAAATGATCTTGCCTCTTAGCAATAATCCTTTGGATTCCATTGCTTTCTAAGAAGGCACATTTAGATCTAGTACTGCCTCCATGTAGATTCAGGTATCGATATCATGTATACTAGGTCAAGAGTTCGAAAACTCTCCTAGTCTTATGAATATCTCTGGTTGACCCACAACCTCCCATTACAACGGCATTCCGGTGTATAAACAGTAATACCAGTAGGTGCAGTTAGTGGTGTACCGCTACTCGGTTCGGCTGGTTCTCAGTCCTTATCGTTTTCTCTCATTTCAAAAGTATCACGTCACTTTGGGCTCGTGGTTCGTCTAATAGTCTTCCTCTATGAACCGGGCGTTAGAACTTATAATGTCCTTCTGGTTCATAGTACTATTGAACACACATCTTTTGTTCTTCTAGGATATTTTACAACCGCATTTAAATGCGCCGTTGTTTCCAAGACATATCCATAGAACATAGGTAGTTCCGTATAACTCATGCTTTTACTATTTCTATAAGAGTTCCATTTCTTGTTTCCGACACACCATTTCTACAGAGGACTGTATGGTGTAGTCTCTTGGGATCCAATCCCAAGCTATAATCAAACATCAGAGTCAATCAATTCTAATACTTGTCCGGATCTTATATCCATAAAGGATTGCTTAGTCGTATTATCTTCCAAATTAGATTCTTAGGTCGGAAGGTCCACTCCTTCAACTTAATTGATCAAACTATCAATTTTTGACCTTTGAATTCTTATTTGAATAATTATGACTTAGCATAAGAATCCACAAGTATAAATGATCTAATAAAGAAATCTCTTATTAGTAAACGAGTTATATAAAACGGTTCATTGCATCGTGGTAGACTCAAGATTCATCATTTATATATTGCTAGCTAATGTACCAGAATAGATGATATCATTATTTCTTCTTATAACCATCAAATGATTAAAAGAAATAAAATATCCATTCATTAAAATTTAGAAATCCAGAACAAAAATTCTTTCTAAAATAATAGGGTACATAAAGCAATATTTTAAAATGAAATCCTATAATATATGTCCTCCACTGCAATAGCTGCCTCCTCCACAACATTGCCCACATAGACTACGATCTTTTCTTTTCCAAGTAGTCGGGTTTCCTGGAACCCTTGCATTTAGAATGCACATACCGTCAGTGGTTCCATATCTACACACCAGGTTCTGGTAGATAATACCACTGACTATGTTTTTACGACTAAAGAAAAATTTCGTACTTTCTTTGAGAGGATAATCAGACTTCCAGTACCCAGACTGTTTGCATCGAGAATACTTGCCTCATGGCTTTCTCTTCCCATCTCGTGGTCTAAGCAACTTAGGACCAATGGGATTCTTTGCTTGCTTTTCCTTTCCCCCGATTTTACCCTTTGGTTCAAAACCTTTGATATTGGCTACAAGAGCTTGCGATTTCCGTCTTAACTCGTCCAAAAGGTCAATCATCTCAAAAACGTGTTTAAGCGTTTCCTCGAATCGACTGGCCTTTATGAGTATCCTCATCGCTTCTTGTCTATGTTGGAGTTGTGTACTTAATGTCTAGATTTAAATAACGGAAACTCCCGGTCATAGCATTTAATCTATTTAATTAATAAACAATTGTTTGCTTTTAATTATTCGATAATTAAATATATGCAAAATATAGTCCTGGATTATATACGTTGTAGTTAGTATGGTGTACGTCGTCACACGGGAGATCATACTATCGGTTACTCGTATTTAATCGAACAGTTGCTCACGACCTAGATGGACACGGACCAAGCCATCGGTATAGTCGTTGTGTGAGAGAGAAAATAATCGGTCTTGATTATTTTATCATACTTGTACACTAGGTGTATTGGGAGGGTCGCTTGAGATTTATCAATTAGGATTGCCTTTGATAATTGATTTAAATCTCAGAGTATTTTATTCTTAATCCCCGATACTATTGCGGGTGTGTATATTTAATATAAGTGACTTTGATTTTCCAAAGGAATTGACCGGTTTAATTATTGGGTCAATTACCGGTTAAGTTGGGCACTATATTTTATATATGACATGCCGTGAATACTTGACGGGAAAGTGTATCCCGTAAGGGTTGATAATATCCCCGAGATGAGTTCATAAGGAATTATTATGTAAACCTCATGAGTGGATTTGTTCCGCATAATAATTAAAGTTGAATGGTACTATTCTCGGATATAAGAGATGATTAAATTTATTTTGCAATAAATAAATTTCATTCATGGATATTTAAATCTTAAATACACGGAATAAATAATACTACCGGAGAAATATTATTTGATATAATATGGTTTAATATTGGGAGTGCAATTAATATATATAGTGGAAAATAAATTAATTAATATTAATTGGATTAATAGATTTGGGCTTGGACTCAATTTAATCATTAATATTGAAAGCCCAATATTCCACCTTCTTTAGATCCCCTACGTAGCCTATAAAAGCACTACATGGTCTTCACAATTCAAGACACCAATCATAAGATTATCATACTTGATAATCTAGAGAGTTGTGAAGGAGATCCATAGAGTTCGGAGGATCGTCGCCCACACGACGTTCGAACGAGGTGCAAGGAATCAAAGGTAAAATCATAAACTCCCTTGTATGATTTTATGTGAATTAATTGTGATACATACATGAACATACGATCCGGGAAAACGACGAACTTCGGGGACGGGGATTCGAGATCCCCGTCGAAGATCGAACGAACCCTCGGCTGGGAGCCAAGGGGTGGCGGTCGAGCCCTAGGGCTTCGACCGTCGGAGCGCATCGAGGGGAAGCCCCGGCTGGATGCCGGGGGGACTACCGCGGGCTTGCGCCGCGGCTGGTGGCTTTCCCCACCTCCGGCGATGGCGGTGAGTCGCCGGACTCACCGCCCGGGGCTGCCGGAGCAGCCCAAGCGATCGCGAGCCCCGGCGAGGTTTTGGCTAGGGTTTCGGCCGCGGGTTCATCCCGCGGCGATGCTCTCGTCGAGCCCGGCTCCGTGTGGTGTTTCGCGTGTTTCCGGCGATGGGATTTCGGTCGGGGTTATGTTTTCCGCAATTCTGTTAACCCCGGGATATCGATTTCCAACAATTGGTATCAGAGCGTTGGTTTCATGTTCATGTATGTGTTCAATTATCGTTCTACCTTGCAGGGATTCCGACTATCATGGTTTAATAATTTGTTAATTATTTTATCATGATTATTCGTTTATTAAACTCTCGGACATGTCGAGATTCGTTTTGTGTGGATGAATGCTTGTAATAGTAAAAATTCTGGGGTTGACCGAATTTAGATTTATTATTATTGTTCTATGTTTTCCGGAAATTGTATAGGGTCGATTTCATGTATAGAATCGATACCGGAATTGTAATTTAATTTTGTAATTAATTTTACGTTGGTTCGATGCCGAAACGACCGCCGGAGAACACGTGTGACGAAGGAGAAGAAGAGAGGGAGGACCGGGGATCGATCATGATGATCGATCCCATGAGAATCGATCGAAGGAGGGGTGTGGGGCTGCCTGCGGGAACCCTCGGCCACGCCGGCCACCGGTGGTGGTGGCGCGTGGGCTGAGGTGGCGGCGGTGCTCCTCCCCGGCCGACGATCGATGGTGGGGGGCGCGGGGTCCTCGTGATCTCGTGTCTCCTACCATGATTTACTTTCCTACCTTTATTCGGTTTTCCTATTTTGAGTGTTCCTATTTTTGGGAACTCTCATGGAATAGGAAAAGAATTAATTGGAATTAATTTATTTCCTTATTCTATTGTAGAAGTCTTCTAGAATATTCCAAGTCTTACTTGGATAGGATTCTAGAGATTTAATAAAATTAGAAAGGAAAATAATTAATTTAGAATTAATTTATTTCCTAATTGATTATTCCTATTTTATGGGAATTTTCATGGACATGGAAATTAATTAATATGGAAAGTAGAAAAGTCCTAATTTATTTTATTTCCTTATTCTATTATAGAAGTCTTCTAGAATATTCCAAGTCTTACTTGGATAGGATTCTAGAGATTTAATAGAATTAAAAAGGAAAATAAATAAATAAAAATATTAATAATATTTATTTTATTTTTGTTTATTCGATTGACTTAATTTTCGAATTAAGTATCTTTTGGATTTATTAAAAATAAATAGATTTAAATATTGGAATTAATATTCTCGTCACATGGAGCATTCAAGAACGAAGACTGAAGACTAGAAGATGCGTACGGAGATGGAATAAAGTCATGATAGTCGGAAAATAATTTTCTAGCATTATTTTGACTATGTGATACTATGTGCTTTATTACTTGTATGCATGCTATATGTGTTTACTTTATGCACTAGATAGCGTATCCCTTGTTGTAAAAAGCTAAGTGGGAGAGGGAATGGAAACATTCCCATGGTCTCCATTACTGTTCTTTTGGTGACTCTTATGGACTTTCGAAGTTCGTATAGATGAGTCATTGGAGGTAAAATTCTTGTAATTTCTTTTACGAGAAACATTGATTAAGTTTATCAAACAATGCCTAATTTGTCTTTCTGAAACTGACTTCAAGTCGACTCATTCTCACCCCGGGGAGTGGAATGGAGCCAAAGCCACTTGGTCATGTGGATGACACAAATTAGATACCTTCGTACCATTTCTTCAAATGGATCGATTGTCTGCTCGGCTCCTGTTGGAAATCGATATCCCGGGATATTAAAATTTGCGGAAAATAATAGCCCGACCGAAATCCTCGATCGCCGGAGATCCGACCACGAACCACCGCACGAGCCGGAGCTCAACCGAGCACCACCACGGTGTTGGAGTTGTGTACTTAATGTCTAGATTTAAGTAACGAAAACTCACGATCCATTGCCACTAATCTATTTAACTAAATAAACAATTATTTGCGTTTAATTATTTATAATTAAATATATGCAAATTATAGTCCTGGATTCTATACGTTGTAGTTAGTATGGTGTGTCGGGCCCACACAGAAGATCATACTATCGGTTACTCGTATTTAATCGAACATTTGCTCACGACCTAGATGGACACGGACCAATCCATCGGTATAGTCGTTGTGTGAGAGAGAAAATAATCTGTCTTGATTAGTTTATCACACTTGTACACTTGGTGTATTGAGCGGATCTGCTTGAGATTTATCGATTAGGATTGCCGGCGATAATCGATTTAAATCTCTGAGTATTCTATTCTTAATCCCCGATACTATTGCGGGTGTGTATATTTAATATAAGTGACTTTGATTTACCAAAGGAATTGACCGGTTTAATTATTGGGTCAATTACCGGTTAAGTTGGGTCACTATATTTTATATATGGCATGCCGTGAATACTTGACGGGAAAGTGTATCCCGTAAGGGTTGATAATATCCCCGAGATGAGTTCATAAGGAATTATTATGTAAACCCTGCAGGTGGATTCGTTCCGCATAATAATTAAAGTTGAATGGTACTAGTCTCGGATATAAGAGATGAATAAATTAATTAGCAATAAATTAATTTTATTCATGGATATTTCTATCTTAAATACACGGAATAAATAATACTACCGGAGAAATATTATTTGATATAATATGGTTTAATATTGGGAGTGCAATTAATTTTATATAGTGGAAAATAGAATTAATTAATAATAGTAAGGATTAATAGATTTGGGCTTGGGCTCAATTTAATCACTATTATTGGAAGCCCAATATTCCACCTCCTTAAGATCCCCTACGTAGCCTATAAAAGCACTACGTGGTCTTCTCTATTCTCATAACTTGAAGATCACAATTCTAGAGAGAGAAAGTAGAGAGGGAGATCCATGGAGTTCGGTAGATCGTCGCCCACACGACGTCCGAGCTAGTGCAAGGAATACGTGGGAAGATCTCAAAGGTCGTCAAATTGAGTTCTTCGTTTTTCCGAACAACGAGAACGAGGTAAATCGTAAATCCCTCTTTATGATTTTATCGTTTAATTATCGTAAAAATATCTTGAACCAAGATCCGAGAACACGACCCATGTCGAGGTTGAACCGGGCTGTGGTGATCGAAGATCACCGGACCGCCGGGGGCTCAACGGCTCGCGCATGAGAGGGTCGAGGGGGCGAGCCTCGGCTGGACGCCGAGACTTCGATCGAGCGGTGCTCGATCTTCCCGGACGGACCCGTAGCGAGCTGCGGGAGTTCCCGCAGCGGACTCGCTGGACACGAGTCCCGTCCGGATGCGCTACGGGCTGCTACAGGCAGCCCCTCCCAGTCCCGCTCGCGCGGCACCTCGCTGCTCGCGCGGAGCGATCGCCGCCTGCGCGGCTGGACCGCCGCTCGCGCGGCGGCGGGCTGTGGTGATCGCATGCCACGATTTTGATCGTGGCGGATGTGCGATCACCTAGGGCATGGCTGGGCAGCCCCTTATGGCTGCTACGAACAGCCGCGAGCCCCACACGGAGGCTCGACCGGACAGCCGCGGGCTATCCCCGCGTCTAGGGCTTCGGTTGGGCTATCCCCGTGGAAGTTCGTGGCGGGTTTCCGGCAACCGGGATTTCGATTGGAGTTGTCGTTCCGCACTTTAACAACTCCGGATATTCGATCTCCGAAGGATTTCGGTCGGAATTAATTAGATAATTAATTTTAATTAATTTATTAATTCCGGGATATCGATTTCCAACAGTTGGTATCAGAGCATTGGTTTTAGTTCATGGTATTTTTCGATAAATTGTTCTACCTTGCAGGGTTTCCGATTATTATGGCTAGATTTAATTTTGTTAATTAATGTCATAATAATGTTCTTGATTATTAAACTCTCGGTGATGTCAATATTTGTTCTTGTGTGGTGAATGCTTGTTCTTATTTTTCCGGAAATTGTATGAGGTCGATTTCATGTAGAGAATCGATACCGGAGAGCGTAGTAATAAATTTGTAATTTATTTACGTTGGATCGATGACGAAACGACGACCGGAAAAGTGTGACGGAGGAGACGAAGAGAGGGAGGACCGGGGATCGATCATGATGATCGATCCCATAAGGATCGATCGAAGGGGGGCGTGGGGGCTGCCCGCGGGAACCCTCGACCACGCCGGCCACCGGTGGTGGTGGTGCGTGGGCTGAGGTGGCGGCGGCGCTCCTCCCCGGCCGGCGATCGATGGTGGGGGACGCGGGGTCCTCGTGATCTCGTGTTCTCCTACCTAGATTCACTTTCCTAATTGATTCGGTTTCCTATTTTGAGTATTCCTATTTTTGGGAATTCTCATGGAAATAGGAAAAGAATTAATTGGAATTAATTTATTTCCTTATTCTATTATGGAAGTCTTCTTGAATATTCTAAGTTCTACTTGGAATAGGATTCTAGAGATTTAATGGAATTAGAAAGGAAAATAATTAATTATTAAATTAATTTATTTCCTATTTGATTATTCCTATTTTATGGGAATTTTCATGGACAAGGAAATTAATTAATTTTGGAAAGTAGAAGAGTCCTAATTTATTTTATTTCCTTATTCTATTATAGAAGTCTTCTAGAATATTCCAAGTGGTCTTGGATAGATTATTTTAGAGATTTAATAGAATTAGATAGGAAAATAAATAAATAAAAATATTAATAATATTTAATTTTATTTTTGATTTATTCGATTGACTTAATTTTCGAATTAAGTAACTTTTGGATTTATTAAAAATAAATAGATTTAAATATTAGAATTAATATTCCCGTCACATGGAGCATTCAAGAACGAAGACTAAAGACTAGAAGATGCGTACGGAGATGCGATAAAGCCATAATAGTCGGAAAATAATATTCTAGTATTATTTTGATTATGTGATAATATACTATGTGCTTTATTTCATGTATGCATGCTTACGTGTATTTAATTATGCATTAGATAGCGTATCCCTTTGTTATAAAAAGCTAAGTGTGAGAGGGTATGGAAACATACCCATGGTCTCCATTGCTGCTCTCTTGGTGACTTTGATAAACTTTTGAAGTTTATATAGATAGGTCATTGGAGGAGAGTTCTTGTAATTCCTCTTACAAGAAACATTGATTAAGTCTATCAAACAATGCCTAATTTGTCTTTCCAAAACTGATTTCAAGTCGACTCATTCTCACCCCGGGGAGTGGAATGGAGCCAAAGCCACTTGGTCATGTCGAGGACACAAATTAGAGGCAGTCGTACCATCTTTTGAAGGTGGATCGATTGTCTGCTCGGCTCCCTCATTTATGAGAGATAGGGTTGTTCGCATGGTGAATCACTGGTAAGAAACTTCGAGTTTCACTTATGATTCTCCGCGTCTTGATTTACAAGATTAAATGGATCAAGTAATTGGATGTCAATTATAAAAATCTCTTGGTGTAGTAAACGTCCACACCACGTGGCTTGCTATGCTGACGGATTTTGGATTAATTGATGTAGACAGTTGTAAGAAATTGTGAAGAGTTGTGAAGTTGTCGTAAACGTCCACACCATGTGGCTTGCGGTAATGTAGCAATTCCAAACGATTTACTTTGGTACTGAGTAATGGTTTACACTTAGATACGCATTATAGTATTCCTCCCCACGAGGTTACGCTATAAGAGATGTATGACCGAAGAAAATCTAATTGCTAAATCATTTGGGTAGGTAAACGTCCACACCACGTGGCTTGCTTTACCTGATGGGATTTTAGAGGCGATTAGTGATTTAATGATATTATTAAAGGGAGATAATATCGGAGATTAAATCAATTGTTTGTTGTTATATGTGCTCATAGATTAGGAAATGGCTTTGAACCCACTTTCTGTGATACGTAAGGATTTTAAACTCACTGGTCCCTGAATGTAATGATTGGAATAGAGATCTAGACATTACCCAAACTGTTAAAGAGTGCAAGGTTGTACTCAATGAGCTTTGTCCTTCCGAGCCTATTGACATAGGCGGCTAGACAAGAAGCGATGAGGATACTCATAAAGGCCAGTCACTTCGAAGAAACGCTTAAAAACGTTTTTTGAGATGATTGACCTTTTAGACGAGTTGAGACGGAAATCGCAAGCTCTTGTAGCCAATGCCAAAGGTCTCGAACCTAAATGCATGAATCAGGGGAAAGGAAAAGAAAGCAAAGAAACCCAGTGGTTCTAAGATTACTTGGACTACGATATGGGACGAGAAAGCCATGAGGCAAGAGTTCTCGATACAAACAGTCTGGGTACTGGAAGTCTGATTATCCTCTCAAAGAAAGTACGAAATTTTCTTTAGTCGTAAAACATAGTCAGTGGTATTATCTACCGGAACCTGGTGTGTAGATATGGAACCACTGACGGTATGTGCATTCTAAATGCAAAGGTTCCAGGAAACCCGACGACTTAGAAAAGAAAAGATCGTAGTCTATGTGGGCAATGCTGTAGAGGAGGCAGCTGTTACAATGGAGGACATTGTATAGGATTTCATTTTGAGTTATTGCTTTTATGTACCTTTCATATTAGAAAGAACTTTGTTCTGGATTTCTAATGAATGGATATTTTATTTCTTTTAATCATTTGATGGTTATAAGAAGAAATAATGATAGTATCTATTCTGGTACATTAGCTAGCAATATATAAATGATGAATCCTGAGTCCACCACGATGCAACGAACCGTAGTATAAAACTCGTTTTACTAATAAGAGATTTCTTTATTAAATCAGTTATACTTGTGGATTCTTATGTTAAGTCATGATTATTCAAATAAGAAGTTCAAAGGTCGAAAATTGATTTTTGATCAATTAAGTTGAAGGAGTGGACCTTCCGACCTAAGAATCTTATTTGGAAGATAACATGACTAAGCAATCCTTTATGGATATAAGATATAAGATCCGGACAAGTATTAGAGTTGATTGACTCTGATGTATGCAGACCTATGTCTACTCAGACAATAAGGTACGAGTACTTCATTTGATGATTACTCGAGAAATGGATTAGAATACCTGATGTGCCACAAAAGCAAGTGTTTTGACAAGTCAATGGACACTAAGCAATTGTGGAGAACCATCGAGGTATATCCATTTGTAGCCTGCGATTTGATCGCGGAGGCAAGTACCTGTCTGAGGAATGCATGGCATACTGATCAGAGGTTGGGATGATCCCAAATGACTACACCATACACTTTTAGTGTAGAAATGATGTGTCGTAAACAAGAAATGGAACTCTTATAGAGATAGTAAAAGATGAGTTATACGGAACTACCTATGTTCTATGGATATGTCTGGAAACAACGGCGCATTCAAATGCGGTTGTAGAATATCCTGGAAGAACAAAAGATGTGTGTTCAATAGTACTATGAACCAGAAGGACGTTATAAGTTCTAACGCCCGGTTCTTAGAGGAAGACTATTAGATGAACCACAAGCCCAAAGTGACGTGATGCTTTGAAATGAGAGAGAACGAAGAAGACTGAGAACCAGCTGAACCGAGTAGCGGTACACCACTAACTGCACCTACTGTTATCACTGTTTATACACCGGAATGCCGTTGTAGTGGGAGGTTGTGTGACAACCAGAGATATTCATAAGACTAGGTGAGTCTTCGGACTCTGGACCTAGTATACATGAAATCAATCCCTTGATCTACATGAAGGCAGTACTAGATCTAAATGTGCCTTCTTGGAAAGCAATAAGGATTATTGTTAAGAGGCAAGATCATTTAGAGTACAAGCTTAGTTAATCCATTTATGGATTGGAACAAAGCATTGAGTTCGTGGTACTTGCGCATTGATGGGATAGTCCATTTGATGGATTCATCAAAAGGCATTGACGAATAGTGTGTATAGGAAACGTGATGGAAACAAGGTGGTGTTTCTCGGAGGTTTTATGTAGATAACATTTTATCATTGGTAACAATGTAAAGATGTTGTCAGACATAAAATGATGGTTGTCTAGATAAATCAATATGAAAGATAAAGGAAGAAGTTGGACATGTTCTTGAGATCTTGGATCTCTAGGAAAGAACATTGTACTTCTCCTGGACATCTTACATATATATGATTATGGTTCGTTTTAACATGCAAGATTCCGAGAAAGGTTCGTTACCTTTCAGAGACGGAATGCATCTATCTAAGGATATGTGTTTTGGAACACAAAAGGAGATAGAAGCAATGAAAGCGGATTCCTACACTTTAAGTGTGGAAAGCTTAATAAATGCATTGTTGAAAACAAGAACCTGATATCCGCTATGTAGTGAGCATAGTGGGAGGATATCAAGGTAATCCTGGAAAGGAATATTCGACTGCTGTAAAAGTACTTTCGAAGTGCTGTTCTAGACTACGAAGCAGACGAACATTTCCTTTAGATTACATTCTCTTAGATTTCTAATCGAATGAGGACCGGTGTAAGTCGATATTAGGCTATGTGTTTCACTATTGAAGGAGAAGGAGTTTTAACATGGAAGAGTGATAAGCACGATGCTTTTCGGACTCTGCCATAGGTAACCAAATAGCGGCCTCAGAGGCAGCGGAAGTTTTGGTATAACTCCGGGATAATCTCTGGGACTTAGAGGTGATTCTTAATTTGCCAAAAGGCTATGTGTATAGCGGTGCGATGGCAAATGGTAAGATCACAAGTCCATAAGTGTAAGATAACACATAGTGCAAGTACCACCTGATACGAGTCATCGTCGAGGGAGACGACGCTGTAGTCACCAAGATAACTTCAGAGCGGCAACCTAGAGTGCTCATTCACATAGTACTTCTTGGAAGTACAACTTAAGCACGTGATGAGTATGGGAGTCAGGAGTTTGGAGGAAATGACTAGACCTTAGTACAAGTGGGAGATTGTTGGAGTTGTGTACTTAATGTCTAGATTTAAGTAACGAAAACTCACGATCCATTGCCAATAATCTATTTAACTAAATAAACAATTATTTGCGTTTAATTATTTATAATTAAATATATGCAAATTATAGTCCTGGATTCTATACGTTGTAGTTAGTATGGTGTGTCGGGCCCACACAGAAGATCATACTATCGGTTACTCGTATTTAATCGAACAGTTGCTCACGACCTAGATGGACACGGACCAATCCATCAGTATAGTCGTTGTGTGAGAGAGAAAATAATCTGTCTTGATTATTTTATCACACTTGTACACTTGGTGTATTGAGCGGATCTTCTTGAGATTTATCGATTAGGATTGCCGGCGATAATCGATTTAAATCTCTGAGTATTCTATTCTTAATCCCCGATACTATTGCGGGTGTGTATATTTAATATAAGTGACTTTGATTTACCAAAGGAATTGACCGGTTTAATTATTGGGTCAATTACCGGTTAAGTTGGGTCACTATATTTTATATATGGCATGCCGTGAATACTTGACGGGAAAGTGTATCCCGTAAGGGTTGATAATATCCCCGAGATGAGTTCATAAGGAATTATTATGTAAACCCTGCAGGTGGATTCGTTCCGCATAATAATTAAAGTTGAATGGTACTAGTCTCGGATATAAGAGATGAATAAATTAATTAGCAATAAATTAATTTTATTCATGGATATTTCTATCTTAAATACACGGAATAAATAATACTACCGGAGAAATATTATTTGATATAATATGGTTTAATATTGGGAGTGAAATTAATTTTATATAGTGGAAAATAGAATTAATTAATAATAGTAAGGATTAATAGATTTGGGCTTGGGCTCAATTTAATCACTATTATTGGAAGCCCAATATTCCACCTCCTTAAGATCCCCTACGTAGCCTATAAAAGCACTACATGGTCTACATCGTGGCGGATGTGCGATCACCTAGGGCATGGCTGGGCAGCCCCTTATGGCTGCTACGAACAGCCGCGAGCCCCACACGGAGGCTCGACCGGACAGCCGCGGGCTATCCCCGCGGCTAGGGCTTCGGTTGGGCTATCCCCGTGGAAGTTCGTGGCGGGTTTCCGGCAACCGGGATTTCGATTGGAGTTGTCGTTCCGCACTTTGACAACTCCGGATATTCGATCTCCGAAGGATTTCGGTCGGAATTAATTAGATAATTAATTTTAATTAATTTATTAATTCCGGGATATCGATTTCCAACACACGGTTCCGCCCGTGGTGCCCAGCCGAGCCCCCGCGCGGGGCTCGCGATCATCTCGTGGATGATCGCTGGGATGCCTCACGGCATCCCCGGGGCTGCTCGTAGCAGCCCCGCAGCGGGTCGCGTGACCCGCTGCTCAACGCGCTGGGCTCGTCCCAGCGCACCGCTGCGGGAAGCCCCGCAGCACGCCTCGAGTCGCTGCGGGTAACTCCCGCAGCTCCCAGCGATCGAGCCTACGGGCTCGATCGATCCCTCGGCTCCCAGCCGAGGGTTCTCGAGTGCGAACCGGCGAGGATCCCTAGACCGCCGGCGGTCCGGTGGTCTTCGACCACCACCGCCCGGTCTATCCCCGTCCCCGGTTTCGTCGTTTTCCCGGATCGTGTGTTCATGTATATATTACAATTAAATATCACATAAAATCACACAAGGGTTTTATGATATTACCTTCGATTCGTTGTGCGGAGAAACGAAATCAATTGAAGACCTTACGACCTTCCCACGTATTCCTTGCACTAGCTTGAACGTCGGGTGGGCGACGATCCTCCAAGCTTATGGATCTACTTCACGATCTCTCTAGAATATCAAGTATGATAATCTTATTGTATCTTGTATTGTGAAGACCATGTAGTGCTTTTATAGGCTACGTAGGGGATCTAAAGGAGGTGGAATATTGGGCTTCCAATATTGATGATTAAATTGAGCCCAAACCCAAATCTATTAATCCCATCAATATTAATTAATTTATTTTCCACTATAAATTAATTGCACTCCCAATATTAAACCATATTATATCAAATAATATTTCTCCGGTAGTATTATTTATTCCGTGTATTTAAGATTTAAATATCCATGAATAAAATTAATTTATTGCTAATTAATTTATTCATCTCTTATATCTGAGACTAGTACCATTCAACCTTAATTATTATGCGGAACAAATCCACTCATGAGGTTTACATAATAATTCCTTATGAACTCATCTCGGGGATATTATCAACCCTTCCGGGATACACTTTCCCGTCAAGTATTCACGGCATGTCGTATATAAAATATAGTAACCCAACTTAGCCGGTAATTAACCCAATAATTAAATCAGTTAATTCCTTTGGTAAATCAAAGTTACTTATATAAAATATACACACCCGCAATAGTATCGGGGATTGAGAATAAAATACTCTGAGACTTGAATCAATTATCAACGGCAATCCTAATTGATAAGTCTCAAGCGATCCGCCCAATACACCAAGTGTACAAGTGTGATAAAATAATTAAGACAAATTATTTTCTCCCTCACACAACGACTATACCGATGGATTGGTCCGTGTCCATCTAGGTCGTGAGCAACTGTTTGATTAAATACGAGTAACTGATAGTATGATCTTCTGTGTGACGTCGCACACCATACTAACTACAACGTATAGAATCCAGGACTATATTTTGCATATATTTAATTATCAATAATTAAATGCAAACGATTGTTTATTAATTAAATAGATTAAATGCTATGATCGGGAGTTACCGTTACTTAAATCTAGACATTAAGTACACAACTCCAACAATCTCCCACTTGTACTAAGGTCTAGTCATTTCCTCCAAACTCCCGACTCCCATACTCATCACGTGCTTAAGTTGTACTTCCAAGAAGTACCATGTGAATGAGCAGTCTAGGTTGCCGCTCTGAAGTTATCTTGGTGACTACAGCGTTGTCTCCCTCGACGATGACTCGTATCAGGTGGTACTTGCTCTATGTACGTGTTGTCATCACCTTTTGACTTATGACTTCTTCCAGTTTACCATGCACCGCTATATAATAGCCTTTGGTAAACCAAGAGTCATATCCAAGTCCAGAGGTTATTCCGGAACCCAACCAAAACTTCCGCTGCCTCTGAGGATGCTATTCGGTTATGAGAGAGTCCGATAAGCGTCATGCTCATCACTCTTTCATTTTAAGGTTCCACCTCTTCCAAAAGTGTACACATAGCCTGATATCGACTTACACTGGTTCTTCTCTGATTTGAGATCTGAGAATATGTAATCCAAGAAGAATTCGTGTTGCTTAGTAATCTAGTACTTCGAAAGTACTCTTACAGCATCCGAATTTCTCTCGTTGAGATTACTTTGATATCCTCCCACTACGCTAACCGCATAGTTGATATCAGGTTCTCGTTTTTCAACATCGCATTCATCAAGCTTTCCACACTTGAAATGTAGGAAACTGCTTTGTCTGTATCTATGTCCTTCATGTGTTCGAAACACATATCTTTAGATAGATATATATTCTGTGTCTGAAAGACAATAACCTTTCTCAGAATTATGCATGTTTAAAACAAACCATAATCGTATAAGATATCTAGGAGAAGTACAATGTTCTTATCCTTAGATCGAAAGATCTCAAGAACATGTTCCAACTTCTACTCAATCTTATATCCCGATTTATTTAGACAACCATCTTTTTATGTCTGACGACATCTTTACATTGTTGCCAATGATAAAATGTTATCTACATAAAATTCCGAGAAACACCACATTGTTTCCATCACGTTTCCAATACACCTTTCGTCTATGCCTTTTGATGAATCCATCAAATGGACTATCTCATCAATTCGCAAGTTCCACGATTCACAACTTTGTATCAATCCATAAATGGATTAATTAAGCTTGTATTCTAAATGATCTTGCCTCTTAACAATAAACCTTTATTGCTTTCTAAGCAGGCACATTTAGATTCAGTACTGCCCTTATGCAGAGCTAGGGGTCGATTTCATCTTTACTAGATCCAGAGTTCGAAACTCTTCTAGTCTTATGAATATCTCTGGTCGTCAAACAACCTCCCACTGCAATGGCATTCCGGTGTATAAACAGTAATAACAGTAGGTGCAGTTAGTGGTGTACTTCTACTCGGTTAGGCTGGTTCCTAGTCTTTGTCCTTTTTCTCATTCCAAGGTATTACGTCAGTTAGGGCTTTGTAGTTCATCTAATAGTCTTCCTCTAAGAACCGGGCGTTAGAGCTTATAACGTCCTTCTGGTTCATAGTACTATAGAACACACAATATTTTGTTCACCTAGGATATCCTACAACCACATTGAATGTGCCGTTGTTTCCAGGAATATCCATAGAACATAGGTAGTTCCGAACAACTTGTCTTTTTACTATTAGAATTTCATTTCTTATTTTCGACACACCATTTCTACACGTAAGTGTATGGTGCAGTCATTTAGGATCCAATCCTTTTCTTTGATTATGCTATGCGTTACTTAGATAGGTGGTAGCCTCCGCGATCAGGTCGCAGGCTTCTAATGGATATACTTAGAAGGTGCCCCATAACAGCTTTGTGTCTAAAACACTTCGCTTTTATGGCACATCAAGCATTCTAATCCATCTTCGAGTATTCTTAAAAGAATCACTCGCACCTTTCTAATTACACATACGTCTGCATATATCAGTATTAAATCGTTCTCAATACTTGTCCGAATTCTACCCTTTATCCAGAAAGGTTTGCTTAGTTGTATTATCTTCCAAATTCAATTCTTAGGTCGGAAGGTCCATTCCTTCAACTATAATTGATCAAATCAATTTCGACCTTTTGAATCTTATTTGAATAAATACTACTAAGTATAAGAATTCACAAGTACAATGATTTAACAAAGAAATATATCTAATAGGTAAAACAAGTTATAGAACGGTTTGTTGCATCGTGGTAGACTAAGGATTTATCATTCATATTATTGCTATCTAATGTACCAGAATAGATAATACCATTATTTCTTATCAAAATCATCTAATGATTAAAGAAATAAAATATCCATTCATAAATAATAGAAATCCAGAACAAAAGTTCTTTCTAAAATAAAAGGTACATAATGCAATAATCTCGAAATGAAATCCTATTTAACTACTCAAAAGCAGATAAATGTCTTCCACTGCAACAGTTGCCTCTTCTACAGCTTTGCCCATGTAGACTTGAACTCTTTTTCTCTAAGTCGCTGGGTTTTCTGGAACCCCTGCATTTAAAAAATGCACATACCGTCAGTGGTTCCATATCTACACACCAGAATTCTGGTAGATAATACCGCTGACTATGTTGTTACGACTAAAGAAAAATTCGTACCTTTGAGAGGACATTCAGACTTCCAGTGTCCAGACTTATTGCATCGGAAGCACTTGCCCCTTGGCTTGCTAGCCCCCACTCGTGGTCCATTCCTCTTGGCACCACTGGGTTTCCAGGCTTGCTTCCTTTTCTTGCCCCTACCTCCAACAGGCTTCGAGCCTTTGGACTTGGTAGCTACAAGCGCTTGAGACTTGCCCTTCTTGTAGATCCCCTCTGCCGCCTTCAGTTCAGTCAGGAGTTGCGCAAGAGTATAAGATAGTTTATCCATATTATAACTCATGCGAAACTGCTCAAAACTAGGGGTCAGAGACTGGAGTATGATGTCGACTTGCGTCTCACCATCAATTTGAGCTCCTAGGATCTCAAGTTCATTCAACAAACTCATCATATTAAGAACGTGCTCCCCAACGGGCGTTCCTTCAGACTGAGTAGTTGTCATAAGGACTCTCATGGCTTCTTGCCTTGCCGCACGATCTTGATGCCCAAACATATCCTTTAGGTTGTACAACATATCCTCGGCAGTGGGCATCGACTCATGTTGGGTTTGGAGTACATTTGACATGGAAGCCAAAATATAACACCTAGCCATTTCATCAGCCTTTTTCCACTTCCGATATGCTTCATTTTCCTCATTAGTTGAGTCATCCGTGGGCTCAGCCGGGCACACATCATAGAGTACAAATTTGTACTCTTCAGCAGTCAGGACAATGTCCAAATTTCTCCTCCAATCAATATAATTGGGGCCAGTGAGTTTATTCTCCTTGAGTATCACATAAAGTGGATTCATAGCTATTCTCTAGACCTATAAGCACATTTAAACAAACAATCAATTTAATATCCGATATTATCTCCCTCAAATAATATCATTAAATTACTAATTACATCTAAAATACCATCAGATATGGTAAGCCACGATAGTGTGGACGTTTACCTATCCAAATGATTTCGTAATTAGATTTGCTTCGGTCGTACATCACTATAGCGTTACTTCGATGGGAAGAATACTATAGAGCGTACCTAAGTGTAAACCATTACTCAGTACTAAGAAGATTGTTTGAGACTTGTATGTCACCGCAAGCCACGATAGTGTGGACGTTTACGTTAACACACGATCCTTCACTTTCTTCTATAACTGTCTACATCAATTGATCCAAAATCCCATTCAGTGTAGCAAACCATGATAGTGTGGACGTTTACTACACCAAAAGATTTTTTCAATTGACATCCAATTACTTGAACCATTCGATTTCGTTAATCAAGACGCGGAGAATCATAAGTGAAACTCGAAGTTTCTAACCAGTGATTCACCATGCGAACAACCCTATCTCTCATTAGATGAGGGAGCCGAGCAGACAATCGATCCATTTCAAGAAATGGTACGAATGTCTCTAATTTGTGTCATCCACATGACCAAGTGGCTTTGGCTCCATTCCACTCCCCGGGGTGAGAATGAGTCGACTTTAAGTCAGTTTCAGAAAGACAAATTAGGCATTGTTTGATAAACTTAATCAATGTTTCTCGTAAAAGGAATTACAAGAATTCTCCTCCAATGACATGTCTATATGAACTTCGAAAGCTCATAACTGTCACCAAGAGAACAGTAATGGAGACCATGGGAATGTTTCCATCCCCTCTCCCACTTAGCTTTTTATAACAAAGGGATACGCTATCTAGTGCATAAAGTAAACACATATAGCATGCATACAAGCAATAAAGCACATAGTATCACATAGTCAAAATAATGCTAGAAAATTATTTTCCGACTATCATGGCTTTATTCCATCTCCGTACGCATCTTCTAGTCTTCAGTCTTCGTTTTTGAATGCTCCATGTGACGAGAATATTAATTCCAATATTTAAATCTATTTATTTTTAATAAATCCAAAAGATACTTAATTCGAAAATTAAGTCAATCGAATAAATCAAAAATAAAATTAAATATTATTAATATTTTTTTTTATTTATTTATTTTCCTTTCTAATTCTATTAAATCTCTAGAATCCTATCCAAGTAAGATTTGGAATATTCTAGGAGACTTCTATAATAGAATAAGGAAATAAAATAAATTAGGACTCTTCTACTTTCCAAATTAATTAATTTTCATGTCCATGAAAATTCCCATAAAATAGGAATAATCAATTAGGAAATAAATTAATTCATTAATTAATTATTTTCCTTTCTAATTCTATTAAATCTCTAGATCCTATCCAAGTTAGACTTGGAATATTCTAGAAGACTTCCATAATAGAATAAGGAAATAAATTAATTCCAATTAATTCTTTTCCTATTCCATGAGAGTTCCCAAAATTAGGAATACTCAAAATAGGAAAACCGAATTAATTAGAAAAGCGAATCTAGGTAGAAGTAGTATGGGTTGGGAGACCCCACACCACCCCCACCGTCGACCTCCACCGCCGGGGACCACCACCGCCGCCGCCCCCAGCCCACGCGCCACCACCGCCGGTGGCCGGCGTGGCCGGAAGCCCTAGCGGGCAGCCCCATGGTGGGGTCGATCGATCCTCATGGGGATCGATCATGGGGATGATCGACCCCCCCGGTTTTTCGTCTTCTTCGTCACACGTGTTCTCCGGCGGTCGTCTCGGCATCGATCCAACGTAAATAAATTACAAAAAATAAATTTACAATTCCGGTATCGATTCTATACATGAAATCGACCCTATACAATTTCCGGAAAACATAGAACAATAATAATAAATCTAAATTCGGTCAACCCCCGAATTTTTACTATTACAAGCATTCATCCACACAAAACGAATCTCGACATGTCCGAGAGTTTAATAAACGAATAATCATGGTAAAAATAATTTACAATTAATTAAACCATGATAGTCGGAATCCCTGCAAGGTAGAACGATAATTGAACACATACATGAACACGAAACCAAACGCTCTGATACCAATTGTTGGAAATCGATATCCCGGGGTATCAAAAAAATTGCGGAACCGATAACCCCGACCGAAATCCCATCGCCGGAAACCGATCGCGAACACCACGAAGAACCGGACCCGACAAGAGCATCGCCGCGGGATGAACCCGCGACTAAACCCTAGCCGAGCCCCACCGTGGGGCTCGCGATCTCGATCGATCGCGTGGGGCTGCCTAGCAGCCCCCGGCGGTGAGTCCGGCGACTCACCGCCACCACCGACCGGGGAGGGGTGACCAGCCGCGGCGCCAGCCCGCGGCAGCCCCCAGCGATCGACCCTAGGTCGATCGTTCGCCCCGGCGTCCAGCCGGGGCTCCCCTCGGGATCGCTGCCGGCGATCGATGCCCTAGGGCTCGATCGCCACCCCTCGGCTCCCAGCCGAGGGCTCGTCTTGACCTTCGCCGGGGGATCTCGAATCCCCGTCCCGAAGTTCATCGTTTTCCCGGATCGTGTGTTCATGTATGTATTACAATTAATTCACATAAAATCATACAAGGGAGTTTATGATTTTACCTTTGATTCGTTGTGCGGAGAAACAAAATCAAATTGAAGACCTTTGAATCTTCCTACGTATTCCTTGCACCTCGTTCGAACGTCGTGTGGGCGACGATCCTCCGAACTCTATGGATCTACTTCACGAACTCTCTAGAATATCAAGTATGATAATCTTATTATGTCTTGAATTGTGAAGACCATGTAGTGCTTTTATAGGCTACGTAGGGGATCTAAAGGAGGTGGAATATTGGGCTTCCAATATTAATGATTAAATTGAGCCCAAGCCCAAATCTATTAATCCCATTAATATTAATTAATTTATTTTCCACTATATAAATTAAATGCACTCCCAATATTAAACCATATTATATCAAATAATATTTCTCCGGTAATATTATTTATTCCGTGTATTTAAGATTTAAATATCCATGAATAAAATTAATTTATTGCTAATTAATTTATTCATCTCTTTTATCCGAGAATAGTACCATTCAACCTTAATTATTATGCGGAACAAATCCACTCATGAGGTTTACATAATAATTCCCTATGAACTCATCTCGGGGATATTATCAACCCTTACGGGATACACTTTCCCGTCAAGTATTCACGGCATGTCATATATAAAATATAGTGACCCAACTTAGCCGGTAATTAACCCAATAATTAAATCGGTTAATTCCTTTGGAAAATCAAAGTCACTTATATTAAATATACACACCCGCAATAGTATCAGGGATTGAGAATAAAATACTCTGAGACTTGAATCAATTATCAAAGACAATCCTAATTGATAAATCTCAAGCGATCCGCCCAATACACCAAGTGTACAAGTGTGATAAAATAATTAAGACAAATTATTTTCTCTCTCACACAACGACTATACCGATGGATTGGTCCGTGTCCATCTAGGTCGTGAGCAATTGTTCGATTAAATACGAGTAACCGATAGTATGATCTTCTGTGTGACGTCGCACACCATACTAACTACAACGTATATAATTCAGGACTATATTTTGCATATATTTAATATCGAATAATTAAAAGCAAACAATTGTTTATTAATTAAATAGATTAAATACTATGATCGGAAGTTACCGTTACTTAAATCTAGACATTAAGTACACAACTCCAACAAAATGAACTATAAGAGTTTAAATACCAAAGAGATCAACTCAAATGTTGATTCTAATACACGCTAGAAGCGTAGTAAATCGATCTCAAGATATAAAATAAATTCACGGAAAATCAAATAAATTAAGCCACCCTCAAAATCTCCAGAAGAGAGTTAGATGGAAATCCCATTAAAAAACATGTGCACATGATAATTGAAAATCGTGAGATTGCGGAACAACCAAATTAAATATTTTGGGAAATGATTAAAGATTTGGTTGATATATTAAATTGTCCTCAACATGGAAAAATAAAAATTCTTCAACGACATATTTGCCTCAAGAGTTGCTCTAAAAAAATTGGATCCAAAACTTAAATTAATAATAGTGTGTCGGCAACATTAAAAACAATAGAAACGAGCAATTGAGGATGAGCATGGCTCACTGAATAAAAGATATATTTTAACACTATAGTACACACCTCAATATATTATCCCAGAAGGATATACGTGGGTTTTCGTACGAAAACGAATAATGATGTGGTGTTGTTTAAAAGCGAGATTAATTGCTCAAAAGTTTTTTGCATAAACTCGATGTTAATCAAATATTTTTAATGACGACATTATGTTCCGCTATGTAATATTTGTGGCAGCAACAATGATAAATATAGATATGCATCGAATGTAGGATTTGACCATGTAGAAATCATTAGAAAGATACATAAATGAAAATCTTGGATGAATTTTAAAATTCCTGAATTGAAAGGAAATGAAAATCAGAACATGTATAGTATCATATTACATATGTCATTATGGAAAAAAATTATATTGAAGACATGGTCCCGAAGACCAGTAATTGCACTCTTTTTCCCTCTACTAAGTTTTTTCCCACACAGTTTTCTTAGTTAAAGGTTTTTAACGAGACAATCACCATAATATAAATGTGAATGTCATGTACTTTTTTCCTTGAGTATTTTTTCCTGCAAAATTTTGTAACGAGGTTTCTAACGAGGCATGTACACCACTCGATAATAATTAATGAGGAAATTAAAGATATCAGAATGATCCATATGAGTTTATTTTCGAGATAAACTGAGATATTGAACCTGAAGTTCAAAGAAAAATATAATCTTCTAGGTTATTGTGAATTCAAGTTCACATTATTTTTCATTTGTCAAGAAATGTATATTGAACACTAGACGCATCTAATATACTCCAGAAGAGTTACTGACCGGTTATAGCAATTGCGAATGCTCTAGGCAATATATATGTTTGGTAAATACATGTCCCAGAATGACGAAAAATATACAATAATAAAAATGAATATGGAACTAGACAATTTGAAGGTTGAGTCCTGAAGACCAAAATTTATTATTGTATTTGAATAACTAAGTTTTTCCTATATGGTTTTATTAGTTATAGGTTTTAATGAAACTGATTGATCATCAATAACTACTTTCAAAAAATCAAAGATCTTCGGTGATTACAATCAGGGGGAGCAAGTTATACTCTTTTTCCTTCGCTCAGGTTTTGTCCCACTTGGTTTTCCTGGCAAGGTTTTAACGAGACAACATTACTGTAAATAGTCATTCAAGGGGGGTGTTATAAATATTGTAATCAGTGAATGACTAATTTACCTTTTTTTGGTGAACAAAACATAAATCCTTCTTTGTATCCTATATAAAGGGTTCTCCCCATATGAATGAGATACAATTTATTCTTCTCTCATATTCTCTTTTTCTCTAATATTATTCTCTTTCAATTTCTTTTGAGTTTATAACATGATTTATATAATTTGCTTCAATTATTTGTGGTAAAAAAAAAACAGTCTAAAAAAATCTTTTATTGCATTATAAGTATATACTGATATGCTAGTCATACCTTAATTCTTCAGAGATAAAAATTTGTTTGGTCTCATAAAGTAGCTTATTTTTCGTTTTGGTCCTATTTTGTTTTATTTTCTTTATTTAGTCAAGTGTAAATCAAAAAGTAGCTAATTTAGCCCTTTTTCCGATTAACAAAGTCAAAATTAATCAAACAGCAATTGACGACGAACATGTGGCATTCAATTTGGGGGAAACCGACGATTCAAATTAGTGCGATCCACGTGTCGACATATCATTGGTCACTTTGATTAAAAAAATGAAAAAATATTTTCCACGTAAGCATTTACATTCTGTAATTGAAATTTAAAAATGAAAAAAGAAAATAAAAATTAAAATCTGATTGATCCAAATGCTCATATAATGATAAGCCCAAACATAATTTACACAACCCTAAGTTGGATGAACAATAACCCCCAATTTTTTAAAAAAATTAATCTCGTAAAACCTAAATCTGAATATTTCCAAGCATAAATCATTGTAATCTTACCTCTAAGTCCTGTTGGATTAACATTGTTTTTAATTTCAATTACACGTACTGTGTCCATGCTTACATGGATTTGTTGTTGTTTTTTTTAAATTTTTAATCCCAATGACCAATGATATGTCGACACGTGAATCGCACTAAATTAAATCGTTGGTCGATTGATTTACGATTAATTTTGTCTTTTTGATCAAAAAAAGATTAAATTGAACATTTTTTAATTTAAATCGAAATAAATTGAGAAAGTGAAACAGAATAAGACCAAAACGAGAATGGTGTTATTGTATGGGACCAAACAAATTATTATCTCAAATTCTCCCGGTATGATCAAGTTTTAATTAAATGTTGTGTTTGACTTGAATGAGTGTAGTTATTAACTTTTTGCCTACAAAATGCATATATGATGACTGATTAGCGTTTTCAACTTTAATAAATTTTTATTTTACTTAATTTTATATATACATTATATATTCGATAAATGTAAAAATATTTTATAAGACCCAAAAAAAATGTTAAAATTCGTAAAATATTGAAATAATTAGATTATAAAAGTTGAATTTTTAATACTTGTGATTTTTATTTTTTAATTTAATTTTAATTCAATTCACTTTAGTCAGTTTCAGTCGATTTTTTTTAGTAAAAGCACTTAATCAAAAATTTTAAAAATTTTCAATTTCAGAAATTTCACTTGAAACTTGACGAGAATATTGTACTCATTACAGATATATAAATGGTACTACCTTCCTCTCAAATACAGTAATTAGGCAAGCTTTTTTTGAAATTATATAAAAAAAAAAGAGGGAATGTGACTTTTTGGTCACATTTGATAAGAGGATATGTTTTTTATCTCCACTTATAAAAGTATGAGTTTTTTACACCAATTGCACTTAAATTGTCTCTTATACCGTCCCCAGGGGCATAGCCGAGTGGTAAGGTCTGTGATGATGTGGGTGAGATATTTCCCAGCGACGCAGGGTTCGAACCTCGGGTGGGACAAATTTTCATTGAAATATTATAAAGGTTTGTCCTGGGTTTGACCTGTTGGCTCTCTCGCACAGGTGTCTGCTACTCGGGCACATCCCTCGATTTACATCCTACCCGATTGAGGGACCTCCGATCGGGTGGAGGTGGAGTTTCTCGTCTCTCCTCCTTATAAAAAAAAAAATAAAAAAAATAAATTAATAAATAAATTGTCTCTTATACCCTTATTATTTCAATAAATTCAAAACAACAAAAACAAAACAAAAAACAATATCATATAAAATAAAAACAAAAACAAAATAGCTTGTGGGGCCCACGAAATCAGATTTTTTGTTGAGTTGAGGGTTTGGTGTAGGTTTAATTGTGCATTTATATCAATATTCACCACAAACTAACCCATCCAAACAAAAAAAAATCAAAAATTCTCTCCAATCCACACAAAAACCTCTACCATGTTGCCTCGTTAGATTCTGGAAAACGGCGGTGGAATATACGCGTGGCTAAACGAGCAAAAACGAGAGGTACGTGTTCAAGTTTTTTGCGATTTTTCTGTTCTGCGTCTGTTACTCGTTGGGTTACTCGATGGAACGTACGATCGAGTAGTCCATCGAGTAACTAAGAATATTTGAAGATCTTCGTTACTCGAAAGCTTCATTACTTGAATGTAGAGAAGGGTTAGTCGATGGTACTGGTTCGAGTAACCTAATTCCAGTAACAGATTTTGGAGTAACACACCTTCGTGTAGAGAAGGGTTAGTCGATGGTACTGTTAATCGAACCTCTCTGCTCAATGGTATGTTAGTCGATCGAACAGTACCATCGAGTAACAGAGCCTGTTTTTTTCCAAAAAAACATTTTTTTCGTAATTATTGATTTGTGTCGTCGATATATATGGATATGTTGTGTTGGAATTCGATATCCCGGACTATTAAAATTGCGGAAATAATAACCCGAACGAAATCCCGTCGCCGGATTACACGCGAACACCGCATGCGAGCCGGAGCCCGAACCGAACGCACGACGTGGCCGAAGCCACGCGCACGCCCAGCCGAGCCCCCGCACGCGAGGCTCGCGATGAAGGTTTTCGATGCCGATCCAATCGCATGATTACCTCGTTCGTGTGTGCGGAAGCGTGTAAAACGAGTAAACACGAACAACACGATCTAGTGCACACATATATATGTATAGAAAAATATTTTTATATATATATATATATATATATATATATATATATATATATATATATATATATATATCCAATATATATGTATATATAAGGATTAACGAGAACACTTACAACCGGTGTAGCGTGCCTCGTTGATGTTGATTAAGGTGGTGTTGAGTCGATTGAACCACCTTAATGGATCAGCCACTAGATGCTCTCCTTGTGAATGACTTCGTTGATGTTGATTAAGGTGGTGTTGAGTCGATTGAACCACCTTAATGGATCAGCCACTAGATGCTCTCCTTGTGAATGGCCTCGTCACTCTTTTTTTCTAGATCGCCCGGATGTTGAAGCCGCACAAATGGCCCGGCCTCTACGTGTTGCACACGAACCCGAATGATGAACTCCTTGCTTGTTTGAAGTGGTTCTCCAAGAACACTCTATCTTCTCACTCTTTCTTGTCAATTTCGTGGCTGATGATGATGGTGTTAGCATGAGACATGAAAATCAGATTTTCATGCACATTATACCCCTTTTACTTCACATGTAACCCCCACCATAATGTGTGTGTCATAACCACACATAATGGGGTGTTATGGTGAAGCTCAAAGGTCACCTCCACATAATAATGCCAAATCATGATATGTGGTCCCATTGGCTTGTGTGACATGCCATGTCACACCATGTGACATGCATTCCATGCAAGCCATGCATTGATGGGATTCGATGTCCCGGGCTATCAAAATTGCGGAACCGATGACCCGACCGAAAACCCCTCGCCGGAGATCGCACGAACACCGACTCATCCGCAGGAGTCCGACCTTTGGAGACTACGCATCCGAAGACACGCAGCCCGCCCCCAGCCGATTTTCTCCCACGAGTCGGATCTACGAACGCGAACACCACGCGAAGAACCGGGCTCGACAAGAGCGTCGCCGCGGGATGAACCCGCGGCTAAACCCTAGCCGAACCCCATCCGCGGGGTTCGCGATCGCCGTGCATGGCGATCGCCGGGGATGCGCGGCATCCCCGTGGGGCTGTTCGGAACAGCCCCCTGGCGGTGAGTCGCCATCCGACGGGAGGAGGGGCGCCTAGTCGAGGCACCAGCCCTCGACAGCCCCGCGATCGAGCTAGGGCTCGATCGCTCCAGCCGCGGCATCCAGCCGCGGCTGCCCCCCGTTGCGCACGCCGCCGTCGAAGGGGCGGCTGGGGTCCGCCACGGCACCAGCCCGTGGCACCCCAGCGATCGACCGAAGTCGATCGCGTGCCCCGGCGTCCAGCCGGGGCTCCCCTTTCGTCGCGCGCGCACGGCGGTCGAACCCTAGGGTTTCGACCGCCCCCTTCGATCTTCGCCGGGGATCTCGAATCCCCGTCCGCGATAATCGTCGTTTTCCCGGATCGCGCGTTCATGTATATATCACAAATATTCAACGCACAAATAATCATAGAAGGGGGTTCTCGATTATTACCTCGAATCGTTGTACGGAGAAACGAATTCGGTTGACGACCTTGCGATCTTCCTACGTATTCCTTGCACTTCGTCCGAACGTCGTGTGGGCGACGATCTATCGGATTCCTATGGATCTTCCTCACTCTCAAGATTTTATGATTGGCGTAGGTCAATTAATTCTCTCTTGAAAAGTGAAGACCATGTAGTGCTTATATAGGCTACGTAGGGGATCATAAGGAGAATAAATATTGGGCTTCAATATTGAAAATTAAATTGGGTCCAACCCAAATCTATTAATTCTTATCAATATTAATTTTATTTATTTTCCACTATATAAATAAAATTGCACTCCCAATATTATTCCATATTATATCAAATAATATTTCTCCATCTTAGTATTATTTATTCCGTGTATTTAAGATTTAAATATCCATGAATAAATTTATTTATTGCTCAATAAATTATATTCATCTCTTGAATCCGAGACTAGTACCATTCAACCTTAATTATTGTGCGGAACGAATCCACTCATGAGGTTTACACAATAATTCCTTATGAACTCATCTCGGGGATATTATCAACCCTTCCGGGATACACTGCCCCTTCAAGAATTCACGGCATGCCATATACAAAATATAGTGACCCAACTTAACCGGTAATTAACCCAATAATTAAATCGGTTAATTCCTTTGGTAAATCAAAGTCACTTATATTAAATATACACACCCGCAATTGTTTCAGGGATTAAGAATAAAATACTCCGAGTCTCAAATCAATTATCGCCGAGCAATCCTAATTGATGAGTCTCAATTGATCCGCCCAATACACCAAGTGTACAAGTGTGATAAAATAATTAAGATAAATTATTTTCTCTCTCACACAACGACTATACCAATGGATTAGTTCGTGTCCATCTAGGCCGTGAGCAACTGTTCGATTAAATACGAGTAACCGATAGTATGATCTTCTGTGCGCCCATGCAGCACCATACTAACTACAACGTATAAAATCCAGAACTATGATTTGCATATAATTAAATGCAAATAATTGTTTATTAATTAAATAGATTAAATGCTATGATCGGGAGTTTACCGCTACTTAAATCTAGACATTAAGTACACAACTCCAACAATCTCCCACTTGTACTAAGGTCTAGTCATTTCCTCCAAACTCCCGGTTCCCATACTCATCACGTGCTTTAAAGTGTACTTCCGAGAAGTACTATGTGAGTGAGCAATCTAGGTTGCCGCTCTGAAGTTATCTTGGTGACTACTACGTCGTCTCCCCTGACAATGATTCGTATCAGGTGGTACTTGCTCTATGTGTTAACATCACTTTTGACTTATGACCTCTTCTAGTTCACCGTGCACCGCTATCTAATAGCCTTTGGTAAACTAAGAGTCATATCCAAGTCAAGAGGTTATCCCGGAACCTAACCAAAACTTCCGATGCCTCTGAGGCTGCTATTCGGTTATGAGAGAGTCTGAGAAGCGTCCCGCTTATCACTCTTTCACTTCATGGTTCCACCTCTTTCTAAAAGTGAACACATAACCTGATATCGACTTTCACTGGTCATTCTCTGATTTTTGGATCTGAGAATCTGTAATCTAAGAAGATTTCGTCTTGCTCAAGCCAGTACTATGAAAGTACTCTTGCAGCATTCGAACATCCCTTATCCAGATTACTTTGATATCCTCCCACTACGCAAACCGCATAGTTGATATCAGGTTCTTGTTTTACAACATTGCATCTATAAAGTTTTTCCATACTTGAAGTATAGGAAATTGCTTTGTCCTCATCTATCTCCTTCATGTGTTCGAACACACACCCTTTAGATAGATGTATATTCTGTCTCTGAAAGGCAATAACCTTTCTCAGAAGTATGCATGTTTAAAACAAACCTTAATCGTATAAGATGTCTAGGAGAAGTACAATGTTCTTATCTCTAGATCATAAGATCTTAAGAACATGCTCTAACTTCTTCTCAATCTTATATCTCGATTTATTTAGACAACCTCTATTTTATGTCTGACAACACTTTTACATTGTTGCCAATGATAAAATGTTATCTACATAAAATCTCCGAGAAACACCACCTTTGTTTCCATTACGTCTCTAACACACCTTCTTCGCTAATCCTATGCAGACCTAGGGATCGATTTCATGTATACTGGATCCAGAGTTCAAAACTCCTCCAGTCTTATGAACATCTCTAGTTGCTTAACAACCTCCCACTGCAATGGCGTCCCGGTGTATAAAAGTAACAACATTAGGTGCAGTTTAGTGGTGCACTACTACTCGGTCAGGCTGGTTCTCAGTCTTTCCTTTTCCTCATTTTAAAGTATTTTGTCAATTAGGGCATTGTAGTTCATCTAATAGTTTTTCCTCTATGAACCGGACGAGACGTCCCTCTGGTTCATAGTACTATAGAACACACAATACTTCGTTCATCTAGGATATCCTACAACCATATTGAATATGTTGTTGTCTCCAGGAATATCCATAGAACATAGGTAATTTCGAACAACTTGTTCTCTTACTATTAGATTTCTATTTCTTTACAACGCACCATCTCTACACGTAAGTGCACGGCTCGTCTCTTTGGGAATTAATCCCAATCTTTGATTATGCTATGTGTTATCTAGATAGGTGATGGCCTCCGCGACCGAGTCACAGGCTTCTAATGGATATACTTTGATGGTTCCCCATAATAGCTTTGTGTCCATTGACAAGTCAAAACACTTTGCTTTTATGGCACATCAAGCATTCTAATCCATCACTGAGTATTCTTTGAAAGAATTACTCATACCTCTCTAATATACACATATGTCTGCATATCTAATCATTTCCAATACTCTTCTGAATTCTATCCTTTTTCCAGAAAGGTTTGCTTAGACGTATTATCCTCCAAATTCAATCCTTAGGTCGGAAGGTCCATTCCTTCAACTATAATTGATCAAATCAATTTCGACCATATGAATTTTATTTGAAAATACTACTAAGTATAAGATTTCATAAGTATAATGATAAAGAAATATCTAATAAGTAAAACAAGTTATATATAACGGTTTGTTGCATCGTGGTAGACTAAGGATTCATCATTCACATATTGCTATCTAATGTACCATAATGAATATCACCATTATTTCTTATCCAAACCATCCAATGATTAAAGAAATAAAATATCCATTAATAAAGAAAAACAGAACGAAGTTCCTTTTCAAAATAAAAAGGGTACATAAGCAATAACTGAAATGAAAACTTAAAACAGATAAATGTCTTCCACTGCAACCGCTGCTACCCCAACAGCTTCGCCCATGTAGACTCGAATTCTTCTTCTCTAAGTCGCCGGGTTTTCTGGAACCCCTGCATTCAAAAAATGCACATACCGTCAGTGGTTCCATATCTACACACCAGAATTCTGGTAGATAATACCGCTGACTATGTTTTTACGACTAAAGAAAGATTCGTACCTCTGAGAGGACATTCAGACTTCCAGTGTCCCATCTTGTTGCATCGGAAGCACTTACCCTTTGGCTTTGCAGCCCCCACTCGTGGTGCAGTCCTCTTGACACCACTGGGTTTCCAGGCTTGCTTCCTTTTCTTGCCCCTACCTCCATCAGGTTTAAAGCCTTTGGACTTGGTAGCTACAAGCGCTTGAGACTTGCCCTTCTTGTAGATCCCCTCTGCCGCCTTCAGTTCAGTCAGGAGTTGCGCAAGAGTATAAGATAGTTTACCCATATTATAGCTCATACGAAACTGCTCAAAACTAGGGGTCAGAGACTGGAGTATGATGTCGACTTGCGTCTCACCATCAATAGAAGCTCCTAGGACCTCAAGTTCATTCAACAAACTCATCATCTTAAGAACGTGCTCCCCAACGGGCGTTCCTTCAGATTGAGTGGTCGACATGAGGACTCTCATGGCTTCTTGCCTAGCCGCACGATCTTGCTCCCCAAACATCTCCTTGAGGTTAAACATCATATCATAGGCAGTGTCCATTGGCTCATGTTGGGTTTGGAGTACATTTGACATGGAAGCCAAAATATAACACCTAGCCATTTCATCAGCCTTTTTCCACTTCCGATATGCCAGTTTTTCCTCATCAGTTGAGGCAGCCGTGGGCTCGGCAGGGCAAACTTCATGGAGTACATACTTGTACTCTTCCGAAGTTAGGACAATGTCTAAATTTCTCTTCCAATCAATATAGTTGGTGCCAGTGAGCTTATGCTCCTTGAGTATCATAGAAAGTGGGTTCATAGCTATTCTCTAAACCTATAAGCACATTTAAACAAACAATTAATTTAATATCCGATATTATCTCCCTTAAATAATATCATTAAATTACTAATCACATCTAAAATCCCATCAGGTAAGGCAAGCCACGTGGTGTGGACGTTTACCCACCCAAATGATTTAGCAATTAGATTTTCTTTGGTCATACATCGCTTATAGCGGAACCTCGTGGGGAGGAATACTACAAGGCGTATCTAAGTGTAAACCATTACTCAGCACCAAAGTGAATCGTTTGGAATTGCTATATTACCGCAAGCCACGTGGTGTGGACGTTTACGACAACTTCACAACTCTTCACAATTCCTTACAACTGTCTACATCAATTAATCCAAAATCCGTCAGTGTAGCAAGCCACGTGGTGTGGACGTTTACTTCACTAAGAGACTTTTATAATTGACTCCCAATTACCAGATCCATTCGATTTTCGTAAATCAAGACGCGGAGAATCATAAGTGAAACTCGAAGTTTCTAACCAGTGATTCACCATGCGAGCGACCCTATCTCTCATAAATGAGGGAGCCGAGCAGACAAGCGACCCATCTATTAAAGAATGGCACGGAAGTCTCTAATTTGTGTCCTCTACATGACCAAGTGGCTCTGGCTCCATTCCACTCCCCGGGGTGAGAATGAGTCGACTTGAAGTCAGTTTCAGAAAGACAAATTAGGCATTGTTTGATAAACTTGATCAATGTTTCTTGTAAGAGGAATTACAAGAATTCTCCTCCAATGACACATCTATACGAACTTCAAAAGTCCATAAGAGTCACCAAGAGAACAGTAATGGAGACCATGGGAATGTTTCCATCCCCTCTCCCACTTAGCTTTTTATAACAAAGGGATACGCTATCTAATGCATAATAAAACACATAAGCATGCATGAAAGCAATAAAGCACATAGCACATAGTCAAAAATAATGCTAGAGAAATTATTTTTCCCCGACTATCATGGCTTTATCTTCATATGCATCTTCTAGTCTTCAGTCTTCGTTTCTTGAATGCTCCATGTGACGAGAATATTAATCTCTAATATTTAAATCTATTTATTTTCAATTAATCCAAAAGTTACTTAATTCGAAAATTAAGTCAATCGAATATATCAAAAATAAAATTAAATATTATTAATATTTTTATTTATTTATTTTTCTATCTAGTTCTATTAAATCTCTAGAATAATCTATCCAATTAAAATTTGGAATATTCTAGAAGATATCTATAATAGAACAAGGAAATAAAATAAATTAGGACTACTACTTTTTAAATTTATTTTTATTCCTAATCCATGAATATTCCCATGAGTAGGAATAATCAAATAGGAAAAATAAATTTAGTACTAAATTAATTAAATTTCTAATCTATGAATATTTCCATGAAGGAAATAAATCAATAGAAAATAAAATTAATTTAAATTAATTCTTTTCCTAATCCATGAGAGTTTCCAAAATGAAAGTACTCAAATAGAAAAAATCTGAATTAATTGGGAAAGTAGATTTTTGTAGGAATAGCACGGGATTAGGAGATCCCACGCCATCCCCACGATGATGGATCGGCCGGCCACTCGGGAGGAGCGCCGCCGCCGCCTAGCCACCGCCCGCTAGGCCATGGGTCGATCACCACCATGTGATCGATCCCAAGCCCTTGTCTTCTTGTCACTTCTTCGTCTTCCGGCGATCGTCTCAGCATCGAACCAACGTAATTAAAAATTACAAAATTTAAATTACAATTCCGGTATCGATTCTAAACATGAAATCGACCCTATACATTTTCCGGAAAATAAAGTGCGTAATAATAAATCCTAAATTCGGTCAACCCCCGAATTTTTTACTATTACAAACATTCAACCACACAAAACGAATCTCGACATGTCCGAGAGTTTAATAATCATGATAATTAATTAAAAAACAATTAATTAAATCCAACCATGATAGCCGGAAATCCTGCAAGGTAGAACAATAATCGAACATATACATGAACATGAAACCGAACGCTCTGATACCATTTGATGGGATTCGATGTCCCGGGCTATCAAAATTGCGGAACCGATGACCCGACCGAAAACCCCTCGCCGGAGATCGCACGAACACCGACTCATCCGCAGGAGTCCGACCTTTGGAGACTACGCATCCGAAGACACGCAGCCCGCCCCCAGCCGATTTTCTCCCACGAGTCGGATCTACGAACGCGAACACCACGCGAAGAACCGGGCTCGACAAGAGCGTCGCCGCGGGATGAACCCGCGGCTAAACCCTAGCCGAACCACATCCGCGGGGTTCGCGATCGCCGTGCATGGCGATCGCCGGGGATGCGCGGCATCCCCGTGGGGCTGTTCGGAACAGCCCCCTGGCGGTGAGTCCGGCGACTCACCGCCGCCATCCGACGGGAGGAGGGGCGCCTAGTCGAGGCACCAGCCCTCGACAGCCCCGCGATCGAGCTAGGGCTCGATCGCTCCAGCCGCGGCATCCAGCCGCGGCTGCCCCCCGTTGCGCACGCCGCCGTCGAAGGGGCGGCTGGGGTCCGCCACGGCACCAGCCCGTGGCACCCCAGCGATCGACCGAAGTCGATCGCGTGCCCCGGCGTCCAGCCGGGGCTCCCCTTTCGTCGCGCGCGCACGGCGGTCGAACCCTAGGGTTTCGACCGCCCCCTTCGATCTTCGCCGGGGATCTCGAATCCCCGTCCGCGATAATCGTCGTTTTCCCGGATCGCGCGTTCATGTATATATCACAAATATTCAACGCACAAATAATCATAGAAGGGGGTTCTCGATTATTACCTCGAATCGTTGTACGGAGAAACGAATTCGGTTGACGACCTTGCGATCTTCCTACGTATTCCTTGCACTTCGTCCGAACGTCGTGTGGGCGACGATCTATCGGATTCCTATGGATCTTCCTCACTCTCAAGATTTTATGATTGGCGTAGGTCAATTAATTCTCTCTTGAAAAGTGAAGACTATGTAGTGCTTATATAGGCTACGTAGGGGATCATAAGGAGAATAAATATTGGGCTTCAATATTGAAAATTAAATTGGGTCCAACCCAAATCTATTAATTCTTATCAATATTAATTTTATTTATTTTCCACTATATAAATAAAATTGCACTCCCAATATTATTCCATATTATATCAAATAATATTTCTCCATCTTAGTATTATTTATTCCGTGTATTTAAGATTTAAATATCCATGAATAAATTTATTTATTGCTCAATAAATTATATTCATCTCTTGAATCCGAGACTAGTACCATTCAACCTTAATTATTGTGCGGAACGAATCCACTCATGAGGTTTACACAATAATTCCTTATGAACTCATCTCGGGGATATTATCAACCCTTCCGGGATACACTGCCCCTTCAAGAATTCACGGCATGCCATATATAAAATATAGTGACCCAACTTAACCGGTAATTAACCCAATAATTAAATCGGTTAATTCCTTTGGTAAATCAAAGTCACTTATATTAAATATACACACCCGCAATTGTTTCAGGGATTAAGAATAAAATACTCCGAGTCTCAAATCAATTATCGTCGAGCAATCCTAATTGATGAGTCTCAATTGATCCGCCCAATACACCAAGTGTACAAGTGTGATAAAATAATTAAGATAAATTATTTTCTCTCTCACACAACGACTATACCAATGGATTAGTTCGTGTCCATCTAGGCCGTGAGCAACTGTTCGATTAAATACGAGTAACCGATAGTATGATCTTCTGTGCGCCCATGCAGCACCATACTAACTACAACGTATAAAATCCAGAACTATGATTTGCATATAATTAAATGCAAATAATTGTTTATTAATTAAATAGATTAAATGCTATGATCGGGAGTTTACCGCTACTTAAATCTAGACATTAAGTACACAACTCCAACATGCATCCTATGCATGTGAAAATCCACGTAAATATTGATTCTAAATCAATATAATTAACAAGCAACGTATATCATCATTGAGTCCGTGTGTGACCCTGTAGGTATGATTATCGATCAATATTACATTGCTCCCAGCAATAAACAATATTATCGATTTATCAATTAACATCCAATTGACGACCTTATGACTTTATCGATTGCACACGTAGGATCGAAGGACATATACCAACAATCTCCCACTTGGCCTTCAGAGCCAGTGTGCTGCCAATTTCCTGTTGTCACTT
This sequence comes from Euphrasia confusa, assembly GCA_954870475.1. Lineage (NCBI taxonomy): Eukaryota > Viridiplantae > Streptophyta > Magnoliopsida > Lamiales > Orobanchaceae > Euphrasia > Euphrasia confusa. The sequence continues at coordinate 16,164,189 of OX940954.1, forward strand.
TATGTCTAAGTTTGAACTTGAGGCAAGACTCGAGTCATCCTCAATCGGTTCAAACCTTTCTTGGACTATGAGACAGACTGTAAAACCAGATTTATCACTATGATACGAATTTGTACGTGGCCACGCTTTTCCACAGTCTCGACTCTCCAAGTGGCCGATAAGACATATGATCCATATTAAAATGGAGGACAATCCCATCTTGTCAATCCAAACTCTCCCACTTGCTTCCTGATATACCCAATAACAAGTTTTATAACCTCCTTTTACGAAAGGCGTTTACTTGTATCAAAGTATACAATTTCACAATGGAATCACTCTAGACTACTCAGGTCAGAGAAAATTGCTCGACATTCAATGAAATAGTATCTCAAATACTATCTCAGTCGGGTCTGTTCGATCATTAGCTCCCAGCTAATATCTATGTAATTGTACTTGATGTCCCACATCACTAGCCCATGAAGCGGTGCTATAGTACACATTACAAACTAGTTCATTGTATTATCGGTTTGTCTGTACTCGATTATACGAACCAGGAACAACTATATGATTTAAGTATATCAGTTCAACCATTGGGACTTCATTATGCGGTAAGTCGACCTCATAACCCAATTGATATCACTTAATCATTTGGACAATTCATATAAATTAAACCATATTTATATGAAGAAATATGTATTATACATATGAGTGAATGTTTACCAAATCTCCAAAAGTATCTAATACAGTAATAGAAATCACAACCCATCTCTAAGATGTCTGATCTCTATTGCAGTCGTGAAAGCCTCAAGCTTAAACTGATGGAGAGGTTTATAAAGCGGGTTTGCAACCTTACCAAAAGTTGCAACGTTTTATTATCTCGATGTCTCCACAAAACTATCTCCCAGATAATGTGGAACTTCCTGAGCACCAGTTTTAGAGTTGTGGTGCTTCCTAGCTCATTGGCTTGCGCGATAACTCTACTATAAATAGAGAACTAACGGATGGGCTGAGCTAGTTACACCACCTAGTTAATTCAAGAACTTTCAAATCCTAACTGCCAACATTACTGCATCCAATGCAATACTGTGCTCAGCTTCTGTAGTTTAATCAGCTATATTGCATTGCATGAAACTATTCCAGCAAATATCACCTCTAACCAGACAAAAGATATAACCAGATTAAAATCGGAAATTATCTTAGTGTTTTGAAGTTAGCATTCAAACAGCTTGTTAATATCAACTCTTTTTGTCTTCCAAATACAACAAAATATTCTTTAGTCCATCTAAGGTACATAAGAATATTCTTGGCCGCAGTCTAATGCGCCTCACCTGGGTTTCCTTGAAACCGAATTGTCATGCTCAAAGCATACGATACGTCCAGTCGTGTACATATCATGGCGTACATTATAAACCCTATTGCCGAAGTATAAGGAATGTTTTCCATCCTCTTTTGCTCATCAAGTCCCGTAGGGCCTTGCATCTTGCTAAGTGATGTGCCATGACTCATTGGAATGAGACCCCTTTTGGCGTCTTTCATTCTGAACTTATCAACCACCTTATCAATATAGGTCACTTGACTAAGTTCAAACATCCTTTTCGATCTGTTCCGACAGATCTTGATGCCCAATATGTAATGTGCTTCTCCAAGATCCTTCATTAAAAAACATCTTACAAGCCATTCTTTAACAGAATTAAGCATAGGAATATTGTTTCCAATAAGGAGTATGTCATCGACATACAACACAATGAATACAACGTAACTGCCACTGAACTTCTTGTAAAACAAGACTCTTTCAAGTTCCTCTGAAATCCAAATCCCGATATGGATTCATTAAACTGAAGATTCCAACTCCGAGATGCTTGCTTTAATCCATTAGGATTTATTAAGCTTTCATACTCTCTCAGCCTGATTAGGATCGATAAAACCCTCTGGTTGTGTCATAAACACATCCTCTTCTAGAATCCCATTCAAGAAGGCGGTTTTAACATCTATTTGCCATATCTCATAATCATAATGAGCAGAAATGGCTAAGAGAATCTGAATGGATTTGATCATAGCAACTGGTGAAAAGGTTTCATCATAATCCACTTTGTGAATTTGATTAAATCATTTTGCCACCAACCTTGCTTTGAAAACACTAGGTTTTCCATCCATGTCTGTTTTTATCTTGTAAATCCATTTGCATCCAATGGGCCTAGCCCCTTTAAGCAAATAGACCAAGTTCCAAACTTGATTTTCAGACATCGATTCCATTTCGGATTTCATGGCACCCTGCCATTTCTCGGAATCTGGACTCGTCATATCTTGGGTATAGGTCGAAGGTTCATTGCTTTCTAAAAGCATGACTTCATAACTCTCATTTGTCAGAATACCTAAGTATATGTCAGGTTGAGTTCTAACCCTTCCAGACCTTCGAGGGTTAGGTGTGGTTTCCAAAACCACTGGAGTACTCTCGACCAAGTCTTGAGTATCCATATCAGTTTGTTCTACTTGAACCTCGTTCAAGACAACTGAGCTCCCACTGACTTTCTAGGAAAGATTACTCTTTTTCAAGAAAATCACTATCTCGAGCAACAAAATATTGTTCTCAGATAGATCGTAGAAGTTGTACCCTCGAGTTTCTTATGGATACCATAAAGAAACTTTTATCCCAATTGAGTTCAATCTCTATAGAGATAAATCTCGTCAGATAAGCTTTTAGAACCTCAAATCTTGATGAAAACAATTTAGGGACCCTCCCTTTCCATACATAGTATGGTGTCTTATCAACAGCTTTTGACAAGCGTCCTATTCAGTGTATAAGTTGAAGTCTAGAATTGTGTGTTCCCAAAAGAGACCAGTAGTTCATTTAGACCTCTCATCGAATGGTCGAACTATATCTAATATAGTTTGTTTTCTCTTTTCCGAAACATAACCTTCATGTGTTTGTGAACTGATAGGTTCCACATACATCAGTATGGATCATCCCTAATAAATCACTCACATGTTCTCCTTTCTCCAATAAAGATGACATTGTTATCTTGTCCATCACACATCATCCACATGTATCAAATGACTCCAAGTCAAATGATTCTAGAATGCATTCTAAAAGAAGCTTCGTTACATATTTAGATGTTGATTTGACCTAATCAACAATGTTATAGTTATGTCTTATTGAGACTTATTCGATTCGGCCTTTAGTGTTAATGTTATATATGATTTGTCAAGTTTAAAGTATACATAAACAATATAATAATCGTACCAAATCAAAGAATAATTCACAATTAAAATAGTTACCAAACTATTTAATAGTGAAAAACTAATCCATCAGTATCCAATACTGAACCAATATTCATTGTTTATTGAAGGTACGAAATTACATAGTTATAATACTAAAACAAGGTCCTAAGGCAAAACAACATCATATGATCATGCGGCTAATGCAGCGACATTAGCTTCATTTCTCGCCCGTAGATCGACATCTCTACTCACCAAACTTACACTTCTATGTAGTTCCTCCACATACAAATGTGAGAACCACATTTGGCATCCAATACCCAAGAAGTAGAATTTGTGAAGTTTAATGTCTATATCATTAATACCTGAAGATGAAGCAACCCCGTTCTTCACATCTTCTTTGAACTTTGGGCAAATTCAATTATTCCCAATAATTGAGTCTCATTCAAATTTCTCATTCAAAATTATCTCAATGTCAAAACGTGATAAATCGTAAGTGAAAAATCGAAGTTTTCTAACCAGCGATATTATCATGCAATTGAAGCCCTATCTCTCATAAAATATGAGGGAGCCAACCAGACAATCGATTCACGCCATCCCATGGCTCGAAAGTCTCTAATTTGTGTCATTGATGAACTAAGTGTTTTGGATTAAATCACTCCCTGAAGTGTAAATAATCTTACCTTTATAATCCATCACATGAAAGACAAATCAGACATTTGTTTTGAAATTGAATAAAATATGAACTTTTATATGTTTGCAAGTAGTGTCTAACACTTTTGCAGTAGACTCATTGAGATTCCCTAGGAACCCTAGTAGCCTTCTTGCCCATGCTCTTTTGAATACCCTATCCCATATCATAAGAATTTCCCTCTTAGGGTCCTTCTCTATCGCCGGCTCAGCAGCCTTGAGCATCCCGTGGAGCTCACGAAGCGATTTCTTCAAACCATTCATATGGAAAATTTAGCCTAAAGGCATTATAACCATCATGAGATTGAAGTATGAAATCGGTTGCCAACTAATCATCATAGGAAAACTCTAGGCGGTCACTTGAAGCAAATAATTCAATCATTTGTTGCACATGTGATCCCATAGATTTCCATTTTTCCAGCCTAGCTGAAGCGATGACCCTGGTCATACCGAACCGCTCAATCATAGTCTGTTCCCCGACCATGCTATTAAGTTGTTCAATGATATCATAGGAATTGGTAATCTAACACATTCTCTTTGTATTCGTATTTGAGGACCATCCTGAAATTACGTTGTCAATCAAGAAAATTTGTGTTATTCAATTTTTCACAATCAAGAATTGAACCAAACTTGAATTGAGTTGATATTTGACATGATAAACTACAAAAGAAAGATACATAAAATATGTAATAATCCAAAAAGCGGTAAACAAATAAGGTTGTCTAACAATTGTACTTATTTATTTCATTTTGTTCAATTGATATCCAATATCATTGTCCCTTAGAACAAAATGATCCCGAGATCCTCATCTTGTAAATCTTTAAGTCGACTGAGTCCGCACTTAAGTATTTCAAGATAGGTAGACATACCCATGTCAATGATATCTAATATCACTCTCGGTTGACAAGAATCCCATTCTCATCTAATGTCTCGATAGCAACGCCTGCAGTGGATCTATCGATGAGAAAACCAAACTCACATGTAAAGGTCCAACCCTTACTCCCACTATCCCAAGATAACAAGTTGTACCCCGCTGAGGCGGACCTACAACCTTATGATCGAGGGCTTCATGGGTGTGATGTTTTGGACAAGACATAATCTCATTATTTTTGGGAACTTGCAAATGTTTGTTGAACAATTTTAACATGCATAACTTAAAAAAGCAAAGCATATAAATACGCATTCGAAAGGCCCCTAGAACCTCACAACTCTCTAAAGAAATGAATTAAAGCAACTTAAAACGTATTGAACATCTTCTGGACTGGTCCGCGCCGCCGATTTTGGTCAAACCAAGTCCGTACCCAAAAAACCACGAACAGCGCCCGCCGTTTCACAACCAGCGGTCGCTGAACACCACTGGCGGTCGCCGTTTCCAAAACGGCGCCCGCCGAACCAAAACGGCGCCCGCCGGAGCACCAACGGCGCCCGCCGAAGCACAAACGGTGCCCGCCGGAGCACAAACGGCGCCCGCCATTTTGCTCCAGCAGCCCGATTTCATTCGTTTTGCTTCGTTTCTTCTCGTTTTCGCTTGGGCTTCGAAATCCAACTCCGTTACATGGATAAATCCATAGCTTACATGTTGAACAATACATTTTGAAATAGGAAACCTATCTATTACAAATGATTCCAAGGGACGCAGCCCTCAAAAACTACGGCCAATCGATACGTAAAAAACGAAAAAATCATTCACCCGACCACTAACGGTGGCCGGCCTTACATCTAATCACATAAATACAAATAAACATATAAGTCAATTATGTGATTTAAACTTATTGTGTCCAACACAAAAGTGTGCACGAGCCCTATGCTCTGATACCAATTGAAGGTTTTCGATGCCGATCCAATCGCATGATTACCTCGTTCGTGTGTGCGGAAGCGTGTAAAACGAGTAAACACGAACAACACGATCTAGTGCACACACACACACACACATATATATATATATATATTTTGGAATTGAAAAATTATTTCATAATATATTTTGTTCTCTTATACAATACTTTCAACATCACCGCCCTTCGCTATCAACGAACCTCACGACGCACGACGCACAGCTCCCTCCGTACGCTCCCTCCTGGTATCAGAGCCGAACCCCCCGTACAAGGTACTATTTCTACATCCATTAAATTAATGGAATTACAAAGCTAAAATTTTGTTTTGGGTGGTAAGATGTTAGATGGATAAGAAAATTTAAAAAAAAAAAAAAAAAAAAAAAAAAAAAAAAAAAAAGATTAAAAAGAGTAAAAATGTCGAAAATTCTTAGTGTTTTCTTTTCTCGCCACAATGTTTCGATTGCATTTTCAAGGCTGGATAAAAAGAAAATTTTGCTAAAGTTTTCGTTAACCCTGATTTTTGGAGTTTTCTCCGTCTATCCCTTTTGGTTGATAGTTAAACGACTTTTGTCGTTTGTAAGGGTTGCAAAAAGAATGTTTATTTAAGTACTTTTGTTTTAAAATAAACATGTTTAAAGTTGATCTTATCATTCTAATGTCTTGCTAACCACAACAAATTGACAGCATTTAATATCCATGTCTAATTGGGATAACGATGAACATGAAACTGAATCTATTAAAAATGCAGAACTAATAGAATATCCAAAAAAATTGGATAAATTAAATAAATGGGTTATACCTTCAGTATCCCCACACAAAATTTATGAAATTGGATTTCTTGACTTAAAAGCAAGATTTGCAATTAAAACGCTAGAACAAACAATCAGAATATCTGATAATACACAGACAATTAGATTATTATCAAAAAGAGACTTAGCTCCTTTTAAAAATTATAAATTTATCCATATTGGGTTAATTCAAGTAGCATTTAAACCCTTAACCTTGTTAGGTGTAAATTCGAGTATAATGGCATACGTAAGAGATGGCAGATGTAGAGATTTTAAACCTTCTTTAGCCGCCTTAATTGAAACTAGTTTATGTCATGGACCAGTTTATTTCGACGTGTCCCCAAATTTAACTCTCTCAATAACAGATAGTAATTTACAAGATGCAATGCAATTAACAATTCATACAAATGGTTATAATTTTAAACCTGGCAGTGAAATAATAGCAATATGCTATAGAGTTTATTACAAAGTTTTACAAACTTTAAATCCAAACATTAATAAAAGAAGATTATCTTCCCCAAGAACTACAACTGTGGTTCAAACAAATTTATTAACCTCAAACATTGCCACCAACAGATTAATTAAGTGGAATGAAATAAATTTCTCAGAATCTTGGACCTTTCCGCAAGAGTTGGAACCAAAACAAAAAATAAACAATGAAATAGATCAAATAATAGAAACCTCCGAAGGAGACGTAGAGATAAAATTTGGTTCTGATAGAACAATAAGGTTACCCCGAACAACATCATCAAGATGTTCGACTATAAACGATTATTTTTGTACCCCTCACGAATCAGCTAGGGCAAGCACTTCTCAAATAAGAGAAGAGATTGACACAGTTGAAACAATAAGAATTAGTCAAAATAAAATTCCATAAGGAATTTATAGCCAAAGTAGAAAATCACCTACTCAATCAGAAATGAGTTTTCACGTTTAAATGATTGATTTATCCCCAGGAAGTAAGATGAGAGAAATTCTTAATGCAGAATTTCAGCTAGACAAGCATGAATTTTTTAGAAAATGGTATTTCAATAAATATTCTTCAAAAAAGTTAAAAACATTTAAAGAAGAATATTACAATTACATTGAAAAAACAAGATTACGTTTCTTTCGTTACTTGGTTTGTTAAGAACTATATAAACAATACTAATAATCAAATTTCAGTTTTACAAAAAACTTGGAAAACTAATCAAGGTGAAATAACTGCACCTTTTCCTCCTGAACAAACAATTTGCTTAAATTCTAGTACAGAAGCCACTGCTTACTTAAATTTACAGAAAGTAGAAAGTGCTCAAATTACGATAAAAGAATTAAATGCAATAATAAAATCTCAAAATTATACAAATACCTACTTGATTTGTTTAGGAGATCAATTCCTTTCCCTTGAGAAAGATTTAAAAACTCTTCAACAATCTATTGAGAAACAGATTAGCCAACAAGAATTAATAATACAAAATTTTTGTAATACTGAAAATTTTCCTTCATTAATTAATACACCAATGATTCAACCCCCAATTAACATAAATGGCTTCAGAATGGAAACCAATAGTGAAGATTTTATTCAAATTCTTGAAAAGAAATTAAAAGATTTACACTTAAGGGTTTTATCCGAAGCAGATGATTCTGAAACAAATGATATTAAAAGTCAAACAGATGACGTAGATCAATTAACTGATATGTTTAAAGGTCATAATATGAATGAAATAAATCCTATTTATATGCCAAAACCTCTTGAAAAATATTATTACAAGAGACCATCCCCTCAGGATCTTCTTTTCGAAGAACCTGAACCTTTTCAAAATTCATACTCAGGAAAGGCTATATACGAATGGAATATAGACGGTTTAAATGATAAACAAATAATTGATGTTATACATAGAATCATTATGTACTCAACTGTCTGTAAGCAACATGGAAATAGTGACAGTTCTATAGCATCTTTTATAACTACTGGTTTTGTTGGACAATTAAGAGGATGGTGGGATCATTATTTAACAGAAACACAAAAAATAGAAATTCTAAACCACAAAAAATTAATTAAGGCAGAACCAAATAATCCAAGTACTAGTATGGCTACAACAGGCGAAGAAGACGCAATTTATACACTGTGTTTATCGATCCTACAACATTTTGTAGGAACTTCAACTCCCCTAGGAGAAAAAATTCAAACTCTTCTTCAAAATCTAAGATGTCCATCCTTAACTCATTTCAGATGGTACAAAGATACATTTTTGTCAAGAGTTTATCAACTCACAAACCCCAATTCAATTCATTGGAAATCTAAGTTCATAGATGGCCTTCCTCATCTTTTTGCTGAAAAAGTTAGGCAATCATTACGAGTTAAAAATGATGGGATCAATATTAATTACTCAGAATTAACTTATGGTCAACTAATAAATACCTGCATAAATGAAGGATTGAACCTTTGCAATGATATTAAATTAAAAAATCAACTAAAAAAGCAACAAAAATCGGAAAAACACCAGCTTGGTGAATTCTGTGAGCAATTTGCTTTTGACCTAGGAAAGCCTCTCAGGCCACCAGATATTAAAAATAAAAAACTAGATAAGGCTAGTAGAAAGAATTATATCAAAGAAAATTCTTATAAAAAGAATTACAAAAGAAATTATTATAATAAAAAATTCTTTAGAAAAGAAAAACCACATATGCTTAATAAAGGCAAAAGGAAAGCTAAAAAACTAGATATAAGCTGTCACAAATGTGGCAAAATTGGTCATTATGCAAATCGATGCTGGACAAAGAAAGCTCTTAATGAAATACAAGATGAAAAACTAAGATTGCAATTAGAAAAAGTATTAATAAACTCTGAAACTGAAGCTGAATCTTCAAATGAAGAAGAACTAGGAGTCATATATGGAACGTCCTCTGAATCTTCAAATACTGACATTAATGAGGATTGTCAATGTAATGAAGATAATTACTGGAAATCCATAGTTGACATGAATGGGTTAAATGTCCTGACTGATGATCAAGATAAAATATTAAAGATACTGGAGTCAATTACAGACTCAGGTTTAAAAAGGAAAATCATTGAAACTTTAATAAAAGACAAACCAGAACTCCCTTACTAATTGAGTCACCTTATCAATTAAGTGAAGTGCTACACAGATTCCAACAAACAAAAATAAAAGAGACTCCAGTCTCAATTGGTGATTTAAAAAGAGAAATTAGTTCTCTGAAAGGAGAAATAGGACAGCTAAAACAAAATCAAGCTGTACTATCACAAAGACTTACAACATTAGAAAGTCAACCTTTCAAAAGTGAAGAAATAGAAGAAATTCCTCAAAACACAAATAATTTGGAGTATCTAAATCTTTTAGATCAAGTAACATCACAAAAGTGGTTTGTAAAGATTACTCTAATTATTAATAGGGATTTTATATTAGAAAACGAGGTAGCACTTATTGATAGCGGTGCTGATTTAAATTGCATCCAAGAAGGTATAATTCCTACAAAATATTTTTCCAAAACAACACAATCACTAACCCAAGCAGGTGGTGAAAAACTTGGAGTTAAATATAAACTCTCAAACGTCAATATTTGCAATCAAGAAATATGTTTGCCAACATCTTTTATCTTGGTAAAAATTCTTACTCACAGAATTATTTTAGGAACTCCTTTCCTCCATAAAATCATGCCAATCAATAATATTGACCAAAATGATATTTCTTCTATAATAAATGGAAAAAATGTAATATTCAAATTCATAACTGATCCGCACACAAGAATGTTAAATGAAGTAAGAGATATTCTTCTTAATAAAGAAAAACAAATATGTTTCTTAAAAGATGAAATAGAAATTATTAATATAAATGATCAGCTAAAGAAAAAAGAAATACAAGAAAAAATTAAATTAATTGAAATTAGTTTATAGAAGAAGTATGCAATGAACTACCTAATGCATTTTGGAACAGAAAGAAACATGTTATTTCTCTACCTTGTGAAGAGGAATTCAAAGAAAATCAAATTCCTACTAAAGCTAGGCCAGCTCAAATGAACCATGAATACTTAGAATTATGCAAAAAAGAAATAATCTCACTCGAAGAGAAAGGTTTAATTCGTAAATCTAAATCTCCTTGGAGTTGTACAGCATTCTATGTAAATAATGCTGCTGAAAAGGAACGAGGAGTTCCAAGGTTAGTCATAAACTATAAACCCCTTAATAAGGTATTGAAATGGATTAGATATCCAATTCCCAATAAAAAGGATTTATTAGATAGACTAAACGATGCTCTAATCTATTCAAAATTTGATATGAAGTCAGGATATTGGCAGATTCAAATTAATGAGTCTGATAGGTATAAAACAGCTTTTACAGTTCCATTTGGGCATTATGAATGGAATGTATTACCATTTGGCTTAAAAAATGCTCCTTCTGAATTTCAAAATATTATGAATGAAATATTTAACCCATATACAGAATTTATAATTGTTTATATAGATGATGTTTTAGTATTTTCTAAAACAATAGAAAAACATATAAAACATTTAAAAATATTTAAAAATTTAATAAAAAATAATGGGTTAGTTATTTCCGCCCCTAAAATGAAATTATTTTTAGATTCTTAGGACATACAATTTCTCAAGGAAAGATAATCCCAATTGAAAGAAGTATAGAATTTGCTTCAAAATTTCCAGATAATATCACCGATACAAAACAGCTTCAAAGATTTTTTGGAAGTCTAAATTATATTTCAGATTATTATAAGAATTTAGCCCAAGACACAAAAATTTTGTACTCCAGATTAAGAAAAAATGTCTCACCATGGACAGAGAAGCATTCACAAGCTGTTAGAAAAATTAAGTCTAAAGTTAGATGTTTGCCATGTTTATCTCTTGCTAATCCTAAGTATTTTAAAATTGTTGAAACAGATGCCTCAAATATTGGTTATGGTGGAATCTTAAAACAATTAAATCCTGACAACAAAAAAGAACACCTTGTTAGGTTTACCTTAGGAAAATGGAATCCCACACAGTCGAAGTATTCAACTATTAAAAAAGAAATGCTTTCTATTAAAAAGTGTATTTCTAAATTTCAAGATGACTTATTAAATCAAAATTTTTTACTGAGAATTGATTGCAGTTCTGCAAAATCAATTGTTGAAAAAGATTTTAAAAATCTTGTTTCTAAGCAAATATTTGCAGGTTGGCAAGCTCAGTTATCGGCTTTTGAATTTGACATTGAATACATAAAAGGAGAAAATAATTCTCTTGCTGATTTCTTAACCCGTGAATTTTTACAGGGAAATGACAACCCCTAATAGGGGAAGAGGTCGTGGATATTCCAATGGCCGCGGATATGGGAATAGTAATATATTATTCCAGGCAGAATCAACGATTCCCCTAATAGGGGATTGGACAGTATACCATAGTAGAGGCAAAAATGTGCCACAATTGCCTCCTCCAAAAAAGGAAGATATACCTTCCTCCTCTTCTAATAAAACGTCTTATAAAGACGTTGCCAATGAAGTACAACAAGAAAAAGAGTACTTTGAAAATCCAATCACAGAAGATGTTCTGTACATAGAAGATGAAGATATTCAAATGACGCCAAATGATGGATGGTCAATCAGAACAAGATATCTTGAATCAAGAGGGTATGCCGGTCTACATGGAAAAACAAGGCCAAATTATGAAGTCCTCCTAAAAATTACCGAATCGGTAACCATTACTCATCACTATCAAAATAATAACCCTGAAAGTTTTATAAATTTCAGCAAGTGTCACATTAATAAAGTTTTACTGCCAAGAGAGTGGAGAATAAACCCTAATGGAGACAAAGCCATCAGAATTGCAGAAGGTAAATATATTTACTTCAATTATTGGGATTATATCCAGGCTTTTTCAAAAGCGTTCTACTACCAGAACCCTAAGAATAAGCATTCTTGGTTTTTCACAATAAACCCAGAAATTCTTAATAAGCATATTCCAAATTGGTTTTATGAGTGGTGGTCAAAATTTGGCCCTTCTTTGGAAATACTACCAAAGGAAATTATGGATTTATATAATCCTTGGTGTGACAATAGTTCATTGGTCACCAAATTAAACTCAAACAGGTTAATTGTTGGACAATGTCCTTTCCTGTTTTTTACGAAATTCCAAATTCCCTGGATTTGGAGATGGACAATTTCAGTCTCCTCTAATCAACTTAATATACCCATGTTGAAAAGAAATTTTTTCTACAAATGGTGGACTAATATGGGAGAAGAAAATATTGAGAAAATGGCCTCAACTATCCAGTCAACAATTGTTGAAGATAAAAGAAAAGGAGAAAAAGAACAATGCTCCCAACAACTTTCACTGTCTAGCCTAAAAAATTTCTTTCAGAAAAAATATCCAAGGGAATCGGAGGAAGAAATAATGAAGAAAGTTTTAGATCACATGAAAAATCAATTCTTTGACTCCTTCTCAACCGAGTTAGCAAAAGACGGAGATGAATCAATGAAGTCAGCATCGCCAAGAGGATCTATTGATTCCAACAGTTCCCTTAATTATATTGCGGGTGAAGGACAGGAAGACGAACCTACACCAGCCGACGTCTGGGATTCCCTAATAGTGACATTAACATAGCAAGCTAAAGACTCTAAAAGAGGCAAAACCAAGTGGAGATAAGAATGCCCTAATCCAGTTTAATTGAGCTAAAAGCAATGATGTTTTCTCAGCAGCAGCACTCATTATAAGTGCTATCTTTGCAGAAGCACTCAAGGAATTAGTGTCACCTTTGTCAGAGGCACTCAACCCCTATACGTGGTTCTTAATAATTTGTAATTTTATATTTGTGTGTCTTTACATAGTGCATTATATGATGTGACGATGGGGCCCAAAGAGTACCCGACATCTATAATGGTAGCTTTGTAATAGTGGTCTGAAAAAGTCATTTGTATTGTCCGTAGTGTTTGTATTTGTTCGAGTTTAGAATCTTGGTACTCTCTAAATAAGGAGAGGCTTGTATGTTGTATTGGGTAGACTTGATTTGGAATAGAAAAATTATTTCATAATATATTTTGTTCTCTTATACAATACTTTCAACATCACCGCCCTTCGCTATCAACGAACCTCACGACGCACGACGCACAGCTCCCTATATATATATATATATATATATATATATATATATATATATATATATATATATATATATATATATATATATATATATATATATATATATATATATATATATATATATATATATCCAATATATATGTATATATAAGGATTAACGAGAACACTTACAACCGGTGTAGCGTGCCTCGTTGATGTTGATTAAGTTGGTGTTGAGTCGATTGAACCACCTTAATGGATCAGCCACTGGATGCTCTCCTTGTGAATGACCTCGTTGATGTTGATTAAGGTGGTGTTGAGTCGATTGAACCACCTTAATGGATCAGCCACTAGATGCTCTCCTTGTGAATGACCTCGTCACTCTTTTTTTCTAGATCGCCCGGATGTTGAAGCCGCACAAATGGCCCGGCCTCTACGTGTTGCACACGAACCCGAATGATGAACTCCTTGCTTGTTTGAAGTGGTTCTCCAAGAACACTCTATCTTCTCACTCTTTCTTGTCAATTTCGTGGCTGATGATGATGGTGTTAGCATGAGACATGAAAATCAGATTTTCATGCTCATTATACCCCTTTTACTTCACATGTAACCCCCACCATAATGTGTGTGTTATGGTGAAGTTCAAAGGTCACCTCCACATAATAATGTCAAATCATGATATGTAGTCCCATTGGCTTGTGTGGCATGCCATGTCACACCATGTGACATGCATTCCATGCAAGCCATGCATCCCATGCATGTGAAAATCCACGTAAATATTGATTTTAAATCAATATAATTAACAAGCAACGTATATCATCATTGAGTCCGTGTGTGACCCTATAGGTATGATTATCGATCAATATTACATTGCTCCCATCAATAAACAATATTATCGATTTATCAATTAACATCCAATTGACGACCTTATGACTTTATCGATTGTACACGTAGGATCGAAGGACATATACCAACACGCGATCGATTGGATCGATCGCTTCAGGCGATCGGTCTGGGCTGCTCCGGCAGCCCCCAGCAGCAAGTCCGGCGACTTGCTGCTCGCCGTGGAGGGGCGGCTCGATCGACGAGCCGCTGCGGGCGCGCCAGCCGCCCGCCCGGCGATCGTGCCCTAGGGCATCGATCGCGCAAATCGGAAGCAAAAGACTTATCCACACTTCTAGTCTATGGCACTTTAGAGACTTGAACCCGCGTTTTCCCTTAGGGCATTCTACTCTCTCTTTTATAGGGGAAGAAGCCAAAGGAAAATGACACTAGCTGAACGCCCGACTCGCAAAAGTAGCGATACTGCTCTCACAGTATGACATAATATTCGTACCACAAAAGGCTACCAACTATGCCATCAGGAATCGAGTCAGGGCGCCGTGGCTAGAAGATCCCCACGGGGATCACGCCGCCGGTCCAGTGGTCTTCGACCACCACCGCGCGGTGTATCCTCGTTTCGGGTGTCGTCCTCGGATCTTGGTTCTACGGTATTTTCAATATTTAACGATTAAAATCATAAGGGGGTTTTATGATTTTTAGCTCGTTCTCGTTGTCCGGAAAAACGAGATTTTGATGACCTTGAAATCTTCCCACGTATTCCTTGCACTCGTTCGAACGTCGGGTGGGCGACGATCCTCCGAACTCTATGGATCTCCTTCAACTCTTTAGAACTATCAAGTATTGATATTCTTGTCTTAATAATTATGAAGGTCATTTAGTGCTTTTATAGGCTACGTAGGGGATCTAGAGGAGGTGGAATATTGGGCTTCTAATAATAGTGATTAAATTGAGCCCAAGTCCAAATCTATTAATCCTTACTATTATTAATTATATTTATTTTCCAGTATATAAATATAATTGCACTCCCAATATTAAACCATGAATAAAATTAATTTATTGCTTAATTAATTTATTCATCTCTTATATCCGAGACTAGTACCACTCAACATTATTATTATGCGGGAACAAATCCACTCGCGAAGTTTACATAATAATTCCTTATGAGCTCATCTCGGGGATATTATCAACCCTTATCGGGATACACTTTCCCGTCAAGAATTCACGGCGTGTCATATATAAAATATAGTGGCCCAACTTTACCGGTAATCGACCAGTTATTCCAATCGGTCAATTTCTTTGGAAAATCAAAGTCACTAATATTAAATATACACACCCGCAATAGTATCGGGGATTAAGAATAATATACACTAATATTTAAATCAATTATCAAAGGCAATCCTAATTGATAAATCTCAAACAATTCGGCCAATACACCGAGTGTACAAGTGTGATAAAATAATTAAGACAAATTATTTTCTCTCTCACACAACGACTATACCGATGACTTGGTCCTTGTCCATCTAGATCATGAGCTACTGTTCGATTAAATACGAGTAACCGATAGTATGATCTTCCGTGTGACGACGCACACCATACTAATTACAACGTATATAATCTAGGACTATAATTTGCAAATATTTAATTACCAATAATTAAAATCAAATGAATGTTTATTTATTAATAGATGAATGACAGTGTACAAGGAGTTTAGATCACTTAAATCTAGACATTAAGTATACTACTCCATCAATCTCCCACTTATACTAAGGTCTAGTCTTTTCTTCCAAACTTATGACTTTCAAACCCTTCACGTGCTTGAAATATACTTCCTTAGGAAGTACCTTTGTGAAAGGGTCCGCCAGGTTATCCTCTGAAGCTATCTTGGTGACTACAGCGTCGCCTCTCTTGACGATGTCTCGAATCAGGTGGTACTTGCGCTCTATGTGTTTCGTAGCACTATGGGACCGTGGTTCCTTACTGTTTGCCACTGCACCGCTATTGTCACAATAAATTGTCATAGCTCTGGGCAAACTCGGAATCACATCTAAGTCCCGGAGGAAATTAAGGAACCACACTGACTCTTTCGCTGCCTCTGAGGCTACTACATATTCAGCTTCCATGGTAGAGTCCGAAATGCATTTTTGCTTAACACTCTTCAATGATACGGCTCCACCTCCCAAAGTGTACACATAGCCTGATGTCGACTTACGCCGGTCCTTATCTGTTTGGAAATCCGAATCTGAGTAACCCAAAGGAACAAGCTCGTCTGCTCCGTATCTCAGAACATAATCCTTAGTATTTCGCAAATACTTGAAAATGCTCTTTACAGCAGTCCAATGCTCCCTTCCAGGGTTACTCTGATATCTAGCCAGTATGTCAACTGCATAACAGATATCAGGTCTCAAGTAATACTTATTTATAATCTAATTTTATATAAAATTAAAGAAATTTTATAATATAAAAACAATAAAATAACAAATTAAATTTTGTTTAGAATTTGCTCAAATAAAATTACTTTTAATGTAAATAGATGTAAGAATAAAATTGTGATTTTTTTTTCTTTATTTATTATTGTTCAAACTTTTAAAGGATATTAAAAAAATAAGTAATAAAAAATTTGAGAGAGTAAAGAATTAAACTTCAAAGCCAAAATATTGTGAGCTAGTGGGATACTATACAGTAGTCTTATAGTAGTTGGTATTTGTCATCATTGTTGCAGCCGTAGAAAGTGGTTCTTGAGTTGTGTGAGTGTCTTCCTCGATATCATTCAATTCTGAATACGCTGGAGGATGAAATAAATCATTGAGATATACCTCTTGAGGTTGATCGGCACTGGCACAATAAAAAGGAAAATCCTCATGAAATCGCACGTCTCTTGACACAATTATTTTCATAGTGGCAGGATTGTAACAATTGTATCCCTTTTGAGTCGATGAATATCCAAGAAACATGCATTTCAATGCCCTTGGATCAAATTTATCCCATTTTCAGCTTGAACGTGCACAAACAAATGCAACCAAAAGTTCTCAGATGACTAATGTCAATTTTCCTTCCTTTCAAGACTTTCAGCGGAGATTTAAAATCAAGTACTCTACTTGGTGATCTCTTTATCAAATAAACAGCAGTATGGACTGCTTGAGACCAAAATCTTTTCGGCTAGTGAATCTGCAGTAGCAAAGCTCTGACCTTTTCAAGCATATCTCTATTTTTTCTTTCCGCAATTCCATTTTGTTCGGGTGTACCTACACAACTTGTTTGATGTATGATTCCATGTTCACTTAGATAATTAGCAATGGTATTGGAAGTGTATTCAGTGCCATTATCAGATCTCAAGGTGGAGATTAACGAGTTAAATTTATTTTTAACAAGGTTGTGAAAATTCTGGAAACTTTGAAAAAACTCACTCTTGTACTTCAATAGATAGACAAAAGTAGAACGGGAATAATCATCGATAAATGTTACAAAAAAAATCGATATCCATCAAAGGAATTTACTGAAGCAGGACCCCATACATCCGAGTGAACAAGTTCAAATGGTTTGGTTGCTCGAGAGCGTGAAAGTGAAAAAGAGGCTCTAGTTTATTTCGACATAGGACAAATTTCACACTCATGTACAACCTTACAAAAATCTGGAAATATTTTAGACAAAACAGAAAATGACGGGTGTGCAAGTCGTTTGTGCCACATAAGTTGTTGAGAAGATCTGACTTGGAAGTGGAAAGAAAACATTCTGGAAAACTTGGGTTGATGGAAATATAGTACAAACCATTTAAGAAGAACCCTTCACCAATCTTCATCTTTGTTACTTGATCCTGGAAAATGATGTCATTAGAAGAAAAAATTGCTAGACAATTGAGAAGTTGAGTTGTTTTTCCTACCGATAGAAGTTTAAAAGGAAACGAAGGGACAAACAAAACATCAGATTCTATATTATTCGAGAAGAGTTTCAAATTTCCTTTGCCATAGATCATTTCTGAATTTCCATTTGCAATTGAGATATGAGAGGGCTTTTTTAATTTTTCAGATGAATTCAAATTTGAAGAGACGTTCGTAATATGTTCTGAGGCGCCTGAATTCACTATCCAAAAATCACCATATTTGCTAATATCTAAGGCAGTAGATAAGGCTCTGATGATACCTGGAATGTTCTTTTCAGGAACAAGCTCAGAGTTCTCCAAGAAACCCGCAAACTTACTTAGTAAAGTTGTTGTATTTCTGCCACTGCTTATACCAACCTCCTTTTTCTAATTAAAGTTGACAAATTCATTTATAAGAGTTGTTGGGTTTGAAGTGAAATTGGCCGGCGATGAAACTCAAATTTAATGCAAAATGAAAATTGTCCTTGGAATCAAATAGTTAAATTTTGTGTGTTTTTTTAAAAATAAAAGACAAATGCAACCGGATTGCTCGTTGAAAGCGCTCCAAGACTTTTGCTGATATTTAAAAATAAAAGACAAATCCAGTAGTGCGCCTCTCATAGACGCGACTCAGTCCGCTCCTACTGCGCGGAAGTCCGGTCGGTGTCGGGTCGGCCCCTAAGGCTCTATTCACCTTATTGAATTAGAACATATCACCGATCTAGTATATGTAAAAAAACTTTTTTCTTTCTTTCTACAGAATTATGCGCATACTACGTATAAAAGAAAATGTAATTAAAAAAAAAATTCGCCAAAAAATAAAAGAAAAAATATATATTATATTTTGAAATTAAAAAATAAAATAATTACAGTAAAATATGAAAAATAGGTAAAAAAAATTATAAATAAAATTGTATTTTAAAAGTAAAAAATTAAATTAATTCTTTTAAAAAACATTAATAATTGATTGAAAAAAAAAAACATTTAAAATTCTACGAAGTAGGGTCGACGAGAGGGTTTATTCTATGCTAGCGGTAGGGTACTACCCAACCCCATTAAATGCTAATGAAACTCAATTAAATCATAACATGTGTCATATTCTTAGTCTTATATATATATATATATATATATATATAATTAACAAATTCGAACTTTACTACAGTATAAACTCTATCCAGTAATACTCCATATAGAAATAAACTTCCTATAGTAATAAAAAGTTCAAGTCTCAACTTGGGACCGGTTATAAATAGAAATAAACTCCACATTGTCATAAGTCATACATTTTTTAAGTCCCATTTATACTTCAATAAATGATTAATATATAATAAAAATATTTATTAATAATGTTTTTATTTATTAAAATTAATAACATGTTTAAGCTGACTTGAAATATTTATCAAAATTAATAACATATAGTATATGATCAAAGTTTATAGTCCTTAGATTCATTAATATTTTATTTAATTTGTATGTTAAACACAAATTTTACACATATATGATCAAATTTTATTATTCAAAACTATTAAATTGATTTTATAAATTTAAAGATAGATAATATTGTATGTATATTATTTTTATATTTATATTAATTTTTATAAAAAAAATTATTTTTATTTTGTAAAAGTCTTTATAAGAATAACTCTCTATAGTAATATTTTTTCTCGTTCCTAACGATATGAATGTACGGAGTAACTACTATAATATAAAAAAAACTGAAATAGAAAAAATATAAAAATAAACATAAACTTAAAACATGACGTTATTAATTCTTAATTTCATTTTTATTTTATTTTCAATAATATATTTTTATACAAATTAAAAATATAAATAAAAATGTTTGTTATTTTTTTTTTCACTTTAGTTGGTAAAATTTAAATTTATTTTGAAAAAACTAGTATTTAATATTAAAATTGATTAGTATATAAAAATATTGAGCATAAAGAAAAAAATATTTTCTAAACTTAAAAAAATTGAATAATTTATTACAATTAAACTATATTTTCTTATTTTTATATTTAATTATATTTTATTTTTGAATTGTATATTATTAAACTTACAGAATAATAGTATAAATATAAGATTTATATATTTGTAAAAATAAACATTTTAAATAAAAACTTTAAAAAATTCAATTAAAAAAGAAAGCACAAATATTACTCCCTCGGTCCAAAGACAGTTGTCATACTTTCCTTTTTGAGTGTCAAACAATAGTTGACACACCCTAAAAAGGAAATAATTATTTTAACTTTTTCATTTTAATATATAATTTTATTCTATTTTACCTCACCTACTTTTTAAAGTTTACTCACAACTACTTTACTTTTTACTTTTAAAATATATTTTAATCTTTCCTTTTCAATTATAAAATAAATAAATAACAATTCACAACTACTTTACTTTTCACTTTTAAAATATATTTTAATCTTTCCTTTTTAATTATAAAATAAAAAAATAACAATTTTCTTAAATTCTGTGTTAAAAAAAGTATGACATCTATTAATGGCCGGAAGGAGTACTATAATAAAAGAAAGCTGAAATGGAAAAAATATATTTTAAAAATATTAGGAGTGTTATCATTTAATTGGGTTTCATGAACATTTAAGAACATGTGCATTAACGAATGCTTCTTATTTTACTCATCTTTCTCTCTCTCCTCCACATCATATTTCATTCCCCCATCTTTATACTAAAAAATCACTCCACATCAATGGTTACCCATCTCACTCACTTTATTACTTTATCATACCCCACTAATTTTTTTTATTTTCAAAATATATTTCAAATAATTTAATTATAATTTTATAAATTAATTCATTAATATATTTGTAATACATAAATAATAAAAAAATTAAATTAATAATTTTTTTTATTAAAAAAAAATATTTAAATAATTCATAAATAAGCAATTATATAATTTCATAAAGTATTACAATATTACGTAAAAAAAACACATTTATTGAATCATTAATGCAAAAGAAATATTACAACACTAATTATATATTACAACACTAATTATTATTATTATCAAATTTATTTCAACACTAATTATTATTATTATCATTTTCAAATTGTTCCCAAATATTTTTAATTAAATCTCTTTTTAGTTTTGAATGTATCTCTGTATCCCGTAAACGAAATCGATTAGCCAAATACATTGTAATAGGCTCAATATGTCCGGTAGCAAATTTAGATGTCTCAACATTAACTTGAACTCCATCTGCACTGTATTCATTAGCATTGTCAAAATGCTCATATGTGTCTCTTTCATCTTCTACAATCATATTATGTAATATAATGCATGCCGTCATTATTTTCTTCATAACACGTTCGTCCCATGAGAGAGCTGGTCTTTTTATTATAGCAAATCTAGCTTGTAAAACACCAAAACAACGTTCAACGTCTTTTCTTACCGCCTCTTGACGTTCTGCAAACAACTTAGTCATAGGTGTTTGTGGAAGAGTGATAGATTGGATAAACGTACTCCATTTTGGATATATGCCATCAGTTAGATAATAGCCAGAATCATAATGATGACCGTTTACCGTAAAGTTAACATGCGGTGCTCGTCCATTTAACATGTCATCAAAAAGTGGAGATCTATGAAGAACATTTAGATCATTGGACGAACCTGGAACACCAAAAAACGAATGCCAAATCCATGTGTCGTGTGAAGCAACAACTTCTAGTATAACAGTAGCCCTTCCACTTCGTCCTTGGAATGCACCTCGCCAAGCAGTTGGACAATTTTTCCATTGCCAATGCATGCAATCGATACTCCCAATCATTCCTGGAAATCCTCGTTGAGCTCCAACATATAAAAGTCTTTCTAAATCTTGTACTGTGGGGCTCCTTAAGTATTCTTGACTGAATTGAGATATAACAACATCGACAAAGTTTTCTAGAGCTAACCTTGTTGTAGAAGCACCGGTCCTCAAATATTCGTCCACCCTATCGTATGAATCCCCGTAAGCAAGCACACGAAGAGCTGCAGTGCATTTTTGCAAAGCTGATATACCCATCCTTCCGGTGCAATCTGGTGTGTGTAAGAAATATGGATTTGACGCCTCTGCTGCCTGGACCAATCGAAGAAAAACATGTTTGCGCATTCGAAATCTACGCCGAAACATATACTCAGGGTACACTAGTGTTTCGGAGAAATAATCATCGTACAGTTGTTGATGACCTATTTCTCTGTTTCTTTCATAATATTTTCGCATTTTTTTTTGTGTTGTGATCGAGGCATTTCCAAAATGTATTGCCCAACACTCTCAATTGTTTGAAATACAATTTGATTTTGCGATCGTGCATCATTATCACTTGATGAAGAAGAAGACGAAGACATCAAAAGTCTGCATGTTGTTTGCTCGTCTACTAGCCCACTAAATAGGAACATATTTTCTCTTATTTTCTATTAACTCTTGTCTTTGTCATGTACGAATGCATGGCACACCATTCAAAATATCAACTTGGCACACATATCAACTTGGCACACATAAAACTCTTGTCTTTGTCATGTACAAATGCTTGGCACACATATCAACTTGTGTCATTGTTTTTGTCATACTTTTTACTTTGAGATGACAACATTACTGCAAAGTAGATAACATTTATTAAAATAGGTATGTCATTTATTCAAACCATGAACGATTACATAAATAAAATTACATTATATTACATTAGCTTAAAACATAAAACCTAAAATTACATTACATTACATTAGCCCAAGTTCTTTAATTAAGTCGTTCTTTATCTTCTTCTCCGTTTCATCCAAATTTTTCTTTCGGAACAATGATTGAAGAAGTTGCATCTTTGCATTTTGAGAATCCGTGTGAATCCTTTGCTTTATGAGGTCCAATTCGACTTGTTTTTCCGCTCGTCTAGCCTCCTCTTTGCTCTTTGAAAAATTTAATTTTTCCCAAAAAAATTTTGGATCAACAACAGTTTTCGCAATATTTGCTACAGAATCACTTAGTTTGTCCAGGCTTCCCATTTTTCCCTTACCCTTTCCTTTCTTATTTTTGGCAGCTTTCACACCCTCGGGACGTCTAGTTGATGCCGATTCGCCTTCTCCTCCGTCGGTTGAAAATCCACCATCGTTTAACTTGGTTCTTTTACCGCTACCATCAGTATCTCCGCAAGAGTCGTCATTGGGCGTTGGCGGACTCCGATATTGAGTTCGAAAGTCGTCATCTGGTTGATTCTTGTTTCCACCATATGTAGCAACGACCTCCTTATACTTTGGATAATTTTTTAGTAATATCCAACAATTTTCAAAATGAAAATTTCCACCATATAAATCACGAGCGTATTTAATAACATCTTCTTCATTCATTCCACTCCTTCTCTGTCTACTCGCTTCTTCATAACAACCAACAAATTTTGAAACTCCTGCAGATATTCTACGAAATCGATTGTTTAACATACCTGTTGATCTTGCTCCTATCTCAGATGGATTTGCTTTACGAGCTTCATCGTACAATGCTTTTATTTTTTTCCAAAACGCATCCTTTTTTTGGTTAGTACCAACTGAAGCATCGGTTGAAACATTAATAAATGAGGAAATAAGAGCCTCGTCTTCAGCCGGAGTGTAAACATTCTTTGAATTAGGAGCTGGTTGTCTTATTTCAACAACATCGTCAAAATTAGTATCTCTTCCTCGTGTATTTTCATAATCACTACCAGGAGGAATTTGTGAGGAAAATTGAGGAAAACTTTCTGTAGAATTTCCAAATAATTGTTGGGGTCTAATATACGGAGGTATCATATTTTGGTGAAATGTTGGTGGAGAAAAATAAGGTTGAGGAAATTGTTGCGAGTGTATGAAATTTGGAGAATATTGATTACTAGCCGTAATATTTCCGGAAGAAAAATTTTGTGAATATTGCGGTGGCGACAAAAAATTTGGCATACCTCTTGGAGATGAGAAATTTGGATTTTGGCTCATAAAATTCATCCACATTTGATTTTGAAAATCATTTGGAGAATTTTCGGAATCTGAAGAAGGTGTTGAACTATTTGTATTGTGTTCCATTGTTGAAGGTAAGAAAAGTTTGTTGAAAGTGTAAAAAGTTTATAGTGTATGGTATATATTTATAGAAGAATTTTTTTGATTTTTTAAATAATTATATTAATACTATGTTATTATTTAATAATTAAAAGAAAATGAAAATGAATCAAATATATCTAATAAATTAAATAGAAAATGAAAAAAGAAAAAGAAAAACCACCCACCCACTACATGTCCCCACCAAAATCAGCCCCTGTGTTAGATTCCACAAACGGAAGGAATGCCCACCCCTTCTTATTTCCACCCGCCAATGCATTGCTAAGAATGGACACGTAGTCCAAATTCACACCTGGTCAATTCTCACGGGTGTGCAATGCACATGCTCTAATGGAATTCGAGAGTATATATCATTATATTGTGTCCTGGGATTGTGGCCTGTGGGTGTTGAGCCTGCTGACAACATGGGACTGTGTAATTGATTGGGGGGCCGAGCTAGCCCACTTGTGGTCGACGAGGATTTGCTGAGTCAGATCCACATGTAAGGATAATATTGGTAGCATATTTGCTATAATTATTTTTTGTTAGTTAATCCAAAAAAATATAATCATACAACTGTGGAGAATAATCGACATTGTTTATGCTGCTCTATAATTATTAATCACAATACAAAATCAACCACCACACTACCTAGTACCTGCATATTCTTATAGCCTCTTTTTTCACATTTGTTTAATCATCAAAAGCGGTGGCTTGGGTTATGATTAAGGCTAATTTGGATAAGGGACTTCTTCAAATGATTTTTTTAATTAATTATTAAGTTCAATTGTTTTTAATTAATTATAAAATTCAATTTCTAGGTGGATATGAACCAAGCCGAAAGGTTTGCCCTATCACATTTTAGGTACATAGTACGGTAGGCTTTAGTAGCTAGGTCTCGTAAGTACTTACGTATTCAATACACTTTTATAAATACTCACGAATAACATGGATTATCTATATTTATTTGGATACGTATTTTAAAAATGATTTGTTTAAGTTTATTTATTTAAAAATATCAATAAATAAATAAAGATATATTAACAGTAAGATTTTTAAGATAATAATTGTGAAAATGTATCATAAAAATGTATTTTTAGGGGAAAAGAAAAATTAATTTTTTTAGTTATTACGTGTTTAGAAAAAAGACAATTTATATTTCATTTTGTTAAAAAATAGTGTCAAAAAGCATCTCCAATGTTAAAGTCCACTTCTCACTCTTTGTGAACCTTATTACATTACATGATATGTTATCACAAAATGAGCAAAGATAAAAAATGTGCAATTTTATACAATGATATGCTCACTTACACCTTTTGAAAGACCAATAAAATATGAGTTGAGTTAATTAAATATTTAAACAAATTTAAAAAGTGAAAAAACTTACCTGAATAGTGAAAATGATCATGGCTCAACATAAATGACATGCTTAATTTTTAAAATTTTGCTCAAATGCTAGTTTTTTCATTTTTTGATGCCCAAATTCAGTTCACTTGACCCAAGTTAATCAAATGGGCACCATTGAAAATGCTCTTAGACCCTTATCAAATATAGTTTGTTTATTAATTAAAAATACTTAATCATATTTTAATATACTTATATTAATTTGTTCGAAAATTAATCATCTTAATATCAGTATAAATTTGAAGAATTAAATGAAAACTTAATTCGCCATGGATATTGAGAAAGAAAGTATCGCTTGTAAAAGTGAAAAATCCTATAGTGATTCAATTTTACAATAAAGAAAATAATTTGTGAATTGGAACAAGACCGCGAGTATGTTGAAAACAATCACGAAAACTGTAGAGTACTACCACAGTCACGAAAACTGTTAAGTACTATTAAGAACCTTAAGTTAAAAGTTACAGATTTGTGAAGTACACGTACCGGTACTTCAAACACAGTTTTCTGTGTTCAGTTACCAGACCCGTACTTCAAACACAATTTTCTGTGTTCAATTCGAGACCGTAGAAAAACTGAAGTTCTGAGACAAATTTGAAAAATGCTAAAGAACTAAAAAGAAATTGAACATTAATATTTTTCTGTGAATATTTTATGTATTCCTCTTCTTCTAATGCACAAAAATAAAATTATTTATTTCTTTATTATATAGCCTTACAAATTTGGGAAAGAAGAAACGTCTAAAATAAAGTATCCTAACTAAAGCAAAACTCTTAAACTTATCAAAATAATCAAAGTAAATCTACTCCTAATTAATAGTAAATTTTTAATTACGGACACAATCCAAATCATATTTTGATTATTTCCAATAGTGTCCGGTTTCGCTCGATTATTCGACTCATCTTCGGCCCAAATTTCCCTCGACAAAAGTGGCGGTAGTAACTTCGATGGGAATGACTGCT
Organism: Euphrasia confusa; assembly: GCA_954870475.1. Classification (NCBI taxonomy): domain Eukaryota; kingdom Viridiplantae; phylum Streptophyta; class Magnoliopsida; order Lamiales; family Orobanchaceae; genus Euphrasia; species Euphrasia confusa. The sequence continues at coordinate 16,190,867 of OX940954.1, forward strand.
GTGTCGGTGGAGATTTTCGTCTCTCGTAGATTCATCTCGATGTCAATGGGAAGGCAACTGGAGCTCGACCCGACGATAAGTCGATAATTACCTGCAGAATGGTTGGATGAGTTTTTGAATTTTTGAGCAATATTAGATTCGTAAAATTTTTGATCTATTAGATTTTTAATTTTGAGTTTTAATTTATGCCTAATTTGTTTTGTGGATCTAGAAGAGTAATCCAATATATAATGGGACAAATTTATGACTCATACTTATAATTAGACGAATATAGAGTTTTTTTTTTTTTTTTTCTGTTAACGGTCAATCAAATAGAAAAAATAAGGGATAATAGTACAGTACAACGCATAGGGGAAAGAAAACTTCACCGCATCACCGAGCTAACAGACTAGCTCTTCAAACAACCAAGAGAAACATATAGTGTAAATGTTGATTTTGGCGACAACGTATTTTTTTTTTGTGTTTTTGTTTTTGTTGATTTTCAGGTTTACAAGTTAAGAATCCGAAGTCAACTACCTTGCGCATGGAAATGGAGACTTGAGTCTCCACTTTTGGAATGACACGGAAACGGCGACCAGAGTCGCCGCTTTGGATGCAAGGACAAGGAAACGGCGACAGGAGTCGCCGCTTTGGGAGTGTGCGGAAACGGCGACAGCGGTCACCGCTTTTGGTGATGGTTTGGAAACGGCGACTGCAGTCGCCGCTTTTGGTGTATGCTGAGGAAACGGAGACTCCAGTCTCCGGTTTTGCTTTTTGGCGAACTACGGAAACGGCGACTGGCGTCGCCGCTTATGATGAAGTGTGGAACGGCGAACCGAGTCGCCGTTTTGTGTGACCTGGTTACATTGACATGGAACCGGCGACTGGAGTCGCCGGTTTTGGACGCTACTTGGAACGGCGACTGGAGTCACCGGTTTTGCGCCCCTACCTAAAAAACCGGCGACTCATGCTACTTGTCTTGGTTTCTAAAACTAAGTGCATTCAACGTGTTTTTCCTTCGCCAAGTACTCAGTTCAAAGAAATGAAGAATTGTTCCAAGTTTGCAACTTCAACAATATCGACGACCATGAAGACGATGAAATTCTGAAGCTTCAACACTTAGAGATTTTCACAAGAAATTGAAGATGAAGAATTGAGATCGATGGAGTCAAGATTGAAATTGAAGTTTGTTTTTGAAATTGAAGATTCAAGATTCGAAGATTCAAGAATCGAAGATTCAAGATTCCAAGATTCAAGAATCCAAGTTCTACAATAATGATGTCATCCATGGAAAAGTGACATAGGCCAAGCATGCGACGAATGAGAACGTGCCACGTCATCACTCTCACATGTGTGGCTCTACTATAAATACCCATGGATTTGAGTTTCATCATTTGACGATTTTGAGAGAACGAAATCTGATTTTTAGAATCGTAGTCGAGCTTTGAGCTTCGAGTTTGTGTAGTAGCTTTTGCGCCTTGTGCCAAGATTAGAGTTAGGAGATTTAGCTCTAGGTACTCGTGTGCTAGATTGCAAGTTAGTGGGAGTTGTTGCGACACTCGGGAAACTTCTTGTAATCGTTTTGCCTACCATACTCTTCAAGTGTAATAGTTTAGTTTTGTTGATCAATGAAATGAAAACTATTACATAACTTTGTCTCCACTTTTTATTTTACAAATTGTGTGAGTGTTTACTTTGACGGAAGCTGCTGTCTGTGAGTTCGAGACCAATTTCACGAAAAATTGGTATCCTACGCTGAAGGCGTAATTTCAATTGGTATCAGAGCGGGACGTCATATGTATAAGACGTGATCCGTTACTTGACTTCATATTTCCGCTAAAATGGAGTCGCCATTGTTTGTCCAGAAACCGATTATGCTTACTCGTCAGAACTACTAAAATTGGAAAGCCAAAGTTTCAGCTAGAATTAAGGGCTATGACTCTAGATCTTGGATGGCTGTGCTAGAAGGATGGGAACGTCCTTATACCGAAGACGCTGAAGGTCTGAGAACTCCGAAACCGGAACGTAGTTGGACAAGAGAGGAGCATGACTTGTCCACGGCTAACAGCAAAGCTTTACTTATTATCTGTGAATGGCTGGACCTCAGTATGTATCAGCTGGTCAAAAATTGCACTTCTGCCAGAGATGCATGGGAAACCTTACAAAGAACATGTGAGGGAAGTCATGCAGTTAAGCGATCGAAAATCCGAACTATCACAGCTCAATTCCATCAACTCCGGATGAGGGAAGATGAAGACATAAATGACTACTTGGACAAGATCATGAGATATGTCAATGAGGCATTTGAACTGGGAGAAATCTTTCCTGCTCCGATGGTCTATGAGAAAGTTCTCTCCAGTGTGAGCACTAGATTCGAAAGCAAAGTGCTGACTATCGAAGCACGCAACGACGAGAACCAAAACTGGGATTATGCTGACCTGATGGCTGATTTAAGAAACTATGACTTGTCTCTCAAAGTTCGAAGCAACCCAGATATGTCGCTTGTCTACGAACCGATGACTGCTCTCAAGATCTCTGCGAAAGGAAAAAGTTCAAGAAGCTCGAACTCTCGAAAAACTCATTTGAAAAATGAGAAAACTGAAAGTAGTTTTTCAGCCGATCTGGGTGAATCTGATGATGAGGATGCTGAGGATATTGAGAGACTGATGAACTCTAATAACCCGGACAAACTTGCTGCACTGATTGAGATAGTCACTTATCTTGTGAAACAAGAGTTTAAGAGGAAGAACCGTGCCCGAAACTTTCGAAAATTTCAGAAAAGTTCTAACTCATACCCGAATACTCCTGACAACCGAAATCAGGGATCGTCGTCTGACAAAAAATTCAAAGGGACAAAACTTTCACCATACTCCTCTACTAGCAAAGATGTTTCTAAGATGCAATGCTATGAGTGTAAGGGATTTGGACATGTCAAAAATGAGTGTCCCAACTTGCACCGCAAAAAGAAACTGCCAGTAAGCTATGTTGTTTTCGATGATGAAAATGTAATCTCAGAAAGCGAGGAGTCTGAGAATTAAAGTTCTGATAACGATGAGGACAACGCTCTAGTTGTCACTTTTGGTGAAAACTTCGACCTCGAAAATGTGGAGGTTGAAAACTTTGTTTTTGATGGTTTTCTGAAAGATACTGCAACTGCAGACAACATCTTTCGTGTAGCTTCAGCAAACCGAAACTTCTGTGATGATGATATTTTCTCGGATGTTGAATCCGTGTCTGAGACTGAAGAAATTGTGAAGACATCAGAAGTATCTCCAACTGAAGATGTATGTGTTGAGTTACTCACTCTAAGAGAGAGTCTTTCTGAACTCAAAACCTTTTATGACACTGCTATCACTGAGAATAGCACTCTGGAAGTGTCTCTGAAAGTTCTTACAGAATCTTGTAATGAACTCTCGACTGCTAACCGAAAGATGTATGATGACGCTATTGAATTGAAAAACTCAGTTGAGAAGACGAATGATGAAAAACAAAGGTTGAATAATTCTCTAACAATTCTGAAGATCAAGTTTGATACTCTCTTCGAAGAAAAACATAAATACTACAAAGAGGTTGTCGAACTAAGAGAATCTTTAGAGAAGTCGAATTATGAAAATTCGAAACTGAAAGCTCTCCTAAAGAAGGAAACTGCAGAAGTTAAGAAACTTCAAATTTTGTTCAAAAACTCAGATGCTGAGAATGATGAACTAAAGTCATCCCTTCTGAAAGCTCAGACTGACCTTGCCATGACAGACAAGGAACGCTATGTTTTGAAGGAAAAACTTCACATGACTGACGAACTTTTGAGGAAGATGAATACGAATTCTTCTGTGTTTGATAATGCTGCGTCATACATGAATCCTAATCGCTATGGACTTGGCTTTCAAAAAGTTTTTGAGTCTATTTAATCTACACCTGAGAAGAAAGATGTGACGTTTGTCAAAGCATCCAACGATCAGCCAGAGGATAAAAGTAAGGATGACACCGAATCATCCAAACGGAAGGACATTGCTGAAGGGAAGAAGATTGCTAAGTCTCCTGAATCTAAACCTCAAAAGTCGGTCTCAACCTCGAAATCTGAATCTGAGACACTACAATCTGAGACATATCAATTCCCCAAAAATATTGTTAAACATCCTCGTGGCATCTTGCCATATGAGAAAACGTTGCTGAAAAGGTTGGATGAACATCAGAACGTAAAGTTGAACAGTAAACTTTTCACTCTAAAAATGCTTTGGTCAGGACACTTGTGAAAGTTGAAACTCGTCAAAAACGAGAATATGTCTGTCACTACTACAATGTGCATGGACACATAAGACCATTATGCTACAAGCTTAGAGCTGACATAAACCGTGAGTTGATGACTAAGGATGACAAATCACAAATTTATCAAAAGCTGAAAGTTGAGAAAAATATGACAAACTCACAAAATGTTAATGTGAAGAAGGTTGAGGTTGCTAAGGACTTGAAGAAACCCATTTCTCCAATTCTGAAGACTGTGACTGAGAGAAATGTCCAAATTTCGAATGACAAGAAGATATGGGTGCCTAAGTCTCAAAAGAGTAAAGTTGAACTTAACTCTAACTCCAAAAGTTGTTGGCAACCAAGAGAACTCATTTTCTGCAATGTTGCACTTAACGCATCTGAGACTGGAACCAAAGGAATTTGGTATTTTGATAGTGGCTGTTCCCGCCATATGACCGGCACGAAAAAGTTTCTAAAAAATTACGAGCCTATGACTGGAGCTCCCGTGGTGTTGGGAGGGGGAGCGAAAGGCGTCGTAAAGGGAAAGGGGACTCTAAAAATCAAAGGTTTACCTCCTATCAGAAATGTAGTCCATGTAAAAGGACTTGTTGCTAACCTGATTTCCATCAGTCAACTGTGTGATGAAGGACTGAACGTGAGTTTTGATAAGGAGTCGTGCAGAGTTTTTGATGGTGAAGGAAAGTGTATAATGGAAGGTCCACGAGCTAAAAATAATTGCTATACAACTGAGTATAGTTGTTTTTCTGTGACCGTTCCTTATGAAGTTGATTTGTGGCATCAACGACTTGGCCACAATTGCACTCGAAATCTGAGTAAACTGGTTAAGGGGGAGATAGTTCGAGGAATCTCTCAACTCCCCAAAATTAAAAAACGAGTGTGTGGTGACTGTCAAAAAGGCAAGCTGACGAGAACTTCTCATCCTGCACTGCCAACGTTAATGAGCACTTCGGCTCCGTTTGAACTGCTACATATGGACTTGATGGGTCCAATGGAAGTCAAAAGTATAGCAAAGAAAGAATATGTGTTGGTTGTAGTTGATGATTTTTCTCGCTACACTTGGACTAGACTTTTGGCTACCAAAGATGAAACTTTTGATGCCTTCAAAGGCATTGTGAAATGGATCAAAACGAATCATGAGGCTAAAGTAAAAAGGATCAGAAGTGATCATGGAACTGAATTTCAAAATGCTAGCTTCAACGAATTCTGTATGATGAAGGGAATTCATCATGAATACTCGGCCCCAAAAACTCCTCAACAAAATGGGATTGCCGAACGAAAGAATCGAACGCTGCAAGAAATGGCACGTGTAATGCTTATCTCGAAAAATCTTGCACGAACTTTTTGGGCAGAAGCTGTCTCCACTGCTGGATATATCTTGAATCGGATAAGTATTCGATCTGGGACGACCGCAACTGCCTATGAACTTGTGAATGGCAAGAAACCTTCAGTTGCACACTTTCGTGTCTTTGGCTGTACTTGCTATATTTTGAAGGATCGTGATCCTCTGAAGAAATTTGAAGCCAAAGCTGATCGTGGTATTTTTGTTGGTTATAGGCAAAATAGCCATGTATATCGTGCCTACAATCTTCGAACTAAGAAAGTCATCGAAACTGTGAACATAAACTTTGATGAACAAGACTTTCTTGGGAAAAATGTGAAGGTACCGGTATACCGATCCAATCGATATATCGTGTGTGCGGAAGCGTGTAAAGCAATAGATCTACTATGCCATGATCTTAGTGCACACATATATATGTATAGACACATATTTATATATATATATATATATATCCAATATATATAGAGAGAGATTAACAAGAACACTTACAACCGGTGTAGCGTGCCTCGTTGATGTTGATGAAGGTGGTGTTGAGTCGTTTGAACCACCTTCATGGATCAGCCTTGAGAATGACCTCATCACTCTTCTTGTCTAGATCGCCCGGATGTTGAAACCGCACAAATGGCCCGGCCTCTACGTGTTGCACACGAACCCGGATGACGAACACTTTGCTTGATTGAGTCGGTTCTCCAAGAACACTCTCTCCTTTCTCTCCTTTAGTTGTGAATTTCGTGGCTGATGTTATGTATTATGAAAATCTGATTTTCATCCATATATTAGCATCATTATGCATGTCATAACACCCCATTGTAACCTCCAACATAATGGGCATCAATTATGCACCATTAACATGCAAAAGGAGTTACAAAGGAGGTGAAAGGTCATGCCACATACACATGCCACTATGCATTGTATGTGGTCCCACTTGCTTGTGTGGCATGCCATGTCACACTATGTGACATGCATCCATGCAAGCCATGCATCCCATGCATGTGAATTAAATCCACGTAAATATTGATTCTAAATCAATATATATATATTAAGCATCGTACATCATCTTCGAGTCCGTGTGTGACCCTGTAGGTATAATTATCGATCAATATTATATTGCTCCCAGCAATTAATATTATCGAATAATCATTTAACATCCATAGACGACCTTATGACTTTATCGATTGCACACGTAGGATCGAAGGACATATCCCAACAATCTCCCACTTGGCCTTCAGAGCCAGTGTGCTGCCAACTTCCTGTTGTCACTTTATGTCTAAGTTTGAACTTGAGGCAAGACTCGAGTCATCCTCAATCGGTTCAAACCTTTCTTGGACTTTGAGACAGACTGTAAAACCATATTTATCACTATGATACGAATCTGGACGTGGCCACGTATTTTCCACAGTCTCGACTCTCCAAGTGGCCGGTAAGACATGTATCCCATTATAAAATGGAGGACAATCCCATCTTGTCAATCCAAGCTCTCCCACTTGCTTCCTGATATACCCAATAACATGTTTTATAACCTCCTTTTACGAAAGGCGTTTACTTGTATCAAAGTACACCATTTCACAATGGAATCACTCTGGACTACTCAGGTCAGAGGAAATTGCTCGACAGTCAATGAAATAGTATTATGACTCGAAATCTTAAATACTATTCCAGTCGGGTCTGTTCGATCATTAGCTCCCAGCTAATATCTATGTAATTGTACTTGATGTCCCACATCACTAGCCCATGAAGCGGCGCTATAGTACACATTACAAACTAGTTCATTGTATTATCGGTTTGTCCGTACTCGATTATACGAACCAGGAACAACTATATGATTCAAGTATATCAGTTCAACCATTGGGACTTCATTATGCGGTAAGTCGACCTCATAACCCAATTGATATCACTTAATCATTTGGACAATTCATATAAATTAAACCATATTTATATGAAGGAATATGTATTATACATATGAGTGAATGTTTATAAAATCTCCAAAAGTATCTAATACAGTAATAGAAATCACAACCCATCTCTAAGATGTCTGATCTCTATTGCAGTCGTGAAAGCCTCAAGCTTAAACTGCTGGAGAGGTTTAGAAAATGGGTTTGCAACCTTACCAAAAGTCGCAACTTTATTATCTCGATGTCTCCACAAAACTATCTCCCAGATAATGTGGAACTTCCTGAGCACCAGTTTTAGACTTGTGGTGCTTCCTAGCTCATAGGCTTGCGCGATAACTCTACTATAAATAGAGAACTATCGGATGGGCTGAGCTAGTTACGCCACCTAGTTCATTCAAGAACTTTCAAATCCTAACTGCCAACATTACTGCATCCAATGCAATACTGTGCTCAGCTTCTGTAGTTTAATCATCTATATTGCATTGCATGGAACTATTCCAGCAAATTTCACCTCTAACCAGACAAAAGATATAACCAGATTAAAATCGGAAATTATCTTAGTCTGTTTTGAAGTTAGCATTCAAACAGCTTGTTAATATCAACTCCTTTTGTCTTCCAAAGACAACAAAATATTCTTTAGTCCATCTAAGGTACATAAGAATATTCTTGGCCGCAGTCTAATGCGCCTCACCTGGGTTTCCTTGAAACTGACTCGTCATGCTCAAAGCATACGATACGTCCGGTCGTGTACATATCATGGCGTACATTATAGACCCTATTGCCGAAGCATAAGGAATGTTTTCCATCCTCTTTTGCTCATCAAGTCCCGTAGGGCCTTGCATCTTGCTAAGAGATGTGCCATGACTCATTGGAATGAGACCCTTTTTGGCGTCTTTCATTCTGAACTTATCAAGTACCTTATCAATATAGGTCACTTGACTAAGTCCAAACATCATTTTCGATATGTTCTTGATGCCCAATATGTACTGTGCTTCTCCAAGATCCTTCATTGAAAAACAATTCCCAAGCCATTCTTTAATAGAATTAAGCATAGAAACATTGTTTCCAATAAGGAGTATGTCACCGACATACAACACAATTAATACAACGTAACTCCCACTGATCTTCTTGTAAAACAAGACTCTTCCGAGTTCCTCTGAAATCCAAATCCCAGTATGGATTCATTGAACTGAAGATTGCTACTCCGATATGCATTCTTTATTCTATAAATAGAACTATAAGCTTGCATAATTTCTCAGCCTTATTAAGATCGATAAAACTCTTTGGTTGTGTTAAAACACATTCTCTTCTAGAATCCAATTCAAGAAGTTAGTTTTAACATCCAATATTACCATAACTCATTATCAAGATGAGTCACAATGGCTAAGTTAATCCGAATGAATAAATCACAACAACTGGTGAAAAAGATTGATCATAATCCACCTCGTGAATATAAAACTTTTACCACCAAAATTGCTTTGAAAACCCTAGGTTTTCCATTCATGTCTATATTGATCTTGAAGAACTATTTGCACTCAATAGGTCTAGCCTCTTGATGCAAATCTATCAAGTTCCAAACTTGATTACCAGACATTGAAATCATCTCGGATTATATGGCACCATGCCAATTTTTTTTAGTAGCTGCACTCGTCATAGCTTGGATATAGTTTGAAGGTTCATCGCTTTTCAAAAGCATGACTTCATATCTCTCATTGATCACAATACCTAAGTATCTGACTAAAAGAGATATATGCCTTCTGGACCTACAAGGGCTGGTATGGTTTCTAAAACCATAGGAATACTCTCAACCCAGTCTTGAGTATTCATCATTGGTTGTTCCACTTGAACCTCGTTCAAGATAACCGAGCTCCCACTGACTTTCTAGGAAATATATCTCTTTTTAAGAAAATCACCATCTCGAGCAACAAAATATTGTTCTCAGATAGATCGTAGAATTTGTACCCTCGAGTTTCATATGGACATACCATAAGGAAACTTTTATCCCATTTGATTTCAAGCCCTGTAGAGATAAATCTCTTCATAGAAGCTATAGAACCTCAAATCTTGATGAAAACAATTTAGGGACCCTCCCTTTCCATACCTAGTATGGTGTCTTTATCAACAGCTTTTGACAGTGTCCTATTCAGTGTATAGGTTGAAGTCAAGAATAGTGTGTTCCCAAAAGAGTTCAGTAGTTCAATTAGACTCATCATCGATAGATCGAACTCTATCTAATAGAGTTAGTTTTCTCTTTTCCGAAACATAACCTTCATGTGCTTGTGAACTAATAGGTTCCACATACATCAGTATGGATCATCCCTAATTAATTACTCACATGTTCTCCTTTCTCCAAGAAAGATTACATTGTTATCTTTTCAATCACACATCATTCACATGTATCAAATGACTCCAAGTCAAATGATTCTAAAATTCCTTCTAAAAGAAGCTTCGTTACATGTTTAGATTTTGATTTGATCTAATCAACAATGTTTCAGTTATGTCTCATTGAGACTTATTCGATTTGGCCTTTGGTCTTAATGATATATGTGATTTTGTCAAGTTAAAGTATACATAAATCATATAATAATCGTGCCAAAACAAAGAATAATTCAAAATTAAAATAGTTACCAAACTATTTAATAGTGAAAAACGAATCCATCAGTATCCAATACTGAACCAATATTCATTGTTTATTGAAGGTACGAAATTACATAGTTATAATACTAAAACAAGGCCCTAAGGCAAAACAACATCATATGATCATACGGCTAATGCAGCGACCTTCGCTCCATTTCTCGCCCTAGATCGACATCTCTATTCACCAAACTTATACTTCTATGTAGTTCCTTCACATGCAAATGTGAGAACCACATTTGGCATCCAATACCCAAGAAGTAGAATTTGTGAAGTTTAATGTCTATAACATTAATACCTGAAGATGAAGCAACCCCGTTCTTCACATCTTCTTTGAACTTTGGGCAAATTCAATTATTCCCAATAATTGAGTTTCATTCAAATTTCCCATTCAAAATTATCTCAATGTCAAAACGTGATAAATCGTAAGTGAAAAATCGAAGTTTTCTAACCAGCGATATTATCATGCAATTGAAGCCCTATCTCTCATAAAATATGAGGGAGCCAACCAGACAATCGATTCACGCCATCCAATGGCTCGAAAGTCTCTAATTTGTGTCAATGATGAACTTAAGTGTTTAGGATTAAATCACTCCCCGAGGTGTAAATAATCATAACCTTATAATCCATCAAATGAAAGACAAATTAGGCATTTGTTTTGAAATTGAATAAAATATGAACTTTTATATGTTTGCAAGTAGTGTCCAACACTTTTGCAGTAGACGCATTGAGATTCCCTAGGAACTCTAGTAGCCTTCTTGCCCATGCTCTTTTGAATACCTCATCCCTTATCATAAGAATATCCCTCTCAGGGTCCTTTTTAATTGACGACTCATCATCTTAGAAAAATTTAGGAGATCACTTAAAACAAATAATCCAATTATTTGTTGTACATGTGGTCCCTATAGGTTTCTCTTTTCCAGCCTAGCTGAAGCGATGACCCTAGTTATTCAGAACTTTTCAATCTTAGCATATTCCCCGAACATGCTATTGAGTTGTTCAATGATATCTTAGGATGTGGTTATTTAACACATTTTCCTTGTCTTCGTATTTGAGGACCATCCTCAAATTACGTTGTTAATCAAGAAAATTTATGTTGTTCAATTTTTCACAATCAAGAATTGAACGAAACTTGAATTGAGTTGATATTAGACATGATAAACTACAAAAGAAAGATAAATAAAGTATGTAAACATCCACAAAGCGGTAAACAAATAAGGTTGTCTAACAATTGTACTTATTTATTTCATTTTGTTCAATTGATATCCAATATCATTGTCCCTTAGAACAAAACGATCCCGAGATCCTCATCTTGTAAATATTTAAGCCGACTGAGTCCGCACTTAAGTATTTCAAGATAGGTAGACATACCCATGTCAATGATATCTAATATCACTCTCGGTCGACGAGAATCTCATTCTCATCTCATGTCTCGATAGCCACGCCTCCAGTGGATCTATCGATGAGAAAACCAAACTCACGTGTAAGGGTCTAACCCTTACTCCCACTTATCCCAAGATAACAAGTAGTACCCCGCTGAGGCGGACCTACCAACTTATGATCGAGGGCTTTATGGGTGTGATGTTTTGGACAAGACATTACACTCATTATTTTGGGAACTTGCATGCATAGGTTTGTTTATATGTAAGTTGAACATTTATAACATAAAACAACCTATAACTAGCAAAGCAAATAAATACGAAATCGAAAGGCCCCTAGAACCTCACAACTCTCAAACGAAAAGATTAAAAGCAACAAAATAGGCCTTGAACATCTTCTGGACTGGTCCTCGCCCTCCGTTTTAGTTCCGTGCCCTCCGATTTTGGTCAAATCTATTCCGTACCCATAAAACCACGAACGGCGCCCGCCGTTTCACAATCAGCGGTCGCCGAACACCACCGGCGGTCGCCATTTCCAAAACGGCGCCCGCCGAAAGGTCCGGGAACAATCTGCCAAGAAAAAAGCCTTTCGGCGGTCGCCGTTTCCAAAACGGCGCCCGCCGAAACAAAACAGCGCCCGCTGGAGCTACAACGGCGCCCGCCGTTTGGCTCCAGCAGCCCGGTTTTGTCCGCTTTGCTTCGTTTTGCTTCGTTTCTTCTCGTTTTCGCCGGAGAGCCGAGATCCTCCATCGAACCATGGACCAAGTCCATCGCTTACAAGTAGTACAATACAAATATAATAGAAAAACCTATCTATTACAAATGATTCCAAGGGACGCAGCCCTCAAAAGACTATGGCCAATCGAAACGTAAAAAACGACAATTTCATTCACCCGACCACTAACGGTGGCCGGCCTTACATCTAATCACATAATCACAATTAAACAAATAATCCAATTATGTTGATTTATCCTTCGTGTCCAACACAAAAGTGTGCACGAGCCCTAGTCTCTGATACCAATTGAAGGTACCGGTATACCGATCCAATCGATATATCGTGTGTGCGGAAGCGTGTAAAGCAATAGATCTACTATGCCATGATCTTAGTGCACACATATATATGTATAGACACATATTTATATATATATATATATATATATCCAATATATATATAGAGAGAGATTAACAAGAACACTTACAACCGGTGTAGCGTGCCTCGTTGATGTTGATGAAGGTGGTGTTGAGTCGTTTGAACCACCTTCATGGATCAGCCTTGAGAATGACCTCATCACTCTTCTTGTCTAGATCGCCCGGATGTTGAAACCGCACAAATGGCCCGGCCTCTACGTGTTGCACACGAACCCGGATGACGAACACTTTGCTTGATTGAGTCGGTTCTCCAAGAACACTCTCTCCTTTCTCTCCTTTAGTTGTGAATTTCGTGGCTGATGTTATGTATTATGAAAATCTGATTTTCATCCATATATTAGCATCATTATGCATGTCATAACACCCCATTGTAACCTCCAACATAATGGGCATCAATTATGCACCATTAACATGCAAAAGGAGTTACAAAGGAGGTGAAAGGTCATGCCACATACACATGCCACTATGCATTGTATGTGGTCCCACTTGCTTGTGTGGCATGCCATGTCACACTATGTGACATGCATCCATGCAAGCCATGCATCCCATGCATGTGAATTAAATCCACGTAAATATTGATTCTAAATCAATATATATATATTAAGCATCGTACATCATCTTCGAGTCCGTGTGTGACCCTGTAGGTATAATTATCGATCAATATTATATTGCTCCCAGCAATTAATATTATCGAATAATCATTTAACATCCATAGACGACCTTATGACTTTATCGATTGCACACGTAGGATCGAAGGACATATCCCAACAAAATGTTGAGGAAGACTGGGTTAAAGAAGGAATTTTGGAATATCAAATTTTTTCTCCAACGCCCGCAACTGCTGCTTCTGAGAATGTGAATCCTGGAAATTTTACTCCAAACACTTCACCTGAAGTTGGAGATTCTAGCAATCAAGACAATGATACTTCTTCTGAGGATGATGAAAATGTGGAAGTTGAAAATCCTGCTGATGCTCCAAGAGAAGCTCCTGGACATATTCAAAAACGACATCCTCCGAATCAGATAATTGGAAACCTGAATGAGCGAACTACACGCTCAAAGAAACCTACAAATTCTCCGAATGAACTCTACAACATCTGCACTTCTGCAATCTGTAATGAAATCGGTATTTCTTACTTTCTCTCTGAAAATGAGCCGAAAAATTACAAGGAAGCCATGAAAGAGGATTTTTGGATCATGGCCATGCAAGAAGAGTTGAATGAGTTTACTAGAAACAATGTTTGGTCCTTAGTTCCCAGAACGTCAACTATGAATGTAGTTGGAACTAAATGGATTTTCAAAAATAAAACATATGAACACAACCAAGTTGTTCGAAACAAAGCTCGTCTTGTTGCACAAGGCTATGCCCAAGTTGAGGGTATTGATTTTGATGAAACCTTTGCTCCAGTTGCACGAATTGAATCCATCAGACTCTTAATTGCTATTGCATCCCACCTCGGCATCAAACTTAGACAAATGGATGTCAAAGCTGCTTTTCTAAATGGAGTATTGGACGAAGAAGTGTATGTAGCTTAACCGAAAGGTTTTGAGGATCCTAAGAAACCGAATCATGTCTACAAACTTCACAAAGCTCTCTATGGTTTGAAACAGGCGCCTCGCGCTTGGTACGGATGTTTGACGGACTATCTTCTGAAGTTCAGTTTTGAACGTGGCTCTGTGGACAAAACTCTTTTTATCAAACGGGATGGCAAGAACATGATGGTTGCTCAGATTTACGTTGACGACATTGTCTTTGGTGCTACTTGCTCTAAACTCGTGAAAACTTTCACGGAATCTATGTCTTCAACTTTTCAGATGAGTCTTGAAGGAGAGCTACATCAGTTTCTTGGGTTACAAATCTCTCAACGACCAAATGGGATCTTCGTTTCTCAAAGCAAATATGCGAAAAACATGGTCGAAAAATTTGAGATGCATCATGCCAAGCCCGCGAAAACTCCCATGGCCACGACTGAACGGTTATCTAAATCGACTAAAAGTCGAAGTGTTGATCAAACTCTTTTTCGTTCCATGATTGGAAGTTTACTTTATCTAACCGCTACTCGCCCTGACATTATGTTTAGTGTTTGTATGTGTGCTAGGTACCAAGCTGATCCAAAGGAAGACCATCTACGAGCTGTCAAACGGATTCTCCGCTACATCTCTGGGACTTCTGAACTTGGTCTTTGGTATGCATGTGACACTTCATCAAATCTTGTCGGATACTCCGATGCGGATTGGGCAAGCGATACTGATGAACGTAAAAACACTTTTGGTTGCTGCTGCTTCCTTGGAAATAACATCGTATCTTGGCATAGTCGCAAACAAAATTGCATAGCTCTCTCGACTGCCGAGTCTGAATATGTTGCAGCTGGAAGTTGCTGCACTCAAATGCTTTGGTTGAAACAAATGTTGAATGACTATCTCATCGAGAGTGCTCCATTGGTGCTGTTTTGTGATAATCAAAGTGCTATCAAAATCAGCGAAAATCCTGTTCAGCACTCAAGAACTAAACACATCGACATTCGACATCATTTCATTAGAGATTTGGTTGATCGTGATATAGTCAGTCTACATCATATTTCAACAGAAAAACAGCTCGCTGACATCTTTACCAAACCTCTTGACTTTGAGAGATTTCAAACTCTAAGAAATTCTCTCTGCATGTGTTCTCTCTAAGAGTTCACGAAATTTTTTGAAGTCTGAAAGAGTAGTTTCTTTACTTCTGAATACGCACTCGGAATTGTCGTGGATTAGTCTAGTCAGACAAACATGGATTCGAGGCCGCTTTAGTCTTCGGACCCAAGTGTATTTATTCCGCTGAATGCAAACATGTGAACTTGGCATTTAACTCCCATAAGCTATCATTTGCATAGATCCATAATACCAAGTAACGGAGGACGCCGGATCACTTTGTCCGCCGGCTCCCCTCTTCGAAAGGTAGCACATGGACGCCATAGTTTAAGATGCTCTTCAATCACACTTCGGAGATGCGGGATGATCCTCGCTCCCCTCTGACTGCTGTAATGAGCATCTGTTGCATTTCATATAAAGCTAAAACTCGTCTGGAGGACGCCGGGTCACATTGTCCGCCGGCTCCCCTCTGATGTAGTAAAGCTAGTCCCAAGTGGAGTGCCTTAAAAGTTCACCTTGCATTCATGAATTAAAATCTCTTGTGCGGTGCAAACTCATCAAATATGTTTCGACGAAACACGACTGCATCCTTGTGATTGTGACGAAGGACAAGTAAACATGTCTATCAATATACTTCGGTCCATTCCACCGGTTTTTAATATGAGAGTTTTTCCATTATATCTCAAAGTTACTATCACCTTGTGTGAAAATTTTTGGTTTATGGAAAATGATGAAATGTGGATTCTTTTCTGGGAAAATATTTGCTCTTCATTGCCTAATATCACCCCTCGAATCTCCACTAAAGTGGTTTTGAATGTTTGTAGTGTGTTGAACACTTGAATGTCTAACTCGGGATGTGTTGTTTTTGATTTTGCATTTTTGTAGTTCATATCCAGCGCTATGTGGTTTACCATCTCTGAAGTCTAAATTTTGAATGTAGCGACGGCCAGCTTGCAAAATTCAAGTAACAGAATTTTTGGAGTCAAATTCCGGAGAATGTCAAAATTGGAGAATTTCACCAAAACTGGAGACTCGCAAAAACGGAGACTCCATGTCAATTTTTTCAGAGAATGCAAACTTCCGGAGACAACACCAAATCCGGAGACTCCAATCGCCAGAAAAACGGCGACTCACACTTTGGCACAACCGGAGACTCACACTTTGGCACAAAACCGGAGACTCGTGTCTCCATTTTCTTGGCACCCAGGCTGTGCAAAATTCCGGAGACTCCAGTCGCCGAAAAAGTGGCGACTCAACCTATGCCACAAAAACGGAGACTCAACCCATGTTCCAAAATCCGGAGACTTGGACTTTGCAACTCAAACCGGCGACTCTCGTTTTTGCCTTAACCAAATTTTCAGCATCAACGAAATTGACAACTCAAGTTACTCAACCAATGGCTCTCAACTTCGTTTCTCAACCGATGGCTCTCAACTTCGGTTCTCATGCCTTGGTTTGATTTTCATTTTTTTTATTGTTTTTATTTATTTATTTAATTTTTATTAATTTTGAAAATTATTATTTTAATAATATTTTCAAATTAATAAATTTTTGTTCGTCTTTTAGACCTGATTTTCTTCTTGAGATGAGCTGTTTGCAGGTCTTGGACTGGGCTTTTTCATTCCGACGGGCGGCCCAAATTTTCTCCTATATATAGGACCTGATGAGAATCGATTTCATTTACGCTTACATCAAAACTCTCTAACTCTCAAGCTCTCGATCTCTCAGCTCAACTGCAAGTTCAGTGTTCGAAGTTCCTTAGTTCTAAGTTCTTGTTTTTCCGTTGCATCCGGCAACTCTAGCTTTGCGCAACCGGCGCCCTATCCTTGTTTCTGAAGTTGAACTTCGTTTTCGTGGTTTCCCGATCTCACAGCTGCTAACTGTCAGTTACTTGTCTTACTCTCAAATGGCAACCAAAAACTTTGACGACATGATGGCTGATATGACTGCATATCTGAATGAGCAGTTCGAAAAGGCTCCTACTCCTGAATCCAAGAAAGCTGCTTACGAGGAACTGAAAGCTCATCTTGAAAAAGTTGATCGTCGCAAGGCTTCGTCTGCTGAAACTTCAGTTGACTTGACTAGATCAGCAACTCCTGAACTCTCGACTGCCCGTCAGTTGGGAAAAGAACCTAAGTCATGAAAAACAAAAGAGAGAGATACTTCCATTCGCATCTACAAGGGAACAGTTTCCAGGTCTGAATACAATCGGTTACTCGCAGCTGGCGAGATAACTAAGGATGGAAAGAAAGTTGTGAAAATTCCATCGACCGTGACTGTAACTGCGGAAACTGATCCAAAGAAAACGAACCCAAAGACTCCAACTGGGAGAGTACTACTGGAAAGAAACCTGTCTTCAGTGGCTGTGGGGTCAAACCTTCGACTCCAAAAAATTCTGGTGGTGGGTCGATTGAAAAATCCAAAACCCATAGCTCCCAAAAACCACCCTTGGCACCTCATTCCTCGGGATCAGCTGGATCCCAAATCTCAACTGATGGCTTCAAATATATTTCGGAATACTCAGAGTGTCCGAAAACTCACTCAAGAGAATTCTTCACTCCAACTGCGGAACGTCGCCACAAGCTGATTCAGAAGCTACCAATCCATACTGATAGAACTATCCTCAAGGAGGACTATGAAAAGCATGGCATCACGCAATTCCTGAATAAGATGCACATGCTCAAATCCGTTAATCTAACCTATCGTTACTCCATCCCCATCCTTTACAAGTTCTATGCTAGCTTGTCTCCAGACTTTGCTAATCCGAAGAGTCGGTTGTTTGGGTGTTTTGTTTTTCGTGAAAAGTTATACAAGTTCCGTCCTTTCTCCATCAACGCCTTCTTGGAAAGATTGGAAATTGATTCCAGATGGACGTCACTGACAGCTGCGGAAAGAGCTGAAGACCTGAAGGTTGGTACCTTCATCACCCAGAAAAAAGTGAAGTCCGAACTGCCACCGCCGTCCAAGCTATCAGCCTTCTATGGCATTCTGCATCGTCTCGGAATGTCTAATTGGATTGCTAATCGGGATCCAACTGTCATGGACCCTGACTTGATGCACCTCATCTTCCGTCTCGGTTGCGGCGAACAAGTTAATCTTGGAAAAATTATTTTCGCTGACTTGTGCAAAATTGCCAAACTTTCGGATGAGGCCATCATTCGGCAAGCTGAGTTGCCTGAAGAGAAAAAATTCCATCTCACGCATCCATGTCTGATCTATGGTATGCTTCATGACCAGGGCTTTGTTCCTGAAACTTCAACCGAGAAAAAGATGAAAAAGAACGGAGCTGTCAAGATCACGGGCAAGTATCTTAATCCGAACAAAAGAGTCATCGACCTACCCTGGCATGGACTTGTTGACAGGAATGCACTTCCTGAAATCTTAACACCGCCGCCATCACCGAAGTCTGCCAGAAAGCGTAAGTCTGCAACTAAGAAAGCTATGTCTCCTCCTGCCAAACGCCAGATGTTTGAATCGACGTCTGCAACTGCTGAAGTTGAAGTCCAACCTGAAGATCAACCGACTGCCGTTCCTCGCGGTTTTGGTCCAACTTCTGGAATTCCTTCTTATCAAAATCCTTATCATCCGATCCATAGTCACCGTGTTGTGGTTCCTTCGGCTGTGGTTCAGGAATTTTATGTCGATTCCTTAGCTGTTGAAAAGCGTCAAGCCGAACATGTTGTTGCGTACAACAGAATGATAGAGGCGCAGGAGAAACAGAAACAGTCCTTCAAGAAACTGCAACGGGAGATCCAACAAGGGGGAGGACTTGGAGATGTTGGAGCCCCAGATGCTAGTTTGAAGGACACTTTTATCTTGAAGATGGTTAGGGACGCGATTCAGGAAGCTCACTCGCAGCTGTCCAAAAGCAAACTGATAGAAGTTGTGAAAGATGATGGTGAGAAATCGGATGATGCCGAGAAAACAGACGATGATATTTTTTATGGTGTTTTTGAAGCTCGTGATAAAGGAAAGAGGAAAGTTGGTGATACCACAAATCCAGGGGCGGCGTTCGCGATGCCGTCTGATGGGCTGAGAGATGAAGGTGATGAAGATGTCAACGTTGTGGAAGTTGACGATGATACTGGTGATGGGTTGGGCGAGCGAGAAATTTTTGGGGATCCAGAAACCGACTCCGATGAAAGTGACGACTCTAGTTCTGACGACGGCTTCAGTTATGAAAATGACGAAGAAGAGTTGATCGGAAGTCCGGAACGTGATCCTTCTCCTGCAGCCTCGCCACAAGACTGAAGTCCAAGTTCAAAGTTCAAGTTTTTTAAATTCTGTTTTTTTGTTTAACTCTTGAACTCGTTTTTCTTGTTTTGTTTTGCATGCATACAACTCTGAACTTATTTGTCCATGCATGGTTTTTCATATTTGCCTAACTCTGGAATTCTTGTTTTGATACTTGGTTTATTCTTGGTTTGAATTCTCTATCTAAGTTTTGTTGATTGGTTTGAATTTTGTCTAAGTATTTTTATGGTTTTTCATTGATTGTATGATTAATGTTTTTCCATCTTTTTACTTAATTATTTTTGATGTTTTGTTTGGTTGAGGGGGAGTTACTTGTATCTCGTTTTTACTTAACCTTGTTTTTATGAGTTGTGCCAAAAAGGGGGAGATTGTAAATGTTGATTTTGGCGACAACGTATTTTTTCCTTGTGTTTTTGTTTTTGTTGATTTTCAGGTTGACAAGTTAAGAATCCGAAGTCAACTACCTTGCGCATGGAAATGGAGACTTGAGTCTCCACTTTTGGAATGACACGGAAACGGCGACCAGAGTCGCCGCTTTGGATGCAAGGACAAGGAAACGGCGACAGGAGTCGCCGCTTTGGGAGTGTGCGGAAACGGCGACAGTGGTAGCCGCTTTTGGTGATGGTTTGGAAACGGCGACTGCAGTCGCCGCTTTTGGTGTATGCTGAGGAAACGGAGACTCCAGTCTCCGGTTTTGCTTTTTGGCGAACTACGGAAACGGCGACTGGCGTCGCCGCTTATGATGAAGTGTGGAACGGCGAACCGAGTCGCCGTTTTGTTTGACCTGGTTACATTGACATGGAACCGGCGACTGGAGTCGCCGGTTTTGGACGCTACTTGGAACGGCGACTGGAGTCGCCGGTTTTGCGCCCCTACCTAAAAAACCGGCGACTCATGCTACTTGTCTTGGTTTCTAAAACTAAGTGCATTCAACGTGTTTTTCCTTCGCCAAGTACTCAGTTCAAAGAAATGAAGAATTGTTCCAAGTTTGCAACTTCAACAATATCGACGACCATGATGACGATGAAATTCTGAAGCTTCAACACTTAGAGATTTTCACAAGAAATTGAAGATGAAGAATTGAGATCGATGCAGTCAAGATTGAAATTGAAGTTTGTTTTTGAAATTGAAGATTCAAGATTCGAAGATTCAAGAATCGAAGATTCAAGATTCCAAGATTCAAGAATCCAAGTTCTACAATAATGATGTCATCCCTGGAAAAGTGACATAGGCCAAGCATGCGACGAATGAGAACGTGCCACGTCATCACTCTCACATGTGTGGCTCTACTATAAATACCCATGGATTTGAGTTTCATCATTTGATGATTTTGAGAGAACGAAATCTGATTTTTAGAATCGTAGTCGAGCTTTGAGCTTCGAGTTTGTGTAGTAGCTTTTGCGCCTTGTGCCAAGATTAGAGTTAGGAGATTTAGCTCTAGGTACTCGTGTGCTAGATTGCAAGTTAGTGGGAGTTGTTGCGACACTCGGGAAACTTCTTGTAATCGTTTTGCCTACCATACTCTTCAAGTGTAATAGTTTAGTTTTGTTGATCAATGAAATGAAAACTATTACATAACTTTGTCTCCACTTTTTATTTTACAAATTGTGTGAGTGTTTACTTTGACGGAAGCTGCTGTCTGTGAGTTCAAGACCAATTTCACGAAAAATTGGTATCCTACGCTGAAGGCGTAATTTCATATAGCACTAAAGATACCAAAAAGCACAATCACCATGCTATATGCCACACCTTCGTGCCTGAATAGAATCTGAAAATCGTAAAGAGAGGATCCTCCCGTATAATAGAATGCGCATGAGCAGTCACCACTCCAGACGGCACCGAGCGAACTTCATGTATTCTCGTGTTTCTCTCGAGTCAAATAAAGTATACATGTGCAGCGAGAAGTCCGTGATAGGCGCAAGATATTCATTGCCTCTCAAGCCATCGATTAGCAGCCCGTAAAACAACAATATGCCAACCACCATGTGATCACAAAAAACCCACTTCCACCTATAGTCTTTGCAAGCAAATAGAGTTTTTCCTAAATGAAAATCTCCTTAAATATCATTAAATTTATTGTACGTAGTTATACACATTTAAGATAATCAATCTCATTATTTAATTATTCTATTCCTTAATTATATTTGTAATAAAATGTAATAATAATAATAATATCATTTAATTAAATATTTAATACAATAATTAACTTAATTACATTTTTATAAATTAATTTATATTAGTTAATTATTCAAAACGTACAATTTTTTAAAATTTATAAATAATAAAATACTATTATTTTTCATTTTTGGACCTTTATAAATAGAGTGTATGATTGTGTCATTTGGACACCAAAAACGTCATATTTATAATATGTTATGTTTGTTTTTTTATTAAGTAATGAAGAATATTGTATGTTGTATTAAAAATAAATACTAATTGTATTAAAATATTATAAATTTTTCAAAATTACTTTTTTGTCAAATTTACTTAAATTTTAAGTTTGTTATATTAATTACCTTATAATTTTAAATTTAATAATTAAATAATATAATTAATAAAAAGAAATGAAAAATATTGATGAAATGATATTTCATTATTCCCTCTATTATAGAGAAACATATTAATTTTTATTCACAAAATATTAAAAAAAGATTATATTTTTTGAATAATATAAAGACTATTAAAATATATAAAAGAAGAAATTAAATTCTAATACCCTTGTTTCAAGAAATTATTTACATTTTTTTGTAAAATTTTAAAAATTGTGCATTTTATGAGGATTAAGGACCACTAATATTATTTGAGAGTTTTAAATACATAATTATTTTAGTTTTTTAAATATAATTTTCAGCACATTGTCATGACTGTTGGAGTTGTGTACTTAATGTCTAGATTTAAGTAACGGAAACTCCCGATCCATTGCCACTAATCTATTTAATTAAATAAACAATTATTTGCGTTTAATTATTTATAATTAAATATATGCAAATTATAGTCCTAGATTATATACGTTGTAGTTAGTATGGTGTGCGACGCCACACGGAAGATCATACTATCGGTTACTCGTATTTAATCGAACAGTTGCTCACGACCTAGATGGACACGGACCAATCCATCGGTATAGTCGTTGTGTGAGAGAGAAAATAATATGTCTTGATTATTTTATCACACTTGTACACTTGGTGTATTGGGCGGATCGTTTGAGATTTATCGATTAAGATTGCCGGCGATAATCGATTTAAGTCTCAGTGTATTTTATTCTTAATCCCCGATACTATTGCGGGTGTGTATATTTAATATAAGTGACTTTGATTTTCCAAAGAAATTAACCGATTTAATTATTGGATTAATTACCGGTTAAGTTGGGTCACTATATTTTATATATGGCATGCCGTGAATACTTGACGGGAAAGTGTATCCCGTAAGGGTTGATAATATCCCCGAGATGAGTTCATAAGGAATTATTATGTAAACCCTGCAGGTGGATTTGTTCCGCATAATAATTAAGGTTGAATGGTACTAGTCTCGGATACAAGAGATGAATAAATTAATTAGCAATAAATTAATTTTATTCATGGATATTTATATCTTAAATACACGGAATAAATAATACTACCGGAGAAATATTATTTGATATAATATGGTTTAATATTGGGAGTGCAATTAATTTATATAGTGGAAAATAAATTAATTAATAATAGTAAGGATTAATAGATTTGGGCTTGGGCTCAATTTAATCACTATTATTGGAAGCCCAATATTCCACCTCTTTAAGATCCCCTACGTAGCCTATAAAAGCACTACATGGTCTTCTCTATTCTCATAACTTGAAGATCACAATTCTAGAGAGAGAAAGTAGAGAGGGAGATCCATGGAGTTCGGAAGATCGTCGTCCACCCGACGTTCGAGCTAGTGCAAGGAATACGTGGGAAGATCTCAAGGTCATCATAAGATCTCGTTTCTCCGCACAACGAATCGAAAGGTGAATTAAATTTCCGCAATTTAATTCAAGTTTATTGAATCAATTATCGAAAAACAAGATCCAAGGATCGAACCCCGGAGTAGACGGACGATCACGCGGTGGTGGTGAAACCACCGGACCGCGTGGGATCGACCCGCCTAGGGTTTCGGCGAGAGGCGCGGAGGGGCGAACCCCGGCTGGACGTCGGGGTGCGATCGATCATCACGATCGATCGCTGGCCGCGGGCTGTGACCCGCGGCGGCCTGCTGGAGGTGGGTCAGCCCTCCAGGCGGCGGCGAGTCGCCAGACTCGCCGCGGGGGCTGCATGGGCAGCCCCAGCCGATCGCATGAGCCTCGCCTTGCGGGGGCTCGGCTGGGCAGCGGCGTGCCTTCGGGTGCGTCGTGCGCTCGGTCGGGCTCCGGTTCGCAAAGTGATGTTCGTGTTATCTCCGGAGAAGGTTTTTGATCGGAGTTGTCATGTTCCGCAATTCCGGCAACTACGGGTGATCGATTTCCAACAATTGGTATCAATGCGTACGGTTACGTTTTTCGTTAATTGTTTCGATAATCGATTATCGTTGTTTATAGCCATAGATTAATTTAATTTGTTAAATTATTGTGCTATATTGTTCTACGTCTATGTTTTCTCTCTTGTATGAATTGTGTTTGTCGGAAAAATTAAATATTAAAAATCGAGGGTTTTCGGAAAAGTCGAACCGGATCGATCGACCGTAGAGCTCGGTGCGGGCTGCCGGGGAGGTGGCTGGAAGCACGGGCTGTGCGGGCTGCTAGAAGCGGGCTGAACGCAGCTGGGCGTGTCGGCGTATGCCACCAGTGGTGGTGGTTCGCCGACAGCCGGCGGCTGCGTTGGCGGCATCGCAGGCGGCTTCGGATTCAAGCTCGGTTCGCGGCTGCTACGCCTAGGGCTTCGGGCGGGCTGTACAGCTGCGACTGGGCGTGCTTCTGGAGCGTAGTCGATGGCGTGACGTCGGTGGCGGCGTCATACCGGGAGTCGGCTGCTCCGGCGAAGGTCTACGCGGGCACCGGAGCGATCGATCGAACGGCCTAGTACGTTCGGCTTAATCGCGGGCTGCTCGTGCGTGGCTTCACAACGGGTGGATGGCATGTGTTGTCAGTGGAGACGCCATGCCGGAGATCGACCAGACCGCTGTCGAAGTAGAACATCGCTGAGGAAGACGATCGATATTGCCTGCTGTTGAGATATTAAAAGGATGTCGGCCGACACCTTTTCTCAAGTAGGCCGACACTATGGTTTTGGTGGTTATGCATTTGCGTAATTGCATGGTAATTAATTGATAGCTATGGGTCGATGTCAATATGCATGTACTGCATGTTCATGTGTTCGATTTTGGGATGACCGGAATTGTTTCGGTTCGTCCTGGTAAATCCGATCTTTCCGCAAATAATTTAATCTTTCTAATTTTATTTAATTTAATTTTGGAATTAATTCAAATTCTATTTGGATTATATTTCTTAATTATGGAATTAAATAATG
The DNA here is from genome assembly GCA_954870475.1 of Euphrasia confusa. Classification (NCBI taxonomy): domain Eukaryota; kingdom Viridiplantae; phylum Streptophyta; class Magnoliopsida; order Lamiales; family Orobanchaceae; genus Euphrasia; species Euphrasia confusa. The sequence goes on from OX940954.1 coordinate 16,215,864, forward strand.
GAATTAGATAGAGATTTAAATTAGGAAAGAAAATCCTAATTTCTCTAGATATCCTATACCTACTTGGATTAGAAGTCTTAAGAAGAATCAAAATTCGATTTTGATTAGGATTCTTGAGATATAATTTGAATAGGATTGAGAAATTATTAAAATATTGATTTTATTTAATTTAAGTATTTTATTTAAAATCATTAGATTAATTCAAAATTTATTTTGAATTGGAAAATCTTGGATTTTATTTAGAATAGAATTAAATATGGAAATCAATGGATTTTAATAACATTGATTTTATTTAATTTAAGTATTTTATTTAAAATCATTAGATTAATTTAAAATTTATTTTGAATTGGAAAATCTTAGATTTTATTTAAAATAGAATTAAATATGGAAATCAATGGAATTGATTTTATTTAATTGGAGTATTTTATTTAAAATCATTAGATTGATTCAAATTTATTTTGAATTGGAATCTTGGATTTTATTTAAAATAAATTAAATATGAAAATCAAAGAATTTTTCCGTCATTCGACAAAGTATTCAAGACGTAGAATGGAGACTCAAGACAAGCATGCAGGAATTCATCAAGGTACGAATAGTCGAGAAATAATTTTACTTGAGCAATTATTTGATTATTTGTGTACGTACTTGCATGAAATGTATGTTTGTTATTATGCTTATGTGTATTTAATTATGCATTAGATAGCGTATCCCTTTGTTATAAAAAGCTAAGTGGGAGAGAGATTGGAAACAATGCCATGGTCTCCATTGTTGTTCTCTTGGTGAATTTTATGGACTTTTGAAGTTCATATAGATAAGCCATTGGAGGAGAATTCTTGTAATTCCTTTTACAAAGAAACATTGATTAAGTTTATCAAACAATGCCTAATTTGTCTTTCTGAAACTGATTTCAAGTCGACACATTCTCACCCCGGGGAGTGGAATGGAGCCAAAGCCACTTGGTCATGTCGAGGACACAAATTAGAGACTTTCGTGTCATTTGATGACTAGATCGATTGTCTGCTCGGCTCCCTCATTCTATGAGAGATAGGGTTGTTCGCATGGTGAATCACCGGTAAGAAACTTCGAATTTCACTTATGATTCTCCGCGTCTTGATTTACAAGATCGAATGGATCAAGTAATTGGATTTCAATTATATAAATCTTTTGGTGTAGTAAACGTCCACATGAACGTGGCTTGCTATAGTGAATGGGATTTTGGAATAATTGATGTAGACAGTTATAGGGAATTGTGAAGGATTGCGAGTTATCGTAAACGTCCACACGAACGTGGCTTGCGGTGACATAACAATTCTAAACGATTCACCTTAGTACTGAGTAATGGTTTACACTTAGGTACGCTTTATAGTATTCTTCCCAACGAAGTAACGCTATAATGATGTACGACCGAAGCAAATCTAATTGCTAAATCATTTGGGTGAGTAAACGTCCACATGAACGTGACTTGCTTTACCTGATGGGATTTTAGATGTGATTAGTGGTTTAATGATATTATTTGAGGGAGATAATATCGGAGATTAAATCGATTGTTTGTTGTTATATGTGCTCATAGATTAGGAAATGGCTTTGAACCCACTTTATGTGATACTTAAGGATTTCAAACTCACTGGTCCCTAAATGTAATGATTGGAATAGAGATCTAGACATTACCCAAACTGTTAAAGAGTGCAAGGTTGTACTCAGTGAGCTTTGTCCTCCCGAGCCTATTGACATAGGCGACTAGACAAGAAGCGATGAGGATACTCATAAAGGCCAGTCGCTTCGAGGAAACGCTTAAACACGGTTTTGAGATGATTGACCTTTTGGACGAGTTGAGACGGAAATCGCAAGCTCTTGTAGCCAATGCCAAAGGTTTCGAACCTAAGGGCAAGATCGGGGAAAAGGAAAAGCAAGCAAAGAAACCCAGTGGTCCTAAGCTACTTGGACCACGAGATGGGACGAGAAAGCCAAGAGGCAAGTGTTCTCGATACAAACAGTCTGGGTACTGGAAGTCTGATTATCCTCTCAAAGAAAGTATGAAATTTTCTTTAGTCGTGAAACATAGTCAGTGGTATTATCTACCGGAACCTGGTGTGTAGATATGGAACCACTGACGGTATGTGCATTTTAAATGCAAGGGTTCCAGGAAACCCGACGACTTAGAAAAGAAGAAATCGTAGTCTACATGGGCAATGCTGTGGAGGAGGCAGCAGTTGCAGTGGAGGACATTTTATAGGATTTCATTTTGAGTTATTGCTTTTATGTACCTTTCACATTAGAAAGAATTTTGTTCTGGATTTCTAATGAATGGATATTTTATTTCTTTTAATCATTTGATGGTTATAAGAAGAAATAATGATATTATCTATTTTGGTACATTAGCTAGCAATATATAAATGATGAATCCTGAGTCCACCACGATGCAACGAACCGTTTTATATAACTCGTTTTACTAATAAGAGATTTCTTTATTAAATCATTTATACTTGTGGATTCTTATGCTAAGTCATATTTATTCAAATAAGAAGTTCAAATGTCGAAAATTTATTGTAAGATCAATTAAGTTGAAGGAGTGGACCTTCCGACCTAAGAATCTAATTTGGAAGATGATAAGACTAAGCAATCCTTTATGGATATAAGATATAAGATCCGGACAAGTATAAGAATTGATTGACTCTGATATATGCAGACCTATGTCTACTCAGACAATAAGGTACGAGTACTTCACTTGATGATTACTCGAGAAATGGATTAGAATACCTGATGTGCCACAAAAGCAAGTGTTTTGACAAGTCAATGGACACTAAGCAATTGTGGAGAACCATCAAGGTATATCCATTTGTAGCCTGCGATTTGATCGCGGAGGCAAGTACCTGTCTGAGGAATGCATGGCATACTAATCAGAGATTGGGATTTGATCCCAAATGACTACACCATACACTGTTGTGTAGAAATGGTGTGTCGTAAGCAAGAAATGGAACTCTTATAAAAATAGTAAAGCATGAGTTATACGGAACTACCTATGTTCTATGGATATGTCTTAGAAACAACAGCGCATTCAAATGCAGTTGTAGAATATCCTGGAAGAACAAAAGATGTGTGTTCAATAGTACTATGAACCAGAAGGACGTTATAAGTTCTAACGCCCGGTTCTTAGAGGAAGACTATTAGATGAACCACAAGCCCAAAATGACGTGATACTTTTGGAATGAGAGAAAACGATAAAAAGGACTAAGAACAAGCCGAACCGAGTAGCGGTACACCACTAACTGCACCTACTGTTATTACTGTTTATGCACTGGAATGCCGTTGTAGTGGGAGGTTGTGTGACAACCAGAGATATTCACAAGACTAGGTGAGTCTTCGGACTCTGGACCTAGTATACATGAAATCGATCCCTTGATCTACATGAAGGCAGTACTACATCTAAATGTGCCTTCTTAGAGAACAATAAGGATTATTATTAAGAGGCGAGATCATTTAGAGTACAAGCTTAGTTGATCCATTTATGGATTGTAACAAAGCTAGAGTTCGTGGAACTTGCGCATTGATGAGATAGTTCATTTGATGGATTCATCAAAAGGCATTGACGAATCGTGTGTATGGGAAACGTGATGGAAACAAGGTGGTGTTTGTAACGCCCCGGCCCGTTGCGGGGTCAAAGCCCGACCCTAATGGGCCGGCTCGGTTACCAATGACTGCCGTCGTGAGTGATATCCTGGCCCCACTGTACCAACACTTGTCTTTTCAAGCGCACTTTGTCCTCACTCGTGCGCACCCGGGAGACTTCCCAGGGGGTCACCCATCCTAGAATTACTCCAGAGTCAGCACGCTTAACTTTGGAGTTCTTATAAGAGGATGCCCAGAAAAGAAGATGCATCTGTTAGTATGAGTAGCATATTCAATCCTTTTAAGCCTTTGAATTTCAGGGGCGTTACAATCACCCCACCTTTTATGCGCAACGTCCTCGTTGTGCGCCTTTCCTTTCCCAGGACCTACCATCCGTGCAAGATTCTAGAGGTGGCCCCTACGGGTACTCTCACCAACTTCTGGGCGGAGCACTTGGTCCCGCATGGCACTTAGTTCCCGCAATTCCGGTCGGCACCTGCTCTGATACCATTTGTAACGCCCCGGCCCGTTGAGGGGTCGAAGCCCGACCCTAATGGGCCGGCTCGGTTACCAATGACTGCTTGCGGGAGTGATATCCTGGCCCCACTGTACCAACACTTGTCTTTTCCAGCGCACTTTGTCCTCACTTGTGCGCACCCGGGAGACTTCCCAGGGGGTCACCCATACTAGAATTACTCCAGAGTCAGCACGCTTAACTTTGGAGTTCTTATAAGAGGATGCCCAGAAAAGATGATGCATCTGTTGGTATGAGTAGCATATTCAATCCTTTTAAGCCTTCGAATTTCAGGGGCGTTGCAGTGTTTCTCGGAGGTTTTATGTAGATAACATTTTATCATTGGTAACAATGTAAAGATGTTATCAGACATAAAATGATGGTTGTCTAGAAAAATCGACATATGAGATAAAGAAGAAGTTAGAGCATGTTCTTAAGATCTAGGATCTCAAGAAAAGAACATTGTACTTCTCTAGATATCTTGTACGATTATGGTTCATTTTTAACATGCATAGTTCCGAGAAAGATTCGCTACCTTTCAAACACGGAATGCATCTATCTAAGGGTATGTGTTTTGGAACACATAAAGGTGATAGAAGCAGTGAAAGCAGTTTCCTACACTTGGAGTGTGGAAAGCTTGATAAATGCAATGTTGAAAAACGAGAACCTGATATCGGCTATGCGGTTAGCATAGTGGGAGGATATCAAGGTAATCCTGGAAAGGAATATTCGACTGCTGTAAAAGTACTTTTGAAGTACTGTTCTAGACTACAAAGCAAACGAACATTTCCTTTGGATTACATTCTCTTAGATTTCTAATCAAATGAGAACCGGTGTAAGTCGATATCAGGCTATGTGTTTCACTATTGAAGGAGAAGGAGTTTTAACATGGAAGAGTGATAAGCACGATGCTTTTCGGACTCTGCCATGGGTAACCAAATAGCGGCCTCATAGGCAGCGGAAGTTTTGGTATAACTCCAGGATAATCTCTGGGACTTAGATGTGATTCTTAATTTGCCAAAGGCTATGTAAATAGCGGTGCGATGGCAAATGGTGAGAAATCACAAGTCCATAAGTGTAAGATAACACATAGTGCAAGTACCACCTGATACGAGTCATCGTCTAGGGAGACGACGCTGTAGTCACCAAGATAACTTCAGAGCGGCAACCTAGAGTGCTCATTCACATAGTACTTCTTGGAAGTACAACTTAAGCACGTGATGAGTATGGGAGTCGGAAGTTTGGAGGAAATGACTAGACCTTAGTACAAGTGGGAGATTGTTGGAGTTGTGTACTTAATGTCTAGATTTAAGTAACGGAAACTCCCGATCCATTGCCACTAATCTATTTAATTAAATAAACAATTATTTGCGTTTAATTATTTATAATTAAATATATGCAAATTATAGTCCTAGATTATATACGTTGTAGTTAGTATGGTGTGCTACGCCACACGGAAGATCATACTATCGGTTACTCGTATTTAATCGAACAGTTGCTCACGACCTAAATGGACACGGACCAATCCATCGGTATAGTCGTTGTGTGAGAGAGAAAATAATCTGTCTTGATTATTTTATCACACTTGTACACTTGGTGTATTGGGCGGATCGTTTGAGATTTATCGATTAGGATTGCCGGCGATAATCGATTTAAGTCTCAGTGTATTTTATTCTTAATCTCCGATACTATTGCGGGTGTGTATATTTAATATAAGTGACTGTGATTTTCCAAAGGAATTAACCGATTTAATTATTGGGTTAATTACCGGTTAAGTTGGGTCACTATATTTTATATATGGCATCCCGTGAATACTTGACGGGAAAGTGTATCCCGTAAGGGTTGATAATATCCCCGAGATGAGTTCATAAGGAATTATTATGTAAACCCTGCAGGTGGATTTGTTCCGCATAATAATTAAGGTTGAATGGTACTAGTCTCGGATACAAGAGATGAATAAATTAATTAGCAATAAATTAATTTTATTCATGGATATTTATATCTTAAATACACGGAATAAATAATACTACCGGAGAAATATTATTTGATATAATATGGTTTAATATTAGGAGTGCAATTAATTTATATAGTGGAAAATAAATTAATTAATAATAGTAAGGATTAATAGATTTGGGCTTGGGCTCAATTTAATCACTATTATTGGAAGCCCAATATTCCACCTCCTTAAGATTCCCTACGTAGCCTATAAAAGCACTACATGGTCTTCTCTATTCTCATAACTTGAAGATCACAATTCTAGAGAGAGAAAGTAGAGAGGGAGATCCATGGAGTTCGGAAGATCGTCGCCCACCCGACGTTCGAGCTAGTGCAAGGAATACGTGGGAAGATCTCAAGGTCATCATAAGATCTCGTTTCTCCGCACAACGAATCGAAAGGTGAATTAAATTTCCGCAATTTAATTCAAGTTTATTGAATCAATTATCGAAAAACAAGATCCAAGGATCGAACCCCGGAGTAGACGGACGATCACGCGGTGGTGGTGAAACCACCGGACCGCGTGGGATCGACCCGCCTAGGGTTTCGGCGAGAGGCGCGGAGGGGCGAACCCCGGCTGGACGCCGGGGTGCGATCGATCATCACGATCGATCGCTGGCCGCGGGCTGTGACCCGCGGCGGCCTGCTGGAGGTGGTCAGCCCTCCAGGCGGCGGCGAGTCGCCGGACTCACCGCGGGGGCTGCATGGGCAGCCCCAGCCGATCGCATGAGCCTCGCCTTGCGGGGGCTCGGCTGGGCAGCGGCGTGCTTTCGGGTTCGTCGTGCGCTCGGTCGGGCTACAGTTCGCAAAGTGATGTTCGTGTTATCTCCGGCGAAGGTTTTTGATCGGAGTTGTCATGTTCCGCAATTCCGGCAACTCCGGGTGATCGATTTCCAACAATGACTAGGGCTGGAAATGAGCCGAGCTGTTCGCGAGCGATCGCGAGCAGCTCGAGTCAACGCTCGACTCGAGCTCGGTCAAACTCGAGCTCGAGTCGAGCTTGAGCTGTTCGATTACCTAAACGAGTCGAGCTCGAGCAGTGTTTGTGAGGAATCGAGCCGCTCGCGAGCGGCTCGAATATCATTTTCTTAATTTTTTTTATAATTTTTTTACTTAAAACAAATATATATATATATATATATATATATATATATATATATATATATATATATATATATATATTAGACAAAACTAAATCCCTAATCAATCCCTCCGTTGGCCGTTGCACGCCATCAGTTCCAAAATCAAGATCTCACTTGAAGCTTAGTAGCTGCTACTCTCCCCTACCGGACGAAAAATTACTTCTATTCCTATTCGCATTATATAAAGTTGTTTTATAATAATAAAACAGATCGATCTAGCATTGCAAATTGGTAAACTAACTTGAAAACCGAGCACCTCGATCCACTCGAGCGAGCCGATCTCGAGCAACTCGATCGAGCCGAGCTCGAGCTTGGCAAATTTTTGACGAGTCGAGCTCGAGCACTTTCGAGTGCAGCTCGTCGAGCTCGAGCTTGTTAAAAATTTTATCGAGCCTGCTCGTTTAAGTCAAAACTCGACCCGGCTCGACTCGTTTCCAGCCCTAGTCATGACTCATGAGAGACGCGTGTACATAAGCACATTGTGACGGATTTAGGGGGCGTCTAGTGCCAACTTGACAATAAGCAATAAGCAACCACTATTAAGAGTTTTAAATATATAATTACTTCATTTTTTTTAAAAGGGATTATTACAGAAACCTGCCAAAGGTTTTGCGTTTTTGGCACTTACCTACCCGACCGAAAAGCTGTTATACTCACCTACTTAATCTTTTCTCCGTATTACACATACCTATTTTTTTTTTACGAAACAGAATATTCTGTCTAATATTCCGTTATCTCTATTTTTTAATAATTTTTTACGACTGATTACTAAATTACCCTTTCTCATAAATATTTATAAATCACTTTTCATCTTTCCCAAATCAGTTTACAAACTTTAAATTCAAATTGCTTTAATAAAAAATGTTATTAATAGGTCAAAATTAAAATAAAAAACTAAAAACAATTCATTAAATAAAAAGAAAAATTAGAACATAGATGAATACATACTAACATTTAGAACAAAGGTGAACAAAAAAACCCAAATTTTTATGAACAAATAGAGTTTTTGAATTAAAAAAAAAAAAATAGGACAGTGACTCTCCCTACGATGCTCAACGAGCGGGCAGCCTCCTCCACCTCCACCAGATAGAAGAACCTCCCTGGAGTTCTTCTTCGTCGCCCCGACCTCCTCCTTCTCGATCCACCACCACCCCGAAGCCTCCTTACGCCACCGTCTACTTTGACCCGCATTCACTCAACGCCGCCAACTTTGGGGTGATCCCTCTCTGCCTCAGCACCTCCGGCGATGCGCGAGGTCGAGCCTTCGCCGGCAAGCTACTTGAGGAAACCCTCGCTCATGACCACCGCGAACCATCACCCAGATATGGCCGCAATTCTCAATGCCTTTTGAATCTGGAGTAGCAAAATTGATTAGGTTTCAGGACGGATAAATCGATGCTATGAATTCGGAGCTGCAAATGTAATTGACAAATTAGGATGAATGGAAGATGTGAATTCTCTGTCAGGGTTCTAGCAAGATTGAGTTGTTTTTATTTGGGATTTTTTTGCTGCGAGAGAATTTGGTAAGAATATTCTCGTTCCCAACTATTTTTTGTTTTTTTAATTAATAAAAAGTAATACGAAGTGTTAATACAAAAATACCCTTATAGTCATACTTGTATTTGACTAACCTGGCAAGTGAATAACACGCTCTCGGAATATTCTTTAGAATATTCCGATCCGGCAAAAATAGTAGGTTAATGTTTAACGGTGCAAAGTTGAGGTAGTCGGGTGTCACAGTTTTCCGTTCGGCTAGGTAAGTGCCAAAAATGCAAAACCTTTGGCAGGTTTACGTAATAATCCCTTTTTAAAATATAATTTTAAGCACATTGTCATGATTCATGAGAGACGCGTGTACATCAGTACATTGTGAGGGATTTAGGGGGGTCCAGTGCCAACTAGATAATAAGTGGTGCACTTTATCACGCTAAATTACTTATAAAAATATCTAACAGTGAAAGACAAATAATGATTTGTACCTGTACGGCCTATATTTAATTTGTTTTAATTATTTTAAAACAAAATGATATTCTTTTTGTTTAATAATATATTAATAAAAATTGTATAATTATTATTGTATATTTATTTATATTTTATATACAAATATCAAATAATATTTTCTTCAAGATATATTTTCCATATTTATATATTTTATATAAAAAAGTCACACCAATTATATATTTTTCAAAAAATTATTTGATATATTTATTTACAATTAAAAAAATTCAAATATTTATATAAAAAAATCACACCAATTATAAATTTTTCAAAACATTATTTGATATATTTATTTATAATTAAAACTTTTCAAATGTGATTAATCCAATAATTATAAAATATATTCTAAACTAATAAAAATATCATACTCTAAAATATAAAAAAAAATACATATAATTTTAATATATTATGCAGCTAGCAAATGATTTTCAAAAAAAAAATTATAGTACTATTATTATTTTTTATTATTTACTTTTTAAATGAAATATTATCATTCAAAAAAATGTAAAATCATTCAAATATTATTCAAAAAAAAATCGAAAAATGTTAAAATATTTAAAATAACAGGCAGTGCGTTACATATTATTATTTATTTTTCACCGTTAATATTTTTATCATATTTATCTTTGTTGTTAATATTTTACGTAATTTACGGTGAGAAGGTGCACCGCTCCAGTACATTTTCGAACTGGACGCCTTGCGACATTGTCTAACTAGACGTGACCACCGGTCCCAAACCGCCGATTTCCGGCACCGACGGTTCCTGAACGGACGGTCCCAGTCCTCGGAAATCTGGTGAGTATTTCTAAATCTGGTGAGTCATGTGCGCTTGGAAAGCGGTCGAGATGGTATATCTCAAATTGGGCTCGCAACGTGAAAAGGATGTTGCTGATTTTATTAATCCTATTTAATAAAATATGAATTTGGAGAAGTGTGGAGTACACGTTCATATAAAATTGATACGGATTAATACTTTGGATAAGCATGTTGATGCATGTCGAGTGTAATCTCGTGGTTGCATGGTTGCATGACTAGATGATGATATTACATCATTAATATGACGCAAATCGAAATTGCATGTGATGCCATGCAAAACAACATGAATATGTGCTTTGTGAAAGGGTGTCTTCACTAAAAGGTATCTATTCAAGTAATAGGTGTTTATGTTCAAAGGAATGGGTGTCTCATACCTATATAAGGGAGTGTAATTGATTTTCTGAATACACACAAAATCACCTACGAAATTGAGAGCTTTGAAGCAACAAATAATACATAAAGTTCCATAAGTTGTTTGTGTTCTAAGCCTAAGACTCGAGTGTCGTTATTGTCTTATCCTGCGAGGGATTTTCTTATACCCAGGCTAAATAAGGTCGAAATACTCTTTAAGGAAAGCGTGCTACGCGATTCAATAATATCCGAGCCTCTATATAATTTAAGTAATCCTACACATACAACATTCTTAAAGAGTATTGTCATATACTAAAAGATGGAGTTCGTATGAGATATGACGAACAAGTTCTAAAAGTAGGAGAAATTTGAAGGCGTGGATTTTAGAAGGTGGCAAAAGAAGCTGCACTTTATGTGGACTACCTTGAAGGTGGTGTACGTGCTAAACACTCTGCAACCAGAGGCAGTGGAAAACGAAACACCGGAGGCAACTCAGATTCGGTGCAAGTGGGAGAACGACGACTATATATGTTGTATGCATATATTAAACGGTATGTCTGACTCTCCTTTCAACATCTATCAAAATATGGAATATGCTAAAATATTATGGGATGTGCATGCTTAACATTGTGAATAAAATGGATGTGCTTATGATTTCTTTTAATATACATGATTCATGATTATGGCATGCTAGACTAGGACATGTACATTATAGATGTATGATTAAAATGTCTAAACTTGATTTAATTTCTAACATGAACTTAGAAGAAAATAAGTGTAATACATGCATGCTAACTAAAATTGTTAAGCAGTCTTTTGATGTTCAAAGTGAATCTTGTATGCTTGAACTTGTGCATAGCGACTTAATGTGATTTTCATGCTATACCGTTATTTTGAAATAAGAAGTACATAGTCAAAATTCTGCTATGTATTTCTGTTAAGTACTAAGGATAAAGCGCTAGATATGTTTAAGGTTTATAAAACTGAAGTTGAACTACAACAAGAGTGCATGACTGAAAAGTTGAGAACCGATAGGGGAGGTGAATATGATGATCCTGTATTATTTGAATTATGTGGTATTATTCATGAAATAATTGCGCCCTATACTACTCAACAAAACGGTATATTCGAAAGGAAGAACCGAGTACTAAAGGAAATGGTGAATTCCATATTATCCTATTCGGGTTTGAATAGTGGATTCTAAGGAGAAGTCGTGTTAATGACTTGCTATTTATTAAATAGGGTTCCTAACAAAAGGAACAAAGTTACTCCCTATGAACTTTGGTAGAAAAAGAAGCCTAACCTGAATTACCTTAAGGTTTGGGGCAGTCGTAAGACTACCGGATCCCAAAAGGAAAACTTTGGTAGAAAGAGGCTTTGATTGCATCTTTGTTGGATATGTTGTGCATTCCAAGGCGTATCGATTCTACGTGATTCAGCCAAATGATTTAGTGACGATTCATTCTATCATAGAATCGAGGGATGCAATATTTGATGAAACTCGATTTTCATCAATGGTTAGGCCCAAGGATATGGTGCCTAAGGTGGTTGAATGTTCGGACTTAACCATGCCCCAACCTGAGTCGCTTGAACCTCGTCGAAGCACGAGGATAAGGACTAAGAAATCGTTTGGCCCCGATTTCCAGACCTTTTGGTTGAAGGATCAAGGGATGAATTTGGCTTCCAATAACCGTATTGCTATCATGTTGATGATGAGCCTAAAACATACGAGGAAGTCATAAAATCGCAAGATGTTGTTGGAAATCGATATCCCGGGCTATCAAAAATTGCGGAACCGATAACCCGATCAAAATCCCATCGCCCGAATCACGCGAAACACCGCACGACGCCGGAGCTCGACACGAGCATCGCAGCGGGCGAACCCGCGGCTAAACCCTAGCCAAGCCCCCGCTGCGAGGGGGCTCGCGATCGCATGGGGCTGCCAAGCAGCCCCCGTCGGTGAGTCCGGCGACTCACCGCCACCACCGTCCGGGGAGGGGGCCACCAGCCGCGGCGCCAACCCCCAGCGATCGACCCTAGGTGTAACGCCCCGTTATTTTGAATTAATTAAATACAGCGGAAGAAAAATAAATAAATTTTTTTATTTCAAACGCGGGCGCTACGAAATTTAACTTTGAAAACTTGCTTTAGGAAAACTTGACAAAACCAACTTAAGAAAAATATCAAGTAGCAACATTTATTCATGAAAAAGAGATATCCAAATGCAAACTTGAATAGCGAAAACAAAGTTGAATGAAATTGAAATCATGTTTGAGAAGAATTTTATTGAAATAAAATAAGAAATTCCATCGTCACTCTTCTCGCTCGGCATCCTCGTTAGTACCTGAAAAAAAGGGTCGTTGTAGGTGTGAGCTTAACGCTCAGTGGGACATTACTCGTTTAACACATGAATTGAATATATGCACAAACCATATGAACACCACATAGAATGAATAATAATACTAACTGCGATAAACTTGTTATCGTGAACTGCGATAAACTTGTTATTCTGAACTGCGAGTTGGGCCAACTATTGCGTCTCCCCGTCGACCCTTTTCCCCGGTCTTCGGTTACAACGATGGAATGAGTTGCGTTAATCCCCTCGACCCTTTTCCCGGTCTTAGGTTGTTGAGGATTCGCACAACAAGGTCTAGAATAACCGAATAAATCCGATTAAACTAAACGTTCATAAACCACACAAATATGAATAATCCAAAACCGCACGAATACGACTTGAATCTCAAGCTCACGATCTCTCACGTATATATGAACTCACAAGAACACGAAAGCAAAGGAAAAACGAAAGAACAAGACAAGGTTTACGAGCTTCGGTTTCGCACTGCCTAAGACAAGGCAGCCGCAACCTACGTGCTCGGGGAGAGGGTGTTTCTTCTTTATTATATGAAACCGAGATTATAACTCTTCCTAGTAACCCTAGAACCAACAAGGTGTAAGCGATTACAAGTTTAATCTCTAAAAGAAGAACGTATTCTTTTCTCTCTTAATCCACGCCAATGCCTCTGATCGACGTCTCTTTTTTAGAGGACCTGGAGACCGACTCTTGGTAGAATTAGGTTCCTTATGCTCCAAGGATTCCGTAGCCTTTTGAATCACCTCAATCGGATAAGTATGGAAAGAGATATTCAATTTTTGGTTCCTTTCCAAAAATAAAAGATTCTGTCTGCCTCCTGCCAGGGAACTGTCAACGCCTTCGCACTGCGGCAGAGTTAACGCCTTCGTGCTGCGGCATGGACCTGCCTTACATAAAATTTAGAATTTCGAACATATTTTCACAAATCTCCACCTTGATCAAACTTCTAAACACATGTAACCTTCTTGCAGTAGTGATCAAGTACTGCTCATCCCAGACAAGCCAAACAACCCCTTTTCGACTACACCTTATTCGCCATGCCATGATCAAACCCGATCATTCGACTCCAGCCCAGTATGATTTCATATCACACTGATCCCATATGATCATACCCGATCATATTTCTCCTAGTATTGACATTAGGCTTCAGCCTGCCATGCCCAATACTACCGCAGTCCCTGCCTTAGGCACTGCCTTCCCAAATTCTTCACCACCACCATGCGGCATCAAGAACGTGTACATGACATAAGTCATAATCCGAAAGTAGATGTTACTCCACCTTCCCGCACCTCCAGAAACCTCCAGAGACGACTTCATCAAGTTAGCAACTCACAGCTCTGCCTGCCGCAGCCTGAATCTCGCTGCCTAACTTGGCCCCCTGCGGCAGCACGAAGCCTACCACAGCTCCTACGGCAGTCCGCCTGCCGCAGCTCCTCCGCAATTTCAGCATTGCGAGATGTCCAGCAGCGATACGAGCTGCTGGCATAGACTAAATTTCTCCCCCGGAAGCAACTTAGTGAAGCTATCGGCCGGATTGATTTCACTAGCAATCTTCTCCACCTTGACAACTCTTTTATCCACCAAGTCTCTAACAAAATGTAGCTTCACGTCAATATGCTTGGTCCGCTCATGGAACACTTGATGCTTCGCCAAGTGCACGACACTTTGACTATCACAATTAACCGAGATTACCTCTTGTGGCACCCCAAGCTCTTGAACTATTCCCTTCAGCCACACTGCCTCCTTTATTGCCTCAGTTAAGGCAATTTATTCGCTCTCCGTAGTTGACAACGCAACCACTGCCTGCTGGTTTGCCTTCCAAACCACTGCCGAGCCAAACAAGGTAAACACATACCCCGTTACCGATTTTCTAGTATCAAGATTACTAGCAAAATCCGCATCCACATATCCAATTAGAGCATCACCTTTGACCTCCATCTTCTTGAATATGATTCCCTTACCCACGCTGCCTTTGAGATATCGCAACATCCATTTCACTGCCTCCCAATGACTCCTACCAGGATTGCTCATAAAGCGTGATACTACACTCATAGCATAGGCAATGTCCGGCCTGTTACATACCATTGCATACATGAGACTGCCTACCGCACTTGCATAAGGCACCGCTGCCATTGCTGCTTCGGCAGGCCCTGCCGCAGGGCAGTCCAAAATAGAAAGCTTCATATGCTGCCCAAGGGGAGTTGAAAGACTCTTAGCTTCATACATGTTGAACCTCAGCACCTTCACAATGTAATCTTGTTGAGCTAAGACTAGGGAACCCTCCTTTCTATTCCTAACAATATCCATGCCAAGAATCCTCTACGCTTCGCCTAAGTCCTTCATCTCAAACTCTGCCTTCAGTAATCTTTTCAATGCCTCCACCTCGACCTTTGATTCAGCAATGAGCATGTCATCCACGTCCAAATAGCATGGCGGTTCATAGCTATCCACTCCTTCTGCCACCATAAGGGCATAACAAACAACATAGGCTTGTGCAAACCTCTTTGGTGGGTGAATGACTCTCCTCTCTCTATCCCTTGCCAACTGATATCCTCCCAAATCAGTTTCATGTTGATCATCATCAACATGGTAGTCGCTGTTGTGATCTACCTCACGGCATTCCCTGCCGCAATCAATGGCAATGCCATTGCTGCTGCCCCTGCCGTTGCCATCGACAATGTCTTGGCCATTGTCTCCACCTTCAACGATGTTTCCTTCATCTTGAAGTTTGGTAATATGGTATTTGATGATGCGATCTACCCCAGCGCACTTGATGCCGCAGTGAATGCCACTGCCTTTGCCGCTACCTTTGACAATGCCTACGCCGCTGCCTCGAGCGACACCTTCGTCGATGCCTCCACCTCCAGTGATGTATAGATCATCTTGAGGCCTTGTAATCATGGTAGTCTCTGCTTCCGCAGTCCCTACCGCAGTCCTTAAGCCATTCCCGCTGTCACTGCCTTCCTGGTAGTTTCTGCTGCCGCAGTGTCTACCGCAGCCGCTATGCCCGCTGCTGCCTTTGCCAATGATGGACAAGAAATACTTTCCATCATCTTTCGTCTTCGTTCTAGATGGACCCCAGAGATCGGAATGAGTGTAATTTAGGCAGCCCTTGGTTGGGTGCCTTCCGGTGCCAAAGCTTGCCCTCGAAGCCTTGCCTAGAGCACGATGATCACAAAAGTTGAACTTGCGCATCTTATTACCTGAGAATGCCCTTTGCTTTGCCAGCTCCAGCAGCCCTTTCTCTCCAAGATGTCCAAGCCTTTTGTGCCATAGCAAGATCTTGTCACTAGATGTGACGGCAGACCCTGCCGCAGACCCTGCCGCAGCCCCTGTCTTTCGTCCTGCCGCCGTGTCTGCCTTATTTCTTGAGGCTGCCGCATCATCTGCTTCTGCCACCGCAGTGCTGCCTACAGCTGCCACTGCCCTGCCTTTCAAGAAATACAAGTCATTCCTTTTCTCTCCTTCTAGCACTATCGTGCTGCCTCTCTTCACTTGAAGGCATCCTCCACTAGAACAAAAGTTATATCCCGAACTATCAAATTGGCCAAGGGAAATAAGATTCCTCTTGAGCTCCGGGATATATCTCACCTTGGTTAGAAGCTTCACCGAGCCATCAACCAACTTCAGACGAATAGAGCCAATGCCCTCAACTTTGCAAGCTAGGTTATTACCAAGAATGACCGAACCTCCATCAATCTCCTCAAAACCTTCAAACCACTTCCGCATGGGACTCTTGTGGAATGTGCAGCCCGAATCTAGAATCCACTTCGTCTCCTTTCTCGAAGTGACAGTTAGGACCTCGGCATCGATTGCCCCTGCCCATGCCTCAGCAACATCAGCATGATTGTTGCCCTGATTCTGCTGCTGCTTTAAGAGACGACAATCCCTCTTAAAGTGACCGGTTTTGTTACAATGATAACACCTTTCGTCACCACTGGATGATGCTTTGTTCTCACTCTTTTGGCCCTTCTTCTTCTTCTTTGTGAAATTCTTGTTCACCGTTACCAATCCTTCGGCTGCGGCATGATGATCCCTTTTGGGCTCTTCCTTTTGCTGCTCCTTTGTCTTTAGGGCAACTTGTACCTCCTCCAAAGTCAAGGCATGCTGCCTGCCAAGGATGATGGCATCCTTAAATTGATCGAGGGATGAAGGCAGAGATCCCAACAAGAGCAATGCTTGATCTTCCTCCTTCAACTTCTCATCAATGTTCTCTAGGTCATCAAGAATCTTCACAAAGTCATCCATCTGATCCATGATGGATTTATCCGAGACCATCTTGAAGGCATACAACTTCTGCTTCAAGTACAATCGGTTTGCCAAGGATTTAGTAAGGTACAAACACTCTAACTTCTGCCATAGGTCATAGGCAGTAGTCTCGTTTTTCACTTCCCTTAAAACCTTGTCTCCTAGATTCAGAAAAATCACAGCTCGTGCCATGTCTGATATCTCACCGATGTCACCTGAGGCAGACTCTGCCGCAGAGCCTGCGGCACCCTTCTTGGCAGCTTCCTCGGCCTCATCCTTCTTGGCCTCTGAACTCTTCCCCTTGCCTTTTCCAGCCCCTGTATGGCTGCCCGGTGGCAGTAGTGCTGCCGCCAATCCTTGTTGCGTTAGTATTGCCCTAATCTTGATCCTCCAAAGACCAAAATCGTTCTTGCCCGTGAACTTCTCAACTTCATACTTCGACGATCCGGACTTCATCTTCTCCTCGTGATTTATCCTTCCCACAGACGGCGCCACTTGTTGAGGATTCGCACAACAAGGTCTAGAATAACCGAATAAATCGGATTAAACTAAACGTTCATAAACCACACAAATATGAATAATCCAAAACCGCACGAATACGACTTGAATCTCAAGCTCACGATCTCTCACGTATATATGAACTCACAAGAACACGAAAGCAAAGGAAAAACGAAAGAACAAGACAAGGTTTACGAGCTTCGGTTTCGCACTGCCTAAGACAAGGCAGCCGCAACCTACGTGCTCGGGGAGAGGGTGTTTCTTCTTTATTATATGAAAACGAGATTACAACTCTTCCTAGTAACCCTAGAACCAACAAGGTGTAAGCGATTACAAGTTTAATCTCTAAAAGAAGAACGTATTCTTTTCTCTCTTAATCCACGCCAATGCCTCTGATCGACGTCTATTTTTTAGAGGACCTGGAGACCGACTCTTGGTAGAATTAGGTTCCTTATGCTCCAAGGATTCCGTAGCCTTTTGAATCACCTCAATCGGATAAATATGGAAAGAGATATTCAATTTTTGGTTCTTTTCCAAAAATAAAAGATTCTGTCTGCTTCCTGCCAGGGAACTGTCTACGCCTTCGCACTGCGGCAGAGTTAACGCCTTCGTGCTGCGGCATGGACCTGCCTTACATAAAATTTAGAATTTCGAACATATTTTCACATAGGTCATAACGATTATTCGTATACTTATTTAAACCATATAATGCACACATAGAATACACATATATAACAAGTCATGAATTCAACGAAGAAACCCAACAACTTTGTACCTACCTCGATTTGCCGTGACGTGGGATACTAAATCGCAAGCCTCGTAGATCCTAAGTTTCGCGCGCCTCGTCCTCTACAGGTTAGTAAATAAATTTGTAATTAGTATTGGTAGTTTGGTTTGTGTCGGGTAAAGATGGACTGGATGTAAATAGAGTGTTTCTAAAGGGCCTCTTTGTAATTACATTACTAAATAAAAAAAATGGCTCTCGGGTGTGTTTAATTGGGGATTTATGTATTCCTATTCTTTCTTCTTTCGCAAGGGCACAAGGAACGGAAAGAGTTATTGCAGGGCCACTGGTAAGTTTCTGGGTTGGAATATTTCGGGGGCGGTTCGACTCAGAGGATTGATTCTCTAATGGGGTTGAGAGGGTAAGTTCTAATTATCAAGAAACGACCAGAATTGGGTGTCGGTTCGGGAGAGACGACTCGAGTTTGGACGAGGGGATTTCTTGGTCGTGAGTCAGATTCGTCCGACGACGGATCTCGTCGGACGCCGATGGGGGAAGACTCTACAGTCGCTGACCATCTCGGGTCGATTTCACTCACCCCGACAAGGTACGACTTCGACTCGATTACGATTGAAACAAGTAGTAATTTGGGAATTGGTCCTCAGATCTATTCTACGAGGTTCAAGCGTTCCTGGTGGAAATAAGTTGGGGTCGATTATGGTTACTCGGTTTCGACAATGGCTCGAATCAACTTTACTGAATTTCTTGTGAAGCTTTCTGGTTCGGGTGGTTTTTTGTGTAGATGGAGTGCAGCATGTATATATATATGTGGACGTGTACTACGGTATAATTATATGTGTGAATAGGCTGAAATTACTATCTAATGACAATGGATAATAATGATGTGAGATAGCTACGTGAAGGAGGAAGACAAACTATAATCATATGTTAGTGTAAATATGGTTAGGCAGAGTAATGCCGCAGAGTTACTAGGCATAACAATGCCTTGATCATATTTACATGTTTTTCTCCTTTCTTCACACTTGTATATTGTTGTTGTCACTCATTCTGTGTGTGATGTATTTTAGCATGATGTATCACTTGATTCGTGCTTGTAAGAACAATCAATACTTTGGATGACGAAACCAGACCTTGCGGCTGGAGAAGCTTCGTCATGCCGCAGGACGAACAAGAGCAGAGGACTGAAAAAGGCAAGCTGAAGATATAGACTTTGAATACTTACGCAAGACCTTGCGGCAGGACGAAGCTTCGGCATGCCGCAGGACGAAGAGCTTCGGCATGCCGCAGGATGAACAAGAGCAGAGGACTCAAGACCTTGCGGCAGGACGAAGACTCGCCTTGCGGCAGGACGAAGGTGTTCGGCATGCCGCACGACGAACAAGAGCCGAGGACTCGAGTAGGAACGTATGCGTAAAGAACCTGAATACAAAGAGAAATGGAAGGCATTGGCAAGAGGCAAAGCATTCCAATCAATTGTAGAAGGTTCGTCTTGCCTGAAGGACAGCTCGCTGTGCGGCAAAGACAGGAGCTGGGTCAAAGGCGGTTCCTATCTTCTCTCAACCACTTCAAACCTAGTTTTATTAGGGATTTCGGTTGAGAGCTTCACCTATAAATACCAGGAGACTTCAGCTCAATTAATTAACAATTTTCAACTATCCAGAAATACATTTTTACTTAAGATCATTAGCTAGTCGGTTTTGTAGGCGAGATCTTCATTGGAAGTTCTTCGTCCATTTATCTTCTCATCTGAGAGAGTTACGTACGACTAAGTAATGATCTGTAATTTAGTATAGGATAGTGTTAGGTGCTTTATTTCTGTTTTGATTGTTCATTAATCTCCGGATCCGATAAACGTTAAGGAATGCCTTCGCACTGCCTTGAGTTTAATCGATTGTAAATCCGAGATTACTCATTGTAAAGACTCGTTTCTTTAATAATATATTTTTGCTGTAAGGCACATTCGTATGGGTAATTTAAATTTAATTTAAATACCATACAAAGATTAATTCCTTGTTTTATTTATTTCTCGTTTCGTTTGTGTGTGTGTGAGTTTGTTTGTTCGTTCTGCCTTCTTTAAATCTTTCCGCTGCATAACTTATACATATATCACATATATATTAAACTCATATTTTAAGATACATATTAAAATACTTAAATTAATTAAAACGAACTAACTAAATTATAAGGCTTCGTGGTGCGGCATACTGAAGTAGCGCATCGCCCTGCCTTAAGCAAGGCAGTGTATTTTCTTCATAAATACCGCTGCCCACGCACTTTCAAGTGGTATCAGAACCGACACTAGACTCACTTAGTGCTAACGGTCCCTCTGATTTTACACACTCACAATGTCAGACACCTCGTACATTATTAGAACACCGGTTGTTCTTAATGGTGATAATTATGGATTTTGGAAAACTCGTATTGAGGCAAGGATCAAATCCATTGACCGAAATGCTTGGCTTTCAGTCCTTAGAGGATGGAAACCTCCCATTGAGGAGTTACCGGAAGGTAGTAAGCTTGAAAAAGCACCTGAAAAATGGTCTACCGATGAGGTTGCCATAAGTACTGCCAACGATAGGGCAAGGTGTGCCATCCTTGAGTCTATCGATTGTGATATGTACAAAATTGTCAAGCAATGCGCATCTGCTAAAGACATATGGGATCAACTCGCTCTTCATTGTGAAGGAAATACCACAATGAAGAAGACAAAGCTCCGCATGCTCATGTCTCGTTTTGAGAATTTGCGCATGCGTGATGATGAGTCGGCAAGGCAGTACTTCGGCGAAATCATGTCTATCGTCAATGAATGTGCTGATCTTGGCTCTCCCATAAGCAATGTGGCTGTTTGTAGCAAAGTAATGATATCCTTGAATTCAAAATTTCAAGCAAAAGTTACGGCAATTGAAGATGGCCCTTTAGGTTCCTCTGAAGACTTCGTCTCTTTAATGGCAGTCTTCAAGACCTATGAGCTAAATATGCAAGATCGTGCAACTCATGGTCAGTCACGTGAGAAAAATAATGAGGAAAATGTGACGTACTTTGTGGCAGAACCAAGCGACAAGGAGGAAGGCAGCTCGAAAGGCAACAATCATGCTGCCTTTGCTAACCCTGCCGCAGCCAATGCCCTGACAGATGACGAAATTTATGAGTTACTTGGATACGACGATAGTGATGATAAATTTGATCTACTCTCAAGGAAGCTCGATGTTATTCTTGTACGATCTCTCAAAGGTAAGTTTGATCCACGACGAAGGAGGAATCCATCAAAGGCCGCAACGAGTCAAGAAAGAAGATTTGTGCCTCAACGATCAAACTCAAATTCCAATTCAATCCAAGAGAAGGACTGATCCAAAATTGAGTGTCACTCATGCCATGGAATTGGACATTATGCTACCGAATGCCCATCTAAAAATAGAAATTTGAAAATTTTGTTAACATGATAGCATTTAAGGACTTAGATCACTCTAATCAAACTGAGGCTGAGAATTTTTATACTAACACTGCCTTTGCAGCTCGCTTTGAAGGCAGGTGCTTATCAGATGATGAAGATGATAACTCTGCCGCAGACCCTGCTACAGCATACCCGAAAGTATGCCATACAGCTGCTGCAACCAAGGCAGGGAGTTTCATGTGTCTCACTGCCTCCATTGATGACGATGAGTCCGAAGAAATTACAATCTCCCTTGAACTTTTCATGGAACTAAAAGACAAATTTGATGACCTTCGAATGGATTTGAAGAAGCAATCCACGATGATGAAGAGTTTGATTGCCGACAAAGCCTCAACCGAAGAACGATTCAGGAATCAATCCAAGGTGGTAGAGAGCTTGATCGCCGGCAAAATAATTTACGAAGAACGTTTAAAGAAGCTTGATGTGGAGTTGACGAGGAAGGATATGGAAATGGGCAGACTCAATATCGATCTCGAGAGATCAAATGGAAAGTTGGAGGCTGCCAACAATACTTTTGAGAAGCTCAACACAGGCACTTCCAAATTGGATGCCGTGATGAGCATATCACATGTTGAAAGGCAAGGCCTCGGTTACCAAAAGACTATCGATGTCGTGTTCCCTCCAAAGAAGATATCCACGGGAATTACTTTTGTGAAAGCATCAGAAGGTGGTTCAAATAATGCTTCTAAGCCTTCAAGTTCACAAGGTTCCACACCAACCGAAGGCAAGGTTTCTACCCCTGCCCCCAACAAAGGCAGAAGGCAGAGGCAAGGGCATGCAAAATGAGGCAAGCCGAGCACAAGGCAACCCCTGCCTAAACTGAAGAACAAATCAAAACGACGATATGTATGCCATTATTGCCTCGTCCCTGGTCATATTCGACCCTATTGTTGGAGACGTGAAGAAGACATCAAAAACGGTCGTTTTCTATCCTCAAATGTAGGACCTTGGAATCCCAGCAAATATCTCAACAAATCAACGTCTCCTACTAAGCCGATGAAGAAGAAAGTGAATCAAGTTTGGATTCCCAAAACTAAAATCGGTGTTTTTGCCTCAGCTGATCGTGCTGCCTCAACTAATGTTGGTGCTGCCTCAAACGATGCTGCTGATGATGCCTCAATTGTTGTTGTTGCTGCCGCATCACCTGAAGACACAAAGGCAGGAAATAGACAAATTGACATAAACAAACAATTGAGTATGTGCAGCGTGCCCTAGATGCACGACTGCAACGCGCTGCCGCATTGACATGGCAGCTTCAACTTCTCTTTCAAGTTTGCCACATCAGAATGCCATAATAAAGAATGTAAAATCTTCCGAAGGCAGAGAGAATATCCAAAGCTCTTAGGCAACATAGACAAACCCAAATACTTGTAAATATATATATATATATATATATATATATATATATATATATATATATATATATATATATATATATATATATATATATATATATATACAAAGGGTTTTGATTCAATGTACTAAGTGCCTAAGATATTCAATACATTCACCTTCTGAATTTTGGCATCCATGAAGAGAAGTATGCAGCTTATTCCATACGTATCGTGTTGCCCAAACGAAGTGTGTCTTTTCTTTACACACTTCCTGTTTTTTTTGGATATTAATTGTCTTGTTTATCCTAAAAGTTATCACACTCCAAAAATATCTTTTATTGTTAAAAAAAAAAAAAAAAAAATCTCCTAGTGCCGCATAGGGAAGCGTTGGTTTTCTTGTTTTAAATGCACTTTGCTTTCAATTTGAAGCTACTACCGCAACATGATGTGCTTAGGTCGTAGTGTTTCTTTTTCGTGCCATGAGAAATCGATCAAGTATTTTATATCAAGAGGCTTTTCTTTTCATTGCCTATCTTGGATGAACCTCCATGCCTTTGACGCAAAAGCTCCTTCTAATGACTTGTATTATTTTTTTTCCTGGAGCACCTTTCGTCACAAAAAGGGGGAGTAGTAGTTTGGGAAGAGCAATGACAAAGGCGTGAGCAATGGGGA
Organism: Euphrasia confusa; assembly: GCA_954870475.1. Classification (NCBI taxonomy): domain Eukaryota; kingdom Viridiplantae; phylum Streptophyta; class Magnoliopsida; order Lamiales; family Orobanchaceae; genus Euphrasia; species Euphrasia confusa. Next base: position 16,239,605 of record OX940954.1, read on the forward strand.
GCCGTTGGGCGTTGGGAAGAGCAAGGGCAAGGGCAAGAGAAGAAAGAATATTTATTTATTTTAGTGTAGTTTAGTTTTTAATTTAGTTTATTTATTTTTGTTATATTAAATTAAAATTGGTGTGATTCTCTTTTATAGATAAGCTTCATCTACATGTTTTTTTTATATTTCTTAGCTTAGAGGTAATTCACTAAGGGGGAGTTTGTTTTTCCTTAGTGATATACTAAGATTAAATTTTACACTTCTATGTTAAGAGAGTTTTCATTGAGGGGGAGTTGTTCTTATGCTCTTCCTCATGTTTTGTGAAGAATGATAAAAATGTCGAGTGTAATCTCGTGGTTGCATGGTTGCATGGCTAGATGATGATATTACATCATTAATATGATGTAAATTCGAAATTGCATGTGATGCCATGCAAAACAACATGAATAGGTACTTAGTGAAAGGGTGTCTTCACTAAAAGGTATCTATTCAAGTAATAGGTGTTTATGTTCAAAGGAATGGGTGTCTCATACCTATATAAGGGAGTGGAATTGATTTTCTGAATACACACAAAACCACCTACGAAATTGAGAGCTTTGAAGCAACAAATAATACATAAAGTTCCATAAGTTGCTCGTTTTCTAAGCCTAAGACTCAAGTGTCGTTATTGTCTTATCCTGCGAGGGATTTCTTGATACTCAGGCTAAATAGGGTTGAAATACTCTTTAAGGAAAGCATGCTACGCGATTCAATATTATCCAAGCCTTTCTATACTTTCGGTAACCCAAAACATACAACAAAAGACACTCGGGTATGTACGTTCTGATTCATGGGGACCTTTGAAGGTCCAATCTTCTAGGAACTAGGCCCGTTGGGGTGTTTGGAGGAAGACGAAAGACGAGACTTGGAGTGCGATGTGATTTCGCATGAGCGATGGGATTTCGCATGCGCGATGGGATTTCGCGGCTTGATTTGTTATTCGATGAGATTTCGCGGTTTGGTGTCAATGTTGAGATTTGTTGTGTTTTGACACAAATCGAGAAGGAGGGAAACAAGCCCATTCCGCAACCGCTGGTCTCAAATAGAGGTCGTCGGTGGACGTCCAGCGCCTGTGGAAAGGCCGGCGGCTACTGCCGTTTGACGTCAGTTGACGGATCGAAACTTGGACGGATTTTGGGTCTTCCAGCGACCGCTGAACACCATTCAGCGCCCGCTGAAGGTCGTTCAGCGACCGTAGGTGGAGAACAGCGGCCGATGTTTCTCCCAGACGCCATTTTTGGAAAGTTTTCATATTTTGATCTAATTTTGTTTCCTTCTTCTCCTAGGACTCTTATGGGCGAGAATTATTCCATACAATAATTATGACCTCCTCCTATATAAAGAGAGCTTCTCCATTGACACAAATAACACGAGACAATAGAGAAAATATATTGTGTGAGATTAGAGAGTTTTAGAGTGCATATTAATTATTGTAATAGTGAGCTATATTATAGTGAAAGTTCTTGTCGTTCCTCCCGTGGTTTTTCCCGATTTGGGTTTCCAAGTAAAATCCTTGTCTTCTTTGCTTATTGTTGAGTTATTATTCGGTTCTTGATATTATCGTACTATACATCGCCGAATCTTAAACAAGTGGTATCAGAGCTTTGTCGGTCGTGATCAAGTGGCATCAAGAGCTTTGTCAAAAAAATACGTTGAGTAATTCCGTATTCATTTAAAACAACCACAATTTTATATGCTTTATTATGAGCCGCATGACGATCGTTAAATAATTTAAAGGCAATTAAACGTTTTTTAATATTCCAAAAGTCATCTATCCAACTACAAGTCACGTCCAAATACGATTTAAGATCAACATCGATCCAAATATCGGCACAAATATTAAAATTACAACTAAGTTTTTTAAATTCATTTATTAAAGTTAATTTTTTTCAGCGCATCTACTTTTAAGATCACGTACAACGGTCGTTCTACCAATTCTTTTTGCACTCGGGTTTAAAATTAATTGCCCAAAATCTACATAATATTTATCGTCCGCAAAATTAAATGCAAGAGATTTAACACACATAAAATCAACAAATCATTTCCTATGATTTTAGTGCGTATAACTAAATAAATGAGGAGAAGTTTGAGAAGTAGACGTATCGTGGGAGCTTCCACTACCCGGGGGAGCTCTATATGCCTCCGGATGAAGTTGAGTTTGCAACATCTCAATCCCGTACTCTACTGGGTCCGTACTCTACTGGGTGGGACGAAAGCAAGTGCTTCTTCAAGGTTCCAAAAGCTCCGCTTTTCCTAAATTTGTATAGTCTCGGGGGTTCAGCGGGACAATGGTTGCACACCGCGTAGAAGATGACGCCGACATCGCCCTCCGAATCTTGGACTCTTGTATAATGCACTCGGAAGATCGACGACCTCGGTTCACCGTGGGGGGCGCGGGGGCGGGGGCGGGGTCTGGTCGGCAGCAACGGTTGACCGGTGGTGGTGGCGGCATGGACGTCTTCCTCCTCTTCTTGCTCGAACTCGAGTTCCTCCTCCTCGGGGTGCACATCGGGCTCGATTTCGTCGTCACTGTACTCGTCTTTGGGGCGGTAAGGCGAGAAAGGGCCACTAACATGAATTCCGCCTCGAAACAATCTCTCGACTTGGTGCGGAGGCATATCATCCGGAACGACATCACCGGAAAAGTCACGCAATCCGGCACTAGTAGATGGGTTTGACTTACGCCCCCGAGAATTAGTACCCGATCGAGATGAACCGATATCAAAAATCCTCTTCATTTTTAATATTAGAAAATAAAAAAAATAATAATAATATTTTTATTTTATAGTAGTATATTATTTATTAGTAATTTAGTAGTATGTAAATATTAATATTAAAGAGAGATGAGAGATGAGAGATGAGAGATGAGAGATTAGAGAGAGTGTGGAGATTAGAAAGTGTGAAGGTTTGATGTGTGTTAGAGGGATATTTATAGGGAGGGTGATTTTTATAATATTTTTTGAAAATTAGTCGTTTTTAATTGTTGGGAACGATTGAATCGGCGGTCCGATTCAAACTGGCCGGTTCCCAGTTCTCAAATGCTCTTTTTTATAATTTTTTGTAATTAAAGGAACCGGCCGATTCCCGATTCAACACGGTTCCAAAATAAAAACCGGCTGAGCCGGTCACGAACCGCCGGTTCACGATTTTAGCCGGCGATCCATTTTATTGGGCATGTCTAATGACTAACTATCATTTCTTATCATTTCACAACATACAGTAATTAATTTCCATTATCAGTGTGTATTTCACGCGGCCGAATGAGCGTGTATAAATCACTGACCCCACACCAAACACCACATTGAATTGGATAAGAACCTTCTCGTTCCACGTCAGAATTCCACGCACGCGGTCCACTTCCTCTACGGTTCAAGTCGCTGAGAGTGGAGGTACGGTTGATAAGAGCATCTACAAATTTTTTTTTCATATAAGTTTGTCTATCATGTGATATATTATAAATAAAATATACTTAATTGTCTCATATAAAATATCACATTTTTATATTTTGTAGAGAGAAAATTTTAATTGGTAAGAAATATAAAAACTCTACTCATTTTAACCCCTCTTTTAAAACTACACCCAATCTATACAAAATGTATTGGAAATATCCTATTTACCCTCCCCTTTTTCAAAACAAAACAAAACTAATTAAAAAACAAAAAAAAAAGACAAAAAAAGTTAAAATAATTTGGTCCCCTACCCCCCTTTCTCTCTCCCCGAACGGTCCCCACACGCAAATCGGTTCCGGTGAATTTTGGGAAATTCCGGCCACACAATGTCGGATAATGAGCACGAAGACCACCACGATGACGAGCACGAAGCGGAGCACCAAGATAACCAACAATGGCCGCTCCAACCTCCGGTAAGTGTCGAAAACCTAGGTTTCGAATTTTGGTTTTTTTTCAACAATGTGTTCGATTTTATGCTTGAATTTCATATTATTGAGTTTGTTTGAGTGTTGTAGTTGATTAGTAGTCTAAATTGTGTTTTAAAATGCTCTGAAAATCGCCGGAAAATTTTGAGTTTTTCGGCCCTCGGCCGCCCCCCTCGGTCGACCCCTCAGCCGCGGGGAAGAAGATGACCGGCCGAGGGCACTTGGTGACCGAACAAGTGCCCGAGCGAGGGCACTATCCGGTCCCTCTGCCCCTCGGTCACCGAGGGCACTTGGTGACCGAACAAGTGCCCGAGCGAGGGCACTATCCGGTCCCTCTGCCCCTCGGTCACCGAGGGCACTTGGTGACCGAACAAGTGCCCGAGCGAGGGCACTATCCGGCTCTGCCCCTCGGTCACCGAGGGCACTTGGTCACGACCGAGGGGTCGACCAAGTGCCGAAAAAATATTTTTTTTTTTTTTTTTTTTAGCTTTATTATATTTACAATATTATGTGTTTATTTATTTAACTTAATTGTGTTTTTTTGCAGGATGGGTTCCAATGGAGGAGGCCACAATTCATTTACACGAGTAAAGAATTGAATTTGTACGACCGGTTCCCCGTGTTGAAGCACATAAAGAAGGTGTTAAGATCCGTTGACGATACGCACGAGGCTCACCGGAGATTCCGTCGTTCGTGTTTTGGAAGGTTGGTGCACCTTCAAAGAGAAGGTCGATCGAACGCGGCCATGCACCACTTGTTAGCTCGGGAGATCGTGGGTCCGACGATACCTCCGTTCGAGCATTGGTTTTCGCTCGGGGGCAAGATCATTTGCTTTAGAGCACAGGAGTATGCTTTGGTGACCGGGCTTCGTTTTGGGAATCACGGCTTTGATACTTCGGCCCAGCACATTATTTCTCCCGGCTCTTTCTATCATAGGCACTTCGGATTTGGTCAAAAAGTAAAAGTGAACGACCTTAACAAGAGATTCAATGCTATGGACTTGGGGTCAGACCCGGCCGACTACCTGAAGGCTGCGAAGGTGCTGATGTATTACTTGATGCTCCTATGCCGAGGCGATATCATTATCGAGGATTGGGTTTGGACTTTGGTAGAGGAGGAGGAGGGATGGGAGACGTTTCCCTGGGGCTCCCACACATTTCAGATCATGTCCTACTACCTCTCCATAGCTGCGATGCATCCCGGTCAAGTACTGAAGCCGGCCTACCACATCTACGGTCCCATTTGGGTCTATCAGCTATGGTCGTACGAGGCTATACCTAGTCTCGGGAGAGTGTGCGCGCATAGAGCCGACCGTTCGACGATTCCTCGGCTACTGGGGTGGAACTCGATTACTACGCACGTCGATTTTTCTCATTTCTACGAGGACCCAGAGGTAAACTTGTTTTAATGTTCAATTAATGGTTATATCAAATAATTAAATTAATTAACTCTAAATAATTTTGATTTCTTTTCAGCTCGAGGTTCATCGGTATCTAGAGCCGACGGAGGAGGAGGCGGTTGCTCCGCATTTTATTTTCGTGCGTGACAGAGCAGAAGAGGTCACGTACCATCCTCCTCCTAGACTTGGATTGCCTGCAGACGAGGCACATGCACAGGCACCGGCACAGAAGAAGAAGAAGAACTTGATGGAACGCATGGTCGGACGCGTATCCAAGGCGGTCGACAAGATCACCGGCGACTCTAGGCCTAGTAGACGGGGTCGTGATGCCATCACGCCTAATTCATCGGCAGAGCGTCGTCCCTCTCAGCGACCCCGACGAGAGGGCTCTCCTGCTCCTGAGGGGTCTGATGATAGTACCGATCGACGGATTGATCGAGGGTTGAAGAAAATCCTGAACGACGAGTCCGACACGGGATTTATGGCTCGACTGACTGCCCGGATCACGAGGACACATCAGGAGAGCAACGATAGACTCCTGGAGAGTGTTAGGATGGCACAGAAAGAGGGCCACGACAGTCTGATGGAGCAGATTCGGGGGTTTTTCGGTCGCAGACGATTCTCGAAGATGCACCCTTGTCCTTCCGATCCCGTGGAGCCTTCTGCATCTCATCACTCTGGATCCGGACGTGCTGCGTCTCATCATTCGGGTTCAGGACGTGTTCCGTCTCATCGCTCCGGGTCCGGACGTGCTACGTCTCATCGCTCCGGGTCTGTACCGGGCCGTCATTCGCATGCAGAGCCTTCTGTGTCGCACCGGGAGGAGGAGGAGACCTTTCCTGCTAGAGCATCGTGTGGAGATATCGACAGTTACCGCACTCCGATGCAGCCCATAGTTGACCCGACTTATGGTTCTCCTCCGAAGATGGGCTTGCTAGACTTCGGGAGTCTCTTCAAGCCGATGGAGGCTCCTACTGATTTCAGGACTTCCTTCCCGCCGATTCCTGCCCGTGATACACAGCCTTATATCCCCCCGGATGTTCCTGACCGTGATACGTCGCGAGTTATCATCGTAGTGTGTTTGTTTGTTTGGATTGATTTGTATGTGTGTTGATTTGGATTGATTTGTAGGTGTGTTTGTTTGTTTGGATTGATTGATTTGCAGGTTATGGCTTTGATATTAACTAAATAAATCCCGTCAAATTTTTTTAAAATTTTTTTATGTTTTATTAACCTATTTAATTTAATATAATTTTTTTAAAAAAAATATATTTTATAAATCAAATCAAACAAATATATGATTTTATAAAAAAAAAATTTAAGTATATAAAAAAATATAATTAAATTAAGTATATAAAAAAATATAATTAAGTTAAGTATATAATTAAATTAAGTATATAAAAAAATATAATTAAATTAAGTATATAAAAAAATATAATTAAGTTAAGTATATAATTAAATTAAGTATATAAAAAAATATAATTAAGTTAAGTATATAAAAAATATAATTAAGTTAAGTATATAATTAAATTAAGTATATAAAAAAATATAATTAAATTAAGTATATAATTAAATTAAGTATATAAAAAAATATAATTAAATTAAATTTTTTTTTTTTGCACTTGGTGGCTGCCCTTGGTGGCGCCACCAAGTGCACTTGGTGGCTGGGAAAAATAAAAGAATTTTTAAATTTGGTACTTGGTCGATGCACTTGGTCACTTTGACCAAGTGCAACGACCAAGTGCCGAATTTAAAAATACTTTTATATCTACAATTACAAATAACAATTGATTCGACATCTGCCTAATCCACTCGGTCCACTCCGTGGTCAACGAAGCCAAGAGATCGGACTGACGGGCTTCTTCCTCGTCCTCGGAAGTGTGTACCGCCTCGTTCTCGTTCTCGTTCTCTGACGGTACCGCCTCGTTCTCGTTCTCCGACGGTACGCCCCGATGGCGATTTTCTTCTCCGATATTCACCTCCGGCGCAGCTTGTTGTCCCTCTACTTCGACGACGAACACAAAGCACTCAGCCCTTTGCTCGTCTAACATGCGGGACACATCCTCGTCGCACAGCATAGGAGCTCGCACGCTCCTCATGTCATAGCCTCGGGTATAACAATACAACAAATACTCGACATTGGGCGGAGGGCGCAAAACCGCACGAATCCGGCTCACGAGAGTGTCGAGTGTAATTTCTTCCCTACGAAAGAAGAGGCACATATCTACTCCGTCAACGTAGCCCTCTCGATCCCAACGACCACCGTAACGTACCGTGATTCGTTGATTCGACATCTACAATTAAATGCATTCATGCATGCATTAACATCCCCACCAACCTCAAAAAATCTGATTTGTGTAAGGGTGGGCCCCACAGAAATTCTTTTTGTTTGTTTAATGTATTTTAATTGATTTTTATGTTATTAAAAAAGAGAATAAAAAAGTAAGGGTATATAAGACTTTTCATTTTTATTTTGTATAGAATAGGTGTAGTTTTATATGTGGGGTTAAAAAGAGTAGATGTTTTATATTTGTGAATGAAAAGTGGTATTCCCACTATTTTTTATTGTCTTAACATAATTATCATTCTAAATTGACACTATTTATATTTTACACCCCTCAAGAGCTTGAGAGCAAATATTTCTTAAAAATCGTGGACACATATTCAAAATTTTCTTTTATATCTTATTTTTAAATTACTAAATGATATACCTAAATACAAATTTATGACACAAATAATTTTGTACTTAGCATTGAAGCTTTTAAATTATGAAATTATAAATGTAGATTACTACTACGGTATATATATGTATGTAAATTTGTAGTTATTTATGTGACCGATTTAAAATGTCTCAAAAAATGTATTATTTGGGTATTTGGAAAATTTACATAATAGTACTCCCTCCGGCTATTAATAGATTTTATACTTTTCTGGACATTGAGTTTAAGAAAATTGTTATTTTTGTATTTTTTAATTGAAAAGTTAAAGGTAAAAATATATTTTAAAAATGAAAAAGTAAAGTAGTTGTGAGTAAAGTTTAAAAAGTAAGTGGGGTAAAGTAGAATAAAATTGTATATTAAAATGAAAAAGTTAGAATAATTATTTCATTTTTTTGGGGTGTGTCAACTATTGTTAGACACCCAAAAAGGAAAGTATGACAACTGTTTTTAGACCGAGGGAATACTATATTATTAAAAATAGAAGTACAAAATATCTGCAATCTAAGAGTTTATAAGTTTTTAAACGGGTTATAAATTGTTTTAAAAAGCATTTTAAATTACAAATAAAGTAGCATTTTTTTTAATTAAAATTTTCGAACAATTTATTCATAAATTTAAGATTTTATTCATAAAATCAAACATACTGTAACAATTTGTCCTAAATTTAGCGCACTGCAAGGTACTGCACACGCTATCACAAGAGACGATCCCAATATATTTTCTCCCCTCTTCAGAAAAGCCATTGCTACTTGCTATTGCTTTATAAATATCTCTCGCTTTCCTCTTTCTCTCTTTAGAATTTCCTTCTCGGTCATCGAAAATGGGCGCAAACACATCTTCTCTGATCGGGCCGAACTCCAGGCCCAAACTGGAGGACATACCGGAATCCTGTATCGCCCTTGTCCTCTCCTACTTGGACCCGCCGGAGATCGCCAAGCTCGCCCGACTCAATCGGTCTTTCCGGGCGGCCTCGTCGGCTGATTTCATCTGGCTTCCCAAATTCCCCACCAACTACCGATACATCCTCTCCAAATTTCCCGATCAGGACCTCGCCGCCAGGCCCAAGATGGAAATCTACGCAGGCCTTTGCAGGCCCAATCCTTTTGACGGCGGAACAAAGGTAATTGCGTGTGTGATTGATTTTGGATTTTGATTTGTTTTTTAATTTTTTTTTTCATATTTGGTGTTGTTTTGATAGGAAGTTTGGATAGATAAGAGAACAGGAGGGGTTTGTCTAGCGATCTCTTCCAAGGCTTTTACAATCACCGGAATCGACGATCGGCGGTACTGGAATTACATTCCTACCGATGAATCTCGGTGAGTTTCATCGTTGTTTTTCAAAGATTGAACAGCTTCTTCGCACATTTTGTTATAATAATTAACATTAATTTGGGAATATATGTTTCCAGGTTTCAAGCAATAGCCTACCTTCACCAAATCTGGTGGCTCGAAGTAAACGGGGACCTCGAGTTCCAGTTTTCCAGAGGAACTTACAGCCTCTTTTTCCGGCTCCAGCTGGGGAAGCCCGGGAAGAGACTGGGCCGCCGGGTATGTAACCCCGAGAATGTGCACGGCTGGGAAACTAAGCCCGCCCACTGGGCCGCCGGGTATGTAACCCCGAGAATGTGCACGGCTGGGAAACTAAGCCCGCCCAGTTTCAGCTGACTACCGAAGATGGACACCATTCCACATCTCGGTGCATCTTGAATAATTTAGGGAGCTGGGTGAACTATCACGCTGGGGATTTCACCGTTGAAGATTCGAACGCGTTGACTAAGATTAAGTTCTCGTTGACTCAGATCGATTGTACGCACACAAAGGGCGGCCTCTGCGTGGACTCGGTTTTCGTATGTCCGGCTAGTATAGGGAAAGAGATGTTTTGTGTAGATGGTGAAGGGTGTAAAAAGATGTAGAAGAGTTTAGAGTTGCATTTCAAGTGAGTTTTTCAGCACCTAGAGGCGATTTTTTTGGCTTCAAGTTTTGTGATATAAAACTGGGTTTCGATTTTTCCCATTTTTCGGATGGGTGTAGTAGCTGGATTTGTGTTGTACTTGTACATAGTTTTCAAGAATCAAACTTAGATCAGTGCTAATTACAAGGAACTCGTGAAATCAAGATTTGTACGGTCTTACCAAAATGGTTATAAAATTGGTCGTACCGATTTTGCAACAAAATTTGGTTATCGAAATTTTTTATTACCTAAATGGAAATCGATTTTGCAACAAAATTTGGTTATCGAAATTTTTTATTACCTAAATGGAAATGGTTGTACCGATTTTGTAACAAAATTTCGATATCGGAAAAAATAATATTGATATCGGAAAAAATAATATTGATATCGTACCGAACATTCGATATAACGAATCATACCGAATTTTTTACTATCGAATTATAACGAAAATATCAAAAATATCGAACAATATCGAATTTTTTTCACCTATCGAAAAAACGAATTATATCGATTATTTTCGTTGAGTCAATTGTTGATGATTTAAGTGAAATCATTGTCCGTTTAATGTGATTGGAATCATTCAAGGCTTTGGATTAATCCTAGTCAATAGAATATGAATTTGGAGAAGTGTGGAGTACACGTTCATATAAAATTGATACGGATTAATATTTTGAATAAGCATGTTGATGCATGTCGAGTTTATTCTCGTGGTTGCATGGTTTGCATGGCTAAGTAATGATTTAATATCATATATTGTATGCAAATTCGAAATTGCATGAATAGCCATGCAAAACAACATGAATAGGTGCTTAGTGAAAGGGTGTGTTCACTAAAAGGTACCTATTCAACTAAAGGGTGCTTATGTTCAAAGGAAGGGGTGTCTAAAACCTATAAAAGGGAGTGGAATTCATTTTCTGAACACACACAATATCTCCTACGAAATTGAAAGCTTTGAAGCAACAAATAATACATAAAGTTTCATAAGTTGCTCGTGTTCTAAGCCTAAGACTCGAGTGTCGTTATTGTCTTATCCTGCGAGGGATTTCGTGATACCCAGGCTTATAGGGTCGAAATACTCTTTAAGGAAAGCGTGCTACGCGATTCAATAAATATCCAAGCCTCTCTTCTTTCAGTATACACCCGAATAATACAACATTCTTAAAGAGTATTTCCATATACTGAAAGATGGATGCGGTTCGAGAAATGACCAACAAGTTCGGCAAGTTAGAGAAATTTGAAGGCGTGGACTTTAGAAGGTGGCAAAAGAAGATGCATTTCATGCTAACAACATTGAAGGTGGTGTACGTGCTTAGCACTCCACAAACGGAAGCAAAGGATAACGAAACAACGGAGGAAACTCGGAAAAGGTGCAAATGGGAAAACGACGACTATATATGTCGTGGGCATATATTAAACGGTATGTCTGACTCTCTTTTCGACATATATCAAAAAACGTTGAATCTACTAAAGAACTATGGGATAGTCTTGAATCCAAGTACATTGACGAGGACACTTCTAGTAAGAAGTTCCTGGTTGGTAATTTTATGAATTACAAAATGTGCGACGGAAGGCCGGTAATGGAGCAATATAATGAATTGCTGTGGATTTTGGGTCAATTTTCCCAACATAATATGAAGATGGATGAGTCCATCTCGGTGTCTAGTATTATAGACAAATTACCGCCGTCGTGGAAAGACTTCAAGCACACCCTGAAGCATAAAAAGGAAGAGTTGTCTTTAGTACAACTCGGTAGTCACTTACGCATAGAGGAATCTCTAAGGGCGCAAGAGGGTGAAAAACCCAAGGACAAGGAACCTATAAGGTCTGCAATTATCAATATGATGGAAGCAGGGGAGTGTTCTTATAAGAACAAAGGGACAAAGCGTCCCTATAACAACAACAACAACAACAACAACAACAACAATGCTGGGAGTAAGAAGCCTAAGGGCGCTTGCTGGATATGCGGAAAAACGGGTCACTTTAAAAGTGATTGTCGTGCAAAAAAGAATAAGAAGGGAACGATGAACAATCGCTCGGGACAAAGGTCTAATGACCAGGGTCCGAACACCAATCAAGGTGAGACTAAGACTCATAATTTAGTTGTTGATATAAATTATGTGCCTATAGTTTCTGAAGCATTTTATATGCAGGATGATTCGGTGGCATGGTGGATTGACTCGGGTGCAACCAAGCATGTATGCAAAGATCGTCATTGGTTTCAGAAGTATGAACCGGTTGAAGATGGATCAGTGCTTTACATGGGAAACGAGTCAACTGCCCCTAATCTTGGTCGCGGAGAAGTGTTGTTGGAATTTAGTTCCGGAAAGTCCTTAGTATTATTAGATGTATTACATGTACCCGGAATAAGAAAAAACCTTGTATCCGGTAGTGTTTTATCCAAGTACGGATATAAACAAGTGTATGAATCTAATAAATATGTATTGACTAAGAACGGTGTGTTTGTCGGCTTTGGATATCAATGTAATGGGATGTTCATGTTGAATATTATAAATAAAAATTCTGATTCGGTGCTTATGATTTCTTTTAATGTTAATGATTCATTACTTTGGCATGCTAGACTAGGACATGTTCATTATAAGAGTATGATTGAAATGTCTAAACTTGATTTAATTCCTGCCATTAACTTAGAAGAAGATAAGTGTAACACATGCATGTTAACTAAAATTGTTAGGCAGCCATTTAAAGATGTTCAACGTGAATCTAGTATGCTTGAACTTGTGCATAGCGACTTATGTGATTTCCATGCTACCCCTTCGTTGGGAAATAAGAAATACTTAGTAACTTTCATAGATGATTATTCTAGATTTTGCTATGTATTTCTGCTAAGTACTAAAGATGAAGCGCTAGAAAAGTTTAAGGTATTTAAAACTGAAGTTGAACTACAACAAGAATGCATGATTAAAAAGTTGAGAACCGATAGGGGAGGCGAATATTATGATCCTGTTTTGTTTGAATCATGTGGTATTATTCATGAAATAACTGCGCCCTATACTCCTCAACAAAACGGTATATCCGAAAGGAAGAATCGTGTACTAAAGGAAATGGTGAATTCCATGTTATCCTATTCGGATTTGAATAGTGGATTCTGGGGAGAAGCCGTGTTAACGGCTTGCTATTTATTAAATAGGGTTCCTAACAAAAGGAACAAGGTTACTCCCTATGAACTTTGGTACAAAAAGAAGCCTAACCTTAATTACCTAAAGGTTTGGGGCTGTCGGGCAGTCGTAAGACTACCGGATCCCAAAAGGAAAAATTTGGGAGAAAGAGGCATTGATTGCATCTTTGTTGGATATGCTGTGCATTCCAAGGCATATCGATTCTATGTGATTGAACCAAATGATTCAGTTGCAATTCATTCAATCATAGAATCGAGGGACGCCATATTTGATGAAACTCGATTTTCATCAATGATTAGGCCCAAGGATCTGGTGCCTAAGGTGGCTGAAAGTTCGGATTTAACCTTACCTCGGCCTGAGTCGCTTGAACCTCGTCGAGGCACGAGGATAAGGACTAAGAAATCGTTCGGTCCCGATTTCCAGACCTTTCTGGTTGAAGGATCAAGTGACGAAGTTGGCTTCCAATACTCGTATTGCTATCATGTTGATGATGAGCCTAAAACTTACGAGGAAGTCATGAAATCGCAAGATGTTGCATTTTGGAAAGAAGCCATCAATGATGAGATGGATTCCATTATGGGAAACAACACTTGGGTGCTTGCTGATTTACCTAACAGTTGTAAACCATTAGGATGCAAGTGGATCTTCAAGAAGAAGATGAAGGTCGATGGTTCAATCGACAAATATAAAGCCCGATTGGTTATTCAAGGCTTTAGGCAAAAGGAAGGCATTGATTATTTCGATAATTATGCCCCTGTTGCGAGAATAACTACGATTAGATTATTGATAGCCTTGGCTGCAATAAATAATCTAGTGATCCATCAAATGGATGTAAAAACGGCATTCCTTAACGGTGAGTTAGAGGAAGAGATTTACATGAAACAACCCGAAGGGTTCGTTATGCCTGGTAATGAGCATAAAGTATGTAAACTCGTCAAATCCTTGTATGGATTGAAACAAGCACCTAAGCAGTGGCATCAAAAATTTGATGAAGTAATCTTGTCGAATGGATTTAAATTAAATCAATCGGACAAGTGTGTTTATAGCAAATTCGATGACTTTGGTAAAGGAGTCATCATTTGTCTATATGTTGATGATATGCTTATCTTTGGTACTGACCAAAGACAAGTGGACCTTACTAAGGCATTTCTATCATCAAGCTTTGACATGAAGGATATGGGGGAGGCGGATGTGATTTTGGGAATAAAAATCAAACGTGAGAACAATGCTATTACTTTAACACAATCTCATTACATTGAGAAAGTGTTGAAGAAATTTCATTGGGATGACTATTCTCCAGTTAGCACTCCTTATGATCCAAATGTGAAACTTATGCCTAATACGGGTGTTGCGGTGTCCCAGCTGGAATACTCTAAGGTAATCGGATGTCTTATGTATGCTATGACTAGCACAAGACCGGACATTGCATTTGCAGTGGGCAAACTAAGTAGATACACAAGTAATCCTAGCACGCATCATTGGCAGGCTGTTAGGCGTGTATTGAAATACTTAAAGGGAACCAAAGACCTTGGTTTGACGTATGTCGGATATACTTTGGTAATAGAAGGGTATTCTGATGCGAGTTGGATAACCAATATAGAGGATCATTCCTCTACTACTGGTTGGGTTTTCTTACTCGGAGACGGTGCTATAAGTTGGGCTTCAAAGAAGCAAACTTGTATTACGAGTTCCACTATGGAATCGGAATGTATAGCACTTGCGGCAGCTGGTAAAGAAGCTGAATGGCTAAGGAATTTGGTGTATGAAATTCCTTTGTGGCCGAAGCCTATTTCGGCGTTTTCTATTCATTGTGACAGTGCAGCCACTTTGGCTAAGGCATACAGTCAAGTATACAATGGCAAGTCAAGGCACTTGGGCGTTAGACATAGCGCGATCCGTGAGCTGATCACTCATGGAGTAATCTCAATAGATTTTGTGAGATCTCAACATAATCTCGCTGATCATTTGACCAAGGGATTAGCGAGGGACTTGGTAGCAAAGTCGGTAACTGGGAAGGGTCTTAAGCCTCTCTGAATCTTCAAATATAGGATACCAAATTCATTTCTAATTACATTAGAACCAGAATTCAATTGGGAAGCCTATATTTGAGATTGAAACACATGGAAATTATCCCAAAGGTATGTGTTTGAACCTGCATGTTTCTTAATGAGTCTTTTGACAAAGTGCATTGTGCAGGTGCACGAAGAAGAGATTCACCTATGTGAGTGGGAAGTGTGGCAACTTCAAGAGTCGTGGCTAAGCTCTATATACGCTCATGAATGGATAGGGACACAAGGCCTATTTTGTGTCGGTTTTCCTTATGGAATTGTAATAAACTTGTGTGTGTTTTGTAAAGTATAATTCACTAAGATGAAAATTCAATCTTCAAGACATTTTCATTTTATGCACTAATTTGGTTTTATTTGTTGAATTTGTATGATTCAAGGATTGCACTTAAATGGGGGAGGAATGTTGATGATTTAAGTGAAATCATTGTCCGTTTAATGTGATTGGAATCATTCAAGGCTTTGGATTAATCCTAGTCAATAGAATATGAATTTGGAGAAGTGTGGAGTACACGTTCATATAAAATTGATACGGATTAATACTTTGAATAAGCATGTTGATGCATGTCGAGTTTAATCTCGTGGTTGCATGGTTTGCATGGCTAAGTAATGATTTAATATTATATATTGTATGCAAATTCGAAATTGCATGAATAGCCATGCAAAACAACATGAATAGGTGCTTAGTGAAAGGGTGTGTTCACTAAAAGGTACCTATTCAACTAAAGGGTGCTTATGTTCAAAGGAAGGGGTGTCTAAAACCTATAAAAGGGAGTGGAATTCATTTTCTGAACACACACAATATCTCCTACGAAATTGAAAGCTTTGAAGCAACAAATAATACATAAAGTTTCATAAGTTGCTCGTGTTCTAAGCCTAAGACTCGAGTGTCGTTATTGTCTTATCCTGCGAGGGATTTCGTGATACCCAGGCTTATAGGGTCGAAATACTCTTTAAGGAAAGCGTGCTACGCGATTCAATAAATATCCAAGCCTCTCTTCTTTCAGTAAACACCGGAATAATACAACATCAATAATATACAAAAATACCAAAATAAAAAAGTTTTACAAAATTCTCAGCGATACTATAACGAAAATTATTGATACGGTGTCATACCGTATCAAAAAATTTAATATATGAAAACTTCAATTTTTAGGTAAGATATTGATAAGTTTGATTCATTTTACATGTTTAATAGAATCATATTTGGTTCCCTTGAAACGGCTCATTTACTTAAACGCTCTTATTTTGATTTTTTCTTACAAATCCTTACTTGACTCGATTTTCCGGCCAAAAAGTCACGTGACTATGAGTGATGTCGGAAATTTGACGTGGTCATAGATAAATGGTATGGATAAATGGTGTGATTCAAAGGTAAATTTATTTGGTAAATCTATGCGCGGTCGATTTCACGAGTCACATGCCTTTCACACGACTTTTTGGCCCAAAAATCGAGTTAGGAGACGATTTGCGAAAAAAATCAAAATAAGAAACGTTAGTCAATTAATCTTCTTAAACCGGAACAAATATCATGATGTTTACACTTCAAGAATTACTCCGCATACCCTAGGATTAGTAACCCTTCTTTAATTTACCGTAATACCCTTTTTGCACATTATTTTACTATACACACCCACATTCTCTTTCTTCCTCGTTCAATTCTCTCGTTCTTTTCTCTTTTTTATTTTTTCTTCTTACGACTTTCTTCTTCTTTCTACAACTACTAACTTCTTCTTTCTACAACTACTAACTTCAATTTCAAAGTCACAGTACTTATACAAAGAAGTACCATATTACAAGAGCTATAGATAGAATCTTCAATAATAAGTTTAATTTTTTCATATTTGAACTTTATTTATTTATTTCTTTTTTGTTTAAATTGTAGAGATTAGACACGTTTTGAGTTGGACAAACAGCTCTAGGGCTTTTTTAAACTTTCCGAAATGAACATGACCTGAATCAGAGAGTTCCAAGAAATCACATTTGGTTCAAGAATTTCGGCAAACACTTGGTGGGCATCGCGCAGGAAATCGAACCGAATCTAGAAAGTGCGAGAGCTTTAGAGACGAGGGAGTTAGAGATGAACTAATTTCAGAATGTGGGTATGAAATTGCTCTACATGCGAGAAGAGGCCGGAACCTATATAAGCGCGGGTCAAGTGGACCAGAGTGTAGGCGTTTTGTTTAGACCCGGAGCGGTGTAGTTTAATTGCTTTTGTTTAGGCTGAAAAAGAAACTTGATCGCCGCCGGGATTCAGCTATGATAAGACATGTCCATGTGACAACTGAGTCCTTTTCAAGAAACGTCTGATAACTTTTTTCGTGAAGGAAGATGTTGAACACGAAAGTCGGATTTTGAACTTGGTCCCTGGGCCCTGATTTTACCGAAGAAATTGGTGTTATTACTTTGTAGTTTTAGTTAGCAAAGGAGAAATTGGGAATTTTACATTAAAAAAAAAAAGAGTGTGCGGAGTAATTCTAGAAGTGTGACATCGTGACCAATAATTCTATCCCAAGGTTCGCGGTCGCTCTCACTAAGTACATGTTCTTTTAAACTGAAATCGGATGAACTGAACTGAACTTAAGCTATTTGATCTGAACTGAATTAAACAGAAGCGATCAGAACTGTACTAAACTGATTATTATTAAATAATAATAATAATAATTATTATTATTATTATAAACTATTAAATATTTTTTAAAAAATATTAATAATATTGTGACATTAACTAGAATGTATACTTAAAATTATTCATTCAAATTATTTTTTATTTAATTTATTTTAATTTATTTAAAAACGAAATTAATCGAAGTTGAACTGAAACGATCTGAACTGAACTTAACTGAACTGAACTGAACTGAAGCCATCTGAACTTAAACCAACTTGAATATGAACTTGTTATGCGGAGAAAATTCCGAACAAATCCCGAGCATAAGGAGCCCCTTCTTCACGAAGCAAGGAGAGGGGTGGCCCCATGCTCGGCTTCAAAGGGAAGGGCGAACAGGAAAAAGGGTCCCTGTAAGGGAACTCTATGCACGAGGAGGAAAGGACCGACCAGGACGAACATTGAGGATATCTGATAAATAACCTGGAAAGATGCGTGGGACGAGTCAAGGGCAGGATGAGCGACCATTCATAGCCTGCTCGGCCTTCTGGGAGAAGAGCCGCCCCTTCCTGGGCCATGAAGGGCAAGATGGGCTTGGTGGCGAATTCATTGATGGGCTTGGCCCATTAACCAGCTTTAGTAACCCTAATTTGTATCCTCTATAAATAGTAGGTGTAATATTTTATTAGGGACATCTACACATTTCCCCAAAAATTCCTAGAGAGCACTATTATCTTGTTCACTACTCAATCCCCAAAATATCTATTTTTAGTTGGTCATTGGAGAACACGATTTTTCCACCATCAACAATTGGCGCTAGAAGGAGGGGGGATCCTCGGGCGTTGAGTAGATACTGAACGAGCAGAGACATGAGTCATCCGAGCAGTACAACGGGTCTTCAAGTTACTGCCGGGATGTCGGGCCTTACCTCGGTAGAGAAGGGGAAGGGTCCCGAAGAGCCCAGTGACGTCAGAGCAAGGGAGATGGAGATGTCCCAAATGGAAAGGGACCAGCTCGACCATATTGAAATGCTAAGGGCCGAGCAAAGGGAGATAAGAGCGGAACAGAGGGTCATCCAAGAGAAGAAGAGGGAGGCCATCAGGAACCCACGATCTGTGGAAAACCTGCCCGATCTGAACCTTGAATGTCTCCAGACCCCTGAAGATATCAAGAGGACCATACAACTGTTGCAGGAGAAGTCAGCCCGGATGGAGAGGGCAAACGGAAATTCGGGTCAAGGACCCATAGTGAGGAATCTAGACGGAGAGTTCCAAAATGAAGAGTTTGAAGAACAAGAAACTCGCAGAGTTTCCCCAGTGCGGCCTCGCAAGAAGGGTCAAAGGTTGGGGTTAGTTCGGCAAGAGGAGTATGACGGCGACTCCAGCGGATCACAGGAATCAGACGAGATCTACGAAGAGTGGGACGACCAGAGGAAGGTCAGAGCACCCCGTCAACCCGGGAGATGTGGTCGGCGACCGAGGAGGCGTCCTGAAGGTCGTCCTGATGAGGACGTTATCAGAAGGCTGGAGGAGATGGAGAGGCAAATCGCCTTGCAGAAGGGCGAAGGGCCCCGGAGAACGACCTTGACAGACCCTCTATCCCGCCGTTTAGCAAGTGCGAGGACTCAGGTGGATGTCGCCCCGATGATGAACATGATTTATGATGGAAAGGCGGATCCGGAGGTCCATCTGAGCAAATACAATATCTATATGGTCGGGCGAGGCGCCAGCGATATGACCAAATGCAGGCTTTTCCCTCTCACCTTGGGAGATACGGCGCACAAATGGTACACTAGCCTTCCGAGTCGGTCTGTGGATAGTTTCGAAGAATTGGGAGACTTGTTTGTTACTTACTTCGCTGCTAAGATCCAACGCCCAAAAAGCAGGCAGAGGCTTATGGGAGTCAAACAAGGAAATGAGGAGACCGACGAGCAATATCTAGACCGAGTGGAGAAGATAGTGTCCCACGGAGAACCCATCATTGACGATGTGCTCGTGCACGCCGTGGTCGGAGGGCTAAAGCCCAGCTCGGAACTGTTCAAACCTATGATGCGGGAATACCCGAAGACTTATGCTGAATTCCGCCGGCGCGCCGGAGAAGAGATCGTTCAGTAGCGTATTTACGAACAGAGGCTGAAGGAAATCGAGGGTCAGGCCAAGAAGGAGAAACCCAACTTCGAGAGGAAGGATTGGGTTAAAAAGAACACGGGCCCCAGGAACTTCAATGGCCCGAGAAGGGAACAACAGAATGAGCCAGGAGAAAATGGAGTGTTTCATGGAAGGACGGCTGGAAAGATTCTGGAGATTTTCCGAGACAACAATGTGTTCGCCTTAATGCCACCACCACCGCTCGTTGGACCGCCTGAGAGGAGGAATCCAAACAAATGGTGTGATTTCCACGAAGACATTGGACATCCCACAGATGAATGCAGGCAGCTGCTCGATCAGCTCAAACAGTTGTTCAGGGAAGGAAGACTGGAACAGTTGCTTAGGAGACCGGGGAGGGGGGGCCGACGAGGGAATGGCCATCATAACCGACCATATGTGCCTCAAAATCAGAGGCTGCCGGAGCCCCAGAGGCTGCAGATCGAACAGCCCCCACCCCCTCCGCCGGTCGAAGCTCGAGGAAACAGAGAGGTGCCACCGATGAGAGAAGGTAGAAGAATTAATATGATCGGCGGCATAGCCACCGGGACCCAGAAGTCGAAGAGGCAGAAGAAGGCCGAGCTGCGGGCATGGGAAGGCATCAATGCTGTTATTCCACTGAAAGAACCGGGCATTGCCAAGGACATCGTCATCCAGTTTACCGATCAGTATCGGATGGGGGTCAGATACCCAAAAGTGGAGTCTCTGGTTGTGATGGCCAGGATTCAAGGAGTTGAGGTGGCCCGCATCCTGATCGACAATGGCGCCCATTGCAACATCTTATTCAAGAGAACATTCGATCAGCTGGGAGACATGGCCGAATATTTAAAGTCGTATGAAGGGTCGCTGAGGGGTTTCGGCGACGTGGAGGTGAAGCCCTATGGAAAGATCAAGTTGGCGGTGGAGCACGTCGACTACCAGGATGCTGCAATCCGTATCACGCGAACTACTGAGTTCGTCGTGGTCGATATTGAGAATGTCTATAACGCTTTCCTAGGTAGGCCGTTTCTGGAGGCATTCGAGGTCGTGGCCTCGTCCCACTATTATTGTATTAAGTTCCCCACCCTGAACGGATTTGTTGGGACCGTGAGGGGAGACTAATATATGGCAAAGAAATGTTTTGATTATGATTCGTGTTCGAGTGAGAACGCGTCAAATTCACACAGGGAACTAACGGTACCCCCCGAACTAAAGTCGCGAGGAGGATGACCGAGGACGGTCGGGTCGAAGTCAAAGAGATCGATCCCACGAGAGAAATGGAGATCGAAGATAGCGAGTATCTGACCACTCTCTGGGAAGAAGGAGAGGTCGGACAGGCGAATTCGTTCATCGCAGAGGTGGGCAAAGGCCAAGAGGCTGAAGACGATCTGGAACCTCGCATAGGCGAGGAGAACGAAGAGATAGCCGACCCCAGAGGTCCGTCTCAATGCTCGGCAGTGGACGACCTGGAAAGTATATGTCTAGACCCCAGTCGACCGGAGACAGTAGTGTTGGTCGGAGCAAGGCTGCCCGAGGAAGTGAAGCAGGAGCTAGTCGCATGTCTGCGAAGAAATATGGATGTGTTCACCTGGTCGCACAAGGATATGACGGGAATCGACCCGAAGCACGCTTGCCATCACCTCAAAATTGACCCTATGAAAAAACCCGTGGCGCAGAAACGGCGCAGGATGGGTCCGGAGAAGTACGAAGCTTTGGCCGTGGAGGTAAAGAAGTTGATAGATAACGACCTGGTGGTAGAGGCTCGAGGAGAACCTCAATGGTTATCCAATTCGGTGCTCGTAAGAAAGACAGGGAATGCATGGAGGTTGTGCGTGGATTTTACGGATCTGAACCGAGCATGCCCAAAGGACCACTTCCCCATGCCCCACATCGATCACCTCGTTGATAACACTTCTAGCTATGCGGTGCTCTCCAAATGTGACTGTTATGCAGGCTACCATCAGATTCCGATGGCTCCCGAGGATATCGAGCATACCTCTTTCTACACGGAAAAGACGGTACTGAGCTGGAAATGGATGCCATTCGGGTTAAGGAACGCAGGAGCCACCTACCTATCAGCGGCTGGTGAACAAGATGTTTGCCGAACAAATTGGCGAGACCATGGAAGTATAAGTGGACGACCTCATTATCAAAAGTAAAGTATTGGAAGATCATGTGAGAGATGTGTAGACCACGTGTGAGATCTTAAGGAGATACAATATGAAGCTGAACCCGAAAAAGTGCCACTTCGGGGTCTTTGAGACAAAGTTCTTAGGACACATCGTGAGTACCAGGGGGATCGAGGCAAACCCGAGCAAGATACAAGCGATAGTCGATCTGAGGGAACCCCGATGTTTGAAGGACGTTCAGTGCCTGACCAGTTCCCTGGCCGCGCTGAGCCGATTCATACCCCGACTGGGGGATAAGAGCCGACCATTCTTTCAATCCATAAAAAATCAGAAATTCAAGTGGAAGAAAGACAGCCAAGAAGCATTCGATAGGTTGAAACTTCACTTACAGGATCCGCAGATCCTATCGAAACCAGTCCGAAGAGAAAAATTGTTCCTCTATCTGGCAGCATCCGAGCACGCCATCAGTTCGGTTCTAGTACGAGCAGAAGATAAGCTCCACAAGCCTATCTATTACGTTAGTCAAACTCTTCAAGACGCCGAGTCGAGGTACACGCCGTTGGAGAAACTGGCGTACGCTTTGGTGATGAGCGTTCTGAAATTGAGGTCATATTTCTTCGATCATCCCGTCGAAGTATTGACAACCATGCCGTTAAGACAAGTGTTGCAACGGCCAGACACCACGGGCCGGCTATTAAAGTGGAGTTTGGAAGTGGGTCAGTATGACATTACTTATGCGCCGAGAACGGCGATCAAGGGTCAGGCATTGGCCGATTTCATTGTGGAACTCACTTTTCCGCGGATTGATTCCTCGCTCCCTATCCCACCGTGGAAGCTCTATGTTGACGGATCGTCCACGAGCTCCCGCGCTGGGGCTGGAATAGTCTTGGTCGGACCGGGAAACCAATCCTTCGCGCATGCAGTGAGTTTCGAGTTTGACGCCACTAACAACGAAGCCGAGTATGAGGCGTTAATAGCAGGATTGGAACTCTCTTTGGCCGTCGGGGCCGAACAGTTGAAAATCTTCACAGATTCTTTGCTGGTGGTAAACCAGGTCAAAGGAAGATATGAGACCAGAAGCGCTAGGATGGAGCAGTACTACGAGCATGTAATGAAGATGATAAGCAGGTTCCCCCGAGTCGAAATCGAACAAATTCCACGAGAACTAAATACTCAGGCGGATGCTCTGTCCAAACTGGCCTCGTCGGAAGGGGTGGCCGACCTGTCCAATGTGATCCTGCTAAGCCAGGGTCGATCAGCGTTGGATAGGGCCGAGATCAGCAGGGTCGAACTGATCGATCGAGGAGAGAATTGGATGGGACCCGTCTCGAATTATTTGCAGACAGGCGAAGTGCCCGGCGACAAGGTAGAAGCCCGACAGCTCCGAATACGCGCGTCTCGATATACGCTGATTGGAGAAGCGCTATATAGGAGAAGTTTATCTATGTCGCTGTTGCGATGTATAACTCCCGCCGAAGGAAGAAAGGTGTTTGGAGAAATTCATGATGGCGTGTGCGGAAATCATGCCGACGGACAATCTCTGGCACACAAGACCAACATACAAGGTTACTATTGGCCGACCTTGCGACGGGATGCAATTGAATATGCAAGAAGGTGTCACCGATGCCAGATAACGGCGCCGATCACGAGGGCCCAACCCGAATATCTAAATTCCATCTATAGTCCTTGGCCGTTCACAACTTGGGGACTCGACCTGATCGGACCTCTCCCGACAGGTCCAGGCGGAGTCAAATACGCGGTAGTGGCTGTGGATTACTTCTCCAAGTGGGCAGAAGCTGAACCATTGAATAAGATCGATCAACCCCAGATTATCCGTTTCATATGGAAAAACATCATATGTCGGTTCGGATTACCGCACACTATCTCTTCGGACAACGGAAAGCAGTTCGATGGACTGGAGATAATGAAGTTTTTCGACAAGTGGAAGATAAGGAAAGTGTTTTCCACTCCCTATCACCCCCAGACGAACGGGCAGGTGGAGGCCGTGAATAAAATCCTAAAGCATACTATAAAAGCCAGGATCGAGGAAAGGCAAGGGAGATGGGCAGCCGAACTGTTCGACGTACTATGGGCTTATCGAACGACGAGCAAGGTAGCTACGGGGGAGACGCCATTCGCCCTCGCTTTCGGGTGCGAGGCTGTTGTACCTTCCGAGGTAGAAGTACCCACCCATCGAACGACACAAGAACTGACGGATCAAAACGACCAAACGATGCGAGTCGAATTGGATCTACTGGAAGAGAGGAGGATCAATTCGGTATATCGTAACGCAGCGGCCAAACAGAGGGCTGAGAAGTATTTCAATTCAAGGGTGAAAGTAAGGAAGTTCAAGCAGGGTGATCTGGTGCTGAAAGAGATTCTGGGAGCCAACCCAGGGGCTTTAGGACCGACGTGGGAAGGACCACTTCGGGTGAGGAAAGTCCTACAGAACGGATCATACGAGCTGGAACACCTGAATGGAGTGGCCGATCAGTATTTCTGGAACTCCACACACCTCAGGAAATACTATCAGTAAGTTTTGACATTGTATCGTGATCATTTTTTACATTAATAAAAAGAAAATTTCGGGAATCTCTCATAGCATCACAATAATCCCAAAGGGGTAGAGCTTGGCTCCCCCAGAGCCCAATATGACCGAGCATGGACCAGGTGTCCCTCGAGTCCGGGAGATTTACAATCTAACTTAAGGGGTAGAGCTTGGCTCCCCCAGAACCCGACGCGACCGAGCATGGATCAGGTGTCCCTCGAGTCCGGGAGATTTACAATCTAACTTAAGGGGTAGAGATTGGCTCCCCCAGAGCCCAATATGACCGAGCATGGACCGGGTGTCCCTCGAGTCCGGGAGATTAACAATCTAACTTAAGGGGTAGAGCTTGGCTCCCCCAGAACCCGACGCGACCGAGCATGGACCAGGCGTCCCTCGAGTCCGGGAGATTTAAAAATTTATTCCAAGGGGTAGAGCTTGGCTCCTCCAGAGCCCGGCGCGACCGAGCATCGACCAGGCGTTCCTCGAGTCCATGAAGGTTAAGGATAAACGAAAGAAACAGGAAATCAATAAGCATGCTGGGGCATTTTTGGGCGAAAAGAAGTCCGCCCAAAAATGGGATGAAAACGGTTCGATCAAAATGGCCACAAGGAAAAGTAATTTATTACATAAGAAATCAGTCATGTCCGAACAAGGACAGGGGCATTTTCTGTTGGAGTTGTGTACTTAATGTCCAAATTTAAGTATCGGTAAACTCCCAGTCATGGCATTTAACCTATTTAAATAATGAACAATTATTTGCATTTAATTATTATTAATTAATTATGCAAAAACATAGTCCTGGATTTTATACGTTGTAGTTAGTATGGTGTTGCATGGGCACACAGAAGATCATACTATCGGTTACTCGTATCTAATCGAATAGTTGCTCACGACCTAGATGGACACGGATCAATCCATCGGTATAGTCGTTGTGTGAGAGAGAAAATAATTTATCTTAATTATTTTATCACACTTGTACACTTGGTGTATTGGGTGGATCACTTGAGATTTATCAATTAGGATTGCCGTTGATAATTGATTTAAATCTCAGAGTATTTTATTCTTAATCCCCGATACTATTGCGGGTGTGTATATTCAATATAAGAGACTTTGATTTTCCAAAGGAATTAACCGATATAATTATTGGGTTAATTACCGGTTAAGTTGGGTCACTATATTTTATATATGACATGCCGTGAATACTTGACGGGAAAGTGTATCCCGTAAGGGTTGATAATATCCCCGAGATGAGTTCATAAGGAATTATTATGTAAACCCTGCAGGTGGATTTAATCCGCATAATAATTAAGGTTGAACGGTACTAGTCTCGGATATAAGAGATGAATAAATTAATTAGCAATAAATTAATTTTATTCATGGATATTTAAATCTTAAATACACGGAATAAATAATACTACCGGAGAAATATTATTTGATATAATATGGTTTAATATTGGGAGTGCAATTAATTTATATAGTGGAAAATAAATTAATTAATATTGATAAGGATTAATGGACTTGAGCATTGGGCTCAATTTAATCTTCAATATTGGAAGCCGAATATTTCACCTCCTTTTGATCCCCTACGTAGCCTATAAAAGCACTACATGGCCTTCATCTTGAATAAGACAAGAATATCAATAGTTGATAGTTCTAGAGAGTTGAAGGAGATCCATAGGAGTTCGATAGATCGTCGCCCACACGACGTTCGAACGAGGTGCAAGGAATACGTAGGAAGATCGCAAGGTCATCAACGTTTGATTTCGTTTCTCCGTACAACGAATCGAGGTACATAATCATAAACCCCCTCTATGATTTTATGTGATGTTAATTGTAGCATATACATGAACACACGATCCGGATAAACGACGAACCTCGGGGACGGGGATTCGAGATCCCCGGCGAGGATCGATAGAGGCGGCCGAACCTAGGGTTCAACCGCCGGGAACGCGCGACGAGAAGGGAGCCCCGGCTGGACGCCGGGGCACACGATCGAACCTAGGGTTCGATCGTCGGGGATCCGCCGTGGGCTGGTGCCACGGCGGGAGGATCCGCCGGCCTCCCTCGTCGGCGGCGCGTGCAGCGCGAACACCCTCGGCTGGGGGCCGAGGGGTCGATCGAGCCCGTAGGCTCGATCGCTGGGAGCTGCGGGAGTTACCCGCAGCGTCTCGTAGCGTGCTGCGGGACTTCCCGCAGCGGTGCGCTGGGACGAGCCCAGCGCGTTGAGCAGCGGGTCATGCAAACCGCTGCGGGGCTGCTACGAGAAGCCCCGGGGATGCCTCGTGCATCCCCAGCGATCATCATGGAGATGATCGCGAGCCCCGTGTGGGGGCTCGGCTGAGTGCTCGCGGCCTTCGGGCCTTGCTGAGTATTCGGTCGGGCCTCGGCTCGTGCGGTGGTTCGCGTTCGGATCTCCGGCGATGAAGGATTTCGGTCGGGTTATTATTTTCCGCAAATTTTAATAACCCGGGATATCGATTTCCAACATTTTCAGCGACGATAAAGTTTTATTTCGCCGAAAATCCCGAACAACACAAACAAAAAGAAAAAAAACAAACGCGCATCAAGGCCTCGGAGGCCTAAATTGAACAGGGAGCGTCACGAGCTGGTCGTTAGCATCAAACACCGCAACAGCCCACCCGCGGTTAACATCATATCGAACACGAACGGTGTTCGACGCCTGAAGACCGAACTGACGGACAAAGCCCCTCCACCACGGACCTTCAAACAGGTACTGCCCACGACGACGAGAGACATACATGACCAACCGATCGCCGTTCACGTCCACCAAAGGAAGGAATCGAGGGAGCGCGGACTCACGATCCAGGTCGGCGGTAAATTCAACAGGCAGGGGAAGCCTCATCGCGTAACGACGATCGTTGAACGGAAGCTCGAACCACTTGGATCCGCTCGAGCTGACATGAATGCGCACCATCGGGATGATCGCTCGCCGCGATACCAGGCGGATTGATGAACTTTCGGAAAAGAAAGAGATTGATTTATTGGGGAGGAGTACCAATATCATGGGGTCATATATATAAGGCCAAACACACGTACGGAGACTTGTAAGAACTATCCCCGCATAAAAAGGCGCGCAAAGAAGAGGACAAATAGTACAGGCTTTATCCGTGTAAGGTCACATCCTCAAAGGAAAAGTGAGCGAAACGACAAGTTCAAGTACAGGGCTGATAAAAAAGGAATCCAAGGGGGGCCAGGTGTCTCCCCTCCGCGCAGAAGATGTGGGAAGAGCTCGGGTCCGATGTGACCGAGCACGGACCAGGTATCCCTCGGGTCCAGAAAATAGGAAATAATCGGGAAGACATAATATGTTCGCCAAACGATACTAGAGCATTTTTGGGCGGACAAATTAGCCCACCCGAAAAGGAAACATGATAACGAGCGAAAGGGTTGTATAAGCCGAAACTCCCGAGCAACGCGAACACGCCAAGCCTCCGAGAAAAGAGCGAGCAAGGGGCCGGTAGGATCCCATCCGCGATCAGTTGATACGAGCACGTAAAAGCATATCATACGGCGACCCGAGGATGATAATTTAGCATTCAAAGAAACATGCACAAAGGCGCGAAACTACGAATACCGCAAATGTTAGGTACATAATATCATGTCTGAATACTCAATGAAAATACCGCCTAAAGATGAGTAAAAACGCGAGACGACAAATCCCACAGGCGTTAAACAAGTAACGTCACATCGGCCTAAAGTGGGAAACAAAATAACGAAATAAAAATAATTTAGGCGACCAGGCGAAAACCCCTCTCGTCGTATACACGGATGGAGAAGCCTTCGTCCTCAATCCAGAGAAAACGGACGATCAAACCCTGGTAAAGCCCCTTCTCACGAACAAAGCGCTCCCACGCAGGGCCTCCGAGAGCGAGCTGCCGCCGATGCCGAGCAAGAGCGAATGACCAGGGGTTACCCTGGGAGTCCCGAACGGCAACGAAGTGAACGAGAGGTGAACGGGCAGCTCGTCTAAATGCAGCCGGTAAAGGAAATCTGCGACCATGCCACCTCCCGTTGTACATTTGGTCGACATAGCAATACTGGTCACGGACGACGAGGCGAACCATTATCACCTGATCAAGAACAAAATTAACTTCAAAATTGTAAAAGCGAGCAATATCAATAGCCGTACCGATGAGTCGAGCGAAAAGAATAATAAGAAAACACGGGCATTCCTTTCGAGGCGGGAAGAATGCGGATCAGAAGAAGAAATATTAAACAGCGTAACATAATCTAGTCCCGGGGAGTAGGGGCCGAGCATGGATCGGGCGACCCCCAAGCCCGAAATTGCCTCCAACAAAAGAAAGAGGTGAACAACCCAAAACAGAACGAAGAACCATAGAAAATAATTCATAAACGACCGACAAAAATATCAGTTCGAAACCTTAACTGGAACATTGTTCGGGACTAACTAGCGAATTGTTAACGAGTACAGACAATACAAAAGAAAAAGAAAGGAAAAAGTTGTCATTCCACGAGCAAGCTTTCATTCATCATCCACGTTGATCGGGTCCATAACCGCCTCCTCCTCTTCCGCCGCCACGAGTTGACTCTGGTCGGGCCACCAGGACAGATCGATCCCGTGCACTTCCACCAGATCCATCACAGGCAAGAGGAAACTGGGATCTAGTTCAGATCGGAGGCGACGAGCACGAAGATCGTCGAGGAGCAAATTATAGGGCAGGCCAGCACGGGCGTGGCGACGGATGCAATCGAAATGGCTCAGATAATAAGAGTAATCGCTGTGCTGATCAAGATCCTGTTGAGGGTCCGCTTCTCGATCTCTCTTCGCCTTCTCCATCGCCTCAGTCCGGCGGTTCAATTCCCCGAACAGGAGATCCAGGGTCTGTCGATTCTCCTCAGCCAATCGCACCCTCTCCGTCATCTCCAACAGCCGATCCTGCTCGGACGCCACCACTAACTTCAATTTGTCTAGCTCCTCCCGACAGATGTCCCTCTCTCTGCTCGCCCCCGCAGCGCTCGACCTCGCCTCATTTACCTTTGACCGCAGCGCCACCTCGGCCTCCTGGTACTGATCCACCAAATACCGGAGACTAACAACCTCAAGCTCCAGTTCGGCCACTTTGTCAGTCGTAGCGTCGGGAGCGGCGGCAGAAGCAGGAAACTCGGGATGGGCAGGGTGACTCCGAGTTTTGCTCAAAGTGACCAAGAGCATGAGCACCCTCGAAGCCATTATTATGGCCATCTGCTCGGCATGGTCAGGTCTCTGGGCAGCGAGCTCGGCCGGTATAGTCTAGGCGCGAGGAATACACTCCATTGCCTCTCGCATCACGGGAGGCAAGGTTGAGAAATCATGAGGGCGAGCAGCCAAAAATTGGGCGAGGCTGGTGGCCAAGTTCGCACGGGGACCACCCAAACTGAAAAGCGAGAGAGGGAGTTAACGAAAAGAAGACGCATAGGGCAAGGTCTTAAGGAACTTACCGAGCAATGGCCTCTTCGTCGACGGTGGCCACGTTGCTATAGGGATGATTATCGGGGGCCTCCTGTAATGGCTCCTTGCCCCGACGGCGTTTGGGAGCACGGGGATTTGAAGGGCCCACAGTTTCTGTGACCGGGCCCGAAGGAGTTAGGGCGGAGCCAGCCCCCGCGGACGGAGGAATCGAAGTGGCCTCAGAATTGCCTGACCGAACAGGCTGAGCAGGAGGCGCACCTAGTGGATTAGCGGCAGCGGCGGCAGCGGCAACTTCGGCGTTTCGGCAAGCACGGTCGACGATAGTAGCCAGACGAGCACGAGCATTGTTACCAGCCATCTCGAGCGGAGGTTCGGGGAAGGTGGGAAATCTAACCACTGGAAGAGAAGAAACTGTTAAGTAACTTAAACAAGAAAAAGAAAAAGAAGTAAAACACGGACCACTACACTCACGAGGATGTTGGTCCCGAACGTGATGGGGAATAGTAATAAAGCGAGATGACCGGACATGGGCTCTAGTAAACACGCTCTCGATGAGCAACTGGGCATCGGGGAGAGAGCGAACACGCTCATAAACAGCAACAAAGTCCCAGTTGAATTCGGAAATAGATGGGGTCGGAGGACCTGCCGAACAATAAGTGTCCGAACAGAAAAAAAAACACAAGGAAGGGACTAACGATGGTATTGGCAAGCAAAAGAAGTCGGAATGGGGAACGCCTCAGAGCCCCAAGCGCCATCCACATAAAACCAATCGGCCCACCAGGCCGTCACCTTGCTAGGTAGCTTTCCGAGAAGCTTGCTCGGGGCACGCAGATAGTGATCCCCGCCTCTGAAGTGGTTGATGATGAGGAGAAAAGAAATCTCGGGAACGGAAAGATGACGGTAGAGACCATAGTGGCCGAACAGAACGTTTAAGCTGATAAGTAAAGACCAGGAGTTCGCGTGAAGTTGCATAGGGGTGATACCCCACGTTTGCAACACAACAGCTAGAGAATCGTGGATGGGGAATCGGAGTCCCGCATCCATCATAGTGCCCGTGACAGCGACCATGCCCGGAGGAGGGCAGTTCGCCCGCTCGTCAGGGGTCGAGCAGTAAATATGGACGTCGGAGGGAATCCCCCATACCGACCTCATGGATTGTATTTCGGCCTCAGTAAGAATGGTCGAGCTACGATCACTGGCGTAAATCCCCGCCTGATCGGGACCGGGACGAGCACCGAATCGCGTACGCTCCACAAAGGCGTAAGGGTTTTCATGGAGATAATGAGTGAAGATAAAAGGGGGAAGAGGGCCCCGGATTTCGCCCATCATATCAACGAACCGGCGATAACAGTCGGAAACTCCACCAGCTAAAATTCCAGTTTTTCCTCTTCCGAGAAGCCGACCACTTGGGCCGGTTCATCTTCCGACGAGGAGGAAGAAGCAGAGGTATCAGAGTGCGACGAATCATCGTCCACAAGGACGTCGGAGAGAGTAGCAGAACTATCGTGGTCGCTCATTCTCGCTCGATTTTAAGATGATCGTACGAAGAGATTAAAAGGTACCAAAAAGCCTACCGCTAAAAGCCCCCAAATAACCGTAAAAGAGTGGTGAGAAAAAACCTACGTGTTTGGTGGAAGGTGAAGCCGAGCACTTTTGGTGATAGCCGAGCAAGTAAATCAGGATGTCCGGAAATCGAAGTCTTGGAGGCGGAAAGTGTAAAATGAAGAACCTCAGGGACTATTTATAGGGGGAAGAGGCGGCAGTTTTCAGATTTTGAATTTGAAAAGACAGTTGACAGAAATCGAAGCTTCACATCTGGGGAAAACCAGTCAGAAGGTGACAAGTGGCAATAACCGCCGCCTAACATTAAATGAACCGGCCCGACTGTCGAAGCCAAATCCTATGCTCGG
This sequence comes from Euphrasia confusa, assembly GCA_954870475.1. Lineage (NCBI taxonomy): Eukaryota > Viridiplantae > Streptophyta > Magnoliopsida > Lamiales > Orobanchaceae > Euphrasia > Euphrasia confusa. The sequence continues at coordinate 16,271,519 of OX940954.1, forward strand.
GATAATCAATAATGATCCGCATGCCGAGACCGACCTTTTCTTCCGAACAGAACGATCTCGGGGGGCATTTGTTATGCGGAGAAAATTCCGAACAAATCCCGAGCATAAGGAGCCCCTTCTTCACGAAGCAAGGAGAGGGGTGGCCCCATGCTCGGCTTCAAAGGGAAGGGCGAACAGGAAAAAGGGCCCCTATAAGGGAACTCCATGCACGAGGAGGAAAGGACCGACCAGGACGAACATTGAGGATATCTGATAAATAACCTGGAAAGATGCGTGGGACGAGTCAAGGGCAGGATGAGCGACCATTCATAGCCTGCTCGGCCTTCTGGGAGAAGAGCCGCCCCTTCCTGGGCCATGAAGTGCAAGATGGGCTTGGTGGCGAATTCATTGATGGGTTTGGCCTATTAACCAGCTTTAGTAACCCTAATTTGTATCCTCTATAAATAGTAGGTGTAATATTTTATTAGGGACATCTACACATTTCTCCAAAAATTCCTAGAGAGCACTATTATCTTGTTCACTACTCAATCCCCAAAATATCTATTTTTAGTTGGTCATTGGAGAACACGATTTTTCCACCGTCAACAGAACTCTAATAATCTAATAACAAACAAATATAAGTCCTAAGCCCAAATGTTAAGGCCCAATAAGTGATGGTCGTAGGCCCATTACATAGAGCACAATAAAGCCCACTTAAACTTCTCACGTTCTTGTTCGTCTTTATGAACACTGGAACGAGCACCGAGAAGTTCAAAAAAACAAAGCAAGAAAAACCCTAGATTAAGACTTCGTTTGACCCTACTGTTTGTGCTCAGCCATGGAACCCGAAGGCGATGTCACTTTCGAGGAGGACGAGATCTATGCCAACGGCGGAGACGACGGCGACTCTAAGAGACACCGCCCGATCATCAGCGGAGAGCAGCTCGACGTCGAGGCCTACGCGGCTCTCTACACCGGCCGCACGAAGATCGTTCGCCTCCTCTTCATCGCGGAGAAATGCGGCGTCTCATCGATGCAGCTGGAGGCGCTGCGGATGGCGTACGACGAGATTAAGAAGGGGGAGAACACGCATCTGTTCAGGGAGGTTGTGACGAAGATTGCTGGCCGATTGGGCCCGGATTACGGCCCGGATAACGCTTGGACTGATTCAGTCGACCGACGAGCCGAATCGAAGAAGGAAAAGCTCGAGAACGAGCTTAATGCTTACAGGGTACAGTGATTGCACTGAATAAACATTTGTTTTTCAATTGAACTATTCTATTATAGCTGTTGTAGGTTTAATGTGTGTTTATTGGTTTATTTTGTGAGCAGTATTTATTGATTACATTTCTCTGATAAAGGTTTAGGGTTTCTTTGGTTCTGATTCTACAGTCATCGAAGAGGCCTAATCATCGTGTTAATTGAGAACTTTATTTTATACTAGGTTTTTGAAAAGGTTCATTCAGATTGTGTAGACATTGAATTCTCAGTTCTCTGTCTATTTTACCTAATGGGAAATCGATGTTCTATGTTACTTTCTGATGCCATGTTTTTTAATATATCCCCTAACATATATCTGAGGTCAAATGCTCCAATTCTCAGTGGTTTTGGAGTTTGTGCTAATTCAACAAAATAGGGAAACATATTTATTTCATTACTGTCTCTATTTATTATCTCAATTCCCACTTACCGTAACTTTCTATTTTGCAGACAAATTTAATCAAAGAGAGCATTCGTATGGGATACAATGATTTTGGAGAATTCTACTATGCGCACGGCCAGCTCGGTGAGGCATTCAAGAATTATGTACGCACACGCGACTACTGCACTACGTCCAAACATATTATCCAAATGTGCCTGAACGCCATCCTGGTCAGCATTGAAATGGGTCAGTTCACGCACGTTACCAGTTATGTTAGCAAGTCCGAGCAAAGTCAAGATGCATTAGATCCCATTACAACTGCAAAACTACGATGTGCCGCTGGATTAGCTCATCTGGAAAGCAAAAAATATAAATATGCTGCTCGAAAGGTTTGCCTACTATTTATTCTCAAAAAAATACTGGGTGGTGAGGAATTATTGTATGAAAATCCAGCACTTTTAATGTTTTATTAGTCTGTCTGTTTGTTGAATTTTGCATGCTTGTTTGAGTCGGGGTACAAAACTATGAAATTTGCTTCATAGAGATGCAAGATTCTAATCATAGGTAGTTGAAGTTTTATTTGAACTAACTGGAAGAGCTTGATGGATAAATATAGTGAGGAGAAGAAAATGCTGAAAAATGAGGCATTGTCTCAATGCTCTTAACATAACAAAGTCTGTGTTATTATTATTCAAACGGAAATTCTATATCACGATCGTTGCAAGAAACATTCTGGTTTGTTCTGACATAAGTATTTGAATGGTTATCGTTAATTCACATCTGTGTCTTCTGTCCAACATTTTCGGTTGGCTTCAGGATGTGTGAAGGATAATATTGTACATAAGGCTGAATATAACATTTGTTATGGGATCTAGGTACTTTTTCCATAGATTTTCATCCTCTCATAATAAAACCAAGCTTAGTTCAATACATTTCCCTCCATTTTTTTCATGCATTATACCAAATTTATTGTAGTTCACATTACCTTCCTCCAAGCACTCTTATTGGCTCGTAAATTATACTGAAAATAGACAATATATGGTATACTCAGCGTCCTTTCAAGTCCATGTAAAGAGGGAGACACTAAGTGGGGCTTGAGATTCTGAAAGTGTTCATAATTAATGTTGGTGCATTTAATGGAACATTCTTTTTGTTAATATCTCTGTGTAGTTCCTTGAGACTGGCCCAGAACTAGGGAACAACTACACAGCAGTAATTGCGCCCCAAGATGTTGCAACCTATGGTAGTCTATGCGCACTCGCAAGTTTCGACCGTGCAGAACTGAAGGCAACTTTTACTGTTTTTGTTTTCCTCACGAGATTTTGTGAGTTCAAATTTTCTTACAGCTTGCATTATTTTTCTCTTGGCAGAGCAAAGTCATTGACAACATCAACTTCAGGAATTTTTTGGAACTGGTTCCCGAAATTAGGGAGCTCATTAACGATTTCTATACTAGGTATTTCTGTTTTGTCTGGTCCCACAAAAAAATACCACCAAAAAAAAAACTTAATTGTATACTTATCATGGAAATGTTCTATTTGATAATGAATTTTTTTATATTTTGCAGCCACTATGCTTCCTGCCTGGAGTATCTAGGAAACCTCAAGGCCAATCTGTTGCTTGATATCCATTTGCATGATCATGTGGAGACTCTGTACGAGCAGATACGTAGCAAAGCTCTGATTCAGTACACCCTCCCATTTGTTTCTGTTGACCTTCACATGATGGCTAATGCCTTTAACACGACGGTTACAGCCCTAGAGAAAGAACTCGAAGCCCTCATCACTAATGGCCATATACAGGTACTATGCCCATCTTCTGCTAAGTCTCATTCTCGAGCTTTTAGACTATGGCTCTTAGTGTTTAAGGTTAATACAAAGTATCCAGGTGGTTTGATCTAATTACAAAAAATAATACTCCCTTCATTCCCTTAATAGTGCCGTACTTACCATATTGGATGTCCTAGTCCTATTGAATGTGTCGTATTTTTCCTTTTTGGGGTATTTAAAAAATCATTAAATAATTATGACCACACAAACTCACTATACACAGAATATAAAAACTCACTCTTTCCCGCTGTTAGTGTTACATTTTTTATGGGTATGAAAACTAAAGAAAATGGTATTTTGTGTGTAGTGGAGTATGATGAGTTGTAGTTTTTTTTTTTTTTTAAAAAAAGAAAGTGGCGGGATATATAGTGAACCCTACAGGCTTCATATATTATAATAAAATATTAATAACTTTTTCTATTTTAGAAACCATAAAAATATGAAATAATGTAACAGTTATGGCTGAACGGAGATGTTTTTAATTTTCGTGCAAAAAATCAAGAACCCTTAAAAAGGGCTGAAGGTAGTAGCCAACTTTCAAAAGTTGCAAAAACACCCTGAGACCTGTGTTCTAATACCCCATTAATATAATCAAACTTTAGGGGTATTTTTATGACTTTTATAGGTTTATGATTTAATACTCCAATACCCCTCATTACATGTCAAGGGCATATTTGTAATTTTGAAAGATAACATTAGGTTGTTATTGCTTCTGTTCAGGCTAGGATAGACTCCCATAACAAGATATTGTATGCTCGACATGCGGATCAGCGGAACACAACATTCCAGCGGGTTTTGCAGACGGGCAATGTTTTTGATCGGGAAGTGCGGGCCATGCTTTTGAGAGCAAACCTTGTGAAACACGATTATAACCAGAAGGCATCATCAAGAAAGCATTAAGTTGTATAGTTAGTTTTCCTTGGAATATGCAAGTGAAGAATTGTTTTGAAGATGAATCCAATTCGTACGGTCGGTTATAATGCCTAATAGTACTCTTCATCATCCAGAGTAGTATAAATGGCTGAGCTTGTCTATCTTCAGTTTGAATATTTGGTTTAGATTATGTTTATAGGATGTGGATTATTTCTAAATTTGGAATCTCTACTCTTTGGAGTAGAGTTTTTCTTTGATTTTTAGAGAAATTTAAAGTCAAGGTTGCATTATTATTCTCAATGTTTTGGAAGAGGCAAAATTTTCTCAATGTATTTTTAGGTTGCTTACAATAAATGAAATAGTGCTTTTTTACACTCTTTTACAGAACTTGTTTTTCTACACAAATAAACCAAAATTTTCTTGTCTATTATGTTACATAGACATAATTTTGTAACCCCAAACCCTAATAAAAATTCCTCACCGTTTCCTTCGGTCTTCGTCTCTGTTCTTCGGCCACTCCGCAGTGAATGTTGGCCTCCCGATCATCGTCTCTATTCTTCGGCCACCCACGATGTCATTAAATTTTCTTGTCTATTCACGCAGTAAATTTTCTTGTCTATTCATGGTGGCCTCCCGAATGTCATTAGACAAACTTTGGCCAGACATTAGCCAAGAATTAGGAAATCATTCGACAAACCTGGAACATTCAATGGACATTAGTCAAGAATTAGGAAAACTTTGGCCAGACATTAGCCAAGAATTAGGAAATCATTCGACAAACCTGGAACATTCAATGGACATTAGTCAAGAATTAGGAAATCATTCGACAAATCTGGAACATTTAATCAACAATTTTCAACCAGATTCTTCGTAGATTCACCAACAATTCAAAAAATTCGAAAAACTTTAACCAATCATTGTTAAACATATTTCAACAGAGCATTTACTATCAACTTACAATAACATTCGACAGCCCTAACAGCCGGAACTAATCGAGAAATGATGCTTGTCGAATTCATAAAGGTTAGGGCAATTCGCACTTATTTTAACCGATTTGACAAATTGCAAGGGTTTGTTATCTGGTTTTAGGTATATATATTTGTTTCCCTTTATTTTAACATCTGGGTTAAAAATACACAAGGCAGTGTAAGTTATACCCAAAATAAAATTGAAGTAACACAGCACAGGAAAAGAGACGCTGGGGCCTGAATCTTAAACACAGAGTTCGCAAGTTTTTTCAGATCTTGAAGAGAAAAGAAACACATACATACACATACAACTGTGCGTCTCTGTAGAGAGAAGAGATGAGATTTTAATATTTAAAGCAAAAGGAAACCAGAGCCAACTAAAATGCGTCTCTTAAATCTCTCATCCTCGAAGCACCGCCACGCCCGGCAATGGCGTCTGTTGGATATAATCACCGCCGCCTTCTTCGCCGCCGTCCTAATCTTCTTCCTTCTGGTGTTCTCCCCGTTCGGAAACTCTCTCGCGGCCTCTGGGCGGAAGAATCTGATTCGCTCTGATCCACGTCACCGCGCGAAGATGGTGGAGCTGGTGGAGCTCGGGCTGCAGGCGACGGAGATCGATGCTTGCCCAGATGACATGGTGGATCACATGCCGTGTGAGGATCCCAAAACCAATAGCCAGCTTAGCAGGGAGATGAATTTCTACAGGGAGAGACATTGCCCCCGGCTGGAGGAGACGCTGCTGTGTTTGATCCCGCCGCCGGGTGGGTATAGGGTGTCGGTCCAGTGGCCGGAGAGTTTGCATAAGGTCAATTTTGTTAGTATTGTTTATCACCTCATTATGTTTGTAATTCCTTCTGAAATACTCTGTAGTTATGTGGTTTATTTTAATATTTAGGAAATTTCAATTCATCTTCAAATTTAGGGCATTGGGTTCAGGAATTCAATTTAGACTTGCTTGTTTTGATGAACTCGAAATTTGAATATTGCCGTACTGTAGTTATGTGGTTTCAGATAGTTATTGGCTATTTGCAAACTCTGAATTATTGTTGTTGGTGCCCGAAAAGGAACATATTCATTTCTGGTTGTTCTGAGTTCTGCTCCATCTGAACTCACTGGCCGGCGACCTTACCATCTTTGGATCACCATGTGGTGATTCTGGGCTTGTCGGCTCAACATGTAATTCCATGTGAGAACAGCCCTCTGCATATGTATATTATCAGTAGGCTGTTTTAATTGATTGTTGAATTTTCGTTTCTTGTATCATATGGGTGTATTGATAGAGTGATATCGATTGCTGGTATAGATGGCATGCATTTCACTTTTATTTTTAACTCTGCAGAATTGTTTTCTATTTGTTTGCAGATATGGCATGATAACATGCCTTACGATAAAATAGCAGAAAGAAAAGGCCACCAGGGATGGATGAAGAAAAAAGGTCCACATTTTATATTTCCAGGCGGCGGCACAATGTTTCCAGATGGTGCCGTACAATATATTGAGAAGCTTAAGAAGTATATTCCAATCGCCGGTGGAACTTTGAGGACAGCCCTTGATATGGGATGCGGGGTAAAGTAAAATTTTATCACTTGTTTCAGTTTATTAGCTCTTTATGATGAAAAAAAAACTACTTGTTACCATTGTTGTAGGTTGCTAGTTTTGGTGGGTACATGCTTGCCGAAGATATCTTGACTCTCTCTTTTGCCCCTAGAGATTCACACAAATCACAGATACAGTTTGCGCTGGAAAGAGGGGTCCCAGCATTTATTGCAATGCTTGGCACTCGTAGACTTCCATTTCCTGGTTTCTCTTTTGATTTGGTGCATTGTTCCAGATGCCTAATTCCCTTTACTGCGTATAGTGAGTGTCTATCTTCTCAATGCGTTTTCACTACCACTATTGAAATTACTATTACTATTGGGGGTTTAGTTTAAAGGTGTAAAAAAATGTAAAAATTTTAAATTTTGTTTGGTAAATAGTCCAAGGAAAAATTAGAAGGGTCAAATCTCCCGTTGGGCATTCTTGCCCTATCATAGTCAGGCAAGGATAAAACAAATAAGGTTAGAATTGAGTATCATTAGCTGAGGATTAAGATTATTTCAGTTACAAATTAACTGTTTCTAATCATGTGAGGAAATAATTTTTTACAGGCGAGAGCGAGATTAGACTAAATGGCAAATTTACCTGTTTTGAAAATATGTCCTTGAGGTCTAATCTATAACCCCCATCACCTCCCCCACCCCAATAATAATAATAATAGAACTTAGGTATATCTGAAAATTACAAATCCACTCGCAAGCTACTAGAAACACCCCACCGTGAGTATTGGATATACTAGAAACAAATGTCAATTTTTATTTTTTACTTGGCTAAACTTCAGATGTAAATTATTTCACATGTGTTTGTAACATAAAAGAGCAACTATCCTTTGCAGATGCAACTTATTTTCTTGAAGTTGATAGAATACTTCGGCCTGGGGGTTACCTAGTCATTTCCGGGCCTCCTGTACAGTGGTCAAAACAAGAGAAAGAATGGGCTGACCTGCAGGCAGTAGCCAGGTCATTGTGTTATGAGCTCATAGTCGTAGATGGGAACACGGCCATCTGGAAAAAGCCCATTCGAGATTCATGTCTGCCCAATCAAAATGAATTCGGGCTTGAATTGTGTCCTGAGTCTGATGACCCGACTTTTGCATGGTAATGTACGCCCACTTATAGATATTATTTAGTATAATTATAAAAAGAGTTGATTGCCAAAAGAAAAGAACTCCAACCTTTTTTCTTAACTTTATCCCAATCTTTGACATTTTTGATCTAATACCTCACACCTGGCCTGGCTTTCAATTTCTTTCAAAAATATCATCTGACAATTTTACAAGTTGTACTTAGTTTCTATTGTGTTTAGATTTATTTTAGTAGTTAAATACTACTTTCATAATTTTTTTCAAAAATAGCTTCACGAAATTTTTGGGAAGTAGGGTATTTAATTTCAAGTATTCAAAGTTGAACAACAATTGTGTAGAAGTGAAAACTTTGACTATTAGTTGAATAATTGGTAATAATAAATCTTACGAAAAAGATCGCTGATGTTTGGTCTGATTAGAATAAAACATATATTAGGTCCAGTTATAATGTAATTTATTAATACCCCCATCATTAGACATTAGGTGAATTTGCTAAATAGTAACACAAGTTCGTCAGTCAGAAACCAAAGATGAAATAAACATTATGTTCAAGTTCGCCTATCGAAGAATATATTTTACATTTTTAATTTTCAGGTACATCAAGTTGGAAAAATGCGTGAGCCGGACATCTACAGTTAAGGGAGAATTTGCTGTTGGTACAATTCCCAAATGGCCTGATAGATTGACGGCGCTCCCCGCAAGGGCTAGCATGATGGAAAATGGTATGGATGTGTTTGAAGCCGATAAGAAGAGATGGGCTAGGAGGGTTGCTTACTACAAGAACACGTTAAACGTAAAATTGGGCACACCTTCTGTTCGAAATGTCATGGACATGAATGCATATCTTGGAGGGTTTGCGGCTGCAATAGTATCTGATCCCGTTTGGGTGATGAACGTTGTTCCTGCTCGCAAGCCTTTGACTCTTGATGTCATCTATGATCGGGGACTTATTGGAGTTTACCATGATTGGTGAGTGAAAATAATATATATATATATATATATATATATATATATATATATATATATATATATATATATATATATCCGTTATTTTTATCAGGTAATTGTTTGTTCCCACATGAAGTAACTTGTGGACTGCTTTGTTAATTGGTATGCGACGAACTTGTCTTGTGTAATTGTGTTTACACCGTCTCATGGAATGCATTTCCCCAAGATGCAGTCTAATTTTCTTTCTTTTCGATCTTCTACTTTTAGTTTTCCAAATCCTTAAAAGCATGATGTTATTTGAACAACATCCTTCGAGTTTGATCATTTTAAGCACTAAATTTTGATTTACTAACATTTTGAAATTATTATCGTCATATTTCATTCAAGCACTTGAGGTCTAGTGTAGAGCTTATAACATCTTTCAAATTCATTCATCCTTTGATTATATCTTAAAAGTGATAACATCACATTATTTAGAGTCTGAGGTGGATTCTCTTTTGCAATTGTATATACATCTAAAAGTTTGATCTCTTATATAAAATGTTCTTATTATGTTGTTTATTGGGGCTGATGCTTGCAGGTGTGAGCCTTTCTCTACGTATCCTCGTACTTACGATCTAATTCATGTAGCTGCTATAGAGTCGCTTATCAAAGATCCCAGTTCTGGAAAGAACAGGTATTTCTTACTTTCCTTTTGCTGCTTCACTTTCTCCATAACTATCTATAAGTCGAATTTTCCCATCTGTAGGGTGCAATTTGTAAATTACAAACATATTTCTTATCCCACCAATGCATGTTTTCTGATTCTCCCTGGACAATTACTTTTATACCCTTCAATGATTTTAAACTGTTTTAATAAATGGAGGATATTTTTAGTAGTTGACGTAGTTATCCCACCTAACCAATAAAATCAAACAAAATAAATTAAATGTGCAAAATAATTCTATACCTAAATTCCCAAACTCTACCTCAAACGAATTTATCAACAGTACATTCCTACATAATTTTCCATAGTAGTCCCATCAACAAATTCAAACGAGCTCCTACCGTGTAATTTTGTGATCATCCTTTTTCATTTTTTTTTTTTTTGAAATACAGGTGTACCCTTGTCGATGTAATGGTGGAAATCGACAGGATCTTGCGTCCGGAAGGCACATTTATTGTTCGAGATTCGGCTGAAGTGATTGACAAAGTAGAACACATTACCCGTGCTATAAGATGGAAATCTTCTACACACATCAAGGAATTCGAGTCAAATGAAAACGAGAGTATTTTTGTAGCAACTAAGAAACTGTGGAAACAATGAATGAAAACACTGTCGTTTTTTTAGGGTGTTTGTCGATTTTAGTCTGTTTAGAATTAAGTTGCTTTTACATATTTACCCTTGATATTGGTTGCACTAATAGAAATTTGAGAAAGAGCAAAATGTAAAATAGATATAACCAGATGCTTACTGCTTAGGTTCCGAACATTTCGGTTCAATCTATTGTATTCTTTTCTGTTTTTATTATAATGTAAGTACTAATATTTATGGAAAAAATGTGTGCACAAAATATGAATTTCATATTTAGTATAGTTCCATGATATAATCATGAACTTGAGTGTATCGATTTTAGTTAGAACTTTTTCTGGTCTTGGGGGTGTGCCGCTGCGAAAGAATGGAATGTTGTGTCGGATGTTTACCTCCCCACAATGATTCGTGGAGTGTTGAAACTATATTCTTCTCCAAAGTATAATTTTCTTGATCGTCAAGAAGCCATGCTCTTAACAGAAATCAATTTGGTTAATTATCCATGAAACGATAGGAATTATACTTTCGTTGGATCCTCCCTATGTCCTCATCGAGTTAGATCATTTGAGTCGATTTGGTTAGGCCATTACGGATCTTGAACCTCAACAGATGCTCTTGAACCTCAATAGATGCTCTACATATTCAATGGTTAGACGATAACTTAGGAAATAAATTTCCATAATTATAATCTCCATAAACAATGAAAATAATCATTGACTTAATTTTCATTCAACATGATTCCAGTCATATTTCAACGTGCTACATATTCTATGGGTAGATTATAACTTGGGAAATCTAAAAGGCTATAAAGATTAAAGAGTACGGACAAGTAATAGGAGAACTAATTTAATTTTTAATGGGAGCAAAATAGTGTAGACACTCTCCATTTTTTGACTGAAAATAAAATACTTTGCCTATTAAATGATTTTTTTTTTTTCTGAACTTGTTCAATTCTCCTTCAATCTCTCGTGAGAGTCCCCCACTTCAAACTCGATGAAAATGACCGACATTAAATCTGAGAGCCTCACAGTTATTTCAGATTTCTTCTGCACCAGGAAGCTTGTTAGGGAGGTGAACTCGACGATTCTTTCGCTTATTCCGAAGGTTGCTGCCCCAAAGCATCCTAAGGAATTTCGGCCCATCTCGTGCTGCAACGTGCTGTACAAGGTGATTGCGAAAATTATCTCGAATCGTATGAGTGCCAGCATGGCCTTATTGGTTGACAGATCCCAGACTGCGTTTGTTCCCGGTAGACGTATTGGGGACAATATTCTTCTTGCCAAAGAGTTACTGCAGGGGTATGGGCAGAGACGACTTCCACCTAGATGTGTGCTGAAAGTTGATCTGATGAAGGCCTATGATACGGTTGAGTGGAGATTTGTGCAGGCGACTTTGGAGACCATGGGATTCCATCAGGTGTTCATTGGTTGGATTATGGAGTGCCTCACTACTCCGGCCTACTCGGTGAACATCAATGGATCGGCTGAGGGGTATTTCAGAGGTGCTCGGGGTCTGAGACAGGGGGACCCGATGTCCCCCTTTCTCTTTGTTCTGGTGATGGAGGTTTTACATGGGATCTTGGAGTGGCATATTCGGGTTGAGCTAGAGTTCCAGTATCACTGGAGATGTGAGAGGACCCAGACTTATATGTTGAGTTTTGCTGATGATCTTCTACTTGCCTATCATGCGGACCCTGTTTCTATTGCTACACTCAGACGGGGAGTCCAGCTTTTCTCGACTTACTCTGGTCTACATGAGAACGTAGATAAGAGTAATATCTATCTATCCATCCAGGCACAGGATGATATTTCGATACTCCAGCCAGTGTTCGATTTCCCGGTCGGGACGCTTCCGGTGCGATATCTAGGTGTGCCTCTGACCTCGTCTCGGTTGCGCCTGAGGGATTGTGCCCCCCTGATACAGAGGATTGATGCTCGACTGGGTTCTTGGACCTCTCGTACTTTATCTTATGCAGGGCGCGTACAGCTGATCCGATCAGTTTTAGGTACGCTACATATCTACTGGGCCAGTGTTTTCTTAGTCCCCCAGGGGATTATTGAGGTGATTGAGAAGAGGTTGAGACGGTTTCTTTGGTTCGGGTCCGGTAATACGGGGTACGCCAAGGTCAGATGGGTTGATATCTGTCGACCTGCTAGGGAGGGAGGACTGGGTATCCCCGGGATCTCACTGCTCAAAATCGAGCCCTTATGACCAGACACATCTGGGCTATTTTTAGTCAGGATCCGGAATCGGTTTGGGCCAGTTGGATCCAGGAGAATCGACTGAGGAGGCATTCTTTTTGGAGTTCCAAGGTGCCTGAGGTTTGCTCCTGGACTTGGCGCCAGCTTTTGAAGCTACGCGCTGCTGTTTTACCAGCTTTACAAATGCGGGTAGGGGATGGAGACAATTTTTCCTATGGCGAGATCCGTGGCATCCTTTGGGTCGCTTGGAGGAGGTGTGCCAATTGGCACCATGGATCAGGAGACTTCCTAGGGCTGCGGCTTTGAGTATGGTGATTGTTGATGGGGCATGGCGGTGGCCAACAGACTTTGCGGAGGAGTTTGTTGATATTATGGATAGACTGCCGAGTATAGATGTGAGGACTGATACAGTGAGGTGGTCCTTGCATCGCTCAGGGATCTACACATCTGACTCAGCATATACTCTATTTCGCCCGGAGGGTTCAAGGGTGCCGTGGGCTGCTCTCTTGACCGGTCCAGGATGCATCCCACGTCATTGTTTTACTCTTTGGATGGCTATCCTGGGTCGGTTGCCGACTAGGGATAAGCGTTGGATTGGCCGGGGGATGATTCGTGTGTGCTTTGTGGGGGGGGGGGGGGGGGGGGGGGGGGGAGAGTGTGGAGACACACGCTCACCTCTTCTTTGATTGCCCCTTCTCACAGGCTTGCTTACAGAGATTAGAGGTGGAGGTGGGATTTCTATGGCCACGTGGTAGTTGGCATAGTGCTGTGTTACGGGTTTCTAGCCGATGGTGTGGGAAGCATTTGATATCCTGCGGTTATCGTGGACTTCTCGCGGCTCTGATATACTTTATTTGGCTCGAGAGGAACACGAGGATCTTTGGGGCTCGTTCGGTGTCGTCTGCAGTAGTGGTTTCTCAGGCGATTACTATTATCCAGGAGAGGATTCGAGCGTTACGTCTTCCAGACTCTCTTCAGGCTCGTGCACTGAAGAGGGTATGACATATAGTCTGGTGATTGTGGTTGTGTATTTTGTTTAGTATTTTATGTGTAGTTGGGCCGATCGGAGAGCTAGTGTGTTACCTCGGTGGTGCGGTAGGGGTTTTCATATCCTACGCGCGATTTTGTATTTATGTTATTCTTTTTCTTTTATACGTAATTGACCTTTATAAAAAAAAAAAATGAGAAACATTTAAGTCTACTTAGACCTACAGTGTGTGTTATATTTAAGTCTTAAAAAAAAAAAAAATTGCAATACGAGATATTTCGAGTAATAAAGTAGTCACCCTTAATTTTTGCAATTGTGCTTGGTGCTCATTGGAGCAAAAAATATAACAAAACTATTATGAATAATAAATCCATAAACTTAAAATTATATTGAAATAATAAAATATATAAGAATAAAATTAAAATTTACTTAATTAAAAATGAACATTAATGATGATCAAAGAGAAATCTTCCCATTGTACCTGATTTGGGTTTCAAGGAGTGATGCTGCACATCAAACGGCCCTACTTGAAATTGTCTTTTTCAATTTTTTTTATTTAATTAAAAACATGTTTTTCGAAAATATATTAATTAAAATTCGTTTTTATAAGTAAATATTTTTACATGTTTGTAAATATCAATTTTAAATATCAATTAAATCATTCGTTTTCACTTACTCGTACACGCAATTAAATTCATCCCGAATTTCAAAAGATACTTTGTTTTTAATTTATGAAAATTGCGAAATAAATATAAACAAATATGACGAGACTTCTAAAGTTAAAATTGCGATCGAAAATCATAAAAACATTGAAGAAATACATCAACGGAAATAAATCATACTATAAAATAATTATTATACTTTCAAATATTTAATAAACAATTAAAATACTAAAAGGACGTTACAAACTTTAAAGCCGTTAACATTTTCATATATATTATTTTTAGTATATATTTACTTTAAAATTCTTATCGTAATTGTTTATATTTATTGCGCAATTTTCCGAAATAAAAAACGTAGTATGTTTTGAAATTCGGGACAAATTTAATTACGTTTACGAGTAAATAGAAACGCATGACTTAATTGATATTTAAAATTGATGTTTATATTACGTGCGTATTTTGTAGATTTAAAATATGTAAAAATATTTATGTATCGTAAAGACGAATTTTAATTAATGTTTTCGAAAAACGTGTTTTTAATTAAATAAAAAAATAAAAAAAATGAAAAAGGCAATGTCAAGTCCGGACCGTTTAGTGTGCATATAGCATTCATCGAATCAAGTCGTGTAATGAGTGAATTTGGGGTTCCAAGTTCTCGTAACTTATGTGGGAGCTTGATGCATATTAGGGGTGTTAAAAAAAAAACGCCAAAACAATCGATTTAATTTCGACAAAATTACTCAACGGTTACAAATTTTAACACCCGCCAAAAAATGGGCGGGTCATAGGTACATAGTCTACCACCCGCTCAAAAACCGACAAGCCGTATATATATATATATATATATATATATATATATATATATATATATATATATATATATATATATATATATATATATATTTCATTTTTAAGTATTTTAACACAAAAATTTAAGTTTTATATGATATTAATATTTTACTATTATAAATAAGTGTTTTAAAAACATTTTTTTAATATTTTATTTTGATTTACTATAATAATTGTAAGTATAATTTATATGATTTTAACATTTTATAACTTAGAAAAGTTTTACAATAATACATGTAAAGTATCCTATATTTATATTTAGTATTGTCCCTTTAAATTTTATATGTTAGTTTATAAGCATTAAATTAAGTTAAACTTTACAAGAGGTGATATGCAAACTTAAGATTTTATATATATACACGTAGAGATGGCTGAAATGTTACTTATAATTTTTCTTAGAACATATACATTTTCATACACACGTATATGTAGATATAATTGGCAACCCGCCATTTCGCCCGCCATCTGCCCGTATTTGCCCTCCCCGCCCCACACGGTTAGAGTAAAATTAAGGTGGGTACAGTTGATAAAATTGTCAACCTGCAATTTTTTGGGTGAGTCATTTTTCAGAGGAATACCCGCCCGTTCCGAAGTACCTATTCGTCTTCTTCGGGACGACGCTCATGTAGACCTCGTCCACATCGGGCTTCTCCTGCGAGGAGACTCGACGCTCCTCAACCTGATGGATGATGCATAATATCGTCTTTGACAACATGTTCAACATGCCACATCATATCCGCAACTCTGGCATTAGAGGCGTACAAACGTTGTAATCGAAGAGTCAAAGGAAAATAATGCATTCTCTTATACGGCGTGCTTGTCTTCTTCCGTTTTTTATTGGTCGAGTTCAGTGGTTTGAATCACGGATGATCACAAAACTTACAACTCTTAAGATCACGGTCTTTGCTTCCCCAGTATATCATACAGTTATTGATGCACGTGTCAATCTTCTTAACCGGTAAACCCATGCCTCAAAGTAATTTCTTGCTCTTGTAGAAGTTGTCAATTACCAAGTTACCAGCGGGCAAAACTTTTTCGAACAACGATGCGTATTGGTCGTAACCTTTCTCTGAGATGTGATTCATATTTAGATTAGTTCATAAGATACGTAAAAAATGTTACTAAACACACACATATAAAATACGTAAAAAAATGTTACTAAACACTCATACATATTTAGATTAGTTCATAAGATTTTGACATGAATTCGACAACACATTTGCATTGTGATTGTTTTACTAGTAAGGGTCCTATCACATTCAAGAATGTGACAAATGTTTTTTGTTAGTTAGTGTCTCGAATGGACTTAAAAAAATTGGCAAAACTTCACTACAGTTCTCTAAGTACACATGTTTCAATGTACTCGAGAACGTAGGGAAATAACAAGCCAAATCTTAAAATAAGTCCATAATTGAAACACATATCAACTAACAAAAGAAAATCATAATCACATTCTCAAACTGTCAAAAAAATGGGACAATTCAAGATTCAATATCGAATGGTAAATTCGATATTAAATCACAAACGAGTCTATGCTTTTGTAGATATAACACAAAATCCTACTTATAACATAATTAACAAATAATTCAACAACAACAACAAAAAAAAAAAACGAATACTTATCCATAAATTTCCCAATTCAACAATTCATATTCAAAATTTCTCAATTCAACAATTCAACAATTCATATTCATATTCAAAATTTCCCAATTCAACAAAATTTCCCAAAAATAATAAAATCCTAAAATCATAATTATCAACAATTCATATTAAAAATCAACGTAATACATTATATCCTATAATTAGAAATCCTCAATAATAATAATAAGAAGATCACTCAAACCAAAAATTGAGTTTTTCCGACAAACCCTAAATATTTCAAAATAAAAAAAATAAACCAATAAAAGAGGAAAAATTGAGTTCTAACCTTGAAGATTGAAGTTGTGGATAATCGAAGGGATTGAGGTGTTTGTAGGTTCAATTCGTCGGGTGTAGCTTGAAATCGCCGAAATCGCCGCCGAATTCGCCTCCCCTCTTTCTCTCCTTCGAAAAACATAAATGACTCTGTTCTGGGGAGCCCAATGTGATATAGAGGTCCCCTACAGCCCCGTGTCGTAGGCACATAAGTAGGCCTTAAAACGACACCGTTTAAGGCCTATGGTTGTGGGCCGTAGGCAGATTTTTTCTCCCGTAGGGGCCCTCCAATAAATTGGAGGGAGTGGCTCGCGCCTATTCCTCTACGGCAAGGTGCCGTAGGGGAGCTATGCAGAAATCGCCTACGGTGGGGTCGTAGGGATCTCCGTAGTTCTTTTTGGAGGGAATTGAAGAGCGGGAAGAGCCCTACGACGTTCCCTACGGGATTCTCCCCTACGCACGGTGCCGTAGGGGTTGCCGTAGGGGAGACTAATAATTGCTTCTCCGTAGGGAACGCCGTAGGGGCACCCCTACGGGAAGGTGATCGTAGAGAATTGCCGTAGGGGTTAACTTTTTTTTCGTAGGGTGTATTCCTAGCGTCACGTAAAAATGGTAACAACACATTACCCAAAACGGGAAATGAATAGAGATTCTGAATTTAAGTTTCGCAGGAGCGCACTTACGTTTTCTCTTTACTAATATGAGGTCTCGTGGTTCCTATGCCTTTGAGTTTTTCAGTTCTTTTCATTTGATGCTTAATGCTTCGTAACGTCAGCGCCCTGTTAAGATTAGTTGAAAAAAAAAATTAAAAAAATCATGTCTAACGTCTCTCTAGGCCGCTACATTTGATTAATTAAATATTTATTAAAAATCAACAATTAGAGCTACCCAAAATTGAAACCAGAACCATTAAACTGAACCAAAACTGAAATCGGTGATCCGAAATCAAAATTTTAAATTCTAGAACCGTGAACTAGCAACCTTGGTTCCATAATAGATTTGAACAGAAATAACCATTTTTTCAAAACGAAAAAAAGAGTTTTTTTTCTTTAAAAATGGAGTTGAAATCGAGGTTTCCGAAAATCAATGGTTCGAAACCGTTAAGCACATCTTTCAATAACTACCCAATTTCACTTTACTAATAAAATAGTAATTTACTTCTGAAACAATGAAATAAAACTACAAACAGACAAAGAGTTTTCATTCAAACCAAAATGAAATTTGAGAATTAAGATTGGTGGAAGATTAGTTTTGATGTAGCGTAGAATAATAAACACACGATATTAAATCTCGTCGATATAAACACACGATATAATAAACACATGATAATAAAACTGAGAATTAAAGATCAAAGTTCGTTAATTTCGAAGAATATCGAAACTTGATAAAAACCTCAATAGATAAATAAAATTTTATTTAATATCAATAAACAACTACTAAATCTCGTCGATATAAACACACGATATAATAAACACACGATAATAAAACTGAGAATTAAAGATCAGAGTTCGTTAATTTCGAAGAATACCGAAACTTGATAAAAACCTCAATAGATAAATAAACTTTTATTTAATATCAATAAACAACTACCGAATTCAATAACAAGAATAACTTATAAGTAGTAATAAAATCCTAATAAAATAAAATAAATTAAATAAAATAACCTGAACAATAAGAAATAATCTTTGCCATATATATATATATATATATATATATATATATATATATATATATATATATATATATATATATATATATATATAAATAAATATAAATATGGCAAAGATTATTTCTTATTATATATATATCCGCATCATTCTCCCCCTCTAGGAGAAAGTTCGACGGCGAACCTGAAAGATCGAACAAGAAGCCGTCGTGATCAAATATCAACCGTCGACGACTTTGAAGGCGCGGCGCAAGCGCAAGGGCAACGACACATTGACGTGGCGCAAGGGCAATGACTCGTGGAGGCGGTGCAGGAGTAGTGGCTGGAAGAACAGACGCATGGGCAACAACTGATGTAGCGTATGCTACGATTGTTCTTAAAGAACTCTTTTTATCATATAAAAGAAAACTGCTCGATAAACGACAACAACGACCTAAAAATAGTTCAAACCCCTAATGCGTAATGTGCTTTATTAAAAAGCCTAAAATAAAATAAAATCATTAAATATTGAGCGTTCAAAATTCACATCATTCTCCCCCTCTAATAGAATGTTTGATCGCGAACTTGAAAGATCGAGCACGAATATAACGGGATCAAACACCAATCGTCGGCAACCCTGAGGGCACGACACAAGCGCAACGACATGTTGACATGGCAGAAGGGTAGTGGCTGAAAGAACAGACGCAGTGGCAGCAACTTGAGAAAGCAGCGCAAGGGTAGCGACAACGACATCAGGAGGCAGCGTAAGGGCAACGACATGACGATGCGGCACGGGGGCAGCGGATTTAGGATGTGGCATTGGGACAAAGGATTGATGAAACGTCGTCAGTGCAGCAACATGTTGATGTAGGTCAAGGGCAGCGGCTTGAAGATGATGTGCAATGGCAACGACTTAAGAATGCGGCTCTTGGACAGTGCCTTGATGAAGCGACACAGGGGCATCGACATACGGATGAAGTGGCTCATCGTCCCAGATCGTGATCCGTTCATCTTCTGAATTCGTATCCCAAATAACACAACCAACATCATCGGGTGAATCATCACAAAGAACAAATGGATCGGTAAGATCCAAATCAAAAAAATAAACTTTGTGAAATCCACATCCATCGATGTGGAACACCACGAGTAAAACTCTTGTCGCTGAGAGATCGTGGTTCATGTGCCAACGACGCCATGAGGATGGATCGGTGCGCCACGGAGATAGATTTCGTTAGACCATTGGTGATAGCAAGGCGGAGTTCCTCAAGTTCGATGGCAAGGGCTTTTGGCGGCTAAAGGCGGCAACGAAGGAGTCGCCAACGGGTTGCAGCCTCAACGGCGGGTTCACAAGTGTTGAAATATGACTCGAATCAGAGAAACGGAATTGAACATGTGTAATGTCATACTAATTGATCGATGCAATTAATTGCGAATTAGATGATTAATTGCGGATGAATGTATTAAGGGGTTACGGACGTGGGTCTTAGGTGGGCCGAATATCTGCACACAAACATACATGGGATTCTCTTTGATTAATTAGTGTTTGTGATGTCATGATGGCATAATTAGTTAAGAGAGGTACACGTGAGGATGATTCTGGATGCTGAAGGTTTGAGGCAATGAATTCACGTGTTCAAGGTTGTTTATTTTATTAATTATTATAATTATATTATGAATATAATTATATTGGGATTTAGAGTTATAGTAGGAATATGATTTATTCTTATTTATAATTATTTCCAATTTGATAGGTTTTCTACACCTATAAATTAGGGTTCTCTGTAGACAAAAATCATAGAGTGCATAGAGTGATTTATTGTAAACCTCAACAATTTCGTGGATTTCTCTTTCTTCTCGTGGTTTTTCCCGTGTTTTGGGTTTCTACGTAAATTTGTTTTTTCATCTTTTTCGTATATATTTTTTATTCGTCATCTCATATATATTTCGAGAGTCGTGAGCGATTTAGTTTCAATATCGCAACAAGTGGTATCAGAGCTTTTGAGGTTCTTGGTCGTGGATATCACAACAATTGGTATCAGAGCTTCGTAAAAAGTTAACAAGTGGTATCAGAGCTAGGTTACGATCCTGTAAACTGTTATCAAGAGCTTTGATGGGAGGATCCCGGACGCATAATCCATCTTCACGAGGCGGGTCTCGCGACTATTGGTGTTTCTAGATTCGGCTGGAGCTCGTAAATATTTTTGGGAGATGGCGACGAAGGTTGATATTCGTTGTTAGATCGGAACATGTGGTTCTCTACATGGCGATTCAAGGTGGAGTTAGTTCCGTGTTTCTAACCAACATGGATCTTGATGTTCAAGGTGGAGTTGGTTTAGTGGTTCTAACCAACATGATTCTTGATGTTCTTGGTTAAGTGGTTTCTAACAACCATGGATCTTGATGATGTGTTGTTGGGCATGGACAAGATGTCAAGCGATGGATCCAGAAGAGAAAGCACAAAATAATAGAAAAGTGAGAGGTATAATTGCACTCTATTCCTCCGGTTATTTGTTCCATGCAGTCGTGGCTTTGCGATCGAGTGAAACGATGAAAGAGGTTTTGAGTGGTGAAAATCTAGGGGAATTTGATAATGTCCACGGTGGAGCATGAAAAGAAATTCTAGGGGGTTTGTCACTACTGCAAGGAAAAGAGTCACATGAAGGGGTTGTCAGGCCCTGAAGAATCGGAGAAAGGAATTGAAGGTGGCCGATTCCAAAGAAGGAGGTTTTCCTGATGGGGAACGTCTCTTGGTTGTCTCTGATTTGGGAATTAGTGAGGAGTGGATCTTGGATTCAGGATGTTCATAGAGTGTCGGTGGAACGGTGGTCATGGGGCATGGCACGCCGTGTGAGATACGCGGCACAGGAACTGTGAGAATCAAGATGGTCGATAGGCATATTCGAACATATTCGAACCCTCGGTACTATAAGGTACGTTCCGGACCTGAAAGGTAATCTTATCTCTCTCAGCACCTTAGATCCGAAGGGGTACCAACTTCGGTAAAGGTGGAGTGTTGAAAGTAAGTGGGACGACTTATTTTGTGAGGCGATAGAAATATTTGTGGATTGTATGAGCTACGCGGCAACAAAATTTCCTGGGCAAATGCCTCTATCCAAGGAAGTCATTCGCTGGATGGTGAGTCGGGATCACTTATGGAAAAATCGTGCACGTGTATTGGTGTCGGGGACACCGGGAATACTAACTCGAATAGTATTGAGATTTCGGAGATTGAGCCTAGACATGCTATGTATAGCACCGAATAATTAACGAATGCAAGTGGCTAATAGTAGTGGGAAGACGAGACTGGAGAATGGTGATATCGATTGCGTGGTGGTCATCGAGTTTGGTGGTACCCAATGGATGGCCGGTGCAACTTCACGTTCTTGTACTAAGTTTGAGTGCGGTTCAAACTTTGGTTGCTCATGTTTTGAGTGACCCTGCAGGGCTAGGAGGAAGAAAGAAAAATTGGTCTATGATCGTTGGATTTGGACGGCTTGGAGTCGGGGGATTCTCGTCAAGGTGAAGATTTGTTGAAATATGATTTGAATCGAAGAAACGAAATTGAACTCGTGTAATGTCCGCGCCCGGTATTTGTCGTACTAATTGATCGATGCAATTAATTGCGAATTAATTTATTAATTGCGGATGAATGTATTAAGGGGTTACGGACGTGGGTCTTAGGCGGGCCGAAAATTTGCACCCGAACATACATGGTCTTCCTCTTTGTTTGATTGGTGTTTGTGATGTCATGACGACATAATTAGTTAAGAGAGGTACCCGTGAGGATGATTCTGTTAGAAACCGCTTCATCTAAAAGCTCAAACTGTTAGAGAAGTTGGGTAACTTGAAATTTATAGTGTGCCGATTATATTATCCAATATTCCCCTCACTTGTGGTCCGATTTTAGCCACATGGGAGGCCCCAACAAGTGAATAATTAATTCGGGTGGAGTCTCTCATGACGGGAGTCAAACCAGGACCCAACACAAGCCCAGACTCTGATACCATGTTAGAAACCGCTTCATCTAAAAGCTCGAACTGTTAGAGAAGTTGAGCAATTTAACATTTATTGTCGGCCGATTATATTCTCCATTAGTTTCTGGATGCTGAAGGTTTTGATGGAGTATATACTTAATGTCTAGATTTAAGTGATATTAACTCCCGATCTATTGCCACTAATCTATTTAATTAAATAAACAATTATTTGCGTTTAATTATTTATAATTAAATATATGCAAATTATAATCCTAGATTATATACGTTGTAGTTAGTATGGTGTGTGACGTCACACGGAAGATCATACTATCGGTTACTCGTATATAATCGAACAGTTGCTCACAACCTAGATGGACAAGGATCAATTCATCGGTATAGTACTCTTTGTATGAGAGAGAAAATAATTAGTCTTAATTATTTTATCATACTTGTACACTTGGTGTATTGGGCGGATCGCTTGAGATTTATCGATTAGGATTGCCTTGGATAATCGATTTAAATATCAGTGTATTTTATTCTTAATCCCTGATATTATTGCGGGTGTGTGCATTTAATATTAGTGACTTTGATTTTCCAAAGGAATCGACTGATTGGAATAACCGGTCGATTACCGGCAAAGTTGGGTCACTGTATTTTATGTATGACATGCTGTGAATTCTTGATGGGAAAGTGTGTCCCGATAAGGGTTGATAATGTCCCCGAGATGAGTTCAAAAGGAATTATTATGTAAACTCTGCAGGTGGATTTGTTCCGCATAATAATTAAAGCTGAATTGTACTAGTCTCAGATACAATAGATGAATAAATTATATAGCAATAAATATAATTTATTCATGGACATTTCTATCTTAAACGCACGAATAAATAATACTACCGGAGATAATATTATTTGATATAATATGGTATAATATTGGGAGTGCAATTATATTTATATAGTGGAAAATAAATATAATTAATAATAGTAAGGATTAATAGATTTGAGTTTGGGCTCAATTTAATCACTATTATTGGAAGCCCAATATTCCACCTCCTTTAGATCCCCTACGTAGCCTATAAAAGCACTACATGGTCTTCACAATTAGAACAAGACAAGAATATCAATAATTGATAGTTCTAAAGAATTCGTGAAGGAGATCCATAAGAGTTTGGAGGATCGTCGCCCACACGACGTTCGAACGAAGTGCAAGGAATACGCGAGAAGGTTTAGAGGTATTCAACTAAATCTCGTTTCTCCGCACAACGAGAACAAGGGTAAAATCATACGAACCCCCTCGATGATTTTAATTTAATTCGTATATGCATATGAACGAAGATCCGAGGGACGAACCCCGGACAAGGATCAACCGGCTGTGGTGGTCGAAGACCACCGGACCGCGGCGGTCGAATCCCCGTGGGGATCGTGCGCATGCACGATGCATGAAACCCTCGGCTGGACGCCGAGGATGGCAGTCGAGCCCTAGGGCTTCGACCGCCGGTAGCGCGCAAGGGAGGAGCCCCGGATGAACGCCGGGGCGTGCGATCGACGCTCGGTCGATCGCTGGGGGCAGCCGCGGGCAGGTGTCGCGGCAGGCGCCCCCCTCCTCCAAGGCGGTGGCGGTGAGTCGCCGGACTCACCGCCGGGGGCTGCTACGAGCAGCCCCGGGGATGCGCGAAGTGAAGGTACCGGTATACCGATCCGATCGATATACCGTGTGTGCGGAAGCGTGTAAAGCGATAGATCTACTATGCCATGATCTTAGTGCACACAAATATGTATAGACACACATATATTTATATATATATACACATCCAATATATATATATATAAGGTTCAACGATTACTTACTTTTGGTGATCGTTGAAATTGGTTAAGGTGGTGTTGAGTCGATTGAACCACCTTAATGGATCAGCCACGAATTGTACACCTTTGGAATGACCCCGTCACGCCTTTGGATCGCCCGGATGTTGAAGCCGCACAAATGGCCCGGCCTCTACGTGTTGCACACGAACCCGGATGACGAACACTTTGCTTGATCGAGTCGGTTCTCCAAGAACACTTTCTCCTCTCTCTCTTTGGTGTGAATTTCGTGGGTTAAGGTAATGTGTAATGAAAATCTGATTTTCATCCATATTATAACCTCATTATTCACCACATTACTCCCCTTTGTAACCTACAACATAATGGGCATCATAATGCACCATTAACATGCAAAAGGGGTTACAAAGGAGGTGAAAGGTCATGCCACATACACATGCCATTATGCATTGTATGTGGTCCCACTTGCTTGTGTGGCATGCCATGTCACACTATGTGACATGCATCCATGCAAGCCATGCATCCCATGCATGTGTATTAAATCCACGTAAATATTGATTCTAAATCAATATATTTATCAAGCAATGTATATCAATATCGAGCTCGTGTGTGACCCTGTAGGTATGATTTAATTGATCAATATTATATTGTTCCCAACAATTAATATTATCAAATAATCATTTAACATCCATAGACGACCTTATGACTTTATCGATTGCACACGTAGGATCGAAGGACATATCCCAACAATCTCCCACTTGGCCTTCAGAGCCAGTGTGCTGCCAATTTCATGTTGTCACTTTTATGTCTAAGTTTGAACTTGAGGCAAGACTCGAGTCATCCTCAATCGGTTCAAACCTTTCTTGGACTTTGAGACAGACTGTAAAACCAGATTTATCACTATGATACGAATCTGGACGTGGCCACGTATTTTCCACAGTCTCGACTCTCCAAGTGGCCGGTAAGACATATATCCCATTAAAATGGAGGACAATCCCATCTTGTCAATCCAAGCTCTCCCACTTGTTTCCTGATATACCTAATAACAAGTTTTATAACCTCCTTTTACGAAAGGCGTTTACTTGTATCAAAGTACACCATTTCACAATGGAATCACTCTGGACTACTCAGGTCAGAGGAAATTGCTCGACAGTCAATGAAATAGTACTATGACTCGAAATCTTAAATACTATTCCAGTCGGGTCTGTTCGATCATTAGCTCCCAGCTAATATCTATGTAATTGTACTTGATGTCCCACATCACTAGCCCATGAAGCGGCGCTATAGTACACATTACAATCTAGTTCTTTGTATTATCGGTTTGTCCGTACTCGATTATACGAACTAGGAACAAGCATATGATTCAAGTATATCAGTTCAACCATTGGGACTTCATTATGCGGTAAGTCGACCTCATAACCCAATTGATATAACTTAATCATTTGGACAATTCATATAGATTAAACCATATTTATATGAAGAATTATGTATTATACATATGAGTGAACGTTTACCAAATCTCCAAAAATATCTAATACAGTAATAGAAATCACAACCCATCTCTAAGATGTCTGATCTCTATTGCAGTCGTGAAAGCCTTAAGCTTAAACTGCTGGAGAGGTTTAGAAAGCGGGTTTGCAACCTTACCAAAAGTTGCAAATTTATTATCTCGATGTCTCCACAAAACTATCTCCCAGATAATGTGGAGCTTCCTAAGCACCAGTTTTAGACTTGTGGTGCTTCCTAGCTCATTGGCTTGCGCGATAACTCTACTATAAATAGAGAACTATCGGATGGGCTGAGCTAGTTACGCCACCTAGTTCATTCAAGAACTTTCAAATCCTAACTGCCAACATTACTGCATCTAATGCAATACTGTGCTCAGCTTTTGTAGTTTAATCAGCTATATTGCATTGCATGGAACTATTCCAGCAAATATCACCTCTAACCAGACAAAAGATATAACCAGATTAAAATCGGAAATTATCTTAGTTTGTTTTGAAGTTAGCATTCAAACAGCTTGTTAATATCAACTCTTTTTGTCTTCCAAAGACAACAAAATTCTTTTGTCCATCTAAGGTACATAAGAATATTCTTGGTCGCAGTCTAACGCGCCTCACCTGGATTTCCTTGAAAATGACTCGTCATGCTCAAAGCATATGATACGTCCGGTCGTGTACATATCATGGCATACATTATAGACCCTATTGCCAAAGCATAAGTAATGTTTTCCATCCTCTTTTGCTCATCAAGTCCCGTAGGGCCTTGCATCTTGCTAAGAGATGTGCCATGACTCATTGGAATGAGACCCTTTTTGGCGTTTTTCATCCTGAACTTATCAAGTACCTTATCAATATAGGTCACTTGACTAAGTCCAAACATCATTTTCGATCTGTTCCGACAGATCTTGATGCCCAATATGTACTGTGCTTCTCCAAGATCCTTCATTGAAAAACAATTCCCAAGCCATTCTTTAATAGAATTAAGCATAGAAACATTGTTTCCAATAAGGAGTATGTCACCGACATACAACACAATTAATACAACGTAACTCCCACTGATCTTCTTGTAAAACAAGACTCTTCCGAGTTCCTCTGAAATCCAAATCCCAGTATGGATTCATTGAACTGAAGATTGCTACTCCGATATGCATTCTTTATTCCATAAATAGAACTATAAGCTTGCATAATATCTCAGCCTTATTAAGATCGATAAAACTCTTTGGTTGTGTTAAAACACATTCTCTTCTAGAATCCAATTCAAGAAGTTAGTTTTAACATCTAATATTACCATAACTCATTATCAAGATGAGTCACAATGGCTAAGTTAATCCGAATGAATAAATCACAACAACTGGTGAAAAAGATTGATCATAATCCACCTCGTGAATATAAAACTTTTACCACCAAAATTGCTTTGAAAACCCTAGGTTTTCCATTCATGTCTATATTGATCTTGAAGAACTATTTGCACTCAATAGGTCTAGCCTCTTGATGCAAATCTATCAAGTTCCAAACTTGATTACCAGACATTGAAATCATCTCGGATTATATGGCACCATGCCAATTTTTAGTAGCTGCAATCGTCATAGCTTGGATATAGTTCGAAGGTTCATCGCTTTTCAAAAGCATGACTTCATATCTCTCATTGATCACAATACCTAAGTATCTGACTAAAAGAGATATATGCCTTCTGGACCTACAAGGGCTGGTATGGTTTCCAAAACCATAGGAATATTCTCAACCCAGTCTTGAGTATTCATCATTGGTTGTTCCACTTGAACCTCGTTCAAGATAACCGAGCTCCCACTGACTTTCTAGGAAAGATATCTCTTTTCAAGAAAATCACCATCTCGAGCAACAAAATATTGTTCTCAGATAGATCGTAGAATTTGTACCCTCGAGTTTCATATGGACATACCATAAGGAAACTTTTATCCCATTTGAGTTCAAGCCCTGTAGAGATAAATCTCTTCATAGAAGCTATAGAACCTCAAATCTTGATGAAAACAATTTAGGGACCCTCCCTTTCCATACCTAGTATGGTGTCTTATCAACAGCTTTTGACAGCTTCCTATTCAGTGTATAGGTTGAAGTCTAGAATTGTGTGTTCCCAAAAGAGACCAGTAGTTCATTTAGACCTCTCATCGAATGGTCGAACTATATCTAATATAGTTTGTTTTCTCTTTTCCGAAACATAACCTTCATGTGCTTGTGAACTAATAGGTTCCACATACATCAGTATGTATCATCCCTAATTACTCACATGTTCTCCTTTCTCCAAGAAAGATGACATTGTTATCTTTTCAATAACACATCATTCACATGTATCAAATGACTCCAAGTCAAATGATTCTAAAATTCCTTCTAAAAGAAGTTTCGTTACATGTTTAGATTTTGATTTGATCTAATCAACAATGTTTCAGTTATGTCTCATCGATACTTATTCGATTTGGCCTTTGGTCTTAATGATATATATTATTTGTCAAGTTTAAAGTATACATAAACAATATAATAATCGTACCAAAACAAAGAATAATTCACAATTAAAATAGTTACCAAACTATTTAATAGTGAAAAACTAATCCATCAGTATCTAATACTGAACCAATATTCATTGTTTATTGAAGGTACGAAATTACATAGTTATAATACTAAAACAAGGCCCTAAGGCAAAACAACATCATATGATCATACGGCTAATGCAGCGACCTTCGCTCCATTTCTTGCCTGTAGATTGACATCTCTATTCACCGAACTTATACTTCTATGTAGTTCCTCCACATAAAATGTGAGAACCACATTTGACATCCAATACCCAAGAAGTAGAATTTGTGAAGTTTAATGTCTATATCATTAATACTTGAAGATGAAGCAACCCCGTTCTTCACATCTTCTTTGAACTTTGGGCAAATTCAATTATTCCCAATAATTGAATCTCATTCAAATTTCCATTCAAAATTATCTCAATGTCAAAACGTGATAAATCGTAAGTGAAAAATTGAAGTTTTCTAACCAGCGATATTATCATGCAATTGAAGCCCTATCTCTCATAAAATATGAGGGAGCCAACCAGACAATCGATTCACGCCATCCAATGGCTCGAAAGTCTCTAATTTGTGTCATTGATGAACTTAAGTGGTTTTGGATTAAATCACTCCCCGAGGTGTAAATAATCCTAACCTTATAATCCATCAAAAGAAAGACAAATTAGGCATTTGTTTTGAAATTGAATAAAATATGAACTTTTACTTGTTTGTAATTAGTGTCCTACACTTTTGCAGTAGACGCATTCAGATTCCCTAGGAACCCTAGTAGCATTTTTGCCCATGCTCTTTTGAATACCTCATCCCTTATCATAAGAATATCTCTCTCAGGGTCCTTTTTAATTGACGACTCATCATCTTAGAAAAATTTAGGAGATCACTTAAAACAAATAATCCAATTATTTGTTGTACATGTGGTCCCTATATGTTTCTCTTTTCCAGCCTAGCTGAAGCGATGACCCTGGTTATTCAGAACTTTTCAATCTTAGCATATTCCCCGAACATGCTATTGAGTTGTTCAATGATATCTTAGGATGTGGTTATTTAACACATTTTCCCTGTCTTCGTATTTGAGGACCATCCTCAAATTACGTTGTTAATCAAGAAAATTTATGTTGTTCAATTTTTCACAATCAAGAATTGAACGAAACTTGAATTGAGTTGATATTTGACATGATAAACTACAAAAGTAAGATAAATAAAGTATGTAAACATCCACAAAGCGGTAAACAAATAAGGTTGTCTAACAATTGTACTTATTTATTTCATTTTGTTCAATTGATATCCAATATCATTGTCCCTTAGAACAAAACGATCCCGAGATCCTCATCTTGTAAATATTTAAGCCGACTGAGTCCGCACTTAAGTATTTCAAGATAGGTAGACATACCCATGTCAATGATATCTAATATCACTCTCGGTCGACGAGAATCTCATTCTCATCTCATGTCTCGATAGCCACGCCTGCAGTGGATCTATCGATGAGAAAACCAAATTCACGTGTAAAGGTCTAACCCTTACTCCCACTTATCCCAAGATAACAAGTAGTACCCCGCTTAGGCGGACCCACCAACTTATGATCGAGGGCTTTAGGGGTGTGATGTTTTGGACAAGACATTATACTCATTATTTTTGGGAACTTGCATGCATAGGTTTGTTTATATGTAAGTTGAACATTTATAACATAAAACAACCTATAACTAGCAAAGCATATAAATACGAAATCGAAAGGCCCCTAGAACCTCACAACTCTCAAACGAAAAGAATTAAAGTAATAACAAAAGCCTTGAACATCTTCTGGACTTGTCCTCGCCCGCCGTTTTAGTTCCGTGCCCTCCGATTTTGATCAAATCTATTCTGTACCCAAAAAACCACGAACGGCGCTCGTCGTTTCACAAACGGCGGTCGCCGAACACCACCGGCGGTCGCCGTTTCCAAAACGGCGCCCGCCAAAAGGGTTTGGAAAAAATCTGCCAAGAATCAGGGCTTTCGGCGGTCGCCGTTTCCAAAACGACGCCCGCCGAATCAAAACGGCGACCGCCAGAGCTACAACGGCGCCCGCCGTTTGGCTCCAGCAGCCCCGGTTTGCCCGTTTTGCTTCGTTTTGCTTCGTTTCTTCTCGTTTTCGCCGGAGAGCCGATATCCAATGTCGATCCATGGATTCAATCCATTGCTTACACATTGAACAATACATTTTTGAATAGAAAAAACCTATCTATTACAAAAGATTCCAAGGGACGCAGCCCTCCAAAACTATGGCCAATCGTACGTAAAAAACGACAATTTCATTCACCCGACCACTAACGGTGGCCGGCCTTATATCTAAACACATAATCACATAAAACAATTAAGCCAATTATGTTGATTTTAAACATATTGTGTCCAACACAAAAGTGTGCACGAGCCCTAGGCTCTGATACCAATTGAAGGTACCGGTATACCGATCCGATCGATATACCGTGTGTGCGGAAGCGTGTAAAGCGATAGATCTACTATGCCATGATCTTAGTGCACACAAATATGTATAGACACACATATATTTATATATATATACACATCCAATATATATATATATAAGGTTCAACGATTACTTACTTTTGGTGATCGTTGAAATTGGTTAAGGTGGTGTTGAGTCGATTGAACCACCTTAATGGATCAGCCACGAATTGTACACCTTTGGAATGACCCCGTCACGCCTTTGGATCGCCCGGATGTTGAAGCCGCACAAATGGCCCGGCCTCTACGTGTTGCACACGAACCCGGATGACGAACACTTTGCTTGATCGAGTCGGTTCTCCAAGAACACTTTCTCCTCTCTCTCTTTGGTGTGAATTTCGTGGGTTAAGGTAATGTGTAATGAAAATCTGATTTTCATCCATATTATAACCTCATTATTCACCACATTACTCCCCTTTGTAACCTACAACATAATGGGCATCATAATGCACCATTAACATGCAAAAGGGGTTACAAAGGAGGTGAAAGGTCATGCCACATACACATGCCATTATGCATTGTATGTGGTCCCACTTGCTTGTGTGGCATGCCATGTCACACTATGTGACATGCATCCATGCAAGCCATGCATCCCATGCATGTGTATTAAATCCACGTAAATATTGATTCTAAATCAATATATTTATCAAGCAATGTATATCAATATCGAGCTCGTGTGTGACCCTGTAGGTATGATTTAATTGATCAATATTATATTGTTCCCAACAATTAATATTATCAAATAATCATTTAACATCCATAGACGACCTTATGACTTTATCGATTGCACACGTAGGATCGAAGGACATATCCCAACACGAAGCATCCCGGCGATCGCTAGGCGCGATCGCGAGTCCCGTACGGGGGTTCGGCTAGAGCACGCGAGCGGGGGCTTCCCCGCGTAGTGTGTTCGGCTGGGCTCCAGCTCGTGCGGTGGTTCGCGGTGGTTTCCGGCGAAGGGATTTTGATCGGAGTCGTGATTCCGCAATTCCGTCGACTCCGGGATATCGATTTCCTACAGGTTTGAGGTGGTGAATTCGCATGTTCAAAGTTATTCAGTTTTATTAGTTATTATAATTATATTAGGAATATAATTATATTGGGATTTAGAGTTATAATAGGAATATGATTTATTCTTAATTCTAATTGTTTCAAAGTTGATAGGTATTCTACACCTATAAAGTGGAGTTCTCCATATACAAAAATCATAGTGTGCATATAGTGAATTATTGTAAACCTCAACAATGTAGTGGATTTCTCTTTCTTCCCGTGATGTTTCAGGTGTTTTGGGTTTCATCTTAAATTTGTTTGCTTATCTTTTTCGTATATATTTTTTATTCGTCATCTCATATATATTTCAAAAGTCGTGAGCGATTTAATTTTTTTTCAATATTGCAACAACGAGCATACAAGCGACGATGAGGCATCGTTCTGGCTCTGCTGATACCAACTGATTTAGCATATATTACTATTGTTCTCAAAGAACTCTATTTATCGTATAAAAAACAACTTCTCAATAAACGAAAACAACGACGATAAGTAATTCAAACATTAATGCGTAATTGACTTTATTAAAGAACATAAATGTTGATCCACAAAAATCTCCCACATACACGTGTCATGGGCCCACCTACCAGCTCACTTCTACGAGAAGTCGGGTCGAGGCGAAACATCCACCCTTCACGGAGGACATGTACAACCCACGCCGGAAGAGAATATCCATAGAAGACTTCTACCACCGGGACCAAACACATAGAATTAATAATGGAACCCATGACCATATCCCGGGACCGTACCCCGGACCTCACCACGGGCATCAAGCATGGAGGACGAAGACCATACATGCGGGACGACGGACTTCGAGCCCTCGAGCACCAAGCACGGGAGACGACGAACATACATGCGGGACGACGGGGCTCCGAGCCCCACGACCGCACCCGGTACCCGGGACGGGCTCAAACGACCCGGGACCGTGCCCGAGCACGGAGCACGGGCGCTAGCAACCCGGCATGCACGAGGATGAGGATGATGGGCCCCGAGGCCCAGGACCGCCTCCGGGCCCCGAGCATAAGAGACCACCACATGAGAGACGCGCAACACGGAGAGAGAAGAGTCACTAAAGATGAGGGACGGCTATACGCGAGACCCGAGCTCCGGGTCTCGGGACTATATCCCGGGCGCCATACGAATACGACCTGCACCGGGTAGAAGTGCACAAATGGAAGACGTCTCTACTTTATGCATGTGTAACCACGCGTCGATAATGGACAGGTGGATTCTACTTCATTCCTCTATAAATAGGGAGGATCCGAGACGAAGTGAGAGGAGGTCGGACCGACTATTAAACCCAGTGTAATACCAGTAAATAAATAGAGATATCATCTCGGGCATTCAAGCCTAGTCTCGGTGTGATTTCATTTCAGCTCCATTTCTACATATAAATATACGTGTTTTTGCGTCGTCTCCAAACCCTACTCAGCTTAAATAATAATATAATATACCCGACAAAAACGACCCAAAACAATAAAATAAATAAAAATCATTAAATATTCGCCTTTAGAACCCACATCGAGTTTTTATTTTGAGAATTTGGAATCACAAAATAAATAATAATAATAATTTATGCATACCTTTAAAATGAAAATAATTAATTTACCTTTTTTAATTTTAAAATATAATTTTTGTTATAAACTCAAGAGAATTGAGAGAGAATAATAGAGTAGTAAGAAAGACAATATGAGAGGAGAATAGATTTCTTATGAATTCTTGTATTCATTCATATGGGGAGATCACTTTATATAGGATACAAAATAGGGTTTCTATCTTGTTCACCAAGAAAGGGTAAACTAGTCATTCACTAATTAACAATATTCATAACACTCCCCCTTGAATGACTATTTACAGGATTGCTGCCTCGTTAAAACCTTGCCAGAAAAACCCAGTGGGATAAAACCTCGACGAAGGAAAAAGAGTACAGCATGCTCCCCCTGATTGTAATCACCGAAAATCTTTGACTTTGTGATCAATCAATCTCATTAAAACCTGTAACTAATAAAACCATATAGGAAAAACTTAGTTATTCAAATACACATTTTGGTCTTCAGGACCCAACCTTCGAATTGTTGAGTTTCACATTCATTTGTATTATTGTATATTTTTCGTCCTTCTTGGACATGCCTTTACCAGACATCTATATTGACTAGAGCATTCGCAATTGCTATAACTGGCTGGTAACTCTTCTGGAGTATATTAGATGCGTCTAGTGTTCAATATACATTTCTTGACAAATGAACAATAATGTGAACTTCAATTTACAATCATTTGAACTTCAGGTTCAATATCACAGTTTATCTCGTAAACAAACTCATATGGAACATTCTGATGTCATCATTAATTATTATCGAGTGATGTACATGTCTCGTTCAAAACCTCGTTATAAAACCCTGTAGGAAAAAATACTCGAGGAAAAGAGTACATGACATTCACATTTATATTGTGGTGATTGTCTCGTTAAAAACCTTTAACTAAGAAAACCTCGTGGGAAAAACTTAGTAGAGGGAAAAAGAGTACAATCAATGATCTTCGGGACCAATCACTGGTCTTCGGGACCTTGTCTTCAATATCATTTTTGTCCATAATGACATATATAATATGATACTATACATGTTCTGATTTTCATTTCCTTTCATTTCAAGAAATATTAAAATCCATTCACGATTTCCATGTATGTATCTTTCTCATGACTTCTACATAGTCAAATCATACATTCGATGCGTATATTTGTCGTTATTGCTGCCAAAAATATTAAGTAGCGGAACTTAATGTCATCTTTCAAAATATTTGATTAACATCGAGTTTCTGCGAAAAACTCTTGAGCAACTAATCTCGCTTTTATATCTCACCACATCATTACTCGTTTTTCTTACGAACACCCACGTATATCCTTCTGGGATAATATTTAGAGGTGTGTACTATAGAGTCAATATATCTATTTTATGTAGCGAGTCATGCTCAGCCTCAATTGTTCGTTTCTATTTCTTTGAGTGCTGCCGGCAAACTATTATTGATTTAAGTTTTGGATCCAAATTTTCTAGAGCAACTCTTGAGGCAAATATGTCGTTGACGACTTTTTCCATGTTGATGACAATTCATTCTATCAACCAAATCATTCATCATTTCCCAAAGTATTTAATTTGGTTGTTCCGCAATCCAACGATTTTCTATTATCATGTGCACATGCTTTTTCAATGGGATTTTCATCTAACTCTCTTCAGGAGATTTTGAGGGTGACTAAGTTTTATTACCGCGGATTTATTTTATATTTTCAGATCGATCTACTACGCTTCAGGCGTATATTAGAATCAACATTTGAGTTGATCTCTTTGGTATTTGAACTCTTATAGTTCATTTATCACAAATATATGTGATTTTGTCACACATTCATTAATTTGGCAGATTACTTGCTGAATATTGCAAGTTACTTATTTTCATGAACTTCGGGTCCAATTGATTGATGCGTGGATCAAGAATTGAAGATCGTTTCATTTAATGAAATTTCTCGGCATTTATATCTTTATATTCTTATCTCCCCCTAATGCCGGGAAACTCAATGTAATTGCTATAAACCGATCTTCTGGATCGTGGGCTCGAGATATTATGCCCGTTCATAAAATTAATTCGCAGATGGGAAATAACAATTTCCACGCACTTAATAATAATCATGATATGCATCATTAAGTACATTTGTAGTACTCGAGGGGATAATTAGTAAAGCTTTTCCGGAGCCCACTCTTTACCAATGATCCTTCGGAATCAAAATATTAGATTTTACCAATGATCCTTCGGGGATACAGTTACTTTACCAATGATCCTTCGAGGATCAAAATAAATCTCAATATATAATTTTCTCAGAAATTACATTTAATTGGAATCGACTTTTTCGATATTCCATTAGTACCCACATAATAAGATACATTTGTTCTCGATTTTCAAAAGATATCCTTCAGGGATAATTCATATGTAATCATTGTTTCAACGAGAACAATCGATGTAACTTTATTCAAATACATTTAATGTTTAAACTTTGCTTCTTCGGGAGCAATCAATAAAAATATTCTTTCAGAAATATTTTGTATAGTATCAATATCGATTTAAAATATTTAAATTTTAATTGCTACAAGCAATTTGATTTGATATTTCTGCGGGAATATCATGTCATGATGTTCTCCAAGAACATTTAGAATTTAATTTTGATATTTAATCATGAATATCATATCATAATGTTTTTCGGGAGCATTTAAAACTTATTGCTTCTACGGGAGCAATTTAATTTGATATTTTAAATTTATTGCTACTGCAGGAGCAATTTAATTTGATATTTATCGATTAATATCAAATCATGATGTTCTTCCAGAACGATCAATATAATATTTAAACCAGGAGTATATGTTCTTCAGGGACAATTATTTTAATTGATATATTAAAAACAATTGATTTGATATTACTTCAGGAATATAAAATTACAATGCTACTCAAACTTGTGAGTCGAACTTCATGATTTTTCCACCACCAATTTATTCAGACTTCCTCGACAGATTTAAAATCCTGTAATCGAACGTGGAGTCAATCATACCACGTTTTTTATAGTACAACCAACTTCGGGTGATCGTAATATTTCTTTTAAATCTTTCCACAAATCTATTATATCTTTCACGGTCAATTTTCAAAGATATTTTCGAGATTATTAGTATATAATCATAATCAATTTGATATTGATATTTCTACTGTAATATCACATCACGATGTTCATCAGGAACATTTAATTTTGATATTTCGTCAGGAATATCATACATATCATGTTCTTCAGGAACGTTTAATTTTGATATTTCTTCGGGAATATCATGTCCCACTGTTCTTCAGGAACATTAAAAACTTTAATTGATTTAGTAAACATAATTAATTTGATATTACTTCAAGAATACCAAATTATAATGTTCTTCGGGAACATATGATATTACTTCAGGAATATCAGATTATAATGTTCTTTGGGAATATATGAATTTAAGAAGAAGGGAGGAGAAGTAGATATATTTATAATTATTAATAAATATAAACAAACATATAAATTCTTGCCTTGAAGTTCGGATCTTGGATGAGTAGAACTTCGATCTTGGAGTTCGAATCTTGGATGAGTAGAACTTCGATGAAGAACGAGCTTTCGTGCTGATAACGTGTTATAAACTCAAGAGAATTGAGAGAGAATAATAGAGTAGTAAGAAAGACAATATGAGAGGAGAATAGATTTCTTATGAATTCTTGTATTCATTCATATGGGGAGATCACTTTATATAAGATACAAAATAGGGTTTCTATCTTCTTCACCAAGAAAGGGTAAACTAGTCGTTCACTAATTAACAATATTCATAACAATTTTACATTTAATATTATCACCTAATTTTTAAATTTTACTTGCAACTAATTTAATTTTTAATTTAAAAATATATTTTTACCCTCAATATTTTAGTTAAAATGATAAAAATTAATCCAATAAAAATAAATATATTTTTACCCTTAATATTTTAATTAATGATAACAATTTTTTTAATTTACAAGTTTAGACAGAAGTACAAAAAGAAAAGAAAAAAAAAAAGGCAGTGTCTAAATGAAAAGTCAAAAATTTCACTGCCGTCACGTATGCAAAATCTCAAAAAGCTGTAGTTGAATATTTTGTGTGTGTACTCAGACTTTCTTTATTTTCCTTTTTCCTCTCCTCAGTAGATTAAGAGAGAGAGAGAGAGAGTCAACCGACCTTGTCCTCTCTCTTTTTTTTTCCTTGAATAAGTCGATATTTTCTTGTATGCCTTTTAGGTTGTACATTTTGTTACACATAATCTTATTACAACAGCGTATATATGTGGGCTTAAAAGACAACACACACAACACAACAACACACATACTATTATCTTCTTCTTCTTCGCCTGAAGCATGCATATATTCAGATAACCCAATAATTTATAATTCCATGAATTTTGGGGATTTTCACACCCATACTTATTACAACAACAACATTCACACCATGCCCGTTACTCGCCTCATCTCACATCAGCAACAGCAGCAGCGCCCCGGCCTCTCTCTCACCCTCGTATGTGTTCATAATTACTAAAACGCCCCTCCCCTCGATCCCTCTCTTTCTACTGCTGCTATCAATTAATTAATTAATTAATCATTATTTCTTGCAGACGAGTATGGAGGGGCAAATTGGGGATACCAATGTAAACCGGAGGAGGAGGAGCAGAGACGAAGAAGACGAGAGTAGATCTGAGAGTGACGCCGCCGCTCCCTCAGGAGACGACCATGAGCTTCCCCTCACCGGAAAGAAAAAACGATACCACCGACACACCCCTCACCAGATTCAACAACTCGAATCGTAATACACACACATTTATATATTCAATTCCATTTTAATTAATAAATAAATAAATTAATTTTGAAATAACGTACTGTAGCTTGTTCAAGGAGTGTCCTCATCCTGATGAGAAGCAAAGGTTAGAGCTCAGCCGAAGCCTTTCCCTCGAGACTCGCCAGGTCAAGTTTTGGTTCCAAAACAGAAGAACCCAAATGAAGGTATATATATTCTCAATCAATTAAATTAATTAATTAATCAATTAAACCAATTGCCGTTTGATCTCCTCAGACGCAACTCGAACGCCACGAGAACTCCATGCTCCGCCAAGAGAACGACAAGCTCCGCGCCGAAAACA
Source organism: Euphrasia confusa (assembly GCA_954870475.1). Classification (NCBI taxonomy): domain Eukaryota; kingdom Viridiplantae; phylum Streptophyta; class Magnoliopsida; order Lamiales; family Orobanchaceae; genus Euphrasia; species Euphrasia confusa. Next base: position 16,310,078 of record OX940954.1, read on the forward strand.
TGTCCATCCGAGACGCCATGAGGAGCCCCGTCTGCCCCTCCTGCGGCGGCCCCGCCGCCCTCGCGGAGGTCTCCCTGGAGGAGCACCACCTCCGCGTCGAGAACGCCCGCCTCCGGGACGAGCTCGACCGCGTCTGCGCCCTCGCCGGAAAGTTCCTGGGAGGTCGCACCCCCCTGCCCGATGCCCCCACCCTGGAGCTCGCGGTCAGCAGCAACAACGACCCCTTCGGCTGCCCGACTTCCGATTTCAACAGGTCGGTGTACTTGGAGCTGGCTCTGGCGGCCATGGATGAGCTGGTGAAGATGGCTCAGGCGGACGAGCCTATTTGGGTTAGGGGAGGTGGGAGTGGGAGAGAGGTGTTGAACCACGACGAGTATTTACGAAATTTCAGCCCTTGCATCGGAGTGACTCCGGAGGGGTTCGTCTCTGAGGCGTCGAGGGAGATCGGGATGGTTATCATCAATAGTTTGGCCCTTGTGGAGACGCTAATGGATGCGGTGAGTGGAAATATATTCGAATGAACTATCCATAATATATATATATCATTTCTTAGATTTGATTTGTCTTTCACAGAACAAATGGGCAGAGATGTTTCGTTGTATAATCGCAAGAACTTCGACCACGGATGTGATTTGTAGTGGAATGGGAGGAACAAGAAACGGTTCACTCCAGCTGGTAAGATTCCTACTTTGCGTTTTTACGATTTTAATTTAATTGGTTTATTCTCTGATTATGGTAGTTATTATAAAATCCATGTAATTAGATGAGTGCTGCTCTCCAAGTTCTATCTCCGTTGGTTCCAGTCCGCGAGGTGAATTTCCTGCGGTTCTGCAAGCAGCACACGGAGGGTGTGTGGGCCGTAGTAGACGTCTCCATCGACTCCCTAATGGAGAATTCGGGATTAATCCCGAGCTGCCGGAGGCTCCCATCAGGGTGTGTGGTGCAAGATATGCCTAATGGCTATTCCAAGGTGATGAATTCTCCAGCACTTCACTCTCTTTTTTTATTTTAATTATTTTATGTTTTCTTGTCATTGTTACTTATATAGCACACAACTCCCTTCTTGTTTTGTTTTTTCTCACACATTTACAGATCATATTACTAATACTTAATACTTAAAAAAAAATTTACATTAATTAATTTCCATATGATTCAAAGTAAACATTGGTAGAATAAAACTATAATCTTCTCGATGCTTCTACTCCAAATCTCTGCATTACAAGATGCTGTCACGATTTTTATATGATCGATCGCTCGTGTCTACGTCTACATCTACATGTGAATATGTGATTGTTTTTCTTTCTACTCAATGAATTAGACCAATCCCAAGACTCTGTATTTTTTTTAAGATGTGGGTTCACGTGAGCATCTCTCAAAACTAATTAAATAATTACGTGTAGTGTCTTGTACGTATCTCTATGTCTCCAAGCGGGGTCGGGGGCCCTTAATATCTTGCAAAAATTTAGTCTTGTCTCTATTTCATTTCATACAATCAAGCAAAGCTCATATAGTGTTTCTTTTTTTGTCCTTTGTTACTCATTATTGTACTTAATTAACAACCACCGTTGCTAATTAATTGCAGCATGGACTAAATAAAACAAACTAATTTACGAATAACAAATTATCGAATTTCGATCAATATATATATGTAGGTTACATGGATTGAGCACGTGGAATACGACGAGAGTGTAGTTCACCATCTCTACCGGCCGCTGATCAGCTCCGGCATGGGCTTCGGAGCTCAGCGGTGGGCCGCCACACTCCAGAGGCAGTGCGAGTGCCTCACCATCCTCATGTCCTCTACCGACCCCTCCCGAGATCACCACACAGGTAATTGTTTTTATTCAATATATATATATTAATATATGCTAATTATATCAATAAACACCTTCTAATTCAACGTTAACTTAATTACGTTAATTAGCAGCAATCACAGCTGGCGGTCGGAAGAGCATGCTGAAGCTAGCCCAGAGGATGACCAACAACTTCTGCTCGGGCGTATGTTTCTCGACTTCGGTGCACAAGTGGAACAAACTCCGAGCGGATGAGAATGTGGATGAGGATGTGCAGGTGATGACCCGAAAGAGCGTGGACGATCCGGGAGAGCCGTCGGGGATCGTGCTGAGCGCCGCCACCTCCGTGTGGCTGCCGGTGTCGCCTCAGAGGCTGTTTGATTTCCTCCGAGACGAGCACTTGAGGAGCGAGTGGGATATTTTGTCCAATGGTGGGCCCATGCAGGAGATGGCCCGTATTCCCAAGGGCGAGGATCACGGGAATTGCGTCTCGCTCCTACGTGCTAGTGTAAGTCGGTCGATTGATCACTTATCTTCTCTTCTCGTCTCTTCTCCCGCATAACAATTATAACTTCCGTCTCAACTATATATGCACATAGATTAAAAAAAATGTTTTTTAACTAGTTACTAAAATGTAAATGGTAAAAAAATAATGTATTTGTGAGTAAAAGTAGGTGAAAACAAGTAGGGTAAAATAAGTATTTTTTAAATTGAAAAAAGTAAAAATAATTATTTCTTTTTTAAATGTGTGCATTATTAGTTGGGACCTGAAAAGAAAAAGAAAAAATGTGCCTAGTTGTTGAGAGAGTTAGCATTATTTGTGATTGTACTACAAATTTCATGAAATGACTCATGTGCCCATGTAATCTTTTTGAATCTGTACGTCCTTTGAGCTTAATGGAAAACAGTGTGGACAAAAATGGAATTTGGAATTTTCTGGAAGGGTCTGTCCACTTTTTTCAACTTCTACTTTAATTCTGCAGATAATATCTTTTGTTGCATCTATAAAAGTCAAAACCATGAGTCATGCATGAAAGGTCCTTTTTTGTGGGGGTTGACTCGGTGAATTGAAGAGAGTGACGTATGCTCTTTTTAGCTGCATTTCACCAGGGTTAGTTTTGTAATTTTCCCACAGGCAGTAAGCTCCAACCAGAGCAGCATGCTGATACTTCAGGAGACGAGCATAGACGCGTCGGGGTCGCTCGTGGTGTACGCTCCTGTCGACATCCCCGCAATGCACATAGTGATGAACGGTGGAGACTCTGCTTACGTGGCACTTCTCCCCTCTGGATTCGCCATTGCGCCTGATGGGCCTGGGTCGAGTGGGCCCACAAGCAAGAATGGTGGGTCAACGGGCCATAGGGTTAGTGGGTCCCTCTTGACGGTGGCTTTTCAGATCCTGGTGAACAGCCTCCCCACTGCGAAGCTCACGGTGGAATCGGTGGAGACAGTCAATAATCTCATCTCGTGCACCGTGCAAAAGATCAAGGCCGCTCTTCAATGCGAGAACTGATCACGGTGGTGGTGTCGATGTTCACGGTTATGAGTTTGATAAAATGTAATTTTACTCGGCATTATATCGACTCTCAATTTAGGGGGTGAGTCAAGAACGAACCTTGTGTAACAATCCTTGAATTGTGGTGGAGCCGCCGATCGACTTGAGGTGAGTGGCGGGTCCTAGCACAATTCAAGGTGGTGGTTCGAGTATTGACTCATGGTACCCTTGAATTGATACAATTAGAAATTTTATTATGTTGTATTTTTGAGCATGATTTTGATTAGGTTGAAATTCTACATTTCTACCTTATTAGTAAATAGTAATTCTGTAGTAATGCATATACTTAGTCAATATATACATTGAATTTAAATTTCTAATAATTTTACCATAGGAAAAAATGTTAAAACATGATTAAAAAAAATGTCCAAGTGGAATAGTGTTAGTGTGTTAGTACTAATTTTCTTGTATGAGTAGAGCATTCTGAATGATAGATATAATTTTTAGGTGGCATGAAATTGTACTTTTATGTAGAATTGATAAAAGAGAAAATGGAGTATCTAATATTAGATACTTAGAGCATCTCCAATGCTAAGATATAAAATGAGTGCTTCATTTTCACTTTTTGGTAACACGTCATCAAAAAGTGGTTTTGAGAAAAAAAGTGTCCAATTTCATACAATGCATAGACCCACTTCAATTTACATCAGCACGTTGCGTATAACACGTATTCAAGATTTAAAACACATTTCTGCTGTGATGAAGTCGTCCATTGGTGGAAAAGTAGTGTAAAATATATAGTAAATGGCCGAGGGAGTATGTTTTATTTTATTTTTTTAATATAAATGTATGCAAGTAAAATAAAAATGTTTATAGTGATTGGGTCTATAAAAATAGTAATTGCATATTACATTGTTTGGGAGGGTAAGTATAAGTTGATAGGTATAATTTATTTTTAATATGACATGTGACGTGATACAAATTTGTACTCTTTCCTTTTTTTTAATTGACATGTTCTGTGTTTTTATAAATTTTCTTTTTAATTGTTGTCTTTTTGTTTTTATCCATTTATACCCTTCATTAATTATTATCTCATTAATTATAATTAATTAATTTATATTTATATTATATAAATTAAAAAAATAATGAGAAGATATAGAGGTAAAATCAAATAAATAATAATAAATTAATATTATTAAATAGAGTTATATTAGGTAAAAAAAATATTTCTTAAAAACTGTGAAAATAATAGATCAACATTTAAAAAAGATTGAAGGAAGTAGCTACACAGTTGGAGATGCTCTTAGGAGTATTATTTACATTTTACAAGGAAGAAGTTTGCATTAAATGAAAGGAGGCAGAGTTTGTTGGGATGAAAGGAGTATCGGGCATTCATTGCATGCCTTTTATTTTACTCGGCTTCGCTATATCTTTCGCTGCCCACGAGCCACCCGTGCGTCGAAACGCGGCAAGCGCATTCAATATTTATTTATTAGAGCACCTTCAACGGTCTAACTCTTGTTGAAAAGAAAATCTTACTCCATACTTCTTTACATTTTGATCGGAAAAAATATAAATATATTTTTAAATTAAAAAATAGAATAGCTGCGAGTAAAATTGAAAATTTAATTAAATAAATACTAAAATTCTATTTTAAAGTAAAAAAAAAAAATTATTTCTTTTTCTACGAGTAATCTACTATTGTAAAATGTCAAAAAAAATAAACATATTATTATGAAACAAAAGGAATATAAATTTGTGTCGCATTATATCTTATATCAATACTTAAATTTGTTCATTTAGATTTAAGACTTGTTAGACCATGTTTATCGGGAGGGCGTCACGCTCTCCTTAACTAAAAGACAGAAAAATTAATATTATAATAATATAAAGTGAACACCCTCTTCACAACAGGGACGCCCGAAATTCTTTTTTCTTTTTTGTTGACAAATGTACTCAAAACATTGGTATTTATTTAATTTATATATCCTAGACAATGTTATTTATATAATGCTATATATAATGTTATACATTCATAATTATATATATATATATATATATAATTATATCAAAATTTATATTTTTTTATTCTCTATAAAAGGAGATCTATATTTATATATTTTCTTTAACAATTAAATATATTTTTTTATTTTTTATTTTATTTAACAATTATTTATTGAAACATTTTAACAATTTAATGTATAAATTTTATATATTTTAAATATAAATTGAAATAAAAAAACAACAAATATTTATTTAATAATAATAAAAATTGATAAATTGAATTGATTTATGGGTTGTGGATAAAGTATGAAAAATTTAAAAGTTAATTAATGTTAGGTTAATGAAGCGTTTAACAAAAAAAAAGGTTAATGAAGTGAATCAGAGTGAAAATAATTGTTTATTAAAAAGTTAGGTTGTGATAGATTGTTGATAAAGATAGTTACATCAATAGTTATGACTCTTACAACTTTTAATTTTTTGACATATAAATTATCAAAAACACTTCTCCTCATTATACAATCTACTACATAAAAAAAAAAAAAAAAGTAAGACGTCACAAAATCAAAATTTGCATATAATATGGGAAATGATGTTGGGATTTATGCTCAAATGTGTATTCAATCCCATTGTATTGGATTGTTATAGATCGTAAAAAGTTCATGAACTTAGAAAATCCACAGAGTAAATAAAGAGTTTAAATGATTTTTTTATAGATTTGTATGGATTTTTATAGATTTGATAAAATCGTCTAATATAAATATATTTTATTATTTACATGAATTTTCATTAATTTTCAGTGCCAAAAGATCAAGTATTTAATTATTTTTGTTAGAAATTTTAATTTTTTATGATTGAAACTTTTATGTTAATTATAAAAAAACTCACATTTTTTTAAATTTTATTATTATTATTATTATTATTATTATTATTATTATTATTATTATTATTATTATTATTATTATTATTATTATTATTATTATTATTATTATTATTATTATTATTATTATTATTATTATTATTATTATTATATTTATGTTGTATGTTTGTCGAAAGAAAGAAGTAAAAAAAATTTGTAGTGTTTTTAGAATCTAACAATTTTTTTTTATTCTAACCAAATTTTTTAAAAAGTGAAGTTTATTTATATTTTTTAACAAGAATCCATTAAAATTAATAGACTATTAAAATCTATAGACTTTTTTGAATACTTCCAGATTTTTTAAGACTTATTAAAATCTAATAAAGCCCATAATTCATTACAAGCCCACTGATCTTATTAGGCTTTAGGGTTTAGGCCCACTTTCCTTATTGTAACATTTCCTTAATTCTTCTACATCTTGTAGTATATAATTATACATTGTAATTACTCTTAACCTAAGTTGAATAATACAATTAATCCTATTCCGCACTTCATCTCTTGTTATTCAATATGGTATCAGAGCGATAAGGTTACTCTGAATCTTGCTCCTCTTTTTTTCTTTTCTCTCTGAAACTCGAAAACTCGATCTCCCCTTCTCTACACCTCATTTTTTCCATGAGTGGTTCAACTGAATCGAGTCTGGGTTCTGATTCTTCAAACCTAATTGCAAACCCTAAATTTAATTCCCCAAATGAGGATCCTTCATCACCGTTCTACCTGCACCCATCAGATCACGCAGGGATGAAGGTGATCTTCGAAACCTTCAATGGAGAGAACTATGGAGCCTGGAAGAAGGCGGTCCACATGGCGCTGGCAATCAAAAATAAATTGGGATTTCTTGATGGATCGATCCAGGCCCCCCCACCCACTGAACCGATTCTCTTCACTGCGTGGTATCGGGTGAACGCTCTCTTACTCTCTTGGATTACATACTCTGTCACAACGGAGATTCGTACCACCCTCCATTACTTCACTGATGCAAAGGAGCTATGGGACGAAATTCGATTGCGATATGCTAAGAGTGACGGGCCTAGGGTTTTCCAACTGGAAAAGAGCCTCAGTACCATCTCACAAGGTTCACAGTCTCTTACCACCTTCTACAACATCTTCAAAAGCCTCTGGGATGAATACACCAATTTTCGTTCAATTCCTGTCTGTTCTTGTGGGAATTGCAAATGCAACATTGGTGCTGCCTTCCTCAATCTGCAACAAAATGATTCTGTCCTCAAGTTTCTGGTAGGGCTCAATGACTCCTTTAGCCATATCAGGAGTCAAATTCTGATGAGCCAACCTCTGCCCTCTCTCTCCAAGGCCTACTCCATCCTCACGCACGAAGAAAGTCAGAGGACTCTCCATCACCAACCCATGGGACTCCTCAGCACCTCTTCTTCAGAACACATGAGCTCAGCCAATTTGGCCAAGCCAAACATGAGAGACAAACCACCAAAATACACAGGTAAGTGTGATTTCTGTGGTTATACTGGCCATCTAACTGAGAGGTGTTTCCAGTCAAAGGGTTATCCAAGCCACTGGAAGGGCACCAAGGCAGCCAGAATAGCCCCGGGCCATGTCAACCCTTCACCACTACACCCAAGTTTACAAGGACTGGCCACAGCAAACCAAGTCTCTTCAGACACCAACAAAGAGCTGGATTTCTGTGATCCAACTCTTTATGACAAATTCCTCAAGTTCATGAAACACCAGGACCAACCCATGGAAAGATCTGCAGGACATCATGCTGCCATGTAAATGGAACTTTCTTACCCCAACAGGTCTAACACTTCACACACTTCCATAGAAGATACAGGTATTTCCAACTGCTTGGCTTCTAGACACTGGAGCATCAGATCACATGGTCAATTCACTCACTTACTTCAGTAACACTCCTGTTAAAATAAACTCTCAAGTACAACTACCTACTGGACACTGCACTCTGGCTACTCACAAAGGCACTGTGATCCTAAGTGATTCTCTCACTTTATATAATGTCTTATGTGTTCCTGATTTCAAATTCAACTTAATATCTGTCTCTCATTTAACTATGACTAAAGGTATTTCTGTGAATTTTGTCTCAAATTACTGTCTCTTACAGGATCAGACTACCCAACAAACTATTGGCTATGCTGAAACACTCAATGGACTTTACCACTTAAAGCTTACAGATCCCAGCTCACCTACTGCACCTCTGGTTTCTGCTAATATTTCCTCTACTTCAAATTCTTTACTTTGGCATTATAGACTGGGCCATGCCCCCTTTAAAAGACTTTCTGTTATTCCTTCTTTGCATATGCATCATGAAAATGAAATAAAACCTTGTGACATTTGTCATTTTGCTAAACAGAAAAGAGTTCACTTATCTGAAAGTACTTCTCATGCCTCTAACTGTTTTGATTTAATCCATATGGATATTTGGAGACCTTTCAGAACTGAATCATATTCTGGTTATAAGTATTTTCTTACAGTTGTTGATGATCACTCCAGGTGTACTTGGCTATTTCTTATGAAAAATAAATCAGAAACTAGGACTCATATGCAAAAATTTTACACTATGGCTCTTACTTGATGGAGTAGTATACTTAATGTCTAGATTTGAGTATTCTGAACTCCTTGTACACTTTCATTTACCTATTAATAATGAACATTCATTTGCCTTTAATTATTGTTAATTAAATAAATGCAAATTATAGTCCTGGATTTTATACGTTGTAGTTAGTATGGTGTGTATGGACACACAGAAGATCATACTATCGGTTACTCGTATTTAATCGAACAGTTGCTCACGACCTAGATGGACACAGACCAATCCATCGGTATAGTCGTTGTGTGAGAGAGAAAATAATTTATCTTAATTATTTTATCACACTTGTACACTTGGTGTATTGAACGGATCGTTTGAGACTTATCAATTAGGATTGCTCTATGATAATTGATTTAAGTCTCGGAGTATTTTATTCTTAATCCCCTGCGGGTGTGTATATTTAATATAAGTGACTTTGATTTTCCAAAGGAATTAACCGATTTAATTATTGGGTTAATTACCGGTTGAGTTGGGTCACTATATTTTATATATAGCATGCCGTGAATTCTTGAAGGGACAGTGTATCCCGGAAGGGTTGATAATATCCCCGAGATGAGCTCATAAGGATTTATTATGTAAACCTCGCGAGTGGATTTGTTCCCGCATAATAAATAAGGTTGTGTGGTACTATTCTCGGATATAAGAGATGAATAAATTTATTAAGCAATAAATAAATTTTATTCATGGATATTTAAATCTTAAATACACGGAATAAATAATACTAACCGGAGAAATATTATTTGATATAATATGGTTTAATATTGGGAGTGCAATTAATTTATATAGTGGAAAATAAATCAATTAATATTGATAAGGATTAATAGACTTGGGCTTGGACTCAATTTAATCTTCAATATTGGAAGCCCAATATTCCACCTCCTCTAGATCCCCTACGTAGGGGTGACTATTCGGTACGGACGGGTACCCGCACCCAAAATTTTCGGGTACCCGTACCCTAATAAGCAAAATAATCCATCCCGTAACCCGACCCTCTTTAGTAAATCGGGTACCCAATACCCGGGCCGGGAAATCGGGTACCCAAAATTACCCTAAAATTTTAATTAACAAAAATCAATAATATTAATATTCAATTGTTTATTTTCAACTAACTAAGAATAAAAAATTATTAATCAATATTCAAAATAGTAATAAAAAAAATTAAAAACAATAAAAAAAATATCATTTTGAGATTTATATTTTACTTTTAAGGTAAATTTCTTACTATTATATATAGACTATAGTTTTAATTTTATATATAATTTTTTAAAATTTTAATTAATATAATAATATATTTATTATTTAAATTAAATAATTAATCGGGTATTTCGGGTATACCCGAATGGGTAATCGGGTACCCTAATACCCAATATTTTTAAAAATGAATTCCATAACCCTACCCTTTACCCAAATTTTTTGGGTACGGGTACCCGAAAACCCAATCGGGTGCGGGTATTTCGGTACAACCCCGAATACCCTAACCCGAATAGTCACCCCTACCCCTACGTAGCCTATAAAAGCACTACATGGCCTTCATAATTAATACACATAATAAGACAAGAATATCATACTTGATATTTCTTGAGAGTTGAAGGAGATCCATAGGAGTTCGATAGATCGTCGCCCACCCGACGTTCGAACGGAGTGCAAGGAATACGTGGGAAAATTCAAAGGTGTTTGATTTCGTTTCTCCGAACAACGAATCGAAGGTATAATATCTAAACGTCCTCGATATTATTTTGATTTGGATTTATTGAAAATACCGTAGAACGCAAGATCCGAAATACGAATCCCGGATTAGAGGACGAACGCGTGGTGGCGATCTAGGATCGCCGGACCACGACGATCGACCCTAGGGTTTCGGGAAGGGGGCGAACCCTCGGCTGGGCCGAGGGCTTGCGATCGATCATCGCGATCGATCGCTGGGCACGGGCTGGTGCCGTGCCCGACCCCACCACGACGGTGGGGACCTCCCAGGCGGCGGCGAGTCGCCGGACTCGCCGCGGGGGTTGCTTGGCAGCCCCACCCCGATCGATCGCCCTTGTGCGATCGGTCCTTCGATCGCGCGAACCCCGCGTGCGGGGGTTCGGGCTGGGCGCGCACGCGACTTCGGTCGTGTTGTGTGTTCGGTCCGTGCTCCGGCTCGTACGTGGTGTTCGTGTGATCTCCGGCGATGGGTTTTTGATCGGGTTATTGTTTCCGCAAATTTTAATAGCCCGGCATATCGAATTCCAACAATTGGTATCAGAGCGTGGTTTACGTTCGCGGTATTTTCGATAAAATTGTTCTACCTTGCAGGGTTCCGACTATTATGGCATAATTAATTATTCGTTTAATTTATTTTGTCATGATTGTTGGTTTTATTAAACTCTCGGACATGTCGAGATTCGTTTTTGGTGGTGAATGCTTGTAATAGTAAAAATTCGGGGGTTGACCGAATTTAGGTTTATTATTATTGTTTTATTTTTCCGGAAAATGTATAGGGTCGATTTCATGTATAGAATCGATACCGGATAGTGTAAAATTAATTTTGTAATTTATTTTACGTTGGATCGATGCCGAAACGACCGCCGGAGAAGACGTGTGACGAAGGAGATGATCGTGAGGGCAAGGACAAGGATCGACCATCCCCATAGTCGATCCATGAGGATCGATCGACCCACGCCCTAAGGGGCTGCCCGCGGGAGCTCCGGCCACGCCAGCCACCAGTGGGGGTGGCGCGTGGGCTGGATGGCGGCGGCTTCTAGGCGGCGGTCGAGGGAGGCGCGGGGATCCCCACCCCGTGCTATCCCGGTCCGGTGATTCGCTTTCCTAATTGATTCGGGTTTTTCCTATTTGAGTATTCCTATTTTTTTGGGAACTCTCATGGATTAGGAAAAGAATCAATGTTGGAATTAATTAGGATTCCTAATTGATTATTTCTATTTTTATGGAAATATTCATGGATTAGGAATCTAATTAATTTGGAAAGTAGAAGAGTCCTAAATTATTTTATTTCCTTATTTCATTATGGAAATCATCTAGAATATACCAAGTGGGTCAATTCTGCTCCCATGCCAACGGAGGGCAATTCTTATAATGCCAACGATACACGTTACACGTGGCAAATACACCTGTTATTTAAACAAATAATTTTATTCAATTTTTTTCTTACGTCCACATTCCAAATATCCTACTACCAAATTATACTTTAATTAATTCATCTAATAAAATTCATCATTCTGACAACAAATTATATTTATTTTTTAATAAAAACATTATAAAGATCAAACAAATTTTATTTATTTATTTATAATTTAAATATAATGAGAAACAAACAAACAAACAATAACACGTAAAATAACACTAATATAAAAAAAATTAATAAAATTTTCAAACATAAAATTTAATAAACAATAATAATAAAAATTCATGCAATAAAATAAGAATTTATACGTAATAACAAATAAACTCTATTCATGGATTGTGTTGAGACGATCCTGGATTGCGCATCTCATCAATATCGATCGAGTATGACCTACAAAAAAATTAAAATATATATGTTACTCTTACACAAATAATAAATATATTAAAAATAATTATTAAAATTATCATACGTAGAATGAACATCAGGGCACGTTCGTCTGTCATGTCCGCTTTTACCACAAACACTACACGACCTAGTACTTTGTGTGGCCTTTTCCTTTGAAGGTTTAAGTCGTTTCCCTTTAGTGTGTACTTGATCTGGATCTTGAACAATTTCTGTGAACTCACGACTCTTACTCTGATTCATATGCTTGCTTATGTTGCCGCCATCATCGATTTCATTCACCATTAGCTTCAATTTTTTTAATTCGCTCAACAAAAAACTACTGCGAGCCTCTGTCAACGAACAATTATCAACCAACTCCATTGCTTTATGAGCTAATAATCCACGTCTTGTAATAAAAGACTGACCTTCTCCAAAATCAGTAAGTGGCTCATTAATTGTAGCAATTCTTGCATTCTTAGTCCATCTTTTATTGATGTATTTATCCGGTAGCATCATAACTTGTTGAACTCTCATCCAACATAACATATGTCGACATGGATATCCTTCAAATTCAAACATACGACAACTGCAAGATATTAAATCATAAGATTTTTGATATATCAACTTTCGTTGTCGATGAAATATTTTTTCCATCTCAAATCGTTTCACTTCATAAACTGAAGTCTCATCAGTGTTAGAAATAATTGTGCAAATGTAGGCCATACTATCTTGCAACTCCTTCTGAAATAACAAAAATATTGTCTTTGTATAAATCTTGGCCATCTGTTGTTCCATCAAAAAACCTTTATTCATGCGTGGCTTTTCACTAATGTCAATATGATTTGCATGCAACTCTTGGTGTCTTTGGTTGACAAGCGCCCTATTGAAACGTGTGATAAAATCAGCCAAAGAATTTTTTTTGTTGACATACCTTTTAAAAAAGGAATGATTACTCTCAACTCGTTGGCTACTTGACATCCCCGCAGCAAACACATGCCTAACAAATGCAGGTACCCATCGTTGTCGTATTAAGTATATATTACTTAACCATTCATTATTCCCAAAATCTGTAGTACTCATCAATTGCATCCATCGATCCTCAAACTCCTCAATCGACTCTGACTCTTTAATAATACCAACTAATTTGTGATACTGCTCTTTGTACAATAGAGCATTCAACTTCTCAGAAAACTTGTTAAGTATATGCCATAAACAAAATCGATGCAATATATCGGGAAATACCTCTGAGACCGCTCGTGAAATGGCCGCATCTTGATCAGTAATTAGGACCTTTGGAGGTACATGATTTGACATAGCTTGCAAGAACGTTCGAAATAACCAAGAAAAAGATTCTGTTTTCTCGTCACTTAGCAATCCACATCCGAAAAATATAGTTTGACGATGATGGTTAACTCCAACAAATGGGGCGAACACCATACCATATTTGTTTGTGTTATAAGTCGTGTCGAATACCACTACATCACCAAAATCTGCATATGATCTTATAGACGCATAATCTGCCCAAAAACATCTAACAAAAACTCCTGAGTCATCTGTCTCATAAGAGAAAAAAAATTCTCATTTCTCTCCTTTTCCATCTCAAAATGTTGGATTAGTGTTTCAACATCGTGTCCTAAGAGCTCTCATCGAATGTCTCTTTCATGGTTTCTGATATCCCTTTCTAAACAACCAACTGATGATGGACCTCCTGCATTTATCTCTAACACTCTTACCTGTTGACATGTCGGAACATTTGCTTCTGTTAATTGTTGTAGAAGGGCTTTCTTCGCTGTCGAAACCTTTCGATGTGATTTTAGTAAGTGAACCTTACTCGGCGTAGTCAAGACATGATTATGTCTCTCAGTAAAATAACTAACAACCCACATATCCTTGGTTTTGGATTTCACAATACTCATTCTTGCTTCACATCTGCATCGAGTATGTCCGCGATTTCTTTCTCCAGTTCGTGACTCAACATGCTTTAATTTATTTTGCCATGTTTCGTCAGTCTTTCCCTCTTTAGAGCAAACAAACATTTTCCAAATGGTTTCTCCGGTTTCTTTATTTTTCCTGCTATTGTCAATTCGTATGCTAAATCCTGCATGTCTGGCATATTCATTATAAAATTCTTGTGCTTCTTCGGGTGATTGAAATTCTTGACCAACTTTTGGAAGAACGCCGATCATCACGTGAGGAACAAAATTTGAAACTTCTAGATTTTCTTCCATTACTACACCAAAAAATAAAATACATGCATATTATAATATATATTCAAACGTAAAATTATTTGAAAAATTAAAGAATAATAAATAAATAAATAAAATAAACATTAAAAATAAATTCTAATGATTAATTGCGTTATTATCAAAAAAGCAGAAAATATTAACAAAAAATTAATGAATAATAAATAAATAAATAAATAAAATAAACTGTTAAGAATAAATTCTAACGATTAATTGCGTTAATATCAAAAAAGCTTAAAAAAAAATTACCTGATGTTTATTCTGACAGAATAAGTTAGTGCTCCTTGACGATTAAGTTTTCCTAGATGAAATTTTTTTTATGAATTCACGTAACATACTTGAGAAATATATAATGCTAAATAAAGGAGACATATGGAAATAAATCTTTTAGATTTTTAATAGGATACGAAATCTAGTAAAGTCGGTGCGGGTGGGTTTGTTTTATTTTTTTTATTTGTCTAAATAACAGGTGTATTTGCCACGTGTATCGTTGGCATTATAAGAATTGCCCTTCGTTGGCATGGGAGCAGAATTGCCAAGTGGGTCTTGGATAGATTATTCTAGAGATTTAATGAAGTAGAAAGGGAAAATAAAATAAATAAAAATATTAATAATATTTATTTTTATTTTTAATTTATTCGATTGACTTAATTATTATTAATTAAGTATCTTTTGGATTTATTAAAAATAAATAGATTTAAATATTAGAAATTAATATTCTCGTCACATGGAGCATTCAAGAACGAAGACTGAAGACTAGAAGATGCGTACGGAGATGGATTAAAGCCATAATAGTCGGAAAATAATATTCTAGTATTATTTTGACTATATGATAATACTATGTGCTTTATTACATGTATGCATGCTATATGTGTTTATTTTATGCACTAGATAGCGTATCCCTTTATTGTAAAAAGCTAAGTGGGAGAGGGTATGGAAACATACCCATGGTCTCCATTGCTGCTCTCTTGGTGACTTTTATAAACTTTTGAAGTTTATATAGATAAGTTATTGAAGGAAAGTTCTTGTAATTCCTCTTACGAGAAACATTGATTAAGTTTATCAAACAATGCCTAATTTGTCTTTCCAAAGCTGATTTCAAGTCGACTCATTCTCACCCAGGGGAGTGGAATGGAGCCAAAGCCACTTGGTCATGTAGAGGACACAAATTAGAGACCTTCGTACCATTCTTTGATAGATGGATCGATTGTCTGCTCGGCTCCCTCATTTATGAGAGATAGGGTTGTTCGCATGGTGAATCACTGGTAAGAAACTTCGAGTTTCACTTATGATTCTCCGCGTCTTGATTTACAAGATCGAATGGATCAAGTAATTGGGAGTCAATTATAAATATCTCTTGGTGTAGTAAACGTCCACACCACGTGGCTTGCTATACTGACGGATTTTGGATTAATTGATGTAGACAGTTGTAAGAAATTGTAAAGAATTGTGAAGTTGTCGTAAACGTCCACACCACGTGGCTTGCAGTAATGTAGCAATTCCAAACGATTTACTTTGGTGCTGAGTAATGGTTTACACTTAGATACGCATTATAGTATTCCTCCCCACGAGGTTACGCTATAAGAGATGTATGACCAAAGAAAATCTAATTGCTAAGTTGTTTGGGTGGGTAAACGTCCACACCACGTGGCTTGCCTTACCTGATGGGATTTTAGAGGCGATTAGTGATTTAATGATATTATTAAAGGGAGATAATATCGGATATTAAATTGTTTGTTTGTTTTATGTGCTTATAGGTTAAGAATGACTGTGACCCCACTTTGTGATATACTTAAGGATGAAAACTCACTGGTTCCATATAGTGATGTTTGGGGAAGAAATCTGGACAATGTTCAGACTGTTGAGCCTTCCGAACCCACTATTGTCCCAACTGATGAGGACATTGAAAATGACCTCAAGGAGATGTTAGGACATAGTAAGGAAGCCGGACTAGAGGTGATTGACATACTCATTAATTTCAGTCCTCTTGAGGAATCGCTTAAAAATGATTTTAAAAGAATGGAACTGATAAGTATGATCAGAGAATCACAAGCTCTAGTGGCCAAGTTGGAAGTGCAAGCAAAGAAGCCCAGTGGTTTTGAACCACGGATTGGGAAGAGCAAGCCGCGAGGCAAGTGCTTTCGATGCAAGCAGTCTGGGCACTGGAAGTCTGATTGTCCTCTCATCAAAGGTACGAAATTTTCCTTAGTCACCGAAACATTATCAGTGGTGATATCTACCAGCACCTGGTGTGTAGATACGGGGGCCACTGATCATGTCTGCAATTCATTGCAGGGGTTCCAGGAAACCCGGAGACTTAGAGAGGGAGAGATCGTGGTCTACATGGGCAATGCCGCGAGGGTGGCGGCTGTTGCAGTGGGAGACGTTCACTTACGCTTTAGTAGTGATAGGGTTTTAGTTCTACATAATTGTCTTTATGTACCTAACTTTAGAAAGAATTTAATTTCGGTTTCTAAACTTATTATGAATGGATATTCTGTTTCTTTTGACCACTCTGTGATAATAAGAAGAAATAGTGAGATTATCTGTTCTGGTACATTGGTAGACGATTTGTATGTACTAAATCATGAGTCTAACACGATGCAACTAACCGAGAGTAATAACACATCTACGAACACCAATAAGAGAAAGGAACCTTCTAGGATGAATCAATTATACTTGTGGCATCTAAGGCTAGGTCATATAAACTCGAATAGGCTTCAAAGGTTGAAAGCTGATGGTCTAATCAGCGATGTTGAAGGAGAGGACCTTCCAACCTGCGAATCCTGTTTAGAGGGTAAAATGACCAAGCGTCCTTTTTCTGGTAAAGGACGAAGAGCTGAACAAGTATTGGATTTGATTCACTCTGATGTATGCGGACCTATGTGTACTCAGGCAAGGGGAGGGTACGAGTAATTCATCACCTTTACTGATGATTACTCAAGATATGGATATATATACCTGATGCGCCACAAGAGTGATTCTTTTGACAAGTTCTAGGAATTCAAGGCTCTTGTGGAGAACCTTCGTGGTAAATCCATAAAATGTCTGCGATCTGATCGCGGAGGCGAGTACCTGTCTGGAGAATTCAAGGCATACTTAGCAGAGAATGGGATTGAATCCCAACTGACTTCACCATATACTCCCCAGCAGAATGGTGTGTCAGAAAGAAGGAATAGGACTCTTATGGAAATGGTGCGATCAATGATGAGTTACTCGGACTTACCTATTATGTTCTGGGGACATGCCTTGGAAACAGCGGCGTATATTTTGAATAGGGTTCCAACCAAAACGGTACCAACCACACCCATGGAATTGTGGAGTGGGCGCAAGCCTAACTTGAGACACGTTCGGATCTGGGGATGCCCAGCACATGTGTTGCGACAAGGGGCCGATAAGTTAGAACCTAGATCAGAATTACGGCTGTTTGTAGGATACCCGAAAGGAACTAAAGGTGGCATGTTCTATAGTCCTACAGACCAGAAGATCGTTATAAGTACTAACGCTCGGTTCTTAGAGGAAGACTATGTCATGGACCACAAGCCCAAGAGTGACATAATACTTGATGAGTTGAGAGGTAACAAGGAAGACTTAGATACAGCCGAACCGAGTAGTGATACACCACTAGAACCTGCACCTACTATTACTGTTAATACACCGGAACGCCGTCGTAGTGGGAGGGTTGTTAAACAACCAGATAGATGGATTGGACTGGGTGAGTCTTCGGACTCTGGACCTGGAGTTCATGAAATCGATCCTTGGACCTATGATGAGGCGGTACAAGATATAGATGCGCCTTCTTGGAAGAAAGCGATGAAATCCGAAATAGAGTCTATGGATTCTAATAAAGTCTGTGATCTTGTAGAACCACCAAACGGCGTAAAGCCAATTGGGTGTAAATGGGTCTACAAGAGAAAGAGAGGATCTGACGGAAAGGTTGAAACCTTTAAAGCTCTGCTTGTTGCGAAAGGATATACTCAGAAAGAGGGAATCGATTATGAGGAGACCTTTTCGCCGGTAGCCAAGATAAAGTCGATCCGGATTCTCTTATCCATAGCAGCTCATATGGACTATGAGGTGTGGCAAATGGATGTCAAGACAGCTTTCCTAAATGGAAGTCTTGACGAGACGATTTATATGAAACAACCAGAAGGATTCATTGCTAAGGGGCGAGATCATCTAGTGTGCAAGCTTAATCGATCCATTTATGGATTGAAACAAGCCTCGAGATCGTGGAACCTGCGGTTTGATGAAGTAGTCCAATCTTTTGGATTCAATCAAAGCATGGAAGAATCGTGTGTGTATTGGAAACGTGATGGAAAGAAGGTGGTGTTTCTCGTGCTTTATGTAGACGACATTCTTCTCATTGGCAACAGTGTGAAGATGTTATCAGACATAAAGGGATGGTTGTCTAGACAATTCGATATGAAAGATTTGGGAGAAGTTGGACATGTTATAGGGATCAAGGTTATAAGGGATCGCCGGAATAGAACATTGTACCTATCCCAGCAATCTTACATAGACACGATTCTGGCTCGTTTTAACATGCAAGATTCCAAGAAGGGTGAACTGCCCTTCAGTAAAGGAACTTATCTTTCTAAGGATATGTGTCCTCGGACACAGAAGGAGAAAGATGAAATGAAAGCAGTTCCCTACGCTTCGGCTGTGGGAAGCTTGATGTATGCAATGTTATGCACGAGGCTTGATATCTGCTATGCAGTGGGCATAGTAGCGAGATATCAGAGTAATCCTGGAAAGGCTCATTGGACTGCCGTAAAGAGCATTTTCAAGTATTTGCGAAATACTAGGGATTATGTTCTAAGTTACGGGGCAGACAATATGATTCCTTTGGGTTATACGGATTCGGATTTCCAAGCTGATAAGGATCGGCGTAAGTCGACATCAGGCTATGTGTACACTTTGGGAGGTGGAGCCGTATCATGGAAGAGTGTTAAGTAAAAGTGCATTTCGGACTCTACCATGGAAGCTGAATATGTTGCAGCCTCAGAGGCAGCGAAAGAGTCAGTTTGGTTCCTTAATTTCCTCCAGGACTTAGATGTGATTCCGAGTTTGCCCAAAGCTATGACAATTTATTGTGATAATAGCGGTGCACTGGCAAACAGTAAGGAACCACGGTCCCATAGTGCTACGAAACACATAGAGCGCAAGTACCACCTGATTCGAGACATCGTCAAGAGGGGCGATTCAATAGTCACCAAGATAGCTTCGGAGGACAACCTAGCGGACCCTTTCACCAAGATACTTCCTAAGGAAGTATATTTCAAGCACTTGGAGGGTTTGGGAGTCAGAAGTTTGGAAGATAAGACTAGACCTTAGTATAAGTGGGAGATTGATGGAGTAGTATACTTAATGTCTAAATTTGAGTATTCTGAACTCCTTGTACACTTTCATTTACCTATTAATAATGAACATTCATTTGCCTTTAATTATTGTTAATTAAATAAATGCAAATTATAGTCCTGGATTTTATACGTTGTAGTTAGTATGGTGTGTATGGACACACAGAAGATTGATGGAATTCGATATCCCGGGCCATTAAAATTTGCGGAAAATAATAACCCGACCGAAATCCTCGATCGCCGGAGACCGAACCGCGAACCCCACGTGACCCGAGGCTCGACCGAGCACCGCACGGGCCGAACCCGCGCGCCCAGCCGAGCCCCCACGAGGGCTCGCGATTGCTCCCGTAGCAATCGCTGGGATGCCTCACGGCATCCCCGGGGCTGCTCGTAGCAGCCCCGCAGCGAGCCCACGGCTCGCTGCCCAGCGGGGCCTAGCCCCCGCACGCATCCGCTGCGGGCGAACCCGCAGCACGTACGGGGTCGCTGCGGGTGACCCCGCAGCTTACCCGCGATCGATCCTAGGATCGATCGCACCCCTCGGCTTCGGCCGAGGGTTTCTCCTAGCCGCCCCGGCGGTCCAAACCCTAGGGTTCGACCGCCACCTTCGATCCTCGCCGGGGATCTCGAATCCCCGTCCCCGAGGTTCGTCGTTTTCCCGGATCGTGCGTTCATGTATGTATCACAATCAATTCACATAAAATCATAGAAGAGAGTATATGATTTTACCTTTTAATTCGTTGTGCGGAGAAACGAATCTAAGTTGATGACCTTACGATCTTCCCACGTATTCCTTACACTAGCTTGAACGTCGGGTGGGCGACGATCCTCCAAGCTTATGGATCCTCTTCTCTCTCTCTCTCTACTTTCTCTCTCTAGGAGAATTATGATCTTGTGTTATTATGTAGAATAGAGAAGACCATGTAGTGCTTTTATAGGCTACGTAGGGGATCTAAAGGAGGTGGAATATTGGGCTTCCAATATTAATGATTAAATTGAGCCCAAGCCCAAATCTATTAATCTCCCATTAATATTAATTAATTTATTTTCCACTATATAAATTAATTGCACTCCCAATATTAAACCATATTATATCAAATAATATTTTTCCGGTAGTATTATTTATTCCGTGTATTTAAGATTTAAATATCCATGAATAAAATTAATTTATTGCTAATTAATTTATTCATCTCTTTAATCCGAGACTAGTACCATTCAACCTTAATTATTGTGCGGAACGAATCCACTCATGAGGTTTACACAATAATTCCTTTTGAACTCATCTCGGGGATATTATCAACCCTTCCGGGATACACTGTCCGGTCAATTATTCACGGCATGCCATATATAAAATATAGCGACCCAACTTAACCGGTAATTAACCCAATAATTAAATCGGTTAATTCCTTTGGTAAATCAAAGTCACTTATATTAAATATACACACCCGCAACAATATCGGGGATTAAGAATATAATACACTGAGACTCGAATCGATTATCGCCGGCAATCCTAATCGATGAATCTCAACGATCCGCTCAATACACCAAGTGTACAAGTGTGATAAAATAATTAAGACAAATTATTTCTCTCTCACACAACGACTATACCGATGGATTGGTCCGGGTCCATCTAGGTCGTGAGCCACTGTTTGATTAAATACGAGTAACCGATAGTATGATCTTCTGTGTGGGGCTCGACACACCATACTAACTACAACGTATAAAATCCAGGACTATGATTTGCATATATTTAAAAGCAAACAATTGTTTATTAATTTAATAGATTAAATGCTATGATCGGGAGTTTACCGTTACTTAAATCTAGACATTAAGTACACAACTCCAACAAAGATCATACTATCGGTTACTCGTATTTAATCGAACAGTTGCTCACGACCTAGATGGACACGGACCAATCCATCAGTATAGTCGTTGTGTGAGAGAGAAAATAATTTATCTTAATTATTTTATCACACTTGTACACTTGGTGTATTGAGCGGATCGTTTGAGACTTATCAATTAGGATTGCTCTATGATAATTGATTTAAGTCTCGGAGTATTTTATTCTTAATTCCCGAAACAATTTCGGGTGTGTATATTTAATAT
Organism: Euphrasia confusa; assembly: GCA_954870475.1. Classification (NCBI taxonomy): domain Eukaryota; kingdom Viridiplantae; phylum Streptophyta; class Magnoliopsida; order Lamiales; family Orobanchaceae; genus Euphrasia; species Euphrasia confusa. The sequence goes on from OX940954.1 coordinate 16,332,081, forward strand.
AAGTGACTTTGATTTTCCAAAGGAATTAACCGATTTAATTATTTGATTAATTACCGGTTGAGTTGGGTCACTATATTTTATATATAGCATGCCGTGAATTCTTGAAGGGACAGTGTATCCCGGAAGGGTTGATAATATCCCCGAGATGAGCTCATAAGGATTTATTATGTAAACCTCGCGAGTGGATTTGTTCCCGCATAATAAATAAGGTTGAGTGGTACTATTCTCGGATATAAGAGATGAATAAATTTATTAAGCAATAAATAAATTTTATTCATGGATATTTAAATCTTAAATACACGGAATAAATAATACTAACCGGAGAAATATTATTTGATATAATATGGTTTTAATATTGGGAGTGCAATTAATTTATATAGTGAAAAATAAATCAATTAATATTGATAAGGATTAATAGACTTGGGCTTGGGCTCAATTTAATCTTCAATATTGGAAGCCCAATATTCCACCTCCTTTAGATCCCCTACGTAGCCTATAAAAGCACTACATGACCTTCATAATTAATACACATAATAAGACAAGAATATCATACTTGATATTTCTTGAGAGTTGAAGGAGATCCATAGGAGTTCGATAGATCGTCGCCCACCCGACGTTCGAACGGAGTGCAAGGAATACGTGGGAAGATTCAAAGGTGTTTGATTTCGTTTCTCCGAACAACGAATCGAAGGTATAATATCTAAACGTCCTCGATATTATTTTGATTTGGATTTATTGAAAATACCGTAGAACGCAAGATCCGAAATACGAATCCCGGATTAGAGGACGAACGCGTGGTGGCGATCTAGGATCGCCGGACCACGGCGATCGACCCTAGGGTTTGGGGAAGGGGCGAAGGGGGCGAACCCTCGGCTGGGCCGAGGGCTTGCGATCGATCATCGCGATCGATCGCTGGGCACGGGCTGGTGCCGTGCCCGACCCCACCACGACGGTGGGGACCTCCCAGGCGGCGGCGAGTCGCCGGACTCGCCGCGGGGGCTGCTTGGCAGCCCCACCCCGATCGATCGCCCTTGTGCGATCGGTCCTTCGATCGCGCGACCCCGCGTGCGGGGGTTCGGGCTGGGCGGGCACGCGACTTCGGTCGTGTTGTGCGTTCGGTCCGTGCTCCGGCTCGTACGTGGTGTTCGTGTGATCTCTGGCGATGGGTTTTTGATCGGGTTATTGTTTCCGCAAATTTTAATAGCCCGGGATATCGAATTCCAACATTACTCAGTTTGGGCACAAAATTAAATGCATAAGAACTGATAATGGCATGGAATTCCTTTATCCTGATTTTTACTTGTCTAAAGGCATTATACACCATACATCTTGTGTTGAAACACCACAACAAAATGGTAGAGTAGAAGAAAGCATCAACACCTTCTTCAAGTAACCAGGGCACTACTTTTTCAATCCTGTTTACCTCTCAACTTTTGGGCAGATTCTGTACAAACTGCAGCCCACATTATCAATAGAACACCCTCTGTTCTTTTAAAAAATAAAAGCCCTTTTGAAATACTTTATGGAAAGGTCCCTGATTACTCTCACTTGAAAGTTTTTGGTTGTTTATGTTATGCATCTACTCTCACTTCAGACAGGCACAAGTTCAACAGCAGAGCATCCAAATGCATATTTCTTGGATATGAATTTGGCACCAAAGGCTACAAACTGTATGATCTTTCCACTCATAAAACTTTTACTTCTATTCATGTCAAGTTCTATGAATTAATATTCCCTTTCCAGAAAGATAATGATGATAATGGTTTTTCACACAATAACTCTTTTAAAAACTTGTCTGAATCAAATAATACTCTGGAAAGTTATGATTTTCTTTGGCAGGAAAATACAACTACACCTTTAAACTCTGACTTATCACAAACTCCTCACATTAATCAACCCTCTGAGACTATTTCTTCACCTATTACATCTACTACTAACAGTGATTCTAGTACTACAGATTTGCCTCTCCCTGCAGAGCCACACATTGCAGCAACTGAACCAACTACAACACTTCCTGAAATCAGAAAATCATCAAGGCAGAGAAGACTTCCAGCTCACCTTGCAGCTTATGACCTTCAAGTCTCATCCAACTCCAATCTAGAAGCTTTCTCTGCCTCAAAAACAGTAAAGTATCTTATCTCTTCTTATGTTGGAACTGCTTATTTGCCTCCTACTTATAAACCCTTTGCTGCTGCCATAGCTCTTTTATCTGAACCAAAAACTTATTCCCAAGCCATTAAACATCCTGAATGGAAACATGCCATGAAAATAGAACTTCAAGCCCTTGAAAATAATAATACTTGGGAGCTAGTTGACTTACCTATAGGATTGCATACCATAGGATGTAAATGGGTTTATAAAACTAAATTAAAATCAGATGGCAGCCTTGAAAGATACACAGCTAGGTTAGTTGCAAAAAGATACACCCAAGAAGAAGGAATTGACTATTTTGAATTTTTTTCTCCTGTGGTCAAACTTACAACAATTAGGGTTTTATTATCCATTGCTTCTTCTCAAAACTGGTTTTTAAAACAACTTGATGTTAACAGTGCCTTTTTACATGGTGATTTGAATGAAATTATCTATATGACACCCCCTCCTGGTTATTGTGCTCCCACTGATAAAAGAGTTTGTAAACTCCTTAAAAGTCTTTATGGACTAAAACAGGCATCCAGACAGTGGTTTCAAAAATTAACTCACTCCCTACTCACCTTTGGCTACACTCAATCTTCTGCTGATTGCTCTCTCTTTATTAAAAAGACTGCTAATACCATTACTGTGTTACAGGACAAGGCCTATTTTACAGCTGCAAATCCAACCTTTCACTAACATGATTCACAGACTCAGACTGGGCAGGCTGCATTGACACAAGAAGGAGTGTTTCAGGCTATTGCTTCCTATTGGGCAGCTCTCTCATCTCCTGGAAATCAAAGAAACAACCTGTTGTTAGCAGATCCTCCACTGAGGCAGAATATAGAGCTGCTGCAAACACCTTCTATGAAGGTCAATGGCTCTTATACCTCCTTGTTGATTTTAACATATTTCCCTCTCATGTGCAGATTTTCACAGACAACATGTCTACTTACCACCTAGCCCACAACCCTGTTCAACACCAACGCACTAAACACATTGAGCTTGACTGCCACCTAATCAGGGAAAAGATAACTGAAGGCATCTTCCAGCTTCACCATGTCCCTACTCATCTCCAGTTGGCAGATGCATTCACCAAGCCACTCTCAGCTCCTCACTACAAAGAGTTGAATTCCAAGTTGAACCTGAAGAACCTCCATGCTCCACTTGCGGGGGGGGGGGGGGGGGGGGTAATAAAGCCCATAATTCATTACAAGCCCACTGATCTTATTAGGCTTTAGGGTTTAGGCCCACTTTCCTTATTGTAACATTTCCTTAATTCTTCTACATCTTGTAGTATATAATTATACATTGTAATTACTCTTAACCTAAGTTGAGTAATACAATTAATCCTATTCCGCACTTCATCTCTTGTTATTCAATAAAATCCTAATTGAATACCTCCGGATTTTAATGGACTTTTAAAAATCCGGATTGAATACACTTAGACCTTAAAAATCCATTAAAATTCTACAAACTTTCAATTGAATATCCCCTTCTAAGTCTGCAGGAAGCGAACGCGGAACGTACGAGAAATAAAAGAAAGCAAAAAACGAACACAAAGAATTATAGCGGTTCACCCGTTAACGAGAGTTATGTCCACTTGTCGCTGCAGATCTCACTACAATATCAATAATCGACTCCGGAGAGTTTACAAATTCAATTGCTTGTCACACACAACTCTCAACTTTTGTATTCTCACGCTCTCGACTATTTTTGGGAATGCTAATGCCACACGCGATGATGTTAAAGATACAATTGCATTGTTGTGAACTGATATTTATAGGTTGAACCTATAAGAAACACTAATCCTAATTTAGGTAGGAGTTCACGTCCCTAATTTAGGTAGGAGTTCACGTCGAAAAAAGCATAAAATCTCGCAAAACCCAAAATTACCAAAATTTTCATTGGGTTGGAATTGCAGAACAGCGTCCGCTGCTGGGGTAGCGACCGCTACTCCCAGGCGCTGCTCGGGGCTCGAATGGGGCTCGAATCCTGGGGCGTCATGCTCTCTGTTTCCAAAGGTCCGGCGCCCGCTGGCCTGTGTGTCTAGAGCCCGCTGGACCTCCCTAGTTGGCGCTAGGTGCTCGGTTTTCTTTCGACTTTGTTTTCATCTTTTTTTATCCTCGATTTTGACTGAACGTCCCAACAAATGAGTTGTAGAATATGATTGTGATTTTAAAACATGGTTCTAAAAATCTTCGCCTAGCTCCGATTAATCCTCGCCTAGGCTCTAGGCTGTACACGACCGCCTCGATTTTAGGCTCTAGGCCCCTAACCCGCCTAAGCGCCGCATAAACCCGCCCAGATCCACCTAAACCCGCTTTGGATAGCCTAAGTTCAATTAATTTCGTCTTTACTTACTTAGACGGTTCTCGAGAAGATTTAACTGAACAATCAAATTAGATGCATATCTTGATAAATCAAATAAAATAGATGATGTTATGATAAATTTTGAGTTACGACACCAAAATTTTTAAAAAATATTAAATATATAATGAAAATGATCTAATATTTTAAATTTACAAACTATTTTTTTATTATTTTACTATGTTAAACTTGTGATTAATACTATGTTTAGATTATTTATTGATTATTTTGTTAAAAATATTGATTATTTTGTTCAAAATATTGATTTATTATGCATAGAAATATTTTTAAAATATTATATTAATTAATTAAATATAAAAAAGTAAAACGATTAATCCCCGCCTAATCCTCGATTAATCCCTCTAGGCGCTAAGCCCCTAGTCACCGCCCGACTAGCGCCTAGCGATTTTTAGAACCTTGTTTTTAATACACAAAAATCTATATGGAAGACATTTTTCGTAGTGATTTTTGGGACTGAAACCATTATATATAAGGTACGGAGTTGTAGTTTTCATTTACATGATCTTAATTTTGATAATTTAATTAATTTGATTCCAACTTTAAATTGTATGGGAAAACATGCATATATATGGCCCTTCATTAGATATTCCAACAAAAATTTCAACTTCACGGCTAAATTTCCTACATACAATAAGTTGAAGGTACTCATTAATTATTTCATGTGCTTTATGAATGCCAATACTATATGTTACCTAGAATTCATAAATGACCATGCTCTTCAATTAATATATACAGTACTATATTCTTCAAACTTTTTGAGAGGCCATGACTTCAATAAAGAGGACAAACTTTCACTTTTGCATTTTATTTTCGTATGCACATGATTAAAATTATGTCAACTTTGTTTTGATTTTTACATATTTCACTTTCAAATTAATGTTTGAATACTTTTATTTGACTTGTTTGACTCATCATTTACTAGTCCTCTCTTTTTTAATGCAGACTCATGATTTATTTTATGTAAACTCGTTTACATTACCCACTGTACTTGCTTTAAATATGAAAATAGTGAAAATAATTGAAAAAAGTAATTGGTAAATTTATTTAACTCCAATTTCCATTTAGTACTCCCCTTTTAATATATTTAACTTTTGGGTGAGGAGTAGGCTACCTATGCACCAACTCATACTTTTTCTACTTATACCTAAAAAAACTTCTACTTCATCCAACGGTTCTACTTACAAAAGTCCCACCACTAACTTATTTTTTTATTTTTTATTTAATATTTATAAAAATAATAACTTATTTTTTTATTTTTTATTTAATATTTATAGAAATAATCACGGATATACTAATTTTAAAATTTTAACTATTTCAAAATTTTCATTTTTAATTAAATTTTATATACAATAAAAAATAATTTATAATGCTAAAAATTTAACTATTTCAAAATTCTTATTTTTAATTAATTTTTATATAAATAATTTTTAACGCTAAAAATTTAACTATTTAAATTTTTTTATTTTGTATTAATTTTTATATAAAATAGAATAATTCGTTAAAATACAAAATAAGTTAAAATTTAATCTATTTCAATATTCTTAATTTTAAATAATTTTTATATATTCAAAATTCTTATTTTTAATTAATTTTTATATAAATAATTTTTAACGCTAAAAATTTAACTATTTGAAATTTTTTATTTTGTATTAATTTTTATATAAAATAGAATAATTCGTTAAAATAATAAATAAGTTAAAATTTAATCTATTTCAAAATTCTTATTTTTTATTAATTTTTATATAAAATACAAAATAACGTTAAAATATAAAATAATTATTTAACGCTGAAATAATAATAATAATAATAATAATAATAATAATAATAATAATAATAATAATAATAATAATAATAATAATAATAATAAAATAATATTATTTTTTATCTCTACCCGGGTAGAAGTTCTTCTACCCCAGAACTTTTAGGAGCTTCTAATCCCAGAACTTTTAGGAGCTTCTAATCTTAACTTTTAGGAGCTTCTAATCCCAGAACTTTTAGGAGCTTCTAATCTTAACACGTCAGCGAAGCTCCAATGATTTATACCTCGTTTTTGAATTAGAGGTAGACCATCGGAGATGCTCTTAGACTGCACTCAAAAAATATACTTATTTTAAAATTTAATTGTCATAAAAAAAAAACGTAAAACATTATTGACGAAATGAGTACCATGACTTATTAAATACAAATATTTATAAATGTTCAAATATTGATCGTCAACTGGAAGAAGAAGATTACCAGAGTTAATGTTGATGATATGTTTTGGCTGGAAACGAAGTTTAATAGTCATGAGGTCCAATTGTGGTCGCAACATTTTGATCTAATATTTGGTTATATTGACGCAAATGAAATTACGTCTTCGATATAGGATATCAACTTCTCGCGAAATTGATTTTGAAAACGAACTTCAGCTCGCACAGAGAAATGGCGCAAGGTGCTGGCGGCGTCGCTACTGCTGGTGGCGCCGGCGCTGAGTATCACACTCACACACACGTTAAGTTTGTTGGACAAAGTACGTTGAGATCAAAGTTATGTAAACATCTTCATTTCATTAGATAAAACAGTGTTTACAATATGTAAAGTGTTAAACAATTCGAACTTTTAGAAAAGTTGGACAACTAGACATTTATAGTGAACCGATTATATTCTTAAATACTCCCTTCACTTGTGGGTCGATTTCAATCTCAGGGGAAGTCCCAACAAGTGGATAATTAATTCGGGTAGAGTCGCTCATGGCGGGAGTCGAACTCATGACCTGCCACAAGGCTATGCTCTGATACCATGTTAGAAATAGCTTCATCCAACAACTCGAACTTTTAGAGAAGTTGGACAACTATACATTTATAGTGGGTCGATTATAATCTCCAATATAAAGTAAGTGTTGGAATTATTATTATTTGTATTTAATAATTCATGTATTTTGTCCAAAGTTTGTAATTTTTAATGGCTATAAAATGTATTCGATTTCGAGTTTAATCGTTACTATAATTATCTACGTGTTACGAGGTAATTATGAGTTTTTATTTCGTCAAAATCCGTTAATCGGTGAGTGAGAAATAAATGTGTAAAGATTGCCATAAATACTACTTTGGTAAATGGAAGCAATTATTATTTTATTGGGAATTATGCTATCCCACATAGAAAGAATACCAAAAGTCATTTCTCTTTAAATTTCATAAGAGAGTATGAGTGTTCAACAAGTTGACTAAGTCCATGCACCCCTAGCGGTACATGGCAAGGGCCACACGCGCGCGCCCCGCCCCGCCCCGCCCCGACCCGACCCGTCCCGACCCGACCCGGGCCCGGGCCTGGGCTCGGGCCTGGGCTTGGCTCCTTGGTGATTTGGTCAATTGGACTCTGGGCTGGACTTGGGCTTCCCGGGGCCCACTGGGCCAATTGGGATTATTGGGCCGGCCTGTACCTATCTTTTTGGACACGATCCGATTGAAGTTTTGGGCTCGATTTTATTCGGCCCAGTTGAACATTTGAAAGGGTATTTGAATTATTGTGTGTTGGGCTCGTGGTTGATTGGCCCAACTGAACACATTAATTAATATACTTTGGGCTCGTTTATAAGCCCAGATGCTTTTGAAATATTAATTAAATTCTGAATTAATTAATGGTTTAATAAGTGCTTTAGTGGGCAGCAGCAGTTGGAGTGATGCCTCCCTCCACTCGGTGGAACTGCCCTCAACCACTCCAAGTGGTGTAACTCCCTCTGAGTGATGTCTATAAAAGGAGTCGAGCATGCATCATTTCACGCACGAAAATATCCAGCATCTCATACCATCACTTGCATAGTTGCTCTGTTCTCAACCTTTTCCATTCAAACCGAGAGGGTTCGATTCAGTGTGCAAAAGTTCGATCCCCGCTTCGCCGTTGTATCTTTGGGGTCAGAAAGCCTGTTAACCGTAGCATACACGGGGCTTTACTGATTTGCGGAAAGTGCAAACGCCTCGGCAGCATCCTAGCATTTACTTTCCGTTCTTTTGTTTTAATTTTCCGGTCGTGACTAATCCCGTTTGTTACATTTTTTCTAACAATCGCAAATCAGTAAATCATGTCTACCGGAAGTGATGCCCAGAACAAGGATGCCCAGAACAACAAGAAAGATCCTGTCATCAACGTTGAACAACCCATCAACAACAGAGAAGTTCTCATCGGTAAGATCCAAGTGCCACTGCCCCAGACCATTCCGAATGCTGAGAAGCCCGAGAAGTTCACTGGTGTCGACTTCAAAAGGTGGCAGTCCAAGATGATGTTCTACCAGACCACCCTCGGCCTTCAGAAGCATCTGACTGAGGACCCTATGACCATAACTGACAATGACACTGCTGAGAAGCGCTATGCTTTCGAAGCCTGGGGGCAGAGTGACTACCTCTGTCGGCACACCGTACTGAACGGCCTGTGCAACGAGCTGTACAATGTGTACAGCACGTACAAGTCTGCCAAAGCCCTCTGGGATGCTTTGGAGAAGAAGTACAAGACCGAGGACGCTGGTACAAAGAAGTACGTCGTCGGCAAGTTCCTGGACTACAAGATGGTCGACTCCAAGTCTGTGATCTCTCAAGTCCAGGAGTATCAACTGATCTTGCATGACATCGCCGCTGAAGGGATGAAGATCAGTGAGTCCTTTCAGGTGGCGGCTGCCATCGAGAAGCTGCCTCCCGGGTGGAAGGACTTCAAGAACTACCTGAAGCACAAGCGAAAGGAGATGAGCCTTGAAGACCTCATTGTCAAGCTTCGGATCGAAGAAGACAACCGTGATCGAGAGGTCAAGCCTGGGAAAGTTCCTATGGAGGCTCGGGTGAACTTGACTGAGCCACATTCTGCCAAAAGGAAGAACACTTCCAAGGGCAAAGAGCCAGCCAAAGTCTGGAAGTTCACTGTGAATTGCCACAACTGTGGCAAGCCGAACCACATGGCCAGAGACTGCAACAAGCCGAAGAAAAACGGGCAGAAAAAGAAGCGACCAAGTGCTAATGTGGTTCAACACGAGCTGACATGTGCCGATATGACTGCTGTGGTCTACGAGGCAAATCTGGTTAGCAACAACAAGCAGTGGTTCATCGATACCGGAGCCACTCGACATGTCTGCTCTGACAAGGATGCCTTTGCCTCTTATGCTCCTTGTACCGGTCGCAAGCTCCACATGGGAAACTCCGCCTCGTCTGAAGTTGCTGGAGTTGGGAACGTCGTCCTCAAATTGTCTTCTGGAAAAGAGCTGAAGCTGACTGATGTGCTGCATGTCCCGGACATCCGAAAGAACCTGGTCTCTGGTTCTGTTCTTGTGGAGCATGGTTTCAAACTTGTTTTTGATGCTAAGAAATTTGTACTTTCTAAATTTGGACTGTTCCTAGGTAGGGGTTATCTTGATCAGGGTCTGTTTAAAATGTCTGTAATGGCTATTCGCCCCCCCGTTGCCTCGAGCACTAATGAAAAAGTTGTTTCCTCTTACTTGATCGAGTGTTATGATTTATGGCATTTTCGTTTAGGACATGTAAATAAAAATGCAATAAAAAGACTTATGAACTTGGAATTAATTCCAACTTCTAAAATAAATTCACAACATAAGTGTGAAATTTGTGTTGAAGCCAAAATGGCTAAATTACCGTTTCGATCAGTCGATCGTTGTACCGAACCTCTTGGACTTATACATACCGATATATGTGATTTAAAGTTTGCACCGACAAGAGGCGGTAAGAAATACTTTATCACATTTATTGATGATTGTACGAGGTTCTGTTATTTGTACTTATTAACTAGTAAAGACGAAGCCTTAGAGGCATTCACTAAGTACAAAACCGAAGTTGAAAATCAACTTGATAAACGGATTAAGATAGTCCGTAGTGACCGAGGTGGAGAGTACGTAGCTCCTTTTGAACAATTATGTTCTGAAAATGGAATAATACATCAAACAACAGCCCCGTACTCACCTCAATCAAATGGCGTTGCTGAACGAAAGAACCGAACATTAAAGGAAATGATGAACGCTATGTTGATCAATTCTGGGTTACCCCAGAACATGTGGGGGGAAGCCGTTCTGACGGCAAACCACCTACTGAATAAGATTCCTCTTAAAGGGAAAAATGAAACACTTCACGAACTTTGGAAAGGTCGTAAGCCATCTTACAATTACCTTAAAGTGTGGGGGTGTTTGGCTAAGGTGTCGGTTCCCGAGCCAAAACGAATGAAGATAGGACCTAAAACAGTCGACTGTATCTTCATTGGATATGCTTTGAATAGCATGGCGTACCGATTTCTAGTACACCATTCTGAGAATCCAGAAGTGACTAAAGGTACGACAATTGAGTCGAGAAATGCCTCATTTTTCGAGAACATCTTTCCGAGCAAAGATGGAGTTGGTCCAAGTTCTTACAAATGAACTCGTGAAGAGAGTTCTGTACCACCAAGTAATAAACATGGTGATGATGTAGTTACAGAACAAAGACGTGGTAAAAGAGTCAAAAGAGCTAAGTCTTTTGGACCTGACTTTATTACGTACATGTTGGACGATGAGCCGAACTCTTATGGTGAAGCTCTAGCTAGCCCAGATGGACCACTATGGGAAGAAGCTATTAATAGCGAAATTGAGTCTATCATGCAAAATCACACGTGGGAATTAGTTGATCTTCCTCCCGGCTGTAAGCCTTTAGGATGTCGTTGGATTCTAAAGAAAAAATATAGAGCCGATGGAACGATCGATAAGTTTAAAGCCCGGCTGGTAGCCAAAGGCTTTAGACAAAAGGAAGGTTATGACTTCTTTGACACGTACTCACCTGTGACTAGGATTTCATCCATACGGGTGTTAGTGTCGATTGCTGCATTGCACAATCTTGAAATTCACCAAATGGACGTTAAGACTGCGTTTCTAAATGGTGAATTAGAAGAAGAAATTTACATGGATCAACCTGAAGGGTTTGTTGCACCTGGTGAAGAGAAAAAGGTGTGTAAACTGATAAGGTCGTTGTACGGACTAAAACAAGCTCCTAAACAATGGCACTTGAAGTTTGACAATGTTATGTTGTCAAATGGTTTCAAAATCAACGAATGTGATAAATGCGTGTACATTAAAGGTACTCCGACAGAATTTGTGATAGTATGTCTCTATGTGGACGATATGCTAATCATGGGAAGTAACCGTGATCAAATCACAAACACTAAGAACATGTTAAAAAGAAATTTTGACATGAAAGATTTAGGAGTTGCTGATTTAATCCTCGGGATTAAGATTAGCAAAACCGAAGAAGGAATTGTTTTGTCACAATCTCACTATGCTGAGAAAGTGCTCAAAAAGTTCAATGCCCTTGATGGTCCTGAATGTAGGACTCCGATTGACAGAAGTATCAACTTATCAGTCAATACGGGTGAACCGGTAGCTCAGTTGGATTACTCCCGAGTGATCGGAAGTCTAATGTATCTAACGAATTGTACTCGTCCTGATTTAGCTTATTCTGTCAGCAAACTGAGCCGGTACACGAGCAATCCAAGTCATGAACATTGGGATGCTCTGAAAAGAGTATTAAAATACTTGAAACACACTCGAGATTATGGACTATACTACACAAGAGATCCTAGTGTACTTGAAGGATATTGTGATGCTAGTTGGATCTCGGATTCAAAGGAATCAAATTCCACTAGCGGTTATGTCTTCTGTATAGGAGGCGGAGCAGTCTCGTGGAAATCCACGAAACAAACTTGTATAGCCCGATCCACCATGGAATCGGAGTTCATCGCTTTGGACAAAGCAGGTGAAGAAGCTGAATGGCTTCGAAACTTCTTAGAAGATATTCCATGCTGGAAAAAGCCTGTGTCTCCAGTGATGATGCACTGTGATAGCCAATCGGCTATAGCGAGAGCACAGAGCAATATGTATAACGGAAAGTCTCGACACATACGTCGAAGACATAACACCGTTAGGCAATTGATCACAAATGGAGTGATTTCCTTAGACTATGTGAAGTCGCAGGAAAACTTAGCTGACCCTTTGACGAAAGGGATGACTAGAGATCAATTAAGTGTGTTGCTAAAGGGAATGGGTTTGAAAAACCACAACTAAAGAATGACTATGGCGGTAACCCTACCATGCTGAGTGGAGATCCCACGAACTTGGTTCAAAGGGAAAACTAAGTCATGCTAGTTCAGTTAAGCACTTGGAAATAAAGATTTCTGTTTCCATCCCTATGAGCAAATAAGTGCTAGAACCTGAAATGTGGTAAAGGTTAAGTCGTTGAGACTTTTAATGAATCCCACACCTCGGAAAGGTGGAGTATTTCAGGGTACTCATGCTGGGAGGTCACCTATATAAATGTGAAGTAAAGGCCGCTTCAAAAGTAAATATTTATGAATCCAAAGAGTTGTCCAGGGCCTAAACGGACACAACAGAGAAATGGAAACTGATAGGGATTTGTTGTGTGACTATCATTGACTAGTTGTACAAGTCGGAGGAATAGTTCAAGGCATCACGTCCACTAGCCCGCCAGTACATCCGATGATTTTCACTAAGGGAGGTTCAAGGCCACAAGCTACCTTTCCAGAAGCAATTGATCCTTCCGAGAACCGAGCACAAGAGTCTGCATTCATGGCATTTGCATTGATTTCACTCATGTGGGGGATTGTTGGAATTATTATTATTTGTATTTAATAATTCATGTATTTTGTCCAAAGTTTGTAATTTTTAATGGCTATAAAATGTATTCGATTTCGAGTTTAATCGTTACTATAATTATCTACGTGTTACGAGGTAATTATGAGTTTTTATTTCGTCAAAATCCGTTAATCGGTGAGTGAGAAATAAATGTGTAAAGATTGCCATAAATACTACTTTGGTAAATGGAAGCAATTATTATTTTATTGGGAATTATGCTATCCCACATAGAAAGAATACCAAAAGTCATTTCTCTTTAAATGTCATAAGAGAGTATGAGTGTTCAACAAGTTGACTAAGTCCATGCACCCCTAGCGGTACATGGCAAGGGCCACACGCGCGCGCCCCGCCCCGCCCCGACCCGACCCGTCCCGTCCCGACCCGACCCGGGCCCGGGCTCGGGCTCGGGCCTGGGCCTGAGCCTGAGCCTGGGCTTGGGCTTGGGCTTGGGCTTGGTCCTGGCTCCTTGGTGATTTGGTCAATTGGACTCTGGGCTGGACCTGGGCTTCCCGGGGCCCACTGGGCCAATTGGGATTATTGGGTCGGCCTGTACCTATCTTTTTGGACACGGTCCGATTGAAGTTTTGGGCTCGATTTTATTCGGCCCAGTTGAACATTTGAAAGGGTATTTGAATTATTGTGTGTTGGGCTCGTGGTTGATTGGCCCAACTGAACACATTAATTAATATACTTTGGGCTCGTTTATAAGCCCAGATGCTTTTGGAATATTAATTAAATTCTGAATTAATTAATGGTTTAATAAGTGCTTTAGTGGGCAGCAGCAGTTGGAGTGATGCCTCCCTCCACTCGGTGGAACTGCCCTCAACCACTCCAAGTGGTGTAACTCCCTCTGAGTGATGTCTATAAAAGGAGTCGAGCATGCATCATTTCACGCACGAAAATATCCAGCATCTCATACCATCACTTGCATAGTTGCTCTGTTCTCAACCTTTTCCATTCAAACCGAGAGGGTTCGATTCAGTGTGCAAAAGTTCGATCCCCGCTTCGCCGTTGTATCTTTGGGGTCAGAAAGCCTGTTAACCGTAGCATAGACGGGGCTTTACTGATTTGCGGAAAGTGCAAACGCCTCGGCAGCATCCTAGCATTTACTTTCCGTTCTTTTGTTTTAATTTTCCGGTCGTGACTAATCCCGTTTGTTACATTTTTTCTAACAGTAAGGTAGACAAATAATCAAAGTCAACTTCTCGAGTGATGTAACACTCCCACTAGCCAGTGATCCAACACTAATGCACCTAGAGTTAAATCCCTAACTCTAATATCGCACAACACAAAGCTACTACACAAACTCTCAAGATGGCTCTGGCGCCAAATCCAAACCAATTACAAAAGTTGTACTTCTAAATCTCAAAATCGTTAAATGACATCGGGAAAATCCAAGAGTATGTATAGGTATGGCCGCACATGTCAATTAAGTAAAGGCGGTTGATCTTTGATTGGTCACACGCTTGGCTGTCGTCAGATTTCCATGGATGATGTCACTTCCGGAATTTTCGAATCTTGAAATTCTTGAATCTTCGAATCTTGAATCTTGGATTCTTGAATCTTCATTCTTAAATTCCTCAAACACACCTCAACAAAATCTTGGCTCCAATGCTCTTAATACTTCATCTTCAAATTAGTCGTAGAAAACACAAAACGTTGAAGCTTCAGTATCTCGTTATCTTCATGACCGTTCCAATTTGTTGTAGTGCACATACACGACACCATTTGATGTTGGCGTCACTTCAGTGAACTCTGCATACGTGGTGCCACATCGTGCTGCATCCAACTCCAAGGTTGTTGGCGCCGCATCTGTCGATCAAGCTTCAAGGTGGTGCCTGTTAGAGGGTGGCGCCACTTCAAACTTCATTCATTGTTGCTTCATATCCATGTATGGCGCTGGATCAGAGAAGGCGTGAATGGCTCCATCTTCATGCATGGCGCCAATATCATCTTACTTACTAGCTATAATCAAGAATCAAAGACAAATACATGTTGTCGCCAAAATCAACATTTACAGTAAATATACATTTATTAAATTATTTGGAGACCACAAAAATTTCATAACTTAAAAGCAACAATTTATTGGTTAGATTAAAGTGAAAATTTATAAAATTTTAAATCAAAATTTGTTTTGAAAAAACAAATCTAAAAGTATGAAAAAAAAAATCACACATGAAGTTAGAGTTCGTCGTTGCACATGGAGTATTATTCAAAGATCTAACAAATATTTCGATTAAAAATACATTAATGGAGGATTTTTTATTTTTTCAATTGAAGTATTTTTCAAAGATACTAACCGTTGCTGTTTGAAAGAGTGCATTATTGATGTGTCATGTGTCCATACTTGCCGGACTTTAAGAATTGGGAGGAGCCCACTTCCATGTGATGGGTTGGAAAGATTTCTACGACCACATCTCAGCTCACTTCTTCGGCCCCTCTCGTGCCGACACAAGATTCTTCATGTGACAATATTGAAGAATAGTATCACCACGTCTCATTCAAGTTGTCAATTTATTAACCACCAGGCCATTTTAAAGATATATAATATATGTTCATATTCTAACATGGTCATAGCCGATTACACATTGTTTGAGATCTAAGTTCGGTAGATCGTAACTCACGCTCACCATCGAAACTTTACTCCGGAAGGTCGGAGGATCATAGTCTGGCTTTGATATAAGTCACAAGATCGTAACTTCACTCTGATACCACTTGTTAGCTTTTGACGATCGATACTCTGGTACTACTTGTTAGCTTTTGACAAAACTCTTGACGCTACTTGATCACGATCGACGAGATTTAGTACGAATAAACGAGAACCGAAAAATAAACTCAACAAATAAAGAAGACAAATAATTTACGTGAAAACTCAAGACGAGAGAGAAAGCCAAGGGAGGAACGACGAGAACTTCACTATAATATTGCTCACGATTACAAAATGATTTATATAAGCTCAAAACCATATAAATCTCACAAAATATATTTTCTGGTGTTCTTTGTATGTTTTGGTGTTCTTCGTGTTGTTTGTGTTTATGTGATGGAGTATTGTATACTTAATGTCTAGATTTAAGTAATATAAAATTTCTGTAAAGTCATTTATCCTATTTAATATAATAAACAATTATTTTTTAATTAAATATGTGTCATTGTCCAAGATTATACACGTTATAGTTAGTATGACGTGGGACGTCTCGCGGAAGATCATACTATTGGTTACTCGTATATAAATCGAACAGTAGCTCACGACCTAGATGGACAGGGATTGTCCATCGATATAGTCGTAGTTTGACTGGTAAATAGTTTGTCTTAACTATTATGTTACACTTGTACACTTAGTGTATGGAGCGGACCGCTTGAGATTATTCGATTCTTAATCCCCTATATAATTACGGGTGTGTGCGATTAGCATTAGTAGCTTTGATTTGCCAATGAGAGTAGGGGTGAGCATTTGTCGATTTAGATTTAGTCACCGAAAGAATCAAATTTCCTTTATCAATTTAAAAACTAAACTTATTCGGTCGATCACCGAATCGACTAATTATATTAAAACCAATAAAAAATCAAACAAAAAATTTCGGTTCGATTTCGGTTAATAACCAATGACAAAAATTAAATAAAACAACAATTCAAAATAAAAAAAATCATGTCATATATTCGTAATAATACCGAAATTTAAAGTTTCAAAAACTTATAATTCATAATGATACTTTTTATTATTATGATATATTATTAATAATAATTAAAAGTAGTGGGAAATTGAGATGCATAATTGACTAATGAACAATACACACATATAATATATATATATATATATATATATATATATATATATATATATATATATATATATATATATATATATATATATATATATATATATATATATATATATATATATATATATATATATATATATATATATATATATATATATCGAACCCGAACCGAAAACTAATATTTCTAAATTTTAAAATCATATCCAAACCGATAACCAAATAATCAAATCGAAATGCATATTTCGGTTTGGTTCGGTCGGTTATTCTGGTTATAACCAAAGAGTGCTCACCCCTAAATGGGAGAGAATAAATTTTACTTTGGTCAATCACCGGTAAATTGTGTCACTGTGTTATTCGTATCACATGCTATGAATTCTAGAAGGAAAAATGTGTAATGATGATGAGTTCATAAGGATTATCATGTAAACCTCGCGAGCACATGATAATAAAGTTGAGTAGTACTATTCTTGGAAATTAATAAGATGTGAATTAATTTAATTAGCAATTATATTATTTAGTGCTATTAAATATAATTTATAGAAATTAATTAATAGACTTGAGTTTGAGCTCAATTTAATTAATTCCATAAGAAGCTCAATATTAAATTCCACCTCCTCAAAGTACCCAATGTATCCTATAAATACACCTCATATTGTCTTCTCCTCTACTACGTGATTCATACTTGAAATCTAGAAGAGAAAGTAGAGAGAGAAGGAGATCAATAGAGACTCAGAAGTTTGTCGCACACACGACGTTCGAGGATCGCTGCTAGGACATAAATTGGAAGACTTCAAGGTGGTCATCTCAATTTTCCGGCAAACGAGAATTAAGGTGCAGATCTATTTTTGTCTTATGACCTTAATTTATATTTATCGTAAAATATACGGAGAACCATGATCCGAGAAACGACGATCCCCATGACGCGACGCGGTTGTTCCGTTGTGGCTCGGGATTTTGACCGAAGTTGTTTTTTTGCGGTTTTTCCAACGACTCCAGGATGTCGATTTTCAACATTATGGAGAAGCTCTTTTTATATAGGGGAGTGATAGAAAATATATTATTTACCTCAGGAGAAATAGTTTATTGAAGATGAAATATATAATATAAGAGAAACGTAAAATAAGGAAACAAAGATAAACGAGAAATAATTAAAGATATGCAAGGATAGCTTTGGTTGAAACGTGTGTGTAAATTCAAAACCAAGAATTTGGCTGAAACCCTGTGCGGCAAGGCGAGCCTTGTAGCGATCAACAGAACCGTCGACAAGAAATTTAGTACGGTACACCCACTTAGAACCAACAATATTCATATGAGGCGGGCGAAGTACGAGGTCCCAAGTTTGATTGTTACGAAGGGTCGTCATCTCTTCATTCATTGCGCGAACCCACTTAGGCTTCTGAAGTGCTGTTTTAATTTCTTTAGGTTCAGTGACCGTGGTAAGAGCTGAATATAAATTACTCGACTCAAGGAGCGCCACGTCCGCGGGATATCGAGGTTTGAAAATTCCCGATTGAGCGCCACTCCAGCCGTTGTGTGGGCAACGATCCGCTGGGTTCTTCCTTGTCTGCTCTCTCCTCCAAACCACTGTGAGATTTATTTTTCTCTATGTGAGAAAAAAAATTGCGTTAACTCTTTTATTTAAACAGAGAAAAAAATAATTGCGGTAAGCTTTTATTTTTCTTTGCTGAAATAATAGTTGCGGCGAATTGTAGGTTTAGGAGAGGGCAATGGGGGTTTAAATAGAGCTACACTAGGGACCACTTAGGTAAATTAATTCAAGGCTAAATTGCAATATTAATTAACTTGGAGTCCTTAAAAAGAAATCCTTAATTAATTACAATTTTAATTATTATTAATTCCACTAAATAATAATAATTGAATTCCCGAAATTAATTTAATTTTATTTCAACAATAATAATTCCGCCGAATTACATATACGACTTTCCCCGTGTTTAAGATATCGAATGTCCACGAATTAACTTTAATTACTAATAATTAAATTAATTCATTTCTTATTATCCGAGACTAATACCACTCATCCTTATTATCATGTGGAACGAATCCACCTGCAGGGTTTACATGATAAACTTTATGAGCTCATCTCGGGGACATCATCAACCCAATAACTGGGACACGGTTTCCTGTCTATAATCTATAGCATGCCGTGTGTACAATTCCGATTCCCAAGTTACCGAGAATATTGACTAGTCAATTAGTCTCACTCACTAGAAAGTCAAAGAACCGAGAATTGGACACACGCACCTATAATTATATAGGGATTAGGAATTCATATATCCGTAATATCTGAGATCTGGTTCGATTACTGCGACTAGTATAAATCGAACGCCCTCCCATGGTCCTGCTCAATACACCAAGTGTACGAGTGTAACATAATAGTCCAGACCGACTATTTACCAGTCACACTACGACGTACCGATGGATTGTCCCTGTCCATCTAAGTCGTGAGCTACTGTTCGATAGTATACGAGTAACCGACAGTATGATCTTCCGCGTGTCTCCTCATGCCATACTGTCTACAACGTATTATCTATGACTATAGCATAAAGTACATAATAGAAAAAATGCAGACTGTTTGATTGATAGATAATAAAACACAGATAAGGAGTTCCATATTGTCACTAAACTAGACATTTAGAATATAACTCCATCAGTAGGAGGATGCATGAACAAGTGAGGTGGGATTAGTAGCCATGTGAGTTGATGCTCCTGTGTCTAAGTACTAATCAGAAGAAGGAGACGAAGAGACTTGGCAACTGGCAGAAAAATCCTCGGCGAGGTTGGCTGTATTGGTTGGGCGACATGAGCGATCGTAGGAGTGATCGAAGCGCTTTGGACAGTCAAAACCGTCATGATCTGTCTCCCTACAAAAGAAGCATCGCGGGGTGTAATCGCGACGACCACGACCACGACTAGAACTACCAGTGGAGGTGTGAGAAGGACCATGACCTCTGTTGGAGGAAGAGTTACGACCGCGATGAGCATTAAATCCCCGTCCACGTCCGCCGCCAGTAACAGCGGAGAAAGCCTCCTGCGACACAACCTGAGAAGAGTTAGTGTTAGCAATGGATTTTTGAAATAGTTCATGAGATTGTGCTCGAGCGACGAGAGTAGTGAAGTCGGGCAACGGATCTTGCGCCATCTGCGCTGCCGTGAAGCCGGCAAATTCAGACGCGAGTCCCCGAAGGAACCAATGGGACATATTTGAGGCTTCAATCGATCGACCAATAGCGGTAAGTTGATCTGAGAGGGTCTTGAAGTGACGTGCATACTCAACGACAGATTTATCACCACGTTTAGTAGAGAGGAGGTCATCCTTTAGGCTAAGCTCACATGCTTTGGAGTTATGGCTGTATGCCCGAGAAAGTGCATCCCATACCTCCTTTGAGGTTTTGCAACCAATGATGACGGCCATAGATTCCTCCGTAAGGGTGGACACGAGGAATAGTTTGACGATCTGATCACGGTGTTGCAAGTCAGGGTTGGGGATGATGGCATTATCTGTCGTACGAAGGGTTGGCGACGGAGAGAGAGAGGAGCCGTCGAGCAATGACATAAACTTTTGGCTGGTGAGCAAGGGCTCTATCTGTGCGTGCCAAAGAAGATAATTGGAGGAGGTAAGTTTGATATTGACCATGTGAATCATGGTGGATAGAGGGAGAGTAGGAATCTCGAGCGCCGCCATGAAAGTAGACGGATGGAGCAGAAAAGACTTAAGCTTTCAAGCCAACGTTAGGCTGATAGAATGATAGGAAATATATTATTTACCTCAAGAGAAATAGTTTATTGAAGATAAAATATATAATACAAGAGAAACGTAAAATAAAGAAACAAAGTTAAACGAGAAATAATTAAAGATATGCAAGGATCGCTTAAATATTGCTAACAAGGAGAATTCAAAATATTTTTTGGAAATAATATTTGACGCCCAATCCCAAAAATAGTTGAAATCAAATCCGGATCGAAATCAAAAAAACTTATCAAAATCGTGCGCTGAATATTCTGGAAACTGGACAGGTAGGCGCTACATCATTGTAGAGTTTATGTGAGGAAAGCAAATTTTATTATTTCATGCTCAAAATTATAATCTTTATACACGGGGGGTGGGGGGGGGGGGGGGGGGGGGTGGGGGTGGATTGTTTATATAGAGTACAAGAATCTCCTACTACAACTAATGTTTTACAAGAGATAATATATACATATAAGTTGAAATGCATATACATCCACATCTTTAGCTACTGCATGGTATTGTGCTTACCGGCATGAAATTCGTTCAATAATTAACAAGTCAAACACTTACGATTACCTTGCAACAACACCTTAAATCCATATTATTTATGTTTACCTTGCAACAATACCTTATATCAATATTATAATCAAACTCAACCATCGACTTCCCATTAGACTACATTTATTGATTTATTGGTGACCCTCAAATTTGGGTCACCAATTAATAGGATAAAACAAAAAGAAATAAATAAAAAATAAAAATTGAGAAATAAGTGTTAGGATTTGCGCCTAAGCGCGTTGCTACAAAAGACGATAACAAAAGACGAGAATTAAAATTGAAAGCAATAAAGAACACAAAGGATTATAGTGGTTCACCCAAAATAGGCTACGTCCACTCGCCGCTGCAGATCTTTCACTAGAATAATAATAGACGACTCCGGGAGATTACAAACGCACACACACGTATTCTCAGTATTCTCTCTATCGTCTACTCTCGGTACTCTAGAATTCTCATGATGATAAATACAATTGTTGGAGACTCTCTTATATAGACTAATACGTATAAGAAACCCTAATCTTAATTAAGGTAGGAGTCCACGCTGAAAAGGACACAAAAATGCGTAACTTTCCGCCCAAGTCAAAATCTCGCTGGCTGAAATCTCAAGGGTAGCGACCGCTACCCTTGCGGAACCCCGTCCTTCGACGCTCCTCAGTCGTTGCTCGCGTCTGGAATCAGCCTGCACAGGGCCGCCAGCGACCGCTGGCCCTCCTCCAGCGACCGTTGGTCGCTTCTTTCGTCCACCGTCTTCATTCTCGTCCTTCTTATGACTTGCTTTCTACTCCAAATCTCCCAAAAATCTCCCACTTGGAGGCGAATCCCGATCACCTCCCACTGCAGTGTCATCCCTGGTCCTCACCAACATCGCCCAGTCGAAGTTTCAACCAACTTTGACGCATCGCGACTTCTCAGGTTCTTCCAGGCCTTCATCAACATGCGCTTCGACATTTTAATAAAATTTCCTCCAGCAGAGACGCAAAAAAGCTTACCCGAATGCATCTCCTTGTTTTCCACGGACAAGGAATCGTGTGACAATAACGAGGTCTCCTCGTTTCTCATTGCCAGCTCCCACTTGCTCGATTTCCTAGCCAACATTGCCCCATCTTCTCGACTTAAAAGCTCATGACTAGTCTTCAAGATCTTATCCGGTTGGTCTTCTCTCACTAGAAAATCTTCCACGTCACTTCTCAACTATCCACTCTTCGACTCTCTCTCGATCACCAAGAATCAAACTTTGCTCTGCTCTTCGAGAAACGAACTACGATCCAAGTGAGACTTCCCCGAACTCTCACTCACACGACCCAGTACACAATGCTCAGTTGATTGGCTCATTTTTGGTGTGAAGTTCGGGTCTATTTTTCCATTTCCATTCCCCTTTTTATGCTCAGTTCTCCCTTATTATGAGCCTATGATGATATTTGCATTAAACGAAGTGATCGAGGCAGTTTCCATGTTTTGTAGGCGAAACGGGTGAAAACGGAATAAATCGGCTTTTCGAGAGAAAATCACACTGTATGTCGGATGACATTCGAGATTCACTAGATGCCTGTCGGCCGACATCTTCTTAGCGGGCGACAGGAGAGCAGTTGAAGACATTCATCGGACGACACCAGCTTAGCAGACGACATGAGATTCCTGTCGGACGACATTTGTTGAGAAGAGGACGTCGAATTGAAATTGTGCATAGAATCGAACCTTCGCACGAAGATAAATCCCGCGAGCGACGAATACCTGTCGGCCGACAGACATTTGTGTCGCTCGACAAGTTCCATGTCGGACGACAACCTATTTTGTCGGCCGACAGTGCCCGATTTCCGTTGACTTTCTGGGCCAGCTTTGACCGCCCGTTTGAGATTGATATGGAGGGCGTTTTGGTCTTTTCCAGTAGGGTTTTGCAAGACAAAATGCATGTTGACACTATAAGACAATATTGTTGGGTGGTAGAAATTTGTCCTACCTCACTTCTTGTTTTGGAATTTTCGTGTTCTTGGAATTGTTCTTGGAGATTTTTATTTGGTCTTTATTTTCAATCTTAAATATTTAGATTTTTCTTATTCGATTTATCGTCTCACAAAATACCATTCACAAACATCGTTCAACTCACCGAGCCTGTCGTTTCTAACAGAGCATCTTCATCGGGTGACACGTTGAAGTTCGACCCGATTCTGGAAGCACGACTCGTTCTCTCCTCGTCTCCCCAACACCTTTGTGAGCTTTATTTCAATATGAGTTATTTATATATTGCATGCTTGATTGGTTTTGTTGATATGAGTAGCTTGGATATTTGTTAGGGCTCTAGGGTACTTTGTTTAGGGATTGAGTCGACAATGTTTTGAGGGTTTTAAACGAATCGAGGAGTCATTTTATTCGACTTGTGTGGTCTCATGTTGAATATCCTCTTCGAGGAACATCACTAGTGGACCACGCACTCGAGTCGAGTGACGTTTAGGTGCGACTCAAAGTTGTCTCATGTTGAGGACCTCCTCGAGGTGTATCACTAGTGGACGACGCGGTCGTACCTAAACGATCCCGTCTTTATAAAATCGCGGTTTTTAAAGAGTCGAATCATTTCTTGAAAACAAAGGACCCTAGCTCCCTAAATCTTTTCTCATTTCATATCTCATCTCGATTACTTGTTTAATAACTTTCATACTCGTTTTTAGTTAGTTCATTTTCCAATTTGAAACCTCCCCCTCCAAAAATGGCTACTACTTTATTTACTTGTTTACTTTACTTGCTTTTGACAATCAATCCAATCTCATTACACCGTCGATAGTATTATTCCCCTAGAGAACGACATTCGAGTTATAACAACGACAACACTTTTCTTCTAAACATCAGGCGCATTGGTGTTTTCGGCCCCACCAATATCAACACGACCTCCAGCTGTAGTGTGAAGGGTGCCCGTCTTTCGACCACAAGCAATCACCATCTACCCTTCGTCACTTTCCAAGACCCATCATCGAAGGTCACCTTATGGCCGTCTCTCGCAAGCTGACTGATCGAGATCATATTTCTCCTCAGCTTCGGCACAAATCTCACCTTCGAAAGCTTCAACGTATGTTTACGAGACGTCTTCAGTGTACACCACCAATGTTCAAAGTCCGAGGCGAACTTTCCCACGATTCTCAGCAATGAAACCCTCCATGCAATTGTTGGGATATGTCCTTCGATCCTACGTGTGCAATCGATAAAGTCATAAGGTCGTCTATGGATATTAAATGATTATTCGATAATATTATTTGTTGGGAACAATATAATATTGATCGATAAATCATACCTACAGGGTCACACACGGACTCAAAGATGATATACGTTGTTTGCTAAATATATTGATTTAGAATCAATAATTACGTGGATTTAATAAACATGCATGGGATGCATGGCTTGCATGGATGCATGTCACATAGTGTGACATGGCATGCCACACAACCAAGTGGGACCACATACAATGCATAGTGGCATGTGTATGTGGCATATGACCTTTCACCTCCTTTGTAACCCCTTTTGCATGTTAATGGTGCATTTGATGCCCATTATGTTGTAGGTTACAAAGGGGAGTAATGTGGTGAATAATGAGGTTATAATATGGATGAAAATCAGATTTTCATCACACATTATCTTTACCCACGAAATTCACACAAAAGAGAGAGAGAAGAGAGTTCTTGGAGAACCACTTCAAACAAGCAAGCAAGTTCATTTTCCGGGTTCGTGTGCAACACGTAGAGGCCAGGCCATTTGTGCGGCTTCAACATCCGGGCGATCCAAAGGCGTGACAAGGTCATTCCAAAGGTGAACAAGTCGAGAATGATCCATTGAGGTGGTTCAATCGACTCAACACCACCTCATCGACATCAACGAATCAATTCATCATCAAATGTAAGAACTCGTTGATCATTTGATATCTCTATATATATATATATATATTGGATGTGTATATATATATAAATATATGTGTGTCTATACATATTTGTGTGCACTAAGATCATGTCATAGTAGATCTATCGATTTACACGCTTCCGCACACACGGTATATCGATCGGATCAGTATACCGGTACCTTCAATTGGTATCAGAGCCTAGGGCTCGTGCACACTTTTGTGTTGGACACAATGGTTTAAATCACATAATTGACTTATATGTTTATTTGTACTTATGTGATTAGATATAAGGCCGGCCACCGTTAGTGGTCGGGTGAATGAAATTGTCGTTTTTTACGTACGATTGGCCATAGTTTTGGAGGGCTGCGTCCCTTGGAATCTTTTGTAATAGATAGGTTTTTTCTATTCAAAAATCTATTGTTCAATGTGTAAGCAATGGATTGAATCCATGGATCGACATTGGATATCGGCTCTCCGGCGAAAACGAGAAGAAACGAAGCAAAACGAAGCAAAACGGGCGAAACGGGGCTGCTGGAGCCAAACGGCGGGCGCTGTTTAGGATCGGCGGGCGCCGTTTTGGAAACGGCGACCGCCGAATGGCCTGATTCTTGGCAGATTTGTCCGTGCCCTTTCGTCGACCGCCGTTTTGGAAACGGCGACCGCCGGTGGTGTTCGGTGACCGCTGGTTGTGAAACAGCGGGCGCTGTTCGTGGTTTTTTGGGTACGGACTTGGTTTGACCAAAATCGGCGGGCGCGGAACTGAAACGGCGGGCGCGGACCAGTCCAGAAGATGTTCAAGGCCTATTTTGTTGTTTTAATCTTTTCTTTTGATAGTTGTGAGGTTCTAGGGCCCTTTCGATTACGTATTTAATTGCTTTGCTAGTTATAGGATGTTTTATGTTATAAATGTTCAACTTACATATAAACACCTATGCATGCAAGTTCCCAAAATAATGAGTATAATGTCTTGTCCAAAAACATCACACTCATGAAGCCCTCGATCATAAGTTGGTAGGTCCGACTTAGCGGGGTACTACTTGTTATCTTGGGATAAGTGGGAGTAAGGGTTAGACCTTTACACATGAATTTGGTTTTCTCATCGATAGATCCACTGCAGGCGTGGCTATCGAGACATGAGATGAGAATGAGATTCTCGTCGACCGAGAGTGATATTAGATATCATTGACATGGGTATGTCTACCTATCTTGAAATACTTAAGTGCGGACTCAGTCGGCTTAAATATTTACAAGATGAGGATCTCGGGATCGTTTTGTTCTAAGGGACAATGATATTGGATATCAATTGAAAAAAATGAAATAAATAAGTACAATTGTTAGACAACCTTATTTGTTTACCGCTTTGTGGATGTTTACATATTTTATGTATCTTACTTTTGTAGTTTATCATGTCAAATATCAACTCAATTCAAGTTTGGTTCAATTCTTGATTGTGAAAAATTGAACAAAACAAATTTTCTTGATTGACAACGTAATTTGAGGATGGTCCTCAAATACGAATACAAAGAGAATGTGTTAGACTACCAATTCTTATGATATCATTGAACAACTCAATAGCATGTTCGGGGAACAGACTATGATTGAGCGGTTCGGTATGACCAGGGTCATCTCTTCAGCTAGGCTGGAAAAATGGAAATTTATGGGATCACATGTGCAACAAATGATTGGATTATTTGCTTCAAGTGACCGCCTAGATTTTTCCTATGATGATTAGTTGGCAACCGATTACATACTTCAATCTCATGATGGTTATAATGCCTTTAGGCTAAATTTTCCATATGAATGGTTTGAAGAAATAGCTTCGTGAGCTCCACGGGATGCTCAAGGCTGCTGAGCCGGCGATAGAGAAGGACCCTAAAGGGGAAATTCTTATGATATGGGATAGGGTATTCAAAAGAGCATGGGCAAAAAGGCTACTAGGTTCCTAGGGAATCTCAATGCGTCTACTGCAAAAGTGTTGGACACTACTTGCAAACATATAAAATTTCATATTTTATTCAATTTCAAAACAAATGCCTGATTTGTCTTTCATGTGATGGATTATAAGGTTAGGATTATTTACACCTCGGGGAGTGATTTAATCCAAAACACTTAAGTTCATCTATGACACAAATTAGAGACTTTCGAGCCATTGGATGGCGTGAAACGATTGTCTGGTTGGCTCCCTCATATTTTATGAGAGATAGGGCTTCAATTGCATGATAATATCTCTGGTTAGAAAACTTCGATTTTTCACTTACGATTTATCACGTTTTGACATTGAGATAATTTTGAATGGGAAATTTGAATGAAACTCAATTATTGGGAATAATTGAATTTGCCAAAAGTTCAATGAAGATGTGAAGAACGGGGTTGCTTCATCTTCAGGTATTAATGTTATAGACATTAAACTTCACAAATTCTACTTCTTGGGTATTGGATGCCAAATGTGGTTCTCACATTTGCATGTGAAGGAACTACATAAAAGTATAAGTTTGGTGAATAGAGATGTCGATCTATGGCGATAAATGGAGCGAATGTCGCTGCATTAGCCGTATGATCATATGATATTGTTTTGCCTTAGGGCTTTGTTTTAGTATTATAACTATGTAATTTCGTACCTTCAATAAACAATGAATATTGGTTCAGTATTGGATACTGATGGATTCGTTTTTCACTATTAAATAGTTTGGTAACTATTTTAATTGTGAATTATTCTTTGTTTTGGCACGATTATTATATGGTTTATGTATACTTTAACTTGACAAAATCACATATAT
Organism: Euphrasia confusa; assembly: GCA_954870475.1. Lineage (NCBI taxonomy): Eukaryota > Viridiplantae > Streptophyta > Magnoliopsida > Lamiales > Orobanchaceae > Euphrasia > Euphrasia confusa. The sequence continues at coordinate 16,359,988 of OX940954.1, forward strand.
CATTAAGACCAAAGGCCAAATCGAATAAGTCTCATTGAGACATAACTGAAACATTGTTGATTAGATCAAATCAAAATTCTAAACATGTAACGAAGCTTCGTTTAGAAGGAATTTTAGAATCATTTGACTTGGAGTCATTTGATACATTTGAATGATGTGTGATTGAAAAGATAAAAATGTCATCTTTCTTGGAGAAAGGAGAACATGTGAGTAATTAATTAGGGATGATCCATACTGATGTATGTGGAACCTATTAGTTCACAAGCACATGAAGGTTATGTTTCGGAAAAGAGAAAACTAACTCTATTAGATAGAGTTCGATCTATCGATGATGAGTCTAAATTGAACTACTGAACTCTTTTGGGAACACACTATTCTTGACTTCAACCTATACACTGAATAGGACACTGTCAAAAGTTGTTGATAAAGACACCATACTAGGTATGGAAAGGGAGGGTCCCTAAATTGTTTTCATCAAGATTTGAGGTTCTATAGCTTCTATGAAGAGATTTATCTCTACAGGGCTTGAACTCAAATGGGATAAAAGTTTCCTTATGGTATGTCCATATGAAACTCGAGGGTACAAATTCTACGATCTATCTGAGAACAATATTTTGTTGCTCGAGATGGTGATTTTCTTGAAAAGAGATATCTTTCCTAGAAAGTCAGTGGGAGCTCGGTTATCTTGAACGAGGTTCAAGTGGAACAACCAATGATGAATACTCAAGACTGGGTTGAGAGTATTCCTATGGTTTTGGAAACCATACCAGCCCTTGTAGGTCCAGAAGGCATATATCTCTTTTAGTCAGATACTTAGGTATTGTGATCAATGAGAGATATGAAGTCATTCTTTTGGCGATGAACCTTCAAACTATATCCAAGCTATGACGAGTGCAGCTACTAAAAATTGGCATGGTGCCATATAATCCGAGATGATTTCAATGTCTGGTAATCAAGTTTGGAACTTGATAGATTTGCATCAAGAGGCTAGACCTATTGAGTGCAAATAGTTCTTCAAGATCAATATAGACATGAATGGAAAACCTAGGGTTTTCAAAGCAATTTTGGTGGTAAAAGTTTTATATTCACGAGGTGGATTATGATCAATCTTTTTCACCAGTTGTTGTGATTTATTCATTCGGATTAACTTAGCCATTGTGACTCATCTTGATAATGAGTTATGGTAATATTGGATGTTAAAACTAACTTCTTGAATTGGATTCTAGAAGAGAATGTGTTTTAACACAACCAAAGAGTTTTATCGATCTTAATAAGGCTGAGAAATTATGCAAGCTTATAGTTCTATTTATGCATATCGGAGTAGCAATCTTCAGTTCAATGAATCCATACTGGGATTTGGATATCAGATGAACTCGGAAGAGTCTTGTTTTACAAGAAGATCAGTGGGAGTTACGTTGTATTAATTGTGTTGTATGTCGGTGACATACTCCTTATTGGAAACAATGTTTCTATGCTTAATTCTATTAAAGAATGGCTTGGGAATTGTTTTTCAATGAAGGATCTTGGAGAAGCACAGTACATATTGGGCATCAAGATCTGTCGGAACAGATCGAAAATGATGTTTGGACTTAGTCAAGTGACTTATATTGATAAGGTACTTGATAAGTTCAGAATGAAAGATGCCAAAAAGGGTCTCATTCCAATGAGTCATGGCACATCTCTTAGCAAGATTCAAGGCCCTACGGGACTTGATGAGCAAAAGAGGATGGAAAACATTCCTTATGCTTCGGCAATATGGTTTATAATGTACGCCATGATATGTACACGACCGGACGTATCGTATGCTTTGAGCATTACGAGTCAGTTTCAAGGAAATCCAGGTGAGGCGCGTTAGACTGCGACCAAGAATATTCTTATGTACCTTAGATGGACAAAAGAATATTTTGTTGTCTTTGGAAGACAAAAAGAGTTGATATTAACAAGCTGTTTGATTGCTAACTTCAAAACAGACTAAGATAATTTCCGATTTTAATCTGGTTATATCTTTTGTCTGGTTAGAGGTGATATTTGCTGGAATAGTTCCATGCAATGCAGCTGATTAAACTACAGAAGCTGAGCACAGTATTGCATTGGATGCAGTAATATTGGCAGTTAGGATTTGAAAGTTCTTGAATGAACTAGGTGGCGTAACTAGCTCAGCCCATCCGATAGTTCTCTATTTATAGTAGATCTATTGCGCAAGCTTATGAGCCTAGGGAGCACTACAAATATAAAGCTGGTGCTCAGGATGTTCCACATTATCTGGGAGATATTTTTGTGGAGATATCGAGATAATAAAGTTGCAACTTTTGGTAAGGTTGCAAACCCATTTTCTAAACCTCTCCAGCAGTTTAAGCTTGAGGCTTTCACGACTGCAATAGAGATCAAACATCTTAGAGATGGGTTGTGATTTCTATTACTGTATTAGATACTTTTGGAGATTTGGTAAACATTCACTCATATGTATAATACATATTTCTTCATATAAATATGGTTTAATTTATATGAATTGTCCTAATGATTATGTTATATCAATTGGGTTATGAGGTCGACTTACCGCATAATGAAGTCCCAATGGTTGAACTGATATACTTGAATCATATAGTTGTTCCTGGTTCGTATAATCGAGTACGGACAAACCGATAATACAATGAACTAGATTGTAATGTAAACTATAGCGCCGCTTCATGGGCTAGTGATGTGGGACATCAAGTACAATTAAATAGATATTAGCTGGGAGCTGATGATCGAACAGACCCGACTGGAATAGTATTTAAGATTTCGAGTCATAATACTATTTCATTGACTGTCGAGCAATTTCCTCTGACCTGAGTAGTCCAGAGTGATTTCATTGTGAAATGGTGTGCTTTGATACAAGTAAACGCCTTTCGTAAAAGGAGGTTATAAAACATGTTATTGGGTATATCAGGAAGCAAGTGGGAGAGCTTGGATTGACAAGATGGGATTGTCCTCCATTTTATAATGGGATACATGTCTTAACGGCCACTTGGAGAGTCGAGACTGTGGAAAATACGTGGCCACGTCCAGATTCGTATCATAGTGATAAATCTGGTTTTATAGTCTGTCTCAAAGTCCAAGAAAGGTTTGAACCGATTGAGGATGACTCAAGTCTTGCCTCAAGTTCAAACTTAGACATAAAGTGACAACAGGAAGTTGGCAGCACACTGGCTCTGAAGGCCAAGTGGGAGATTGTTGGGATATGTCCTTCGATCCTACGTGTGCAATCGATAAAGTCATAAGGTCGTCTATGGATATTAAATGATTATTCGATAATATTATTTGTTGGGAACAATATAATATTGATCGATAAATCATACCTACAGGGTCACACACGGACTCAAAGATGATATACGTTGTTTGCTAAATATATTGATTTAGAATCAATAATTACGTGGATTTAATAAACATGCATGGGATGCATGGCTTGCATGGATGCATGTCACATAGTGTGACATGGCATGCCACACAACCAAGTGGGACCACATACAATGCATAGTGGCATGTGTATGTGGCATATGACCTTTCACCTCCTTTGTAACCCCTTTTGCATGTTAATGGTGCATTTGATGCCCATTATGTTGTAGGTTACAAAGGGGAGTAATGTGGTGAATAATGAGGTTATAATATGGATGAAAATCAGATTTTCATCACACATTATCTTTACCCACGAAATTCACACAAAAGAGAGAGAGAAGAGAGTTCTTGGAGAACCACTTCAAACAAGCAAGCAAGTTCATTTTTCGGGTTCGTGTGCAACACGTAGAGGCCGGGCCATTTGTGCGGCTTCAACATCCGGGCGATCCAAAGGCGTGACAAGGTCATTCCAAAGGTGAACAAGTCGAGAATGATCCATTGAGGTGGTTCAATCGACTCAACACCACCTCATCGACATCAACGAATCAATTCATCATCAAATGTAAGAACTCGTTGATCATTTGATATCTCTCTATATATATATATATTGGATGTGTATATATATATATATAAATATATGTGTGTCTATACATATTTGTGTGCACTAAGATCATGTCATAGTAGATCTATCGATTTACACGCTTCCGCACACACGGTATATCGATCGGATCAGTATACCGGTACCTTCAGCAATCACGTCTTGTTGTGGTGTGAAACGACGCTCCCGAATCCAGCACCCAGGAGTCTTTAGGATCCTCAGAAGTTGTTAGCAAGACATCTCCAAAATCCTCATCAGTCAACGCATTGGTTTGAGCCTTCGCAGGCTCCCTGCAATGCCGCTTGATATGCCCTTCCTTCTTGCAATTCTAACAAACCACCTTCTTGTCTTCTCTTGTCTTTGAACCTCCGCTGCCATGGTTAGTGTCGCTCCCTTGGCCTCGTCCTCGGCTCTCAGTACTCAGGACATTACCAGACGGTGCCTGCTGAAGATCCTTCTTTCGCAGCTCCTCGGCCAGGACGCTATCCCTGACATCAGCGAATTTCAGGTTCTCCTTCCCCATGGAGTTACTAACATGGGCTCCCAGCTGTCCGACAACGACGCCAGCAAAATCAGTGCGCACACCTCGTCCTCGAACGCAATTCAGACCGCCTTCAACTTGTTCAGGGTCAACTCATATCATGAATGTTAGCCACGGCATCGAAGCCGCCTTTCATCCTCAAGTTGAACAGGCTCTTCATGAGGTGTATCTTGTTATTGGCAGTAGGCTTCTCATACTTGTTGGCAAGGGCCTTCATCAAGCCTTGAGTGGTTTTCTCATCGGCCACATCATCCGCCACATTCATCGACATGGATAAACGGATAATCCCAAGAACCTGCCATTCGAGCTCAAGCCATTTATCATCTTCCATCTTCTGCGGCTTCGGACTCAATGGTTGATACAGCTTCCTCTCGTACAGGTAATCCTCGATCTGCATCCTCCAGTGCCAGTAGTTCTTTCCATCAAATCTCGTCACAAAGAAATTCGCAAGATCCCCCATCGCCTCTTCAATCGCCTCCCTTGAAACTCTGATACTAGTTGTAAGGATTTGCGCTTAACCGCGTCGCTGCAAGAGACGATAACACAAGACGAGAAGTAAAAACGAAAGCAATAAAGAACACAAAGGATATAGTGGTTCACCCAAAATAGGCTACGTCCACTCGCCGCTGCAGATCTTTCACTAAAATAATAATAGACGACTCCGGGAGATTACAAACGCACACATACGTATTCTCAGTATTTTCTCTCTCGGTACTCTAGAATTCTCACGATGATAAATACAATTGTTGGAGACTCTCTTATGTAGACTAAGACGTATAAGAAACCCTAAACTTAATTAAGGTAGGAGTCCACTCTGAAAAAGGACATAAAAACGCGTAACTTTCCGCCCAAGTCAAAATCTCGCTGGTTGAAATCTCAAGGGTAGTGACCGCTACCCAGAGGGTAGAGACCGCGACCCCCGCGCTACCCCGAGCGCTTCCTTCGACGCTCCTCGGTTGTTGCTCGCACCTGGAATCGGCCTGCACAGGGCCAACGACCGCTGACCCTCCTCCAGCGACTGCTGGTCGCTTCTTTCGTCCGCCGTCTTTGTTCTCGTCCTTCTTTCGACTCACTTTCGACTCCACATCTTCCAACAAGAAGCAGCGATCGGTTCGCCTGTGCAATCTTCAATTGGAAGAGTTCACGCCCACATGCAAGCTTTTCATTGGACACACTATTTTTTTATTTTATGTGTTTTTTTATTCTTCAAATATTAAATAGCACATAAATACATTTATATTTTATTATAAAATTAAATAAATAATTCTAAAATTCATATTTTTAAATTATATATAAATGGAGTATAATGTTGATATATTTTTTTATTTGTATTTCATTATTTGTAACTTAGTTTTTTTTTACAATTTTTAATTTAATTTTCTACTTTTATTTTGTTTAATTTTAATATATTTTAAAATTTTAAAATTTATTGTATTTATTTAAATAAATAATAAAATAAATAAAATAATTTTAGATTGAGTTGGATTGCTAGTAAAGTTAGAAAATTTATTAAATGGTTGATGTTATAGATTGAATAAGAAAAAGTAAAATAAATTAATATTTTATTAAAAGATTGGGTCGGGTTGGTTGCTAATTTCTAATGCTGCTCACTTCATCACATTTGGTCAAGTAGAGTGGGCATAGACATGTTAGTTAAAGATAACATTGGATGGAAAATAAAAAAAGTGAGCATGACCTCTATGGTAGCCAAGCCCACTATCACTCTTCATGTAAGCTTTTTCATTTTGTGTGTGTTTGTTTTAATATTAAATTATTCAACTCACATTTTAATTGGTTATTAAAAAGATTTAAATAAGCTTTACCATTATACAAAGTTGTCTACTTTATTTATTTGCCCAATTTGATATGAGGCGACATATAATGGGATCTACAAAGGGTGAGTTTATTTACGCCTCCAATTATACTAAATTCATCCCCTAAATTTTATTTTTTTTAAATCACCTCTGGGAAATATCTATTTTACCCTTATTTTTAAAATTATTAATTTTGTATTCTTAAAAATAATCTTTTCTTCGCCATTAACTTCACTATTTTTTGGGCTTCTTCTTCAACATCCGCTGCTATTCTGACTCCTCCATCGGACCTGGAAGCGTTATTGCGATAATGGACGCGCATGGGCTTGCCGCATCCGTCATCGACGTTTAAAGTGTTCTCTAAATTTAAATTTTATTTTCTGAAGATAAAACAGCGCTCAAAAAATAAAATCGAAAAATCAATAATACCTCAACCTCTGCCCCCACACCTGCCGGTCGGCCTCGATTTTATATTCCCAAAATTGAACCGAAGCCCGAACTCGTAGACTAACCGCCGACGGCGTTCCTCAATTTATCCAAAGTCGCTGTTGCCGAACTTTTTGCCTAAAAATCGGGGGTAGTCCTCAGGGTTTCACTTGTTGACTGTCATCGTCTCCTACTCGTAGGTGAAGGACAAGCAGATCGGTAAGGGCAGTCTCGATTGCGTCGTCTACCTCACGAGTTCGAGGACGACGAGACCCTCCGCCTCCTACCGTAGTGTGTGATCACGTCTTCTATCCCGAGTGCATCGACGTCTAGCTCGGCTCCCCCGTGTTATCTTCCTAATGTGCCGCCGCCGGGCCAACCTCTCCCCATTACGAACGGCCAAAACCTACTTCTAAGAGTTGACGCCGATGCTGGAATTGAATATCTTTATGCGGCGGTGGTGGAAGATGTCGGTATTAAAATTTGGGGAAGTAATTAATAGTTTTATTATTGTTATTATTATTAAAAGGGTACAGGTAATTAGATAGGGGGTGAACTTATCAATTTAATTAAATTAAGGGGGTAAACTTATAAGAGGAGTGAGTTTAGTAACTTTGGAGGTGTAAATAAACTCATTCATCTCCAAATAGTGAAAATGGGCTTTTAACATTGGAAATGCTCTAATAACCATAGTGTTATGATAGTCGGTCAATATTGAATTTAAACTAAATTGTCATACTTTCTTATCACCACTTTTAAATAAAAATATTTATTAATAATTTTATGAAACATAAACAAATTTAAATAAAAATATATTGAGAGGTAAATTTTGGTTTTTACAATCAAGGAACACACATTAAACAATAAAATACATTAATTTTTCATTTTGAAATACACGATGATTGTTATATTTTTTATTTTGAAATAAGTTAAATAAATAACCAATTTGTTTAGTCCAAATTCAAATATAAAAAAGTTCCCGGCCATTTTATTTATTAAATGCAATAACATAACTCAATAAATAAATAAATATATAAATAAAACTACAGGAGTATTTAATGTTGAGATAATTTTTTGGGGCGGAAGCATTTTAAGAACAAAGCATAATATAATAGTATATAAGTTTTAAAACTTCGTCCATAAGAATATAAGTTTTATAGGCAATGGACATTTACACCCTTATGACACAATAGTACAATTCATTAATTGAAAAAGAATATTAAAAAACAAAGGCACTTTAATCTCTTTTTGGCAATTGAAATTCACGTGCACACACATTTAAATATCACGGTAAGTTTTCGCTATGTATGGTCACTGTGACACGGTGAATTACACTGTGTCACGGTGACTTTTCACTGTGTCACGGTGACACATGGTGAAAGTACACTGTGACACGGTGAAGTACACTGTGTCACGGTGACATTTCACTGTGTCACGGTGAAAGTGCAGTGTGACATGGTGAAGTACACTGTGTCACGGTGACACACGATGGAGTACACTGTGGCAGAATGATATGTTACTGTGACATGGTGAAGCACAAAGTTTATTTATTACAAGTAAGGGTATTAGAGACTTTTCACGTGCCAATTGCTTATAATTGCTTATAAAACTTCTACTTTTATGGACAGAGACTCAGAACTTATTTATTTTATGAGGTGGTCCTGAATCTGGTATTACTACTAATTTTTTATAGGGTAAATATAATAGAGATATTATAATGATTTTCTATACTTCTCGTACATAAAAATGAAGGGACTTGACATTTTTACCCTTTTATAGTTATAATATATTATTTATATATTGAATTAATTTAACTATGTATTAAACGGTTACCACAATACATTTTGTTAGTTATACACAAATAAAAATTATTTACGCAATAAAATAAAAACACGTAAGTATCCAAAAATTTAACACGTAAGTATCCAAAAATTTAGTCTAAAAATTTACGCAAAAACACTTGTCATATGAAAATTACGTGAAACACAAACAATTAATTACGCAATATGAAATTTTATAAAAATATAATTACAAAAAATAAGCATGTAACAAAAAAAAAAAAAAAAAAATGATGTTTTAGTTTAAACAAATTTCAAAACTACTGCTAAATAATATTTAAATATAAGTAAAAACTTACCAACGCAATAAAATTAAAAAATAACAGCCCTTAAAACTTAATAATAAAAAATTGAAAATTCTATATAATTTAATAAATTTAAAAACCCTTTTATTTAAAATTACCTTAAAATTTTTAGGATACAGCCCCCGAATTTCCCGCTTCTCTCACCTAATTCCTCTCCACCCCACAACAGCCATGCCCATATTCGTCATTCACCTTCTTAACTCGCTTCGCCCATCGTCGTCGGATCACAATGACTACGAATCGACGGTTCAAAATCAAACGCCGGTATCTAGTGCCAAAAGAATAAAACCAAAAAAAATTGATCGCAGCGAATGATGACTGGACGTTGAAGCTTTGACCGGGGACAAGAAAACAAATCCAAATAAATAAATAAGCAAAATGTTTTTTGTTTTGAAATCTAAAGAAAAGAGAGACTTAAAAAATACAAATATAAATTAAAAAAATAAATAAATAATTGAATATTCTGAATCTGGCTTTTCAATTCAATTTCAAATCCTCCTGTATTTTCTCGTTGTTGGATATGGGTTGTCGATTAAAGTAGTTTCTAATTTATTGTTTTTTCGATGATTGCTTTCAGTACACCTATACATACATACATATATATATATATGCGTTTGTGTATTTGGGATTTAGATCGATTATTGCTTCCGATCGTTCGATACTGAAATGAATATGATGCGCCGCCTGAAGAGCATTGCTTCCGGCCGCTCCTCCGTGTCCGATCCCGTAATTTTTCCTATTAATATTATTTTTTGGTTTTTGGGTTTTAATCATATTTTGTTACTTCTTTAATTTTACTCTGAAGTTCGATCTGTGGTTTTACATATCAGGGTGGAGATCCTTGCATCAAACGGGCGAAGGTGGATCAAGAAGTAGGCCAGGGCTTCGTGTGCGACGGAGAAAGCTGTGTGAGAGTTGTCCATGTCGATAACAGCTCGACGGGACCCGTTGCTAGCACGTCCGACGTGCACGAGCTCCCTAAGGAAATGAATGGAATGAAAATTACAGAGGATATTAAGGTCAATTGGAGATTCATTTGATTCAATTCGCAAAGTTTGTATGTAGTAGTTTTATTGAAATTGTGGGTTTTGTAGGATATAGAACCGACTGTTGTTAGCGGCAATGGGACCGAAACCGGTGAGATAATCGTCACTTCGGTTGGGGGTAACCACAATGGAGAACCGAAACAGGTATATTGATTTTCGGTCATCGTGTATGTAAGAGCCGATGAGATCGATTTAGAATAATAATAATCCTTTTCATTTATTTTTCTTCAGACGATGTCTTACATGGCTGAGCGTGTCGTTGGCACTGGCTCGTTTGGAGTTGTATACCAGGTACTATTTATCAGGCGAATTCATTTGGAGTGAAAAATCGAACTTGTTTTTATAAAATACGTCTGCAGGCGAAATGCCTTGAAACAGGTGAATCTGTTGCTATAAAGAAAGTGTTGCAGGATAAGAGATATAAAAACAGAGAATTGTTGATAATGCGCCTACTCGACCATCCAAACGTAGTTCGGCTGAGGCATTATTTCTATTCGACTACTGAAAAGAATGAGGTGTTCCTTAATCTTGTATTGGAGTATGTCTCGGAAACTGTATATCAAGCTTCCAGGCATTACAGTAGAGTGAACCATTACATGCCCCTCGTATATGTGCAGCTTTATACATACCAGGTGGAGTACTTGTTAGAAAAGAATTCTCGCTCGTTGTCAGCTTTAGTGAACCTTTTTAAAAATTGCAGATATGCCGCGCTCTAAATTATATGCATAGAGTTATTAATGTATGCCACCGAGACATCAAACCTCAGAATCTTCTGGTAAATAATAATAAATATTGAATAATCTTACGTATTTTCTAATGTTTGGAATGTAACGATTTGGTTCTTGCTGCAGGTTAATCCACACACGCATCAGCTTAAGCTTTGTGATTTAGGAAGCGCGAAGACGTTGGTATGTTCTTCTTCTTACTTCTTTCTTTCTTGGTAAAATCCGGTTCATGTAAATAGTCGAGTTGTTTTGTGGCAGGTACCTGGCGAGCCAAATATCTCGTACATTTGCTCTCGTTATTACAGGGCCCCGGAGCTAATATTTGGAGCTACAGAGTACACAAGTGCAATTGATATGTGGTCAGCTGGCTGTGTTATGGCTGAGCTACTTCTACGGCATGTAGGTGCATTATTTTAATTATTATTTTTGTTGAAAATCGAGCCTTGACACATTAATATTTTCAAACATGCGCAGCCTATATTTCCCGGGGAAAGCAGTGTTGATCAGCTAGTTGAGATAATTAAGGTTCAGTATAAACTCTTTCTTCCAGTACAACTTTTCTTGTGTACGACACTGAATGTAAGCAGTATGTATTTCCCATATAGGTATTGGGGACTCCGACTAGAGAGGAAATCAAGTGCATGAATCCGAATTACAGCGAATTCAAGTTTCCTCAGATTAAAGCCCACCCATGGCACAAGGTTTGTTGAGAACTCGAGAAATAAGAGGAAGAAAAAAAAACGAGAGAGAGCTGAATGTATTTATTTTTCAGGTGTTTCAAAAGAGAATGCCACCTGAAGCAGTGGATCTCGTCTCAAGGCTACTCCAGTATTCACCTACTTTACGTTTTACTGCAGTAAGTCACTCTTGTTTTTTTTTGTTGTTGTTTTTTATCTTTAATTTTTTTGACTCAGTTTTTTCTGTGTTCTCTCTCCAGTTGGAGGCTTGCGCGCACCCATTTTTTGACGACTTGAGAGAACCTAACGCGTGCCTACCTAACGGAAGACCATTGCCTCCTCTTTTCAACTTTGCAGCTGAAGGTTACATAATTTCATCTCTTTTATATTACATCATAATTTCCAACTCCGTTGATATTTAAACTCTGCTACTTACTATTTATCATTTTCCCAGAACTGGCAGGTGCATCTTCCGAACTTGTAAAACGACTCGTTCCTGACCATTCGAAGCCGTAGTTCATTCTCTTTATCCGCTTTGAATGAGTTCCCACGGATTTATAGGCCCTTCCCTAGCAAACTAAATATGTTCGTCGGTTTTTGAGTAAATTACCGAGAGATTATTCGGCTGTATATGTTTTATACTAGATGAAAGAAAGAAAGATCAAAAGATTAATGTGAAATGTTCAATTTGCTGTGAATTGTATTCCCAATTAATGTTATAAATTACAAAACACATCATGTTTACATGCCTTCTGAACTTTTCCAAAGTAAAACAAAAAATCTACAACAAAATAAAATAAGATTGAACCGGAGGGGCTTTCGACAATCTCTACCAATAATCACCGCACGAGCATTTCCCTTCCCTGAAATGATGGAAGCAATTGGAATCTCTAAGAATCACATGCCGGCCATAAACCAGCGATACAAACTTCATGGCATTATGACAATCCCCGCAAACCCTAATGTTCTTGTACACTCGGAGAGGAGCTCCCACCGGTGACTTAAGCAGTGCAAAAGCCACAGCTAGCTTCTCACTATGGTAAGCGAGTCCATGAATCTTACCCTCTTCGTTGATATCATGCAGAGCAAACTTCATATCCGGAACATACCCTGCCTCCTTGATCAAAATCATCATCTCTTCGACTTTCAAGAAAATCGCCTCTGCCTCCAAATTGCTCCTATCCTCAGACGTGAAATTATAAATTTTACCGTTCATCTCCACCCAACTATGTCCTGGTTCTTTCCCAACCCCCCTCGACTTCATCAACCTTCTAATTGTAGCGGCTTCTTCCCACTTCCCATTTTCGGAATAAATATTCGACAACATGACGTAAGAGACCGAATCCCGAGGCTCTAATTCCACAAGGGCCGTAGCCGCTTTTTTTGCAAGATCAATATTTCCATGCATTCTGCATGCGGAGAGCAACGATTTCCACACGGTTGCATCAGGTCTTACCGTCATTTCATTCAATAAATCTTCCGCCTCTTTTATTTTGCCAGCACGGCCCAAAAGATCGATCATGCAAGCATAGTGATCTGGGCCGGGATTTATACCATAGTCTTTCACCATCGATTCAAAGTAGTATTGACCGCGGTCAACCAGTCCCGTGTGGCTGCACGCAAATAGCAACCCTATGAAAGTTATGAAGTCGGGTTTCACACCAAAACCCACCATTTCTTCGTAAAATCGAAGCGATTTTTTTCCTTGACCGTTTTGAGCGTAACCCACGATTAAGGCGGTCCAAGAGATCACGTTTCTTGTTTTCATGGAGTCAAACACTTCCTCCGCATTTTCCAAGTGCCCACAATGTGCGTATAACGACACAAGTGAATTATCAACCGATAAAGACGAGTCCAGCCCGGATTTCACAGAATCCGCGTGAATTTGCTGTCCTAAATCGAGCAGCGCCAGCTCAGCACAGGAACTCAGGACACTCGAGGCGACGACGTGATCAGGTCGGGTGTTATCGCTCATCCTCATCTCGCAGAACAACCTGAGAGCTTCCTCGTGGGACCCACCATGGGCACACCCTGTGATGAGGGATGTCCAAGAGATCACGTCCTTTTCACCCAAAAATTCAAACAACGTAAACGCACTATTTAACCTGTCTTGTTTAGCGTACATATCGATAAGAGCATTGGTCACAAGGGTATAACCATCGAACCCAGATTTAATAACCAAAGAGTGAATACTCGAACCTGCCATCACATCTTTCGTCGAAGCAAGCGAGTTCAGGACCGATGGGTACGTGAATTCATCGAGTCCCATATCTTTCGCACGCATTTTACTAAACAATGAAAGTGCCTGTTCCGGAAGACCATGTCTAACACAACCAACAATCATGGCGTTCCAAGAGATGACATCATCAACTTCCATGGCAGACACTACTTTCCAGGCGCAATCCACATCCCCACACTTCGTGTACATGTCAACCAACGCGCTCTGAACGAAAACATTAGCTGCAAAACCACCTCGAAAAACACATCCATGCACTTGGGCCCCGAATTCAAGAGCCTTAACAGCCGCACAAGCTGTAAGCACACCTGGAAAAGTGTACTGGTTAGCCTCGACAATTTCCGCCCTCATTCGAACGAAGCAGTCAATTGCTTTAACAGAGTCCCCGTTTAGGGAATACCCGTTAAGCATCGCAGTCCAAGTGACATGGTTTTTCCCTTTGGTCATGCTTCGGAAGAGATATTCCGCTTCTGAAATTCGAAGGCATTTTGCGTAAACATCGAGAAGACCTGTAGCAACGAAAACATCCGTATCGAAACAGGACTTGACAGCGTACCCATGAACCTGTCTACATCTCGAGAGGAGACCCTTTATAGAACAGAGCCTGAGAACACTCCCTATAGCGAACGGATTGGGCCTGTACCCCTCGCGTCGCGTTTCGTAAAAAAGATTGAAACTTTCGATTTCACAACCCATTTTGCAGTAACCGGACACGAGCGATGACCAAGTTATGTCGGTGTTGTTCGGGTTTACGTCAACCAGTTGCCTAGCTTCGACGGGTCTTCTTGAGTTCGCGTAACCAGATATCATCGTGTTCCAGGTAAACTCGTCCCTTTCGGGCATTTCATCGAACACCTTCCGAGCTTCTTCGATTCGGCCCGCTTTGAACAGCTCAAGCAGGTATTTATTCGCATTGATCAGTAAGGAGCTTTTCCTGATGGTGTTGTTCCTTAGATTTCCACATGTACGTTGTGAAACTAATTTGTACATAACCCAACACAGTCCTATTAAATGTATAGAAAAAGGTTAGCGAGTGTGGAAGCTCTGGAAAATCGGCGGAATAACAAGATACTTGACATGAAGATTCTAGTTTTCAGAAACGTGGGCAGCCTCTGCCGTATTTTTCTGCTTGATTGTGTCGATTGCAATAGTTACGGATGGGATTTGGACTTGGGTTGGAAAAAAAAGTATTATACCATACCGAATTTAACGAATATTTGCTATTCATTTTAGTTCTGTTCAGTACCATAACTAGGGGTGTTCAAAAAAACCGCCAAACCCGATCCGCCAGCAAAATCGACCGAAATCCGCCTAAACCGTCGGTTTAATTATGAAAAAATTACTTGTCGATTAGAAATTTTAACACTCGCCAAAAAATGGGTGGGTAACAGTTTCGTTAGATACTACCCGCAAATAGACTGATCCGCCCGCAAAACCGACCAAAACCTAGGGGTACCTAGGGGTGTTCAAAAAAACCGCCAAACCCGATCTGCCAGCAAAACCGATCGAAATCCGTCCCAATCCGTCAGTTTAATTTTGGAAAAATTACCCGTCGGTTAGAAATTTTAACACCCGCAAAAAAATTGGTGGGTAAGAATTTCGTTAGATACTACCCGCAAATAGGGCGACTCGCGCCGTGTATATATATATATATATATATATATATATATATATATATATATATATATATAAAATAAATAAATATTATTATATAATAATTTGCTAAATTTATTTGTTTCCTTGTTATTTGATTTTTCTCTCTTGTCTCCATAAAGATGTTTGTTTTTTTGGAATTAGACTTGTTTATTTGTTTGCTTGCATATGGACAATAACATGAGTAAAAGTCCTACAAAGAACACAACTATGGAGAAATTTGTTTCTTTTAAACCTTCAAAGATATCAAATTCTTGTCAACATTTCAATAGGTTCAAGAAAGACGGAGAAATTAAAGTATCTTATAATTATTGCTTCCGTAAATATGCAGTCCATTCGAAATTGCATGATACAATTTTTTTTATAAATCACTTCAATATACATATTTAAACCCGCTATTTCGCCCGCTATCCGCCCGCTATCCGTCCGCACCCGTTTTGGCCCGACCGCACGGTTAGAGTAAGATCAAGGGTGGGTACGATTGATAAAAGTGACAACCTGCCATCATTGTGTCGGTTCATTATTTATAGATATACCCGCCCAACTCCGCCCGTGAACACTCCTCATACCTTATCGAATTATATGTTAATTACGTAGTTCTCTTTAAATTAATATTATTCTTGTAAAAGAAAAAAATTCAGATTTAAATTTTCGCTTCCCTTCTTCTCTCACAGATTTCATCAAAAAAAATCACTTTACTTTTAATTCTGTAAAGATTTTGTTATAAACTCAAAACAAATTGAGAAAGAATAATATATTAGATATACGGAGAACATAAGAGGAGAATAGAATTGTTGTATCATTCATATGGAGAGACCCCTTTATATAAGATACAAAGCAGGGTTTCTGTCTTGTTCACCAAGAAATGGTAAACTACTCATTCACTAATTACAATATTTATAACACTCCCCCTTGAATAACTATTTACAAGAATGTTGCTTCGTTAAAACTGTTGGAATTCGATATCCCGGGCTATTAAAATTTGCGGAAACCATAGCCCGATCAAAAACCCTTCGCCGGAGATCACGTGAGCACCGCCATGCGAACCGGAGCACGACCGAGGAGCCCACGCACCCGAAGGCACGCGATTGCCCCAGCCGAACCCCCGCGAGGCGGGGTTCACGATCGATGGATCGATCGCACCGTGCGATCGATCAGCCGGGCTGCAGCAGCAGCCCCGCGGTGAGTCCGGCGACTCACCGCCGTCGGGGAGGGGGGGCAGCTCGCCCAGTAAGCCGCGGCGGCACCAGCCGCCACCCTACCCCGGCGTCCAGCCGGGGTTCTCCTCGATCGCGCATCCCCGGCGTCCAGCCGGGGTGCTCTTGGTTCGATCCCCACGGGGTCCTCGAGCCGCGGCGGTCCGGTGGTTACACCACCACCGCCCGGTTCGTCCTCGTTCCGGGGTTCGTCCTCGGATCTTTGTTCTACGGTATTTTCAATAAATAATCGAATAAAATCATCAAGGGTGTTTAACGATTTTATACCTTCGATTCGTTGTTCGGAGAAACGAGATCAATCGATGACCTTTGAATCTTCCCACGTATTCCTTGCACTAGCTTGAACGTCGGGTGGGCGACGATCCTCAAAGCTTATGGATCTCCTTCACGAACTCTCTAGACTAATCAAGTATGATTATCTTGTCTTGTCTAATTGTGAAGACCATGTAGTGCTTTTATAGGCTACGTAGGGGATCTAAAGGAGGTGAAATATTGGGCTTCCAATAATAGTGATTAAATTGAGCCCAAGCCCAAATCTATTAATCCTTACTATTATTAATTAATTTATTTTCCACTATATAAATTAATTGCACTCCCAATATTAAACCATATTATATCAAATAATATTTCTCCGGTAGTATTATTTATTCCGTGTATTTAAGATATAAAAATAAATTTAAATTAATTGCGTAATTAATTTATTCATCTCTTGTATCCGAGACTAGTACCATTCAACCTTAATTATTATGCGGAACGAATCCACCTGCAGGGTTTACATAATAATTCCTTATGAACTCAACTCGGGGACATTATCAACCCTTACGGGATACACTTTCCCGTCAAGTATTCACGGCATGCCATATATAAAATATAGTGACCCAACTTAACCGGTAATTAACCCAATAATTAAATCGGTTAATTCCTTTGGTAAATCAAAGTCACTTATATTAAATATACACACCCACAATAGTATCGGGGATTAAGAATAAAATACACTGAGACTTAAATCGATTATCGCCGGCAATCCTAATCGATAAATCTCAAACGATCCGCCCAATACACCAAGTGTACAAGTGTGATAAAATAATTAAGACAGATCATTTTCTCTCTCACACAACGACTATACCGATGGATTGGTCCGTGTCCATCTAGGTCGTGAGCAACTGTTCGATTAAATACGAGTAACCGATAGTATGATCTTCTGTGTGGGCCCGACACACCATACTAACTACAACGTATAGAATCCAGGACTATAATTTGCATATATTTAATTATAAATAATTAAATGCAAATAATTGTTTATTTAGTTAAATAGATTAGTGGCAATGGATCGTGAGTTTCCGTTACTTAAATCTAGACATTAAGTACACAACTCCAACAATCTCCCACTTGTACTAAGGTCTAGTCATTTCCTCCAAACTCCCGACTCCCATACTCATCACGTGCTTAAGTTGTACTTCCAAGAAGTACTATGTGAATGAGCACTCTAGGTTGCCGCTCTGAAGTTATCTTGGTGACTACAGCGTCGTCTCCCTCGACGATGACTCATATCAGGTGGTACTTGCTCTATGTGTTATCTTACACTTATGGACTTGTGATTTCTTACCATTTGCCATTGCACCGCTATCCACGTAGCCTTTGGCAAATTAAGAATCACATCTAAGTCCCAGAGATTATCCCGGAGCTATACCAAAACTTCCGCTGCCTCTGAGGCCGCTATTTGGTTACCCATGGCAGAGTCCGAAAAGCATCGTGCTTATCACTCTTCCATGTTAAAACTCCTTCTCCTTTATTAGTGAAACACATAGCCTGATATCGACTTACACTGGTCCTCATTTGATTAGAAATCTAAGAGAATGTAATCCAAAGGAAATGCTCGTCTGCTTCGTAGTCTAGAACAGTACTTCGAAAGTACTTTTACAGCAGTCGAATATTCCTTTCCAGGATTACCTTGATATCCTCCCACTATGCTAACCGCATAGTCGATATCAGGTTCTCGTTTTTCAACATTGCATTTATCAAGCTTTCCACACTCCAAGTGTAGGAAACTGCTTTCACTGCTTCTATCACCTTTATGTGTTCCAAAACACATACCTTAGATAGATGCATTCCGTGTTTGAAAGGTAACGAACCTTTCTCGGAATCTTGCATGTTAAAACGAACCATAATCATATATATGTAAGATGTCCAGGAGAAGTACAATGTTCTTTTCCAGAGATCCAAGATCTCAAGAACATGTCTAACTTCTTCCTTTATCTTTCATATTGATTTATCTAGACAACCATCATTTTATGTCTTGACAACATCTTTACATTGTTACCAATGATAAGAATGTTCTCTACATAAAACCCGAGAAACACCACCTTGTTTTCCATCACGTTTCCAATACACACGATTCGTCTATGCTTTTGATGAATCCATAAAATGGACTATCTCATCAATTTTGCAAGTACCACGAACTCAATGCTTTGTTTCAATCCATAAATGGATCAACTAAGCTTGTACTCTAAATGATTTCGCCTCTTAGCAATAATCCTTATTGCTCTCCAAGAAGGCACATTTAGATCTAGTACGGCCTCCATGTAGATCCAGGGATCGATTTCATGTATACTAGGTCCAGAGTCCGAAGACTCACCTACTCTTATGAATATCTCCGGTTGTCACACAACCTCCCACTACAACGGCATTCCGGTGTATAAACAGTAATAACAGTAGGTGCAGTTAGTGGTGTACCGCTACTTGGTTCGGCTGGTTCTCAGTCTCCTTCGTTCTCTCTCATTTCAAAGTATCATGTCACTTTGGGCTTGTGGTTCATCATATAGTCTTTCTCTAAGAACCGGGTGTTAGAGCTTATAACGTCCTTCTGGTTCGTAGTACTATTGAACACACATCTTTTGTTCTTCT
This sequence comes from Euphrasia confusa, assembly GCA_954870475.1. Lineage (NCBI taxonomy): Eukaryota > Viridiplantae > Streptophyta > Magnoliopsida > Lamiales > Orobanchaceae > Euphrasia > Euphrasia confusa. The sequence continues at coordinate 16,379,343 of OX940954.1, forward strand.
AGGATATTCTACAACCGCATTTGAATGCGCCGTTGTTTCCAGACATATCCATAGAACACAGGTAGTTCCGTATAACCCATCTTTTACTATCTCTATAAGAGTTTCATTTCTTATTATCGACACACTATTTCTACACAACAGTGCATGGTGTAGTCATTTGGGATCAAATCCCAATCTCTGATCAATATGCCATGAATTCCTCAGACATGTACTTGCCTCCGCGATCAAATCGCAGGCTACAAATGGATATACCTTGATGGTTCTCCACAATTGCTTAGTTTCCATTGACTTGTCAAAACACTTGCTTTTGTGGCACATCAGGTATTCTAATCCATTTCTCGAGTAATCATCAAATGAAGTACTCGTACCTTATTGTCTTAGTAGACATAGGTCTGCATACATCAGAGTCAATCAATTCTTATACTTGTCCGGATCTTATATCTTATATCCATAAAGGATTGCTTAGTCATATTATCTTCCAAATTAGATTCTGTTGGAAATCGATATCCCGGGGTATCAAAAATTGCGGAACCGATAACCCCGACCGAAATCCCATCGCCGGAAACCGATCACGAACACCACGAAGAACCGGGCTCGACAAGAGCATCGTCGCGGGATGAACCCGCGGCTAAACCCTAGCCGAACCCCATCCGCGGGGTTCGCGATCGCACGCATGCGATCGCTGGGGCTGCTCCGGCAGCCCCGGGCGGTGAGTCCGGCGACTCACCGCTACCGCCCGAGGAGGGCGGTTCGCCCAGCGGCGAACCCGCCGCGGCTCCAGCCGCGGCTGCCCGGCGATCGACCACCACGGTCGATCGCCCACCCCGGCTCCCAGCCGGGGTTCCTCGCGTGCATACGATCGAACCCTCGGGTTCGATCGACTCCCTCGGCTCCCAGCCGAGGGTTCGTCTTGATCTTCGCCGGGGATCTCGAATCCCCGTCCCCGAAGTTCATACGTTTTCCCGGATCGTGCGTTCATGTATGTATCACAATCAATTCACATAAAATCATAGAAGGGAGTATATGATTTTACCTTTCGATTCGTTGTGCGGAGAAACGAAATCAAGATGATGACCTTACGATCTTCCTACGTATTCCTTGCACTAGCTTGAACGTCGGGTGGGCGACGATCCTCCAAGCTTATGGATCCTCTTCTCTCTCTCTCTACTTTCTCTCTCTAGAAGAATTATGATCTTCAAGTTATGATGTGTATTGTAGAAGAGAAGACCATGTAGTGCTTTTATAGGCTACGTAGGGGATCTAAAGGAGGTGGAATATTGGGCTTCCAATATTAATGATTAAATTGAGCCCAAGCCCAAATCTATTAATCTCCCATTAATATTAATTAATTTATTTTCCACTATATAAATTAATTGCACTCCCAATATTAAACCATATTATATCAAATAATATTTCTCCGGTAGTATTATTTATTCCGTGTATTTAAGATTTAAATATCCATGAATAAAATTAATTTATTGCTAATTAATTTATTCATCTCTTTAATCTGAGACTAGTACCATTCAACCTTAATTATTGTGCGGAACGAATCCACTCATGAGGTTTACACAATAATTCCTTATGAACTCATCTCGGGGATATTATCAACCCTTCCGGGATACACTTTCCCGTCAAGTATTCACGGCATGCCATATATAAAATATAGTGACCCAACTTAACCGGTAATTAACCCAATAATTAAATCGGTTAATTCCTTTGGAAAATCAAAGTCACATATATTAAATATACACACCCGCAATAGTATCGGGGATTAAGAATAAAATACTCTGAGACTTGAATCGATTATCTCAAGGCAATCCTTATCGATAAATCTCAAGGGATCCGCCCAATACACCAAGTGTACAAGTGTGATAAAATAATTAAGACAAATTATTTTCTCTCTCACACAACGACTATACCGATGGATTGGTCCGTGTCCATCTAGGTCGTGAGCAACTGTTTGATTAAATACGAGTAACCGATAGTATGATCTTCTGTGTGACGTCGCACACCATACTAACTACAACGTATAGAATCCAGGACTATATTTTGCATATATTTAATTATCAATAATTAAACGCAAACAATTGTTTATTAATTTAATAGATTAAATGCTATGACCGGGAGTTTACCGTTACTTAAATCTAGACATTAAGTACATAACTCCAACAATCTCCCACTTGTACTAAGGTCTAGTCATTTCCTCCAAACTCCCGACTCCCATACTCATCACGTGCTTAGAGTTGTACTTCCAAGAAGTACTATGTGAATGAGCATTCTAGGTTGCCGCTCTGAAGTTATCTTGGTGACTACTGCATCGTCTTACTTGACGATGACTCGTATCAGATGGTACTTGCTCTATGTGTTAACATCACTTTTGACTTATGACTTCTTCCAGTTTACCCTGCACCGCTATCCAATAGCCTTTGGTAAACTAAGAGTCATATCTGTTGGAGTTATGTACTTAATGTCTAGATTTAAGTATCGGTAAACTCCCGGTCATAGCATTTAACCTATTTAATTAATAAACAATTATTTGCATTTAATTAAATATGCAAAATATAGTTCTGGATTTTATACGTTGTAGTTAGTATGGTGTTGCATGGGCACACAGAAGATCATACTATCGGTTACTCGTATTTAATCGAACAGTTGCTCACGACCTAGATGGACACGAACTAATCCATCGGTATAGTCGTTGTGTGAGAGAGAAAATAATTTATCTTAATTATTTTATCACACTTGTACACTTGATGTATTGGGCGGATCAGCTTGAGATTCATCGATTAGGATTGCCGGCGATAATCGATTCGAGTCTCAGTGTATTTTATTCTTAATCCCTGAAACAATTGCGGGTGTGTATATTTAATATAAGTGACTTTGATTTACCAAAGGAATTAACCGGTTTGATAATTGGGTTAATTACCGGCTAAGTTGGGTCACTATATTTTATATATGGCATGCCGTGAATTCTTGAAGGGGCAGTGTATCCCGTAAGGGTTGATAATATCCCCGAGATGAGTTCATAAGGAATTATTATGTAAACCCTGCAGGTGGATTTAATCCGCATAATAATTAAGGTTGAATGGTACTAGTCTCGGATATAAGAGATGAATAATATTTATTGAGCAATAAATAAATTTATTCATGGATATTTAAATCTTAAATACACGGAATATATAATACTACCGGAGAAATATTATTTGATATAATATGGAATAATATTGGGAGTGCAATTTTATTTATATAGTGGAAAATAAATAAAATTAATATTGATAAGAATTAATGGATTTGGGTTGGACCCAATTTAATTTTCAATATTGAAGCCCAATATTTATTCTCCTTATGATCCCCTACGTAGCCTATATAAGCACTACATGGTCTTCACTTTTCATAACACAATTAATTGACCTACGCCAATCATAAAGTTTTGAGAGTGAGGAAGATCCATAGGAGTTCGATAGATCGTCGCCCACACGACGTTCGAACGAGGTGCAAGGAATACGTGGGAAGATCGCAAGGTAATCAAAGGTGTTTGATTTCGTTTCTCCGCACAACGAATCGAAGGTAAAAATCATAAACCCTCTTTTATGATTTCGTGTGAATTAAATCGTAGTAAATACATGAACACACGATCCGGTAAACGTACGAACTTCGGGGACGGGGATTCGAGATCCCCGGCGAAGATCGAAAGGGGCGGCCGAAACCTAGGGTTTCGACCGCCGGTAACCGCGCCAAGGAGGAGCCCCGGCTGGACGCCGGAGCACGCGATCGACCAAGGGTCGATCGCTGGGGAAGCCGCCGTGGGCTGGAGCCACGGCAGATGGCCCCCCCGACCTCCCTGGACGGCGGTGTGCGCGCGGGGTAGCTCCGGCCGAAGCCGGAGCGGGCGATCGACCGAAGTCGATCGCGGAGGGCAGCCGCGGGCTGGTGCCGCGACTGGGGGCCCTCCACCCCGTGAGGTGGTGGCAGTGAGTCGCCGGACTCACCGCCGGCGGGTGCTGATCGGATCAGCCCCGCGGGGATGCCGTGCATCCCCGGCGATCGCCATGCACGGCGATCGCGAACCCTAGCGGGGTTCGGCTAGGGTTTCTAGCCGCGGGTTCATCCCGCGGCGGTGTTACTCTCGTCGAACCCGGTTCGTTGGTGTTCGCGTTCGTGGATCCGACTCGTGGGAGAAAATCGGCTGGGGGCGGGCTGCGTGTCTTCGGGCGCGTAGTCTCCAAAGGTCGGACTCCTGCGGATGAGTCGGGGATCCGATCTCCGGCGATGAAGGATTTCGTTCGGGTTATTTTTCCGCAAATTTTAATAGCCCGGGATATCGATTTCCAACAAATGGTATCAGAGCGTTTGGTTTCGTGTTCATGTATATGCTCGATTATTGTTCTACCTTGCAGGATCTCCGACTATCATGGTTGGATTTAATTAATTTTTTTAATTAATTATCATGATTATTAAACTCTCGGACATGTCGAGATTCGTTTTGTGTGGATGAATGTTTGTAATAATAAAAATTCGGGGGTTGACCGAATTTAGGATTTATTATTACGTTCTTTGTTTTTCCGGAAAATGTATAGGGTCGATTTCATGTATAGAATCGATACCGGATAATTGTAATTTAGTTCTTGTAATTTTAATTACGTTGGTTCGATGTTGAGACAATCGCCGGAAGACGAAGAACATGTGACGAAGGAGAAGACGTGAGGGAGGACCGGGGATCGATTGGATCGATCCCATGATGAGATCGATCGATGGCATGGGCGAGGGGCTCGATCGCCCCTGCCGCGGGCTGCCGCCGGTTCGGTGGTGGACCGGCGTGGCTGGGCGGCGGTGCTCCTCCCCGTGGGCCGGTTGGTCGAAGGTGGGATGGCGTGGGGTCTCCCGATCTCATGCTATTCCTACCAAGATCCACTTTCCCAATTAATTCGGATTTTTCCTATTTGAGCACTTTCTTTTTGGAAACTCTCATGGTTTAGGAAAAGAATTAATTTAAATTAATTTTATTTTCTATTGATTTATTTCCTTCATGGAAATATTCATAGATTAGAAATTTAATTAATTTAGTACTAAATTTATTTTTCCTATTGGATTATTCCTACTCCTGGGAATATTCATGGATTAGGAATAAAAATAAATTTGGAAAGTAGTAAGTCCTAATTTATTTTTCCTTGTTCTATTATAGATATCTTCTAGAGTATTCCAAATTTTATTTGGATAGATTATTCTAGAGATTTAATAGAACTAGATAGGAAAATAAATAAATAAAAATATTAATAATATTTAATTTTATTTTTGATATATTCGATTGACTTAATTTTCGAATTAAGTAACTTTTGGATTAATTGAAAATAAATAGATTTAAATATTAGAGATTAATATTCTCGTCACATGGAGCATTCAAGAACGAAGACTGAAGACTAGAAGATGCATATGAAGATAAAGCCATGATAGTCGGGGAAAAATAATTTCTCTAGCATTATTTTTGACTATGTGCTATGTGCTTTATTGCTTTCATGCATGCTTATGTGTTTAATTATGCATTAGATAGCGTATCCCTTTATTATAAAAAGCTAAGTGGGAGAGGGGATGGAAACATTCCCATGGTCTCCATTGCTGTTCTCTTGGTGACTCTTATGGACTTTCGAAGTTCGTATAGACGAGTCATTGGAGGAGAATTCTTGTAATTCCTTTTACAAGAAACATTGATCAAATTTATCAAACAATGCCTAATTTGTCTTTCTGAAACTGACTTCAAGTCGACTCATTCTCACCCCGGGGAGTGGAATGGAGCCAGAGCCACTTGGTCATGTAGAGGACACAAATTAGAGACTTCCGTGCCATTCTTTGATAGATGGGTCGCTTGTCTGCTCGGCTCCCTCATTTATGAGAGATAGGGTCGTTCGCATGGCGAATCACTGGTTAGAAACTTCGAGTTTCACTTATGATTCTCCACGTCTTGATTTACAAGATTAAATGGATCAAGTAATTGGGAGTCAATTATAAAAGTCTCTTAGTGAAGTAAACGTCCACACCACGTGGCTTGCTGCACTGACGGATTTTGGATTAATTGATGTAGACAGTTGTAAGGAATTGTGAAGAGTTGTGAAGTTGTCGTAAACGTCCACACCACGTGGCTTGCGGTAATGTAGCAATTCCAAGCGATTCACTTTGGTGCTGAGTAATGGTTTACACTTAGATACGCCTTGTAGTATTCCTCCCCACGAGGTTCCGCTATAAGCGATGTATGACCAAAGAAAAACTAATTGCTAAATCATTTGGGTGGGTAAACGTCCACACCACGTGGCTTGCCTTACCTGATGGGATTTTAGATGTGATTAGTAATTTAATGATGTTATTCTAGGGAGATAACGTCGGATATTAAATTGATTGTTTGTTTAAATGTGCTTATAGGTTTAGAGAATTGCTATGAATCCACTTTTGTTGATACTTGAGGAAATTAACGCACTGGTTCCATACTGTATTGAATGGAAAGAAGAGTTAGACATTGCTCAGACTGCAAAGGAGTACAAAGACGTACTCAGTGAAACTTGTCCTCCTGGACTCACCATTAACTCAACTGAGGAGGAGATTTTTGACTTTGAAAGGTGGGGTAGTGCTCGTGCATTAGCCGCTAATCATGATGTCATGCTCAAACTCAAGTTGCTGTTTGGACATGATGAGAAGGCTAGAAAAGAGGCGATGAGGATACTCATAAAGATCTGTTACTTCGATGAAACACTTGATCATGTTTTTGAGATGATGGATCTTTTAGACGAGTTGAAACAATCGCAAGCTCTTATAGTCAAAGCCAAAGGTTTCGAACCTAAAGGCAAAGGAAAGGAGAAGAAGACAAGGGGTTCCGGTAGTCCTAAAGGACTTGGACCAAAGGGTGGGATAAAGAAGCCTTCGGGCAAACATCCCCAAGGGAAACAGTCTGAGTACTGGGGGTCTACATCTTATCCTCTCAAAGGTACGAATTTTTCTTTAGTCGTAAAACATAGTCAGCGGTATTATCTACCAGAATTCTGGTGTGTAGATATGGAACCACTGACGGTATGTGCATTCTAAATGCAGGGGTTCCAGAAAACCCAGCGACTTAGAGAAGAAAAGTTCGAGTCCACATGGGCAAAGCTGTTGAGGAAGCAGCGGTTGCAGTGGAAGACATTTATCTATCTGTTTGATAGTTATAGGATTTCATTTCAAGTTAATTGCTTTGTACCTTTTATATTTTAGAAAGAACTTTCGTTCTGGATTTCTATTATTAATGGATATTTTATTTCTTTAATCACTTGATGATTTAGACAAGGAATAATGGCGATATCTATTATGGTACATTAGATAGCAATATATGAATGATAAATCCTTAGTCTACCACGATGCAACAAACTGTTATAACTTATTTTACTTATTGGATGTATTTCTTTATCGATCATTGTATTTGTGAATTCTTGAACTTGGTATTGTCTATTCAAAAGGGATTCAAAAGGTCGAAATTGATTTGATCAATTATAATTGGAGGAATGGACTTCCCGACCTAAGAATCGATCTTGAAAGATGAGACAACTAAGTTAACTTTTCTGGATAAAGGATGGAATTCGGACAAGTATTAAGAATGATCAAAGATGATATATGCAGACATATGTGTAATTAGAGAAGTACGAGTCGTTCTTTAAAGAATACTCGAAGGTGGATTAGAATACTTGATGTGCCATAAAAGCGGAGTGTTTTCAACACAAAGCCATTATGGGGATCCTTCAAAGTATATCCATTGGAAGCTTGCGACTAGTTCGCGGAGGCTATCACCTATCTAAATAACACATAGCATAAATCAAAGGTTGAGATTAAGTCTCAAACGACTGCACCATACACTGATGTGTAGACATGGTGTGTCAGGAATAAGAAATGGGATTCTAATAGTAAAAGAACAAGTTTGTTCGGAACTACCCATGTTCTATGGATATTTCTGGATACAATGACACATTCGATGTAATTGTAGAATATCCTAGAAGAACAAGTAATTGTATGTTCAATAGTACTACGAACCAGAATGGTGTCTTCGCCCGGTTCTTAGAAGAAGACTATTGGATGAACTACAATGCCCTAACTGACAAAGTACTTTATAAAGAGGAAAGAGTAGACTGAGAACCAGCCTAACCGAGTAGTAGTACACCACTAACTGCACCTAATGTTATTACTGTTATACACCGGAACGCCATTGCAGTGGGAGGTTGTTAAGCAACCAGAGATGTTCATAAGACTGGAGGAGTTTTAAACTCTGGATCTAGTAGACATGAAATCGATCCCTAGTTCTGCATAGGGGGCAGTACTAATCTAAATGTGCCTACTTGGATAACAATTTTATTGTTAAAGAGGCGAGATCATTTAGAGGTACAAGCTTAGTGAATCCATTTATGGATTATCAGAAAGCTGGAAATTGTGGAACTTGCGAATTGATGAGATAGTCTATTATATGGATTCATCAAAAGGCATAGACAATAAAAGGTATATTAGAAACGTAATGGAAACAAGGTGGTGTTTCTCGGAATTTTGTGTAGATAACACTTTATCGTTGGCAACAATGTAAAAGTATCGTCAGACATAAAATAAGAGGTTGTCTAAGTAAATCGAGATATAAGATTAAGATGAAGTTGGATCAATGTTCTTAGAAATCTTTCGATCTCTAGATAAGAACATTTGTACTTCTCTTTAGATATCTTATACGATTATGGTTTGTTTTAAACATGCACAATTCTGAGAAAGGTTATTGCCTTACGAGAACAGAATGCATCTATCTAAGGTATGTGTCTGGAACACATGAAGTAAATGAGGTGTTATAAAACAAGAACCTGATATCAACTATGCGGTTAGCGTAGTGGGAGGATATCAAAGTAATCTGGATAAGAAATATTCGAATGCTGTAAAAGTACTTGGAAGTACAGGATTACTGGCAATACGAAATCTTCTTAGATTACGCTTTCTCAGATAAAAATCAGAGAAAGGACCAGTGTAAGTCGATATCAGGCTATGTGTTCACTTTTAGAAGAGGTGGAACCTAAGAGACCGAATAGCGGCCTCAGAGGCAGCGGAAGTTTTGGTTAGGTTCCGGAATGACCTCTGAACTTGGATATGACTCTTGGTTCACCAAAGGCTATGAACATAGCGGTGCATGGTAAACTGGAAGAAGTCATAAGTTCAAAAGATGATGATAACACATAGAGCAAGTACCACCTGATACGAATCATCGTCAGAGAGACGACGCAGTAGTCACCAAGATAACTTCAGAGCGGCAACCTAGATTGCTCATTCACATGATACTTCTGGGAAGTATAACTTAAGCACGTGATGAGTATGGGAGTCGGGAGTTTGGAGGAAATGACTAGACCTTAGTACAAGTGGGAGATTGTTGGAGTTATGTACTTAATGTCTAGATTTAAGTATCGGTAAACTCCCGGTCATAGCATTTAACCTATTTAATTAATAAACAATTATTTGCATTTAATTAAATATGCAAAATATAGTTCTGGATTTTATACGTTGTAGTTAGTATGGTGTTGCATGGGCACACAGAAGATCATACTATCGGTTACTCGTATTTAATCGAACAGTTGCTCACGACCTAGATGGACACGAACTAATCCACCGGTATAGTCGTTGTGTGAGAGAGAAAATAATTTATCTTAATTATTTTATCACACTTGTACACTTGATGTATTGGGCGGATCAGCTTGAGATTCATCGATTAGGATTGCCGGCGATAATCGATTCGAGTCTAAGTGTATTTTATTCTTAATCCCTGAAACAATTGCGGGTGTGTATATTTAATATAAGTGACTTTGATTTACCAAAGGAATTAACCGGTTTGATAATTGGGTTAATTACCGGCTAAGTTGGGTCACTATATTTTATATATGGCATGCCGTGAATTCTTGAAGGGGCAGTGTATCCCGTAAGGGTTGATAATATCCCCGAGATGAGTTCATAAGGAATTATTATGTAAACCCTGCAGGTGGATTTAATCCGCATAATAATTAAGGTTGAATGGTACTAGTCTCGGATATAAGAGATGAATAATATTTATTGAGCAATAAATAAATTTATTCATGGATATTTAAATCTTAAATACACGGAATATATAATACTACCGGAGAAATATTATTTGATATAATATGGAATAATATTGGGAGTGCAATTTTATTTATATAGTGGAAAATAAATAAAATTAATATTGATAAGAATTAATGGATTTGGGTTGGACCCAATTTAATTTTCAATATTGAAGCCCAATATTTATTCTCCTTATGATCCCCTACGTAGCCTATATAAGCACTACATGGTCTTCACTTTTCATAACACAATTAATTGACCTACGCCAATCATAAAGTTTTGAGAGTGAGGAAGATCCATAGGAGTTCGATAGATCGTCGCCCACACGACGTTCGAACGAGGTGCAAGGAATACGTGGGAAGATCGCAAGGTAATCAAAGGTGTTTGATTTCGTTTCTCCGCACAACGAATCGAAGGTAAAAATCATAAACCCTCTTTTATGATTTCGTGTGAATTAAATCGTAGTAAATACATGAACACACGATCCGGTAAACGTACGAACTTCGGGGACGGGGATTCGAGATCCCCGGCGAAGATCGAAAGGGGCGGCCGAAACCTAGGGTTTCGACCGCCGGTAACCGCGCCAAGGAGGAGCCCCGGCTGGACGCCGGAGCACGCGATCGACCAAGGGTCGATCGCTGGGGAAGCCGCCGTGGGCTGGAGCCACGGCAGATGGCCCCCCCCCGACCTCCCTGGACGGCGGTGTGCGCGCGGGGTAGCTCCGGCCGAAGCCGGAGCGGGCGATCGACCGAAGTCGATCGCGGAGGGCAGCCGCGGGCTGGTGCCGCGACTGGGGGCCCTCCACCCCGTGAGGTGGTGGCGGTGAGTCGCCGGACTCACCGCCGGCGGGTGCTGATCGGATCAGCCCCGCGGGGATGCCGTGCATCCCCGGCGATCGCCATGCACGGCGATCGCGAACCCTAGCGGGGTTCGGCTAGGGTTTCTAGCCGCGGGTTCATCCCGCGGCGGTGTTACTCTCGTCGAACCCGGTTCGTTGGTGTTCGCGTTCGTGGATCCGACTCGTGGGAGAAAATCGGCTGGGGGCGGGCTGCGTGTCTTCGGGCGCGTAGTCTCCAAAGGTCGGACTCCTGCGGATGAGTCGGGGATCCAATCTCCGGCGATGAAGGATTTCGTTCGGGTTATTTTTCCGCAAATTTTAATAGCCCGGGATATCGATTTCCAACAATATCTAAGTCAAGAGGTTATCCCGGAACCTAACCAAAGCTTCCGCTGCCTCTGAGGCTGCTTATTCGGTTATGAGAGAGTCTGAGAAGCGTCCTGCTTATCACTCTTTCACTTCATGGTTCCACCTCTTTCTAAAAGTGAACACATAGTCTGATATCGACTTGCACTGGTCCTCCTCTGATTTAAGATCTGAGAATTTGTAATCAAAGAGGATTTCGTCTTGCTTAATAATCCAGTACTTCGCAAGTACTATTACAGCATCCGAAAATCTCTTGTCTAGATTACTTTGATATCCTCCCACTACGCAAACCGCATAGTTGATATCAGGTTCTTGTTTTTACAACATTGCATCTATAAAGCTTTCCATACTTGAAGTATAGGAAACTGCTTTGTCCTTATCTATCTCCTTCATGTGTTTGAACACATACCCTTTAGATAGATGTATATTCTGTCTCTGAAAGGCAATAACCTTTCTCAGAAGTATGCATGTTTAAAACAAACCATAATCGTATAAGATATCTAGGAGAAGTACAATGTTCTTATCCTTAGATCGAAAGATCTCAAGAACATGCTCTAACTTCTACTCAATCTTATATCTCGATTCATTTAGACAACCATTATCTTATGTCTGACAACATTTTCTACATTGTTGCCAATGATGAAAATGTCATCTACATAAAATCTCCGAGAAACACCACCTTGTTTCTATTACATCTCCAATACACCTATCGTCTATGCCTTTTGATGAATCCATCAAATGGATTATCCCATCAATTCGCAAGTTCCACGATTTATAGCTTTGTTTCAATCCATAAATGGATTTACTAAGCTTGTACTCTAAATGATCTTGCCTCTTAACAATAATCCTTATTGTTTTCCAAGCCGGCACATTTAGATCTAGTACTGCCTTTGTGCAGAGCTAGGGATCGATTTCATCTTTACTAGATCCAGAGTCCGAAACTCTTCTAGTCTTATGAACATCTCTGGTTGTTCAACAACCTCCCACTGCAACGGCGTCCCGATGTATAACAGTAACAACAGTAGGTGCAGTGTGTGGTGTACTTCTACTCGGTTTGGCTGGTTCCTAGTCTTTGTCCTTTTTCTCATTCCAAGGTACTGCGTCAGTTCGGGCTTTGTGGTTCTTCTAATAGACTTTCTCTAAGAACCGGGAATTACACGTCCTTCTGGCTCATAGTACTATAGAACACACAATACTTTGTTCATCTAGGATATCCTACAACCATATTGAATATGCCGTTGTCTCCAGGAATATCCATAGAACATAGGTAGTTCCGAACAACTTGTTCTTTTACTATTAGAATTCTATTTCTTACTGACTCACCATCTCTACACGTAAGTGTATGGTGTAGTCATTTGAGACTTAATCTCAATCTTTGATTATGCTATGTGTTATGTGGTAGCCTCCGCGATTTTAGTCGCAGGCTTCCAATGGATATACTTAGAAGGTTCCCCATAATCGCTTTGTGACTTAAAACACTTTGCTTTTATGGCACATCAAGTATTCTAATCCATGTTTCGAGTATTCTTAAAAAGAACTACTTACATCTTACACATATGTCTGCATATATCATTGATCATTCTCAATACTTGCCCGAATTCTATCTTTTACCAAAAGGTATGCTTAGTTGTATTATCTTCCAAACTTGATTCTTAGGTCGGAAGGTCCATTCCTTCAACTATAATTGATCAAATCAATTTCGACCTTTTGAATCTTATTTGAATAAATACTACTAAGTATAAGAATTCACAAGTATAATGATTTAACAAGAAATATATCTAAATAGTAAAACAAGTTATAGAACGGTTTGTTGCATCGTGGTAGACTAAGGATTCATCATTCATATATTGCTATCTAATGTACCAGAATAGATAATACCCATTATTTCTTATCAAAATCATCACCATGATTAAAGAAATAAAATATCCATTCATAAATAATAGAAATCCAGAACAAAAGTTCTTTCTAAAATAAAGGGTACATAATGCAATAAACTTGAAATGAAATCCTATTTAACTACTAAAGCAGATAACTGTCTTCCACTGCAACAGCTGCCTCCTCTACAGCTTTCGCCCGTGTAGACTCGAACTCTTCTTCTCTAAGTCGCCGGGTTTTCTGGAACCCCTGCATTTAAAATGCACATACCGTCAGTGGTTCCATATCTACACACCAGATTTCTGGTAGATAATACCGCTGACTATGTTTTTACGACTAAAGAAAAATTCGTACCTTTGAGAGGACATTCAGACTTCCAGTGTCCAGTCTTATTGCATCGGAAGCACTTGCCTCTTGGCTTTGCAGCCCCCACTCGTGGTCCACTCCTCTTGGCACCACTGGGTTTCCAGGCTTGCTTCCTTTTCTTGCCCCTACCTCCAACAGGCTTCAAGCCCTTGGACTTGGTAGCTACAAGCGCTTGAGACTTTCCCTTCTTGTAGATCCCCTCTGCCGCCTTTAGTTCAGTCAGGAGTTGCGCAAGAGTATAAGATAGTTTACCCATATTATAGCTCATACGAAACTGCTCAAAACTAGGGGTCAGAGACTGGAGTATGATGTCGACTTGCGTCTCAGCATCAATAGAAGCTCCTAGGACCTCAAGTTCATTCAACAAACTCATCATCTTAAGAACGTGCTCACCAACGGGCGTTCCTTCAGACTGAGTAGTCGACATGAGGACTCTCATGGCTTCTTGCCTAGCCGCACGATCTTGCTCCCCAAACATCTCCTTGAGGTTAAACATCATATCATAGGCAGTGTCCATCGGCTCATGTTGGGTTTGGAGTACATTTGACATGGAAGCCAAAATATAACACCTAGCCATTTCATCAGCCTTTTTCCACTTCCGATATGTCAGTTTTTCCTCATCAGTTGAGGCAGCCGTGGGCTCGGCAGGGCACACTTCATGGAGTACAAACTTGTACTCCTCAGAAGTCAGGACAATGTCTAAATTTCTCTTCCAATCAATGTAATTGGGACCAGTGAGCTTATGCTCCTTGAGTATCACAGAAAGTGGGTTCATAGCTATCCTCTAAACCTATAAGCACATTTAAACAAACAATCAATTTAATATCCGATATTATCTCCCTCAAATAATATCATTAAATTACTAATCACATCTAAAATCCCATCAGATATGGCAAGCCACGATAGTGTGGACGTTTACCTATCCAAATGATTTCGTAATTAGATTTGCTTCGGTCGTACATCACTATAGCGTTACTTCGATGGGAAGAATACTATAGAGCGTACCTTAGTGTAAACCATTACTCAGTACTAAGAAGTTTGTTTAAGATTCGCATGTTACCGCAAGCCACGATAGTGTGGACGTTTACGTTAACGTACGTTTCCTTCACTCCCTTCTATAACTGTCTACATCAATCGTTCCAAAATCCCATTCAATGCAGCAAGCCACGATAGTGTGGACGTTTACTACACCAAAAGACTTTTACAATTGACATCCAATTACTTGAAGCATTCGATTTTGTGAATCAAGACGCGGAGAATCATAAGTGAAACTCGAAGTTTCTAACCAGTGATTCACCATGCGAACAACCCTATCTCTCATTAGATGAGGGAGCCGAGCAGACAAACGATCCATCTTAAAAAGAATGGTACGAATGTCTCTAATTTGTGTCATCCACATGACCAAGTGGCTTTGGCTCCATTCCACTCCCCCGGGTGAGAATGAGTCGACTTGAAGTCAGTTTCAAAAAGACAAATTATGCATTGTTTGATGAACTTAATCAATGTTTCTTGTAAAAGGAATTACAAGAATTCTCCTCCAATGACATGTCTATATGAACTTCGAAAGTTCATAAATGTCACCAAGAGAACAGTAATGGAGACCATGGGAATGTTTCCATCCCCGCTCCCACTTAGCTTTTTATAACAAAGGGATACGCTATCTAATGCATAATTAAACACATAAGCATGTATACAAGTAATAAAGCACATATCACATAGTCAAAATAATGCTAGAAAATTATTTTCCGACTATCATGGCTTTATTCCATCTCCGTATGCGTCTTCTAGTCTTCAGTCTTCGTTCTTGAATGCTCCATGTGACGAGAATATTAATCCCAATATTTAAATCTATTTATTTTTAATAAATCCAAAAGATACTTAATTCGAAAATTAAGTCAATCGAATAAATCAAAAAATAAAATTAAATATTATTAATATTTTTATTTATTTATTTTTCCTATCTAATTCTATTAAATCTCTAGAATAATCTATCCAAGTAAAACTTGGAATATTCTAGAAGACTTCTATAATAGAATAAGGAAATAAAATAAATTAGGACTCTTCTACTTTCCAAAATTAATTAATTTCCATGTCCATGAAAATTCCCATAAAATAGGAATAATCAAATAGGAAATAAATTAATTCATTAATTAATTATCTTCCTATCTAATTCTATTAAATCTCTAGATTCCTATTCCAAGTAGAACTCGGAATATTCTAGAAGACTTCCATAATAGAATAAGGAAATAAATAATATTAATTAATTCTTTTCCTATCTCCATGAGAGTTCCCAAACTTAGGAATACTCAAAATAGGAAAACTTGAATTAATTAGGAAAGTGAATCTAGGTAGGAGTAGTACGGGTTGGGGATCCCCGCACCACCAACACCATCATCGATCGATCACCGGGAGGGAGCACCCGCCGCCGCCACTCCAGCCGGCCAGCCGCCACCGTTGCCGGCGACAACCCACGGCCGAAGGGGGCGACGCCCCTCTCCCCTTTGATCGATCATGGGGTCGATCATGGGGTGATCGACCCCTTCGGTCCTTTCTCCCTCTCATCTTCTTCTTCGTCAAACGAGTTCTCCGGCGGTCGTCTCGGCATCGATCCAACGTAAATAAATTACAAGAAATAAATTTACAATTCCGGTATCGATTCTATACATGAAATCGACCCTATACACTTTCCGGAAAACATAGAACAATAATAATAAATCTAAATTCGGTCAACCCCCGAATTTTTACTATTACAAGCATTCATCCACACAAAACGAATCTCGACATGTCCGAGAGTTTAATAATCATGGTAAAATTAAATAACAATTAATTAAACAATTAATCAATTAATTAACCATGATAGTCGGAATCCCTGCAAGGTAGAACGATAATTGAACACATACATGAACACGAAACCAAACGATCTGATACCAATTGTTGGAAATCGATATCCCGGGGTATCAAAAATTGCGGAACCGATAACCCTGACCGAAATCCCATCGCCGGAAACCGATCACGAATACCACGAAGAACCGGGCTCGACAAGAGCATCGCCGCGGGATGAACCCGCGGCTAAACCCTAGCCGAACCCCATCCGCGGGGTTCGCGATCGCACGCATGCGATCGCTGGGGCTGCTCCGGCAGCCTCGGGCGGTGAGTCCGGCGACTCACCGCCACCGCCCGAGGAGGGCGGTTCGCCCAGCGGCGAACCCGCCGCGGCTTCAGCCGCGGCTGCCCGGCGATCGACCACCACGGTCGATCGCCCACCCCGGTCGATCGCCCACCCCGGCTCCCAGCCGGGGTTCCTCGCGTGCACACGATCGAACCCTCAGGTTCGATCGACTCCCTCGGCTCCCAGCCGAGGGTTCGTCTTGATCTTCGCCGGGGATCTCGAATCCCCGTCCCCGAAGTTCATACGTTTTCCCGGATCGTGCGTTCATGTATGTATCACAATCAATTCACATAAAATCATAGAAGGGAGTATATGATTTTACCTTTCGATTCGTTGTGCGGAGAAACGAAATCAAGATGATGACCTTACGATCTTCCTACGTATTCCTTGCACTAGCTTGAACGTCGGGTGTGCGACGATCCTCCAAGCTTATGGATCCTCTTCTCTCTCTCTCTACTTTCTCTCTCTAGAAGAATTATGATCTTCAAGTTATGATGTGTGTTGTAGAAGAGAAGACCATGTAGTGCTTTTATAGGCTACGTAGGGGATCTAAAGGAGGTGGAATATTGGGCTTCCAATATTAATGATTAAATTGAGCCCAAGCCCAAATCTATTAATCTCCCATTAATATTAATTAATTTATTTTCCACTATATAAATTAATTGCACTCCCAATATTAAACCATATTATATCAAATAATATTTCTCCGGTAGTATTATTTATTCCGTGTATTTAAGATTTAAATATCCATGAATAAAATTAATTTATTGCTAATTAATTTATTCATCTCTTTAATCCGAGACTAGTACCATTCAACCTTAATTATTGTGCGGAACGAATCCACTCATGAGGTTTACACAATAATTCCTTATGAACTCATCTCGGGGATATTATCAACCCTTCCGGGATACACTTTCCCGTCAAGTATTCACGGCATGCCATATATAAAATATAGTGACCCAACTTAACCGGTAATTAACCCAATAATTAAATCGGTTAATTCTTTTGGAAAATCAAAGTCACATATATTAAATATACACACCCGCAATAGTATCGGGGATTAAGAATAAAATACTCTAAGACTTGAATCGATTATCTCAAGGCAATCCTAATCGATAAATCTCAAGCGATCCGCCCAATACACCAAGTGTACAAGTGTGATAAAATAATTAAGACAAATTATTTTCTCTCTCACACAACGACTATACCGATGGATTGGTCCGTGTCCATCTAGGTCGTGAGCAACTGTTTGATTAAATACGAGTAACCGATAGTATGATCTTCTGTGTGACGTCGCACACCATACTAACTACAACGTATAGAATCCAGGACTATATTTTGCATATATTTAATTATCAATAATTAAACGCAAACAATTGTTTATTAATTTAATAGATTAAATGCTATGACCGGGAGTTTACCGTTACTTAAATCTAGACATTAAGTACATAACTCCAACAGATTCTTAGGTCGGAAGGTCCACTCCTTCAACTTAATTGATCAAATATCAATTTTCGACCTTTGAACTTCTTATTTGAATAAACATGACTTAGCATAAGAATCCACAAGTATAATCGATTTAAAGAAATCTCTTATTAGTAAAACGAGTTTCATACTACGGTTCGTTGCATCATGGTGGACTTAGGATTCATCATTTATATATTGCTAGCTAATGTACCAGAATAGATAATATCATTATTTCTTCTTATAACCATCAAATGATTAAAAGAAATAAAATATCCATTCATTAGAAATCCAGAACAAAAGTTCTTTCTAATATGAAAGGTACATAAAAGCAATAACTCAAAATGAAATCCTATAAAATGTCCTCCATTGCAACAGCTGTCTCCTCCACAGCATTTCCCACATAGACTACGATCTTTTCTTTTCTAAGTCGTCGGGTTTCCTGGAACCTTTGCATTTAGAATGCACATACCGTCAGTGGTTCCATATCTACACACCAGGTTCCGGTAGATAATACCACTGACTATGTTTTATGACTAAAGAAAATTTCGTACTTTCTTTGAGAGGATAATTAGACTTCCAGTACCCATACTGTTTGCATCGAGAACACGCTTTCTCGTCCCATCTCGTGGTCCAAGTAACTTAGGACCACTGGGTTTCTATGATTGCTTTTCCTTTCCCCCGATTTTACCTTTTAGGTTCAAAACCTTTGGCATTGGCCACAAGAGCTTGCGATTTCCGTCTCAACTCGTCTAAAAGGTCAATCATCTTAAAAACGTTTTTAAGCGTTTCCTCGAAGTGACTGGCCTTTATGAGTATCCTCATCGCTTCTTGTCTAGCCGCCTATGTCAATAGGCTCGGAAGGACAAAGCTCATTGAGTACAACCTTGTACTCTTCAACAGTTTGGGTAATGTCTAGATCTCTATTACAATCATTACATTTAGGGACCAGTGAGTTTAAAATCCTTACGTATCACAGAAAGTGGGTTCAAAGCCATTTCCTAATCTATGAGCACATATAACAACAAACAATCGATTTAATCACCGATATTATCTCCCTCAAATAATATCATTAAACCACTAATCGCATCTAAAATCCCATCAGATATGGCAAGCCACGATAGTGTGGACGTTTACCTATCCAAATGATTTAGCAATTAGATTTTCTTCGGTCGTACATCAATTATAGCGTTACTTCGATGGGAAGAATACTATAAAGCGTACCTAAGTGTAAACCATTACTCAGTATCTAAGAAGATTGTTTGGGACACGCATATTCACCGCAAGCCACGATAGTGTGGACGTTTACGTTAACATACGCTCCTTTACTCCCTTCTATAACTGTCTACATCAATCGTTCCAAAATCCCATTCAATGTAGCAAGCCACGATAGTGTGGACGTTTACTACACCAAAAGACTTTTACAATTGACATCCAACTACTTGAATCATTTAATCTTGTAAATCAGAACGCAGAGAATCATAAGTGAAACTCGAAGTTTCTAACCAGTGATTCACCATGCGAACGACCCTATCTCTCATAAAATGAGGGAGCCGGGCAGACAATCGATCCATTTCAAAAAATGGTACGAAGGTCTCTAATTTGTGTCATCCACATGACCAAGTGGCTTTGGCTCTATTCCACTCCCCGGGGTGAGAATGAGTCGACTTGAAATCAGTTTCAGAAAGACAAATTAGGCATTGTTTGATAAACTTAATCAATGTTTCTCGTAAAAGGAATTACAAGAATTCTCCTCCAATGACTTGTCTATACGAACTTCGAAAGTCCATAAAAGTCACCAAGAGAACAGCAATGGAGACCATGGCATTGTTTCCAATCCCTCTCCCACTTAGCTTTTTATAACAAAGGGATACGCTATCTAATACATAATTAAATACACATAAGCATGCATACATGAAATAAAGCACATAGAATATTATCACATAATCAAAATAATACTAGAATATTATTTTCCGACTATTATGGCTTTATCGCATCTCTGTACGCATCTTCTAGTCTTTAGTCTTCGTTCTTGAATGCTCCATGTGACGGAAATATTAATTCCAATATTTAAATCCATTTATTTTTAATAAATCCAAAAGTTACTTAATTCGAAAATTAAGTCAATCGAATAAATCAAAAATAAAATTAAATATTATTAATATTTATTATTTTTATTTTCCTTTTCTAATTCCATTAAATCTCTAGAATCCTATCCAAGACCCACTTGGAATATTCTAGAAGATTTCCATAATGAAATAAGGAAATAAAATAATTTAGGACTCCTAGTCCTTTCAAATTAATTCCTTTCCTAATCCATTAAAAATTCCATAAAGAAATAATTAAATAAGGAAAAATTAATTAAGGACTTTCAAAACTTTCCAAATTAATTATTTTCTTAATATATTAAAAATTCCATAAAGGAATAATTAAATAAGAAAAATAAATTAATTCCAAATTAATTCTTTTCCTAATCCATGAATATTAAAAAAAAAAAGAATAATCAATTAGGAAGACCAAATCAATTCCAAATTTATTCCTTTTCCTAATCCATGAATATTCCCAAGAATAGGAATAATCAATAAGGAAAAATAAATTTATTCTAAATTTATTCTTTTTCTATTCCATGAGAATTTCCAAAAATAGGAATACTCAAAATAGGAAAACCGAATAATTTAGGAAAGTTGAATCTTGGCGGGAGAGCACGAGATCACGAGGACCCCGCGCCACCCACCATCGATCGCCGGCCGAGAGGAGCGCCGCCGCCACCCCAGCCCACGCGCCACCTCCATTGGTGGCCGGCGTGGCCGAGGAGTCCCGCGGGCAGCCCCCACCTCGCGATCGATCTCCATGGGATCGATTTCCATGATCGATCCCGAGTCCCTTCGTCTTCTTCGTCACATGTCTTCTCCGGCGGTCGTTTCGGCATCGATCCAACGTAAATAAATTACAACAATTTAAATACAATTATCCGGTATCGATTCTATACATGAAATCGACCCTATACAATTTCCAGAAAAAGTAGAACGTAATAATAAATCCTAAATTCGGTCAACCCCCGAATTTTTACTATTACAAGCATTCACTACACATAAAACGAATCTCGACATGTCCGAGAGTTTAATCAAAACATATTATGACAATAATTAACGAATAAATTATATCTAGCCATAATAGTCGGAAACCCTGCAAGGTAGAACAATTTTATCGAAAATACCGCGAACGTAAACCACGCTCTGATACCAATTGTTGGAATTCGATATCCCGGGCTATTAAAATTTGTGGAAACCATAGCCCGATCAAAAACCCTTCGCCAGAGATCACGTGAGCACCGCCATGCGAACCGGAGCACGACCGAGGAGCCCACGCACCCAAAGGCACGCGGCTGCCCCAGCCGAACCCCCGCGAGGCGGGGTTCACGATCGATGGATCGATCGCACCGTGCGATCGATCAGCCGGGCTGCAGCAGCAGCCCCGCGGTGAGTCCGGCGACTCACCGCCGTCGGGGAGGGGGGGCAGCTCGCCCAGCAAGCCGCGGCGGCACCAGCCGCCACCCCGCGATTGAACCTAGGGTTCGATCGCACCCCGGCGTCCAGCCGGGGTTCTCCTCGATCGCGCATCCCCGGCGTCCAGCCGGGGTGCTCTTGGTTCGATCCCCACGGGGTCCTCGAGCCGCGGCGGTCCGGTGGTTACACCACCACCGCCCGGTTCGTCCTCGTTCTGGGGTTCGTCCTCGGATCTTTGTTCTACGGTATTTTCAATAAATAATCGAATAAAATCATCAAGGGTGTTTAACGATTTTATACCTTCGATTCGTTGTTCGGAGAAACGAGATCAATCGATGACCTTTGAATCTTCCCACGTATTCCTTACACTAGCTTGAACGTCGGGTGGGCGACGATCCTCCAAGCTTATGGATCTCCTTCACGAACTCTCTAGACTAATCAAGTATGATTATCTTGTCTTGTCTAATTGTAAAGACCATGTAGTGCTTTTATAGGCTACGTAGGGGATCTAAAGGAGGTGGAATATTGGCCTTCCAATAATAGTGATTAAATTGAGCCCAAGCCCAAATCTATTAATCCTTACTATTATTAATTAATTTATTTTCCACTATATAAATTAATTGCACTCCCAATATTAAACCATATTATATCAAATAATATTTCTCCGGTAGTATTATTTATTCCGTGTATTTAAGATATAAATGTCCATGAATAAATTTAAATTAATTGCGTAATTAATTTATTCATCTCTTGTATCCGAGACTAGTACCATTCAACCTTAATTATTATGCGGAACGAATCCACCTGCAGGGTTTACATAATAATTCCTTATGAACTCATCTCGGGGACATTATCAACCCTTACGGGATACACTTTCCCGTCAAGTATTCACGGCATGCCATATATAAAATATAGTGACCCAACTTAACTGGTAATTAACCCAATAATTAAATCGGTTAATTCCTTTGGTAAATCAAAGTCACTTATATTAAATATACACACCCGCAATAGTATCGGGGATTAAGAATAAAATACACTGAGACTTAAATCGATTATCGCCGGCAATCCTAATCGATAAATCTCAAACGATCCGCCCAATACACCAAGTGTACAAGTGTGATAAAATAATCAAGACAGATCATTTTCTCTCTCACACAACGACTATACCGATGGATTGGTCCGTGTCCATCTAGGTCGTGAGCAACTGTTCGATTAAATACGAGTAACCGATAGTATGATCTTCTGTGTGGGCCCGACACACCATACTAACTACAACGTATAGAATCCAGGACTATAATTTGCATATATTTAATTATAAATAATTAAATGCAAATAATTGTTTATTTAGTTAAATAGATTAGTGGCAATGGATCGTGAGTTTCCGTTACTTAAATCTAGACATTAAGTACACAACTCCAACAAAAACCTTGTCAGGAAAACTCAGTGAGATAAAACATCGACGAAGGAAAAAGAGTACAACTTGCTCCCCCTGATTGTTCAATATACATTTTTGACAAATGAACAATAATGTAAACTTCAATTGACAATCATCTAGGAGATTATATTTTTCTTTGAACTTCAGGTTCAATATCTCAGTTTATTTCGAAAACAAACTCATATCGAGTGATGTACATGCCTCGTTAAAAACCTCTTTATAAAACCTTGTAGGAAAAAAATACTGGAGTAAAAGAGTACATGACATTCACATTTATATTGTGGTGATTGTCTCGTTAAAAACCTTTAACTAAGAAAACCCCGTGGGAAAAACTTAGTAGAGAGAAAAAGAGTGCAATCACTGGTCTTCGGGATCTCGTCTCAATATCAATTTTGTCCATAATGACATATGTAATATGATACTATACATGTTCTGATTTTCATTTCCTTTTATTTCAGGAATCTTAAAATCTATCCAGGATTTTCATGTATGTATCTTTCTAATGATTTCTACATGGTCAAATCATACATTCATGCATATATATATTTATCGTTGTTGCTGCCAGAAGTATAAGGTAACAGAACTTAATGTCATCCTTAAAAATATCGAGTTTCTGCGAAAAACTCTTGAGCAAATAATCTCGCTTTTATATCTCACCACATCATTGCTCGTTTTTCTTACGAACACCCACGTATATCCTTCTGGGATAATAATTTGAGGTGTGTACTATAGAGTCAAAATATATCTTTATTTAGCGAGTCATGCTCAACCTCAATTGCTCGTTTCTTATTTTCGAGTGCTGCTGGCACACTATTATTGATTTAAGTTTTGGACCCAAATTTTCTAGAGCAACTTCTTGAGGAAAATATGTCGTTGACGATTTTTTATTTTTCCATTTGATAACAATTCATTATATCAACCAAATCTTTAATCATTTCTCAAAATATTTAATTTGGTTGATCCGCAATCCCATAATTTTCTATTATCTTGTGCACATGCTTTTTCAATGGGATTTCCATCTAACTCTCTTCAGGAGATTTTGAGGGTGACTTAATTTATTTGTTTTTCCACGGATTTATTTTATATCTTTAGATCGATCTACTACGCTTCAGGCGTATATTAGAATAAACATTTGAGTTGATCTCTTTGGTATTTGAACTCTTATAGTTCATTTTATCACAAATATATGTGATTTTGTCACACCTTCATTAATATTTAATGAATTTGGCAGATTACTTGCTGAATATTGCAAGTCACTTATTTTCATGAACTTCGGGTTCAATTGGTTGGTGCGTGGATCTAGAATTGAAGATCGTTTTCATTCAATAAAATTTCTAAGCGTTTATATCTTTTATATTCCTATCTCCCCCTAATGCCGGAAAATGATCTTCGTTAAATAGGAAAATTAGCGTAATTGCTATAAACCGATCTTCAGGATCACGGGCTCGAGATATTTAATATACCTTATTTTCTATTATGCCCGTTCATAAAAATACACTTTAGTGGTGATTTGAATATAAGTTGCATATGTAAAATTAATTCGCAGATGGGAAATGTTTGATTCATTTCCACGCACTTATTAATAATCATGACATGCATCATTTTGATTTTTAAGTACATTCGTAGTACTTGTGGGGATAATTAGTAAAGCTCTTCCGGAAATAACTTTTAATATGTTATCATTTTCATAACAGTTGTTTTACCAACAATCCTTCGGGGATCCAAATAAATTTCAATATATAATTTTCTCAGAAATTACATTTAATTGGAATCGACTTTTTCGATATTCCATGAGTACCCAGATTAAGATACATTTGTTCTCGATTTTCAAAAGATATCCTTAAGGGATAATTCACATCTAACCATTGTTTCAACGATAACAATCGAATTTCGCGTGTCACTATGAGTATCAAGATGTAACTTTATTAAAAAATATTTAATGTTTGAACTTTGCTTCTCCGGGAGCAATCAATAAAAAAAGTCTTTCAAGAATATTTTGTATAATATCAATATCGATTTAAAATATTTAAAGTTTAATTGCTACACCAGAACAATTTGATTTGATATTTCTGCGGGAATATCATATCTGAAACATCAATATAATATTTAAACCAGGAGTATATGTTCTTTAGGAACATTCAATTTAATTGATATATTAAGAATAATTGATTTGATATTACTTCAGAAATATCAAATTATAATTTTTTTCATGGAGTTTCGAGTGACTATCCCCAATATTCAATCAAATAACCATCGGGCTATTTAAGGTTTGAATTAACTTTTCCTAAAATTCCACCCACTTTGGAATTCAGAAAGTACCTCAATTGATTCATGGGTCGAGTTCGCACATGACTCGACCACGAAAGACTCGCACGATGTTCTTTAGGACATTTTATTTTGATATTTCTTCAAGAATATCATATCATGTTCTTCAAATCACAATGTTCTTCAGGTACATTAAAAATTTAATTGATTTACTAGGAATAATTAATTTGATATTGCTTCAGGAATATCATATTATAATGTTCTTCAGGAACATTTGAAATTTAATTGCTTCAACATGAGCAATTTACGAAGAACGGGAAAAGAAGTAGATATATGTATAACTATTATTAAATATGAATATAAATTCTTGTCTGATGTTCAATCCTTGGTGATTAGAACTTGGAATCTTAGATGAGTAGAACTTCGATAAATATTTGATGAAGAAGAACGCAGTTGAACTTTCTTAGGGTATCATGCTGATAACGTGTTATAAACTCAAAAAGAATTAAGAGAGAATAATAGATTAGATATAGGGAGAACATAAGAGGAGAATAGAATTGTTGTATCATTCATATGGGGAGACCCTTTTATATAGGATACAAAGTAGGGTTCTGTCTTGTTCACCAAGAAAGTGTAAACTAGTCAATCACAAATTACAATATTTATAACAAATTCAATCTTTATTCCTTTTTTTAGAGAAAAATAAGATTGATTGTTGATATTATAAAAAAGTACCATAGAATTCACTTATTATAAAAAAGTTAAATTCTAATTTTCTATATCATAAATTAAGATATTGATATGTTTTGTAATTATATTTTAAGACTATTTTTTAAAAAGTAGTACCCCCAATTACTCTAAGTACACTCTAAGTTGTTTATAGTTGTAATTTTTTTCTAATACATCACATAATTTCCCTACCTTACCCTTTCTAATTAACAATACATATTTTATTAAAATAAATAGGTTTATATACGTTTCAAAACATAAGGATGATGAAAGGGGACCTAATCTCAGAGGACGGTGATCCGTTGGAGGCGGAGGAGAAGATTTTGATTTCCTTGGGGCGTATGGAGTCGACAGCGGTGTCGGCGAAGCTGTATCTGTAGCGGGAGAATCTCAAGAAATTAATGGTGGAATTGCCATTGGAGCAATCGATTAGAACGGTGGGGAGCCGCGCCACCGCGGACATAGCTAGCGGCGGCGGTGAGATTGAACTAATTAGGTGTGACATAATGTCAAAGTTGGGTCAATAACGCCTTAAAAAATCTTGTTAAAGTGATAAGGTAATCCAACTTATATTTGAGGTTTTGGACATTATTCCAACCGATTTGGGAAACGCTAACACTCCACCTCACGAGTAAGCCAGAAATAAGTCGGAATTACTCATGGCCGAAAATACATCGGCAGGGGCGCCCGCATATCGCCGAAAGTACGTCGGCGGTTGGAAATACATCGTCTTGGGCATCCACATTGTGTTGGGCCTGCTTTGATACCATGTCAAATTTGGGAAAATAACACCTTAAAAGACCTTGTTAATCTGGTAAGATAATCCAACTTATATGTGAGCTCAAGGTTCGGTATCCAATCAATGTAGAATATCTTATCACTCCCTCTCATGAGTAAGCCAAAAATTCCATCGGAATTACTCGTGGTCGGAAATTCCATCGGAAGGGGCCCACATTCGGAAATTACATCAACTGAGGTACCCACATCGTATTGGGCTTGCTCTGATACTGCTGGAAATCGATATCCCGGGGTATCAAAAATTGCGGAACCGATAACTCCGACCGAAGTCCCATCGCCGGAAACACGCGAACCACCTAACGGAACCGGGCCCGACAAGAGAATCACCGCCGCGGGAAAAACCCGCGGCTAGAAACCCTAGCCGAGCCCCCGCCGGGGCTCGCGATCGCTGCCCTAGCGATCGCCGGGGATGCACGCGCATCCCCGTGGGGCTGTTCCGAACAGCCCCCGGCGGTGAGTCCGGCGACTCACCGCCACCGCCGAGGAGGGCGGTGCGCCCAGCGCACCAGCCGCGGCTGCCCCCCGCGATCGACCGTGAGGTCGATTGCATGCCCCGGCGTCCAGCCGGGGCGTCCTCGTGTGGGCCCCGCGATCGATGCCCTAGGGCTCGATCGCACCCCTCGGCTCCCAGCCGAAGGTCCTTCGAACCTTCGCCGGGGATCTCGAATCCCCATCCCCGAAGTTCGTCGTTTTCCTGGATCGTGCGTTCATGTATGTATCACAATCAATTCACATAAAATCATAGAAGAGAGTATATGATTTTACCTTTCGATTCGTTGTGCGGAGAAACGAAATCAAGATGATGACCTTACGATCTTCCTACGTATTCCTTGCACTAGCTTGAACGTCGGGTGGGCGACGATCCTCCAAGCTTATGGATCCTCTTCAAATCTCTAGAATATCAAGTATGATAATCTTGTCTTATTGTTATGAGAAAGTGAAGACCATGTAGTGCTTTTATAGGCTACGTAGGGGATCTAAAGGAGGTGGAATATTGGGCTTCCAATATTAATGATTAAATTGAGCCCAAGCCCAAATCTATTAATCTCCCATTAATATTAATTAATTTATTTTCCACTATATAAATTAATTGCACTCCCAATATTAAACCATGTTATATCAAATAATATTTCTCCGGTAGTATTAATTATTCCGTGTATTTAAGATTTAAATATCCATGAATAAAATTAATTTATTGCTAATTAATTTATTCATCTCTTGAATCCGAGACTAGTACCATTCAACCTTAATTATTGTGCGGAACGAATCCACTCATGAGGTTTACAAAATAATTCCTTATGAACTCATCTCGGGGATATTATCAACCCTTCCGGGATACACTTTCCCGTCAAGTATTCACGGCATGTCATATATAAAATATAGCGACCCAACTTAACCGGTAATTAACCCAATAATTAAATCGGTTAATTCCTTTGGAAAATCAAAGTCTCTAATATTAAATATATACACCCGCAATAGTATCGGGGATTAAGAATAGAATACTCTGAGATTTAAATTGATTATCCAAGGCAATCCTAATCAATAAATCTCAAGTGATCCGCTCAATACACCAAGTGTACAAGTGTGATAAAATAATTAAGATAAATTATTTTCTCTCTCACACAACGACTATACCGATGGATTGGTCCATGTCCATCTAGGTCGTGAGCAACTGTTCGATTAAATACGAGTAACCGATAGTATGAACTTCTGTGCGCCCATGCACACCATACTAACTACAACGTATAAAATCCAGGACTATATTTCGCATAATTAATTAATAATAATTAAATTCAAATAATTGTTTATTAATTAAATAGGTTAAATGCTATGACCGGGAGTTTACCGTTACTTAAATCTAGACATTAAGTACACAACTCCAACAATCTCCCACTTGTACTAAGGTCTAGTCATTTCCTCCAAACTCCCGACTCCCATACTCATCACGTGCTTAGGGTTGTACTTCCAAGAAGTACTATGTGAATGAGCACTCTAGGTTGCCGCTCTGAAGTTATCTTGGTGACTACTGCGTCGTCTCCCTCGACGATGACTCGTATCAGGTGGTACTTGCTCTATGTGTTAACATCACTTTTGACTTATGACTTCTTCCAGTTTACCATGCACCGCTATCCAATAGCCTTTGGTAAACTAAGAGTCATATCCAAGTCTAGAGGTTATCCCGGAACCTAACCAAAAACTTCCGCTGCCTCTGAGGCTGCTTATTTGGTTATGAGAGAGTCTGAGAAGCGTCCTGCTTATCACTCTTTCATTGCATGGTTCCACCTCTTTCTAAAAGTGAACACATAGCCTGATATCGACTTACACTGGTCCTTCTCTGATTTGTGATCTGAGAATTTGTAATCAAAGAAGATTTCGTCTTGCTTAATAATCCAGTACTTCACAAGTACTATTATAGCATCCGAAAATCTCTTGTCTAGATTACCTTGATATCCTCCCACTACGCAAACCGCATAGTTGATATCAGGTTCTTGTTTTACAACATTGCATCTATAAAGCTTTCCATACTTGAAGTATAGGAAACTGCTTTGTCCTCATCCATCTCCTTCATGTGTTCCAACACATACCCTTTAGATAGATGTATATTCTGTCTCTGAAAGGCAATAACCTTTCTCAGAAGTATGCATGTTTAAAAACAAACCTTAATCGTATAAGATATCTAGGAGAAGTACAATGTTCTTATCCTTAGATCGAAAGATCTCAAGAACATGCTCTAACTTCTACTCAATCTTATATCTCGATTCAATTAGACAACCATTATTTTATGTCTGACAACATTTTCTACATTGTTGCCAATGATGAAAATGTTATCTACATAAAATCTCCGAGAAACACCACCTTGTTTCTATTACATCTCCAATACACCTATCGTCTATGCCTTTTGATGAATCCATCAAATGGACTATCCCATCAATTCGCAAGTTCCACGATTTATAGCTTTGTTTCAATCCATAAATGGATTTACTAAGCTTGTACTCTAAATGATCTTGCCTCTTAACAATAATCCTTATTGTTTTCTAAGCCGGCACATTTAGATCTAGTACTGCCTTTGTGAAGAGCTAGGGATCGATTTCATCTTTACTAGATCCAGAGTCCGAAACTCTTCTAGTCTTATGAACATCTCTGGTTGTTCAACAACCTCCCACTGCAACGGCGTCCCGGTGTATAACAGCAATAACATTAGGTGCAGTGTGTGGTGTACCTCTACTCGGTTTGGCTGGTTCCTAGTCTTTGTCCCTTTTCTCATTCCAAGGTATTGCGTCAGTTCGAGCTTTGTGGTTCTTCTAATAGTCTTTCTCTAAGAACCGGGCGTTACACGTCCTTCTGGTTCATAGTACTATAGAACACACAATAATTTGTTCATCTAGGATATCCTACAACCATATTAAATATGTCGTTGTCTCCAGGAATATCCATAGAACATAGGTAGTTCCGAACAAATTGTTCTTTCACTATTAGAATTCTATTTCTTACTGACTCACCATATCTACACGTAAGTGTATGGTGTAGTCATTTGAGACTTAATCTCAATCTTTGATTATGCTATGTGTTATGTGGTAGCCTCCGCGATTTTAGTCGCAGGCTTCCAATGGATATACTTAGAAGGTTCCCCATAATTGCTTTGTGACTTAAAACACTTTGCTTTTATGGCACATCAAGTATTCTAATCCATGTTTCGAGTATTCTCAAAAGAACTACTCACATCTTACACATATGTCTGCATATATCATTGATCATTCTCAATACTTGTCCGAATTCTTTACCAAAAAGTATGCTTAGTTGTATTATCTTCCAAACTTGATTCTTAGGTCGGAAGGTCCATTCCTTTAACTATAATTGATCAAATCAATTTCAACCTTTTGAATCTCATTTGAATAAATACTACTAAGTATAAGAATTCACAAGTATAATGATTTAACAAGAAATATATCTAAATAGTAAAACAAGTTATAGAACGGTTTGTTGCATCGTGGTAGACTAAGGATTCATCATTCACATATTGCTATCTAATGTACCAGAATAGATAATACCCATTATTTCTTATCAAAATCATCACCATGATTAAAGAAATAAAATATCCATTCATAGAAATCCAGAACAAAAGTTCTTTCTAAAATAAAAGGGTACATAATGCAATAAACTTGAAATGAAATCCTATTTAACTACTAAAGTGTTGGAGTTGTGTACTTAATGTCTAGATTTAAGTGACAGAAACTCACGATCCATTGCCATTAATCTATTTAACTAAATGAACAATTGTTTGCGTTTAAATAATTAAATATATGCAAAACATAGTCCTGGATTCTATACGTTGTAGTTAGTATGGTGTGTCGGGCCCCACACAGA
The DNA here is from genome assembly GCA_954870475.1 of Euphrasia confusa. NCBI lineage: Eukaryota > Viridiplantae > Streptophyta > Magnoliopsida > Lamiales > Orobanchaceae > Euphrasia > Euphrasia confusa. The sequence goes on from OX940954.1 coordinate 16,410,623, forward strand.
AGATCATACTATCGGTTACTCGTATTTAATCGAACAGTTGCTCACGACCTAGATGGACACGGACCAATCCATCGGTATAGTCGTTGTGTGAGAGAGAAAATAATTTGTCTTAATTATTTTATCACACTTGTACACATGGTGTATTGAGCGGATCGTTGAGATTCATCGATTAGGATTGCCGGCGATAATCGATTCGAGTCTCAGTGTATTTTATTCTTAATCCCCGAAACTATTGCGGGTGTGTATATTTAATATAAGTGACTTTGATTTACCAAAGGAATTAACCGATTTAACTATTGGGTTAATTACCGGTTAAGTTGGGTCACTATATTTTATATATGGCATGCCGTGAATACTTGACGGGAAAGTTTATCCCGGAAGGGTTGATAATATCCCCGAGATGAGTTCATAAGGAATTATTATGTAAACCCTGCAGGTGGATTCGTTCCGCATAATAATTAAGGTTGAATGGTACTAGTCTCGGATATAAGAGATGAATAAATTAATTAGCAATAAATTAATTTTATTCATGGATATTTATATCTTAAATACACGGAATAAATAATACTACCGGAGAAATATTATTTGATATAATATGGTTTAATATTGGGAGTGCAATTAATTTTATATAGTGGAAAATAGAATTAATTAATAATAGTAAGGATTAATAGATTTGGGCTTGGGCTCAATTTAATCACTATTATTGGAAGCCCAATATTCCACCTCCTTAAGATCCCCTACGTAGCCTATAAAAGCACTACATGGTCTTCTCTATTCTCATAACTTGAAGATCACAATTCTAGAGAGAGAAAGTAGAGAGGGAGATCCATGGAGTTCGGAAGATCGTCGCCCACCCGACGTTCGAGCTAGTGCAAGGAATACGTGGGAAGGTCTCAAGGTCTTCATAGATCTCGTTTCTCCGTACAACGAGAACAAAGGTAAAATCGTGAAAACCCCCTCGATGATTTTACATGTTAATTATCGTGAAAATATCGTGGACCAAGATCCGAGAACGCGACCCATGTCGAGGTTGAACCGGGCGGTGGTGATCGATGATCACCGGACCGCCGGCGGCTCAACGGCTCGACTAGAGAGGGGTCGAGGGGCGTGAGCCTCGGCTGGACGCCGAGACTCGATCGAGCATGAGCTCGATCGCCCATGCTTGTCCAGCGGGCTGCTGGAGCAACCGCTCGCGCGGGCTGATCGCCGCTCACACGGCTGGACCGCCGCTCGCGCGGCGGTGGCTGCGGGCTGATCGCCCATGCTTGTCCAGCGGGCTGCTGGAGCAACCGCTCGCGCGGGCTGATCGCCGCTCGCACGGCTGGACCGCCGCTCGCGCGGCGGTGGCTGCGGGCTGATCGCTAGCCACGGTTCGACCGTGGCTTGGGGGCGATCAGCGGGACATGGCAGGCTAAGGGCTGAACCCTAGCGCTCGCACGATGCGAGCGCACGCCTCCATCGGGCAGCCGCGGCTTGGCCGTGGCGAGGGTTCGATGGTGGGCTGATCCGCGAGGGTTCGACCATGCCCAAGGGAGGCTGCCAAAGGCAGCCCTAGGCGGCTGTTACGGACAGCCGCGAGCCCCACGCGGAGGCTCGACCGAACAGCCCGTGTTCGTTCGCGGTTAGGGCTTGTTTGGTTGGGCTATCCCCGTGGAGGTTCGTGGCGGATTTCCGGCAACCGGGAGTCGATTGGAATTGTCGTTCCGCAATTTGACAATTCCGGATATTCGTTCTCCGAAGGATTTCGGTCGGAATTAATTAGATAATTAATTTTAATTAATTTATTAATTCCGGGATATCGATTTCCAACAATTGGTATCAGAGCGTTGGTTTTAGTTCATGGTATTTTTCGATAAATTGTTCTACCTTGCAGGGTTTCCGATTATTATGGCTAGATTTAATTTTGTTAATTAATGTCATAATAATGTTCTTGATTATTAAACTCTCGGTGATGTTATTTGTTCTTGTGTGGTGAATGCTTGTTCTTAATTTTTCCGGAAATTGTAAGGTTGATTTCATGTAGAGAATCGATACCGGATAGCGTAGTAATAAATTTGTAATTTATTTTACGTTGGATCGATTCCGAAACAACGACCGGAAAATTGTGACGGAGGAGACGTAGAGAGGGAGGGCTCGATCGGCCATCCCCATGGCCGATCTCATGAGGCTCGATCGACCACCATGAGGAGTTCGACTCCTCTAGTTGGGTGGTCGATCATGGTGAGCGCGGGGATCCCCAACCCGCGTTCATCTCGGCCAAGATCCAACTTTCCTAAATTGATTCAGTTTTCCTATTTTGAGTATTCCTTTTTTGGGAATTCTCATGGAAATAGGAAAAGAATTAATTGGAATTAATTTATTTCCTTATTCTATTATGGAAGTCTTCTAGAATATTCTAAGTTCTACTTGGAATAGGATTCTAGAGATTTAATGGAATTAGAAAGGAAAATAATTAATTATTAAATTAATTTATTTCCTATTTGATTATTCCTATTTTATGGGAATTTTCATGGACATGGAAATTAATTAATTTTGGAAAGTTTAGGAGTCCTAAATTAATTTTTCCTTATTTAATTATTCCTTTATGGAATTTTTAATGGATTAGGAAAGGAATTAATTTGGAAGGACTAGGAGTCCTAAATTATTTTATTTCCTTATTTCATTATGGAAATCATCTAGAATATTCCAAGTGGGTCTTGGATAGATTATTCTAGAGATTTAATGAAATAGAAAGGGAAAATAAAATAAATTTATTTTATTTCCTTATTCTATTATAGATGTCTTCTAGAATATTCCAAGTGGGTCTTGGATAGATTATTCTAGAGATTTAATAGAATTAGATAGGAAAATAAATAAATAAAAATATTAATAATATTTAATTTTATTTTTGATTTATTCGATTGACTTAATTTTCGAATTAAGTAACTTTTGGATTTATTAAAAATAAATAGATTTAAATATTGGAATTAATATTCCCGTCACATGGAGCATTCAAGAACGAAGACTAAAGACTAGAAGATGCGTACGGAGATGCGATAAAGCAATAATAGTCGGAAAATAATATTCTAGTATTATTTTGATTATGTGATAATATTCTATGTGCTTTATTTCATGTATGCATGCTTATGTGTATTTAATTATGCATTAGATAGCGTATCCCTTTATTGTAAAAAGCTAAGTGGGAGAGGGTATGGAAACATATCCATGGTCTCCATTGCTGTTCTCTTGGTGACTTTTATGGACTTTTGAAGTTCGTATAGATAAGCCATTGGAGGAGAATTCTTGTAATTCCTTTTACAAGATACATTGATTAAGTTTATCAAACAATGCCTAATTTGTCTTTCCAAAACTGATTTCAAGTCGACTCATTCTCACCCCGGGGAGTGGAATGGAGCCAAAGCCACTTGGTCATGTCGATGACACAAATTAGAGACTTTCGTGTCATTTGATGACTAGATCGATTGTCTGCTCGGCTCCCTCATTCTATGAGAGATAGGGTTGTTCGCATGGTGAATCACTGGTTAGAAACTTCGAGTTTCACTTATGATTCTCCGCGTCTTGATTTACAAGATCGAATGGATCAAGTAATTGGATGTCAATTGTAAAAGTCTTTTGGTGTAGTAAACGTCCACACTATCGTGGCTTGCTACATTGAATGGGACTTTGGAACGATTGATGTAGACAGTTATAGAAGGGAGTAAAGGAGCGTATGTTAACGTAAACGTCCACACTATCGTGGCTTGCGGTGAATATGCGTGTCCCAAACAATCTTCTTAGATACTGAGTAATGGTTTACACTTAGGTACGCTTTATAGTATTCTTCCCATCGAAGTAACGCTATAATTGATGTACGACCGAAGAAAATCTAATTGCTAAATCATTTGGATAGGTAAACGTCCACACTATCGTGGCTTGCCATATCTGATGGGATTTTAGAGGTGATTAGTGGTTTAATGATATTATTTGAGGGAGATAATATCGGAGATTAAATCGATTGTTTGTTGTTATATGTGCTCATAGATTAGGATATGGCTTTGAACCCACTTTCTGTGATACGTAAGGATTTTAAACTCATTGGTCCCTAAATATAATGATTGGAATAGAGATCTAGACATTACCCAAAATGTTGAAGAGTACAAGGTTGTACTCAATGAGCTTTGTCCTCCCGAGCCTATTGACGTAGGCGGCTAGACAAGAAGCGATGAGGATACTCATAAAGGCCAGTCGCTTCGAGGAAACGCTTAAACACGTTTTTGAGATGATTGACCTTTTAGACGAGTTGAAACGGAAATCGCAAGCTCTTGTAGCCAATGCCAAAGGTTTCGAACCTAAAGGCATGAATCGGGGGAAAGGACAAGAAAGCAAAGAATCCCAGTGGTCCTAAGTTGCTTAGACCACGAGATGGGACGATAAAGCCATGAGGCAAGTATTCTCGACACGAACAGTCTGGGTACTGGAAGTCTGATTATCCTCTCAAAGAAAGTACGAAATTTTCTTTAGTCGTAAAACATAGTCAGTGGTATTATCTACCGGAACCTGGTGTGTAGATATGGAACCACTGACGGTATGTGAATTTTAAATGCGAGAGGTTCCAGGAAACCTAACGACTTGGAAAAGAAAAGATCGTAGTCTACATGGGCAATGCTGTAGAGGAGGCAGCAGTTGCAGTGGAGGACATTTTATAGGATTTCATTTTGAGTTATTGCTTTTATGTACCTTTCATATTAGAAAGAACTTTGTTCTAGATTTCTAATAAATGGATATTTTATTTCTTTTAATCATTTGATGGTTATAAGAAGAAATAATGATATTATCTATTTTGTAACATTGACTAGCAATATATAAATGATGAATCCTGAGTCCACCACGATGCAACGAACCGTAGTATGAAACTCGTTTTACTAATAAGAGATTTCTTTATCAATTATACTTGTGGATTCTTATGCTGAGTCATGTTTATTCAAATAAGAAGTTCAAAGGTCGAAAATTGATATTTGATCAATTAAGTTGAGGGAGTGGACCTTCCGACCTAAGAATCTAATTTGGAAGATAATATGACTAAGCAATCCTTTATGGATATAAGATGTAAGATCCGGACAAGTATAAGAATTGATTGAATCTGATGTATGCAGACCTATGCCTACTCAAACAATAAGGTACGAGTACTTCATTTTATGATTACTCGAAAAATGGATTAGAATACCTGATGTGCCACAAAAGCAAGTGTTTTGACAATTCAATGGACACTAAGCAATTCTGGAGAACCATCAAGGTATATCCATTTATAGCCTGCGATTTGATCGCGGAGGCAAGTACCTGTCTGAGGAATGCATGGCATACTAATCAGAGATAGGGATTTGATCCCAAATGACTACACCATGCACTGTTGTGTAGAAATGGTGTGTCGTAAACGAAATGGAACTCTTATAGAAAGAGTAAAAGCATGAGTTATACGGAACTACCTATGTTCTATGGATATATCTGGAAACAACGGCGCATTCAAATGCGGTTGTAGAATATCCTAGAAGAACAAAAGATGTGTGTTCAATAAGTACTATGAACCAGAAGGACGTTATAAGTTCTAACGCCCGGTTCTTAGAGAAAGACTATATGATGAACCACAAGCCCAAAGTGACATGATACTTTGAAATGAGAGAGAAAGATTAAGACTTAGAACCAGCCGAACCGAGTAGCGGTACACCACTAACTGCACCTACTGTTATCACTGTTTACACACCGGAATGCCATTGTAGTGGGAGGTTGTGGGACAACCGGAGATATTCATAAGACTAGGAGAGTCTTCGGACTCTGGACCTAGTATACATGAAATCGATCCCTGGATCTACATAAAGGCCGTACTAGATCTAAATGTGCCTTCTTGGAGAGCAATAAGGATTATTGCTAAGAGGCGAGATCATTTAGAGTACAAGCTTAGTTGATCCATTTATGGATTGTAACAAAGCTAGAGTTCGTGGAACTTGCGCATTGATGAGATAGTCCATTTGATGGATTCATCAAAAGGCATTGACAAATCGTGTGTATGGGAAACGTGATGGAAACAAGGTGGTGTTTCTCGGAGGTTTTATGTAGATAACATTTTATCATTGGTAACAATGTAAAGATGTTGTCAGACATAAAATGATGGTTGTCTAGAAAAATCGATATATGAGATGAAGAAGAAGTTAGAGCATGTTCTTAAGATCTAGGATCTCAAGAAGAGAACATTGTACTTCTCCTGGACATCTTAAATATATATGATTATGGTTCCTTTTAACATGCAAGATTCCGAGAAAGGTTTGTTACCTTTCAGAGACGGAATGCATCTATCTAAGGATATGTGTTTTGAAACACAAAAGGAGATAGAAGCAATGAAAGCAGTTTCCTACACTTTGAGTGTGGAAAGCTTAATAAATGCATTGTTGAAAACAAGAACCTGATATCGGCTATGCGGTTAGCATAGTGGGAGGATATCAAGGTAATCCTGGAAAGGAATATTCGACTGCCGTAAAAGTACTTTCGAAGTACTGTTCTAGACTACGAAGCAGACGAGTTTTTCCTTTGGATTACATTCTCTTAGATTTCTAATCGAATGAGGACCGGTGTAAGTCGATATCAGGCTATGTGTTTCACTATTGAAGGAGAAGGAGTTTTAACATGGAAGAGTGATAAGCACGATGCTTTTCGGACTCTGCCATGGGTAACCAAATAGCGGCCTCAGAGGCAGCGGAAGTTTTGGTATAACTCCGGGATAATCTCTGGGACTTAGAAGTGATTCTTAATTTGCCAAAAGGCTATGTGTATAGCGGTGCGATGGCAAATGGTAAGAAATCACAAGTCCATAAGTGTAAGATAACACATAGTGCAAGTACCACCTGATACGAGTCATCGTCGAGGGAGACGACGCTGTAGTCACCAAGATAACTTCAGAGCGGCAACCTAGAGTGCTCATTCACATAGTACTTCTTGGAAGTACAACTTAAGCACGTGATGAGTATGGGAGTCGGGAGTTTGGAGGAAATGACTAGACCTTAGTACAAGTGGGAGATTGTTGGAGTTGTGTACTTAATGTCTAGATTTAAGTGACAGAAACTCACGATCCATTGCCATTAATCTATTTAACTAAATGAACAATTGTTTGCGTTTAAATAATTAAATATATGCAAAACATAGTCCTGGATTCTATACGTTGTAGTTAGTATGGTGTGTCGGGCCCCACACAGAAGATCATACTATCGGTTACTCGTATTTAATCGAACAGTTGCTCACGACCTAGATGGACACGGACCAATCCATCGGTATAGTCGTTGTGTGAGAGAGAAAATAATTTGTCTTAATTATTTTATCACACTTGTACACTTGGTGTATTGAGCGGATCGTTGAGATTCATCGATTAGGATTGCCGGCGATAATCGATTCGAGTCTCAGTGTATTTTATTCTTAATCCCCGAAACTATTGCGGGTGTGTATATTTAATATAAGTGACTTTGATTTACCAAAGGAATTAACCGATTTAACTATTGGGTTAATTACCGGTTAAGTTGGGTCACTATATTTTATATATGGCATGCCGTGAATACTTGACGGGAAAGTTTATCCCGGAAGGGTTGATAATATCCCCGAGATGAGTTCATAAGGAATTATTATGTAAACCCTGCAGGTGGATTCGTTCCGCATAATAATTAAGGTTGAATGGTACTAGTCTCGGATATAAGAGATGAATAAATTAATTAGCAATAAATTAATTTTATTCATGGATATTTATATCTTAAATACACGGAATAAATAATACTACCGGAGAAATATTATTTGATATAATATGGTTTAATATTGGGAGTGCAATTAATTTTATATAGTGGAAAATAGAATTAATTAATAATAGTAAGGATTAATAGATTTGGGCTTGGGCTCAATTTAATCACTATTATTGGAAGCCCAATATTCCACCTCCTTAAGATACCCTACGTAGCCTATAAAAGCACTACATGGTCTTCTCTATTCTCATAACTTGAAGATCACAATTCTAGAGAGAGAAAGTAGAGAGGGAGATCCATGGAGTTCGGAAGATCGTCGCCCACCCGACGTTCGAGCTAGTGCAAGGAATACGTGGGAAGGTCTCAAGGTCTTCATAGATCTCGTTTCTCCGTACAACGAGAACAAAGGTAAAATCGTGAAAACCCCCTCGATGATTTTACATGTTAATTATCGTGAAAATATCGTGAACCAAGATCCGAGAACGCGACCCATGTCGAGGTTGAACCGGGCGGTGGTGATCGAAGATCACCGGACCGCCGGCGGCTCAACGGCTCGACTAGAGAGGGGTCGAGGGGCGTGAGCCTCGGCTGGACGCCGAGACTCAATCGAGCATGAGCTCGATCGCCCATGCTTGTCCAACGGGCTGCTGGAGCAACCGCTCGCGCGGGCTGATCGCCGCTCGCACGGCTGGACCGCCGCTCGCGCGGAGGTGGCTGCGGGCTGATCGCTAGCCACGGTTCGACCGTGGCTTGGGGGCGATCAGCGGGACATGGCAGGCTAAGGGCTGAACCCTAGCGCTCGCACGATGCGAGCGCACGCCTCCATCGGGCAGCCGCGGCTTGGCCGTGGCGAGGGTTCGATGGTGGGCTGATCCGCGAGGGTTCGACCATGCCCAAGGGAGGCTGCCAAAGGCAGCCCTAGGCGGCTGTTACGGACAGCCGCGAGCCCCACGCGGAGGCTCGACCGAACAGCCCGTGTTCGTTCGCGGTTAGGGCTTGTTTGGTTGGGCTATCCCCGTGGAGGTTCGTGGCGGATTTCCGGCAACCGGGAGTCGATTGGAATTGTCGTTCCGCAATTTGACAATTCCGGATATTCGTTCTCCGAAGGATTTCGGTCGGAATTAATTAGATAATTAATTTTAATTAATTTATTAATTCCGGGATATCGATTTCCAACATAAAGCAGATAAATGTCTTCCACTGCAACAGCTGCCTCCTCTACAGCTTTCGCCCGTGTAGACTCGAACTCTTCTTCTCTAAGTCGCCGGGTTTTCTGGAACCCCTGAATTTAAAATGCACATACCGTCAGTGGTTCCATATCTACACACCAGATTTCTGGTAGATAATACCGCTGACTATGTTTTTACGACTAAAGAAAAATTCGTACCTTTGAGAGGACATTCAGACTTCCAGTGTCCAGTGTTATTGCATCGGAAGCATTTGCCTCTTGGCTTTGCAGCCCCCACTCGTGGTCCACTCCTCTTGGCACCACTGGGTTTCCAGGCTTGCTTCCTTTTCTTGCCCCTACCTCCAACAGGCTTCAAGCCTTTGGACTTGGTAGCTACAAGCGCTTGAGACTTGCCCTTCTTGTAGATCCCCTCTGCCGCCTTTAGTTCAGTCAGGAGTTGCGCAAGAGTATAAGATAGTTTACCCATATTACAGCTCATACGAAACTGCTCAAAACTAGGGGTCAGAGACTGGAGTATGATGTCGACTTGTGTCTCAGCATCAATAGAAGTTCCTAGGACCTCAAGTTCATTCAACAAACTCATCATCTTAAGAACGTGCTCCCCAACGGGCGTTCCTTCAGACTGAGTAGTCGACATGAGGACTCTCATGGCTTCTTGCCTAGCCGCACGATCTTGCTCCCCCAACATCTCCTTGAGGTTAAACATCATATCATAGGCAGTGTCCATCGGCTGATGTTGGGTTTGGAGTACATTTGACATGGAAGCCAAAATATAACACCTAGCCATTTCATCAGCCTTTTTCCACTTCCGATATGCCAGTTTTTCCTCATCAGTTGAGGCAGCCGTGGGCTCGGCAGGGCACACTTCATGGAGTACATACTTGTACTCCTCAGAAGTTAGGACAATGTCTAAATTTATCTTCCAATCAATGTAATTGGGACCAGTGAGCTTATGCTCCTTGAGTATCACAGAAAGTGGGTTCATAGCTATTCTCTAAACCTATAAGCACATTTAAACAAACAATCAATTTAATATCCGATATTATCTCCCTCAAATAATATCATTAAATTACTAATTACATCTAAAATCCCATCAGGTAAGGCAAGCCACGTTCGTGTGGACGTTTACCCACCCAAATGATTTAGCAATTAGATTTGCTTCGGTCGTACATCATTATAGCGTTACTTCGTTGGGAAGAATACTATAAAGCGTACCTAAGTGTAAACCATTACTCAGTACTAAGGTGAATCATTTGGAATTTCTACGTCACCGCAAGCCACGTTAGTGTGGACGTTTACGATAACTCACAATACTTCACAATTCCCTATAACCGTCTACATCAACTATTTCCAAAAATCCCATTCAGCATAGCAAGCCACGTTCGTGTGGACGTTTACTACACCAAAAGACTTTTATAGTTGACTCCCAATTACTTGAACCATTTGATTTTCATAAATCAAGACGCGGAGAATCATAAGTGAAACTCGAAGTTTCTAACCAGTGATTCACCATGCGAACAACCCTATCTCTCATTAGATGAGGGAGCCGAGCAGACAAACGATCCATCTTCAAAAGAATGGTACGAATGTCTCTAATTTGTGTCATCCACATGACCAAGTGGCTTTGGCTCCATTCCACTCCCCGGGGTGAGAATGAGTCGACTTGAAGTCAGTTTCAGAAAGACAAATTAGGCATTGTTTGATAAACTTAATCAATGTTTCTTGTAAAAGGAATTACAAGAATTCTCCTCCAATGACATATCTATATGAACTTCGAAAGCTCATAAATGTCACCAAGAGAACAGTAATGGAGACCATGGGAATGTTTCCATCCCCGCTCCCACTTAGCTTTTTATAACAAAGGGATACGCTATCTAATGCATAATTAAACACATAAGCATGCATACAAGCAATAAAGCACATATCACATAGTCAAAATAATGCTAGAAAATTATTTTCCGACTATCATGGCTTTATTCCATCTCCGTATGCGTCTAGTCTTCAGTCTTCGTTCTTGAATGCTCCATGTGACGAGAATATTAATCCCAATATTTAAATCTATTTATTTTTAATAAATCCAAAAGATACTTAATTCGAAAATTAAGTCAATCGAATAAATAAAAAATAAAATTAAATATTATTAATATTTTTATTTATTTATTTTCCCATCTAATTCTATTAAATCTCTAGAATAATCTATCCAAGTAAAACTTGGAATATTCTAGAAGACTTCTATAATAGAATAAGGAAATAAAATAAAATAGGACTCTTCTACTTTCCAAGATTAATTAATTTCCATGTCCATGAAAATTCCCATAAAATAGGAATAATCAAATAAGAAATAAATTAATTCATTAATTAATTATCTTCCTATCTAATTCTATTAAATCTCTAGATTCCTATTCCAAGTAGAACTCGGAATATTCTAGAAGACTTCCATAATAGAATAAGGAAATAAATAATATTAATTAATTCTTTTCCTATCTCCATGAGAGTTCCCAAACTTAGGAATACTCAAAATAGGAAAACTTGAATTAATTAGGAAAGTGAATCTAGGTAGGAGTAGTACGGGTTGGGGATCCCCGCACCACCACCACCATCATCGATCGATCACCGGGAGGGAGCACCCGCCGCCGCCACTCCAGCCGGCCAGCCGCCACCGTCGCCGGCGACAGCCCACGACCGAAGGGGCGCGACGCCCCCTTCCCCTTTTGGTCGATCATGGGGTCGATCATGGGGTGATCGACCCCTTCGGTCCTTTCTCCTTCTCTTCATCTCCTTCGTCACATGAGTTCTCCGGCGGTCGTCTCGGCATCGATTCAACGTAAATAAATTACAAGAAATAAATTTACAATTCCGGTATCGATTCTATACATAAAATCGACCCTATACACATTCCGGAAAACATAGAACAATAATAATATATCTAAATTCGGTCAACCCCCGAATTTTTACTATTACAAGCATTCATCCACACAAAACGAATCTCGACATGTCCGAGAGTTTAATAATCATGGTAAAATTAAATAACAAATTAATTAAACAATTAATCAATTAATTAACCATGATAGTCGGAATCCCTGCAAGGTAGAACACAATTGAACACATACATGAACACGAAACCAAACGCTCTGATACCAATTGCTGGAAATCGATATCCCGGGGTATCAAAAATTGCGGAACCGATAACCCCGACCGAAGTCCCATCGCCGGAAACACGCGAACCACCTAACGGAACCGGGCCCGACAAGAGAATCACCGCCGCGGGAAAAACCCGCGGCTAGAAACCCTAGCCGAGCCCCCGCCGGGGCTCGCGATCGCTGCCCTAGCGATCGCCGGGGATGCACGCGCATCCCCGTGGGGCTGTTCCGAACAGCCCCCGGCGGTGAGTCCGGCGACTCACCGCCACCGCCGAGGAGGGCGGTGCGCCCAGCGCACCAGCCGCGGCCCAGCCGCGGCTGCCCCCCGCGATCGACCGTGAGGTCGATCGCATGCCCCGGTGTCCAGCCGGGGCGTCCTCGTGTGGGCCCCGCGATCGATGCCCTAGGGCTCGATCGCACCCCTCGGCTCCCAGCCGAGGGTCCTTCGAACCTTCGCCGGGGATCTCGAATCCCCATCCCCGAAGTTCGTCGTTTTCCCGGATCGTGCGTTCATGTATGTATCACAATCAATTCACATAAAATCATAGAAGAGAGTATATGATTTTACCTTTCGATTCGTTGTGCGGAGAAACGAAATCAAGATGATGACCTTACGATCTTCCTACGTATTCCTTGCACTAGCTTGAACGTCGGGTGGGCGACGATCCTCCAAGCTTATGGATCCTCTTCAACTCTCTAGAATATCAAGTATGATAATCTTGTCTTATTGTTATGAGAAAGTGAAGACCATGTAGTGCTTTTATAGGCTACGTAGGGGATCTAAAGGAGGTGGAATATTGGGCTTCCAATATTAATGATTAAATTGAGCTCAAGCCCAAATCTATTAATCTCCCATTAATATTAATTAATTTATTTTCCACTATATAAATTAATTGCACTCCCAATATTAAACCATGTTATATCAAATAATATTTCTCCGGTAGTATTATTTATTCCGTGTATTTAAGATTTAAATATCCATGAATAAAATTAATTTATTGCTAATTAATTTATTCATCTCTTGAATCCGAGACTAGTACCATTCAACCTTAATTATTGTGCGGAACGAATCCACTCATGAGGTTTACACAATAATTCCTTATGAACTCATCTCGGGGATATTATCAACCCTTCCGGGATACACTTTCCCGTCAAGTATTCACGGCATGTCATATATAAAATATAGCGACCCAACTTAACCGGTAATTAACCCAATAATTAAATCGGTTAATTCCTTTGGAAAATCAAAGTCTCTAATATTAAATATATACACCCGCAATAGTATCGGGGATTAAGAATAGAATACTCTGAGATTTAAATTGATTATCCAAGGCAATCCTAATCAATAAATCTCAAGTGATCCGCTCAATACACCAAGTGTACAAGTGTGATAAAATAATTAAGATAAATTATTTTCTCTCTCACACAACGACTATACCGATGGATTGGTCCATGTCCATCTAGGTCGTGAGCAACTGTTCGATTAAATACGAGTAACCGATAGTATGATCTTCTGTGCGCCCATGCACACCATACTAACTACAACGTATAAAATCCAGGACTATATTTCGCATAATTAATTAATAATAATTAAATGCAAATAATTGTTTATTAATTAAATAGGTTAAATGCTATGACCGGGAGTTTACCGTTACTTAAATCTAGACATTAAGTACACAACTCCAACAGATACCATGTCAAAGTTGGGCCAGTAACAACTTAAAAGGACTTGTTAAGGTGATAAGGTAATCCAACTTATATTTGAGCTTTAGGACCTTATTCCGACCGATGTGGGATACTCTAACACATAACTAAGTGTTGGACTGTAAAATTGAACTAATTAATTGATGACTTTTAATCTTTGAAAATCAAACCCACTTCGGCGACTAGGATTTCGACAACAAGCTCCTGAACCACTTGTGTTCAAGTTCCGGAAGAACAAGAAGGGCATCTCCAGCAACACCAGAGGACTCAGGTTGATAAGAATTAACCAAATCATAATAAATCATCTACAATTACATTGATGATTTTCTTGATTACAACCTTTCCCTATCTTAAATATTATTTTTTTGATACTCTCCCTAATCATAATTGTTGGAATTCGATATCCCGGGCTATTAAAATTTGCGGAAACAATAACCCGAACGAAAACCCTCGTCGGAGATCACATGAACACCGACTCATCCGCCGGAGTCCGGCCTTTGGAGACTACGCACCCGAAGGCACGCAGCCCGCCCCCAGCCGAACCCCCGCGAGCCGGGTTCACGCGATCGAAGGAGTCGATCGCTCCCGGCGATCGACCGGGCTGCCTAGCAGCCCAGCGGCGAGTCCGGCGACTCGCCGCCTTTGGGGCGTCGGTCCGACCAGCGGACAGCCGCGGGTCCCAGCCCCCGCGGCTCGCGATCGATCGGGGTGATCGATCGCGTCCCCGGCTCCCAGCCGGGGCCCGCCCCCTTCGCGCGTACAAACCCTAGCCGGGCGATCTGCATGGTCCGGTGGCTACGCCACCACCATGCGATCGTTCGTCTATTCCGGGTTTGAACTTCGGATCTTTGTTCTACGGTATTTTCAATAAACAAAATCGAATAATATCAAGTTAGTTTAGATATCATACCTACGATTCGTTGTTCGGAGAAACGAAATCAAGATGACCTTTGAATCTTCCCACGTATTCCTTGCACTCCGTTCGAACGTCGGGTGGGCGACGATCTATCGAACTCCTATGGATCTCCTTCAACTCTCTAGAATATCAAGTATGATAATCTTGTCTTATGATTTATGAAGGCCATGTAGTGCTTTTATAGGCTACGTAGGGGATCTAAAGGAGGTGGAATATTGGGCTTCCAATATTGAAGATTAAATTGAGCCCACTACTCAAGTCCATTAATCCTTATCAATATTAATTAAATTTATTTTCCACTATATAAATTAATTGCAGTCCCAATATTAAACCATATTATATCCAAATAATATTTCTCTGGTAGTATTATTTATTCCGTGTATTTAAGATATAAATATCCATGAATAAAATTTATTTATTGCTTAATAAATTTATTCATCTCTTTTATCCGAGACTAGTACCACTCAACCTTATTTATTATGCGGAATTAAATCCACTCGCGAGGTTTACATAATAAATCCTTATGAGCTCATCTCGGGGATATTATCAACCCTTCCGGGATACACTGTCCCGTCAAGAATTCACGGCATGCCATATATAAAATATAGTGACCCAACTTAACCGGTAATTGACCCAATAATTAAACCGGTCAATTCCTTTGGAAAATCAAAGTCACTTATACTAAATATACACACCCGCAATTGTATCGGGGATTAAGAATAGAATACACTGAGTCTCAAATCAATTATCGCCGAGCAAACCTAATTGATGAGTCTCAATCGATCCGCTCAATACACCAAGTGTACAAGTGTGATAAAATAATTAAGATAAATTATTTTCTCTCTCACACAACGACTATACCGATGGATTGGTCCGTGTCCATCTAGGTCGTGAGCATCTGTTCGATTAAATACGAGTAACCGATAGTATGATCTTCTGTGTGCCCATGCAACACCATACTAACTACAACGTATAAAATCCAGGACTATAATTTGCATATATTTAATTAAAAATAATTAAAAGCAAATGAATGTTTGTATTTAATAGGTAAATGAAAGTGTACAAGGAGTTCATAATACTCAAATCTAGACATTAAGTATACTACTCCAACAATTAATCTCCCACTTATACTAAGGTCTAGTCTTATCTTCCAAACTCCCGACTCCCATACTCATCACGTGCTTAAACTGTACCTCCAAGAAGTACCATGTGAATGAGCAATCTAGGTTGCCGCTCTGAAGCTATCTTGGTGACTACTGCATCGCCTTCCTGACGATGACTCGTATCAGGTGGTACTTGCCCTATGTGTTATTTTACACTCATGGACTCGTGATCTCTTAAAGTTTTCCACTGCACCGCTATTTACATAGCCTTTGGTAAACTAAGAATCACATCTAAGTCCCAGAGGTAATACTGGAGCCATACCAAATCTTCCGCTGCCTCTGAGGCCGCTATTTGGTTACCCATGGGAGAGTCCGAAAAGCATCGTGCTTATCACTCTTCCATGTTAAAACTCCTCCTCCTTTAATAGTGAAACACATAGCCTGATTACGACTTACACTGGTCCTTATCAGCTTGGAAATCCGAATCTGTATAACCCAAAGGAACCAGATTGTCTGCCCCGTAACTTAGAACATAATCCCTAGTATTTCGCAAATACTTGAAAATGCTCTTTACGGCAGTCCAATGAGCCTTTCCAGGGTTACTCTGATATCTCGCTACTACGCCAACTGCATAGCAGATATCAGGCCTCGTGCATAACATTGCATACATCAAGCTTCCCACAGCCGAAGCGTAGGGAACTGCTTTCATTTCATCTTTCTCCTTTTGTGTTTGAGGACACATCTCCTTAGAAAGATAAGTAACTTTACTGAAGGGCAGCTCACCCTTCTTGGAATCTTGCATGTTAAAACGAGCCAGAATCGTGTCTATGTAAGATTGCTGGGATAGGTACAATGTTCTATTCCGGCGATCCCTTATAACCTTGATCCCTAGAACATGCCCGACTTCTCCCAAATCTTTCATATCGAATTGTCTAGACAACCATCCCTTTATGTCTGACAACATTTTCACACTGTTGCCAATGAGAAGAATGTCATCTACATAAAGCACGAGGAACACCACCTTCTTTCCATCACGTTTCCAATACACACACGATTCGTCCATGCTTTGACTGAATCCAAAAGATTGGACTACTTCGTCAAACCGCAGGTTCCACGATCTCGAGACTTGTTTCAATCCATAAATGGATCGATTAAGCTTGCACACTAGATGATCTCGCCCCTTAGCAATGAATCCTTCTGGCTGTTTCATATAAATCGTCTCGTCAAGACTTCCATTTAGGAAAGCTGTCTTGACATCCATTTGCCACACCTCATAATCCATATGAGCTGCTATGGATAAGAGAATCCGGATCGACTTTATCTTGGCTACCGGAGAAAAGGTCTCCTCATAATCGATTCCTTCTTTCTGAGTATAGCCTTTCGCAACAAGCCGAGCTTTAAAGGTTTCAACCTTTCCGTCAGATCCTCTCTTCCTCTTGTAGACCCATTTACACCCAATTGGCTTTACGCCGCTTGGTGGTTCTACAAGATCCCAGACTTTATTAGAATCCATAGATTCTATTTCGGATTTCATTGCTTTCTTCCAAGAAGGCGCATCTATATCTTGTACCGCCTCATCATAGGTCCAGGGATCGATTTCATGAACTCCGGGTCTAGAGTCCGAAGACTCACCCAGTCCAATCCATCTATCTGGTTGTTTAACAACCCTCCCACTACGACGGCGTTCCGGTGTATTAACAGTGACAGTATTAGGTGCAGGTTCTAGTGGTGTATCTACACTCGGTTCGGCTGTATCTAAGTATTCCTTGTCTCCTCTCAACTCATCGAGTACTATGTCACTTTTGGGCTTGTGGTCCATGATATATTCTTCCTCTAAGAACCGAGCGTTAGTACTTATAACGATCTTCTGGTCCGTAGGACTATAGAACATGCCACCTTTAGTTCCTTTCGGGTAACCTACAAACAGCCGTAATTCCGATCTAGGTTCTAACTTATCAGCACCTTGTCGCAACACATGTGCTGGACAACCCCAGATCCGAATTTGTCCCAAGTTAGGCTTACGCCCACTCCACAATTCCATGGGTGTAGTTGGTACTGTTTTGGTCGGAACCCTATTCAGAATGTACGCCGCTTTTTCCAAGGTAAGTCCCCAGAACATAATAGGTAAATCCGAGTAACTCATCATTGATCGCACCATCTCCATAAGAGTCCTATTCCTTCTTTCTGACACACCATTCTGCTGAGGAGTATATGGTGAGGTCAGTTGGGATTCAATCCCCTTCTCGGAAAATAATATTCTAGTATATGGTGTGGACGTTTACTACACCAAGAGATTTTTATAATTGACTCCCAATTACTTGATCCATTTAATCTTGTAAATCAAGACGCGGAGAATCATAAATGAAACTCGAAGTTTCTAACCAGTGATTCACCATGCAAACAACCCTATCTCTCATAAATGAGGGAGCCGAGCAGACAATCGATCCATCTATCAAAGAATGGTACGAAGGTCTCTAATTTGTGTCCTCTACATGACCAAGTGGCTCTGGCTCCATTCCACTCCCCGGGGTGAGAATGAGTCGACTTGAAATCAGCTTTGGAAAGACAAATTAGGCATTGTTTGATAAACTTAATCAATGTTTCTCGTAAGAGGAATTACAAGAACTCTCCTCCAATAACTTATCTATATAAACTTCAAAAGTTTATAAAAGTCACCAAGAGAGCAGCAATGGAGACCATGGGTATGTTTCCATACCCTCTCTCACTTAGCTTTTTACAACAAAGGGATACGCTATCTAGTGCATAAAATAAACACATATAGCATGCATACATGTAATAAAGCACATAGTATTATCACATAGTCAAAATAATTACTAGAATATTATTTTCCGACTATTATGGCTTTACTCCATCTCCGTACGCATCTTCTAGTCTTTAGTCTTCGTTCTTGAATGCTCCATGTGACGAGAATATTAATTTCCAATATTTAAATCTATTTATTTTTAATAAATCCAAAAGATACTTAATTAATAATAATTAAGTCAATCGAATAAATCAAAAATAAAATTAAATATTATTAATATTTTTATTTATTTTATCTTCCCTTTCTACTTCATTAAATCTCTAGAATAATCTATCCAAGACCCACTTGGAATATTCTAGATGATTTCCATAATGAAATAAGGAAATAAAATAATTTAGGACTCTTCTACTTTCCAAATTAATTAGATTCCTAATCCATGAATATTTCCATAAAATAGAAATAATCAATTTAGGAATCCTAATCAATTCCAAATTGATTCTTTTCCTAATCCATGAGAGTTCCCAAAAATAGGAACACTCAAATAGGAAAAACCCAAACCAATTAGGAAAGTGAATTACCGGACCGGGATAGCACGGGGTGGGGATCCCCGCGCCACCCCTCGACCGCCGCCTTCAAGCCGCCGCCGCCCAGCCCACGCGCCACCTCCCTTGGTGGCCGGCGTGGCCGGAGCTCCCGCGGGCAGCCCCTTTGGGCGTGGGTCGATCGTCCTCGTGGATCGACCATGGGGCGGTCGATCCGATCCCTTCACCCTCACGATCATCTCCTTCGTCACGCGTCTTCTCCGGCGGTCGTTTCGGCATCGATCCAACGCAAAATAAATTACAAAATAAATTTTACACTATCCGGTATCGATTCTATACATGAAATCGACCCTATACAATTTTCGGAAAAACATAGAACGTAATAATAAATCCTAAATTCGGTCAACCCCCGAATTTTTACTATTACAAGCATTCACCACCAAAAACGAATCTCGACATGTCCGAGAGTTTAATCAAACCAACAATCATGACAAAATAAATTAACAAAAATTAATTAAGCCATAATAGTCGGAACCCTGGAAGGTAGAACAATTTTATCGAAAATACCGCGAACGTAAACCACGCTCTGATACCAATTGTTGGAATTCGATATCCCGGGCTATTAAAATTTGCGGAAACAATAACCCGAACGAAAACCCTCGCCGGAGATCACATGAACACCGACTCATCCGCCGGAGTCCGGCCTTTGGAGACTACGCACCCGAAGGCACGCAGCCCGCCCCCAGCCGAACCCCCGCGAGCCGGGTTCACGCGATCGAAGGAGTCGATCGCTCCCGGCGATCGACCGGGCTGCCTAGCAGCCCAGCGGCGAGTCCGGCGACTCGCCGCCTTTGGGGCGTCGGTCCGACCAGCGGACAGCCGCGGGTCCCAGCCCCCGCGGCTCGCGATCGATCGGGGTGATCGATCGCGTCCCCAGCTCCCAGCCGGGGTTCGCCCCCTTCGCGCGTACAAACCCTAGCCGGGCGATCCGCATGGTCCGGTGGCTACGCCACCACCATGCGATCGTTCGTCTATTCCGGGTTTGAACTTCGGATCTTTGTTCTACGGTATTTTCAATAAACAAAATCGAATAATATCAAGTTAGTTTAGATATCATACCTACGATTCGTTGTTCGGAGAAACGAAATCAAGATGACCTTTGAATCTTCCCACGTATTCCTTGCACTCCGTTCGAACGTCGGGTGGGCGACGATCTATCGAACTCCTATGGATCTCCTTCAACTCTCTAGAATATCAAGTATGATAATCTTGTCTTATGATTTATGAAGGCCATGTAGTGCTTTTATAGGCTACGTAGGGGATCTAAAGGAGGTGGAATATTGAGCTTCCAATATTGAAGATTAAATTGAGCCCACTGCTCAAGTCCATTAATCCTTATCAATATTAATTAAATTTATTTTCCACTGCGGTGGGCGTGTAGTTTCCGAGCGGTTAACTTAGTATTGAGAAATGGTATACACTTAGGTACGCTTTACAGTATCCTCCCCATCGGAGTCACTGCTGTAATGATGTACGACCGAAGTAAAAGTCCAGTTATAAAATCGTTTGGACTAGTATACGTCCACATGAACGTGGCATGCTAGTCTGATGGGATTTTAGGATTGATTGGTAAATTTAATGATATTAATTAAGGGAGTTAATATCGAATTAAATTTGACAGTTTGATTTGTCTCTTTTCTAGATATGGCACTCAACCCGCTGTCCATCATACTAAAAGAAAACAAACTCACTGGTCCAAACTATGTTGATTGGAAACGAAACTTGGACATTGTCCTAACTGCTGAGGAGTACAAGTATGTACTCCATGAGGTTTGTCCTGATGAACCTACTGATACCTCCACTCCTGAGGAAAAGGAAGCTCATCGGAAGTGGGTCAAGGCTGATCAGATGGCGCGGTGCTACATTTTGGCTTCTATGTCAAATGTGCTGCAACATCAGCATGAGGCCATGACCACTGCCTATGATATGATGCTTGTTGGAATTCGATATCCCGGGCTATTAAAATTTGCGGAAATCATAGCCCGATCAAAAACCCATCGCCGGAGATCACATGAACGCCGACTCATCCGCCGGAGTCCGGCCTTTGGAGACCACGCGCCCGAAGACACGCAGCCCGCCCCCAGCCGAACCCCCGCGAGCCGGGGTTCACGCGATCGAAGATCGCGTTCGATGGGGCTGCATCCGGCAGCCCCAGGCAACAGGTCCGGCGACCTGCTGCCCGCCGTGGAGGAGCGGCTCGACCCACGAGCCGCTGCGGGTGCACCAGCCGCCCGCCGGCGATCGCGCCCCGTGGCAGCGATCGCCCCCTCGGCCGAAGCCGAGGGCTCCCCTTTGCGCGCCGAACCCTAGGCGTGCGATCCCACGCGGTCCGGTGGCTTCGCCACCACCGCGTGATCGTCCGTCTACTCCGGGTCCGAACTTTTGGATCTTTGTTCTACGGTATTTTCAATAAACAAAATCGAATAATATCAAGTTAGTTTAGATATCATACCTACGATTCGTTGTTCGGAGAAACGAAATCAAGATGACCTTTGAATCTTCCCACGTATTCCTTGCACTCCGTTCGAACGTCGGGTGGGCGACGATCTATCGAACTCCTATGGATCTCCTTCAACTCTCTAGAATATCAAGTATGATAATCTTGTCTTATTATTTATGAAGGCCATGTAGTGCTTTTATAGGCTACGTAGGGGATCTAAAGGAGGTGGAATATTGGGCTTCCAATATTGAAGATTAAATTGAGCCCACTGCTCAAGTCCATTAATCCTTATCAATATTAATTTTATTTATTTTCCACTATATAAATAAAATTGCACTCCCAATATTTACCCATATTATATCGAATAATATTTCTCCGGTTAGTATTATTTATTCCGTGTATTTAAGATATAAATATCCATGAATAAAATTTATTTATTGCTTAATAAATTTATTCATCTCTTATATCCGAGACTAGTACCACTCAACCTTATTTATTATGCGGAATTAAATCCACTCGCGAGGTTTACATAATAAATCCTTATGAGCTCATCTCGGGGATATTATCAACCCTTCCGGGATACACTGTCCCGTCAAGAATTCACGGCATGCCATATATAAAATATAGTGACCCAACTTAACCGGTAATTGACCCAATAATTAAACCGGTCAATTCCTTTGGAAAATCAAAGTCACTTATATTAAATATACACACCCGCAATTGTATCGGGGATTAAGAATAAAATACACTGAGTCTCAAATAAATTATCGCCGAGAAAACCTAATTGATGAGTCTCAATCGATCCGCTCAATACACCAAGTGTACAAGTGTGATAAAATAATTAAGATAAATTATTTTCTCTCTCACACAACGACTATACCGATGGATTGGTCCGTGTCCATCTAGGTCGTGAGCATCTGTTCGATTAAATACGAGTAACCGATAATATGATCTTCTGTGCGCCCATGCGCACCATACTAACTACAACGTATAAAATCCAGGACTATAATTTGCATATATTTAATTAACAATAATTAAAAGCAAATGAATGTTTGTATTTAATAGGTAAATGAAAGTGTACAAGGAGTTCATAATACTCAAATCTAGACATTAAGTATACTACTCCATCAATCTCCCACTTATACTAAGGTCTAGTCATATCTTCCAAACTCCCGACTCCCATACTCATCACGTGCTTAAACTGTACTTCCAAGAAGTACCATGTGAATGAGCAATCTAGGTTGCCGCTCTGAAGCTATCTTGGTGACTACTGCATCGTCCCTCTGACGATGACTCGCATCAGGTGGTACTTGCCCTATGTGTTATCTTACACTCATGGACTCGTGATCTCTTAAAGTTTGCCACTCCACCGCTATTTACATAGCCTTTGGTAAACTAAGAATCACATCTAAGTCCCAGAGGTAATACCGGAGCCATACCAAATCTTCCGCTGCCTCTGAGGCCGCTATTTGGTTACCCATGGGAGAGTCCGAAAAGCACCGTGCTTATCACTCTTCCATGTTAAAACTCCTCCTCCTTTAATAGTGAAACACATAGCCTGATAACGACTTACACCGGTCCTCATCAGCTTGAAAATCTGAATCCGTATAACCCAAAGGAATCAGATTGTCTGCTCCGTAACTCAGAACATAATCCCTAGTATTTCGCAAATACTTGAAAATGCTCTTTACGGCAGTCCAATGAGCCTTTCCAGGGTTACTCTGATATCTCGCTACTACGCCAACTGCATAGCAGATATCAGGCCTCGTGCATAACATTGCATACATCAAGCTTCCCACAGCCGAAGCGTAGGGAACTGCTTTCATTTCATCTTTCTCCTTTTGTGTCTGAGGACACATCTCCTTAGAAAGATAAGTTCCTTTACTGAAGGGCAGCTCACCCTTCTTGGAATCTTGCATGTTAAAACGAGCCAGAATCGTGTCTATGTAAGATTGCTGGGATAGGTACAATGTTCTATTCCGACGATCCCTTATAACCTTGATCCCTAGAACATGCCCGACTTCTCCCAAATCTTTCATATCGAATTGTCTAGACAACCATCCCTTTATGTCTGATAACATTTTCACACTGTTGCCAATGAGAAGAATGTCGTCTACATAAAGCACGAGAAACACCACCTTCTTCCCATCACGTTTCCAATACACACACGATTCGTCCATGCTTTGACTGAATCCAAAAGATTGGACTACTTCGTCAAACCGCAGGTTCCACGATCTCGAGGCTTGTTTCAATCCATAAATGGATCGATTAAGCTTGCACACTAGATGATCTCGCCCCTTAGCAATGAATCCTTCTGGTTGTTTCATATAAATCGTCTCGTCAAGACTTCCATTTAGGAAAGCTGTCTTGACATCCATTTGCCACACCTCATAATCCATATGAGCTGCTATGGATAAGAGAATCCGGATCGACTTTATCTTGGCTACCGGCGAGAAGGTCTCCTCATAATCGATTCCCTCTTTCTGAGTATATCCTTTCGCAACAAGCCGAGCTTTAAAGTTTTCAACCTTTCCGTCAGATCCTCTCTTTCTCTTGTAGACCCATTTACACCCAATTGGCTTTACGCCGTTTGGTGGTTCTACAAGATCCCAGACTTTATTAGAATCCATAGATTCTATTTCGGATTTCATTGCTTTCTTCCAAGAAAGCGCATCTATATCTTGTACTGCCTCATCATAGGTCCAGGGATCGATTTCATGAACTCCAGGTCCAGAGTCCGAAGACTCACCCAGTCCAATCCATCTATCTGGTTGTTTAACAACCCTCCCACTACGACGGCGTTCCGGTGTATTAACAATGACAGTGTCAGGTGCAGATTCTAGTGGTGTATCAATACTCGGTTCGGCTGTATCTAAGTCTTCTTTGTTACCTCTCAACTCATCAAGTATTATGTCACTTTTGGGCTTGTGGTCCATGACATAGTCTTCCTCTAAGAACCGAGCGTTAGTACTTATAACGATCTTCTGGTCCGTAGGACTATAGAACATGCCACCTTTAGTTCCTTTCGGGTATCCTACAAACAGCCGTAATTCTGATCTAGGTTCTAACTTATTAGCACCTTGTCGCAACACATGTGCCGGACAACCCCAGATCCGAATGTGTCCCAAGTTAGGCTTCCGCCCACTCCACAATTCCATGGGTGTAGTTGGTACTGTTTTGGTTGGAACCCTATTCAGAATGTACGCCGCTGTTTCCAAGGCAAGTCCCCAGAACATAACAGGTAAATCCGAGTAACTCATCATTGATCGCACCATCTCCATAAGAGTCCTATTCCTTCTTTCTGACACACCATTCTGCTGAGGAGTATATGGTGAGGTCAGTTGGGATTCAATCCCCTTCTCTGCCAAGTAAGCCTTGAATTCTCCAGACAGGTACTCGCCTTCGCGATCAGATCGCAGGCATTTTATGGATTTACCACGAAGGTTCTCCACAAGAGCCTTGAATTCCTTGAACTTGTCAAAAGAATCACTCTTGTGGCGCATCAGGTATACATATCCATACCTTGAGTAATCATCAGTAAAAGTGATGAAATACTCGTACCCTCCCCTTGCCTGAGTAGAAATAGGTCCGCATACATCAGAGTGAATCAAATCCAATACTTGTTCAGCTCTCCGTCCTTTACCAAAAAAAGGACGCTTGGTCATTTTACCCTCTAAACAGGATTCGCAGGTTGGAAGGTCCTCTCCTTCAACATTGCTGATTAGACCATCAGCTTTCAACCTTTGAAGCCTATTTGAGTTTATATGACCTAGCCTTAGATGCCACAAGTATAATTGATTCATCCTAGAAGGTTCCTTTCTCTTATTGGTGTTCGTAGATGTGTTATTACTCTCGGTTAGTTGCATCGTGTTAGACTCAGGATTTAGCACATACAAATCGTCCACCAATGTACCAGAACAGATAATCTCACTGTTTCTTCTTATGATCACAGTGTGGTCAAAAGAAACAGAATATCCATTCATAATAAGTTTAGAAACCGAAATTAAATTCTTTCTAAAGTTGGGTACATAAAGACAATTATGTAAAACTAAAACCCTATCACTACTAAAGCGTAAGTGAACGTCTCCCACTGCAACGGCCGCCACCCTCGCGGCATTGCCCATGTAGACCACGATTTCTCCCTCTCTAAGTCTCCGGGTTTCCTGGAACCCCTGCAATGAATTGCAGACATGATCAGTGGCCCCCGTATCTACACACCAGGTGCTGGTAGATAACACCACTGATAATGTTTCGGTGACTGAGGAAAATTTCGTACCTTTGATGAGAGGACAATCAGACTTCCAGTGCCCAGACTGCTTGCATCGATAGCACTTGCCTCGCGGCTTGCTTTTCCCAATCCGTGGTTCACAACCACTGGGCTTCTTTGCTTTCACTTCCATCTTAGCCACAAGAGCTTGTGATTCTCTGACCATACTTATAAGTTTCGCTCTTTTGAAATCGTTTTTAAGCGATTCCTCAAGAGGACTGAATTTATAGAGTATGTCAATCACTCCTTGTCCGGCTTCCACACTATGTCTCAACATCATCCTGAGGTCATTCCAAATGTCCTTATGAGTTGGGACAGCAGTGGATTCGGAAGGCTCAACAGTCTGGACAATGTCCAGATTTCTTTTCCAATCAGTACTATATGGAACCAGTGAGTTTTCATCTTTAAGTATATCACAAAGTGGGGTCACAGTCATTCTTAACCTATAAGCACATAAAACAAACAAACAATTTAATATCCGATATTATCTCCCTTAAATAATATCATTAAATCACTAATCGCCTCTAAAATCCCATCAGGTAAGGCAAGCCACGTGGTGTGGACGTTTACCCACCCAAACGACTTAGCAATTAGATTTTCTTTGGTCATACATCACTTATAGCGGAACCTCGTGGGGAGGAATACTATAAGGCGTATCTAAGTGTAAACCATTACTCAGCACCAAAGCAAATCGCTTGGAATTGCTACATTACCGCAAGCCACGTGGTGTGGACGTTTACGATAACTTCATAACTCTTCACAATTTCTTACAACTGTCTACATCAATTAATCCAAAATCCGTCGGCATAGCAAGCCACGTGGTGTGGACGTTTACTACACCAAGAGATTTTTATAATTGACTCCCAATTACTTGATCCATTTAATCTTGTAAATCAAGACGCGGAGAATCATAAGTGAAACTCGAAGTTTCTAACCAGTGATTCACCATGCAAACAACCCTATCTCTCATAAATGAGGGAGCCGAGCAGACAATCGATCCATCTATCAAAGAATGGTACGAAGGTCTCTAATTTGTGTCCTCTACATGACCAAGTGGCTCTGGCTCCATTCCACTCCCCGGGGTGAGAATGAGTCGACTTGAAATCAGCTTTGGAAAGACAAATTAGGCATTGTTTGATAAACTTAATCAATGTTTCTCGTAAGAGGAATTACAAGAACTCTCCTCCAATAACTTATCTATATAAACTTCAAAAGTTTATAAAAGTCACCAAGAGAGCAGCAATGGAGACCATGGGTATGTTTCCATACCCTCTCCCACTTAGCTTTTTACAATAAAGGGATACGCTATCTAGTGCATAAAAAATAAACACATATAGCATGCATACATGTAATAAAGCACATAGTATTATCACATAGTCAAAATAATTACTAGAATATTATTTTCCGACTATTATGGCTTTACTCCATCTCCGTACGCATCTTCTAGTCTTTAGTCTTCGTTCTTGAATGATCCATGTGACGAGAATATTAATTTCCAATATTTAAATCTATTTATTTTTAATAAATCCAAAAGATACTTAATTAATAATAATTAAGTCAATCGAATAAATCAAAAATAAAATTAAATATTATTAATATTTTTATTTATTTTATCTTTCCTTTCTACTTCATTAAATCTCTAGAATAATCTATCCAAGACCCACTTGGAATATTCTAGATGATTTCCATAATGAAATAAGGAAATAAAATAATTTAGGACTCTTCTACTTTCCAAATTAATTAGATTCCTAATCCATGAATATTTCCATAAAATAGAAATAATCAATTTAGGAATCCTAATCAATTCCAAATTGATTCTTTTCCTAATCCATGAGAGTTCCCAAAAATAGGAACACTCAAATAGGAAAAAACCAAACCAATTAGGAAAGTGAATTACCGGACCGGGATAGCACGGGGTGGGGATCCCCGCGCCACCCCTCGACCGCCGCCTTCAAGCCGCCGCCGCCCAGCCCACGCGCCACCTCCCTTGGTGGCCGGCGTGGCCGGAGCTCCCGCGGGCAGCCCCTTTGGGCGTGGGTCGATCGTCCTCGTGGATCGACCATGGGGCGGTCGATCCGAGCCCTTCACCCTCACGATCATCTCCTTCGTCACGCGGCTTCTCCGGCGGTCGTTTCGGCATCGATCCAACGCAAAATAAATTACAAAATAAATTTTACACTATCCGGTATCGATTCTATACATGAAATCGACCCTATCCAATTTCCGGAAAAAGTAGAACGTAATAATAAATCCTAAATTCGGTCAACCCCCGAATTTTTACTATTACAAGCATTCACCACCAAAAAACGAATCTCGACATGTCCGAGAGTTTAAACAATCCAACAATCACATGACAAAATAATTAAACGAATAATCATCAAGCCATAATAGTCGGAAACCCTGCAAGGTAGAACAATTTTATCGAAAATACCGCGAACGTAAACCACGCTCTGATACCAATTGTTGGAATTCGATATCCCGGGCTATTAAAATTTGCGGAAATCATAGCCCGATCAAAAACCCATCGCCGGAGATCACATGAACGCCGACTCATCCGCCGGAGTCCGGCCTTTGGAGACCACGCGCCCGAAGACACGCAGCCCGCCCCCAGCCGAACCCCCGCGAGCCGGGGTTCACGCGATCGAAGATCGCGTTCGATGGGGCTGCATCCGGCAGCCCCCGGCAACAGGTCCGGCGACCTGCTGCCCGCCGTGGAGGAGCGGCTCGACCCACGAGCCGCTGCGGGCGCACCAGCCGCCCGCCGGCGATCGCGCCCCGTGGCAGCGATCGCCCCCTCGGCCGAAGCCGAGGGCTCCCCTTTGCGCGCCGAACCCTAGGCGTGCGATCCCACGCGGTCCGGTGGCTTCGCCACCACCGCGTGATCGTCCGTCTACTCCGGGTCCGAACTTTTTGGATCTTTGTTCTACGGTATTTTCAATAAACAAAATCGAATAATATCAAGTTAGTTTAGATATCATACCTACGATTCGTTGTTCGGAGAAACGAAATCAAGATGACCTTTGAATCTTCCCACGTATTCCTTGCACTCCGTTCGAACGTCGGGTGGGCGACGATCTATCGAACTCCTATGGATCTCCTTCAACTCTCTAGAATATCAAGTATGATAATCTTGTCTTATGATTTATGAAGGCCATGTAGTGCTTTTATAGGCTACGTAGGGGATCTAAAGGAGGTGGAATATTGGGCTTCCAATATTGAAGATTAAATTGAGCCCACTGCTCAAGTCCATTAATCCTTATCAATATTAATTTTATTTATTTTCCACTATATAAATAAAATTGCACTCCCAATATTTACCCATATTATATCGAATAATATTTCTCCGGTTAGTATTATTTATTCCGTGTATTTAAGATATAAATATCCATGAATAAAATTTATTTATTGCTTAATAAATTTATTCATCTCTTATATCCGAGACTAGTACCACTCAACCTTATTTATTATGCGGAATTAAATCCACTCGCGAGGTTTACATAATAAATCCTTATGAGCTCATCTCGGGGATATTATCAACCCTTCCGGGATACACTGTCCCGTCAAGAATTCACGGCATGCCATATATAAAATATAGTGACCCAACTTAACCGGTAATTGACCCAATAATTAAACCGGTCAATTCCTTTCAAAGTCACTTATATTAAATATACACACCCGCAATTGTATCGGGGATTA
This sequence comes from Euphrasia confusa, assembly GCA_954870475.1. Taxonomy (NCBI): domain Eukaryota; kingdom Viridiplantae; phylum Streptophyta; class Magnoliopsida; order Lamiales; family Orobanchaceae; genus Euphrasia; species Euphrasia confusa. The sequence goes on from OX940954.1 coordinate 16,440,195, forward strand.
AGAATAAAATACACTGAGTCTCAAATCAATTATCGCCGAGCAAACCTAATTGATGAGTCTCAATCGATCCGCTCAATACACCAAGTGTACAAGTGTGATAAAATAATTAAGATAAATTATTTTCTCTCTCACACAACGACTATACCGATGGATTGGTCCGTGTCCATCTAGGTCGTGAGCATCTGTTCGATTAAATACGAGTAACCGATAGTATGATCTTCTGTGCGCCCATGCGCACCATACTAACTACAACGTATAAAATCCAGGACTATAATTTGCATATATTTAATTAACAATAATTAAAAGCAAATGAATGTTTGTATTTAATAGGTAAATGAAAGTGTACAAGGAGTTCATAATACTCAAATCTAGACATTAAGTATACTACTCCATCAATGCTTAACCTCAAGGAGATGTTTGGTAGTCAGGATAGGGCAGCCAGGCAAGATGCTATGAGGAAACTCATGACGGCCACCATGTCCGAAGGAACGCCCGTGAGGGATCACGTTCTTAGGATGATTGGCTATCTGAATGTGATAGAGATTATGGGAGGAGCTATCGATGGGGAAACCCAGATCGATATAGTGCTCCAGTCTCTGCCTAGGAGTTTTGAGCAGTTCCGCCTGAACTATAACATGAACAAGAGGTTATATTCGTTGGCGGAACTCCTGACTGAACTCCAGGCGGCAGAGGGAATCTTTAAGAAGTCTCAGGCACTTGTGGCTGTGAAACTTCCTGGCCCTCCGGGGACTAAGAGGAAGAAGAAGCAAGGACGGAAACCCAGTGGACCCAGAAATGGTGGACCACAGAATGGAGTGAACAAGCCCAAGGGCAAGTGTTTCCGTTGCAAGCAGTCTGTGTTGGAAATCGATCACCCGGAATCGTCGTAGAACCGACTCCGATCGACGTCCCGGAAACCACGACGAAACAGCCCGGAGCCACCGCCCGGGGAGTGCCCGATCGAGCCCTAGTCGCGGCAAAGCCGCGACCGCTCGACGCTCCCCGCGGTGCGATCGCCCGCCGTCTTGGCGGGCTGTAGGCTGCCCAGCCGAGGGCTCCACGCCGGCGATCCATCCCGCCGGGTCCTCGAGTCGCCAGTGGTCCGGCGGTCCAAGACCACCACCTCCCGACTCGTCCCGGTTTAAATCCCCGATTATCGGATCTTGTTTTTCGATAATTGATTTCAATAATACAAGAATTAAATAGCGGAAATATTTAATTCACCTTTCGATTCGTGGTGCGGAGAAACGAGATCTTTTGATGACCTTGAGATCTTCCCACGTATTCCTTGCACTAGCTCGGACGTCGTGTGGGCGACGATCTACCGAACTCCATGGATCTCCCTCTCTACTTTCTCTCTCTAGAATTGTGATCTTCAAGTTATGAGAATAGAGAAGACCATGTAGTGCTTTTATAGGCTACGTAGGGGATCTTAAGGAGGTGGAATATTGGGCTTCCAATAATAGTGATTAAATTGAGCCCAAGCTCAAATCTATTAATCCTTACTATTATTAATTAATTCTATTTTCCACTATATAAAATTAATTGCACTCCCAATATTATACCATATTATATCAAATAATATTATCTCTCCGGTAGTATTATTTATTCCGTGTATTTAAGATATAAATATCCATGAATAAAATTAATTTATTGCTAATTAATTTATTCATCTCTTGTAACCGAGACTAGTACCATTCAACCTTAATTATTATGCGGAACAAATCCACCTGCAGGGTTTACATAATAATTCCTTATGAACTCATCTCGGGGATATTATCAACCCTTACGGGATACACTTTCCCGTCAAGTATTCACGGCATGCCATATATAAAATATAGTGACCCAACTTAACCGGTAATTAACCCAATAATTAAATCGGTTAATTCCTTTGGTAAATCAAAGTCACTTATATTAAATATACACACCAGCAATAGTATCGGGGATTAAGAATAAAATACTCATAGATTTAAATCGATTATCGCCGGCAATCCTAATCGATAAATCTCAAGCAGATCCGCTCAATACACCAAGTGTACAAGTGTGATAAAATAATCAAGATAGATTATTTTCTCTCTCACACAACGACTATAACGATGGATTGGTCCGTGTCCATCTAGGTCGTGAGCATCTGTTCGATTAAATACGAGTAACCGATAGTATGATCTTCTGTGTGTTCATACACACCATACTAACTACAACGTATAAAATCCAGGACTATGATTTGCATATATTTAATTATAAATAATTAAACGCAAATAATTGTTTATTTAATTAAATAGATTAGTGGCAATGGATCGTGAGTTTCCGTTACTTAAATCTAGACATTAAGTACACAACTCCAACAATCTCCCACTTGTACTAAGGTCTAGTCATTTCCTCCAAACTCACGACTCCCATACTCATCACGTGCTTAAGTTTGTACTTCCAAGAAGTATTATGTGAATGAGCACTCTAGGTTGCCGCTCTGAAGTTGTCTTGGTGACTACAGCGTCGTCTCCCTCGACGATGAATCGTATCAGGTGGTACTTGCACTATGTGTTATCTTACACTTATGGACTTGTGATTTCTTACCATTTGCCATTGCACCGCTATTTACATAGCCTTTGGCAAATTAAGAATCACATCTAAGTCCCAGAGATTATCCCGGAGTTATACCAAAACTTCCGCTGCCTCTGAGGCCGCTATTTGGTTACTCATGGCAGAGTCCGAAAAGCATCGTGCTTATCACTCTTCCATGTTAAAACTCCTTCTCCTTCAATAGTGAAACACATAGCCTGATATCGACTTACACCGGTCCTCATTCGATTAGAAATCTAAGAGAATGTAATCCAAAGGAAATGCTCGTCTGCTTCGTAGTCTAGAACAGTACTTCGAAAGTACTTTTACAGCAGTCGAATATTCCTTTCCAGGATTACCTTGATATCCTCCCACTATGCTTACCGCATAGCCGATATCAGGTTCTCGTTTTTCAACATTGCATTTATCAAGCTTTCCACACTCCAAGTGTAGGAAACTGCTTTCACTGCTTCTATCACCTTTATGTGTTCCAAAACACATACCTTAGATAGATGCATTCCGTGTTTGAAAGGTAGCGAATCTTTCTCGGAACTATGCATGTTAAAAATGAACCATAATCGTATAAGATATCTAGAGAAGTACAGTGTTCTTTTCTTGAGATCATAGATCTTAAGAACATGCTCTAACTTCTTCTTTATCTCATATATCGATTTTTCTAGACAACCATCATTTTATGTCTGACACCATCTTTACATTGTTACCAATGATAAAATGTTATCTACATAAAAACTCCGAGAAACACCACCTTGTTTCCATCACGTTTCCAATACACTTGATTCGTCTATGCCTTTGATGAATCCATTAAATGGACTATCTCATCAATTCGCAAGTACCACGAACTCTAGCTTTGTTACAATCCATAAATGGATCAACTAAGCTTGTACTCTAAATGATCTCGCCTCTTAACAATAATCCTTATTGTTCTCTAAGAAGGCACATTTAGATCTAGTACTGCCTTCATGTAGATCAAGGGATCGATTTCATGTATACTAGGTCCAGAGTCCGAAGACTCACCTAGTCTTGTGAATATCTCTGGTTGTCACACAACCTCCCACTACAACGGCATTCCGGTGTATAAACAGTAATAACAGTAGGTGCAGTTAGTGGTGTACCGCTACTCGGTTCGGCTGGTTCTTAGTCTTTTTATCGTTTTCTCTCATTCCAAAAGTATCACGTCATTTTGGGCTTGTGGTTCATCTAATAGTCTTCCTCTAAGAACCGGGCGTTAGAACTTATAACGTCCTTCTGGTTCATAGTACTATTGAACACACATCTTTTGTTCTTCCAGGATATTCTACAACATTTGAATGCGCTGTTGTTTCCAAGACATATCCATAGAACATAGGTAGTTCCGTATAACTCATGCTTTACTATTTTTATAAGAGTTCCATTTCTTGTTTACGACACACCATTTCTACACAACAGTGTATGGTGTAGTCATTTGGGATCAAATCCCAATCTCTGATTAGTATGTCATGCATTCCTCAGATAGGTACTTGCCTCCGCGATCAAATCGCAGGCTACAAATGGATATACCTTGATGGTTCTACACAATTGCTTAGTGTCCATTGACATGTCAAAACACTTGCTTTTGTGGCACATCAGGTATTCTAATCCATTTCTCGAGTAATCATCAAATGAAGTACTCGTACCTTATTGTCTGAGTAGACATAGGTCTGCATACATCAGAGTCAATCAATTCTTATACTTGTCCGGATCTTATATCTTATATCCATAAAGGATTGCTTAGTCGTATTATCTTCCAAGTTTGATTCTTAGGTCGGAAGGTCCACTCCTTCAACTTAATTGATCTTACAATCTATTTTCGACCTTTGAACTTCTTATTTGAATAAATATGACTTAGCATAAGAATCCACAAGTAAAATGATTTAACAAAGAAATCTCTTATTAGTAAAACGAGTTATATACTACGGTTCGTTGCATTGTGGTGGACTGAGGATTCATCATTTATATATTGCTAGCTAATGTACCAAAATAGATAATATCATTATTTCTTCTTATAACCATCAAATGATTAAAAGAAATAAAATATCCATTTATTAGAAATCCAGAACAAAGTTCATTCTAATTTGAAAGGTACATAAAAGCAATAACCCAAAATGAAATCCTATAAAATGTCCTCCACTGCAACTGCTGCCTCCTCTACAGCATTGCCCATGTAGACTACGATTTCTTCTTTTCTAAGTCGTCGGGTTTCCTGGAACCCTTGCATTTAGAATGCACATACCGTCAGTGGTTCTATATCTACACACCAGGTTCCGGCAGATAATACCACTGACTATGTTTTACGACTAAAGAAAATTTCGTACTTTCTTTGAGAGGATAATCAGACTTCCAGTACCCAGACTGTTTGCATCGAGGACTCTTGCCTCATGGCTTTCTCGTCCCATCTCGTGGTCCAAGTAACTTAGGACCACTGGGATTCATTGCTTTCTTTTCCTTTCCCCCGATTTTGCACTTAGGTTCAAAACCTTTGGCATTGGCTACAAGAGCTTGCGATTTACGTCTCAACTCGTCCAAAAGGTCAATCATCTCAAAAACGTGTTTAAGCGTTTCCTCGAAGGACTGGCCTTTATGAGTATCCTCATCGCTTCTTGTCTAGACGCCTATGTCAATAGGCTCGAGAGGACAAAGCTCACTGAGTACAACCTTGCACTCTTTAACAGTTTGGGTAATGTCTAGATCTCAATTCCAATCATTACATTTAGGGACCAGTGAGTTTAAAATCCTTAGGTATCACAGAAAGTGGGTTCAAAGCCATTTCCTAATCTATGAGCACATATAACAACAAACAATTGATTTAATCTCCGATATTATCTCCCTCAAATAATATCATTAAACCACTAATCACATCTAAAATCCCATCAGATATGGCAAGCCACGTGGTGTGGACGTTTACCAACCCAAATGATTTAGCAATTAGATTTGCTTCGGTCATACATCACTTATAGCGTAACTTCGTGGGGAAGAATACTATAATGCGTATCTAAGTGTAAACCATTACTCAGTACTCAAGTAAATCGTTTGGAACCGCTACATCACCACAAGCCACGTGGTGTGGACGTTTACGATGATTTCACAATTCTTCACAATTCCTTATAACTGTCTACATCAATTAATCCAAAATCCGTTAGTATAGCAAGCCACGTGGTGTGGACGTTTACTACACCAAGAGACTTTTATAATTGACTCCCAATTACTTGATTCATTCAATCTTGTAAATCAAGACTCGGAGAATCATAAGTGAAACTCGAAGTTTCTTACCAGTGATTCACCATGCGAACAACCCTATCTCTCATAGAATGAGGGAGCCGAGCAGACAATCGATCTAGTCATCAAATGACACGAAAGTCTCTAATTTGTGTCATCCACATGACCAAGTGGCTTTGGCTCCATTCCACTCCCCGGGTGAGAATGAGTCGACTTGAAATCAGTTTCAGAAAGACAAATTAGGCATTGTTTGATAAACTTAATCAATGTTTCTCGTAAAAGGAATTACAAGAATTCTCCTCCAATGACTTGTCTATACGAACTTCAAAAGTCCATAAAAGTCACCAAGAGAACAGCAATGGAGACCATGGCAATGTTTCCATTCCCTCTCCCACTTAGCTTTTTATAACAAAGGGATACGCTATCTAATGCATAATTAAATACACATAAGCATAATCACAAACACACATTTCATGCAAGTACGTACACAAATAATCAAATAATTGCTCAAGTAAAATTATTTCTCGACTATTCGTACCTTGATGAATTCCTGCATGCTTGCCTTGAGTCTTCGTTCTACGTCTTGAATACTTTGCCGAGCGACGGAAAAATTCTTTGATTCTCATATTTAATTTTATTTTAAATAAAATCCAAGATTCCAATTCAAAATTAAATTTGAATCAATCTAATGATTGTAAATAAAATACTCCAATTAAATAAAATCAATTCCATTGATTTCCATATTTAATTCTATTTTAAATAAAATCCAAGATTTTCCAATTCAAAATAAATTTGAATTAATCTATTGATTTTAAATAAAATACTTAAATTAAATAAAATCAATTTTTATTAAAATCCATTGATTTCCATATTTAATTCTATTCTAAATAAAATCCAAGATTTTCCAATTCAAAATAAATTTTGAATTAATCTAATGATTTTAAATAAAATACTTAAATTAAATAAAATCAATTTTATTAAAATTCATTGATTTACATATTTAATTCTATTCTAAATAAAATCTAAGATTTTCCAATTCAAAATAAATTTTGAATTAATCTAATGATTTTAAATAAAATACTTAAATTAAATAAAATCAATATTTTAATAATTTCTCAATCCTATTTAGATTAGATCTCAAAAATCCTAATCAAAATCGAGTTTTGATTCTTCTTAAGACTTCTAATCCAAGTAGGTATAGGATATCTAGAGAAACTAGGATTTTCTTTCCTAATTTAACTCTCCATCTAATTCCATAATTAAGAAATCTAATCCAAATAGAATTTGAATTAATTCCAAAATTAAATTAAATAATATTAGAAAGATTAAATTATTTCCGGAAAGATCGGATTTACCGGGACGAACCAAGAACGAGACCCGCTCGAACCAAAGGTCCGTGCCGATCGAACCATGCACAGCACATTCCTAGCCATGCACAACAACGTGCACCTAGCCATGCAATTCTACACGCATGCAGAAGAGGCCATGCATTCAATACACGCATACAACACCATTATAACAATGGTGTCGGTCTACTTGAAAAACACTGTCGGCCGACATGCTTTGTTAATTAGTGCAATCGATCGTCTTCTTCGGGAGGCCTGTGCACCAGGGTCAATTTCCGGCATGTTGTCACCATCGACGATACACGCCATCATCCCCGTCACAGCCCACGCAAAGCCATGGACAGCCTTGCTCGAGCTTCATGTCGGCGATCGACATCCGGCGACCACCGCCTCGGTGAATCAAGCCGTCGATCTCCGCCAACATTACGTGTGACCAGCCTCCTCCCCGCTGCTCCGAGAGCAGCCGAAACAGCCAGGTCAAGCCACTTCCGCACAGCCCGCTCAAGGCGTACCAGCAGCCCGCTTCCAGCCGTCCGAGCTCGAATCCGGAGATGCGTTCGTGTTGCCGCCAACATGACTGCCGAGCACAACCACCGGCTGCCGGCGAACCACCACCACTGGTGACACACGCCGGCGCGCCCAGCCATGCCCCTGCTCACGTCCAGCAACACACACAACCCTCTCCCGAGCCCACGGTCGATCGACAAGGTTCGATATTTCCGAAAACCCTCGATTTTTAATATTTAATTTTTCCGACAAAGACAATTCATACGAGAGAGAAAAACAAAGACGTAGAACAATATAGCACAATAATTTAATAAAATTAAATTAATCTATGGCCATATACATCGAGAATCGATTATCGAAACAATTAACGAAAAACGCAATCGTACGCTCTGATACCAATTGTTGGAAATCGATCACCCGAAATCGTCGTAGAACCGACTCCGATCGACGTCTCGGAAACCACGACGAAACAGCCCGGAGCCACCGCCCGGGGAGTGCCCGATCGAGCCCTAGCCGCGGCAAAGCCGCGACCGCTCGACGCTCCCCGCGGTGCGATCGCCCGCCGTCTTGGCGGGCTGTGGGCTGCCCAGCCGAGGGCTCCACGCCGGCGATCCATCCCGTCGGGTCCTCGAGTCGCCGGTGGTCCGGCGGTCCAAGACCACAACCTCCCGACTCGTCCCGGTTTAAATCCCCGATTATCGGATCTTGTTTTTCGATAATTGATTTCAATAATACAAGAATTAAATAGCGGAAATATTTAATTCACCTTTCGATTCGTTGTGCGGAGAAACGAGATCTTTTGATGACCTTGAGATCTTCCCACGTATTCCTTGCACTAGCTCGGACGTCGTGTGGGCGACGATCTACCGAACTCCATGGATCTCCCTCTCTACTTTCTCTCTCTAGAATTGTGATCTTCAAGTTATGAGAATAGAGAAGACCATGTAGTGCTTTTATAGGCTACGTAGGGGATCTTAAGGAGGTGGAATATTGGGCTTCCAATAATAGTGATTAAATTGAGCTCAAGCTCAAATCTATTAATCCTTACTATTATTAATTAATTCTATTTTCCACTATATAAAATTAATTGCACTCCCAATATTATACCATATTATATTAAATAATATTATCTCTCCGGTAGTATTATTTATTCCGTGTATTTAAGATATAAATATCCATGAATAAAATTAATTTATTGCTAATTAATTTATTCATCTCTTGTAACCGAGACTAGTACCATTCAACCTTAATTATTATGCGGAACAAATCCACCTGCAGGGTTTACATAATAATTCCTTATGAACTCATCTTGGGGATATTATCAACCCTTACGGGATACACTTTCCCGTCAAGTATTCACGGCATGCCATATATAAAATATAGTGACCCAACTTAACCGGTAATTAACCCAATAATTAAATCGGTTAATTCCTTTGGTAAATAAAAGTCACTTATATTAAATATACACAACCGCAATAGTATCGGGGATTAAGAATAAAATACTCAGAGATTTAAATCGATTATCGCCGGCAATCCTAATCGATAAATCTCAAGCAGATCCGCTCAATACACCAAGTGTACAAGTGTGATAAAATAATCAAGATAGATTATTTTCTCTCTCACACAACGACTATAACGATGGATTGGTCCGTGTCCATCTAGGTCGTGAGCATCTGTTCGATTAAATACGAGTAACCGATAGTATGATCTTCTGTGTGTCCATACACACCATACTAACTACAACGTATAAAATCCAGGACTATGATTTGCATATATTTAATTATAAATAATTAAACGCAAATAATTGTTTATTTAATTAAATAGATTAGTGGCAATGGATCGTGAGTTTTCGTCACTTAAATCTAGACATTAAGTACACAACTCCAACAGTCTGGACATTGGACGTCTAATTGTCCTCTCAGACAAGGAGGTATGAACTTTTCCTTAGTCACTGAAACATGTTTAGCGGTGTTATCCACCGGTACCTGGTGTGTGGATACGGGAGCCACTGATCATGTCTGCAATTCTTTGCAGGGGTTCCAGGAAACCCGGCGGCTTAGAGAGGGAGAGATCACTATCTACATGGGCAAAGCTACGAAAGTGGCGGCGGTTGCAGTGGGAGATATTTATTTATCTTTTAATAATAAAGTTTTGGTATTGAATAATTGTCTTTATGTACCGAATTTTAGAAAGAACCTTGTTTCGGTTTCTAAGTTGGTTTTGAATGGATATTCTGTTTCTTTTGATAATTCTGTTATTGTCAAGAAGAATGGTGATTATATCTGTTCTGGTACATTGATAGGCAACTTATATATACTAATCCCACGATGCAAAGTGTAGAGTCATATAACACATCTAGTACCAATAAGAGAAAGGAGCCTTCTAGGATGAATCAAAAGTACTTATGGCATCTTAGGCTAGGTCATATTAACTTGGGCAGAATTCAAAGGTTGATAACTGATGGAATACTCAGTGGTGTGAAAGATGAGGACTTTCCAACCTGCGAATCATGCCTGGAAGGAAAAATGACCAAGCGACCCTTTAGTGTTAAGGGGTATAGATCCAAGGAAGTACTAGAATTGATTCACTCTGATTTGTGCGGGCCTTTATCTGTCCAAGCGAGAGGAGGTTATGAATATTTCGTAACTTTCACTGATGATTACTCAAGGTATGGTTTTATATACCTGATGCGCCGCAAGAGCGAGTGCTTTGACAAGTTCAAGGAGTACAAAGCTCTTGTGGAGAACCTTCATGGCAAAACCATAAAGACTCTACGATCTGATCGTGGAGGAGAGTACCTCTCGGGAGAGTTTAAGGCGTACTTATTAGAGAATGGGATTGACTCCCAGATGACTGCACCATACACGCCCCAGCAGAATGGTGTAGCAGAAAGAAGCAATAGGACTCTTATGGAAATGGTAAGATCTATGATGAGTTATTCAGACCTACCAGTTTCGTTCTGGGGATATGCCTTGGAAACAGCGGCGTATATCCTGAACTTAGTTCCTTCTAAATCAGTCCCTAAGACGCCCTCGGAATTGTGGACCGGGCGAAAGCCGAACTTGAAACACATTCGGATCTGGGGTTGTCCAGCACATGTGCTGAAGCATGGGGCTGATAAGTTGGAATCTCGTTCAGATATTCGGTTGTTTATAGGATATCCTAGAGGAACGAAAGGTGGTCTATTTTATAGTCCTAAGGACCAGAAGATCGTTGTTAGCACCAACGCTCGGTTCTTGGAAGAGGATTATATAATGGACCACAAGCCCAAGAGTGAGATAATACTTAACGAACTGAGAGGGGACGATCAAGGCTTAGATCCAACCGAACCGGGTGATACGCCACCACAGTCTGCACTTGTAGTTACTGAGGTTACACCGGAGCGTCGTCGTAGTGGGAGGGTTGTTCGACAACCCGATAGGTTCATGTTTATAGGTGAGTCTTCGGACTTGTTACCTGGAGAACATGAAGCCGATCCCTGGACCTACGGCGAGGCGCTTAAAGATCAAGATGCTCAGTCTTGGCAAAAGGCGATGAAATCTGAGATTGAATCAATGGATTCAAATCAGGTCTAGAATCTTGTAGCACCGCCCAATGGTGTAAAAGCCATTGGTTGCAAGTGGGTGTACAAGAGAAAAAGAGGGTCTGACGGGAAGGTGGAAACCTTCAAGGCTAGGCTTGTTGCGAAAGGGTATACTCAGAAAGAAGGGATCGATTATGAGGAAACCTTTTCGCCGGTAGCTATGCTAAAGTCGATCCGGATTCTTTTGTCTATAGCATCTCATATGGATTATGAGGTGTGGCAAATGGACGTCAAGACAGCATTCTTGAATGGGAATCTTGACGAGACCATTTACATGAGACAGCAAGAAGGTTTCATTAAGAAAGGCCAAGAGCATCTAGTGTGTAAGCTAAACCGATCCATTTATGGATTGAAGCAAGCTTCTAGATCTTGGAACATGCGGTTTGATGAGGTTATCCAGTCTTATGGATTCATTCAAAGCATGGACGAGTCGTGTGTATACCGGAGAAGTGACGGAAACAGTGTGGCGTTTCTCGTGCTTTATGTAGACGACATTCTTCTAATTGGCAACAATGTGAAGATGTTGTCGGACATAAAGGGATGGTTGTCCAAGCAATTCGATATGAAAGACTTAGGACAAGTTGGGCATGTTCTTGGGATCAAGGTTATACGCGATCGCCAGAAAAGAACATTGAGCTTGTCCCAAGCTTCATATATTGATACGATTCTGGCTCGTTTCAACATGCAGAATTCCAAGAGAGGTGCTCAACCTTTCTGCCATGGAATTCATCTATCTAAAGACATGTGTCCCAAAACACAAAAGGAGATAGATTACATGAAGAAGGTTCCTTATGCTTCGGCAGTAGGAAGTCTAATGTATGCCATGTTGTGCACGAGACCTGATATCTGCTATGCCGTGGGCATGGTAGCTAGATATCAGAGTAACCCTGGACAGGGTCACTGGACTGCTGTAAAGAACATACTTAAGTACCTGCGAAGGACTAGGAATTATGTTCTGAGTTACAAAGCGTCCGAGTTGATTCCTATTGGTTACACAGACTCGGATTTCCAATCTGATAAGGATCAGCGAAAGTCTACATCAGGCTATGTGTTCACATTAGGAGGTGGAGCAGTCTCATGGAAGAGTGTTAAGCAGAAATGCATTTCGGACTCTACCATGGAAGCCGAATATGTAGCAGCCTCTGAGGCAGCTAAAGAATCGGTGTGGCTCCGGAACTTCCTTATGGACTTGGATGTGGTTCCTGAAATGCCTAGAGCTATCACAATTTATTGTGACAATAGAGGTGCAGTGGCAAATGCAAAGGAACCACGAGCCCACAATGCGAGTAAACACATAGATCGCAAGTACCACCTGATTAGAGACATCTTCAGGAGAGGCGATGCGGTTGTCACCAAGATTGCATCAGTGGATAACCTGGCAGACCCCTTTACGAAGGTACTTCCAGCGGAAGCGTTCAAGAGACACGTGAAGGGGATGGGTATCGGATGTATGGTAGAGGGCAACTAGACTTTTAGTATAAGTGGGAGATTGATGGAGTTATATTCTAAATGTCTAGTTTAGTGACAATATGGAACTCCTTATCTGTGTTTTACATTATCTATTAATCAAACTGTCAGCATTTTGTCTATCATGTACTTGAATGCAATAGTCCTAGATATATACGTTGTAGACAGTATGGCGTGAGGAGACACGCGGAAGATCATACTGTCGGTTACTCGTATACTATCGAACAGAAGCTCACGACTTAGATGGACAGGGACAATCCATCGGTACGTCGTAGTGTGACTGGGTAATAGTTGGTCTTGACTATTATGTTACACTCGTACACTTGGTGTATTGAGCAGGACCACGGGAGGGCGTTCGATTTATACTAATCGACGTAATCGAACTAGACCTCATATATTACGGATATACGAATTCCTAATCCCTATATAATTATAGGTGCGTGTGTCCAATTCTCGGTTCTTTAATATGCCAATGAGTGAGACTAATTGATTAGTCGAGATACTCGGTAAATTGGGAATCGGAATTGTATACACGGCATGCTATAGATTATAGACAGGAAACCGTGTCCCGTTTATCGGGTTGATGACGTCCCCGAGATGATCTCATGAAGTTTATCATGTAAACCCTGCAGGTGGATTTGTTCCACATGATAATAAGGATGAGTGGTACTAGTCTCGGATAATAAGAAACGAATTAATTTAATTATTAGTAATTAAATAAATTCGTGGACGTTCGATATCTTAAACACGGGGAAAGTCGTATATGTAATTTCGGCGGAATTATTATTGTTGAAATAATATTAAATTTATTTCGGGAATTCAATTATAATCTTATAGTGGAATTAATTATAATTAAAATTGAATTTAATTAAAGGTTTTCTTTTAAGGACACCGGTTGAATTAAATTGCAATTTAGCCCGGGATTTATTTACCTAAGGGGTCCCTAGTGTAACTCTATAAATATCCCTACCTTGCCTATCCTAAACCTACATTCCGCAGCTTTTTATTTTTCTGAGAAAATTATTGCGCTAGCGCAATTAAGTTTTTCTCTGCAAAAATAATAGAGTATAGCGCAAATATTTTTCTCTCATCAGAGAAAAGAAATATAACGCTGGTAGAAAATGAGAAGGCAGAGATGGAGACCCAACGGATCGTTGCCCACACAACGGTTGGAGTCAAGGGAAGAGGCATACACTAGCAATCGCTAAGGTCTCAACAATCGACCGATAAGGTATGAGATCGGAACTTTTTATTCCGCATTTATTCGATCTCACTTTTCCTCGTTGATCATACTTTGAACGTAGATCGGGTTCCGGGGTTATGGGTTGTATTCCTCGACTAATGGGGGTTCTAGGACCTTCGGATCGGTAGTCGGAAGAGGAAAAAAGACCCGGAAACGAGCCCAGAACATCAACGTCGCGTTGCTGTTCGCGGACGAACAGCGCCCGCTGGTGGGCAAACAGCGACCGCTGTTTGCAGCTCCACCAGCGACCGCTGGTCTGCAATCAGCGGGCGCTGATTGGGTACAGACCAGCTCCGTTTCGCGCGGTTGTCCTCCGGGGCGATGGCTGGGCGTGAATCGGGTCAAGGGCTGTCGTGTGAACGAAGTAGCGACACCGGAGGTCGACTGGGAGCGTTCGGATGTTCGAGCAATAGATGCCATAAGTACTTTTGATTTATTCTAGAAGGCTCATTTCTCTTATTGGTACTAGATGTTATACGACTCAACTCGTTGCATCGTGGAATAATCAGGATTCAGTATTTATAAGTTGCCTATCAATGTACCACAACAGATATGATCACCATTCTTCTTGACAATAACAGAATTATCAAAAGAAACAGAATATCCATTCAAAACCAATTTAGAAACCGAAACAAGGTTCTTTCTAAAATTCGGTACATAAAGACAATTATTCAATACCAAAACTTTATTATTTAAAGATAAATAAACATCTCCCACTGCAACCGCCGCCACTTTCGTAGCGTTGCCCATGTAGATGGTGATCTCTCCCTCTCTAAGCCGTCGGGTTTCCTGGAACCCCTGCAAAGAATTGCAGACATGATCAGTGGCTCCCATATCCACACACCAGGTGCCGGTGGATAACACCGCTAAACATGTTTCAATGACTAAGGAAAAGTTCATACCTCCTTGTCTGAGAGGACAATTAGACTTCCAATGTCCAGATTGTTTGCAACAGAAACACTTGCCCTTGGGCTTGTTCACTCCATTCCGTGTTCCACCATTTCTGGGTCCACTGGGTTTCCGTGCTTGCTTCTTCTTCCTTTTACCGCCCGGAGGCCCAGGAAGAGTCGATTTCACAGCCACAAGTGCTTGAGGGCCCTTTAAGATTCCCTCTGCCGCCTGAAGTTCAGTCAGGAGTTCCGCCAATGTATAAGACCTCTTATTCATGTTATAGTTCAGGCGGAACTGCTCAAAACTTCTTGGCAGAGACTGGAGTATGATGTCGATTTGGGTATCCGCATCGACAGATGATCCCAGAATCTCTATCTCATTCAAATAGCCCATCATCCTAAGAACGTGATCCCTCATGGGCGTTCCTTCGGACATAGTGGTCGTCATGAGTTGCCTCATTGCATCTTGCCTGGCTGCCCTGTCCTGATGACCAAACAACTCCTTGAGGTTAAGCATCATATCATAGGCAGTGGTCATGGCTTCATGCTGATGTTGCAGCACATTTGACATAGAAGCCAAAATGTAGCACCGCGCCATCTGATCAGCCTTGTTCCACTTCCTAAATGATTCTTTTTCCTCATCAGTGGAGGTATCAGTAGGTTCATCAGGACAAACGACCTGGAGTGCATATTTGTACTCCTCAGCAGTTAGGACAATGTCCAAGTTTCGCTTCCAATCAATATAGTTCGGACCAGTGAGTTTGTTTTCTTTTAGTATCATAGACAGTGGGTTGAGTGTCATATCTAGGGATGTCAATCCAACCCGAAACGCTGGGCTAGCCCGAAGCCCGCCCGAAAAAATGTAGGGTTAGGGCCGAATATTTTTTACCCGAAAAATTTTCAGCCCGATCAGCCCGAACCGAAATAACCCGATAGCCCGAGTGGGCTAGCCCGATAAACCGTGGGCTAGCCCGACAACCCGATATATTTAAATATATTATAATTCATTTTATTTATTTATAGAAATATTTTAAATAAATAAAATAATATATTCAAATCAAAGAAAATTGTCAACTAAAATTACAATTTTAAATATTATTGAATGAATATTTGATATTTTGGGCAACTTAAATATTAGAATTATAATAATAATTATTAAATATTAATATTTTATTAATATTAAATTTAATTTGGTATTAAATTTTTTTATTATTATATAATATTATTTTTTCCAGCCCGACGGGCTAGCCCGAAACCGAAGATTTTAGGGTTAGGGCTACAAATTTACAGCCCGGAAAAATTTAAGCCCGATCAGCCCGAACCGAAGTAACCCGATAGCCCGAGTGGGTTGGCCCGAAACCGAGTGGGCTGACCCGATTGACATCCCTGGCCCATATCTATAAAAAAGAGACAAATCAAACAGTCAAATTTAATTCGATATTAATTCCCACAAGTAATATCATTAAATTTACCAATCAATCCTAAAATCCCATCAGACTAGTGTGCCACTTTCTTGTGGACGTATACTAATCCAAACGATTTTATAACTGGACTTTTACTTTGGTCGTACATCATTATAGCAGGGACTCCGATGGGGAGGATACTATAAAGCGTACCTAAGTGTATACCATTTCTCAGTACAAAGTCAACCGATCGGGAACTACATGTCCACCGCAAGCCACTTTCTTGTGGACGTGTACGTTGACATGCGGTCCTTTACGATTTTCTATAACTGTCGAGCCTCAATTAACCCAAAATTCTGTTTCCATTTAGTAAGCCACTTTCTTGTGGACGTTTACTAAACAAACAACTTTGTTAATTGAATCCCATTTATTAAATTTCACAATTTTATTAATCAAAGCTTGATATCTCGTAAGTGAAACTCGAAGTTTCTAACCAGCGATCAATCATGCAATTGAGCCCTATCTCTCACAAGGTGAGGGAGCCAATCAGACAATCGATCTAGTCATCGAATGACTCGAAAGTCTCTAATCTGTGTCATCGACATAACCAAGCGCTTTGGCTCCATTCCACTCCCCGGGGTGAGAATGAGTCGAGTTGAAATTAGTCTTTGAAAGACAGATTAGGCATTGCTTTTGATTTTATAATGGAATTTAGTTCGAATTTTGATCAAGTGATTTCCGTGTATCGACTTTATCCGATAGGGAGGATGACACTAAAGCCAACTCGTAAGTCAATACACATCACTCTCAAAACAGAGAATGGAGACCGTGGGATTGTTTACAATCCCTCTCCCACTTAGTATTTTACGATTGAGGGATAAGCATGCATAAAATAATAAGTATAATAAAGCACGTAAATCACATAAAAAAGCAATTAACGTGGCCCGATTATTATGGCCTTAAAATCTTGAATGCACGTCTCTTGGAACTTCATCTCGTTGCTCGTCTCGGTCTCGATCCACCACCGACTCGCTTGAGGGCCAAAAGACGAACTCCTCCCACTGGAGTTTCGTCTCGAGCCTCGTTGAGTCGTCCGTGGGTTCGAACGAACAACAGCCCCGCTGCTGCCCGCACGAAACACGGGGTGTGTTCGATGGCAGCCCGTTGCCGGTTTGCTCTCCTCGACTATCGTTCCTCCGGGCTTCGACCTTCTCTCGATCCAAAAGCAGAAAAATTACAAAAATTTATTCTACTAACTCCTCCTATACATTTTGATCGACCCTATACATGTCCCGGATTCAACGAAAATTAAATAAACCTAACGACTCAACCCGTCGTTTTTATCTATTACAAACAAGCAACTTTCCAAAATAAAACGATCTCGACAAGCCCGAGAGTTTAATCAAAACGACACACATACAACAAAAAATAACATAAATAAATTGGCCATAATAATCGGGTTCAACCTGCAAGGTAACATGCGCAAAAATACAACGAACCTATAAACCGGCTCTGATACCAATTGTTGGAAATCGACTACCCGGGACATGTCCGTTCGACTACTCGAACATCCGGACAAGCCCAATCGACCCCCAGCATCACCACTGTGCTCACGACAAGGCCCTAGACCCGATTCACGCCCATCCATCGCACCGAAGATACGACCGACAAGAATAGCTGTCGGCCGACAAGAATAGCTGTTCGTGCTTTTCCGGCGCGATTTTCTCGATCCGACTGTCGTGCTGGAGATCAGAGATCTCCCAGCAGTCTGAGAACATCAATTCCAAGCCACGTAAACCAATCGTTGGTTCGTTGTATGATTAGCGCAAAAACAGAGATCGAATAAATGCGAAAATAGGGTTCGATCTCATACCTTCTCGGTCGATTGTTGAGACCTTAGAGATTGTTAGTGTATGTCTCTGCCCTGACTCTAACCGTTGTGTGGGCAACGATCCGCTGGGTTCTTCCTTTTCTGCTCCCTCTGATCTACCAGCGTAATATTTCTTTTTATCTCTGAGAGAAAAATATTAGCGCAAGCTTTATTAATTTTTACAGAGAAAATTATAATTGCGCTAACGCTATTAATTTTCTCTGCAAAAATAAATTCGGCGAGTTGTAGGTTTAGGAGAAGGAAATGGGGGTTTAAATAGAGCTATATTGGGGACCTCTTAGGTAAATAAATTTCAGGCTAAATTACAAATTAATTAACTAAGGAGTCCTTAAAAGAAAACCTTTAATTAATTACAATTTTAATTATTATTAATTCCACTAATTAATAATAATTGAATTCCTGAAATTAATTTAATATTATTTCAACAATAATAATTCCGCCGAATTACATATACGACTTTCCCCGTGTTTAAGATATCGAATGTCCACGAATTAACTTTAATTACTAATAATTAAATTAATTCATTTCTTATTATCCGAGACTAGTACCACTCATTCTTATTATCATGTGGAACGAATCCACCTGCAGGGTTTACATGATAAACTTTATGAGCTCATCTCGGGGACATCATCAACCCAATAAATGGGACACGGTTTCCTGTCTATAATCTACAGCATGCCGTGTGTACAATTTCTATTCCCAATTTACCGAGAATATTGACTAGTCAATTAGTCTCACTTACTAGCAAGTCAAAGAACCGAGAATTGGACACACGCACCTATAATTATATAGGGATTAAGAATTCGTATATCCGTAATATCTGAGGTCTGGTTCGATTACTGCGACTAGTATAAATCGAACGCCCTCCCGTGGTCCTGCTCAATACACCAAGTGCACGAGTGTAACATAATAGTCAAGACCGACTATTTACCAGTCACACTACGACGTAATGATGGATTGTCCCTGTCCATCTAAGTCGTGAGCTACTGTTCGATAGTATACGAGTAACCGACAGTATGATCTTCCGCGTGTCTCCTCACGCCATACTGTCTACAACGTATATATCTAGGACTATAGCATAAAGTACATAATAGACAAAATGCAGACTGTTTGATTAATAGATAATAAAACACAGATAAGGAGTTCCATATTGTCACTAAACTAGACATTTAGAATATAACTCCATCACGTACGTCGGTTGTCTTTATTCTTTAGACTCTAGGGCTTGGAAGCGAGGGACGATTACGTAGTACGTCACGACGGTAATTGGAAGCGCCGGAGAAAGCTTTCTTTTTTAACTCTTGTCTTTTTTTCGGCGATAAAAAAAGCTGTTTTTTTCACTGTTTTTTCTGCGAGCAAGACAACTTTTTTTCTTGAAATCCAATTGATATCAAATATTAATTATATTGACAAGAAAATGTTTGTTCAATCGATGACGAAGATCGACACCTTGCGCCGACCGCCGTTTCTTCTTTCCTTACATCGTCCTCCGCCACCACCAAGAAGCGTCTCAACACCTCCCTCTAAGACGATATATATCTTTGATGCGGAAAACCAGGTACCCTTCCCATCCTCATCGTCCTCCGCCAAGCTCCTCAAGCACGATGGTGATCGTCACCATCTTCGGCCACCGACGAAAGGGCTACGTCTGGTTCTTCATTCATCTTTTGTGCAAGCGGCTAAGAAGAGGAAGAAGACGACACATGAAAAAAAGATGTGAATTCCAAATTCTAAAAGGAAATCTAATTATATTAAGAGTATAATTTAAAAAGGGTAATTTGGGAACTTTGTTGGAGGTGTGTTTATAAATTTTGTATTTTAAATAGGGTGTAATTATCTTAAGGGTGTGGGAAGTAAGTATGGAAGTGTAAATAGTCTGAGCCAATTTTAAATTTCTTCGCTCACACTCACCCAACACATTCGGGCCGATCACGGACTAACACTGTCAAATCCCGTGACCTGGCCCGCTTATACACGGGCCAGCAGGCCTGAATTCCACATCTTGTGACCCGCCAAACCTGGCCCGGCCCGGACCGGACGTTGTGCACTTCTAGAAACATGCTGTGCACAGTGCACCTCTAGAAACAAGCATGCACACACATTTTAAAGGCTGGCTGTAGTTGAGTAATTAGGTCAACAAAATGATACTATTTCAAATTATTCAAATCCCAATCGTCAAATCTCTCTCTTTTATTAAGAAAAATGGGTTCAATTTGAAAATTAAGTTTAGATAAAATTATAATTAAAATTTTAAAAAATAAAAATTACTCTAGTTAATTGTAAATTTGACTTAGTTTTATTTAAAAAAAAATGTTTTTTTTTTACTATCAACTTATTTTCTTAGTGTACTAAAAAGTTTTCTTACTTTTAACTTTTTTGTTATCCTTTAAAAATTTGTCAAAAAAAATCAACTTGATCTCTTAAATTCTCATTCATTAAATATAACATTAATACAGTATATTATTTTTTGAATTAACTCATTCATTACTTAACAGTTAACATCATACTATTTATTTATATACGTAAGTATATATATATATATATATATATATATATATATATATATGATTAATAAAAAATAAAACCAGCAAAAATAAATGAACACACGACAGACATACGTAACCTAACCAAGACAGAATATAATTATTAATTTGTTATTGAAAAAAGGGAAATTTGAAATATTCCAATCTCAAACATTAATAATGCAAAAGACAAGTGCTGCAAAGGTGCCCGGAATTCACTACACGGGATGACCATACTTGGCCTTGTAATCAGCCCAAAGCTGCCCGACGCTATTCCCGGTCAGTTCCTCAAAATAACTGTCGGAATAATCATACTTCATCTTGTCATTCAACGCCGCCACAAACCCTGATTTCGACCCGTCCAGCATGCGGCCGTCGCAATAATCCAAGAACCTGGCCGTGTAATCGTACCCCTGGTCCCACTTTCCCCCCTGCCCCGGTTCGGCGAATGCGGGCGGGTAGTAGTTGGCCTTGAGGATCGTGTAGTCCGCCACACCTTCCACAAGCCCGACGGGGGCTTTCCCGCCCCCGTTCCACTGGAAGACGTGCGTCATCTCGTGGTAGAGCAACGACGTGAACTCCCACGTCAAATTACCTTTGTACCCCTGCAGGTAGACAGAGCTGACGATGATGTCCTCGCCGTAGGTTATGGATTCCGCCCCATCGTACTGTTGGATGATTACCTTCACCACCTCGACGATTTTCCTGTCGGGCTCGTATTTCCCGTTGTCATCCTGCTGCAGGATGTCGGTCCATATGAATTCGTTGATCGTCTTCATGATGTTTAGGGTGTAAGGGATCCCGATCTCCAACTCGAAGCGGGCCCCGCCGGGGTAGGCGGTAGCGTTGTTAAGGGTTTCGTATTCGACGGCGGAGGAGGTGGATGGGAAAAGGAGGATTTGGAGGAGGAAGAAGAAGAGAATTTGGTGTGCAGTTTTCATGGTTTGTACCCTTCTTTTTTTTTTTTTCTTTTGGGTCTGGATTCATTGCACCATAACATTTGTCCTATATATAAAGACAATATAAAGTGAATTAATGAAAAATATTTATGTACATAATATAATTCATTTTGTAAAAAAAAAAAAAAGTCAATCATAAATTGAATTGAATTGATGAATTGATTATTTTATAAAATTAATAATAATTTTTATATGTTTTTTAAATATTTTTTAAAAATATTTATCATATATGAAAATTAATTAGATTGTATACGTAAAATTATTGGTTCGAATTATTTTTTATATATTTTATTTAAATTTATTTTGAAAGAAATTTGAACTGAACTGAAATGATCTAAACTGAATTGAAATTAAGTCCAAAAGAATATAACGTAAGTGCCAAAATTATTTTGTGTTATAACTCAAGTTGAGAGAGAATAAAAAGTAGAAAGAGAGACAATGAGAGGTGAATAAAATTGTTGTTTACTAATATGGGGAGATCACTTTTATAGGATACAAAGTAGGGTTTATGTCTTGTTCACCAAGAAAGAAGGGTAAACTAGTCATTCACTAATTACAATATATATAATACTCCCCCATGAATGACTATTTACAAGGATGTTGCCTCGTTAAAACCTTGTCAGGAAAACTCAGTGAGATAAAACCTCGACGAAGGAAAAAGAGTACAACTTGCTCCCCCTGATTGTTATTGGTAATCAATCAGTCTCATTGAAACCTGTAAGTAATAAAACAATATAGGAAAAACTTAGTTATTCAAATATAAATTTTGGTCTTCAGGACCCAACCTTCGTATTGTCGAGTTTCACATTCATTTGTATTATTGTATATTTTTCGTCTTTCTGGGACATGCCTTTACCAGACATCTATATTGACTAGAGCATTCGCAATTGCTATAATCGGCCGGTAACTCTTCAGGAGTATATTAAATGCGTCTAATGTCGAATATACAATCCTTGACAAATGAATAATGTGAACTTCAATTCACAATCATCTAGAAGATTATATTTTTCTTTTGAACTTCAGGTTCAATATTTCAGTTTATTTGGAAAACAAACTCATATGGAACATTTTGATTTCCTCATTAATTATTATCAAGTGATGTAATGCCTCGTTAAAAACCTCGTTAATTATAAACCCTTGTAGGAAAAAACACTCGAGGAAAAGAGTACATGACATTCACATTTATATTGTGGTGATTGTCTCGTTAAAAACCTTCAACTAAGAAAACCCCGTGGAAAAACTTAGTAGAGGGAAAAAGAGTAAAATCACTGGTCTTCGGGACCTTGTATTAAATATCAATTTTGTCCATAATGACATATGTAATATGATATTGTACATATTCTGATTTTCATTTCCTTTCAATTCAGGAAATTTAAAATTCATCAAGGATTTTCATGTATGTATATTTCTAATGACTTCTACATGGTCAAATCATACATTCGATGCATATATTTATCATTGTTGCTGCCAGAAATATTAAGTAGCGGAACTTAATGTCATCTTTCAAAATATTTGATTAACTTCGAGTTGTTGGTGTATGTCCTTGGATCACACGTGTGCAATCGACAAAGTCATAAGGTCGTCTATGGATGTTAAATAATTAGTCGATAATATATATAAATATGGTTTAATTTATATGAATTGTCCAAATGATTACGTGATATCAATTGGGTTATGAGGTCGACTTACCGCATAATGAAGTCCCAATGGTTGAACTGATATACTTGAATCATATGATTGTTCCTAGTTCGTATCTGATGAGCCATTTTATTTGCTCATCTTAGAGCACTTTTACACCCTTTATTGCGTCAGTTAGAGTCGGTAACGTGTCTGTGAGGGCACAATTAGGTGTTTGGGCAGAGTGTGTGTGGATGCAGGTAACAGGTGGCGCACTGGGAAAAAGAGGCAAGGAAATCCCCTTCTTTGGGCAAATCAGTTCTGGAGCGGTAGTGACATGCAACAGTTTGACCACATCGGGCAAATGGGTAAAGTCACGAAGCAGAAGACCCAGAATTCTTACCAAGTACCGTGCCTGGTCCGATCACCTGTGGAGGAGAAGAAATACCTGCAGACGACGATTTGGGCAGAGAACGGCTGAAGACAGAAGATTCCCTGTGGGCAAGGAGTCAGCGCACCAGAATCCCTGGATTCGGGGGATCTGACTTATCCCCAAGACATTGACCGCTGACTCCTATTCCTTAGGGAGGAGAAACAGCCGCGGATTTGAAATTCAAAAATCGAAGTCTATAAAAAAGCGGGGCGCGGTGGGCAGCAAGACACAACACACTTACGCATCGAGAAATCGATAGAGCCGCCGGTCCCGTAGTTCGTCGCCGCCGCCGGAGGAGTCGCCGGAGAGAGATCGGAGCTGTTCGTCCGAGTCTCTTTTATTTCTTTTGAGTAGAACCAGCCTTCGGGCTGAGAAACAATTTCGTTTTTATGTTTTGCTTTTAAGTTTTTAATTCCGTATTTCGATTTCCTTCAAAAACGTTTTTACGATTTGAAGCTATGAATAATATAGATCGTTTTCCCTTATTTAATTTGCCTTTTAATTTCAGCATGAGAAGCTAAGTTGTTTTGAATCTGGGCAGGGGCGGATCGATGGTGATTTAGGGTTCTTAGTTTAACCGCGAGGTCGATGGGGCTAGAGTAGCCGGTTGGGGGTTTGTTCCCGAAGCAAAGTTGGTTGAGGATTATTTCTGGGGAGTCTGGGAAAACTAGAACAGCCACTAGTGAACCCTTGCAAAATGGGATACTGGTGATTGGCAAACCGCATAGATGTACCTTGTAGTATTTGTTGGAAATCGATATCCCGGAATTAATAAATTTAAATAAATAAATCATCTAATTATTTCCGACCGAAATCCTTCGAATATCCGGATTGTCTAAATTGCGGAACCGACAACCCAATCGAAATCCTTTCGCCGGAAAACAACCACGAACCACCATGCGAACCGGGCCCGACCGAACAACCACCGCCGCGGGATAAACCCGCGGCTGTCCAGCCGAGCCCCGCGAGGGGCTCGCGATCGAACACGATCGCCGGGTTGCGCACGGCAACCCCACGGCGAGTCCGGCGACTCGCCGGCTGCGGAGGAGGGGGCTGCTCGCCGGGCGAGCAGCGGCGGCACCAGCCCGCCGTCCCAGCGATCGAGCCCGCGCTCGATCGCACCCCCGACGTCCAGCCGGGGTCCTCGTGCGTGCGTCCTCGGCGTCCAGCCGGGGCGCTTTGTGGTTCGATCCCCACGGGGATCCACGAGCCACCGCGGTCCGGTGGTTCGACCACCACCGCTTGACTCGTCCCTCGTTCCGGGGTTCGATCCTCGGATCTTGGTTCATGATATTCTCACGATAAATAAACGATAAAATCATAAAGAGGGTTTTACGATTTACCTCGTTCTCGTTGTTCGGAAAAACGTAGAACTCAATTTGATGACCTTGAGATCTTCCCACGTATTCCTTGCACTAGTTCGGACGTCGTGTGGGCGACGATCTACCGAACTCCATGGATCCTCCTCTCTACTTTCTCTCTCTAGAATTGTGATCTTCAACTTATGAACTTATGAGAATAGAGAAGACCATGTAGTGCTTTTATAGGCTACGTAGGGGATCTTAAGGAGGTGGAATATTGGGCTTCCAATATTAATGATTAAATTGAGCCCAAGCCCAAATCTATTAATCCCATTAATATTAATTAATTTATTTTCCACTATATAAATTAATTGCACTCCCAATATTAAACCATATTATATCAAATAATATTTCTCCGGTAGTATTATTTATTCCGTGTATTTAAGATATAAATATCCATGAATAAAATTAATTTATTGCTAATTAATTTATTCATCTATTATATCCGAGACTAGTACCGTTCAACCTTAATTATTATGCGGAACAAATCCACCTGCAGGGTTTACATAATAATTCCTTATGAACTCATCTCGGGGATATTATCAACCCTTACGGGATACACTTTCCCGTCAAGTATTCACGGCATGTCATATATAAAATATAGCGACCCAACTTAACCGGTAATTAACCCAATAATTAAATCGGTTAATTCCTTTGGAAAATCAAAGTCACTTATATTAAATATACACACCCGCAATAGTATCGGGGATTAAGAATAAAATACACTGAGACTTAAATCGATTATCGCCGGCAATCCTAATCGATAAATCTCAAACTATCCGCTCAATACACTAAGTGTACAAGTGTGATAAAATAATCAAGATAGATTATTTTCTCTCTCACACAACGACTATACCGATGGATTGGTCCGTGTCCATCTAGGTCGTGAGCAACTGTTCGATTAAATACGAGTAACCGATAGTATGATCTTCTGTGTGTCCATACAACACCATACTAACTACAACGTATAAAATCCAGGACTATAATTTGCATATATTTAATTATAAATAATTAAACGCAAATAATTGTTTATTTAATTAAATAGATTAATGGCAATGGATCGTGAGTTTCCGTTACTTAAATCTAGACATTAAGTACACAACTCCAACAATCTCCCACTTGTACTAAGGTCTAGTCATTTCCTCCAAACTCCCGACTCCCATACTCATCACGTGCTTAGGTTGTACTTCCAAGAAGTACTATGTGAATGAGCACTCTAGGTTGCCGCTCTGAAGTTATCTTGGTGACTACAGCGTCGTCTCCCTCGACGATGACTCGTATCAGGTGGTACTTGCACTATGTGTTATCTTACACTTATGGACTTGTGATTTCTTACCATTTGCCATTGCACCACTATTTACATAGCCTTTGGCAAATTAAGAATCACATCTAAGTCCCAGAGATTTTCCCGGAGTTATACCAAAACTTCCGCTGCCTCTGAGGCTGCTATTTGGTTACCCATGGCAGAGTCCGAAAAGCATCGTGCTTATCACTCTTCCATGTTAAAACTCCTTCTCCTTCAATAGTGAAACACATAGCCTGATATCGACTTACACCGGTCCTCATTTGATTAGAAATCTAAGAGAGTGTAATCCAAAGGAAATGCTCGTCTGCTCCGTAATTCAGAACATAGTTTCTAGTACTTTGAAAGTACTTAAAATGTTCATTACAGTAGTCGAGTATTCCTTTCCAGGATTACCTTGATATCCTCCCACTATGCTAACCGCATAGCTGATATCAGGTTCTTGTTTTCAACAATGCATTTATTAAGCTTTCCACACTCAAAGTGTAGGAAACTGCTTTCATTGCTTCTATCTCCTTTTGTGTTCCAAAACACATATCCTTAGATAGATGCATTCCGTCTCTGAAAGGTAACGAACCTTTCTCGGAATCTTGCATGTTAAAGCGAACCATAATCATATATATGTAAGATGTCCAGAAGAGGTACAATGTTCTTTCCTAGAGATCCAAGATCTCAAGAACATGTACAACTTCTTCCTTCATCTTTCATATTTATTTATCTAGACAACCATCATTTTATGTCTTGACAACATCTTTACATTGTTACCAATGATAAGAATGTTCTCTACATAAAACCTGAGAAACACCACCTTGTTTTCCATCACGTTTCCAATACACACGATTCGTCTATGCTTTTGATGAATCCATAAAATGGACTATCTCATCAATTTGCAAGTACCACGAACTCAATGCTTTGTTTCAATCCATAAATGGATTAACTAAGCTTGTACTCTAAATGATCTTGCCTCTTAGCAATAATCCTTATTGCTTTCCAAGAAGGCACATTTAGATCTAGTACTGCCTCCATGTAGATCTAGGGATCAATTTCATGTATACTAGGTCCAGAGTCCGAAGACTCACCTAGTCTTATGAATATCTCCGGTTGTCCCACAACCTCCCACTACAATGGTAGTTCCGTATAACTCATGCTTTTACTATTTCTATAAGAGTTCCATTTCTTGTTTACGATACACCATTTCTACACTAAAAGTGTATGGTGTAGTCATTTGGGATCATCCCAACCTCTGATCAGTATGCCATGCATTCCTCAGACAGGTACTTGCCTCCGCGATCAAATCGCAGGCTACAAATGGATATACCTCGATGGTTCTCCACAATTGCTTAGTGTCCATTGACTTGTCAAAACACTCGCTTTTGTGGCACATCAGGTATTCTAATCCATTTCTCGAGTAATCATCAAATGAAGTACTCGTACCTTATTGTCTGAGTAGACATAGGTCTGCATACATCAGAGTCAGTCAATTCTAATACTTGTCCGGATCTTATATCTTATATCCATAAAGGATTGCTTAGTCATGTTATCTTCCAAATAAGATTCTTAGGTCGGAAGGTCCACTCCTTCAACTTAATTGATCAAAAATCAATTTTCGACCTTTGAACTTCTTATTTGAATAAACATGATTCAGCATAAGAATCCACAAGTATAATTGATAAAGAAATCTCTTATTAGTAAAACGAGTTTTACTACGGTTCGTTGCATTGTGGTGGACTCAGGATCCATCATTTATATATTGCTAGCCAATGTACCAGAATAGATAATATCATTATTTCTTCTTATAACCATCAAATGATTAAAAGAAATAAAATATCCATTTATTAGAAATCCAGAACAAAGTTCTTTCTAATATGAAAGGTACATAAAAGCAATAACCCAAAATGAAATCCTATAAAATGTCCTCCACTGCAACTGCTGCCTCCTCTACAGCATTGCCCATGTAGACTACGATTTCTTCTTTTCCAAGTCGTCGGGTTTCCTGGAACCCTTGCATTTAAAATGCACATACCGTCAGTGGTTCCATATCTACACACCAGGTTCCGGTAGATAATACCACTGACTATGTTTTACGACTAAAGAAAATTTCGTACTTTCTTTGAGAGGATAATCAGACTTCCAGTACCCAAACTGTTTGTATCGAGGCCTATTGGCTTTCTCGTCCCATCTCGTGGTTCATGTAACTTAGAACCACTGGGTTTCTTTGCTTTCTTTTCCTTTCCCCGGATTCATGCCTTTAGGAAACCTTTGACATTGGCTACAAGAGCTTGCGATTTCCGTCTCAACTCGTCCAAAAGGTCAATCATCTCAAAAACGTTTTTAAGCGTTTCCTCGAAGTGACTGGCCTTTATGAGTATCCTCATCGCTTCTTGTCTAGCCGCCTATGTCAATAGGCTCGGAAGGATAAAGCTCATTGAGTACAACCTTGTACTATTCAACAGTTTGGGTAATGTCTAGATCTCTATTCCAATCAATACATTTAGGGACCAGTGAGTTTAAATTCCTCAAGTATCACATAAAGTGGGTTCAAAGCCATATCCTAATCTATGAGCACATATAACAACAAACAATCGATTTAATCTCCGATATTATCTCCCTTAAATAATATCATTAAACCACTAATCACATCTAAAATCCCATCAGATATGGCAAGCCACGTGGTGTGGACGTTTACCAATCCAAATGATTTAGCAATTAAATTTGCTTCGGTCATACATCACTTATAGCGGAACCTCGTGGGGAGGAATACTATAATGCGTATCTAAGTGTAAACCATTACTCAGTACCAAAGTAAATCGTTCGGAATTGCTACATCACCGCAAGCCACGTGGTGTGGACGTTTACGACAACTTCACAACTCTTCACAATTTCTTACAACTGTCTACATCAATTAATCCAAAATCCGTCAGCATAGCAAGCCACGTGGTGTGGACGTTTACTACACCAAGAGACTTTTATAATTGACTCCCAATTACTTGATCCATTCGATTTTTGTAAATCAGGACGCGGAGAATCATAAGTGAAACTCGAAGTTTCTAACCAGTGATTCACCATGCGAACGACCCTATCTCTCATAAAATGAGGGAGCCGAGCAGACAATCGATCTAGTCATCAAATGACACGAAAGTCTCTAATTTGTGTCCTCGACATGACCAAGTGGCTTTGGCTCCATTCCACTCCCCGGGGTGAGAATGAGTCGACTTGAAATCAGTTTTGGAAAGACAAATTAGGCATTGTTTGATAAACTTAATCAATGTTTCTCGTAAAAGGAATTACAAGAATTCTCCTCCAATGACTTGTCTATACGAACTTCAAAAGTCCATAAAAGTCACCAAGAGAACAGCAATGGAGACCATGGATATGTTTCCATACTCTCTCCCACTTAGCTTTTTATAACAAAGGGATACGCTATCTAATGCATAATTAAATACACATAAGCATGCATACATGAAATAAAGCACATAGAATATTATCACATAATCAGAATAATACTAGAATATTATTTTCCGACTATTATGGCTTTATCGCATCTCCGTATGCGTCTTCTAGTATTCAGTCTTCGTTCTTGAATGCTCCATGTGACGGGAATATTAATTCCAATATTTAAATCTATTTATTTTTAATAAATCCAAAAGATACTTAATTCGAAAATTAAGTCAATCGAATAAATCAAAAATAAAATTAAATATTATTAATATTTTTATTTATTTTATTTTCCCTTTCTACTTCATTAAATCTCTAGAATAATCTATCCAAGACCCACTTGGAATATTCTAGAAGACTTCTATAATGAAATAAGGAAATAAAATAATTTATTTTATTTTCCCTTTCTACTTCATTAAATCTCTAGAATAATCTATCCAAGACCCACTTGGAATATTCTAGATGATTTCCATAATGAAATAAGGAAATAAAATAATTTAGGACTCCTAGTCCTTCCAAATTAATTCCTTTCCCAATCCATTAAAAATTCCATAAAGGAATAATTAAATAAGGAAAAATTAATTTAGGACTCCTAAACTTTCCAAATTAATTATTTTCCTAATCCATTAAAAATTCCATAAAGGAATAATTAAATGAGGAAAATAAATTAATTCTAAATTAATTCTTTTCCTATTCCATGAGAATTCCCAAAAATAGGAATATTCAAAATAGGAAAACCGAACTAATCTTAGGAAAAATAATTCTTTTCCTAATCCATAAAAATTCCCATAAAATAGGAATAATTATATTAGGAAAACCGAATTATATTAGGAATAGGATCTTTACCGGGATTAACACGGAATGGGGATTTCCGGTCTATCCCCGAGCTCGGCCGAGGAGCACACCCACCACCGCCACCACCCAACCGGCGCGCCACCACCGCCGGTGACATCGCACGGCCGAGGGTGCGGTCGAGTGCCCCCCACGCGCTCGATCCATGGTTCGGCTATGGGGATAGCCGAACCGAGCCCTAACCCTCTCTTCGTCTCCTCCGTCACACTTTTCCGGTCGTCGTTTCGGAATCGATCCAACGTAAAATAAATTAATTCTTTTATTACTACGCTATCCGGTATCGATTTTCTTCATGAAATCGACCTCATACAATTTCCGGAAAAATAAGAACAAGCATTCACCACACAAGAACAAATATTGACATCACCGAGAGTTTAATAATCAAGAACATTATTATGACATTAATTAACAATAATTAAATCTAGCCATAATAATCGAAAACTCTGCAAGGTAGAACAATTTATCGAAAAATACCATGAACTAAATCCTCGCTCTGATACCAATTGTTGGAAATCGATATCCCGGAATTAATAAATTTAAATAAATAAATCATCTAATTAATTCCGACCGAAATCCTTCGAATATCCGGATTGTCTAAATTGCGGAACCGACAACCCAATCGAAATCCTTTCGCCGGAAAACAACCACGAACCACCATGCGAACCGGGCCCGACCGAACAACCACCGCCGCGGGATAAACCCGCGGCTGTCCAGCCGAGCCCCGCGAGGGGCTCGCGATCGAACACGATCGCCGGGTTGCGCACGGCAACCCCACGGCGAGTCCGGCGACTCGCCGTCCGCGGAGGAGGGGGCTGCTCGCCGGGCGAGCAGCGGCGGCACCAGCCCGCCGTCCCAGCGATCGAGCCCGCGCTCGATCGCACCCCCGGCGTCCAGCCGGGGTCCTCGTGCGTGCGTCCCCGGCGTCCAGCCGGGGCGCTTTGTAGTTCGATCCCCACGGGGATCCACGAGCCACCGCGGTCCGGTGGTTCGACCACCACCGCTTGACTCGTCCCTCGTTCCGGGGTTCGATCCTCGGATCTTGGTTCATGATATTCTCACGATAAATAAACGATAAAATCATAAAGAGGGTTTTACGATTTACCTCGTTCTCGTTGTTCGGAAAAACGTAGAACTCAATTTGATGACCTTGAGATCTTCCCACGTATTCCTTGCACTAGCTCGGACGTCGTGTGGGCGACGATCTACCGAACTCCATGGATCCTCCTCTCTACTTTCTCTCTCTAGAATTGTGATCTTCAACTTATGAACTTATGAGAATAGAGAAGACCATGTAGTGCTTTTATAGGCTACGTAGGGGATCTTAAGGAGGTGGAATATTGGGCTTCCAATATTAATGATTAAATTGAGCCCAAGCCCAAATCTATTAATCCCATTAATATTAATTAATTTATTTTCCACTATATAAATTAATTGCACTCCCAATATTAAACCATATTATATCAAATAATATTTCTCCGGTAGTATTATTTATTCCGTGTATTTAAGATATAAATATCCATGAATAAAATTAATTTATTGCTAATTAATTTATTCATCTCTTATATCCGAGACTAGTACCGTTCAACCTTAATTATTATGCGGAACAAATCCACCTGCAGGGTTTACATAATAATTCCTTATGAACTCATCTCGGGGATATTATCAACCCTTACGGGATACACTTTCCCGTCAAGTATTCACGGCATGTCATATATAAAATATAGCGACCCAACTTAACCGGTAATGAACCCAATAATTAAATCGGTTAATTCCTTTGGAAAATCAAAGTCACTTATATTAAATATACACACCCGCAATAGTATCGGGGATTAAGAATAAAATACACTGAGACTTAAATCGATTATCGCCGGCAATCCTAATCGATAAATCTCAAACGATCCGCTCAATACACTAAGTGTACAAGTGTGATAAAATAATCAAGATAGATTATTTTCTCTCTCACACAACGACTATACCGATGGATTGGTCCGTGTCCATCTAGGTCGTGAGCAACTGTTCGATTAAATACGAGTAACCGATAGTATGATCTTCTGTGTGTCCATACAACACCATACTAACTACAACGTATAAAATCCAGGACTATAATTTGCATATATTTAATTATAAATAATTAAACGCAAATAATTGTTTATTTAATTAAATAGATTAATGGCAATGGATCGTGAGTTTCCGTTACTTAAATCTAGACATTAAGTACACAACTCCAACAGTATTGTTGCGGGCATAACACTAGAACTTGCTGGAGATTGTGGTCGTATGACTCGGAGTTCCGGGCATGCTATTGGCCGAGCGGGTCTGTCTAGAGGGTAATGCGGGTTTGGGCAAACTAGATCCATGTATGGCTGCATAGGTTATCGAATTGTTCAGATCTAGGGGTTTAGGCATAATGTTAGCTTGCCTTCTCTTTAAACTGAAAGGATAGTTAAGGGGTGGGGCAATTGTTGGGCGTGACGCAATAGGACCACTGTTGTCTTTTTAAAGCACCCTATAACTGCTGACAAACCGATGGTAGAAATCCTTAGTGCCTATGACCGGTAATTAGCCCTGATGATCCTGAGTGAAGTCGTCTGCCCGGATGCTTTGTTTATCATTTGATTTAAGTTTTCCCTTTTAGTATTCTGTTAAGATCTGAGTGTTTGCTTTGTTTACTTTAGATTTTGTTTATTTGCATGTTAGTTTGGTTAGCCGTAGTAGGTCAAGGTGTTGAAACGATTGCAAAACCGCTGTGCCCACAGCACCCCAAATCAAAATCTTTTTGTGACAACCCCCTTGGGCAAAGCCGAGATCACCTACTGTAATTGCCTCCTTGTGGGACCGACCCCACGTACTTACCATTATCTACGCTTTGTAGTGATAAGAGTACTGGTTAAATATAAATATCATTTTGACCGCGCGTTTGCTCTAACGACAAGCATTCGTGCGTCGTCAAAATTGGCGCCGTTGCCGGGGAGGCAAATTTCCAACAGTAAGTCGTCTGTGCTAACAGTTTGACTTGTTTTGTTTATGCAGGATTCCACTTCGGGCAAAGAGATTGTACCTTGGTACGACCCTGAGATCGAAAAGACCGCGAAGCGAATCCGAAAAGAGACAAGGCTAGCCAAAGCGTTAGCACATGCCGCCCAAAAAGCTGCTCGAACACCAAGGGCAGAAAATCCGAGAAGGGCAAGGAGAGGTGAACCCATTACCCCACCAAGACCTTCACCGGAACCAACAACGATGTACGGTCCACACAACCGGACCCTCAGGGACATGATGTTCCCTGCCAATCTGAATCTCCGTCCATTGGGCATCACTTTGCCTACCATCACAGAGAACTGGGAGATGAAACACAATTTCATCCAAATCCTGCCGAAATTCAGCGATTTGCCCATGGAAGACCCTCAGAGGCACTTGCAGGACTTCGAGTTAGCCTGTGGAACCATAAGGGGAGGACCCCCTTTGAGTGAATACATCCGATTGCTAGTTTTTCCCTTTTCACTAGGGGAGGGAGCAAGAGAGTGGCTCTACACTCTACCCGAGGGGCAAATCACCACTTGGGCACAGCTCCAACAGACATTCTTGGAGAAGTATTTCCCTGCCGCTAGAATCCAACACATGAGAAGGAATATTAGCAGTATCAAGATGGGGGCAGGCGAAGAATTCCCAGCATACTGGGCACGGTTCAAGCAAATGCTGGCAAAGTGCCCTCAACATCAAATCCCAGACCACGATTTGATCCAATATTTTGTGACTGGTCTAAGGATGCACGAGAGGACACTACTACATGCTGCCAGTGGGGGGTCAATCTTGAATAAGAGTGCTGAAGAGGCATTTAGACTCTTTAAGGAAATGGCGGAGGAATTCAGAGAGGATGGAAGTGAGTTACCCAGGACCAATTTGGGGACAACTACCGCTGCGGACGCTAAAATCGACAAACTATGCAGCGCGATGGAGAAGTTTATGAACACTATGGCCACCGGGCCAAAGAGAGGAGTGAAAGCCTGCCAGATCTGCCAGGGCACAGAGCATGCCACTGATGAATGCCCCTCACTATATGACGAGGAGGTCAAAGCAATGGGGCAGAGCAACGGTAATGGGCATAATGGTAACCAAAATTTCCAGCGCTACAATCAACAGGGGCAGTACCAACAACAAGGCCCCGGGATGTACCACCAGCCCGCTCAGACCAAAGGGCCTACCTTGTCTGAAATGATGGAAACTTTGGTCAAAGAGAATATTAAGTTCCAGCAAGAGAATGCCAAAGCCCACCAAGAGAATGAGAAATTCAAGCAAGAGACTAGAGGGCAGTTCCAGAATCTAGGAGCCCAAGTCTCACATCTTACTCAAGTGGTGGCAAAGCTGGAACAGAAAGGAGGTACTTTGCCCCCAAAGATCGAAGTGAACAATGCCCATGTTAATGCCGTACAGCTCAGAAGTGGCAAACCACTAACTATAGAGGAGAAATCTGCAGTGAAGGGCAAAGAGCCCGTATCAGATGGTCCCCCAATCATTGAGGAAGACCCTGGAACAGATATTGAGCAAGAAGAGGTGATAGTCAAGGCAAAGAGGGACAAGTCCCCACCTCCCAAAATCAAACCACCCTTCCCGGGCAGACTGAGCAAAAACCGTGAGAGGGAAGAAACTCAAGAGATGTTTAAGATGTTCAAGAAGGTTGAGATTAATATGCCCCTTCTGACCATACTGAACGCTATGCCCAGATGTGCTAAGTTCTTGAAGGAACTCTGCACAAAAAAGGTTAAATATCAAGATGATGCAAAGTTTGAGGTGGGGGAGAATGTCTCTGCTGTGATCAAAAAGACTAGACCTACAATGTGTGGAGACCCAGGCATGTTCTACATTCCATGCATTATAGGGCATATGAAGATAGAGAAGGCAATGCTCGATCTGGGAGCATCAATCAATGTTATGCCCAAAACGATGTATGAAGACCTGGAAATAGGGCAACTGAAGCCCACTCGAGTTGTGATCCAACTGGCCGATAGATCTAATGTTTATCCTGAGGGCATACTGGAAGATGTCCTGGTCAAAGTGGAAGAGTTGATATTCCCTGTTGACTTTTATGTGCTCGATATGGGCAGATCAAGTAAAGCCCCGGTGATGATATTGGGCAGACCGTTCCTCAAAACAGCAAGGACCCACATCGACTGCGAAACCGGAAGGCTGACGTGCAAATTCGAGGGAGAGACGGTCACCTTTGACCTCTACAAATCCATGAAGCACCCAACTGACACCGAAGAAATCCACTACATTGACCAAATTGAGAAGGCAGTGGAGGCAAAGGCACTCCAATGTGGCAAGTATGATCATACTGAGATAGCTATTCAACAAGGGCTTACTGAGTTTGACATGGAGGACGAACCAGAAGAATTGCAAGAGGCAATCGAGCAGTTAGACTCTCTAGAGAATTTCAAAGGCAACCCGGGCAAACCAATAGAGATCGAAGAAATGATCATGGTGCCTTCACTTGAAAAGCCACCAATTCTGGAACTGAAGAATTTGCCCAAACACCTCAAGTATTTATACTTAGGAGATAATGACACTTTGCCCGTCATCATAAATGCCTATTTACAAGAGGCAGAGGAGGCAAAGTTGAGATATGTGCTGGGGCAGTACAAACAAGCCATAGGGTGGACTTTGGCTGACATCAGGGGGATAAGCCCGAGCATATGCCAACACCACATTCTACTGGAAGATGACTCTGTGCCCGTACGTGATCCTCAAAGGAAGCTCAACCCAGCAATGAAGGAAGTTGTGCTCAAAGAGATCAAGAAGCTTCTCAGTGTGGGCATAATCTACCCAGTGTCTGATAGCAAGTGGGTTAGCCCAGTGCATGTGGTGCCAAAGAAGTCTGGAGTTCAAGTCATAGAGAACGAAAGAAATGAGCAGATTGCCACACAACTACAAACTGGGTGGAGAGTTTGCATTGACTACCGCAAACTGAACAAGGTAACCCGCAAGGATCATTTCCCTTTGTCCTTCATTGATGAAATGTTAGAGAGATTGGCTGGGAAGAAGCACTTCTGCTTTCTAGATGGCTATTAAGGGTATATGCAGATATGGGTTGCTCAAGAGGATCAGGACAAAACCACCTTCACCTGTCCTTTTGGCACCTTTGCCTACAGGAGAATGCCCTTTGGCCTCTGCAATGCACCAGGGACTTTTCAAAGGTGCATGATGAGTATCTTCTCTGACCTGCTCGAGAATGGGATTGAAGTGTTCATGGACGATTTCACCGTATATGGCAACTCCTTTGACTCCTGCCTGGAACACTTAGAGATGGTGCTCCAACGGTGTGTGGAGAAGAGCCTTGTTCTGAATTACGAAAAATGCCATTTCATGGTCGAAGAGGGAGTTGTCCTGGGACATGTCATTTCAGCTAAGGGCATAGAGGTGGACAAGGCAAAGATAGAATTTATCTCAAAGCTGCCATACCCAAGGAATGTGAAGCAAGTCAGAGGGTTCCTTGGGCATGCTGGTTTCTACAGACGCTTTGTGAAGGACTTTGCCCAAATAGCCCGCCCTTTGACCAGGCTGCTCCAGAACGATGTAGAATGGGACTTTGATGAAGACTGCAAGGATGCCTTCAACCACTTGAAGGAGAGATTGGTCACAGCGCCTATTATTCAACCACCAGAATGGGGCATGCCATTTGAGCTGATGTGTGATGCAAGTGGATATGCAGTGGGAGCTGTGTTAGGGCAAATGAAAGGGAAAGAAAGACATGTGATTTACTATGCCTCGAAGACCCTTAATGCTGCCCAAAGTAACTATGCCACGACTGAGAAGGAGCTTTTGGCGATAGTATTTGCCTTTGAGAAGTTTAGGTCTTACCTGCTGGGCAGTAAGACCATAGTGTATACAGACCACGCTGCACTGAAGTACCTCATGGCAAAGAAGGAGACGAAACCAAGACTTATTTGATGGATCCTGTTACTTTAGGAGTTTGACATTGAAATTCGAGACAAGTCTGGAAATCAAAATCTCGTGGCAGATCATCTCAGTAGAATCCTCCAGAAAGAAGAGGATATGCCTATCACCGAAACATTCCCTGATGAGCATTTATATTCTATCACCGCTTTGGGCGAAGAGCCATGGTTTTCTGACCTTGTGAACTTTATGGTTACAGGAATTTTCAGGGAAGGCATGACGTACTATGAGAAAAACAAGATGAGACGTGAGGAAAGGAGCTACGTCTGGGATGAACCTTATCTATGGAAGAGATGTGAAGACCAAGTCCTTAGAAGATGCATTCCTGAGTCTGAGCAGCAGGGCATAGTGGATCACTGCCACAAGCAACCCTGTGGAGGCCACTTTGGGCCTAGGCGTACAGCAAGAAAGGTTCTAGATTGCGGATTCTACTGGAACACTTTGGTCAGAGACTGCTATGACTTGTGCAAGAAGTGTGATGAGTGTCAGAAAGAAGGGAACTTGACCAAGCGCAATGAAATGCCCTCTGTGCCCATACTGCCAGTAGAGATCTTTGATGTCTGGGGCATAGACTTCATGGGGTCATTTCCGAATTCACAAGGTAAGGAATACATACTCCTAGCAGTTGATTATGTCTCCAAATGGGTCGAGGCAAAGGCTACTGCCACCAATGATTCACGCATTGTGGCTGAATTCCTCAAAGGGAATATATTCACTCGATTCGGTGTGCCTAGAGCGCTTATCAGTGATCAGGGGACCCATTTCTGCAACTATATCATTGAGAGGCTACTGCGAAAATATGGAGTCACTCATCGAATCACCTGTGCCTATCACCCCCAGGCAAACGGCCAAGCAGAGCTCTCCAACAGGATTATCAAAGCTATTCTGAGGAAGACAGTTAGGCCAGAGCGGAAGGATTGGGCAGGCAAACTGGATGATGCCCTGTGGGCATACCGCACTGCGTTCAAGACTCCATTTGGTATTTCTCCATACCGAATGATATTTGGGAAAGCCTGTCATTTGCCCGTAGAGATAGAGCACAAGGCACACTGGGCTGTGAACAAGGTCAACTTTGACTGGGATCTGGCCGGGAACGAGCGTAAACTTGACTTAGTGGAGCTGGAGCAACTTCGCATTGAGGCATATGACCATGCTGCCCATTACAAAGAGAGGACTAAGAGAGCTCATGACAAGCTGATCAAGAGAAAGAAGATTGAGGTAGGTCAGTTGGTCTTGCTATACCAAACCAAGAATCAGTTCCGTTCGGGCAAACTGTCTTCCAAGTGGGGAGGACCGTATGTAGTTAATCATGTTAGCCCAAACGGATCTGTGGAACTCAAAAGCAGTAAAGACGATGACTACATCTTCAAAGTGAATGGACATAGAGTAAAGCCCTACTTTGGGCAAGAGAATCTGGAAGGGCAGCTTGCCCTGATCGAGTGATCAAATAAAGCAATTGGGTCCTGCCCGGGACTATAAATAGGGCGCTGGCCAGGAGGCAACCTGGTATGTTTGTATAATTTTGTTATTTCCCTTTTAATTAGATTAGGAATAAACTACTTGTAACAAGGAGCTTTGACTATGCCGTGAGAAGGGTATATTTTGTTTTTGATTTTGCAAGAGTATACTTAGGGCAGACTAAGACTTTGGGCATACGGGGACACAAGTGGGCAGTGTTGGAAATCGATATCCCGGGGTATCAAAAATTGCGGAACCGATAACCACGACCGAAATCCCATCGCAGGAAATCCAATCGCGAACACCACGAAGAACCGGGCCCGACGAGAGCATCGCCGCGGGATGAACCCGCGGCTAAACCCTAGCCAAGCCCCACCGTGGGGCTCTCGATCGAATCGATGACGTGGGGCTGCCTAGCAGCCCCCGACGGTGAGTCCGGCGACTCACCGCCGCCACCGACCGGGGAGGGAGCCGCCAGCCGCGGCGCAAGGCCGCGACGGCTCCCAGCGATCGACTCTAGGTCGATCGCTCGCCCCGGCGTCCAGCCGGGGCTCCCCTCGCGTGACCGCTGCCGGCGGTCGAAGCCCTAGGGCTCGACCGCCACCCCCTCGGCTCCCAGCCGAGGGTCCTTTCGATCCTTCGTCGGGGATCTCGAATCCCCGTCCCCGAAGATCGTCGTTTTCCCGGATCGTGCGTTCATGTATATATTACAATTAAATATCACATAAAATCACACAAGGGTTTTATGATATTACCTTCGATTCGTTTTGCGGAGAAACGAAATCAAGTTGAAGACCTTACGACCTTCCCACGTATTCCTTGCACTAGGTTGAACGTCGGGTGGGCGACGATCCTCCAAGCTTATGGATCTCCTTCTCTCTACTTTCTCTCCCTAGAAGAATTATGATCTTCAAGTTATATATATGAGAATAGAGAAGACCATGTAGTGCTTTTATAGGCTACGTAGGGGATCTAAAGGAGGTGGAATATTGGGCTTCCAATATTAATGATTAAATTGAGCCCAAGCCCAAATCTATTAATCCCATTAATATTAATTAATTTATTTTCCACTATATAAATTAATTGCACTCCCAATATTAAACCATATTATATCAAATAATATTTGTCCGGTAGTATTATTTTTTCCGTGTATTTATGATGTAAATATCCATGAATAAAATTCATTTATTGCTAATTAATTTATGCATCTCTTATATCGGAGACTAGTACCATTCAACCTTAATTATTATGCGGAACAAATCCACTCATGAGGTTTACATAATAATTCCTTATGAACTCATCTCGGGGATATTATCAACCCTTCCGGGATACACTTTCCCGTCAAGTATTCACGGCATGTCGTATATAAAATATAGTAACCCAACTTAGCCGGTAATTAACCCAATAATTAAATCGGTTAATTCCTTTGGTAAATCAAAGTCACTTATATTAAATATACACACCCGCAATAGTTTCGGGGATTGAGAATAAAATACTCTGAGACTTGAATCAATTATCAACGGCAATCCTAATTGATAAGTCTCAAGCGATCCGCTCAATACACCAAGTGTACAAGTGTGATAAAATAATTAAGACAAATTATTTTCTCTCTCACACAACGACTATACCGATAGATTGATCCGTGTCCATCTAGGTCGTGAGCAACTGTTTGATTAAATACGAGTAACTGATAGTATGATCTTCTGTGTGGGCCCGCACACCATACTAACTACAACGTATAGAATCCAGGACTATATTTTGCATATATTTAATTATCAATAATTAAATGCAAACGATTGTTTATTAATCAAATAGATTAAATGATATGATCGGGAGTTACCGTTACTTAAATCTAGACATTAAGTACACAACTCCAACAATCTCCCACTTGTACTAAGGTCTAATCATTTCCTCCAAACTCCCGACTCCCATACTCATCACGTGCTTAAGTTGTACTTGCAAGAAGTACCATGTGAATGAGCACTCTAGGTTGCCGCTCTGAAGTTATCTTGGTGACTACAGCGTCGTCTCCCTTGACGATGACTCGTATCAGGTGATACTTGCTCTATGTGTTATCATCACCTTTCAACTTATGACTTCTTCCAGTTTACCGTGCACCGCTATACAATAGCCTTTGGTAAACTAAGAGTCATATCCAAGTCCAGAGGTTATCCCGGAACCTAACCAAAACTTCCGCTGCCTCTGAGGCTGCTATTCGGTTATGAGAGAGTCTGAGAAGCGTCCTGCTTATCACTATTTCATTTCATGGTTCCACCTCTTTCTAAAAGTGAACACATAGCCTGATATCGACTTACACTGGTCCTTCTCTGATTTGAGATCTGAGAATATGTAATCCAAGAAGATTTCGTCTTGCTTAGTAATCTAGTACTTCCAAGCATTCGAATATCTCTTGTCCAGATTACTTTGATATCCTCCCACTACGCAAACCGTATAGTTGATATCAGGTTCTTGTTTTACAACCTTGCATCTATAAAGCTTTCCACACTCGAAGTGTAGGAGACCGCTTTGTCTGTATCTATCTCCTTTATGTGTTCGAAACACATACCCTTAGATAAATATTCTGTATCCGAAAGGCAATAACCTTTCTCAGAACTATGCATGTTTAAAACAAACCTGTTGAATATCCCACATCGGTTGGATATAGATCCTAAAGCTCATATATAAGTTGGACAACCTTAATACCTTAACAAGGCCTTTTAAGGTGTTATTGGCCCAACTTTAACATGGTATCAGAGAGGGCCCAACACGATGATGGGTGCCCCAGCCGATGAAATTTCCGGCTTGCCCAAAGATGGCACTATGTCCACGAGTAGAGCCGACAAAACCGAGCCTACTCGTGAGGGGGCGTGTTGAATATCCCACATCGGTTGGATATAGATCCTAAAGCTCATATATAAGTTGGACAACCTTAATACCTTAACAAGGCCTTTTAAGGTGTTATTGGCCCAACTTTAACAAAACCATAATCGTATAAGATATCTAGGAGAAGTACAATGTTCTTATCTTTAGATCAAGATCTCAAGAACATGTTCCAACTTCTACTCAATCTTATATTCCGATTCATTTAGACAACCATCATTTTATGTCTGACGACATCTTTACATTGTAGCCAATGATAAAATGCTATCTACATAAAATTCCGAGAAACACCACTTTGTTTCCATTACGTCTCCAATACACTTTTCGTCTATGTCTTTTGATGAATCCATCAGATGGACTATCTCATCAATTCGCAAGTTCTACGATTTACAGCCTTGTATCAATTCCATATGGATTGACTTGTACTCTAAATGATCTTGCCTCTTAACAATAAACCTTTATTGTTTTCTAAGCAGGCACATTTAGATCTAGTACTTTAATTGTGCAGAGCTAGGGATCGATTTCATCTTTACTAGATCCAGAGTTCGAAACTCTTCTAGTCTTATGAACATCTCTGGTCGTCAAACAACCTCCCACTGCAATGGCATTCTGGTGTATAAACAGTAATAACAGTAGGTGCAATTAGTGGTGTACTTCTACTCGGTTTGGATGGTTCTAAGTCCTTGTCCTTTTCTCATTCCAAGGTATTACGTTAGTCAGGGCTTTGTAGTTCATCTAATAGTCTTCCTCTAAGAACCGAGCGTTAGAGCTTATAACTTCCTTCTGGTTCATAGTACTAATGAACACAATATTTTGTTCATCTAGGATATCCTACAGCCACACTCAATGTGCCGTTGTCACCAGGAATATCCATAGAACATAGGTAGTTCCGAACAACTTGTTATTTTACTATTAGAATCCCATTTCTTATTTTCATACCATTTCTACACGTGAGTGTATGGTGTGGTCATTTAGGATTTAATCTCAATCTTTAATTATGTTATGTGTTACTTAGATAGGTGGTAGCCTCTGCGACTAAGTCGCAGGCTTCCATTGGATATACTTTGAAGGTTCCCCATAATTGCTTTGTTTCTAAAACACTTTGCTTTTATGGCACATCAAGTATTCTAATCCATCTTCGAGTATTCTTAAAATAACTACTCGCACCTTACACATATGTCTGCATATACCATTGATCATTCTCAATACTTGTCTGAATTCTACCCTTTACCAAAAGGTATGCTTAGTTGTATTATCTTCTAAATTTGATTCTTAGGTCAGAAGGTCCATTCCTTCAACTATAATTGATCAAATCAATTTCGACATTTTGAATCTTATTTGAATAAATACTACTAAGTATAAGAATTCACAAGTATAATGATTTAACAAGAAATATATCTAATAAGTAAAACAAGTTATAGAACGGTTTGTTGCATCGTGGTAGACTAAGGATTCATATTATTGCTATCTAATGTACCAGAATAGATAATGCCATTATTTCTTATCAAAATCATCAACATGATTAAAGAAATAAAATATCCATTCATAAATAATAGAAATCCAGAACAAAAGTTCTTTCTAAAATTAAATGGGTACATAAAGCAATAAAACTTGAAATGAAATCCTAATTTAACTACTTAAAAGCAGATAAAATGTCTTCCACTGCAACAGCTGCCTCCTCTACAGCTTTTGCCCATGTAGACTCGAACTCTTCTTCTCTAAGTCGCCGGGTTTTCTGGAACCCCTGCATTTGAAAATGCACATACCGTCAGTGGTTCCATATCTACACACCAGAATTCTGGTAGATAATACCGCTGACTATGTTTTTACGACTAAAGAAAAATTCGTACCTTTGAGAGGACATTCAGACTTCCAGTGTCCAGACTTATTGCATCGGAAGCATTTGCCTCTTGGCTTGGCAGCCCCCACTCGTGGTCCATTCCTCTTGGCACCACTGGGTTTCCAGGCTTGCTTCCTTTTCTTGCCCCTACCTCCAACAGGCTTAAAGCCTTTGGACTTGGTAGCTACAAGCGCTTCAGACTTGCCCTTCTTGTAGATCCCCTCTGCCGCCTTCAGTTCAGTCAGGAGTTGCGCAAGAGTATAAGATAGTTTACCCATATTATAACTCATGAGAAACTGCTCAAAACTAGGGGTCAGAGACTGGAGTATGATGTCGACTTGCGTCTCACCATCAATTTGAGCTCCTAGGATCTCAAGTTCATTCAACAAACTCATCATCTTAAGAACGTGCTCCCCTACGGGCGTTCCTTCAGACTGAGTAGTTGTCATAAGGACTCTCATGGCTTCTTGCCTTGCCGCACAATCTTGCTCTCCAAACATTTCTTTGAGGTTAGACAACATATCATAGGCGGTGTCAATCGACTCATGTTGGGTTTGGAGTACATTTGACATGGAAGCCAAAATATAACACCTAGCCATTTCATCAGCCTTTTTCCACTTCCGATATGCTTCATTTTCCTCATTAGTTGAGTCATCCGTGGGCTCAGCCGGGCACACATCATAGAGTACAAATTTGTACTCTTCAGCAGTCAGGACAATGTCCAAATTTCTCCTCCAATCAATATAATTGGGGCCAGTGAGTTTATTCTCCTTGAGTATCACATAAAGTGGATTCATAGCTATTCTCTAGACCTATAAGCACATTTAAACAAACAATCAATTTAATATCCGATATTATCTCCCTCAAATAATATCATTAAATTACTAATTACATCTAAAATACCATCAGATATGGTAAGCCACGATAGTGTGGACGTTTACCTATCCAAATGATTTCGTAATTAGATTTGCTTCGGTCGTACATCACTATAGCGTTACTTCGATGGGAAGAATACTATAGAGCGTACCTAAGTGTAAACCATTACTCAGTACTAAGAAGATTGTTTGAGACTTGTATGTCACCGCAAGCCACGATAGTGTGGACGTTTA
The DNA here is from genome assembly GCA_954870475.1 of Euphrasia confusa. NCBI lineage: Eukaryota > Viridiplantae > Streptophyta > Magnoliopsida > Lamiales > Orobanchaceae > Euphrasia > Euphrasia confusa. Next base: position 16,485,053 of record OX940954.1, read on the forward strand.
CGTTAACACACGATCCTTCACTTTCTTCTATAACTGTCTACATCAATTGATCCAAAATCCCATTCAGTGTAGCAAACCATGATAGTGTGGACGTTTACTACACCAAAAGATTTTTTCAATTGACATCCAATTACTTGAACCATTCGATTTCGTTAATCAAGACGCGGAGAATCATAAGTGAAACTCGAAGTTTCTAACCAGTGATTCACCATGCGAACAACCCTATCTCTCATTAGATGAGGGAGCCGAGCAGACAATCGATCCATTTCAAGAAATGGTACGAATGTCTCTAATTTGTGTCATCCACATGACCAAGTGGCTTTGGCTCCATTCCACTCCCCGGGGTGAGAATGAGTCGACTTTAAGTCAGTTTCAGAAAGACAAATTAGGCATTGTTTGATAAACTTAATCAATGTTTCTCGTAAAAGGAATTACAAGAATTCTCCTCCAATGACATGTCTATATGAACTTCGAAAGCTCATAACTGTCACCAAGAGAACAGTAATGGAGACCATGGGAATGTTTCCATCCCCTCTCCCACTTAGCTTTTTATAACAAAGGGATACGCTATCTAGTGCATAAAGTAAACACATATAGCATGCATACAAGCAATAAAGCACATAGTATCACATAGTCAAAATAATGCTAGAAAATTATTTTCCGACTATCATGGCTTTATTCCATCTCCGTACGCATCTTCTAGTCTTCAGTCTTCGTTCTTGAATGCTCCATGTGACGAGAATATTAATCCCAATATTTAAATCTATTTATTTTTAATAAATCCAAAAGATACTTAATTCGAAAATTAAGTCAATCGAATAAATCAAAAATAAAATTAAATATTATTAATATTTTTTTATTTATTTATTTTCCTTTCTAATTCTATTAAATCTCTAGAATCCTATCCAAGTAAGACTTGGAACATTCTAGAAGATTTCAATAATAGAATAAAGAAATAAGATAAATTAGGACTCTTCTACTTTCCAAAATTAATTAATTTCCATGTCCATGAAGATTCCCAAAAATAGGAATAATCAATTAGAAAATAAATTAATTTATTAATTAATTATTTTTCTTTCCAATTCTATTAAATCTCTAAAATCCTATCCAATTAAGACTTGAATATTCTAGAATACTTTTATAATAGAATAAGGAAATAAATTAATTCCAATTACTTATTTTCCTATTTCCATGAGAATTCCCAAACTTAGGAATACTCAAAATAGGAAAACCGAATCAATTAGGAAAGTGAATCTTGGTAGGATTAACACGGGTTGGGGATCCCCGCACCACCACCACCACCGACCGCCGCCACCACCGGAAGAGGGCACCGCCGCCGCCACCCCAGCCGGCCGGCCACCACCATACCGGCGGCAGCCCCAGCCGAGGGGCGATCGACCCCTCCCCATGGCTTTGGTCATGGGGTCGATCATGGGGTTGATCGACCCCCCGGTTTTTCGTCCTCTTCGTCTTCTTCGTCACACGTGTTCTCCGGCGGTCGTCTCGGCATCGATCCAACGTAAATAAATTAAAAAATAATAAATTTACAATTCCGTTATCGATTCTATACATGAAATCGACCCTATACAATTTCCGGAAAACATAGAACAATAATAATAAATCTAAATTCGGTCAACCCCCGAATTTTTACTATTACAAGCATTCATCCACACAAAACGAATCTCGACATGTCCGAGAGTTTAATAAACGAATAATCATGGTAAAAATAATTAACAATTAATTAAACCATGATAGTCGGATCCCTGCAAGGTAGAACGATAATTGAACATATACATGAACACGAAACCAAACGCTCTGATACCAATTGTTGGAAATCGATATCCTGGGGTATCAAAAATTGCGGAACCGATAACCCCGACCGAAATCCCATCGCCGGAAATCCAATCGCGAACACCACGAAGAACCGGGCCCGACGAGAGCATCGCCGCGGGATGAACCCGCGGCTAAACCCTAGCCGAGCCCCACCGTGGGGCTCTCGATCGAATCGATCGCGTGGGGCTGCCTAGCAGCCCCCGGCGGTGAGTCCGGCGACTCACCGCCGCCACCGACCGGGGAGGGAGCCGCCAGCCGCGGCGCAAGGCCGCGACGGCTCCCAGCGATCGATTCTAGGTCGATCGCTCGCCCTGGCGTCCAGCCGGGGCTCCCCTCGCGTGACCGCTGCCGGCGGTCGAAGCCCTAGGGCTCGACCGCCACCCCCTCGGCTCCCAGTCGAGGGTCCTTTCGATCCTTCGCCGGGTATCTCGAATCCCCGTCCCCGAAGATCGTCGTTTTCCCGGATCGTGCGTTCATGTATATATTACAATTAAATATCACATAAAATCACACAAGGGTTTTATGATATTACCTTCGATTCGTTGTGCGGAGAAATGAAATCAAGTTGAAGACCTTACGACCTTCCCACGTATTCCTTGCACTAGCTTGAACGTCGGGTGGGCGACGATCCTCCAAGCTTATGGATCTCCTTCTTTCTACTTTCTCTCTCTAGAAGAATTATGATCTTCAAGTTATATATATGAGAATAGAGAAGACCATGTAGTGCTTTTATAGGCTACGTAGGGGATCTAAAGGAGGTGGAATATTGGGCTTCCAATATTAATGATTAAATTGAGCCCAAGCCCAAATCTATTAATCCCATTAATATTAATTAATTTATTTTCCAGTATATAAATTAATTGCACTCCCAATATTAAACCATATTAGATCAAATAATATTTCTCCGGTAGTATTATTTATTCTGTGTATTTAAGATTTAAATATCCATGAATAAAATTAATTTATTGCTAATTAATTTATTCATCTCTTATATCCGAGACTAGTACCATTCAACCTTAATTATTATGCGGAACAAATCCACTCATGAGGTTTACATAATAATTCCTTATGAACTCATCTCGGGGATATTATCAACCCTTCCGGGATACACTTTCCCGTCAAGTATTCACGGCATGTCGTATATAAAATATAGTAACCCAACTTAGCCGGTAATTAACCCAATAATTAAATCTGTTAATTCCTTTGGTAAATCAAAGTCACTTATATTAAATATACACACCCGCAATAGTTTCGGGGATTGAGAATAAAATACTCTGAGACTTGAATCAATTATCAACGACAATCCTAATTGATAAGTCTCAAGCGATCCGCTCAATACACCAAGTGTACAAGTGTGATAAAATAATTTAGACAAATTATTTTCTCTCTCACACAACGACTATACCGATGGATTGGTCCGTGTCCATCTAGGTCGTGAGCAACTGTTTGATTAAATACGAGTAACCGATAGTATGATCTTCTGTGTGGGCCCACACACCATACTAACTACAACGTATAGAATCCAGGACTATATTTTGCATATATTTAATTATCAATAATTAAATGCAAACGATTGTTTATTAATCAAATAGATTAAATGCTATGATCGGGAGTTACCGTTACTTAAATCTAGACATTAAGTACACAACTCCAACAGGCAGTTGCGAATTTCAAGGGCTGGAAACCGTCCCATCAGGGACTCTGCAACTCCACCATCATCACGCCTCTATCCACTCCCCGCTATTCCCGATAACTTCCATTAACCCCTCTATTTTCAAAATTCGAAAATAATTATATATCCCTTCTCTCTCTCCATATGGTATCTACTAGAGCGAAAAATAAGTTACGAAAAATTCCTAACAAAACCCTAATTGATCTTACCATAGGTACCGCTGCATCAAAGCTGAAGAAGATGGTGTCGCCGAAGCGGTCAAGCCCAGCGAAGCCCAAATCCCATACCGCCGAGGAAGCCCTGAACGCCGTACCCCTCAAGATCATCCCACCAAGCCCCGCCACGACGGAGATGAACAACACCCCAGTCGATGAGTTCGCCAAGGAAATCGACAAATCCAAAACCACCGGCGAGAAAGAAGATCTGGAAACCCTAGCCATCGCCGCTCAGGAGGAGGAGGGCAAAGCCGCCGTTGATAGCCCCCCGAAAAAGAAGCAGAAAAAGGCGGCGGGCAAAGGCAAGAAGAAGGTCTCTCCCACCCCCACTGCCGGATCCACCTCCGACGAGAAGGAGAAGGAGGAATCGACGGCCGCCGGCAAGACTCCGATGGAGGAGGACGAGGTGGAGGAGGTGACCTACAAAACCCCCAAAAGCCGGACCCGCGCATCCACAAAGAAGAGGAAGGCAGTTGACACATCGGCGCGCGAAATTGCGGCCCCCAAAACGGTGTGCTTTGAATCGCTCAAACTGATGGGTGTGGAGAAGGAGGTTCGAGGCTATTTCCAGGCCATAGGGTGGGAGCCGTTTCTCGAGTGGTCTGGGCAGATTAATGAAGGCGTCGTGAGAGAGTTCTTTGGGTCTCTGGGTATCAAAGAGACCAAGGATGAGGGAGTGATAGGGATTCAGTTTGAGTTGTTTGATCGAGTTGTTTCTATTGGTGGTAATGAATTAGATTTATGTTTGGATATGGCAGGTATTGCAGATCTGAAGTCAAAGGCCTACCAGGAAGTACTGAGGACTTTCCCAGAGTACACAAAGAGGGAGCTGCAGAAGATCTGGAAAGAGTTGGGCAAAGGAGGGGAGTTCATTGGGCAAACCACCAAGTCCATCCAGTTCAAGAGCCATGCCCTCAGTTGGCAAGATCGACAGCAGCAGTGCAGTTTCCCAGATCGAGTTAGGCATACTGTGGTGCATGACCCAAAAGATCAGGCTGCACTTCAGCTCATGCCTCTGTGCCCAGATGAAGTGGCTCAACACTCACCCTCTCCAGCGCCTCTCACTGGCCCACTTCCCAATGGTGTATGCTGCGAAGATGAACCTAATCAAGAAGGGCAAAGAGCTGGACATGATGGTGGAGGGCAAGTTCGACGTCCAGTGTTTCAAGCGCATGCAGGACATCGTGCCTTTGAGTGATGGCAGTGTGAAGTTCTTGGAAGAGAAACCAGTGGGGGTGAAGGCTGAGGCGAGAGATCCGATTGCAGAGGCTAAGGCCAAAGAGGAGATTGCAGAGAGGCAAGGCGCGATCGAGGCGCGGCTGGACAAGATCGAGAAGGTGTTCGAGGATGTGAAGGCGATGATGATCGCATACTTTGACTACTGTGGATTCAGGTACGCACCTGCTTCCCCCTCCTAATTTGTACCCTCCCTTGTTTTTAGTAGTTGTTATTTTTTTTTTATTTATTTATTTTTGTTAAGGTCACCCCCGAGTCACTTTGGTTCGGGGGAGACTAGGTTGATCTCCCTGCTGACACACTTTGCCTAGGCAAAGTGTGTGAGGGGGCAGGTACGCCAAAATTTTTGAGTCACATTCTGGTCGTGGGTAGCCTCTACCAATCTTATTACTTTTGCACACTTTGCCCAAGCAAAGTGTGTGAGGGGGGAAAGGGAAAGGACAAACCCCTGTTTCTAATCGAGTCAGCATGATTATGTGATCACTTTGGGCAAACATACATACAGTAACTCAAACTTCATAGTTAAGATGCATGAAATAGGGATGATGGAACTGTTCTAGGCAAACTGTGAGAATTGAGCCAACATTGATATATGATTTCTTTCTTTGAGAGTCTGCTGTGATATTTACAATGCCTATCTTTGCCTGTTTGCTGAAATGAGTAGTTTGACTGAGTAGGGTTGTTAGATGATTAGGGCATTTTCTTGTTTTACTTTTCCTGAATAAATAACACTGCCCCTTGCTAGCCCTTTGAGCCTGATTAAATATTCTTTGTGAACCCATCTGGTATTATGCCCACATTACATAGGCAGCCAGAGAGAAAAGAGGGGGTTAGGGCATAGTGTTAAAGAAAAAGAAATAAAAAAGAAAAAAAAAGAGAAAAAAAAAAAAAAAAAAGAGAAAAAGAAAAAAAGAAAAAAATAGAATAAATAGTTGTTGTGCTAAGGCCCGTAAGAAAAGGGGCAAAGTGGCAGAGAAAAGGCTAACATCAAAAAGCCCTCTGCCCAAATAGAGCCTACTCCCAGAAAACTACCCATACGAGCCCAACACTACAACCCAATAAAAGTCCCTTTGATAACTCCCTACTTAGTTAAAACGAACTCAGGTTAGCAATATGGCAAATTTAGGCAAAGTGTAATCACAGCAGAAAATGAGTGTCATTGAACCCATACACTGAAAATAGAGAAACACTGTGAGGGAGTGAACCCAAAGACCTAGAACAGACTCTTGACTTATTTTTGTCTTTACTTGAATTTTGTGTTATCTGTATGTACTATGCCCTGTACTGATCATGCTAAAGTCCTTTGCTTTATTTCTCCCTAATTCTTTCATTTCTGTTTTCACTTTGGTCTTGAGTCAGGCAAATCAGAGCCCACGCTTGGGGACAAGCGTATCCAAGTGTGTGCGGTTCTGATGAGCCATTTTATTTGCTCATCTTAGAGAACTTTTACACCCTTTATTGCTTCAGTTTGAGTTGGTAACGTGTCTGGGAGGGCACAATTAGGTGTTTGGGCAGAGTGTGTGTGGATGCAGGTAATAGGTGGCGCACTGGGCAAAAGAGGCAAGGAAATCCCCTTCTTTGGGCAAATCAGTTCTGGAGCGGTAGTGACATGCAACAGTTTGACCACATCGGGCAAATGGGTAAAGTCACGAAGCAGAAGACCCAGAATTCTTACCAAGTACCGTGCCTGGTCCGATCACCTGTGGAGGAGAAGAAATACCTGCAGACGACGATTTGGGCAGAGAACGGCTGAAGACAGAAGATTCCCTGTGGGCAAGGAGTCAGCGCACCAGAATCCCTGGATTCGGGGGATCTGACTTATCCCCAAGACATTAACCGCTGACTCCTATTCCTTAGGGAGGAGAAACAGCCGCGGATTTAAAATTCAAAAAATCGAAGTCTATAAAAAAGCGGGGCGCGGTGGGCAGCAAGACACAACACACTTACGCATCGAGAAATCGAGAGAGCCGCCGGTCCCGTAGTTCGTCGCGCCGGAGGAGTTGCCGGAGAGAGATCGGAGCTGTTCGTCTGAGTCTCTTTTATTTGTTTTGAGTAGAACCAGCCTTCGGGCTGAGAAACAATTTCGTTTTTATGTTTTGCTTTTAAGTTTTTAATTCCGTATTTCGATTTCCTTCAAAAACTTTTTTACGATTTGAAGCTATGAATAATATAGATCGTTTTCCCTTATTTAATTTGCCTTTTAATTTCAGCATGAGTAGCTAAGTTGTTTTGCATCTGGGCAGGGGCGGATCGATGGTGATTTAGGGTTTTTAGTTTAACCGCGAGGTCGATGGGGCTAGAGTAGCCGGTTGGGGGTTTGTTCCCGAAGCAAAGTTGGTTGAGGATTATTTCTGGGGAGTCTGGGCAAACTAGAACAGCCACTAGTGAACCATTGCAAACTGGGATACTGGTGATTGGCAAACCGCATAGATGTACCTTGTAGTATTGTTGCGGGCATAACACTAGAACTTGCTGGAGATTGCGGTCGTATGACTCGGAGTTCCGGGCATGCTATTGGCCGAGCGGGTCTGTCTAGAGGGTAATGCGGGTTTGGGCAAACTAGATCCATGTATGGCTGCATAGGTTATCGAATTGTTCAAATCTAGGGGTTTAGGCATAATCTTAGCTTGCCTTCTCTTTAAACTGAAAGGATAGATAAGGGGTGGGGCAATTGTTGGGCGTGACGCAATAGGACCACTGTTGTCTTTTTAAAGCACCCTATAACTGCTGACAAACCGCTGGTAGAAATCCTTAGTGCCTATGACCGGTAGTTTGCCCTGATGATCCTGAGTGAAGTCGTCTGCCCGGATGCTTTGTTTATCATTTGATTTAAGTTTTCCCTTTTAGTATTCTATTATGATCTGAGTGTTTGCTTTGTTTACTTTAGATTTTGTTTATTTGCATGTTAGTTTGGTTAGCCGTAGTAGGTCAAAGTGTTGAAACGATTGCAAAACCGTTGTGCCCACAGCACCCCAAATCAAAATCTTTTTGTGACAACCCCCTTGGGCAAAGCCGAGATCACCTACTGTAATTGCCTCCTTGTGGGACCGACCCCACGTACTTACCATTATCTACGCTTTGTAGTGATAAGAGTACTGGCTAAATATAAATATCATTTTGACCGCGCGTTTGCTCTAACGACAAGCATTCGTGCGTCGTCAGTATCATCGTGTACGGACAAACCGATAATATAATGAACTAGATTGTAATGTGTACTATAGCGCCGCTTCATGGGTTAGTGATGTGGGATATCAAGTACAATTATATAGATATTAGATGGGAGCTAATGATAGAACATACCCGACTGGAATAGTATTTGAGATTTCGAATCATAATACTTTTTCATTGACTGTCGAGCAATTTCCTCTGACCTGAGAAGTCCAGAGTGATTCCATTGTGAAATGGTATATACTTTGATACAAGTAAACGCCTTTCGTAAAAGGGGGTTATAAAACTTGTTATTGGGTATATCAGGAAGCAAGTGGGAGAGCTTGGATTGACAAGATGAGATTGTCGGAAATCGATATCCCGGAATTAATAAATTTAAATAAATAAATTATCTAATTAATTCCGACCGAAATCCTTCGAATATCCGGATTGTCTAAATTGCGGAACCGACAACCCAATCCAAAAACCCTTCGCCGGAGTTTGATCGCGAGCACGCCACGAAGCCCGAAGCTCAACCGAACACGCAGCCGTGGGCGAACCCACGCGCGTCCAGCCGAGCCCCGTACGTGGGGCTCGCGATCGCATGATGCGATCGCTGGGGCTGCTCCCGGCAGCCCCCGGCAACAGGTCCGGCGACCTGCTGCCCGCCGTGGAGGTGCGGCTCGATCCACGAGCCGCCGCGGGCGCACCAGCCGCCCGCCCGGCGATCGTGCCCTAGGGCATCGATCGCCCCCTCGGCTTCGGCCGAGGGCTCCCATGCACGCGTCCCCGGCGTCCAGCCGGGGTTCGCTTGGTTCGATCCCCACGGGGATCACGCCGCCGGTCCGGTGGTCTTCGACCACCACCGCGCGGTGTATCCTCGTTCCGGGGTTCGTCCTCGGATCTTTGTTCATGATATTTTCACGATAATTAAACGATAAAATCATAAAGAGGGTTTTACGATTTACCTCGTTCTCGTTGTTCGGAAAAACGTAGAACTCAATTTGATGACCTTTGAGATCTTCCGACGTATTCCTTGCACTAGCTCGGACGTCGTGTGGGCGACGATCTACCGAACTCCATGGATCCTCCTCTCTACTTTCTCTCTCTAGAATTGTGATCTTCAACTTATGAGAATAGAGAAGACCATGTAGTGCTTTTATAGGCTACGTAGGGGATCTTAAGGAGGTGGAATATTGGGCTTCCAATATTAATGATTAAATTGAGCCCAAGCCCAAATCTATTAATCCATTAATATTAATTAATTCTATTTTCCACTATATAAAATTAATTGCACTCCCAATATTAAACCATATTATATCAAATAATATTTCTCCGGTAGTATTATTTATTCCGTGTATTTAAGATATAAATATCCATGAATAAAATTAATTTATTGCTAATTAATTTATTCATCTCTTGTAACCGAGACAAGTACCATTCATCCTTAATTATTATGCGGAACAAATCCACCTGCAGGGTTTACATAATAATTCCTTATGAACTCATCTCGGGGATATTTTCAACCCTTACGGGATACACTTTCCCGTCAAGTATTCACGGCATGCGATATATAAAATATAGTGACCCAACTTAACCGGTAATTGACCCAGTAATTAAACCGGTCAATTCCTTTGGAAAATCAAAGTCACTAATATTAAATATACACACCCGCAATAGTATCGGGGATTAAGAATAAAATACACTGAGATTTAAATTGATTATCGCCGGCAATCCTAATCGATAAATCTCAAGCAGATCCGCTCAATACACCAAGTGTACAAGTGTGATAAAATAATCAAGACAGATTATTTTCTCTCTCACACAACGACTATACCGATGGATTGGTCCGTGTCCATCTAGGTCGTGAGCAACTGTTCGATTAAATACGAGTAACCGATAGTATGATCTTCTGTGTGACGTCGCACACCATACTAACTACAACGTATATAATCCAGGACTATAATTTGCATATATTTAATTATAAATAATTAAATGCAAATAATTGTTTATTTAATTAAATAGATTAATGGCAATGGATCGTGAGTTTCCGTTACTTAAATCTAGACATTAAGTACACAACTCCAACAGAGATTGTCCTCCATTTTATAATGGGATATATGTCTTACCGGCCACTTGGAGAGTCGAGACTGTGGAAAAGCGTGGCCACGTACAGATTCGTATCATAGTGATAAATATGGTTTTACAGTCTGTCTCATAGTCCAATAAAAGTTTGAACCGATTGAGGATGACTCAAGTCTTGCCTTAAGTTCAAACTTATACATAAAGTGACAACAGGAAATTGGCAGCACACTAGCTAAGAAAGGCCAAGTGGAAGATGGTTGGTGTATGTCCTTCGATCACACGTGTGCAATCGACAAAGTCATAAGGTCGTCTATGGATGTTAAATAATTAGTCGATAATATTTATTGCTGAGAGCAATATAATATTGATCGATAATTATTCCTACAGGGTCACAAACGAGTCGGAAATACAAGCTATAAGTGTTTGCTAAAAGTCGATTTGGATCGATAAATATATAAAGTAGGTTTATAATCGATGTGATTTACGTACATGCATGAGATGCATGGCTTGCATTAAATGCATGTCACATGGTGTGACATGACATGCCACACAAGCGAATAGGAGCACATCACATGCATTGTGGCATGATGATGTGGAAATGACTATTCAAATTCACCATTAACACACCTTAATGAATGATAATGATGTTACATCAATATCACCATAAAGGTGGGGGTTACATGGTGTTATTTCATGGTTTAATAGGTGAGAAAAGACTGATTTTCTCACCACAATATTGACCCACGAAAATCACACACAAAGGAGAGAGGAGAGAGCTCTTAGAGAGGCTTCCAATCTAGCAAGCAAGTTCGATTCCGGTTTCGTGTGCAACACGTAGAGGTCGGGCCATTTGTGCGGCTTCAACATCCCGGCGATCGAGACAAGAGGCGTGACGTGGTCATTCCTCCAGTGAAGCATCAGTTCGTGGTGGTGGTCGAGACGATCAACAACCGCTGTCCATTCATCATCAACGAGGCACGCATCACCAAATGTAAGAACTCGTTGATCTCTCTCTCTCTCTCTCTATATATATATATATATATATATATTGGATGTGTATATATATAGATGTGTCTATACATATATTGTGTGTACTAGATCAAGCATGATAGATTTATATGCTTTACACGCTTCCGCACACACGGTTTATCGACTGGATCGGTAAACCGAAACCTTCACGAGTTTCTACGAAAAACTCTTGAGCAACTAATCTCGCTTTTATATCTCACCACATCATTACTCGTTTTTCGTACGAACACCCACATATATCCTTCTGGGATAATATTTTGAGGTGTGTATTATAGAGTCAAAATATCTCTTTTATTTAGCGAGTCATGCTAAGCCTCAATTGCTCGTTTTTTAGTGCTGCCGGCACCTTATTATTGATTTATGTTTTGGATCCAGTTTTTCTAGAGCAACTCTTGAGGAAAATATGTTGTTGACGAATTTTTATTTTTCCATATTGATATCAATTCAATATCTCAACCAAAGTATTTCTCATAATATTTAATTTGATTGTTCCGCAATCCCACGATTTTCTATTATCACGTGCAAATGCTTTTTCAATGAGATTTTCATCTAACTCTCTTCAAGAGATTTTAAGTTTGACTAAATTTCTTTGTTTTTTCACGGATTTATTTTATATCTTGAGATCGATCTACTACGCAATCAAACTTGGTTTTTCCACGGATATATTTTATATCTTTAGATCGGTCTACTACGCTTCAAACGTATACTAGAATCAACATTCGTCCTGATAACTTGTTATAAACTCAAGTTGAGAGAGAATAATAAGTAGAAAGAGAGACAATATGAGAAGAGAATAGAATTGTTGTTTGATTCATGGGGAGATCCCTTTATATAGGATACAAAGTAGGGTTTATATATTGTTCAACGAAAAAGAATAAACTAGTCATTCACTAATTACCATATTTACAACATTTTGTAATTAATAAATTTATTAGTGTTGATTTATATTTAATTTATATTTTGGAAATGACTATTTAGCCCACGCCTCCTGCATTTTCATTCCAATCGAGCATGCATGATGCATCAAATACGAATTTTGTAATTAAAATTTAGTGTTGATTTATATATATGAATATTATTTTTGTGTGTTTTTTTTTTTTTTTTTTTTTTTTGTAATTTATACTGTTAGATATTAAGTATTAATATCATATAATGTATATTAAGTATTAATATCATATAATGTAAATATAATTATAATTAAGTATTATGAAGATTTGTCCTGGGGTTCGACCTGTTGGCTCTCTCGCACAGGTGTCTACTACTCGGGCACATTCCTCGATTTACATCCTACCCGATCGAGGGACCTCCGATCGAGTGGGGGTGGAGTTTCTCGTCTCTCCTCCTTATCAAAAAAATACTTAATATCTAACATATACATCTGTTTTTTAAATGATTTTTATTCATTTTTACGATGGAAATTATATTGAATTTTTAAATTAAATTGAGCCGTGTTTACATAAATACATGCCTCACGTCCCCGCTTGACTGATATTTATTGAGAAATGAGATTGTCACAACAATATTATTGGAAGATAATTAAACAATATTCTAATTTATACTTTATAATAATCAAACTTTAGTTTTAAATTACAAATTATTGTGATATTGTGATGTTACGTACTTCTTCTGTCCTAGAGCTATAGGCACAAGTGATCAACGTTGATAGGCACCGTCAACGTTGACTTTTATGATAAACAATATACAAAAATAAAAAATAAAAAAATTACTAAAATAAAATTGAATAGTTAAATTATATTTTAGTTATTTTTTCATAATTTTCGTATACTGTTTATCATATGTATTGTACGGACAAAAAAAGTCAACGTTGACCACAATTGCCCATAGATATATAAAAATTAAGAAAAAATTACTAAAATAAAATTGAATAGTTAAATTATATTTTAGTTATTTTTTGATAATTTTTCTATATTGTTTATCATATGTATTGGATATTGGACGGACAAAAAAAATCAACGTTGACAACAATTGCCAATAGGGACAGAGGAGTAATAATAATATTAATGAATATTAATAAATTAAAAGGATGGGGGCTAAGTTGTCATTTCGTATTCTCGAGTACTGAAGAGTGATTAGTAGGTTTTGAATTATATTGTAAACTAGAGCATGCGTATTCTTGAACAAAGGTGTGATAGGGGATGGATGCATGGCGTGATACTAATCAATAATAAATCCTATTATTCGATCGAAACCGACGGTTTTAGCCCCGCCCAATTAGTTCAGCAACTCAATCCGCACTCTGTCGTTCCAACGCGGTGTTCAATTTGCACGCTCGATCAGACTGATCAATAAAAAAACTTTTGTAGACGGCGGCGTGGAAACGAAATTCGTATTTGATGCATGCTCGATTGGAAAGAATATGCAGGAGGCGCGGGGCTAAATAGTGAATCATGATCAATTGATCATACACAAAAATTAAATTTGGACACATTCACATTATAGTTAATTAGTTCAACAAAAATGATACCATCTATCTAAATCCCATTCGTCAAATTCTTTTATTTTAAAATTAAATACTAGATAGAGTCGAAGTGTGGTAGGAGTCGAGATTTTTTTTTTTAATTTCATTTGAAAATTAGTATAACAAATTTTTAATAAATACTGTACTTATCTGTTCTTTTTTGATTTAATTTTAGTCTTAATTCGGTTCAGTTTAAATTATTAAGTTCAGTTCAATTCAGTTCAGGTTGATTCAATTCAGTTTAGATATCTATACATAATATAAATCAGCCCGCAAATATCCTAAGTGGTATATGTCCGTTAGATTTTTTGTGTTCACACTTATCGCTAATCGCTAAACAATTCACCTTTATATTAAAACTAGTAACAACTGACATGCGCGGAATATATATTTGTAAGAAAAAAAATACAATATCATTTTTCTAATTTTCATTGCAAAATATTTAATATTTATTAAACATATATAAAAAATATATAACAATTTTAATTAATCAATATGTTCATTTAAATTTTTTCGATTTAATTCAGAAATCGTAACGTTTAAAATTATAATAATAGTTTGGGGTTTAAAAAAAATTCTAATACAATTAGAATAATACAATTAGAATTATTAAGATAATGTTATGAATATTATTATTTAGTGAATGACTAGTTTACCCTTTCTTGGTGAACAAGACAGAAACCCTACTTTGTATCCTATATAAAGGGGTCTCCCCGTATGAATGAATACAACAAATCATAACAATTTTATTCTCCTCTCATATTCTCTCTTTGTCTACTCTATTATTCTCTCTCAATTTCTTTGAGTTTATAACACGTTATCAGCACGAAAGCTCAACCTCGTTCTTCATCGAAGTTCTACTCATCCAAGATCCGAATTCCAAGGCAAGAATTTATATGTTTGTTTATATTCATTAATAATTATAAATATATCTACTTTTCCTCCCTTCTTCTTAATATCATATGTTCCCGAAGAACATTATAATTTGATATTCCTGAAGTAATATCATATGTTCCGAAGAACATTTGTTATACCCGAGAAAACGGTCACCGACACGTGTCACGAATCAAAGGGCCACGTCATCAAGATAGAAAGTCAGCCAAGACAGATATAAAGACCTTCAAAAGCGTATCAGAGAAGAAGATGAGGAGCTCGGACAGTAGAGATTGCACGGTAGAGTCAGACTCCTTTCACAGGGAAATTGTCTGGGAAGACTTCAGGGACACCAGTCAATGAGCTGGAACCTCACGGGGAAAGGGACAGATTAAGCACTAAGGGAAATTAGTGGGAATTTAATGCATCATATTAGTGGACTAGAGGTCCAATAAGAAGCCGATATGTGGGCATTAGGTGGCATAATTCAGCCATGCATAGAGCATTATAAATAGAGGGTATGAGAGAGAGGAAAAGGGACATGCAAACCTTGATTTTAACTATGAATTCTAAGTATGAATATATGAATAAAGAGGTTCCTTGAGCATCCATGTTCTTACTTATGATTTCTGCATAAACTTAATCCTCTTGCTTTCTTACCTATAAAAAATTTACCATTTTGTGTTGTTTCCAAAACCCTCAATTACCAGCAAACACTACCGACAAGTACAAAAACAACCAAAACAGTTGGCGCTAGAAGGATCGAGCATCAGGTAATTAAGTTGCAGAAAAGCTCGATTAAAATCAGAAATGGTGAACGAACATGAAGGTACTACGGTGTCAGGTGCATCCGACACAAGTGGCAGGTGGCGAGCTATAATGGGTAAGGCCGTGATGGTGGAACCCGAGGTTCCATCTCCGTCTAAAAACCCAGAACCTGAAAATAAGGAGCTGCCGCCACCTACCCAGATTAGCTCTGATGAGCAAATTAGCAAACATGCAGAGGCCGATGAGCCTACTGACAGTCAGGCAAATCAACGACAACGTCGACTTCGGTCACGATGTCGGAATCGCCGTCTCCATCCTTACGATCTCGGAGGGCCGTCGACGCCTAAGGCTCCGCCTCCGATTAGATTCGAAAGTCTTGATACTCCACAAAAAATAGATGAAGCAGTAGCTGAACTGATGTCCATGAAGTACGTGATGACAACCCCTGTGATTCCGGTGAGGGGCGTGCACGCACCCGCCGGGGCAAATCCAGACAAGGGCCCCGAGCGAACTGGTCGTGTTCCCCGGGGGAACCGCAGAATGCGCCGGGCTTTAGATCTAAACAAAAGAGCAGAATCAGTAGGTGTTGGAGTTGTGTAATTAATGTCTAGATTTAAGTATCGGTAAACTCCCGGTCATAGCATTTAACCTATTTAATTAATAAACAATTATTTGCATTTAATTATTATTAATTAATTATGCAAAATATGGTCCTGGATTTCATACGTTGTAGTTAGTATGGTGTGCATGGGCACACAGAAGATCATACTATCGGTTACTCGTATTTAATCGAACAGATGCTCACGACCTAGATGGACACGGACCAATCCATCGGTATAGTCGTTGTGTGAGAGAGAAAATAATTTATCTTAATTATTTTATCACACTTGTACACTTAGTGTATTGGGCGGATCGCTTGAGATTTATTGATTAGGATTGCCTTGGATAATCATTTTAAATCTCAGAGTATTTTATTCTTAATCCCCGATACTATTGCGGGTGTGTATATTTAATATTAGAGACTTTGATTTTCCAAAGGAATTAACCGATTTAATTATTGGGTTAATTACCGGTAAAATTGGGTCGCTATATTTTATATATGACATGCCGTGAATACTTGACAGGAAAGTGTATCCCGGAAGGGTTGATAATATCCCCGAGATGAGTTCATAAGGAATTATTGTGTAAACCTCATGAGTGGATTTGTTCCGCACAATAATTAAGGTTGAATGGTACTAGTCTCGGATATAAGAGATGAATATAATTTATTGAGCAATAAATAAATTTATTCATGGATATTTAAATCTTAAATACACGGAATAAATAATACTACCGGAGAAATATTATTTGATATAATATGGTTTAATATTGGGAGTGCAATTAATTTATATAGTGGAAAATAAATTAATTAATATTGATAAGGATTAATAGATTTGGGCTGGGCTCAATTTAATCTTCAATATTAGAAGCCCAATATTCCACCTCCTTTTGATCCCCTACGTAGCCTATAAAAGCACTACATGGTCTTCACAATTCATAACCTACGCCAATCATAAAGTCTTGAAGAGTGAAGGAGATCCATAGGAGTTCGATAGATCGTCGCCCACACGACGTTCGGACGAGGTGCAAGGAATACGTATGAAGATCGCAAGGTCATCAACGTTTGATTTCGTTTCTCCGTACAACGAATCGAGGTACATAATCATAAACCCCCTCCATGATTATATGTTCGTTTAATTGTGATGTATACATGAACAAGACGATCCGGGGAAACGTCGAAACCGGGATACGGGGATCACGCGATCCCCGTCGGGATCGAGAGGGGCGGCCGAACCCTAGGGTTCGACCGCCGGTACCGCGCGACGAAGGGAGCCTCGGCTGGACGCCGGGGCAAGCGATCGACGGTAGTGGATCGCTGGGGATGCCACGAGCTGGTGCCGTGGCGGATCCCCACCCCTCGACGGCGGCGTGCGCGCGGGGAAGAGCTCCGGCCGAAGCCGGAGCGCGCGATCGAGCTGGGCTCGATCGCGGAGGGCAGCCGCGGGCTGGTGCCGCGACTGGAGGCCCTCCACCCCGTAGGGTGGTGGCGGTGAGTCGCCGGACTCACCGCTGGCGGGTGCTGGTGGAACAGCCCCGCGGGGATGTGCCAATCATCCCCGGCGATCGCCATGCACGGCGATCGCGAGCCCCGGCGGGGGCGTGGCTAGGGTTTAGCCGCGGGCTCGCCCGTGGCGACCCCTCGATCATGCTCCGGCTCGTTCGGTGTTCGCGTTCGGTTTCCGGCGATAGGGTTTCGGTCGGGTTATCGATTCCGCATAATTTTGATAGCCCGGGACATCGAATCCCAACAATTGGTATCAGAGCGTTTTGGTTTCGTGTTCATGTATATGTTCGATTATTGTTCTACCTTGCAGGGATTTCCGGCTATCATGGTTGGATTTAATTATTGTGTTAATTAATTATCATGATTATTCGTTTATTAAACTCTCGGACATGTCGAGATTCGTTTTATGTGGTTGAATGTTTGTAATAGTAAAAATTCGGGGGTTGACCGAATTTAGGATTTATTATTACGTTCTATGTTTTCCGGAAAAATGTATAGGGTCGATTTCATGTATAGAATCGATACCGGAATTGTAAATTTATTTCTTGTAATTTATTTACATTGGATCGATGCCGAATTGACCGCCGGAGAACGCGTGTGACGAAGAAGACGAAGAGGGCTAGGGCTCGGGATCGATCATGAGATCGATCCCATGGAGATCGATCGCGGGGGCTGTCCGCGATGCTCCTTGGCCACGCCGGCCACCGGTGGTGGTGGCGCGTGGGCTAGGGGTGGCGGCGGTGGTGCTCCCAGCCGGCGATCGAAGTGGGGGGCGCGGGGTCCTCGTGATCTCGTGCTTCTCCTACCGAGATCCACTTTCCTAATTTGATTCGGATTTTTTTCTTTTGAGTACTCCTAATTCTTTGGGAACTCTCATGGATAAGGAAAAAGAATCAAATTTGGAATTAATTAGGATTCCTATTGATTTATTTCTATTGAAGAGATATTCATGGATTAGGAATCTAATTAATTTAATTTATTTCCTATTTGATTATTCCTATTCTTGGGAATTTTCACTAGATGGAAATTAATTAATTATGGAAAGTAGAAGAGTCCTAATTTATTTTATTTCCTTATTCTATTATAGAAATCTTCTAGAATATTCCAAGTTTTACTTGGATAGATTATTCTAGAGATTTAATAGAATTAGATAGGAAAATAAATAAATAAAAATTATTAATAATATTTAATTTTATTTTTGATATATTCGATTGACTTAATTTTCGGATTAAGTAACTTTTGGATTAATTAAAAATAAATAGATTTAAATATTGGAATTAATATTCTCGTCACATGAAGCATTCAAGAACGAAGACTGAAGACTAGAAGATGTATATGAAGATGGAATAAAACCATGATAGTCGGGAAAAATAATTTTCTAGCATTATTTTGACTATGTGATACTATGTGCTTTATTGCTTGTATGCATGCTATATGTGTTTACTTTATGCACTAGATAGCGTATCCCTTTATTGTAAAAAGCTAAGTGGGAGAGGGGATGGAAACATTCACATGGTCTCCATTAGTGTTCTCTTGGTGACTCTTGTGGACTTTCAAAGTTCGTATAGACGAGTCATTGGAGGAGAATTCTTGTAATTCCTTTTACAAGAAACATTGATCAAGTTTATCAAACAATGCCTAATTTGTCCTTCTGAAACTGACTTCAAGTCGACTCATTCTCACCCCGGGGAGTGGAATGGAGCCAAAGCCACTTGGTCATGTGGATGACACAAATTAGAGACCTTCGTACCATTCTTTGATAGATGGATCGATTGTCTGCTCGGCTCCCTCATTTATGAGAGATAGGGTCGTTCGCATGGTGAATCACTGGTTAGAAACTTCGAGTTTCACTTATGATTCTCCAAGTCTTGATTTGCAGAAATCGAATTGTTCTTGTAATTGGGAGTCAATTATAAAAGTCTCTTGGTGTAGTAAACGTCCACACCACGTGGCTTGCTATACTAACGGACTTTGGATTAATTGATGTAGACAGTTATAAGTAATTGTGAAGGGTTGTGAAATTATCGTAAACGTCCACACCACGTGGCTTACGGTGATGTAGCAATTCCAAACAATGTACTTTGGTGCTGAGTAATGGTTTACACTTAGATACGCGTTATAGTATTCTTCCCCACGAAGTTACGCTATAAATCGATGTATGACCAAAGAAAATCTAATTGCTAAATCATTTAGGTGGGTAAACGTCCACACCACGTGGCTTGCCTTACCTGATGGGATTTTAGATGTAATTAGTAATTTAATGATATTATTTGAGGGAGATAATATCGGACATTAAATTAATTGTTTGTTTATATGTGCTTATAGGTTTAGAGAGTAGCTATGAATCCACTTTCTGTGATACTCAAGGAACATAAACTCACTGGTCCCAATTACATTGATTGGAAGAGAAATTTAGACATTGTCCTGACTGCTGAAGAGTACAAGTTTGTACTCCATGAGTTATGCCCTGCTGAGCCCACGGCTGCCTCGACTGATGAGGAAAAAGAAACATATCGGAAGTGGAAAAAGGCTGATGAAATGGCTAGGTGTTATATTTTGGCTTCCATGTCAAATGTACTCCAAACCCAACATGAGCCGATGGACACTGCCTATGATATGATGTTCAACCTCAAGGAGATGTTTGGGGAGCAAGATCGTGCGGCTAGGCAAGAAGCCATGAGAGTCCTCATGTCGACTACTCAGTCTGAAGGAACGCCCGTTGGGGAGCACGTTCTTAAGATGATGAGTTTGTTGAATGAGCTTGAGGTCCTAGGAGCTTCTATTGATGCTGAGACGCAAGTCGACATCATACTGCAGTCTCTGGCCCCTAGTTTTGAGCAGTTTCGTATGAGCTATAATATGGGTAAACTATCTTATACTCTTGCGCAACTCCTAACTGAACTAAAGGCGGCAGAGGGGATCTACAAGAAGGGCAAGTCTCAAGCGCTTGTAGCTACCAAGTCCAAAAGCTTGAAAGCTGTTGGAGGTAGGGGCAAGAAAAGGAAGCAAGCCTGGAAACCCAGTGGTGCCAAGAGTAATGGACCACGAGTGGGGGCTAGTAAGCCAAGGGGCAAGTGCTTCCGATGCAACAAGTCTGGACACTGGAAGTATGAATGTCCTCTCAGAGGTACGAATTTTTCTTTAGTCGTAAAAACATAGTCAGCGGTATTATCTACCAGAATTCTGGTGTGTAGATATGGAACCACTGACGGTATGTGCATTGTTTTAAATGCAGGGGTTCCAGAAAACCCGGCGACTTAGAAAAGAAGAGTTCGAGTCTACATGGGCGAAGCTGTTGGGGTAGCAGCGGTTGCAGTGGAAGACATTTATCTGCTTTCAGTAGTTTTAGGATTTCATTTCAAGTTATTGCTTTATGTACCCCTTATTTTGAAAAGAACTTTTGTTCTGGTTTTTCTTTATTAATGAATGGATATTTATTTCTTTAATCATTCAGTGATTTAGATAAGAAATAATGGTGTTATCTATTCTGGTACATTTTAGATAGCAATATATGAATGATGAATCCTTAGTCTACCACGATGCAACAAACCGTTATGTATAACTTGTTTTGCTTATTAGATGTATTTCTTTATCATTATGCTTGTGAATTCTTGAATTCGGACAAGCATTAAGAATGACTCATGATTAATGCAGTCACATGTGTAATTAGAAAGGAACGAGTCATTCTTTCAAAGAATACTCGAAGATGGATTAGAATACTTGATGTGCCATAAAAGCAAAGTGTTTTTCAGTAGACACAAAGCTATTATGGGGAACCTTCAAAGTATATCCATTGGAAGCCTGCGGCTTGTTCGCGGAGGCTATCACCTATCTAAACAACACATAGCATAAATCAAAGATTGAGATTAAGTCTCAAAGGACTGCACCATACACTGGAGTGTAGACATGGTGTGTCAGGGATAAGAAATGGAATTCTAATAGTAAAAGGACAAGTTTGTTCGGAACTACCTATGTTCTATGGATATTTCTGGATACAACGGCACATTTAATGTGGTTGTAGAATATCCTAGGAGAACAAGTAATTGTATGTTCAATAGTACTATGAACCAGAGGGGTGTCCTCACCCGGTTCTTAGAGAAAGACTATTAGATGAACTACAATGCCCTAACTGACAAGGTACTTGAAAATGAGGAAAGGAAAGACTGAGAACCAGCCTAACCGAGTAGTAGTTCACCACTAACTGCACCTAATGTTATTACTGTTATACACCAGAACGCCATTGCAGTGGGAGGTTGTTAAGCAACCGGAGATGTTCATAAGACTGGAGGAGTTTTGAACTCTGGATCTAGTAGACATGAAATCGATCCCTAGTTCTGCATATGAGGCAGTACTAATCTAAATGTGCCTACTTGGATAACAATAACTATTATTTTTAAGAGGCAAGATCATTTAGAAGTACAAGCTTAGTGAATCCATTTATGAGATAGTCACAAAGCTGTAAATTGTGGAACTTGCGAACTGATGAGATAGTCCATGAGATGGATTCATCAAAGGGCATAAGACAAAGAAAGGTGTGTTAGAGACGTAATGGAAACAAGGTGGTGTTTCTCGGAATTTTATGTAGAATACACTTCATCGTTGGCAACAATGTAAAAGTGTTGTCAGACAAAAAATAAAGGTTGTCTAAATGAATCGAGATATAAGATTAAGAGTAAGTTAGACCATGTTCTTAGAATCCTTCGATCTCTAGATAAGAACATTTGTACTTCTCTTAAGATATCTTATGCGATTATGGTCTGTTTTAAACATGCATA
The DNA here is from genome assembly GCA_954870475.1 of Euphrasia confusa. Classification (NCBI taxonomy): domain Eukaryota; kingdom Viridiplantae; phylum Streptophyta; class Magnoliopsida; order Lamiales; family Orobanchaceae; genus Euphrasia; species Euphrasia confusa. The sequence goes on from OX940954.1 coordinate 16,507,269, forward strand.
ATTCTGAGAAAGGTTATTGCCTTTCGGGAACAGAATGCATCTATCTAAAGGTATGTGTTTTGAACACATAAAGGAGATAGATATAGACAAAGCAGTTTCCTACACTTCGAGTGTGGAGAGCTTTGTAAATGCAGTGTTGTAAAACAAGAACCTGATATCAACTATGCGGTTAGCATAGTGGGAGGATATCAAAGTAATCTGGATAAGGGATGTTCGAATGCTGTAAGAGTACTTTCAAAGTACTGGCTTACGGAGCAAGACGAAATCTTCTTGGATTACAGTTTCTCAGATCCAAAATCAGAGAAAGACCAGTGTAAGTTGATATCAGGCTATGTGTTCACTTTTAAAAGGAGGTGGAACCTAAAGATGAAAGAGTGATAAGCATGATGCTTCTCGGACTCTATCATAAACCGAATAGCAGCCTCAGAGGCAGCGGAAGTTTTGGTTAGGTTCCGGGATGACCTCTGAACTTGGATATGATTCTTGGTTCACCAAAGGCTATGTATATAGCGGTGCATGGTAAACTGGAAGAAGTCATAAGTTCAAAAGGTGATGATAACACATAGAGCAAGTACCACCTGATTCGAGTCATCGTCTAGAGAGACGACGCAGTAGTCACCAAGATAACTTCAGAGCGGCAACCTAGATTGCTCATTCACATAATACTTCTGGGAAGTATAACTTAAGCACGTGATGAGTATGGGAGTCGGGAGTTTGGAGGAAATGACTAGACCTTAGTACAAGTGGGAGATTGTTGGAGTTGTGTACTTAATGTCTAGATTTAAGTATCGGTAAACTCCCGGTCATAGCATTTAACCTATTTAATTAATAAACAATTATTTGCATTTAATTATTATTAATTAATTATGCAAAATATGGTCCTGGATTTCATACGTTGTAGTTAGTATGGTGTGCATGGGCACACAGAAGATCATACTATCGGTTACTCATATTTAATCGAACAGATGCTCACGACCTAGATGGACACGGACCAATCCATCGGAATAGTCGTTGTGTGAGAGAGAAAATAATTTATCTTAATTATTTTATCACACTTGTACACTTAGTGTATTGGGCGGATCGCTTGAGATTTATTGATTAGGATTGCCTTGGATAATCATTTTAAATCTCAGAGTATTTTATTCTTAATCCCCGATACTATTGCGGGTGTGTATATTTAATATTAGAGACTTTGATTTTCCAAAGGAATTAACCGATTTAATTATTGGGTTAATTACCGATAAAATTGGGTCGCTATATTTTATATATGACATGCCGTGAATACTTGACGGGAAAGTGTATCCCGGAAGGGTTGATAATATCCCCGAGATGAGTTCATAAGGAATTATTGTGTAAACCTCATGAGTGGATTTGTTCCGCACAATAATTAAGGTTGAATGGTACTAGTCTCGGATATAAGAGATGAATATAATTTATTGAGCAATAAATAAATTTATTCATGGATATTTAAATCTTAAATACACGGAATAAATAATACTACCGGAGAAATATTATTTGATATAATATGGTTTAATATTGGGAGTGCAATTAATTTATATAGTGGAAAATAAATTAATTAATATTGATAAGGATTAATAGATTTGGGCTGGGCTCAATTTAATCTTCAATATTAGAAGCCCAATATTCCACCTCCTTTTGATCCCCTACGTAGCCTATAAAAGCACTACATGGTCTTCACAATTCATAACCTACGCCAATCATAAAGTCTTGAAGAGTGAAGGAGATCCATAGGAGTTCGATAGATCGTCGCCCACACGACGTTCGGACGAGGTGCAAGGAATACGTAGGAAGATCGCAAGGTCATCAACGTTTGATTTCGTTTCTTCGTACAACGAATCGAGGTACATAATCATAAACCCCCTCCATGATTATATGTTCGTTTAATTGTGATGTATACATGAACAAGACGATCCGGGGAAACGTCGAAACCGGGATACGGGGATCACGCGATCCCCGTCGGGATCGAGAGGGGCGGCCGAACCCTAGGGTTCGACCGCCGGTACCGCGCGACGAAGGGAGCCCCGGCTGGACGCCGGGGCAAGCGATCGACGGTAGTCGATCGCTGGGGATGCCACGGGCTGGTGCCGTGGCGGATCCCCACCCCTCGACGGCGGCGTGCGCGCGGGGAAGAGCTCCGGCCGAAGCCGGAGCGCGCGATCGAGCTGGGCTCGATCGCGGAGGGCAGCCGCGGGCTGGTGCCGCGACTGGAGGCCCTCCACCCCGTAGGGTGGTGGCGGTGAGTCGCCGGACTCACCGCCGGCGGGTGCTGGCGGAACAGCCCCGCGGGGATGTGCCAATCATCCCCGGCGATCGCCATGCACGGCGATCGCGAGCCCCGGCGGGGGCGTGGCTAGGGTTTAGCCGCGGGTTCGCCCGTGGCGACCCCTCGGTCATGCTCCGGCTCGTTCGGTGTTCGCGTTCGGTTTCCGGTGATAGGGTTTCGGTCCGGTTATCGATTCCGCATAATTTTGATAGCCCGGGACATCGAATCCCAACAGTAGGTACTTCCACTGATCCTCATCGACAGGTTAGCAGAAGTGACATGCACGGGCACCGTGCAAACTTTTCACCGGGGAGGTTCCCAAGGGCCCCCGGGGCTAATCCTGAACTGGCCGATTTGAGGCAGAAGTACTCTGAGCTGGAAAGACGATTGAACGAAAATCAGATTCTCGCCGCCCCGACAGGTCGTCATAATGATCCTTTGGCCCCTGAGGTTGAACAAGCTCCCATGCAACTGGAAATCCAGCCCATGCAAACCACTTTGTATAGCGGCAAAACTGATCCAGAAGTGCATTTGAGCAGATTCAGGACATACATGTCCGGCCGAGGAGCCACTGATGCTACTAGGTGCAAATTATTCCCACTCACACTGGGCGATATTCCCCACCAATGGTACGTCAGCTTACCCGCACATTCTATCAAATGTTTTGACGACTTGGTGCAGAGGTTTGTGTCGTATTTTGCATCCAAAGCTTCCTATATGGAATATAGTCAGAAGCTGCTTGGAGTCAAACAGGGTGACAATGAAACAGATGAATCCTATGTCGATCGTGTTGAAGAACTCCTCCTGGCGGGCGGAGAAGAGATTGGCGATAACCTCAAACTTCACACCGTGTTGGCAAGTTTGAGAAGAAATTCTAAGTTGTTTAAATCTACAATGTTGAATTATCCCCGATCGTATGAGGATTTTAGGAGGAAAGCTGGGGCCCAAGTGGCATACCAGCGGCTTGTTGCTGGCAGGGGACACTCCCCCGAGCAAAAGAAAAAACCTCCTTTCTCCTCCGATCGCAGGCCAAATTACATTGGCAAAAAACCAGGCCCCAGGCCAAATGACCCACGAATGGATAAGATCCGTGAGTTGGAAGTAAAACTAACTGCTCAGACTGGTCATACACCAGTAGATATTCTGAATGTCATGGTCATGCGAAAATCGACCTGTTGGAAAAACCACCACCAATTCTAACTTCCCCGGACAAGTTGGATCCCAACAAATGGTGTGCCTTTCATGAAAAAATTGGTCACAACACCAGCCAGTGTAGGCAGCTGGTAAAACTGTTGTGGAAACTTTTTCAGGATGGGAAGTTGTGGCAATTCTTGCCCAGGCCAGGTGCTGGGGGAAATCCGCAGGGGCCTCCTCCCCGGGAAGTACCCGCACCAGTTCCACCGCCACCTCCTCCGGCTCAAGATCCACCGAGAGTGGGTCAGATCATGATGATCGGCGGCTTGAGGCCAGTGAACGAAGAAAGCCACCGCAAGAGAAAGAGAGACTTTCAGATGTGGGAAGTTTGGTATGAAACTGCCCCGTCAAAGGAAGCAACAATCAATGAAACGGCGGTGATAACTTTCACCCCGGAAGATCGAGCCGAGACAAAGTTCCCGAAGGATGTGCCTTTAGTGATAAAGGCAAGAATCCTCGGTCTGGACGTGTCTCGCACGCTGGTGGACAATGGCGCGCATCTCAATGTTCTGTACAAAAGGACCCTAGATCTGATGGGGAAACTGGCGCGCTATGTCAACCCGTGCGATATGGTGTTAAAAGGTTTTGGTGACGACGTAGTCATTCCCTACGGAGAAATCATCCTCCCGGTGGAAATGACGGACGCGAAGAACCCCGAAGTCGTGATGGTTAGGAATCTAAAGTTTGTAATAGTTGATAAGGTTAGTGGCTATAATGCTTTGCTAGGCAGGCCCTTTTTAGACGCTTTTGAAGCAGTCGCCTCGTCCTACTACTACTGTATTAAGTTTCCAACACCCTCCGGTGCAGTTGGCACCGTCAGAGGGGACCTAGTAATGGCTAAAAAGACTTTGATGTATTTTCGCGATCTCGATAAAACCAAAACCAAAGTAAACGATAACATTCCCCAAATCAATTTGGAGGAAAGCAAAATAAAACAAATCGATCATATTAAAAATGTTATCAAAATCCCAGAGGAAGAAATGAATTCTCCTCTGAAAAACCCGCACGGGGAAATTATTCAAATCCCCTCAGACAAAACAGATAATCCCCCCGAAGAAGAACCCAGTGTAGACTTAGCACCTACCGGTAAAAAACTTCCCTAATCCAAACAAGACTTGGATGATTGGGGCTCACGGGGTGTATATCAATGCAAAAAAGCACCCGTTGTAGAGATGGTTGAAACGCTGGAATCTATAGTTTTAGATCCAGAACAAACCGAAAAACAAATACTTGTAGGGACCCATATGGAATCAACTACCCGGAGTGGTATTATAAAGTTCCTTGAGGAGAACGTTTCTACTTTCTCATGGTCCAGTGCCGATTTAGGGAAAATAGACCCTAAACATGCCTGCCATCGATTGAAAATTGATCCCTGCAAGAGACCAATTGCGCAGAAGCGTAGGAAAATGGGCCCCGAGAAGTGCCAGGCACTCGCCGGGGAAGTAGATAAACTAATTGAAAACAAACTGGTCAGGAAAGCTTCGAGTGATGTCACTTGGCTTTCCAATGCGGTAATGGTAACTAAAACGGCCGGGGCATGGCGTTTGTGTATTGATTTTACGGATCTAAACAATGCATGCCCAAAAGACCTTTTCCCCATGCCACACATAGACCATGTGGTTGATAATTTGACAGGTCACGCAATATTCTCAACACTAGACGCTAAGGCCGGGTACCATCAAATTCCCATGCATCCAGATGACGTCGAACACACGACATTCTACTCAGAAAAAGGGATCTATTGCTGGGAAAGAATGCCTTTTGGCCTGAAGAATGCGGGGGCCACCTATCAAAGGTTGGTAAATCTAATGTTTTCTGATTTGATTGGTGTAACCATGGAAGTATACATTGATGATATAATTGTAAAAAGTAAAAATGAATCGGATCATATCAAAGACCTCGAAGAAGTTTTTAAAATTCTGGGGCATTACAACATGAAATTAAACCCCAAGAAATGTAACGTTGGAATCAAGAAAGGGATGATCCTGGGGCATGTGGTTAGCGAGAAAGGCATTGAGCCCAACCCTACCAAAGTCCAAGCTATCTTGGATATGCAAGAGCCCCGGGACGTAAAAGGCGTACAGCGACTCACGGGTCGTCTAGCCGCCCTAAATAGATACATTTCTTGCCTGGGAGATAAAACTCGTCCGTTCTTTGCTTCCATCAAAGGACAGGAATTTTGTTGGAATTTGATATCCCGGGCTATTTAAATTTGCGGAAATCAATAACCCGATCAAAACCATCCGCCGGAGATCACGCGAACGCCGACTCATCCGCCGGAGTCCGGGCTTTGGAGATCACGCGCCCGAAAGCACGCAATCCGCCCCCACCCGAAAGCCCCCGCGAGCCGGGTCACGCGTTCGAAAGGGATCGCGCCAAGCGCGATCGGCCGGGGCTGCCCAGCAGCCCCCCGCGGCGGGTCCGGCGACCCGCCGCCGTCTGGAGGTCCCCACCGTCGAGGTGGGGTGGGGTGCGGCACCAGCCCGCGCCCCAGCGGTCGATCGGCGTGATCGACCGCACGCCCTCGGCCCAGCCGAGGGTCGATCCTCCATGCCCGTCGAACCCTAGGCGGGCGGTTCACGCGGTCCGGTGGCTTCGCCACCACCGCGTGTTCGTCCGTCTACTCCGGGTCCGAACTTCGAATCTTGCGTTCTACGGTATTCTCGATAAATCCAAAACCGAATAAATCAAGGGCGTTTAGATTTTTACCTTTCGATTCGTTGTTCGGAGAAACGAATTCAAGATGACCTTTGAATCTTCCCACGTATTCCTTGCACTAGCTTGAACGTCGGGTGGGCGACGATCCTCCAAGCTCTATGGATCTACTTCTCTCTCTACTTTCTCTCTCTAGAATTGTGATCTTCAAGTTATGAGAATAGAGAAGACCATGTAGTGCTTTTATAGGCTACGTAGGGGATCTAAAGGAGGTGGAATATTGGGCTTCCAATATTAATGATTAAATTGAGCCCAAGCCCAAATCTATTAATCTCCCATTAATATTAATTAATTTATTTCCACTATATAAATTAATTGCACTCCCAATATTAAACCATATTATATCCAAATAATATTTCTCCGGTAGTATTATTTATTCCGTGTATTTAAGATATAAATATCCATGAATAAAATTTATTTATTGCTTAATAAATTTATTCATCTCTTTTATCCGAGACTAGTACCACTCAACCTTATTTATTATGCGGAATTAAATCCACTCGCGAGGTTTACATAATAAATCCTTATGAGCTCATCTCGGGGATATTATCAACCCTTCCGGGATACACTGTCCGGTCAATCATTCACGGCATGCCATATATAAAATATAGTGACCCAACTTAACCGGTAATTAACCCAATAATTAAATCGGTTAATTCCTTTGGCAAATCAAAGTCACTTATATTAAATATACACACCCGCAATAATATCGGGGATTAAGAATATAATACACTGAGTCTCAAATCAATTATCGCCGAGCAATCCTAATTGATGAGTCTCAATCGATCCGCTCAATACACCAAGTGTACAAGTGTGATAAAATAATTAAGACAAATTATTTTCTCTCTCACACAACGACTATACCGATGGATTGGTCCGTGTCCATCTAGGTCGTGAGCATCTGTTTGATTAAATACGAGTAACCGATAGTATGATCTTCTGTGTGGGCCCGACACACCATACTAACTACAACGTATGAAATCCAGGACTATAATTTGCATATATTTTATTAACAATAATTAAAAGCAAATGAATGTTCGTATTTAATAGGTAAATGAAAGTGTACAAGGAGTTCACAATACTCAAATCTAGACATTAAGTATACTACTCCAACAATCTCCCACTTATACTAAGGTCTAGTCTTATCCTCCAAACTTCTGACCCCCAAACCCTCCAAGTGCTTGAAATAAACTTCCTTAGGAAGTATCTTGGTGAAAGGGTCCGCTAGGTTGTCTTCCGAAGCTATCTTGGTGACTATCGCATCGCCCCTCTTGACGATGTCTCGAATCAGGTGGTACTTGCGCTCTATGTGTTTCATAGCACTATGGGACCGTGGTTCCTTACTGTTTGCCACTGCACCGCTATTATCACAATAAATTGTCATAGCCTTGGGCAAACTCGGAATCACATCTAAGTCCTGGAGGAAATTAAGGAACCAAACTGACTCTTTCGCTGCCTCTGAGGCTGCAACATATTCAGCTTCCATGGTAGAGTCTGAAATGCACTTTTGATTAACACTCCTCCATGATACGGCTCCACCTCCCATAGTGTACACATAGCCTGATGTCGACTTTCGCCGGTCCTTATCAGCTTGGAAATCCGAATCCGTATAACCCAAAGGAATCAGATTGTCTGCCCCGTAACTTAGAACATAATCCTTAGTATTTCGCAAATACTTGAAAATGCTCTTTACGGCAGTCCAATGAGCCTTTCCAGGGTTACTCTGATATCTCGCCACTACGCCAACTGCATAGCAGATATCAGGCCTCGTGCATAACATTGCATACATTAAGCTTCCCACAGCCGAAGCGTAGGGAACTGCTTTCATTTCATCTTTCTCCTTTTGTGTCCGAGGACACATTTCCTTAGAAAGATAAGTTCCTTTACTGAAGGGCAGCTCACCCTTCTTGGAATTTTGCATGTTAAAACGAGCCAGAATCGTGTCTATGTAAGATTGCTGGGATAGGTACAATGTTCTATTCCGGCGATCCCTTATAACCTTGATCCCTAGAACATGCCCGACTTCTCCCAAATCTTTCATATTGAATTGTCTAGACAACCATCCCTTTATGTCTGATAACACCACCTTCTTCCCATCACGTTTCCAATACACACACGATTCGTCCATGCTTTGAATGAATCCAAAAGATTGGACTACTTCGTCAAATCGCAGGTTCCACGATCTCGAGGCTTGTTTCAATCCATAAATGGATCGATTAAGCTTGCACACTAGATGATCTCGCCCCTTAGCAATGAATCCTTCTGGCTGTTTCATATAAATCGTCTCGTCAAGACTTCCATTTAGGAAAGCTGTCTTGACATCCATTTGCCACACCTCATAATCCATATGAGCTGCTATGGATAAGAGAATCCGGATTGACTTTATCTTGGCTACCGGCGAGAAGGTCTCCTCATAATCGATTCCCTCTTTCTGAGTATATCCTTTCGCAACAAGCCGAGCTTTAAAGGTTTCAACCTTTCCGTCAGATCCTCTCTTTCTCTTGTAGACCCATTTACACCCAATTGGCTTTACGCCGTTTGGTGGTTCTACAAGATCCCAGACTTTATTAGAATCCATAGATTCTATTTCGGATTTCATCGCTTTCTTCCAAGAAGGCGCATCTATATCTTGTACCGCCTCATCATAGGTCCAGGGATCGATTTCATGAACTCCAGGTCCAGAGTCCGAAGACTCACCCAGTCCAATCCATCGGTCTGGTTGCTTAACAACCCTCCCACTACGACGGCGTTCCGGTGTATTAACAGTGACAGTGTCAGGTGCAGATTCTAGTGGTGTATCTATACTCGGTTCGGCTGTATCTAAGTCTTCCTTGTTACCTCTCAACTCATCAAGTATTATGTCACTTTTGGGCTTGTGGTCCATGACATAGTCTTCCTCTAAGAACCGAGCGTTAGTACTTATAACGATCTTCTGGTCCGTAGGACTATAGAACATGCCACCCTTTGTTCCTCTAGGATATCCTATAAACAACCGCACTTCAGTACGAGGTTCTAATTTATCGGCACCTACCTTCAACACATGTGCAGGGCACCCCCAGATCCGAACGTGTCTCAAGCTAGGCTTGCGCCCGCTCCATCGTTCCATGGGTGTTGAAGGAACCGTTTTAGATGGAACCAAGTTTAGAATGTGCGCTGCTGTTTCTAAGGCATATCCCCAGAACATTGTAGGTAAGTCCGAGTAACTCATCATTGAACGCACCATCTCCATGAGAGTCCTATTCCTTCTTTCTGACACACCATTCTGCTGAGGAGTATATGGTGATGTCATTTGGGAATCAATCCCATTCTCTGCCAAGTATGCCTTGAATTCTCCAGACAGGTACTCGCCTCCACGATCAGATCGCAGGCATTTAATGGATTTACCTTGAAGGTTCTCCGCATAAGCCTTGAATTCCTTGAACTTGTCAAAAGATTCGCTCTTGCGGCGCATCAGGTATACAAATCCATACCTTGAGTAATCATCAGTGAAAGTGATGAAATACTCGTACCCTCCCTTTGCCTGAGTAGACATAGGTCCGCATACATCAGAGTGAATCAAATCCAATACTTGTTCAGCCCTTCGTCCTTTACCAGAAAAAGAACGCTTGGTCATTTTTCCCTCTAAACAGGATTCGCAGGTTGGAAGGTCCTCTCCTTCAACACCACTAATGAGACCATCAGCTTTCAACCTTTGAATTCTATTTGAGTTGATATGACCTAGCCTTAGGTGCCACAAGTATAATTGATTCATCCTAGAAGGTTCCTTTCTCTTATTGGTGTTCGTAGATGTGTTATTACTCTCGGTTAGTTGCATCGTGTTAGACTCAGGATTTAGCACATACAAATCGTCCACCAATGTACCAGAACAGATAATCTCACTGTTTCTTCTTATGATCACCGAGTGGTCAAAAGAGACAGAATATCCATTCATAATAAGTTTAGAAACTGAAATTAAATTCTTTCTAAAGTTGGGTACATAAAGACAATTTTGTAAAACTAAAACCCTATCACTACTAAAGCGTAAGTGAACGTCTCCCACTGCAACAGCCGCCACCTTCGCGGCATTGCCCATGTAGACCACGATCTCTCCCTCTCTAAGTCTCCGGGTTTCCTGGAACCCCTGCAAAGAATTGCAGACATGATCAGTGGCCCCCGTATCTACACACCAGGTGCTGGTAGATAACACCACTGACAATGTTTCGGTGACTAAGGAAAATTTCGTACCTTTGATGAGAGGACAATCAGACCTCCAGTGCCCAGACTGCTTGCATCGAAAGCACTTGCCTCGCGGCTTGCTCTTCCCAATCCGTGGTTCAAAGCCACTGGGCTTCTTTGCTTGCACTTCCAACTTGGCCACTAGAGCTTGTGATTCTCTGATCATACTTATCAGTTCAGTTCTTTTGAAATCGTTTTTAAGCGATTCCTCAAGAGGACTAAACTTGATGAGTATGTCAATCACCTCTAGTCCGGCTTCCTTACTATGTCCTAACATCTCCTTGAGGTCATTTTCAATGTCCTCATCGGTTGGGACAACAGTGGATTCGGAATGCTCAACAGTCTGAACATTGTCCAGATTTCTTTTCCAATCAGTACTATATGGAACCAGTGAGTTTTCATCTTTAAGTATATCACAAAGTGGGGTCACAGTCATTCTCTAACCTATAAGCACATAAAACAAACAAACAATTTAATGTCCGATATTATCTCCCTCAAATAATATCATTAAATCACTAATCACATCTAAAATCCCATCAGGTTAAAGCAAGCCACGATAGTGTGGACGTTTACCCACCCAAACGATTTAGCAATTAGATTTCCTTCGGTCGTACATCATCAATAGCGTTACCTCGATGGGAGGAATACTATGAAGCGTACCTAAGTGTTAACCATCACTCAGTACTAAGAAGTTTGTTTGAGATTCGTATATCACCGCAAGCCACGATAGTGTGGACGCTTACGTTGACACACGGATCCCTTACTCCCTTCTATAACTGTCTACATCAATCGATCTAAAGTCCCATTCAATATAGCAAGCCACGATAGTGTGGACGTTTACTATACCAAAAGACTTATACAATTGAAATCCAATTACTTGAACCATTTAATCTTGTAAATCAAGACGCGGAGAATCATAAGTGAAACTCGAAGTTTCTAACCAGTGATTCACCATGCGAACAACCCTATCTCTCATAAATGAGGGAGCCGAGCAGATAATCGATCCATCTATCAAAGAATGGTACGACTGCCTCTAATTTGTGTCCTCGACATGACCAAGTGGCTTTGGCTCCATTCCACTCCCCGGGGTGAGAATGAGTCGACTTGAAATCAGCTTTGGAAAGACAAATTAGGCATTGTTTGATAAACTTAATCAATGTTTCTCGTAAGAGGAATTACAAGAACTCTCCTCCAATGACTTATCTATATAAACTTCAAAAGTTTATAAAAGTCACCAAGAGAGCAGCAATGGAGACCATGGGTATGTTTCCATACCCTCTCCCACTTAGCTTTTTACAATAAAGGGATACGCTATCTAGTGCATAAAAGTAAACACATATAGCATGCATACATGTAATAAAGCACATAGTATTATCACATAGTCAAAATAATTACTAGAATATTATTTTCCGACTATTATGGCTTTACTCCATCTCCGTACGCATCTTCTAGTCTTTAGTCTTCGTTCTTGAATGCTCCATGTGACGAGAATATTAATTTCCAATATTTAAATCTATTAATTTTTAATAAATCCAAAAGATACTTAATTAAAATTAAGTCAATCGAATAAATCAAAAATAAAATTAAATATTATTAATATTTTTTTTTTATTTATTTTATATTCCCTTTCTACTTCATTAAATCTCTAGAATAATCTATCCAAGACCCACTTGGAATATTCTAGATGATTTCCATAATGAAATAAGGAAATAAAATAACTTAGGACTCTTCTACTTTCCAAGATTAATTAATTTCCATTTCTATGAAAATTCCCATAAAATAGGAATAATCAATTAGGAAATAAATTGATCCTAAATTAACTTTTATTCCTTTCCAATTCTATTAAATCTCTAGGATCCTATTCCAAGTAAAACTCGGAATACTCTAGAAGACTTCCATAATAGAATAAGGAAATAAAATTAATTCCAATTAATTCTTTTCCTAATCCATGAGAATTCCCAAAAATAGGAATACTCAAATAGGAAAAATCCGAACTAATTAGGAAAGTAAATTTCCGGACCGGGATAGCACGGGGTGGGGATCCCCGCGCCACCCTCGACCCACGCCTAGGAGGTGGCCGGCCACCATCGCCGGCGGCTCCTCCATGTGAGGGTCGATCGATCCTCATGGGATCGACCATGGGGCGGTCGATCCTCGTCCTTTGGCCCTCACGATCATCTCCTTCGTCACACGTCTTCTCCGGCGGTCGTTTCGGCATCGATCCAACGCAAAATAAATTACAAAATAAATTTTACACTATCCGGTATCGATTCTATACATGAAATCGACCCTATACATTTTCCGGAAAAAAATAGAAAGTAATAATAAATCCTAAATTCGGTCAACCCCCGAATTTTTACTATTACAAGCATTCACCACCAAAAACGAATCTCGACATGTCCGAGAGTTTAATCAATCCAACATACATGACAAAATAAATTAAACGAATAATAAATTAAGCCATAATAGTCGGAACCCTGCAAGGTAGAACAAATTCATCGAAAATACCGCGAACGTAAACCACGCTCTGATACCAGTTGTTGGAATTTGATATCCCGAGCTATTTAAATTTGCGGAAATCAATAACCCGATCAAAACCATCCGCCGGAGATCACGCGAACGCCGACTCATCCGCCGGAGTCCGGGCTTTGGAGATCACGCGCCCGAAAGCACGCAATCCGCCCCCACCCGAAAGCCCCCGCGAGCCGGGTCACGCGATCGAAAGGGATCGCGCCAAGCGCGATCGGCCGGGGCTGCCCAGCAGCCCCCCGCGGCGGGTCCGGCGACCCGCCGCCGTCTGGAGGTCCCCACCGTCGAGGTGGGGTGGGGTGCGGCACCAGCCCGCGCCCCAGCGGTCGATCGGCGTGATCGACCGCACGCCCTCGGCCCAGCCGAGGGTCGATCCTCCATGCCCGTCGAACCCTAGGCGGGCGGTTCACGCGGTCCGGTGGCTTCGCCACCACCGCGTGTTCGTCCGTCTACTCCGGGTCCGAACTTCGGATCTTGCGTTCTACGGTATTCTCGATAAATCCAAAACCGAATAAATCAAGGGCGTTTAGATTTTTACCTTTCGATTCGTTGTTCGGAGAAACGAATTCAAGATGACCTTTGAATCTTCCCATGTATTCCTTGCACTAGCTTGAACGTCGGGTGGGCGACGATCCTCCAAGCTCTATGGATCTACTTCTCTCTCTACTTTCTCTCTCTAGAATTGTGATCTTCAAGTTATGAGAATAGAGAAAACCATGTAGTGCTTTTATAGGCTACGTAGGGGATCTAAAGGAGGTGGAATATTGGGCTTCCAATATTAATGATTAAATTGAGCCCAAGCCCAAATCTATTAATCTCCCATTAATATTAATTAATTTATTTTCCACTATATAAATTAATTGCACTCCCAATATTAAACCATATTATATCCAAATTATATTTCTCCGGTAGTATTATTTATTCCGTGTATTTAAGATATAAATATCCATGAATAAAATTTATTTATTGCTTAATAAATTTATTCATCTCTTTTATCCGAGACTAGTACCACTCGCGAGGTTTACATAATAAATCCTTATGAGCTCATCTCGGGGATATTATCAACCCTTCCGGGATACACTGTCCGGTCAATCATTCACGGCATGCCATATATAAAATATAGTGACCCAACTTAACCGGTAATTAACCCAATAATTAAATCGGTTAATTCCTTTGGCAAATCAAAGTCACTTATATTAAATATACACACCCGCAATAATATCGGGGATTAAGAATATAATACACTGAGTCTCAAATCAATTATCGCCGAGCAATCCTAATTGATGAGTCTCAATCGATCCGCTCAATACACCAAGTGTACAAGTGTGATAAAATAATTAAGACAAATTATTTTCTCTCTCACACAACGACTATACCGATGGATTGGTCCGTGTCCATCTAGGTCGTGAGCATCTGTTTGATTAAATACGAGTAACCGATAGTATGATCTTCTGTGTGGGCCCGACACACCATACTAACTACAACGTATGAAATCCAGGACTATAATTTGCATATATTTAATTAACAATAATTAAAAGCAAATGAATGTTCGTATTTAATAGGTAAATGAAAGTGTACAAGGAGTTCACAATACTCAAATCTAGACATTAAGTATACTACTCCAACAAATTTCACTGGAAAAAGGATGCCCAACAAGCTTTTGTACGAATAAAGGAATATCTGTCCAATCCTAAGGTAGTTGTGGCACCTAAACCAGAAGAAAAGCTGTATCTGTACTTGGCCGCCTCAGAACACGCCATCAGTGCAGTTCTGACAAGGGCAGAAGGAATACAACATTTCCCAATTTATTTTGTGAGCAAAGTACTACATGAGGCAGAAATTAAATACACTCCACTGGAAAAACTAACATATGCTTTAATAGAATCGATAAGAAAACTCCGGGCGTACTTACTCGAGCACCCCGTCGAGGTTTTGACTACTATGCCTTTAAGGAAAGTATTTCACCGGTCAGATATCACCGGGAGACTCCTGCGTTGGGCGTTAGAAATTAGTCAGTATGACATAACTTTCGCCCCGGACAGCAATCAAAGCGCAAGCCCTGGCAGATTTTATTGTGGAATTAACTTTCCCTGAGAAATCCCAGAATCAACCACGCGCCTGGCAGATGTTCCTAGATGGATCATCTACCACCGCGTGCTCGGGGGCAGGTGTGGTATTACTCAGTCCCGATGGAGACTCAGTAACTCATGCGGTAAAGTTTGAATTCCCCACATCTAACAATGAAGCAGAGTACGAAGCTCTCATTTCTGGGTTGGAATTGGCTATAGCCGTCGGGGCAAGAAAACTTCATGTGTTTATGGACTCTCAGTTAGTAGTAAACCATGTAAGTGGGGACTACGAAGCCAGAGGGGAACAAATGATAAAATACCTAAAATTGGTATGGGAACTTTGCGAAAAAATCCCTGAAGTTCTAATTGAACAAATCCCACGGGAACATAATTCACAAGCTGACGCCCTGTCAAAGTTAGCATCAGCTGAGGGCTCAGCAGACTTCTCAAATATTGTTTTGACAAAATTAATGTCCCCATCAGTGGAACAAAGAGAAATAAAAATACAAATACTTGCCGGGGCCGGAGAAGACTGGCGGATTCCCATCCAACGATACATAGATACCGGGGAAGTACCAACAGATAAAACCGAAGCAAAACAACTTCGTACCCGAGCGGCAATGTATACTTTAATAAATACACAACTCTACCGAAGAAGTTATTCCCTTCCACTACTAAAATGTGTGTCGAAGGAAGAAGGATTTAAAATCCTGGAAGGAATACACGATGGTGTGTGTGGAAACCATGCGGGGGGAAGATCCCTGGCACACAAAACCATGGGGCAAGGATTTTACTGGCCAAGCCTGAGAAAGGACGCAGTCGGGTATGCACGTAAATGTGTCAAATGCCAGACGAATGGGCCTAACATCCGTATTTCCCCAGAAGCCCTGAAATCCATTTACAGCCCGTGGCCATTTGCTCGGTGGGGTATCGATCTGATCGGACCACTGGCAACCGCACGGGGCGGAGTGAAATATGCGATCGTAGCAGTCGACTATTTTACCAAGTGGGTTGAAGCAGAACCATTGAACAAAATTGATCAACCACAGGTTATCAAGTTCATATGGAAAAACATTATATGTCGATTCGGTTTGCCCGAGTCAATAATTTCCGATAACGGAAAACAATTTGATGGGGCCGAGGTAGAGGAGTTCTGTGAAAAATGGAAAATCAGAAGGCTATTCTCTACCCCTTACCATCCCCAGACAAATGGTCAAGTTGAAGCAGTTAATAAAATACTAAAACATACGATCAAATCAAAATTGGAAAGTCGCAAAGAAAAATGGGCGGATGAACTCCCAGAGGTTCTGTGGTCATATCGTACCACAGCCAGAAATGCCACTAGAGAGACCCCCTACTCTTTGGCTTTTGGAACGGAAGCAGTAATTTCAGCAGAAATAACGGTGTTATCACATCGGACCGCTCAGGAAATCTCCCCGGAGAATGAAGCAACCATCCGTAAAGAGTTAGATCTTCTTGAAGAAAGAAGGTTAGCTTCTGATTCTCTAAATGCCATGAACAAACAAAGAATTGCAAAACTATTTAATTCAAAAGTAAAGGCACGAGAATTCCAAGAAGGAGACTTGGTGCTGAAGAAAATCTTAGGAACGCACCAGGGAGCACTGGGGCCGAACTGGGAGGGACCGTTTAGAGTGAGCCATTGCCTCCAAAATGGAGCGTACGAGTTAGAGCTTCTCGACGGGACCAAGGATCAGTATCGGTGGAATGCTTTGCATTTAAAGAAGTTTTATCATTAAAACAAACCAAAAGGTTAATTTTGGCTTTTTGTAAAAATGTTATTTTTGTAAAAACCTTTTTCTCTACTCTTGTAAATCTTTCTCAGAATTTACTAAAAAATATTTATATGATTCTTGAAGTTATATTTTGCCTAATAGAAAAATATTACCCCGAGAAATAGAATAAGTTTCCCGGTAAAAAATAATATTGAGTATTCCTAAAGAATACTAAGGTTCGGTAAAGACCCAAAAAATATGTAGATTGTGGGGCCGAACACTTCTTTAAGCGTACGGATTCAAAAGAGTAAAAGAAACTCAAGAATCACGCGGGAGGAAGATATTGGTCCGAAGAAAATCCTAAGAGGTATTCATAAAGAAACAAACCACAGGATCGGTCAGTCTTTGTAAAAGGAGAGATAGAGGAGAAAAATGTTACTTAGAATCAGAGAGAATTCCGAGAGGTAACTAAATCCGAAAATCACTTTTGCAGGACGAAGAACTCACGAAGAGTCCCAACAAAGTTTTAAAATAAAACTCGGGTGTGAGCCAAAAGTTATCTATTCCCAAGAATTACGATTCACCAAACAAGCTAAACTGACTTGTAAAGTGATAGATAATTGTGGTAAAAAGAAAACTAAACAAAACGGTGGTAGGGCCATTAGTAAGACCCAAAGGATAATATCCAAAAATAACTTACTAAGTTATTACACACCAGCAAAATATTAATACTTGTCCCAGGCAAAAACTGCCTTTAAAATCCAAAGCAGAAATAGCAAATATTGTCTTATGGCCTCAGGCCCAAATCAGAAATAAAACTTAAAAACCTCTGAGCTTTTTACACTCAGAGTAGAGGTCATTTTAGCATACTCCTGAGTTGTAAAACTCAGGAGGTGGAATTACCATCACCAGGGGGGTTACCAGAGGATCTTTTGGCTTGCCATCAGGCCCAACACCAAGCAGATCCAAACCCTCATCTTCAAAATCATCTTCATCAACAGGAGCATCATCAGCTAGCTTTGCAGGTTCACCAGGCATAGAGAGGAGACTGTATGATGGCCACCATTTCATGTCAATCCCATGGACAACTTCCAGATCCATGAAAGGTTGAGGAACTCTGGAATCCAGAACGCATCGCTTCATGTGATCCTTGAGGAGTTTGAGCCCATAATCTTTGGCCACATCATTCTTCTCCTTTGCTGCAGACCTTATGAGATCAGCATATGCAGTTACATAAAGGAGGTCAGTCAATACCCTGGGATTGTGAGCAGGTGAGTCCAGTAGGGTTTCAAGCTCCACAACTCTTTCCATGGACTGTGCAAAATCATCCTGGACCTGTTTCAGTTCCTTGGTGACTTTGGCCACCTCATCCTTTAGCTCTTTCTTTTCCCTGACAAAGCTGTCCTGGGCATCCTCAATCTGTTCTTCTTTTTCCTTGATGGTTTTCAAGGCTTCCTGCATCTCAGACTTCAACTTCCCCACCTCTGCCCGTGCAGTGTCTGCAACCTTCTTTCACCTATCCCTGTCCCCTGCCGCGGCTATATAGGCTGCATTGAGCTCCTTTACTTGTTTTTCTTGACCAGTGTTGGTGATGCGAAGCTTGGTAACCTCAGCTCTGAGTTTCTCAGCCATGGTATGAGCACCAGAGATGGCAACTGCACTTTGACTGGCCAGTTTAAGGGCCAAGGAAAAGGCATGTTCCTCATGGTCCATCAGGTCATTGAGCTCTGAGGTCCAACACCTCCCAACTGCATCAATTGAATCACCTACAGGATTGCCCAGGGTAGTGACAGGGTCAATGGGGTCTTTGCCAGAGAAGAAGGGAAGGAGCACAGATGGAAGTTTTTCCTGGGAAAACCTAGCCAAGAAATAAAACATAAGAATAAGATTGAATGTTTTGTAAAATAAAGAAAGAGCATAAAGTAAATAAAACTTACTTGTCAGAGAGAATTTTCTCAACTCCAAAAACAGACTGACTCATGTCAGCACGGGGAGGAGATTCAGTCACATCAATTATACCCCCATCAACCCTCTTCATTTTCTTGTCTCCTTCGAGCTTGACTTGCAGAAGGGTGGATGACCCAGAGGGAGGCAAACCCTGACTAGGAACAACATCAGTCATTACCACATCAGCAGGGGTAGAGGATTCTTTGTAGGATTCCACCACCTCCATGATCCCCAGAGAATCTGTCTCGCCGCCCTGGGCGGAGACAGTTCGGGATCTGGTCCGGGAAGCCGGGGCACCAACTGCCCCACCCCGAGTCCTTACGGATCCTCGGCCACCTATGCTGGTTGAACTAGTTTTTGATTTACGGGCTTTCCCCGTCTGGGATGGATCCACAAATCCAAGTCTTTCGAACAGTCTGTTATCCGCCATATTTGGTGGTCTCACGTCAAACACTGTAGAGAAAAATGCTGCACCGGGAAAAGTAAAAATATCACACCCGACAAAATCAATGAGATTTCCCCAGGGGATATGTCCCCAGGAAATAATACAAAATGAAAACTGTAAGAAACACAGAACTTTACCAAAACAAGGTTTGTCTTCAACGAACGGAGGACAGAACAAGCCTGCTGCGTCACGAATACTGTCGTCGTTAAGATTCACTGAGTCCCTCTCGGTAGTAGGAATGCACTGGGCCAAAAGATTCGCTGTTGCCAAATCCCACGGGATGCAATAGTCAGTTTTGGAGATCCGGGCACCTACAAACATAAAAACAATTTTAGATCAGTCAAAACTGTGAAAACTTAAAAGTATAACTTACTTACTTTCATCCTTAACGCCATAAGTTAGAGGAATTTCAATTTCTCCCTCTCGGGTCTGAGTTCGCCATCTCCTCGAGATATAAAACCATCGATCCCAACAAGTGGGATCCTTAACTTCTGGTTCTTTTATTTTCACCATATGTTTCCTGCAACGAACTGTGTAATCACCCAAAAACCCTTTCTGAAAATTGACCGGACTAAAGAACAAGTGGAATTCATCCCCCGTGAGGGGTCGAGAGAATCCCACTTGCCCTAAAACCGTCAAAACCCCATACAACTGAGCCCACCCGTTCGGAAGAATCTGATGAGGAGCCACACCCCACCGGTTCAACAGGCCTGAAATTGAAGGATGCAGGGGAAACCGCAGACCTTGCTCCATCGCGTCGACGCCGATGGCCACCATGCCTGGAGGTGGACAGCAGGCGGATTCTCCCTCTTCTGGCGCATGCAAATGCACGTTGAAGGGAATCCGCCAGTCATCCCTCCAGTCGGCAAGGTCGTCCGCTGTCACCGTGCTATCTTGGCCATGCGCGCCCCACTCCTGGTGGTTTGGGTCTGGTTGAACCGTTGTGATGATCCTCGTAGCAGGAACATAGGGATGGGCCGCATCTAGTTCGTCCAGTCGGAATTCCGGCAAGGCCGGTTCCGCCTTGTCCATAAACTCCTTGTATTGACGAGCGAGCAGGACGTGAGGCTCTTCAACCACTTTGGGGCGGACGACTCTCGTGTATTTTGGCATGATATTAGGGTGGTAGAAGGAAATTTACACTACGAATTATACAAATTTACACAGTAAAAGTTGCAGAGAAAAGAAATTTCTTACCGATTTCTAGATCTGGGAATCAAAGGGAGTTGTGAAGTTTTGAAATTCGAAAAGGGTTAATGTATTCTGGAAATTTACCCTGCCTCTTGATTTAATCAACAGCTGAGATCAAAGGAGAGGAAGAGAGGACGGTTACTGACGCTACCGTCGTGGAGTAGCGCAAAATAATATTTATAAGTCCTAAACTCATTACTAATACAAGTACTAGTAGCAAGTATAGGGTTGATCCCACGAGGAGGCGATTTAGCTTTTAGTTTTCCCGGCGTTTTGCTCAATTGGGTTGTCACGTTTAAAAAGATTTTGTTTTGGGAAGCAGTTGGGCACTGCCGAACCGTGGTCACCTTAACAACTTGACTGGAAATAAACAAATTAAATAACAGAAAATAAACTAGCATGCAACTTGACTACTGAATGTAAAAGCTAACAGACTGAGCAATTAACAGAATTGACTAAACAAATAAGAAATCAAATAAATAATAAAGTATCCAGGCATTGACTACCCTGACTACCCCCTTGACCTAGTGCTGCCGATCATTGGTACGTATATCATTTTGCTAACAGTTTCATCTTCCGGTTATAGGCCCCAAGTATTAACATCCCTATAATGTCACGCATATTAATACCCTTGACCCTCATTCGCTCTTATGTTTAAAGTCCTATTAGATCTCTCTCAATAGGTCTCCTGACATTGACCAATTCGACACTATGTGACCGCATGAGTCTAAGTTGATCAAGTCGCTTTCATCCTCCAAGCAAACCCAGAATGGCCAATAGCATGCCTGGACAGACCCAAGTCATACGACCACATCTCCAGCAACATGTTGTACTTCGCGGACGCCCAGTCTCCCGGTCGCGTTGATCCACGTACTTTTGTGTTAGGCAAGTCGGGGTTCCCACTGGTCACTGTAGGATTGCCCAAGTCCCTAACATGCTCGATTATACTACCCTGTTGAATCGGGAACGAAACTAAGCTAGTTGCTGTCATCACTAAGCCTCCTGGTAGATCACATCTCAGGGTTGGTCAGGTTCTGTCGTTGCCCAGACACAAACAGATTAGCTACTCATAGTAAATAAATAAACAAAAGAAATCGGGCGAACTATTTTATTCATTGCAAAAGGGAAATTGTTCAAAAGAAAATAAAAACAAAGTACGGAAATTGAAAGCATCAAAACATAAAGAAATTTTTTTTAGCCCGTAGGCAATGATCACAACTCGACGAGGAGGAGTTTTGGCTCACTCCACATCGTCTTCTTCCTCCGTGTTCTTCGCTGGTCAACTAGGGTTCAGTTACTTCGTGAATTCTTTGTGTGGCTGGTATTTTCGTGGCTATGTTTGGCTCTCCAAGGCTCACCAAAAAGGCTGACTATATGGCTCGTTTTTTAGGGTTTGATACTCCTCTTTTATAGGCGCTGGATGTCTTGCTGACCAAGGAAAATCGCTGCCTTGATTGGATTCTTGAGATAAGGAAAGAAAATATTCTTTCCCAAAATATAAGATCCTGACGCGTCTTTGGTCAATGTTCCGTATCTGGTCAGTTCGTGTATCCAGTCAACTGCTTCGTGTGGTGCTTGGTCATCCTTCGCTCTTGATCACTTCACTGACCTTGCCCAACATGACTCGTTGCCCAACTGGATCTGGGTGTTTCAGTCAGGTCAGCTTGCTCAACTAGCATACTTGACCAAGAAGCTGTTTTCCTTGCATCTTTCACACCATTTGCGCCGTTTTCTTCTCCCACCTGCGTAACTTGACCAAGTACCCAAAACGTGTCCTCCCAGACACAAACAAAGTAAAAACAACTAAAAGACTCTATCAACTTGACTCAAAAGAACTAAAAATGAGCCAAAAAATATGGCTCATCAGTTACCGAGGAAAAACGTACTCGAGTATCCTCCCACTACCCCGTAAAACCTAGAATACTTGGCCAGGATAATTCCACGTGGCAAGTACTTACTGACAAAGGTCATGTTGAAAAGAAACCCTTTTCCTACATTCTTTTATTATTTATTTATCAATTTACTGATTTATTAAAAAGATAAGTTTTCTGATACTTATCAAAATTTACGAATGTAAAGAGTCCTTCAAAAATAACAACACTTATTCATTTCACCGGGAAAGAATCCTGGGAAATAAAACCTGAAGAATAAACCAAGGAAACGTTATTTTACAAAGAAAATACAAATTTTTTAATTTTTGGATAGATCTCACAGGGATGTACATCCCCAGTCATCTTTTGCAGAACAATTTTCAGGTTCGGAATCAACCGAGCTATCTTCAGAGTCAGTTCCCAGATCAATGATCTCCTCTCCATCCCTCCCAAATACTCCGATATTGAAAGACTTTTGCCCACGCAACTCTAGAAAGATGGTTACGTCCAACGAGACCAGACGGCGTTCACAAAATTTGTTCCAACCGTCACTCAGAGCGAGGCGTCGACCATCCTTCTCCACCTTAACTGTCCAGACCCGTTCAAAAGCATCTACCAAAGCAACATCCTGTCCATCGAGCTCCGAAAACTTCTGAGAAAAAGACAAAGAGAGAGGCAACTTAGTTTTCATCAACCGATTCCTAATCCGAGAAGAAAAGCTGGTTATTTGATTCGGGTACACATCTCTGTTCCAAGTAAAAGCCATGATATGAAGCCAAATCCAGACCCGAAGAGCCTTTAAAGGCGAAAAATTCAGAATTAAATGAAGTCTCAACCACCAACAGAAAGTCAGAATGCTATTTCCAAGACGAGTCAACCGAGGAAGACCACCATAAACTTCAGGGAAATCAGAGTTGAAAACTCTAATTTTCTTGGGGGCCTATGTTATACCCGAGAAAACGGTCACCGACACGTGTCACGAATCAAAGGGCCACGTCATCAAGAGAGAAAGTCAGCCAAGACAGATATAAAGACCTTCAAAAGCGTATCAGAGAAGAAGACGAGGAGCTCGGACAGTAGAGATTGCACGGTAGAGTCAGACTCCTTTCACAAGGAAATTGTCTGGGAAGACTTCAGGGACACCAGTCAATGAGCTGGAACCTCACGGGGAAAGGGACAGATTAAGCACTAAGGGAAATTAGTGGGAATTTAATGCATCATATTAGTGGACTAGAAGTCCAATAAGAAGCCGATATGGGCATTAGGTGACATAATTCAGCCATGCATAGAGCATTATAAATAGAGGGTATGAGAGAGAGGAAAAGGGACATGCAAACCTTGATTTTAACTATGAATTCTAAGTATGAATATATGAATAAAGAGGTGCCTTGAGCATCCATGTTCTTACTTATGATTTCTGCATAAACTTAATCCTCTTGCTTTCTTACCTATAACAAATTTACCATTTTGTGTTGTTCCAAAACCCTCAATTACCAGCAAACACTACCGACAAGTACAAAAACAACCAAAACAACATTATAATCTGATATTCTGAAGTAATATCATATGTTCCCGAAGAATATTATAATCTGATATTCCTGAAGTAATATCAAAATAATTATGTCTAGTAAATCAATTAAAATTTTAATGTTCATGAAGAACATTGTGATATGATATTCCCGAAGAAATATCAAAACTAAATGTTCCTGAAGAACATGATATGATATACCTGAAAAAAATATAAAAATTAAATGTTTCTGAAGAACATTATGATATTCCTGAAGTAATATCAAATTGTGTTCCTGAAGAACATCGTGATATGATATTCCTGTAGAAATATCAATATCAAATTGATTATGATTATATACTTATAATCTCGAATAATATCTTTGAACACCATGAAAGATCCACTAGCTTTGTGAAAAGATTTAAAAGAAAAATACGATCACCTGATGTTGGTCGTACTACCAAAAACGTGGTATGATTGACTCCAAATTCGATTACAAGATTTTAAATTTGTGGAGGCATATAATAAATCTATCATGAAAGTAACATCTCACAAGTTTGAGTCGCATTATAATTTGATATTCCTGAAGTAATATCAAATCAAGTATTCTTAATAATCAATTAAATTGAATGTTCCTGAAGAACATATACTTTGGTTTAAATATTATATTGATCGTTCTGGAAGAATATCATGATTTGATATTATTCGATAAATATCAAATTAAATTGCTCCTGTAGTAGCAATAAGTTTGAAAATATAAAGTTAAATTGCTACCATAAGTTTTATATGTTCCTGGAGAACATTATGGTATGATATTCATGAATAAATATCAAAATATTTTTGAAATAATATTTTTATTGATTGCTCCCGAAGAAGCAAAGTTCAAAAATTAAATGGACTTTTAATAAAGTTACATCGATTGTTCTCGTTGAAACAATGATTACATATGAATTATCCCTGAAGGATATATTTTTGAAAATCGAGAACAAATGTATCTTATTATGTGAGTACTCATGAAATATCGAAAAACTCGATTCCAATTAAATGTAATCTCTGAAAAAATTATATATTGAGATTTATTTTTATCCCCGAAGGATTATTGGTAAAGATACTATATCCCCGAAGGATCATTGGTAAATATATTATTACGCAAATAATGAGATACTAAGAGTGAACTCTGGAAGAGTTTAACTAATTATCCCCACGAGTACTACAAATGTACTGAAAATGATGCATATCATGATAATTATTAAGTGCGTGGAAATTGTTATTTCCCATCTGTGAATTAATTTTACATATGCAACTTATATTGATATCACCACTAAAGCGTATTTTTATGAACGGGCATAATAGAAAATAAGGTATATCTTGAGCCCACGATCCAGAAGATCGGTTTAAAGCAATTACGCTGAGTTGCATATTTAACGAAGATCATTTCCCGGCATTATGGGGAGATAAGAATATAAAAGATATAAATGCCGAGAAATTTTATTGAATGAAAAGGATCTTCAATTCTATATCTACGCACCAATCAATTGAACCCGAAATTCATGATAAATAAGTGACTTGCAATATTCAGTAAGTAATCTGCCAAATTAATGAAGGTGTGACAAAATCACATATATTTGTGATAAATGAACTATAAGAGTTCAAATACCAAAGAGATCAACTCAAATGTTGATTCTAATTAATATACGCCTGAAGCGTAGTAGATCGATCTCAAGATATAAAATAAATTTGCGGTAATAAAATTTAGTCACCCTCAAAATCTCCCGAAGAGATTTAGATGAAAATCCCATTGAAAAAGCAAGTGCACATTGTTGGAAATCGACTACCCGGGACATGTCCGTTCGACTACTCGAACATCCGGACAAGCCCAGTCGACATCCAGTGTGCCCACTATGTTCACGACGAAGCCACTGACCCGAATTGCACCCAGCCATCGCACCCGAGGCACGACCGCGCAAAACGAGAGGCTTCTGCCCTCTCTGTCGTCCGACACCAGAAGGTGTCGTCCGACAAGGCTACCTGCTGTCGTCCGACACCAGAAGGTGTCGTCCGACAGCACTGTCGGCCGGCAGTAAACCATGTCGTCCGACACCCGTCGCGTACAGCGGCGGGTTTCGCCCGTTCTGGCTGTTCCGATGCGTTTTTCTCGATCCGACTGCCATGCCGGAGGTCAGAAACCTCCCAGCAGTCCGAGAATATCACATCCAAACCACGGGACCCGATCTTACATTCAAAGTATGATCAACGAGAAATTAGATCGAATTAAATTGCGGAAAAAGAGAATTCGATCTCATACCTCTCGGTCGATTGTTGAGACCTTAGATGCTTCTAACGTATGCCTCAGATCCTTTCTCCAGCCGTTGTGTGGGCAACGATCCGCTGGAGTTCTCCCGTCTGTACTCTCCTTTGAATAACAGCAGCGTTAATATGTCTTTTTCTCTCTGAGAGAAAAATATTAGCGCAAACTAATTTAATTTTACAGAGAAAAATTATAATTGCGTTAACGCAATTGTTTTTCTGAGTAAAATGAAATAGCGGCGAATGTTAGGTTTTAGGAGAGTACGGGAGGGGATTATATAGAGTTACGTTAGGGACCTTAGGATAAATTAATTAAGGGCTAAATTGAAATATTAATTAACTTGGAATACGTAAACGCAATTCCTTAATTAATTGATTTCAATTTTAATTATTATTAACTCCACTATAAAATAATAATTGAATTCCCGAAATTAATTTTAATATTATTTCAACAATAATAAATCCGCCGAAAATTACATATACGACTTTCCCCGTGTTTAAGATATCGAACGTCCACGAATTTATTTAATTACTAATAATTAAATTAATTCGTTTCTTATTATCCGAGACTAGTACCACTCATCCTTATTATCATGTGGAACAAATCCACCTGCAGGGTTTACATGATAAACTTTATGAGCTCATCTCGGGGACGTTATCAACCCGATAAACGGGACACGGTTTCCTGTCTATAATCTATAGCATGCCGTGTGTACAATTCCGATTCCCAATTTACCGAGTATCTCGACTAATCAAATAGTCTCACTCATTGGCAAGTTAAAGAACCGAGAATTGGACATACGCATCTATAATTATATAGGGATTAAGAATTCGTATATCCGTAATTCTGAGGTCTAGTTCGATTACTCCGATTAGTATAAATCGAACGCCCTCCCGTGGTCCTGCTCAATACACCAAGTGTACAAGTGTAACATAATAGTCAAGACCAACTATTACCCAGTCACACTACGACGTACCGATGGATTGTCCCTGTCCATCTAAGTCGTGAGCTTCTGTTTGATAATATACGAGTAACCGACAGTATGATCTTCCGCGTGTCTCCTCACGCCATACTATCTACAACGTATATATCTAGGACTATTGCATTCAAGTACAACATAGACAAAATGCCGCAGTTTGATTAATAGATAATGAAAAACACAGATAAGGAGTTCCATATTGTCACTAAACTAGACATTTAGAATATAACTCCATCAATCTCCCACTTATACTAAAAAGTCTAGTTGCCCTCTACCATACATCCGATACCCATCCCCTTCACGTGTCTCTTGAACGCTTCCGCTGGAAGTGCCTTCGTAAAGGGGTCAGCCAGGTTATCCGCTGATGCAATCTTGGTGACAACCGCATCGCCTCTCCTGACGATGTCTCTAATCAGGTGGTACTTGCGATCTATGTGTTTACTCGCATTGTGGGCTCGTGGTTCCTTTGCATTTGCAACTGCACCGCTATTGTCACAATAAATTGTGATAGCTCTAGGCATCTTAGGAACCACATCCAAGTCCATAAGGAAGTTCCGGAGCCACACCGATTCTTTAGCTGCCTCAGAGGCTGCTACATATTCGGCTTCCATGGTAGAGTCCGAAATGCATTTCTGCTTAACACTCTTCCATGAGACTGTTCCACCTCCCAATGTGAACACATAGCCTGATGTAGACTTTCGCTGATCCTTATCAGATTGGAAATCCGAGTCTGTGTAACCAATAGGAGTCAACTCGGACGCTTTGTAACTCAGAACATAATTCCTAGTCCTTCGCAGGTACTTAAGTATGTTCTTTACAGCAGTCCAGTGACCCTGTCCAGGGTTACTCTGATATCTAGCCACCATGCCCACGGCATAGCAGATATCAGGTCTCGTGCACAACATGGCATACATTAGACTTCCTACTGCCGAAGCATAAGGAACCTTCTTCATGTAATCTATCTCCTTTTGTGTTTTGGGACACATGTCTTTAGATAGATGAATTCCATGGCAGAAAGGTTGAGCACCTCTCTTCGAATTCTGCATGTTGAAACGAGCCAGAATCGTATCAATATATGAAGCCTGGGACAAGCTCAATGTTCTTTTCTGGCGATCCCGTAAAACCTTGATCCCAAGAACATGCCCAACTTGCCCTAAGTCTTTCATATCGAATTGCTTGGACAACCATCCCTTTATGTCCGACAACATTTTCACATTGTTGCCAATTAGAAGAATGTCATCTACATAAAGCACGAGAAACGCCACGCTGTTTCCGTCACTTCTCCGGTATACACACGACTCGTCCATGGTTTGAATGAATCCATAAGACTGGATAACCTCATCAAATCGCATGTTCCAAGATCTAGAAGCTTGCTTCAATCCTTTCTTGATGAAACCTTCTGGCTGTCTCATGTAAATGGTCTCGTCAAGATTCCCATTCAAGAATGCTGTCTTGACGTCCATTTGCCACACCTCATAATCCATATAAGATGCTATAGACAAAAGAATCTGGATCGACTTTAGCATAGCTACCGGCGAAAAGGTTTCCTCATAATCGATCCCTTCTTTCTGAGTGTACCCCTTCGCAACAAGCCTAGCCTTGAAGGTTTCAACCTTCCCGTCAGACCCTCTTTTTCTCTTGTACACCCACTTGCAACCAATGGCTTTTACACCTTTGGGCGGTGCTACAAGATTCCAGACCTGATTTGAATCCATTGATTCAATCTCAGATTTCATCGCTTTTTGCCAAGACTGAGCATCTTGATCTTTAAGCGCCTCGCCTTAGGTCCAGGGATCGGCTTCATGTTCTCCAGGTAACAAGTCCGAAGACTCACCTATAAACATGAACCTATCGGGTTGTCGAACAACCCTCCCACTACGACGAGGCTCCGGTGTAACCTCAGTAACTACAGGTGCAGACTGTGGTGGCGTATCACCCGGTTCGGTTGGATCTAAGCCTTGATCGTTCCCTCTCAGTTCGTTTAGTATTATCTCACTCTTGGGCTTGTGGTCCATTATATAATCCTCTTCCAAGAACCGAGCGTTGGTGCTAACAACGATCTTCTGGTCCTTAGGACTATAAAATAGACCACCTTTCGTTCCTCTAGGATATCCTATAAACAACCGAATATCTGAACGAGATTCCAATTTATCAGCCCCATGCTTCAGCACATGTGCTGGACAACCCCAGATCCGAATGTGTTTCAAGTTCGGCTTACGCCCGGTCCACAATTCCGAGGGCGTCTTAGGGACTGATTTAGAAGGAACTAAGTTCAGGATATACGCCGCTGTTTCCAAGGCATATCCCCAGAACGAAACTGGTAGTTCTGAATAACTCATCATAGATCTTACCATTTCCATAAGAGTCCTATTCCTTCTTTCTGCTACACCATTCTGCTGGGGCGTGTATGGTGCAGTCATCTGGGAGTCAATCCCATTCTCTAATAAGTACGCCTTAAACTCTCCCGAGAGGTACTCTCCTCCACGATCAGATCGTAGAGTCTTTATGGTTTTACCATGAAGGTTCTCCACAAGAGCTTTGTACTCCTTGAACTTGTCAAAGCACTCGCTCTTGCGGCGCATCAGGTATATGAAACCATACCTTGAGTAATCATCAGTGAAGGTTACGAAATATTCATAACCTCCTCTCGCTTGGACAGATAAAGGCCCGCACAAATCAGAGTGAATCAACTCTAGTACTTCCTTGGATCTATACCCTTTATCACTAAAGGGTCGCTTGGTCATTTTTCCTTCCAGGCATGATTCGTAGGTTGGAAAGTCCTCATCTTTCACACTACTGAGTATTCCATCAGTTATCAACCTTTGAATCCTACCCAAGTTAATATGACCTAGCCTAAGATGCCACAAGTACTTTTGATTCATTCTAGAAGGCTCCTTTCTCTTATTGGTACTAGATGTGTTAAAAGACTCTACTCGTTGCATCGTGGAATAATCAGGATTCAGTATATATAAGTTGTCTATCAATGTACCAGAACAGATATACTCACCATTCTTTTTGATAATAACAGAACTATCAAAAGAAACAGAATATTTATTCAAAACCAACTTAGAAACCGAAACAAGGTTCTTTCTAAAGTTCGGTACATAAAGACAATCATTCAATACTAAAACTTTATTATTAAAAGATAAATAAATATCTCCCACTGCAACAGCCGCCACTTTCGTCGCGTTGCCCATGTAGATAGTGATCTCTCCCTCTCTAAGCCGCCGGGTTTCCTGGAACCCCTGCAAAGAATTGCAGACATGATCAGTGGCTCCCGTATCCACACACCAGGTACCGGTGGATAACACCGCTAAACATGTTTCAGTGACTAAGGAAAAGTTCGTACCTCCTTGTCTGAGAGGACAATTCGACTTCCAATGTCCAGACTGCTTGCAACGGAAACACTTGCCCTTGGGCTTGTTCACTCCATTCTGTGGTCCACCAATTCTGGGTCCACTGGGTTTCCGTCCTTGCTTCTTCTTCCTCTTAGCTCCCGGAGGGCCAGGAAGTTTCACAGCCACAAGTGCCTGAGGTTTCTTAAAGATTCCCTCTGCCGCCTGGAGTTCAGTCAGGAGTTCCGCCAACGTATATAACCTCTTGTTCATGTTATAGTTCAGGCGGAACTGCTCAAAACTCTTAGGCAGAGACTGGAACACTATATCGATCTGGGTTTCCCCATCGATAGATCCTCCCATAATCTCTATCTCATTCAGATAGCCTATCATCCTAAGAACGTGATCCCTCACGGGCGTTCCTTCGGACATAGTGGCCGTCATGAGTTGCCTCATGGCATCTTGCCTGGCTGCCCTATCCTGACTACCAAACATCTCCTTGAGGTTAAGCATCATATCATAGGCAGTGGTCATGGCTTCATGCTGATGTTGCAGCACATTTGACATAGAAGCCAAAATGTAGCACCGCGCCATCTGATTAGCCTTGACCCACTTCCGATGAGCTTCCTTTTCCTCAGGAGTGGAGGTGTCAATAGGTTCATCAGGACAATCCTCATGGAGTACATATTTGTACTCCTCAGCAGTCAGGACAATGTCCAAGTTTCGTTTCCAGTCAATATAGTTTGGACCAGTGAGTTTGTTCTCTTTTAGTATCATGGATAGCGGGTTGAGTGCCATATCTATAAAAGAGACAAATCAAACTGTCAAATTTAATTCGATATTAACTCCCTTAATTAATATCATTAAATCTACCAATCAATCCTAAAATCCCATTAGACTAGCATGCCACGTTCATGTGGACGTATACTAGTCCAAATGATTTTATAACTGGACTTTTACTTCGGTCGTACATCATTACAGCAGTGACTCCGATGGGGAGGATACTGTAAAGCGTACCTAAGTGTATACCATTTCTCAGTACTAAGTTAACCGCTCGGAAACTACACGCCCACCGCAAGCCACGTTAGTGTGGACGTTTACGTTGACATGCGGTCCCTTTACGATTTCCTATAACTGTCGAGCCTCAATTAACCCAAAGTTCCGTTTCCGTCTAGTAAGCCACGATAGTGTGGACGTTTACTAAACAAACAACTTTGTTAATTGAATTCCATTTAATAAATTTCACAATTTCGTTAATCAAAGCTTGATATCTCGTAAGTGAAACTCGAAGTTTCTAACCAGCGATCAATCATGCAATTGAGCCCTATCTCTCACAAAGTGAGGGAGCCAACCAGACAATCGATCTAGTCATCAAATGACTCGAATGTCTCTAATCTGTGTCATCGACATAACCAAGTGCTTTGGTTCCATTCCACTCCCCGGGGTGAGAATGAGTCGAGTTGAAATTAGTCTTTGAAAGACAGATTAGGCATTGCTTTGAAAAACTTAATTGTTCAATTTTAAAATTGGAATTTCATTCGAATTTCGATCAAAGTGATTTCCGTGTATCGACTTTATCCGATAGGGAGGATGACACTAAAGCCAACTCGTAAGTCAATACACATCACTCTCGAAACAGAGAATGGAGACCGCGGGATTGTTTCCAATCCCTCTCCCACTTAGTATTTTACGATTTAGGGATATACATGCATAAAATAATAAGCATAATAAAACACGTAAATCACATAAGAAAGCAATTAACGTGGCCCGATTATTATGGCCTTAAAATCTTGAATGCACGTCTCTTGGAACTTGAACTCGTTGCTCGTCTCGACTTCGATTCTCGTTCCTCCGGGCTTCGATCTCGTATCGATCCAATAGCAGAAATTAATTACAAAATTATTCTACTAAGTCCGGTATCGATCCTATACATTTTGATCGACCCTATACAAGTCCCGGATTCAACGAAAAGATAAATAAACCTAACGACTCAACCCGTCGTTTTTATCTATTACAAACAAGCAACTTTCCAAAAGTAAAACGATCTCGACAAGCCCGAGAGTTTAATCAAAACCACACACATAGCACAAAATACCAAAATAAATTGGCCATAATAATCGGGTGATCCTGCAAAACAATTCTCGCAAACAATACAAAGAACGTATATAACCGGCTCTGATACCAATTGTTGGAAATCGACTACCCGGGACATGTCCGTTCGACTACTCGAACATCCGGACAAGCCCAGTCGACATCCAGTGTGCCCACTGTGTTCACGACGAAGCCACTGACCCGAATTGCACCCAGCCATCGCACCCGAGGCACGACCGCGCAAAACGAGAGGCTTCTGCCCTCTCTGTCGTCCGACACCAGAAGGTGTCGTCCGACAAGGCTACCTGCTGTCGTCCGACACCAGAAGGTGTCGTCCGACAGCACTGTCGGCCGACAGTAAACCATGTCGTCCGACACCCGTCGCGAACAGCGGTGGGTTTCGCCCGTTCTGGCTGTTCCGATGCGTTTTTCTCGATCCGACTGCCATGCCGGAGGTCAGAAACCTCCCAGCAGTTCGAGAATATCACATCCAAACCACGGGACCCGATCTTACATTCAAAGTATGATCAACGAGAAATTAGATCGAATTAAATTGCGGAAAAAGAGAATTCGATCTCATACCTCTCGGTCGATTGTTGAGACCTTAGATGCTTCTAACGTATGCCTCAGATCCTTTCTCCAGCCGTTGTGTGGGCAACGATCCGCTGGAGTTCTCCCGTCTGTACTCTCCTTTGAATAACAGCAGCGTTAATATATCTTTTTCTCTCTGAGAGAAAAATATTAGCGCAAACTAATTTAATTTTACAGAGAAAAATTATAATTGCGTTAACGCAATTGTTTTTCTGAGTAAAATGAAATAGCGGCGAATGTTAGGTTTTAGGAGAGTACGGGAGGGGATTATATAGAGTTACGTTAGGGACCTTAGGATAAATTAATTAAGGGCTAAATTGAAATATTAATTAACTTGGAATACGTAAACGCAATTCCTTAATTAATTGATTTCAATTTTAATTATTATTAACTCCACTATAAAATAATAATTGAATTCCCGAAATTAATTTTAATATTATTTCAACAATAATAAATCCGCCGAAAATTACATATACGACTTTCCCCGTGTTTATGATATCGAACGTCCACGAATTTATTTAATTACTAATAATTAAATTAATTCGTTTCTTATTATCCGAGACTAGTACCACTCATCCTTATTATCATGTGGAACAAATCCACCTGCAGGGTTTACATGATAAACTTTATGAGCTCATCTCGGGGACGTTATCAACCCGATAAACGGGACACGGTTTCCTGTCTATAATCTATAGCATGCCGTGTGTACAATTCCGATTCCCAATTTACCGAGTATCTCGACTAATCAAATAGTCTCACTCATTGGCAAGTTAAAGAACCGAGAATTGGACATACGCATCTATAATTATATAGGGATTAAGAATTCGTATATCCGTAATTCTGAGGTCTAGTTCGATTACGTCGATTAGTATAAATCGAACGCCCTCCCGTGGTCCTGCTCAATACACCAAGTGTACAAGTGTAACATAATAGTCAAGACCAACTATTACCCAGTCACACTACGACGTACCGATGGATTGTCCCTGTCCATCTAAGTCGTGAGCTTCTGTTTGATAATATACGAGTAACCGACAGTATGATCTTCCGCGTGTCTCCTCACGCCATACTATCTACAACGTATATATCTAGGACTATTGCATTCAAGTACAAGATAGACAAAATGCCGACAGTTTGATTAATAGATAATGAAAAACACAGATAAGGAGTTCCATATTGTCACTAAACTAGACATTTAGAATATAACTCCATCACACATGATAATAGAAAATCGTGGGATTGCGGAACAACCAAATTAAATATTTTGGGAAATGATAAAAAATTTGGTTGATATATTTAATTGTCATCAACATGGATAAATAGAAAGTCGTCAACGACATATTTACCTCAAGAAGTTGCTCTGGAAAAATTTGGATCCAAAACTTAAATCAATGATAGTGTGCCAGCAGCACTTGAAACGAGCAATTGAGGCTGAACATGACTCGCTAAATAATAAAGATATATTTTGACTCTATAGTACACACCTCAAAATATTATCCCAGAAGGATATATGTGGGTCTTCGTACGAAAAACGAGTAATGATGTGGTGAGATATAAAAGCGAGATTAGTTGCTCAAGAGTTTTTCGCAGAAACTCGATGTTAATCAAATATTTTTAAGGATGACATTAAGTTCCGCTACATTATACTTTTGGCAGCAACAACTATAAATATAGATATGCATGAATGTATAATTTGACCATGTAGAAGTCATTAGAATGATACATACATGAAAATCCTAGATGGATTTTAAGATTCCTGAAATGAAAGGAAATGAAAATCAGAACATGTATAGTATCATATTACATATGTCATTATGGACAAAAATGATATTGAATATAAGGTCCCGAAGACCAGTGAATGCACTCTTTTTCCCTCTACTAAGTTTTTCCCACAGGGTTTTCTTAGTTAAAGGTTTTTAACGAGACAATCACCCCAATATAAATGTGAATGTCATGTACTCTTTTCCTCAACTATTTTTTCCTACAGGGTTTTATAACGAGGTTTTTAACGAGACATGTACATCACTCGATAATAATGAGGACATCAGAATGTTCCATATGATTTTATTTTCGAGATAAAGTGAGATATTGAACCTAAAGTTCAAATGATTGTGAATTGAAGTTCACATTATTGTTCATTTGTCAAGAAATGTATATTGGACACTAGACGCATCTAAAATACTCCAGAAGAGTTACCGGCCGGTTATAGCAATTGCGAATAATCTAGTCAATATAGATGTCTGGTAAAGGCATGTCCCAGAAGGACGAAAAATATACAATAATACAAATGAATGTGAAACTCGACAATTCGAAGGTTGTGTCCTGAAGACCAAAATGTATATTTGAATAACTAAGTTTTTCCTATATGGTTTTATTAGTTACAGGTTTTAATGAGACTATTGATCACCAATAATTATTTTCAAGAAGTCAAAGATCTTCGGTGATTACAATCAGGGGGAGCAATCTGCACTCTTTTTCTTTCGCTAAGGTTTTGTCCCACTGGGTTTTCCAAGCAAGGTTTTAACGAGCAATCCTGTAAATAGTCATTCAAGGGAGAGTGTTATGAATATTATTATTTAGTGAATGACTAGTTTACCCTTTCTTGGTGAACAAGACAGAAACCCTACTTTGTATCCTATATAAAGGGGTCTCCCCGTATGAATGAATACAACAAATCATAACAATTTTATTCTCCTCTCATATTCTCTCTTTGTCTACTCTATTATTCCCTCTCAATTTCTTTGAGTTTATAACAGATAATTTTTTTATTAGAATATTTCTCACTCCTTACTTAAAAGATGAACATTGACAATTTAATATTTTTCGAATATAAATAGTTATCTAAGTTTTATATAAGCCAAATATGAATAAAACAACAAATTCAAAAATATATACGATATTTTCTGAATACTTTTTTTCTAAAATTTTAATTTTAATAACATAATTTCCGAGCTTTGTTATTATCAATCGACTTCGTTGAATAAACATGTCGTGTGATTGATATTTCGTAACATCATTATCGACACCTGATATACTTCGAAAATTTTATTTGTTTGCGATAATTCCAATTCTATAAAATTAAATTAATAGATTTGAACTGAACAAATTAAGTTTAATTGAAAATTAATTTAAAATATTGAAATAATAATAATTAAAATAAATAAAAATGAATGAACTGAACTTAACTGAAAATAATGATTCTGAACTAAACTTAATTGATCTAAACAAAACTGAACTGAACTTAATGAACCTGAACTAAACTGAACTGGAACAAATTGAGAATAAGTCTAAAAGAACATGTGCTAAGTTAAAAAAAATATTTTATTCATGTGTGTAAAATTGAAAAAAAATTGGAATAAAACTGGGTTAACTGAACTGAATTTAATAGTTCTAAATTGAAATGAACTGAAATTATTAAAATTATAATAAGTAAATAAATTAAATGAACTGAACTAAAGAGGTCTGAACTGAAATGAAATTAATAGGTATAAACAAAACTGAACTTAAGACTTGTTTTTTGGACTTAATTTCAATTCATTTCAGTTCAGTTTAAATCCTTTCATTTCAGTTCAGTTTAGATCGTTTTAGTCCAGTTCAGATCATTTCAGTTCACTTCAGCTTGATTAATTTCATTTCAAAATAAATTAAAATAAAAATAAATAAATAATTTGAATTAATAATTTTAACTATACAATCTAATTAATGTAACAATATTATTAATTTTTTTAAAAAAAATATTAAATTATTTTAAAAATTATTATTATTTTTATAAGAAATCAATTTTGTTTAATTAAATTAGTTCAGATCGTTTCAGTTCATTTCAGTTTAGTGCAATTTGAATCAATAATTTTAACTATACAATCTAATTAATGTAACAATATTATTAATTTTTTTAAAAAAATATTAAATTATTTTAAAAATTATTATTATTTTTATAAGAAATCAATTTACTTTAATTGAATTAGTTCAGATCGTTTCAGTTCATTTCAGTTTAGTGCAGTTCAGTTTAGTGCAGATCCTTTCAGTTCAGTTCAGGCGATTTCAGTCCAAAAGAACAGGTCCTTGATTAGTCTGAACTGAACTGAGAATAAGTACAAATCCTAATTTTAGTAAGTTCATTTCTGACCTAAGAACATGTTCTTTTAGACTAAAACGGACCGAACTAAAATTAATAGTTCTAAACTTAAATTTGATGGTCACATTATTAGAGTAATGGTCACATTGTCTTTGTAATGTACTAATAAATAAAATGATTGCTAATTTTTTTTTTAAATTAATATAATAAATTAATGGTCTACTAATATCGTTTATAATTATTATTTATACAATATGTGTTTATTTATACTGTAGTTGTACGGGGATTAAGTTCATACATTGACGTATATATATGAGGATAAATATTATTGTGTGGATCAATTTCATCCTTTATTAGTTTAATTAATATAATAAGTATATATAAAAAGACGTTCTATAATTAGTTGAAGTATATTGGACCAAAATATATTATATAAATAAATTATACTTTTCTCACTAAATTTTTTATTGTAACTATAATAAATAATTTGAAAAACTTATCATTATATTAAGTAAATAATGTATTATCTTTAATGTTTATAAATAAATTAATATAAAGAAAACATGGAAGAGTTGTTGAATTATAGAATAGTTTATTTAATTAAATGTATAATAAATTATTTAAGAAACTGATTTGATAAGGATATGAGTCATATTACGATAAATATTTTTAGTTGACTAAATTTCATCCATAATTAGTTTAATTAATATAATAAATATATATGAAAAGATTTTCTATAAAAGGTTATTTCATCCATAATTAGTTTAATTAATATAATAAATATATATGAAAAGATTTTCTATAAAAGGTTAATTAATCGTTACTTTAGTAAAAACTAACTACGTACAATTATTATTATTATGTTATAAATATTATTAATTAGTGAATGACTAGTTTACCCTTTCTTGGTGAACAAGACAGAAACCCTACTTTGTATACTACATAAAGGGGTCTCCCCATATGAATTATATATAACAATTCATAACAATTCTATTCTCCTCTTATGTTCTCTCTATATCTAATCGATTATTCTCTCTCAATTCTCTTGAGTTTATAACACGTTATCAGCACGAAAGCTCAACCGGCGTCCTTCATCGAAGTTCTACTCATCCAAGATCCGAACTCTAAGGCAAGAATTTATATGTTTGTTTATATTCATTAATAATTATAAATATATCTACTTCTCCTCCCTTCTTCTTAAATTCATATGTTCCTGTAGAACATTATAATCTGATATTC
Organism: Euphrasia confusa; assembly: GCA_954870475.1. Taxonomy (NCBI): domain Eukaryota; kingdom Viridiplantae; phylum Streptophyta; class Magnoliopsida; order Lamiales; family Orobanchaceae; genus Euphrasia; species Euphrasia confusa. The sequence continues at coordinate 16,545,584 of OX940954.1, forward strand.
CTGAAGTAATATCATATGTTCCCGAAGAACATTATAATCTGATATTTCTGAAATAATATCATATACTCTCGAAAAACATTATAATCTGATATTTTTGAAGTAATATCAATTTAATTATGTCTAAGTTCCTGAAGAACATTATAATATGATATTCTTGAAGTAATATTAAATTAATTATGCCTTTTAAATTAATTAAAATCTTAATGTTCCTGAAGAACATTGTGATATGATATTCCTGAAAAAATATCAAAAGGAAATGTTCCTAAAGAACATGATAAGATATTCCTGAAGAAATATCAAAACTAAATGTTTCTGAAGAACATGATATATAAATGTTCATGAAGAACATCTTGATATATGATATTCCTGCAGAAATATCAATATCAAATTGATTATGATTATATACTAATAATCTCGAATAATATCTTTGAAAATTTACCGTGAAAGATTCACTAGCTTTGTGGAAAGATTTAAAAGAAAGATACGATCACCCGAAGTTGGTCTTGTTGGAAATCGATATCCCGGAACTAATAAATTAATTAAAATTAATTATCTAATTAATTCCGACCGAAATCCTTTGGAGATCGAATATCCGGATTGTCTAAATTGCGGAACCGACAACCCAATCGAAATCCCTTCGCCGGAAACCACGCGAGCACGCCACGCGGACCGGGGCTCAACCAAACACACGACATACCCGAAGGCATGCCGCGGCCAGCCGAGCCCCCGCTAGGGCTCGCGATCGCACAACGCGATCGCCGGGGTTGTGCACGGCAACCCCACGGCGAGTCCGGCGACTCGCCGTTCGCGGAGGAGGAGCTGCTTGCCGTGCGAGCAGCAGCGGCACCAGCCCGCTGCCCACGCGATCGAGCACGCGCTCGATCGCATCCCCGGCGTCCAGCCGGGGTCCTTCGTGCGTCGCCGGCGGTCGAAGCCCTAGGGCTCGACCGCCACCCTCGGTGTCCAGCCGAGGGTTCGTCCTCTCGATCCCGGCGAGGATCTCTCGACCTCCCGTGGTCCGGTGATCCTCGATCACCACCGCGAGGTCGATCCTCGTCCCCGGGTTCGTACGTCCCTTGGATCTTGGTTCATGATATTCTCACGATAAGTAAACGATAAAATCATAAAGAGGGTTTTTACGATTTACCTCGTTCTCGTTGTTCGGAAAAACGAAGAACTCAATTTGACGACCTTGAGATCTTCCCGCGTATTCCTTGCACTAGCTCGGACGTCGTGTGGGCGACGATCTACCGAACTCCATGGATCTCCCTCTCTACTTTCTCTCTCTAGAATTGTGATCTTCAAGTTATGAACTTATGAGAATAGAGAAGACCATGTAGTGCTTTTATAGGCTACGTAGGGGATCTTAAGGAGGTGGAATATTGGGCTTCCAATATTGAAGATTAAATTGAGCCCAATGCTCAAGTCCATTAATCCTTATCAATATTAATTAATTCTATTTTCCACTATATAAAATTAATTGCACTCCCAATATTAAACCATATTATATCAAATAATATTTCTCCGGTAGTATTATTTATTCCGTGTATTTAAGATATAAATATCCATGAATAAAATTAATTTATTGCTAATTAATTTATTCATCTCTTATATCCGAGACTAGTACCATTCAACCTTAATTATTATGCGGAATGAATCCACCTGCAGGGTTTACATAATAATTCCTTATGAACTCATCTCGGGGATATTATCAACCCTTCCGGGATACACTTTCCCGTCAAGTATTCACGGCATGTCATATATAAAATATAGTGACCCAACTTAACCGGTAATTAACCCAATAATTAAATCGGTTAATTCCTTTGGTAAATCAAAGTCACTTATATTAAATATACACACCCGCAATAATATCGGGGATTAAGAATAAAATACACTGAGACTCGAATCGATTATTGCCGGCAATCCTAATCGATGAATCTCAACGATCCGCTCAATACACCAAGTGTACAAGTGTGATAAAATAATCAAGATAGATTATTTTCTCTCTCACACAACGACTATACCGATGGATTGGTCCGTGTCCATCTAGGTCGTGAGCAACTGTTCGATTAAATACGAGTAACCGATAGTATGATCTTCTGTGCGCCCATGCAACACCATACTAACTACAACGTATAAAATCCAGGACTATAATTTGCATATATTTAATTATAAATAATTAAACGCAAATAATTGTTTATTTAATTAAATAGATTAGTGGCAATGGATCGTGAGTTTACGTTACTTAAATCTAGACATTAAGTACACAACTCCAACAATCTCCCACTTGTACTAAGGTCTAGTCATTTCCTCTAAACTCCCGACTCCCATACTCATCACGTGCTTAAGTTGTACTTCCAAGAAGTACTATGTGAATGAGCACTCTAGGTTGTCGCTCTGAAGTTATCTTGGTGACTACAGCGTCGTCTCCCTCGACGATGACTCGTATCAGGTGGTACTTGCTCTATGTGTTATCTTACATGTATGGACTTGTGATTTCTTACCATTTGCCATCGCACCGCTATACACATAGCCTTTTGGCAAATTAAGAATCACCTCTAAGTCCCAGAGATTATCCCGGAGTTATACCAAAACTTCCGCTGCCTCTGAAGCCGCTATTTGGTTACCCATGGCAGAGTCCGAAAAGCATCGTGCTTATCACTCTTCCATGTTAAAACTCCTTCTCCTTCAATAGTGAAACACATAGCCTTATATCGACTTACACCGGTCCTCATTTGATTAGAAATCTAAGAGAATGTAATCCAAAGGAAAAACTCGTCTGCTTCGTAGTCTAGAACAGTACTTCGAAAGTACTTTTACGGCAGTCGAATATTCCTTTCCAGGATTACCTTGATATCCTCCCACTATGCAAACCGCATAGCCGATATCAGGTTTTTGTTTTCAACAATGCATTTATTAAGCTTTCCACACTCAAAGTGTAGGAAACTGCTTTCATTGCTTCTATCTCCTTTTGTGTTCCAAAACACATATCCTTAGATAGATGCATTCCGTCTCTGAAAGGTAACGAACCTTTCTCGGAATATTGCATGTTAAAACGAACCATAATCATATATGTAAGATGTCCAGGAAAAGTACAATGTTCTTTCTAGAGATCCAAGATCTCAAGAACATGTCCAACTTCTTCCTTTATCTTTCATAATGATTCATCTAGACAACCATCATTTTATGTCTGATAACATCTTTACATTGTTGCCAATGATAAGAGTGTCATCTACATAAAACCTCCGAGAAACACCACCTTGTTTTCCATCACGTTTCCAATACACACAATTCGTCTATGCTTTTGATGAATCCATAAAATGGACTATCTCATCAATTTGCAAGTACCACGAACTCAATGCTTTGTTTCAATCCATAAATGGATCAACTAAGCTTGTACTCTAAATGATCTCGCCTCTTAGCAATAATCCTTATTGCTCTCCAAGAAGGCACATTTAGATCTAGTACGGCCTTCATGTAGATCTAGGGATCGATTTCATGTATACTAGGTCCAGAGTCCGATGACTCTCCTAGTCTTATGAATATCTCCGGTTGTCCCACAACCTCCCACTACAATGGCATTCCGGTGTATAAACAGTGATAACAGTAGGTGCAGTTAGTGGTGTACCGCTACTCGGTTCGGCTGGTTCTAAGTCTTAATCTTTCTCTCTCATTTCAAAGTATTACGTCACCTTGGGCTTGTGGTTCATTATATAGTCTTTCTCTAAGAACCGGGCGTTAGAACTTGTAACGTCCTTCTGGTTCATAGTACTATTGAACACACATCTTTTGTTCTTCTAGGATATTCTACAACCGCATTTGAATGCGCCGTTGTTTCCAGACATATCCATAGAACATAGGTAGTTCCGTATAACTCATGTTTTTACTATTTCTATAAGAGTTCCATTTCTTGTTTACGGCACACCATTTCTACACAACAGTGTATGGTGTAGTCATTTAGGATCAAATCCCAATCTCTGATCAGTATGCCATGCGTTCCTTAGACAGGTACTTGCCTCCGCGATCAAATCACAGGCTACAAATGGATATACCTTGATGGTTCTCCACAATTGCTTAGTGTCCATTGACTTGTCAAAACACTTGCTTTTGTGGCACATCAGGTACTCTAATTCATTTCTCGAGTAATCATCAAATGAAGTACTCGTACCTTATTGTCTGAGTAGACATAGGTCTGCATACATCAGAGTTAATCAATTCTTATACTTGTCCGGATCTTACATCTTATATCCATAAAGGATTGCTTAGTCACATTATCTTCCAAATTAGATTCTTAGGTCGGAAGGTCCACTCCTTCAACTTAATTGATCAAAATATCAATTTTCGACCCTTGAACTTCTTATTTGAATAAACATGACTCAGCATAAGAATCCACAAGTATAATTGATAAAGAAATCTCTTATTAGTAAAACGAGTTTCATACTACGGTTCGTTGCATCATGGTGGACTCAGGATTCATCATTTATATATTGCTAGCTAATGTACCATAATAGATAATATCATTATTTCTTCTTATAACCATCAAATGATTAAAAGAAATAAAATATCCATTCATTAGAAATCCAGAACAAAGTTCTTTCTAATATGAAAAGTACATAAAAGCAATAACTCAAAATGAAATCCTATAAAATGTCCTCCACTGCAACTGCTGCCTCCTCCACAGCATTGTCCATGTAGACTACGATTTCTTCTTTTCTAAGTCGTTAGGTTTCCTGGAACCCTTGCATTTAAAATGCACATACCGTCAGTGGTTCCATATCTACACACCAGGTTCCGGTAGATAATACCACTAACTATGTTTTACGACTAAAGAAAATTTCGTACTTTCTTTGAGAGGATAATCAGACTTCCAGTACCCAGACTGTTTGCATTGAGAACACTTGCCTATTGGCTTTCTCGTCCCGTCTCGTGGTCCAAAGAGAACCACTGGGTTTCTTTGCTTTCTTGTCCTTTCCCCCGATTCATGCCTTTAGGTTCGAAACCTTTGGCATTGGCTACAAGAGCTTGCGATTTCCGTCTCAACTCGTCTAAAAGGTCAATCATCTCAAAAACGTGTTTAAGCGTTTCCTCGAATCGACTAGCCTTTATGAGTATCCTCATCGCCTCTTGTCTAGCCGCTACGTCATGTCTAAACATCTCCTTGAGTTTGAACATGATATCAAAATCAGTCCTTTCCTCATCAGTTAAGACATTTGTAGGCTCGGGAGGACAAAGCTCACTGAGTACAAACTTGTACTCTTTAACAGTCTGGACAATGTCTAGATCTCTATTCCAATCAATACATTTAGGGACCAGTGAGTTTAAATTCCTCAAGTATCACATAAAGTGGGTTCAAAGCCATATCCTAATCTATGAGCACATATAACAACAAACAATCGATTTAATCTCCGATATTATCTCCCTTAAATAATATCATTAAACCACTAATCACATCTAAAATCCCATCAGATATGGCAGGCCACGTGGTGTGGACGTTTACCAATCCAAATGATTTAGCAATTAGATTTGCTTCGGTCATACATCACTTATAGCGGAACCTCGTGGGGAGGAATACTATAATGCGTATCTAAGTGTAAACCATTACTCAGTACCAAAGTAAATCGTTTGGAATTGCTACATCACCGCAAGCCACGTGGTGTGGACGTTTACGACAACTTCACAATTCTTCACAATTTCTTACAACTGTCTACATCAATTAATCCAAAATCCGTCAGCATAGCAAGCCACGTGGTGTGGACGTTTACTACACCAAGAGACTTTTATAATTGACTCCCAATTACTTGATCCATTCAATCTTGTAAACCAAGACGCGGAGAATCATAAGTGAAACTCGAAGTTTCTAACCAGTGATTCACCATGCGAACGACCCTATCTCTCATAAATGAGGGAGCCGAGCAGACAATCGATCTAGTCATCAAATGACACGAAAGTCTCTAATTTGTGTCCTCGACATGACCAAGTGGCTTTGGCTCCATTCCACTCCCCGGGGTGAGAATGAGTCGACTTGAAATCAGTTTTGGAAAGACAAATTAGGCATTGTTTGATAAACTTAATCAATGTTTCTCGTAAGAGGAATTACAAGAATTCTCCTCCAATGGCTTATCTATATGAACTTCGAAAGTTCATAAAAGTCACCAAGAGAACAGCAATGGAGACCATGGATATGTTTCCATACCCTCTCCCACTTAGCTTTTTACAATAAAGGGATACGCTATCTAATGCATAATTAAATACACATAAGCATGCATACATGAAATAAAGCACATAGAATATTATCACATAATCAAAATAATACTAGAATATTATTTTCCGACTATTATGGCTTTATCGCATCCCCGTATGCGTCTTCTAGTCTTTAGTCTTCGTTCTTTGAATGCTCCATGTGACGGGAATATTAATTCCAATATTTAAATCTATTTATTTTTAATAAATCCAAAAGATACTTAATTCGAAAATTAAGTCAATCGAATAAATCAAAAATAAAATTAAATATTGTTAATATTTTTATTTATTTTATTTTCCCTTTCTACTTCATTAAATCTCTAGAATAATCTATCCAAGACCCACTTGAAATATTCTAGAAGACTTCTATAATGAAATAAGAAAATAAAATAATTTATTTTATTTTCCCTTTCTACATCATTAAATCTCTAGAATAATATATCCAAGACCCACTTGGAATATTCTAGATGATTTCCATAATGAAATAAGGAAATAAAATAATTTAGGACTCCTCTACTTTCCAAAATTAATTAATTTCTATGTCCATGAAAATTCCCATAAAATAAGAATAATCAAATAGGAAATAAATTAATTTAATAATTAATTATTTTCCTTTCTAATTCCATTAAATCTCTAGAATCCTATTCCAAGTAGAACTTAGAATATTCTAGAAGACTTCCATAATAGAATAAGGAAATAAATTAATTCCAATTAATTCTTTTCCTATTTCCATGAGAATTCCCAAAAAATAGGTATACTCAAAATAGGAAAACCGAATCAATTAGGAAAGTGAATCTAGGTAGGAGAACACGAGATCACGAGGACCCCGCGTCCCCCACCATCGATCGCCGGCCGGGGAGGAGCGCCGCCGCCACCTCAGCCCACGCGCCACCACCACCGGTGGCCGGCGTGGCCGAGGGTTCCCGCGGGCAGCCCCCACGCCCCCTTTTGATCGATCCTCATGGGATCGATCATAATGATCGATCCCCGGTCCTCCCTCTCTTCGTCTCCTCCGTCACACTTTTCCGGTCGTCGTTTCGTCCTCGATCCAACGTAAATAAATTACAAATTTATTACTACGTTATCCGGTATCAATTCTCTACATGAAATCGACCTCATACAATTTCCGGAAAAATAAGAACAAGCATTCACCACACAAGAACAAATATTGACATCAACGAGAGTTTAATAATCAAGAACATTATTATGACATTAATTAATAAAATTAAATCTAGCCATAATAATCGGAAACCCTGCAAGGTAGAACAATTTCTCGAAAAATACCATGAACTAAAACCAACTCTCTGATACCAATTGTTGGAAATCGATATCCCGGAACTAATAAATTAATTAAAATTAATTATCTAATTAATTCCGACCGAAATCCTTTGGAGATCGAATATCCGGATTGTCTAAATTGCGGAACCGACAACCCAATCGAAATCCCGTCGCCGGAAACCACGCGAGCACGCCACGCGGACCGGGGCTCAACCAAACACACGACATACCCGAAGGCATGCCGCGGCCAGCCGAGCCCCCGCTAGGGCTCGCGATCGCACAACGCGATCGCCGGGGTTGTGCACGGCAACCCCACGGCGAGTCCGGCGACTCGCCGTTCGCGGAGGAGGGGCTGCTTGCCGTGCGAGCAGCAGCGGCACCAGCCCGCTGCCCACGCGATCGAGCACGCGCTCGATCGCATCCCCGGCGTCCAGCCGGGGTCCTTCGTGCGTCGCCGGCGGTCGAAGCCCTAGGGCTCGACCGCCACCCTCGGTGTCCAGCCGAGGGTTCGTCCTCTCGATCCCGGCGAGGATCTCTCGACCTCCCGTGGTCCGGTGATCCTCGATCACCACCGCGAGGTCGATCCTCGTCCCCGGGTTCGTACGTCCCTTGGATCTTGGTTCATGATATTCTCACGATAAGTAAACGATAAAATCATAAAGAGGGTTTTTACGATTTACCTCGTTCTCGTTGTTCGGAAAAACGAAGAACTCAATTTGCGACCTTGAGATCTTCCCGCGTATTCCTTGCACTAGCTCGGACGTCGTGTGGGCGACGATCTACCGAACTCCATGGATCTCCCTCTCTACTTTCTCTCTCTAGAATTGTGATCTTCAAGTTATGAACTTATGAGAATAGAGAAGACCATGTAGTGCTTTTATAGGCTACGTAGGGGATCTTAAGGAGGTGGAATATTGGGCTTCCAATATTGAAGATTAAATTGAGCCCAATGCTCAAGTCCATTAATCCTTATCAATATTAATTAATTCTATTTTCCACTATATAAAATTAATTGCACTCCCAATATTAAACCATATTATATCAAATAATATTTCTCCGGTAGTATTATTTATTCCGTGTATTTAAGATATAAATATCCATGAATAAAATTAATTTATTGCTAATTAATTTATTCATCTCTTATATCCGAGACTAGTACCATTCAACCTTAATTATTATGCGGAATGAATCCACCTGCAGGGTTTACATAATAATTCCTTATGAACTCATCTCGGGGATATTATCAACCCTTCCGGGATACACTTTCCCGTCAAGTATTCACGGCATGTCATATATAAAATATAGTGACCCAACTTAACCGGTAATTAACCCAATAATTAAATCGGTTAATTCCTTTGGTAAATCAAAGTCACTTATATTAAATATACACACCCGCAATAATATCGGGGATTAAGAATAAAATACACTGAGACTCGAATCGATTATTGCCGGCAATCCTAATCGATGAATCTCAACGATCCGCTCAATACACCAAGTGTACAAGTGTGATAAAATAATCAAGATAGATTATTTTCTCTCTCACACAACGACTATACCGATGGATTGGTCCGTGTCCATCTAGGTCGTGAGCAACTGTTCGATTAAATACGAGTAACCGATAGTATGATCTTCTGTGCGCCCATGCAACACCATACTAACTACAACGTATAAAATCCAGGACTATAATTTGCATATATTTAATTATAAATAATTAAACGCAAATAATTGTTTATTTAATTAAATAGATTAGTGGCAATGGATCGTGAGTTTACGTTACTTAAATCTAGACATTAAGTACACAACTCCAACAGGTCGTACTACCAAAACGTGGTATGATTGACTCCACATTGGATTACGAGATTTTAAATATGTTGAGACATATAATAAAGCTATTATGAAAAACATTATAATTTGATATTTCTGAAGTAATATCAAATCAATTATTAATAATATAAATTGAATGTTCTCGAAGAACATATACTCTGGTTTAAATATTATATTGATCGTTCGGGAAGAACATAGAACATCATGATTTGATATTATTCGTTAAATATAAAATTAAATTGCTCTCGTAGTAGCAATAAGTGTTGGGATTCGATGTCCCGGGCTATCAAAATTATGCGGAACCGATAACCCGACCGAAACCCCGTCGCCGGAAACCACGAACGCGAACCACACACGAAGCCGGGCTCGACAAGAGCATCGCCGCGGGACGAACCCGCGGCTAAACCCTAGCCGAACCCCATCGCGGCAGGGGTTCGCGATAGCCGTGCATGGCGATCGCCGGGGATGCGCGTGCATCCCCGTGGGGCTGTTCGGAACAGCCCCCAGCGGTGAGTCCGGCGACTCACCGCCACCATCCGACGGGAGGAGGGCCTCCAGTCGCGGCACCAGCCCGCGACTGCCCTCCGCGATCGACTTCGGTCGATCGCCCGCTCCGGCTTCGGCCGGAGCTTTCCCGCGCGCACGCCGCCGACAGGGAGGACGGGGAGGTCGTCCGCCGTGGCACCAGCCCACGGCGACTTCCCCAGCGATCGACCCTTGGTCGATCGCGTGCCCCGGCGTACAGCCGGGGCTTCCCCTTGCCGCGGTACCGGCGGTCGAAACCCTAGGGTTCGACCGCCCCTCGTTCGATCCCCACGGGGATCCAACGATCCCCGTATCTAGGTCTCGACGCTTTCCCGGATCGTCTTGTTCATGTATACATCACAATTAAACGAACATATAATCATAGAGGGGGTTTATGATTATGTACCTCGATTCGTTGTACGGAGAAACGAAATCAAACGTTGATGACCTTGCGATCTTCCTACGTATTCCTTGCACCTCGTCCGAACGTCGTGTGGGCGACGATCTATCGAACTCCTATGGATCTCCTTCACTCTTCAAGACTTTATGATTGGCGTAGGTTATGAATTGTGAAGACCATGTAGTGCTTTTATAGGCTACGTAGGGGATCAAAAGGAGGTGGAATATTGGGCTTCTAATATTGAAGATTAAATTGAGCTCAGCCCAAATCTATTAATCCTTATCAATATTAATTAACTTATTTTCCACTATATAAATTAATTTCACTCCCAATATTAAACCATATTATATCAAATAATATTTCTCCGGTAGTATTATTTATTCCGTGTATTTAAGATTTAAATATCCATGAATAAATTTATTTATTGCTCAATAAATTATATTCATCTCTTTTATCTGAGACTAGTACCATTCAACCTTAATTATTGTGCGGAACAAATCCACTCATGAGGTTTACACAATAATTCCTTATGAACTCATCTTGGGGATATTATCAACCCTTCCGGGATACACTTTCCCGTCAAGTATTCACGGCATGTCATATATAAAATATAGCGACCCAATTTTACCGGTAATTAACCCAATAATTAAATCGGTTAATTCCTTTGGAAAATCAAAGTCTCTAATATTAAATATATACACCCGCAATAGTATCGGGGATTAAGAATAAAATACTCTGAGATTTAAAATGATTATCCAAGGCAATCCTAATCAATAAATCTCAAGCGATCCGCCCAATACACTAAGTGTACAAGTGTGATAAAATAATTAAGATAAATTATTTTCTCTCTCACACAACGACTATACCGATGGATTGGTCCGTGTCCATCTAGGTCGTGAGCATCTGTTCGATTAAATACGAGTAACCGATAGTATGATCTTCTGTGTGCCCATGCACACCATACTAACTACAACGTATGAAATCCAGGACCATATTTTGCATAATTAATTAATAATAATTAAATGCAAATAATTGTTTATTAATTAAATAGGTTAAATGCTATGACCGGGAGTTTACCGATACTTAAATCTAGACATTAAGTACACAACTCCAACAATCTCCCACTTGTACTAAGGTCTAGTCATTTCCTCCAAACTCCCGACTCCCATACTCATCACGTGCTTAAGTTATACTTCCCAGAAGTATTATGTGAATGAGCAATCTAGGTTGCCGCTCTGAAGTTATCTTGGTGACTACTGCGTCGTCTCCCTAGACGATGACTCGAATCAGGTGGTACTTGCTCTATGTGTTATCATCACCTTTTGAACTTATGACTTCTTCCAGTTTACCATGCACCGCTATATACATAGCCTTTGGTGAACCAAGAATCATATCCAAGTTCAGAGGTCATCCCGGAACCTAACCAAAAACTTCCGCTGCCTCTGAGGCTGCTATTCGGTTTATGATAGAGTCTGAGAAGCATCATGCTTATCACTCTTTCATCTTTAGGTTCCACCTCCTTTTAAAAGTGAACACATAGCCTGATATCGACTTACACTAGTCTTTCTCTGATTTTGGATCTGAGAAACTGTAATCCAAGAAGATTTCGTCTTGCTCCGTAAGCCAGTACTTTGAAAGTACTCTTACAGCATTCGAGCATCCCTTATCCAGATTACTTTGATATCCTCCCACTATGCTAACCGCATAGTTGATAGCAGGTTCTTGTTTTACAACACTGCATTTACAATGCTCTCCACACTCGAAGTGTAGGAAACTGCTTTGTCTATATCTATCTCCTTTTATGTGTTCAAAACACATACGTTTAGATAGATGCATTCTGTTCCCGAAAGGCAATAACCTTTCTCAGAATTATGCATGTTTAAAACAAACCATAATCGCATAAGATATCTTAAGAGAAGTACAAATGTTCTTATCTAGAGATCGAAGGATTCTAAGAACATGGTCTAACTTACTCTTAATTTTATATCTTGATTCATTTAGACAACCTTTATTTTATGTCTGACAACACTTTTACATTGTTGCCAACGATGAAGTGTTATCTACATAAAATTCCGAGAAACACCACCTTGTTTCCATTACGTCTCTAACACACCTTTCTTTGTCTTATGCACTTTGATGAATCCATCTCATGGACTATCTCATCAGTTCGCTAGTTCCACAATTTACAGCTTTGTGACAATCCATAAATGGATTCACTAAGCTTGTACTTCTAAATGATCTTGCCTCTTAACAATAATAGTTATTGTTATCCAAGTAGGCACATTTAGATTAGTACTGCCTCCTATGCAGAACTAGGGATCGATTTCATGTCTACTAGATCCAGAGTTCAAAACTCCTCTAGTCTTATGAACATCTCCGGTTGCTTAACAACCTCCCACTGCAATGGCGTTCTGCTGTATAACAGTAATAACATTAGGTGCAGTTAGTGGTGAACTACTACTCGGTTAGGCTGGTTCTCAGTCTTTCCTTTTCCTCATTTTCAAGTACCTTGTCAGTTAGGGCATTGTAGTTCATTTAATAGTCTTCCTCTAACAACCGGGTGAGGACACCCCTCTGGTTCATAGTACTATTGAACATACAATTACTTGTTCTCCTAGGATATTCTACAACCACATTAAATGTGCCGTTGTATCCAGAAATATTCATAGAACATAGGTAGTTCCGAACAAACTTGTCCTTTTACTATTAGAATTCCATTTCTTATCCCTGACACACCATGTCTACACTCCAGTGTATGGTGCAGTCCTTTGAGACTTAATCTCAATCTTTGATTTATGCTATGTGTTGTTTAGATAGGTGATAGCCTCCGCGAACAAGCCGCAGGCTTTCAATGGATATACTTTGAAGGTTCCCCATAATAGCTTTGTGTCTACTGAAAAACACTTTGCTTTTATGGCACATCAAGTATTCTAATCCATCTTCGAGTATTCTTTGAAAGAATGACTCATACCTTTTTAATTACACATGTTACTGCATTAATCATGAATCATTCTTAATGCTTGTCCGAATTCAAGAATTCACAAGCATAATGATAAAGAAATACATCTAATAAGTAAAACAAGTTATACATAACGGTTTGTTGCATCGTGGTAGACTAAGGATTCATCATTCATATATTGCTATCTAAAATGTACCAGAATAGATAACACCATTATTTCTTATCTAAATCACTGAATGATTAAAGAAATAAATATCTATTCATTAATAAAGAAAAACCAGAACAAAAGTTCTTTTCAAAATAAGGGGTACATAAAGCAATAACTTGAAATGAAATCCTAAAACTACTGAAAGCAGATAAATGTCTTCCGCTGCAACCGCTGCTACCCCAACAGCTTCGCACATGTAGACTCGAACTCTTCTTTTCTAAGTCGCCGGGTTTTCTGGAACCCCTGCATTTAAAACAATGCACATACCGTCAGTGGTTCCATATCTACACACCAGAATTCTGGTAGATAATACCGCTGACTATGTTTTTACGACTAAAGAAAAATTCGTACCTCTGAGAGGACATTCAGACTTCCAGTGTCCAGACTTGTTGCATCGGAAGCACTTGCCCCTTGGCTTACTAGCCCCCACTAGTGGTCCATTCCTCTTGGCACCACTGGGTTTCCAGGCTTGCTTCCTTTTCTTGCCCCTACCTCCAACAGCTTTCAAGCTTTTGGACTTGGTAGCTACAAGCGCTTGAGACTTGCCCTTCTTGTAGATCCCCTCTGTCGCCTTTAGTTCAGTCAGGAGTTGCGCAAGAGTATAAGATAGTTTACCCATATTATAGCTCATACGAAACTGCTCAAAACTAGGGGCCAGAGACTGGAGTATGATGTCGACTTGCGTCTCAGCATCAATAGAAGCTCCTAGGACCTCAAGCTCATTCAACAAACTCATCATCTTAAGAACGTGCTCCCCAACGGGCGTTCCTTCAGACTGAGTAGTCGACATGAGGACTCTCATGGCTTCTTGCCTAGCCGCACGATCTTGCTCCCCAAACATCTCCTTGAGGTTGAACATCATATCATAGGCAGTGTCCATCGGCTCATGTTGGGTTTGGAGTACATTTGACATGGAAGCCAAAATATAACACCTAGCCATTTCATCAGCCTTTTTCCACTTCCGATATGTTTCTTTTTCCTCATCAGTCGAGGCAGCCGTGGGCTCAGCAGGGCATAACTCATGGAGTACAAACTTGTACTCTTCAGCAGTCAGGACAATGTCTAAATTTCTCTTCCAATCAATGTAATTGGGACCAGTGAGTTTATGTTCCTTGAGTATCACAGAAAGTGGATTCATAGCTACTCTCTAAACCTATAAGCACATATAAACAAACAATTAATTTAATGTCCGATATTATCTCCCTCAAATAATATCATTAAATTACTAATTACATCTAAAATCCCATCAGGTAAGGCAAGCCACGTGGTGTGTACGTTTACCCACCTAAATGATTTAGCAATTAGATTTTCTTTGGTCATACATCAATTATAGCGTAACTTCGTGGGGAAGAATACTATAACGCGTATCTAAGTGTAAACCATTACTCAGCACCAAAGTACATTGTTTGGAATTGCTACATCACCGCAAGCCACGTGGTGTGGACGTTTACGATAATTTCACAACCCTTCACAATTACTTATAACTGTCTACATCAATTAATCCAAAGTCCGTTAGTATAGCAAGCCACGTGGTGTGGACGTTTACTACACCAAGAGACTTTTATAATTGACTCCCAATTACAAGAACCATTCGATTTCTGCAAATCAAGACTCGGAGAATCATAAGTGAAACTCGAAGTTTCTAACCAGTGATTCACCATGCGAACGACCCTATCTCTCATAAATGAGGGAGCCGAGCAGACAATCGATCCATCTATCAAAGAATGGTACGAAGGTCTCTAATTTGTGTCATCCACATGACCAAGTGGCTTTGGCTCCATTCCACTCCCCGGGGTGAGAATGAGTCGACTTGAAGTCAGTTTCAGAAGGACAAATTAGGCATTGTTTGATAAACTTGATCAATGTTTCTTGTAAAAGGAATTACAAGAATTCTCCTCCAATGACTCGTCTATACGAACTTTGAAAGTCCATAAGAGTCACCAAGAGAACAGTAATGGAGACCATGGGAATGTTTCCATCCCCTCTCCCACTTAGCTTTTTATGATAAAGGGATACGCTATCTAGTGCATAAAGTAAACACATATAGCATGCATACAAGCAATAAAGCACATAGTATCACATAGTCAAAATAATGCTAGAAAATTATTTTCCCGACTATCATGGCTTTATTCCATCTTTATATGCATCTTCTAGTCTTCAGTCTTCGTTCTTGAATGCTTCATGTGACGAGAATATTAATTCCAATATTTAAATCTATTTATTTTTAATTAATCCTAAAGTTACTTAATTCGAAAATTAAGTCAATCGAATATATCAAAAATAAAATTAAATATTATTAATATTTTTATTTATTTATTTTCCTATCTAATTCTATTAAATCTCTAGAATAATCTATCCCAGTAAAACTTGGAATATTCTAGAAGATTTCTATAATAGAATAAGGAAATAAAATAAATTAGGACTCTTCTACTTTCCATAAATAATTAATTTCCATCTAGTGAAAATTCCCAAGAATAGGAATAATCAAATAGGAAATAAATTAAATTAATTAGATTCCTAATCCATGAATATCTCTTCAATAGAAATAAATCAATAGGAACCCTAATTAATTCCAAATTTGATTCTTTTTCCTTATCCACGAGAGTTCCCAAAGAACTAGGAGTACTCAAAAGGAAAAAATCCGATTCAAATTAGGAAAGTGGATCTCGGTAGGAGAAGCACGAGATCACGAGGACCCCTCGCCCCCCCACTTCGATCGCCGGCTGGGAGCACCACCGCCGCCACCCCCAGCCCGCGCGCCACCACCACCGGTGGCCGGCGTGGCCAAGGAGCATCGTGGACAGCCCCCGCGATCGATCTCCATGGGATCGATCTCATGATCGATCCCGAGCCCTAGCCCTCTTCGTTTTCTTCGTCACACGCGTTCTCCGGCGGTCAATTCGGCATCGATCCAATGTAAATAAATTACAAGAAATAAATTTACAATTCCGGTATCGATTCTATACATGAAATCGACCCTATACATTTTCCGGAAAACATAGAACGTAATAATAAATCCTAAATTCGGTCAACCCCCGAATTTTTACTATTACAAACATTCAACCACATAAAACGAATCTCGACATGTCCGAGAGTTTAATAAACGAATAATCATGATAATTAATTAACACAATAATTAAATCCAACCATGATAGCCGGAAATCCCTGCAAGGTAGAACAATAATCGAACATATACATGAACACGAAACCAAACGTTCTGATACCAATTGTTGGGATTCGATGTCCCGGGCTATCAAAATTATGCGGAACCGATAACCCGACCGAAACCCCGTCGCCGGAAACCACGAACGCGAACCACACACGAAGCCGGGCTCGACAAGAGCATCGCCGCGGGACGAACCCGCGGCTAAACCCTAGCCGAACCCCATCGCGGCTGGGGTTTGCGATCGCCGTGCATGGCGATCGCCGGGGATGCGCGTGCATCCCCGTGGGGCTGTTCGGAACAGCCCCCAGCGGTGAGTCCGGCGACTCACCGCCACCATCCGACAGGAGGAGGGCCTCCAGTCGCGGCACCAGCCCGCGACTGCCCTCCGCGATCGACTTCGGTCGATCGCCCGCTCCGGCTTCGGCCGGAGCTTTCCCGCGCGCATGCCGCCGGCAGGGAGGACGGGGAGGTCGTCCGCCGTGGCACCAACCCACGGCGACTTCCCCAGCGATCAACCTTTGGTCGATCGCGTGCCCCGGCGTACAGCCGGGGCTTCCCCTTGCCGCGGTACCGGCGGTCGAAACCCTAGGGTTCGAACGCCCCTCGTTCGATCCCCACGGGGATCCAACGATCCCCGTATCTAGGTCTCGACGCTTTCCCGGATCGTCTTTTTCATGTATACATCACAATTAAACGAACATATAATCATAGAGGGGGTTTATGATTATGTACCTCGATTCGTTGTACGGAGAAACGAAATCAAACGTTGATGACCTTGCGATCTTCCTACGTATTCCTTGCACCTCGTCCGAACGTCGTGTGGGCGACGATCTATCGAACTCCTATGGATCTCCTTCACTCTTCAAGACTTTATGATTGGCGTAGGTTATGAATTGTGAAGACCATATAGTGCTTTTATAGGCTACGTAGGGGATGAAAAGGAGGTGGAATATTGGGCTTCTAATATTGAAGATTAAATTGAGCCCAGCCCAAATCTATTAATCCTTATCAATATTAATTAATTTATTTTCCACTATATAAATTAATTGCACTCCCAATATTAAACCATATTATATCAAATAATATTTCTCCGGTAGTATTATTTATTCCGTGTATTTAAGATTTAAATATCCATGAATAAATTTATTTATTGCTCAATAAATTATATTCATCTCTTTTATCCGAGACTAGTACCATTCAACCTTAATTATTGTGCGGAACAAATCCACTCATGAGGTTTACACAATAATTCCTTATGAACTCATCTCGGGGATATTATCAACCCTTCCGGGATACACTTTCCCGTCAAGTATTCACGGCATGTCATATATAAAATATAGCGACCCAATTTTACCGGTAATTAACCCAATAATTAAATCGGTTAATTCCTTTGGAAAATCAAAGTCTCTAATATTAAATATATACACCCGCAATAGTATCGGGGATTAAGAATAAAATACTCTGAGATTTAAAATGATTATCCAAGGCAATCCTAATCAATAAATCTCAAGCGATCCGCCCAATACACTAAGTGTACAAGTGTGATAAAATAATTAAGATAAATTATTTTCTCTCTCACACAACGACTATACCGATGGATTGGTCCGTGTCCATCTAGGTCGTGAGCATCTGTTTGATTAAATACGAGTAACCGATAGTATGATCTTCTGTGTGCCCATGCACACCATACTAACTACAACGTATGAAATCCAAGACCATATTTTGCATAATTAATTAATAATAATTAAATGCAAATAATTGTTTATTAATTAAATAGGTTAAATGATATGACCGGGAGTTTACCGATACTTAAATCTAGACATTAAGTACACAACTCCAACAATCTCCCACTTGTACTAAGGTCTAGTCATTTCCTCCAAACTCCCGACTCCCATACTCATCACGTGCTTAAGTTATACTTCCCAGAAGTATTATGTGAATGAGCAATCTAGGTTGCCGCTCTGAAGTTATCTTGGTGACTACTGCGTCGTCTCCCTAGACGATGACTCGAATCAGGTGGTACTTGCTCTATGTGTTATCATCACCTTTTGAACTTATGACTTCTTCCAGTTTACCATGCACCGCTATATACATAGCCTTTGGTGAACCAAGAATCATATCCAAGTTCAGAGGTCATCCCGGAACCTAACCAAAAACTTCCGCTGCCTCTGAGGCTGCTATTCGGTTTATGAAAGAGTCCGAGAAGCATCATGCTTATCACTCTTTCATCTTTAGGTTCCACCTCCTTTTAAAAGTGAACACATAGCCTGATATCGACTTACACTAGTCTTTCTCTGATTTTGGATCTGAGAAACTGTAATCCAAGAAGATTTCGTCTTGCTCCGTAAGCCAGTACTTTGAAAGTACTCTTACAGCATTCGAGCATCCCTTATCCAGATTACTTTGATATCCTCCCACTATGCTAACCGCATAGTTGATAGCAGGTTCTTGTTTTACAACACTGCATTTACAATGCTCTCCACACTCGAAGTGTAGGAAACTGCTTTGTCTATATCTATCTCCTTTTATGTGTTCAAAACACATACGTTTAGATAGATGCATTCTGTTCCCGAAAGGCAATAACCTTTCTCAGAATTATGCATGTTTAAAACAAACCATAATCGCATAAGATATCTTAAGAGAAGTACAAATGTTCTTATCTAGAGATCGAAGGATTCTAAGAACATGGTCTAACTTACTCTTAATTTTATATCTTGATTCATTTAGACAACCTTTATTTTATGTCTGACAACACTTTTACATTGTTGCCAACGATGAAGTGTTATCTACATAAAATTCCGAGAAACACCACCTTGTTTCCATTACGTCTCTAACACACCTTTCTTTGTCTTATGCACTTTGATGAATCCATCTCATGGACTATCTCATCAGTTCGCAAGTTCCACAATTTACAGCTTTGTGACAATCCATAAATGGATTCACTAAGCTTGTACTTCTAAATGATCTTGCCTCTTAACAATAATAGTTATTGTTATCCAAGTAGGCACATTTAGATTAGTACTGCCTCCTATGCAGAACTAGGGATCGATTTCATGTCTACTAGATCCAGAGTTCAAAACTCCTCTAGTCTTATGAACATCTCCGGTTGCTTAACAACCTCCCACTGCAATGGCGTTCTGCTGTATAACAGTAATAACATTAGGTGCAGTTAGTGGTGAACTACTACTCGGTTAGGCTGGTTCTCAGTCTTTCCTTTTCCTCATTTTCAAGTACCTTGTCAGTTAGGGCATTGTAGTTCATCTAATAGTCTTCCTCTAACAACCGGGTGAGGACACCCCTCTGGTTCATAGTACTATTGAACATACAATTACTTGTTCTCCTAGGATATTCTACAACCACATTAAATGTGCCGTTGTATCCAGAAATATTCATAGAACATAGGTAGTTCCGAACAAACTTGTCCTTTTACTATTAGAATTCCATTTCTTATCCCTGACACACCATGTCTACACTCCAGTGTATGGTGCAGTCCTTTGAGACTTAATCTCAATCTTTGATTTATGCTATGTGTTGTTTAGATAGGTGATAGCCTCCGCGAACAAGCCGCAGGCTTTCAATGGATATACTTTGAAGGTTCCCCATAATAGCTTTGTGTCTACTGAAAAACACTTTGCTTTTATGGCACATCAAGTATTCTAATCCATCTTCGAGTATTCTTTGAAAGAATGACTCGTACCTTTTTAATTACACATGTTACTGCATTAATCATGAATCATTCTTAATGCTTGTCCGAATTCAAGAATTCACAAGCATAATGATAAAGAAATACATCTAATAAGTAAAACAAGTTATACATAACGGTTTGTTGCATCGTGGTAGACTAAGGATTCATCATTCATATATTGCTATCTAAAATGTACCAGAATAGATAACACCATTATTTCTTATCTAAATCACTGAATGATTAAAGAAATAAATATCTATTCATTAATAAAGAAAAACCAGAACAAAAGTTCTTTTCAAAATAAGGGGTACATAAAGCAATAACTTGAAATGAAATCCTAAAACTACTGAAAGCAGATAAATGTCTTCCGCTGCAACCGCTGCTACCCCAACAGCTTCGCACATGTAGACTCGAACTCTTCTTTTCTAAGTCGCCGGGTTTTCTGGAACCCCTGCATTTAAAACAATGCACATACCGTCAGTGGTTCCATATCTACACACCAGAATTCTGGTAGATAATACCGCTGACTATGTTTTTACGACTAAAGAAAAATTCGTACCTCTGAGAGGACATTCAGACTTCCAGTGTCCAGACTTGTTGCATCGGAAGCACTTGCCCCTTGGCTTACTAGCCCCCACTAGTGGTCCATTCCTCTTGGCACCACTGGGTTTCCAGGCTTGCTTCCTTTTCTTGCCCCTACCTCCAACAGCTTTCAAGCTTTTGGACTTGGTAGCTACAAGCGCTTGAGACTTGCCCTTCTTGTAGATCCCCTCTGTCGCCTTTAGTTCAGTCAGGAGTTGCGCAAGAGTATAAGATAGTTTACCCATATTATAGCTCATACGAAACTGCTCAAAACTAGGGGCCAGAGACTGGAGTATGATGTCGACTTGCGTCTCAGCATCAATAGAAGCTCCTAGGACCTCAAGCTCATTCAACAAACTCATCATCTTAAGAACGTGCTCCCCAACGGGCGTTCCTTCAGACTGAGTAGTCGACATGAGGACTCTCATGGCTTCTTGCCTAGCCGCACGATCTTGCTCCCCAAACATCTCCTTGAGGTTGAACATCATATCATAGGCAGTGTCCATCGGCTCATGTTGGGTTTGGAGTACATTTGACATGGAAGCCAAAATATAACACCTAGCCATTTCATCAGCCTTTTTCCACTTCCGATATGTTTCTTTTTCCTCATCAGTCGAGGCAGCCGTGGGCTCAGCAGGGCATAACTCATGGAGTACAAACTTGTACTCTTCAGCAGTCAGGACAATGTCTAAATTTCTCTTCCAATCAATGTAATTGGGACCAGTGAGTTTATGTTCCTTGAGTATCACAGAAAGTGGATTCATAGCTACTCTCTAAACCTATAAGCACATATAAACAAACAATTAATTTAATGTCCGATATTATCTCCCTCAAATAATATCATTAAATTACTAATTACATCTAAAATCCCATCAGGTAAGGCAAGCCACGTGGTGTGTACGTTTACCCACCTAAATGATTTAGCAATTAGATTTTCTTTGGTCATACATCAATTATAGCGTAACTTCGTGGGGAAGAATACTATAACGCGTATCTAAGTGTAAACCATTACTCAGCACCAAAGTACATTGTTTGGAATTGCTACATCACCGCAAGCCACGTGGTGTGGACGTTTACGATAATTTCACAACCCTTCACAATTACTTATAACTGTCTACATCAATTAATCCAAAGTCCGTTAGTATAGCAAGCCACGTGGTGTGGACGTTTACTACACCAAGAGACTTTTATAATTGACTCCCAATTACAAGAACCATTCGATTTCTGCAAATCAAGACTCGGAGAATCATAAGTGAAACTCGAAGTTTCTAACCAGTGATTCACCATGCGAACGACCCTATCTCTCATAAATGAGGGAGCCGAGCAGACAATCGATCCATCTATCAAAGAATGGTACGAAGGTCTCTAATTTGTGTCATCCACATGACCAAGTGGCTTTGGCTCCATTCCACTCCCCGGGGTGAGAATGAGTCGACTTGAAGTCAGTTTCAGAAGGACAAATTAGGCATTGTTTGATAAACTTGATCAATGTTTCTTGTAAAAGGAATTACAAGAATTCTCCTCCAATGACTCGTCTATACGAACTTTGAAAGTCCATAAGAGTCACCAAGAGAACAGTAATGGAGACCATGGGAATGTTTCCATCCCCTCTCCCACTTAGCTTTTTATGATAAAGGGATACGCTATCTAGTGCATAAAGTAAACACATATAGCATGCATACAAGCAATAAAGCACATAGTATCACATAGTCAAAATAATGCTAGAAAATTATTTTCCCGACTATCATGGCTTTATTCCATCTTTATATGCATCTTCTAGTCTTCAGTCTTCGTTCTTGAATGCTTCATGTGACGAGAATATTAATTCCAATATTTAAATCTATTTATTTTTAATTAATCCAAAAGTTACTTAATTCGAAAATTAAGTCAATCGAATATATCAAAAATAAAATTAAATATTATTAATATTTTTATTTATTTATTTTCCTATCTAATTCTATTAAATCTCTAGAATAATCTATCCCAGTAAAACTTGGAATATTCTAGAAGATTTCTATAATAGAATAAGGAAATAAAATAAATTAGGACTCTTCTACTTTCCATAAATAATTAATTTCCATCTAGTGAAAATTCCCAAGAATAGGAATAATCAAATAGGAAATAAATTAAATTAATTAGATTCCTAATCCATGAATATCTCTTCAATAGAAATAAATCAATAGGAACCCTAATTAATTCCAAATTTGATTCTTTTTCCTTATCCACGAGAGTTCCCAAAGAACTAGGAGTACTCAAAAGGAAAAAATCCGATTCAAATTAGGAAAGTGGATCTCGGTAGGAGAAGCACGAGATCACGAGGACCCCTCGCCCCCCCACTTCGATCGCCGGCTGGGAGCACCACCGCCGCCACCCCCAGCCCGCGCGCCACCACCACCGGTGGCCGGCGTGGCCAAGGAGCATCGTGGACAGCCCCCGCGATCGATCTCCATGGGATCGATCTCATGATCGATCCCGAGCCCTAGCCCTCTTCGTTTTCTTCGTCACACGCGTTCTCCGGCGGTCAATTCGGCATCGATCCAATGTAAATAAATTACAAGAAATAAATTTACAATTCCGGTATCGATTCTATACATGAAATCGACCCTATACATTTTCCGGAAAACATAGAACGTAATAATAAATCCTAAATTCGGTCAACCCCCGAATTTTTACTATTACAAACATTCAACCACATAAAACGAATCTCGACATGTCCGAGAGTTTAATAAACGAATAATCATGATAATTAATTAACACAATAATTAAATCCAACCATGATAGCCGGAAATCCCTGCAAGGTAGAACAATAATCGAACATATACATGAACACGAAACCAAACGTTCTGATACCAATTGTTGGGATTCGATGTCCCGGGCTATCAAAATTATGCGGAACCGATAACCCGACCGAAACCCCGTCGCCGGAAACCACGAACGCGAACCACACACGAAGCCGGGCTCGACAAGAGCATCGCCGCGGGACGAACCCGCGGCTAAACCCTAGCCGAACCCCATCGCGGCTGGGGTTTGCGATCGCCGTGCATGGCGATCGCCGGGGATGCGCGTGCATCCCCGTGGGGCTGTTCGGAACAGCCCCCAGCGGTGAGTCCGGCGACTCACCGCCACCATCCGACGGGAGGAGGGCCTCCAGTCGCGGCACCAGCCCGCGACTGCCCTCCGCGATCGACTTCGGTCGATCGCCCGCTCCGGCTTCGGCCGGAGCTTTCCCGCGCGCATGCCGCCGGCAGGGAGGACGGGGAGGTCGTCCGCCGTGGCACCAACCCACGGCGACTTCCCCAGCGATCAACCTTTGGTCGATCGCGTGCCCCGGCGTACAGCCGGGGCTTCCCCTTGCCGCGGTACCGGCGGTCGAAACCCTAGGGTTCGAACGCCCCTCGTTCGATCCCCACGGGGATCCAACGATCCCCGTATCTAGGTCTCGACGCTTTCCCGGATCGTCTTTTTCATGTATACATCACAATTAAACGAACATATAATCATAGAGGGGGTTTATGATTATGTACCTCGATTCGTTGTACGGAGAAACGAAATCAAACGTTGATGACCTTGCGATCTTCCTACGTATTCCTTGCACCTCGTCCGAACGTCGTGTGGGCGACGATCTATCGAACTCCTATGGATCTCCTTCACTCTTCAAGACTTTATGATTGGCGTAGGTTATGAATTGTGAAGACCATATAGTGCTTTTATAGGCTACGTAGGGGATCAAAAGGAGGTGGAATATTGGGCTTCTAATATTGAAGATTAAATTGAGCCCAGCCCAAATCTATTAATCCTTATCAATATTAATTAATTTATTTTCCACTATATAAATTAATTGCACTCCCAATATTAAACCATATTATATCAAATAATATTTCTCGGGTAGTATTATTTATTCCGTGTATTTAAGATTTAAATATCCATGAATAAATTTATTTATTGCTCAATAAATTATATTCATCTCTTTTATCCGAGACTAGTACCATTCAACCTTAATTATTGTGCGGAACAAATCCACTCATGAGGTTTACACAATAATTCCTTATGAACTCATCTCGGGGATATTATCAACCCTTCCGGGATACACTTTCCCGTCAAGTATTCACGGCATGTCATATATAAAATATAGCGACCCAATTTTACCGGTAATTAACCCAATAATTAAATCGGTTAATTCCTTTGGAAAATCAAAGTCTCTAATATTAAATATATACACCCGCAATAGTATCGGGGATTAAGAATAAAATACTCTGAGATTTAAAATGATTATCCAAGGCAATCCTAATCAATAAATCTCAAGCGATCCGCCCAATACACTAAGTGTACAAGTGTGATAAAATAATTAAGATAAATTATTTTCTCTCTCACACAACGACTATACCGATGGATTGGTCCGTGTCCATCTAGGTCGTGAGCATCTGTTTGATTAAATACGAGTAACCGATAGTATGATCTTCTGTGTGCCCATGCACACCATACTAACTACAACGTATGAAATCCAGGACCATATTTTGCATAATTAATTAATAATAATTAAATGCAAATAATTGTTTATTAATTAAATAGGTTAAATGATATGACCGGGAGTTTACCGATACTTAAATCTAGACATTAAGTACACAACTCCAACAATAAGTTTTAAATGTTCCCGAAGAACATTATGATATGATATTTATGAATAAATATCAAAATATTTTTAAGATAATATTTTTATTAATGGCTCCCGAAGAAGCAAAGTTCAAACACTAAATGTTTTTAATAAAGTTACATCTCATGATACTCATAGTGAAACGCCAAATGTGATTGTTCTGAATTATCCCTGAAGGATATGTTTTGAAAATCGAGAACAAATATACTATGTGGGTACTCGTGGAATATCGAAAAAGTCGATTCCAATTAAATGTAATTTTCTGAGAAAATTATATATTGAGATTTATTTTGATCCCCGGAGGATCATTGATAAATGTGTTGTATCCCAGAAGGATCATTGGTAAAGATACTGTATCCCCGAAGGATCGTTGGTAAAACAATCATTGATAAATGTGTTGTATCCCAGAAGGATCATTGGTAAAGATACTGTATCCCCGAAGGATCGTTGGTGAAACAACTGTTTTGCAAATGATAACATATTAAAAATTGGCTCCGGAAGAGCTTTACTAATTATCCCCACGAGTACTACAAATGTACGTGAAAATGATGCATATCATGATTATTATTAAGTGCGTGGAAATGAATAAAAAAAAATTCCATTCTGCGAATTAATTTGAAATATGCAACTTATATTCATATCACCACTAAAGTGTATTTTTATGAACGGGCATAATATCTCGAGCCCACGATCCAGAAGATCGATTTATAGCAATTACGCTTATTTGTATATTTGAGGAAGATCATTTCCCGGCATTAGGGGGAGATAAGAATATAAAAGATAGAAATGCCGAGAAATTTCATTGAATGAAAAAGATCTTCAATTCTTTATACACGCACCAATCTATTGAACCCGAAGTTCATGAAAATAAGTGACTTGCAATATTCAGCAAGTAATCTGCCAAAGTCATTTACATATTAATGAAGGTGCGACAAAATCACATATATTTGTGATAAATGAACAATAAGAGTTCAAATAACAAAGAGATCAACTTAAATGTTGATTCTAATATACGCCTGAAGCGTAGTAGATCGATCTTAAGATATAAAATAAATCCGCGGAAAAACAAAGAAATTTAGTCACCCTCAAAATCTCCTGAAGAGAGTTAGATGAAAATCCCATTGAAAAAGCATGTGCACATGATAATTGAAAATCATGGGATTGCGGAACAACCAAATTAAATATTTTGGGAAATGATTAAAGATTTGGTTGATATATTGAATTGTCATCAACATGGAAAAATGGAAAAAGTCGTCAACGACATATTTGCCTCAAGAGTTACTCTAGAAAAATTGGATCCAAAACTTATCAATAATAGTGTGCTAGCAGCACTCGAAAAATAAGAAACGATCAATTGAGGCTGAGCATGACTCGCTAAATAAAGATATATTTTGACTCTATAGTACACACCTCAAATATTATCCCAGAAGGATATACGTGGGTGTTCGTAAGAAAAACGAGTAATGATGTGGTGAGATATAAAAGCGAGATTAGTTGCTCAAGAGTTTTTCGCATAAACTCGCTTTTTAAAGGATGACATTAAGTTCCGCTACTTAATATTTATGGCAGCAACAACGATAGATATATGCATCGAATGTATGATCTGACCATGTAAAAGTCATTAGAAAGATTCCTTAAATGAAAGGAAATGAAAATCACAACATGTAAAATATCATATTACATATGGACAAAAATGATATTGAAGACGAGGTCCCGAAGACCAGTGATTGGTCCCGAAGACCAGTGATTGCACTCTTTTTGCCTCTACTAAGTTTTTCCCACGGGGTTTTCTTAGTTAAAGGTTTTTAACGAGACAATCACCATAATATAAATGTGAATGTCATGTACTCTTTTCCTCGAGTATTTTTCTCCTACAGGGTTTTATAACGAGGTTTTTAACGAGGCATGTACATCACTCAATAAGAGTTTGTTTTCGAAATAAACTTAGATATTGAACTTGAAGTTCAAATAATTGTGAATTGAAGTTCACATTATTGTTCATTTGTCAAGAAATGTATATTGAACACTAGACACATCTAAAATACTCCAGAAGAGTTACCAGCCGGTTATAGCAATTGCGAATGCTCTAGTCAATATAGATGTCTGGTAAAGGCATGTCCCTGAAGGACGAAAAATATAAAATAATACAAATGAATGTGAATTTCGACAATTTGAAGGTTGTGTCCTGAAGACCAAAATTTATATTTGAATAACTAAGTTTTTCCTATATGGTTTTATTAGTTACAGGTTTTAATGAGATGTATTGATCACCAATAACTATTTTTAAAAGTCAAAGATCTTCGGTGATTACAATCAGGGGAGCAATCTGCACTCTTTTTCCTTCGCTAAGGTTTTGTCCCACTGGGTTTTCCTAGCAAGGTTTTAACGAGGCAACAATCCTGTAAATAGTCATTCAAGGGGAAGTGTTATAAATATTATTAATTAGTGAATGACTAGTTTACCCTTTCTTGGTGAACAAGACAGAAACCCTACTTTGTATCCTATATAAAAGGGTCTCCCCATATGAATGATATACAACAATTCATAACAATTCTATTCTCCTCTTATGTTCTCTCTATATCTGTAACATCCCATTTTTCAAAACATTGACTAAAGAGGATTTTTCATTCTTTCCAAAATAAATTTAAGGACTTTTGATAATAACTTATTGCCAAAACACGATATTTCACAAAACAAATAAATTCATAGTCAACAATAACAAGATCCACCCAAAATAGTGTTAATCCTCAATAGTCACATTTAGACAAAATATCAAAGAGTTGTAGTATTTCTCAAAAGCGAAAAGCGAGTAAGCATAATATGGGTGGAATAAAGTTTTGAAAATTAACGAAAATGCACACTACTATCGTCGCCACCCTCGTCGTCTCGCTCCGAACTTGCCTAACCTGAAAACAATAAGGTTTTGAAAGGGGTAAGTTATCGACAACTCAGTAGGGATTACAGTTCATACATTATATAATACGAGGTGACCGGATAACTCTCAACAATAGAGCATCATAACATAATGAACGGTGGGATATACCCAAGGATGCCTAAGCTTCCGAACGATTAAACGTTCCCGTTCTACCTGAATCTGTCATGTCACGTCATTTCATTACGGGTCACAACCATAATACCGTGAACACGTCATTACATTACGCGAACACGGCCATAAAAACCACGAACTCGTCATTACATTACGCGAACGTGGCGTCGCGCAACTACATATATGTGCACATATCATAAATAGATCATAAAGTCCTTGATATCAACAGTGACTGCGTAACATATAATGAAATGAACTGTATTTAAAAAGGTTTTAGAAAATATCCTTACCTTGACAATGCGAAAACTTGAAAGAAACGATGTCGAATGAATGCTCGTGCAAATCCTAGTCCTCAAACTCCACAAGTCCTACTTATATAAATACTCTAACATTAATATCAACATTTTTCTCCCATTTTGAAATCAATAATAAAAAATAGATTTTAATAACTACAACAACCATTGCA
The DNA here is from genome assembly GCA_954870475.1 of Euphrasia confusa. Lineage (NCBI taxonomy): Eukaryota > Viridiplantae > Streptophyta > Magnoliopsida > Lamiales > Orobanchaceae > Euphrasia > Euphrasia confusa. The sequence continues at coordinate 16,574,614 of OX940954.1, forward strand.
GCATCTTTACTTCGCTTTTAACCACATAGAAATTTTACCAAATTCAAAAGAGGTCATCACATCAAACTGTGATTCAACCATTTGAAACAAGAAATACGTTTTTGCAAATTAATTAGTAATATCACAAATTCTCAAATTTAAGCTTCTAACAAAGAACAAAAATAAAATTTAATACTCCACTTGCTATTAAAGAAAACCAAATTTAATAGTCAACATCTAAAAGCTTAAGTTCATCTAAAAAAAGGGTTTTAAAGCTCTCGGCCAAAGGAGTTGAACTTGAACTCATCATCTTTATTTATAAATCAAAAGTGTAAAAGATTAAAATAAACAATTGAAAAAAAACAAAACAACAAACCTTGATGGTTTATTAGTTACAGCAAACGCACCACTTGAAGAAGAATAGCAAAATAATTCGGCGGCCAATTGAAAGGGGTAGGTGAGAATGAAACACTTGAAGAAGAATAGCAAAATAATTCGGCGGCCAATTGAAAGGGGTAGGTGAGAATGAAAGTAAAAGATAAACTTACGGGGCAAATTATTAGGTGGTACTAGTACCACGCGATGTACCGTGGTATCTTTTTTTCATATTTAAGCATTTCTTTTTTTTTCTGCCATTTTTTCTTTTCTTTTTTTTTTTTTCTTTCTTCTCTCCTCCTATTAGGTTTTTTCTCTCCTCTCGTCGTCTCACCACAGCCGATCCGAAACAACAAAGCATAATCCCCACACCTGATAATCAGAGCAACAACAAAGACAATCAACGATATTGCGACGTCTCTCCGAATCCAACGATGCTGAAGAATCGAATAACAGGCGATGAGATGGACGCGTCGTTTTCCTTGGCCGACGAGCTGAGCGCCGTCCACGAGAAGCTGGAGAGGCAGATGGCCAATAAGGAGAAGAACAAGGGGTTGTTGAGAGAGAGGTCTCTCGCGCTAGATCGACAACTGAAGGAGATTCTCGAGAGGGGCGAGATTCAGAAGCAGCTCGAGATCGAGCTCGACCGCCGTTATCGACTCCAGGTGATTCGATCTAATTGTATGGATGTAATTGCATAATTATAATTGTGTTCTTTTCCCTTCTAACACTGGTTTTAATCAATCAAATGTCCTTAGTAGAACTAAGAAAACAATATGAACTGCATCTTCTGGGTTCTGTACAGCATACATTTCGTCCATCTTGATAGCACACTCTTCGTGACTATCAACGCCATCGGCCTCGCCCGGGAGATCATTTACCTCTCTCCCTTTTCTTCTACTTCACTTTCAAAAAGAACAGAGTAAGTGATTTGGATTAAAATATTGTTTACTCGGTTTAATTAATTAGTTGATTATGATACAAAATAATTTTGTGTATTTGTTTATCCAGGTGATCATCCTCTTACTTCTTCTGGTCGATTTCGACCTGCTCACCGGCATATCCCTCATCATCTTCGTACGCTTCCATACACACTACTACAGGTCTATGTTCTTGGGGATTATCTGTGTCATTTTTGGGTCAATCATGTATGGATCTCTGCTGTCCGTCATGGTATGATGATCGAATTCGATAATTACATTTGTTGCTAATTAGATATTTGGTTAATGCTGTGTAATTTTATTTGGTACTTAATTTGTCGATTAAAAACTCAAAAATCAGGCTAAAGTCTACAAAACAAAGTGTGCTGAGTTCTTGTCGTTCTGGCTTTGCTTTGCCAATTTTTGCAACGGCCTCTGATGGACCACTTACGCCTTTCTCAAGAAGCCCGACCCGTACCTAATAGTAATTTAAGAGTCTGCCTTAACTCTATCTGGAGATGGAAGGCATATATCTCCATATTTTTCTCCTTGCATGAATAGGGCCTGAGATCATCTATTATTGATTTTTGCATATTACATCATGTATTTTTCAAAGGATGGGAAAGTCGACTGGTTGGAATTGAACCCCGACACTATCTCATTATTCCAGAAGATTTCTGATGCTAAGAGAATTGTCAAGTTCTCGTTGAAAGCGATTACCAATATACATAAAACTAAGGTACTAATATTTTTTGTGGTTGAATGTTCCTTTGCAGACGTTTTGTTGAGCTGGGAACGTACGATTGTTGGAGTCCTGGAGGAATATTATGAAGAGAACAATGCACCTGTCGTCTTTGGGAGCTTAGGCACTTTGTATGGAGGCATAGCGAATCTCGACAATATTCATTTCAAGACAATGTTGTGTAAGCATATATATGCTCCTGATCAATCCAAGAAACTCGCTAATTCAGTTAACTACCAACCGAGATCGTGCAGCAACTTGACCACCTTAGTTCGCAAATTCGTTATACTGAATTCTTCTCTAGTTCATACTGCATTCTTCAATGTATTGACTCTGAATTCAATGATGTTTATGATTAGGTGATGTTTTTTTTCTTCTTGAAATGGTGTTTCTTGAAATGGTGTTTCGATGAGTTCTAGGTGACAGATGATTTTTGTCGTCTTTTAGCATATCACTGTTAACCTCTTAAAATATTTTTTAATAATAAAACGAGTTTTACTATGTCTTATACATAGTTCTACTCTGTTTGATACTACATTCTACTATATTTTTATAATGAGTTCTCTATTTTTGTATTAAAACTTTAAAGGAGATTTTATAAAGATGTTTATGATCAGTTTGATGGTAAGTCGAAAAATGTAGATTTCGACCAATACAATGATTATGATTTATTATGTATTCTATTGTTTTTAATATAGAGTTCTACTCTGTTTTTAATACTTTTCTGCTTTGTTTTTTTAGGACAACGATTGTAGTTTCATTGTGCACCATGTTTTTGAATTCGATGTCTAGAAGTTGTTTCTCTGTGATACAAGTTCCAGATTCCCCACAGTGTTATAAGATCCAGTCCCATGTTTTTTTTGTGTCAACGTAGTGCTGATGATATTGAGTTTTTTTTATTATTGATGTATGGTTCCATTTTTTTTTGAGATTTGTATGGTTCAAATTCAGATTTGTATTTTCTCATCCTGTTCAACGGTATTTTTATTACTTTCAAATTACATTCTTTTATCTTTTTACTAAATATTTAAGTAATATATGTTGTGTATTTCATATTAAGAATAATTTAGTTATAAACTAAGTAAAATATAGTTGAGTATAGTTACAAATAAAATCGTAATTTAGTAGAATATTGTTATAAAGAGAGTAGAATTTATTAGAACATGAAGACGATTGTAGTTTACGGGTTTAGGGTTAAGTTTTTAGGGTTTGAGGATTAGTTTTACGTTTTATTACTTCGAGATTACGTTTATTATAACATGGAGAATTATGTATTGATATTTTTTTATTCATGTACTAGATGTTGTGTACTAATGCAGTATAATTCATGAATAAATGGAGTAGTATATTCACATAAATAGAGTAGAATGCATTAATAAATGCAGTATAACTCATTAGAACATGGTGCCGCCCTCGATTCTAGTTCGCCTCCCACGAGTATAGATCGCCTCCCTCGATCGTTCACCGCCGAAGGCGGCCTCGATCGTTCGCCTACCCCATTTATTGTTCACCTTCCTCAATTAATGTTCGCCTCCCTCAATTATTGTTGCCAGTTCGATACAAGACCCCCCCTTTATCCCTTTATTAAAATTCTGAAGCCGCCGAAGGTGGCCGTAATCATTGTTTGCCTCCCTCGATTATTGTTTGCCTTCCTCGATTATTATTGCCTCCCTCGATTATTGTTTGCCTTCCTCGATTATTATTGCCTCCCTCGATTATTATTGTAGAATGCATCAATATATGGAGTAGAATATGATACATAATAGAGTAGAATAGACTACTAAATGCAGTAGACCTCGTTACAACAACATAATGACCTCGATTATTGTTTGTCTCCCTCGATTATTGTTGCCACTTCGATACAAGACCTTTCGATACATGACCTTTCGATACAAAACCCCCTCTTTATCCCTTTATTAAAATTCTGAAGCCGCCGAAGGTGGCTGTAATCATTGTTTGCCTCCCTCGATTATTGTTGTCACTTCGATTATTGTTGCCACTTCGATACAAGACGTTTCGATACAAGACTTTTCGATACAAGACCCCCCCCCCCCCCCCCTTTATCCCTTTATTAAAATTCTGAAGCCGCCGAAGGTGGCCGTAATCATTGTTTGCCTCCCTCGATTATTGTTTCCTCCCTCGATTATTGTTGCCACTTCGATACAAGACCTTTCGATACAAGACCCCCCCTTTATCCCTTTATTAAAATTTTGAAGCCGCCGAAGGTGGCCGTAATCATTGTTTGTTCTCCCTCGATTATTGTTTGCCTCCCTCGATTATTGTTGCCTCCCAGGATTATTGTTGTAGAATGCATCAATATATGGAGTAGAATATGATACAGAATAGAGTAGAATAGACTACTAAATGCAGTAGACCTCATTACAACAACATAATGACCTCGATTATTGTTTGCCTCCCTCGATTATTCTTGCCATTTCGATACAAGGCCTTCCGATACAAGACCTCCCCCCCCCCTTTTATCCCTTTATTAAAATTCTGAAGCCGCCGAAGGTGGCCGTAATCATTGTTTGCCTCCCTCGATTATTGTTGTAGAATGTATCAATATATGGAGTAGAATATGATACAGAATAGAGTGGAGTAGACTACTAAATACAGTAGACCTCATTACAACAACATAATGACCTAGATTATTGTTTGCCTCCCTCGATTATTGTTGCCACTTCGATACAAGACCTTTCGATACAAGACCCCCTCTTTATCCTTTTATTAAAATTCTGAAGCCGCCGAAGGTTGCCGTAATCATTGTTTGTCTCCCTCGATTATTGTTGCCTCCCTCGATTATTGTTGCCACTTCGATACAAGACCTTTCGATACAAGACCCCCCCCGTTATCCCTTTATTAAAATTCTGAAGCCGCCGAAGGTGGCCGTAATCATTGTTTGCCTCCCTCGATTATTGTTGCCTCCCTCGACTATTGTTGCCACTTCGATACAAGACCTTTCGATACAAGACCCCCCCTTTATCCCTTTATTAAAATTCTGAAGCCGCCGAAGGTGGCCGTAATCATTGTTTGCCTCCCTCGATTATTGTTGCCTCCCTCGACTACTGTTTCCACTTCGATACAAGACCTTTCGATACAAGACTTTTCGATACAAGACCCCCCCCTTTATCCCTTTATTAAAATTCTGAAGCCGCCGAAGGTGGCCGTAATCATTGTTTGCCTCCCTCGATTATTGTTTCCTCCCTCGATTATTGTTGCCACTTCGATACAAGACTTTTCGATACAAGAGCCCCCCTTTATCCCTTTATTAAAATTTTGAATCCGCCGAAGGTGGCCGTAATCATTGTTTGCTTCACTCGATTATTGTTTGCCTCCCTCGATTATTGTTGCCTCCCTCGATTATTGTTGTCACTTCGATACAAGACCTTTCGATACTAGACCTTTCGATACAAGACCCCCCTTTATCCCTTTATTAAAATTCTGAAGCTGCCGAAGGTGGCCGTAGTCATTGTTTGCCTCCCTCGATTATTGTTGCCTCCCTCGATTATTGTTGTCACTTCGATTATTGTTGTCACTTCGATATAAGACCTTTCGATACAAGACCCCCCTTTATCCCTTTATTAAAATTCTGAAGCCGCCGAAGGTGGCCGTAATCATTGTTTGCCTCCCTCGATTATTGTAACCACTTCGATACAAGACCTTTCGATACAAGACCTTTCGATACAAGACCCCCCCTTTATCCCTTTATTAAAATTCTGAAGCCGCCGAAGGTGGCCGTAATCATTGTTTGCCTCCCTCGATTAGGGTTTGCCTCCCTCGATTATTTTTGCCACTTCGATACAAGACCTTTCGATACTAAACCTTTCGATACAAGACCCCCCCTTTATCACTTTATTAAAATTCTAAAGCCGCCGAAGGTGGCCCTAATCATTGTTTGCCTCCCTCGATTATTGTTTGCCTCCCTCGATTAGTGTTTGCCTCCCTCGATTATTGTTGCCACTTCGATACAAGACCTTTCGATACAAGACCCCCCCCCCCCCCCTTTATCCCTTTATTAAAATTCTGAAGCCGCCGAAGGTGGCCGTAATCATTGTTTGCCTCCCTCGATTATTGTTTGCCTCCCTCGATTAGTGTTTGCCTCCCTCGATTATTGTTGCCTCCTTCGATTATTGTTGTAGAATGTATTAATATATGGAGTAGAATATGATACAGAATAGAGTAGAATAGACTACTAAATGCAGTAGACCTCATTACAACTACATAATGGCCTCGATTATTGTTTGCCTCCCTCGATTATTTTTGTCACTTCGATACAAGACCTTTCGATACAAGACCCCCCTGTATCCCTTTATTAAAATTCTGAAGCCGCCGAAGGTGGCCGTAATCATTGTTTGCCTCTCTCGATTAGTGTTTGCCTCCCTCGATTATTTTTGCCACTACGATACAAGACCTTTCGATACTAGACCTTTCGATACAAGACCCCCCCTTTATCCCTTTATTAAAATTCTGAAGCCGCCGAAGGTGGCCGTAGTCATTGTTTGCCTCCCTCGATTATTGTTGCCTCCCTCGATTATTGTTGCCACTTCGATTATTGTTGCCACTTCGATATAAGACCTTTCGATACAAGACCTTTCGATACAAGACCCCCCTTTATCCCTTTATTAAAATTCTGAAGCCGCCGAAGGTGGCCGTAATCATTTTTTGCCTCCCTCGATAATTGTTGCCACTTCGATACAAGACCTTTCGATACAAGACCCCCCCTTTATCCCTTTATTAAAATTCTGAAGTCGCCGAAGGTGGCCGTAATCACTGTTTGCCTCCCTCGATTATTGTTTGCCTCCCTCGATTATTGTTGCCACTTCGATACAAGACCTTTCGATACAAGACCTTTCGTTACAAGACCCCCCCTTTATCCCTTTATTAAAATTCTGAAGCCGCCGAAGGTGGCCGTAATCATTGTTTGCCTCCCTCGATTATTGTTGCCCCTCGATTATTGTTGCCACTTCGATACAAGACCTTTCGATACAAGACCCCCCCTTTATCCCTTTATTAAAATTCTGAAGTCGTCGAAGGTGGCCGTAATCATTGTTTGCCTCCCTCGATTATTGTTGTCACTTCGATTATTGTTGCTTCCCTCGATTATTGTTGTCACTTCGATTATTGTTGCCACTTCGATACAAGACCTTTCGATACAAGAGTCCCCCCCCCCCCCCCCCGTTATTCCTTTATTAAAATTCTGAAGCCGCCGAAGGTGGCCGTAATCATTGTTTGCCTCCCTCGATTATTGTTGCCACTTCGATTATTGTTGTCTCCCTCCATTATTGTAGAATTCATAAATAAATGGATTAGAATAAAATATGGAATAGAGTAGAATGCACTACTAAATGCAGTAGAACTCATTACAACAAGGTATTCTCCTCGATTATTGTTTGCCTCCCTCGATTATTGTTTCCACTTCGATACAAGACCCCCCCCCCCTGTGTCCCTTTATAATCGAGGGAGGTGAACGATCACGGCCGCCTTCGGCGGCCATGATCATTCACCTCTCTCGATTATTGTTCGCCTCCCTCGATTAGGCTTTATGGGCTTATTTTTAGGGATTAGGGTTTAGGGGTTATTTTTAGGGTTTATGGTGGATTATATTATTCACTACAGTAGAATCGATTATTAAATAGAGTACAATGTAATTTATAAATAGAGTACTTGTAAAAATTGAAGAGACTGTGTTTATAAATAGTGCAGAATACATTACTAACTGGTTTAGAATGCATAAAGATAGTACAAAGAACAAATCCATTTTTCAGATTCCAATCCCACTACAGCAAATTCATATTCAGAACAAATTTATATCATGTATTTCAAAGTAAAAATAATTACTGACAAAAATGAGAAGAATTAACTTATAAATTGAGAAGAATGTATTAATAATGTGAGTAGATTGTAATTTTTGTTCAAAATAGATAATACAAAAAGTAAATCTGTTAAAAGTAATGTTTTCTATCCAAACAACATTGTTTTGAATTTAAACAACACATGTCCGACGCATCCGTCACATAGAACACTTTAACCGCTTGCTTGCCTCTTGGCTCCACCTCAACTCGGGTCATTGTGGGACCGTTTTCCCTAAAGATTCGAGTGACTTTCGACAAGAGTCCTACCCTATCGTCTCTGCATAATTTCAGTTGTATCCACTGCCATCAAAACGATTAGCTGTACGTACATTTTTACGATGAATCGCCATGTATATATATCAGATCACTCTTCACAAATAAAGACTCAAAATACGCTTTAGATCATAGATACACACAACCAATAATAAAAATTTAGTGATAAATCTGGGCAGATAGATCATAGATACACACAACCAATAATAAAAATTTAGTAAAACTCTTATGAGAGAAGATTGAAACAACATCAAACAAATATTCTACTGAGTCTCAAACATGAAACTATACTAATTCGAACTGAGGTGCACACTATAAGCTCACCTCGATATCAACGGCGGTGAGGTATACCAGGAAATAGAGAAGTTCAATAAAAAAAACCTACATTTTTAAGGAAAAGAACCAGCTGATCCCTAAAAAAGACACCCCTTTAACACCGAAAATAAAGAACAGTACATTTCTCAATATGAAAAACTCATTCACAATGCTTTTACTTTTTATCACAACAAGCTCAACAACAAATTTATTTATCACCATCGAGAATACTTAACCCTTTATAATAAATCACTAAGCATCTGGAAATTTGGCTTGGGAATAATTTACCTGAGTTCGTTTTTCTTGGTACTTTTACTGAACTTGAAAACACAAGGAATGCATAATAGTAGTACAGAAGTTATCATTTATAATGCACTTTCAAAATATTGGTGATCCAAGGTTTGTTACACTTGACAATATGGGTCTCATTATCAGATAAGAAGACAACACAATCAATGTAATGCAGCATAAGGTTTCTAATTAATTAGAAGTGCGAACAAATCCATTACTTTTCTTTTTTCTATTTTTTTTAATATTCAATAGTAATCTAGTACACTGATTCTAAATGGAAAAAGAATTAATGGTTGGTCAGGGTGTTCATAACTAAAATTTGTGTGATATTCTACTCTATTGTATTTAGAACTCTTCTCTGTTTTCTGTGAATTTTATTATGTTTTCTACTGTAATTCTTATATATTCGTTTGGTTTTTCTGTAATAGAGTTTGATTACAATAAAAATAGTTATTGATATGTTTTTTTTGTGTGTTATGTTAAATTCTTCTGCGTTTTATGAATCATTCTTCTCCGTTTTAAAACAAAACAGAATCATACATATATAGAAGAATTCCAAATCAGACGGCAAAACATATATAGAAGAATTCCAAATCAAACAAAAAAGAATTCCACATAAAACAGAAAAGAATGCCATACAAATAGAGAATTATATTTCAAAACAAAACAGAATCATGTCACATTTCAAAGCCAAACAGAAACAAAAACCAGTGTACTATAGTTATCAACACCTGCACAGTTCAAAATATGGAGATAACTGCAATAAAAATAATAAACTGGAGAATCGGACACTCAATTTACTGAACTCATTAAGTGTGAACTACTTGAAATCATTATTCACAAAAAATACATTTCACAGATAGAAAGTTTCCAACAGCTTCAACATTAATAGGCATTTCAAAATATTGGTCGTGGGTTGAGTATAGCAACCATACAGGAATTGCTTATTTTGAAAAGAGAAAAAGAATGATGACATGAAAATTAAAGCTTTTGGTATCAACTAAATTAGCCTAATTTACAAACAGATCAGATGCACTAGTACAAACATGTATTCAGCAGAAAAAGTAATGAGTTTAAAGGGACAAACCTTAGGGTTTGAGCTCGCCCAATACATTGACCTCGCACCTGGATCCACGAATTTACTGCTCGGGTTGCTTCGACCATAATCCGATCCAATGAACATGTATGTACCTAAAAACCTGTATTTATTGAACTTCATAAATATTCGGTTAATAAATAATTAAACTAATTAGTTGCAGAAAATGTACCGGTGAAATCGGAAGCACATGCTCGAACCCAGCAACGTGTTTTCATCTTCATTCTCTGCCCCAAATTACAATCGGATTCGCGAATGGTCTCCACTAAATTAATCCAAGAGTACACAACATGGAAGAGGACGACAAAGTAATACTATTAAATAAAACTAAAAAAGTAATAAAAGTAAGGGGGCTAGACTTACCTTGTCGGCTGACGGAGGTGAACGGAGAAGGCGGGGGCTCGTCGGAGCAGGTGGTGTTGCGAGGTGGATGGAGGGCTCATCGGCGCTGCTGTTGGTCGGAGTTCTTCAGCGTTGGAGCGGCGTGACGCGGTACAGGTACTCCGGTCGATTATCTTGGCGGCGACTATGCGGTGGTTCGTCAACGGCGACATAGGAGTGGTGGTTCGTGGACGCTGCTGCTACTCACGGATCTACGGCGTGACTCTGGTACGTAGGTCGACGGTGGCAGTGCGGTGGATTTCGCCGACGGCGGTAGCACGGTGGTCATCGATGGCGTCGTATGTGGTGGTGGCGGAGCGTTGAAGTGAGATTGGGCGTATTAGGGTTAGTATGTTTGCGGAGAACAGAAAATGATGTTGAAATTGGGCTTTTTTGTTTTGTTTACGGGCCGGTACCATAATGTTCATATGGTACCAGTAACCGTGCATTAGGCCCTCAACTTACGGTTTAAATCTATACTTGCTAGGGTTTTTGGAAGACATTGCTTTTTGGATAGTATGCAAGATGGGCTTAATTATTTAAATGAAAGATATGGACTAGCCCAATAGAAGTGGACTTATTTTAAAATGTATTAAGCTTGAGTTAAACCATGAAAATTATTTAGCAAGCCCATATTAAAGAAGAAATAATAACTTAGTATTATCAAGACTTTAGGATTTGAGGACACCTACATGATCATGGACACCAAATGAAATGAAACGTGAAACAAAATGCAATACATGACATGAAAATTAATTTGAACTTAAAAATCATATGAACTTATGCATAATATAGTTAATCCATATGCAAATTGTTAATTGGGCCAAAATTACTTATTTAATAACTAGAGATTTTCGATCGTTACAATATCTAATCGATTATTCTCTCTCAATTCTCTTTAGGTTATAACATATTAAACAATTTTTACAAAAAAATAATAAAAAATTATTAAATAATTATTAAATAATTTTATTGCGGTAAAACATTCTTCTATAGTGAAACAAATAAGTAAAAACTAACTACCTACAATTATTATTATTAAACAATTTTTACAAAAAAATAATAAAAAATTATTAAATAATTATTAAATAATTTTATTGCGATAAAACATTCTTCTATAGTGAAAATAATATTATCAATGAAAATAATAGTGTAAAACATTAGAGATAATTATGGAACTCAATATTTAGCCCATTAATCAATAAAATATTTCATTAATGAATAATTCATTGATAATATTTTTTATTTCACTACTATAATTAATAACTTAGAGCGTTTTCAAAATAATATTTAATGTTAAAATAATTAAGGAATATTTGATTATAGATAATATGGATTTTATTTCCTTACTAAAATTAAGGAACAAATTTATTTTTAAAAATAATTTGAATTCTACTTTAATTAAAGAACATATATATTTATATGCTAAAAAATTAAAATAATAATTTGTTATAGCAAACAGATAAACTTTTTATTATATTTTATTAATAGTACTTTAATTTTAAAGTGTTTTATTTTATTCTATAGAAATTAAATCTTTAATTATAGAAAATAAATAAATTACATAGAAGTGTCATTAATCATCAAAATGAAAAAAAAATAGTAATAAATATACTTAAAACAGATGATTTGTTTTATTTTTCTCATCCTTTATATTGTTAAGACACTGCGGCTGAATGTGGTTAGATTTCGCAGAAGAACTTGTCAGGCAGAGATTGAGTAACCTTTTTTTTTGCACTTATAGCAACTATAAAAACACCATCCTTTGTCATATAAAATTTCAGCAATGGAGACAACAACCCAAGGTTTAAACTTCTGCATAATTTGTATAATAAAAAAATTGTATGTTAGAAAAAGGAATACTTAAATAATAATAATAATAATAGAATGAAAATAATTAGAATTATAAATAAATTTTGAAGTCGTAAATTAAATAATACCACATCCGACAACTTCAAATTCATCAGCGCTGTCGTAAAATTGGATTTGGAAATCTTGTATCCATCAAAGGAATTAGAAATGGATTTCATAGGTAACCTAGAAAGAATTAGTCCTCATCTGCATTAGTTGTGTCTTTATTAAATTTCGTGGATTCTGAATGTATATATTTATATTTAAATAATTATCAAATGGAAATTATAAATATACATTACTTGATCTTGAACTCACGAATTTCGTCAATATTTTGATCAAATATATACCATGTGGATACACGGGGAATATGTTGTACCGGTCATCTCCTTCAACCAATTCAGCATCGACGCATCCACATGCTTACAAAACACAAAAGAAAGCACATAATAAAATCAAATAACAAAAAAACCTAAAATGTTTAAATAGAGAGAAGACGAATAGAAAATTAATATAATTGCGTATTGTGCAAGAAGATAAATAAGTGTAAATACTTACTGAGAGAGCTAACAATTAGAGAGAATATATAAAATGATGGTGAGAATGAAGAAGAAAAAAAATCATTTAAATAGATGTTCAAACGCGTAAACTATAAATTAAATTATTATATTAATATTTGCTAATTAATTTTGTAAAGACTATATGGATTGATTTCTTTATATTATTATATTCACATAATTAATATAAATTAATTAATTTTGTAAAAATGATAGGGATTGATTTGTTTATTATGTATAAATGATTTTTTTCTATATTGTTATTTTTATATATATGGTAAGAGATATCATAGAATAAATGAATCAATTAGATAAATTATTTATAGTACATGTCAACTAATATAATCGAGAAAATTAAGGACTTTATTTTGGTTACATAATTTTGTTAAATGGAATTAATATGAAAATCACATCATATATATGGAATTAATTCATATTACCAAAAATTATATAACATAATTTATGTTTTTCAATTCATATAAAACGTTTTTGGGCTGCATAGTCAATGTGAATATATATGGAAGTGTCACATGGTCAACCAATATGTATTTATGGAATTTGGAAAATGTAATTAAATATGAAATTATTATGTAATTAATTAAATTAAAAGACACGTCATAATTAATAATAAAGCCACATAAGAATGTATTGGGCAATGAAAGCTTTGGCTGTGCCACGTAGGTGAACATGATTACGCAACTAATTATATAAATATTTCAAAATTTATTTCGGCGGATTTGATTTTATTATGTTTACTTTTATAACTCTTTAATTATAGTAAGTAATTATATAAATATTTCATAATTTATTTCGGCCAAATTTGATTTTATTATGTTTACTTTTATAACTCCTTAATTATAGTAAGGATTGACTTCAAAAATTTTAAATTAATAAATATATTATTTTTTAATTGTATTACTATTTTAATTTACATGTTTTCTCTATAATTATCTTGAATCAATCAATTCTATTAAAAAAATTCAAATCTTTGTTTTCCATAATACGCAGCTCTTATATATAAAATTTGCGCTTTTCTTCATTTTGTTTTTATCATTTTGCTCTTATTTTTTTGTTTTCTTTTATTGTGATGAAATTATATATTATTCTATAATGATTTATTTGCAGGAAACATGTAAGTATTTATTTTTTGCGATTTTCATAAATCATTTTGTTTGTTTGTATTTTTTTGCAGTTACTACTGTAAGTATTATCACTCAAGCCAAAAAAATTTATTATTTTTTCTGATTTTTTTGTGATTATTTTATTTATTAAGTATTTTTTTATATTTCCATTATCATTAATCTAATTATTCCAATGTGTTTTGTTTATGTTTGTAGTTACTACTGTAAGTATTATCACTCAAGCCAAAAAATTTTATTATTTTTTCTGATTTTTTTGTGATTATTTTATTTATTAAGTATTTTTTTTATATTTCCATTATCATTAATCTAATTATTCCAATGTGTTTTGTTTATGTTTGTGCAGATAAGAAAGAAAAATTAAGTTGTAAGTATTTTTTTTAATTTGTTTGATAATTTAGTATTTTTTATCCTAATTGTATTTAATGATTTTTTTCTTTTTCCAAGCATATAGTAAGTATTTTTTTTATTTATAATTTGTTTATCAAATAATTTAACTATTTCAATTTTTTTTTTGTATTTTTTAAACTTACCATTGTAAGTATTTTATTTGTTCTCAAAATTTTCATTGTTTTGTATTTTTTAAAGTTACCATTGTAAGTATTTTATTTGTTCTAAAAAATTTCATTGTTTTTTTTTTGTCTATGTCAATTGCAGAGTCTTGGGATTCGAACCAAGGACCATAAGTCTTTAATTCAAGTGCTCAACCAACTGAGTTAACAACCCTTGACAAATTTTTATTGTTTTTTATATTATTTTATTTATGATCATGCAATTATTTGTTTGAATCTTTTTACAGGTTTAAATGTAAGTATATATATGCAATTTCCAATTTCATGAGTAAAATTATCCGATTTGAATCGTAAGAACTTATTATGACTGACTTTGTTTTTCATCACGCGACACAGGGATCCAGTATTCTTTATTAGGATATATATCGAGAAATCCGATCGACCAAGGTATTTTTTTCAATTAATGTAAACTAGTACCACTTCCCGTGCAATGCACGTTATTTATTTGTTTAAAATAATCTAAAATTTTATTTAATCTCCAATGTATTTCGCCAAAAATTTATTAATGGATTAAGAAATTATTTTATTTAATAATCGAACTCTCACTTAAATTTGTAAACTCGTATTAATCTCATTATTAACCGTTATCTCAATTATAAATTTATTATTATTTTCAAGAATTACGCATATTTGATGTAATTTATAGTATTTAAGGTTTGTGGTGATGTTTGTGTAATTCTCCGGCAACGCAGAGTTCGAATATTTTCAAGAATTACGAATATTTGATGTAATTTATAGTATTTAAGGTTTGTGGTGATGTTTGTGTAATTCTCCGGCAACGCAGAGTTCGAATCTCGGATATGACAAATTTTCATTAAAATATTATGAAGTTAGTCCTGGAATTAGACCTATTAGAGCATCTCCAACCGATACCAAAAACCTATTTTGGAGTAGGTGAGATGCTACAACCGATACCAAAACATAAATTATTATAGGTTTTATGGTGGGACCCACATAAAAAATAATTAGATTTACGTTTACCTTAAACTCAAACAAAAAACTATTTATTATTTATAAAATGATCCTTTTATTTTACTAATTAATAAAAAAAACTATTAACCTTTTATTTTAATTTTTTATTTAATATATTTTGTAATGTAATTTTTTTAATAATCATATCATTAATAATTAAAATAAAATTTTTATTTTAAAAATAAAAATAAATATTTATAATTAAATATTAAAAAAATTATGTTTGCGCAATTTTATTTATTTAATTAATATTTTATTTTCTATCTTTTATATTTATTATTTTTTAAATTTTAAATTGAAAATAATATTTATTAGATTTTTTAAATTTAATGTCAAAAGTTACGGGGTTAAATGATAAATTTGTAAAGATATTGGTTATTTATAAAAATAGTATAAAAAATTGTATAAGAAGAATAATTTGAGAATATTCTTTTAAGTTTGAGTATTGGAATCTCGGTTGGAGTCAAAATACTGTAAACTTAAACTAAAACTTATTTTTGAGTTTATGTTTTTGTGTACGGTTGGAGATGGCCTTAGCTCTCTCCCACATCTCTCGATTTACATCATACCCGATTGAGGAGCCTCTGATCTGGTGGGAGAGGAGTTTCTCGTCTCTGCATTTCGTTTCTCGTTGTCTCTGCATTACTCGACTGTCAAACGCATCCAACAAATACCTAAAACCGGTGAGGTGAAAATCAAAATAAATGGAAAATAAAAATTATAAAGATGGAAAATAAAAAAAAAAGAAATTTTTTTTTGAATTTACTTGGTCAAAACATGAAGGTGATGACATAAATGTAATTATATTAATATAAGTGCAAACAAATTTTACAGAACTGAATTAGGGATAAACTAAAAATTAAAAAAAAATCTAGTAGAACATAATTAATACCTTCACAATTTGATTTTGGAATCTGCGAAAAAATCATAATTAATACATAAAATTAAAAAAAAAATTGAAGAAAAAAATGAATAAATAGAATAACGTATACATGTAAATCAATTCAATGTTCAGAAAAATAAAAAAGGACATACGAAACCAGATTAGAAAAGAAAATAATACTTATGATCATTTTTTTTTAACTCCGTAGAGAATATGAGATATTAATGAAATAAAAAATAATTTTTAGGAGAGAAATAAATATATTTAAGATGATTATTAATTATTATTATAAAAAAATATATAATTTTAAATTAATATTTAGAATTTATATATAATTTAAATATGTTTAATAATATTATTATTTAGAATTTATAATTTTTTTATTTATAATTTATAATATGAACGCATCATTTTTATTGGTTTTCTATTGGTCCACGTGGCATTAGTGGATCCTGAAATTATATATGTATAGATAGATAAATGATTCATTTATTAATTTTCAACACAATTCTTTTTTTTTTAGGATTCTATTATTTTTTTCATTTATCTATTTGATTCGAATTGTGCTTCCGATTATTTCGAGATTGTCAATTCTGATTCAATTTCTTTCCCAATTCTATTCTAGGAGAATAGTGTGACCATAATTTTCACTAAGAAGTCGGCGACCGGAGAAGCTCGCCTCGATTTCCTCACCTGGATGTAGAGAAGCGTCGGCGACCGGAGAAGCTCGCCTCGATTTCCTCACCTGGATGTAGAGAAGCGTCGGTATTGAAGTATATATATTGGTTGGTATGCAGCCCACCCAAAAAGCTCATGCGAGAAGCCCAGAGTACATGCATGGAGTCATACACGCATACTATCCCCTTCCATAATTCATATTGGAATAGGATTCTTTTATATATTTGTTTCCTTATATTTTGAGTTCCTAATTACTTATGACTTGTAATTAGAGTTAAGTTTATTTGTGTGTATAAATACTCTATGCACATCAACGAATCAATACAAGTCGAATTCATTATTTCATATATTATTTTCTGGTTTTCTCATTTCTTTTACTACAAATTCAACATGGTATAAGAGCAAATTATTTTAAAGCTTCCGCAATAAAAAAAAAAAAAAGGAGAGAAAGTGAGGGCAGGAGATCAATGCTGCCTCCAACGCCCTTCCGAGTCTTCGTCGTAAACCTAAGTCTCCAAACAAGATGTCATAATCTTTGTGCTCTCCACCGTACCTCACACCAGATTCAATTCCGAAATATCCCCACTACTAAAAAAAGTGGATTAGATATCACTTCAAAGAAATCGGTCGCTGATTCAACTGATTTCTATGATATCAATGATATCAGTCGCAGAAATAAAGATACATTTGGTATCAACGAAATCTGTGTTTGAGTAAACTGATTACTATAACTTCGTTTTTAAAATGTTGATTTACTTTGTAGTGTTATGAAGAAAACCGATGTATTTGTGTATTGCAACTTTTTATTAAAATATTGTTTTACTTAGAAATCAGTGCTAATAAGAAAACCGATATCTTTGTGTTTTGTAATTTTTTTATTAAAATTTACTAAGCAAATTAGGTAAGCATATAACCAAAGAAAACTAATACAAAGGAGGGCCGACACTTAGACATTTCTAACTTCTCTCTTTTCTTTCTCCGAGAGCAGGCCGCGGGACGATTTCTCTTCACGTCACTTCTCACTTCAATTTCTCTTCTCTTCACTTCGCCAGATTGCAACGAGCACGACGATGACACAGCTCCGGCGAGGCGGCGAGGCGGAGAGGCGGACGATCCAGGCGAGCGCGAGGCAAGAGGGCTAGGGTTCTAGCGATTTCGAGCAGCGCCAGCAGCAGCAAGTATGTCGTCGACTACCTCTTTCTTGTTTTGATTTTTTGATTATTTGTTGATTTAGGGTTGATTTTGATTTTCAATTACAAATGGATTTAGGGTTTGAAGTTTGGGGATTTTTCGATTTTTGGGGCGAGCTGGAGCACGGTGTTCGAGCGAGCAGAGAGAGGGTTCGAGCAGCTGAAGTTTTCAAGCATCGACGGTTTCGAGCACCATCAGTTTCGAGCAGCGGCGACAACGACAAGGTATGGCGACTCTAACCTCTTTCTAGTTTAGTTTTTTCGATTATAGACTCGAACATTGAATTCGAGGCTTTGAATGATGTAGAAGATGCTGAGGAATCTCGCTTTGAATGATGTAGAAGATGCTGAGGAATCTCTGAAGGTATTTAAAAAAAAATTTGATTAATAAATATATATATATATATATTATTTGTAATATGGGTACTTACATCACTTGCACTATTGTATCAGTTACTATTATCAGGATTAGGCTCAACAGAATGGGTTTCATTGTTTGATGCACTCAACACTGTAAGCAGGTTCTCTATATTTCACAAGGAAGTCATTGTTAGCATTTTGTAAGTATTCACCAGAATTGCATGTCTTAATCGACATCAAATTTTTTATCCTACTTTTTCATCTACAACTTTTGGACTTCCCATCGCTTGACTCATAGATCATTGTGACCAGGACTGCCATTGTCTCATTAGTCGAGAAATCCCTGAAGAATCCAACTTCTTCTTAAGTCTTCACAAGACAAGAAATTTGTATGCGAGGCGACTGGAAGTGCATTAGTATCCCTGACAAGCTCGGTTTCTCCGCTTCTTTTGCTGCCCAAGTTGCAAACTTGTATTAAGAACAGGAATCCTCGAAACAGAGACAAGACTTCCATGTGCATTTCACGATGTGTTCAACGGCTGGTGAGAACTCTTAAGATATGTTATGCTCTTAGTTTTGTGTGTTTATGTGGGCTTGTTCTCCTGTATAGTTGGAAATCTCAATTTAAGTACTCTTTAACATGTTTAGGAGCTTTGAATTTAAGATTAAGAAATAAATACAGAAATATCCTTGAGGTTTGGTGTTATACTATTATTACACGTGCAAAAAAAAGGAGGAAAAATAAGAGTTGATTACGAAAGCCAACTCCAGCATTTAGCCTAAAATACAAAGAAAAGACACTTATCTTTTCAAAAATACAAATAACTCTTATCAAGGGGAAAAAGAGTGAACATGAGAAGTTTGCTGGTGGACTTTATACAACCACTGTGGAGTATGAAAAAATACTATACTTTACTTTTTATGAATAGTGGTTGCCGATATTTTTGTTACTACAACTTCTTATCATATCACTAAAGTGGTTGGTTTTGCTATGTATCAGGCTTTCGTCCCAAATACCGGATGCGGTGTGTAAGGTGCAACTTGGCACTGTCTTGGTCAAAATTTTGCGAAAATGTTTGAGGGTCTGCCAGAATTCCTGGGCATATACTACCCGAACGGTAAATGATCTTGTAATTTTATGCTAGAGTTTTAGGTAATAGGTAACTGGTCCTTCTTCTAATTCAATTTAAAATGCACTCGACTGAAATCATATAGTCAACACTATGTCATATTGGATTCTTTTGTGAAATGTAAGTGATATAGGTTATGGTTCTACTGGTTTTAGATGTCATTTATGTCGGGATATGTATATTTTTGTTGTTTCCGAGTACATGATTTTAATTTTATTTTAAACGAAAATTCAATCAAGAATTTAGACAAATCTTGAGGAAAAGGACTGTGACAATATTTAAGATACCAGACTTAAAATATGACTTTCAGGTGTGCAATCTCGCGTGGTCTAAGAACGTGAATGAGCTAGTGAGCACCCATGGCTACTTCCAGAACCAAATCATAGTATGGAAATATCCGTCGATGTCCAAGGTATACCTTTGATAGACTTTTGTAGAATTTCATTTTTACGATACGCTTTGTATTCAATTACCTAATAACCTTTTGATATGCTTTTAAACTGCTGCCAATGCAGTTGGCAGCTCTAACTGGGCATACATACAGGGTATTGTACCTTGCCATTTCCCCGGATGGACAGGTGGGATTATTTTTTTCCTTTTTTGTTCCACGTTAAAACACAACTGCAAGTTCTTCTTTTTTATTGCTGTCACATTTTTCTTACACCACATATGTTTGCAGACTATATTGTAACAGGAGCAGGAGATGAGACACTCAGGTTTTGGAATGTCTTCCCTTTTGCAAAGTCTCAGGTGACTACCCCAATTTCCTTAACTACTGATTCTAGTTTTCTTGTAAAGTGAGATTGTTAATAGAGCCAAACCTCCTGTTTCTGCAGAAGACTGAAAGTGAAATCGGAGCCTCGTCTTTTGGGACAATGTACTCTAGCTACAATTATGAATGTTTTGATTTTGGATAATGATTGTACGAATGTTTTGTATGAATGTTTTAGATATATTAAGAATGTTTTGTATGAATGTTTTAGATATATTAAGAATTGTTATGATATTTTGATGGTTTTATAAATTTGTGCAATTTTAATATTAAAATATTGATTATATCGAAAAAAGTACAGGAATTATACGACATTATAAATATCATTTTTTAAAATAAAATTTCTACATAGAAATCGGTTTTTAAAATAAAAATGATTATGTAATACTATATAGTTATCGGTTGTAATCTAAATAACAGATATTAAAGGGGTATTAGATATCAGTTAGTTTTGTGGGTTAATACTGGAAATAAACCGATTTCTATGACTAGAAAAGAAATCGGTTGGAAAATAAAAACTGATTTCTAAAATGTACATAGAAATCGGTTAATCACCGATGTCTATAGTTGCAGACTATAGATATCGGCTCCATCAACATCAGTCCGGATTTTCATAGAAATCAGTGAATAACCGATTTCTAATGCAATATTTTTAGTAGTGCCCGGTTGGCAGGAGCCGAGTGACGGGCGAGTAAACCCACTTAAGCCGTCAACAAATAAAGTATCCCCTAAGAACTACAACTGAGAACCAGAGTCAATGTTCCATCCAGGCTGCTCACCACCGGTTCCCAGCAGCAATCGCCAAAGAATTTAATTAGGACCTCGAATCGAGGTCGACGTCCCTAAGTCACCTGCCTCCTACCTTTCCCGACGAGGCCATCGATCACACATATGAAGTTTTAATTTGATCCCAAAGAGAGGTAATACTCCATGGGTAATATAAGAAGTTTTTTATTTGATCCCAAAGAGAGGTAATACTCCACGGGTAACATATGAAGTTCGGGACGGAAAACGCGACGATCAAAACCGATAGTTACTACGGAGGCGCGCAACGATCGAAATTGCGACGACCAAGTGGCGCGCGGCGATCGAATCTGCGACGACCAAAACCGATAGATACTACGGAGGAGGCGCGAAGATCTCGAAGATTATTTTTATTGATTATTTTGTTTCGGGTTGGGTCAAGTTGATCGAAACCCGAATTAAGAAAAACCTATTATTCCATCGTCGGATTTGTCGGCAATCCTACGACAACGTCGAATGTTGACGTGCTGGTGGTTAAAGGCGACAGACGACAGTGGTGTTATTTTCGATGGGGCCGACAACGTTCGAACAACGACGTGAGGCCACATCGTATTGGTTCGGGCTGTCCGGATCTTCTTGTCGAAGCTTGGTCGGTAGACGATCGAGCTCCGAGTTATTATATATGTGTGTGAAATAAAGATAGTAGAGGAGGAGAGTAATTCAAGAGATGGTGAAGTTATTACCTGTCGAAGCTTGGAGAGGAGGCTATTATGGGCTGTGTGTGGTCGGAGAGCAAAAGAGGTGGATGAACTATTGGATTCCCGTTTGTTATAAGAAAGTGGGGGCCGAAAGAAGCTAAAACAAGAGGTACAAGAAAATAGTGGAGAAATACTCGTTGTTTTTTTTATCATGATAGTGATAATATTAATAACAAAGTCAACAATGGTCTTTCCTCTGTTTCTGAGATCGACTGGAAAGACCAAGAGGAGGTGGTGTATTTGCTGCATGGATCAAGGAAATGGGCAGAAAACGGAAGTGGTTCGGAGCTCCGATTCTGACCTGGACCAGTTCGGTCATGCTCTTTATATCCTCCCTTGTTAATTCATGTAGCCTGTCCTCAGGGGCCGCCATCTTTGTCTCTGTTTCCAAGGAATTGTTCTTCAAGTTATCCGATTTATCATCCATGTGTGTGTGAAAGAAAGAGCTGAGGTCTCGAATGTTAGGGTTGTGTACTTAATGTCTAGATTTAAGTAACGGAAACTCACGATCCATTGCCACTAATCTATTTAATTAAATAAACAATTATTTGCGTTTAATTATTTATAATTAAATATATGCAAATCATAGTCCTGGATTTTATACGTTGTAGTTAGTATGGTGTTGCATGGGCGCACAGAAGATCATACTATCGGTTACTCGTATTTAATCGAACAGTTGCTCACGACCTAGATGGACACGGACCAATCCATCGGTATAGTCGTTGTGTGAGAGAGAAAATAATTTATCTTAATTATTTTATCACACTTGTACACTTGGTGTATTGAGCGGATCTGCTTGAGATTTATCGATTAGGATTGCCGGCGATAATCGATTTAAGTCTCTGTGTATTTTATTCTTAATCCCCGATATTATTGCGGGTGTGTATATTTAATATAAGTGACTTTGATTTACCAAAGGAATTAACCGATTTAATTATTGGGTTAATTACCGGTTAAGTTGGGTCACTATATTTTATATATGGCATGCCGTGAATACTTGACGGGAAAGTGTATCCCGTAAGGGTTGATAATATCCCCGTGATGAGTTCATAAGGAATTATTATGTAAACCCTGCAGGTGGATTTGTTCCGCATAATAATTAAGGTTGAATGGTACTAATCTCGGTTACAAGAGATGAATAAATTAATTAGCAATAAATTAATTTTATTCATGGATATTTATATCTTAAATACACGGAATAAATAATACTACCGGAGAAATATTATTTGATATAATATGGTTTAATATTGGGAGTGCAATTAATTTTATATAGTGGAAAATAGAATTAATTAATAATAGTAAGGATTAATAGATTTGGGCTTGGTCTCAATTTAATCACTATTATTGGAAGCCCAATATTCCACCTCCTTAAGATCCCCTACGTAGCCTATAAAAGCACTACATGGTCTTCTCTATTCTCATAACTTGAAGATCACAATTCTAGAGAGAGAAAGTAGAGAGGAGGATCCATGGAGTTCGGTAGATCGTCGCCCACACGACGTCCGAGCTAGTGCAAGGAATACGTCGGAAGATCTCAAAGGTCATCAAATTGAGTTCTACGTTTTTCCGAACAACGAGAACGAGGTAAATCGTAAAACTCTCTTTATGATTTTATCGTTTAATTATCGTGAAAATATCATGAACAAAGATCCGAGGACGAACCCCGGAACGAGGATACACCGCGCGGTGGTGGTCGAAGACCACCGGACCGGCGGCGTGATCCCTGTGGGGATCGAACCAAGCGAACCCCGGCTGGACGCCGGGGACGCGTGCATGGGAGCCCTCGGCCGAAGCCGAGGGGGCGATCGATGCCCTAAGGCACGATCGCCGGGCGGGCGGCTGGTGCGCCCGCGGCGGCTCGTCGATCGAGCCGCACCTCCACGGCGGGCAGCAGGTCGCCGGACCTGTTGCCGGGGGCTGCCGGGAGCAGCCCCAGCGATCGCATCATGCGATCACGAGCCCCACGTACGGGGCTCGGCTGGACGCGCGTGGGTTCGCCCACGGCTGCGTGTTCGGTTGAGCTCCGGGCTTCGTGGCGTGCTCGCGATCAAACTCCTGCGAAGGGTTTTTCGATTGGGTTGTCGGTTCCGCAATTTAGACAATCCGGATATTCGAAGGATTTCGGTCGGAATTAATTAGATAATTTATTTATTTAAATTTATTAATTCCGGGAGATCGATTTCCAACAATTGGTATCAGAGCGTTGGTTTTAGTTCATGGTATTTTTCGATAAATTGTTCTACCTTGCAGGGTTTCCGATTATTATGGCTAGATTTAATTATTGATAATTAATGTCATAATATTTCTCTTGATTATTAAACTCTCGTTGATGTCGAGATTCGTTCTTGTGTGGTGAATGCTTGTTCTTATTTTTCCGGAAATTGTGAGGTCGATTTCATATGAGAATCGATACCGGATAGCGTAGTAATAAATTTGTAATTTATTTACGTTGGATCGATTCCGAAACGACGACCGGAAAATTGTGACGGAGGAGACGAACGAGAGGGAGGACTCGGATCGATCATCCCCATGATCGGTCCATGGAGGATCGACCCGAGAGAGAGGGGGCAGCCGCGGGAGGCTCTCGGCCACGCCTAGCCACCGGTGGTGGTGGCGCGCCGGCTGGGGGCGGCGGCGGTGCTCCTCCTCGGTGGTGGTCGATCGGTTGGGGGTGGTGCGGAGATCCCCACTCCGTGCTACTCCTAACCGAGATTTACTTTCCTAAATTATTCGGTTTTCCTATTTTGAGTATTCCTATTTTTGGGAATTCTCATGGAATAGGAAAAGAATAAATTTAGAATAAATTTATTTTTCCTTATTGATTATTCCTATTCTTGGGAATTTTCATAGATTAGGAAAAGAAATAAATTTATAATTAATTTATTTTTCCTATTTAATTATTCCTTTATGGAATTTTTAATGGATTAGGAAAATAATTAATTTGGAAAGTTTAAGAGTCCTAAATTATTTTTTTCCTTATTTAATTATTTCTTTATGGAATTTTTAATGGATTAGGAAAGGAATTAATTTGGAAGGACTAGGAGTCCTAAATTATTTTATTTCCTTATTTCATTATGGAAATCATCTAAAATATTCCAAGTGGGTCTTGGATAGATTATTCTAGAGATTGAATGAAGTAGAAAGAGAAAATAAAATAAATTATTTTATTTCCTTATTTCATTATAGAAGTCTTCTAGAATATTCCAAGTGGGTCTTGAATAGATTATTCTAGAGATTTAATGAAGTAGAAAGGGAAAATAAAAATAATAAAAATATTAATAATATTTAATTTTAATTTTGATTTATTCTATTGACTTAATTTTCGAATTAAGTAACTTTTGGATTTATTAAAAATAAATAGATTTAAATATTGGAATTAATATTCCCGTCACATGGAGCATTCAAAGAACGAAGACTAAAGACTAGAAGACGTATACGGGGATGCGATAAAGCCATAATAGTCGGAAAATAATATTCTAGTATTATTTTGATTATGTGATAATATTCTATGTGCTTTATTTCATGTATGCATGCTTATGTGTATTTAATTATGCATTAGATAGCGTATCCCTTTGTTGTAAAAAGCTAAGCGGGAGAGGGTATGGAAACATATCCATGGTCTCCATTGCTGTTCTCTTGGTGACTTTTATGGACTTTTGAAGTTCGTATAGACAAGTCATTGAAGGAGAATTCTTGTAATTCCTTTTACGAGAAACATTGATTAAGTTTATCAAACAATGTCAAATTTGTCTTTCCAAAACTGATTTCAAGTCGACTCATTCTCACCCCGGGGAGTGGAATGTGTTGGATTTCGACTCTCCGGGATGCGTTCGTTCGATCGCTCGAACATCCGAACCATCCCAGTCGACATCCGAAGTCACTACTTCGTTCGCTTGACAGCCCATGACCCGAATCACGCCCAGCCATCGCCCCGGAGGACAACCGCGCGAAACGGAGCTGGACTGTACCCAATCAGCGCCCGCCGATTGCAGTCCAGCGGTCGCTGGTGGAGCTGCAAACAGCGGTCGCTGTTCGTCCGCGAACAGCAACGCGACGTTGCTGTTCCGGGCTCGTTTCCGGGTCGTTTTTCCTCATCCGACTACCGATCCGGAGGTCCTAGACCCCCCAGTAGTCGAGGAACACTACCCACGACCCCGGAATCCGATCTACGTTCATATACGTTCAACGAGATAAAACCGAGATCGAAATAAATGCGGAATTGAAAGTTCCGATCTCATACCTCTCGGTCGATTGTTGAGACCTTAGATGCTTCTGATGTATGACTCTGCCCCGACTCCAACCGTTGTGTGGGCAACGATCTGTTGGAATTGCCTTTTCTGCTTTCTTCTTCTTCTACAGCGTTGATATATCTTTTCTCTCTCATAGAAAATATCAGCGCTAACTTAATGTTTTTAACAGAGAAAAACTTAATTGCGCTAAACAATTATTTTTCTCTGATGAAAATAAAAAGCGGCGAAGTGTAGGTCTAGAATAGGCAAGGGGGGGGGGGGGGGGGGGGGGGTTATATAGAGTTACACCAGGGACCCAAGGTTAAATTAATTAAGGGCTAAATTGAAATATTAATTAACTTGGAATACGTAAACGCAATTCCTTAATTAATCGATTTCAATTTTAATTATTATTAACTCCACTATAAAATAATAATTGAATTCCCGAAATTAATTTAATATTATTTCAACAATAATATTTCCGCCGAAATTACATATACGACTTTCCCCGTGTTTAAGATATCGAACGTCCACGAATTTATTTAATTACTAATAATTAAATTAATTCGTTTCTTATTATCCGAGACTAGTACCACTCATCCTTATTATCATGTGGAACAAATCCACCTGCAGGGTTTACATGATAAACTTTATGAGCTCATCTCGGGGACGTTATCAACCCGATAAACGGGACACGGTTTCCTGTCTATAATCTATAGCATGCCGTGAGCACAATTACGATTCCCAATTTACCGAGTATCTCGACTAATCAAATAGTCTCACTCATTGGCAAGTTAAAGAACCGAGAATTGGACACACGCACCTATAATTATATAGGGATTAAGAATTCGTATATCCGTAATTCTGAGGTCTAGTTCGATTACGTCGATTAGTATAAATCGAACGCCCTCCCGTGGTCCTGCTCAATACACCAAGTGTACAAGTGTAACATAATAGTCAAGACCAACTATTACCCAGTCACACTACGACGTACCGATGGATTGTCCCTGTCCATCTAAGTCGTGTGCTTCTGTTCGATAGTATACGAGTAACCGACAGTATGATCTTCCGCGTGTCTCCTCACGCCATACTGTCTACAACGTATATATCTAGGACTATTGCATTCAAGTACAAGATAGACAAAATGCCGACAGTTTGATTAATAGATAATGAAAAACACAGATAAGGAGTTCCATATTGTCACTAAACTAGACATTTAGAATATAAGTCCATCAATCTCCCACTTATACTAAATCTCTAGTTGCCCTCTACCATACATCCGATACCCATCCCCTTCACGTGTCTCTTGAACGCTTCCGCTGGAAGTGCCTTCGTAAAGGGGTCAGCCAGGTTATCCGCTGATGCAATCTTGGTGACAACCGCATCGCCTCTCCTGACGATGTCTCTAATCAGGTGGTACTTGCGATCTATGTGTTTACTCGCATTGTGGGCTCGTGGTTCCTTTGCATTAGCCACTGCACCGCTATTGTCACAATAAATTGTGATAGCTCTAGGCATTTTAGGAACCACATCCAAGTCCATAAGAAAGTTCCGGAGCCATACCGATTCTTTAGCTGCCTCAGAGGCTGCTACATATTCGGCTTCCATGGTAGAGTCCGAAATGCATTTCTGCTTAACACTCTTCCATGAGACTGCTCCACCTCCCAATGTGAACACATAGCCTGATGTAGACTTTCGCTGATCCTTATCAGATTGGAAATCCGAGTCTGTGTAACCAATAGGAATCAACTCGGACGCTTTGTAACTCAGAACATAATTCCTAGTCCTTCGCAGGTACTTAAGTATGTTCTTTACAGCAGTCCAGTGACCCTGTCCAGGGTTACTCTGATATCTAGTTACCATGCCCACGGCATAGCAGATATCAGGTCTCGTGCACAACATGGCATACATTAGACTTCCTACTGCCGAAGCATAAGGAACCTTCTTCATGTAATCTATCTCCTTTTGTGTTTTGGGACACATGTCTTTAGATAGATGAATTCCATGGCAGAAAGGTTGAGCACCTCTCTTGGAATTCTGCATGTTGAAACGAGCCAGAATCGTATCAATATATGAAGCCTGGGACAAGCTTAATGTTCTTTTCCGGCGATCCCTTATAACTTTGATCCCAAGAACATGCCCAACTTGTCCTAAGTCTTTCATATCGAATTGCTTGGACAACCATCCCTTTATGTCCGACAACATCTTCACATTGTTGCCAATTAGAAGGATGTCATCTACATAAAGCACGAGAAACGCCACACTGTTTCCGTCACATCTCCGGTATACACACGACTCGTCCATGCTTTGAATGAATCCATAAGACTGGATAACCTCATCAAACCGCATATTCCAAGATCTAGAAGCTTGCTTCAATCCATAAATGGATCGGTTTAGCTTACACACTAGATGCTCTTGGCCTTTCTTGATGAAACCTTCTGGCTGTCTCATGTAAATGGTCTCGTCAAGATTCCCATTCAAGAATGCCGTCTTGACGTCCATTTGCCACACCTCATAATCCATATGAGCTGCTATAGACAAAAGAATCCGGATCGACTTTAGCATAGCTACCGGCGAAAAGGTTTCCTCATAATCGATCCCTTCTTTCTGAGTATACCCTTTCGCAACAAGCCTAGCCTTGAAGGTTTCAACCTTCCCGTCAGACCCTCTTTTTCTCTTGTACACCCACTTGCAACCAATGGCTTTTACACCTTTGGGCGGTGCTACAAGATTCCAGACCTGATTTGAATCCATTGATTCAATCTCAGATTTCATCGCCTTTTGCCAAGACTGAGCATCTTGATCTTTAAGCGCCTCGCCGTAGGTCCAGGGATCGGCTTCATGTTCTCCAGGTAACAAGTCTGAAGACTCACCTATAAACATGAACCTATCGGGTTGTCGAACAACCCTCCCACTACGACGAGGCTCCGGTGTAACCTCAGTAACTACAGGTGCAGACTGTGGTGGCGTATCACCCGGTTCGGTTGGATCTAAGCCTTGATCGTCCCCTCTCAGTTCGTTAAGTATTATCTCACTCTTAGGCTTATGGTCCATTATATAATCCTCTTCCAAGAACCGAGCGTTGGTGCTAACAACGATCTTCTGGTCCTTAGGACTATAAAACAGACCACCTTTCGTTCCTCTAGGATATCCTATAAACAACCGAATATCTGAACGAGATTCCAACTTATCAGCCCCATGCTTCAGCACATGTGCTGGACAACCCCAGATCCGAATGTGTTTCAAGTTCGGCTTACGCCCGGTCCACAATTCCTAGGGCGTCTTAGGGACTGATTTAGAAGGAACTAAGTTCAGGATATACGCCGCTGTTTCCAAGGCATATCCCCAGAACGAAACTGATAGGTCTGAGTAACTCATCATAGATCTTACCATTTCCATAAGAGTCCTATTCCTTCTTTCTGCTACACCATTCTGCTGGGGCGTGTATGGTGCAGTCATCTGGGAGTCAATCCCATTCTCTAATAAGTACGCCTTAAACTCTCCCGAGAGGTACTCTCCTCCACGATCAGATCGTAGAGTCTTTATGGTTTTACCATGAAGGTTCTCCACAAGAGCTTTGTATTCCTTGAACTTGTCAAAGCACTCGCTCTTGCGGCGCATCAGGTATATAAAACCATACCTTGAGTAATCATCAGTGAAGGTTACGAAAAATTCATAACCTCCTCTCGCTTGGACAGATAAAGGCCCGCACAAATCAGAGTGAATCAATTCCAGTACTTCCTTGGATCTATACCCCTTATCACTAAAGGGTCGCTTGGTCATTTTTCCTTCCAGGCATGATTCGCAGGTTGGAAAGTCCTCATCTTTCACACCACTGAGTATTCCATCAGTTATCAACCTTTGAATTCTGCCCAAGTTAATATGACCTAGCCTAAGATGCCATAAGTACTTTTGATTCATCCTAGAAGGCTCCTTTCTCTTATTGGTACTAGATGTATTATTTGACTCTACTTGTTGCATCATGGAATAATCAGGATTCAGTATATATAAGTTGCCTATCAATGTACCAGAACAGACATACTCACCATTCTTTTTGATAATAACAGAACTATCAAAAGAAACAGAATATTTATTCAAAACCAACTTAGAAACCGAAACAAGGTTCTTTCTAAAGTTTGGTACATAAAGACAATCATTCAATACTAAAACTTTATTATTAAAAGATAAATGAACATCTCCCACTGCAACCGCCGCCACTTTCGTAGCATTGCCCATGTAGATGGTGATCTCTCCCTCTCTAAGCCGCCGGGTTTCCTGGAACCCCTGCAAAGAATTGCAGACATGATCAGTGGCTCCCGTATCCACACACCAGGTACCGGTGGATAACACCGCTAAACATGTTTCAGTGACTAAGGAAAAGTTCATACCTCCTTGTCTGAGAGGACAATTAGACTTCCAATGTCCAGACTGCTTGCAACGGAAACACTTGCCCTTGGGCTTGTTCACTCCATTCCGTGGTCCACCATTGCTGGGTCCACTGGGTTTCCGTCCTTGCTTCTTCTTCCTCTTAGTCCCCGGAGGGCCAGGAAGTTTCACAGCCACAAGTGCCTGAGACTTCTTAAAGATTCCCTCTGCCGCCTGGAGTTCAGTCAGGAGTTCCGCCAACGTATATAACCTCTTGTTCATGTTATAGTTCAGGCGGAACTGCTCAAAACTCTTAGGCAGAGACTGGAGCACTATATCGATCTGGGTTTCCCCATCGATAGATCCTCCTATAATCTCTATCTCATTCAGATAGCCTATCATCCTAAGAACGTGATCCCTCACGGGCGTTCCTTCGGACATAGTGGCCGTCATGAGTTGCCTCATGGCATCTTGCCTGGCTGCCCTATCCTGACTACCAAACATCTCCTTGAGGTTAAGCATCATATCATAGGCAGTGGTCATGGCTTCATGCTGATGTTGCAGCACATTTGACATAGAAGCCAAAATGTAGCACCGCGCCATCTGATTAGCCTTGACCCACTTCCGATGAGCTTCCTTTTCCTCAGGAGTGGAGGTGTCAATAGGTTCATCAGGACAATCCTCATGGAGTACATATTTGTACTCCTCAGCAGTCAGGACAATGTCCAAGTTTCGTTTCCAGTCAATATAGTTCGGACCAGTGAGTTTGTTCTCTTTTAGTATCATGGATAGCGGGTTGAGTGTCATATCTATAAAAGAGACAAATCAAACTGTCAAATTTAATTCGATATTAACTCCCTTAATTAATATCATTAAATCTACCAATCAATCCTAAAATCCCATCAGACTAGCATGCCACGTTCATGTGGACGTATACTAGTCCAAATGATTTTATAACTGGACTTTTACTTCGGTCGTACATCATTACAGCAGTGACTCCGATGGGGAGGATACTGTAAAGCGTACCTAAGTGTATACCATTTCTCAGTACTAAGTTAACCGCTCGGAAACTACACGCCCACCGCAAGCCACGTTAGTGTGGACGTTTACGTTGACATGCGGTCCCTTTACGATTTCCTATAACTGTCGAGCCTCAATTAACCCAAAGTTCCGTTTCCGTCTAGTAAGCCACGATAGTGTGGACGTTTACTAAACAAACAACTTTGTTAATTGAATTCCATTTAATAAATTTCACAATTTCGTTAATCAAAGTTTGATATCTCGTAAGTGAAACTCTAAGTTTCTAACCAGCGATCAATCATGCAATTGAGCCCTATCTCTCACAAAGTGAGGGAGCCAACCAGACAATCGATCTAGTCATCAAATGACTCGAATGTCTCTAATCTGTGTCATCGACATAACCAAGCGCTTTGGCTCCATTCCACTCCCCGGGGTGAGAATGAGTCGAGTTGAAATTAGTCTTTGAAAGACAGATTAGGCATTGCTTTGAAAAACTTAAGTGTTCAATTCTATAAATGGAATTGAATTCGAATTTTGATCCAGTGATATCCGTGTGTCAACTTTATCCGATAGGGAGGATGACACTAAAGCCAACTCGTAAGCGACACACATCACTATCAAAACAGAGAATGGAGACCGCGGGATTGTTTCCAATCCCTCTCCCACTTAGTTTTTACGAAAGGGATAACATTCACATGCATATAAATTAAAGCATAATAAAACGCACGTAAACACACAAAAAGCATTTAACGTGGCCCGATTATTATGGCCTTTAAAATCTTCGATGCACGTCTTCTTGGATCTTCGTCTCGTTGCTCGTCTCGGTCTCGGTCCATCACCGACTCGTCTAAGGACCAAGAGACGAACCCCTCCCACTGGAGTATCGTCCTGGGCCCTCGACAAGCGATCCGTGATGTCCGTCGAACCCCCGAGCCGCTGCTGCCAAACCTCAAACAGCGCCCGCCGTTTGAGAAACAGCGGTCGCTAGAGGAACTGCAAACGGCGACCGCCGTTTGCCCTCCAGCGGGCGCCGTTTGTGCACAGTAGCCTCGGGTTCGACTCCTCGACCCTCGTTTGTCCGTCTTTCGATCTCGTCTCGATCCACCAAGCAGCAGCAACATTACAAATGTAAACTACACTACTTCCGGCATCGATCCTATACATATTGATCGATCCTATACACCCGGAAAAACGAAAAACGAAAATAGAAAACCTAAACGACTCAACCCGTCGTTTTAACTATTACAAGCAAGCAACGATAAAAACAAAAGATCTCGACAACCCCGAGAGTTTAACAAACCACAATATACAGTACATAAACATATGACCATAATAATCGGGTTATCCTGCAAAACAAAACTCGCAAACAATACAAAGAACGTATAACCGGCTCTGATACCAATTGTTGGATTTCGACTCTCCGGGATGCGTTCGTTCGATCGCTCGAACATCCGAACCATCCCAGTCGACATCCGAAGTCACTACTTCGTTCGCTTGACAGCCCATGACCCGAATCACGCCCAGCCATCGCCCCGGAGGACAACCGCGCGAAACGGAGCTGGACTGTACCCAATCAGCGCCCGCCGATTGCAGTCCAGCGGTCGCTGGTGGAGCTGCAAACAGCGGTCGCTGTTTGCCCACCAGCGGGCGCTGTTCGTCCGCGAACAGCAACGCGACGTTGCTGTTCCGGGCTCGTTTCCGGGTCGTTTTTCCTCATCCGACTACCGATCCGGAGGTCCTAGACCCCCCAGTAGTCGAGGAACACTACCCACGACCCCGGAATCTGATCTACGTTCATATACGTTCAACGAGATAAAACCGAGATCGAAATAAATGCGGAATTGAAAGTTCCGATCTCATACCTCTCGGTCGATTGTTGAGACCTTAGATGCTTCTAATGTATGACTCTGCCCCGACTCCAACCGTTGTGTGGGCAACGATCTGTTGGAATTGCCTTTTCTGCTTTCTTCTTCTTCTACAGCGTTGATATATCTTTTCTCTCTCAGAGAAAATATCAGCGCTAACTTAATGTTTTTAACAGAGAAAAACTTAATTGCGCTAAACAATTATTTTTCTCTGATGAAAATAAAAAGCGGCGAAGTGTAGGTCTAGAATAGGCAAGGGGGGGGGGGGGGGGGGGGTTATATAGAGTTACACCAGGGACCCAAGGTTAAATTAATTAAGGGCTAAATTGAAATATTAATTAACTTGGAATACGTAAACGCAATTCCTTAATTAATCGATTTCAATTTTAATTATTATTAACTCCACTATAAAATAATAATTGAATTCCCGAAATTAATTTAATATTATTTCAACAATAATATTTCCGCCGAAATTACATATACGACTTTCCCCGTGTTTAAGATATCGAACGTCCACGAATTTATTTAATTACTAATAATTAAATTAATTCGTTTCTTATTATCCGAGACTAGTACCACTCATCCTTATTATCATGTGGAACAAATCCACCTGCAGGGTTTACATGATAAACTTTATGAGCTCATCTCGGGGACGTTATCAACCCGATAAACGGGACACGGTTTCCTGTCTATAATCTATAGCATGCCGTGAGCACAATTACAATTCCCAATTTACCGAGTATCTCGACTAATCAAATAGTCTCACTCATTGGCAAGTTAAAGAACCGAGAATTGGACACACGCACCTATAATTATATAGGGATTAAGAATTCGTATATCCGTAATTCTGAGGTCTAGTTCGATTACGTCGATTAGTATAAATCGAACGCCCTCCCGTGGTCCTGCTCAATACACCAAGTGTACAAGTGTAACATAATAGTCAAGACCAACTATTACCCAGTCACACTACGACGTACCGATGGATTGTCCCTGTCCATCTAAGTCGTGTGCTTCTGTTCGATAGTATACGAGTAACCGACAGTATGATCTTCCGCGTGTCTCCTCACGCCATACTGTCTACAACGTATATATCTAGGACTATTGCATTCAAGTACAAGATAGACAAAATGCCGACAGTTTGATTAATAGATAATGAAAAACACAGATAAGGAGTTCCATATTGTCACTAAACTAGACATTTAGAATATAACTCCATCAGAATGGAGCCAAAGCCACTTGGTCATGTCGAGGACACAAATTAGAGGCAGTCGTACCATCTTTTGAAGGTGGATCGATTGTCTGCTCGGCTCCCTCATTTATGAGAGATAGGGTCGTTCGCATGGTGAATCACTGGTAAGAAACTTCGAGTTTCACTTATGATTCTCCGCGTCTTGATTTACAAGATTGAATGGATCAAGTAATTGTGAGTCAATTATAAAAGTCTCTTGGTGTAGTAAACGTCCACACCACGTGGCTTGCTATGCTGACGGATTTTGGATTAATTGATGTAGACAGTTGTAAGAAATTGTGAAGAGTTGTGAAGTTGTCGTAAACGTCCACACCACGTGGCTTGCGGTGATGTAGCAATTCCAAACGATTTACTTTGGTACTGAGTAATGGTTTACACTTAGATACGCATTATAGTATTCCTCCCCACGAGGTTCCGCTATAAGTGATGTATGACCGAAGCAAATCTAATTGCTAAATCATTTGAATTGGTAAACGTCCACACCACGTGGCTTGCCATATCTGATGGGATTTTAGATGTGATTAGTGGTTTAATGATATTATTTAAGGGAGATAATATCGGAGATTAAATCGATTGTTTGTTGTTATACGTGCTCATAGATTAGGAAATGGCTTTGAACCCACTTTCTGTGATACGTAAGGATTTTAAACTCATTGGTCCCTAAATGTAATGATTGGAATAGAGATCTAGACATTACCCAAACTGTTAAAGAGTGCAAGGTTGTACTCAGTGAGCTTTGTCCTCCCGAGCCTATTGACATAGGCGGCTAGACAAGAAGCGATGAGGATACTCATAAAGGCCAGTCCTTCGAGAAAACGCTTAAACACGTTTTTGAGATGATTGACCTTTTGGACGAATTGAGACGGAAATCGCAAGCTCTTGTAGCCAATGCCAAAGGTTTTGAACCTAAGGGAAAAATCGGGGGAAAGGAAAAGCAAGCAAAGAAACCCAGTGGTCATAAGTTACATGAACCACGAGATGGGACGAGAAAGCCAATAGGCAAGTATTCTCGATACAAACAGTCTGGGTACTGGAAGTCTGATTATCCTCTCAAAGAAAGTACGAAATTTTCTTTAGTCGTAAAACATAGTCAGTGGTATTATCTACCGGAACCTGGTGTGTAGATATGGAACCACTGACGGTATGTGCATTTTAAATGCAAGGGTTCCAGGAAACCCGACGACTTAGAAAAGAAGAAATCGTAGTCTACATGGACAATGCTGTAGAGGAGGCAGCTGTTGCAATGGAGGACATTTTATAGGATTTCATTTTGGGTTATTGCTTTTATGTACCTTTCATATTAGAAAGAACTTTGTTCTGGATTTCTGACAAATGGATATTTTATTTCTTTTAATCATTTGATGGTTATAAGAAGAAATAAAGATATTATCTATTCTGGTACATTAGCTAGCAATATATAAATGATGAATCCTGAGTCCACCACGATGCAACGAACCGTAGTATGAAACTCGTTTTACTAATAAGAGATTTCTTTATCAATTATACTTGTGGATTCTTATGCTGAGTCATGTTTATTCAAATAAGAAGTTCAAAGGTCGAAAATTGATATTTGATCAATTAAGTTGAAGGAGTGGACCTTCCGACCTAAGAATCTAATTTGGAAGATAATATGACTAAGCAATCCTTTATGGATATAAGATATAAGATCCGGACAAGTATTGGAATTGATTAACTCTGATGTATGCAGACCTATGTCTACTCAGACAATAAGGTACGAGTACTTCATTTGATGATTACTCGAGAAATGGATTAGAATACTTGATGTGTCACAAAAGCAAGTGTTTTGACAAGTCAATGGACACTAAGCAATTGTGGAGAACCATCAAGGTATATCCATTTGTAGCCTACGATTTGATCGTGGAGGCAAGTACCTGTCTGAGGAATGCATAGCATATTGATCAGAGGTTGGGATTTGATCCCAAATGACTACACCATACACTTTTGTGTAGAAATGGTGTGTCATAAACAAGAAATGGAACTCTTATAGAAATAGTAAAAGCATGAGTTATACGGAACTACCTATGTTCTATGGATATGTATGGAAACAACGGCGCATTCAAATGCGGTTGTAGAATATCCTAGAAGAACAAAAGATGTGTGTTCAATAGTACTATGAACCAGAAGGACGTTATAAGTTCTAACGCCCGGTTCTTAGAGAAAGACTATATGATGAACCACAAGCCCAAGGTGACGTAATACTTTGAAATGAGAGAGAACGATTAAGACTTAGAACCAGCCGAACCGAGTAGCGGTACACCACTGACTGCACCTACTGTTATCACTATTTATACACCGGAATGCCATTGTAGTGGGAGGTTGTGGGACAACCGGAGATATTCATAAGACTAGGAGAGTCTTCGAACTCTGGACCTAGTATACATGAAATCGATCCCTAGAACTACATGAAGGCAGTACTAGATCTAAATGTGCCTTCTTGGAGAGCAATAAGGATTATTGCTAAGAGGCGAGATCATTTAGAGTACAAGCTTAGTTGATCCATTTATGGATTGTAGCAAAGCTAGAGTTCGTGGAACTTGCGCATTGATGAGATAGTCCATTTGATGGATTCATCAAAAGGCATTGACGAATCGTGTGTATGAGAAACGTGATGGAAACAAGGTGGTGTTTCTCGAAGGTTTTATGTAGATAACATTTTATCATTAACAATGTAAAGATGTTGTCAGACATAAAATGATGGTTGTCTAGAAAAATCGATATATGAGATAAAGAAGAAGTAAGAGCATGTTCTTAAGATCTAGGATCTCAAGAAAAGGACATTGTACTTCTCTAGATATCTTGTACGATTATGGTTCGTTTTAACATGCAAGATTCCGAGAAAGGTTCGTTACCTTTCAGATACGGAATGCATCTATCTAAGGAAATGTGTTTTGGGAACACAAAAGGAGATAGAAGCAATGAAAGCAGTTTCCTACACTTTGAGTGTGGAAAGCTTAAATAAATGCATTGTTGAAAACAAGAACCTGATATCGGCTATGCGGTTAGCATAGTGGGAGGATATCAAGGTAATCCTGGAAAGGAATACTTGACTGCTGTAATGAACATTTTAAGTACTTTCGAAGTACTGGAAACTATGTTCTGGATTACGGAGCAAACAAGCTTTTCCTTTGTATTACATTCTCTTAGATTTCTAATCGAATGAGGACCAGTGTAAGTCGATATCAGGCTATGTGTTTCACTATTGAAGGAGAAGGAGTTTTAACATGGAAGAGTGATAAGCACGATGCTTTTCGGACTCTGCCATGGGTAACCAAATAGCGGCCTCAGAGGCAGCGGAAGTTTTGGTATAACTCCGGGATAATCTCTGGGACTTAGAGGTGATTCTTAATTTGCCAAAAGGCTATGTGTATAGCGGTGCGATGGCAAATGGTAAGAAATCACAAGTCCATAAGTGTAAGATAACACATAGTGCAAGTACCACCTGATACGAGTCATCGTCGAGGGAGACGACGCTGTAGTCACCAAGATAACTTGAGAACGGCAACCTAGAGTGCTCATTCACATATTACTTCTTGGAAGTACAACTTAAGCACGTGATGAGTATGGGAGTCGGGAGTTTGGAGGAAATGACTAGATCTTAGTACAAGTGGGAGATTGTTGGAGTTGTGTACTTAATGTCTAGATTTAAGTAACGGAAACTCACGATCCATTGCCACTAATCTATTTAATTAAATAAACAATTATTTGCGTTTAATTATTTATAATTAAATATATGCAAATCATAGTCCTGGATTTTATACGTTGTAGTTAGTATGGTGTTGCATGGGCGCACATAAGATCATACTATCGGTTACTCGTATTTAATCGAACAGTTGCTCACGACCTAGATGGACACGGACCAATCCATCGGTATAGTCGTTGTGTGAGAGAGAAAATAATTTATCTTAATTATTTTATCACACTTGTACACTTGGTGTATTGAGCGGATCTGCTTGAGATTTATCGATTAGGATTGCCGGCGATAATCGATTTAAGTCTCTGTGTATTTTATTCTTAATCCCCGATATTATTGCGGGTGTGTATATTTAATATAAGTGACTTTGATTTACCAAAGGAATTAACCGATTTAATTATTGGGTTAATTACCGGTTAAGTTGGGTCACTATATTTTATATATGGCATGCCGTGAATACTTGACGGGAAAGTGTATCCCGTAAGGGTTGATAATATCCCCGAGATGAGTTCATAAGGAATTATTATGTAAACCCTGCAGGTGGATTTGTTCCGCATAATAATTAAGGTTGAATGGTACTAATCTCGGTTACAAGAGATGAATAAATTAATTAGCAATAAATTAATTTTATTCATGGATATTTATATCTTAAATACACGGAATAAATAATACTACCGGAGAAATATTATTTGATATAATATGGTTTAATATTGGGAGTGCAATTAATTTTATATAGTGGAAAATAGAATTAATTAATAATAGTAAGGATTAATAGATTTGGGCTTGGGCTCAATTTAATCACTATTATTGGAAGCCCAATATTCCACCTCCTTAAGATCCCCTACGTAGCCTATAAAAGCACTACATGGTCTTCTCTATTCTCATAACTTGAAGATCACAATTCTAGAGAGAGAAAGTAGAGAGGAGGATCCATGGAGTTCGGTAGATCGTCGCCCACACGACGTCCGAGCTAGTGCAAGGAATACGTCGGAAGATCTCAAAGGTCATCAAATTGAGTTCTACGTTTTTCCGAACAACGAGAACGAGGTAAATCGTAAAACTCTCTTTATGATTTTATCGTTTAATTATCGTGAAAATATCATGAACAAAGATCCGAGGACGAACCCCGGAACGAGGATACACCGCGCGGTGGTGGTCGAAGACCACCGGACCGGCGGCGTGATCCCTGTGGGGATCGAACCAAGCGAACCCCGGCTGGACGCCGGGGACGCGTGCATGGGAGCCCTCAGCCGAAGCCGAGGGGGCGATCGATGCCCTAAGGCACGATCGCCGGGCGGGCGGCTGGTGCGCCCGCGGCGGCTCGTCGATCGAGTCGCACCTCCACGGCGGGCAGCAGGTCGCCAGACCTGTTGCCGGGGGCTGCCGGGAGCAGCCCCAGCGATCGCATCATGCGATCACGAGCCCCGGGCTGGACGCGCGTGGGTTCGCCCACGGCTGCGTGTTCGGTTGAGCTCCGGGCTTCGTGGCGTGCTCGCGATCAAACTCCTGCGAAGGGTTTTTCGATTGGGTTGTCGGTTCCGCAATTTAGACAATCCGGATATTCGAAGGATTTCGGTCGGAATTAATTAGATAATTTATTTATTTAAATTTATTAATTCCGGGAGATCGATTTCCAACATCGAAAAGAGTTCATGGAAACTTTAAAGATTATATTGAGTTAGTGCTGCTTTGCCTTCCTTTATCAAGGTGAATGAGGGCACGAAAGTTGTGCCTGCTTCTGCCGAAGTGATGCGGTTTTGTATGTCCGCAGGACCAGTTCTGCAAAAAGATGTTCAAGTCTTTTCAATCTCTCATCTCGTGGGCCACATGCCATGCAACAAGCAGAGATAAGTTTTCTAAAAGGTATTATCACATTTATGCTAAGGCATTTTGGTGCTGCCCGTATTTTAATCAAAGAGTAGGGTGGCCCTTTATTCTCGATCGGTACGTGGATTATCACTTTGAGACGTTAAAGCACTTGAAGACTCTTAGTCACATTGACTTAATCAAGAACATGATCACTGACTCCATCCTACCGGTGGTTTTAATTTGAAGTTGGAATCTCCAAATATGGTCAACTCCGTGAGCATGCATTGCTGACTTTCACGGTTGATAACCTACTGTTGCAGATGGACAACAGCAAGATGGACGCTACAACATATATTCTATGTCCAAGAGGAATTTTACGATCGCTTTCATCATTGTCTCGTCAAGATGAGAATTCGAATTACGTATTCTCATCTTGAGAGAGGTATTGAAGTATATATATTGGTTAGTATGCAGCCCACCCAAGAAGCTCATGCGAGAAGCCCAGAGTACATGCATGGAGTCATACACGCATACTATCCCCTTCCATAATTCATATTGGAATAGGATTCTTTTATATATTTGTTTCCTTATATATTGGTTGGTATGCAGCCCACCCAAGAAGCTCATGCGAGAAGTGTTGGAGTAGTATACTTAATGTCTAGATTTGAGTATTGTGAACTCCTTGTACACTTTCATTTACCTATTAAATACGAACATTCATTTGCTTTTAATTATTGTTAATTAAATATATGCAAATTATAGTCCTGGATTTCATACGTTGTAGTTAGTATGGTGTGTCGGGCCCACACAGAAGATCATACTATCGGTTACTCGTATTTAATCAAACAGATGCTCACGACCTAGATGGACACGGACCAATCCATCGGTATAGTCGTTGTGTGAGAGAGAAAATAATTTGTCTTAATTATTTTATCACACTTGTACACTTGGTGTATTGAGCGGATCGATTGAGACTCATCAATTAGGATTGCTCGGCGATAATTGATTTGAGACTCAGTGTATTATATTCTTAATCCCCGATATTATTGCGGGTGTGTATATTTAATATAAGTGACTTTGATTTGCCAAAGGAATTAACCGATTTAATTATTGGGTTAATTACCGGTTAAGTTGGGTCACTATATTTTATATATGGCATGCCGTGAATGATTGACCGGACAGTGTATCCCGGAAGGGTTGATAA
This sequence comes from Euphrasia confusa, assembly GCA_954870475.1. NCBI lineage: Eukaryota > Viridiplantae > Streptophyta > Magnoliopsida > Lamiales > Orobanchaceae > Euphrasia > Euphrasia confusa. The sequence goes on from OX940954.1 coordinate 16,615,897, forward strand.
TATCCCCGAGATGAGCTCATAAGGATTTATTATGTAAACCTCGCGAGTGGATTTAATTCCGCATAATAAATAAGGTTGAGTGGTACTAGTCTCGGATAAAAGAGATGAATAAATTTATTAAGCAATAAATAAATTTTATTCATGGATATTTATATCTTAAATACACGGAATAAATAATACTACCGGAGAAATATTATTTGGATATAATATGGTTTAATATTGGGAGTGCGCAATTAATTTATATAGTGGAAAATAAATTAATTAATATTAATGGGAGATTAATAGATTTGGGCTTGGGCTCAATTTAATCATTAATATTGGAAGCCCAATATTCCACCTCCTTTAGATCCCCTACGTAGCCTATAAAAGCACTACATGGTCTTCTCTATTCTCATAACTTGAAGATCACAATTCTAGAGAGAGAAAGTAGAGAGAGAAGTAGATCCATAGAGCTTGGAGGATCGTCGCCCACCCGACGTTCAAGCTAGTGCAAGGAATACGTGGGAAGATTCAAAGGTCATCTTGAATTCGTTTCTCCGAACAACGAATCGAAAGGTAAAAATCTAAACGCCCTTGATTTGTTCGATTTTGGATTTATCGAGAATACCGTAGAACAAGATCCGAAGATCGAACCCGGAGTAAAGGACGAACGCGTGGTGGTGGCGAAGCCACCGGACCACGGCGATCGCCCCTAGGGTTTCGATGGGGGCGACGGGGGCCGAACCCTCGGCTTGGCCGAGGGGGTGCGATCGACCGTGGAGGGTCGATCGCTGGGCACGGGCTGGCGCCGTGCCCAACCCCGCCGTGAAGAAGGGGGCTTCCAGCTGGCGGCGAGTCGCCGGACTCGCCGCGGGGGCTGCCGGAGCAGCCCCACCCCAAACCGATCGCCGGCGTGCGATCGGTGATCGTCGCGAGCCCCGCGTGCGGGGGCTCGGGCTGGGCGTGCGCGAGGCTTCGGCCTCGTCGTGCGTTCGGCTCGTGCTCCGGCTCGTACGTGGTGCTCGTGTGATCTCCGGCGGATGGTTTTGATCGGGTTATTGTTTTCCGCAAATTTAAATAGCCCGGGATATCAAATTCCAACAACTGGTATCAGAGCGTGGTTTACGTTCGCGGTATTTTCGATGAATTTGTTCTACCTTGCAGGGTTCCGACTATTATGGCTTAATTTATTATTCGTTTAATTTATTTTGTCATGTATGTTGGATTGATTAAACTCTCGGACATGTCGAGATTCGTTTTTGGTGGTGAATGCTTGTAATAGTAAAAATTCGGGGGTTGACCGAATTTAGGATTTATTATTACTTTCTATTTTTTTCCGGAAAATGTATAGGGTCGATTTCATGTATAGAATCGATACCGGATAGTGTAAAATTTATTTTGTAATTTATTTTGCGTTGGATCGATGCCGAAACGACCGCCGGAGAAGACGTGTGACGAAGGAGATGATCGTGAGGGCCAAAGGACGAGGATCGACCGCCCCATGGTCGATCCCATGAGGATCGATCGACCCTCACATGGAGGAGCCGCCGGCGATGGTGGCCGGCCACCTCCTAGGCGTGGGTCGAGGGTGGCGCGGGGATCCCCACCCCGTGCTATCCCGGTCCGGAAATTTACTTTCCTAATTAGTTCGGATTTTTCCTATTTGAGTATTCCTATTTTTGGGAATTCTCATGGATTAGGAAAAGAATTAATTGGAATTAATTTTATTTCCTTATTCTATTATGGAAGTCTTCTAGAGTATTCCGAGTTTTACTTGGAATAGGATCCTAGAGATTTAATAGAATTGGAAAGGAATAAAAGTTAATTTAGGATCAATTTATTTCCTAATTGATTATTCCTATTTTATGGGAATTTTCATAGAAATGGAAATTAATTAATCTTGGAAAGTAGAAGAGTCCTAAGTTATTTTATTTCCTTATTTCATTATGGAAATCATCTAGAATATTCCAAGTGGGTCTTGGATAGATTATTCTAGAGATTTAATGAAGTAGAAAGGGAATATAAAATAAATAAAAAATATTAATAATATTTAATTTTATTTTTGATTTATTCGATTGACTTAATTTTAATTAAGTATCTTTTGGATTTATTAAAAATAAATAGATTTAAATATTGGAAATTAATATTCTCGTCACATGGAGCATTCAAGAACGAAGACTAAAGACTAGAAGATGCGTACGGAGATGGAGTAAAGCCATAATAGTCGGAAAATAATATTCTAGTAATTATTTTGACTATGTGATAATACTATGTGCTTTATTACATGTATGCATGCTATATGTGTTTACTTTTATGCACTAGATAGCGTATCCCTTTATTGTAAAAAGCTAAGTGGGAGAGGGTATGGAAACATACCCATGGTCTCCATTGCTGCTCTCTTGGTGACTTTTATAAACTTTTGAAGTTTATATAGATAAGTCATTGGAGGAGAGTTCTTGTAATTCCTCTTACGAGAAACATTGATTAAGTTTATCAAACAATGCCTAATTTGTCTTTCCAAAGCTGATTTCAAGTCGACTCATTCTCACCCCGGGGAGTGGAATGGAGCCAAAGCCACTTGGTCATGTCGAGGACACAAATTAGAGGCAGTCGTACCATTCTTTGATAGATGGATCGATTGTCTGCTCGGCTCCCTCATTTATGAGAGATAGGGTTGTTCGCATGGTGAATCACTGGTTAGAAACTTCGAGTTTCACTTATGATTCTCCGCGTCTTGATTTACAAGATTAAATGGTTCAAGTAATTGGATTTCAATTGTATAAGTCTTTTGGTATAGTAAACGTCCACACTATCGTGGCTTGCTATATTGAATGGGACTTTAGATCGATTGATGTAGACAGTTATAGAAGGGAGTAAGGGATCCGTGTGTCAACGTAAACGTCCACACTATCGTGGCTTGCGGTGATATACGAATCTCAAACAAACTTCTTAGTACTGAGTGATGGTTAACACTTAGGTACGCTTCATAGTATTCCTCCCATCGAGGTAACGCTATTGATGATGTACGACCGAAGGAAATCTAATTGCTAAATCGTTTGGGTGGGTAAACGTCCACACTATCGTGGCTTGCTTTAACCTGATGGGATTTTAGATGTGATTAGTGATTTAATGATATTATTTGAGGGAGATAATATCGGACATTAAATTGTTTGTTTGTTTTATGTGCTTATAGGTTAGAGAATGACTGTGACCCCACTTTGTGATATACTTAAAGATGAAAACTCACTGGTTCCATATAGTACTGATTGGAAAAGAAATCTGGACAATGTTCAGACTGTTGAGCCTTCCGAATCCACTGTTGTCCCAACTGATGAGGACATTGAAAATGACCTCAAGGAGATGTTAGGACATAGTAAGGAAGCCGGACTAGAGGTGATTGACATACTCATCAAGTTTAGTCCTCTTGAGGAATCGCTTAAAAACGATTTCAAAAGAACTGAACTGATAAGTATGATCAGAGAATCACAAGCTCTAGTGGCCGAGTTGGAAGTGCAAGCAAAGAAGCCCAGTGGTTTTGAACCACGGATTGGGAAGAGCAAGCCACGAGGCAAGTGCTTTCGATGCAAGCAGTCTGGGCACTGGAGGTCTGATTGTCCTCTCATCAAAGGTACGAAGTTTTCCTTAGTCACCGAAACATTGTCAGTGGTGTTATCTACCAGCACCTGGTGTGTAGATACGGGGGCCACTGATCATGTCTGCAATTCATTGCAGGGGTTCCAGGAAACCCGGAGACTTAGAGAGGGAGAGATCGTGGTCTACATGGGCAATGCCGCGAAGGTGGCGGCTGTTGCAGTGGGAGACGTTCACTTACGCTTCAGTAGTGATAGGATTTTAGTTTTACATAATTGTCTTTATGTACCCAACTTTAGAAAGAATTTAATTTCAGTTTCTAAACTTATTTTGAATGGATATTCTGTTTCTTTTGACCACTCTGTGATCATAAGAAGAGACAGTGAAATTATCTGTTCTGGTACATTGGTGGACGATTTGTATGTGCTAAATCCTGAGTCTGACACGATGCAACTAACCGAGAGTAATAACACATCTACGAACACCAATAAGAGAAAGGAACCTTCTAGGATGAATCAATTATACTTGTGGCACTTAAGGCTGGGTCATATTAACTCAAATAGAATTCAAAGGTTGAAATCTGATGGTCTCATCAGTGGTGTTGAAGGAGAGGACCTTCCAACCTGCGAATCCTGTTTAGAGGGAAAAATGACCAAGCGTTCCTTTTCTGGTAAAGGACGAAGGGCTGAACAAGTATTGGATTTGATTCACTCTGATGTATGCGGACCTATGTCTACTCAGGCAAGGGGAGGGTACGAGTATTTCATCACTTTCACTGATGATTACTCAAGGTATGGATTTGTATACCTGATGCGCCGCAAGAGCGAATCCTTTGACAAGTTCAAGGAATTCAAGGCTTATGCGGAGAACCTTCAAGGTAAATCCATTAAATGCCTGCGATCTGATCGTGGAGGCGAGTACCTGTCTGGAGAATTCAAGGCATACTTGGCAGAGAATGGGATTGATTCCCAAATGACATCACCATATACTCCTCAGCAGAATGGTGTGTCAGAAAGAAGGAATAGGACTCTTATGGAGATGGTGCGTTCAATGATGAGTTACTCGGACTTACCTACAATGTTCTGGGGATATGCCTTAGAAACAGCAGCGCACATTCTGAACTTGGTTCCATCTAAAACGGTTCCTTCAACACCCATGGAACGATGGAGCGGGCGCAAGCCTAGCTTGAGACACGTTCGGATCTGGGGGTGCCCTGCACATGTGTTGAAGGTAGGTGCCGATAAATTAGAACCTCGTACTGAAGTGCGGTTGTTTATAGGATATCCTAGGGGAACAAAGGGTGGCATGTTCTATAGTCCTACGGACCAGAAGATCGTTATAAGTACTAACGCTCGGTTCTTAGAGGAAGACTATGTCATGGACCACAAGCCCAAAAGTGACATAATACTTGATGAGTTGAGAGGTAACAAGGAAGACTTAGATACAGCCGAACCGAGTATAGATACACCACTAGAATCTGCACCTGACACTATCACTGTTAATACACCGGAACGCCGTCGTAGTGGGAGGGTTGTAAAGCAACCAGACCGATGGATTGGACTGGGTGAGTCTTCGGACTCTGGACCTGGAGTTCATGAAATCGATCCCTGGACCCATGATGAGGCGGTACAAGATATAGATGCGCCTTCTTGGAAGAAAGCGATGAAATCCGAAATTGAATCCATGGATTCTAATAAAGTCTGGGATCTTGTAGAACCACCAAGCGGCGTAAAGCCAATTGGGTGTAAATGGGTCTACAAGAGAAAGAGAGGATCTGATGGAAAGGTTGAAACCTTTAAAGCTCGGCTTGTTGCGAAAGGATATACTCAGAAAGAGGGAATCGATTATGAGGAGACCTTCTCGCCGGTAGCTAAGATAAAGTCAATCCGGATTCTCTTATCCATAGCAGCTCATATGGATTATGAGGTGTGGCAAATGGATGTCAAGACAGCTTTCCTAAATGGAAGTCTTGACGAGACGATTTATATGAAACAACCAGAAGGATTCATTGCTGAGGGGCGAGATCATCTAGTGTGCAAGCTTAATCGATCCATTTATGGATTGAAACAAGCCTCGAGATCGTGGAACCTGCGATTTGACGAAGTAGTCCAATCTTTTGGATTCAGTCAAAGCATGGACGAATCGTGTGTGTATTGGAAACGTGATGGAAAGAAGGTGGTGTTTCTCGTGCTTTATGTAGACGACATTCTTCTCATTGGCAACAGTGTGAAGATGTTATCAGATATAAAGAGATGGTTGTCTAGACAATTCGATATGAAAGATTTGGGAGAAGTCGGGCATGTTCTAGGGATCAAGGTTATAAGGGATCGCCGGAATAGAACATTGTACCTATCCCAGCAATCTTACATAGACACGATTCTGGCTCGTTTTAACATGCAAGATTCCAAGAAGGGTGAGCTGCCCTTCAGTAAAGGAACTTATCTTTCTAAGGAAATGTGTCCGCGGACACAAAAGGAGAAAGATGAAATGAAAGCAGTTCCCTACGCTTCGGCTGTGGGAAGCTTAATGTATGCAATGTTATGTACGAGGCCTGATATCTGCTATGCAGTTGGCGTAGTGGCGAGATATCAGAGTAACCCTGGAAAGGCTCATTGGACTGCCGTAAAGAGCATTTTCAAGTATTTGCGAAATACTAAGGATTATGTTCTAAGTTACGGGGCAGACAATCTGATTCCTTTGGGTTATACGGATTCGGATTTCCAAGCTGATAAGGACCGGCGAAAGTCGACATCAGGCTATGTGTACACTATGGGAGGTGGAGCCGTATCATGGAGGAGTGTTAAGCAAAAGTGCATTTCAGACTCTACCATGGAAGCTGAATATGTTGCAGCCTCAGAGGCAGCGAAAGAGTCAGTTTGGTTCCTTAATTTCCTCCAGGACTTAGATGTGATTCCGAGTTTGCCCAAGGCTATGACAATTTATTGTGATAATAGCGGTGCAGTGGCAAACAGTAAAGAACCACGGTCCCATAGTGCTATGAAACACATAGAGCGCAAGTACCACCTGATTCGAGACATCGTCAAGAGGGGCGATGCGATAGTCACCAAGATAGCTTCGGAAGACAACCTAGCGGACCCTTTCACCAAGATACTTCCTAAGGAAGTTTATTTCAAGCACTTGGAGGGTTTGGGAGTCAGAAGTTTGGAGGATAAGACTAGACCTTAGTATAAGTGGGAGATTGTTGGAGTAGTATACTTAATGTCTAGATTTGAGTATTGTGAACTCCTTGTACACTTTCATTTACCTATTAAATACGAACATTCATTTGCTTTTAATTATTGTTAATTAAATATATGCAAATTATAGTCCTGGATTTCATACGTTGTAGTTAGTATGGTGTGTCGGGCCCACACAGAAGATCATACTATCGGTTACTCGTATTTAATCAAACAGATGCTCACGACCTAGATGGACACGGACCAATCCATCGGTATAGTCGTTGTGTGAGAGAGAAAATAATTTGTCTTAATTATTTTATCACACTTGTACACTTGGTGTATTGAGCGGATCGATTGAGACTCATCAATTAGGATTGCTCGGCGATAATTGATTTGAGACTCAGTGTATTATATTCTTAATCCCCGATATTATTGCGGGTGTGTATATTTAATATAAGTGACTTTGATTTGCCAAAGGAATTAACCGATTTAATTATTGGGTTAATTACCGGTTAAGTTGGGTCACTATATTTTATATATGGCATGCCGTGAATGATTGACCGGACAGTGTATCCCGGAAGGGTTGATAATATCCCCGAGATGAGCTCATAAGGATTTATTATGTAAACCTCGCGAGTGGATTTAATTCCGCATAATAAATAAGGTTGAGTGGTACTAGTCTCGGATAAAAGAGATGAATAAATTTATTAAGCAATAAATAAATTTTATTCATGGATATTTATATCTTAAATACACGGAATAAATAATACTACCGGAGAAATATTATTTGGATATAATATGGTTTAATATTGGGAGTGCAATTAATTTATATAGTGGAAAATAAATTAATTAATATTAATGGGAGATTAATAGATTTGGGCTTGGGCTCAATTTAATCATTAATATTGGAAGCCCAATATTCCACCTCCTTTAGATCCCCTACGTAGCCTATAAAAGCACTACATGGTCTTCTCTATTCTCATAACTTGAAGATCACAATTCTAGAGAGAGAAAGTAGAGAGAGAAGTAGATCCATAGAGCTTGGAGGATCGTCGCCCACCCGACGTTCAAGCTAGTGCAAGGAATACGTGGGAAGATTCAAAGGTCATCTTGAATTCGTTTCTCCGAACAACGAATCGAAAGGTAAAAATCTTAACGCCCTTGATTTGTTCGATTTTGGATTTATCGAGAATACCGTAGAACAAGATCCGAAGATCGAACCCGGAGTAGAGGACGAACGCGTGGTGGTGGCGAAGCCACCGGACCACGGCGATCGCCCCTAGGGTTTCGATGGGGGCGACGGGGGCCGAACCCTCGGCTTGGCCGAGGGGGAGCGATCGACCGTGGAGGGTCGATCGCTGGGCACGGGCTGGCGCCGTGCCCAACCCCGCCGTGAAGGCGGGGGCTTCCAGCTGGCGGCGAGTCGCCGGACTCGCCGCGGGGGCTGCCGGAGCAGCCCCACCCCAAACCGATCGCCGGCGTGCGATCGGTGATCGTCGCGAGCCCCGCGTGCGGGGGCTCGGGCTGGGCGTGCGCGAGGCTTCGGCCTCGTCGTGCGTTCGGCTCGTGCTCCGGCTCGTACGTGGTGCTCGTGTGATCTCCGGCGGATGGTTTTGATCGGGTTATTGTTTTCCGCAAATTTAAATAGCCCGGGATATCAAATTCCAACAAGAAGCCCAGAGTACATGCATGGAGTCATACACGCATACTATCCCCTTCCATAATTCATATTGGAATAGGATTCTTTTATATATTTGTTTCCTTATATATTGGTTGGTATGCAGCCCACCCAAGAAGCTCATGCGAGAAGCCCAGAGTACATGCATGGAGTCATACACTCATACTATCCCCTTCCATAATTCATATTGGAATAGGATTCTTTTATATATTTGTTTCCTTATATTTTGGTTTCCTAATTAATTATGACTTGTAATTAGAGTTAAGTTTATTTGTGTGTATAAATACTCTATGCACATCAACGAATCAATACAAGTCGAATTCATTATTTCATATATTATTTTCTGGTTTTCTCGTTTCTTTTACTACAAATTCAACAGTCGGCGACCGGAGAAGCTCGCCTCGATTTCCTCACCTGGATGTAGAGAAGCCTGAGGAGCAAGGGATAAGATTTTTTCGGAAATCCTTGAAGCCCCTTCTCTCGGAGCATTTGCTGTATCGGTACCCGTACGTATCGACCCGATCTCTCGATGTGCCCTAGAATCACCTATCTCTTTTAAGAACCGTCGCATGGGATCAATGTTAAGGCTGCGATGAATCGATTTCTCGAGTTCTAGGTTCTCCCACGAGAGGCTATCGAATTTGGTGTTGAATTGCGATAATCAAGTGATACGTATGCCTTAATGAGTAAATGAATAATCTGATATATTGGTTTTAACTCATTTAAAAATGATTTTCTTTTTGTTTTAATTTTATATCTTATGATTAATATATGTTGTATCTTCCCTCCTCTTTTCTTAATTAAAATATTTACACATACATAATAATAATAATATTAATAAGGATAGTTTATGATTTCTCTATTTACGGGAATATTGTAGCCGATTTGATTTTATATAATTTACATTTATAAATTCTTTAATTATAGTAAAAATTGATGAATAAATTCAAAATAATAAATTTATCATTTTTTAATACCCTATTTACATTTATAATTTTTTTAATTATAGTAAAAATTTACTAGAATAAATTCAAAATAATAAATATATCATTTTTTATTTCTCTATTAATTTTTTAACATGTTTTCTCTTTATTTATCTCTCTTAAATCCGTAATTCTATTAAAGAGAAAATTATTTATATGAAATATTTTTATACAATAATAAACGCACAAACATATATAAAATGTTAGAAAAAAATAAACGTGTTAGTCCAAACCGGAATAAAACAAAGACAAAGCGGAAAGAAAAGGCGAGGTTGAAGCCGAGGCGCTTGCACTTTCCGCAAGTCAGTGAAGCCCCGTGTATGCAACGGTTACAGGCTCTCTGACCCCAAAGATACAACGGCTGATCGGGAATCGAACTAATGCACACTGAATCAAACCCTCATTTGAACAGAAACTGTGAGAACTGAGCAAATGCAAATGATGGAATGAGACTGTATTTTTTCGTGTGTTGAATGAATGCATGCTCGTCTATTTATAGACTTCACTCGAAGTCATGGAGAGGAGTTACAAACCACTCACTGGTAGTTAGTGATCCGAGTGGCCCAATGGCCCCAAGAAGCCCAGCACTCACTGGTGGTTAGTGATCCGAGTGGCCCAATGGGCCCCGGGAAGCCCAGGTCCAGCCCAGAGTCCAATTGACCAAATCACCAAGGAGCCAAGCCCGAGCCCGTGACGGGACGGGTCTGGGCGGGGCGTGCGCGTGTGGCCCTTGCCATGTACCGCTAAGGGTGCATGGACTTAGTCAACTTGTTGAACACTCATACTCTCTTATCACATTTAAAGAGAAATGACTTTTGGTATTCTTTCTATGTGGGATAACCAATATCCCAATAAAATATTAATTGCTTACATTTATCAAAGTAGTATTTATGACAATCTTTACACATTTATTTCTCACTGGCCAATTAACGGATTTTGACGAAATAAAGTCTCACAATTACCTCGTAACACGTAGATAATTATAGTAACGATTAAACTCGAAATCGAATACATTTTATTAACCATTAAAATTACAAACTTTGGACAAAATACATGAATTATTAAATATAAATAATAATAATTCCAACATAAAATTATGTCTTTTTCATCAGATTAATTATTCTCACGGTTATTTTATAATGATTTCAATGTTGAACAACGTACTTGGTTTTCTCAACTTGACGTCTTATTTTTACGGTGAAGTAAAATTTTTGAAGTGAAATTATATATTAATCTTTTTTTTAATTAAGTGGAAATAATTATTTCGTATTAATTTATTTGAACTTTAAAATATTAATTTCTTTGATCATCATTTAGAATTCCATCCATATGACAAAATATATCATAATATATTATTTTAAATAATGATATAGGAATATAAATAGTATATGAACTTTATAATCTCAAAAGAGTCGCGGAAAAATACGTGAATCGCATATTTCGTTGAGTTACTGTGCTTTTACCAACTTTGGTTATTAGGCATACATGTGTCTTCTTTGAACACTTCCATATCCCATCATTTGTCTAGATAGTCGATCAAATATTTTTGTATAATAGTTATATAATCACATAATTCAATAAAATTATTATTCACAAGCAACGTAAACTTTATAATACTATTTAATTTAACACGGTTCTTTTATGTAGCTTGAAATATATGCAATTAAGAACTTTGTGTCATTGAATTTATTGATTTCTAGGTAAATTTCATAAAATAATTAAAAGTATTCTTGAAGATATTATAAATTGTTATTGTTATAAAACTTATTGTAAATGTTGGTTTTGGCGACAACGTGTTTTTGTACTTGTGTTTTTGTCTTCGTGTTTTTTGATTTCAGGATTACAGGTTAGGAATCCGAAGCCATCAACCATGCGCATGGAAACGGAGACACGAGTCTCCGCTTTTGGAATTACGCGGAAACGGCGACTCCAGTCGCCGCTTTGGATGCATGGTTGTGGAAACGGCGACTGCAGTCGCCGTTTTTGGTGCATGCTGAGGAAACGGAGACTACAGTCTCCGGTTTTGGATTACAAGGGAAACGGCGACTGGCGTCGCCGTTTTTGATGAAGTGTGGAACGGCGACAGGAGTCGCCGTTTGTGTGACATGCAAGCGAAGACATATTTCCAGCGACTCTGTTCGCCGTTTTTGGGACGTGCATGAAAAACGGAGACTTGTGTCCGTGACATGGAACCGGCGACTGGAGTCGCCGGTTTGGGCAAATGCAAGAAAAACGGCGACTCTACTTTTTGACATGGTTTCAACAACTAAGTGCTTTCAACGTGATTTCTTTCACCAAGTACTCGGTTCAAGGAAATGAAGAATTGTTCCAAGTTTGCAACTTCAACAATATCGACGACCATGAAGACGATGAAATTCTGAAGCTTCAACACTTAGAGATTTTCACAAGAAATTGAAGATGAAGAATTGAGATCGATGGAGTCAAGATTGCAATTGAAGTTTGATTTTGAAATTGAAGATTCAAGATTCGAAGATTCAAGAATCAAAGATTCAAGATTCCAAGATTCAAGAATCCAAGTTCTACAATAATGATGTCATCCATGGAAAAGTGACATAGGCCAAGCATGCGACGAATGAGAACGTGCCACGTCATCATCCTCACATGTGCGGCTCTACTATAAATACCCATGGATTTGAGTTTCATCACTTGACGATTTTGAGAGAACGAAATCTGATTTTTAGAATCGTAACCGAGAGCTTCGAGCTTCGAGTTTGTGTAGTAGCTTTTGCGCCGTGTGCCAAGATTAGAGTTAGGAGATTTAGCTCTAGGTACTCATGTGCTAGATTGCAAGTTAGTGGGAGTTGTTGCGACACTCGGGAAACTTCTTGTAATCGTTTTGCCTACCATACTCTTCAAGTGTAATAGTTTAGTTTTGTTGTTCAATGAAATGAAAACTATTACATAACTTTGTCTCCACTTTTATTCTACAAATTGTGTGAGTGTTTACTTTGACAGAAGCTGCTGTCTGTTAGTTCAAGACCAATTTCTCGAAAAATTGGTATCCTACGCTGAAGGCGTAATTTAACTTATTTAATGATATTATTTTTGCATTGTGAATAACAAATAGACCTGTAATTGCATGTATAATGTATCAAATAAATTGACTTTAACAACTTATCAAATTCAGATTAACAATAGTATATGTTATATTAAAAATATTTGTATATGCTATTTTCAAATTATAAGTTTCTTCTTAAAATCTTTTTGCACGTACATTACAAATTTTTGAAATTGTTTTCAACAATGACAATTTTGAAAACCTTTATTTAAATTATATTTAATTATTATAATTTTTTAATTATAATTTTGAGCACATAATAAGGCAATTTATTAGGTGGTACCAGTACCATTGGTACCACCTTTTAATATTTAAGCTTTTTTTTTGAAACCCTATTTTTTTTTCTTTTTTTTATTCTTTCTCCCTTCCTTCTCTCGCCGCTGCTCTCTTTCTCTCCTCTTCAGTTTGTATTGTGAATTTTTAATCAATGTCAAGTTTGAGCCCGAGTCACTTTTTAAGCTTTGAATTATCATTATCATGGTTGAACTAGCTTTATATAAATCCATCAAGTTGTAAATGATCAGTGGTGGCAATCCAGTTTTGTACTTATAAAAAAAATTATATAATTGATTCTTACTGTTGTTTATTCGCCTGATTTGTGGGTTATTGCGATGTTAGTGTATTGGAATAATTTAGTTGTTGGAGTAGGCATACCTTACTCGTTCAGTATAGTTTGTGGACAGTTTGGTTTCTTGTATTGTTGTGATGAATTGATGATTTTTGGTTGTTGTGGACCTGTGGTGGATGAACTTGTCTTGGTAGGCGTGATGTTGGCCTATTCTATATGATCCTTATCGTATAAGCTTGTGGTACATGGCATCATGACCTTTGCCGGTACATTTCTAGTCTTTTACTGCATTTTGAAGGTGGTGTTTCAATATAAGCTTGGTTGTCCTAATTTACCTTTGAATGTCAGGGTCTGTAAGAATTTCCCAATTGTGCTATGTGGGAACAAGGTTGACGGCGATTTCATAAGAGGAGCGAGCGGGAGGGCAACGACTGCGAGAGGGCGACCTGCTTGATCCTGCTTGATCGAGATTGAAGACGATATGGCAATGACGCCGCGGCAAGGACGAAGCTCCGCCTCTCCAACGAGCCGACGACGGTGCTGGAGGACACCTTCAAAACCAGGTACGAACTCTAAGTCGATTGTCACAATTAGTGTTCAATAATCAGGGTTTCAATTTGGGCGGTTTCAGTTTGGGCGTTTTTTTAATTGAAATTTGTGTTTTCATAATTGGAATTCCAATCTGTTCTGTGTATCATTCTGCTCTGTTTGGTTTTGAATTCTGCTCTCTTTTATTTTACTTATAAATCACATATTTGGATGTTGAATATACTTCAGATGGAGATGATTATAATTTTTTATGCATTTTTCAGTGAATTTTTCAGATTATGTTAAAGTAATCAATGTTGATTTTTGGGATCACAATAATGATATCTGAAATCTGTATTTTGAATTGTTCTGTATTTAATACTGAATTGTACTCTGTTTTATATTCAATTCTTCTCATTTTACTAATTTGATTTACTCTTTAATTTATTTACTTTTTTTTGGAGATTAATTCGGGAGTTATTTCTTCTTTTTCAGGTCATATGATAACTTATTAACTGCATATTTGAATTTTTATTTTTGTGTACTATTTTTTAATGTTTGTATTTTGAGTTGTACGATGATTATACGTTCATGATTTTTTTGGTATTTTTTGTATATAACTGATTTTAGTAGTGAGTTCTACTCTGTTTTATATTTTATTGTACTGTGTTATTAATACTTTTCTGCTGTGTTTTTTTAGAATGGCGAGGGTAGTTACGTTGTGCACCCTGTTTCTGAAGATCAAGGATTAGAAGTTGTTTCTTCAAATACGAGTTCCAGATTCCCCGTAGTGTTATATGATTGTCTTATAATTATTTTTGTTTTTTGGCAACATTGTGATGAAGATATTGATCTTTTAGTGTTGATGATGATATTGACCTTTTATTGTTGATTTTTAAAAATAATGTATAGTTCCATTTTTTTGTAATTCTTATTTTATTTAATATTTATTATTATTGTTGATTTTTAAAAATAATGTATGGTTCCCTTTTTTTGTAATTCTTATTTTATTAAATATTTTTTATTCATGTAATATATGTTTATTTCATATTAGAAATTCTTAAGTTATAAATATAGTAGAATATAGATACAAATATAGTAGAATGTATTAACAATTGTAGTAGAATATTGATATAAAGAGAATAAAATTCATTAATAAATAGAGTAGAATTCATTAACAATATATTGATATAAAAGAAATAAAATTAATTAATAAAGAGAGTAAAATTCATTAACAATTGGAGAAGAATATTGATATAAAGAGAGTAGAATGCACTACTACATGCAGTAGAACTTATTAGAACATGGTGTCGTCCTCGTTTCTAGTTTGCCGACCTCGATTATAGATCACAACTTCGATAAAAGACCTTTTGAAACTAGACCTACTTTTGGGTTAAAGGTTTAGGGTTTAGGTTTTAGGGTGTATGGTTTTATGGTTTATGGTTTAGGGTTTAGGGTTTAGGGTTTAGGGTTTTAGGGTTTATGGTTAAGCGTCTTAGGGTTTAGAGTTTTAGGGTTTTAGGGTTTAAGGTTTAGGGTTTAGGGTTCATGTATTAATGTAGTAAAATATACTAATAAAGAGAGTAAAATTCACTAACCATTTCAGTAGAATGCACTAATAAATATAGTAGATGTTGACACAAAACCTTTCGATTTTAGGATTTAGGGTTTAGGGTTTAGGGTTTTAGGATTTAGGATTAAAGGTGTAGGGTTTTGGTTTTAGGGTTTAGGGTTTAGGGTTTTAGTGAATATGGTTTTAGAGTTTTGTGTTTTGGGTTTAGGTATTAATATAGTAGAATATACTACTAATAATAGTAGAATTCACTAATAAATGGAGCAGTTGTTGACACAAAATCTTTCGATTTTAGGATTTTGGGTTTAGGGTTTTAGGATTTAGGATTTAGGGTTTTATGGTTTTAGGATTTAAGGTTTAGGGTTTAGGGTTTAGGCTTTAGGATTTAGGGTTTTAGGGTTTAGGGTTTTATGAAATATGGATTTAGGATTTAGGATTTAGGGTTTAGTGTTTATTGTTTATGGTTTAGGGGTTTAGGGTTTAGGGTTTAGTGTTTAGGGTTTTAAGGTTTATGGTTTAGGGTTTAGGTATTAATATAGTAGAATATACTACTAAACAAAGTAGAATTCACTAATAAATGGAGTAGCTGTTGACACGATTTTCGGAATTAGGGTTTAGAGTTTTAGGATTTAGAATTTAGGATTTTAGGGTTTAGGGAATATGGTTTTAGGATTTAGGATTTAGGGTTTAGGGTTTATGGGTTTAGGATTTAGGGTTTAGGGATTTAGGGTTTTAGGGAATATGGTTTTAGGGTTTAGGGTTTTGAGTTTAGGTATTAATATAGTAGAATATACTACTAAATAGAGTAGAATTCACTAACGATTTCAGTAAAATTCACTAATAAATGGAGTAGATGTTGACACAAAACCTTTCGATTTTAGGAATTAAGAATTTAGGGTTTAGAGTTTTAGGGAATATTGTTTTAGGATTTAGGATTTTAGGTTTAGGGAGTAAAATTCACTAACCAATGCAGTAGAATTCTTTAATAAATGTAGCGGATGTTTGGAATACATAGAGTAAAAAAGAGTATTGAAATGAATGTACAATAAATAGAGTAAAATTAATTAGAGATTTAGTAGAATTTCACTTCAACTTAAGTAGAAATAAAAAATACAACTAGTTCATCAATCTAAATATATATTTTTGAATACAACTAATTCATCGATATAAACGTTACAATAATAAATTAGCCAAACAACTATACACGTAAAAAATTAAAAAAAAAATAAAATTCAACTTTCTTTCTGCCCATCGAAAACAAATCAAAAATCATAAAACCATAATTGAGAAGAGCCCAAACTTGCAATTCAAGATTCACTATTTGCACAAAAATTAAATGGTAGCGCAATTCATATACTAATTAGAAATTTTGGTTGTTTGGTCGTCTCTATTTGGTAGAGCCGCACGTCACTTTATAATCGCACATCACTTTATAATCGCCCCATCCATCTTTTCTCTTGAGCATATTTGCGCCATTCGATGCACGAATTGCCAATCCGTGCACCACCGCCCATGATGTCCAGTCACTCGACTCTTATCATATCTTCTTCGTCCGAACTCCGATTGTCCCGATTCAAAATTCTTTGGAAACTACACTTCACTATCTTTCCAACGATGTACGTCACGACCCCAACTTCTTAGTAAGTGATAACAGTTTATTGCCCAAAGTGGCTGCAATTTCCAGCTCGGTTTGATAGTATACGACGCTTGCATTGCTATACTGCAAAGTCCAGCATTGTTTTTGATCCCTCGTTGCATCCGAATGTAGCCCTTTTCTCCCCACTATGCGCCTCATCCCACAAGTACCTCACCGTCCAGTAATAGTTTTGTCGACCGTTGTTCCGAACCCCACGATCGCCACCCCGTGGTTCAACTCTTTGCCACAGTGCCCGGTGAACACCCCTGACAACACACGAGATCATTTCTAATATTTTTTAGAAATAATTTCAAAACCTACTCTTAGGTTTACCCTAATTACAATATTTGCCCAAATTACCTCAGGGTAAAACTGAAAAGCATAGCCGCTGGCGTCAATCGCGACCGCTATTGGCTGGTTCGCGGCCGCCTTCAACATAGCATCCTCGTCATTCTCAGGAATTTCCTCGTGCCCGTCGATACTCACCGCCGGAGTACCCACCTGCTTGTTAGAATATATTAGTTATTATATTTATAGGATTATGGTTTACCTTATATTTATAGGATTAGGGTTTACCTTTTGTTTTGGCTATATAAAGCCTCTCTCTTGTATATTTTAGATCACGCTTATTTTGTTCTAATACCACAAGTTTTCTACGTTTATCTTTTCCTTTCCTTTAATCCTTGTTCGATTATATAAATCCTAACATGGTATCAGAGCCATCAATCATCTAATTTTGGGAGGGTACGGGGGGCAGCGCGCCCCCGTTCGGGGTTCGGGGCCATTAATTTTGGTTCGTTTTGGTTAATTTGTTCGTTTTGGTTAATTGGTTAATTTTGGTTCGTTTTTGTTAATTGGTTCGTTTTGGTTGTTGGTTAATTTTGGTTTGTTTTGGTTAATTGGTTAATTTTGGTTCTCTTTGGTTAATTTTTCTGTTCGTTTTGGTTGTTGGCGTTTTCGGTTTCGCTTGTTTTCCAATGGCTCCTAGTGAGGACTCGTTGCAGTCAATTGGTGTTCGTTTGGATGTGGCTTCAGAGTCTTTTGTTTCCATCCACCGAGGCAGAGTATCGTGCTATGGCTTCCACTACGGCTGAGATTATATGGTTGCGCTCATAGATTTTTCATTGACAAACTCTCGATGCTTCTTGCTGTACAATCGTGAGTTTGAGGGGGGGGGGGGGGGGGGGTGTTAGAATATATTAGTTATTATATTTATAGGATTATGGTTTACCTTATATTTATAGGATTAGGGTTTACCTTTTGTTTTGGCTATATAAAGCCTCTCTCTTGTATATTTTAGATCACGCTTATTTTGTTCTAATACCACAAGTTTTCTACGTTTATCTTTTCCTTTCCTTTAATCCTTGTTCGATTATATAAATTATAAATCCTAACACTGCTGTCGGTGGAAATCAATTTCAATTTCCCCCCAAAATAAAATAGAAAATCTGAAAACTCTAAAATTAAAAAAAAAAAAAAAATACCACTGCGAGATCGCACTTCCCGTCGCTGGCTGTGTACGGGTAGTTTTCCTCGGTGGTGATTCCGCCTTCGTGTACGGTGGAAACCCCACCTTCCACGTGAAATTCCGCCTCCTGCTGCTGAATTGTGTTTAGGGAGAAACAACTCGATTCCGAGCCCGACTCCACCACCGTCGACACAGCACCGGGAATCTATGCACAGCGGTACCCGATCCCTCTTTCCCCTCGGACGATCGGAGATTTTCGACGATCGGAGATTTTTTGAACAGTGAGATTTGGTTCTACTCGGTGTATGAATTATTTAGATAGAAGAACAGAGAAATTGAGGAGCGTCCGCGGTCGGAAAGGCGGCTGACATCGACGGAGTAGGCGCAGGATTCGCTTGGTGCATGAATTGTGTTTAGGGAGAGTTGGGATGAAAGTGGGAGAATATTGGGCCGATTGGATTTTGTATTTGGGCTGACACCATACTGTTCACATGATACCAGTAACCATGGAATAAGCCCTCCATAATAATACAATATTTTTTGAAACATATCTTTAAAAAAGGATATATATTTTAGTTTTAAAATACTGTATTCCTAAATTATTATCCGAATAAAATAACAATCAAAAAATTATCTTGCACCTAATGTATGAAATTATAATTACAAATTTACAATAATCATATACTAAGATAACAAATCAATTATATTTGTAATGTTTATTTATAAAACAAATATCTTTTACTAATATAAGCATTACCTTTGTTGGAGTCAAAATTAATTTATTTAATTAATTTTGACTTTGACTAATTTTGAGTTACTTTGGTGAAATATTTATTTTGGGAATATTTATTATTGGGAGGAGAATCCAAGATAAAGAGGAAAATATATTCAAGATCTACAAGATAAGGTACAAGATCTCCTAGTTATGGAATGAGTCTTTTTACCATAGAAGACTTATTACTTGGAGGACAAGATTATTACCTTATAAATACAAGACTCACGTGATTGAAGAAAATAAGCTGGAGCGCCATATTTTAGAGAGAATATTTTTCCGCACAAGTTTTTTTTATTTTTTAGATATTTATCCGAGTAGTAACTATTCAATCTCGTGATTGTTTAGTCTTTATTTATTTTTCTCGGATTATTTTGTATTCACGATTATAGTGAAAGTTTATTGCTTTTGAAGCAGCTTGGTGGGTTGTATTGATTAATACAACTTACGAAGATTATATCCTTGTTCTTTAAGATTTCCAGTTGCTGTACTTTTTACTATTTCCGCTGCATAACTGAATCTGCTGTTCTGTTACAACAGTACTCAATCTGTTATTCTCTGGACAGCAGAACTTAAACTCGTTATAGCGACTGACTTTTCTGTTATAGTACGTGAACTGCGAGTCGACCGCATTTTCAATTGGTATCAGAGCGGGTCACTTGACATACGAAGTGAGATCCGTGGAGTCGACTTTACATGGATTCAAGTCATCAGATTCGTACTATTGTACTTGACGGATCAAACTACTCCCAGTGGAAGGTACGTACTCGTATAAAAATTAAGTCCATTGACTCACGTGCTTGGGATGCAGTTGAAGACGGATGGGAACATCTGATGCATGATCAGCGTGGAGACCAAGTTCGCAAGCCCTCTAAACTATGGACGAAAGAAGAAAGAGATGCGACCTTAGCAAACAAAAAGGCGTTGACAGAAATTTATGCTTCCGTTGACACACACATGTTCAGGCTGATAAAGAACTCAAAATCAGCAAAGGAGGCTTGGGACACGTTGCAGAAACACTGTGAAGGAAACAAATCTATGAGAGAGTCTCGACTGAGAGTTCTCACAACTAAGTTCGAGGACATCAGATTGGGAGAAGACGAAACTGCAACAAGTTACTTCAAGTCGATGTACGACATTGCCAATGAATGTGCTGAACTGGGAAAACCAATTTTGAACAAAACTCTTGTGTCCAAAGCTCTTCGGACATTGTCATCAAAGTTCCTTGACCAGGTAAAAACTATCGAAAGTACTAAAGTTGCAGGTGACATCGAGTTTTCTGAGTTGGTGAGCAAGATCAAGTCATATGAAATGACAGTACTAGAACGAGATAGAGACTCAAAATTTTCAAGACTTCCCTTAAACGTTACAGTACTAAGACAAAATGTTGAGTCCACAGGTGTCCCAACACATTCAGGAGGTTCCAAGTCATCAAGTCAGGAGACTGAAGAGAAAGATGAAGATGATGATGATGCAGAGTTGATGGAGCTAATGAACTCAAAAACTGATGACAAACTTGATCTGTTGACTAGACAAATGACTTATTTGTTTAAAAGGCAGTTACATGACCGGCAAAATCAAAAGAGACAAATGCGAGAAGGAAGCCTACAACCAAGTTCATACCCTCAGCAAACGACTCCTAAAGGACCTAGACGTTCACTCAGCATCTCAGGTCAGAACAGTCACCCAACCATCAAGTGCAGAGCATGTAAAGGTTCTGGTCACATTGCCAACGAGTGTCCCAACACATTGCGCAAGCATGGGAAACCCGTGAATTTCATAACATTTAGTGATGGTGAAGCATCTTCTGATGAAGAACTGTTAAGTCCTACGACTGGAGAAAGTGCACTGATTGCTCATGTTGGTGAGAGAACACTGTCTGATAATGAATGGTCTGATGACTCAACAATATCAGAAACTTGTGTCAGGTATGATGATGATTACTCAAAACTATTTTGCTTAAATGCTGCTTGTGATGAATCAGGTGATGAAAAAGAAATTTCTCAAGAGAAGACGGTTCATATTCTTTTTTAACTCAAAGAATTGCATGATAATCTTCGAGAAAGGTATAAACAACAATGTAAGGGTTTTTTATTGCTTCGGTCTGAGAACACATCACAAAAAGAAACTCTATCAAGACTTGAAAGCATGCTGACAAAAAAGGATTTTGAGTTGACAAAGAAGGATCAAGAACTGAACAAGACTAAAAACAAGTTGGAGGAAGATGAACAAAGGTAAAACCACTCTTGATGAATTGCTAGTTATGAGTCATGATGATAAATGTGGTTTATGTTTTAAAAAATATGATGATGAAGTAAAAAATCAAAAACCTTCAAACGTTGTTTTCTCAAAAGTTGTCTCAGCAAGTGGAAAACCGTTTGTAAAAGCTGCTACTAGTACTTCATCTGACATAATTAGTCCTGATACTTCTGAACTTGTTACTGAACCTCAAGTTGTTACTGTTGTCTCAGCAAATGAAAAATATTTTGCAAAAGCTGGTACTAGTACTTCGACTGACATAACTAATCCCAGTACTTCTAAACTTGTTACTGAAAAACAAAAGGTTGGTACTAAACCAACCATAAAGAAGAAGTACATTTGTCATTATTGTTTTGTACCAGGACATATTAAGCCATTTTGCAGGATAAGAATGAGAGACATGAGTAGACAAGGAGTTGTGAATAATCTGATGGAGTTGTGTACTTAATGTCTAGATTTAAGTAACTTAAACTCACGATCCATTGCCACTAATCTATTTAATTAAATAAACAATTATTTGCGTTTAATTATTTATAATTAAATACATGCAAATTATAGTCCTGGATTCTATACGTTGTAGTTAGTATGGTGTGTCGGGCCCACACAGAAGATCATACTATCGGTTACTCGTATTTAATCGAACAGTTGCTCACGACCTAGATGGACACGGACCAATCCATCGGTATAGTCGTTGTGTGAGAGAGAAAATAATTTGTCTTAATTATTTTATCACACTTGTACACTTGGTGTATTGAGCGGATCGTTGAGATTCATCGATTAGGATTGCCGGCGATAATCGATTCGAGTCTCAGTGTATTTTATTCTTAATCCCCGATATTATTGCGGGTGTGTATATTTAATATAAGTGACTTTGATTTACCAAAGGAATTAACCGATTTAATTATTGGGTTAATTACCGGTTAAGTTGGGTCACTATATTTTATATATGACATGCCGTGAATACTTGACGGGAAAGTGTATCCCGGAAGGGTTGATAATATCCCCGAGATGAGTTCATAAGGAATTATTATGTAAACCCTGCAGGTGGATTCGTTCCGCATAATAATTAAGGTTGAATGGTACTAGTCTCGGATATAAGAGATGAATAAATTAATTAGCAATAAATTAATTTTATTCATGGATATTTATATCTTAAATACACGGAATAAATAATACAACCGGAGAAATATTATTTGATATAATATGGTTTAATATTGGGAGTGCAATTAATTTTATATAGTGGAAAATAGAATTAATTAATAATAGTAAGGATTAATAGATTTGGGCTTGGGCTCAATTTAATCACTATTATTGGAAGCCCAATATTCCACCTCCTTAAGATCCCCTACGTAGCCTATAAAAGCACTACATGGTCTTCACAATTTGACAAGACAAGATAATCATACTTGATTAGTCTAGAGAGTTCGTGAAGGAGATCCATGGAGTTCGGTAGATCGTCGCCCACACGACGTCCGGGCTAGTGCAAGGAATACGTGGGAAGATCTCAAGGTCGTCAAATTGAGTTCTACGTTTTTCCGAACAACGAGAACGAGGTAAATCGTAAAACCCTCTTTATGATTTAATCGTTAATTATCGTGAAAATATCATGAACCAAGATCCGAGGGATGAACCCGGGGATGGGGATCGACCTCGCGGTGGTGATCGAAGATCACCGGACCGCGGGAGGTCGGGAGATCCCCGCCGGGATCACACGAAAACCCCTCGGCTGGACGCCGAGGGTGGCGATCGGCCCTAGGGCACGATCGCCGATCGCGTAGAGGAGGAGCCCCGGCTGGACGCCGGGGCGTGCGATCGACCACGGTGGTCGATCGCTGGGGCGCCGCGGGCTGGTGCCGCGGCTGTCCGCTGGGCGGACGCCCCTCCTCCACGGCGGTGGCGGTGAGTCGCCGGACTCACCGCCGGGGGTGCTGCTACAAGCAGCCCGCGGGGATGCGCGTGCATCCCCGGCGATCGTATTCGATCGCGAGCCCCTCGCGGGGATCGGCTGGACATGCCGCGGGTTTATCCCGCGGCGGTGGTTGTTCGGTCGGGCCCGGTTCGCATGGTGGTTCGTGGTTGTTTTCCGGCGAAAGGTTTTTCGATTGGATTGTCGGTTCCGCAATTTAGACAATCCGGATATTCGAAGGATTTCGGTCGGAATTAATTAGATAATTTATTTTATTTAAATTTATTAATTCCGGGATATCGATTTCCAACAATTGGTATCAGAGCGATGGTTTTAGTTCATGGTATTTTTCGATAAATTGTTCTACCTTGCAGGGTTTCCGATTATTATGGCTAGATTTAATTATTGTTAATTAATGTCATAATAATGTTCTTAATTATTAAACTCTCGGTGATGTCAATATTTGTTCTTGTGTGGTGAATGCTTGTTCTTATTTTTCCGGAAATTGTATGAGGTCGATTTCATGTAGAGAATCGATACCGGAGAACGTAGTAATAAATTTGTAATTTATTTACGTTGGATCGATGACGAAACGACCGCCGGAAAAGTGTGACGGAGGAGACGAAGAGAGGGAGGACCGGGGATCGATCACGAGGATCGATCCCATGAGGATCGATCACGAGGATCGATCCCATGAGGATCGATCGCCCGGGCTGCCCTAGGGCTCTCGGCCACGCCGACCACCAAGGGTGGTGGCGCGTGAGCCTTGGCCGGCGGTGGTAGTGGCGGTCGATGGTGGGGATGGCGTGGGGATCCCCAACCCATGCTATTCCTACCAAGATCCAACTTTCCTAATTGATTCGGTTTTCCTATTTTGAGTATTCCTAGTTTTGGGAATTATCATGGAAATAGGAAAAGAATTAATTGGAATTAATTTATTTCCTTATTCTATTATGGAAGTCTTCTAGAATATTCTAAGTTCTACTTGGAATAGGATTCTAGAGATTTAATAGAATTGGAAAGGAAAATAATTAATTATTAAATTAATTTATTTCCTAATTGATTATTCCTATTTTATGGGAATTTTCATGGACATGGAAATTAATTAATTTTGGAAAGTAGAAGAATCCTTAATTAATTTTTCCTATTTAATTATTCCTTTGGAATTTTTATTGGATTAGGAAAGGAATTAATTTGGAAGGATTAAGAGTCCTAAATTATTTTATTTCCTTATTTCATTATGGAAGTCTTCTAGAATATTCCAAGTGGGTCTTGGATAGATTATTCTAGAGATTTAATGAAGTAGAAAGGGAAAATAAAATAAATTATTTTATTTCCTTATTTCATTATGGAAGTCTTCTAGAATATTCCAAGTGGGTTTTGGATAGATTATTCTAGAGATTTAATGAAGTAGAAAAGGAAAATAAAAATAATAAAAATATTATTAATATTTAATTTTATTTTTGATATATTCGATTGACTTAATTTTCGAATTAAGTAACTTTTGGATTAATTGAAAATAAATAGATTTAAATATTGGAATTAATATTCCCGTCACATGGAGCATTCAAGAACGAAGACTAAAGACTAGAAGACGCATACGGGGATGCGATAAAGCCATAATAGTCGGAAAATAATATTCTAGTATTATTTTGATTATGTGATAATATTCTATGTGCTTTATTTCATGTATGCATGCTTATGTGTATTTAATTATGCATTAGATAGCGTATCCCTTTATTGTAAAAAGCTAAGTGGGAGAGGGTATGGAAACATATCCATGGTCTCCATTGCTGTTCTCTTGGTGACTTTTATGGACTTTTAAAGTTCGTTTAGACAAGTCATTGGAGGAGAATTCTTGTAATTCCTTTTACGAGAAACATTGATTAAGTTTATCAAACAATGCCTAATTTGTCTTTCCAAAACTGATTTCAAGTCGACTCATTCTCACCCCGGGGAGTGGAATGGAGCCAAAGCCACTTGGTCATGTCGAGGACACAAATTAGAGACTTTCGTGTCATTTGATGACTAGATCGATTGTCTGCTCGGCTCCCTCATTTATGAGAGATAGGGTTGTTCGCATGGTGAATCACTGGTTAGAAACTTCGAGTTTCACTTATGATTCTCCGCGTCTTGATTTACAAGATTAAATGAATCAAGTAATTGGGAGTCAATTGTAAAAGTCTTTTGGTGTAGTAAACGTCCACACTATCGTGGCTTGCTACATTGAATGGGATTTTGGAACGATTGATGTAGACAGTTATAGAAGGGAGTAAAGGAGCGTATGTTAACGTAAACGTCCACACTATCGTGGCTTGCGGTGAATATGCGTGTCCCAAACAATCTTCTTAGATACTGAGTAATGGTTTACACTTAGGTACGCTTCTTAGTATTCTTCCCATCGAAGTAACGCTAATGATGATGTACGACCGAAGGAAATCTAATTGCTAAATCATTTGGATAGGTAAACGTCCACACTATCGTGGCTTGCCATATCTGATGGGATTTTAGATGCGATTAGTGGTTTAATGATATTATTTGAGGGAGATAATATCGGAGATTAGATCGATTGTTTGTTGTTATATGTGCTCATAGATTAGGATATGGCTTTGAACCCACTTTCTGTGATACGTAAGGATTATAAACTCACTGGTCCCTAAATGTAATGATTGGAATAGAGATCTAGATATTACCCAAACTGTTGAAGAGTACAAGGTTGTACTCAATGAGCTTTGTCCTTCCGACCCTATTGACATAGGCGGCTAGACAAGAAGCGATGAGGATACTCATAAAGGCCAGTCACTTCGAGGAAACGCTTAAAAACGTTTTTTTTTTTAGATGATTGACCTTTTAGACGAGTTGAGACGGAAATCGCAAGCTCTTGTAGCCAATGCCAAAGGTTTCGAACCTAAGGGAAAAATCGGGGAAAGGAAAAGCAAGCAAAGAAACCCTGTGGTCCTAGGTTTCTTGGACCACGAGATGGGACGAGAAAGCCATGAGGCAAAAGTTCTCGATGCAAACAGTCTGGGTACTGGAAGTCTGATTATCCTCTCAAAGAAAGTACGAAATTTTCTTTAGTCGTAAAACATAGTCAATGGTATTATCTACCGGAACCTGGTGT
Source organism: Euphrasia confusa (assembly GCA_954870475.1). Taxonomy (NCBI): domain Eukaryota; kingdom Viridiplantae; phylum Streptophyta; class Magnoliopsida; order Lamiales; family Orobanchaceae; genus Euphrasia; species Euphrasia confusa. Next base: position 16,642,217 of record OX940954.1, read on the forward strand.
GTAGATATGGAGCCACTGACGGTATGTGCATTTTAAATGCAAAGGTTCCAGGAAACCTAACGACTTGGAAAAGAAGAAATCGTAGTCTACATGGGCAATGCTGTAGAGGAGGCAGCAGTTGCAGTGGAGGACATTTTATAAGATTTCATTTTGAGTTATTGCTTTTATGTACCTTTCATATTAGAAAGAACTTTGTTCTGGATTTCTAATAAATGGATATTTTATTTCTTTTAATCATTTGATGGTTATAAGAAGAAATAATGATATTATCTATTTTGGTACATTGGCTAGCAATATATAAATGATGAATCCTGAGTCCACCACGATGCAACGAACTGTAGTATGAAACTCGTTTTACTAATAAGAGATTTCTTTATCAATTATACTTGTGGATTCTTATGCTGAGTCATGTTTATTCAAATAAGAAGTTCAAAGGTCGAAAATTGATATTTGATCAATTAAGTTGAGGGAGTGGACCTTCCGACCTAAGAATCTAATTTGGAAGATAATATGACTAAGCAATCCTTTATGGATATAAGATGTAAGATCCGGACAAGTATAAGAATTGATTGACTCTGATGTATGCAGACCTATGCCTACTCAGACAATTAAGGTACGAGTACTTCATTTTATGATTACTCGAAAAATGGATTAGAATACCTGATGTGCCACAAAAGCAAGTGTTTTGACAAGTCAATGGACACTAAGCAATTGTGGAGAACCATCAAGGTATATCCATTTGTAGCCTGCGATTTGATCGCGGAGGCAAGTACCTGTCTGAGGAATGCATGGCATACTAATCAGAGATTGGGATTTGATCCCAAATGACTACACCATACACTGTTGTGTAGAAATGGTGTGTCGATAATAAGAAATGGAACTCTTATAGAGATAGTAAAAGATGAGTTATACGGAACTACCTATGTTCTATGGATATGTCTGGAAACAACGGCGCATTCAAATGCGGGTGTAGAATATCCTAGAAGAACAAAAGATGTGTGTTCAATAGTACTATGAACCAGAAGGACGTTATAAGTTCTAACGCCCGGTTCTTAGAGAAAGACTATATGATGAACCACAAAGCCCAAGGTGACGTAATACTTTGAAATGAGAGAGAAAGATTAAGACTTAGAACCAGCCGAACCAAGTAGCGGTACACCACTAACTGCACCTACTGTTATCACTGTTTATACACCGGAATGCCATTGTAGTGGGAGGTTGTGGGACAACCGGAGATATTCATAAGACTAGGAGAGTCTTCGGACTCTGGACCTAGTATACATGAAATCGATCCTAGGATCTACATGAAGGCCGTACTAGATCTAAATGTGCCTTCTTGGAGAGCAATAAGGATTATTGCTAAGAGGCGAGATCATTTAGAGTACAAGCTTAGTTGATCCATTTATGGATTGAAACAAAGCATTGAGTTCGTGGTACTTGCAAATTGATGAGATAGTCCACTTTATGGATTCATCAAAAGCATAGACGAATTGTGTGTATTGGAAACGTGATGGAAAACAAGGTGGTGTTTCTCGGAGGTTTTATGTAGATGACACTCTTATCATTGGCAACAATGTAAAGATGTTATCAGACATAAAATGATGGTTGTCTAGATGAATCATTATGAAAGATAAAGGAAGAAGTTGGACATGTTCTTGAGATCTTGGATCTCTAAAAAAAAAAAACATTGTACTTCTCCTGGACATCTTACATAAATGATTATGGTTCGTTTTAACATGCAAGATTCCGAGAAAGGTTCGTTACCTTTCGGAGACGGAATGCATCTATCTAAGGATATATGTTTTGGAACACAAAAGGAGATAGAAGCAATGAAAGCAGTTTCCTACACTTTTAGTGTGGAAAGCTTAATAAATGCATTGTTGAAAACAAGAACCTGATATCGGCTATGCGGTTAGCGTAGTGGGAGGATATCAAGGTAATCCTGGAAAGGAATGTTCGACTGCTGTAAAAGTACTTTCGAAGTACTGTTCTAGACTACGAAGCAGACGAGCATTTCCTTTGGATTACATTCTCTTAGATTTCTAATCAAATGAGGACCGGTGTAAGTCGATATCAGGCTATGTGTTTCACTATTGAAGGAGAAGGAGTTTTAACATGGAAGAGTGATAAGCACGATGCTTTTCGGACTCTGCCATGGGTAACCAAATAGCGGCCTCAGAGGCAGCGGAAGTTTTTGGTATAACTCCGGGATAATCTCTGGGACTTAGAGGTGATTCTTAATTTGCCAAAAGGCTATGTGTATAGCGGTGCGATGGCAAATGGTAAGAAATCACAAGTCCATAAGTGTAAGATAACACATAGTGCAAGTACCACCTGATACGAGTCATCGTCGAGGGAGACGACGCTGTAGTCACCAAGATAACTTCAGAGCGACAACCTAGAGTGCTCATTCACATAGTACTTCTTGGAAGTACAACTTAAGCACGTGATGAGTATGGGAGTCGGGAGTTTGGAGGAAATGACTAGACCTTAGTACAAGTGGGAGATTGTTGGAGTTGTGTACTTAATGTCTAGATTTAAGTAACTTAAACTCACGATCCATTGCCACTAATCTATTTAATTAAATAAACAATTATTTGCGTTTAATTATTTATAATTAAATACATGCAAATTATAGTCCTGGATTCTATACGTTGTAGTTAGTATGGTGTGTCGGGCCCACACAGAAGATCATACTATCGGTTACTCGTATTTAATCGAACAGTTGCTCACGACCTAGATGGACACGGACCAATCCATCGGTATAGTCGTTGTGTGAGAGAGAAAATAATTTGTCTTAATTATTTTATCACACTTGTACACTTGGTGTATTGAGCGGATCGTTGAGATTCATCGATTAGGATTGCCGGCGATAATCGATTCGAGTCTCAGTGTATTTTATTCTTAATCCCCGATATTATTGCGGGTGTGTATATTTAATATAAGTGACTTTGATTTACCAAAGGAATTAACCGATTTAATTATTGGGTTAATTACCGGTTAAGTTGGGTCACTATATTTTATATATGACATGCCGTGAATACTTGACGGGAAAGTGTATCCGGGAAGGGTTGATAATATCCCCGAGATGAGTTCATAAGGAATTATTATGTAAACCCTGCAAGTGGATTCGTTCCGCATAATAATTAAGGTTGAATGGTACTAGTCTCGGATATAAGAGATGAATAAATTAATTAGCAATAAATTAATTTTATTCATGGATATTTATATCTTAAATACACGGAATAAATAATACAACCGGAGAAATATTATTTGATATAATATGGTTTAATATTGGGAGTGCAATTAATTTTATATAGTGGAAAATAGAATTAATTAATAATAGTAAGGATTAATAGATTTGGGCTTGGGCTCAATTTAATCACTATTATTGGAAGCCCAATATTCCACCTCCTTAAGATCCCCTACGTAGCCTATAAAAGCACTACATGGTCTTCACAATTTGACAAGACAAGATAATCATACTTGATTAGTCTAGAGAGTTCGTGAAGGAGATCCATGGAGTTCGGTAGATCGTCGCCCACACGACGTCCGGGCTAGTGCAAGGAATACGTGGGAAGATCTCAAGGTCGTCAAATTGAGTTCTACGTTTTTCCGAACAACGAGAACGAGGTAAATCGTAAAACCCTCTTTATGATTTAATCGTTAATTATCGTGAAAATATCATGAACCAAGATCCGAGGGATGAACCCGGGGATGGGGATCGACCTCGCGGTGGTGATCGAAGATCACCGGACCGCGGGAGGTCGGGAGATCCCCGCCGGGATCACACGAAAACCCCTCGGCTGGACGCCGAGGGTGGCGATCGGCCCTAGGGCATGATCGCCGATCGCGTAGAGGAGGAGCCCCGGCTGGACGCCGGGGCGTGCGATCGACCACGGTGGTCGATCGCTGGGGCGCCGCGGGCTGGTGCCGCGGCTGTCCGCTGGGCGGACGCCCCTCCTCCACGGCGGTGGCGGTGAGTCGCCGGACTCACCGCCGGGGGGGCTGCTACGAGCAGCCCGCGGGGATGCGCGTGCATCCCCGGCGATCGTATTCGATCGCGAGCCCCTCGCGGGGCTCGGCTGGACATGCCGCGGGTTTATCCCGCGGCGGTGGTTGTTCGGTCGGGCCCGGTTCGCATGGTGGTTCGTGGTTGTTTTCCGGCGAAAGGTTTTTCGATTGGATTGTCGGTTCCGCAATTTAGACAATCCGGATATTCGAAAGATTTCGGTCAGAATTAATTAGATAATTTATTTTATTTAAATTTATTAATTCCGGGATATCGATTTCCAACACAATCCTGGTTCAAGTACCAAGACTGAAATGAGTACAAGACATGCCAACAAAGCCTCAAACACTGTTCAGACACCAGAAGTTGATTGGGTACCAAAGTCCCAGATTTTGTGTAATATTGTACTGACATTTTCTAAATCAAATTTTGCAGGTGCATGGTACTTTGACAGTGGTTGTTCTAGTCACATGACTGGTAACAAAAATGTTTATTGGACTACACTCCTTACAACGGAGGTTATGTAACTTACGGTAGTGGTGGTAAGGGTAAAATTGTTGGTAAAGGAGTTCTGAATGTTGATGGTTTACCTAACTTGACTAATGTATTTCATGTCAAAGGACTAAAATCAAATCTTATAAGTGTTGGTCAACTTTGTCAAAATGGTTTAAATGTGAAGTTCAACAAAGAGTCTTGTGAAGTGTTTGATGAAGATTCTAAGTGTATTATGAAAGGTGATAGGTCACTGAATAATTGCTATTATGCTGGAAACACCATGTCTACTATTTTGCAGGTAGAAACTGTTCCAATACCAGTACATGTTGCAAAACAAGTTCCAAAACCTGTTACGAGACTTGTTCTAGAACATGTTCCAGAACATGTTGCAGAACCAGCTGATGACGCACCTAATGCAGTACACGACGCTTCATATGATGACTCAACTGATGATGAACCAAGATCAATGTCTGAAGAACCTGATGCTACTGATGGTCACTCAACTACAGATTTTGTGTGTGGAGATAGCCTGAAAGGAAAACAAGTACGAGTACCACACACTGTAGACTCAACCAGGAGGACAACGCTGATGTGTACTAGTAAAAATCTCACAAGACAAGATGGTGGTACAGATACTGACAGAACAATGTGCAGACAGAAGACTAGAATGGTCAATGAATTCATGAAGATAAAATCAAGTTCCAGGACTGAACATTCAATAGTTGCCAATCAAACAAACCAATATAGTACTTCAGAAATCAACAACCGACGTCACTTCAACCGAGATTGTGTTGAGAATAAGGTAATCAAATTAGAATATGTCAATACGGAAAAACAACTTGCTGATATTCTAACAAAGCCTTTAAGTTTTGAGAGGTTTTCAACACTAAGGAAATCTCTTTGTCTTTGCACTGCATGAAGTGATCGGGGAGGTTGAGTCAACATGAGTACTGATTGGTATGTATACTGTTCTAGTGACTACTCAATTTTTATGTTCAGTTCAGTTGAGAATTCGAGGTCTTAAAAATTTCGCAAAGAGATGAAAGTGTTATTATTTCACTTGTGATGTATAACTTGCTTGCATATCATACTTCTACACCGTTCGGTACCAGAGACAAAAAAAATCATAAAAAAAAAAACAGAAAAAAATAGAAAAAAAATCAAAAAAAACAAAAAAAAAACACAAAAAAAATGTCTCTGAAAAACCGAGTGTAGAATTAAATTTATGTATTGATGAGCATCAGAGTTGATTTTCTCGCTTATTGGACTATTCACCATTCAATATGCTGAACTCGATATAACTGTTGTGTAGTTGCTTGACTAGTATAATTTGGTTTTTAGACCATTGTTGACTCGACATGGAATGTGGTGGTTGTGTGTGCACTGATATCTGAGTTCTCTCTAAGTGTTTAAAACTCTTGATCTTCTTGACTGCCACGTTAGTTGTCTTCAATTTTATTTTTGTTTGGTATATTTGATATTTGATTACTCGATTTCTCTTCATTATCTCCTAACCCATATTTTGTGAAGTGTGTTTCTTGTACGTGTTCGACCAGTCTCACATCAAGGGGGAGTAAATTTTTCATGAGTTTTGTGACTGGTTTTCCAGTTCCTGTTTTTCATGTGTTGTGCGACTGGTCTGCCACCAGTTTCTGTTCTGATTCACCTGATGAGAGCATTGTTCCTGTTTAGCACACTTTGTGTATATTTCCTGTTGAGTACAGAGACCACAATTCGTACAGAGTTCCAGTTCCAGTACTCGGTTCCCAGTTCCCAGTTTTAGCACTCCGTTTCCCAGTCCCAGTACCTCGTACCTGCTGCAGGGGGAGTTCCGACGCCAGTTTTGCAGGGGGAGTTTTATGACTTCACATGAAGTTTATTTTCGTAGGAGGAGCATAGTTGATTACATTTGCCAAGAGAGTTCATATCTGTAGGGGGAGTCGTCTCGACAAGTACTTCAAGAGGAGAATTGACATCGAAGAGTTGACGACTCCTTCAGAAAGACAAAAAGGGGGAGTTTGTTGGAGTCGAAATTAATTTATTTAATTAATTTTGACTTTGACTAATTTTGACTTTCTTTGGTGAAATATTTATTTTGGGAATATTTATTATTGGGAGGAGAATCCAAGATAAAGAGGAAAAGATATTCAAGATCTACAAGATAAGGTACAAGATCTTCTAGTTATGGAAGGAGTCTTTTTACCATAGAAGACTTATTACTTGGAGGACAAGATTAGTACCTTATAAATACAAGACTCACGTGATTGAAGAAAATAAGGTGGAGTGCCATATTTTAGAGAGAATATTTTTCAGCACCAATTTTTTTTATTTTTTAGATATTTATCCGAGTAGTAACTATTCAATCTCGTGATTGTTTAGTCTTTATTTATTTTTCTCGGATTATTTTGTATTCACGATTATAGTGAAAGTTTATTGCTTTTGAAGCAGCTTGGTAGGTTGTATTGATTAATACAACTTACGAAGATTATATCCTTGTTCTTTACGATTTCCAGTTGTTGTACTTTTTACTATTTCCGCTGCATAACTGAATCTGCTGTTCTGTTACAGCAGTACTCAATCTGTTGTTCTCTGGACAGAAGAACTTAAATTCGTTACAGCGACTGACTTTTCTGTTATAGTACGTGAACTGCGAGTCTACCGCATTTTCAACCTTTTATTATTTGATTTGTTTGCATCCATAATGCGTTTCTCAAGCGTTTGTTTAAGTTAATAGACGGCACATTGTGGAAAAGGAATCGTCCCTTCACTCTTTATAATTCTTAAGATTCTTTTTTGTAGAATCATTCACTATTTAGATACACAATTTTATACGAAACTATCCATGTCGTATGATTTTCTTTCTTATTTACCTATTGTTCGTACAAATTACTATATCATTGTTCGAATATACAAGAAATTGATTTCTCCTAGATCAAAGATGTTTCCGCACGGTTTTGAAATCGTGATGATGGATGTACAGGTTTGAGTTGAGATTTTATTAATTCAGTGTTGTGTTTAATTGTGTTTATGCGTCTATCTTATTTTTGTAAATATGTCTATAAGATATGTAATTATCTAATTGGTTGTTTATTTAATTTCATGATTTTTTTATGGAGGATATAAAAACAATTGTGTAGATAATAATTAAAACTTTTACGTGGTTATATATATATGTTTGTGTGTATATATAGCTTCTACATAGATTCTGATGTTAAATTGTAATAGATTACTAACACGCTCTTTATTTGTAAAACCATTGAATTAATTTTGCATAAGTTGTCAAGTTATTCACATTTAAATTGCTATTAAACAGGTTTGGTTGTTAAATTTCAGTGAATACAAATTCATGCATCTGTTAGTAAAGAGTTGTTTAAAGATTGTTACAATAAAATTGTACAGGTGAACTCTACAACGTCAAGAACTTTCGTGTGATGAAATTTCACGAGAACAATATTATTGTGGACAAGAGTAAGATGATATGCTTCATTAAAGAAACGTCTGTCGAGCCAAAATACGACCCGAACTTTCCTCGAACAATTTACATTTAAGCCTTTTTGGAAAATTAATCGGATTAGCTTTCCAGCAAATGGTCTGATGCTAGGTATGTTTGGTTGTATTAACATCTAAAATAAAACAAATTGTGTTTTTAATATTTTTTTACTCTAATTGTTTCGATTATTTTACGATTGTTTTTATTTATTTATGTTTTATAAGACATAATTGGTCATGTTGTTCATGTAGATTACACGATGATGAATGAAGATTTTGATCTAAGATTCAAGTTTATTCGGTTTCATATTGGAGATTTAAAGTAAACATTAATGTGTTTTTCTTCTTCTAATTTTTTTATTATCAAGTCAATCACTCTGCATCTTAATTAAATTTTGCATATTTTTTTAATAAAATGTTTCAGCTACGAGAGATTGTTTACGTGCATTTCGGTTCTTTCTCAAGTGAAATCAAGAGAATTGTGCAAATGACTAGAGATAATGATGGATTTGTATACTTAATGTCTATATTTAAGTGATATTAACTCCCGATCCATTGCCATTAATCTATTTAATTAAATAACCAATTATTTGCGTTTAATTATTTATAATTAAATATATGCAAATTATAGTCCTAGATTAGATACGTTGTAGTTAGTATGATGTGCGACGTCACACGGAAGATCATACTATCTGTTACTCGTATATAATCGAACAGTTGCTCACGACCTAGATGGACAAGGACCAATCCATCGGTATAGTCGTTGTATGAGAGAGAAAATAATTTGTCTATTGGGCGGATCGCTTGAGATTTATCGATTAGGATTGCCTTAGATAATCGATTTAAATCTCAGTGTATTTAATTCTTAATCCTTGATATTATTGCGGGTGTGTGCATTTAATATTAGTTACTTTGATTTTCCAAAGGAATTGACTGATTAGAATAACCAGTCGATTACCGGCAAAGTTGGGTCACTGTATTTTGTGTATGACATGCTGTGAATTCTTGATGGGAAAGTGTGTCCCGATAAGGGTTGATAATGTCCCCGAGATGAGTTCAAAAGGAATTATTATGTAAACCCTGCAGGTGGATTTGTTCCGATAATAATTAAGGTTGAATGGTACTAGTCTCAGATACAAGAGATGAATAAATTAATTAGCAATAAATTTAATTTATTCATGGACATTTCTATTTTAAACGCACGAAATAAATAATACTACCGGAGAGATAATATTATTTGATATAATATGGTATAATATTGAGAGTGCAATTATGTTTATATAGTGGAAAATAAATATAATTAATAGATTAATTAATAAACTTGGGCTTAGGCTCAATTTAACTAATTCTATTGGAAGTTCAATATTCCACCTCCTTTAGATCCCCTTCGTAGCCTATAAAAGCACTACATGGTCTTCTCTATTCTCATAAGTTGAAGATCACAATTCTAGAGAGAGAAAGGAGAGAATGAGATCCATAAGAGTTCGGAGGATCGTCCCCCACACGACGTTCGAACGAAGTGCAAGGAATACGTGGGAAAGTCTCAAGGTCTTCAAAGATCTTGTTTCTCCGCACAACGAGAACAAAAGTAAAATCATATGAACCCCCTCGATGATTTTATATTTATTATCGCGTATATACATGAACGAAGAACGGAGGGACGAACTCCGTGGACGAGGATCGACCTCGCGGTGGTGATCAAGGATCACCGGACCGCGGAGGCCAAGAAATCCCCGACGGGGATCGCATGAAGCAAAACCCCTCGACTGGACGTCAAGGGTGGCGATCAAAAACCTAGGGTTCGATCGCCGGACGCGCGCAAAGGGAGGAGCCCCGGCTGACCGCCGGGGCGTGCGATCGACTTCGAGTCGATCGCTGGGGGCAGCCGCGGGCTGGTTGTAACGACCGAAAAATCTCTAGTTATTAAATAAGTAATTTTGGCCCAATTAACAATTTGCATATGAATTAATTATATCATGCATAAGTTCATATGATTTTTAAGTTCAAATTAATTTTCATGTCATGTATTGCATTTTGTTTCACGATTCATTTCATTTGGTGTCCATGATCATGTAGGTGTCCTCAAATCCTAAAGTCTTAATAATACTAAGTTATTATTTCTTCTTTAATATGGGCTTGCTAAATAATTTTCATGGTTTAACTCAAGCTTAATACATTTTAAAATAAGTCCACTTCTATTGGGCTAGTCCATATCTTTCATTTAAATAATTAAGCCCATCTTGCATACTATCCAAAAAGCAATGTCTTCCAAAAACCCTAGCAAGTATAGATCTAAACCGTAGTTTATCCTTTACTTTCATTCTCACCTACCCCTTTCAATTGGCCGCCGAATTATTTTGCTATTCTTCTTCAAGTGGTGCGTTTGCTGTAACTAATAAACCATCAAGGTTTGTTGTTTTGTTTTTTTTTCAATTGTTTATTTTAATCTTTTACACTTTTGATTTATAAATAAAGATGATGAGTTCAAGTTCAACTCCTTTGGCCGAGAGCTTTAAAACCCTTTTTCTAGATGAACTTAAGCTTTAGATGTTGACTATTAAATTTGGTTTTCTTTAATAGCAAGTGGAGTATTAAATTTTATTTTTGTTCTTTGTTAGAAGCTTAAATTTGAGAATTTGTGATATTACTAATTAATTTGCAAAAACGTATTTCTTGTTTCAAATGGTTGAATCACAGTTTGATGTGATGGCCTCTTTTGAATTTGGTAAAATTGCTATGTGGTTAAAAGCGAAGTAAAGATGCTGCAATGGTTGTTGTAGTTATTAAAATCTCTTTTTTATTATTGATTTCAAAATGGGAGAAAAATGTTGATATTAATGTTAGAGTATTTATATACGTAGGACTTGTGGAGTTTGAGGACTAGGATTTGCACGAGCATTCATTCGACATCGTTTCTTTCAGGTTTTCGCATTTGTCAAGGTAGGGATATTTTCTAAAACCTTTTTAAATACAGTTCATTTCAGTATATGTTACGCAGTCACTGTTGATATCGAGGACTTTATGATCTATTTATGATATGTGCACATATATGTAGTCGCGCGACGCCACGTTCGCGTAATGTAATGACGAGATCGTGGTTTTTATGGCCGTGTTCGCGTAATGTAATGACGTGTTCACAGTATTATGGTTGTGACCCGTAATGAAATGACGTGGCATGACAGATACAGGTAGAACGGGAACGTTTAATCGTTCGGAAGCTTAGGCATCCTTGGGTATATCCCACCGTTCATTATGTTATGATGGTCTATTGTTGAGAGTTATCCGGTCACCTCGTATTATATAATGTATGAACTGTAATCCCTACTGAGTTGTCGATAACTCACCCCTTTCAAAACCTTATTGTTTTCAGGATAGGCGAGTTCGGAGCGAGACGACGAGGGTGGCGACGATAGTAGTGTGTATTCGTCAATTTTCAAAACTTTATTCCACCCTCATTTTATTTACTCGCTTTTCGCTTTTGAGAAATACAACTCTTTGTTATTTTGTCTAAACGTGACTATTGAGGATGAACACTATTTTGGGTGGATCTTGTTATTGTTGACTATGAATTCATTTGTTTTGAGAAATATCGTGTTTTGGTGATAAGTTATTTTTTAAAAGTCTTAAAGTTTATTTTGGAAAGAATGAAAAATCCTCTTTAGTCAATGTTTTGAAAAATGGGATGTTACAACTTGGTATCAGAGCATTACGATTCTATTTACGGACCAAAAATGTTTATTTTGAGAAAAAAAAATTGACTACTATCGCCCACCTCTGCCTCTCGCGCCGACCTCGCAAGTAAGTACATTCTATATTCATGATTTCTCATTTAAGTTGCATGTGCAGTTTCATGATTTTAAAGTTGCATGCTTCTTATGTTCATGAGTTTCAAGTAAAATGCATGTTTGGTCTCATGTTTCAAGTAAAATGCATTTCACGTTCATGATTTTCAAGTAAGATGTCTTATGTTCATAATTTCCAAGTGCATGGTTTTCCAAAGTGATTGATTCAAGTTCATGATGTCTCAAGTGCAATGCATACTTTCAAGTTGCTATTTTATGTTGCTTAAATTGTGCACTTTATGTTAAAGTTCGAGTTCATGTTCATGTTCATGTAAAGTTCATGATTATTATGTTAAGATGTGCACAATTTATTGCAAATTATGATGCATATGTTTATGAAAAATGTTATTTCCATGATTAAATGATTTTCATGTTTTTATATAATTGTTTGTATGTGAAGTTAAGTTAATTGTGGCCTTAGGAACTTGAGATGATTATGAAGGTTAACCTACTCTACATGGATGATTTTCATAAGTTATGGAATTTACGCTAAGTTTAATGTCGTATGTTCTGTGGAAGTAGATCATGCCTCGTGGACGACCTCGTATTAATCGTGTGGTGGGCGTTGATCCAGATGACCAGAATGCTAATCCGCCACCAGAGATGAATGCTAACCGTGCTAATCAGGTTCCGGCAGGGGACCCGAATGCGACCCTACTTCAGACATTGGTTGCCGCGCTAGAAGGGCTTCGTCAGCCAGCGCCAGCACCGCAGGCACCACCACCGAATCCAACTAGCATTACTGCAGTGGTGGTCGAGCAGTTTCGGAAATACCAGCCACCTACCTTCAATGGTGGTGGTGGCCCACTAGTGGTTGAGGAGTGGATAAGGAGTCTAGAGAGGATTTTCACCCACATTGCATGTGCTGACGTGCACAAGATCTCGTGTGCAGTGTTTCAGATGGTGGGGGATGCAGCACATTGGTGGGATGCCTACAGGCGTACTAGTTTGAGTGATGATCAGCTCTTACAGATGACTTGGAAGCAGTTTAAGGAGGTACTTATGCAGATGTACTTCCCTCAGTCCTTTTGTGATGCTATGGAGACTGAATTCCTTGAGCTTAAGCAAGGAAGCTTGACTGTGGAGGAGTACGAGAGAAAGTTCAACCAACTTTCACGCTTTGCCGTTCATTTGGTGGATACTGATGAAAGAAAGGCGAGGAGATTTGAGAGAGGACTTCGCCCTGAGATCGGGACTATTATGGCGGGTCTGATGCTTAGGACCTATGCAGAGGTTGTCGAGCGAGCTCAGGCCATATCTGCTCGCATGGTTCCAGTGCAGCTTGCTATGAATGCGGGTAATACCTCTGGTAAGCGCAAATGGGAACAACCTAAGAGTGGGAATTTCGGAGGCAGAAATGGGAACTTCGGCAACAAGGGTGGAAGCTCTGGATTCAAAGGAAATCATGATGCTAAGAGAGGGAGGACAAACGGACTTGGAGCAAGGAGTCATACTACAATGCCGCCATGCACTAAGTGTGGCAAGGGGCACACCGGAGAGTGCTTGCTTGGGACGAGAGTTTGCTACAACTGTGGGCAGCCAGGGCACCCTTACTACAGGTGTAATCGTCCGAGGGTTCAGGACAACAACAAGAAGGGCACAACTCGTGTGTTTGCCATGGGAGGACAGGAGCCTAATCCAGATGAGGGTCCAGATGCTATGACAGGTATGGTTGCTATATCTGACGTGCCTGCTTTGGTTTTGTTTGATAGTGGTGCAACACATTCCTTCATGTCTGCCAAGTACTTTGCTCGAGTAAGTCATGCATGTGACGTAGTGAATGACGCATTGTAGGTTAACATACCTTCGGGTAAAACGATGGAAACAAATCGCCTTTGTAAAGACGTGGTGCTGAACTTTAACAAGAATGCATTGAAAGCCGATCTTCACGTGCTAGAGATGAAGGACTTTGATGTCATACTGGGAATGGATTGGTTGAGAGATAACCATGCTAATATCTTATGTCGTGAGAGAAAGGTGATGATCAGAAGGCCTGGAGAGGAGGAAATTATGTTGCTAGGCACGAAGAACAAGTCGATACCGTGTGTAGTGTCGGCATTAAAAGCAATGAAGATGTTGAGGAAGAAGGATTGCCAAGGGTATTTGGTGAATATCATGAGCACTAGTTCAACTCAACTAGCTCCCGCCGATGTACCGATCGTATGTGAATTTGAAGATGTCTTTCCGGAAGATCTACCGGGATCCCCTCCTACTAGACAAGTGGATTTCACCATTGATTTAGTGCCCGGAGCGGCACCCGTATCTAAAGCACCGTATCGGATGGCACCCAAAGAACTGGAGATACTGAAGGAGCAAATTCAGGAGTTGTTGGATAATGGACTTATTCAGCCTAGCGTCTCTCCTTGGGGAGCACCAGTGTTGTTTGTGAAGAAGAAGGATGGTTCCTTGAGGATGTGCATCGACTACAGAGAATTGAATCGACTCACTATTAAGAACAAGTACCCTCTACCCAGGATAGACGATCTCTTTGATCAATTGAAAGGGGCAAGTGTGTTCTCGAAGATTGACTTAAGGTCAGGTTACCACCAACTTAAGATCAAGGAGTCTGATATATCAAAGACAGCTTTCAGGACTCGTTATGGGCATTATGAGTTCACAGTAATGCCGTTTGGTTTGACGAATGCACCTGCAGTGTTTATGGATTTGATGAACCGAGTGTTCCAACCCTTCTTGGATCGGTTCGTGATTGTGTTCATAGATGACATTTTGATCTACTCGAAAGATGAAGCCCAGCACAAGGAAGATTTGAGGTCTGTATTGGAGACGTTGAGGAGAGAGAAGTTGTATGCTAAATTCTCGAAGTGTCAATTTTGGATAAATCGAGTTGCTTTTCTCGGCCATGTTGTCACTGCTCAAGGGATTGAGGTTGACCCAGCTAAGATTGAGGCGGTAAATGATTGGAGTTCACCGAAGAACGTAGGAGAGATACGTAGCTTCCTTGGTTTGGCCGGTTATTATCGGAGGTTCATAGAAGGATTCTCCAAGATAGCCCAACCGATGATGCAGTTAACGAGGAAAGGTGTGAAGTTTGTGTGGACTGAGAAGTGCGAAGAGAGTTTTCAAGAACTCAAGAGAAAGTTGACTACAGCTCCGGTTCTCACCATTCCAAATGGTACAGACGGTTTTGTGGTCTACAGTGATGCCTCCAAACAAGGATTGGGTTGTGTGTTGATGCAACATGGAAAAGTCGTAGCCTATGCTTCCCGACAGTTGAAGATACACGAAGTGAATTATCCTACACACGACTTAGAGCTATCCGCGGTGATACATGCATTGAAGATTTGGAGACACTACTTGTATGGAGTGAAGTGCGATATATACACCGATCACAAGAGTTTGAAGTATATCTTTGCGCAGAAGGAGTTGAATATGCGACAGAGGAGATGGTTAGAACTGGTCAAAGATTATGATTGCTCGATTCATTACCATCCTGGAAAGGCTAATGTGGTAGCAGATGCTTTGAGTCGAAAAACGGTAGGGCATGTAGCTAGTATGATGACAGCTCAAGAGCAGCTTCAGAAAGAGTTTGAGAATTTGAGAATTGAAGTGATTTCTCACCCGAACAGCATGGAGGCGATGCTATGTGCTTTGACGATTCGTCCTACCTTGGTAGATAGAGTTAAGGAAGCGCAAGAGAAGGATGGTTTCCTATCAAAATTAAGGACCCGAGTTCGTGAAGGGAACGTTGATGGTTTTTCAGAAACGAAAGATGGAGTCTTAGTGTTCAAAGGAAGGTTTTGTGTGCCGAAAGACGAGACTTTGAGGAGAGAAATCTTGGATGAAGCACATTGTACACCTTATACCGCACATCCAGGAGGTACAAAGATGTATCACGACTTGAGAGAGTCGTTCTGGTGGAGAAGTATGAAAAGAGACATTGGGTTGTTCGTGCAAAGGTGTTTGGTGTGTCAGCAAGTTAAGGCCGAACACCAACGACCATCAGGTTTACTTCAACCGTTGGAAGTCCCTGAGTGGAAATGGGAACATGTAACTATGGACTTTGTGGTAAGCTTACCCCGGTCAGCAAGAGGAAACAATGCCATTTGGGTAATCGTCGATCGATTAACAAAGTCAGCACATTTTCTACCGGTGAAGATGACTTTAAGTATGGATCAACTTTCGCAACTATACATTCGAGAGATAATGAGGTTGCACGGTACTCCGGTATCAATTGTTTCAGATAGAGACCCGAGGTTCACTTCAAGGTTTTGGAGGAGTTTACATGATGCCATGGGAACGAAGTTGAAGTTTAGTACCGCTTACCATCCTCAGACAGATGGCCAGTCTGAAAGAACAATACAAACTTTGGAGGACATGCTGAGAACATGTGTTCTTGATAATGGGGAGAAATGGGAGAATCTTTTGCCATTGGTGGAGTTCGCGTATAATAACAGTTATCACTCAACTATAAGAATGGCCCCATACGAAGCACTCTATGGAAGGAAGTGTAGATCGCCTTTGTATTGGAGTGAAGTTGGTGAGAGGAAGATTTTGGGCCCTGAGATCGTTGAGCAGACAGTTTTTGTAATTACCAAGATACAAGATCGCATCAAGGAGGCACAAGATAGACAAAAGTCGTATGCCGACCGTCGGAGAAAAGATTTACATTTTGAGATTGGAGATCATGTTTTCCTTAAGGTAGCTCCGGTGAGAGGAGTTATAAGGTTTGGTAACAAAGGGAAGTTGAGACCGAGGTATATTGGCCCGTTTGAGATTCTTAAGAGGATTGGGAGTTTGGCTTACGAGTTGGCCTTGCCGCCAAATTTGACCTCAGTGCATAATGTGTTTCACGTCTCGATGTTGAGGAAGTATGTACACGACCCGAGTCATGTCGTTAACCACGAAGAGTTACAAGTGGATAAAGATTTGTCCTACGATGAGATGCCTGAGATGATCTTGGATCGTAAAATCCACAAACTCAGAAACCGAGAAGTGTCTTTAATCAAAGTAAAGTGGACACGTCATAGCGAGGAAGAAGCCACTTGGGAGCGTGAGGAAGAGATGAGAGTTACCTACCCGGAGTTCTTTGTTCGAGGTACGTAACGAATTTCGAGGACGAAATTTTTATAAGAGGGGTAGGTTGTAACGACCGAAAAATCTCTAGTTATTAAATAAGTAATTTTGGCCCAATTAACAATTTGCATATGAATTAATTATATCATGCATAAGTTCATATGATTTTTAAGTTCAAATTAATTTTCATGTCATGTATTGCATTTTGTTTCACGATTCATTTCATTTGGTGTCCATGATCATGTAGGTGTCCTCAAATCCTAAAGTCTTAATAATACTAAGTTATTATTTCTTCTTTAATATGGGCTTGCTAAATAATTTTCATGGTTTAACTCAAGCTTAATACATTTTAAAATAAGTCCACTTCTATTGGGCTAGTCCATATCTTTCATTTAAATAATTAAGCCCATCTTGCATACTATCCAAAAAACAATGTCTTCCAAAAACCCTAGCAAGTATAGATCTAAACCGTAAGTTTATCCTTTACTTTCATTCTCACCTACCCCTTTCAATTGGCCGCCGAATTATTTTGCTATTCTTCTTCAAGTGGTGCGTTTGCTGTAACTAATAAACCATCAAGGTTTGTTGTTTTGTTTTTTTTTTCAATTGTTTATTTTAATCTTTTACACTTTTGATTTATAAATAAAGATGATGAGTTCAAGTTCAACTCCTTTGGCCGAGAGCTTTAAAACCCTTTTTCTAGATGAACTTAAGCTTTAGATGTTGACTATTAAATTTGGTTTTCTTTAATAGCAAGTGGAGTATTAAATTTTATTTTTTTTCTTTGTTAGAAGCTTAAATTTGAGAATTTGTGATATTACTAATTAATTTGCAAAAACGTATTTCTTGTTTCAAATGGTTGAATCACAGTTTGATGTGATGGCCTCTTTTGAATTTGGTAAAATTGCTATGTGGTTAAAAGCGAAGTAAAGATGCTGCAATGGTTTTTGTAGTTATTAAAATCTCTTTTTTATTATTGATTTCAAAATGGGAGAAAAATGTTGATATTAATGTTAGAGTATTTATATACGTAGGACTTGTGGAGTTTGAGGACTAGGATTTGCACGAGCATTCATTCGACATCGTTTCTTTCAGGTTTTCGCATTTGTCAAGGTAGGGATATTTTCTAAAACCTTTTTAAATACAGTTCATTTCAGTATATGTTACGCAGTTACTGTTGATATCGAGGACTTTATGATCTATTTATGATATGTGCACATATATGTAGTCGCGCGACGCCACGTTCGCGTAATGTAATGACGAGTTCGTGGTTTTTATGGCCGTGTTCGCGTAATGTAATGACGTGTTCACGGTATTAGGGTTGTGACCCGTAATGAAATGACGTGGCATGACAGATACAGGTAGAACGGGAACGTTTAATCGTTCGGAAGCTTAGGCATCCTTGGGTATTGTAACGCCCCAGAAATTCAAAGGCTTAAAGGAATTGAATATGCTACTCATACCAACAGATGCATCTTCTTTTCTGGGCATCCTCCTATAAGAACTCCAAAGTTAAGCGTGCTGGCTCTGAAGTAATTTAAGGATGGGTGACCCCCTGGGAAGTCTCCCGGGTGCGCACGAGTGAGGACAAAGTGCGCTGGAAAAGACAAGTGTTGGTACAGTGGGGCCAGTATATCACTCCCGACGGCAGTCATTGGTAACCGAGCCGGCTCATTAGGGTCGGGCTTCGACCCCTCAACGGGCTGGGGCGTTACAAGTGGTATCAGAGCCGGTGCCGACCGGAATTGCGGGAACTAAGTGTCTTGCGGGGCCAAGTGCTCCACCCAGAAGTTGGTGAGAGTACCCGCAAGGGGCATTCCTGCACGGATGGTTGGTCCTGGACAAGTAAGGCAAGTAAGGCGCACAACGAGGACGTTGCGCATAAAAAGGTGGGGTGATTGTAACGCCCCAGAAATTCAAAGGCTTAAAGGAATTGAATATGCTACTCATACTAACAGATGCATCTTCTTTTCTGGGCATCCTCCTATAAGAACTCCAAAGTTAAGCGTGCTGGCTCTGGAGTAATTTAAGGATGGGTGACCCCCTGGGAAGTCTCCCGGGTGCGCACGAGTGAGGACAAAGTGCGCTGGAAAAGACAAGTGTTGGTACAGTGGGGCCAGTATATCACTCCCGACGGCAGTCATTGGTAACCGAGCCGGCCCATTAGGGTCGGGCTTCGACCCCTCAACGGGCCGGGGCGTTACAGGTATATCCCACCGTTCATTATGTTATGATGGTCTATTGTTGAGAGTTATCCGGTCACCTCGTATTATATAATGTATGAACTGTAATCCCTACTGAGTTGTCGATAACTCACCCCTTTCAAAACCTTATTGTTTTCAGGATAGGCGAGTTCGGAGCGAGACGACGAGGGTGGCGACGATAGTAGTGTGTATTCGTCAATTTTCAAAACTTTATTCCACCCTCATTTTATTTACTCGCTTTTCGCTTTTGAGAAATACAACTCTTTGGTATTTTGTCTAAACGTGACTATTGAGGATGAACACTATTTTGGGTGGATCTTGTTATTGTTGACTATGAATTCATTTGTTTTGAGAAATATCGTGTTTTGGTGATAAGTTATTTTTTAAAAGTCTTAAAGTTTATTTTGGAAAGAATGAAAAATCCTCTTTAGTCAATGTTTTGAAAAATGGGATGTTACACTGGTACTGCGGCGGGCCCCCTCCTCGATGGCGGTGGCGGTGAGTCGCCGGACTCACCGCCGGGGGGCTGCTACGAGCAGCCCCGGGGGATGCGTTTGCATCCCCATGCGATCGCGAGCCCCGTACGGAGGCTCGGCTAGGGCACACGAGCGGGGGCTTCCCCGCGTAGTGTGTTCGGCCGGGCCCCGACTCGTGCGGTGGTTCGCGGTGGTTTCCGGCAAAGGGAGTTTGATCGGAGTCGTGATTTCGCAATTCCGTCGACTCCGGGATATCGATTTCCAACAGATAATACATTGGACAATGTCGTTATGATCGTTCAACTAGCGACCACAATTACAATCGGAGGTACATCAATCGTTTTTTGTTTATACCTGTAAATCTGTAATGTTACTCTTTGTGTTTGTAGTTTAATATTTTTTATACTTTGTACAATTTATAGACGAGTTTATGTTGTTCAACACGAATAACCCTACTAATGTACGTATTTAAACAAATTTCAATACGGATTAAATGATAATAGATTGGAAAAATACTGTCAATAAAGTATATTCTATGTTTGTAATTAAATCACGACAAACCAAATAAAAAAAAATCTTCATTTATTTCCTACTTCTCACATTTTGTTTCTAATTTATTTACGTATTTAATAAATTACGATTGTTGTAGTTATATTAGCGATTACAATAACTATTGACTAATGATTCTTTTTTTTTTTTTTTTTTTTTTTGATAAGGAGGAGAGACGAGAAACTCCACCCCAACCCGATCGGAGGTCCCTCGATCGGGTAGAATGTAAATCGAGGAATGTGCCCGAATAGCAAACACCTGTGCGAGAGAGCCAACAGGTCGAACCCCAGGACAAACCTTCATAATATTTCAATGAAAATTTGTCCCACCCGAGATTCGAACTCTGCGTCGCCGGGGAATTACACCCACATCATCACAGGCCTAGAATATACTAATGATTCTTAATATGTTTTTTTTGTAGGACGCAACACTTTAATTATTATTTTATTGTGAGTTTTTTTCATTGCGTTTCTACTTTATATTACTACGAAATATTTCTCATTTTAAAAAGTCTACATATTTTAAAAGATTTTCTTTAAAATATAAATAAATTTTATTCTTCAAAATTTCTCATAATTATAAAAAAAAATTACGGTTTTCTCTTTAATTAATTAATTTTAAAAATAAACTTAAGAAAATTATATAATAAATAAATAAGACAAAATGTAGTGATGAGATAGTTGTCTTACGTCTTGCTGTCTTACGTTTTGCGATGAGCGTGGCTACCTTACGAATATAAACACAAAAATAATTTATATGAAAGTATTCCAAAATTTTTAATTTATGTAATAATAATAAGAAATAGTTAAAAATGTCATGTTATTGATTTCAACATTCAACAAGTTTCAAAGATTACAATTAAATTACACACTTAATGTTTATTATACATTATCAAAGTGTATATTGAACTATTCTTTATGTTATGAAATTTAATCAGAAAGAACACCACACCGAATAAAAAAATATTATTTACGTGCACATGCATCGCATGGGCAAGATGACTAGTTTATTCAATTTAGCTCGATTAAGTTCGTTTTAATATATATTAAAATAAATTCAATTTAGCTCGATTAAATTCGTTTCAAAATATATTAAAATAAAATAAAAAATAATAATAATTCCAATTTATAATTTTAAATATAATTGACAAATAATAATAATTCTAATTTATAATTTTAAATATAATTGACGTATCAGAAATACATTCTCAACATGTCTAGAATAATCATCTATATCATCATGATTTTGAGAGACCACTGCCGATGAGCCTCCAAGCTCCAATAGAGTCCACCAGACGGTTCTGTTGTTACGAATGGGCCTTTTGATTCTCAGCCCATATCCGTATATCACATGTCCAAAACCCTCGAGCCCCATATTGTTTTATTACTATCCAAACTCATATCAGTACACTAGGTTTTGAAATAGGCCTACGATATTTAGGACATGTTCTTTTAGATTTAATTTCGGGATAATTATAGTTTAATACCTGAACTATAGGTACTTTCGGTCTTTAATGACTCATCTTTTTTTTTTTTTTGTGGTTTAATACCGGAACTAAAGCTTAATTAGACTTTGGTGGCTGAATCGGCGAATTCCGGCCACACGTGCCTGGCACGTGCTTAATTTTGTAGTCAAGATGAGAGATGAAGGGTATTATCGACTTTTCCTTATATTATTAATATATATAATTTAAAATATTTATAAATAATTATTTATAATTATTTTTATAATAATTATAAATAAAAAAATAATTAAAAATATTTATAAATAAAAAAAATAATTAATTTTTTTATAAATAAATAAAAAATAATTAAAAATATTTATAAATAATTATAAAAATAATTAAAAATATTTATAAAATAACTAAAAATATTTATAAATATTTATAAATAATTAAATATATTTATAAATAAATAAAAAATAATTAAAAATATTTATAAATAATTATAAAAATAATTAAAAATAATTGGAAATAAACCAGAAATCACAAAAAAATACAACTATTAAAATCCAGAAATCACTAATTCAACTTGAAAACCACTAATTCAACTTGAAAAATCCACGATAAAAATACAGAAATCACAAAAAAAAAAAAAAAACCAAAGTAGAATCACAAAATTCTCGTTCTTTGAAATCCAAAAACGCGAATTCGAGACAGAAATAAAAACGACGACGTTCCGGAGTAGAATCCCAAAAGGGGAAGAGGTGCCCTTCTCCTGCGTCTTCTCCTTCACCATCGCGAATCCGCGTCCTTCTCCTGCGTCTTCTCCTTCACCATCGCCGGTGCGAATTCGTGCCCCCTCGGCAGCGACGGGTTCGCGTTCCTCATCACCCCGAACACGAACTTCTCGAGCCCTAACGATGGGGGATACATGGGCCTCCCGATCGACGGTTCCGATTACATCGCCGTGGAATTCGACACGAGCTTCGACCTTATCCTCGGAGACGTCAACGGCGTTCACGTCGGCATTGATTCGAACGGCATCAGGTCAGTGGCTTCCTCCGATTTAGTATCCAAAAAAATCGACCGAAAGAACGGGAGAGAATGGAAGGCCTGAATTGAATAAAGAGATACCGGGAAATCAATTAGGGTTTGGGTCGGGCCGTCGAAGGAGACGAAGCCTTTGATCCCTGTTCTTGACGCGAAGATGGATCTATCCAAAAAAATGTTCATGTGATTTTTTTATCTGAATTTTGGTCATACGTATTTAGTTGTGTATATTGAAGTTAAGGAAAATGTCATACGTATTTTGACCGTATGTGGAAAGTAGAATACGTATATTGTGTTTTAAAAATAAATCGAATTAATAATGAAAAGGGTAAAAGAGTAACTTCTCACCTTCGGCCAATGTTATCGTGACACCTATCAACTGAAGGCACGTGTTTTGCACGTGTCGCCGGGATCCGTCAATTCAGCCACCAAAGTCTAATTAAGCCTTAGTTTAGGTACTAAACCACACAAAAAAAAAAAAAATGAGCCACCAAAGTCTGAAAGTGCCTATAGTTCAGCCACTAAACTATAATTATTCCTTTAATTTCAGATCATTTCATTTCAGTTCAGATCGTTTCAATTCAGTTCAGTTCAAATCGTTTCAGTTCAGTTTATCAATAAATTTTGTTTCAAAATAGGTATACAATCTAGTTAGTAATAGCATTTTATTAATAATTTAAAAAAATATATTTGACAATCTACAAATTTTATTATTATTTTTATAAAAAAAATTAATTAAGTTTACTTCAGTTCAATTCAAATCGTTTAAGTTCAGTTCAAGTCCATTCAGTTCAGTTCAGTTCAGTCGATTTCAGTCCAAAAGAACATGTCCTTACACCTTCATCATTAATTTGGGGGAAATAGAAAAAAAATGTATCAATCACTTTATTATATATGTATGTTTTAAAATATAATTTCCGCAAGCCGCAACCCCTCATATAACAATACATGTTTTATGTACAATTTAGCGTAGAAAAACATAATTACCTTTACTTTTGTCAATAAAAGAAAAGGATAAATAAAAAGGATAACTAAGCGCTCGTCTTTTGAGAAAACGTCTTCATCGTGACACTACTAGCACGAAATTTTGTCTCTTACGTGCCTAGGTAAACACGAAATGTCTAAAGCATGATAGTGTTAATTCGTGCTTGCATGAGCACAAACTTGTAATTTCATTCATGCTTTGTGATATATTCGTGGAATACGATCTTTTCATGATTTCGTGCTACTTTGCATGCATATTTATCACCACGAACACGAATTAGACAAATAATTAAAAGCCAAATCATTCATTAAAATTCAAAATATGATTACGACTGGTACATCAAATAAGAAAAAAAAACTAATTTGAATCGACTTCGCTATCGACTATTTCAGGCACCGGAGGCGGTGGAGGTGGTGGCTGAGCAATCGTCCTGCGATAGTTTAGAAATTCGCAGGCGTTGCGGTCAAACACGACGACTTCAAATTTGTCTACTGGAGTTTGTCGATTCATCGGGAAGTAGTGAAACACGAGGAACCAACTGCTTTGAATACAGTGATTCCTATAGAAACTGTTGATTTTTTGTTTTTTTATTAATTTGATTTTGGTTTAGTTGTTGAAGTAAAATTCATGTTTCATTTATTGTTCGTGCTGATTGGAAAATTACAGTTTGTGCGACAAGCTGTATTACAGTTCGTGTTAAGTGAGATGTTCGTGTTAATAATATTGTTTTCGTGCTGATTGGTAGTTCGTGCTACCATATTTCGTGTTACAGCGTTAGGGTTTTTCTATTACTATAAAATATGACACTTCGAAAACTCTGAAACGATAAGGCGCCTAGAAGGAAGAGAATTGCAGCGGCCAACCAATAGAATAAATAGATTTGACAGCACTTACTTTCTGTTCACCTATTGCATAATTATGGTTTTCTAAAACAATCATTCCTTTTGTTTTTTTACACCTTTTGAAACAAATAATAAAATCTCTCTCCTCTTCCACAATCAGATCTGAACTAAAAAATCTAATGGCTCATTTTCTACCAAAGATTTCGGCTTTTTGGTTGCGTCTACCCGCTAATTTTTCTCATGAGCATGAGGGGTTGGCTGGAAAATTTGTCGTGCTGCGCGACGTTAATGTCCACGAGTGGCGGACGAAAATTGAAGGTACCGGTATACCGATCCGATCGATATACCGTGTGTGCGGAAGCGTGTAAAGCGATAGATCTACTATGCCATGATCTTAGTGCACACAAATATGTATAGACACACATATATATTTATATATATATATATATATATATATATATATCCAATATATATATATAGAGAGAGATATCAACGAGATCTTACTTTTGGTGATGAAGTGATTCATTGATGTCGATGAGGTGGTGTTGAGTCGATTGAACCACCTCAAATGGATCAGCCTCTCGAAGCTCTCCTTGTGAATGACCTCGTCACTCCTTCAGATCGTCCGGATGTGAAAGCCGCACAATTGGCCCGGCCTCTACGTGTTGCACACGAACCTGGAAAATGAACTTGCTTGTTTGATTGAAGTGGTTCTCCAAGAACTCTTTTCTCTCTATTTTGTGTGATTTTCGTGGCTGATCAAAAGTAATATGAAAACACATGTTTTCATCACTATATTGATCACCATTAACCTCCCTTGTAACCCCCACCATAATGTGCATCATAATGCACAAGTAATGGTGGATAATGGGGTGGTGAAGGGTCATTTCCACATCATCATGCCAAATGGCATTAGATGTGGTCCCCTTGCTTGTGTGGCATGCCATGTCACACCATGTGACATGCATCCATGCAAGCCATGCATCCCATGCATGTGAAAATCCATACGTATTGATTCTAAATCAATATAACAAGCAACTTAATTCCGAATCGTGTGTGACCCTGTAGGTATGATTTATCGATCAATATTATATTGTTCCCAACAATTAATATTATCGAATAATCATTTAACATCCATAGACGACCTTATGACTTTATCGATTGCACACGTAGGATCGAAGGACATACACCAACAATCTCCCACTTGGCCTTCAGAGCCAGTGTGCTGCCAATTTCATGTTGTCACTTTATGTCTAAGTTTGAACTTGAGGCAAGACTTGAGTCATCCTCAATCGGTTCAAACCTTTCTTGGACTATGAGACAGAGTGTAAAACCAGATTTATCACTATGGTACGAATCTGGACGTGGCCACGTATTTTCCACAGTCTCGACTCTCCAAGTGGCCGGTAAGGCATGTATCCCATTTTAAAATGGAGGACAATCCCATCTTGTCAATCCAATCTCTCCCACTTGCTTTCTGATATACCCAATAACAAGTTTTATAACCTCCTTTTACGAAAGGCGTTTACTTGTATCAAAGTACACCATTTCACAATGGAATCACTCTGGACTACTCAGGTCAGAGGAAATTGCTCGACAGTCAATGAAATAGTATTATGACTCGAAATCTTAAATACTATTCCAGTCGGGTCTGTTCGATCATTAGCTCCCAGCTAATATCTATGTAATTGTACTTGATGTCCCACATCACTAGCCCATGAAGCGGCGCTATAGTACACATTACAAACTAGTTCATTGTATTATCGGTTTGTCCGTACTCGATTATACGAACCAGGAACAACTATATGATTTAAGTATATCAGTTCAACCATTGGGACTTCATTATGCGGTAAGTCGACCTCATAACCCAATTGATATCACTTAATCATTTGGACAATTCATATAAATTAAACCATATTTATATGAAGAAATATGTATTATACATATGAGTGAATGTTTACCAAATCTCCAGAAGTATCTAATACAGTAATAGAAATCACAACCCATCTCTAAGATGTCTGATCTCTATTGCAGTCGTGAAAGCCTCAAGCTTAAACTGCTGGAGAGGTTTAGAAAGCGGGTTTGCAACCTTACCAAAAGTTGCAACTTTATTATCTCGATGTCTCCACAAACTATCTCCCAGATAATGTGGAACTTCCTGAGCACCAGTTTTAGACTTGTGGTGCTTCCTAGCTCATTGGCTTGCGCGATAACTCTACTATAAATAGAGAACTATCGGATGGGCTGAGCTAGTTACGACACCTAGTTCATTCAAGAACTTTCAAATCTTAACTGCCAACAATACTGCATCCAATGCAATACTGTGCTCAGCTTCTGTAGTTTAATCAGATATATTGTATTGCATGGAACTATTCCAGCAAATTTCACCTCTAACCAGACAAAAAATATAACCAGATTAAAATCGGAAATTATCTTAGTCTGTTTTGAAGTTAGCATTCAAACAGCTTGTTAATATCAACTCTTTTTGTCTTCCAAAGACAACAAAATATTCTTTAGTCCATCTAAGGTACATAAGAATATTATTGGCCGCAGTCTAATGCGCCTCACCTGGGTTTCCTTGAAACCGAATCGTCATGCTCAAAGCATACGATACGTCCAGTTGTGTACATATCATGGCGTACATTATAGACCCTATTGCCGAAGCATAAGGAATGTTTTACATCCTCTTTTGCTCATCAAGTACCGTAGGGCCTTGCATCTTGCTAAGTGATGTGCCATGACTCATTGGAATGAGACCCCTTTTGGCGTCTTTCATTCTGAACTTATCAACCGCCTTATCAATATAGGTCACTTGACTAAGTTCAAACATCCTTTTCGATCTGTTCCGACAGATCTTGATGCCCAATATGTACTGTGCTTCTCCAAGATCCTTCATTAAAAAAAAATCTTCCAAGCCATTCTTTAACAGAATTAAGCATAGGAATATTGTTTCCAATAAGGAGTATGTCATTGACATACAACACAATGAATACAACATTACTCCCACTGATCTTCTTGTAAAACAAGACTCTTTCGAGTTCCTCTGAAATCCAAATCTCGATATGGATTCATTGAACTGAAGATTCCAACTCCGAGATGCTTGCTTTAATCCATTAAGATCTATTAATATTGCATACTCTCTCAGCCTGATTAGGATCGATAAAACCCTCTGGTTGTGTCATAAACACATCCTCTTCTAGAATCCCATTCAAGAAGGCGGTTTTAACATCCATTTGTCATATCTCATAATCATAATGAGCAGCAATGGCTAAGAGAATCCGAATGGATTTGATCACAGCAATTGGTGTAAAGGTTTCATCATAATCCACTTTGTGAATTTGATTAAATCCTTTTCCCACCAACCTTGCTTTGAAAACACTAGGTTTTCCATCCATGTCTGTTTTTATCTTGTAAATCCATTTGCATCCAATGGGCCTAGCCCCTTTAAGCAAATCGACAAGGTTCCAAACTTGATTTTCAGACATCAATTTCATTCGGATTTCATGGCACCCTGCCATTTCTCAGAATCTGAACTCGTCATAGCTTGGGTATAGGTCGAAGGTTCATTGCTTTCTAAAAGCATGACTTCAAAGCACTCATTTGTCAGAATACCTAAGTATTTGTTAGGTTGAGTTCTAACCCTTCCAGTCCTTCGAGGGTTAGGTGTGGTTTCCAAAACCACTGGAGTACTCTCGACCAAGTCTTGAGTATCCATATCAGTTTGTTCTACTTGAACCTCGTTCAAGACAACTGAGCTCCCACTGACTTTCTAGGAAAGATTACTCTTTTTCAAGAAAATCACTATCTCGAGCAACAAAATATTGTTCTCAGATAGATCGTAGAAGTTGTTGTTGGAAATCGATATCCCGGGGTTAACGGAATTGCGGAAACATAACCCCGATCAAAATCCCTTCGCCGGAAAACACCGCAAACCACCACAAGAGCCGGAGCATAGCCCGAGCGCACCGCCGCGAGCAAGCCCGCGGCTAGCCCTAGCCGCACCCCCATGTGGGGTTTGCGATCGCGTTGAGCGATCGCATGGGGATGCGCGATCGCATCCCCGGGGCTGTTCGGAACAGCCCCCGGCGGTGAGTCCGGCGACTCACCGCCATCGCCGGAGGGGCCCTCGTCCGCCCAGCGGACTGCCGCGGATCCAGCCGCGGCTTGCCCCGGCGATCGATCGCATGATCGATCGCCCGCCCCGGCGACCATCCGGGGCTGCTCCTTCACGCCACCGCGATCGAGCCCTAGCTCGATCGCACCCCTCGGCGTCCAGCCGAGGGTTTGATGCTCTCGATCCCAGCGGGGATCTCCCGACCTTCCGCGGTCCGGTGATCTTCGATCACCACCGCGAGGTCGATCCCCGTCCCCGGTTTCGTTCATCCCCGGATCTTCGTTCATATGCATATACGAATTAATTAAAATCATCGAAGGGGGTTTCAACGATTTTACCTTTGTTCTCGTTGTACGGAGAAACGAGATCTATGAAGACCTTGAGACCTTCCCACGTATTCCTTGCACTAGCTCGAACGTCGGGTGGGCGACGATCTTCCGAACTCCATGGATCTCCCTCTCTACTTTCTCTCTCTAGAATTGTGTTCTTCAAGTTATGAGAATAGAGAAGACCATGTAGTGCTTTTATAGGCTACGTAGGGGATCTTAAGGAGGTGGAATATTGGGCTTCCAATAATAGTGATTAAATTGAGCCCAAGCCCAAATCTATTAATCCTTACTATTATTAATTAATTCTATTTTCCACTATATAAAATTAATTACACTCCCAATATTAAACCATATTATATCAAATAATATTTCTCCGGTAGTATTATTTATTCCGTGTATTTAAGATATAAATATCCATGAATAAAATTAATTTATTGCTAATTAATTTATACATCTCTTATATCCGAGACTAGTACCATTCAACCTTAATTATTATGCGGAACGAATCCACCTGCAGGGTTTACATAATAATTCCTTATGAACTCATCTCGGGGATATTATCAACCCTTACGGGATACACTTTCCCGTCAAGTATTCACGACATGTCATATATAAAATATAGTGACCCAACTTAACCGGTAATTAACCCAATAATTAAATCGGTTAATTCCTTTGGTAAATCAAAGTCACTTATATTAAATATACACACCCGCAATAGTTTCGGGGATTAAGAATAAAATACACTGAGACTCGAATCGATTATCGCCGGCAATCCTAATCGATGAATCTCAACGATCCGCTCAATACACCAAGTGCACGAGTGTGATAAAATAATTAAGATAAATTATTTTCTCTCTCACACAACGACTATACCGATGGATTGGTCCGTGTCCATCTAGGTCGTGAGCAACTGTTAGATTAAATACGAGTAACCGATAGTATGATCTTCTGTGCGCCCATGCAACACCATACTAACTGTTGGAAATCGACTACCCGGGATGCGTTCGTTCGATCGCTCGAACATCCGAACGATCCCAGTCGACATCCGAAGTCGCTACTTCGTTCGCTTGACAGCCTTTATCCCGAATCACGCCCAGCCATCGCCCCGAAGGACAACCGCGCGAAACGGGGCTGGAATGCACAAAAACAGCGCCCGCTGTATGCAGTCCAGCGGTCGCTGGAGAAGCTGCAAACGGCGACCGCCGTTTGCTCTCTGGCGACCGCCGTTTGTCCGCGAACAGCAACGCGATGTTGCTGTTCCGGGCTCGTTTCCGGGTCGTTTTTCCTCATCCGACTACCGTTCCGGAGGTCCTAGAACCCCCAGTAGTCGAGGAATGCGATCCACGATACCCGGATCCCGATCGTGCGTTCAAAGTATGATCAACGAATAACATGAGATCGAATAATAATTGCGGAATAAAAGTTCCGATCTCATACCTCTCGGTCGATTGTTGAGACCTTAGATGCTTCTAACGTATGCCTCAGATCCACTTCTCCAACCGTTGTGTGGGCAACGATCCGCTGGAGTTCTCCCGTCTGTACTTTCTCTATCAACAGCGTTAATATATCTTTTTCTCTCTGAGAGAAAAATATTAGCGCAAACTAATTTAATTTTACAGAGAAAAATTATAATTGCGTTAACGCAATTGTTTTTCTGAGTAAAATGAAATAGCGGCGAATGATAGGTTTTAGGAGAGTACGGGAGGGGATTATATAGAGTTACGTTAGGGACCTTAGGATAAATTAATTAAGGGCTAAATTGAAATATTAATTAACTTGGAATACGTAAACGCAATTCCTTAATTAATCGATTTCAATTTTAATTATTATTAACTCCACTATAAAATAATAATTGAATTCCCGAAATTAATTTTAATATTATTTCAACAATAATAATTCCGCCGAAATTACATAAACGACCTTCCCCGTGTTTAAGATATCGAACGTCCACGAATTTATTTAATTACTAATAATTAAATTAATTCGTTTCTTTTTATCCGAGACTAGTACCACTCATCCTTATTATCATGTGGAACAAATCCACCTGCAGGGTTTACATGATAAACTTTATGAGCTCATCTCGGGGACGTCATCAACCCGATAAACGGGACACGGTTTCCTGTCTATAATCTATAGCATGCCGTGTGTACAATTCCGATTCCCAATTTACCGAGTATCTCGACTAATCAAATAGTCTCACTCATTGGCAAGTTAAAGAACCGAGAATTGGACAAACGCACCTATAATTATATAGGGATTAGGAATTCGTTTATCCGTAATATCTGAGGTCTAGTTCGATTACGTCGATTAGTATAAATCGAACGCCCTCCCGTGGTCCTGCTCAATACACCAAGTGTACAGGTGTAACATAATAGTCAAGACCAACTATTACCCAGTCACACTACGACGTACCGATGGATTGTCCCTGTCCATCTAAGTCGTGAGCTTCTGTTCGATAGTATACGAGTAACCGACAGTATGATCTTCCGCGTGTCTCCTCACGCCATACTGTCTACAACGTATATATCTAGGACTATTGCATTCAAGTACAAGATAGACAAAAAATGCCGACAGTTTGATTATTAGATAATGTAAAACACAGATAAGGAGTTCCATATTGTCACTAAACTAGACATTTAGAATATAACTCCATCAATCTCCCACTTATACTAAATCTCTAGTTGCCCTCTACCATACATCCGATACCCATCCCCTTCACGTGTCTCTTGAACGCTTCCGCTGGAAGTGCCTTCGTAAAGGGGTCAGCCAGGTTATCCGCTGATGCAATCTTGGTGACAACCGCATCGCCTCTCCTGACGATGTCTCTAATCAGGTGGTACTTGCGATCTATGTGTTTACTCGCATTGTGGGCTCGTGGTTCCTTTGCATTAGCCACTGCACCGCTATTGTCACAATAAATTGTGATAGCTCTAGGCATTTTAGGAACCACATCCAAGTCCATAAGGAAGTTCCTGAGCCACACCGATTCTTTAGCTGCCTCAGAGGCTGCTACATATTCGGCTTCCATGGTAGAGTCCGAAATGCATTTCTGCTTAACACTCTTCCATGAGACTGCTCCACCTCCCAATGTGAACACATAGCCTGATGTAGACTTTCGCTGATCCTTATCAGATTGGAAATCCGAGTCTGTGTAACCAATAGGAATCAAATCGGACGCTTTGTAACTCAGAACATAATTCCTAGTCCTTCGCAGGTACTTAAGTATGTTCTTTACAGCAGTCCAGTGACCCTGTCCAGGGTTACTCTGATATCTAGCTACCATGCCCACGGCATAGCAGATATCAGGCCTCGTGCACAACATGGCATACATTAGACTTCCTACTGCCGAAGCATAAGGAACCTTCTTCATGTAATCTATCTCCTTTTGTGTTTTGGGACACATGTCTTTAGATAGATGAATTCCATGGCAGAAAGGTTGAGCACCTCTCTTGGAATTCTGCATGTTGAAACGAGCCAGAATCGTATCAATATATGAAGCCTGGGAAAAGCTTAATGTTCTTTTCCGGCGATCCCTTATAACCTTGATCCCAAGAACATGTCCAACTTGTCCTAGGTCTTTCATATCGAATTGCTTGGACAACCATCCCTTTATGTCTGACAACATCTTCACATTGTTGCCAATTAGAAGGATGTCGTCTACATAAAGCACGAGAAACGCCACACTGTTTCCGTCACTTCTCCGGTATAGACACGACTCGTCCATGCTTTGAATGAATCCATAAGACTGGATAACCTCATCAAACCGCATGTTCCAAGATCTAGAAGCTTGCTTCAATCCATAAATGGATCGGTTTAGCTTACACACTAGATGCTCTTGGCCTTTCTTAATGAAACCTTCTGGCTGTCTCATGTAAATGGTCTCGTCAAGATTCCCATTCAAGAATGCTGTCTTGACGTCCATTTGCCACACCTCATAATCCATATAAGATGCTATAGACAAAAGAATCCGGATCGACTTCAGCATAGCTACCGGCGAAAAGGTTTCCTCATAATCGATCCCTTCTTTCTGAGTATACCCTTTCGCAACAAGCCTAGCCTTGAAGGTTTCAACCTTCCCGTCAGACCCTCTTTTTCTCTTGTACACCCACTTTCAACCAATGGATCTTACACCTTTGGGCGGTGCTACAAGATTCCAGACCTGATTTGAATCCATTGATTCAATCTCAGATTTCATCGCCTTTTGCTAAGACTGAGCATCTTGATCTTTAAGCGCCTCGTCATAGGTCCAGGGATCGGCTTCATGTTCTCCAGGTAACAAGTCCGAAGACTCACCTATAAACATGAACCTATCGGGTTGTCGAACAACCCTCCCACTACGACGAGGCTCCGGTGTAACCTCAGTAACTACAGGTGCAGACTGTGGTGGCGTATCACCCGGTTCGGTTGGATCTAAGCCTTGATCGTCCCCTCTCAGTTCGTTTAGTATTATCTCACTCTTGGGCTTGTGATCCATTATATAATCCTCTTCCAAGAACCGAGCGTTGGTGCTAACAACGATCTTCTGGTCCTTAGGACTATAGAATAGACCACCTTTCGTTCCTCTAGGATATCCTATAAACAACCGAATATCTGAACGAGATTCCAACTTATCAGCCCCATGCTTCAGCACATGTGCTGGACAACCCCAGATCCGAATGTGTTTCAAATTTGGATTTCGCCCGGTCCACAATTCCGAGGGCGTCTTGGGGACTGATTTAGAAGGAACTAAGTTCAGGATATACGCCGCTGTTTCCAAGGCATATCCCCAGAACGAAACTGGTAGTTCTGAATAACTCATCATAGATCTTACCATTTCCATAAGAGTCCTATTCCTTCTTTCTGCTACACCATTCTGCTGGGGCGTGTATGGTGCAGTCATCTGGGAGTCAATCCCATTCTCTAAGTACGCCTTAAACTCTCCCGAGAGGTACTCTCCTCCACGATCAGATCGTAGAGTCTTTATGGTTTTACCATGAAGGTTCTCCACAAGAGCTTTGTACTCCTTGAACTTGTCAAAGCACTCGCTCTTGCGGCGCATCAGGTATATAAAACCATACCTTGAGTAATCATCAGTGAAGGTTACGAAATATTCATAACCTCCTCTCGCTTGGACAGATAAAGGCCCGCACAAATCAGAGTGAATCAATTCCAGTACTTCCTTGGATCTATACCCCTTATCACTAAAGGGTAGCTTGGTCATTTTTCCTTCCAGGCATGATTCGCAGGTTGGAATGTCCTCATCTTTCACACCACTGAGTATTCCATCAGTTATCAACCTTTGAATCCTACCCAAGTTAATATGACCTAGCCTAAGATGCCATAAGTACTTTTGATTCATCCTAGAAGGCTCCTTTCTCTTATTGGTACTAGATGTGTTATTTGACTCTACTCGTTGCATCGTGGAATAATCAGGATTCAGTATATATAAGTTGCCTATCAATGTACCAGAACATATATACTCACCATTCTTTTTGATAATAACAGAACTATCAAAAGAAACAGAATATTTATTCAAAACCAATTTAGAAACCGAAACAAGGTTCTTTCTAAAATTCGGTACATAAAGACAATTATTCAATACCAAAACTTTATTATTAAAAGACAAATGAATATCTCCCACTGCAACTGCCGCCACTTTCGTAGCGTTGCCCATGTAGATAGTGATCTCTCCCTCTCTAAGCCGCCGGGTTTCCTGGAACCCCTGCAAAGAATTGCAGACATGATCAGTGGCTCCCGTATCCACACACCAGGTACCGGTGGATAACACCGCTAAACATGTTTCAGTGACTAAGGAAAAGTTCGTACCTCCTTGTCTGAGAGGACAATTCGACTTCCAATGTCCAGACTGCTTGCAACGGAAACACTTGCCCTTGGGCTTGTTCAATCCATTCTGTGGTCCACCATTTCTGGGTCCATTGGGTTTCCGTCCTTGCTTCTTCTTCCTCTTAGTCCCCGGAGGGCCAGGAAGTTTCACAGCCACAAGTGCCTGAGATTTCTTAAAGATTCCCTCTGCCGCCTGGAGTTCAGTCAGGAGCTCCGCCAACGAATATAACCTCTTGTTCATGTTATAGTTCAGGCGGAACTGCTCAAAACTCCTAGGCAGAGACTGGAGCACTATATCGATCTGGGTTTCCCCATCGATAGCTCCTCCCATAATCTCTATCTCATTCAGATAGCCTATCATCCTAAGAACGTGATCCCTCACGGGCGTTCCTTCGGACATAGTGGCCGTCATGAGTTTTCTCATGGCATCTTGCCTGGCTGCCCTATCCTGACTACCAAACATCTCCTTGAGGTTAAGCATCATATCATAGGCAGTGGTCATGGCCTCATGCTGATGTTGCAGCACATTTGACATAGAAGCCAAAATGTAGCACCGCGCCATCTGATCATCCTTGACCCACTTCCGATGAGCTTCCTTTTCCTCAGGAGTGGAGGTGTCAATAGGTTCATCAGGACAAACCTCATGGAGTACATATTTGTACTCCTCAGCAGTTAGGACAATGTCCAAGTTTCGTTTCCAATCAACATAGTTCGGACCAGTGAGTTTGTTTTCTTTTAGTATAATGGACAGCGGGTTGAGTGCCATATCTATAAAAGAGACAAATCAAACTGTCAAATTTAATTCGATATTAACTCCCTTAATTAATATCATTAAATCTACCAATCAATCCTAAAATCCCATCAGACTAGCATGCCACGTTCATGTGGACGTATACTAGTCCAAACAATTTTATAACTGGACTTTTACTTCGGTCGTACATCATTACAGCAGTGACTCCGATGGGGAGGATACTGTAAAGCGTACCTAAGTGTATACCATTTCTCAGTACTAAGTTAACCGCTCGGAAACTACACGCCCACCGCAAGCCACGTTAGTGTGGACGTTTACGTTGACATGCGGTCCCTTTACGATTTCCTATAACTGTCGAGCCTCAATTAACCCAAAGTTCCGTTTCCGTCTAGCAAGCCACGATAGTGTGGACGTTTACTAAACAAACAACTTTGTTAATTGAATTCCATTTAATAAATTTCACAATTTCGTTAATCAAAGCTTGATATCTCGTAAGTGAAACTCGAAGTTTCTAACCAGCGATCAATCATGCAATTGAGCCCTATCTCTCACAAAGTGAGGGAGCCAACCAGACAATCGATCTAGTCATCAAATGACTCGAATGTCTCTAATCTGTGTCATCGACATAACCAAGCGCTTTGGCTCCATTCCACTCCCCGGGGTGAGAATGAGTCGAGTTGAAATTAGTCTTTGAAAGACAGATTAGGCATTGCTTTGAAAACTTAATTGTTCAATTTTAAAAGTGGAATTTCATTCGAATTTCGATCAAAGTGATTTCCGTGTATCGACTTTATCCGATAGGGAGGATGACACTAAAGCCAACTCGTAAGTCAATACACATCACTCTCGAAAAAGAGAATGGAGACCGCGGGATTGTTTCCAATCCCTCTCCCACTTAGTATTTTAAGATTTAGGGATATACAAGCACATGCATATAGAAATTAAAGCATAATAAAACACGTTAAACACACAAGAAGCAATTAACGTGGCCCGATTATTATGGTCTTTAAAGTCTTCAATGCACGTCTTCTCGGATCTTCGTCTCGTTGCTCGTCTAGGTCTCGGTCCATCACCGACTCGTCTAAGGACCAAGAGACGAACCCCTCCCACTGGAGTATCATCCCGGGCCCTCGACAAGCGATCCGTGACGTTCGTCGAACCCCGCGGAGCTGCTGCCCGAAATCCAGCGAAACGGCGACCGCCGTTTTGCCCTTCAGCAGCCGCGGGTTTGACTTGTCGACCCTCGTTCGTCTGGCCCTCGATCTCGTCTCGATCCACCAAGCAGCAGCAACATTACATAAGTAATACTAACTACTTCCGGCATCGATCCTATACATATCGATCGATCCTATACACCCGGATAAACGAAAACGAAATAGAAAACCCTAAACGACTCAACCCGTCGTTTTAATCTATTACAAACAAGCAACGTTAAAAACAAAATATCTCGACAACCCCGAGAGTTTAACAAACCACAACATACAGTACATAAACATGTGACCATAATAATCGGGTTATCCTGCAAAACAAAACTCGCAAACAATAAAAAGAACGCATAACCTGGCTCTGATACCAATGTTGGAAATCGACTACCCGGGATGCGTTCGTTCGATCGCTCGAACATCCGAACGATCCCAGTCGACATCCGAAGTCGCTACTTCGTTCGCTTGACAGCCCTTATCCCGAATCACGCCCAGCCATCGCCCCGAAGGACAACCGCGCGAAACGGGGCTGGACTGCACAAAAACAGCGCCCGCTGTATGCAGTCCAGCGGTCGCTGGAGAAGCTGCAAACGGCGACCGCCGTTTGCTCTCTGGCGACCGCCGTTTGTCCGCGAACAGCAACGCGATGTTGCTGTTCCGGGCTCGTTTCCGGGTCGTTTTTCCTCATCCGACTACCGTTCCGGAGGTCCTAGAACCCCCAGTAGTCGAGGAATGCGATCCACGATACCCGGATCCCGATCGTGCGTTCAAAGTATGATCAACGAATAACATGAGATCGAATAATAATTGCGGAATAAAAGTTCCGATCTCATACCTCTCGGTCGATTGTTGAGACCTTAGATGCTTCTAACGTATGCCTCAAATCCACTTCTCCAACCGTTGTGTGGGCAACGATCCGCTGGAGTTCTC
The DNA here is from genome assembly GCA_954870475.1 of Euphrasia confusa. Taxonomy (NCBI): domain Eukaryota; kingdom Viridiplantae; phylum Streptophyta; class Magnoliopsida; order Lamiales; family Orobanchaceae; genus Euphrasia; species Euphrasia confusa. The sequence goes on from OX940954.1 coordinate 16,679,785, forward strand.
CCGTCTGTACTTTCTCTATCAACAGCGTTAATATATCTTTTTCTCTCTGAGAGAAAAATATTAGCGCAAACTAATTTAATTTTACAGAGAAAAATTATAATTGCGTTAACGCAATTGTTTTTCTGAGTAAAATGAAATAGCGGCGAATGATAGGTTTTAGGAGAGTACGGGAGGGGATTATATAGAGTTACGTTAGGGACCTTAGGATAAATTAATTAAGGGCTAAATTGAAATATTAATTAACTTGGAATACGTAAACGCAATTCCTTAATTAATCGATTTCAATTTTAATTATTATTAACTCCACTATAAAATAATAATTGAATTCCCGAAATTAATTTTAATATTATTTCAACAATAATAATTCCGCCGAAATTACATAAACGACCTTCCCCGTGTTTAAGATATCGAACGTCCACGAATTTATTTAATTACTAATAATTAAATTAATTCGTTTCTTTTTATCCGAGACTAGTACCACTCATCCTTATTATCATGTGGAACAAATCCACCTGCAGGGTTTACATGATAAACTTTATGAGCTCATCTCGGGGACGTCATCAACCCGATAAACGGGACACGGTTTCCTGTCTATAATCTATAGCATGCCGTGTGTACAATTCCGATTCCCAATTTACCGAGTATCTCGACTAATCAAATAGTCTCACTCATTGGCAAGTTAAAGAACCGAGAATTGGACAAACGCACCTATAATTATATAGGGATTAGGAATTCGTTTATCCGTAATATCTGAGGTCTAGTTCGATTACGTCGATTAGTATAAATCGAACGCCCTCCCGTGGTCCTGCTCAATACACCAAGTGTACAGGTGTAACATAATAGTCAAGACCAACTATTACCCAGTCACACTACGACGTACCGATGGATTGTCCCTGTCCATCTAAGTCGTGAGCTTCTGTTCGATAGTATACGAGTAACCGACAGTATGATCTTCCGCGTGTCTCCTCACGCCATACTGTCTACAACGTATATATCTAGGACTATTGCATTCAAGTACAAGATAGACAAAAAATGCCGACAGTTTGATTATTAGATAATGTAAAACACAGATAAGGAGTTCCATATTGTCACTAAACTAGACATTTAGAATATAACTCCATCACTAACTACAACGTATAAAATCTAGGACTATGATTTGCATATATTTAATAATTAAACGCAAATAATTGTTTATTTAATTAAATAGATTAGTGGCAATGGATCGTGATTTTACGTTACTTAAATCTAGACATTAAGTACACAACTACAACAGTTGTACCCTCGAGTTTCTTATGGATACCATAAAGAAACTTTTATCCCATTTGAGTTCAAGCTCTATAGAGATAAATCTCGTCAGAGAAGCTTTTAGAACCTCAAATTTTGATGAAAAAAATTTAGGGACCCTCCCTTTCCATACCTAGTATGGTGTCTTATCAACAACTTTTGACATCGTCCTATTCAGTGTATAAGTTGAAGTCAAGAATTGTGTGTTCCCAAAAGAGACCAGTAGTTCATTTAGACCTCTCATCGAATGGTCGAACTATATCTAATATAGTTTGTTTTCTCTTTTCCGAAACATAACCTTCATGTGCTTGTGAACTGATAGGTTCCACATACATCAGTATGGATCATCCCTAATAAATCACTCACATGTTCTCCTTTCTCCAAGAAAGATGACATTGTTATCTTGTCCATCACACATCATCCACATGTATCAAATGACTCCAAGTCAAATGATTCTAGAATGCATTCTAAAAGAAGTTTCGTTACATATTTAGATGATGATTTGACCTAATCAACAATGTTATAGTTATGTCTCATTGAGACTTATTCGATTCGGCCTTTAGTGTTAATGTTATATATGATTTGTCAAGTTTAAAGTATACATAAACAATATAATAATCGTACCAAAACAAAGAATAATTCACAATTAAAATAGTTACCAAACTATTTAATAGTGAAAAACTAATCCATCAGTATCCAATACTGAACCAATATTCATTGTTTATTGAAGGTACGAAATTACATAGTTATAATACTAAAACAAGGCCCTAAGGCAAAACAACATCATATGACCATGCGGCTAATGCAGCGACATTCGCTTCATTTCTCGCCCGTAGATCGACATCTCTACTCACAAAACTTACACTTCTATGTAGTTACTCCACATACAAATGTGCCACATTTGGCATCCAATACCCAAGAAGTAGAATTTGTGAAGTTTAATTTCTATAAAATTAATACCTGAAGATGAAGCAACCCCGTTCTTCACATCTCCTTTGAACTTTGGGCAAGTTCAATTATTCTAAATAATTGACTCTTATTCGAATTCTCGTTCACAATTATTCCAATATCAAAACGTGATAAATCGTAAGTGAAAACTCGAAATTTTCTAACCAGCAATTTTATCATGCAATTGAAGCCCTATCTCTCATAAAGTATGAGGGAGCCAACCAGACAATCGACTAACGCCATCCCATGGCTCAAAAGTCTCTAATTTATGTCATTGATGAACTAAGTGTTTTGTATTAGATCACTCCCCGAGGTGAAAATAATCCTAACTTTAGAATTCATCATATGAAAGATAAATTAGGCATTTGTTTTGAAATTGAATAAATATGAACTTCTACTTGTTTGCAATTAGTATCCTACACTTTTGCAGTAGACGCATTCAGATTCCCTAGGAACCCTAGTAGCCTTTTTGCCCATGCTCTTTTGTATAACCCATCCCGTATCATAAGAATTTCCCTCTTAGGATCCTTCTCAATCGTGGGCTCTGCAACCTTGAGCATCCAGTGGATCTCACGTAGAGATTTATTCAAACCATTCATATGGAAAATTTAGCCTAAAGGCATCATAACCATCATGATGGGATTGAAGTATGAAATCGGTTTCCAACTCATCATCTTAGGAAAAACCTAGGCGATCACTTTTAATCAAATAATCCAATCATTTGATGCACATGTGGTCCCTTAGGTTCCTCTATCTCCAGCCTAGCTGAAGCGATGGCCCTGGTCACACCGAACCGCTCAATCATTGCATGTTCCCCGAACATGCTATTGAGTTGTTCAATGATATCATAGGATGTGGTTATCTAACACATTTTTCTTGTCATCGTATTTGAGGACCATCCTCAAATTACGTTGTCAATTAAGAAAATATATGTTGTTCAATTTTTACAATCAAGAATTGAACCAAACTTGAATTGAGTTGATATTTGACATGATAAACTAAAAAAGAAAGATAACTAAAGTATGTAAACATCCACAAAGCGGTAAAAAAATAAGGTTGTCTATCAAATGTACTTATTTATTTCATTTTGTTCAATTGATATCCAATATCATTGTCCCTTAGAACAAAACGATCCCGAGATCCTCATCTTGTAAATATTTAAGCCGACTGAGTCCGCACTTAAGTATTTCAAGATAGGTAGACATACCCATGTCAATGATATCTACTATCACTCTCGGTCGACGAGAATCTCATTCTCATCTCATGTCTCGATACCCACGCCTGCAGTGGATATATCGATGAGAAAACCAATCTCACTTGTAAGGGTCTAACCCTTACTCCCACTATCCCAATATAACAAGTAATACCCCGCTGAGGCGGACTTACCAACTTATGATCGAGGGCTTCATAGGTGTGATGTTTTGGACAAGACATTTATACTCATTATTTTGGGAACTTGCATGCATAGGTGTTTATATGTAAGTTGAGCATTTATAACATAAAACATCCTATAACTAGAAAAGCAATTAAATACGTAATCGAAAGGCCCCTAGAACCTCACAACTCTCAAACGAAAAGATTAAAAGCAACAAAATAGGCCTTGAACATCTTATGGACTTGTCTGCGCACGCCGTTTCAGTTCCGCGCCCGCCGTTTTAGGTCAACCTTAGTCCGTACCCCCCAAAACCACGATTGGCGCCCGCCGTTTTGCTGGAAATCGATATCCCGGGCTATTAAAATTTGCGGAAAATAATAACCCGACCGAAATCCTCGATCGCCGGTGATCCGACCACGAACCACCGCACGAGCCGAAGCTCAACCGAGCACCACCACGGTTCCGCCCGTGGTGCCCAGTCGAGCCCCCGCGCGGGGCTCGCGATCATCTCACGGATGATCGCTGGGGTGCCTCACGGCATCCCCGGGGCTGCTTGCAGCAGCCCCCGCAGCGAGTCCTTGACTCGCTGCTCGCATGGGGTCAGCCCCGTGCACCCCTGCTACGGGAATCCCCGTAGCGCGCACGGGGCAGCTGCGGGTCACCCCGCAGCGACTCGCGATCGAGCTCACGGGCTCGATCGCCCCCGGCGTCCAGCCGGGGCTCTATGCGTGCCCGGCGATCGAACCCTAGGTTCGATTGCCACCCCCTCGGCTCCCAGCCGAGGGTTGCTCTCGATCCCGGCGGGGATCCCTAGACCGCCGGCGGTCCGGTGGTCTTCAACCACCACCGCCCGGTCTATCCCCGTCCCCGGTTTTGTTCGTTTTCCGGATCGTGTGTTCATGTATATATCACAATTATTTATCACATAAAATCATACAAGGGATTTTATGATTTTACCTTTGATTCGTTGTGCGGAGAAATGAAATCAAATTGAAGACCTTTGAATCTTCCTACGTATTCCTTGCACCTCGTTCGAACGTCGTGTGGGCGACGATCCTCCGAACTCTATGGATCTACTTCACGAACTCTCTAGAATATCAAGTATGATATTCTTATGGTGTATTTAATTGTGAAGACCATGTAGTGCTTTTATAGGCTACGTAGGGGATCTAAAGGAGGTGAAATATTGGGCTTCCAATATTAATGATTAAATTGAGCCCAAGCCCAAATCTATTAATCCCATCAATATTAATTAATTTATTTTCCACTATATAAATTAATTGCACTCCCAATATTAAACCATATTATATCAAATAATATTTCTCCGGTAGTATTATTTATTCCGTGTATTTAAGATTTAAATATCCATGAATAAAATTAATTTATTGCTAATTAATTTATTCATCTCTTGTATCCGAGAATAGTACCATTCAACCTTAATTATTATGCGGAACAAATCCACTCATGAGGTTTACATAATAATTTCTTATGAACTCATCTCGGGGATATTATCAACCCTTACGGGATACACTTTCTCGTCAAGTATTCACGGCATGTCATATATAAAATATAGTGACCCAACTTAACCGGTAATTAACCCAATAATTAAATCAGTTAATTCCTTTGGAAAATCAAAGTCACTTATATTAAATATACAGACCCGCAATAGTATCGGGGATGGAGAATAAAATACTCTGAGACTTGAATCAATTATCAAAGGCAATCCTAATTGATAAGTCTCATGCGATCCGCCCAATACACCAAGTGTACAAGTGTGATAAAATAATTAAGACAAATTATTTTCTCTCTCACACAACGACTATACCGATGGATTGGTCCGTGTCCATCTAGGTTGTGAGCAACTGTTCGATTAAATACGAGTAACCGATAGTATGATCTTTTGTGTGGGCCCGCACACCATACTAACTACAACGTATAGAATCGAGGACTATATTTTGCATATATTTAATTATCAAATAATTAAAAGCAAACAATTGTTTATTAATTAAATAGATTAAATGCTATGACCGGGAGTTACCGTTACTTAAATCTAGACATTAAGTACACAACTCCAACAATCTCCCACTTGTACTAAGGTCTAGTCATTTCCTCCAAACTCCCGACTCCCATACTCATCACGTGCTTAAGTTGTACTTCCAAGAAGTACCATGTGAATGAGCAATCTAGGTTGCCGCTCTAAAGTTATCTTGGTGACTACAGCGTCGTCTCCCTCGACGATGACTCGTATCAGGTGGTACTTGCTTTATGTGTTATCATCACCTTTTGACTTATGACTTCTTCCAGTTTACCATGCACCGCTATATAATAGCCTTTGGTGAACTAAGAGTCATATCCAAGTCCAGAGGTTATTCCGGAACCCAACCAATTTCCGCTGCCTCTGAGGCTGCTATTCGGTTATGAGAGAGTCCGAGAAGCGTCATGCTTATCACTCTTTCATTTTAAGGTTCCACCTCTTCCAAAAGTGAACACATAGCCTGATATCGACTTACACTGGTCCTTCTCTGATTTGAGATCTGAGAATATGTAATTCAAGAAGAATTTGTGTTGCTTCGTAATCTAGTACTTCAAGTACGTTTACAGCATCCGAATATCTCTTGTTGAGATTACTTTGATATCCTCCCACTACGCTAACCGCATAGTTGATATCAGGTTCTCGTTTTTCAACATTGCATTCATCAAGCTTTCCACACTCGAAGTTTAGGAAACTGCTTTGTCTGTATCTATCTCCTTCATGTGTTCGAAACACATATCTTTAGATAGATTTATATTCTGTGTCTGAAAGGCAATAACCTTTCTCAGAATTATGCATGTTTAAAACAAACCATAATCGTATAAGATATCTAGGAGAAGTACAATGTTCTTATCCTTAGATCAAAAGATCTTGAGAACATGTTCCAACTTCTGCTCAATCTTATATCCCGATTCATTTAGACAACCATCATTTTATGTCTGACGACATTTTTACATTGTTGCCAATGATAAAATGTTATCAACATAAAATTCCGAGAAACACCACCTTGTTTCCATCACGTTTCCAATACACCTTACGTCTATGCCTTTTTGATGAATCCATCAAATGGACTTTCTCGTCAATTTGCAAGTTCCACGATTTATAGCCTTGTTCCAATCCATAAATAGATTAACTAAGCTTGTACTCTAAATGATCTTGCCTCTTAACAATAAACCTTTATTGCTTTCTAAGCAAGCACATTTAGATTCAGTACCGCCCATGTGTAGAGCTAGGGATCGATTTCATCTTTACTAGATCCAGAGTTCGAAACTCTTCTAGTCTTATGAATATCTCTTGTCGTCAAACAACCTCCCACTGCAATGGCATTTCGGTGTATAAACAGTAATAACAGTAGGTGCAGTTAGTGGTGTACTTCTACTCGGTTTGGATGGTTCCTAGTCTTTGTCCTTTTCTCATTCCAAGGTATTACGTCAGTTAGGGCTTTGTAGTTCATCTAATAGTCTTCCTCTAAGAACCGGGCGTTAGAGCTTATAGCGTCCTTCTGGTTCATAGTACTATAGAACACACAATATTTGTTCACCTAGGATATCCTACAACCACATTGAATGTGCCGTTGTTTCCAGGAATATCCATAGTGTTGAAGTTATGTACTTAATGTCTAGATTTAAGTAACGGTAAACTCCCGGTCATAGCATTTAATCTATCTAGATCTCCCACTTGTACTAAGGTCTAGTCATTTCCTCCAAACTCCCGACTCCCATACTCATCACGTGCTTAAGTTGTACTTCCGAGAAGTACCATGTGAATGAGCACTCTAGGTTGCCGCTCTGAAGTTATCTTGGTGACTACTGCGTCGTCTCCCTTGACGATGACTCGTATCAGGTGGTACTTGCTCTATGTGTTAACATCACTTTTGACTTATGACTTCTTCCAGTTTACCGTGCACCGCTATCCAATAGCCTTTGGTAAACTAAGAGTCATGTCCAAGTCAAGAGGTTATCCCGGAACCTAACCAAAACTTCCGCTGCCTCTGAGGCTGCTATTCGGTTATGAGAGAGTCTGAGAAGCGTCCTGCTTATCACTCTTTCATTTCATGGTTCCACCTCTTTCTAAAAGTGAACACATAGCCTGATATCGACTTACACTGGTCCTTCTCTGATTTGAGATCTGAGAATTTGTAATCAAAGAAGATTTCGTCTTGCTTAATCTAGTACATCCAAGTACTTTTATAGCATTCGAATATCTCTTGTCCAGATTACTTTGATATCCTCCCACTACGCAAACTGCATAGTTGATATCAGGTTCTCGTTTTACAACATTGCATCTATAAAGCTTTCGACACTTTAAGTGTAGGAAACTGCTTTGTCTTGATCTATCTCCTTCATGTGTTCGAAACACATACCCTTTAGATAGATGTATATTCTGTATCTGAAAGGCAATAACCTTTCTCAGATTTATGCATGTTTAAAACAAACCATAATCGTATAAGATATCTGGGAGAAGTACAATGTTCTTTTTCTTAGATCGAAAAGACCTCAAGAACATGCTCTAACTTCTACTCAATCTTATATCCCGATTTATTTAGACAACCAACATTTTATGTCTGATAACATCTTTAGATTGTTGCCAATGATAAAATGCCATCTACATAAAATTCCGAGAAACACCACCTTGTTTCCATCACGTTTTTAATACACATTTCGTCTTTGCCTTTTGATGAATCCATTAGATGGACTATCTCATCACCTTGCAAGTTCCACGATTCATAGCTTTGTCACAATCCATAAATGGATTTACCAAGCTTGTACTCTAAATGATCTAGCCTCTTAACAATAAACCTTATTGTTCTCCAAGCAGGCACATTTAGATCTAGTACCGCCCTCATGCAGAGCTAGGGATCGATTTCATCTTTACTAGATCCAGAGTTTAAAACTCTTCTAGTCTTATGAACATCTCCGGTTAACAACCTCCCACTGCAATGGCGTCCCGGTGTATAACAGTAATAACAGTAGGTGCAGTGTGTGGTGTACTTCTACTCGGTTTGGCTGGTTCCTAGTCTTTGTCCTTTTATCATTCCAAGGCATTACATTAGTTAGGGCTTTGTAGTTCATCTAATAGTCTTCCTCTAAGAACCGGGCGTTTAGAGCTTATAACGTCCTTCTGGTTCATAGTACTATAGAACACAATACTTTGTTTATCTAGGATATCCTACAACCATATTGAATATGCCGTTGTTTCCAGGAATCCATAGAACATAGGTAGTTCCGAACAACTTGTTCTTTTACTATTAGATTTCCATTTCTTATTTCTGACACACCATCTCTACACATAAGTGTATGGTGAAGTCGTTTGGGATCCAATCCCTCTCTTTGATTTATGCTATGTGTTATTGAGATAGATGATGGCCTCCGCGACTAAGTCGCAAGCTTTTAATGGATATACTTTGAAGGTTCTCCATAATAGCTATGTGACCATTGACTAGTCAAAACACTTTGCTTTTATGGCACATCAAGTATCTTAATCCATCATCGAGCATTCTTGAAAGAACTACTCGTACCTTTCTAATTACACATACATCTGCATATATCAGTATCTAATCATTCTCAATACTTGTCCGAATTCTATCCTTTATCCAGAAAGGTTTGCTTAGTTGTATTACCTTCCAAATTCAATTCTTAGGTCGGAAGGTCCATTCCTTCAACTATAATTGATCAAATCAATTTGGACCATTTGAATCTTATTTGAATAAATACTACTAAGTATAAGAATTCACAAGTATAATGATTTAACTAGAAATACATCTAATAAAGTAAAACAAGTTATAGAACGGTTTGTTGCATCGTGCTAGACTTAGGATCTATCATTCATATTATTGCTATCTAATGTACCAGAATAGATAACACCATTATTTCTTATCAAAATCATCAAATGATTAAAGAAATAAAATATCCATTCATAAATAATAGAAAACTAGAACAAAAGTTCTTTCTAAAATGAAGGGTACATAATGCAATAAACTAGAAATGAAATCCTATTTAACTACTAAAGCAGATAAATGTCTTCCACCGCAACAGCTGCCTCCTCTACAACTTTTGCCCGTGTAGACTCGAACTCTTCTTCTCTAACTCGAACTCAGTGGTTCCATATCTACACACCAGATTTCTGGTAGATAATACCGCTGACTATATTTTCACGACTAAAGAAAAATTCGTACCTTTGAGAGGACATTCAGACTTCCAGTGTCCAGACTTATTGCATCGGAAGCACTTGCCTCTTGGCTTGGCAGCCCCCACTCGTGGTCCATTCCTCTTTGTTGGAAATCGATATTGCTGGAAATCGATATCCCGGGCCATTAAAATTTGCGGAAAATAATAACCCGACCGAAATCCTCGATCGCCGGAGACCGGACCGCGAACCCCACGTGACCCGAGGCCCGACCGAGCACCGCCACGGGCGAACCCGCGGCACCCAGTCGAGCCCCCACGAGGGCTCGCGATTGCTCCCGTAGCAATCGCTGGGATGCCTCATGGCATCCCCGGGGCTGCTCGTAGCAGCCCCGCAGCGAGCTCACGGGCTCGCTGCTCGCGGGGCGTCCAGCCCCGTACGCCCGCTACGGGCGAACCCGTAGCACATACGAGGCGGCTACGGGTGACCCCGCAGCACCCCGCGATCGATCCTCGTGATCGATCGCACCCCTCGGCTCCAGCCGAGGGTTCCTCGCGTTCCGGCGGTCCGAACCCTAGGGTTCGACCGCCACCTTCGATCCTCGCCGGGGATCTCGAATCCCCGTCCCCGAGGTTCGTCGTTTATCCGGATCGTGTGTTCATGTATGTATCACAATTAAATAGAACATAAAATCACACAAGGAGTTTATGATCATACCTTTGATTCGTTGTGCGGAGAAACGAAATCAAGTTGAAGACCTTTGAATCTTCCCACGTATTCCTTGCACTCCGTTCGAACGTCGGGTGGGCGACGATCTATCGAACTCCTATGGATCTCCTTCAACTCTCTAGAATATCAAGTATGATAATCTTGTCTTATTCAAGTTATGAATTATGAAGGCCATGTAGTGCTTTTATAGGCTACGTAGGGGATCTAAAGGAGGTGGAATATTGGGCTTCCAATATTGAAGATTAAATTGAGCCCACTGCCCAAGTCCATTAATCCTTATCAATATTAATTAATTTATTTTCCACTATATAAATTAATTGCACTCCCAATATTAAACCATATTATATCAAATAATATTTCTCCGGTAGTATTATTTATTCCGTGTATTTAAGATTTAAATATCCATGAATAAAATTAATTTATTGCTAATTAATTTATTCATCTCTTTAATCCGAGACTAGTACCATTCAACCTTAATTATTGTGCGGAACGAATCCACTCATGAGGTTTACACAATAATTCCTTATGAACTCATCTCGGGGATATTATCAACCCTTCCGTGATACACTGTCCGGTCAATTATTCACGGCATGCCATATATGAAATATAGTGACCCAACTTAACCGGTAATCAACCCAATAATTAAATCGGTTAATTCCTTTGGTAAATCAAAGTCACTTATATTAAATATACACACCCGCAATAATATCGGGGATTAAGAATAAAATACACTGAGACTCGAATCGATTATCGCCGGCAATCCTAATCGATGAATCTCAACGATCCGCTCAATACACCAAGTGTACAAGTGTGATAAAATAATTAAGACAAATTATTTTCTCTCTCACACAACGACTATACCGATGGATTGGTCCGGGTCCATCTAGGTCGTGAGCCATTGTTTGATTAAATACGAGTAACCGATAGTATGATCTTCTGTGTGGGCCCGACACACCATACTAACTACAACGTATAAAATCTAGGACTATGATTTGCATATATTTAATTAATAATAATTAAAAGCAAACGATTGTTTATTAATTTAATAGATTAAATGCTATGACCGGGAGTTTACCGTTACTTAAATCTAGACATTAAGTACACAACTCCAACAATCTCCCACTTGTACTAAGGTCTAGTCATTTCCTCCAAACTCCCGGTTTCCATACTCATCACGTGCTTTAGAGTGTACTTCCGTGAAGTACTATGTGAGTGAGCAATCTAGGTTGCCGCTCTGAAGTTATCTTGGTGACTACTACGTCGTCTCCCTCGACGATGACTCGTATCAGGTGGTACTTGCACTATGTGTTATCATCACTTTTAGACTTATGACTTCTTCCAGTCTACCATGCACCGCTATGTAATAGCCTTTGATAAACCAAGAGTCATATCCAAGTCTTAGAGGTTATCCCGGAACCTAACCAAAACTTCCGCTGCCTCTGAGGCTGCTATTCGGTTATGAGAGAGTCCGAGAAGCGTCCTGCTTATCACTCTTTCATATTAAAAGTTCCACCTCCCCAAAAAGTGAACACATATCCTGATATCGACTTACACTGGTCCTTTTCTGATTTGGGATCTGAGAAAATGTAATCTAAGAAGATTTCGTCTTGCTTAATAATCCAGTACTTTGCAAGTACCATTATAGCATTTGAAATTCTCTTGTCAAGATTACTTTGATATCCTCCCACTACGCAAACCGCATAGTTGATATCAGGTTCTTGTTTTTCAACAATGCATTTAAGCTTTCCACACAAAATGTAGGAAACTGCTTTGTCTTCATCTATCCCCTTCATGTGTTCGAAACACATATCCTTTAGATAGATGTATATTCTGTCTCTGAAAGGCAATAACCTTTCTCAGAAGTATGCATGTTTAAAACAAACCATAATCATATAAGATGTCTAGGAGAAGTACAATGTTCTTATCTCTAGATCATAAGATCTTAAGAACATGCTCTAACTTCTTCTCAATCTTATATCTTGATTTATTTAGACAACCATCATTTTATGTCTGACAATATTTTTACATTGTTGCCAATGACAAAATGTTATCTACATAAAATCTCCGAGAAACACCACCTTGTTTCCATTATGTCTCTAATACACCTTTCGTCTTTGCCTTTTGATGAATCCATCAAATGGACTTTTTCATCAATTCGCAGGTTCCACGATTTATAGCTTTGTTACCATCCATAAATGGATTTACTAAGCTTGTACTCTAAATGATCTAGCCTCTTAACAATAAACCTTATTGTTATCCAAGAAAGCTCATTTAGATCTAGTACCACCCTTATGCAGAGCTAGGGATCGATTTCATGTCTACTAGATCCAGAGTCCGAACTCCTCTAGTCTTATGAATATCTCTGGTTGTCCAACAACCTCCCACTGCAATGGCGTCCCAGTGTATAACAGTAACAACAATAGGTGCAGTATGTGGTGTACTTCTACTCGGTTTGGCTGGTTCCCAGTCTTTTGTCCTTTTTCTCATTCCGAGGTATTTCTTCAGTTCAGGCTTTGTGGTTCGTCTAATAGTCTTCTTCTAAGAACCGGGCGATACACGTCCTTCTGGTTCATAGTACTATAGAACACACAATACTTTGTTCATCTAGGATATCCTACAACCATATTGAATATGCCGTTGTATCCAGGAATATCCATAGAACATAAGTGGTTCCGAACAACTTGTTCTTTTACTATTAGATCTCCATTTCTTATTTACAACGCACCATCTCTACACGTAAGTGTATGGTGCGGCCCTTTGGGATTGAATCCCAATCTTTGATTATGCCATGTGTTACTTAGATAAGTGATAGCCTCCGCGACCGAGTCGCAGGCTCCTAATGGATATACTTTGATGGTTCCCCATAATAGCTTTGTGTCCATTGACTAGTAAAAAACACTTTGCTTTTATGGCACATTAAGTATTCTAATCCATCACCGAGTATTCTTGAGAGAATTACTCGTACCTTTCTAATTTACACATATGTCTGCATATCTAATCATTTTCAATACTTGTCTGAATTCTACCCTTTATCCAGAAAGGTTTGCTTAGACGTATTATCCTCCAAATTCAATCCTTTGGTCGGAAGGTCCATTCCTTCAACTATAATTGATCAAATCAATTTCGACCATTTGAATCTTATTTGAAAATACTACTAAGTATAAGAATTCACAAGTATAATGATTAATAAAGAAATATCTAACATGTAAAACAAGTTATAGAACGGTTCGTTGCATCGTGGTGGACTTAGGATCTATCATTCATATATTGCTATCTAATGTACCAGAATAGATAACGCCATTATTTCTTATCAAAACCATCCAATGATTAAAGAAATAAAATATCCATTCGTAAATAATAGAAATCCAGAACAAAACGTTCTTTCTAAAATAAAGGGTACATAATGCAATAATCTTGAAATGAACTCCTATTTAACTACTAAAGCAGATAAATGTCTTCCACTGCAACAGCTGCCTCCTCCACAGCTTTTGCCCGTGTAGACTCGAACTCTTTTTCTCTAAGTCGCCGGGTTTTCTGGAACCCCTGCATTCAAAATGCACATACCGTCAGTGGTTCCATATCTACACACCAGAAAATCTGGTAGATAACACCGCTGACTATGTTTTTACGACTAAAGAAAAATTCGTACCTCTGAGAGGACATTCAGACTTCCAGTGTCCAGACTTGTTGCATCGGAAGCACTTGCCTTTTGGCTTTGCAGCCCCCACTCGTGGTATAGTCTTCTTGACACCACTGGGTTTCCAGGCTTGCTTCCTCCTCTTGCCCCTACCTCCACCAGGCTTAAAGCCTTTGGACTTGGTAGCTACAAGCGCTAGAGACTTGCCCTTCTTGTAGATCCCCTCTGCCGCCTTCAGTTCAGTCAGGAGTTGCGCAAGAGAATAAGATAGTTTACCCATATTATAGCTCATGCGAAACTGCTCAAAACTAGGGGTCAGAGACTGGAGTATGATGTCGACTTGCGTCTCAGCATCAATTTGAGCTCCTAGGATCTCAAGCTCATTCAACAGACCCATCATCTTAAGAACGTGCTCCCCTACGGGCGTTCCTTCATACTGAGTAGTTGTCATGAGGACTCTCATGGCTTCTTGCCTTGTCGCACGATCTTGCTCCCCAAACATCTCCTTGAGGTTAAACATCATATCATAGGCAGTGTCCATCGACTCATGTTGGGTTTGGAGTACATTTGACATGGAAGCCAAAATATAACACCTAGCCATTTCATCAGCCTTTTTCCACTTTCGATATGTCAGTTTTTCCTCATCAGTTGAGGCAGCCGTGGGCTCAGCAGGGCACACTTCATGGAGTACAAACTTGTACTCCTCCGAAGTCAGGACAATGTCTAAATTTCTCTTCCAATCAATATAGTTGGGGCCAGTGAGCTTATGCTCCTTGAGTATCATAGAAAGTGGGTTCATAGCTATTCTCTAAACCTATAAGCACATTTAAACAAACAATCAATTTAATATCCGATATTATCTCCCTCAAATAATATCATTAAATTACTAATCACATCTAAGATCCCATCAGGTAAGGCAAGCCACGTGGTGTGGACGTTTACCCACCCAAATGATTTAGCAATTAGGTTTTCTTTGGTCATACATCACTTATAGCGTAACCTCGTGGGGAGGAATACTATAATGCGTATCTAAGTGTAAACCATTACTCAGCACCAAAGTAAATCGTTTGGAATTGCTATATCACCGCAAGCCACGTGGTGTGGACGTTTACGATAACTTCACAACTCTTCACAATTCCTTACAACTGTCTACATCAATTAATCCAAAATCCGTTAGTATAGCAAGCCACGTGGTGTGGACGTTTACTACACCAAGAGACTTTTATAATTGACTCCCAATTACGAGATCCATTCGATTTTCATAAATCAAGACGCGGAGAATCATAAGTGAAACTCGAAGTTTCTAACCAGTGATTCACCATGCGAACAACCCTATCTCTCATAAATGAGGGATCCGAGCAGACAATCGATCCATCTATCAAAGAATGGTACGAAGGTCTCTAATTTGTGTCATCCACATGACCAAGTGGCTTTGGCTCCATTCCACTCCCCGGGGTGAGAATGAGTCGACTTGAAGTCAGTTTCAGAAAGACAAATTAGGCATTGTTTGATAAACTTAATCAATGTTTCTTGTAAAAGGAATTACAAGAATTCTCCTCCAATGACACATCTATATGAACTTCAAAAGTCCATAAGAGTCACCAAGAGAACAGTAATGGAGACCATGGGAATGTTTCCATCCCCTCTCCCACTTAGCTTTTTATAACAAAGGGATACGCTATCTAATGCATAATTAAACACATAAGCATGCATACAAGCAATAAAGCACATATCACATAGTCAAAATAAGCTAGAAAATTATTTTCCGACTATCATGGCTTTATTCCATCTCCGTATGCGTCTTCTAGTCTTCAGTCTTCGTTCTTGAATGCTCCATGTGACGAGAATATTAATCCCAATATTTAAATCTATTTATTTTTAATAAATCCAAAAGATACTTAATTCGAAAATTAAGTCAATCGAATAAATCAAAAATAAAATTAAATATTATTAATATTTTTATTTATTTATTTTCCTATCTAATTCTATTAAATCTCTAGAATAATATATCCAAGTCAAACTTGGAATATTCTAGAAGACTTCTATAATAGAATAAGGAAATAAAATAAATTAGGACTCTTCTACTTTCCAAGATTAATTAATTTCCATTACTATGAAAATTCCCATAAAATAGAAATAATCAATTAGGAAATAAATCAATCCTAAATTAACTTTTATTCCTTTCCAATTCTATTAAATCTCTAGGATCCTATTCCAAGTAGAACTCGGAATACTCTAGAAGACTTCCATAATAGAATAAGGAATAAAATTAATTCCAATTAATTCTTTTTCTAATCCATGAGAATTCCCAAAAAATAGGAAAACTCAATTAGGAAAACCGAATCAATTAGGTAAGTAGAATCTAGGTAGGAGTAGGAGTAGCACGGGTTGGGGATCCCCGCACCACCACCACCACCACCGACCGCCGCCACCACCGGAGAGGGCACCGCCGCCGCCTCCCCAGCCGGCCGGCCACCACCGTACCGGCGGCAGCCCCAGCCGAGGGGCGATCGACCCCTCCCCATGGCTTCGGTCATGGGGTCGATCATGGGGTTGATCGACCCCCCGGTTCTTCGTCCTCTTCGTCTTCTTCGTCACACGAGTTCTCCGGCGGTCGTCTCGGCATCGATCCAACGTAAATAAATTACAAGAAATAAATTTACAATTCCGGTATCGATTCTATACATGAAATCGACCCTATACACTTTCCGGAAAACATAGAACAATAATAATAAATCTAAATTCGGTCAACCCCCGAATTTTTACTATTACAAGCATTCATCCACACAAAACGAATCTCGACATGTCCGAGAGTTTAATAACGAATAATCATGGCAAAATTAAATAGCAATTAATTAAACGAATAATTAACAATTAATTTAAGCCATGATAGTCGGAATCTCTGCAAGGTAGAACACAATTGAACACATACATGAACACGAAACCAAACGCTCTGATACCAATTGCTGGAAATCGATATCCCGGGCCATTAAAATTTGCGGAAAATAATAACCCGACCGAAATCCTCGATCGCCGGAGACCGAACCGCGAACCCCACGTGACCCGAGGCCCGACCGAGCACCGCCAAGGGCGAACCCGCGGCACCCAGCCGAGCCCCCACGAGGGCTCGCGATTGCTCCCGTAGCAATCGCTGGGATGCCTCATGGCATCCCCGGGGCTGCTCGTAGCAGCCCCGCAGCGAGCTCACGGGCTCGCTGCTCGCGGGGCGTCCAGCCCCGTACGCCCGCTACGGGCGAACCCGTAGCACATACGAGGCGGCTACGGGTGACCCCGCAGCACCCCGCGATCGATCCTCGAGATCGATCGCACCCCTCGACTCCAGCCGAGGGTTCCTCGCGTTCCGGCGGTCCGAACCCTAGGGTTCGACCGCCACCTTCGATCCTCGCCGGGGATCTCGAATCCCCGTCCCCGAGGTTCGTCGTTTATCCGGATCATGTGTTCATGTATGTATCACAATTAAATAGAACATAAAATCACACAAGGAGTTTATGATCATACCTTTGATTCGTTGTGCGGAGAAACGAAATCAAGTTGAAGACCTTTGAATCTTCCCATGTATTCCTTGCACTCCGTTCGAACGTCGGGTGGGCGACGATCTATCGAACTCCTATGGATCTCCTTCAACTCTCTAGAATATCAAGTATGATAATCTTGTCTTATTCAAGTTATGAATTATGAAGGCCATGTAGTGCTTTTATAGGCTACGTAGGGGATCTAAAGGAGGTGGAATATTGGGCTTCCAATATTGAAGATTAAATTGAGCCCACTGCCCAAGTCCATTAATCCTTATCAATTTTAATTAATTTATTTTCCACTATATAAATTAATTGCACTCCCAATATTAAACCATATTATATCAAATAATATTTCTCCGGTAGTATTATTTATTCCGTGTATTTAAGATTTAAATATCCATGAATAAAATTAATTTATTGCTAATTAATTTATTCATCTCTTTAATCCGAGACTAGTACCATTCAACCTTAATTATTGTGCGGAACGAATCCACTCATGAGGTTTACACAATAATTCCTTATGAACTCATCTCGGGGATATTATCAACCCTTCCGGGATACACTGTCCGGTCAATTATTCACGGCATGCCATATATGAAATATAGTGACCCAACTTAACCGGTAATCAACCCAATAATTAAATCGGTTAATTCCTTTGGTAAATCAAAGTCACTTATATTAAATATACACACCCGCAATAATATCGGGGATTAAGAATAAAATACACTGAGACTCGAATCGATTATCGCCGGCAATCCTAATCGATGAATCTCAACGATCCGCTCAATACACCAAGTGTACAAGTGTGATAAAATAATTAAGACAAATTATTTTCTCTCTCACACAACGACTATACCGATGGATTGGTCCGGGTCCATCTAGGTCGTGAGCCATTGTTTGATTAAATACGAGTAACCGATAGTATGATCTTCTGTGTGGGCCCGACACACCATACTAACTACAACGTATAAAATCTAGGACTATGATTTGCATATATTTAATTAATAATAATTAAAAGCAAACGATTGTTTATTAATTTAATAGATTAAATGCTATGACCGGGAGTTTACCGTTACTTAAATCTAGACATTAAGTACACAACTCCAACAGATATCCCGGGGTATCAAAAATTGCGGTCGCTGGAGGAACTGCAAACGGCGACCGCCGTTTGCCCTCTGGCGACCGTGTTGGAAATCGATATCCCGAAATTAATAAATTAATTAAAATTAATTATCTAATTAATTCCGACCGAAATCCTTTGGAGATCGAATATCCGGGGTTGTCAAAGTGCGGAACGACAACTCCAATCGAAATCCCGGTTGCCGGAAATCCGCCACGAACCACCACGCGAAGCCGGACTCAACCAAACCCTAACCACGGGGATAGCCCGGGCTGTTCGGTCGAGCCCTCGCGTAGGGCTCGCGGCTGTCCTTGGCAGCCGCCTAGGGCTGCCCTTGGCAGCCCGCTGGGCACGCCGAGAACCCACGCGACCAGCCACGGGGATGCTCGAAGCATCCCGCTGACGCCCCGCGTCGTAGCAAGTCCCGCATGGGCTCGTGGGGCTGATCGCAACAGCCCCGTAGCGCTGCCCGAACGCGGCTCGCATCACGTGCGAGTCCGCTGCGGTAAACCCGCAGCTCGCACGCGAGCCCTCTCGACCCTTCCAGTCGAGCCGACGATCCGCCGGCGGTCCGGTGGTCTTCGACCACCACCGCCCGGTTCGTCCTCGTCATGGGTCGCGTCTTTCGGATCTTGGTTCATGATACTTTCACGATAATTAAACGATAAAATCATAAAGAGGGTTTTACGATTTACCTCGTTCTCGTTGTTCGGAAAAACGAAGAACTCAATTTGACGACCTTGAGATCTTCCGACGTATTCCTTGCACTAGCTCGGACGTCGTGTGGGCGACGATCTACCGAACTCCATGGATCCTCCTCCCTACTTTCTCTCTCTAGAATTGTGATCTTCAAGTTATGAGAATAGAGAAGACCATGTAGTGCTTTTATAGGCTACGTAGGGGATCTTAAGGAGGTGGAATATTGGGCTTCCAATAATAGTGATTAAATTGAGCCCAAGCACAAATCTATTAATTCTTACTATTATTAATTAATTTATTTTCCACTATATAAATTAATTGCACTCCCAATATTAAACCATATTATATCAAATAATATTTCTCCGGTAGTATTATTTATTCCGTGTATTTAAGATATAAATATCCATGAATAAAATTAATTTATTGCTAATTAATTTATTCATCTCTTGTATCCGAGAATAGTACCATTCAACCTCAATTATTATGCGGAACAAATCCACCTGCAGGGTTTACATAATAATTCCTTATGAACTCATCTCGGGGATATTATCAACCCTTACGGGATACACTTTCCCGTCAAGTATTCACGGCATGCCATATATAAAATATAGCGACCCAACTTAACCGGTAATTAACCCAATAATTAAATCGGTTAATTCCTTTGGTAAATCAAAGTCGCTTATATTAAATATACACACCCGCAATAATATCGGGGATTAAGAATAAAATACACTGAGACTTGAATCGATTATCGCCGGCAATCCTAATCGATAAATCTCAAGCAGATCCGCTCAATATACCAAGTGTACAAGTGTGATAAAATAATCAAGATAGATTATTTTCTCTCTCACACAACGACTATACCGATGGATTGGTCCGTGTCCATCTAGGTCGTGAGCAACTGTTCGATTAAATACGAGTAACCGATAGTATGATCTTCTGTGTGTCCATACAACACCATACTAACTACAACGTACAAAATCCAGGACTATAATTTGCATATATTTAATTATAAATAATTAAACGCAAATAATTGTTTATTTAATTAAATAGATTAATGGCAATGGATCGTGAGTTTCCGTTACTTAAATCTAGACATTAAGTACACAACTCCAACAATCTCCCACTTGTACTAAGGTCTAGTCATTTCCTCCAAACTCCCGACTCCCATACTCATCACGTGCTTAAGTTGTACTTCCAAGAAGTACTATGTGAATGAGCACTCTAGGTTGCCGCTCTGAAGTTATCTTGGTGACTACAGCGTCGTCTCCCTCGACGATGACTCGTATCCGGTGGTACTTGCACTATGTGTTATCTTACACTTATGGACTTGTGATTTCTTACCATTTGCCATTGCACCACTATTTACATAGCCTTTGGCAAATTAAGAATCACATCTAAGTCCCAGAGATTATCCCGGAGTTATACCAAAACTTCCGCTGCCTCTGAGGCCGCTATTTGGTTACCCATAGCAGAGTCCGAAAAGCATCGTGCTTATCACTCTTCCATGTTAAAACTCCTTCTCCTTTAATAGTGAAACACATAGCCTGATATCGACTTACACCGGTCCTTCTTTGATTAGAAATCTAAGAGAATGTAATCCAAAGGAAATGCTCGCTTGCTCCGTAATCCAGAACATAGTCTCCAGTACTTCGAAAGTACTTAAAATGTTCATTACAGCAGTCAAGTATTCCTTTCCAGGATTACCTTGATATCCTCCCACTATGCTAACCGCATAGCCGATATCAGGTTCTTGTTTTCAACATCGCATTTATTAAGCTTTCCACAGTCAAGTGTAGGAATCCGCTTTCATTGCCTCTATCTCCTTTTGTGTTCCAAAACACATATCCTTAGATAGATGCATTCCGTTTCTGAAAGGTAACGAACCTTTCTCGGAATCTTGCATGTTAAAACGAACCGTAATCGTATAAGATATCTAGAGAAGTACAATGTTCTTTTCTTGAGATCCTAGATCTTAAGAACATGCTCTAACTTCTTCTTTATCTCATATATCGATTTTTCTAGACAACCATCATTTTATGTCTAACAACATCTTTACATTGTTACCAATGATAAAATGCTATCTACATAAAACCTCCGAGAAACACCACCTTGTTTCCATCACGTTTCCCATACACTCGATTCGTCTATGCTTTGATGAATCCATAAAAATGGACTATCTCATCAATTTGCAAGTACCACGAACTCAATACTTTGTTCCAATCCATAAATGGATCAACTAAGTTTGTACTCTAAATGATCTTGCTTCTTAGCAATAATCCTTATTGCTCACCAAGAAGGCACATTTAGATCTAGTACCGCCTTCATGTAGATCCAGGGATTGATTTCATGTATACTAGGTCCAGAGTTCAAAACTCTCCTAGTCTTATGAATATCTCCGGTTGTCAAACAACCTCCCACTACAATGGCATTCCGGTGTATAAACAATAATAATAGTAGGTGCAGTTAGTGGTGTACTGCTACTCGGTTCGGCTGGTTCTAAGTCTTAATCTTTCTCTCATTTCAAAGTATTACGTCACATTGGGCTTGTGGTTCATCATATAGTCTTTCTCTAAGAACCGGGCGTTAGAACTTATAACGTCCTTCTGGTTCATAGTACTATTGAACATACATCTTTTGTTCTTCTAGGATATTCTACAACCGCATTTGAATGCGCCGTTGTTTCCAGACATATCCATAGAACATAGGTAGTTCCGTATAACTCATCTTTTACTATCTCTATAAGAGTTCCATTTCTTATTATCGACACACCATTTCTACACAACAGTGTATGGTGTAGTCATTTGGGATCAAATCCCAATCTATGATCAGTATGCCATGCATTCCTCAGATAGGTACTTGCCTCCGCGATCAAATCGCAGGCTATAAATGGATATACCTCGATGGTTCTCCACAATTTCTTAGTGTCCATTGACTTGTCAAAACACTTGCTTTTGTGGCACATCAGGTATTCTAATCCATTTCTCGAGTAATCATCAAATGAAGTACTCGTACCTTATTGTCTAAGTAGACATAGGTCTGCATACATCAGAGTCAATCAATTATAATACTTGTCCGGATCTTATATCTTATATCCATAAAGGATTGCTTAGTCATGTTATCTTCCCAATAAGATTCTTAGGTCGGAAGGTCCACTCCTTCAACTTAATTGATCAAAAATCAATTTTCGACCTTTGAACTTCTTATTTGAATAAACATGATTCAGCATAAGAATCCACAAGTATAATTGATAAAGAAATCTCTTATTAGTAAAACGAGTTTCATACTACGGTTCGTTGCATCGTGGTGGACTTAGGATTCATCATTTATATATTGCTAGCTAATGTACCAGAATAGATAATATCATTATTCCTTCTTATAACCATCAAATGATTAAAAGAAATAAAATATCCATTCATTAGAAATCCAGAACAAAGTTCTTTCTAATATGAAAGGTACATAAAAGCAATAACTCAAAATGAAATCCTATAAAATGTCCTCCACTGCAACTGCTGCCTCCTCCACAGCATTGCCCATGTAGACTACGATCTTTTCTTTTCCAAGTCGTTAGGTTTCCTGGAACCTCTTGCATTTAAAATGCACATACCGTCAGTGGTTCCATATCTACACACCAGGTTCCGGTAGATAATACCACTGACTATGTTTTACGACTAAAGAAAATTTCGTACTTTCTTTGAGAGGATAATCAGACTTCCAGTACCCAGACTGTTTGCATCGAGAACACGCTTTCTCGTCCTATCTCGTGGTCCAAGTAATCTTAGAACCACTGGGTTTCTTTGCTTGCTTTTCCTTTCCCCCGATTTTACCCTTAGGTTCGAAACCTATGGCATTGGCTACAATAGCTTGCGATTTCCGTCTCAACTCGTCCAAAAAGGTCAATCATCTCAAAAACGTGTTTAAGCGTTTCCTCGAAGTGACTGGCCTTTATGAGTATCCTCATCGCTTCTTGTCTAGCCGCCTATGTCATGTCTAAACACCTTGAGTTTGAACATGATACCATAATCAGTGGTTATTGCAAAAGCATTTTCCCACTTCTTAAAATCAGTCATTTCCTCAATAGTTAAGACATTTGTAGGCTCGGGAGGACAAAGCTCACTGAGTACAAACTTGTTCTCTTTAACAGTTTGGGTAATGTCTAGATCTCTATTCCAATCATTATATTCAGGGACCAGTGAGTTTAAAATCCTTAAGTATCACATAAAGTGGGTTCAAAGCCATATCCTAATCTATGAGCACATATAACAACAAACAATCGATTTAATCTCCGATATTATCTCCCTCAAATAATATCATTAAACCACTAATCACATCTAAAATCCCATCAGATATGGCAAGCCACGTGGTGTGGACGTTTACCAATCCAAATGATTTAGCAATTAGATTTGCTTCGGTCATACATCACTTATAGCGGAACCTCGTGGGGAGGAATACTATAATGCGTATCTAAGTGTAAACCATTACTCAGTACCAAAGTAAATCGTTTGGAATTGCTACATCACCGCAAGCCACGTGGTGTGGACGTTTACGACAACTTTACAACTCTTCACAATTTCTTACAACTGTCTACATCAATTAATCCAAAATCCGTCAGCATAGCAAGCCACGTGGTGTGGACGTTTACTAAACCAAGAGACTTTTATAATTGACTCCCAATTACTTGATCCATTCAATATTGTAAATCAAGACGTGTAGAATCATAAGTGAAACTCGAAGTTTCTTACCAGTGATTCACCATGCGAACGACCCTATCTCTCATAATATGAGGGAGCCGAGCAGACAATCGATCTAGTCATCAAATGACACGAAAGTCTCTAATTTGTGTCCTCGACATGACCAAGTGGCTTTGGCTCCATTCCACTCCCCGGGGTGAGAATGAGTCGACTTGAAATCAGTTTTGGAAAGACAAATTAGGCATTGTTTGATAAACTTAATCAATGTTTCTCGTAAAAGGAATTACAAGAATTCTCCTCCAATGACTTGTCTATACGAACTTCAAAAGTCCATAAAAGTCACCAAGAGAACAGCAATGGAGACCATGGATATGTTTCCATACCCTCTCCCACTTAGCTTTTTACAATAAAGGGATACGCTATCTAATGCATAATTAAATACACATAAGCATGCATACATGAAATAAAGCACATAGAATATTATCACATAATCAAAATAATACTAGAATATTATTTTCCGACTATTATGGCTTTATCGCATCTCCGTATGCTTCTTCTAGTCTTTAGTCTTCGTTCTTGAATGCTCCATGTGACGGAAATATTAATTCCAATATTTAAATCTATTTATTTTTAATAAATCCAAAAGTTACTTAATTCGAAAATTAAGTCAATCGAATAAATTAAAAATAAAATTAAATATTATTAATATTTTTATTTATTTTATTTTCCCTTTCTACTTCATTAAATCTCTAGAATAATCTATCCAAGACCCACTTGGAATATTCTAGATGATTTCCATAATGAAATAAGGAAATAAAATAATTTAGGACTCCTAGTCCTTCCAAATTAATTCCTTTCCTAATCCATTAAAAATACCATAAAGGAATAATTAAATAAGGAAAAATTAATTTAGGACTCCTAAACTTTCCAAATTAATTATTTTCCTAATCCATTAAAAATTCCATAAAGGAATAATTAAATAGGAAAATAAATAAATTATAAATTTATTCCTTTTCCTAATCTATGAAAATTCCCAAGAATAGGAATAATCAATAAGGACAAATAAATTTATTCTAAATTTATTCTTTTCCTATTCCATGAGAATTCCCAAGAATAGGAATAATCAAAATAGGAAAACCGAATAATTTAGGAAAGTTGGATCTTGGCGGGAGAGCACGAGATCACGAGGACCACGCGTCCCCCACCATCATCGCCGGCCGAGAGCATCACCAACGCCAACCCCAGCCCACGCGCCACCACCATTGGTGGCCGGCGTGGCCGAGAGTCATCGCGGGGCAGCCCTTCGCGGTCGATCGATCCCCGTGGATCGCCCATGGGGATGGTCGTCCCTTGTCCTCCCTCTCTTCTTCACCTCCGTCACACTTTTCCGGTCGTCGTTTCGGAATCGATCCAACGTAAAATAAATTACAAATTTATTACTACGCTATCCGGTATCGATTCTCTACATGAAATCGACCTCGTTCAATTTCCGGAAAAATAAGAACAAGCATTCACCACACAAGAACAAATATTGACATCACCGAGAGTTTAATAATCAAGAGAAATATTATGACATTAATTAACAATAATTAAATCTAGCCATAATAATCGGAAACCCTGCAAGGCAGAACAATTTATCGAAAAATACCATGAACTAAAACCAACGCTCTGATACCAATTGTTGGAAATCGATATCCCGAAATTAATAAATTAATTAAAATTAATTATCTAATTAATTCCGACCGAAATCCTTTGGAGATCGAATATCCGGGGTTGTCAAAGTGCGGAACGACAACTCCAATCGAAATCCCGGTTGCCGGAAATCCGCCACGAACCACCACGCGATGCCGGACTCAACCAAACCCTAACCACGGGGATAGCCCGGGCTGTTCGGTCGAGCCCTCGCGTAGGGCTCGCGGCTGTCCTTGGCAGCCGCCTAGGGCTGCCCTTGGCAGCCCGCTGGGCACGCCGAGAACCCACGCGACCAGCCACGGGGATGCTCGAAGCATCCCGCTGACGCCCCGCGTCGTAGCGAGTCCCGCATGGGCTCGTGGGGCTGATCGCAACATCCCCGTAGCGCTGCCCGAACGCGGCTCGCATCACGTGCGAGTCCGCTGCGGTTAACCCGCAGCTCGCACGCGAGCCCGTTCGTGGCGATCGAACTAGGGTTCGATCGAGTCTCGCCGTCCAGCCGAGACTCTCGCCCTCTCGACCCTTCTAGTCGAGCCGACGATCCGCCGGCGGTCCGGTGGTCTTCGACCACCACCGCCCGGTTCGTCCTCGTCATGGGTCGCGTCTTTCGGATCTTGGTTCATGATACTTTCACGATAATTAAACGATAAAATCATAAAGAGGGTTTTACGATTTACCTCGTTCTCGTTGTTCGGAAAAACGAAGAACTCAATTTGACGACCTTGAGATCTTCCGACGTATTCCTTGCACTAGCTCGGACGTCGTGTGGGCGACGATCTACCGAACTCCATGGATCTTCCTCTCTACTTTCTCTCTCTAGAATTGTGATCTTCAAGTTATGAGAATAGAGAAGACCATGTAGTGCTTTTATAGGCTACGTAGGGGATCTTAAGGAGGTGGAATATTGGGCTTCAATAATAGTGATTAAATTGAGCCCAAGCCCAAATCTATTAATCCTTACTATTATTAATTAATTTATTTTCCACTATATAAATTAATTGCACTCCCAATATTAAACCATATTATATCAAATAATATTTCTCCGGTAGTATTATTTATTCCGTGTATTTAAGATATAAATATCCATGAATAAAATTAATTTATTGGTAATTAATTTATTCATCTCTTGTATCCGAGAATAGTACCATTCAACCTCAATTATTATGCGGAACAAATCCACCTGCAGGGTTTACATAATAATTCCTTATGAACTCATCTCGGGGATATTATCAACCCTTACGGGATACACTTTCCCGTCAAGTATTCACGGCATGCCATATATAAAATATAGCGACCCAACTTAACCGGTAATTAACCCAATAATCAAATCGGTTAATTCCTTTGGTAAATCAAAGTCGCTTATATTAAATATACACACCCGCAATAATATCGGGGATTAAGAATAAAATACACTGAGACTTGAATCGATTATCGCCGGCAATCCTAATCGATAAATCTCAAGCAGATCCGCTCAATACACCAAGTGTACAAGTGCGATAAAATAATCAAGATAGATTATTTTCTCTCTCACACAACGACTATACCAATGGATTGGTCCGTGTCCATCTAGGTCGTGAGCAACTGTTCGATTAAATACGAGTAACCGATAGTATGATCTTCTGTGTGTCCATACAACACCATACTAACTACAACGTACAAAATCCAGGACTATAATTTGCATATATTTAATTATAAATAATTAAACGCAAATAATTATTTATTTAATTAAATAGATTAATGGCAATGGATCGTGAGTTTCCGTTACTTAAATCTAGACATTAAGTACACAACTCCAACAGACCGCCGTTTGTCCGCGAACAGCAACGCGACGTTGCTGTTCCGGGCTCGTTTCCGGTCCGTTTTTCCTCTTCCGACCACCGTTCCGGAGGTCCTTGACCCCCCAGTAGTCGAGGAACACGTACCACGACTCCCGGAACCCGATCGTTCGTTCGATGTATTTTTAACGAATTTAGAGATCGATAATTGCGGAATTAGGGATCGATCTCATACCTTTGTCTCGTGATTCGGAGAAGCCGAATTGTTGAAACCTTAGACGTTTCTAGCGTATGCCTCTACCCCGATTCCAGCCGTTGTGTGGGCAACGATCTGCTGGATTCTCCTTTTCTGCTCTAATTTCATCAAAAAAATAACTGCGTTAACTCTTTTATTTAAACAGAGAAAAATATAATTGCGCTAAGCAATTTAATTTCTCTGCTGAAATAATAGTTGCGGCGTTTCTTAGGTTTTAAGAGAGGGCAAGGGGGGGGGGGGGGGGGGGTAAATAGAGTTACACTAGGGACCTCTTAGGTAAATAAATCCCGGGCTAAATTGCAATTTAATTAAACCGGTGTCCTTAAAAGAAAACCTTTAATTAAATTCCACAATTTTAATTATAATTAATTCCACTATAAAATTATAATTGAATTCCCGAAATTAATTTAATATTATATCAACAATAATATTTCCGCCGAAATTACATATATGATTTTCCCCGTGTTTAAGATATCGCATGTCCATGAATTAATTAATTACTAATAATTAAATTAATTCATTTCTTATTATCCGAGACTAGTACCACTCATCCTTATTATCATGTGGAACGAATCCACCTGCAGGGTTTACATGATAAACTTTATGAGCTCATCTCGGGGACATCATCAACCCAATAAATGGGACACGGTTTCCTGTCTATAATCTATAGCATGCCGTGTGTACAATTCACATAAAATCATAGAAGAGAGTATATGATTTTACCTTTTGATTCGTTGTGCGGAGAAACGAAATCAAGATGATGACCTTACGATCTTCCTACGTATTCCTTGCACTAGCTTGAACGTCGGGTGGGCGACGATCCTCCAAGCTTATGGATCCTCTTCTCTCTCTCTCTACTTTCTCTCTCTAGAAGAATTATGATCTTCAAGTTATGATGTGTGTTGTAGAAGAGAAGACCATGTAGTGCTTTTATAGGCTACGTAGGGGATCTAAAGGAGGTGGAATATTGGGCTTCCAATATTAATGATTAAATTGAGCCCAAGCCAAAATCTATTAATCTCCCATTAATATTAATTAATTTATTTTCCACTATATAAATTAATTGCACTCCCAATATTAAACCATATTATATCAAATAATATTTCTCCGGTAGTATTATTTATTCCGTGTATTTAAGATTTAAATATCCATGAATAAAATTAATTTATTGCTAATTAATTTATTCATCTCTTTAATCCAAGACTAGTACCATTCAACCTTAATTATTGTGCGGAACGAATCCACTCATGAGTTTTACACAATAATTCCTTATGAACTCATCTCGGGGATATTATCAACCCTTCCGGGATACACTTTCCCGTCAAGTATTCACGGCATGCCATATATAAAATATAGTGACCCAACTTAACCGGTAATTAACCCAATAATTAAATCGGTTAATTCCTTTGGAAAATCAAAGTCACATATATTAAATATACACACCCGCAATAGTATCGGGGATTAAGAATAAAATACTCTGAGACTTGAATCAATTATCTCAAGGCAATCCTAATCGATAAATCTCAAGCGATCCGCCCAATACACCAAGTGTACAAGTGTGATAAAATAATTAAGACAAATTATTTTCTCTCTCACACAACGACTATACCGATGGATTGGTCCGTGTCCATCTAGGTCGTGAGCAACTGTTTGATTAAATACGAGTAACCGATAGTATGATCTTCTGTGTGACGTCGCACACCATACTAACTACAACGTATAGAATCCAGGACTATATTTTGCATATATTTAATTATCAATAATTAAACGCAAACAATTGTTTATTAATTTAATAGATTAAATGCTATGACCGGGAGTTTACCGTTACTTAAATCTAGACATTAAGTACATAACTCCAACAATCTCCCACTTGTACTAAGGTCTAGTCATTTCCTCCAAACTCCCGACTCCCATACTCATCACGTGCTTAGAGTTGTACTTCCAAGAAGTACTATGTGAATGAGCATTCTAGGTTGCCGCTCTGAAGTTATCTTGGTGACTACTGCATCGTCTTCCTTGACGATGACTCGTATCAGATGGTACTTGCTCTATGTGTTAACATCACTTTTGACTTATGACTTCTTCCAGTTTACCCTGCACCGCTATCCAATAGCCTTTGGTAAACTAAGAGTCATATCTAAGTCAAGAGGTTATCCCGGAACCTAACCAAAGCTTCCGCTGCCTCTGAGGCTGCTTATTCGGTTATGAGAGAGTCTGAGAAGCGTCCTGCTTATCACTCTTTCACTTCATGGTTCCACCTCTTTCTAAAAGTGAACACATAGTCTGATATCGACTTGCACTGGTCCTCCTCTGATTTAAGATCTGAGAATTTGTAATCAAAGAAGATTTCGTCTTGCTCAATAATCCAGTACTTCGCAAGTACTATTACAGCATCCGAAAATCTCTTGTCTAGATTACCTTGATATCCTCCCACTACGAAAACCGCATAGTTGATATCAGGTTCTTGTTTTACAACATTGCATCTATAAAGCTTTCCATACTTGAAGTATAGGAAACTGCTTTGTCCTCATCTATCTCCTTCATGTGTTCGAACACATACCCTTTAGATAGATGTATATTCTGTCTCTGAAAGGCAATAACCTTTCTAAGAAGTATGCATGTTTAAAACAAACCATAATCGTATAAGATATCTAGGAGAAGTACAATGTTCTTTTCCTTAGATCGAAAGATCTCAAGAACATGCTCTAACTTCTATTCAATCTTATATCTCGATTCATTTAGACAACCATCATCTTATGTCTGACAACATTTTCTACATTGTTGCCAATGATGAAATTGTTATCTACATAAAATCTCCGAGAAACACCACCTTGTTTCTATTACATCTCCAATACATCTTTCGTCTATGCCTTTAGATGAATCCATCAAATGGACTATCCCATCAATTCGCAAGTTCTACGATTTATAGCTTTGTTTCAATCCATAAATGGATTTACTAAGCTTGTACTCTAAATGATCTTGCCTCTTAACAATAATCCTTATTGTTTTCTAAGCCGGCACATTTAGATCTAGTACTGCCTTTGTGCAGAGCTAGGGATCGATTTCATCTTTACTAGATCCAGAGTCCGAAACTCTTCTAGTCTTATGAACATCTCTGGTTGTTCAACAACCTCCCACTGCAACGGCGTCCTGATGTATAACAGTAACAAAAGTAGGTGCAGTGTGTGGTGTACTTCTACTCGGGACGAGTCCGTTCGACTACTCGAACATCCGGACACGCCCAGTCGACCTCCATGTCCGTTACTTCGTTCACACGACAGCTCATGACCCGATTCACGCCCAGCCATCGCCCCGAAGGACAACCGCGCGAACCGGGGCTGGTCTGCACTCAAACGGCGACCGCCGAATGCAGACCAGCGGTCGCTGGAGGAACTGCAAACGGCGACCGCCGTTTGCCCTCTGGCGACCGCCGTTTGTCCGCGAACAGCAACGCGACGTTGCTGTTCCGGGCTCGTTTCCGGTCCGTTTTTCCTCTTCCGACCACCGTTCCGGAGGTCCTTGACCCCCCAGTAGTCGAGGAACACGTACCACGACTCCCGGAATCCGATCGTTCGTTCGATGTATTTTTAACGAATTTAGAGATCGATAATTGCGGAATTAGGGATCGATCTCATACCTTTGTCGCGTGATTCGGAGAAGCCGAATTGTTGAAACCTTAGACGTTTCTAGCGTATGCCTCTACCCCGATTCCAGCCGTTGTGTGGGCAACGATCTGCTGGATTCTCCTTTTCTGCTCTCTCTTCTCAAAACCAGCGCAAGAATAATTTTTCTTTCTCAGAAATATAATTGCGCTAAGCAATTAATTTCATCAATAAAATAACTGCGTTAACTCTTTTATTTAAACAGAGAAAAATATAATTGCGCTAAGCAATTTAATTTCTCTGCTGAAATAATAGTTGCGGCGTTTCTTAGGTTTTAAGAGAGGGCAAGGGGGGGGGGGGGTTAAATAGAGTTACACTAGGGACCTCTTAGGTAAATAAATCCCGGGCTAAATTGCAATTTAATTAAACCGGTGTCCTTAAAAGAAAACCTTTAATTAAATTCCACAATTTTAATTATAATTAATTCCACTATAAAATTATAATTGAATTCCCGAAATTAATTTAATATTATATCAACAATAATATTTCTGCCGAAATTACATATATGATTTTCCCCGTGTTTAAGATATCGCATGTCCATGAATTAATTAATTACTAATAATTAAATTAATTCATTTCTTATTATCCGAGACTAGTACCACTCATCCTTATTATCATGTGGAACGAATCCACCTGCAGGGTTTACATGATAAACTTTATGAGCTCATCTCGGGGACATCATCAACCCAATAAATGGGACACGGTTTCCTGTCTATAATCTATAGCATGCCGTGTGTACAATTCTGATTCCCAATATACCGAGGATCTCGACTAATCAATTAGTCTCACTCATTGGCACATTAAAGAATCGAGCATTGGACACACGCACCTATAATTATATAGGGATTAGGAACTCATATATCCGTAATATCTGAGGTCTAGTTCGATTACTCCGATTAGTATAAATCGAACGCCCTCCCGTGGTCCTGCTCAATACACCAAGTGTACGAGTGTAACATGATAGTCAAGACCGACTATCTACCAGTCACACTACGACGTACCGATGGATTGTCCCTGTCCATCTAAGTCGTGAGCTACTGTTCGATAGTATACGAGTAACCGACAGTATGATCTTCCGCGTGTCTCCTCACGCCATACTGTCTACAACGTACACATCAAGGACTATTGCATTAAATGCAACCATGCTTGAATCATATCTCGAATTAAGGTATAGATAAGGAGTTCCGTATTTGCACTAAACTAGACATTTAGAATACAACTCCATCAATCTCCCACTTATACTAAAAGTCTAGTCGCCCTCTCCCAAACATCAGATTCCCATAACCTTATCACGCCTACCCAACGCTTCCGCTGGAAGAGCTTCTGTGAATGGTTTTACCAGGCAATCCTCTCGATGCTATCTTGGTGACAACTGCATCGTCTTACTAGACGATCTCTCGAATCAGGTGGTACTTGCGCTCTACGTGTTATCTCCCACTGTGGACTCGTGGCATTTCAAGTTTGCCAATACCGCTATTCAAAATAGCTTTGGGTAAACTAGAAACCACATCTAAGTCCCTTAGGAAGTTCTGGAGCCACAATGACCTTTTAACTGCCTCAGAGGCCGTTATCCTTTCAGTTTCCATGGTAGAGTCCGTAATGCATCGCTGCTTTACATTCTTCCATGTGACTGCTCCACTTCACAGTGAGAACACATAGCCTGACTTCGACTTTCGACTGTCCCTGTTTGATTGGAAATTCAATTCTATGTAATCCAAAGGAAACAACTTGAATGCTTTGTAACTCAGAACATAATTCCTGGTCCTCTGCAGGAGCCTAAACATGTTCTTTACATCAGTCAAGTGATCCTTTCCAGGATTACTATGATATCTCACCACCATGCCCACGGCATAGTAGATATCAGTCTCGTGCACAGCATTATATACATTAAGCTTCCCACCATTAAGGTGCAGGGAACTGCTTACTCTTCATCTATCTTCTTTATTGTGTCGGACACAAAACTTTAGATAGATGAATTCCACATCAAAAAGGTGAAGACCTTTCTTGGAATTCTGTATACTGCAACGAGTAAGAATTGTATTTATGTATGAGACTCGAGATAAGTTCTATGTTCTTTTCTGGCGATCATTTATTACTTTGATCCCATGAACATTCCCGACTTCTCCTAAGTCTCTTACATTGAATTACTCGGACAACCATCCCTTTATGTCCGATAACATCTCTCATATTGTTGCCAATTTAGAAGGATGTCGTCTACATAAAGAATGAGAAAACACCACATCTTTTCTGTCACTTCTTTATTACACACTGGACCTAAACATGCCTTGAATGAATCCATGAAATGGATTTTCTCATAGGTCCGCATTTGTCCAAGATCTTGAAGCTTCCTTCAATCCTAAGATTGATTAAGCTTGCTTACCTAATGCTCTTGGCTCTTTTAGATGAATCCCTCTGGCTGTCCCACACAGATGGTCCCGTCAAGACTTCGATTTAGAAATCAGTCTTGACTTCCATCTTCCATGTGAAGACAAAAGAATCCGGATCGAATTTAGCATAGCTAGCGGCGGAAAAAGTTTACTCATAATCGATCCTTTTCTTTCTGAGTGCACCCTCTCGCAACAAGCCTAGCCTTGAAGGTTTACAACTTCCCGTCAGACCCTCTTTTCCTCTTGTACACCTACTTGCAACCAATGGCTTTTACACCTTTGGGCGGTGCTACAAGATCCCAGACATGATTTGAATCCAAAGATTCAATCTCATATTTCATCATCTTTTACCAAGACTGAGCATCTTGATCTTTCAGCGTCTCGTCATAGATCCAGGGGTCGGCATCATGTTCTCTAGGTGACAAGTCCGAAGACTCTCCTATAAACATGAACCTGTCGGGTTGTCTAACAACCCTCCCACTACGACGACGCTCCGGTGTATCTTTAGTGACTAAAGATTACAGTAGTGAACTACTCAGTTAGGCTGATTCTAAGTCTTGATCAGTCCCTCTAAGCACATTAAGTATTACTCTACTCTTGGGCTTGTGATCTTGCATATATATATATATAGTCCATGTCTAAGAACCGAACATTGATGTAATCAATGAACATCTGGTCCTTTGGACTATATATCTCAATTCGTTTTCTTAGGGTATCCTATAAACAGCCGAATATTTGTACAAGTTTCCAGAAGAATCAAGTTCAGGATAAACGCCGCTGTTTCCAAGCCATATCCCAAAAACGAATTAGGTAACTCCGAATAACTCATTTTCTACTTTCCCATATCTATAAGAGTCATATTCCTTCTTTACAACACATTATTTTGCCGAGGCATAAATGGTGTAGTCTGTTGGGAGTTAATCCCATTTTCTGATAAGTATGCCTTACTCCTCAAAGAGGTCTGCATATATCAGAGCGAATCAACTCTAGTACTTTCTTGGATCTTTTCCCTTTAACCGTAAAGGGTTGCTTGGTCATTAAAACTTCCAAGTATGATTCGAAGGTTGGAAAGTCCTTTCCTTCAACCTAGCTGAGTAGTCTATCAGCTTTCACCCTTTGAATCGTACTCAAGTTAAAATGATCTAGCCTAAGATTCCATAAGTACATTTGATTCATCCTAGAAGGATCTTTACTCTTATTAGGGTTCGATAATGTGTTATTAGCTCCGGTCTGTTGCATCGTGGAAGAACACGGATTTAGTATTAAATTGTCTATCAATGTACCAGAATAGATAATATCCCCGTTTCATACTCTGATAGGTATAAAACTATCAGAAGAAACGGAATATCCATTCTAAGCCAATTTAGAAATCCGAAATGAAAAATTCTTTCTAAATACCGGCACATAAAGACAATATATTAAAACTAAAATCCTACCGTTAAAACATTTAACATCTCCCACTGCAATGGCTGTTACCTTAACAGTATTGCCCATGTAAGTTATAACTTCTTCCTTTCTAAGTCTCCGGGTTTCCTGGAACCCCCGCATTTAGGTGCAGACATGATTAGTGGTTTCCGTATCCACACACCAGGTACTGGTAGATAACACCACTAAACATGTTTCGGTGACTAAGGAGAAGTTAACTTCTAGTTGCTTTGAGAGGACAATCAAACTCTCAGTATCCAAACTGCTTACAACGGAAGCACTTGCCCCTTGGGCTTGCTTGTCCCATTCCGTGGTCCAGATATATTAGGGCCACTGGGTTTCCGTATTGCTTCTTCTTCCTTTTGCCGCCCGAAGGCCTAGGATGAGTCAATTTCTCGGCCACAAGTGCTTTGAGAGCCCTTAAATATTCTCTCAGCCGCTTGAAGTTCAATCAGGAGCTCCGCCAATGAATAAGACCTCTTATCCATATTATAGTTTAGGCGGAACTGCTCAAAACTTCTCGGCAGAGACTGGAGCACAAAATTAACCTGGGTTACCCCATTGATAATTGTTCCCAGAATATCTATCTCATTAAGCTAGCCCATCATTCTAAGAACGTGATCCCTCACGGGCGTTCTTTCTGACATGATGGCCGTCATGAGTTTCCTCATTTCACTTTGTCCGGCTGTCCTGTCCTGATAACCAAAAACTCCTTGAGGTTAAGCATCATATCATAGGTAATGGTCATGGCATGATCCTGATGTCGCAGCACATTTGACATGAAAGTCATAATGTTGCTCCGCGTCATCTCATAGCCCTGATCCATTTCCAATGAGCTTCCTTTCCTCAGTAGTGGAAGCATCATTTGGTTCAGCAGGTCAATTGACTTGGAGTACATATTTGTACTCCTCTGCAGTTAGGACAATGTCCAAGTTTCTTTTCCAATCCATACAATCAGGTTCAGTGAGTTTGTTGACTTTTAATGGGAATAATACCATATAAAACAAACAATGAGTTTAATTCAATATCATTTCCCTTAAGTGATATCATTAAACTACCAATCATTTCCAAAATCCCATCAGTGATAGCAAGCCACGTTCTTGTGGACGTTTACCAGTCCAAATGATTTTATGATTGGATTTCACTTCGGTAGTACATCATTATAGCAGTGACTCCGATGGGGAGGATACTATAAAGCGTACCTAAGTGTATACCATTTCTTAGTACTAAGTCCACCGCTCGGGAACTACATGTCCACCGCAAGCCACGTTCTTGTGGACGTTTACGTTGACATGCGGTCCTCCACGACTTTCTATAACTGTCGAGCCTCAATTAATCCCAAAGTTCCGTTTCCATCCAGCAAGCCACGTTAGTGTGGACGTTTACTAAACAAACAACTTTATTAATTGAATCCTTCTTATTCAAATGTCATAGAGTCTCAATTAACCCAAAGTACCGTTTCCATTTAGCAAGCCAAGATAGTGTGGACGTTTACTAAAACAAACAACTTTGTTAATTAACTCTTACATTTATTAAATTTCACAATTTTATTAATCAAAGCTTGATATCTCGTAAGTGAAACTCGAAGTTTCTAACCAGCGATCAATCATGCAATTGAGCCCTATCTCTCACTAGGTGAGGGAGCCAACCAGACAATCGATCTAGTCATCGAATGACTCGAAAGTCTCTAATCTGTGTCATCGACATAACCAAGCGCTTTGGCTCCATTCCACTCCCCGGGGTGAGAATGAGTCGAGTTGAAATTAGTCTTTGAATGACAGATTAGGCATTGCTTTTGAGAAATATAATTGTTCAATTTTATAAGTGGATTTTAAATTCGAATTTTGATCCAGTGATATCCGTGTGTCGACATTATCCGATAGGGAGGATGACACTAAAGCCAACTCGTAAGTGACACACATCACTATCAAAACAGAGAATGGAGACCGCGGGATTGTTTCCAATCCCTCTCCCACTTAGTATTTTACGAAAAAGGGATAACATGCATAAAATAAATAAAGCATAATAACAAGCACGTAAACACACAAAAAGCATTTAACGTGGCCCCGATTATTATGGCCTTTAAATATCTTCCATGCACGTCTTCTCGGATCTTCGTCTCGTTGCTCGTCTCGGTCTCGATCCACCACCGACTCGTCTAAGTGCCAAGAGACGAACCCCTCCCACTGGAGTATCATCCCAGGCCTCGACGAGCGACCCATGGTGTCCGTCGAACCCCCGCGCCGCTGCTGCCAAGTATCCAGCGAAACGGCGACCGCCGTTTGCCCTTCAGCAGCTCGCGGGTTCGACTTCTCGACCCCCGTTCGTCCGGCTTCCGATCTTCTCTCGATCCACCAAGTAGCAGTAACATTACAAAGGTAAAACATACTACTTCCGGCATCGATCCTATACAGGTTGATCGATCCTATACATCCGGATAAAACGAAAAACGTAATAAAACCTAAACGACTCAACCCGTCGTTTTAACTATTACAAACATGCAACGATTTCAAAACCAAAGATCTCAACACGCCCGAGAGTTTAACAAATCACAAACATACAGCACAATCACATGGCCATAATAATCGGGTTCGAACCTGCAAAACAAATCTCGCAAAAATACAACGAACGACAAAACCTGGCTCTGATACCAATTGTTGGAAATCGACTACCCGGGACGAGTCCGTTCGACTACTCGAACATCCGGACACGCCCAGTCGACCTCCATGTCCGTTACTTCGTTCACACGACAGCTCATGACCCGATTCACGCCCAACCATCGCCCCGAAGGACAACCGCGCGAACCGGGGCTGGTCTGCACTCAAACGGCGACCGCCGAATGCAGACCAGCGGTCGCTGGAGGAACTGCAAACGGCGACCGCCGTTTGCCCTCTGGCGACCGCCGTTTTTCCGCGAACAGCAACGCGACGTTGCTGTTCCGGGCTCGTTTCCGGTCCGTTTTTCCTCTTCCGACCACCGTTCCGGAGGTCCTTGACCCCCCAGTAGTCGAAGAACACGTACCACGACTCCCGGAACCCGATCGTTCGTTCGATGTATTTTTAACGAATTTAGAGATCGATAATTGCGGAATTAGGGATCGATCTCATACCTTTGTCGCGTGATTCGGAGAAGCCGAATTGTTGAAACCTTGGACGTTTCTAGCGTATGCCTCTACCCCGATTCCAGCCGTTGTGTGGGCAACGATCTGCTGGATTCTCCTTTTCTGCTCTCTCTTCTCAAAACCAGCGCAAGAATAATTTTTCTTTCTCAGAAATATAATTGCGCTAAGCAATTAATTTCATCAAAAAAATAACTGCGTTAACTCTTTTATTTAAACAGAGAAAAATATAATTGCGCTAAGCAATTTAATTTCTCTGCTGAAATAATAGTTGCGGCGTTTCTTAGGTTTTAAGAGAGGGCAAGGGGGGGGGTTTAAATAGAGTTACACTAGGGACCTCTTAGGTAAATAAATCCCGGCTAAATTGCAATTTAATTAAACCGGTGTCCTTAAAAGAAAACCTTTAATTAAATTCCACAATTTTAATTATAATTAATTCCACTATAAAATTATAATTGAATTCCCGAAATTAATTTAATATTATATCAACAATAATATTTCCGCCGAAATTACATATATGATTTTCCCCGTGTTTAAGATATCGCATGTCCATGAATTAATTAATTACTAATAATTAAATTAATTCATTTCTTATTATCCGAGACTAGTACCACTCATCCTTATTATCATGTGGAACGAATCCACCTGCAGGGTTTACATGATAAACTTTATGAGCTCATCTCGGGGACATCATCAACCCAATAAATGGGACACGGTTTCCTGTCTATAATCTATAGCATGTCGTGTGTACAATTCCGATTCCCAATATACCGAGGATCTCGACTAATCAATTAGTCTCACTCATTGGCTCATTAAAGAATCGAGCATTGGACACACGCACTTATAATTATATAGGGATTAGGAACTCATATATCCGTAATATCTGAGGTCTAGTTCGATTACTCCGATTAGTATAAATCGAACGCCCTCCCGTGGTCCTGCTCAATACACCAAGTGTACGAGTGTAACATGATAGTCAAGACCGACTATCTACCAGTCACACTACGACGTACCGATGGATTGTCCCTGTCCATCTAAGTCGTGAGCTACTGTTCGATAGTATACGAGTAACCGACAGTATGATCTTCCGCGTGTCTCCTCACGCCATACTGTCTACAATGTACACATCAAGGACTATTGCATTAAATGCAACCATGCTTGAATCATATCTCGAATTAAGGTATAGATAAGGAGTTCCGTATTTGCACTAAACTAGACATTTAGAATACAACTCCATCACCTTTGTGCAGAGCTAGGGATCGATTTCATCTTTACTAGATCCAGAGTCCGAAACTCTTCTAGTCTTATGAACATCTCTGGTTGTTCAACAACCTCCCACTGCAACGGCGTCCCTGTTGGAATTCGATATCTCGGGCTATTTAAATTTGCGGAAACCAATAACCCGATCAAAACCATCCGCCGGAGATCACGCGAACACCACGTACGAGCCGGAGCACGAGCCGAACGCACGACGCGGCCGAAGCCGCGCGCACGCCCAGCCCGAGCCCCCGCACGCGGGGCTCACGCGATCGAGAGGTCGATCGCTCAAGGCGATCGACTGGGGCTGCCCAGCAGCCCCTTGCGGCGAGTCCGTCGACTCGCCGCGGCTGGGTGTCGGTCCGACCAGCGGACAGCCGCGGGGCCCAGCCCTCGCGGCTCGCGATCGATCGCGATGATCGATCGCGTCCCCGGCTCCCAGCCGGGGTTCGACCCCTCCCCACCGAAACCCTAGGTGGGCGATCGCCGTGGTCCGGTGGCTTCGCCACCACCACGCGTTCGTCCTTCTTCCCGGTTTCGTACCTCGGATCTTGTTCTACGGTATTCTCGATAAACCAAAACCAAATAAATCAAGGGCGTTTAGATTTTTACCTTTCGATTCGTTGTTCGGAGAAACGAATTCAAGATGACCTTTGAATCTTCCCACGTATTCCTTGCACTCCGTTCGAACGTCGGGTGGGCGACGATCTATCGAACTCCTATGGATCTCCTTCAACTCTCTAGACTAATCAAGTATGATTATCTTGTCTTGTCTATTATGAAGGCCGTGTAGTGCTTTTATAGGCTACGTAGGGGATCTAAAGGAGGTGGAATATTGGGCTTCCAATATTGAAGATTAAATTGAGCCCACTGCCCAAGTCCATTAATCCTTATCAATATTAATTAATTTATTTTCCACTATATAAATTAATTGCACTCCCAATATTAAACCATATTATATCCAAATAATATTTCTCCGGTAGTATTATTTATTCCGTGTATTTAAGATATAAATATCCATGAATAAAATTTATTTATTGCTTAATAAATTTTTTCATCTCTTTTATCCGAGACTAGTACCACTCAACCTTATTTATTATGCGGAATTAAATCCACTCGCGAGGTTTACATAATAAATCCTTATGAGCTCATCTCGGGGATATTATCAACCCTTCCGGGATACACTGTCCCGTCAAGAATTCACGGCATGCCATATATAAAATATAGTGACCCAACTTAACCGGTAATTGACCCAATAATTAAACCGGTCAATTCCTTTGGTAAATCAAAGTCACTTATACTAAATATACACACCCGCAATTGTATCGGGGATTAAGAATAAAATACACTGAGTCTCAAATCAATTATCGCCGAGCAAACCTAATTGATGAGTCTCAATCGATCCGCTCAATACACCAAGTGTACAAGTGTGATAAAATAATTAAGACAAATTATTTTCTCTCTCACACAACGACTATACCGATGGATTGGTCCGTGTCCATCTAGGTCGTGAGCATCTGTTCGATTAAATACGAGTAACCGATAGTATGATCTTCTGTGTGACGTCGCACACCATACTAACTACAACGTATCTA
Organism: Euphrasia confusa; assembly: GCA_954870475.1. Classification (NCBI taxonomy): domain Eukaryota; kingdom Viridiplantae; phylum Streptophyta; class Magnoliopsida; order Lamiales; family Orobanchaceae; genus Euphrasia; species Euphrasia confusa. The sequence goes on from OX940954.1 coordinate 16,721,128, forward strand.
ATCCAGGACTATAATTTGCATGTATTTAATTAACAATAATTAAAAGCAAATGAATGTTCGTATTTAATAGGTAAATGAAAGTGTACAAGGAGTTCAGAATACTCAAATCTAGACATTAAGTATACTACTCCAACAGTCCCGATGTATATAACAGTAACAAAAGTAGGTGCAGTGTGTGGTGTACTTCTACTCGGTTTGGCTGGTTCCTAGTCTTTGTCCTTTTTCTCATTCCAAGGTATTGCGTCAGTTCGGGCTTTGTGGTTCTTCTAATAGTCTTTCTCTAAGAACCGGGCGTTACACATCCTTCTGGCTCATAGTACTATAGAACACACAATACTTTGTTCATCTAGGATATCCTACAACCATATTGAATATGCCGTTGTCTCCAGGAATATCCATAGAACATAGGTAGTTCCGAACAACTTGTTCTTTTACTATTAGAATTCTATTTCTTACTGACTCACCATCTCTACACGTAAGTGTATGGTGTAGTCATTTGAGACTTAATCTCAATTTTTGATTATGCTATGTGTTATGTGGTAGCCTCCGCGATTTTAGTCGCAGGCTTCCAATGGATATACTTAGAAGGTTCCCCATAATCGCTTTGTGACTTAAAACACTTTGCTTTTATGGCACATAAGGTATTCTAATCCATGTTTCGAGTATTCTTAAAAAGAACTACTCACATCTTACACATATGTCTGCATATATCATTGATCATTCTCAATACTTGTCCGAATTCTATCTTTTTCCAAAAGGTATGCTTAGTTGTATTATCTTCCAAACTTGATTCTTAGGTCGGAAGGTCCATTCCTTCAACTATAATTGATCAAATCAATTTCAACCTTTTGAATATTATTTGAACAAATACTACTAAGTATAAGAATTCACAAGTATAATGATTTTAACAAGAAATATATCTAAATAGTAAAACAAGTTATAGAACGGTTTGTTGCATCGTGGTAGACTAAGGATTCATCATTCATATATTGCTATCTAATGTACCAGAATAGATAATACCCATTATTTCTTATCAAAATCATCACCATGATTAAAGAAATAAAATATCCATTCATAAATAATAGAAATCCAGAACAAAAGTTCTTTCTAAAATAAAGGGTACATAATGCAATAAACTTGAAATGAAATCCTATTTAACTACTAAAGCAGATAAATGTCTTCCACTGCAACAGCTGCCTCCTCTACAGCTTTCGCCCGTGTAGACTCGAACTTTTCTTCTCTAAGTCGCCGGGTTTTCTGGAACCCCTGCATTTAAAATGCACATACCGTCAGTGGTTCCAAATCTACACACCAGATTTCTGGTAGATAATACCGCCGACTATGTTTTTACGACTAAAGAAAAATTCGTACCTTTGAGAGGACATTCAGACTTCCAGTGTCCAGTCTTATTGCATCGGAAGCACTTGCCTCTTGGCTTTGCAGCCCCCACTCGTGGTCCACTCCTCTTGGCACCACTGGGTTTCCAGGATTGCTTCCTTTTCTTGCCCCTACCTCCAACAGGCTTCGAGCCCTTGGACTTGGTAGCTACAAGCGCTTGAGACTTGCCCTTCTTGTAGATCCCCTCTGCCGCCTTTAGTTCAGTCAGGAGTTGCGCAAGAGTATAAGATAGTTTACCCATATTATAGCTCATACGAAACTGCTCAAAACTAGGGGTCAGAGACTGGAGTATGATGTCGACTTGCGTCTCAGCATCAATAGAAGCTCCTAGGACCTCAAGTTCATTCAACAAACTCATCATCTTAAGAACGTGCTCCCCAACGGGCGTTCCTTCAGACTGAGTAGTCGACATGAGGACCCTCATGGCTTCTTACCTAGCCGCACGATCTTGCTCCCCAAACATCTCCTTGAGGTTAAACATCATATCATAGGCAGTGTCCATCGGCTCATGTTGGGTTTGGAGTACATTTGACATGGAAGCCAAAATATAACACCTAGCCATTTCATCAGCCTTTTTCCACTTCCGATATGTCAGTTTTTCCTCATCAGTTGAGGCAGCCGTGGGCTCGGCAGGGCACACTTCATGGAGTACAAACTTGTACTCCTCAGAAGTCAGGACAATGTCTAAATTTCTCTTCCAATCAATGTAATTGGGACCAGTGAGCTTATGCTCCTTGAGTATCACAGAAAGTGGGTTCATAGCTATCCTCTAAACCTATAAGCACATTTAAACAAACAATCAATTTAATATCCGATATTATCTCCCTCAAATAATATCATTAAATTACTAATCACATCTAAAATCCCATCAGATATGGCAAGCCACGATAGTGTGGACGTTTACCTATCCAAATGATTTCGTAATTAGATTTGCTTCGGTCGTACTTCACTATAGCGTTACTTCGATGGGAAGAATACTATAGAGCGTACCTAAGTGTAAACCATTACTCAGTACTAAGAAGTTTGTTTAAGATTCGCATGTTACCGCAAGCCACGATAGTGTGGACGTTTACGTTAACGTACGTTTCCTTCACTCCCTTCTATAACTGTCTACATCAATCGTTCCAAAATCCCATTCAATGCAGCAAGCCACGATAGTGTGGACGTTTACTACACCAAAAGACTTTTACAATTGACATCCAATTACTTGAAGCATTCGATTTTGTGAATCAAGACACGGAGAATCATAAGTGAAACTCAAAGTTTCTAACCAGTGATTCACCATGCGAACAACCCTATCTCTCATTAGATGAGGGAGCCGAGCAGACAAACGATCCATATTAAAAAGAATGGTACGAATGTCTCTAATTTGTGTCATTCACATGACCAAGTGGCTTTGGCTCCATTCCACTCCCCGGGGTGAGAATGAGTCGACTTGAAGTCAGTTTCAGAAAGACAAATTAGGCATTGTTTGATAAACTTAATCAATGTTTCTTGTAAAAGGAATTACAAGAATTCTCCTCCAATGACATGTCTATATGAACTTCGAAAGCTCATAAATGTCACCAAGAGAACAGTAATGGAGACCATGGGAATGTTTCCATTCCCTCTCCCACTTAGCTTTTTATAACAAAGGGATACGCTATCTAATGCATAATTAAACACATAAGCATGCATACAAGTAATAAAGCACATATCACATAGTCAAAATAATGCTAGAAAATTATTTTCCGACTATCATGTCTTTATTCCATCTCCGTATGCGTCTTCTAGTCTTCAGTCTTCGTTCTTGAATGCTCCATGTGACGAGAATATTAATCCCAATATTTAAATCTATTTATTTTTAATAAATCCAAAAGATACTTAATTCGAAAATTAAGTCAATCGAATAAATCAAAAAATAAAATTAAATATTATTAATATTTTTATTTATTTATTTTTCCTATCTAATTCTATTAAATCTCTAGAATAATCTATACAAGTAAAACTTGGAATATTCTAGAAGACTTCTATAATAGAATAAGGAAATAAAATAAATTAGGACTCTTCTACTTTCCAAAATTAATTAATTTCCATTTCCATGAAAATTCCCATAAAATAGGAATAATCAAATAGGAAATAAATTAATTCATTAATTAATTATCTTCCTATCTAATTCTATTAAATCTCTAGATTCCTATTCCAAGTAGAACTCGGAATATTCTAGAAGACTTCCATAATAGAATAAGGAAATAAATAATATTAATTAATTCTTTTCCTATCTCCATGAGAGTTCCCAAACTTAGGAATACTCAAAATAGGAAAACTTGAATTAATTAGGAAAGTGAATCTATGTAGGAGTAGTACGGGTTGGGGATCCCCGCACCACCACCACCATCATCGATCGATCACCGGGAGGGAGCACCCACCGCCGCCACTCCAGCCGGCCAGCCGCCACCTTTGCCGGCGACAACCCACGGCCGAAGGGGGCGACGCCCCTCTCCCCTTTGATCGATCATGGGGTCGATCATGGGGTGATCGACCCCTTCAGTCCTTTCTCCCTCTCATCTTCTTCTTCGTCACACGAGTTCTCCGGCGGTCGTCTCGGCATCGATCCAACGTAAATAAATTACAAGAAATAAATTTACAATTCCGGTATCGATTCTATACATGAAATCGACCCTATACACTTTCCGGAAAACATAGAACAATAATAATAAATCTAAATTCGGTCAACCCCCGAATTTTAACTATTACAAGCATTCATCCACACAAAACGAATCTCGACATGTCCGAGAGTTTAATAATCATGGTAAAATTAAATAACAATTAATTAAACAATTAATCAATTAATTAACCATGATAGTCGGAATCCCTGCAAGGTAGAACGATAATTGAACACATACATGAACACGAAACCAAACGCTCTAATACCAATTGTTGGAAATCGATATCCCGGGGTATCAAAAATTGCGGAACCGATAACCCCGACCGAAATCCCATCGCCGGAAACCGATCACGAGCACTACGGTATCCGGAGCTCAACCGGAGAATCGCCGCGGGATGAACCCGCGGCCGAAACCCTAGCCGAGCCCCACCGCGGGGCTCGCGATCGAAATCGATCGCGTGGGGCTGCCTAGCAGCCCCCGGCGGTGAGTCCGGCGACTCACCGCCACCACCGACCGGGGAGGAAGCGCCCAGCCGCGGCGCGAAGCCGCGGCAGCCCCCAGCGATCGACCCTAGGTCGATCGCTTGCCCCGGCGTCCAGCCGGGGCTCCCCTCGCGTAGCCGCTCCCGGCGGTCGAAGCCCTAGGGCTCGACCGCCACCCCCTCGGCTCCCATCCGAGGGTCCGTTGAATCTTCGCCAGGGATCTCGAATCCCCGTCCCCGAAGTTCTTCGTTTTACCCGGATCGTGCGTTCATGTATGTATCACAATCAATTCACATAAAATCATAGAAGAGAGTATATGATTTTACCTTTTGATTCGTTGTGCGGAGAAACGAAATCAAGATGATGACCTTACGATCTTCCTACGTATTCCTTGCACTAGCTTGAACATCGGGTGGGCGACGATCCTCCAAGCTTATGGATCCTCTTCTCTCTCTCTCTACTTTCTCTCTCTAGAAGAATTATGATCTTCAAGTTATGATGTGTGTTGTAGAAGAGAAGACCATGTAGTGCTTTTATAGGCTACGTAGGGGATCTAAAGGAGGTGGAATATTGGGCTTCCAATATTAATGATTAAATTGAGCCCAAGCCCAAATCTATTAATCTCCCATTAATATTAATTAATTTATTTTCCACTATATAAATTAATTGCACTCCCAATATTAAACCATATTATATCAAATAATATTTCTCCGGTAGTATTATTTATTCCGTGTATTTAAGATTTAAATATCCATGCATAAAATTAATTTATTGCTAATTAATTTATTCATCTCTTTAATCCGAGACTAGTACCATTCAACCTTAATTATTGTGCGGAACGAATCCACTCATGAGGTTTACACAATAATTCCTTATGAACTCATCTCGGGGATATTATCAACCCTTCCGGGATACACTTTCCCGTCAAGTATTCACGGCATGCCATATATAAAATATAGTGACCCAACTTAACCGGTAATTAACCCAATAATTAAATCGGTTAATTCCTTTGGAAAATCAAAGTCACATATATTAAATATACACACCCACAATAGTATCGGGGATTGAGAATAAAATACTCTGAGACTTGAATCGATTATCTCAAGGCAATCCTAATCGATAAATCTCAAGCGATCCGCCCAATACACCAAGTGTAAAAGTGTGATAAAATAATTAAGACAAATTATTTTCTCTCTCACACAACGACTATACCGATGGATTGGTCTGTGTCCATCTAGGTCGTGAGCAACTGTTTGATTAAATACGAGTAACCGATAGTATGATCTTCTGTGTGACGTCGAACACCATACTAACTACAACGTATAGAATCCAGGACTATATTTTGCATATATTTAATTATCAATAATTAAACGCAAACAATTGTTTATTAATTTAATAGATTAAATGCTATGACCGGGAGTTTACCGTTACTTAAATCTAGACATTAAGTACATAACTCCAACACTCTTGGCACCACTGGGTTTCCAGGCTTGCTTCCTTTTCTTTCCCCTACCTCCAACAGGCTTCAAGCCTTTGGACTTGGTAGCTACAAGCGCTTGAGACTTGCCCTTCTTGTAGATCCCCTCTGCCGCCTTTAGTTCAGTCAGGAGTTGCGCAAGAGTATAAGACAGTTTACCCATATTATAACTCATGCGAAAGTGCTCAAAACTTGGGGTCAGAGACTGGAGTATGATGTCGACTTGCGTCTCCCCATCAATTTGAGCTCCTAGGATCTCAAGTTCATTCAACAAACTCATCATCTTAAGAACGTGCTCCCCAACGGGCGTTCCTTCAGACTGAGTAGTTGTCATAAGGACTCTCATGGCTTCTTGCCTTGCCGCACGATCTTGCTCTCCAAACATTTCCTTGAGGTTGTACAACATATCCTCGGCAGTGTCCATCGACTGATGTTGGGTTTGGAGTACATTTGACATTGAAGCCAAAATATAACACCTAGCCATTTCATCAGCCTTTTTCCACTTCCGATATGCTTCCTTTTCCTCATTAGTTGAGGCATCTGTGGGCTCAGCAGGACATGCATCATAGAGTACAAACTTGTACTCTTCAGAAGTCAGGACAATGTCCAAATTTCTCCTCCAATCAATATTATTGGGGCCAATGAGTTTATGCTCCTTGAGTATCACAGAAAGTGGATTCATAGCTATTCTCTAAACCTATAAGCACATTTAAACAAATAATCAATTTAATGTCCGATATTATCTCCCTCAAATAATATCATTAAATTACTAATTACATCTAAAATCCCATCAGATATGGTAAGCCACGATAGTGTGGACGTTTACCTATCCAAATGATTTAGCAATTAGATTTGCTTCGGTCGTACATCATCATTAGCGTTACTTCGATGGGAAGAATACTAAGAAGCGTACCTAAGTGTAAACCATTACTCAGTACCAAGAAGATCGTTTGAGACTCGTATATTTCCGCAAGCCACGATAGTGTGGACGTTTACGATAACACACGATCCTTCACTTTCTTCTACAACTATCTACATCAATTGATCCAAAATCCCATTCAATGTAGCAAGCCACAATAGTGTGGACGTTTACTACACCAAAAGACTTTTACAATTGACATTCAAGTTACAAGATCCATTCGATTTTCGTAAATCAGGACGTGGAGAATCATAAGTGAAACTCGAAGTTTCTAACCAGTGATTCACCATGCGAACAACCCTATCTCTCATTAGATGAGGGAGCCGAGCATACAATCGATCCATCTTCAAAAGAATGGTACGAATGTCTCTAATTTGTGTCATCCACATGACCAAGTGGCTTTGGCTCCATTCCACTCCCCGGGGTGAGAATGAGTCGACTTGAAGTCAGTTTCAGAAAGACAAATTAGGCATTGTTTGATAAACTTAATCAATGTTTCTTGTAAAAGGAATTACAAGAATTCTCCTCCAATGACATGTCTATATGAACTTCGAAAGCTCATAAATGTCACCAAGAGAACAGTAATGGAGACCATGGGAATGTTTCCATTCCCTCTCCCACTTAGCTTTTTATAACAAAGGGATACGCTATCTAGTGCATAAAGTAAACACATATAGCATGCATACAAGTAATAAAGCACATAGTATCACATAGTCAAAATAATACTAGAAAATTATTTTCCGACTATCATGGCTTTATTCCATCTCCGTATGCGTCTTCTAGTCTTCAGTCTTCGTTCTTGAATGCTCCATGTGACGAGAATATTAATCTCAATATTTAAATCTATTTATTTTCAATAAATCCAAAAGATACTTAATTCGAAAATTAAGTCAATCGAATAAATCAAAAATAAAATTAAATATTATTAATATTTTTTATTTATTTATTTTCCTATCTAATTCTATTAAATCTCTAGAATAATTTATCCAAGTAAAACTTGGAATATTCTAGAAGACTTCTATAATAGAATAAGGAAATAAAATAAATTAGGACTCTTCTACTTTCCAAAATTAATTAATTTCCTTGTCCATGAAAATTCCCATAAAATAGGAATAATCAATTAAGAAATAAAATCAATTTATTAATTAAATATTTCCCTTCCAATTCTATTAAATCTCTAGAATCCTATCCAAGTAAGACTTGAATATTCTAGAAGACTTCTATAATAGAATAAGGAAATAAAATAATATTAATTAATTCTTTTCCTATTTCCATGAGAGTACCCAAAAATAGGAATACTCAAAGTAGGAAAACTTGAATCAATTAGTGAAATTACGTCTTCGACGTAAGATACCAACTTTTTCGCGAAGTCGGTCTTAAAACAGTCTTCGTTCGTTCAACCACACTCTGTTAACACACTCTTGAAGTAATGAGTATATGATCGAACTCAAAGTAGTTAAGTAGTGAAGACAAAGGTATGTAATAGTTTCATTTCATTGAAAGACAAAACTAACTATTACACTTGTGGAGAGAAAGGTAGACGGAATGATCAAAGGTCGTATCCCAAGTGACGCAGCACTCCAACGAACCAGAGACCTAGTACTACTACACCTAGAGCTAAATCACATAACCCTACTAGTGGTGCACAGCACAAAACAACTACCAAAACTCTTAAAGCTATAAGCCGTAAACAACGATAGCGATACTCGAATATCAGATTTCGTTCTCTCAAAATCGTCAAGTGAAGTCTTCAGCTTCCATGGGTTTATATAGGGGTGCCACACATGTGGAGCGCTGATGTGGAGCAATCTCACTGGTCACATGCTTGGCTGACATCACAGATCCATGGATGACATCACTTTTTGTACTTGGATTCTAGAATCTTGGAATCTTGAATCTTTGATTCTCGAATCTTCGAATCTTGAATCTTCAATTTCTTCAACTTCAAACTTCAACTCTATCTTGACTCCATCGATCTCAATACTTCGTCTTCAACTTTATCATGATGAACACTCTGTTGGAAATCGATATCCCGGAATTAATAAATTAATTAAAATTAATTATCTAATTAATTCCGACCGAAATCCTTTGGAGATCGAATATCCGGATTGTCAAAATTGCGGAACCGACAACCCAATCGACTCCCGGAACATGTACATGACCATACGAAAAAGTTACGCGGGAAAAACACGAGAGAACTCGCGTGAACTCGCGAAACCCGCAGGAGCCACGCGGGGTGACTCGCAGCAGCCCGCAGCAACCCGCAGCGAGTCGCCTGACTCGCTGCTGCTGGGACTTAATGAGTCGCTGCTGAGTCGCTACGGGTCCGCTGCGGGAAAACCCGCAGCACCCAGCGAATCTCCCGTAGCAGCCCACAGCAACCCGCAGCGAGTCGCCTGACTCGCTGCTGCTGAGCGCTACGAGTCGCTGCGGGAAAACCCGCAGCAGGCAGCTGATCGCTGCGGGAAAACCCGCAGCCGATCCGCGTATCGAGCCCTAGGCTCGATTTTTCCCCGCGCGATCTTCGTCCAGCCGAGCCGTCGAACCGCCGGCGGTCCGGTGGTCCGACCACCACCGCCCGGTTCGACCTCGTCTCGTGGGTCCGTTCCTTGGATCTTGGTTCAAGGTATTTTCACGATAATTAAACGATAAAATCATAAAGGGGGTTTTACGATTTACCTCGTTCTCGTTGTTCGGAAAAACGAAGAACTCAATTTGAAGACCTTGAGATCTTCCCACGTATTCCTTGCACTAGCTCGGACGTCGGGTGGGCGACGATCTACCGAACTCCATGGATCTCCCTCTCTACTTTCTCTCTCTAGAATTGTGATCTTCAACTTATGAGAATAGAGAAGACCATGTAGTGCTTTTATAGGCTACGTAGGGGATCTTAAGGAGGTGGAATATTGGGCTTCCAATAATAGTGATTAAATTGAGCCCAAGCCCAAATCTATTAATCCTTACTATTATTAATTAATTCTATTTTCCACTATATAAAATTAATTGCACTCCCAATATTAAACCATATTATATCAAATAATATTTCTCCGGTAGTATTATTTATTCCGTGTATTTAAGATATAAATATCCATGAATAAAATTAATTTATTGCTAATTAATTTATTCATCTCTTATATCCGAGACTAGTACCATTCAACCTTAATTATTATGCGGAACGAATCCACCTGCAGGGTTTACATAATAATTCCTTATGAACTCATCTCGGGGATATTATCAACCCTTCCGGGATACACTTTCCCGTCAAGTATTCACGGCATGCCATATATAAAATATAGTGACCCAACTTAACCGGTAATTAACCCAATAATTAAATCGGTTAATTCCTTTGGTAAATCAAAGTCACTTATATTGAATATACACACCCGCAATAGTTTCGGGGATTAAGAATAAAATACACTGAGACTCGAATCGATTATCGCCGGCAATCCTAATCGATGAATCTCAACGATCCGCTCAATACACCAAGTGTACAAGTGTGATAAAATAATTAAGAAAAATTATTTTCTCTCTCACACAACGACTATACCGATGGATTGGTCCGTGTCCATCTAGGTCGTGAGCAACTGTTCGATTAAATACGAGTAACCGATAGTATGATCTTCTGTGTGGGCCCGACACACCATACTAACTACAACGTATAGAATCCAGGACTATAATTTGCATATATTTAATTATAAATAATTAAATGCAAATAATTGTTCATTTAATTAAATAGATTAGTGGCAATGGATCGTGAGTTTCCGTTACTTAAATCTAGACATTAAGTACACAACTCCAACACACTCGTCGTTGAGGCTTCAGCATTTCATCGTCTTCATGGTCGTCGATAGTATTGAAGTAGTAAAAACCAATTCATGTTGCAAAGACAGAGAAGGCATGAAATACGACTCCGTCCGTAAATGAAGAAGGACAAGATTTGCGAACCCATTCGCAAATGAAGAGGTTGCAAGAATTGCGAACGTGTTCGCAAATGTTGGAGAGGTGTGAATTGCGAACCTGTTCGCACAAGAGAGGGGCCAGAGATTTGCGAACCGATTCGCATGAGTTGTTGAGGCAGAAGATTTGCGAACCGATTCGCAAATGATGGGGGAGCGTGAAATTGCGACTCAATTCGCATCTGATGTGGGCGGAGATTGCGAACCAATTCGCAATGCATGGAATGCATAGAATTTGCGAATGCGTTCGCAAATTACGGAGTTGGCAGGGAAATGCGACTCCGTTCGCAAATGTTGACAGCAAGAGTGATTTGCGACTCCAGTCGCAAAAGTTGAAGAAGGCCAAGAATTGCGAACCCGTTCGCATAGAGATACTTCACTTGAGTTCCAACTTGTGTCCATTCACTCAATCCCTGAAATCCAACCAACAATGAAAGTGAATTTTGGTAGGAATAGTATGGTTTGGGGATCCCCACACCACCCCCACCGCCGACCACCACCATCGTCGGGCACCACCGCCGCCGTCCCCTAGCCGCGCGCCACCACCACCGGTGGCCGGCGTGGCCGGAAACCCTAACGGGCAGCCCCTCCGCGTGGGGTCGATCGATCCTCATGGGGATCGATCATGGGGATGATCGACCCCCCCGGTTTTTCGTCCTCTTCGTCTTCTTCGTCACACGCGTTCTCCGGCGGTCGTCTCGGCATCGATCCAACGTAAATAAATTACAAGAAATAAATTTACAAATTCGGTATCGATTCTATACATGAAATCGACCCTATACAATTTCCGGAAAACATAGAACAATAATAATAAATCTAAATTCGGTCAACCCCCGAATTTTTACTATTACAAGCATTCATCCACACAAAACGAATCTCGACATGTCCGAGAGTTTAATAATCATGGTAAAAATAAATTAACAATTAATTAAACAATTAATTAATTAATTAACCATGATAGTCGGAATCCCTGCAAGGTAGAACGATAATTGAACACATACATGAACACGAAACCAAACGCTCTTATACCAATTGTTGGAAATCGATATCCCGGGCCATTAAAATTTGCGGAAAATAATAACCCGACCGAAATCCTCGATCGCCGGAGACCTAACCGCGAACCCCACGTGACCCGAGGCCCGACCGAGCATCGCCACGGGCGAACCCGCGGCACCCAGCCGAGCCCCCACGAGGGCTAGCGATTGCTCCCGTAGCAATCGCTGGGATCGCTCGTAGCGATCCCCGGGCTGCTCGCAGCAGCCCCGCAGCGGGTTCACGGACCCGCTGCCCTAGCGCACGGGATCACCCCGTGCGAGCCGCTACGGGCGAACCCGTAGCTTGCACGGGGTCGCTGCGAGTCGCCCCGCAGCTGACCCGCGATCAATCCGAGGATCGATCGCACCCCCTCGGCTCCAGCCGAGGGTTTCCCGTAGCCGTGCCCCCCGGCGGTCAAACCCTAGGGTTTCGACCACCCATCTCGATCCTCGCCGGGGATCTCGAATCCCCGTCCCCGAGGTTCGTCGTTTTTCCCGGATCGTGTGTTCATGTACGTATTACAATTAAATCACATAAAAAACACACAAGGAGTTTTATGATCATACCTTTTGATTCGTTGTGCGGAGAAACGGAATCAATTGAAGACCTTACGATCTTCCCACGTATTCCTTGCACTAGCTTGAACGTCGGGTGGGCGACGATCTTCCAAGCTTATGGATCCTCTTCAACTCTCTAGAATATCAAGTATGATAATCTTGTCTTATGAAAAAGTGAAGACCATGTAGTGCTTTTATAGGCTACGTAGGGGATCTAAAGGAGGTGGAATATTGGGCTTCCAATATTAAAGATTAAATTGAGCCCAAGCCCAAATCTATTAATCCTCTATTAATATTAATTAATTTATTTTCCACTATATAAATTAATTGCACTCCCAATATTAAACCATATTATATCAAATAATATTTCTCCAGTAGTATTATTTATTCCGTGTATTTAAGATTTAAATATCCATGAATAAAATTAATTTATTGCTAATTAATTTATTCATCTCTTGAATCCGAGACTAGTACCATTCAACCTTAATTATTGTGCGGAACGAATCCACTCATGAGGTTTACACAAAAATTCCTTATGAACTCATCTCGGGGATATTATCAACCCTTCCGGGATACACTTTCCCGTCAAGTATTCACGGCATGTCGTATATAAAATATAGTAACCCAACTTAGCCGGTAATTAACCTAATAATTAAATCGGTTAATTCCTTTGGTAAATCAAAGTTACTTACATTAAATATACACACCCGCAATAGTATCGGGGATTAAGAATAAAATACTCTGAGACTTAAATCGATTATCCAAGTCAATCCTAATCGATAAATCTCAAGCGATCCGCCCAATACACCAAGTGTACAAGTGTGATAAAATAATTAAGACAAATTATTTTCTCTCTCACACAACGACTATACCGATGGATTGGTCCGTGTCCATCTAGGTCGTGAGCAACTGTTTGATTAAATACGAGTAACCGATAGTATGATCTTCTGTGTGGGGCCCGACACACCATACGAACTACAACGTATAAAATCCAGGACTATGATTTGCATATGTTTTAATTATCAATAATTAAACGCAAACAATTATTTATTAATTAGATAGATTAAATGCTATGACCGGGAGTTTACCGTTACTTAAATCTAGACATTAAGTACATAACTCCAACACATAGAACATAGGTAGTTCCGAACAACTTGTCCTTTTACTATTAGAATTTCATTTCTTATTTCTGACACACCATTTCTACACGTAAGTGTATGGTGCAGTCATTTGAAATCCAATTCCATTCTTTGATTATGCTATGTGTTACTTAGATAGGTAGTAGCCTCCGCGAACAAGTCGCAGGCATTTTATGGATATACTTCGATGGTTCCCCATAATAGCTTTGTGTCCATTGACTAGTCAAAACACTTTGCTTTTATGGCACATCAAGTATTCTAATCCATCGACTACCCGGGACGTGTCCGTTCGACTACTCGAACATCCGGACAGGCCCAGTCGACCCCTAGCATCCCTATTGCACTCACGACGAAGTCCCAGACCCTAATCACGCCCAGCCATCGCACCCGAGGCACGACCGCGCGAAAACGGGGCTTCTGCCCTGTCTGTCGGCCGACGCCATAAGGCTGTCGCCCGACAGGGCAGCTTTGTCTGCGGGACACATAAGGCTGTCGGCCGACAGAGTAACTTTGTCGGCCGACGGAATATACCTGTCCGCCGACGGCGTCGCGATTCCAGCAACGGGTTGCTGCTGTTCGGGCTGTTCCGGCTCGTTTTTCTCAATCCGACCACCACACCGGAAGTCAGCGACTTCCCAGTGGTCTGAGAACATCGATCCCAAGCCTCGGAAACCAAATCTTGGTTTGTTGTATGATTACGTACGAGAAGAATCGAAATAATGCAGAATAGGGTTTTCGATTCTTTACCTTTGATGCGTGATTCGGAGAAGCCGAATAGGCGAACACCCTGAGATCTTCTAGTGTGTATCCTAGCCCTCGACACCGGACGTTGTGTGGGCAACGATCTACCGGGATCTTCTCTTCTTCTTCTCCTTTCTCTCTTGAACCCACGGTGAGAATTTTATTCTGTCTCCAGAAATATATTTGCGCTAGCAAATTAATTTCTACAGAATAAGTTATTGCGCAAACTAAATTAATTAAGTAGAGAAAAAGGATTAATTGCGCTAACAATTATTTTCTCTCCACGGAATTAATTATTGCGGCGAAACTTAGGTTAGGAGAAGAGAGATTGAGGGGTATATATAGGCCACACTAGGGACCTTAGGACAATTAATTAATTAGGCTAAATTGTAATTTAATTAAACTGGTGTCCTTAAAAGAAAACCTTTAATTAAATCCAATTTTAATTATAATTAATTCCACTATAAAATTATAATTGAATTCCCAATTAATTAATCTATATTATTTTACCAATAATATTTCCGCCGAAATTACATATACGACTTTCCCCGTGTTTAAGATATCGAATGTCCACGAATTAATTTCAATTACTAATAATTAAATTAATTCGTTTCTTATTATCCGAGACTAGTACCACTCATCCTTATTTTCATGTGGAACGAATCCACCTGCAGGGTTTACATGATAAACTTTATGAGCTCATCTCGGGGACATCATCAACCCGATAAACGGGACACGGTTTCCTGTCTATAATCTATAGCATGCCGTGTGTACAATTCCGATTCCCAATTTACCGAGAATATTGACTAATCAATTAGTCTCACTCACTAGCAAGTCAAAGAACCGAGAATTGGACACACGCACCTATAATTATATAGGGATTAGGAATTCGTATATCCGTAATATCTGAGGTCTAGTTCGATTACTCCGATTAGTATAAATCGAACGCCCTCCCGTGGTCCTGCTCAATACACCTAGTGTACGAGTGTAACATGATAGTCAAGACCGACTATCTACCAGTCACACTACGACGTACCAATGGATTGTCCCTGTCCATCTAAGTCGTGAGCTACTGTTCGATAGTATACGAGTAACCGATAGTATGATCTTCCGCGTGTCTCCTCACGCCATACTATCTACAACGTATATATCTAGGACTATTGCATTAAATGCAATCATATTTGAATCATACATAGATTAAGGCATAGATAAGGAGTTCCGTATTTGCACTAAACTAGACATTTAGAATACAACTCCATCAGTTGAGGCAGAAGATTTGCGAACCGATTCGCAAATGATGGGGGGAGCGTGAAATTGCGACTCAGTTCGCATCTGATGTGGGCGGAGATTGCGAACCAATTCGCAATGCATGGAATGCATAGAATTTGCGAATGCGTTCGCAAATTACGGAGTTGGCAGGGAAATGCGACTCCGTTCGCAAATGTTGACAGCAAGAGTGATTTGCGACTCCAGTCGCAAAAGTTGAAGAAGGCCAAGAATTGCGAACCCGTTCGCATAGAGATACTTCACTTGAGTTCCAACTTTTATCCATTCACTCAATCCCTGAAATCCAACCAACA
The DNA here is from genome assembly GCA_954870475.1 of Euphrasia confusa. Taxonomy (NCBI): domain Eukaryota; kingdom Viridiplantae; phylum Streptophyta; class Magnoliopsida; order Lamiales; family Orobanchaceae; genus Euphrasia; species Euphrasia confusa. The sequence goes on from OX940954.1 coordinate 16,737,060, forward strand.
ATGAAAATCATATGTTGTTGTCAAAACTAACATTTACAATCTCCCCCTTTTTGGCACAACCTATATGAATTAGAGTTATAAATTAGAACCACACAATCTCCCCCTCAAACAAAGCATATCAAAAATAGACTAAGTAAAAACGGAAATACAATCATTCAACAACCATCAGAGATAAGATATGAAAAACCAAAAACTTAGTCAATAGAATAATCATTCAAAAACTACAAAGAACTGAGTTCAACAAACGAGATATGAAAAACATGCATGATGGAAAATTATCAAGTCTTATGCATGCAGGTAGAAAACAAGGCAAAACAAAGAGTAGTTCAAGTCTCAAAACAAAAAAAAAAATAACATCAGCATCACTGAGATGCAAACTCAGAGTCCCTGGGTGAGCCAGTCGGAGTGGGTGAGCGCATAGGAGTAGTTGTTGGTGAAGCATCATCGGACTTGGCTTCATCATCTTCATCATCGTCTTCAGCAGCATCATCGTCAGTGTCTGAGTCATGGTCTTGATGGCCATAAATTTCATACTCTCCGAATTCATCTTCACCGAGCTTGATTCTCTCATCATCATCTTCATCATCAAGCTCTTCAACATCGACCTCTTCATCAACGTCTTTCAAACCGTCAGACGACATCGCGGGCGATACCTCTGGATGTGTGGTACTCTCAACTTTCTTCTTCTCAACCTTCTCTTCTTCAATAACTTTGCCTTTGCCTTTTCTCAACAATTCAAATACTTCCCCAGCCATCATTTCTCTCACACCTTCATCATCAGTGTCTACAGCCTTAGACTTGGCCAACTCAGCAACAGCCTCCTTTATCCCATCCTTGATAAGTTCAAACATAAACGTGTTGCTCAGACTCTTTACAGATGAGCCAGCACTAGATCCACTAGATCCACCCAAACCTCCCCCTTGATGGGTTATCTGATAGAGAGCATCGAGGGCCTCCTTCTGCTCGATCTGAGCATCAACCATCTCGTTGTAAGCAATGGCATGAGCATCCTGCTTACGTTCCAAGTTTTTCGTTGTTGTGAAACAACGATGAACAATAGCAGAGGGAACAACAGAGCGGAAGTTGTGCATCGGATGAAAAGGGTTCTTATGCGGAGGCAAGCCAGACTTGGGACCAAATTTTTGTGGAACTACCCTCGGTTGAGGAGTAGGTGTAGTCTTCGTGCGCTTGACACTCGGATTTTCAAGTTTGAGGACAGGTGTCCTTTTCTTGGATGACTTTGGGGACAAGGGTGGAGTGACAGGATCAGGAACATCCTCACGCTTAGTATACTTGGTCCAAGGAAGATCATTCACTCTATTCTTGAGGAAGGTAGGGGTGATGTTGATGTGAGAATTTTTCTTTGTCTTCTTTTCAGTTTCCGTCATCGGAATGAACTTCTGATCGATCAACATCCCATAGATCAAGCATGGGTGAGTGAGATGAATTCTTCTTACTTCCTCGAGATCAGGCTGCTGGCGAAGAACATCATTCGAAGCCTTAGCCACCCTGCATATATCAGCAAAAATGATCTCTCCAAGATCAACTTGTTCACCACAGCCGAGGCGAAACAGAATATGCATAAGTTTTGGAGAGAGATAGTTCTCATCAGGGTGTGCTGCCCAATTTGTCATGCCGAGTCTATGCAACGCACCATAGAAGGCAGAGAGTTTGTTCGGAGTGGGTAGGGGTGTTCGAGCCTTACCCTTGGTTAAAAAAGAACCAATTTTCAGAGCATTCATCCTATCATCATCGGTAGGGAACTTCCAAGAGCCCTCAATCTCTAACCTTTTCAGGAAGTTGTTAATGTTCATAGGGCGGAAAGTGTAGAGTTTTTCACGGAACACAAAACGTCCACACATCTTGTGTGACGGATCAGCGAACTCAGGGGTCAAGTTTGCGTAAAACTTTTGAATGATAGGCAGAGAGAATCTGTAAGTTTGAGTCACAGACTCAAGGATGTGCATATCGGTGAAAAACTTAGAGAGTCCATACTTCTCATAATCAGCAACTCGGACCTGACGATCCTCAAGTATGGGTAGGTTCTCAATCAAAGTAAGACGATGTTCCACCTTCTCAGTGAAGAAATCAGGTTTGTAGTGAGGTCCACAGTCCTCAACCTTCATCACATAAAACTGATCAGCAGTGGCTCCTGTCGAGCCCGAAGAGTGTGGCACGATGGGAGGAATGTAAGAGCCAGGGACAACAGGTTTCCCTCTATCACCAGAGCCAGATGTTCGTTGTTTGGACTTAGAAGAGTCAGTAGAAATAGAGGGTTTAGACCTCTTAGGTTCAACAACAACGTCAGATGACGTTGATTTCTTGGGTATGTTTGCAGACCCAGACACAGAAGGTTTAACCACTTCAGCAGTGGAGGGAACTTTGATAATTTTCTTTCCATCAACAGTCATCTCGCCATCAGCGATCATCCTATCATACTCCTTGCGAGAGACGGTTCCTTTGTAGGTACGAAGAAAACCAGATTTTGGGTCCTTAGTCTGCTTGCCAGCACCATGAGACATAGAATGTGCTGGTTTGGCAGTCTTGGTGAGATCAACAGTTGGAGTATCAGAGATAGATTTGCCAGAACGACGATCCATCTTATCCATGTGTTTCTGTAAGGCGTGAAGCGCCTTCTTCGACGATTCCGGTGAAGGTGCATTCTTCCAGGCGTCGCGAAGAGATTCAAGGACTTCCTTATCTAGGTCATCAAACAGATTTCCAGTGGATGACGACATAGCAAGAGTAGGTAGTGAGAGAGATAGGAATTCTAGAGAACCTAAATGTCACAACCACAGACACCTGAAGTGCGAAGCAAGAGTAGCAGAAGTCTAACACTTAGAGGAGTAGAGAATCGAACTATCAACGTCGAACGCCGGTTTCGTGAACGAAGAACCTCAAACTCAGAAACTTCGAACTCAAACTTCAAACTCAAGGTAGGCACGAGTGTAAGACTTAGAGATTTTTAGGATGCAAGTAACCCTAATCCAAGTTTTCAATGGCCTATATATAGGAAAATTTTGGGCCTGCTCGTCTTGGAACAAAAGACCTGCGAAAAAGCCCAATAAAAAGTACAAAATTGGCCCATCAGTACAAAAAATGAATAAAATAATAATAAAAAAAAATATTAAAATAGTAAAAATAAACCGAAATTCTTGAAAAATTTTCTAAGTAAAAAAAATTTTCAAAAATTTTCAAGGATTTTCGGCGACGAGCAAAGATCACAAGGTTGTTCATCGTCGCAAGGCAGGGTTGACGGAGATGAAGTGTGTTGCATCACTTGTGTTGAACAGCATAGGTGAGGTGAAGTGTAGCGCAGAGGTGTTGATCACTCGACTTGTGTCGCGTGCGACTGGAGTCGCACGAAGTCGCTGGAGTTGCGACTGGCGTCGCGTGCGACCAGCGTCGCAAATCCTGGCCAAGCGACAGGCGGCGCACAAGGACACGAAGCGATCAACTTGCATGAGGAAATAAGCACTGGAAGCTGCTACACTCAATTCGCCTTAAGGATTTGAACTCCACGAGATGCTGGACATGAACTATAGGGACAACAAACAAAACAGGACATCCCGAGTTAGTATTTGTTGGAAATCGACTACCCGGGATGCGTTCGTTCGATCACTCGAACATCCGAACGATCCCAGTCGACCTCTAGGTCCGTTACTCCGTTCACGTGCCAGCCCGTGTCCCGATTCACGCCCAGCCATTGCCCCGAAGGACAACCGCGCGAACCAGAGTTGGCTGCCCGAAAAACAGCGAAACGGCGACCGCCGTTTGCCCTCCGGCGACCGCCGTTTGTCCGCGAACAGCAGCGCGACCTGCTGTTCCGAGCGCGTTTCCGGGTCGATTTTCCTCTTCCGACTACCGATCCGGAGGTCCTTGACCCCCAGTAGTCGAGGAACATGATCCACGACGCCCGGAACCCGATCTTAGATCCGATGTATTTTTAACGAAATAGAAAACGAAATGTATGCGGAATAAGGGTTTCGATTTCTTATACCTTTGTCGCGTGATTCGGAGAAGCCGAATTGTTGAGACCACGAAGCCTTCCGGTGTATGTCTCTATCCCCGACGTTCAGCCGTTGAGTGGGCAACGATCCGCTGAACCTTCCTCTTCTCCTTTCTCTCTTGAACCCACCGTAGGAATAATATCCTCTGTCTCAGAAATATATTTGCGCAAGCAAAATTATTTCTACAGAATTATTACTGCGCTAATTTGAATTAATTAAGCAGAGGAAAATTAATTGCGAGCTTTTATTTTCTCTGCAGAATTAATTATAGCGGCGTAAGTAAGGTTTTGATCTTCTGTCTCACTAGCAAGGTTTTGATCTTCTGTCTCAGAAATATAATTGCGCTAGCAATCAATTTCTCCAGAAAAATAATTGCGCAACAATTTATTTATTTTTACAGAAATATAATTGCGCTAGCAATCAATTTCTCCAGAAAAATAATAACAGCTAATCTATTTATTTTTACAGAAAAATAATTGCGCAACAATTTATTTTTCTCCGCAAAAATAAAATAGCGGCGTTTCTTAGGTTTAGAGAAAGAGAGGGTGAGGTATTTATAGAGCTACACCAGGGACCTTATGGAAATTAATTATTAGGCTAAATTGCAATTTAATTAACTCGGCGTCCTAAAAGGCAAACCTTAATTAAATTCCACAATTTTAATTATAATTAATTCCACTATAAAATTATAATTGAATTCCCAATAATTAATTTATATTATTTCAACAATAATAATTCCGCCGAATTACATATACGACTTTCCCCGTGTTTAAGATATCGTATGTCCACGAATTAACTTTAATTACTAATAATTAAATTAACTCGTTTCTTGTTATCCGAGACTAGTACCACTCATCCTTATTATCATGTGGAACGAATCCACCTGCAGGGTTTACATGATAAACTTTATGAGCTCATCTCGGGGACATCATCAACCCAATAAATGGGACACGGTTTCCTGTCTATAATCTATAGCATGCCGTGTGTACAATTCCGATTCCCAATTTACCGAGAATATTGACTAATCAATTAGTCTCACTCACTAGTAAGTCAAAGAACCGAGAACTAGACACACGCACCTATAATTATATAGGGATTAGGAATTCGTATATCCGTAATATCTGAGGTCTAGTTCGATTACTGCGATTAGTATAAATCGAACGCCCTCCCGTGGTCCTGCTCAATACACCAAGTGTACGAGTGTAACATGATAGTCAAGACCGACTATCTACCAGTCACACTACGACGTACCGATGGATTGTCCCTGTCCATCTAAGTCGTGAGCTACTGTTCGATAGTATACGAGTAACCGACAGTATGATCTTCCGCGTGTCTCCTCACGCCATACTGTCTACAACGTATACATCAAGGACTATTGCATTAAATGCAATCATGCTTGAATCATATCTCGAATTAAGGTATAGATAAGGAGTTCCGTATTTGCACTAAACTAGACATTTAGAATACAACTCCATCAATCTCCCACTTATACTAAAAGTCTAGTCGCCCTCTCCCAAACATCAGATTCCCATAACCTCATCACGCCTACCCAACGCTTTCGCTGGAAGTGCCTCTGTGAACGGGTTTACCAGGCAATCCTCTCGATGCTATCTAGGTGATCTCTCGAATCAGGTGGTACTAGACGATCTCTCGAATCAGGTGGTACTTGCGCTCTACGTGTTATCTCCCACTGTGGACTCATTGCATTTCAAGTTTGCCAATACCGCTATTCAAAATTGCTTTGGGTAAACTAGAAACCACATCTAAGTCCCTTAGGAAGTTCTGGAGCCACACTGACCTTTTAACTGCCTCAGAGGCCGTTATCCTTTCAGTTTCCATGGTAGAGTCCGTAATGCATCGCTGCTTTACATTCTTCCATGTGACTGCTCCACTTCACAGTGAGAACACATAGCCTGACTTCGACTTTCGACTGTCCCTGTTTGATTTGGAAATCCAATTCTATGTAATCCAAAAGAAACAACTTGACTGCTTTGTAACTCAGAACATAATTTCTGGTCCTCTGCAGGAACCTAAACATGTTCTTTACATCAGTCGAGTGATCCTTTCCAGGATTACTATGATATCTCACCACCATGCCCACGGCATAGTAGATATCAGTCTCGTGCATAGCATTACATACATTAAGCTTCCCACCATTAAGGTGCAGGGAACTGCTTACTCTTCATCTATCTCCTTTATTGTGTCGGACACAAAACTTTAGATAGACGAATTCCACATTTAAAAGGTGAAGACCTTTCTTGGAATTCTGTATGCTGCAACGAGTAAGAATTGTATTTATGTATGAGGCTCGAGATAAGTTCTATGTTCTTTTCTGGCGATCATTTATTACTTTGATCCCAAGAACATTCCCGACTTCTCCTAAGTCTCTTACATTGAATTACTCGGACAACCATCCCTTTATGTCCGATAACATCTTTCATATTGTTGCCAATTTAGAAGGATGTCGTCTACATAAAGAATGAGAAAACACCACATCTTTTCTGTCACTTCTTTATTACACTCAGGACCTAAACATGCCTTGAATGAATCCATGAAATGGATTTTCTCATAGGTCCGCATGTGTCCAAGATCTTGAAGCTTCCTTCAATCCTAAGATTGATTAAGCTTGCTTACCGAATGCTCTTGGCTCTTTTCGATGAATCTCTCTGGCTGTCCCACACAGATGGCCCCGTCAAGACTTCGATTTAGGAAATATGTCTTGACTTCCATCTTCCATGTGAAGACAAAAGAATCCTGATCGACTTTTGCAAAGACTGAGCATCTTGATCTTTCAGCGTCTCGTCACAGATCCAGGGTTCGGCTTCATGTTCTCCAGGTAAGAAGTCCGAAGACTCACCTATAAACATGAACCTGTTGGGTTGTCTAACAACCCTCCCACTACGACAACGCTCCGGTGTATCTTTAGTGAATAAAGATTATAGTAGTGAACTACTCAGTTAGGCTGGTTCTAAGTCTTGATCAGTCCCTCTAAGCACATTAAGTATTACTCTACTCTTGGCTTGTGATCTTGCATATATATAGTCCATGTCTAAGAACCGAACATTGATGCAATCAATGAACATCTGGTCCTTTGGACTATATTACATATCTCAATTCGTTTTCTTAGGGTATCCTATAAACAGCCGAATATCAGTACAAGTTTCCAAAGGAATCAAGTTCAGGATAAACGCCGCTGTTTCCAAGCCATATCCCAAAAATGATTTAGGTAACTCCGAATGTCTACTTTCCCATATCTATAAGAGTCCTATACCTTCTTTACAACACATTATTTTGCCGAGGCATAAATGGTGTAGTCTGTTGGGAGTTAATCCCATTTTCTGATAAGTATGCCTTACTCCTCAAAGCGGTCTGCATATATCAGAGCGAATCAACTCTAGTACTTTCTTGGATCTTTTCCCTTTAACCGTAAAGGGTTGCTCGGTCATTAAAACTTCCAAGTATGATTCGAAGGTTGGAAGGTCCTTTCCTTCAACCTGGCTGAGTGGTCCATCAGCTTTCACCCTTTGAATCGTACTCAAGTTAAAATGATCTAGCCTAAGATTCCATAAGTACATTTGATTTATCCTAGAAGGATCTTTACTCTTATTGGGGTTCGACATTGTGTTATTAGCTCCGGTCTGTTGCATCGTGGAAGAATACGGATTTAGTATTAAATTGTCTATCAATATACCAGAATAGATAATATCCCCATTTCCTAAAGAAACGAAATATCTATTCTAAGCCAACATAGAAATCCGAAATGAAATTTCTTTCTAAATGCCGGCACATAAAGACAATTTATTAGAACTAAAATCCTACCGTTAAAACATTTAACTGTTGGAAATCGACTATCCGGGAGGCGTTCGTTCGATCGCTCGAACATCCGAACGCTCCCAGTCGACCTCCGAAGTCGCTACTTCGTTCACTTTTCCAGCCCGTGCCCCGATTCACGCCCAGCCATTGCCCCGAAGGACAACCGCGCGAACCGAGCGGGCTGCCAGAAAAACGCCAAAACGGCGGGCGCCGTTTGGAAACGGCGGTCGCCGTTTCTCCGCGAACAGCAACGCGACGTTGCTGTTCCGGGCTCGTTTCCGGGTCGTTTTTCCTCATCCGACTACCGATCCGGAGGTCCTAGAACCCCCAGTAGTCGAGGAATACAACCCACAACCCCGGAACCCGATCTACGTTAAAAGTAAGATCAACGAGGAAAAGTGAGATCGAAATAACGCGGAATTAAAAGTTCCGATCTCATACCTTATCGGTCGATTGTTGAGACCTTAGCGATTGCTAGTGTATGCCTCTTCCCTTGACTCCAACCGTTGTGTGGGCAACGATCCGTTGGGTCTCCTTTTCTGCCTTCTCCTTTTCCACCAGCGTTATATTTCTTTTCTCTGATGAGAGAAAAATATTTGCGCTACACTGTATTATTTTTGCAGAGAAAACTTAATTGCGCTAACGCAATAATAATTCTCAGAAAAATAAAAAGCTGCGGAATGTAGGTTTAGGATAGGCAAGGTAGGGTATTTATAGAGTTACACTAGGGACCCCTTAGGTAAATAAATCCCGGGCTAAATTGCAATTTAATTAAACCGGTGTCCTTAAAAGAAAACCTTTAATTAAATTCAATTTTAATTATAATTAATTCCACTATAAAATTATAATTGAATTCCCGAAATAAATTTAATATTATTTCAACAATAATAATTCCGCCGAAATTACATAAACGACCTTCCCCGTGTTTAAGATATCGTATGTCCACGAATTAATTTTATTACTAATAATTAAATTAATTCGTCTCTTATTATCCGAGACTAGTACCACTCAACCTTATTATCATGTGGAACAAATCCACCTGCAGGGTTTACATGATAAACTTTATGAGCTCATCTCGGGGACATCATCAACCCGATAAACGGGACACGGTTTCCTGTCTATAATCTATAGCATGCCGTGTGTACAATTCCGATTCCCAATTTACCGAGTATCTCGACTAATCAAATAGTCTCACTCATTGGCAAGTTAAAGAACCGAGAATTGGACAAACGCACCTATAATTATATAGGGATTAGGAATTCGTTTATCCGTAATATCTGAGGTCTAGTTCGATTACGTCGATTAGTATAAATCGAACGCCCTCCCGTGGTCCTGCTCAATACACCAAGTGTACAAGTGTAACATAATAGTCAAGACCAACTATTACCCAGTCACACTACGACGTACCGATGGATTGTCCCTGTCCATCTAAGTCGTGAGCTTCTATTCGATATATACGAGTAACCGACAGTATGATCTTCCGCGTGTCTCCTCTTGCCATACTGTCTACAACGTATATATCTAGGACTATTGCATTCAAGTACAAGATAGATTAAATGCCGACAGTTTGATTAATAGATAATGTAAAACACAGATAAGGAGTTCCATATTGTCACTAAACTAGACATTTAGAATATAACTCCATCAATCTCCCACTTATACTAAATCTCTAGTTGCCCTCTACCATACATCCGATACCCATCCCCTTCACGTGTCTCTTGAACGCTTCCGCTGGAAGTGCCTTCGTAAAGGGGTCAGCCAGGTTATCCGCTGATGCAATCTTGGTGACAACCGCATCGCCTCTCCTGACGATGTCTCTAATCAGGTGGTACTTGCGATCTATGTGTTTACTCGCATTGTGGGCTCGTGGTTCCTTTGCATTAGCCACTGCACCGCTATTGTCACAATAAATTGTGATAGCTCTAGGCATTTTAGGAACCACATCCAAGTCCATAAGGAAGTTCCGGAGCCACACCGATTCTTTAGCTGCCTCAGAGGCTGCTACATATTCGGCTTCCATGGTAGAGTCCGAAATGCATTTCTGCTTAACACTCTTCCATGAGACTGCTCCACCTCCCAATGTGAACACATAGCCTGATGTAGACTTTCGCTGATCCTTATCAGATTGGAAATCCGAGTCTGTGTAACCAATAGGAATCAACTCGGACGCTTTGTAACTCAGAACATAATTCCTAGTCCTTCGCAGGTACTTAAGTATGTTCTTTACAGCAGTCCAGTGACCCTGTCCAGGGTTACTCTGATATCTAGCTACCATGCCCACGGCATAGCAGATATCAGGTCTCGTGCACAACATGGCATACATTAGACTTCCTACTGCCGAAGCATAAGGAACCTTCTTCATGTAATCTATCTCCTTTTGTGTTTTGGGACACATGTCTTTAGATAGATGAATTCCATGGCAGAAAGGTTGAGCACCTCTCTTGGAATTCTGCATGTTGAAACGAGCCAGAATCGTATCAATATATGAAGCCTGGGACAAGCTTAATGTTCTTTTCCGGCGATCCCTTATAACCTTGATCCCAAGAACATGCCCAACTTGTCCTAAGTCTTTCATATCGAATTGCTTGGACAACCATCCCTTTATGTCTGACAACATCTTCAAATTGTTGCCAATTAGAAGGATGTCGTCTACATAAAGCACGAGAAACGCCACACTGTTTCCGTCGCTTCTCCGGTATACACACGACTCGTCCATGCTTTGAATGAATCCATAAGACTGGATAACCTCATCAAACCGCATGTTCCAAGATCTAGAAGCTTGCTTCAATCCATAAATGGATCGGTTTAGCTTACACACTAGATGCTCTTGGCCTTTCTTGATGAAACCTTCTGGCTGTCTCATGTAAATGGTCTCGTCAAGATTCCCATTCAAGAATGCTGTCTTGACGTCCATTTGCCACACCTCATAATCCATATAAGATGCTATAGACAAAAGAATCCGGATCGACTTTAGCATAGCTACCGGCGAAAAAGTTTCCTCATAATCGATCCCTTCTTTCTGAGTATACCCTTTCGCAACAAGCCTAGCCTTGAAGGTTTCAACCTTCCCGTCAGACCCTCTTTTTCTCTTGTACACCCACTTGCAACCAATGGCTTTTACACCTTTGGGCGGTGCTACAAGATTCCAGACCTGATTTGAATCCATTGATTCAATCTCAGATTTCATCGCTTTTTGCCAAGACTGAGCATCTTGATCTTTAAGCGCCTCGACATAGGTCCAGGGATCGGCTTCATGTTCTCCAGGTAACAAGTCTGAAGACTCACCTATAAACATGAACCTATCGGGTTGTCGAACAACCCTCCCACTACGACGAGGCTCCGGTGTAACCTCAGTAACTACAGGTGCAGACTGTGGTGGCGTATCACCCGGTTCGGTTGGATCTAAGCCTTGATCGTCCCCTCTCAGTTCGTTTAGTATTATCTCACTCTTGGGCTTGTGGTCCATTATATAATCCTCTTCCAAGAACCGAGCGTTGGTGCTAACAACGATCTTCTGGTCCTTAGGACTATAAAATAGACCACCTTTCGTTCCTCTAGGATATCCTATAAACAACCGAATATCTGAACGAGATTCCAACTTATCAGCCCCATGCTTCAGCACATGTGCTGGACAACCCCAGACCCGAATGTGTTTCAAATTTGGCTTTCGCCCGGTCCACAATTCCGAGGGCGTCTTAGGGACTGATTTAGAAGGAACTAAGTTCAGGATATACGCCGCTGTTTCCAAGGCATATCCCCAGAACGAAACTGGTAGTTCTGAATAACTCATCATAGATCTTACCATTTCCATAAGAGTCCTATTCCTTCTTTCTGCTACACCATTCTGCTGGGGCGTGTATGGTGCAGTCATCTGGGAGTAAATCCCATTCTCTAATAAGTACGCCTTAAACTCTCCCGAGAGGTACTCTCCTCCACGATCAGATCGTAGAGTCTTTATGGTTTTACCATGAAGGTTCTCCACAAGAGCTTTGTACTCCTTGAACTTGTCAAAGCACTCGCTCTTGCGGCGCATCAGGTATATAAAACCATACCTTGAGTAATCATCAGTGAAGGTTACGAAATATTCATAACCTCCTCTCGCTTGGACAGATAAAGGCCCGCACAAATCAGAGTGAATCAATTCCAGTACTTCCTTGGATCTATACCCCTTATCACTAAAGGGTCGCTTGGTCATTTTTCCTTCCAGGCATGATTCGCAGGTTGGAAAGTCCTCATCTTTCACACCACTGAGTATTCCATCAGTTATCAACCTTTGAATCCTACCCAAGTTAATATGACCTAGCCTAAGATGCCATAAGTACTTTTGATTCATTCTAGAAGGCTCATTTCTCTTATTGGTACTAGATGTATTATTTGACTCTACTCGTTGCATCGTGGAATAATCAGGATTCAGTATATATAAGTTGCCTATCAATGTACCAGAACATATATACTCACCATTCTTTTTGATAATAACAGAACTATCAAAAGAAACAGAATATTTATTCAAAACCAATTTAGAAACCGAAACAAGGTTCTTTCTAAAATTCGGTACATAAAGACAATTATTCAATACTAAAACTTTATTATTAAAAGATAAATAAATATCTCCCACTGCAACAGCCGCCACTTTCGTCGCGTTGCCCATGTAGATAGTGATCTCTCCCTCTCTAAGCCGCCGGGTTTCCTGGAACCCCTGCAAAGAATTGCAGACATGATCAGTGGCTCCCGTATCCACACACCAGGTACCGGTGGATAACACCGCTAAACATGTTTCAGTGACTAAGGAAAAGTTCGTACCTCCTTGTCTGAGAGGACAATTTGACTTCCAATGTCCAGACTGCTTGCAACGGAAACACTTGCCCTTGGGCTTGTTCACTCCATTCTGTGGTCCACCATTTCTGGGTCCACTGGGTTTCCGTCCTTGCTTCTTCTTCCTCTTAGTCCCCGGAGGGCCAGGAAGTTTCACAGCCACAAGTGCCTGAGATTTCTTAAAGATTCCCTCTGCCGCCTGGAGTTCAGTCAGGAGCTCCGCCAACGAATATAACATCTTGTTCATGTTATAGTTCAGGCGGAACTGCTCAAAACTCCTAGGCAGAGACTGGAGCACTATATCGATCTGGGTTTCCCCATCGATAGCTCCTCCCATAATCTCTATCTCATTCAGATAGCCTATCATCCTAAGAACGTGATCCCTCACGGGCGTTCCTTCGGACATAGTGGCCGTCATGAGTTTTCTCATGGCATCTTGCCTGGCTGCCCTATCCTGACTACCAAACATCTCCTTGAGGTTAAGCATCATATCATAGGCAGTGGTCATGGCCTCATGCTGATGTTGCAGCACATTTGACATAGAAGCCAAAATGTAGCACCGCGCCATCTGATCAGCCTTGACCCACTTCCGATGAGCTTCCTTTTCCTCAGGAGTGGAGGTGTCAATAGGTTCATCAGGACAAACCTCATGGAGTACATATTTGTACTCCTCAGCAGTTAGGACAATGTCCAAGTTTCGTTTCCAATCAACATAGTTCGGACCAGTGAGTTTGTTTTCTTTTAGTATAATGGACAGCGGGTTGAGTGCCATATCTATAAAAGAGACAAATCAAACTGTCAAATTTAATTCGATATTAACTCCCTTAATTAATATCATTAAATCTACCAATCAATCCTAAAATCCCATCAGACTAGCATGCCACGTTCATGTGGACGTATACTAGTCCAAACGATTTTATAACTGGACTTTTACTTCGGTCGTACATCATTACAGCAGTGACTCCGATGGGGAGGATACTGTAAAGCGTACCTAAGTGTATACCATTTCTCAGTACTAAGTTAACCGCTCGGAAACTACACGCCCACCGCAAGCCACGTTAGTGTGGACGTTTATGTTGACATGCGGTCCCTTTACGATTTCCTATAACTGTCGAGCCTCAATTAACCCAAAGTTCCGTTTCCGTCTAGTAAGCCACGATAGTGTGGACGTTTACTAAACAAACAACTTTGTTAATTGAATTCCATTTATTAAATTTCACAATTTCGTTAATCAAAGCTTGATATCTCGTAAGTGAAACTCGAAGTTTCTAACCAGCGATCAATCATGCAATTGAGCCCTATCTCTCACAAAGTGAGGGAGCCAACCAGACAATCGATCTAGTCATCAAATGACTCGAATGTCTCTAATCTGTGTCATCGACATAACCAAGCGCTTTGGCTCCATTCCACTCCCCGGGGTGAGAATGAGTCGAGTTGAAATTAGTCTTTGAAAGACAGATTAGGCATTGCTTTGAAAAACTTAATTGTTCAATTTTAAAAGTGGAATTTCATTCGAATTTCGATCAAAGTGATTTCCGTGTATCGAATTTATCCGATAGGGAGGATGACACTAAAGCCAACTCGTAAGTCAATACACATCACTCTCGAAACAGAGAATGGAGACCGCGGGATTGTTTCCAATCCCTCTCCCACTTAGTATTTTACGATTTAGGGATATACAAGCACATGCATATAGAAATTAAAGCATAATAAAACACGTTAAACACACAAGAAGCAATTAACGTGGCCCGATTATTATGGTCTTTAAAGTCTTCAATGCACGTCTTCTCGGATCTTCGTCTCGTTGCTCGTCTAGGTCTCGGTCCATCACCGACTCGTCTAAGGACCAAGAGACGAACCCCTCCCACTGGAGTATCATCCCGGGCCCTCGACAAGCGATCCGTGACGTTCGTCGAACCCCGCGGAGCTGCTGCCCGAAATCCAGCGAAACGGCGACCGCCGTTTGAGAAACGGCGACCGCCGTTTTGCCCTTCAGCAGCCGCGGGTTCGACTTCTCGACCCTCGTTCGTCCGGCCCTCGATCTCGTCTCGATCCACCAAGCAGCAGCAACATTACATAAGTAATACTAACTACTTCCGGCATCGATCCTATACATATCGATCGATCCTATACACCCGGATAAACGAAAACGAAATAGAAAACCCTAAACGACTCAACCCGTCGTTTTAATCTATTACAAACAAGCAACATTAAAAACAAAAGATCTCGACAACCCCGAGAGTTTAACAAACCACAACATACAGTACATAAACATATGACCATAATAATCGGGTTATCCTGCAAAACAAAACTCGCAAACAATACAAAGAACGCATAACCGTCTCTGATACCAATTGTTGGAAATCGGCTATCCGGGAGGCGTTCGTTCGATCGCTCGAACATCCGAACGCTCCCAGTCGACCTCCGAAGTCGCTACTTCGTTCGCTTTTCCAGCCCGTACCCCGATTCACGCCCAGCCATTGCCCCGAAGGACAACCGCGCGAACCGAGCGGGCTGCCAGAAAAACGCCAAAACGGCGGGCGCCGTTTGGAAACGGCGGTCGCCGTTTCTCCGCGAACAGCAACGCGACGTTGCTGTTCCGGGCTCGTTTCCGGGTCGTTTTTCCTCATCCGACTACCGATCCGGAGGTCCTAGAACCCCCAGTAGTCGAGGAATACAACCCACAACCCCGGAACCCGATCTACGTTCAAAGTAAGATCAACAAGGAAAAGTGAGATCGAAATAACGCGGAATTAAAAGTTCCGATCTCATACCTTATCGGTCGATTGTTGAGACCTTAGCGATTGCTAGTGTATGCCTCTTCCCTTGACTCCAACCGTTGTGTGGGCAACGATCCGTTGGGTCTCCTTTTCTGCCTTCTCCTTTTCCACCAGCGTTATATTTCTTTTCTCTGATGAGAGAAAAATATTTGCGCTACACTGTATTATTTTTGCAGAGAAAACTTAATTGCGCTAACGCAATAATAATTCTCAGAAAAATAAAAAGCTGCGGAATGTAGGTTTAGGATAGGCAAGGTAGGGTATTTATAGAGTTACACTAGGGACCCCTTAGGTAAATAAATCTCGGGCTAAATTACAATTTAATTAAACCGGTGTCCATAAAAGAAAACCTTTAATTAAATTCAATTTTAATTATAATTAATTCCACTATAAAATTATAATTGAATTCCCGAAATAAATTTAATATTATTTCAACAATAATAATTCCGCCGAAATTACATAAACGACCTTCCCCGGGTTTAAGATATCGTATGTCCACGAATTAATTTTATTACTAATAATTAAATTAATTCGTCTCCTATTATCCGAGACTAGTACCACTCAACCTTATTATCATGTGGAACAAATCCACCTGCAGGGTTTACATGATAAACTTTATGAGCTCATCTCGGGGACATCATCAACCCGATAAACGGGACACGGTTTCCTGTCTATAATCTATAGCATGCCGTGTGTACAATTCCGATTCCCAATTTACCGAGTATCTCGACTAATCAAATAGTCTCACTCATTGGCAAGTTAAAGAACCGAGAATTGGACAAACGCACCTATAATTATATAGGGATTAGGAATTCGTTTATCCGTAATATCTGAGGTCTAGTTCGATTACGTCGATTAGTATAAATCGAACGCCCTCCCGTGGTCCTGCTCAATACACCAAGTGTACAAGTGTAACATAATAGTCAAGACCAACTATTACCCAGTCACACTACGACGTACCGATGGATTGTCCCTGTCCATCTAAGTCGTGAGCTTCTGTTCGATATATACGAGTAACCGACAGTATGATCTTCCGCGTGTCTCCTCACGCCATACTGTCTACAACGTATATATCTAGGACTATTGCATTCAAGTACAAGATAGATTAAATGCCGACAGTTTGATTAATAGATAATGTAAAACACAGATAAGGAGTTCCATATTGTCACTAAACTAGACATTTAGAATATAACTCCATCATTAACATCTCCCACTGCAACGAATGTTACCTTAACATTATTGCCCATGTAGGTTACTACTTCTTCGGGTTTCCTGGAACCCTCGCATTTAAATGCAGACATGATTAGTGGTTTCCGTATCCACACACAAGGTACTGGTAGATAACACCACTAAACATGTTTCGGTGACTAAGGAGAAGTTAACTTCTAGTTGCTTTGAGAGGACAATCAAACTCCCAGTATCCAAATTGCTTACAACGGAAGCACTTACCCCTTGGGCTTGCTTTTCCCATTCCGTGGTCCAGATATATTAGGCCCACTAGGTTTCCGTATTTTCTTCTTCTTCCTTTTGCCGCCCGAAGGCCTAGGAAGAGCCAATTTCTCAGCCACAAGTGTTTTGAGAGCCATTAAAGATTCCCTCATCCGCTTGAAGTTCAACCAGGAGCTCCGCCATTGAATAAGACCTCTTATCCATGTTATATTTTAGGCGGAACTGCTCAAAACTTCTCGGCAGAGACTGGAGCACAAAATCAACCTGGGTTACCCCATTGATAATTGTTCCTAGAATCTCTATCTCATTAAGATAGCCCATCATTCTAAGAATGTGATCCCTCACGGGCGTTCTTTCCGACATGATGGCCGTCATGAGTTGCCTCATTTCACTTTGTCTGGCTGTCCTGTCCTGATAACCAAAAACTTCTTGAGGTTAAGCATCATATCATAGGTAATAGTCATGGCATGATCCTGATGTCGCAGCACATTTGACATGAAAGTCATAATGTTGCTCCGCGTCATCTCATAGCCTTGATCCATTTCCAATGAGCTTCCTTTCCTCAGTAGTGGAAGCATCATTTGGTTCAGCAGGTCAATTGACTTGGAGTACATATTTGTACTCCTCTGCAGTTAGGACAATGTCCAAGTTTCTTTTCAAATCTATAAAATCAGGTTCAGTGAGTTTGTTGACCTTTAATGGGAATAATACCATATAAAACAAACAATGAGTTTAATTCGATATCATTTCCCTCAAGTGATATCATTAAACTACCAATCATTTCCAAAATCCCATCAGACATAGCAAGCCACGTTCTTGTGGACGTTTACCAGTCCAAATGATTTTATGATTGGATTTCACTTCGGTCGTACATCATCATAGCAGTGACTCCGATGGGGAGGATACTATAAAGCGTACCTAAGTGTATACCATTTCTCAGTACTAAGTCCACCGCTCGGGAACTACATGTCCACCGCAAGCCACGTTCTTGTGGACGTTTACGTTGACATGCGGTCCTCCACGACTTTCTATAACTGTCGAGCCTCAATTAATCCCAAAGTTCCGTTTCCATTTAGCAAGCCACGTTCTTGTGGACGTTTACTAAAACAAACAACTTTATTAATTGAATCTCACTTATTTAAATTTCATAGAATCTTAGTTAACCCAAAGTACCGTTTCCATTTAGCAAGCCACGATAGTGTGGACGTTTACTAAAACAAACAACTTTGTTAATTGACTCTTACATTTATTAAATTTCACAATTTTATTAATCAAAGCTTGATATCTCGTAAGTGAAACTCGAAGTTTCTAACCAGCGATCAATCATGCAATTGAGCCCTATCTCTCACAAAGTGAGGGAGCCAATCAGACAATCGATCTAGTCATCGAATGACTCGAAAGTCTCTAATCTGTGTCATCGACATAACCAAGCGCTTTGGCTCCATTCCACTCCCCGGGGTGAGAATGAGTCGAGTTGAAATTAGTCTTTGAATGACAGATTAGGCATTGCTTTTGAGAAATATAATTGTTCAATTTTATAAGTGGATTTTAAATTCGAATTTTGATCCAGTGATATCCGTGTATCGAGTTTATCCGATAGGGAGAATGACACTAAAGCCAACTCGTAAGTCAATACACATCACATTCAAAACAGAGAATGGAGACCGCGGGATTGTTTCCAATCCCTCTCCCACTTAGTGTTTTACGATAAGGGATAACATGCATAAATAATTTAAGCATAATAATAAACACGTAAATCACATAAAAAGCAATTAACGTGGCCCCGATTATTATGGCCTTAAATATTTTCCAATGCACGTCTCTTGGAACTTCATCTCGTTGCTCGTCTCGATCTCGGTCCACCACCGACTCGCTCGAGGGTCAAGAGACGAACTCCTCCCACTGGAGCCTCATCTCGAGCCTCGTTGAGTCGTCCGTGGGGTCGAACGAACCCCAGCCACGCTGCTGCCCGTCGCGAACACGGGGTGTGTTCGATGGCTGCCCGTTGCCGGTTCGCTCTCCTCGATCCTCGTTTCTCCGGGTTTTGATCTCGTCTCGATCCACCAAAATTAGTAAGAAAAATTACAAGAATTAACTTACTAAATCCGGCATCGATCCTATACAAGGTGATCGACCCTATACATGTCCCGGATACAACAAAAAATAAATAAACCTAACGACTCAACCCGTCGTTTTTATCTATTACAAACAAGCATCGTTTTTCCAAAAAAAAAACAATCTCGACAAGCCCGAGAGTTTAATCAAACCACAAATTAAAGCACAACATTCATCTTAACATTGGCCATAATAACCGGGTTCAACCTGCAAAACAATTCTCGCAAAAATACATCGAATCGACAAAACCGGCTCTGATACCAATTGTTGGAAATCGACTACCCGGGATGCGTTCGTTCGATCACTCGAACATCCGAACGATCCCAGTCGACCTCCAGGTCCGTTACTCCGTTCACGTGCCAGCCCGTGTCCCGATTCACGCCCAGCCATTGCCCCGAAGGACAACCGCGCGAACCAGAGTTGGCTGCCCGATGATGGAGTTGTATTCTAAATGTCTAGTTTAGTGCAAATACGGAACTCCTTATCTATACCTTAATTCGATATATGATCCAAGCATGATTGCATTTAATGCAATAGTCCTTGATGTATACGTTGTAGACAGTATGGCGTGAGGAGACACGCGGAAGATCATACTGTCGGTTACTCGTATACTATCGAACAGTAGCTCACGACTTAGATGGACAGGGACAATCCATCGGTACGTCGTAGTGTGACTGGTAGATAGTCGGTCTTGACTATCATGTTACACTCGTACACTTGGTGTATTGAGCAGGACCACGGAAGGGCGTTCGATTTATACTAATCGATGTAATCGAACTAGACCTCAGATATTACAGATATGTGAGTTCTTAATCCCTATATAATTATAGGTGCGTGTGTCCTATGATCGGTTCTTTGATGTGCCAATGAGTGAGATTAATTGATTAGTCAATATTCTCGGTAGATTGGGAATCGGTATTGTACACACGGCATGCTATAGATTATAGACAGGAAACCGTGTCCCATTTATTGGGTTGATGATGTCCCCGAGATGAGCTCATAAAGTTTATCATGTAAACCCTGCAGGTGGATTCGTTCCACATGATAATAAGGATGAGTGGTACTAGTCTCGGATAATAAGAAATGAATTAATTTAATTATTAGTAATTAATTAATTCATGGACATGCGATATCTTAAACACGGGGAAAATCATATATGTAATACGGCGGGAAAATTATTGACGGAATAATTTGAATTAATTAATTGGGAAATCATTTATAATTTTATAGTGGAATTAATTATAAATAAAATTGTGGAATTTAATTAAGGTTTTCTTTTTGGGACACCAAGTTAATTAAATTGCAATTTAAGCCTAATTAATTAATTGCCTATGGGTCCCTAGTGTGGCCTATATAAAACCCTCGTCTCTCTTCTCTAAACCAACAGAACGCCGCTATAATTAATTCTGTGGAGAAATTATTTTGTTAGCGCAATTATTCTTTTCTCCGCTTAATTAATTTAGATTATCGCAGTGTTTTTCTTTTCTGTAGAAATTAATTTGCTAGCGCAAATATATTTCTGGATACAGAATAGTTTTTCTTTTCTTTAGAAATTAATTTGCTAGCGCAAATATATTTCTGGAGACAGAATAATAAAAACGTGAAAAGGAGGGTTTGAGAGAGAAGAAGAAGAGAAACTCCAAGCGGATCGATGCCCACACATCGGCTGGAGCAAGAGGGCTAGGATACACGCTAGAAGACTCGAGGTATCTGTCAATTCGGCTTCTCCGAATCACGCGACAAAGGTATGAGATCGATCCCTAATTCCGCAATTATCGATCTCTAAATTCGTTAAAAATACATCGGACGAACGATCGGGTTCCGGGAGTCTTGGTACGTGTTCCTCGACTACTAGGGGTTCAAGGACCTTCGGATCGGTAGTCGGAAGAGGAAAAACGGACCGGAAACGAGCCCTGAACAGCAGAACGCGCTGCTGTTCGCGGAGAAACGGCGACCGCCGTTTTGGCCTTTTTCTGGCAGCCCACTCGGTTCGCGCGGTTGTCCTTCGGGGCAATGGCTGGGCGTGAATCGGGGCACGGGCTGGAAAAGCGAACGAAGTAGCGACTTCGGAGGTCGACTGGGAGCGTTCGGATGTTCGAGCGATCGAACGAACGCCTCCCGGGTAGTCGATTTCCAACAATTGGTATCAGAGCCGGTTATACGTTCTTTGTATTGTTTGCGAGTTTTGTTTTGCAGGATAACCCGATTATTATGGTCATATGTTTATGTACTGTATGTTGTGGTTTGTTAAACTCTCGGGGTTGTCGAGATCTTTTGTTTTCAACGTTGCTTGTTTGTAATAGTTTAAAACGACGGGTTGAGTCGTTTAGGGTTTTTCGTTTGTTTTTCGTATATCCGGATGTATAGGATCGATCATTCTGTATAGGATCGATGCCGGAAGTAGCTAGGTTACTTATGTAATGTTGCTGCTACTTGGTGGATCGAGAAGAGATCGAAGTACGGACGAACGAGGGTCGAGAAGTCGAACCCGCGGCTGCTGAAGGGCAAACGGCGGTCGCCGTTTCTCAAACGGCGGTCGCCGTTTCGCTGGACTTCGGGCAGCAGCTCCGCGGGGGTTCGACGGACATCACGGATCGCTTGTCGAGGGCCCGGGACGATACTCCAGTGGGAGGGGTTCGTCTCTTGGTCCTTAGACGAGTCGGTGGTGGATCGAGACCGAGACGAGCAACGAGACGAAGATCTGAGAAGACGTGCATCGAAGGATTTTAAGGGCCATAATAATCGGGCCACGTTAAATGCTTTTTGTGTGTTTACGTGCTTTATTGTGCTTTAAATTCATATGCATGCTTGTTTATCCCTTTCGTAAAATACTAAGTGGGAGAGGGATTGGAAACAATCCCGCGGTCTCCATTCTCTGTTTTGATAGTGATGTGTGTCACTTACGAGTTGGCTTTAGTGTCATCCTCCCTATCGGATAAAGTCGACACACAGATATCACTGGATCAAAATTCGAATTTAAAATCCACTTATAAAATTGAACAATTATATTTCTCAAAAGCAATGCCTAATCTGTCATTCAAAGACTAATTTCAACTCGACTCATTCTCACCCCGGGGAGTGGAATGGAGCCAAAGCGCTTGGTTATGTCGATGACACAGATTAGAGACATTCGAGTCATTCGATGACTAGATCGATTGTCTGGTTGGCTCCCTCACCTAGTGAGAGATAGGGCTCAATTGCATGATTGATCGCTGGTTAGAAACTTCGAGTTTCACTTACGAGATATCAAGCTTTGATTAATAAAATTGTGAAATTTAATAAATGTAAGAGTCAATTAACAAAGTTGTTTGTTTTAGTAAACGTCCACAAGAACGTGGCTTGCTAAATGGAAACGGTACTTTGGGTTAATTAAGATTCTATGACATTTAAATAAGTGAGATTCAATTAATAAAGTTGTTTGTTTTAGTAAACGTCCACAAGAACGTGGCTTGCTAAATGGAAACGGAACTTTGGGATTAATTGAGGCTCGACAGTTATAGAAAGTCGTGGAGGACCGCATGTCAACGTAAACGTCCACAAGAACGTGGCTTGCGGTGGACATGTGGTTCCCGAGCGGTGGACTTAGTACTGAGAAATGGTACACACTTAGGTACGCTTTATAGTATCCTCCCCATCGGAGTCACTGCTATGATGATGTACGACCGAAGTGAAATCCAATCATAAAATCATTTGGACTGGTAAACGTCCACAAGAACGTGGCTTGCTATGTCTGATGGGATTTTGGAAATGATTGGTAGTTTAATGATATCACTTGAGGGAAATGATATCGAATTAAACTCATTGTTTGTTTTATATGGTATTATTCCCATTAAAAGTCAACAAACTCACTGAACCTGATTGTTGGATTAAAAAAAAAAAAAAAAAAACTTGGACATTGTCCTAACTGCAGAGGAGTACAAATATGTACTCCAAGTCAATTGACCTGCTGAACCAAATAATACTTCCACTACTGAGGAAAGGAAGCTCATTGGAAATGGATCAGGGCTATGAGATGACGCGGAGCAATATTATGACTTTTCAAGTCAAATGTGCTGCGACATCGGTATCATGCTATGACCATTACCTATGATATGATGCTTAACCTCAAGAAGTTTTGGTTATCAGGACAGGACAGCCGGACAAAGTGAAATGAGGCAACTCATGACGGCCATCATGTCGGAAAGAACGCCCGTAAGGGATCACGTTCTTAGAATGATGGGCTATCTTAATGAGATAGAGGTTCTGGGAGAAATTATCAATGGGGTAACCCAGGTTGATTTTGTGCTCCAGTTTCTGCCGAGAAGTTTTGAGCAGTTCCGCCTAAACTAAAATATGAATAAGGGGTCTTATTCATTGACGGAGCTCCTGATTGAACTTCAAGCGGCTGAGGGAATCTTTAAGGGCTCTTAAAACACGTGTGGCTGAGAAATTGGCTCTTCCTAGGCCTTCGGGCGGCAAAAGGAAGAAGAAGCAAATACGGAAACCCAGTGGGCCTAATATATCTGGACCACGGAATGGGACAAGCAAACCCAAGGGGCAAGTGCTTCCGTTGTAAGCAGTTTGGATACTGGGAGTTTTGATTGTCCTCTCAAAGCAACTAGAAGTTAACTCTTCCTTAGTCACCGAAACATGTTTAGTGGTGTTATCTACCTGGTGTGTGGATACGGAAACCACTAATCATGTCTGCACCTAAATGCGGGGGTTCCTGGAAACCCGGAGACTTAGAAAGGAAGAAATTATAATCTACGTGGGCAATACTGTAACAGCCGTTGCAGTGGGAGATGTTAAATGTTTTTTAACGGTAGGATTTTAGTTCTAATAAATTGTCTTTATGTGCCGGCATTTAGAAAGAAATTTCATTTCGGATTTCTAAATTGGCTTAGAATAGATATTCTGTTTCTTCTGATAGTTTCAGACTTGTCGGAGTAGGATACGGGGATATTATCTATTCTAGTACATTGATAGACAATTTAATACCAAATCCGTGTTCTTCCACGATGCAACACACCGGAGCTAATAACACATTGTCGAACCCCAATAAGAGTAAAGATCCTTCTAGGATGAATCAAATGTACTTATGGAATCTTAGGCTAGATCATTTTAACTTGAGTACGATTCAAAGGGTGAAAGCTGATGGACTACTCAGCTAGGTTGAAGGAAAGGACTTTCCAACCTTCGAATCATACTTGGAAGTTTTAATGATCAAGCAACCCTTTACGGTTAAAGGGAAAAGATCCAAGAAAGTACTAGAGTTGATTCGCTCTGATATATGCAGACCTCTTTGAGGAGTAAGGCATGCTTATCAGAAAATGGGATTAACTCCCAACAGACTACACCATTTATGCCTCGGCAAAATAATGTGTTGTAAAGAAGGAATAGGACTCTTATAGACATGGGAAAGTAAACAATAAGTTATTCGGAGTTACCTAATTCGTTTTTGGGATATGGCTTGGAAACAGCGGCGTTTATCCTGAACTTGATTCTTTTGGAAACTTGTACAGATATTCGGCTGTTTATAAGATACCCTAAGAAAATGAATTGAGATATGTAATATAGTCCAAAGGACCAGATGTTCGTTGATTGAATCAACGATTCGGTTCTTAGACATGGACTATATGTATATGCAATATCGCAAGCCCAAGAGTAGAGTAATACTTAAATGTGCTTAGAGGGACTGATTAAAACTTAGAACCAGCCTAACTGAGTACTTCACTACTATAATCTTTAGTCACTAAAGATACACCGGAGCGTTGTCGTAGTGGGAGGGTTGTTAGACAACCCAACAGGTTCATGTTTATAGGTGAGTCTTCGGACTTGTTACCTGGAGAACATGAAGCCGAACCCTGGATTTATGACGAGACGCTTAAAGATCAGGATGCTCAGTCTTGGCAAAAGTCGATCAGGATTCTTTTGTCTTCACATGGAAGATGGAAGTCAAGACAGATTTTCTAAATCGAAGTCTTGACGGGGCCATCTGTGTGGGACAGCAAGAAAGATTCATCGAAAAGAGCCAAGAGCATTCGGTAAGCAAGCTTAATCAATCTTTAGATTGAAGGAAGCTTCAAGATCTTGGACACATGCGGACCTATGAGAAAATCCATTTCATGAATTCATTCAAGGCATGTTTAGGTCCTGTGTGTAATAAAGAAGTGACAGAAAAGATGTGGTGTTTTCTCATTCTTTATGTAGACGACATCCTTCTAAATTGGCAACAATATGAAAGATGTTATCGGACATAAAGGGATGGTTGTCCGAGTAATTCAATATAAGAGACTCAGGAGAAGTCGGGAATGTTCTTGGGATCAAAGTAATAAATGATCGCCAGAAAAGAACATAGAACTTATCTCGAGTCTCATATATAAAAATACAATTCTTACTCGTTGCAGCATACAGAATCCCAAGAAAGGTCTTCACCTTTTAGATGTGGAATTCATCTATCTAAGGTTTTGTGTCTGACACAATAAAGGAGATAGATCAAGAGTAAGCAGTTCTCTGCACCTTAATGGTGGGAAGCTTAATATATGAAATGCGATGCACGAGACTGATATCTACTATGCCGTGGGCATGGTGGTGAGATATCATAGTAATCCTGGAAAGGATCACTTGACTGATGTAAAGAACATGTTTAGGCTCCTGCAGAGGACCAGGAATTATGTTCTGAGTTACAAAGCAGTCAAGTGGTTTCCTTTGGATATTTACAATCAAACAGGGACAGTCGAAAGTCGAAATCAGGCTATGTGTTCTCACTGTGAAGTGGAGCAGTCACATGGAAGAATGTAAAGCAGCAATGCATTACGGACTCTACCATGGAAACTGAAAGGATAACGGCCTCTGAGGCAGTTAAAAGGTCAGTGTGGCTCCAGAACTTCCTAAGGGACTTAGATGTGGTTTCTAGTTTACCCAAAGCTATTTTGAATAGCGGTATTCACAAACTTGAAATGCCACGAGTCCACAGTGGGAGATAACACGTAGAGAGCAAGTACCACCTGATTCGAGAGGTCAAGACGATGCAGTTGCCACCTAGATAGCATCAAGAGGATTGCCTGGTAAAACCCGTTCACAGAGGCACTTCCAGCGAAAGCGTTGGGTAGGCGTGATGAGGTTATGGGAATCTGATGTTTGGGAGAGGGCGACTAGACTTTTAGTATAAGTGGGAGATTGATGGAGTTGTATTCTAAATGTCTAGTTTAGTGCAAATACGGAACTCCTTATCTATACCTTAATTCGATATATGATTCAAGCATGATTGCATTTAATGCAATAGTCCTTGATGTATACGTTGTAGACAGTATGGCGTGAGGAGACACGCGGAAGATCATACTGTCGGTTACTCGTATACTATCGAACAGTAGCTCACGACTTAGATGGACAGGGACAATCCATCGGTACGTCGTAGTGTGACTGGTAGATAGTCGGTCTTGACTATCATGTTACACTAGTACACTTGGTGTATTGAGCAGGACCACGGGAGGGCGTTCGATTTATACTAATCGATGTAATCGAACTAGACCTCAGATATTACGGATATGTGAGTTCTTAATCCCTATATAATTATAGGTGCGTGTGTCCAATGCTCGGTTCTTTGATGTGCCAATGAGTGAGATTAATTGATTAGTCAATATTCTCGGTAGATTGGGAATCGGTATTGTACACACGGCATGCTATAGATTATAGACAGGAAACCGTGTCCCATTTATTGGGTTGATGATGTCCCCGAGATGAGCTCATAAAGTTTATCATGTAAACCCTGCAGGTGGATTCGTTCCACATGATAATAAGGATGAGTGGTACTAGTCTCGGATAATAAGAAATGAATTAATTTAATTATTAGTAATTAATTAATTCATGGACATGCGATATCTTAAACACGGGGAAAATCATATATGTAATACGGCGGGAAAATTATTGACGGAATAATTTGAATTAATTAATTGGGAAATCATTTATAATTTTATAGTGGAATTAATTATAAATAAAATTGTGGAATTTAATTAAGGTTTTCTTTTTGGGACACCAAGTTAATTAAATTGCAATTTAAGCCTAATTAATTAATTGCCTATGGGTCCCTAGTGTGGCCTATATAAAACCCTCGTCTCTCTTCTCTAAACCAACAGAACGCCGCTATAATTAATTCTGTGGAGAAATTATTTTGTTAGCGCAATTATTCTTTTCTCCGCTTAATTAATTTAGATTATCGCAGTGTTTTTCTTTTCTGTAGAAATTAATTTGCTAGCTCAAATATATTTCTGGATACAGAATAGTTTTTCTTTTCTGTAGAAATTAATTTGCTAGCGCAAATATATTTCTGGAGACAGAATAATAAAAACGTGAAAAGGAGGGTTTGAGAGAGAAGAAGAAGAGAAACTCCAAGCGGATCGATGCCCACACATCGGCTGGAGCAAGAGGGCTAGGATACACGCTAGAAGACTCGAGGTATCTGTCAATTCGGCTTCTCCGAATCACGCCACAAAGGTATGAGATCGATCCCTAATTCCGCAATTATCGATCTCTAAATTCGTTAAAAATACATCGGACGAACGATCGGGTTCCGGGAGTCGTGGTACGTGTTCCTCGACTACTAGGGGTTCAAGGTCCTTCGGATCGGTAGTCGGAAGAGGAAAAACGGACCGGAAACGAGCCCGGAACAGCAGAACGCGCTGCTGTTCGCGGAGAAACGGCGACCGCCGTTTCCAAACGGCGACCGCCGTTTTGGCCTTTTTCTGGCAGCCCACTCGGTTCGCGCGGTTGTCCTTCGGGGCAATGGCTGGGCGTGAATCGGGGCACGGGCTGGAAAAGCGAACGAAGTAGCGACTTCGGAGGTCGACTGGGAGCGTTCGGATGTTCGAGCGATCGAACGAACGCCTCCCGGGTAGTCGATTTCCAACACCCGAAAAACAGCGAAACGGCGACCGCCGTTTGCCCTCCGGCGACCGCCGTTTGTCCGCGAACAGCAGCGCGACCTGCTGTTCCGAGCGCGTTTCCGGGTCGATTTTCCTCTTCCGACTACCGATCCGGAGGTCCTTGACCCCCAGTAGTCGAGGAACATGATCCACGACGCCCGGAACCCGATCTTAGATCCGATGTATTTTTAACGAAATAGAAAACGAAATGTATGCGGAATAAGGGTTTCGATTTCTTATACCTTTGTCGCGTGATTCGGAGAAGCCGAATTGTTGAGACCACGAAGCCTTCCGGTGTATGTCTCTATCCCCGACGTTCAGTCGTTGAGTGGGCAACGATCCGCTGAACCTTCCTCTTCTCCTTTCTCTCTTGAACCCACCGTAGGAATAATATCCTCTGTCTCAGAAATATATTTGCGCAAGCAAAATTATTTCTACAGAATTATTACTGCGCTAATTTGAATTAATTAAGCAGAGGAAAATTAATTGCAGCTTTTATTTTCTCTGCAGAATGTAAGGTTTTGATCTTCTGTCTCAGAAATATAATTGCGCTAGCAAGGTTTTGATCTTCTGTCTCAGAAATATAATTGCGCTAGCAAGGTTTTGATCTTCTGTCTCAGAAATATAATTGCGCTAGCAATCAATTTCTCCAGAAAAATAATTGCGCAACAATTTATTTATTTTTACAGAAATATAATTGCGCTAGCAATCAATTTCTCCAGAAAAATAATAACAGCTAATCTATTTATTTTTACAGAAAAATAATTGCGCAACAATTTATTTTTCTCCGCAAAAATAAAATAGCGGTGTTTCTTAGGTTTAGAGAAAGAGAGGGTGAGGTATTTATAGAGCTACACCAGGGACCTTATGGAAATTAATTATTAGGCTAAATTGCAATTTAATTAACTCGGCGTCCTAAAAGGCAAACCTTAATTAAATTCCATAATTTTAATTATAATTAATTCCACTATAAAATTATAATTGAATTCCCAATAATTAATTTATATTATTTCAACAATAATAATTCCGCCGAATTACATATACGACTTTCCCCGTGTTTAAGATATCGTATGTCCACGAATTAACTTTAATTACTAATAATTAAATTAACTCGTTTCTTGTTATCCGAGACTAGTACCACTCATCCTTATTATCATGTGGAACGAATCCACCTGCAGGGTTTACATGATAAACTTTATGAGCTCATCTCGGGGACATCATCAACCCAATAAATGGGACACGGTTTCCTGTCTATAATCTATAGCATGCCGTGTGTACAATTCCGATTCCCAATTTACCGAGAATATTGACTAATCAATTAGTCTCACTCACTAGTAAGTCAAAGAACCGAGAACTGGACACACGCACCTATAATTATATAGGGATTAGGAATTCGTATATCCGTAATATCTGAGGTCTAGTTCGATTACTGCGATTAGTATAAATCGAACGCCCTCCCGTGGTCCTTCTCAATACACCAAGTGTACGAGTGTAACATGATAGTCAAGACCGACTATCTACCAGTCACACTACGACGTACCGATGGATTGTCCCTGTCCATCTAAGTCGTGAGCTACTGTTCGATAGTATACGAGTAACCGACAGTATGATCTTCCGCGTGTCTCCTCACGCCATACTGTCTACAACGTATACATCAAGGACTATTGCATTAAATGCAATCATGCTTGAATCATATCTCGAATTAAGGTATAGATAAGGAGTTCCGTATTTGCACTAAACTAGACATTTAGAATACAACTCCATCAGTATTCAAGCGTTCAACACACTGCAAACATTCAAAAACATTTTAGTGGAGATTTAAGCGGTGATACGAGGCAGTGAAGAGCAAATATTTTCCCAGAAAAGAATCCACATTTTCATCATTTTCCAAAAACCAAAATAAAATTCACACGAGGTGATAAAAACTTTGAGGTATAAGGAAAAACTCTCATATTAAAAACCGGTGATTTGGACCGAAGTATATTGATAGACATGTTTACTTGTCCTTCGTCACAATCACAAGGATGCAGTCGTGTTTCGTCGAAACATATTGGATGAGTTTGCACCGCACAAGAGATTTTAATTCATGAATGCAAGGTGAACTTTTAAGGCACTCCACTTGGGACTAGCATTACTACATCAGAGGGGAGCCGGCGGACAACGTGACCCGGCGTCCTCCAGACGAGTTTTTAGCTTTATATGAAATGCAACAGACACTCATTACAGCAATCAGAGGGGAGCAAGGGGATTAAGTTTCACTTGCGTCCTCCGAAGTGTGATGGGAGAGTGTCTTAAATTATAGCGTCCATGTGCTACCTTTCGAAGAGGGGAGCCGGCGGACAAATGATCCAGCGTCCTCCGTTACTTGGTATTATGGATCTATGCAAATGATAGCTTATGGGAGTTATATGCCAAGTTCACATGATTGCATTCAGCGGAATAAATACACTTGGGTCCGAAGGCTAAAGCGGCTTCGAATCCATGTTTGACTGACTAGACTAATCCACGACAATTCCGAGTGCGTATTCAGAAGTAAAGAAACTACTCTTTCAGACTTCAAAATTTTCGTGAACTCTTAGAGAGAACACATGCAGAGAGAATTTCTTAGAGTTTGAAATCTCTCAAAGTCAAGAGGTTTGGTAAAGATGTCAGCGAGCTGTTTTTCTGTTGAAATATGTTGTAGACTGACTATATCACGATCAACCAAATCTCTAATGAAATGATGTCGAATGTCGATGTGTTTAGTGCGAGAATGCTGGACAGGATTTTCGCTGATTTTGATAGCACTTTGGTTATCACAGTACAACACCAAGGGAGCACTCTCGATAAGATAATCATCCAACATCTGCTTTAGCCAAAGCAATTGAGTGCAGCAACTTCCGGCTGCAACATACTCAGACTCAGCAGTTGATAGTGCTATACAATTCTGCTTCCGACTATGCCATGACACAATATTATTGCCAAGGAAGGACCGGAAACGAGCCCGGAACAGCAGAACGCGCTGCTGTTCGCGGAGAAACGGCGACCGCCGTTTCCAAACGGCGACCGCCGTTTTGGCCTTTTTCTGGCAGCCCACTCGGTTCGCGCGGTTGTCCTTCGGGGCAATGGCTGGGCGTGAATCGGGGCACGGGCTGGAAAAGCGAACGAAGTAGCGACTTCGGAGGTCGACTGGGAGCGTTCGGATGTTCGAGCGATCGAACGAACGCCTCCCGGGTAGTCGATTTCCAACACCCGAAAAACAGCGAAACGGCGACCGCCGTTTGCCCTCCAGCGAAACAGCGGATGTATAACATCTGATTCCGACTATGCCATGACACAATATTATTGCCAAGGAAGCAACAACACCCGGAAGTGCTCTTTCGTTCATCAGTGTCGCTTGCCCAATCCGCATCGGAGTAACCGACAAGATTTGATGAAGTGTCGCATGCATACCAAAGACCTAAATCAGAAGTCCCTGAGACATAACGGAGAATCCGTTTGACAGCTCGTAGATGGTCTTCTTTTGGATCCGCCTGGTACCTAGCACACATACAAACACTAAACATAATGTCAGGGCGAGTAGCGGTTAGATAAAGTAAACTACCAATCATGGAACGATAAAGAGTTTGATCAACACTTCAACTTTTAGTTGATTTAGATAACCGTTCAGTCGTCGCCATGGGAGTTTTTGCGGGTTTAGCATGATGCATCTCGAATCTTTCGACCATATTTTTCGCATTTTTGCTTTGAGATACGAAGATTCCATCCGGTCGTTGAGATATCTGAACTCCCAAGAATTGATGTAGCTCTCTTTCAAGACTCATCTGGAAAGTTGAAGACATAGATTCCGTGAAAGCTTTCACGAGTTTAGAGCAAGTAGCACCAAAGACAATGTCATCAACGTAAATCTGGGCAACCATCATGTGTTTGCCATCCCGCATCAAGAAAAGAGTCTTGTCGACTGAGCCACGTACAAACCCAAACTTCAGTAAGTAGTCCGTTAGACACCCATACCACGCTCTCAGAGCTTGCTTCAATCCATATAAAGCTTTGTGAAGCTTATAAACATGATTTGGCTTCTTGGGATCCTCGAAGCCTTTCGGTTGAGCAACATACACTTCTTCTTCTAGTACTCCATTTAGGAATGCAGCTTTGACATCCATTTGTCTAAGTTTAATGCCGAGATGGCATGCGATAGCAATCAGTAGACGAATAGACTCAATGCGAGCAACTGGAGCAAAGGTTTCATCAAAATCTATCCCTTCCACTTGGGCATAGCCTTGTGCAACGAGACGAGCTTTGTTACGAACAACTTGGTTATGCTCATCCGTTTTGTTCTTAAATATCCATTTGGTTCCAACAACATTAATATTTGACGTTCGTGGAACCAACGACCAGACATTGTTTCTAGTAAACTCATTCAGCTCTTCCTGCATAGCCATGATCCAGCAATCATCCTTCAGAGCTTCCTTATAGTTTTTCGGTTCTGATTGAGATAAGAAGCAAGAGATCCCGATATCAAGACATACAACAGAAGTGCAGATGTTGTAGAGTTCATCCTGAGATGTAGTAGGTTTCTTTGAGCGTGTAGTGCGCTCATTCAGGCTTCCAATCATCTGATTAGGTGGATGTTTCTTTTGAATAAGGCGAGGTGCCTCTCTAGGAGCATCAGCTGGGTTGTCAACATCTTCACTTTCTTCACCATCAGACGATGAAGTATCATTGGTGTGTTGGCTAGTCTCTCCAACTTCAGGTGAAGTGTTCGGAGTAGAAGTGTCTGGCACTACAGTAGTAGGAATAGATGGAAAAGTACGATACTCCAGAATTCCTTCTTTAACCCAGTCTTCATCCACATCTTTTCCTAGGAAGTCTTGTTCATCAAAATTTATGTTCACAGTTTCCATGATCTTCCTGGTTCTAAGATTGTAAGCACGGTAGGCACGACTATTTTGACTATAGCCAACAAAGATACCACGATCGGCTTTAGCTTCGAATTTCTTCAGAGGATCACGATCCCTCAAGATATAGCAAGTGCAGCCAAAGACACGAAGGTGAGCTACAGATGGCTTCTTGCCATTCACAAGTTCATATGCAGTTGCCTTTGTGCCAGAACGAATACTAATTCGGTTCAGAATGTATCCAGCAGTAGAGACGGCTTCCGCCCAAAAATTTCGTGAAAGATTTTTTTAGATCAGCATCACGCGAGCCATCTCTTGCAGTGTTCGATTCTTTCGTTCGGCGATCCCAGTTTGTTGAGGCGTCTTTGGGGCCGAATATTCATGATGAATTCCCTTCATCATACAAAATTCATTGAAGCTAGCGTTCTCAAATTCAGTCCCGTGATCACTTCTGATTCTTTTCACTTTCGCTTCATGATTTGTTCTTATCCATTTCACAATGTCTTTGAAAGCATCAAAAGTTTCATCCTTGGTTGCCAGAAATCTTGTCCAAGTATAGCGAGAATAGTCATCAACCACAACCAGCACATACTCTTTCTTAGCAATACTCTTCACTTCCATTGGACCCATGAGATCCATATGAAGTAGTTCAAAAGGGGCTGTAGTGCTCATCAGTGTTGGTAGTGCAGGATGAGATGATCTTGTTAACTTTCCCTTCTGACAGTCTCCACACACTCTTTTCTCTATTTTGGGGAGTTGAGAGATTCCTCGAACTATCTCCCCCTTAACAAGTTTACTCAGATTTCGAGAGCCAGTGTGTCCAAGGCGTTGATGCCATAGATCAACTTCGTCAGCAACGGTCACAGAGAAACAACTATACTCAGTAGTATAGCAGTTGTTTTTAGCACGTGGACCTTCCATGATGCACTTCCCTTCTACATCAAAAACTTAGCAAGAATCTCTATCAAAACTAACATTCAGCCCTTCGTCACACAGTTGGCTGATGCTAATAAGATTTGCCACGAGACCCTTCACGTGAACAACATTTCGAATTGGTGGCAATCCTTTAATGTGCAGGGTTCCCTTTCCCATGACGATGCCTTTAGCTCCCCCTCCAAACACCACAGGAGAGCCAGTCATAGGCTCGTATTCTTTCAGAAATTTCTTGGTTCCGGTCATATGACGGGAACACCCATTATCAAAATACCAAATGCCTTTGTTTCCAGAGTCGGAGCCATTCAGTGCAACATTGCAGAAAATCAATTCACGTGGTCTCCAGGTAGTTGAAGTGGTGGAGTTAAGCTGAACTTTACTCTTTTGGGACTTAGGTACCCACTTCTTCTTTATGCCAAGATTTTTAGACCTGGTCTCAGTCACAGGCTTTACATTCTGTTTAACTTTCGGCACTGGAGATGTGTGTTTCTTCACACTCTTGACAACTGCACTCTCCTTCTTTTCAGTCATGAAATCCCGATTTATTTCATCTCTCAGCTTAAAGCAGAAAGGTCTGATGTGTCCGGGTTCATTGCAATAGTGACACACATATTTTCTCTTTTGACGGACTACAACAACCGTCGAAGTCTTAATCAGCGCAGATTTCGAGTGAGAGAATTTAGCAGTCGATTTTTCGTTCTGTGGATTACTCAACTTCTTCAGTAACGTCTTTTCGTAAGGTAAGATGCCACGAGGATGTTTTACAATGAACTTAGGAAATTGATATGTCTCCGCCTTCACATTAGTAGTCGAGTTCGACTTTTGTGATTCAGCTTCCGGAGATGTCATAACTTTCTTTCCTTCAGCAATTTCCTTTCGCCTCTGAGTTACAGAATCATCTTTGGTCATACTCTCAGAAGAGTCAGTAGAAGCTTTGACAAAGGTCACTTCTCTCTTTTCAGGTGTAGTATAGATTGATTCAAAAACTTTTTGAAAGCCAAGTCCAACACGACTTGGGTTCATGTATGAGGCAGCATTGTCAAACACGGAAGAGTTAGTTTTCATTTTCTTTAGAAGTTCATCAGTCATGTGAAGCTTCTCCTTCAGGACATAACGTTCCTTGTCACACATAGCTAGATCAGTTTGAGCTTTCATCAAGGAAGACTTTAGCTCATCATTCTCAGCATCAGTGTTTTTGAAGAGAGTTTGGAGTTTCTTCACTTCAGATGTTTCCTTCTTCAGACTAGCCTTCAGTTTAGAATTTTCAGAGTTCAACTTCTCAGATGATTCTCTCAGTTCAACAACTTCTTTGTAGTATTTGTGTTTCTGTTCGAATAGGTTATCAAATTTGATTTTGAGAATAGTTAGAGAGTTGTTCAGCCTCTTTTTCTCGTCCGTTGTCTTTTCAACTGAGTTTTTCAACTCTACGGCCTCGTCATACATCTTCCGGTTAGCAGTCGAGAGTTCGTTACAAGATTCTGTAAGAACTTTTAAAGACACCTCAAGTGCACCATTCTCAGTGATAACTAAGTCATAGGATTCTGAGAGTTCAGAGTGACTCTCATGCAAGGCAAGCAGCTCAGCACTTGCACATTCAGTTTCAGATACTTTAGTGTTGGAGTTGTGTACTTAATGTCTAGATTTAAGTAACGATAAACTCCCGGTCATAGCATTTAATCTATTAAATTAATAAACAATTGTTTGCTTTTAATTATTATTAATTAAATATATGCAAATCATAGTCCTAGATTTTATACGTTGTAGTTAGTATGGTGTTGCATGGGCACACAGAAGATCATACTATCGGTTACTCGTATTTAATCAAACAGTGGCTCACGACCTAGATGGACCCGGACCAATCCATCGGTATAGTCGTTGTGTGAGAGAGAAAATAATTTATCTTAATTACTTTATCACACTTGTACACTTGGTGTATTGAGCGGATCGTTGAGATTCATCGATTAGGATTGCCGGCGATAATCGATTCGAGTCTCAGTGTATTATATTCTTAATCCCCGATATTGTTGCGGGTGTGTATATTCAATATAAGTGACTTTGATTTACCAAAGAAATTAACCGATTTAATTATTGGGTTAATTACCGGTTAAGTTGGGTCACTATATTTTATATATGGCATGCCGTGAATGATTGACCGGACAGTGTATCCCGGAAGGGTTGATAATATCCCCGAGATGAGTTCATAAGGAATTATTGTGTAAACCTCATGAGTGAATTCGTTCCGCACAATAATTAAGGTTGAATGGTACTAGTCTCGGATTCAAGAGATGAATAAATTAATTAGCAATAAATTAATTTTATTCATGGATATTTAAATCTTAAATACACGGAATAAATAATACTACCGGAGAAATATTATTTGATATAATATGGTTTAATATTGGGAGTGCAATTAATTTATATAGTGGAAAATAAATTAATTAATATTAATGGGAGATTAATAGATTTGGGCTTGGGCTCAATTTAATCATTAATATTGGAAGCCCAATATTCCACCTCCTTTAGATCCCCTACGTAGCCTATAAAAGCACTACATGGTCTTCACTTTTTGATAAGACAAGAATATCAATACTTGATAGTTCTAGAGAGTTGAAGAGGATCCATAAGCTTGGAGGATCGTCGCCCACCCGACGTTCAAGCTAGTGCAAGGAATACGTGGGAAGATCGTAAGGTCATCAACTTAGATTCGTTTCTCCGCACAACGAATTAAAAGGTAAAATCATAAACTCCTTTGTGTGAATTTATGTGAATTGAATTGTGATACATACATGAACGCATGATCCGGGAAAAACGTCGAGACCGGGATACGGGGATTCGAGATCCCCGTCGGGATCGAGAGGGGCGGCCGAACCCTAGGGTTCGACCGCCGGCGCGCGCGGACGAGGGAGCCCCGGCTGGACCGCCGGGGCAAGCGATCGACCATGGGTCTATCGCGGGGAGACCGCCGTGGGCTGGTGCCACGGCAGCTGGTCCCCCCCGCCACCTCGACCGGCGACAGGCGCACGGGAGGAGCCCCGGCTGAAGCCGGGGCAGGCGACCGATCGTGAGGTCGATCGCGGGAAAGCCGCGGCTGGTAGCCGCGGCGGGTCAGCTGGGGGCTGACCGCCCTCCTCCGGCGGCGGTGGTGAGTCGCCGGACTCACCACCGGGGGCTGCTGGGCAGCCCCGGCGATCGCATGTGCATGCGATCGCGAACCCCGAGTGGGGTTCGGCTAGGGTTTCGCCCTCGCGGCGATTCCCTCGTCGGACTCCGGTGACGTGATGTTCGTGATCGGTTTCCGGCGACGGGTTTTCGGTCGGGGTTATCGGTTCCGCAATTTTTTTGATACCCCGGGATACCGAATTCCAGCAATTGGTATCAGAGCGTTTAGGTTTCGTGTTCATGTATGTGTTCAATTGCGTTCTACCTTGCAGGGATTCCGACTATCATGGTTTAATTAATTATTAATTATTGGTTTAATTAATTGCTATTTAATTTACCATGATTGTTCGTTTATTAAACTCTCGGACATGTCGAGATTCGTTTTGTGTGGATGAATGCTTGTAATAGTAAAAAATTCGGGGGTTGACCGAATTTAGGATTTATTATTACGTTCTATGTTTTTCCGGAAAGTGTATAGGGTCGATTTCATGTATAGAATCGATACCGGAATTGTAAATTTATTTCTTGTAATTTATTTACGTTGGATCGATGCCGAGACGACCGCCGGAGAACTCGTGTGACGAAGAAGACGAAGAGGACGAAAAATCGGGGGGGTCGATCATCCCCATGATCGATCCCCATGAGGATCGATCGACCCCACGCCCGGGGCTGCCCGCTAGGGTTTCCGGCCACGCCGGCCACCGGTGGTGGTGGCGCGTGGCTAGGGGGCGGCGGCGGTGGTGCCCGGCGATGGTGGTGGTCGACGGTGGGGGTGGTGCGGGGATCCCCAACCCGTGCTACTCCTAATCCTACCTAGATTCTACTTACCTAATTGATTCGTTTTTCCTAATTGAGTTTTCCTATTTTTGGGAATTCTCATGGATTAGGAAAAGAATTAATTGGAATTAATTTTATTCCTTATTCTATTATGGAAGTCTTCTAGAGTATTCCGAGTTCTACTTGGAATAGGATCCTAGAGATTTAATAGAATTGGAAAGGAATAAAAGTTAGTTTAGGATTGATTTATTTCCTAAATGATTATTCCTATTTTATGGGAATTTTTCATGGAAGTGGAAATTAATTAATCTTGGAAAGTAGAAGAGTCCTAATTTATTTTATTTCCTTATTCTATTATAGAAATCTTCTAGAATATTCCAAGTTTACTTGGATAG
The DNA here is from genome assembly GCA_954870475.1 of Euphrasia confusa. Taxonomy (NCBI): domain Eukaryota; kingdom Viridiplantae; phylum Streptophyta; class Magnoliopsida; order Lamiales; family Orobanchaceae; genus Euphrasia; species Euphrasia confusa. The sequence goes on from OX940954.1 coordinate 16,775,080, forward strand.
ATTATTCTAGAGATTTAATAGAATTAGATAGGAAAATAAATAAATAAAAATATTAATAATATTTAATTTTATTTTTGATTTATTCGATTGACTTAATTTTCGAATTGAGTATCTTTTGGATTTATTAAAAATAAATAGATTTAAATATTGGGATTAATATTCTCGTCACATGAAGCATTCAAGAACGAAGACTAAAGACTAGAAGACGCATACGGAGATGGAATAAAGCCATGATAGTCGGAAAAATAATTTTCTAGCTTATTTTGACTATGTGCTATGTGCTTTATTACTTGTATGCATGCTTATGTGTTTAATTATGCATTAGATAGCGTATCCCTTTGTTATAAAAAGCTAAGTGGGAGAGGGGACGGAAACATTCCCATGGTCTCCATTACTGTTCTCTTGGTGACTCTTATGGACTTTTGAAGTTCATATAGATGTGTCATTGGAGAAGAATTCTTGTAATTCCTCTTACGAGAAACATTGATTAAGTTTATCAAACAATGCCTAATTTGTCTTTCTGAAACTGACTTCAAGTCGACTCATTCTCACCCCGGGGAGTGGAATGGAGCCAAAGCCACTTGGTCATGTGGATGACACAAATTAGAGGCAGTCGTACCATTCTTTGATAGATGGATCGATTGTCTGCTCGGCTCCCTCATCTAATGAGAGATAGGGTTGTTCGCATGGTGAATCACTGGTTAGAAACTTCGAGTTTCACTTATGATTCTCCGCGTCTTGATTTACGAAAATCGAATGAATCTCATAATTGGGAGTCAATTATAAAAGTCTCTTGGTGTAGTAAACGTCCACACCACGTGGCTTGCTATACTGACGGATTTTGGATTAATTGATGTAGACAGTTGTAAGGAATTGTGAAGAGTTGTGAAGTTATCGTAAACGTCCACACCACGTGGCTTGCGGTGATATAGCAATTCCAAACGATTTACTTTGGTGATGAGTAATGGTTTACACTTAGATACGCATTATAGTATTCCTCCCCACGAGGTTACGCTATAAGTGATGTATGACCAAAGAAAACCTAATTGCTAAATCATTTGGGTGGGTAAACGTCCACACCACGTGGCTTGCCTTACCTGATGGGATTTTAGATGTGATTAGTAATTTAATGATATTATTTGAGGGAGATAATATCGGATATTAAATTGATTGTTTGTTTAAATGTGCTTATAGGTTTAGAGAATAGCTATGAACCCACTTTCTATAATACTCAAGGAATTCAACGCACTGGTTCCATACTGTGTTGGATGGAATAACGAGTTAGACATTTCCCAGACTGTTGCTGAGTACAAGTTTGTACTCAGTGAACTTTGTCCTCCTAAACCAACTCGTGTCTCAACTATTGAGGAAAAAGATGATTTTGAAAAGTGGAACAGTGCTTTTGCATTAACCACCAATCATGATATCATGCTAAAACTCAAGCTTATGTTTAGAGACAACGAGAAGGTTAGAAAAGAGGCGATGAGGATACTCATAAAGGTCAGTCGCTTCGAGGAAACGCTTGAACACGTTTTCGAGATGTTGGACCTTTTGGATGAGTTGAGACAATCGCAAGCTCTTATGGCCAAAGCCAAAGGTTTCGAACCTAAGGGCATAAACCATGGAATGGAGAAACAGACAAAGAAACCCTGTAGTTCTGCTCTTGGACCACGGAATAGGGTGAGAAAGCCTTCGAGCAGTTATTCTCAAAGAAAACTTTCTGGGGACTGGAAGTCTTTATTTTCTCCTGGAGAAGGTATAAGATTTTCTCCTTAGTCTTTAAAACATAGTCAGCTGTGTTATCTACCAGAGACCTGGTTGGTAGATATGGATCCACTGACGGTATGTATGCATTTAAAATGCAGGGACACCAGGAAATCCAAAGACTTGGAAATGGAGAAATAGTCAAGGCAAAGCTGTAGAGGAGGCAACGGTTGCGGTGGAAGACATTTATCTGCTTTAGTAGTTAAATAGGATTTCATTTTAAGATTATTGCATTATGTACCCCTTTATTTTAGAAAGAACGTTTTGTTCTGGATTTCTATTATTAATGAATGGATATTTTATTTCTTTAATCATTGGATGATTTTGATAAGAAATAATGGCATTATCTATTCTGGTACATTAGACAGCAATATGTGAATGATAAATCCTTAGTCTACCACGATGCAACGAACCGTTCTATAACTTGTTTTACTTGTTAGATATTTCTTTATTAATCATTATACTTGTGAATTCTTATACTTAGTAGTATTTTCAAATAAGATTCAAATGGTCGAAATTGATTTGATCAATTAAAGTTGAAGGAATGGACCTTCCGACCTAAGGATTGAATTTGGAGGATAATACGTCTAAGCAAACCTTTCTGGATAAAGGATAGAATTCAGACAAGTATTGGAAATGATTAGATATGCAGACATATGTGTAAATTAGAAAGGTACGAGAAATTCTCTCAAAGAATACTCGGTGATGGATTAGAATACTTAATGTGCCATAAAAGCAAAGTGTTTTGACTAGTCAAAGGACACAAAGCTATTATGGGGAACCATCAAAGTATATCCATTAGGAGCCTGCGACTCGGTCGCGGAGGCCATCACCTATCTGAATAACACATAGCATAGTCAAAGATTGGGTTCAATCCCAAAGGGCCGCACCTTACACTTACGTGTAGAAATAGTGCGCTATAAAGAAATGAAAAATCTGATAGTAAAAGGACAAGTTGTTCGGAACTACCTATGTTCTATGGATATTCCTAGATACAACGGCATATTGAATATGGTTGTAGGATATCCTAGATGAACGAAGTATTGTGTGTTCTATAGTACTATGAACCAGAGGGACGTCTCGTCCGGTTCATAGAGGAAGACTATTAGATGGACCACAAAGCCTAAAATTGACGTAATACCTTAAAATGAGAAGAAGGACAAAAGACTGGGAACCAGCCAAACCGAGTAGAAGTACACCACATACTGCACCTATTGTTATTACTGTTATACACAGGGACGCCATTGCAGTGGGAGGTTGTTGGACAACCAGAGATGTTCATAAGACTAGAGGAGTTCGAACTCTGGATCTAGTAGAGATGAAATCGACCCCTAGCTCTGCATAAGGGCGGTACTAGATCTAAATGTGCCTGCTTAAAGCAATAAGGATTATTGTTAAGAGGCTAGATCATTTAGAGTACAAGCTTAGTAAATCCATTTATGGATTGAAATAAAGCTATGAATCGTGGAACTTGCGAATTGATGGGATAGTCCATTTGATGGATTCATCAAAAGGCATAGACGAAAGGTGTATTGAAAACGTAATGGAAACAAGGTGGTGTTTCTCGGAGATTTTATGTAGATAACATTTCATCATTGGCAACAATGTAAAAATGCTGTCAGACATAAAGTAATGGTTGTCTAAATAAATCAAGATATAAGATTGAGAAGAAGTTAGAGCGTGTTCTTAAGATCTGATGATCTAGAGATAAGAACATTGTACTTCTCCTAGCCATCTTATACGATTAAGGTTTGTTTTAAACATGCATACTTCTGAGAAAGGTTATTGCCTTTCAGGGACAGAATAAACATCTATCTAAAGGTTATGTGTTCGAACACATGAAGGAGATAGATGAGAACAAAGCAGTTTCCTATACTTCAAGTATGGAAAGCTTTATAGATGCAATGTTGTAAAACAAGAACCTGATATCAACTATGCGGTTTGCGTAGTGGGAGGATATCAAAGTAATCTGGATAAGGGATGTTCGAATGCTGCAAGAGTACTTTCATAGTACTGGCTTGCAGAGCAAGACGAAATCTTCTTAGATTACAGATTCTCAGATCCAAAAATCAGAGAAGGACCAGTGAAAGTCGATATCAGGCTATGTGTTCACTTTTAGAAAGAGGTGGAACCATGAAGTGAAAGAGTGATAAGCGGGACGCTTCTCAGACTCTCTCATAACCGAATAGCAGCCTCAGAGGCAGCGGAAGTTTTGGTTAGGTTCCGGGATAACCTCTTGACTTGGATATGACTCTTAGTTTACCGAAGGCTATTGGATAGCGGTGCACGGTGAACTGGAAGAGGTCATAAGTCAAAAGTGATGTTAACACATAGAGCAAGTACCACCTGATACGAGTCATCGTCAGGGGAGACGACGTAGTAGTCACCAAGATAACTTCAGAGCGGCAACCTAGATTGCTCACTCACATAGTACTTCTCGGAAGTACACTTTAAAGCACGTGATGAGTATGGGAACCGGGAGTTTGGAGGAAATGACTAGACCTTAGTACAAGTGGGAGATTGTTGGAGTTGTGTACTTAATGTCTAGATTTAAGTAACGATAAACTCCCGGTCATAGCATTTAATCTATTAAATTAATAAACAATTGTTTGCTTTTAATTATTATTAATTAAATATATGCAAATCATAGTCCTAGATTTTATACGTTGTAGTTAGTATGGTGTTGCATGGGCACACAGAAGATCATACTATCGGTTACTCGTATTTAATCAAACAGTGGCTCACGACCTAGATGGACCCGGACCAATCCATCGGTATAGTCGTTGTGTGAGAGAGAAAATAATTTATCTTAATTATTTTATCACACTTGTACACTTGGTGTATTGAGCGGATCGTTGAGATTCATCGATTAGGATTGCCGGCGATAATCGATTCGAGTCTCAGTGTATTATATTCTTAATCCCCGATATTGTTGCGGGTGTGTATATTCAATATAAGTGACTTTGATTTACCAAAGGAATTAACCGATTTAATTATTGGGTTAATTACCGGTTAAGTTGGGTCACTATATTTTATATATGGCATGCCGTGAATGATTGACCGGACAATGTATCCCGGAAGGGTTGATAATATCCCCGAGATGAGTTCATAAGGAATTATTGTGTAAACCTCATGAGTGGATTCGTTCCGCACAATAATTAAGGTTGAATGGTACTAGTCTCGGATTCAAGAGATGAATAAATTAATTAGCAATAAATTAATTTTATTCATGGATATTTAAATCTTAAATACACGGAATAAATAATACTACCGGAGAAATATTATTTGATATAATATGGTTTAATATTGGGAGTGCAATTAATTTATATAGTGGAAAATAAATTAATTAATATTAATGGGAGATTAATAGATTTGGGCTTGGGCTCAATTTAATCATTAATATTGGAAGCCCAATATTCCACCTCCTTTAGATCCCCTACGTAGCCTATAAAAGCACTACATGGTCTTCACTTTTTGATAAGACAAGAATATCAATACTTGATAGTTCTAGAGAGTTGAAGAGGATCCATAAGCTTGGAGGATCGTCGCCCACCCGACGTTCAAGCTAGTGCAAGGAATACGTGGGAAGATCGTAAGGTCATCAACTTAGATTCGTTTCTCCGCACAACGAATTAAAAGGTAAAATCATAAACTCCTTTGTGTGAATTTATGTGAATTGAATTGTGATACATACATGAACGCATGATCCGGGAAAAACGTCGAGACCGGGATACGGGGATTCGAGATCCCCGTCGGGATCGAGAGGGGCGGCCGAACCCTAGGGTTCGACCGCCGGCGCGCGCGGACGAGGGAGCCCCGGCTGGACCGCCGGGGCAAGCGATCGACCATGGGTCGATCGCGGGGAGACCGCCGTGGGCTGGTGCCACGGCAGCTGGTCCCCCCCGCCACCTCGACCGGCGACAGGCGCACGGGAGGAGCCCCGGCTGAAGCCGGGGCAGGCGATCGACCGTGAGGTCGATCGCGGGAAAGCCGCGGCTGGTAGCCGCGGCGGGTCAGCTGGGGGCTGACCGCCCTCCTCCGGCGGCGGTGGTGAGTCACCGGACTCACCACCGGGGGCTGCTGGGCAGCCCCGGCGATCGCATGTGCATGCGATCGCGAACCCCGAGTGGGGTTCGGCTAGGGTTTCGCCCTCGCGGCGATTCCCTCGTCGGACTCCGGTGACGTGGTGTTCGTGATCGGTTTCCGGCGACGGGTTTTCGGTCGGGGTTATCGGTTCCGCAATTTTTTTGATACCCCGGGATACCGAATTCCAGCATTTAGGTGTCATCTCATTTTCCACAGACTCAGTCACGGATTCAACATCCGAAAAAATATCGTCATCACAGAAGTTTCGGTTACCTGAAGCAATACGGAAGATATTGTCTGCAGTTGCAGTATCCTTCAGAAAACCATCAAAAACAAAGTTTTCAACCTCCACGTTTTCGAGGTCGAAGTTCTCACCAAAAGTGACAACTAAAGCGTTGTCCTCATCATTATCAGAATTTTCATTCTCAGACTCCTCGCTATCTGAGATTACATTTTCATCATCAAAAACTACATAGCTCACGGGCAGTTTCTTTTTGCGATGTAAATTAGGACACTCGTTCTTGACATGTCCAAATCCCTTGCATTCAAAGCACTGCAATTTAGAAACATCCTTGCTAGTTGATGAATACGGAGATAATTTTGTCTCCTTAAATTTTTTGTCAGAGAATGAAGTTTGATTTCTGTTGTCGGAGTTTCTCTGAATTGAGTTAGAATTTTTCTGAAATTTCCGAAAATTCCGTGCACGATTTTTTCTCTTAAACTCTTGCTTTACAAGATACGTGACGATTTCAGTCAGTGCAGCAAGTTTGTCAGGATTGTTTGAATTCATCAAACGTTCAATATCCTCAGCTTCATCGTCATCAGAATCATTTACATCAGCTGAAAAACTACAATCAGATTTCTCGTTTCTCGAAGGAGTTTTCTGAGGTTTCGGACTTCTTGAACTCTTACCCTTCTCAGAAATTTTTAGAGCAGTCTCCTACGCACTTTTAGAGTCAAGTCGTAGTTTCTCAAATCTGCCATCAAGTCAGCATAATCCCAGTTTTGATTTTCATCATTGCGAGCTTCAATAGTTAGCACCTTGCTTTCGAACCTAGTGCTCACACTGGATAGAACTTTCTCATAAACCATAGGAGCAGGAAAGACTTCTCCCAGTTCAAATGCCTCATTGACATATCTCATGATCTTGTCTAAGTAGTCATTGATGTCTTCATCTTCTCTCATGCGGAGTTGATGGAATTGAGCAGTGATAGTTCGAATTTTGGAGCGCTTAACAGCTTGACTTCCTTCACAAGTTCTCTGTAGAGTCTCCCATGCGTCTTTGGCAGAGATGCAATTTTTAACTAACTGATACATGCTGAGATCTAGCCATTCACAAATAATTAGAAGAGCTTTGTTGTTTGCCGTAGATAAGTCATGCTCTTCTTTTGTCCAACTCTGTTCTGGTTTTGGAATTCTCAGACCATCCTGATCTTGGGTATACGGACGTTCCCATCCTTCTAGCACAGCCATCCAAGATCTAGAGTCAAATCCCTTGATTCTAGCAGAAACTTTAGCTTTCCAATTTGAGTAGTTCTGATGAGTAAGCATAATCGGTTTCTGGACAAACATTGGCGACTCCATTATAGCGGAAAATATGAAGTCAAGATTCGGATCACGTCTTATACGTATGACGTCCCGCTCTGATACCAATTGAAATTACGTCTTCGACGTAAGATACCAACTTTTTCGCGAAGTCGGTCTTAAAACAGTCTTCGTTCGTTCAATCACACTCTGTTAACACACTCTCGAAGTAATGAGTATATGATCGAACTCAAAGTAGTTAAGTAGTGAAGACAAAGGTATGTAATAGTTTCATTTCATTGAAAGACAAAACTAACTATTACACTTGTGGAGAGAAAGGTAGACGGAATGATCAAAGGTCGTATCCCAAGTGACGCAGCACTCCAACGAACCAGAGACCTAGTACTACTACACCTAGAGCTAAATCACATAACCCTACTAGTGGTGCACAGCACAAAACAACTACCAAAACTCTTAAAGCTATAAGCCGTAAACAACGATAGCGATACTCGAATATCAGATTTCGTTCTCTCAAAATCGTCAAGTGAAGTCTTCAGCTTCCATGGGTTTATATAGGGGTGCCACACATGTGGAGCGCTGATGTGGAGCAATCTCACTGGTCACATGCTTGGCTGACATCACAGATCCATGGATGACATCACTTTTTGTACTTGGATTCTAGAATCTTGGAATCTTGAATCTTTGATTCTCGAATCTTCGAATCTTGAATCTTCAATTTCTTCAACTTCAAACTTCAACTCTATCTTGACTCCATCGATCTCAATACTTCGTCTTCAACTTTATCGTGATGAACACTCGTCGTTGAGGCTTCAGCATTTCATCGTCTTCATGGTCGTCGATAGTATTGAAGTAGTAAAAACCAATTCATGTTGCAAAGACAGAGAAGGCATGAAATACACTCCGTCCGTAAATGAAGAAGGACAAGATTTGCGAACCCATTCGCAAATGAAGAGGTTGCAAGAATTGCGAACGTTTTCGCAAATGTTGGAGAGGTGTGAATTGCGAACCTGTTCGCACAAGAGAGGGGCCAGAGATTTGCGAACCGATTCGCATGAGTTGTTGAGGCAGAAGATTTGCGAACCGATTCGCAAATGATGGGGGGAGCGTGAAATTGCGACACAATTCGCATCTGATGTGGGCGGAGATTGCGAACCAATTCGCAATGCATGGAATGCATAGAATTTGCGAATGCGTTCGCAAATTACGGAGTTGGCAGGGAAATGCGACTCCGTTCGCAAATGTTGACAGCAAGAGTGATTTGCGACTCCAGTCGCAAAAGTTGAAGAAGGCCAAGAATTGCGAACCCGTTCGCATAGAGATACTTCACTTGAGTTCCAACTTGTATCCATTCACTCAATCCCTGAAATCCAACCAACAATGAAAGTGAATTTTGGTAGGAGTAGTATGGGTTGGGGATCCCCACACCACCCCCACCGCCGACCACCACCATCGCCGGGCACCACCGCCGCCGTCCCCTAGCCGCGCGCCACCACCACCGGTGGCCGGCGTGGCCGGAAACCCTAACGGGCAGCCCCTCCGCGTGGGGTCGATCGATCCTCATGGGGATCGATCATGGGGATGATCGACCCCCCCGGTTTTTCGTCCTCTTCGTCTTCTTCGTCACACGCGTTCTCCGGCGGTCGTCTCGGCATCGATCCAACGTAAATAAATTACAAGAAATAAATTTACAAATTCGGTATCGATTCTATACATGAAATCGACCCTATACAATTTCCGGAAAACATAGAACAATAATAATAAATCTAAATTCGGTCAACCCCCGAATTTTTACTATTACAAGCATTCATCCACACAAAACGAATCTCGACATGTCCGAGAGTTTAATAATCATGGTAAAAATAAATTAACAATTAATTAAACAATTAATCAATTAATTAACCATGATAGTCGGAATCCCTGCAAGGTAGAACGATAATTGAACACATACATGAACACGAAACCAAACGCTCTGATACCAATTGTTGGAAATCGATATCCCGGGCCATTAAAATTTGCGGAAAATAATAACCCGACCGAAATCCTCGATCGCCGGAGACCTAACCGCGAACCCCACGTGACCCGAGGCCCGACCGAGCATCGCCACGGGCGAACCCGCGGCACCCAGCCGAGCCCCCACGAGGGCTAGCGATTGCTCCCGTAGCAATCGCTGGGATCGCTCGTAGCGATCCCCGGGCTGCTCGCAGCAGCCCCGCAGCGGGTTTCACGGACCCGCTGCCCTAGCGCACGGGATCACCCCGTGCGAGCCGCTACGGGCGAACCCGTAGCTTGCACGGGGTCGCTGCGAGTCGCCCCGCAGCTGACCCGCGATCGATCCGAGGATCGATCGCACCCCCTCGGCTCCAGCCGAGGGTTTCCCGTAGGCGTGCCCCCCGGCGGTCAAACCCTAGGGTTTCGACCGCCCATCTCGATCCTCGCCGGGGATCTCGAATCCCCGTCCCCGAGGTTCGTCGTTTTTCCCGGATCGTGTGTTCATGTACGTATTACAATTAAATCACATAAAAAACACACAAGGAGTTTTATGATCATACCTTTTGATTCGTTGTGCGGAGAAACGGAATCAATTGAAGACCTTACGATCTTCCCACGTATTCCTTGCACTAGCTTGAACGTCGGGTGGGCGACGATCTTCCAAGCTTATGGATCCTCTTCAACTCTCTAGAATATCAAGTATCATAATCTTGTCTTATGAAAAAGTGAAGACCATGTAGTGCTTTTATAGGCTACGTAGGGGATCTAAAGGAGGTGGAATATTGGGCTTCCAATATTAAAGATTAAATTGAGCCCAAGCTCAAATCTATTAATCCTCTATTAATATTAATTAATTTATTTTCCACTATATAAATTAATTGCACTCCCAATATTAAACCATATTATATCAAATAATATTTCTCCAGTAGTATTATTTATTCCGTGTATTTAAGATTTAAATATCCATGAATAAAATTAATTTATTGCTAATTAATTTATTCATCTCTTGAATCCGAGACTAGTACCATTCAACCTTAATTATTGTGCGGAACGAATCCACTCATGAGGTTTACACAATAATTCCTTATGAACTCATCTCGAGGATATTATCAACCCTTCCGGGATACACTTTCCCGTCAAGTATTCACGGCATGTCGTATATAAAATATAGTAACCCAACTTAGCCGGTAATTAACCTAATAATTAAATCGGTTAATTCCTTTGGTAAATCAAAGTTACTTACATTAAATATACACACCCGCAATAGTATCGGGGATTAAGAATAAAATACTCTGAGACTTAAATCGATTATCCAAGTCAATCATAATCGATAAATCTCAAGCGATCCGCCCAATACACCAAGTGTACAAGTGTGATAAAATAATTAAGACAAATTATTTTCTCTCTCACACAACGACTATACCGATGGATTGGTCCGTGTCCATCTAGGTCGTGAGCAACTGTTTGATTAAATACGAGTAACCGATAGTATGATCTTCTGTGTGGGGCCCGACACACCATACTAACTACAACGTATAAAATCCAGGACTATGATTTGCATATGTTTTAATTATCAATAATTAAACGCAAACAATTGTTTATTAATTAGATAGATTAAATGCTATGACCGGGAGTTTACCGTTACTTAAATCTAGACATTAAGTACATAACTCCAACACATAGAACATAGGTAGTTCCGAACAACTTGTCCTTTTACTATTAGAATTTCATTTCTTATTTCTGACACACCATTTCTACACGTAAGTGTATGGTGCAGTCATTTGGGATCCAATTCCATTCTTTGATTATGCTATGTGTTACTTAGATAGGTAGTAGCCTCCGCGAACAAGTCGCAGGCATTTTATGGATATACTTCGATGGTTCCCCATAATAGCTTTGTGTCCATTGACTAGTCAAAACACTTTGCTTTTATGGCACATCAAGTATTCTAATCCATCACCGAGTATTCTTGAAAGAATCACTCGCACCTTTCTAACTACACATACGTCTGCATATATCAGTATTTAATCATTCTCAATACTTGTCTGAATTCTACCCTTTATCCAGAAAGGTTTGCTCAGTCGTATTATCTTCCAAATTCAATTCTTAGGTCGGAAGGTCCATTCCTTCAACTATAATTGATCAAATCAATTTCGACCTTTGAATCTTATTTGAATAAATACTACTAAGTATAAGAATTCACAAGTACAATGATTTAACAAGGAAATATATCTAATAGGTAAAACAAGTTATAGAATGGTTTGTTGCATCGTGGTAGACTTGGGATTCATCATTCATGTTATTGCTATCTAATGTACCAGAATAGATAATGCCATTATTTCTTATCAAAATCATCGAATGATTAAAGAAATAAAATATCCATTCATAAATAACAGAAATCCAGAACATAAGTTCTTTCTAAAATAAAGGGTACATAGAGCAATAAACTTGAAATGAAATCCTATAACTACTTAAAAGCAGATAAACGTCTTCCACCGAAACAGCTTCCTCCTCTACAGCTTTGCCCATGTAGACTTGAACTCTTCTTTTCTAAGTCGTCGGGTTTTCTGGAACCCCTGCATTTAAAATGCACATACCGTCAGTGGTTCCATATCTACACACCAGATTTCTGGTAGATAATACCGCTGACTATGTTTTCACGACTAAAGAAAAATTCGTACCTCTGAGAGGACATTCAGACTTCCAGTGTCCAGACTTGTTGCATCGGAAACACTTACCTCTTGGTTTGCTAGCCCCCACTCGTGGTCCATTCCTCTTGGCACCACTGGGTTTCCAGGCTTGCTTCCTTTTCTTGCCCTTACCTCCAACAAGCTTCAAGCCTTTGGATTTGGTAGCTACAAGCGCTTGAGACTTTCCCTTCTTGTAGATCCCCTCTGCCGCCTTTAGTTCAGTCAGGAGTTGCGCAAGAGTATAAGATAGTTTACCCATATTATAACTCATGCGAAACTGCTCAAAACTAGGGGTCAGAGACTGGAGAATGATGTCGACTTGCGTCTCACCATCAATTTGAGCTCCTAGGATCTCAAGTTCATTCAACAAACTCATCATCTTAAGAACGTGCTCCCCAACAGGCGTTCCTTCAGACTGAGTAGTTGTCATAAGGACTCTCATGGCTTCTTGCCTTGACGCACGATCTTGATGCCCAAACATATCCTTGAGGTTGTACAACATATCCTCGGCAGTGGGCATCGACTCATGTTGGGTTTGGAGTACATTTGACATAGAAGCCAAAATATAACACCTAGCCATTTCATCAGCCTTTTTCAACTTCCGATATGCTTCCTTTTCCTCATTAGTTGAGGCATCCGTGGGCTCAGCAGGGCACACATCATAGAGTACAAATTTGTACTCTTCAGCAGTCAGGACAATGTCCAAATTTCTCCTCCAATCAATATAATTGGGGCCAGTGAGTTTATTCTCCTTGAGTATCACAGAAAGTGGATTCATAGATATTCTCTCAACCTATAAGCACATTTAAACAAAAAAACAATTTAATGTCCGATATTATCTCCCCAAAAAATATCATTAAATTACTAATTACATCTAAAATCCCATCAGGTAAGGCAAGCCACGTGGTGTGGACGTTTACCCACCCAAATGATTTAGCAATTAGATTTTCTTTGGTCATACATCACTTATAGCGTAACCTCGTGGGGAGGAATACTATAATGCGTATCTAAGTGTAAACCATTACTCAGCACTAAAGTAAATCGTTTGGAATTGCTACATCACCGCAAGCCACGTGGTGTGGACGTTTACGATAACTTCACAATTCTTCACAATTACTTATAACTGTCTACATCAATTATTCAAAAATCCGTTAGTATAGCAAGCCACGTGGTGTGGATGTTTACTACACCAAGAGACTTTTATAATTGACTCCCAATTACATGATCCATTCGATTTTCGTAAATCAAGACGCGGAGAATCATAAGTGAAACTCGAAGTTTCTAACCAGTGATTCACCATGCGAACAACCCTATCTCTCATTAGATGAGGGAGCCGAGCAGACAATAGATCCATTTCAATAAATGGTACGAATGTCTCTAATTTGTGTCATCCACATAACCAAGTGGCTTTGGCTCCATTCCACTCCCCGGGGTGAGAATGAGTCGACTTGAAGTCAGTTTCAGAAAGACAAATTAGGCATTGTTTGATAGACTTAATTAATGTTTCTTGTAAAAGGAATTACAAGAATTCTCCTCCAATGACATGTCTATATGAACTTCGAAAGCTCATAAATGTCACCAAGAGAACAGTAATGGAGACCATGGGAATGTTTCTATCCCCTCTCCCACTTAGCTTTTTATAACAAAGGGATACGCTATCTAGTGCATAAAGTAAACACATATAGCATACATACAAGTAATAAAGCACATAGTATCACATAGTCAAAATAATGCTAGAAAATTATTTTCCGACTATCATGGCTTTATTCCATCTCCATACGCATCTTCTAGTCTTCAGTCTTCGTTCTTGAATGCTCCATGTGACGAGAATATTAATCCAATATTTAAGTCTATTTATTTTTAATAAATCCAAAAGATACTCATGTCTCGATAGCCATGCCTGCAGTGGATCTATCGATGAGAAAACCAATCTCACTTGTAAGGGTCTAACCCTTACTCCCACTATCCCAAGATAACAATACCCCGCTGAAGCGGACTTACCAACTTATGATCGAGGGCTTCATAGGTGTGATGTTTTGGACAAGACATTTATACTCATTATTTTGGGAACTTGCATGCATAGGTGTTTATATGCAAGTTGAACATTTATAACATACAACATCCTATAACTAGCAAAGCAATTAAATACGTAATCGAAAGGCCCCTAGAACCTCACAACTCTCAAACGAAAAGATTAAAAGCAACAAAATAGGCCTTGAACATGCCGTATCAGTTCCGCGCCCGCCGTTTTAGGTCAACCTTAGTCCGTACCCCAAAAACCACGATTGGCGCCCGCCGTTTTGCTAGAAATCGATATCCCGGGCTATTAAAATTTGTGGAAAATAATAACCCGACCGAAATTCTCGATCGCCGGAGATCCGACCATGAACCACCGCACGAGCCGGAGCTCAACCGAGCACCACCACGGTTCCGCCCGTGGTGCCCAGCCGAGCCCCCGCGCGGGGCTCACGATCATCTCACGGATGATCGCTGGGATGCCTCACGGCATCCCCGGGGCTGCTCGCAGCAGCCCCGCAGCGAGTCCTTGACTCGCTGCTCGCATGGGGTCAGCCCCGTGCACCCCTGCTACGGGAATCCCCGTAGCGCGCACGGGGAAGCTGCTGGTCACCCCGCAGCGACTCGCGATCGAGCTCACGGGCTCGATCGCCCCCGGCGTCCAGCCGGGGCTCTATGCGTGCCCGGCGATCGAACCCTAGGTTCGATCGCCACCCCCTCGGCTCCCAGCCGAGGTTTGCTCTCGATCCCGGCGGGGATCCCTAGACCGCCGGCGGTCCGGTGGTCTTCGACCACCACCGCCCGGTCTATCCCCGTCCCCGGTTTCGTTCGTTTTCCGGATCGTGTGTTCATGTATATATCACAATTATTTATCACATAAAGTCATACAAGGGAGTTTATGATTTTACCTTTGATTCGTTGTGCGGAGAAACAAAATCAAATTGAAGACCTTTGAATCTTCATACGTATTCCTTGCACCTCGTTCGAACGTCGTGTGGGCGACGATCCTCCGAACTCTATGGATCTACTTCACGAACTCTCTAGAATATCAAGTATGATATTCTTATGGTGTATTTAATTGTGAAGACCATGTAGTGCTTTTATAGGCTACGTAGGGGATCTAAAGGAGGTGGAATATAGGGCTTCCAATATTAATGATTAAATTGAGCCCAAGCCTAAATCTATTAATCCCATCAATATTACTTAATTTATTTTCCACTATATAAATTAATTGCACTCCCAATATTAAACCATATTATATCAAATAATATTTCTCCGGTAGTATTATTTATTCCGTGTATTTAAGATTTAAATATCCATGAATAAAATTAATTTATTGCTAATTAATTTATTCATCTCTTGTATCCGAAAATAGTACCATTCAACCTTAATTATTATGCGGAACAAATCCACTCATGAGGTTTACATAATAATTCCTTATGAACTCATCTCGGGGATATTATCAACCCTTACGGGATACACTTTCCCGTCAAGTATTCACGGCATGTCATATATAAGATATAGTGACCCAACTTAACCGGTAATTAACCCAATAATTAAATCGGTTAATTCCTTTGGAAAATCAAAGTCACTTATATTAAATATACACACCCGCAATAGTATCGGGGATTGAGAATAAAATACTCTGAGACTTGAATCAATTATCAAAGGCAATCCTAATTGATAAGTCTCATGCGATCCGCCCAATACACCAAGTGTACAAGTGTGATAAAATAATTAAGACAAATTATTTTCTCTCTCACACAACGACTATACCGATGGATTGGTCCGTGTCCATCTAGGCCGTGAGCAACTGTTTGATTAAATACGAGTAACCGATAGTATGATCTTCTGTGTGACGTCGCACACCATACTAACTACAACGTATAGAATCTAGGACTATATTTTGCATATATTTAATTATCGAATAATTAAAAGCAAACAATTGTTTATTAATTAAATAGATTAAATGCTATGACCGGGAGTTACCGTTACTTAAATCTAGACATTAAGTACACAACTCCAACACGTTTCACAAACGGCGGTCGCCGAACACATCCGGCGGTCGCCGTTTCCAAAACGGCGGTCGCCAAAAGGGTATAAAACGGGGCTGACCCAACAACAGCCTTTCGGCGGTCGCCGTTTTTCCAAAACGGCGGTCGCCAAAAGGGTATAAAACGGGGCTGACCCAACAACAGCCTTTCGGCGGTCGCCGTTTCCAAAACGGCGCCCGCCGAATCAAAACGGCGCCCGCCGTTTGGCTCCAGCAGCTCCGGTTTGCTTCGTTTCTTCTCGTTTTCGCCGGAGAGTCGATATCTAATGTCGATCCATGGATTCAATCCATTGCGTACACATTGAACAATACATTTTGAATAGAAAAAACCTATCTATTACAAAAGATTCCAAGGGACGCAGCCCTCCAAAACTATGGCCAAAAGTACGTAAAAAACGACAATTTCATTCACCCGACCACTAACGGTGGTCGGCCTTATATCTAATCACATAATCACATAAAACAATTAAGCCAATTATGTTGATTTTAAACATATTGTGTCCAACACAAAAGTGTGCACGAGCCCTAGGCTCTGATACCAATTGAAGGTACCGGTATACCGATCCGATCGATATACCGTGTGTGCGGAAGCGTGTAAAGCGATAGATCTACTATGCCATGATCTTAGTGCACACAAATATGTATAGACATATATATATATATATATATATATATATATATATATATATATATATATATATATATATATATATCCAATATATATATAGAGAGAGAGATATCAACGAGATCTTACTTTTGGTGATGAAGTGATTCGTTGATGTCGATGAGGTGGTGTTGAGTCGATTGAACCACCTCAAATGGATCAGTCTCTCGAAGCTCTCCTTGTGAATGACCTCGTCACTCCTTCAGATCGTCCGGATGTGAAAGCCGCACAAATGGCCTGGCCTCTACGTGTTGCACACGAACCCGGTAAATGAACTTGCTTGCTTGATTGAAGTGGTTCTCCAAGAAATCTTTTCTCTCTATTTTGTGTGATTTTCGTGGCTGATCAAAAGTAATATGAAAACACATGTTTTCATCACTATATTGATCACCATTAACCTCCCTTGTAACCCCCACCATAATGTGCATCATAATGCACAAGTAATGGTGGATAATGGGGAGGTGAAGGGTTATTTCCACATCATCATGCCAAATGGCATTAGATGTGGTCCCCTTGCTTGTGTGGCATGTCATGTCACACCATGTGACATGCATCCATGCAAGCCATGCATCCCATGCATGTGAAAATCCATACGTATTGATTCTAAATCAATATAACAAGCAACTTAATTCCGACTCGTGTGTGACCCTGTAGGTATGATTTATCGATCAATATTATATTGTTCACAACAATTAATATTATCGAATAATCATTTAACATCCATAGACGACCTTATGACTTTATCGATTGCACTTGTAGGATCGAAGGACATACACCAACAAAAATAACCTGGGTGAACGGCTACATGTCGTTCAACGACGGGTGGCGTGAATTTTGTGTTTCGCATCACCTGAAAAAGAGTTACACGTTGATCTTCACCTAGAATGGTGATGAACCACTGATCGTCCATATTTATGCACTCAATGGTTATGAGATTACGGTCTTCTTAGTCCCTAATCCCACGGGTCGAACATTATTGCCGGGATTGTATGATGAAATCCGGATAATGTTTGAGGAAACCCGCTTTGATAATTCAGATGATGACATGGAGAGTGAGAGTGGTGATGATGATGATGAGGATGATGAAGATGATGAAGATGATGAAGACAATTAGTCTCGTTGTTTAATCATGTACTACTCTTTCTTGCAACGCAATTTGTTTCTTTTTATTAATAACTGAATATTGTTCTTGAATTTCTATTTCGTGTTTTTTCTCCATTTCGTGCTACCCGAAAAATAATAAGTTCGTGCGTAAACAAGTATTCATGCTCTTGATCTCAGCATTTCGTGCGTAATCAAGCATTCGTGCTCCGGATCTCAACATTTCATGTTAATCTTGAATATTTTAGATTATTTTGTCAAAATTGTTGACTGCATTAGTCAGGATTGATGTGTCAGTGTAAATGTAAAGATAAATTTAAATTTCCAAATCTAAAAATTTAAATTTAAAACAGGATTAATGCGTCAGTTTAATGTAAAGATAAATTTAAATTTCAAAATCTTAAAATTTAAATTTAAATTCTCCCCAAGTCCACTTTCCTCATTGTATCTCGAAATTGGAATAAATTTTGCGGGTTCGTGCTAATGTGGGTACGAGCGAGTAAGTACTTCGTTCTTCCGGTCGCACGAGGGTTATTATTCGCGCGTCTGGAAGCACGAGGGTATATATTTTCGTGCCTGAGTATGAAAATTTAATTTTTTACATGTCTTCTCAATATTTTCATGAAAGAATAAGTAATGTTATGTTGTTCAGACAAGTATAATCATCCAAACTGGGTTTAAAACCAAAATTATAATTGATTCAGTAACAGAATCATCATGTTTCGTTCAAATTTCACAAACAACTTATGATGTTCATATTAGAAGTACTATTGTAGTACGCATTTAACTTCATGTAACATATGATCATACCATTAATTCATGTTTTATCAATTAAATTTGACCAATTTGTATCCAATATGAATACTTTCATGACTGTGATCCTATTAATAACAATCAAAGGTAACACAACAACTCAAAACATCATTATAACAATTTTACTACAATGAAGTATTCATTCCTGTTGTAAAACCCACTACCATGAGAATCTTGCTCTCTATTGCTCTTTCCAGAGGTTGGGATCTCAGACAAGTTGATATTGACAATGCCTTCTTACATGGCCTTTAGATCCTAGTACTCCCATATATATGAGTCAACCACCTGGATTTGAAATAGATGCTCACAAGGGTCTGGTTTGCAAACTGAATAAAGCTCTATATGGTTTGAAACAAGCATCTAAGGCCTGGTTTGATAAGTTAAAATCAGTCCTCCACTCTTTGGGTTTTACCAGTTCAAAAACAGACTCCTCCCTCTATATTGGTCATTTCAATACTCATCACATTACATATTAGTATATGTTGATGATATCATTATAACAGGGACTTCATCAACTGCAAGATCCTCTCTTATTACACAACTCAGTAAACATTTTTCTCTGAAGGATCATGGGAGGTTAAATTATTTCCTTGGCATTGAAGTTATAAACAAACTTCTACTGGTCTCTGGCTGTGTCAACAGAAATACATTCAAGACTTCCTTTCCAAAGCTCAGATGACAGAGGCTAAATCTTCTACATCCCCTATGGTCAGCTCTTCCCCACTTTCTAAACATGATGGAAATCTCCTATCTAATCCCAGTTACTACAGACAACATATTGGCTCATTAAAGTATCTCACAATCACAAGGCCAAATATTACATTCTCTGTGAATAAATTAAGTCAGTTCATGCAAATTCCCACAGAAACACACCTCAAAGCAGTGAAGAGGCTTCTCAGATATATAGCTGGAACAACATCATATGGTCTGCATATCTCTCAGTCCCCTCAACTCCACCTCATAGTCTTCTCTGATTCTGATTGGGCTTCTGACCCGGATGACCGTAAATACACAGGAAAAGTCGCTTTTGCCCTTATTCACCCTCAGCTGTAACCATTGGATTTATCCTATGTGTCTCCATGCAAGCCGTCAGATCGCCTCCAATGAATGACGTCCAGCTGGCGACTGATGCTTGCGTTCTTCACATCTAGGGTTTTAGGTCATCTATATATAGCCGCAATGTATGAAAAACAAATGAATCGATATCAATGAAAAAGTTTTGTATCCATTTTCTGAATATGTTCATCTTTGCTTTCATCTCTACATAATTTGTCAAGCTTAATACGAATACTATATATGTTCTCATTCATTTGGTGGATAATCGGGTTCTAATTGGGTTTCTGCTGGTGGCCAAGTCGTGACTGGCAAGTCGCCTAAGCTTTACTGGTTAGTTAAAAAGATAATGATTTACTATATGCACTAATATATGATACTTGTTAGAGAACTATTGTTATGTGATGATTCTAAATTATACGCATTTAAACTTGACAAATAAGCTTATTTTCCTACTTTTGAATGCGCAACAGCTGCACATTTCGTATTTATGCATTTGCGCGTGTATATGCATATCTAGGTGTGTGAATAGTTGGAATGTATTTGAATTTTCAGGTCGATCGCCTTATTGGAAGACCACCTTTTCAAGCGCAGTATCATCCTGATCAAAGCATGGTGCTAGTACGAAAGCCTGGAGAGGATGGTGCTGTACATTTTCCACCATATTCACTCCACATTAGATGGGCCCTTAGCCGTGAGTTCTCGTCCCAAGTATAATCTATTTCTTCCTTTTGTCAATAATTCTAATAATTGAAAAACAATTCTCCTTCAGGTTCTATATAAATTTCTATGCTATTTTAGCAACTTCGCTTGGGAGACCTACTGTATTAGCGTACACGGCCTCGTTCGTCATACTTCATTGCTGGTTATTGATGGTGTGCATCATTTACTTAATTTGAATCACATATCTCGGCATCTCGCAAATTTTAAGATGTCGCGCTTATTGTTTTATTGCCCTCTACATTACAGTTGAGATGCCAGAAGATAGCAGTACAGAACTACTGCTGAGCAGTGATTTCTTAAATTCGTGCATTGGCATGTTTTCGGTTCCCTCTAGAGATGGAAACAAAAAATCCCACGGATTTCAACAGAAGCATCTTAACATATTTGACCCGCTGAAAGAGGTCAATAATCTCGGGCGTAGTGTGAGTAAAGGTATGCATATATTTTTGTTAATCTACTGGACTATTTATTCGACCGATTGGATTTGTTAACCTTTTTTCGTTTTTGAAAAAGAACTATTCTGAATGACTGAATGTTTAGTGACACTTTTGCGCATGTCTCATGGAACTACTAATGTTTACTGTTCGGATTCTCGTCCTGTACAGGAAACCATTTGTTCGAATCGTATGGACTCAGAGTCAAACGACCCTTCAACAACCAGAGATGGGAAATATTCAGACACCATCAATGCCGGGCCATAACAATGGAGGAATTGAAACGCGGTTTATCCTGAGCCGAGCATGCACTCTCCTTATGCAAATGGCGTGCTCAATGAACGTGAGGGTGTTGTTTCACTTGATTTGGACGAACTGGCGCCAGCTGGGACAACATCCGTATCGGAAAAAAGATTGCAACAGAAACAACCCACATCCCCATCACCTAAAACGATGCAAAGGTCCCAATCCTCGTTGAGCGGGGAAGAGGATAGGTGAGAAAAAATATTCTGAAAGAACATTCGAATATGAATGTAAATATTTACGTTTTGAGCCTTGTTTGGAAATTGTTTTCCTTTGGTTGTGCGAACATTGTAGGATTTTGCAGGAATCATCGTACCATCTGAAAGACGAAGATGATTTCCCTCCATTGCCAGTATGAAGAGCTGGGAAGGTCACTCGTAAACACGAGGTTTTGTGCTCAAGGATAGTCTTCATACGCAGTAAGCCCGGGTTTATATGCTTCCGTGGGTTTTGATTGCGCGACACATATACTATAAAAGTTGTGCTTTTTATATAGTAATTTTTATTCCATTTTTAGGCTTTAACCAAAAGTTTATCCTTTATTATTATTATCTGCGGAAAATTGCAGCTTTCCCCTGGTCTGGGCAGAGGCGCTTGAATGTGAGCTTTTTACTACCAAGATTTGCATATACACGCGCAAATACATAAAACGAAATGTGCAGCTGTTGCGCATTCAAAAGTAAGAAAATAAGCTTATTTGTCAAGTTTAAATGTGTATAATTTAGAATCATCACATAACAATAGTTCTTTAACAAGCATCATATATTTAGTACATAGTAATTTAGAGATAGCATTTTTTTCATTTCTACTTCTGCTTCCATGATAATGATTTTTTTTTTAAATTAAGAAATTACACATATTAAAATATCATGAAAAAGTTTTCACTGTTGTTAATTATATTAAGTTATTAGTACATTTATTACAGGAAGGAGCTATTAAGGAAGAGATTGAGAGACTACCCAGATAGATATACATTTCGTAGAATTAGCGACTTTGAGAAGGAAAATGGTGAAATCCAAGAATCATTTGGAGGAAGAATGACCGAATACGAGACCGGAATTTTCGCCGCCCCGATGACCTTCCTTCCATAATACGCTTCGACGGTGAGGAATCGAGCATGCGCGGGCAGATCCAACACCATCTTTTGGTTCCATATACAGGGTAAGGCCCCGGGTAGTCCTGGTCGGTCTGGGCCATGGATCTGGATATAGACGGGTCGGTTCTCACCGTCACGGACACGTTTTTCTTTGCGGGTTTCCACATGTTCACGAACGAATCCTCGACGGAGTTAACGGAGACCTCAATCACCCTCGAACACGGCTTTCCCATTGTAATTTTTTTTAATTGATAAAAAAAAGGAAATTAAAAGTTAATGTTGATGTTTATAGAGAGAATTTAGGATTTATAGAGACTTATTGTGCAAGGAAGGTTCGAAGAAACCGGCAATGTTTAAAAAAACGTACGGTCGAGGCGCGCCTCGTACCGCCCAAGGTGTTTCGTGTGATGAGGGCACGAGTCAAAGATAATTTAATTTTTATGCGCTTTATACGCGAGGCGGATGAGTCGAGATTTTTTTATATAAATGATTAATCATATACTGTTTCATATTTGTTTAACCCTGCAATTTTTATCGTCTTCGTACTTTTTCGATCAGTGCAACTCAAAAAATCAAAATCTTTCTCAAAATTATCTCAACTTCGGTACATATTCTTCTTTCTTCTCTTCTTCTTTTATCTTTTCTATACACCTATTTTTATTTTTTTATTTTGAAATGTTTTAAAACCCAATTGTTTTACTTAAATGCAACAAGCCAACAATTATGAAAACAAATGGATGAAAAAACGATGATATTTATACTGTTCATTCTTATATGTTTATGAAATTATGATATTTGATTTTTTTTTCTCATATAATGGATGCACTCTCACTAAAAAAAAAAAAAAAACCCTACGGCCTTTCCCGTAGGGAAAGCCGTAGGGAAGCCTATCCCCGTACGGCATTCCTTACGTAATTCGGTCGTAGGGACTAGACTCGTAGGTAACTGATTCCCTACACAATTTGTGAGCCGTAGAGGAGTCCCCTACGGCAGGGCAATAGGGAAAGCCTTCGAGGTTTTGATTTCCCCGCCCCCTTCTTCCCGTAGGGTTGGCCGACGAACTTGCCGTAGGGGTGGGACGTAGGGGTAGCCCTTACGACCATCGCCGTAGGGATCTTCTGAAGGCTCTCTCCTACCGTCGTGAAGTAGCGCAAAATAATATTTATAAGACCTAAACTTATTAACTAGCACAAGTACTAGCAGCAAGTATAGGGTCGATCCCACGAGAGGCGATTTAGCTTATAGTTTTCCCGGCTTTGATTGCTCAATTTGGTTGTCACGTTTAAAAAGGTTTTGTTTTGGAAAGCAGTTAGGCACTTCCGAACCGTGGTCACCGTGTTTACTTGACTGGAAAATAAAAAATAACTTAAAAGAAAGTAAACTAGCATGCAACTTAACTACATATAACTACTGAAAGTAAAGCTAACAGAATGAGCAATTAACGGGATTGACTAAACAAATAAGAAATCAAATAAAGAATAAAGTATCCAGGCATTGACTCCCCTGACTACCCCTTTGACCTAGTGCTGCCGATCATTGGTACGTATATCATTTTGCTAACAGTTTCATCTTCCGGTTATAGGCCCCCAAGTATTAACATCCCTATAATGTCACGCATATTAATACCCATGACCCTCATTCGCTCTTATGTTTAAAGTCCTATTAGATCTCTCTCAATAGGTCTCCTGATATTAACCAATTCGACACTATGTGACCGCATTAGTCTAAGTTGATCAAACCGATTTTAACTACCAAGCAAACCCAGAAGCATGCCCGGACAGACCACATCTCCAACAGCATGTACTTTGCGGACGCCCAGTCTCCCGGTCGCGTTGATCCACGTACTTGTGTGTTAAGTTAGTCGGGGTTCCCACTGGTCACTGTAGGATTGCCCAAGTCCCTAACATGCTCAATTAATATACTACCCTGTTGAATCGGGAACAAAACTCAGCTAGTTGTTGTCCTCACTAAGCCTCCCGGCAGATCACATCTCAGGGTTGGTCAGGTTCTGTCGTTGCCCAGACACAAACAGATTAGCTACTTATGGAAAATAAATAAACAAAAGAAATCAGACGAACTATTTTATTCATTGCAAAAGGGAAATTGTTCAAAAAGAAAATAAAACTAAGTACGGAAATTAAAAGCATAAAACATAAAGAAATTGTTTTTGGCCCGAAGGATATGAATCAAACAAAACGCCGGTTAGTGGTAGCATCACGCGGCTGCTCAGTCTTCTTCGCTGGTCAGGTAGGGTTTCGCCGTCTTCGTGCATCGCTTCGTTTTTTTGGGATTTTTCGTCTCTCGATTTCGTGGTTTGTGTTCTTCAGCGTCTTCTTTTATTTATAGATGGTAGGAGTCTTGGGAAGCAAGTAAAATCGCTGATCTTGATTGGATAAGGATTCTCTTGAGGACTCCTAGATTTTCAGAATTTTGGACAGCTGCCAGCCCGTGCTGACGTCTTGACAGACTCCTGTGTATATAGGACTCTGATTTGATAGAGACGTGTTGGACAATGACTCTAAGGTTGGATGAGAGTCCTTCTTTGATACTTTTCTGAATCTGGTCGCCTTTGAGGGCTCCATGATTCTCAGGACTCTGTAAGTATCGATATACCGATCCGATCGATATACCGTGTGTGCGGAAGTGTGTAAAGCATATGAATCTATCATGCTTGGATCTTAATAAGAACACATACAAACATATATATACACATCCAATATATATATATATATACATATAAGGTTCAACGAAGGCTTACATTTGGTGATGCGTGCCTCGTTGATGATGAAGGGACAGCGGTTGTTTGGTCTCGAACCACCTCGATAGATCAATCACGAAAAGTACTCCTTCGGGATGACCTCGTCACGCCTTTGGATCGTCCGAATGTTGAAGCCGCACAAATGGCCCGGCCTCTACGTGTTGCACACGAACCCAGATGATGAACACCTTGCTTGCTTGAAGTGGTTTTCCAAGAACACTCTCTATTCTCTCCTTTTGGTGTGAATTTCGTGGGTAAACATAAAGTGACATGAAAATAGTATTTTCATGTCTATATTCATGTCCATTTACCACTCCATGTAACCCCCCATTATGTGCATCATAATGCACAAGTAATGGTGGTTAATGGGGAGATGAAAAGACACCTCCACATAATCATGCCAAATCATGCTATGTGGTCTCACTTGCTTGTGTGGCATGCCATGTCTGTTGGAGTTGTATACTTAATGTCTAGATTTAAGTAACGGAAACTCCCAGTCATAGCATTTAATCTATTTAATTAATAAACAATTGTTTGCTTTTAATTATTTGAAAATTAAATATATGCAAATATAGTCTTAGATTATATACGTTGTAGTTAGTATGGTGTGCGACTTCACACGAAAGATCATACTATCGGTTACTCGTATTTAATCGAACAGTTGCTCACGGCCTAGATGGACACGGACCAATCCATCGGTATAGTCGTTGTGTGAGAGAGAAAATAATTCGTCTTAATTATTTTATCACACTTGTACACTTGGTGTATTGGGCGGATCGCTTGAGATTTATCAATTAGGATTGCCTTTGATAATTGATTTAAATCTCAGAGTATTTTATTCTTAATCCCCGATACTATTGCGGGTGTGTATATTTAATATAAGTGACTTTGATTTTCCAAAGGAATTGACCGATATAATTATTGGGTCAATTACCGGTAAAGTTGGGTCACTATATTTTATATATGACATGCCGTGAATTCTTGACGGGAAAGTGTATCTCGTAAGGGTTGATAATATCCCCGACATGAGTTCATAAAGAATTATTATGCAAACCTCATTAGTGGATTTGTTCCGCATAATAATTAAAGTTGAATGGTACTATTCTCGGATATAAGAGATGAATAAATTTATTATGGAATAAATAAATTTTATTCATGGATATTTAAATCTTAAATACACGGAATAAATAATACTACCGGAGAAATATTATTTGATATAATATGGTTTAATATTGGGAGTGCAGTTAATTTATATAGTGGAAAATAAATTAATTAATATTAATGGGATTAATAGATTTGGGCTTGGGCTCAATTTAATCATTAATATTGGAAGCCCAATATTCCACCTCCTTTAGATCCCCTACGTAGCCTATAAAAGCACTACATGGTCTTCACAAATCATAAGACAAGATTATCATACTTGATATTCTAGAGAGTTCGTGAAGGAGATCCATAGGAGTTCGGAGGATCGTCGCCCACACGACGTTCGAACGAAGTGCAAGGAATACGTAGGAAGATCCTAAGGTCTTCAAACCATCTCGTTTCTCCGCACAACGAGACGTAGGTAAAATCATGAAACCCCCTCTATGATTTTATGTGATAATTAATCGTGATGCATACATGAACGGACGATCCGGGACGTACGAACTTCGCGGAAGGGGATTCGAGATCCCCGGCGAAGATCGAGAGGGGCGGTCGAAACCCTAGGGTTCGACCGCCGGTGTGCACGGCGAGGGGAGCCCCGGCTGGACGTCGGGGCATGCGATCGACCCCAGTCGATCGCTGGGGGTTAGCCGTGGGCTGGTGCCAAGGCGGATGAACCCCCCGGCCACCCTTGTCGGCGGCAGGCGCGACGGGAGGAGCCCCGACTGGTTGCCGGGGCATGCGATCGACCGTCGGGTCGATCGCGAGGGGAGCCGCGGCTGGGCCGCGGCGGGTCAGCTGGAGGCTGACCGCCCTCCTTTGGCGGTGGTGGTGAGTCGCCGGACTCACCGCTGGGGGCTGCTGGGCAGCCCCATGCGATCGCATGCGCGATCGCGAGCCCCCTCGCGGCGGGGGGCTCGGCTAGGGTTTAGCCGTGGGTTCGCCCACGGCGATTCTCGTGTCGAGCTCCGGCTTCGCGTGGTGTTCGTGATCGTGTTTCCGGCGATGGGATTTTGGTCGGGTTGTCGGTTTCCGCAATTTTAATAACCCGGGATATCGATTTCCAACAATTGGTATCAGAGCGTTGGTTTCGTGTTAATGTATGTGTTCGATTATCGTTTTACCTTGCAGGGTTTCCGACTATCATGGTTTAATAATTTTCTTTAATTATTTTTATCATGATTATTCGTTTATTAAACTCTTGGACATGTCGAGATTTGTTTTGTGTGGATGAATGCTTGTAATAGTAAAAATTCGGGGGTTGACCGAATTTAGGATTTATTATTATTGTTCTATGTTTTCCGGAAATTGTATAGGGTCGATTTCATGTATAGAATCGATACCGGAATTGTAATTTAATTTTTTGTAATTTATTTTACGTTGGATCGATGTCGAAACGACCGCCGGAAAAGAAGACGCGTGACGAAGAAGGAGCTAGGGCTAGGGATCGATGGGATCGATCCCATTGATCGATCGAAGCCTAGGGGTGGGGGCTCGATCGCCCTAGCCGCGGGCTGCCGCCGGTCCGGTGGCTGGGCGGCGTGGCTGGGCGGCGGTGCTCCTCCCCGGTGGCCGGCCGGTCGATCATGGTGGGGGTGGCGCACCCCGTGCTACTCCTACCAAAATCCTACTTTCCTATTTGATTCGGTTTTCCTATTTTGAGTGTTCTTATTTTTAGGAACTCTAATGGAATAGGAAAAGAATTAAATTGGAATTAGTTTATTTCCTAATTGATTATTCCTATTCTTGGGAATTTTCATGGATGGAAATTAATTAATTATGGAAAGTAGAAGAGTCCTAATTTATTTTATTTCCTTATTCTATTATAGAAGTCTTCTAGAATATTCCAAGTTTGACTTGGATAGAATTCTAGAGATTTAATAGAATTAGAAGGGAAAATAAAAATAAATAAAAATATATTAATAATATTTAATTTTATTTTTGATATATTTGATTGACTTAATTTTCGAATTAAGTAAATTTTGGATTAATTGAAAATAAATAGATTTAAATATTGGGATTAATATTCTCGTCACATGGAGCATTCAAGAACGAAGACTGAAGACTAGAAGATGCGTACGGAGATGGAATAAAGCCATGATAGTCGGAAAATAATATTCTAGTATTATTTTGACTATGTGATAATACCTTATGTGCTTTATTTTATGTATGCATGCTTATGTGTTTAATTATGCATTAGATAGCGTATCTCTTGTTGTAAAAAGCTAAGTGGGAGAGGATTGGAAACAATCCCATGGGCTCCATTACTGTTCTCTTGGTGACTTTTATGAGCTTTCGAAGTTCATATAGATAAGTCATTTCATGAGAATTCTTGTAATTCCTTTTACGAGAAACATTGATGAGTTTATCAAACAATGCCTAGTTTGTCTTTCTGAAACTGATTTCAAGTCGACTCATTCTCACCCCGGGGAGTGGAATGGAGCCAAAGCCACTTGGTCATGTGGATGACACAAATTAGAGACCTTCGTACCATTTCCTGAAATGGATCGATTGTCTGCTCGGCTCCCTCATTTCTTGAGAGATAGGGTTGTTCGCATGGTGAATCACTGGTTAGAAACTTCGAGTTTCACTTATGATTCTCCGCGTCTTGATTTAATAAAATCGAATGGATCAAGTAATTGGGAGTCAGTTATAAAAATCTTTTGGTGTAGTAAACGTCCACACAAACGTGGCTTGCTATACTGAATGGGATTTTGGAATAATTGATGTAGACAGTTATAGGGAATTGTGAAGGATTGTGAGTAGTCGTAAACGTCCACACAAACGTGGCTTGCGGTGACGTAGCGATTCCAAACAATTCACCTTAGTATTTAGTAATGGTTTACACTTAGGTGCGCTTTATAGTATTCTTCCCAACGAAGTAACGCTATAATGATGTACGACCGAAGTAAATCTAATTGCTAAATCATTTGGATAGGTAAACATCCACACTAACGTGGCTTACCATATCCGATGGGATTTTAGATGTAATTAGTAATTTAATGATATTATTTGAGGGAGATAATATCGGTATTAAATTGATTGTTTGTTTATATGTGCTTATAGGTTTAGAGAATAGCTATGAATCCACTTTCTGTGATACTCAAGGAGAATAAACTCACTGGCCCAAATTATATTGATTGTAGGAGAAATTTGGACATTGTCCTGACTGCAGAGGAGTACAAGTTTGTACTCTATGATGCATGCCCTGCTGAACCCACGGATGTCTCAACTGATGAGGAAAAGGCAGCATATAGGAGGCGGACAAAGGCTGATGAAATGGCTAGGTGTTATATTTTGGCTTCAATGTCAAATGTACTCCAAACCCAACATGAGTCGATGGCCACCGCCGATGACATGCTGTATAACCTCAAGGAGATGTTTGGACATCAAGATCGTGCGGCTAGGCAAGAAGCCATGAGAGTCCTCATGTCAACTACTCAGTCTGAAGGAACGCCCGTTGGGGAGCACGTTCTCAAGATGATGAGTTTGTTGAATGAGCTTGAGATCCTAGGAGCCTCGATTGATGCTGAGACGCAAGTCGACATCATACTCCAGTCTCTGACCCCTAGTTTTGAGCAGTTCCGCATGAGTTATAATATGGGTAAACTATCTTATACTCTTGCGCAACTCCTGACTGAACTAAAGGCGGCAGAGGGGATCTACAAAAAGGGCAAGTCTGTTGGAGGTAGGGGCAAGAAGAGGAAGCAAGCATGGAAACCCAGTGGTGCCAAGATGAATGGACCACGGGTAGGGACTGGCAAGCCTAAGGGCAAATGCTTTCGATGCAATAAGTCTGGGCACTGGAAGTCTGAATGTCCTCTCAGAGGTATGAATTTTTCTTTAGCCATAAAAACATAGTCAGCGGTTTTATCTACCAGAATTCTGGTGTGTAGATATGGAACCATTGACGGTATGTGCATTCTAAATGCAGGGGTTCCAGAAAACCCGCCGGCTTAGAGAAGAAAAGTTCAAGTCTACATGGGCAAAAGCTGTAGAGGAGGCAGCTGTTGCAGTGGAAGACATTTATCTGCTTTAAGTAGTTATAAGATTTCATTTCAAGATTATTGCTTTATGTACCCTTTATTTTAGAAAGAACTTTGTTGTGGTTTTCTATTATTAATGAATGGATATTTTATTTCTTTAATCATTTGATGATTTGATAAGAAATAATGGTATTAGATAGCAATATATGAATGATGAATCCTAAGTCTACCACGATGCAACAAACCGTTCTATAACTTGTTTTACTTGTTGAATGTATTTCTTTATTGAATCATTATACTTGTGGATTCTTATGCTCAGTAGTATTTATTCAAATGAGATTTAAAGGTCGAAATTGATTTGATCAATTATAGTTGAAGGAATGGACCTTCCGACCTAAGAATTAAATTTGGAAGATAATACAACTAAGCAAACCTTTCTGGATAAAGGAAAGAATCCGGACGAGTATTGTAATTGATTAAATACTGATATATGCAGTTATATGTGTGCTTATAAAGATACGAGTAATTCTTTTATAGAATACTCGAAGATGGATTAGAGTACTTGATGTGCCATAAAAGCAAAGTGTTTTGACAAGTCATAGGACACAAAGCTATTATGGGGAATCTTCAAAGTATATCCATTAGTAGCATGCGATTTGATCGCGGAGGCAAATACCTATCTAAGTAACACATAGCATATATCAGAGAATGGGATTATGTCCCAAATGACTGCGCCATACACTCTTGTGTAGAAATGGTGTGTCGGGAAATAAGAAATGGAATTCTAAAAGTAAAAGAAAAAGTTATTCGGAACTACCAATGTTCTATGGATATTTCTGGAAAAACAACGGCACATTCAATGTGGTTGTAGGATATCCTGGAAGAACAAAATATTGTAGGTTCAATAGTACTATGAACCAGAAGGACGTTTTATCGCCCGATTCTTAGAGGAAGACTATTAGATAAACTGCAAAAGCCCGAAGTGACGCAATACTTTGTAGAGAGAGAAAAGAAGACTGGGAACCAGCCGAACCGAGTAGTAGTACACCACTGACTGCACCTACTGTTATCACTGTTATACACCGGAACGCCATTGCAGTGGGAGGTTGTTAGACAACCGGAGATCCTCATAAAACTAGAGGAGTTTCGAACTCTGGATCTAGTAAAGATGAAATCAATCCCTAGCTCTGCACAAGGGCAGTACTAAATCTAAATGTGCCTGCTTAAAAAGCAATCAGGTTTATTTTTAAGAGGCAAGATCATTTAGAGTACAAGCTTAGTTAATCCATTTATGGATTGTTACAATGCAATCGTGGAACTTGCGGATTGGTGAGATAGTCTATTTGATGGATTCATCAAAAGGCATAGACGAAAGGTGTATTAGAAACGTGATGGAAACAAAGTGGTGTTTCTCGGAATTTTATGTAGATAACATTTTATCATTGGAAACAATGTAAAAATATTGTCAGACATAAAATGATGGTTGTCTAAATAAATCGGGATATAAGATTGAGTAGAAGTTAGAACATGTTCTTAAGATCTTTCGATCACAAGATAAGAACATTGTACTTCTCCTAGATATCTTATACGATTATGGTTTGTTTTAAACATGCATAATTCTGAGAAAGGTTATTGCCTTTCAGACACAGAATACATTTATCTAAAGATATGTGTTTTGAACACATGAAAGGGATAGGCGATGAATGCAATGTTGAAAAACGAGAACCTGATATCAACTATGCGGTTAGCATAGTGGGAGGATATCAAAGTAATCTCGTGAAGAGATATTCGGATGCTGTAAAAGTACTTTTGAAGTACTGGATTACGGAGCAACACGAATTCTTCTTAGATTACATTTTCTCAGATCTCAAATCAGAGAAGGACCAGTGTAAGTCGATATCAGGCTATGTGTTCACCTTTGAGAGGAATGGAACCTTAAGATGAGAGAGTGATAAGCACGATGCTTTTCGGACTCTATCATAACCGAATAGCAGCCTCAGAGGCAGCGGAATTTGGTTAGGCTCCAGGATAACCTCTGGACTTGGATATGATTCTTAGTTTACCAAAGGCTATGTATAGCGGTGCATGGTAAACTGGAAGAATTCATAAGTCCAAAGTGAAGATAAAACATAGAGCAAGTACCACCTGATACGGGTCATCGTCTAGGGAGACGACGCTGTAGTCACCAAGATAACTTCAAAACGACAACCTAGATTGCTCATTCACATGGTACTTCTTCGAAGTACAGTTTAAGCACGTGATGGGTAAGGGAATCGGGAGTTTGGAAGAAATGACTAGACCTTAGTATAAGTGGGAGATTGTTGGAGTTGTATACTTAATGTCTAGATTTAAGTAACGGAAACTCCCGGTCATAGCATTTAATCTATTTAATTAAATAAACAATTGTTTGCATTTAATTATTGGTAATTAAATATATGCAAAATATAGTCCTGGATTATATAAGTTGTAGTTTGTGTTGGAAATCGATATCCCGGGGTATCAAAAATTGCGGAACCGATAACCCCGACCGAAATCCCATCGCCGGAAACCGATCACGAACACCATGCAAATCCGGGCTCGACAAGAGAATCGCCTCGGGATGAACCCGCGGCTAAACCCTAGTCGAACCCTTGCTAGGGTTCGCGATCGCCGTGCATGGCGATCGCATGGGGCTGCCCCCGGCGGTGAGTACGACGACTCACCGCCATCGCCAGGAGGTGGGGAACCACCAGCCGCGGCGCCAGCCCGCGGCGTTCCCACCAGCGATTGAGCTAGGCTCGATCGCCCCCAGCCCCGGCGTCCAGCCGGGGCGTCTCCTTCCGTGCACCGCCGTCGAGGGGCGGAGGGGACCCGCCACGGCACCAGCCCGTGGCGTCCCCGACGATCGACCCCCGTCGATCGTCTGCCCCGACGTACAGCCGGGGCGTCCTTCTCAACGCACGCCGGCGGTCGAACCCTAAGGTTCGGCCGCCCCTTCTCGATCCCGACGGGGATCGCGTGATCCCCGTATCCCGGTCTCGACGTTCTCCCGGATCGTGTGTTCATGTATGTATCACAATTAATTCACATAAAATCACACAAGGGAGTTTATGATTTTACCTTTTGATTCGTTGTGCGGAGAAACAAAATCAATTGATGACCTTACGATATTCCCACGTATTCCTTGCACTAGCTTGAACGTCGGGTGGGCGACGATCCTCCAAGCTTATGGATCCTCTTCTCTCTCTCTCTCTACTTTCTCTCTCTAGAAGAATTATGATCTTCAAGTTATATGAGAATAGAGAAGACCATGTAGTGCTTTTATAGGCTACGTAGGGGATCTAAAGGAGGTGGAATATTGGGCTTCCAATATTAATGATTAAATTGAGCCCAAGCCCAAATCTATTAATCCCATTAATATTAATTAATTTATTTTCCACTATATAAATTAATTGCACTCCCAATATTAAACCATATTATATCAAATAATATTTCTCCGGTAGTATTATTTATTCTGTGTATTTAAGATTTAAATATCCATGAATAAAATTAATTTATTGCTAATTAATTTATTCATCTCTTGAATCCGAGACTAGTACCATTCAACCTTAATTATTGTGCGGAACGAATCCACTCATGAGGTTTACACAATAATTCCTTATGAACTCATCTCGGGGATATTATCAACCCTTACGGGATACACTTTCCCATCAAGTATTCACGGCATGTCATATATAAAATATAGTGACCTAACTTAACCGGTAATTAACCCAATAATTAAATCGATTAATTCCTTTGAAAAATCAAAGTCACATATATTAAATATACACACCCGCAATAGTATCGGGGATTAAGAATAAAATACTCTGAGACTTGAATCGATTATCTAAGGCAATCCTAATCGATAAATCTCAAGCGATCCGCCCAATACACCAAGTTTACAAGTGTGATAAAATAATTAAGACAAATTATTTTCTCTCTCACACAACGACTATACCGATGGATTGGTCCGTGTCCATCTAGGTCGTGAGCAACTGTTCGATTAAATACGAGTAACCGATAGTATGATCTTCTGTGTGGGCCCGCACACCATACTAACTACAACGTATAGAATCCAGGACTATATTTTGCATATATTTAATTATCAATAATTAAATGCAAACAATTGTTTATTAATATAATAGATTAAATTCTATGATCGGGAGTTACCGTTACTTAAATCTAGACATTAAGTACACAACTCCAACAATCTCCCACTTGTACTAAGGTCTAGTCATTTCCTCCAAACTCCCGACTCCCATACTCATCACGTGCTTAAAGTGTACTTCCAAAGAGTACTTTGTGAATGAGCAATCTAGGTTGCCGCTTCTGAAGTTATCTTGGTGACTACTGCGTCATCTCCCTCGACGATGACTCGTATCAGGTGGTACTTGCTCTATGTGTTTTTATCACTTTTTGACTTATGAATTCTTCCAGTTTACCATGCACCGCTTTTTAATAGCCTTTGGTAAACTAAGTTTCATATCCAAGTCCAGAGGTTATCCCGGAACTTAACCAAAACTTCCGCTGCCTCTGAGACTGCTATTTGGTTATGAGAGAGTCTGATAAGCGTCCTGCTTATCACTCTTTCATTTCAAGGTTCCACCTCTTTCTAAAAGTGAACACATAGCCTGATATCGACTTACACTGGTCCTTCTCTGATTTGAGATCTGAGAATGTGTAATCAAAGAAGATTTCGTCTTGCTTAATCTAGTACTTCCAAGTACTTTTACAGCATTCGAATATCTCTTGTCCAGATTACTTTGATATCCTCCCACTACGCAAACCGCATAGTTAATATCAGGTTCTCGTTTTACAACATTACATCTATAAAGCTTTCCACACTTGAAGTGTGGGAAACCGCTTTGTCTTTATCTATCTCCTTCATGTGTTCGAAACACATACCCTTTAGATAGATATATATTCTGTATCTGAAAGGCAATAACCTTTCTCAGAACTATGCATGTTTAAAACAAACCATGATCGTACAAGATGTCTAGGAGAAGTACAATGTTCTTATCCCTAGATCAAAAGATCTCAAGAACATGTTCCAACTTCTTTCCAATCTTATATCCCGATTCATTTAGACAACCATCATTTTATGTCTGACGACATTTTTACATTGTTGCCAATGATAAAATGCTATCTACATAAAAATTCTGAGAAACACTACTTTGTTTCCATTACGTCTCTAATACACCTTTCGTCTATGCCTTTTGATGAATCCATCAGATGGACTATCTCATCAATTCGCAAGTTCCACAATTTACAGCCTTATATCAATTCCATAAATGGATTGACTTGTACTCTAAATGATCTTGCCTCTTAACAATAAACCTTTATTGCTTTCTAAGCAGGCACATTTAGATCCAGTACTTTCCTTGTGCAGAGCTAGGGATCGATTTCATCTTTACTAGATCCAGAGTTGAAACTCTTCTAGTCTTATGAACATCTCTGGTCGTCAAACAACCTCCCACTGCAATGGCATTCCGGTGTATAAACAGTAATAACAGTAGGTGCAGTTAGTGGTGTATTCCTACTCGGTTTGGCTGGTTCTAAGTCTTTGTCCTTTTCTCATTCCAAGGTATTACGTCAGTTAGGGCTTTGTAGTTCATCTAATAGTCTTCCTCTAAGAACCGGGCGTTAGAGCTTATAACGTCCTTCTGGTTCATAGTACTATAGAACACAATATCTTTGTTCATCTAGGATATCATACAACCACATTGAATGTGCCGTTGTCTCCAGAAATATCCATAGAACATAGGTAGTTCCGAACAACTTGTTATTTTATTATTAGAATCCCATTTCTTATTACTGACACACCATTTCTACACGTGAGTGTATGGTGTAGCCATTTGAGACTTAATCTCAACCTTTGATTATGCTATGTGTTATGTGGTAGCCTCCGCGACTAAGTCGCAGGCTTCCAATGGATATACTTTGAAGGTTCCCCATAATTGCTTTGTGACTAAAAAACTTCGCTTTTATGGCACATCAAGCATTCTAATCCATCTTCGAGTATTCTTAAAAGAACTACTCGCACCTTACACATATCATTGATCATTCTCAATACTTGTCCGAATTCTACCCTTTACCAAAAGGTATGCTTAGTTGTATTATCTTCCAAATTCAATTCTTAGGTCGGAAGGTCCATTCCTTCAACTATAATTGATCAAATCAATTTCGACCTTTTGAATCTTATTTGAATAAATACTACTAAGTATAAGAATTCACAAGTATAATGATTTTAACAAGAAATATATCTAATAAGTAAAACAAGTTATAGAACGGTTTGTTGCATCGTGGTAGACTAAGGATTCATCATTCACATTATTGCTATCTAATGTACCAGAATAGATAATACCATTATTTCTTATCAAAATCATCAACATGATTAAAGAAATAAAATATCCATTCATAAATAATAGAAATCCAGAACAAAAGTTCTTTCTAAATTTAAAGGGGTACATAAAGCAATAAACTTAAATGAAATCCTAATAACTACTCAAAAGCAGATAAAATGTCTTCCACCGCAATAGCTGCCTCCTCTACAGCTTTGCCCATGTAGACTCGAACTCTTCTTCTCTAAGTCGCCGGGTTTTCTGGAACCCCTGCATTTGAAAATGCACATACCGTCAGTAGTTCCATATCTACACACCAGAATTCTGGTAGATAATACCGCTGACTATGTTTTTACGACTAGAGAAAAATTCGTACCTTTGAGAGGACATTCAGACTTCCAGTGTCCAGACTTATTGCATCGGAAGCACTTGCCTCTTGGCTTGGCAGCCCCCACTCGTGGTCCAATCCTCTTGGCACCACTGGGTTTCCAGGCTTGCTTCCTTTTCTTGCCCCTACCTCCAACAGGCTTCAAGCCTTTGGACTTGGTAGCTACAAGCGCTTGAGATTTGCCCTTCTTGTAGATCCCCTCTGCCGCCTTTAGTTCAGTCAGGAGTTGCGCAAGAGTATAAGATAGTTTACCCATATTATAATGATGGGATTCGATGTCCCGGGCTATCAAAAAAAATTGCGGAACCGATAACTCGACCGAAACCCTATTGCCGGAAACCGATCACGAACGCCACGAAGAACCGGGCTCGACAAGAGCATCGCCGCGGGATGAACCCGCGGCTAAACCCTAGCCGAACCCCATCCGCGGGGTTCGCGATCGCCGTGCATGGCGATCGCTGGGGCTGCATGGGGCAGCCCCCGGCGGTGAGTCCGGCGACTCACCGCCACCGCCAGGAGGGGCGGTCAGCCCCCAGCTGACCACCGCGGCTCCAGCCGCGGTCTTCCCCCGGCGATCGATCTCACGATCGATCGCCCACCCCGGCGTCCAGCCAGGGTGCCTTTGTTGCACACGCCGCCGGCGAGGCGGCTGGGATCCGCCACGGCACCAGCCCGTGGCATCCCGGCGATCGACCGAAGTCGATCGCGTACCCCGGCGTCCAGCCGGGGCTCGCCCCTCGTCGCGCGTAACCGGCGGTCGAAACCCTAGGGTTCGACCGCCCCTCGTTCGATCCCCACGGGGATCCAACGATCCCCGTATCTAGGTCTCGACGCTTTCCCGGATCGTCTTGTTCATGTATATATCACGATTATTACGAACAAATAATCATAGAGGGGTTTATGATTATATTACCTCAATTCGTTGTACGGAGAAACGAATTAAACGTTGATGACCTTGCGATCTTCCTACGTATTCCTTGCACCTTGTTCGAACGTCGTGTGGGCGACGATCTATCGAACTCCTATGGATCTCCTTCAACTCTCTAGAACTATCAAGTATTGATATTCTTGTCTTATGATTTATGAAGGCCATGTAGTGCTTTTATAGGCTACGTAGGGGGTCATAAGGAGGTGGAATATTGGGCTTCCAATATTGAAGATTAAATTGAGCCCAATGCTCAAGTCCATTAATCCTTATCAATATTAATTAATTTATTTTCCACTATATAAATTAATTGCACTCCCAATATTAAACCATATTATATCAAATAATATTTCTCCGGTAGTATTATTTATTCCGTGTATTTAAGATTTAAATATCCATGAATAAATTTATTTATTGCTCAATAAATTATATTCATCTCTTGTATCCGAGACTAGTACCATTCAACCTTAATTATTGCGCGGAACAAATCCACTCATGAGGTTTACACAACAATTCCTTATGAACTCATCTCGGGGATATTATCAACCCTTCCGGGATACACTTTCCCGTCAAGTATTCACGGCATGTCATATATAAAATATAGCGACCCAACTTAACCGGTAATTAACCCAATAATTAAATCGGTTAATTCCTTTGGAAAATCAAGGTCTCTAATATTAAATATATACACTCGCAATAGTATCGGGGATTAAGAATAAAATACTCTGAGATTTAAATTGATTATCCAAGGCAATCCTAATCAATAAATCTCAAGCTATCCGCCCAATACACAAGGTATACAAGTGTGATAAAATAATTAGAATAAATTATTTTCTCTCTCACACAACGACTATACCGATGGATTGGTCCATGTCCATCTAGGTCGTGAGCAACTGTTCGATTAAATACGAGTAACCGATAGTATGATCTTCTGTGTGCCCATGCACACCATACTAACTACAACGTATAAAATCCAGGACTATATTTTGCATAATTAATTAATAATAATTAAATGCAAATAATTGTTTATTAATTAAATAGGTTAAATGCTATGACCGGGAGTTTACCGATACTTAAATCTAGACATTAAGTACACAACTCCAACATATAACTCATGCGAAACTGCTCAAAACTAGGGGTCAGAGACTGGAGTATGATGTCGACTTGCGTCTCACCATCAATTTGAGCTCCTAGGATCTCAAGTTCATTCAACAAACTCATCATCTTAAGAACATGCTCCCCAACGGGCGTTCCTTCAGACTGAGTAGTTGTCATAAGGACTCTCATGGCTTCTTGCCTTGCCGCACGATCTTGCTGCCCAAACATATCCTTGAGGTTGTATAACATATCCTCGGCAGTGTCCATCGACTAATGTTGGGTTTGGAGTACATTTGACATTGAAGCCAAAATATAACACCTAGCCATTTCATCAGCCTTTTTCCACTTCCGATATGCTTCCTTTTCCTCATTAGTTGAGGCATCCGTGGGCTCAGCAGGACATGCATCATAGAGTACAAATTTGTACTCTTCAGAAGTCAGGACAATGTCCAAATTTCTCCTCCAATCAATATAATTGGGGCCAGTGAGTTTATTCTCCTTGAGTATCACAAGAAGTGGATTCATAGCTATTCTCTAAACCTATAAGCACATTTAAACAAACAATCAATTTAATATCCGATATTATCTCCCTCAAATAATATCATTAAATTACTAATTACATCTAAAATCCCATCAGGTAAGGCAAGCCACGTGGTGTGGACGTTTACCCACCCAAATGATTTAGCAATTAGATTTTCTTTGGTCATACATAACTTATAGCGTAACCTCGTGGGGAGGAATACTATAATGCGTATCTAAGTGTAAACCATTACTCAGTACTAAAGTGAATCGTTTGGAATTGCTACATTACCGCAAGCCACGTGGTGTGGACGTTTACGACAACTTCACAACTCTTCACAATTCCTTATAACTGTCTACATCAATTAATCCAAAATCCGTTAGTATAGCAAGCCACGTGGTGTGGACGTTTACTACACCAAGAGACTTTTATAATTGACTCCCAATTACAAGATCCATTCGATTTTCGTAAATCAAGACGCGGAGAATCATAAGTGAAACTCGAAGTTTCTAACCAGTGATTCACCATGCGAACAACCCTATCTCTCATTAGATGAGGGAGCCGAGCAGACAATCGATCCATCTTCAAAAGGATGGTACGAATGCCTCTAATTTGTGTCATCCACATGACCAAGTGGCTTTGGCTCCATTCCACTCCCCGGGGTGAGAATGAGTCGACTTGAAGTCAGTTTCAGAAAGACAAATTAGGCATTGTTTGATAAACTTAATCAATGTTTCTTGTAAAAGGAATTACAAGAATTCTCCTCCAATGACACATCTATATGAACTTCAAAAGTCCATAAGAGTCACCAAGAGAACAGTAATGGAGACCATGGGAATGTTTCCATCCCCTCTCCCACTTAGCTTTTTATAACAAAGGGATACGCTATCTAGTGCATAAAGTAAACACATATAGCATGCATACAAGTAATAAAGCACATAGTATCACATAGTCAAAATAATGCTAGAAAATTATTTTCCCGACTATCATGGCTTTATTCCATCTCCGTATGCGTCTTCTAGTCTTCAGTCTTCGTTCTTAAATGTTCCATGTGACGAGAATATTAATCACAATATTTAAATCTATTTATTTTTAATAAATCCAAAAGATACTCAATTCGAAAATTAAGTCAATCGAATAAATCAAAAATAAAATTAAATATTATTAATATTTTTTATTTATTTATTTTCCTATCTAATTCTATTAAATCTCTAGAATAATCTATCCAAGTAAAACTTGGAATATTCTAGAAGACTTCTATAATAGAATAAGGAAATAAAATAAATTAGGACTCTTCTACTCTCCAAGAATAATTAATTTCCATGTCCATGAAAATTCCCATAAAATAGGAATAATCAATTAGGAAATAAATTAATCCCACATTAATTAAATTCCTTTCCAATTCTATTAAATCTCTAGAATCCTATCCAAGTTAGACTTGAATATTCTAGAAGACTTCTATAATAGAATAAGGAAATAAATTAATATTAATTAATTCTTTTCCTACTTCCATGATAATTCCCAAAAATAGGAATACTCAAAATAGGAAAACCGAATTAATTAGAAAGTGAATCTTGGTAGGAGTAGCACGGGTTGGGGATCCCCGCACCACCACCACCACCATCGACCAACCACCGGGAGGGAGCACCCGCCGCCGCCACTCCAGCGGCCAGCCGCCACCGTCGCCGGCGACAGCCCACGGCCGAAGGGGCGCGACGCCCCCTTCCCCTTTGGTCGATCATGGGGTCGATCATGGGGATGATCGACCCCCCGGCTTTTCGTCCTCTTCGTCTTCTTCGTCACACGCGTTCTCGGGCGGTCGTTTCGGCATCGATCCAACGTAAATAAATTACAAGAAATAAATTTACAATTCCGGTATCGATTCTATACATGAAATCGACCCTATACACTTTCCGGAAAACATAGAACAATAATAATAAATCTAAATTCGGTCAACCCCCGAATTTTTACTATTACAATCATTCATCCACACAAAACGAATCTCGACATGTCCGAGAGTTTAATAACGAATAATCATGGTAAAAAATAATTAACAATAATTAAATTAAACCATGATAGTCGGAATCCCTGCAAGGTAGAACGATAATTGAACACATACATGAACACGAAACCAAACGCTCTGATACCATTTGTTGGAAATCGATATCCCGGGGTATCAAAATTGCGGAATCGATAACCCCGACCGAAATCCCATCGCCGGAAACCGATCACGAACACCATGCAAATCCGGGCTCGACAAGAGCATCGCCGCGGGATGAACCCGCGGCTAAACCCTAGCCGAACCCTTGCTAGGGTTCGCGATCGCCGTGCATGGCGATCGCATGGGGCAGCCCCCGGCGGTGAGTCCGGCGACTCACCGCCATCGCCAGGAGGTGGGGAACCACCAGCCGCGGCGCCAGCCCGCGGCGGTTCCCACCAGCGATCGAGCTAGGCTCGATCGCCCCCAGCCCCGGCGTCCAGCCGGGGCGTCTCCTTCCGTGCACCGCCGTCGAGGGGCGGAGGGGACCCGCCACGGCACCAGCCCGTGGCGTCCCCGACGATCGACCCCCGTCGATCGTCTGCCCCGACGTACAGCCGGGGCGTCCTTCTCGACGCACGCCGGCGGTCGAACCCTAGGGTTCGGCCGCCCCTTCTCGATCCCGATGGGGATCGCGTGATCCCCGTATCCCGGTCTCGACGTTCTCCCGGATCTTGTGTTCATGTATGTATCACAATTAATTCACATAAAATCACACAAGGGAGTTTATGATTTTACCTTTTGATTCGTTGTGCGGAGAAACGAAATCAATTGATGACCTTACGATCTTCCTACGTATTCCTTGCACTAGCTTGAACGTCGGGTGGGCGACGATCCTCCAAGCTTATGGATCCTCTTCTCTCTCTCTCTACTTTCTCTCTCTAGAAGAATTATGATCTTCAAGTTATATGAGAATAGAGAAGACCATGTAGTGCTTTTATAGGCTACGTAGGGGATCTAAAGGAGGTGGAATATTGGGCTTCCAATATTAATGATTAAATTGAGCCCAAGCCCAAATCTATTAATCCCATTAATATTAATTAATTTATTTTCCACTATATAAATTAATTGCACTCCCAATATTAAACCATATTATATCCAAATAATATTTCTCCGGTAGTATTATTTATTCCGTGTATTTAAGATTTAAATATCCATGAATAAAATTAATTTATTGCTAATTAATTTATTCATCTCTTGAATCCGAGACTAGTACCATTCAACTTTAATTATTGTGCGGAACGAATCCACTCATGAGGTTTACACAATAATTCCTTATGAACTCATCTCGGGGATATTATCAACCCTTACGGGATACACTTTCCCGTCAAGTATTCACGGCATGTCATATATAAAATATAGTGACCCAACATAACCGGTAATTAACCCAATAATTAAATCGGTTAATTCCTTTGGAAAATCAAAGTCACATATATTAAATATACACACCCGCAATAGTATCGGGGATTAAGAGTAAAATACTCTGAGACTTGAATCGATTATCTAAGGCAATCCTAATCGATAAATCTCAAGCGATCCGCCCAATACACCAAGTGTACAAGTGTGATAAAATAATTAAGACAAATTATTTTCTCTCTCACACAACGACTATACCGATGGATTGGTCCGTGTCCATCTAGGTCTTGAGCAACTGTTCGATTAAATACGAGTAACCGATAGTATGATCTTCTGTGTGGGCCCGCACACCATACTAACTACAACGTATAGAATACAGGACTATATTTTGCATATATTTAATTATCAATAATTAAATGCAAACAATTGTTTATTAATATAATAGATTAAATGCTAT
This sequence comes from Euphrasia confusa, assembly GCA_954870475.1. Classification (NCBI taxonomy): domain Eukaryota; kingdom Viridiplantae; phylum Streptophyta; class Magnoliopsida; order Lamiales; family Orobanchaceae; genus Euphrasia; species Euphrasia confusa. The sequence continues at coordinate 16,818,438 of OX940954.1, forward strand.
GATCGGGAGTTACCGTTACTTAAATCTAGACATTAAGTACACAACTCCAATAGTTAATATGGTGTGCAACGTCACACGGAAGATCATACTATCGGTTACTCGTATTTAATCGAACAGTTGCTCACGACCTAGATGGACACGGACCAATCCATCGGTATAGTCGTTGTATGAGGGAGAAAATAATTTGTCATAATTATTTTATCACACTTGTACAATTGGTGTATTGGGCGGATCGCTTGAGATTTACTACCTCTGTCCCAACACAATAGTCACACTTCCTTCACAAATAACAAATGAAGTATGACTATTAAAATGGGACAGAGGTAGTATCAATTAGGATTGCCTTTGATAATTGATTTAAATCTCAGAGTATTTTATTCTTAATCTCCGATACTATTGCGGGTGTGTATATTTAATATAAGTGACTTTGATTTTCCAAAGGAATTGACCGATTTAATTATTAGGTCAATTACCGGTAAAGTTGGGTCACTATATTTTATATATGACATGCCGTGAATTCTTGACGGGAAGGTGTATCCCGTAAGGGTTGATAATATCCCCGAGATGAGTTCATAAGGAATTATTATGCAAACCTCATGAGTGGATTTGTTCCGCATAATAATTAAAGTTGAATGGTACTATTCTCGGATATAAAAGATGAATAAATTTATTATGCAATAAATAAATTTTATTCATGGATATTTAAATCTTAAATACACAGAATAAATAATACTACTGGAGAAATATTATTTGATATAATATGGTGTAATATTGGGAGTGCAATTAATTTATATAGTGGAAAATAAATTAATTAATATTAATGGGATTAATAGATTTGGGCTTGGGCTTAATTTAATCATTAATATTGGAAGCCCAATATTCCACCTCCTTTAGATCCCCTACGTAGCCTATAAAAGCACTACATGGTCTTCACAAATCATAAGACAAGATTATCATACTTGATATTCTAGAGAGTTCGTGAAGGAGATCCATAGGAGTTCGGAGGATCGTCGCTCACAAGACGTTCGAACGAAGTGCAAGGAATACATAGGAAGATCCTAAGGTCTTCAAACCATCTCGTTTCTTCGCACAACGAGACGTAGGTAAAATCATGAAACCCCCTCTATGATTTTATGTGATAATTAATCGTAATGCATACATGAAAGGACGATCCGGGACGTACGAACTTCGCTGAAGGGGATTCGAGATCCCCGGCGAAGATCGAGAGGGGCGGTCGAAACCCTAGGGTTGGACCGCCGGTGTGCGCGGCGAGGGGAGCCCCGGCTGGACGTCGGGGCATGCGATCGACCGTCGGGTCGATCGCGAGGGGAGCCACAGCTGGGCCGCGGTGGGTCAGCTTGAGGCTGACTGCCCTCCTCCGGCGGTGGCGGTGAGTCGCCAGACTCACCGCCGGGGGCTGCTGGGCAGCCCCATGCGATCGCATGCGCGGGGGTTTAGCCGTGGGTTCGCCCACAACGATGCTCGTGTCGAGCTCCGGCTTCACGTGGTGTTCGTGTTTGTGTTTCCGGCGATGGGATTTCGGTCGGGGTGTCGGTTTCCGCAATTTTGATAACTCAGGATATCGATTTCCAACAATGTCACACTATGTGACATGCATTCCATGCAAGCCATGCATCCCATGCATGTATTAATCTACATAAATATTGATTCTAAATCAATATAATTAACAAGCTACATAGTACATCATCAAGTCCGTGTGTGACCCTGTAGGTATGATTATCGATCAATATTATATTGCTCATAGCAATAAACAATATTATCGACTAATCATTTAACATCCAATAGACGACCTTATGAATTTATCAATTGCACACGTAGGATCGAATGACATATACCAACAATCTCCCACTTGGCCTTCAGAGCCAGTGTGCTGTCAACTTCCTGTTGTCACTTTATGTCTAAGTTTGAACTTGAGGCAAGACTCGAGTGATCCTCAATCGGTTCAAACCTTTCTTGGACTATGAGATTGACTGTAAAACAAAATTTATCACTATGATACGAATTTGTACGTGGCCACGCTTTTCACAGTCTCAACTCTCTAAGTGGCCTGTAAGACATATATCCCATTATAAAATGGAGGACAATCCCATATTGTCAATCCAAGCTCTCCCACTTGCTTCCTGATCTACCCAATAACAAGTTTTATAACCTCCTTTTACGAAAGGTGTTTACTTGTATCAAAGTATACCATTTCACAATGGAATCACTCTGGACTACTCAGGTCAGAGGAAATTGCTCGACAGTCAATGAAATAGTATTATGATCATTAGCTCCCAGCTAAGATCTATGTAATTGTACTTGATGTCCCACATCACTAGCCCATGAAGCGGCGCTATAGTACACATTATAATCTAGTTCATTGTATTATCGTTTTGTCCGTACTCGATTATACGAACCAAGAACAACCATATGATTCAAGTATATCAGTTCAACCATTGGGACTTCATTATGCGGTAAGTCGACCTCATAACCCAATTGATATTGGACAATTCATATAAATTAAACCAAATTTATATGTAGAAATATGTGTAACACATATAAGTGAATGTTTACCAAATCTCCAAAAGTATCTAATACAGTAATAGAAATCACAACCCATCTTTAAGATGTCTGATCTCTATTGCAGTCGTGAAAGCCTCAAGCTTAAACTGATGGAGAGGTTTTAGAAAATGGGTTTGCAACCTTACCAAAAGTTGCAACTTTATAATCTCGATGTCTCCACAAAACAATCTCCCAGATAATGTGGAACTTCTTGGGCACTAGTTTAGACTTGTGGTTCTCCCTTGGCTCATTGGCTTGCGCGATAGCTCTACTATAAATAGAGAACTATCAGATGGGCCGAGCTAGTTACGTCACCTAGCTAGTTCATTAAAGAACTTTCAAATCTTAATTGCCAACATTATTGCATCCAATGCAATACTATACTCAACTTGTAACGCCCCAGAAATTCAAAGGCTTAAAGGAATTGAATATGCTACTCATACCAACAGATGCATCTTCTTTTCTGGGCATCCTCCTATAAAAACTCCAAAGTTAAGCGTGCTGACTCTGGAGTAGTTCTAGGATGGGTGACCCCCTGGGAAGTCTCCCGGGTGCGCACGAGTGAGGACAAAGTGCGCTGGAAAAGACAAGTGTTGGTACAGTGGGGCCAGGATATCACTCCCGACGGCAGTCATTGGTAACCGAGCCGGCCCATTAGGGTTGGGCCTCGACCCCGCAACGGGCCGGGGCGTTACAAATGGTATCAGAGCAGGTGCCGACCGGAATTGTGGGAACTAAGTGTCTTGCGGGGCCAAGTGCTCCACCCATAAGTTGGTGAGAGTACCCGTAAGGGGCATTCCTGCACGGATGGTTGGTCCTGGGCAAGTAAGGCACAACGAGGACGTTGCGCATAAAAAGGTGGGGTGATTGTAACGCCCCAGAAATTCAAAGGCTTAAAGGAATTGAATATGCTACTCATACCAACAGATGCATCTTCTTTTCTGGGCATCCTCCTATAAAAACTCCAAAGTTAAGCGTGCTGACTCTGGAGTAGTTCTAGGATGGGTGACCCCCTGGGAAGTCTCCCGGGTGCGCACGAGTGAGGACAAAGTGCGCTGGAAAAGACAAGTGTTGGTACAGTGGGGCCAGGATATCACTCCCGACGGCAGTCATTGGTAACCGAGCCGGCCCATTAGGGTTGGGCCTCGACCCCGCAACGGGCCGGGGCGTTACACAACTTCTGTAGTTTAATCAGCTATATTGCATTGCATGGAACTATTCCAGCAAATTTCACCTTTATCTAGACAAAAGATATAACCAGATTAAAATCGGAAATTATCTTAGTCTGTTATGAATTTTGCATTCAAATAGCTTGTTCACATCAACTCTTTTTGTCTTCCTAAGACAACAAAATATTCTTTTGTCTATCTAAGGTACATAAGAATATTCTTGGCCGCAGTCTAACGCGCCTCACCTGGGTTTCCTTGAAACCGACTTGTCATGCTTAAAGCATATGATACGTCCGATCGTGTACAAATCATGGCGTACATTATAGACCCTATTGCCGAAGCATAAGGAATGTTTTTCATCCTCTTTTGCTCATCAAGTCCCGTAGGGCCTTGTATCTTGCTAAGAGATGTGCCATGAATCATTAAAATGAGACCCTTTTTTGATGGAGTTATATTCTAAATGTCTAGTTTAGTGACAATATGGAACTCCTTATCTGTGTTTTTACATTATCTAATAATCAAACTGTCGGCATTTTTTGTCTATCTTATACTTGAATGCAATAGTCCTAGATATATACGTTGTAGACAGTATGGCGTGAGGAGACACGCGGAAGATCATACTGTCGGTTACTCGTATATTATCGAACAGAAGCTCACGACTTAGATGGACAGGGACAATCCATCGGTACGTCGTAGTGTGACTGGGTAATAGTTGGTCTTGACTATTATGTTACACTTGTACACTTGGTGTATTGAGCAGGACCACGGGAGGGCGTTCGATTTATACTAATCGACGTAATCGAACTAGACCTCAGAATTACGGATATACGAATTCCTAATCCCTATATAATTATAGGTGCGTGTGTCCAATTCTCGGTTCTTTAACTTACCAATGAGTGAGACTAATTGATTAGTCGAGATACTCGGTAAATTGGGAATCGGAATTGTACACACGGCATGCTATAGATTATAGACAGGAAACCGTGTCCCGTTTATCGGGTTGATGACGTTCCCGAGATGAGCTCATAAAGTTTATCATGTAAACCCTGCAGGTGGATTTGTTCCACATGATAATAAGGATGAGTGGTACTAGTCTCGGATAATAAGAAACGAATTAATTTAATTATTAGTAATTAAATAAATTCGTGAACGTTCGATATCTTAAACACGGGGAAAGTCGTATATGTAATTTCGGCGGAATTATTATTGTTGAAATAATATTAAAATTAATTTCGGGAATTCAATTATTATTTTTTAGTGGAGTGAATAATAATTAAAATTGAAATCAATTAATTAAGGAATTGCGTTTACGTATTCCAAGTTAATTAATATTTCAATTTAGCCCTTAATTAATTTACCTAAGGTCCCTAACGTAACTCTATATAAATCCCCCCCTTGCCCTCTCTTAACCTACAGAACGCCGCAACATTTAATTTTGCTGTGAAAAATAATTGCGCTAGCGCAAATATATTTTTCTCTGTAAAATTAATAAGGTTAACGCAATAATTTTTCTCTAAGAGAGAAAAATAAATCTGACGTTGGTTGAGAAGAGAGAGCATAGACGGGAGAACTCCAGCGGATCGTTGCCCACACAACGGTTGGAGACGGGATCAGAGGCATACGTTAGAAGCTCTAAGGTCTCAACAATTCGACCGCTAAGGTATGAGATCGGATCTTTAATTCCGCACTTAATTCGATCTCAATTTATCTCGTTGATCATACTTTGAACGTAGATCGGGTTCCGGGGTTGTGGGTTGTGTTCCTCGACTACTGGGGGTTCTAGGACCTCCGGAACGGTAGTCGGATGAGGAAGAACGACCCGGAAACGAGCCCGGAACAGCAACGTCGCGTTGCTGTTCGCGGAGAAACGGCGACCGCCGTTTCCAAACGGCGCCCGCCGTTTTGGCGTTTTTCTGGCAGCCCGCTCGGTTCGCGCGGTTGTCCTTCGGGGCAATGGCTGGGCGTGAATCGGGGCACGGGCTGGAAAAGCGAACGAAGTAGCGACACCGGAGGTCGACTGGGAGTGTTCGGATGTTCGAGCGATCGAACGAACGCATCCCGGGTAGTCGATTTCCAACAATTGGTATCAGAGCCGGTTATGCGTTCATGTATTGTTTGCGAGTTTGTTTTGCAGGTCACCCGATTATTATGGTCATGTTTATTGTACTGTATGTTGTGGTGTGTTAAACTCTCGGGATTGTCGAGATCTTTTGGTTTTATCGTTGCTTGCTTGTAATAGTTAAAACGACGGGTTGAGTCGTTTAGGTTTTCTATTTCGGTTTTTCGTTTTTTCGTTTATCCGGGTGTATAGGATCGATCGATATGTATAGGATCGATGCCGGAAGTAGTTAGTATTACTTATGTAATGTTGCTGCTGCTTGGTGGATCGAGACGAGATCGAGGGCCGGACGAACGAGGGTCGAAAAGTCGAACCCGCGGCTGCTGAAGGGCAAAACGGCGGTCGCCGTTTCTCAAACGGCGGTCGCCGTTTCGCTGGATTTCGGGCAGCAGCTCCGCGGGGGTTCGACGAACGTCACGGATCGCTTGTCGAGGGCCCGGGATGATACTCCAGTGGGAGGGGTTCGTCTCTTGGTCCTTAGACGAGTCGGTGATGGACCGAGACCGAAACGAGCAACGAGACGAAGATCCGAGAAGACGTGCATCGAAGGATTTTAAGGGCCATAATAATCGGGCCACGTTAAATGTTTTTTGTGTGTTTACGTGCTTTATTGTGCTTTAAATTCATATGCATGCTTGTTAATCCCTTTCGTAAAAACTAAGTGGGAGAGGGATTGGAAACAATCCCGCGGTCTCCATTCTCTGTTTTGATGGTGATGTGTGTCGCTTACGAGTTGGCTTTAGTGTCATCCTCCCTATCGGATAAAGTTGACACACGGATATCACTAGATCAAAATTCGAATTCAATTCCATTTATAGAATTGAACACTTGAGTTTTTCAAAGCAATGCCTAATCTGTCTTTCAAAGACTAATTTCATCTCGACTCATTCTCACCCCGGGGAGTGGAATGGAGCCAAAAAGCGCTTGGTTATGTTGATGACACAGATTAGAGACATTCGAGTCATTTGATGGCTAGATCGATTGTCTGGTTGGCTCCCTCACTTTGTGAGAGATAGGGCTCAATTGCATGATTGATCGCTGGTTAGAAACTTCGAGTTTCACTTACGAGATATCAAGCTTTGATTAACGAAATTGTGAAATTTATTAAATGGAATTCAATTAACAAAGTTGTTTGTTTAGTAAACGTCCACACTATCGTGGCTTACTAGACGGAAACGGAACTTTGGGTTAATTGAGGCTCGACAGTTATAGGAAATCGTAAAGGGACCGCATGTCAACGTAAACGTCCACACTAACGTGGCTTGCGGTGGGCGTGTAGTTTCCGAGCGGTTAACTTAGTACTGAGAAATGGTATACACTTAGGTACGCTTTACAGTATCCTCCCCATCGGAGTCACTGCTGTAATGATGTACGACCGAAGTAAAAGTCCAGTTATAAAATCGTTTGGACTAGTATACGTCCACATGAACGTGGCATGCTAGTCTGATGGGATTTTAGGATTGATTGGTAAATTTAATGATATTAATTAAGGGAGTTGATATCGAATTAAATTTGACAGTTTGATTTGTCTCTTTTATAGATATGGCACTCAACCCGCTGTCCATTATACTAAAAGAAAACAAACTCACTGGTCCAAACTATGTTGATTGGAAACGAAACTTGGACATTGTCCTAACTGCTGAGGAGTACAAATATGTACTCCATGAGGTTTGTCCTGATGAACCTATTGACACCTCCACTCCTGAGGAAAAGGAAGCTCATCGGAAGTGGGTCAAGGCTGATCAGATGGCGCGGTGCTACATTTTGGCTTCTATGTCAAATGTGCTGCAACATCAGCATGAGGCCATGACCACTGCCTATGATATGATGCTTAACCTCAAGGAGATGTTTGGTAGTCAGGATAGGGCAGCCAGGCAAGATGCCATGAGAAAACTCATGACGGCCACTATGTCCGAAGGAACGCCCGTGAGGGATCACGTTCTTAGGATGATAGGCTATCTGAATGAGATAGAGATTATGGGAGGAGCTATCGATGGGGAAACCCAGATCGATATAGTGCTCCAGTCTCTGCCTAGGAGTTTTGAGCAGTTCCGCCTGAACTATAACATGAACAAGAGGTTATATTCGTTGGCGGAGCTCCTGACTGAACTCCAGGCGGCAGAGGGAATCTTTAAGAAATCTCAGGCACTTGTGGCTGTGAAACTTCCTGGCCCTCCGGGGACTAAGAGGAAGAAGAAGCAAGGACGGAAACCCAGTGGACCCAGAAATGGTGGACCACAGAATGGAGTGAACAAGCCCAAGGGCAAGTGTTTCCGTTGCAAGCAGTCTGGACATTGGAAGTCTAATTGTCCTCTCAGACAAGGAGGTACGAACTTTTCCTTAGTAACTGAAACATGTTTAGCGGTGTTATCCACCGGTACCTGGTGTGTGGATACGGGAGCCACTGATCATGTCTGCAATTCTTTGCAGGGGTTCCAGGAAACCCGGCGGCTTAGAGAGGGAGAGATCACTATCTACATGGGCAACGCTACGAAAGTGGCGGCAATTGCAGTGGGAGATATTCATTTGTCTTTTAATAATAAAGTTTTGGTATTGAATAATTGTCTTTATGTACCGAATTTTAGAAAGAACCTTGTTTCGGTTTCTAAATTGGTTTTGAATGAATATTCTGTTTCTTTTGATAGTTCTGTTATTATCAAAAAGAATGGTGAGTATATCTGTTCTGGTACATTGATAGGCAACTTATATATACTGAATCCTGATTATTCCACGATGCAACGAGTAGAGTCAAATAATACATCTAGTACCAATAAGAGAAAGGAGCCTTCTAGGATGAATCAAAAGTACTTATGGCATCTTAGGCTAGGTCATATTAACTTGGGTAGGATTCAAAGGTTGATAACTGATGGAATACTCAGTGGTGTGAAAGATGAGGACTTTCCAACCTGCGAATCATGCCTGGAAGGAAAAATGACCAAGCGACCCTTTAGTGATAAGGGGTATAGATCCAAGGAAGTACTGGAATTGATTCACTCTGATTTGTGCGGGCCTTTATCTGTCCAAGCGAGAGGAGGTTATGAATATTTCCTAACCTTCACTGATGATTACTCAAGGTATGGTTTTATATACCTGATGCGCCGCAAGAGCGAGTGCTTTGACAAGTTCAAGGAGTACAAAGCTCTTGTGGAGAACCTTCATGGTAAAACCATAAAGACTCTACGATCTGATCGTGGAGGAGAGTACCTCTCGGGAGAGTTTAAGGCGTACTTATTAGAGAATGGGATTGACTCCCAGATGACTGCACCATACACGCCCCAACAGAATGGTGTAGCAGAAAGAAGGAATAGGACTCTTATGGAAATGGTAAGATCTATGATGAGTTATTCAGAACTACCAGTTTCGTTCTGGGGATATGCCTTGGAAACAGCGGCGTATATCCTGAACCTAGTTCCTTCTAAATCAGTCCCTAAGACGCCCTCGGAATTGTGGACCGGGCGAAAGCCAAATTTGAAACACATTCGGGTCTGGGGTTTCCAGCACATGTGCTGAAGCATGGGGCTGATAAGTTGGAATCTCGTTCAGATATTCGGTTGTTTATAGGATATCCTAGAGGAACGAAAGATGGTCTATTTTATAGTCCTAAGGACCAGAAGATCGTTGTTAGCACCAACGCTCGGTTCTTGGAAGAGGATTATATAATGGACCATAAGCCCAAGAGTGAGATAATACTTAACGAACTGAGAGGGGACGATCAAGGCTTAGATCCAACCGAACCGGGTGATACGCCACCACAGTCTGCACCTGTAGTTACTGAGGTTACACCGGAGCCTCGTCGTAGTGGGAGGGTTGTTCGACAACCCGATAGGTTCATGTTTATAGGTGAGTCTTCGGACTTGTTACCTGGAGAACATGAAGCCGATCCCTGGACCTATGGCGAGGCGCTTAAAGATCAAGATGCTCAGTCTTGGCAAAAGGCGATGAAATCTGAGATTGAATCAATGGATTCAAATCAGGTCTGGAATCTTGTAGCACCGCCCAAAGGTGTAAAAGCCATTGGTTGCAAGTGGGTGTACAAGAGGAAAAGAGGGTCTGACGGGAAGGTTGAAACCTTCAAGGCTAGGCTTGTTGCGAAAGGGTATACTCAGAAAGAAGGGATCGATTATGAGGAAACTTTTTCGCCGGTAGCTATGCTAAAGTCGATCCGGATTCTTTTGTCTATAGCATCTTATATGGATTATGAGGTGTGGCAAATGGACGTCAAGACAGCATTCTTGAATGGGAATCTTGACGAGACCATTTACATGAGACAGCCAGAAGGTTTCATTAAGAAAGGCCAAGAGCATCTAGTGTGTAAGCTAAACCGATCCATTTATGGATTGAAGCAAGCTTCTAGATCTTGGAACATGCGGTTTGATGAGGTTGTCCAGTCTTATGGATTCATTCAAAGCATGGACGAGTCGTGTGTATACCGGAGATGTGACGGAAACAGTGTGGCGTTTCTCGTGCTTTATGTAGACGACATCCTTCTAATTGGCAACAATGTGAAGATGTTGTCGGACATAAAGGGATGGTTGTCCAAGCAATTCGATATGAAAGACTTAGGACAAGTTGGGCATGTTCTTGGGATCAAGGTCATAAGGGATCGCCGGAAAAGAACATTAAGCTTGTCCCAGGCTTCATATATTGATACGATTCTGGCTCGTTTCAACATGCAGAATTCCAAGAGAGGTGCTCAACCTTTCTGCCATGGAATTCATCTATCTAAAGACATGTGTCCCAAAACACAAAAGGAGATAGATTACATGAAGAAGGTTCCTTATGCTTCGGCAGTAGGAAGTCTAATGTATGCCATGTTGTGCACGAGACCTGATATCTGCTATGCCGTGGGCATGGTAGCTAGATATCAGAGTAACCCTGGACAGGGTCACTGGACTGCTGTAAAGAACATACTTAAGTACCTGCGAAGGACTAGGAACTATGTTCTGAGTTACAAAGCGTCCGAGTTGATTCCTATTGGTTACACAGACTCGGATTTCCAATCTGATAAGGATCAGCGAAAGTCTACATCAGGCTATGTGTTCACATTGGGAGGTGGAGCAGTCTCATGGAAGAGTGTTAAGCAGAAATGCATTTCAGACTCTACCATGGAAGCCGAATATGTAGCAGCCTCTGAGGCAGCTAAAGAATCGGTGTGGCTCCGGAACTTCCTTATGGACTTGGATGTGGTTCCTAAGATGCCTAGAGCTATCACAATTTATTGTGACAATAGCGGTGCAGTGGCAAATGCAAAGGAACCACGAGCCCACAATGCGAGTAAACACATAGATCGCAAGTACCACCTGATTAGAGACATCGTCAGGAGAGGCGATGCGGTTGTCACCAAGATTGCATCAGCGGATAACCTGGCTGACCCCTTTACGAAGGCACTTCCAGCGGAAGCGTTCAAGAGACACGTGAAGGGGATGGGTATCGGATGTATGGTAGAGGGCAACTAGAGATTTAGTATAAGTGGGAGATTGATGGAGTTATATTCTAAATGTCTAGTTTAGTGACAATATGGAACTCCTTATCTGTGTTTTTACATTATCTAATAATCAAACTGTCGGCATTTTTTGTCTATCTTATACTTGAATGCAATAGTCCTAGATATATACGTTGTAGACAGTATGGCGTGAGGAGACACGCGGAAGATCATACTGTCGGTTACTCGTATATTATCGAACAGAAGCTCACGACTTAGATGGACAGGGACAATCCATCGGTACGTCGTAGTGTGACTGGGTAATAGTTGGTCTTGACTATTATGTTACACTTGTACACTTGGTGTATTGAGCAGGACCACGGGAGGGCGTTCGATTTATACTAATCGACGTAATCGAACTAGACCTCAGAATTACGGATATACGAATTCCTAATCCCTATATAATTATAGGTGCGTGTGTCCAATTCTCGGTTCTTTAACTTACCAATGAGTGAGACTAATTGATTAGTCGAGATACTCGGTAAATTGTGAATCGGAATTGTACACACGGCATGCTATAGATTATAGACAGGAAACCGTGTCCCGTTTATCGGGTTGATGACGTTCCCGAGATGAGCTCATAAAGTTTATCATGTAAACCCTGCAGGTGGATTTGTTCCACATGATAATAAGGATGAGTGGTACTAGTCTCGGATAATAAGAAACGAATTAATTTAATTATTAGTAATTAAATAAATTCGTGAACGTTCGATATCTTAAACACGGGGAAAGTCGTATATGTAATTTCGGCGGAATTATTATTGTTGAAATAATATTAAAATTAATTTCGGGAATTCAATTATTATTTTTTAGTGGAGTGAATAATAATTAAAATTGAAATCAATTAATTAAGGAATTGCGTTTACGTATTCCAAGTTAATTAATATTTCAATTTAGCCCTTAATTAATTTACCTAAGGTCCCTAACGTAACTCTATATAAATCCCCCCCTTGCCCTCTCTTAACCTACAGAACGCCGCAACATTTAATTTTGCTGTGAAAAATAATTGCGCTAGCGCAAATATATTTTTCTCTGTAAAATTAATAAGGTTAACGCAATAATTTTTCTCTAAGAGAGAAAAATAAATCTGACGCTGGTTGAGAAGAGAGAGCATAGACGGGAGAACTCCAGCGGATCGTTGCCCACACAACGGTTGGAGACGGGATCAGAGGCATACGTTAGAAGCTCTAAGGTCTCAACAATTCGACCGCTAAGGTATGAGATCGGATCTTTAATTCCGCACTTAATTCGATCTCAATTTATCTCGTTGATCATACTTTGAACGTAGATCGGGTTCCGGGGTTGTGGGTTGTGTTCCTCGACTACTGGGGGTTCTAGGACCTCCGGAACGGTAGTCGAATGAGGAAGAACGACCCGGAAACGAGCCCGGAACAGCAACGTCGCGTTGCTGTTCGCGGAGAAACGGCGACCGCCGTTTCCAAACGGCGCCCGCCATTTTGGCGTTTTTCTGGCAGCCCGCTCGGTTCGCGCGGTTGTCCTTCAGGGCAATGGCTGGGCGTGAATCGGGGCACGGGCTGGAAAAGCGAACGAAGTAGCGACACCGGAGGTCGACTGGGAGTGTTCGGATGTTCGAGCGATCGAACGAACGCATCCCGGGTAGTCGATTTCCAACATTTTTGGCGTCTTTCATTATGAACTTATCAAACACCTTATCAATATAGGTCACTTTACTAAGTCCAAACATCCTTTTCGATCTATTCCGACAGATCTTGATGCCTAATATGTACTGTGCTTCTCCAAGATCCTTCATTGAAAAACAATTTCCAATCCATTCTTTAACATAATTAATCATAGAAAAATTGTTTCCAATAAGGAGTATGTCATCGACATACAACACAATGAATACAACGTAACTCCCACTAATTTTCTTGTAAAACAAGACTCTTCCGAGTTCCTCTGAAATCCAAATCCCAGTATGGATTCATTGAACTGAAGATTGCTACTCCGATATGCTTGCTTTATTCCATAAATGGAACTATTAGGCTTGCATACTCTCTCAGCCTGATTAGGATCGATAAAACCCTCTGGTTGTGTCATAAACACATCCTCTTCTAGAATCGCATTCAAGAAGGCGGTTTTAACATCCATTTTTCATATCTCATAATCATAATGAGCAACAATGGCTAAGAGAATCCGAATGTATTTGATCATAGCAACTGGTGAAAAGGTTTCATCATAATCCACTTCGTGAATTTGATTAAATCCTTTTGCCACCAACCTTGCTTTGAAAACACTAGGTTTTCCATCCATGTCTGTTTTTAACTTGTAAATCCATTTGCATCCAATGGGCCTAGCCCCTTTAAGCAAATCGACCAAGTTTCAAACTTGATTTTCGGACATCGATTCCATTTCGGATTTCATGGCACCCTGCCATTTCTCGGAATTTGGACTCGTCATAGCTTGGATATAGGTCAAAGGTTCATTGCTTTCCAAAAGCATGAATTCATATCTCTCATTGATCACAATATCTAAGTATTTGAATAATAGAGATGTATGCATTTCTGGACCTACGAGGGCTGGTATGGTTTCCAAAACCATAAGAGTACTCTCAACCCAGTCTTGAGTATTCATCATTGGTTGTTTCACTTGAACCTCTTTCAAGACAATTGAGCTCCCTATGACTTTCTAGGAAAGATAACTCTTTTCAAGAAAATCACCATCTCGAGCAACAAAATATTGTTCTCAGATAGTTCGTAGAAGTTGTACCCTCAAGTTTCATATACCATAAATAAACTTCTATCCGATTTGGGTTCAAGATTTGTAGAGATAAATCTCAGCACAAAAGCTTCAAAACTTCAAAAAAAAAAAAATTATGTAAGACAATTAAGGGACCCTCACTTACCATACCTATAGTTAGATGTCTTATCAACATACTTTGACGGTGTCCTATTCAGTGTATAAGTTGAAGTCAAGAAATGTGTAATTTCCAAAAGAGATTTGTAGTTCACTTAGACCCACATCGATCGAACTATATCTAATAGAGTTCGTTTTCCAAAACATAACCTTCATGTGATTGTGTACTTATAGGTACCACATACTCCAATATGGATCATCCCTAATAAATCACTCACACGTTCTCCTTTCTCCAAGAAAGATGACATTGTTATTTTGTCCATCAAACTTCATTCACATGTATCAAATGAATCCAAGTCAAATGATTCTAGAATGCCTTCTAAAAGAAGATTCGTTACATGTTTAGATTTTGATCTAATCAACAATGCTACAGTTATGTCTCATTGAGACTTATTCGATTCGGCCTTTGGTGTTAATGTTATATATGATTTGTTGAGTTTAAGTATACATAAACAATGTAATAATCGTACCAAAACAAAGAATAGTCCACAATTAAAATAGTTATCAAACTATTTAAATAGTGAAAAACTAATCCATCAGTATCCAATACTGAACCAATATTCATTGTTTATTGAAGGTACGAAAAATACATAGTTATAATACTTAAAACAAGGCCCTAAGGCATAACAACATCATATGATCATACGGCTAGTGCAGCGACCTTCGCTCCTTCCAGCCCGTAGATCGACATTAATACTTTCCAAACTCCTACTTCAGTGTAGTTCCTTCACTTACAATTGTGAGAACCACAAATGGCATCCAATACCCAAGAAGTAAAATTTGCGAAATTTAATGTCTATAACATTAATACCTGAAGATGAAGAAACCCCGTTCTTCAAATCTTCTTTGAACTTTGGGCAAATTCAATTATTCCCAATAATTTACTCTTATTCGAATTCCCGTTCGTAATTATTCCA
Source organism: Euphrasia confusa (assembly GCA_954870475.1). Taxonomy (NCBI): domain Eukaryota; kingdom Viridiplantae; phylum Streptophyta; class Magnoliopsida; order Lamiales; family Orobanchaceae; genus Euphrasia; species Euphrasia confusa. The sequence goes on from OX940954.1 coordinate 16,833,561, forward strand.
ATATCAAAAACGTGATAAATCGTAAGTGAAAAGTCGAAGTTTTCTAACCAGCGATATTATCATGCAATTGAAGCCCTATCTCTCATAAAATATGAGTGAGCCAACCAGACAATCGACTAACGCCATCCCATGGCTCGAAAGTCTCTAATTTGTGTCATTGATGAACTAAGTGTTTTGGATTAAATCACTCCCCGAGGTGAAAATAATCCTAACTTTAGAATCTATCATATGAAAGAAAAATTAGACATTTGTTTTGAAATTGAATAAATATTAATTTCTACAAGTTTTCAATTATTATCTGACACTTTTACAGTAGACGCATTCAGATTCCCTAGAAACCCTAGTAGCCTTTGTTGGAAATAGATATCCCGGGTTATCGAAATTTGCGAAAACCGACAACCCGACCGAAATCCCGTCGCCGGAAAGACAACCGCGAACACCGTGCGAGCCGGAGCCCGACGAGAGAATCGCCGCCGCGGGAAAAACCCGCGGCCGAAACCCTAGCCGAGCCCCCGCCGGGGCTCGCGATCAATCGATCGCGTGGGGTGCGCGATCGCACCCCTGGGGCTGTTCGGAACAGCCCCTGGCGGTGAGTCCGCCGACTCACCGCCACCACCGGAGGAGGCAGGGGGCACCCGCCGCGGCACCAGCCCGCGACAGCCCCCAGCGATCGACCCTTCGGGGTTCGATCGCTCGCCCCGGCTTCCAGCCGGGGCCTCCCTCGGTGCGCGCCGCCGTCGAGGGGCGGAGGGGACCCGCCGCGGCGCCAGCCCGCGGCCTCCCCGGCGATCGACCCCCGTCGATCGTCTGCCCCGGCGTCCAGCCGGGGCTCCCTTCTCGACGCACGCCGGGGGTCGAACCCTAGGGTTCGGCCGCCTCCCTCGACGCATGTCGAGGGTTTCTCGATCTTCGCCGGGGATCTCGAATCCCCGTCCCCGAAGTTCGTACGTTTACCCGGATCGCGTGTTCATGTATATGCTACAATTAATTCACATAAAATCATAGAAGGGTTTATGATTTTACCTTTGATTCGTTGTTCGGAGAAACGAAATCAAACACCTTTGAAGACCTTCGAATCTTCCTACGTATTCCTTGCACCTTGTCCGAACGTCGTGTGGGCGACGATCTATCGAACTCATATGGATCTCCTTCAACTCTCTAGAACTATCAAATATTGATATTCTTGTCTCTTTATTTATGAAGGCCATGTAGTGCTTTTATAGGCTACGTAGGGGATCAAAAGAAGGTGGAATATTGGGCTTCCAATATTGAAGATTAAATTGAGCCCAACCCAAATCTATTAATCCTTATCAATATTAATTAATTTATTTTCCACTATATAAATTAATTGCACTCCCAATATTAAATATCCATGAATAAAATTAATTTATTGCTAATTAATTTATTCATTTCTTATATCCGAGACTAGTACCGTTCAACCTTAATCATTATGCGGATTAAATCCACCTGCAGGGTTTACATAATAATTCCTTATGAACTCATCTCGGGGATATTATCAACCCTTACGGGATACACTTTCCCGTCAAGTATTCACGGCATGTCATATATAAAATATAGTGACCCAACTTAACCGGTAATTAACCCAATAATTAAATCGGTTAATTCCTTTGGAAAATCAAAGTCACTTATATTAAATATACACACCCGTGATAATATCGGGGATTAAGAATAAAATACTCTGAGATTTAAATTGATTATCCAAGGCAATCCTAATCAATAAATCTCAAGCGATCCGCCCAATACACCAAGTGTACAAGTGTGATAAAATAATTAAGATAAATTATTTTCTCTCTCACACAACGACTATACCGATGCATTGGTCCATGTCCATCTAGGTCGTGAGCAACTGTTCGATTAAATACGAGTAACCGATAGTATGATCTTCTGTGTGCCCATGCACACCATACTAACTACAACGTATAAAATCTAGGACTATGTTTTTGCATAATTAATTAATAATAATTAAAAGAAAATAATTGTTTATCTTTTACATAGGTTAAATGCTATGACCGGGAGTTTACCGATACTTAAATCTAGACATTAAGTACACAACTCCAACAATCTCCCACTTGTACTAAGGTCTAGTCATTTCCTCCAAACTCCCGACTTCCATACTCATCACGTGCTTAAGTTATACTTCCCGAAGTATTATGTGAATGAGCAATCTAGGTTGCCGCTCTGAAGTTATCTTGGTGACTACTGCGTCGTCTCCCTAGACGATGACTCGAATCAGGTGGTACTTGCTCTATGTGTTATCATCACCTTTTGAACTTATGATTTCTTCCAGTTTACCATGCACCGCTATATATATAGCCTTTGGTAAACCAAGAATCATATCCAAGCTCAGAGGTCATTCTGGAACCTAACCAAAACTTCCGCTGCCTCTGAGGCTGCTATTGTGTTTATGATAGTGTCCGAGAAGCATCATGCTTATCACTCTTTCATCTTAAGGTTCCACCTCCTTTAAAATGAACACATAGCCTGATATCGACTTACACTGGTCTTCCTCTGATTTTGGATCTGAGAAAAATGTAATCCAAGAAGATTTCGCCTTGCTCCGTAAGCCAGCACTTCAAAAGTACTCTTACAGTATTCGAACATCTCTTGTCCAGATTACTTTGATATCCTCCCACTATGCCAACCGCATAGTTGATATCAGGTTCTCGTTTTACAACATTGTATCTATAAAGCTTTCCACGCTCGAAGTGCAGGAAACTGCTTTGTCTTTGATGGAGTTGTATTCTAAATGTCTAGTTTAGTGCAAATACGGAACTCCTTATCTATACCTTAATTCAAGATATGATTCAAGCATGATTGCATTTAATGCAATAGTCCTTGATGTATACGTTGTAGACAGTATGGCGTGAGGAGACACGCGGAAGATCATACTGTCGGTTACTCGTATACTATCGAACAGTAGCTCACGACTTAGATGGACAGGGACAATCCATCGGTACATCGTAGTGTGACTGGTAGATAGTCGGTCTTGACTATCATGTTACACTCGTACACTTGGTGTATTGAGCAGGACCACGGGAGGGCGTTCGATTTATACTAATCGAAGTAATCGAACTAGACCTCAGATATTGCGGATATGCGAATTCTTAATCCCTATATAATTATAGGTGCGTGTGTCCAATTCTCGGTTCTTTAATCTACCAATGAGTGAGACTAATTGATTAGTCAATATTCTCGGTAAATTGGGAATCGGAATTGTACACACGGCATGCTATAGATTATAGACAGGAGACCGTGTCCCGTTTATTGGGTTGATGATGTCCCCGAGATGAGCTCATAAAGTTTATCATGTAAACCCTGCAGGTGGATTCGTTCCACATGATAATAAGGATGAGTGGTACTAGTCTCGGATAATAAGAAACGAATTAATTTAATTATTAGTAATTAAAGTTAATTCGTGGACATTCGATATCTTAAACACGGGGAAAGTCGTATATGTAATTTCGGCGGAAATATTATTGTTGATATAATATTAAATTAATTTCGGGAATTCAATTATTATTTTATAGTGGAATTAATAATAATTAAATTTGAAATCGATTAATTAAGGAATTGCTTTTAAGTATTCCAAGTTAATTAATATTTCATTTTAGCCCCTAATTAATTTACCTAAGAGGTCCCTAGTGTAACTCTATTTAAACCCCCCCCCCTTGCCCTCTCCTAAACCTACAGAACGCCGCAACAATTAATTTCAGCAGAGAAAATAATTGCGTTAGCGCAATTAAGATTTTTCTCTGTTAAAATTAATTTGTTAACGCAAATAAATTTATTCTCAGAGAATGATTTTATAACGCTGGTTTGAGAAAGGAGAGAGCAGAAAAGGGAGACCCAACGGATCGTTGCCCACACAACGGTTGGAGTCGGGAAGAGGCATACGCTAGCAATCGCTAAGGTCTCAACAATTCGGCTCCTCCGAATCACGCGACAAAGGTATGAGATCGAATCCTTTTTCCGCAATTTTCGATCTCTAAATTCGTTAAAAATACATCGGACGAACGATCGGGTTCCGGAAGTCGTGGTACGTGTTCCTCGACTACTGGGGGGTCAAGGACCTTCGGAACGGTGGTCGGAAGAGGAAAAACGGACCGGAAACGAGCCCGGAACAGCAGCAGCGCGCTGCTGTTCGTCACGAGCAGCGCCCGCTGGAAGCCAGGCAGCGCGCGCTGCCAAGGGCCTCTCCAGCGCCCGCTGGTGGCTGAGCAGCGGCCGCTGAAGGTGAACAGCGGCCGCTGGTGGCGGGCAGCGCCCGCTGGTTGAAGCGGGCAGCAGCCGGTTCGCGCGGTTGCGCCTCGTGCGCGGCGGCTGGGCGTGAATCGGCTGCGGGGCTTCGTCGTCAGCGTAGAGCTGTCACATGAAGTCGACTGGGCGAGTTCGGATGTTCGAGTGATCGAACGGACACGTCCCGGGTAGTCGATTTCCAACAATTGGTATCAGAGCCGGTTTTGTACGTTCGCTGTATTTTTGCGAGAATTGTGTTGCAGGTTCGAACCCGATTATTATGGTCATGCGATTGGACTGTATGTTTTGTGGTTTGATTAAACTCTCGGGGTTGTCGAGATCTTTGTTTTATGTCGTTGCATGTTTGTAATAGTTAAAACGACGGGTTGAGTCGTTTAGGTTTTACTTTATCGTTTTCGTTTTATCCGGATGTATAGGATCGATCAACCTGTATAGGATCGATGCCGGAAGTAGTATGTTTTACCTTTGTAATGTTACTGCTACTTGGTGGATCGAGAGAAGATCGAAGGACGGACGAACGAGGGTCGAGAAGTCGAACCCGCGGCTGCTGTGCACAAACGGCGCCCGCTGGAGGGCAAACGGCGGTCGCCGTTTGCAGCTCCTCCAGCGAGCGCTGAATATAGGGCAGCGCCCGCTGCCCTAGGGTTGGCAGCAGCGGATCGGGGGATCGATGGACATCACGGAACGCTCGCTTTTGCCCGGGACGATACTCCAGTGGGAGGGGTTCGTCTCTTGGCACTTAGACGAGTCGGTGGTGGATCGAGACCGAGACGAGCAACGAGACGAAGATCCGAGAAGACGTGCATTCAAGATATTTAAGGCCATAATAATCGGGGCCACGTTAAATGCTTTTTGTGTGTTTACGTGCTTGTTGTTATGCTTAAATTGTTTATGCATGTTTATCCCTTTCGTAAAATACTAAGTGGGAGAGGGATTGGAAACAATCCCGCGGTCTCCATTCTCTGTTTTGATAGTGATGTGTGTCACTTACGAGTTGGCTTTAGTGTCATCCTCCCTATCGGATAAAGTCGACACACGGATATCACTGGATCAAAATTCGAATTTAAAATCCACTTATAAAATTGAACAATTATATTTCTCAAAAGCAATGCCTAATCTGTCATTCAAAGACTAATTTCAACTCGACTCATTCTCACCCCGGGGAGTGGAATGGAGCCAAAGCGCTTGGTTATGTCGATGACACAGATTAGAGACATTCGAGTCATTCGATGACTAGATCGATTGTCTGGTTGGCTCCCTCACTTAGTGAGAGATAGGGCTCAATTGCATGATTGATCGCTGGTTAGAAACTTCGAGTTTCACTTACGAGATATCAAGCTTTGATAAATAAAATTGTGAAATTTAATAAATGTAAGATTCAATTAACAAAGTTGTTTGTTTTAGTAAACGTCCACAAGAACGTGGCTTGCTAAATGGAAACGGTACTTTGGGTTAATTAAGATTCTATGACATTTAAATAAGTGAGATTCAATTAATAAAGTTGTTTGTTTTAGTAAACGTCCACAAGAACGTGGCTTGCTAAATGGAAACGGAACCTTGGGATTAATTGAGGCTCGACAGTTATAGAAAGTCGTGGAGGACCGCATGTCAACGTAAACGTCCACAAGAACGTGGCTTGCGGTGGACATGTGGTTCCCGAGCGGTGGACTTAGTACTGAGAAATGGTATACACTTGGGTACGCTTTATAGTATCCTCCCCATCGGAGTCACTGCTATAATGATGTACGACCGAAGTGAAATCCAATCATAAAATCATTTGGACTGGTAAACGTCCACAAGAACGTGGCTTGCTATGTCTAATGGGATTTTGGAAATGATTGGTAGTTTAATGATATCACTTAAGGGAAATGATATCGAATTAAACTCATTGTTTGTTTTATATGGTATTATTCCCATTAAAAGTCAACAAACTCACTGAACCTGATTGTATGGATTGGAAAAGAAACTTGGACATTGTCCTAACTGCAGAGGAGTACAAATGTGTACTCCAAGTCAATTGACCTGCTGAACCAAATGATACTTCCACTACTGAGGAAAGGAAGCTCATTGGAAATGGATCAAGGCTATGAGATGACGCGGAGCAACATTATGACTTTCATGTCAAAAGTGCTGCGACATCGGGACCATGCCATGACCATTACCTATGATATGATGCTTAACCTCAAGAAGTTTTGGTTATCAGGACAGGACAGCCGGGCAAAGTGAAATGAGGCAACTCATGACGGCCATCATGTCGGAAAGAACGCCCGTAAGGGATCACGTTCTTAGAATGATGGGCTATCGTAATGAGATAGAGGTTCTGGGAGAAATTATCAAAGGGGTAACCCAGATTGATGTTGTGCTCCAGTCTCTGCCGAGAAGTTTTGAGCAGTTCCGCCTAAACTAAAATATGAATAAGAGGTCTTATTCATTGGCGGAGCTCCTGATTGAACTTCTAGCGGCTGAGAGAATCTTTGAGGGTCCTCAAAGCACTTATGGCTGAGAGATTGACTCTTCCTAGGCTTTCGGGCAGCAAAAGGAAGAAGAAAATACGAAAACCCAGTGGGCCTAATATATCTGGACCACGGAATGGGACAAGCAAGCCCAAGGGGCAAGTGCTTCCGTTGTAAGCAGTTTGGATACTGGGAGTTTTAATTGTCCTCTCAAGCAATAAGAAGTTGATTTTTCCTTAGTCACCGAAACATGCTTGGTGGTATTATCCACCAGTACCTGGTGTGTGGATACGTGAACCACTAATCATGTCTGCACTTAAATGCAGGGGTTCCAGGAAACCCGGAGACTTAGATAGGAAGAAGTAATAACCTACATGGGCAATACTGTTAAGGTAACAGCCGTTGCAGTGGGAGATGTTAAATGGTTTTAACGGTAGGATTTTAGTTCTAATAAATTGTCTTTATGTGCCGGTATTTAGAAAGAATTTTCATTTCGGATTTCTAAATTGGCTTAGAATGGATATTCCGTTTCTTCTGATAGTTTTATACCTATCAGAGAAGGAAACGGGGATATTATCTATTCTGGTACATTGATAGACAATTTAATACTGAATCCGTGTTCTTCCACGATGCAACACACCGGAGCTAATAACACATTGTCGAACCCCAATAAGAGTAAAGATCCTTCTAGTATGAATCAAATGTACTTATGGAATCTTAGGCTAGATCATTTTAACTTGAGTACGATTCAAAGGGTGAAAGCTGATGGACTACTCAGCTAGGTTGAAGGAAAAGGACTTTCCAACCTTCGAATCATACTTGGAAGTTTTAATGACCAAGCAACCCTTTACGGTTAAAGGGAAAAGATCCAAGAAAGTACTAGAGTTGATTCGCTCTGATATATGCAGACCTCTTTGAGGAGTAAGGCATATTTATCAGAAAATGGGATTAACTCCCAACAGACTACACCATTTATGCCTCGGCAAAATAATGTGTTGTAAAGAAGGAATAGGACTCTTATAGATATGGGAAAGTAAACAATAAGTTATTCGGAGTTACCTAATTCGTTTTTTTTGGGATATGGCTTGGAAACAGCGGCGTTTATCCTGAACTTGATTCCTTTGGAAACTTGTACAGATATTCGGCTGTTTATAAGATTCCCTAAGAAAATGAATTGAGATATGTAATATAGTCCAAAGGACCAGATGTTCGTTGATTGAATCAAGGATTCGGTTCCTAGACATGGACTATATGTATATGCAATATCGCAAGCCCAAGAGTAGAGTAATACTTAAATGTGCTTAGAGGGACTGATTAAGACTTAGAACCAGCCTAACTGAGTAGTTCACTACTATAATCTTTAGTCACTAAAGATACACCAGAGCGTCGTCGTAGTGGGAGGGTTGTTAGACAACCCAACAGGTTCATGTTTATAGGTGAGTCTTCGTACTTGTTACCTGGAGAACATGAAGCCGAACCCTGGATCTATGACGAGACGCTGAAAGATCAAGATGCTCAGTCTTGGCAAAAGTCAATCCGGATTCTTTTGTCTTCACATAGAAGATGGAAGTCAAGACAGATTTCCTAAATCGAAGTCTTGACGGGGCCATCTGTGTGGGACAGCCAGAAAGATTCATCGAAAAGAGCCAAGAGCATTCGGTAAGCAAGCTTAATCAATCTTAAGATTGAAGGAAGCTTCAAGATCTTGGACACATGCGGACCTATGAGAAAATCCGTTTCATGGATTCATTCAAGGCATGTTTAGGTCCTGTGTGTAATAAAGAAGTGACAGAAAAGATGTGGTGTTTTCTCATTCTTTATGTAGACGACATCCTTCTAAATTGGCAACAATATGAAAGATGTTATCAAACATAAAGGGATGGTTGTCCGAGTAATTCAATGTAAGAGACTTAGGAGAAGTCGGGAATGTTCTTGGGATCAAAGTAATAAATGATCGCCAGAAAAGAACATAGAACTTATCTCGAGTCTCATACTTAAATACAATTCTTACTCGTGGCAGCATACAGAATTCCAAGAAAGGTCTTCACCTTTTAGATGTGGAATTCATCTATCTAAGGTTTTGTGTCTGACACAATAAAGGAGATAGATGAAGAGTAAGCAGTTCCCTGCACCTTAATGGTGGGAAGCTTGATGTATGTAATGCGATGCACGAGACTGATATCTACTATGCCGTGGGCATGGTGGTGAGATATCATAGTAATCCTTGGAAGGATCACTTGACTGATGTAAAGAACATGTTTAGGCTCCTGCAGAGGACCAGGGATTATGTTCTGAGTTACAAAGCAGTCAAGTTGTTTTCCTTTGGACTACATAGAATTGAATTTCCAATCAAACAGGGACAGTCGAAAGTCGAAGTCAGGCTATGTGTTCTCACTGTGAAGTGGAGCAGTCACTTGGAAGAATGTAAAGCAGCGATGCATTACGGATTCTACCATGGAAACTGAAAGGATAACGGCCTCTGAGGCAGTTAAAAGGTCAGTGTGGCTCCAGAACTTCCTGAGGGACTTAGATGTGGTTTCTAATTTACCCAAAGCTATTTTGAATAGCGGTGTATTGGCAAACTTGAAATGTCACGAGTCCACAGTGGGAGATAACACATAGAGCGCAAGTACCACCTGATTCGAGAGATCTTCTAGCAAGACGATGCAGTTGTCCCCTAGATAGCATCAAGAGGATTGCCTGGTAAACCCGTTCACAGAGGAACTTCCAGCGAAAGCGTTGGGTAGGCGTGATGGGGTTATGGGAATCTGATGTTTGGGAGAGGGCGACTAGACTTTTAGTATAAGTGGGAGATTGATGGAGTTGTATTCTAAATGTCTAGTTTAGTGCAAATACGGAACTCCTTATCTATACCTTAATTCAAGATATGATTCAAGCGTGATTGCATTTAATGCAATAGTCCTTGATGTATACGTTGTAGACAGTATGGCGTGAGGAGACACGCGGAAGATCATACTGTCGGTTACTCGTATACTATCGAACAGTAGCTCACGACTTAGATGGACAGGAACAATCCATCGGTACGTCGTAGTGTGACTGGTAGATAGTCGGTCTTGACTATCATGTTACACTCGTACACTTGGTGTATTGAGCAGGACCACGGGAGGGCGTTCGATTTATACTAATCGAAGTAATCGAACTAGACCTCAGATATTGCGGATATGCGAATTCTTAATCCCTATATAATTATAGGTGCGTGTGTCCAATTCTCGGTTCTTTAATCTACCAATGAGTGAGACTAATTGATTAGTCAATATTCTCGGTAAATTGGGAATCGGAATTGTACACACGGCATGCTATAGATTATAGACAGGAGACCGTGTCCCGTTTATCGGGTTGATGATGTCCCCGAGATGAGCTCATAAAGTTTATCATGTAAACCCTGCAGGTGGATTCGTTCCACATGATAATAAGGATGAGTGGTACTAGTCTCGGATAATAAGAAACGAATTAATTTAATTATTAGTAATTAAAGTTAATTCGTGGACATTCGATATCTTAAACACGGGGAAAGTCGTATATGTAATTTCGGCGGAAATATTATTGTTGATATAATATTAAATTAATTTCGGGAATTCAATTATTATTTTATAGTGGAATTAATAATAATTAAATTTGAAATCGATTAATTAAGGAATTGCTTTTAAGTATTCCAAGTTAATTAATATTTCATTTTAGCCCCTAATTAATTTACCTAAGAGGTCCCTAGTGTAACTCTATTTAAACCCCCCCCCCCCCCCCCCCTTGCCCTCTCCTAAACCTACAGAACGCCGCAACAATTAATTTCAGCAGAGAAAATAATTGCGTTAGCGCAATTAAGATTTTTCTCTGTTAAAATTAATTTGTTAACGCAAATAAATTTATTCTCAGAGAATGATTTTATAACGCTGGTTTGAGAAAGGAGAGAGCAGAAAAGGGAGACCCAACGGATCGTTGCCCACACAACGGTTGGAGTCGGGAAGAGGCATACGCTAGCAATCGCTAAGGTCTCAACAATTCGGCTCCTCCGAATCACGCGACAAAGGTATGAGATCGAATCCTTTTTCCGCAATTTTCGATCTCTAAATTCGTTAAAAATACATCGGACGAACGATCGGGTTCCGGAAGTCGTGGTACGTGTTCCTCGACTATTGGGGGGTCAAGGACCTTCGGAACGGTGGTCGGAAGAGGAAAAACGGACCGGAAACGAGCCCGGAACAGCAGCAGCGCGCTGCTGTTCGTCACGAGCAGCGCCCGCTGGAAGCCAGGCAGCGCGCGCTGCCAAGGGCCTCTCCAGCGCCCGCTGGTGGCTGAGCAGCGGCCGCTGAAGGTGAACAGCGGCCGCTGGTGGCGGGCAGCGCCCGCTGGTTGAAGCGGGCAGCAGCCGGTTCGCGCGGTTGCGCCTCGTGCGCGGCGGCTGGGCGTGAATCGGCTGCGGGGCTTCGTCGTCAGCGTAGAGCTGTCACATGAAGTCGACTGGGCGAGTTCGGATGTTCGAGTGATCGAACGGACACGTCCCGGGTAGTCGATTTCCAACAGTCTTTATCTATCTCCTTCATGTGTTCAAGACACATACCTTTAGATAGATGTATTCTGTTCTCGAAAGGCAATAACCTTTCTCAGAATTATGCATGTTTAAAACAAACCATAATCGCATAAGATATCTAGGAGAGGTACAATGTTCTTATCTAGAGATCGAAAAGATTCCAAGAACATGATCCAACTTACTCTCAATCTCGATTTTATTTAGACAACCTCTATTTTATGTCTGAGAATACTTTTACATTGTTGCCAATGATGAAGTGTTATCTACATAAAATTCCGAGAAACACCACCTCGTTTCCATTACGTTTCTAATACACCTTTCTTGTCTATGCCCTTTGATGAACCCATCTAATGGACTATCTCATCAATTCGCAAGTTCCACAATTCATGCTTTTGTAATGATCCATAAATGGATTTACTAAGCTTATACTTCTAAATGATCTTGCCTCTTAGCAATAATACTTATTGCTATCCAAGAAGGCACATTTAGTTTAGTACCGCCCCTTATGCAGAGCTAGGGATCGATTTCATCTTTACTAGATCCAGAGTTCAAAACTCCTCCAGTCTTATGAACATCTATGGTTGCTTAACAACCTCCCACTGCAATGGCGTTTTTGGTGTATAACAGTAATAACATTAGGTGCAGTTAGTGATGTACTACTACTCGGTTAGGCTGGTTCTCAGTCTTTTCCTTTTCCTCATTTTAAAGTACCATGTCAGTTAGGGCATTGTAGTTCATCTAATAGTCTTCCTCTAAGAACCGGGTGAGAACACCCCTCTGGTTCATAGTACTATTGAACGTACAATTACTTGTTCTTCTAGGATATCCTACAACCACACTGAATGTGCAGTTGTGTCTAGAAATGTCCATAGAACATAGGTGGTTCCGAACAAACTTGTTCTCTTACTATTAAAATTTCATTTCTTATTTCCCGACACACCATGTCTACACTCAAGTGTATGGTATAGTCCCTTTTGAGAATTAATCTCAATCTTTGATTTATGCTATGTGTTATTTAGATAGGTGATAGCCTCCGCGAATAAGTCGAAGGCTTCCAACGGATATACTTTGAAGGTTCCCCATAATAGCTTTGTGTCTATTGACTAGTCAAAACACTTTGCTTTTATGGCACATCAAGTATTCTAATCCATCTTCAAGTATTCCTAAAAGGAACTACTCATACCTTTCTAATTCACACATATGTCTGCATATATCATCTTGGATCATTCTTAATACTTGTCCGAATTCTACCCTTTAGAAGGTCTACTTAGTTGCATTATCTTCCAAATTTAGTTCTTAGGTCGGAAGGTCCATTCCTTCAACTATAATTGATCAAATCAACTTCGACCTTTGAACCTTATTTGAATAAATATTACTAAGTACAAGAATTCACAAGTATAATGATTAATAAAGAAATATATCTAATAAGTAAAACAAGTTATACATATCGGTTCGTTGCATCGTGGTAGACCAAGGATTTATCATTCATATATTGCTATCTAATGTACCAGAATAGATATCACCATTATTTCTTATCCTAACCATCAAATGATTAAAGAAATAAAATATCCATTAATAATAGAAATCTAGAACAAAAGTTCTTTCTAAAGTAAAAGGTACATAAAGCAATAAACTTGAAATGAAATCCTATAATTATCAAAACAGATAAATGTCTTCCACTGCAACTGCTGCTTCCTCAACAGCTTCGCCCATGTGGACTCGAATTCTTCTTCTCTAAGTCGCCGGGTTTTCTGGAACCCCTGCATTTAAAATGCACATACCGTCAGTGGTTCCATATCTACACACCAGAATTCTGGTAGATAATACCGCTGACTATGTTTTTACGACTAAAGAAAAATTCGCACCTTTGAGAGGACAAGATATAGACCCCCAGTACTCAGACTGCTTTCCTTGGGGATATTTGCCAGAAGGCTTCTTTATCCCGCCCTTTGGTCCAAGTCCTTTAGGACTTCTGGATCCCCTTGTCTTCTTCTCCTTTTCCTTATGTATGCCCTTAGGTTCGAAACCTTTGGCCTTGGCTATAAGAGCTTGCGATTGTTTCAACTCGTCTAAAAGATCCATCATCTCAAAAACGTGTTCAAGCGTTTCCTCGAAGCAACTGATCTTTATGAGTATCCTCATCGCCTCTTTTCTAGCCTTTACATCATGTCCAAACATCAACTTGAGTTTAAGCATGACATCATGATTAGCGGCTAATGCATGAGCACTATCCCACTTCTCAAAGTCAACTATTTCCTCATCAGTTGAGTTAATGGTAGGTCTAGGAGGACAAGTTTCACTGAGTACGTCTTTGTACTCCTTTACAGTCTGAGTAATGTCTAACTCTTTATTCTATCCAGCACAGTATGGAAACAGTGCGTTGAATTCCTTAAGTATTAACGAAAGTGGATTCATAGCAATTCTCTAAACCTATAAGCACATATAAACAAACAATTAATTTAATATCCGATATTATCTCCCTTGAATAATATCATTAAATTACTAATTACGTCTAAAATCCTATCAGGTAAGGCAAGCCACGTGGTGTGGACGTTTACCCACCCAAATGATTTAGCAATTAGTTTTTCTTTGGTCATACATCGATTATAGCGTAACTTCGTGGGGAAGGATACTATAACGCGTATCTAAGTGTAAACCATTACTCAGCACTAAAGTAAATCGTTTGGATTTGCTACATCACCGCAAGCCACGTGGTGTGGACGTTTACGACAATTTCAAAACTCTTCACAATTACTTATAACTGTCTACATCAATTAATCCAAAATCCGTTAGCATAGCAAGCCACGTGGTGTGGACGTTTACTACACCAAGAGACTTTTATAATTGACTCCCAATTACAAGATCCATTCGATTTTGCAAATCAAGACTCGGAGAATCATAAGTGAAACTCGAAGTTTCTAACCAGTGATTCACCATGCGAACGACCCTATCTCTCAAAAATGAGGGAGCCGAGCAGACAATCGATCCATCTATCAAAGAATGGTACGAAGATCTCTAATTCGTGTCATCCACATGACCAAGTGGCTTTGGCTCCATTCCACTCCCCGGGGTGAGAATGAGTCGACTTGAAGTTAGTTTCAGAAAGACAAATTAGGCATTGTTTGATAAACTTGATCAATGTTTCTCGTAAAAGGAATTACAAGAATTCTCCTCCAATGACTCGTCTATACGAACTTCGAAAGTCCATAAGAGTCACCAAGAGAACAGCAATGGAGACCATGGGAATGTTTCCATCCCCTCTCCCACTTAGCTTTTTACAATAAAGGGATACGCTATCTAGTGCATAAAATAAACACATATAGCATGCATACAAGTAATAAAGCACATAGTATCATATAGTCAAAATAATACTAGAAAATTATTTTCCCGACTATCATGTCTTTATTCCATCTCCGTACGCATCTTCTAGTCTTCAGTCTTTGTTCTTGAATGCTCCATGTGACGAGAATATTAATCCCAGTATTTAAATCTATTTATTTTTAATTAATCCAAAAGTTACTTAATTCGAAAATTAAGTCAATCGAATATATCAAAAATAAAATTAAATATTATTAATATTTTTATTTATTTATTTTCCTATCTAATTCTATTAAATCTCTAGAATAATTTATCCAAGTAAAACTTGGAATATTCTAGAAGACTTCTATAATAGAATAAAGAAATAAAATAAATTAGGACTCTTCTACTTTCCTAAATTAATTAATTTCCATGTCCATTAAAATTCCCACAAAATAGGAATAATCAAATAGGAAATAAATCAATTTATTAATTAATTATTTTTCCTATCCAATTCTATTAAATCTCTAGAATCCTATTCCAAGTAGGACTTGAAATATTCTAGAAGATTTCCATAATAGAATAAGGAAATAAATTAATTCCTAATTAATTCTTTTCCTAATCCATGAGAGTTTCCTAGAGGAAGAACACTCAAATAGGAAAAACGAATTAAATTAGGAAAGTGAGATCTTGGTAGGAGTAGCGCGGGTTGGGAGACCCCACACCACCCCCACTCAATCGACCGCCCCTTGGGACTCATCGCCGCCGCCGCCCGGCCCACGCGCCACCACCACCGGTGGCCGGCGTGGCCGGAACTCCCGCGGACAGCCCTAGCCTAGGGCTTTGGTCGATCGATCCTCATGGATCGACCATGGGGTTGGTCGATCCTAGCCCTAGCCTCCCCTCGTCACTTCGTCTTCTCCGGCGGTCTTCGATTCGGCATCGATCCAATCGTAAATAAATTACAATAATTTAAATTACAATTCCGATATCGATTCTATACATGAAATCGACCTTATACATTTTCCGGAAAACATAGAACGTAATAATAAATCCTAAATTCGGTCAACCCCTGAATTTTTACTATTACAAACATTCAACCACACAAAGCGAATCTCGACATGTCCGAGAGTTTAATAAACGAATAATCATGATAATTAATTAAAACAATAATTAAATCCAACCATGATAGCCGGAAATCCCTGCAAGGTAGAAGGATAATAGAACATATACATGAACACGAAACCAAACGCTCTGATACCAATTGTTGGAAATCGATATCCCGGGTTATCGAAATTTGCGGAAACCGACAACCCGACCGAAATCCCGTCGCCGGAAAGACAACCGCGAACACCGTGCGAGCCGGAGCCCGACGAGAGTATCGCCGCCGCGGGAAAAACCCGCGGCCGAAACCCTAGCCGAGCCCCCGCCGGGGCTCGCGATCAATCGATCGCGTGGGGTGCGCGATCGCACCCCTGGGGCTGTTCGGAACAGCCCCTGGCGGTGAGTCCGGCGACTCACCGCCACCACCGGAGGAGACAGGAGGCACCCGCCGCGGCACCAGCCCGCGACAGCCCCCAGCGATCGACCCTTCGGGGTTCGATCGCTCGCCCTGGCTTCCAGCCGGGGCCTCCCTCGGTGCGCGCCGCCGTCGAGGGGCGGAGGGGACCCGCCGCGGCGCCAGCCCGCGGCCTCCCCGACGATCGACCCCCGTCGATCGTCTGCCCCGGCGTCCAGCCGGGGCTCCCTTCTCGACACACGCCGGCGGTCGAACCCTAGGGTTCGGCCGCCTCACTCGACGCATGTCGAGGGTTTCTCGATCTTTGTCGGGGATCTCGAATCCCCGTCCCCGAAGTTCGTACGTTTACCCGGATCGCGTGTTCATGTATATGCTACAATTAATTCACATAAAATCATAGAAGGGTTTATGATTTTACCTTTGATTCGTTGTTCGGAGAAACGAAATCAAACACCTTTGAAGACCTTCGAATCTTCCTACGTATTCCTTGCACCTTGTCCGAACGTCGTGTGGGCGACGATCTATCGAACTCCTATGGATCTCCTTCAACTCTCTAGAACTATCAAATATTGATATTCTTGTCTCTTTATTTATGAAGGCCATGTAGTGCTTTTATAGGCTACGTAGGGGATCAAAAGGAGGTGGAATATTGGGCTTCCAATATTGAAGATTAAATTGAGCCCAGCCCAAATCTATTAATCCTTATCAATATTAATTAATTTATTTTCCACTATATAAATTAATTGCACTCCCAATATTAAACCATATTATATCAAATAATATTTCTCCGGTAGTATTATTTATTCCGTGTATTTAAGATTTAAATATCCATGAATAAAATTAATTTATTGCTAATTAATTTATTCATTTCTTATATCCGAGACTAGTACCGTTCAACCTTAATCATTATGCGGATTAAATCCACCTGCAGGGTTTATATAATAATTCCTTATGAACTCATCTCGGAGATATTATCAACCCTTACGGGATACACTTTCCCGTCAAGTATTCACGGCATGTCATATATAAAATATAGTGACCCAACTTAACCGGTAATTAACCCAATAATTAAATCGGTTAATTCCTTTGGGAAATCAAAGTCACTTATATTAAATATACACACCCGTAATAATATCGGGGATTAAGAATAAAATACTCTGAGATTTAAATTGATTATCCAAGGCAATCCTAATCAATAAATATCAAGCGATCCGCCCAATACACCAAGTGTACAAGTGTGATAAAATAATTAAGATAAATTATTTTCTCTCTCACACAACGACTATACCGATGGATTGGTCCATGTCCATCTAGGTCGTGAGCAACTGTTCGATTAAATACGAGTAACCGATAGTATGATCTTCTGTGTGCCCATGCACACCATACTAACTACAACTTATAAAATCCAGGACTATGTTTTTGCATAATTAATTAATAATAATTAAATGCAAATAATTGTTTATCTTTTACATAGGTAGGTTAAATGCTATGACCGGGAGTTTACCGATACTTAAATCTAGACATTAAGTACACAACTCCAACAGCCTTCTTGCTCATGCTCTTTTGAATAACTCATCCCGTATCATAAGAATTTCCCTCATAGGGTCCTTCTCAATCGTCGGCTTAGAAGCCTTGAGCATCCCGTGGATCTCATGTAACGATTTCTTCAAACTATTCATATGGAAAATTTAGCCTAAAGGCATCATAACCATCATGATGGGATTGAAGTATGAAATCGATGAATGAGTATGAAATCGGTTGTTATCTCATCATCATAGGAAAAACCTAGGCGATCACTTTTAATCAAATAATCCAATCATTTGATGCATATGTGGTCCCTTAGGTTCCCCTTTCTCCAGCCTAGCTGAAGCGATGGCCCTGATCATACCGAACCGCTGAATCATAGCCTGTTACCCGAACATTCTATTGAGTTGTTCAATGATTTCATAGGATGTGGTTATCTAACACATTTTCCTTGTCTTCGTATTTGAGGATCATCCTCAAATTACGTTGTGAATCAAGAAAATATATGTTGTTCAATTTTTACTATCAAGAATTGAACCAAACTTGAATTGAGTTGATATTTGACATGATAAACTACAAAAGAAAGATAACTAAAGTATGTAAACATCTACAAAGCGGTAAAGAAATAAGGTTGTCTATCAAAACTACTTATTTGTTCTATTTTGTTCAATCGATATACAATATCTATGTTCTCTTGAACAAAACGATCCCAAAACCCTCATCTTGTGAATCCTTAAGCCGACTGAGTCCGCACTTAAGAAATACAAGATAGGTAGACATCCCATGTCAATGACATCTAATGTCACTCTCGGTCAATGAGAATCTCATTCTTATCTCATGTCTCGATAGCCACGCCTGCAGTGGATCTATCGATGAGAAAACCAAACTCACCTGTAAGGGTCTAACCCTTACTCCCACTATCCCAAGATAACGAGTGATACCCCACTGAGGCGAACCTATCAACTTATGATCGAGGGTTTCATGGGTGTGATGTTTTGTACAAGACATAATCTCATTATTTTGGGAACATGCAATTTTAAGGTGTATGTTTGTTGAACAATTTTAACATGCATAACTTAAAAGAACAAAGCATATAAAATACGCATTCGAAAGGCCCCTAGAACCTCACAACTCTCAAAAGAAATGAATTAAAGCAACTAAAAGGCCTTGAACATCTTCTGGACTGGTCCGCGCCCGTCGTTTCAGTTCCGCGCCCGCCGATTTTGGTCAAATCTATTCCGTACCCAAAAAACCACGAATGGCGCCCGCCGTTTCACAAACGGCGGTCGCCGACACCACCGGCGGTCGCCGTTTCCAAAATGGCGCCCGCCGAAAGGGTAAAAACCAATCTGACCCAAAATCAGCATTTCAACGGTCGTCGTTTCCAAAACGACGCCCGCCAAACCAAAACGACGGTCTTCAAATCAAAACGACGGTCGTCATTTTTCTCTGACAGCCCCGGTTTTGCTCGTTTTGCTTCGTTTCTTCTCGTTTTCGCTTGGGCTTCGAAATCCAACTCCGATACATGGATAACTCTATAGCTTAAATGTTGAACAATACATATTGAATAGAAAAAACCTATCTATTACAAAAGATTCCAAGGGACGCAGCCCTCCAAAACTATGGCCATTCAACACGTAAAAACCACGATTCATCCACCTGACCACTATCGGTGGTCAGCCTTACATCTACTCACATAAACACAAATAAACATATAAGGCAATTATATTATTTAAACTTATTGTGTCCAACACAAAAGTGTGCACGAGCCTTAGGCTCTAATACCAATTGTAAGTATCGATATATCGATCTGATCGATATACCATGTGTGTGGAAGCGTGTAAAGCATATGAATCTATCATGCTTGGATCTTAGTGCACACATAATGTGTATAAGAACACATACAAACATATATATACACATCCAATATATATACATATAAGGTTCAACAAAGGCTTACATTTGGTGATGCGTACCTCGTTGATGATGAAGGGACATCGGTTGTTTGGTCTCGAACCACCTCGATAGATCAATCACGACAAGTTCTCCTTCGGGATGACCTCGTCATGCCTTTGGATCTTCCGGATGTTGTAGCCGCACAAATGGCCCGGCATCTACGTGTTGCACACGAACCCGGATGATTAACACCTTGCTTGCTTGAAGTGGTTCTCCAAGAACACTCTCTATTCTCTCCTTTTGGTGTGAATTTCATGGGTAAGCATAAAGTGACATGAAAATCAGATTTTCATGTCTATATTCATGTCCATTTACCACTCCATGTAACCCCTCCATTATCTTCATCATAATACACAAGTAATGGTGGTTAATGGGGATATGAAAAGACACCTCCACATAATCATGCGAAATCATGATATGTGGTCCCACTTGCTTGTGTGGCATGCCATGTCACACTATGTGCCATGCCATGTCACACTATGTGACATGCATTCCATGGAAGTCATGCATCCCATGCATGTATTAATCTACGTAAATATTGATTCTAAATCAATATAATTAACAAGCTACATAGTACATCATCAAGTTCGTGTGTGACCCTGTAGGTATGATTATAGATCAATATTATATTGCTCATAGCAATAAACAATATTATCGACTAATCATTTAACATCCAATAGATGACCTTATGACTTTATCGATTGCACACGTAGGATCGAAGGACATATACCAACAGACTCTTCGTACACTCCTTGCTCAACGTCCATCTCTGACCAATTGTCGCTCTTGCCCAATTGCTTTATCTCCGATAACCTTCTTCATTTACAAGGTAGCAGATCATGTGCGGTACTTGGTCGTGCGTCAATATTGTTCCACTTTCTGACTCTGTCCTAACTTGCTCAACTCCACTTAGACGCTCCAGTCAGATCAGCTTGCTCAACTTGCACTCTTGACTAGGTAGGTGGTTTCCTTGACTTTTTCACACAATTTGCTCCTCTTTCGCTGCCCACCTGCATCACTTGAAAACAGACCCAAAACGTGCCCTCCCTGACACAAACAAAGTAAAAACAAACTAAAGACTCGATTTACTTGACTCTAAAAACCTAAAAATGAGCCAAAAAATATGGCTCATCAAAGTGCTTCCAAGCCATTGAATCTGATGGATGATGCATAATATCGTCTTTGACAACACGTTCGGCATACCACCTCATGTCCGCAGATATGGCATTAGAGGCGTACAAACGTTGTAAACGAGGAGTCAAAGGAAAATAATGCATTCTCTTATATGGTGTGCTTGACTTCTTCCGTTTGTTATTGGTCGAGTTCGCTGGTTTGAATCGCGGATGATCACAAATCTTACAACTCCTGAGATCACGGTCTTCGCTTGCCCAGTATATCATACAGTTATTGAGGCACGTGTCAATTTTCTCAACCGTTAAACCCATACCTCGAAGTAATTGCTTGCTCTTGTAGAAGTTTTCAGTTAGCAAGTTACCACCGGGCAACACTTCTTTGAACAACGATGCGTATTGGTCTTAACCTTTCTCTGAGATGTGATTCTCGGACTTTATATTCATCACCCGAGCAACAAAAGACAACTTTGAATGAGTTTTACATCCTTTGTACAATGGGTCATTTGCTGCTTTCAACATATCATAAAATCTTTGAGCCTCTGGATTTGGTGGTTCCTCAACAGTTTCAGATTGATTGAATGAGAGACCAGCAGCATCACGGATCATATCGATGTATGGATTTGGATCGGTCAGAATGTTTTATTGTTTGAAACAGGGATCACATTCCGAACATTTTCATAAAGATGACCTTTACCGTGGAATGTCCATGTGTAATAACTCAGAACAAACCAATGTTTCTACAGATGTTTTTGGATCATCTCGGTGTCCAAGTAATTAATATTGCTACACCTCTTTCGACTACAAGGAAATTTTAACTTATCACCGTGTTTCCATCCAGCATTTATTCTTGCGAACTCAATGAATGACTCGATTCCATCCAAAACTCCTTCGACAGATAACCGCCAACCTTTCGTTTGTACATCCAATTACGATCAGAGTTCATTCTATAATATTTAAACAAAGTAAACAATCATACACATTTAAAAAAGTTCATAAGATTTTGACATGAATTCGACAGCACATATGCGTTGTAATTGCTTTATTGGTAAGGGTCCTATCCTATTCAAGAATGTGATATAATGTTCTTTGTTAGTTAGTGTCTCGAATGGACTTAAAAAATTTGTCAGCACTTCCCTACAGTTCTCTAAGTACACATGTTTAAATGTACCCGAGAACGTAGAGAAATAACTAACCAAATCTTAAAATAAGTCCATAATCAAAACATATATCAAACTCATAAAGAACATCATATTCACATTCTCAAACTGTCCAAAAATTGGACAATTCAAGATTTAATATCGAATGGTAAGTTCGATATTAAATCTCAAACGACTCTAAGCTCCAACATATCGAAGGTATAATAACTTCCAACATATCTCAACATATATATTAATCATTACAACGTATATAACATACCACGTATATACAAACGGAATAACTTATCAACAATTTCAAATTCATTAATCATTCAACAATAAACAAATCAACCACAAATTCATAAATTCCCAAAATTAACTTCAGATTCGACAAACTCATGATAATTCGAAACAATTCATATTCAAAATCAATATATACATAATATTCTCAATAATATTAATACGAAGAACAATCAAACAAAAAATCGATTTTATTTAAAAATCCTATTTTTTTTCAAAATACAAAAATTAAACCAAATATAAGAGAAAAATCGAGTTCTAACCTTTAAACCTTGGAAATTGGATGGATTGAAGTGAGTGTAGCTTGAAGTCGCCGGATGGATCTTGAAATTACCTGAAATCGCCTCCAATATCGCGGCCCTTCTTTATCTAAAACCATAACATGATAATAATCGAAAATTCATACTCGAAATCAATATAATAGATGATATATATACTAAGAAAAGCTCAATAACAACCATACAACTAACAATTAAACCAAGAATCTCGATTTCTAAAAAACCCTATTATTTTCAAAATTTTAAAAATAAACCAATAAAAGAGGGAAATTCGTGTTCTTACCTTAAAGACTTCGAGATTTTGAAAAATCAAGTTGTTTGGACCTTCAATTCACCGGAGCAAGAGCCTAGTCGCCGGAAATCGCCCGAAACCCGCAAGCCCCCTTTCTTTTTCGCGAAGAACAGAATGAAAAAAGGTTATGCCCCGTTTTTGATATACAGAAGGCCCCTACGTAACGGCCTTCCTCTACGGCCGGACCCGTAGGGGCATAAGTAGTATCGGAAACGGCGCCGTTTTGAAATTCCCTATGGGGAATGTCCGTAGGGGCGTTATATAACTCAAAACGGCGCCGTTTATCACTCCCCTGCGGGGCATTTGTCGTAGGGGTCCCCTACGGGGAAATAGCCGTAGGGAGATTTGTTACTCCCTTACTGGGAATGTCCGTAGGGGGCCTCCAATTATTTGGAGGGAATGGCTCGCGCCCTGACCCGTGCGAGAGGCGTGCCGTAGGGCGTCTTGCGCCAAACCAGCCTACGGTCATCCGTAGGGACCCTTTGAAAGGAATCAATGCGCGAAATGTGCGCGCGGAATGCCCTACGGGTACCCCTACGGGAAGGTCCCCTATGGCCCTCGCCGTAGGGGTGGCCGTAGAGGATTCCACTATATGATTTTCCGTAGGAGTACCCGTAGGGGATCCTCTACGATAGTCCAGCCGTAGGGAATTTGTTGGAGTAGTATACTTAATGTCTAGATTTGAGTATTCTGAACTCCTTGTACACTTTCATTTACCTATTAAATACGAACATTCATTTGCTTTTAATTATTGTTAATTAAATACATGCAAATTATAGTCCTGGATTAGATACGTTGTAGTTAGTATGGTGTGCGACGTCACACAGAAGATCATACTATCGGTTACTCGTATTTAATCGAACAGATGCTCACGACCTAGATGGACACGGACCAATCCATCGGTATAGTCGTTGTGTGAGAGAGAAAATAATTTGTCTTAATTATTTTATCACACTTGTACACTTGGTGTATTGAGCGGATCGATTGAGACTCATCAATTAGGTTTGCTCGACGATAATTGATTTGAGACTCAGTGTATTTTATTCTTAATCCCCGATACAATTGCGGGTGTGTATATTTAGTATAAGTGACTTTGATTTACCAAAGGAATTGACCGGTTTAATTATTGGGTCAATTACCGGTTAAGTTGGGTCACTATATTTTATATATGGCATGCCGTGAATTCTTGACGGGACAGTGTATCCCGGAAGGGTTGATAATATCCCCGAGATGAGCTCATAAGGATTTATTATGTAAACCTCGCGAGTGGATTTAATTCCGCATAATAAATAAGGTTGAGTGGTACTAGTCTCGGATAAAAGAGATGAATAAATTTATTAAGCAATAAATAAATTTTATTCATGGATATTTATATCTTAAATACACGGAATAAATAATACTACCGGAGAAATATTATTTGGATATAATATGGTTTAATATTGGGAGTGCAATTAATTTATATAGTGGAAAATAAATTAATTAATATTGATAAGGATTAATGGACTTGGGCAGTGGGCTCAATTTAATCTTCAATATTGGAAGCCCAATATTCCACCTCCTTTAGATCCCCTACGTAGCCTATAAAAGCACTACATGGCCTTCATAATAGACAAGACAAGATAATCATACTTGATTAGTCTAGAGAGTTGAAGGAGATCCATAGGAGTTCGATAGATCGTCGCCCACCCGACGTTCGAACGGAGTGCAAGGAATACGTGGGAAGATTCAAAGGTCATCTTGAATTCGTTTCTCCGAACAACGAATCGAAAGGTAAAAATCTAAACGCCCTTGATTTATTTGGTTTTGGTTTATCGAGAATACCGTAGAACAAGATCCGAGGTACGAAACCGGGAAGAAGGACGAACGCGTGGTGGTGGCGAAGCCACCGGACCACGGCGATCGCCCACCTAGGGTTTCGGTGGGGAGGGGTCGAACCCCGGCTGGGAGCTGGGGACGCGATCGATCATCGCGATCGATCGCGAGCCGCGAGGGCTGGGCCCCGCGGCTGTCCGCTGGTCGGACCGACACCCAGCCGCGGCGAGTCGCCGGACTCTCCGCAAGGGGCTGTTGGGCAGCCCCAGTCGATCGCCTTGAGCGATCGACCTCTCGATCGCGTGAGCCCCGCGTGCGGGGGCTCGGGCTGGGCGTGCGCGCGGCTTCGGCCGCGTCGTGCGTTCGGCTCGTGCTCCGGCTCGTACGTGGTGTTCGCGTGATCTCCGGCGGATGGTTTTGATCGGGTTATTGGTTTCCGCAAATTTAAATAGCCCGGGATATCGAATTCCAACAATTGGTATCAGAGCGTGGTTTACGTTCGCGGTATTTTCGATAAAATTGTTCTACCTTGCAGGGTTCCGACTATTATGGCTTGATGATTATTCGTTTAATTATTTTGTCATGTGATTGTTGGTTTAATTAAACTCTCGGACTTGTCGAGATTCGTTTTTGGTGGTGAATTCTTGTAATAGTAAAAATTCGGGGGTTGACCGAATTTAGGATTTATTATTACGTTCTACGTTTTTCCGGAAATTGTATAGGGTCGATTTCATGTATAGAATCGATACCGGATAGTGTAAAATTTATTTTGTAATTTATTTTGCGTTGGATCGATGCCGAAACGACCGCCGGAGAAGACACGTGACGAAGGAGACGACGTGAGGGCTAGGGCTCGGATCGACCACCATGGTCGATCCATGGAGGATCGAACCATCGAAGGATAGGCGCCGAATTCGCGCCTCCCGGCGGCGAAACCACCGGCGGTGGTGATGCGCCGGCTAGGTGGCGGCGGCGGCGGTCCTCGGCCGGCGATGGCGGTCCGGTGGGGGCGCGGGGGTCCTCGTGATCTTCGTGCTCTCCCGGTAAATTCACTTTCCTAAATTATTCGGGTTTTTCCTATTTGAGTGTTCCTATTTTTGGGAACTCTCATGGATTAGGAAAAGAATCAATTTGGAATTGATTAGGATTCCTAAATTGATTATTTCTATTTTATGGAAATATTCATGGATTAATTTGGAAAGTAGAAGAGTCCTAAATTATTTTATTTCCTTATTTCATTATGGAAATCATCTAGAATATTCCAAGTGGGTCTTGGATAGATTATTCTAGAGATTTAATGAAGTAGAAAGGGAAGATAAAATAAATAAAAATATTAATAATATTTAATTTTATTTTTGATTTATTCGATTGACTTAATTATTATTAATTAAGTATCTTTTGGATTTATTAAAAATAAATAGATTTAAATATTGGAAATTAATATTCTCGTCACATGGAGCATTCAAGAACGAAGACTAAAGACTAGAAGATGCGTACGGAGATGGAGTAAAGCCATAATAGTCGGAAAATAATATTCTAGTAATTATTTTGACTATGTGTTAATACTATGTGCTTTATTACATGTATGCATGCTATATGTGTTTACTTTTATGCACTAGATAGCGTATCCCTTTATTGTAAAAAGCTAAGTGGGAGAGGGTATGGAAACATACCCATGGTCTCCATTGCTGCTCTCTTGGTGACTTTTATAAACTTTTGAAGTTTATATAGATAAGTTATTGGAGGAGAGTTCTTGTAATTCCTCTTACGAGAAACATTGATTAAGTTTATCAAACAATGCCTAATTTGTCTTTCCAAAGCTGATTTCAAGTCGACTCATTCTCACCCCGGGGGTGGAATGGAGCCAAAGCCACTTGGTCATGTCGAGGACACAAATTAGAGGCAGTCGTACCACACTTTGATAGATGGATCGATTGTCTGCTCGGCTCCCTCATTTATGAGAGATAGGGTTGTTCGCATGGTGAATCACTGGTTAGAAACTTCGAGTTTCACTTATGATTCTCCGCGTCTTGATTTACGAAATCAAATGGGTCAAGTAATTGGATTTCAATTGTATAAGTCTTTTGGTATGGTAAACGTCCACACTATCGTGGCTTGCTATATCGAATGGGACTTTAGATCGATTGATGTAGACAGTTATAGAAGGGAGTGAAGGATCCGTGTGTCAACGTAAACGTCCACACTATCGTGGCTTGCGGTGATATGCGAGTCTCAAACAAACTTCTTAGTACTGAGTAATGGTTAACACTTAGGTACGCTTCATAGTATTCCTCCCATCGAGGTAACGCTATTGATGATGTACGACCGAAGGAAATCTAATTGCTAAATCATTTGGGTGGGTAAACGTCCACACTATCGTGGCTTGCCTTACCTGATGGGATTTTAGATGTGATTAGTGATTTAATGATATTATTTGAGGGAGATAATATCGGATATTAAATTGTTTGTTTGTTTTATGTGCTTATAGGTTAGGAATGACTGTGACCCCACTTTGTGATATACTTAAAGATGAAAACTCACTGGTTCCATATAGTACTGATTGGAAAAGAAATCTAGACATTGTTCAGACTGTCAAGCTTTCTGAATCCACTGTTGTTCCAACTACGTTGAGACATGGTGTGGAAGCTAGGCAAGAAGTGTTTAACATACCCACGGAATCGTTCCTCAATGAGTCCCTTGAAAACGGCTCGGCGAAAGCGATTTTTGTGCGTAAGTTAAGAGAAACACGAGCTCTTGTGGCTAGGCTAAAAGAAAAGCGTGCAAAGAGACCCAGTGGTTTAAAATCACGGATTGGGAAAGGCAAGCCGTTAGGCAGATGCTTTCGATGCAAACAGTTTGGGCACTGGAGGTCTGATTGTCCTCTCATCAAAGGTACGAAATTTTCCTTAGTCACTGAAACATTATCAGTGGTGTTATCTACCAGCACCTGGTGTGTAGATACCGGGGCCACTGATCATGTCTGCAATTCATTGCAGGGGTTCCAGGAAACCCGGAGACTTAGAGAGGGAGAGATCGTGGTCTACATGGGCAATGCCGCGAGGGTGGCGGCTGTTGCAGTGGGAGACGTTCACTTACGCTTCAGTAGTGATAGGATTTTAGTTTTACATAATTGTCTTTATGTATCCAACTTTAGAAAGAATTTAATTTCGGTTTCTAAACTTATTATGAATAGATATTCTGTCTCCTTTGACCACTCGGTGATCATAAGAAGAAACAGTGAGATTATCTGTTCTGGTACATTGGTGGACGATTTGTATGTGCTAAATCCTGAGTCTAACACGATGCAACTAACCGAGAGTAATAACACATCTACGAACACCAATAAGAGAAAGGAACCTTCTAGGATGAATCAATTATACTTGTGGCACTTAAGGCTAGGTCATATTAACTCAAATAGAATTCAAAGGTTGAAAGCTGATGGTCTCATCAGTGGTGTTGAAGGAGAGGACCTTCCAACTTGCGAATCCTGTTTAGAGGGAAAAATGACCAAGCGTTCTTTTTCTGGTAAAGGACGAAGGGCTGAACAAGTATTGGATTTGATTCACTCTGATGTATGCGGACCTATGTCTACCCAGGCAAAGGGAGGGTACGAGTATTTCATCACTTTCACTGATGATTACTCAAGGTATGGATTTGTATACCTGATGCGCCGCAAGAGCGAATCCTTTGACAAGTTCAAGGAGTTCAAGGCTCCTGTGGAGAACCTTCAAGGTAAATCCATTAAATGCCTGCGATCTGATCGCGGAGGCGAGTACCTGTCTGGAGAATTCAAGGCATACTTGGCAGAGAATGGGATTGATTCCCAAATGACATCACCATATACTCCCCAGCAAAATGGTGTGTCAGAAAGAAGGAATAGGACTCTTATGGAAATGGTGCGATCAATGATGAGTTACTCGGACTTACCTATCATGTTCTGGGGATATGCCTTAGAAACAGCGGCGCACATTCTGAACTTGGTTCCATCTAAAACGGTTCCTTCAACACCCATGGAACGATGGAGCGGGCGCAAGCCTAGCTTGAGACACGTTCGGATCTGGGGGTGCCCTGCACATGTGTTGAAGGTAGGTGCCGATAAATTAGAACCTCGTACTGAAGTGCGGTTGTTTATAG
The DNA here is from genome assembly GCA_954870475.1 of Euphrasia confusa. Taxonomy (NCBI): domain Eukaryota; kingdom Viridiplantae; phylum Streptophyta; class Magnoliopsida; order Lamiales; family Orobanchaceae; genus Euphrasia; species Euphrasia confusa. Next base: position 16,862,219 of record OX940954.1, read on the forward strand.
GATATCCTAGAGGAACTAAAGGTGGCATGTTCTATAGTCCTAAGGACCAGAAGATCGTTATAAGTACTAACGCTCGGTTCTTGGAGGAAGACTATGTCATGGACCACAAGCCCAAGAGTGACATAATGCTTGATGAATTAAGAGGTAACACTGAAGACCTAGACACAGCCGAACCGAGTATAGATACACCACTAGAATCTGCACCTGACACTGTCACTGTTAATACACCGGAACGCCGTCGTAGTGGGAGGGTTGTTAAGCAACCAGGCCGATGGATTGGACTGGGTGAGTCTTCGGACTCTGGACCTGGAGTTCATGAAATCGATCCCTGGACCTATGATGAGGCGGTACAAAATATAGATGCGCCTTCTTGGAAGAAAGCGATGAAATCCGAAATTGAATCTATGGATTCTAATAAAGTCTGGGATCTTGTAGAACCACCAAGCGGCGTAAAGCCAATTGGGTGTAAATGGGTCTACAAGAGAAAGAGAGGATCTGACGGAAAGGTTGAAACCTTTAAAGCTCGGCTTGTTGCGAAAGGATATACTCAGAAAGAGGGAATCGATTATGAGGAGACCTTCTCGCCGGTAGCCAAGATAAAGTCGATCCGGATTCTCTTATCCATAGCAGCTCATATGGATTATGAGGTGTGGCAAATGGATGTCAAGACAGCTTTCCTAAATGGATGTCTTGACGAGACGATTTATATGAAACAACCAGAAGGATTCATTGCTAAGGGGCGAGATCATCTAGTGTGCAAGCTTAATCGATCCATTTATGGATTGAAACAAGCCTCGAGATCGTGGAACCTGCGGTTTGACGAAGTAGTCCAATCTTTTGGATTTAGTCAAAGCATGGACGAATCGTGTGTGTATTGGAAACGTGATGGGAAGAAGGTGGTGTTTCTCGTGCTTTATGTAGACGACATTCTTCTCATTGGCAACAGTGTGAAAATGTTATCAGACATAAAGGGATGGTTGTCTAGACAATTCGATATGAAAGATTTGGGAGAAGTCGGGCATGTTCTAGGGATCAAGGTTATAAGGGATCGCCGGAATAGAACATTGTACCTATCCCAGCAATCTTACATAGACACGATTCTGGCTCGTTTTAACATGCAAGATTCCAAGAAGGGTGAACTACCCTTCAGTAAAGGAACTTATCTTTCTAAGGAGATGTGTCCTCAGACACAAAAGGAGAAAGATGAAATGAAAGCAGTTCCCTACGCTTCGGCTGTGGGAAGCTTAATGTATGCAATGTTATGTACGAGGCCTGATATCTGCTATGCAGTTGGCGTAGTAGCAAGATATCAGAGTAACCCTGGAAAGGCTCATTGGACTGCCGTAAAGAGCATTTTCAAGTATTTGCGAAATACTAGGGATTATGTTCTGAGTTACGGAGCAGACAATCTAATTCCTTTGGGTTATACTGATTCGGATTTCCAAGCTGATAAGGACCAGTGTAAGTCGTAATCAGGCTATGTGTTTCACTATTAAAGGAGGAGGAGTTTTAACATGGAAGAGTGATAAGCACGATGCTTTTCTGACTCTCCCATGGGTAACCAAATAGCGGCCTCAGAGGCAGCGGAAGATTTGGTATGGCTCCAGTATTACCTCTGGGACTTAGATGTGATTCTTAGTTTACCAAAGGCTATGTAAATAGCGGTGCAGTGGCAAACTTTAAGAGATCACGAGTCCATGAGTGTAAGATAACACATAGGGCAAGTACCACCTGATACGAGTCATCGTCAGGAAGGCGATGCAGTAGTCACCAAGATAGCTTCAGAGCGGCCACCTAGATTGCTCATTCACATGGTACTTCTTAGAGGTACAGTTTAAGCACGTGATGAGTATGGGAGTCGGGAGTTTGGAAGATAAGACTAGACCTTAGTATAAGTGGGAGATTGTTGGAGTAGTATACTTAATGTCTAGATTTGAGTATTCTGAACTCCTTGTACACTTTCATTTACCTATTAAATACGAACATTCATTTGCTTTTAATTATTGTTAATTAAATACATGCAAATTATAGTCCTGGATTAGATACGTTGTAGTTAGTATGGTGTGCGACGTCACACAGAAGATCATACTATCGGTTACTCGTATTTAATCGAACAGATGCTCACGACCTAGATGGACACGGACCAATCCATCGGTATAGTCGTTGTGTGAGAGAGAAAATAATTTGTCTTAATTATTTTATCACACTTGTACACTTGGTGTATTGAGCGGATCGATTGAGACTCATCAATTAGGTTTGCTCGGCGATAATTGATTTGAGACTCAGTGTATTTTATTCTTAATCCCCGATACAATTGCGGGTGTGTATATTTAGTATAAGTGACTTTGATTTACCAAAGGAATTGACCGGTTTAATTATTGGGTCAATTACCGGTTAAGTTGGGTCACTATATTTTATATATGGCATGCCGTGAATTCTTGACGGGACAGTGTATCCCGGAAGGGTTGATAATATCCCCGAGATGAGCTCATAAGGATTTATTATGTAAACCTCGCGAGTGGATTTAATTCCGCATAATAAATAAGGTTGAGTGGTACTAGTCTCGGATAAAAGAGATGAATAAATTTATTAAGCAATAAATAAATTTTATTCATGGATATTTATATCTTAAATACACGGAATAAATAATACTACCGGAGAAATATTATTTGGATATAATATGGTTTAATATTGGGAGTGCAATTAATTTATATAGTGGAAAATAAATTAATTAATATTGATAAGGATTAATGGACTTGGGCAGTGGGCTCAATTTAATCTTCAATATTGGAAGCCCAATATTCCACCTCCTTTAGATCCCCTACGTAGCCTATAAAAGCACTACATGGCCTTCATAATAGACAAGACAAGATAATCATACTTGATTAGTCTAGAGAGTTGAAGGAGATCCATAGGAGTTCGATAGATCGTCGCCCACCCGACGTTCGAACGGAGTGCAAGGAATACGTGGGAAGATTCAAAGGTCATCTTGAATTCGTTTCTCCGAACAACGAATCGAAAGGTAAAAATCTAAACGCCCTTGATTTATTTGGTTTTGGTTTATCGAGAATACCGTAGAACAAGATCCGAGGTACGAAACCGGGAAGAAGGACGAACGCGTGGTGGTGGCGAAGCCACCGGACCACGGCGATCGACCACCTAGGGTTTCGGTGGGGAGGGGTCGAACCCCGGCTGGGAGCCGGGGACGCGATCGATCATCGCGATCGATCGCGAGCCGCGAGGGCTGGGCCCCGCGGCTGTCCGCTGGTCGGACCGACACCCAGCCGCGGCGAGTCGCCGGACTCGCCGCAAGGGGCTGCTGGGCAGCCCCAGTCGATCGCCTTGAGCGATCGACCTCTCGATCGCGTGAGCCCCGCGTGCGGGGGCTCGGGCTGGGCGTGCGCGCGGCTTCGGCCGCGTCGTGCGTTCGGCTCGTGCTCCGGCTCGTACGTGGTGTTCGCGTGATCTCCGGCGGATGGTTTTGATCGGGTTATTGGTTTCCGCAAATTTAAATAGCCCGGGATATCGAATTCCAACAGAATTGCCGTAGGGGTTGACTGGTTTTTTTTTTGTAGTGTTTAACACACTATAATTTTTTTATAAAGAAAAATTAGTGAAAAAAATGGTTGAAAATTTAGTGAAAAAAATGGTTCAATTTTTTTTTTTTTCAACTGAGAATAGAATAATTTAATTTTTAATGAGTTTTTGAACAAATGAATTTTATTTTAAGAATTTTTTTTTTTTTTGGTATAGGTCAATTACAATGTCTTGGGTTTCGAACCTAGAACCTTTGATCCTGAATTCGAGTGCTCAACCAACTGAGCTAACCACCCTTGACAATTATTTGATTTATTAGTAATTAATTTAAATATTATTGTTTTTCTATATTTTTTTACATTTTTTTGATGAGTGTGCCTCGTTCCGCTTCGAGGCGTATGCCTCACGCCTCAGAAGAAAAACGCCTTAAATACGAGTCGCGTAATTTAAAACATTGAAAACCGGGGTACGGTTCTTTTTTCCTTTTTCGGAATATTATGATTATTATTTTTGGAAACGTTTACTAATACAAAATATTGGTAAAAATTTGTGTTCTTTGAAAAATAAACTTAAAAATTAAAGAACACAAATCCAATGGTTGCAAAAATGGATTTGTAAGGATAAATACGACTATCACGATTTATACCTATCATAAACAAAAACTGGAGGGTAGTATTTTATTAATTTTAACAAATGATTGTTGCTTCTATTAACATTAATTTAAAAAAACTAGTATAAATACTTGAAAAAAAAACTGTTAAGTATTTAACAGTAATATATTAACCATGCATGTTGTGTAAAAACTAACAACATCATGAAATTATTCATACGTCATCAAGCTTCACAACACGTTGCGTAATCTCTCTCCGTAATCTCTCTCCGTCATCAAGATCAATATAATAGATAGCGAAAAATAAAAATCAATCTTTCAATTGAACTCTAAACATATACTTATAGCCCGATTTGCTTATGCATGCTTACTGTAGTAATTCACGGATAAACCCACTTATTTGATGCTAAAATAATCATATTTTTTGGACTCGGTCAATGTAACTTTTTTCCATTTAAAATTTGTGATTTTTTTCAAGCATGTTTACTACAAAAACAAATTTGGAAAATGACATACTTTGAAATCTGATGGAAATGGTGAAGGCTTTGCTTAAGGCCGTAAGCAATGTTCCTTAAGCAAAGTCGTCAACCTTAAAGTGCACAATTTCGCCTTCAATATCGTTTACGGCTATGACTATGTTGACCGTTGACGGACTAGCCATAAGCATTTGCTTACGACCTTTAAGCCGTAAAAAAACTTGGTGCCAAAATTTCCCCCACAATTTATTTACGGAATCGCTAGCTGGCGGATAAAATGCAAAATAAATTCCTTACGGACATGTCGTCAAGAAATGCATACGGTGCGTCCGTAAGGAAATCGCGCGCAGAAGCAAACGACGTCGTTTGCCATTACATAAATGCCGTAAGCAAAACCCCAGCGGGCATATTCTGATTATCTTTCATTTCTCCCCCTTCTCGTTTTCTTTCCATTGCGGCGGCGATTTCGTGGCTTGTTCGAGTTTAATTATAACTTGATGTTTTTAAGAATTTAGAAGTACAACTAATTTAATAACTTAAAGTTTAGAACTTTAAGTTTTCAAGTTCGTATGTATTCTGTAAAACGAATTAAATCAAAAGAACTAAGAAAATTGTGTTTGTAAGTTAGTACTACAAATGTAAGTTGTTTATCAAAATCACATTTTAAAATGATTGAATATAATATAGAAAGTTAAATTGAATTTAGGAAAAATTATACTTTAGTACCTGAACTTAGGGAATTTTTGTATTTTTATAATCGAACTTTTTTTTTAACACTGTAGTGGCCGAACTTCGTCATTTTTGCACTTTAATGTTAAAATTTTGCACTTTAATGTTAATTTGAGCGATTTCCGGCGACACGTGATTTACACATATTTTTTAATTTTTAATATTAATATAAAATATGTAATTACTATATTGCTCTTCCTAGTCTCATATGTATTAATTGCTTTTTCATTTTTTTAATTGATTATACACTTTACAAGTGCTAATTGGTTGCAGCGATTGATGTGAACATTTTTTGTTTATCTTATATTTATTGACTAATAATATATTGACACGTGTACTCAACTAATTTCAATTGTCGGATTCCCCCAAATCACATGTCATGTGTGCGTCGGCAATCCATTTCTGGCTAATTTTGACTTGTGTGATCGAAAATAATATTAAATTAACCAAATTTTGAAATATACAAAATCAAATTGAGAAAGTGAAATAAAATGAGACTATATCAAATGACTTCTTTATAAGACCGACCGAAATAAAAAAATTCTCAACTTATGCCCTAACTAATTATACACTACTTTTTGTAAATTAAAAATGAGATTTGTATAATTCGTTGAGACAATATTGCCATTTTTTTTGCGATTTTGAAAAACAAATTTTAAGGCTTTAAAAATAATCGCAATTTAATTTTGTAGCTATTCAACTACTTGATTAAAAATGTGAAAATAAGCCCAATAAATATTGATTCTGTACTCATTGATTATGCCTATATCACTAGTAGTGTGCTTATCGATTTCTTTTTCCGAATCTAAAATTGAAAATATACACAAAAATTACAAAACAAAAAACGGCGTCAATTTGAGAGTATGCAAACGCGCTCGAGTAGAAAATATTTTGGTTCGGATTTTCCGAATGGAATGTTTCATAGTGAAAATCATGTATTGTAACTTTTGGTTGCAACTTTCCTTTGTAACTAAAAATTCAATGAAATTTAAAATTAACAATTAATCACAATCGAATTCAAAAAATAAAAATAGAACCCTAATTTCATGTACTATAAAGAACCGGAATCCCCATAACCACATCTCCTTTCACCTTCTTGTCCGACGGCCGCGAGCAACTGGCGGCGCAGCCTTGATCTCCGCCGGAGCCCCCGACCACCTTCACCGACAGATTCACGATCCCGTTCTTCGCCCCGCCAGCATCCCTCAGCCTGTAACTCAAGAAGCTCCAGTAATTCTCCGGCAATGGGCCGCCGGAGAAATCCGAGACTGGAATTTTCGCCGCCCCGATGACCTTCCATCCGTAATACGCTTCGACGGTGAGGAATCGGGCATGCGCGGGCAGATCCATGACCATCTTCTGGTTCCATACAGGGTAAGGACCCGGGCAGTCCGGGTCGGTCCGGGCCGTGGATCTGGATATAGACGGGTCGGTTCTCACCGTCACGGACACGTTTTTCTTCGCGGGTTTTCCGAACTTGTTTACGAACGAATTCTCGACGGAGTTAACGGAGACCTCGATCACCTTATTCGAAGACAGTATTCCCATTATTACTAGTATTTTTGTCAATTGAAAAAGGGAAAAGGAAAAGGTAATGTTTAGGTTACTGTTGGAAGAATTAGGGATTTATAGAGATATATACTTGTTGTCCAAGGAAGGAAGGTTCGAAGAAACGAGTTAAGGGTAACGGCTTTATTTTCTTTTCTTTTTTTAATATCATTAGTATTGTTTTGGAAACTCTTACAAAATATTGGTAAAAATTGATAAAACTCAAAATCTAATTAATAAAATATGTACATACATTAATAACATGATTATTCTAAATTTGCAGTGTAGGTAAACTTTTAAAAAGAAACTTATAAATTAAAGAACACAAATCCACAAATTGTTGCAAAAATCAATTTATAACTATCTGAAACAAAAAAAATTGCAAAATTAATTAATGAAATAGAAGATACACCAAATTGTTTGTTATTTGGATCTATTTTGGTTTAACCATTGATTGTTGCTTCTATTAATAGTTAAACAATTTTTAGAGATAATTTCACAAATGGTCCTGTAACTTAGGCTGTTTCCACATCTAGTCCTTTTTCTATTGCAAATATCAAAAGTGGTCTTTACCGGTCATTTATGACCGGATGAGTCTCCACGTGGCGGTGAATTATGCGTCCCTATTTGCGTGGAAAATTGTGGTTGGTCAGTGTTTACACGTCAGTTTTGGTGGGAAAAAAACAATGGCATTCAGTGTAATTAACCTACAATTGAGGGTTGGATTCAAAATTCTCTATCCCTAATTTCATTAAAACCTAAAAACGTATTTCATTTCAGAAAAATCTCTATCCCCAATTTCTCTTGGTAGAACCCTAAAAAAATTTTCTCTTCGATTTCCTTAAATCTGTCGACAATATCCACGAATTCAAACAAATTCGAAGGTTTTAGTCGCCCTAGCTACCTCAGGTACGAGGATAAATTCTGTGTGCATTGCGAGAGGAAGCTGCAGATCAGTGTTGTTTCTTCGAGCACCCCCAACTACGAGAAGCTCTATTATTTCTGTAATGAGCACAGATTCCAGGCATGGTGCCATCCTAAGAATGAGGAAGAAGTGCAGTCGGTCGGTTGGGAATACAAGGCTACAGAGATGAATTTGAAGACAGAGCTGAGAAATCTATTGAAGTGCAATGCTGGTGTGGAAATGTTTATGAGATTCTTGGCTGTTTCCATGTTCATCACTATGATGCTTGTAATCATAGTCCTTGTGTTGTTGCTTAATTGAAGTTTATGTTGCTTCTGAACAGTAATGTTGTTTTCAGTTTGTGTTTTGGGCAAGTTGTTTTGATGACATTGTAATGAATGGTTGTTGTGGTTATTAAATTTGTGTGTGGTTATTATATCTGTTGTGGTAATGAAATATCTGTTTTGGAGGATCATTAAATCACAGTTCAAGCATAATTGAAGCACATGTATCCCTTCTGTTTGTCTGACATGAAAGTGTACCCTGATCCATCACTACCTATACCCAAATCATGCTTCAGCATCACCAAAAACCATTCCCAAGTTTCTTTGTTCTCTCCAGACACCACTGCATAAGCTATTGGATATATAGCATTTGCAGGATCCACACCTACAACACTCAACAGTATACCTCCTTTAGGCCCCATCAGAAAACATCCATCCACTCCTATGAAAGGCCTACATCCATTTCAGAACCCTTGCTTCACTGCCTCAAAACATAAATACATTTTGCTGAATCTCTGTTCTTCATCCATGTCCAGAACAACTGTAGAACCAGGATTGGACCTCCTAATTTCCTCTGCATAATCCCACAACTTAGAGTACTGCAGCTCAGGGACACCTTTAATTATGCTCAGTGCCCTTGACCTTAAGTTGCCTCATTACTTCAGTTCTCCAGGCCTTAGTATTCCTTTTAAGATCACATTGGAAATCTGGCACATGCTTATCTCCTAACCATGTACTAGACATATTTGACACATGAAATGAAGTTGCACACTTATGGGTGGCCGTACACATCCTTACCTGAAATGTGTCTTGATCAGTCTTCTTGAGAGCATGGCAAGCCCAATAACAACTCTCATCCTTGCACCTAGCATAGATTTTGATTTTATCATTCTTCAGGAACCTTAATGATCTTTTTGTATTGATAGCATGTGAGGTGATAGCCTTTTTAAACAACTCCTTACTTGTAAACACTTGCCCAACATAGAAAACAGGATTATAGACTTGTTCTTTGTTGAATCTGGTTGTGGGAAATTCAGCCCTCTCATCATCTGAAATTCTCCTTTCATCAAAGTCATCTCCTTCATCAACAATGTCTTCATCTCCACTGTCATCTCCACTGTCATCTCCACTGTCATCAATATGAGCCTCAAAGTCACTGTCACTGGCATTGTTGTCCTCCCCAGATGGAAGAACAAAATCACTATCACTGCTATCATCATATTCATCTTCATCAATCTCTTTTGCAACAGAATCCACAAACTCATCTTCATCAACCTCTTTAATTGGCAAAAGAATCCATAAAGTCATCTTCTGGAATACTCTCATTCTGAACTTCATTCTCTTCTACATTTTGAGCCTCATTCTCTTTCTCATTCTGAACCTCATTTTCTTTCTCATTCTGAACCTCAATCTCTTTCTCATTCTGAACCTCATTCTGAACCTCTTTCTCTTTCTCTTGTTGTTGAACTTCAGATTCTTCCCTCTGCACACTCTGTTGTTGAACCTCAGATTCTGCCCTCTGCACACTCTCTTCCCTTACAACTTCAACACAAATCTCAAGTTCATGAGTGTGGTGGAAAATTTTGAGCCACTCCTGCAAGTCTGAATCATTCACTAGAGGTTTAAAACCATCACCTTTCAGCCCAAAAAACCTAAGTGTGCCAACCACTTTTTCTTGAAAACACAGTCGTTTGAGCCTTTCAACAGTGAGGTCTGGCCGAGTGAAATAATCAAAAGCTACCACCTTCCCACCATAATACATCACCACTGGGCGTTTCACAAATTTGCCGCCATGCTTCAAGAACAGAGTAAAATAACAAGAATGTGACGGGTATTTAGGAGGAGGAACACCGAGTTTCCTTGGATTGTTGAGTCCAGTGTAGACCCTTAATAACGGCGAGTTCTTGTACTTGATCTTTTCATTGGCTTGGCCCACTTCGATCTTCACCTTCTTTCTCGTTTTCACTGCTTCAGATTCTTCGCTGTCATTCATGTTGAAGGAGAATTGACGAATTACGGATTTTAGGGTTTCAGTAGTTTGAATTACGGGTATCAATTGTTGGAATTTCAGCTAAGAAGAATTAGGGTTTCAGTAATGAATTGGGGGAAACGACGATGAGCAGAGGGGAAATGTGTAATGAATCGATTTAATTCAGTTTATTAATCAATTATTGATGTTGTTTAATTAAACCCATATAATGTCCGAAAATTACATTGATTGCCATCGGGTTTTCCCACCAAAATTGAGCGTCTTGCTGACGTGGACAAACGACCAACCAGAAATTGCCATGTGGACAACTCGTGCGCTGCACATGACTCATCCGGTCATAAATGACCGGTAAAGACCACTTTTGATATTTGCAATAGAAAAAGGACTAGATGTGAAAACAACTTAAGTTACAGGACCATTTGTGAAATTATCTCCAATTTTTAAGTATAAATACTTAAAAAAATACAAATTTCTGCAAAAATTTTCAACATTTAAAATTTGGTATTATCATTTAAGTAATAATAGTGTATAATAAATTAATTGTGAGATTTATAAAATTAATTTTTTGGGTAGAAAAATGTGGAGGGGTTAGAATTTTTTTGGAGTATTAGTTGAAAAAAAATTGAAGTGGTACATGTGAAATGTGAAGTATTTTCACTCAAAATGGTCACATTTCAAATTTTGCGTTGAATAACCCAGGGATTAAATATATAGTCCGATCTCAAGGCAAAATTTTACAACATAAGCTCATGTTAAAACAACAAATTATTCAAACTAATGAAGGGGTCTTAGTTCTATAACAAAACAAGTAGACCCAGGGATAAATATATAGTCCGATCTCAAGGCAAAATTTTACAACATAAGCTCATGTTAAAACAACAAATTATTCAAACTAATGAAGGGTACTATAACAAAACAAGTAGACGATTGCGTACTACTTATATCATCACATCAGATACTTCTGTACTGCCTACATCGCATTAGATACGTTTTTAGCTTCAATGTCCTGTAGTCTGAGGGTAACAGCTCTCTTGTGGGCATCCAGCCCTTCGAGTTCAGCCATTGTTGCTACATAAGGCCCGAGTCTCCTTAGCCCTTCTTCTGTCAGTGACTGAACAGTTATGTACTTCAAGAAGGAGTCTAAACTCACTCCACCGTACATCCGTGCGTAGCCGTATGTGGGAAGAACATGATTGGTGCCGCTCGCATAATCTCCAACACTTTCAGGTGTCCACTGACCCAAAAACACAGAACCTGCATGTATAGTATAAGCCAAACTTCAGCGTCATCTTTAAGTACAAAAATTACATAGGGTTCTGAAAGTGGAGTACTAGCATTTATATATTACACAACGCACTTGTTTGTAATCACAATAAACAAGTGCAGAAAATGAAACAAAATTTGTAATCACATAAATGGAAGATTTATCTAAAGTTTGTTTGAGGGAGATGTAGCCATTGTGTAAATTATCGGGATATATAGAATTTCTCGGAAATAAATTGGAATCTTCACCAGCCCACACATGGTCATGAATCTTACTGTGAATACGTTGTCTATGTAACATAGTGAGAGTTTCATAGAATTAAAGTAGGGCAATAGCGCAATTAGAAATGGAGAAAACACTTCCACGGAGATACGACTTTAAAACAAAATGGATAAAAACCAATGCAATTTCCATGGACCGACTTAAGTAGAGATGTGCTGGAGAAGTTTGACATCTATCTGAGACTGAGATGTTACAAGTATATCGCAGCAATAGCAGGGAAAAAAAAGGATATACAATATGCACTGAAATCAAAGAATATTCACAAGCAAAACCCTAAAGATAGAGAGGAAAACTGAGACAAAATAATTACCTGCATTCTCAACAAAAGATTCCCACTTCTCAGCATCTTGCACATTTATTATTAAATGCTCGGGTGCATACATGTTAGAAAAATTCATTGCCTGTGAATTCAAAAGATAGGTGTATCTTAGTAGAACAATGTGAACACATAATAATCAAGAAAGACATTTACAAGGCATTGCCCATACTTGTAGTCATTCCACATATTATTTTATTATTTTCTTCAAAAAAAAAAAGATGATAGAAGTAAAGGCAATTGCTGACAAATTACTCTTTAGAGAGTTTCTAAAAGGCAAATAGCAAGGGAAAAACTCCGAAACTTCAACTACTATTTTCTACAACAAGAGATATATGTCGAAAAATAGCCATCATGTTTGCGGTGAACAATTAAATAAATGGTTCATAATTTTCTGTGAGAGCTTGATTTGTAAAGAATATGCAAACCTCAACCATATCACGTGCGTGAACAATAAAGCTGTGACTTAGTGCTCTTGAAGCAATGTTTCCCCGGGGAAGGCTATTGCATTGCTTGGTGATTTCATTCTCAATCGCATTTATATCTACACCCTCTCCGGCAACTACAAGAACAACTTGGCTATCAGGGCCATGCTCAGCCTGAAAAGTGAAACATAAAATTTTGTTATCATAAACGAAACAGAATAGTAACTTAATTGAAAGAAAAGAGGGAAAATTAGATTGAAATCATGTGCATGAATTATTGATCGATAAACAAAACATAAATGACGATAGTGAGCGAATATAATAAGAATAATAATTTGTATTAAGCCTATAATTCATTATAAAGTTAGTTTAAAGCTTGAACTCAGTTTCTGAATTAAAAGTTTTAGTAGCCTTTTATCATCAACTATAATCATGAAACGTGACGAAGTTGTTGTAAGAAATTGAATGTAATTACAAACAGGTAGCAAGAATTTCACGAAACAACAGACACCTGCGAAAGCAAATCCGCAGCTATGTGAACAGGGCTGGCATGTTTATCAGCAATGACAAGAACTTCTGATGGTCCAGCAGGCATGTCTATTGAGATCATAGCTTCACTATTCTATGAGAGAAAAAAAAGGTGGCAGTTTAGCAACAGGTTGTAAAGGGTTAGATGGTCATAGTTCTGATAAATTAAGACCCACAAGATGATACTTGTAAATACCTGTAGAATCATTTTTGCAGCTGTGACATACTGATTTCCAGGCCCATATACCTTTTCAACCTTTATCCACAGCAATAAGATTGTAAAGGCACTTCAGTTATAAAGTTCAATCGCATACAATAATCAGATGAAGACACTTTAATTTGAAAATTATATCTACCCGTGGTAAATAATCACTAGAAAAGTAACGTTTCAAAACCATGCAGAATCGCAGATAACATACATTCATCACGTTAAACAACTCATTTCATTTGTGGGGAGAAATAAATCAAAATGATTGCTAGAACCATCAGCTCTGCACTTTCAAGGGAAGTCCTCATCCTCAGAAAGACATTTAAAGAGATTGACGGCAGTCATGGCACATCCTTAAAAGTGCAAGTGATATTCAATCACCATTTGATGCCCATCTTTTGCAAGCCCGCTTTCGTGACAAAACTCATTTTTCACGCCTTTCTCATATATTGCTTAAATCATCCTTCAATTAGAGAAAACAGTAGTTTCCATCCTTCTAGCAAGTTTTTCAATTTTAGTCTAATTACAATCCATACAAGACCGTAGAGATTGCAGTGTTCAGGTGGCTATACTCATAGTCATGGATACAAATTCATAAACCCCGGCTGGGAGGGATCTACCTCATCCCTATGCATTTTCTAGGATAAATTAAAATTTTCACAACTGCCTAATTAATTAAAGGCATCATAGAAACTTGATGTAGAAATTCATACCTTAGGGCAAGAATCAGTTCCCCATGCCATTGCTGAAATTGCCTACACACGATGTTGTCAAGGTTTAGTATCATAAGAAATATAAACCTCACATAGAGATGTACAGAACATGCATGTGCAAATTTCATTCTGACCTGAGCACCTCCAGCTTTAAGAATATGAGTTACACCAGCTTTCTTTGCACAATAAAGAACCTCCTACAAATAGACAATGGCTGGTTTCCCATATCCAGAAACAATATTATTATATCGAGATGATAAAAAATACCTTACAGATGCTGCCATCTTGAGCGGGAGGAGTAGCAAGTACAACAATTTTGCATCCAGCAATCTGGGCAGGCTGGTTTACAAGAACTTACATGAGTGAATAAGCTAAAATTGTAACCATGGTTTAATAACCCAATAAAAAATAAATTAAGAGTATTAAGTCACCGTACAACTGAAAGCATAAGGGCCGTTGAAGGCAATACAGCAGTACCACCAGGAACATAAAGACCCACAGATGAAATACTCCGTGCCACTCTTTTACATCTAACACCCTGATGGAAATAGAGCTCAGTCAGTATGAACCAGGAGTGCTTGAACTGGGAACGAGACTAAACAACTACTCTATTTCTTACTTCCATGGTCTCAACAAGTTTTGAAGCAGGCTTTTGTGCAGCGTGAAAAGCGAAAATGTTATTGTAAGCCACATCAAATGCTTCTTGAACAACTGGGTCAAGCTAATCATGCAATAACAAGTAGTTGAATATGAACAAGTTAGACTGTAGATTTTCGTAATTTTGCACACGTGTTCAACACATACAAGCAATAAGATCCAATCACAACCGCAAATTTATGAAGGTTTGTAAGAGAAATATACCACTGGATCCGGAAGGTCATTGACATTCTCAATTATGCTGTCTAGTTTAACTTTGTCGAACTTCACGGTATAGCTGTTTCCAGAAATTAGAAAAAATAGAAGAGGAAAAGACATCAATCCTTCCAGGAATTGAAAATGAGCCAAAAATATCAAGAAAAATGCAGGAAACTTCTATCGGTTAATCCATGATTTAAGAATTTAAAACCAACAGCTAAACCAAATCCTCCTGTCAATTCATAGATATCCAAAGTGATTAACAAAATTCTTAGTGTTTTAGATTCAATATGATGAAATTACTGTATCAGCTCTTGGGAAAACCCCAATTTGATGCAATTGTGTACAAAAATACTCCCCATGTTAACGGGCCCTGTTACAATAGCACTTTGATTTCTATTGTCTAATTCATGATTTTCATGATAAAATCAGTGTGCCATTGACAACTCAAGAGACATCATGAAATGTAAGTAAACCTACAAACAAACAAGCCCTTCACTAATTCATCTGGAAGGCTTAAACAAAGTTTCTTTCTTGAACTAATTCAAATTTTAGACCACTCCAATGTTATTTCAATGTAAATTTAGAATCAATGTGTAAATAAACACATACTCCTTAACAGCTGCATCACCTCTACTCCGCACATCATCGATAATGGGTTGAACCTACGAGCATATAATTGCTAACAAGAGTCATTGGTGTGCCATGATTAAAAATGTTGACATGACATAATATTTAAGATCCCTTAATTAAAGAAGTTCCCAATATCGAAAGCTCACCACATCAAAAATAGACCGGAAATCAATCCGGGGACGAGCTTTAAGGCTATCAACCTCGGTCCTACTGAGATCTTGAAGCTTATAGGTCTTCATTAAACACTTTGTAGAGCAATGAAACGATCCTACCATAAATTGCAATACCCACATACTAAGATTAGAGAGTGACTATCATCAGAACGCAACCCAACCCAATAGAGTCAATAACCGATTTCCAAACAACATCAAATCTGACACAAAATGAAAAACTAGCTCCCAAAGAAAAAAAAGAATAAAACAATGGTTCTTGCGACACTTACTTCTCACGGGATAAGAGAAGGATATCTGATGATTAATTCTTGCGGCACCAACGAAAGTAACGGCGCTCCGATTGAAAGAGAGAATTCTACCGTCCATTAATTTATGGGAGACTGATGCGAGACTGATGCGAGAGGAAATCTTAGAGGGAGGCGGTGACTGTAGAGGGGTAAGAGCCAAGAGGTGAACAAAAATCTTAAAAGAGAAAAAAAAAAACATTTAACCCCAAATTATTTTATTTTAATTTTTGAATTGATCTTGTAATTAATTAAATTTGTAATAGCAATTAAAAAAATTATTTATTTTAATGATAAAAAGATGATATTAAAAAAATAAAAATGATGTTCTTATTTATTACTAAGTATATTACGTTACTATTAGGCAATATGTAAAATTTAAATATTTTAAAATTTATAGTTAAAAGTGTAATTTAATTCTAAAAATTATTTAATTCTATTTTTTAATTTAAATTAATTACGTGATATTTTTATTTAAAAATATTAATAAAATTTATATTTAAAATTTTAAAATATTATTTTAGATTCAATAATTAATATAAAAAAATACAAGCTGATCTCATAATATTAGAAAAGCATAAAAAATAAAGCTAATTTAATAATATGATCAAAATTTTAAGTATAACAAAATAAAAATATCAAAAATGTACTTTTTATCAATTTTTTGAAATTAAATACAATGTTTACTTAACAATTTAGAATTTTAATTTTTTATGAAATATTTCAAGTAAAATGACTATAAATTTTATCAAACATTTGAGTGTAAAACATATTTTATGAAAAAATTGGAATAATCTTCCACTCTTAAGAAAAAGATTGAAATTTTAAAATCTTTAATTACACAAAATCTTATTACTACTTTACTAAACAAAAACCATATTTAATAAAACAATAGTAAATTTAATTATTTTGCTCAAAAATCATATTCCTTCCCTCCGCACGTCAATTTATCAACTAATAAAACAATTTATAAGATATAAATTCTTTTAAATAAATTCAGTTAAACACCCTGAGGTAAAACAATTTGTTTGTTAATATCACATCTATTTTGATATAATATTAATTTATACACAATAAAATCTAAATATAATTATAGTATTCATAATTTATTTATTTATTTTTAAATATATAAAAAAAAATTAGTATGTTATATCAGTCAATCATATTAATAAATTAAATTTTATTTTTATTTATTGAATTAAATGTCAATTTTAGAACATATTTCTATATCTTAGGAGGGTGTATTCAACTTGAATTTTTTTAAATTTTGTTTTACTTTAAAAAGTCTATGGAGTTAATTGAATTTAGAAAATTCAAATAATATATATAGAGTTTGATTGATTTTTTATAATAATTTATATGGATTTTCATAAAATTTTAATTGACTTTTTTCATTAATTTATATGAATTTTCGTATTTTGTAAATAATTTTAAAATAATTTTTTTATTAATTTATATGAATTCTTATAAATTTCAATAAATATTCAAAATTCGAATCGTACTTAAAAATAAATTGGTTCAAAAATTTTAAATTTGTTTTTGGATCAAAAAACAATAAAATTTTAATTTTCGTGTCTAATTTTGAATTAATAAATTCGAATGTAGACGAAATTCACACACACACATATATATATATACACACACACACACACACATATATATATATATATATATATATATATATATATATATATATATATATATATATTATTTTTAAATTACAAAAATTGTTAAAATTTTTAAATAACTTGATAAATAAATTTATTTATTTTTACAATTGTTATACTAGTATAATTTTTTTAGCAAATAAAAATTTATCATTATATTTAATAATTTTAATATTACTTTTATATATATATATATATATATATATATATATATATATATATATATATATATATATATATATATATATATATATATATATATATATAATATTGTTTTTTGATTTTTTTTGTATTTTTAATTATGTTTTCTTATTTTATTATGTTTATTTATATATTTTTAAGTTTTAATATTTTTTAATAATAAATTGGTCAATTAAAATAAGAATTTCCATAAAGAGATTTCAAAAATTAGAATTCTTTTATATTTTGGAGATTAAATATATTGAAATTAATAAAAATTCATAGACTTTTAAACTCAATTGACTTTTGAATACATATAGATTTGTAAGACTTTTTAAATTCCTAATTGAATATCGCTGAATTTTAGTTGACTTTTAAAAATTCGGATTGAAAACACCTAAACTTTAAAAAAGTTTATTGAAATCCTATAAACTCTCAATTGAATACCCCTCCTTATTTAATCACATTTATAAAATCACAATTATTATTAATATAAATAATTATTCTGAAATATAAATAAAATATATTTTTAATTGTATATAAAATTAGAACCAAATTATTTCAATCCCAATAAAATTTCTTCATTTTAATTTATATGCATATTACAAAAATATTAATTACTTTTATTCCATTATAAATAATGGAGTAAGATTGTTACACTCTCTATAAATAATAAAGCAATTATGTTATTAATTACATAGTATATTTTGATAAATAAGTATTTTACATTTTAATTAAAAAAGAAATTTTATAAAAATTCAAAAATTAATTTTCATGACAATCAAAGTATGCATATTAAATGTGTATTCGACTGAAATTTTATTTGATTTTTTTTGCAATTTTAAAAATTGATGAAATTTTAAATTTTAAAAAAAATTCTCAAAGTCTATATAGAGTTTGATTAACTTTTTTATTAATTTATATAAATTTTCATATATTTTAAATAATTTTAAAATATATATTTTTATTGATTTATATTAATTTCTATAAATTAAATAAAATACTCAAAATTGGAACTATACCTAAAAATAAATCGAATAAATTTAAAACTCGTTTCCGATTAAGAAAAATTAAAATTTTATTTTCCAATTCTATAAAATCTGAATTGAATATATCAATCTCTGTATTGCAAAAAAAATCAAATTAAAAAACCAAAAATTGTGACTTGTAGCCAAACTTGAATTTCAAAGAACTTTAAAATGAAAATTAAAAATCGTTTTAAGAAAATTCTACTAAAGAGTATACTATTTAACATCATTGCAATTTATATTTTATAAATTCCCAAAAATACTCCTTACTCTTTCTTTCCACCTTCTCTTCTTTCTAAACCTTACAATTATAAAAATGTCATTCATGAGAATAGGACATAGTAAATACTGTATACTAAGAAACTATTACAATAATTATATTATTAATAAATCAACCACAAAACCCAAATATGATAGTTACACGTATTTACTTTTAGTACTTGTATAAAATTTGAGTATGCTTACTGTAAAAAATTGTACTCCAAGGCGTATGAATTTATTTTAAACATATTCAAAAATCAAACGAAACACAAATTATGATAGTCAGTCGTTACACACCAAGGTGAGCGTATGACCAGAAAAATCTTAGACAAACATGAAAACTCAAAAAAAAAAAATATTAATAATAATACGGTAAGAGGGTAAGGGGTGGAACTCGATTTTTTTTAACTGGCTCGATTAAAGTTCGGACCCAAAAATTATAAAATCAATTTAAACACATACCAATTATATATTGATTGATACTATATAATAATAACAAGAGAGAATGACTTTACTAATGTAGACCATACTAATTAAATATCTGTATTTTTCTTTTAAAAAATATTTATAAATGAGTAATGCAAAATTTTCAAATTCATAAAATATCTATTGAACCAACTAATAATTTCCTTAGGCCATCTCCAACCTGTTTTCTTGTTTTCTGTTTTGGGGTTAGAAATCGAAATAAAATATGTTATTGGATTGTGGGTTTGATTCTAATTACTAAGGCCATCTCCAACCGAACACAA
Organism: Euphrasia confusa; assembly: GCA_954870475.1. Taxonomy (NCBI): domain Eukaryota; kingdom Viridiplantae; phylum Streptophyta; class Magnoliopsida; order Lamiales; family Orobanchaceae; genus Euphrasia; species Euphrasia confusa. The sequence continues at coordinate 16,881,863 of OX940954.1, forward strand.
AAACGTAAACTCAAAAATAAGTTTTATTTTAAGTTTACAGTAATTTCACTCCAACCGAGATTCCAATAATAAAACTTAAAGGAATATTCTCAAAATATTCTTCTAATACAACTTTTTATAAATAACCAATATCTTTACAAATTTACAATTTAACCTCATAACTTTTGACATTAAAAAATTTAATAGTCATTATTTTCAATTTAAAATTTTAAACATAATAAAAAAAATATTGTGATATCTCATACTATTATTTTATTTTTAACGTTAATTAAAAATTTTAATATTTAATTATATTTTGTATTATATGTTTATTTTTATTTTATTATTTAAAATACTTTTATTAAAAATTATTTTAATTATTGATAATATGATTATTAAAAAAAATTACATTATAAAAAATATTAAATAAGAAACTAAAAAAATATTGATAGATTATTTTTATTAATTTATATAAAAAGGATCATTTTATAAATTAAATAATAAAGTTTTGGTTTAAGTTTAAGGTAAACGTAAATTTAAGTATTTTTTCTGTGGGTCCCACCTTAATACCTATAATACGTTTATGTTTTGGTATCGCTTGGAACATCTCCCCTACTCCAAAATAGGTTTTTAGTATCGGTTGGAGATGCTCTAAGCATTAAATTTATATTTAGAGAGAGAAGTATTATTATACTTTTTATTGACCTGAAAAAGATGATTTTTTTACATTTCCATAGCCTCTATTTATACACCATATATTCCACTTGTAATGAGTATGCGACCATCATCTTTACATTGGTGCTAGAGACTTTGTCAGAAGCATAGCATGCGTCGTCGTCTCTGATCATGTTCTGTCCGCGTGTATGCTTTTTCTGCCAAGTGTCAGAAAAGCTTGATGTCTCCAAGAAGATTGTCTGCTCGAGCTTGATTACCTTACTCCAGATGACGTATCTGCCCAAAAAGGGCTTGGTGTTGAGGTCACACACTTTATTGGGTTCTCTACGTGGATGGTCTTAAGACCTTTTAGGTATCAGACTTTATTGGTTTAGTACCCCTTAATTCTATTGGAGCTTGGTGGTCAATGACTCCTCCAAATTGAGTTATCTTAACGTTGACCATATAATTTTATACCACACAACATTATTTCCATCGGAGTTAGATTAAACTTGATTTAGTTTGGTTTCGGTAGTTGGGTCTCTCGTCGTCCATGCACTTATGATGTGGTGCATTCTTCCGAGGTAGTGGTTAGTCGTTTGAACCATTAAATGGATGTTTAACTTTCCATACGCTTGGAACTCTATTTGTAGGTCGATTTTCCACTTTCCAAATCATCCTCAATATGCAACTTTCCAAATCACCCTCGACGACTATGGGTGATCGCAAAATCGCAGAAGTGTATACTAACAAGAAGGTGACATTTTGCGACGTAGTGCTAAAGAAAGAATGGATGAAGAAAATGCCTCTTTCACTTCCTTTCTCCCAAAAGTTCTGGTATCTGGCCGGAGGTCTGTCACTCTAGTGGATGCTTTTGAGCGCTCATGGTCAATCGCCGTAGAGATGGACGCTGATAGACTGGTTCTGGCTGACGGGTTGGAGCATTTCTGCAAAAGGCGGGGAGTTTGCTCTCGGTGAAAAATATTATTGGAGTATCTGGGACCTGAGACCTTTAGCATTGGGATTTTTTATCGCAATAACGATGAAGTTATCTTTCTTGATCCCGACACCGATGAAGAGGGTGAAATTTCAGATGCATCCAGATCCACGCTTTTGTCGCTAAATTATGGTATAAATTATGTATCAGGTCTATGTCGTCGTTGTCTTTCTTTTCCCTTGTGATAAAGGATTGTTTTGTAACCTCGTATTTGCGGCTCGTTGTTGGCCTTTGCTCTCGTTCCAGATGAATAAAATGCATTTGAAACTTATTTATATGCATATAAGACTATTATTTTTATTTATTGTGCATATATATTATTTTTATTTATTGTGCATATAAGCTTTTCTTGGTGAAAAATAAATTTATATGCATATAAGCTTATTTAATATATATACACAATAAATAAAAATAATATTCTTATATGCATATAAAGAAGCTTCAAATGCATTTTATTCATCTGGAACGAGAGCAAAGGCCAACAACGAGCCGCAAATGCGATGTTGCAAAACAATCATTTATCACAAGGGAAAAGAAAGACAACGACAACATAGATCCGATACATAATTTCTACCATAATTTAGACAGCAAAAGCGTGGAGCTGGATGCATCTGAAATTTCACCATCTTCATCAGTGTCGGGATCAAGAAAGATAACTTCATCGTTATTGCGATAAAAAATCACAATGCTAAAGGTTTCAGGTCCCAGATACTCCAAGAATATTTTCCACCGAGAGAAAACTCCCCTCCTTTTGCAAAAATGCTCCCATCCGTCAGCCAGAACCAGTCTATCAGCGTCCATCTCTACGGCGATTGACCATGAGCGCTCAAAAGCATCCACTAGAGTGACGGAACCTCCGGCCAGATACCAAAACTTCTGGGAGAAAGGAAGGGAAAGAGGCATTTTCTTCATCCATTTTTTCTTTCGCACTACGTCACAAAATGTCACCTTCTTGTCAGCATACACTTCTGGGATTTTGCGATCACCCATAGTCATCGAGGATGATATGGAAATTTGCATATTGAGGATGATTTGGAAAGTGGAACTTCGACCTACAAATAGAGTTCCAAGCTTATGGAAAGTTGAACATCCATTTAATGGTTCAAACGGCTAACCACTTACCACGGAAGAATGCGCCACATCATAAGTGCATGGACGGCGAGAGACACAACTACCGAAGCAGGTTTAAATCATGTTTAATCTAACTCCCGAGGACATAATGTTGTGTGGTATAAAATTATATGGTCAACATTAAGATCACCCAATTTGGAGGAGCCATTGACCACCAAGCTCCAATAGAATCAAGGGGTACTAAACAAATAGAGGTCTGATACCTAAAGACCTTAAGACCATCCACGTAGAGAACCCAATAAAGCGTGTGGCCTCAACACCAAGCCCTTTTTGGACAAATACACCATATGGAGTAAGGTTATCAAGCTCGAGCAGACAATCTTCTTGGAGACATCAAGCTTTCTGACACTTGGCAGAAAAAGCATACACTCAGACATAACATGATCAGAGCCGGCGGCGCATGCTATGCTTCTGACAAAGTCTGTAGCACCAATGTAAAGATGATAGTCGCATACTCATTACAAGTGGAATATGGTGTATAAATAGAGGTTATGGAAATGTAAAGATATCATCTTCTTCAGCTCATTAAAAAGTATAATAATAATTCTCTCTCTAAATATAAATTTAATGTTTGGTTATAATCAAGCCCACAATCCAGTAACATATTTTGTTAGCTTCTACGATTTTCTAATACCACTTGTTGCGATATTGAAACTGAATCGCGCACGACTCTCGAAATATATATGAGATGCGAAAAAAAGATAAACGAAAAAACGAACACACAATTTACGTGGAAACCCCAAACCGGAAAAAAACCACGGGAAGAAAGAACCAATCCACTACATCGTTGAGGCTTAAAATAATTCACTCAATGATTTCGTCTACCGGAGAACCCCAATTTATAGGTGTAGAAAACTTATCAAATTAAAAACAATTAGAATTATGAATAAATCAATGATTTCGTCTACCGGAGAACCCCAATTTATAGGTGTAGAAAACTTATCAAATTAAAAACAATTAGAATTAAGAATAAATCATTTTACTAATATATGACTCCTAAATCCAAAAGGAATATATAATTATATTTCCAATATAATTATACTATTACTAAACAAACAAACAACCAAATAAAATCAGACCCAAATATTTCTGTACGATTCGCCTACCTCCTGTACGCACTCGAATGCTGCAACCAATTCCTAATGGGCTTTGGCCCATTCTCAATGTGAACCCACATATTAACGTTAGCAAATTCTCAAACTAACGTACCGATCGCGCGTACCTTTTTTCGGTCGTCTCTTCGTCTTATTTCGTCTATCCGATTTAGTCTCCGTTTCATTTAGTTCGATTGGATTCGAGTCACCACTCAACAAATCTCCACCTTGATGAGAATTCCCGCGACTCCAAACCGCTCACACTCCAACGATCATAGACCTATTTTTCTTTCTTCCACACAGCCCCGCAGGACTCACTCAAAACATGAGCAACCTAAGTTTGAACAACACTCAAACTTAGTACAAGAATGTGAAGTTGCACCGATCATTCCTTGGGTACCACCAAGCTCCATGACCACCACACAATCTCCATTCTCAAATCTTGCCTTCCCACTACTATCAACACCCCCTGCATTCGCTATTTCTTCAGTGCTATCCATAGTACGCTTAGGCCCAATTCTCCAAATTTGAATACTATTCGGGTTAGTATTCCCGATGTCCCTGACACCATTACACATGCATGACTTTAAAGGTGAACCCGACTCACCTTTCAGCGAATGACTACCTTGGGCAGAGGCAGTTTCCCACGTGGAAATTGTGTTGCCGCATAGCCCATACAATCCACCAATCTTTCCCTCGCCTGGCAAAATAAGTCGCCCCGACATACTTTCAACACTCCACCTTTACCGAAGTTGGTACCCATTCGGATCTAAGGTCTAAGAGAGATAAGATTACCATTCATGACCGGAACGTACCTTGCAGTACCGAGGGTTCGAATATGCCCATCGAACATCTTGATTCTCACAGTTCCCGTGTCGCGTATCTCACACGATGTGTCATGCCCTGTGACCACCGTTCCACCGACACTCTCATCAAACCTGTCAAACGAATCTTTGTTTCGACACATATGATACGAACATCCAGAATCCAAAATCCACCCCTCACTCGTTCCCAAAATCAGAGACAACCAGGAGTTCCCCATCGATGAAACCTCCTTCTCCGGAATCGGCCACCTTCGATTCCATTATTCGATTCTCCAGGGCCTGACAGTCCCCCTTCACGTGGCCCTTTTCCTTGCAGTAGTGACAAACTCCTTAGAATTTCTTCAATGCTCCGCCTTGGACATTAAGAAATTCACCTAGATTTTCACCACTCCTTTTTTCTTGCAGTAATGACAACCCTTGTAATTTCTTCATCTTTGCCCAAACCTGGACATCAAGACATTCCCCCAGGTTTTCACTACTCAAAACCTCTTTCATTGTCTCCCTCGATCGCAAAGCCGCGACCGTATGAAACAAATTACCGGAGGGATAAAGTGCAATTATACCTCTTATCTTTCTTTTTTTCCATACCTTCTCTTCTGGCTCCATCGCGCTTAATGTCTTGTCCATGCCCCAGCAACGCATCATCAAGATCCATGTTGGTTAGAACAACTTAACAAACTCCACCTTGAGCATCAATAACCATGTTGGTTAGAACAACTGAATCAACTCCACCTTGAACATCAAGATACATGTTGATGAGAAAACACTGAACCAACTCCACCTTGAATCATCATATAGAGAACCACATGTTTCGATCTAACACCGAATATCAACCATCGTCGCCATCTCCCCAAAATAATCTCTAGCTCCACCTAGATATAGAAACACCAACAGTCGCTACGCCCGCCTTGTGAAGATGGATTCCGCGTCCGGGATCCTCCCAACCAAAGCTCTTGATAACAGGTTAAAAGATCGTAACCTAGCTCTGATACCACTTGTTAACTTTTACGATGTTCTGTTACCACTTGTTGCAATATTGAAACTAAATCGCTCACGACTCTCGAAATATATATGAGATACGAAGAAAAAGAAAAACGAAAAGAACGAACACACAATTTACGTGGAAACCTAAAACAGAGAAGAAAGAACCAATCCACTATATCGTTGAGGCTTACAATAATTCACTCTATAATTTTCGTCTACGGGAGAACCTCAAGTTGTAAGTGTAGAAAACCTATCAAATTGGAAACAATCAGAATTAGGAATAAATCATTTTCTTAATATATGACTCCTAAATCCAAAAGAAATATATAATTATATTCTCAATATAATTATACTATTCCTAAACAAACAAACAACCAAATAAAATCGGACCCAAATATTTCTGCACGATTCGCCGACCTCTTGTATGCACTTGAATGCTGCAACCAATTCCTAATGGGATTTGGCCCATTCTCAATGTGTACCCACATATTAACGTTAACACCATGCAAAGTTAATTCTCAAACTGACGTACCAATCGCGCATACCTTTTTTCGGTCGTCTCTTCGTCTTATTTCGTCTATTCGATTTAATCTCCGTTTTTTTAGTTCGATTGGATTCGAGTCACCACTCAACATATTTTATTCCGATTTCTAACCCAAAACACAACCGAACACAAAAACTTAACCTCAAAATAAATATAATTTTAATTATATTTCATATTGTGATAATTATTTTTATTTTATTATTAAAAATATTTTTATTAAAATTTATTTTAATTATTAATGATATAATTATTAAAAAAAATTATATTATAAAAAATATTAAATAAAAAACTAAAAAAATTGATAAATTATTTTTATTAAGTTGTAAAAAAATGATTATTTTATAAATAATAAAATATTTTTTATTTTGAGTTTAAGATAAACGTAAATTTAAGTATTTTTTGAGTGATTTTATCTTAAAACCTATAAAAAGTTTATGTTTTGATATTACTCCAAAATAAATTTTTGGTATCGATTGAATATGCTTTTATAAATACAAATAATTTTAAATTTATTTTTTGTTTGCTATGGTTACATACGCTGAGTGTCCTAATCTCAAAATGAACTGTAAAGGCAAGTTGAAATTCCAAGAAACTTTAAAAGGAAAAAAAAAATGAAGAAAATTCCATTAAACTTCGTTGCATTAATTGTAAGATGATTAAATTCCCAGAAATACCATTCCTCTTTCTCCCTCATTTCTTCCCACCTTCTTCTTGCTCTTTCCGTTAAATTTACAAATGCCAATTAATTAATTAATCTTCAGACAACAAAACAACCGAACTCACATGGAAAAACCAATATTTTCAAAGTTGATGATGGAGGTTACCGTGATTTCCGCGGAGGGTTTGCTCCTCAAAAGGAAGCAACCCGTGAAGAAAGACGCCTTCGTTATCGTGCGATCCGACCCGTTCAATCACGGGTCAACGGGTATGGATAGGGAAGGCGGGAGCTACCCGGCTTGGAACGAGAAGCTGGTGATGGAGCTGCCCCGGACTGCCCGTTTCTTAACCGTGGAGGCTCGTTCGGGCAAAAGGCTTGTTGGGACAGCGAATGTTCCGGTGGCAGATTTCGCCGGAGGGAAGCTTCCGGAGAATTATTTGAGCTTCTTGAGTTATAGGCTGAGGGATGGGAGTGGGAGGAAGAGAGGGATTGTTAATATATCGGTGAGGGTGAGAGAGGCGGATGGAGGCCGAGGTTTCGATAATCGGAAAGGGGTTGTGACTGGGATTCCTGTTTCGATCTTATAGATGTTGATCATCATCAAACCAATTGTGAATATGTATGTGACTATGTGAGTGTGCCTTGGCCTTTGGGCTTCCTTATTGTGAGTTTCAAATATTCTATTTAATAATAAAATTTTGGAAGGGCGTCCTTTTATACATTTGGGAAAAGAATTTAATTTTTTTATAACACCTCGAGATAAAAGAAAAATAAAAGTGATGTATATCGAGCATAAGTCATTCCGAGAGATGATTCGATCGAGTAACATGGAACATATTTCATTTTTTTTTTTTTTTGATTGAATGTTTATTTATTTTATTAATTTTTTGAAGGATGATTTCGAATGAAAGTCTTGAAAGAGTTGGTGGACCTATATGTGGTTGCGACTTTTCGGTTTCAATCATTTGATTTCAATTAGAAACCGTGAAGATCTAATGCGCCCGTACACCATTTCTTAGTTTGGGAGTTCATGGGTCAACAATACATCCACAAGCATTTGTTTTTCGTCCAGACATAATGTTTATTTTCAATGTAAACTTCGACCCTCGGGGTCGAAGCACGATCCAAATGGGTCGGCTTGATTACCAATTATTGTCATCGGGTCGAAGCACGATCCAAATGGGTCGGCTTGATTACCAATTATTGTCTTCGAGAATGATATTTTAGTTTTATTGTACAAACACTCGTCTTTTTTAGTGAATTTTCTCTCCGTGCGCACCCGTGACACTTCTCATGGGATCACCCATCTCATAATTACTCTGAAGCAATCACGTTTAATTTTGAAGTTTTTATAAAAATATGTTGTGAAAAAAAAAAATGAATCTTGTTTGTACGAGTAATATATTCTATTTGAAAGTTGTCAACTTATCGATTTAGTGTTATTTATTTTTGCTATGATGAGTCGATATCTTTATCGATGATTGGGTTTGAGCTTTTGTAGAGAACTTTGAAAGATGGAAGTGATTTCCTATGTTCTTATTCATTTTAAGTCATATCACACTACATCATTATAGCAAACGATGAAGCTTGCAGATAAAATTAAAGTTGAAAATACGACATTGCACTTTTATGGTTCAAAGTCTTTCCATTAAGGGCTTATGAGGTTATATGTAGTTTGAGAAGACCTCTGTTAAGAGAGATTCGAGGTTGTGAGGTTGTTTGATGTGGATCTTGAAGGAAACAAAACTCGATTTCCGAGAATTTTTTGAGGACGACTATTAATGTTTACAGAAAACAATGAGAGAAAGATGTAAAGAATGATAGTATTAATCTTATTGATTAAGAAATTGAATGATTATTGCATTGAACAATGTCACTTAAATACTACTAAGTAAGAATGTAATTACAGTAAACTTAGGGAAATTAGGATAATAAGTATAATCTACTATAATTATATGTTCAGTGGCTTAAGAACATTACTGGGCTTGGCCCAACATACTCTCTAATACCTCCCGCAAGTGGAACATGGAGGTTCTTCAGGTTCAGCTTGGAATGGAAGAGAGGATATTGATTGGAAGGCAAGGCTTTGGTAAGAATGTCTGCTAGTTGGTGATCATTGGAAATGTGGTGAAGTTGGAAACTTCCAGTCTCTAGCTTCTCTCTGATCAGGTGGCAGTCCAACTCAATGTGCTTTGTTCTTTGGTGTTGGACAGGGTTGTGTGCAAGGTAGTAAGTAGAGAGGTTGTCTGTATAGACCTGCACATGTGGAGGAAAAATGTTAAAATCCTTAAGTAAGTACAGGAGCCATTGTCCCTCACATATGATGTTTGCTGTTGCTCTATATTCAACTTCTGTAGATGATCTGCTCACAACTGGTTGCTTTTTGGATTTCCAAGAGATGAGGGATTGTCCCAAAAAGAAACATTAGCCAGAGACACTCCTTCTAGTGTCAATGCAGCCTCCCCAATCAGAATTAGTAAAGTCTGTTAAAGTGAGATCAGAAGTAGAGTTGTAAAATAATCCAAGTCCTACCGATTGTTTGAGATACCTGAGTATCCTATGTGCAGCAGTAAGGTGAGAATCAGTGGGGCAAGATAAGAATTGACTTAGAGTTTGAACACAAAAAGAAATGTCATGTCTTGTGACAGTGAGGTATAGTAATTTTCCAATCAGTGTTCTAAACATTTTAGGATCAGAAAGGGGTGGTCCATCTGTTTTTGAAAGCTTGAGATTTGAATCCATGGGGCTTTGAATAGGTTTGCAATCTAAATAACCATGTGATGAAAGAATGTCAACACAAAATTGTTTTTGAGAAAGATAAATGCCATCAGAATCCCTAAAGATTTCAATGCCCAAAATGTATTTTAAATCACCTAGTTCCTTAATAGTGAATTTTTCATGTAAAAAGGTTTTGACATTATTAATTTCTATTAAATCAGTGCCACCAAGGATAATGTCATCAACATAAACTAAGAGAACAGTTATGTGAGAACCAGTTTGTTTAATAAAAAGAGAAGGATCAACAACAGATTTTGTGTAACAAAAAGTAATCAAGGAATTAGAAAGTTTGCAAAACCATTGTCTAGAATCTTGTTTAAGGCCATATAAACTTTTGAGTAACTTACAAACTCTTTTATCAGAAGTAGAACAATAACCAGGGGTGGAGTCATGTAAATGGTTTCAGCCAACTCACCATGTAAAAAATCATTATTACATCTAATTGTTTGAAAAACCAGTTATGAGAAGCAGCCAGAGAAAGTAATACTCTTACAGTAGTTAATTTGACAACAACTGAAAAAGTTTCAAAATAATCAATACCTTCTTCTTGGGTATAGCATTTAGCAACCAATCTAGCTTTATATCTTTCAAGGGTGCCATCAGACATAAGTTTAGTTTTGAAAACCCATTTACACCCAATAGCATGCATACCTTCAGGTAAATCAACTAAATCCCAAGGTTTGTTTTGTTCTAAAGCCTGTATTTCTAAAGACATGGCTTGTTGCCATTCAGGGAATTTTATGGCTTGGGAATAGGTTTTAGGTTCAAAAAGTATAGCAACAGAGGCAACATAACTTTGATAATGAGTAGGTAAAGCAGTTAAACCAACACAGTTATGAATGGGATACCTGATTATGGAAGGAGATGCTGGAAATCGATATCCCGAGGTATCAAAAATTGCGGAACCGATAACCCCGACCGAAATCCCTGATCGTCGGAGACCGAACCGCGAACCCCACGTGACCCGAGGCTCGACCGAGCACCGCCACGGGCGAACCCGCGACACCTAGCCGAGCCCCCACGAGGGCTCGCGATTGATCCCGTAGCAATCGCTGGGGATGCTCGAGGCATCCCCGGGGCTGCTCGTAGCAGCCCCGCAGCGAGCCCACGGCTCGCTGCCCAGCGGGGCCTAGCCCCCGCACGCATCCGCTGCGGGCGAACCCGCAGCACGTACGGGGTTGCTGCGGGTGACCCCGCAGCTTACCCGCGATCGATCCTAGGATCGATCGCACCCCTCGGCTTCGGCCGAGGGTTTTTCCTAGCCGCCCTGCACCGGCGGTCCGAACCCTAGGGTTCGACCGCCACCTTCGATCCTCGCCGGGGATCTCGAATCCCTGTCCCCGAGGTTCGTCGTTTTTCCGGATCGTGTGTTCATGCATGTATCACAATTTAATTGAACATAAAATCACACAAGGAGTTTTATGATCATACCTTTGATTCGTTGTGCGGAGAAACGAAATCAAGTTGAAGACCTTTTGGATCTTCCCACGTATTCCTTGCACTCCGTTCGAACGTCGGGTGGGCGACGATCTATCGAACTCCTATGGATCTCCTTCAACTCTCTAGAATATCAAGTATGATAATCTTGTCTTTTGATTTATGAAGGCCATGTAGTGCTTTTATAGGCTACGTAGGGGATCTAAAGGAGGTGGAATATTGGGCTTCCAATATTGAAGATTAAATTGAGCCCACTGCCTGAGCCCACTGCCGAAGTCCATTAATCCTTATCAATATTAATTAATTTATTTTCCACTATATAAATTAATTGCACTCCCAATATTAAACCATATTATATCAAATAATATTTCTCCGGTAGTATTATTTATTCCGTGTATTTAAGATTTAAATATCCATGAATAAAATTAATTTATTGCTAATTAATTTATTCATCTCTTTAATCCGAGACTAGTACCATTCAACCTTAATTATTGTGCGGAACGAATCCACTCATGAGGTTTACACAATAATTCCTTATGAACTCATCTCGGGGATATTATCAACCCTTCCGGGATACACTGTCCGGTCAATTATTCACGGCATGCCATATATAAAATATAGTGACCCAACTTAACCGGTAATTAACCCAATAATTAAATCGGTTAATTCCGTTGGTAAATCAAAGTCACTTATATTAAATATACACACCCGCAATAATATCGGGGATTAAGAATAAAATACACTGAGACTCGAATCGATTATCGCCGGCAATCCTAATCGATGAATCTCAACGATCCGCTCAATACACCAAGTGTACAAGTGTGATAAAATAATTAAGATAAATTATTTTCTCTCTCACACAACGACTATACCGATGGATTGGTCCGGGTCCATCTAGGTCGTGAGCCACTGTTTGATTAAATACGAGTAACCGATAGTATGATCTTCTGTGTGCCCATGCAACACCATACTAACTACAACGTATAAAATCTAGGACTATGATTTGCATATATTTAATTAATAATAATTAAAAGCAAACAATTGTTTATTAATTTAATAGATTAAATGCTATGACCGGGAGTTTACCGTTACTTAAATCTAGACATTAAGTACACAACTCCAACAATCTCCCACTTGTACTAAGGTCTAGTCATTTCCTCCAAACTCCCGGTTCCCATACTCATCACGTGCTTTAAAGTGTACTTCCGTGAAGTACTATGTGAGTGAGCAATCTAGGTTGCCGCTCTGAAGTTATCTTGGTGACTACTACGTCGTCTCCCTCGACGATGACTCGTATCAGGTGGTACTTGCACTATGTGTTATCATCACTTTTAGACTTATGACTTCTTCCGGTTTACCATGCACCGCTATGTAATAGCCTTTGATAAACCAAGAGTCATATCCAAGTCTTAGAGGCTATCCCGGAACCTAACCAAAACTTCCGCTGCCTCTGAGGCTGCTATTCGGTTATGAGAGAGTCCGAGAAGCGTCCTGCTTATCACTCTTTCATATTAAAAGTTCCACCTCCCCAAAAAGTGAACACATAGCCTGATATCGACTTACACTGGTCCTTCTCTGATTTGGGATCTGAGAAAATGTAATCTAAGAAGATTTCGTCTTGCTTAATAAGCCAGCACTATGAAAGTACTCTTACAGCATTCGAATATCCCTTATCCAGATTACTTTGATATCCTCCCACTATGCAAACCGCATAGTTGATATCAGGTTCTTGTTTTACAACATTGCATCTATAAAGCTTTCCATACTTGAAGTATAGGAAACTGCTTTGTCCTCATCTATCTCCTTCATGTGTTCAAAACACATATCCTTTAGATAGATGTATATTCTGTCTCTGAAAGGCAATAACCTTTCTCAGAAGCATGCATGTTTAAAACAAACCATAATCGTATAAGATGTCTAGGAGAAGTACAATGTTCTTATCTCTAGATCACAAGATCTTAAGAACATGCTCTAACTTCTTCTCAATCTTATATCTTGATTTATTTAGACAACCATCATTTTATGTCTGACAATATTTTTACATTGTTGCCAATGACAAAATGTTGTCTACATAAAATCTCCGAGAAACACCACCTTGTTTCCATTATGTCTCTAATACACCTTTCGTCTTTGCCTTTTTGATGAATCCATCAAATGGACTTTCTCATCAATTCGCAAGTTCCACGATTTATAGCTTTGTTACCATCCATAAATGGATTTACTAAGCTTGTACTCTAAATGATCTAGCCTCTTAACAATAAACCTTATTGTTATCCAAGAAAGCTCATTTAGATCTAGTACCAACCTTATGCAGAGCTAGGGATCGATTTCATGTCTACTAGATCCAGAGTCCGAACTCCTCTAGTCTTATGAATATCTCTGGTTGTCCAACAACCTCCCACTGCAATGGCGTCCCGGTGTATAACAGTAATAACAATAGGTGCAGTATGTGGTGTATTTCTACTCGGTTTGGCAAGTTCCCAGTCTTTTGTCCTTTTTCTCATTTCAAGGTATTATATCAGTTCAGGCTTTGTGGTTCATCTAATAGTCTTCCTCTATGAACCGGACAAGACGTCCCTCTGATTCATAGTACTATAGAACACACAACATTTTTGTTCATCTGGGATATCCTACAACCATAATGAATATGCCGTTGTATCCAGGAATATCCATAGAACATAGGTGGTTCCGAACAACTTGTTCTTTTACTATTAGATCTCCATTTCTTATTTACAACGCACCATCTCTACACGTAAGTGTATGATGCGGCCCTTTGGGATTGAATCCCAATCTTTGATTATGCCATGTGTTACTTAGATAAGTGATGGCCTCCGCGACCGAGTCGCAGGCTCCTAATGGATATACTTTGATGGTTCCCCATAATAGCTTTGTGTCCATTGACTAGTCAAAACACTTTGCTTTTATGGCACATTAAGTATTCTAATCCATCACCGAGTATTCTTGAGAGAATTACTCGTACCTTTCTAATTTACACATATGTCTGCATATCTAATCATTTCCAATATTTGTCTGAATTCTATCCTTTATCCAGAAAGGTTTGCTTAGACGTATTATCCTCCAAATTCAATCCTTAGGTCGGAAGGTCCATTCCTTCAACTATAATTGATCAAATCAATTTCGACCATTTGAATCTTATTTGAAAATACTACTAAGTATAAGAATTCACAAGTATAATGATTAATAAAGAAATATCTAATCATGTAAAACAAGTTATAGAACGGTTCGTTGCATCGTGGTGGACTTAGGATTCATCATTCATATATTGCTATCTAATGTACCAGAATAGATAACGCCATTATTTCTTGTCAAAATCATCCAATGATTAAAGAAATAAAATATCCATTCATAAATAATAGAAATCCAGAACAAAACGTTCTTTCTAAAATAAAGGGTACATAATGCAATAATCTTGAAATGAACTCCTATTTAACTACTAAAGCAGATAAATGTCTTCCACCGCAACAGCTGCCTCCTCCACAGCTTTTGCCCGTGTAGACTCGAACTCTTCTTTTCTAAGTCGCCGGGTTTTCTGGAACCCCTGCATTCAAAATGCACATACCGTCAGTGGTTCCATATCTACACACCAGAATTTCTGGTAGATAATACCGCTGACTATGTTTTTACGACTAAAGAGAAATTCGTACCTCTGAGAGGACATTCAGACTTCCAGTGTCCAGACTTGTTGCATCGGAAGCACTTGCCCTTTGGCTTTGCAGCCCCCACTCGTGGTATAGTCTTCTTGACACCACTGGGTTTCCAGGCTTGCTTCCTCCTCTTGCCCCTACCTCCACCAGGCTTAAAGCCTTTGGACTTGGTAGCTACAAGCGCTAGAGACTTGCCCTTCTTGTAGATCCCCTCTGCCGCCTTCAGTTCAGTCAGGAGTTGCGCAAGAGAATAAGATAGTTTACCCATATTATAACTCATGCGAAACTGCTCAAAACTAGGGGTCAGAGACTGGAGTATGATGTCGACTTGCGTCTCAGCATCAATTTGAGCTCCTAGGATCTCAAGCTCATTCAACAGACCCATCATCTTAAGAACGTGCTCCCCTACGGGCGTTCCTTCAGACTGAGTAGTTGTCATGAGGACTCTCATGGCTTCTTGCCTTGCCGCACGATCTTGCTCCCCAAACATCTCCTTGAGGTTAAACATCATATCATAGGCAGTGTCCATCGACTCATGTTGGGTTTGGAGTACATTTGACATGGAAGCCAAAATATAACACCTAGCCATTTCATCAGCCTTTTTCCACTTTCGATATGTCAGTTTTTCCTCATCAGTTGAGGCAGCCGTGGGCTCAGCAGGGCAGACTTCATGGAGTACAAACTTGTACTCCTCCGAAGTCAGGACAATGTCTAAATTTCTCTTCCAATCAATATAGTTGGGGCCAGTGAGCTTATGCTCCTTGAGTATCATAGAAAGTGGGTTCATAGCTATTCTCTAAACCTATAAGCACATTTAAACAAACAATCAATTTAATATCCGATATTATCTCCCTTAAATAATATCATTAAATTACTAATTACATCTAAAATCCCATCAGGTAAGGCAAGCCACGTGGTGTGGACGTTTACCCACCCAAATGATTTAGCAATTAGGTTTTCTTTGGTCATACATCACTTATAGCGTAACCTCGTGGGGAGGAATACTATAATGCGTATCTAAGTGTAAACCATTACTCAGCACCAAAGTAAATCGTTTGGAATTGCTATATCACCGCAAGCCACGTGGTGTGGACGTTTACGATAACTTCACAACTCTTCACAATTCCTTACAACTGTCTACATCAATTAATCCAAAATCCGTTAGTATAGCAAGCCACGTGGTGTGGACGTTTACTACACCAAGAGACTTTTATAATTGACTCCCAATTACGAGATCCATTCGATTTTCATAAATCAAGACGCGGAGAATCATAAGTGAAACTCGAAGTTTCTAACCAGTGATTCACCATGCGAACAACCCTATCTCTCATAAATGAGGGAGCCGAGCAGACAATCGATCCATCTATCAAAGAATGGTACGAAGGTCTCTAATTTGTGTCATCCACATGACCAAGTGGCTTTGGCTCCATTCCACTCCCCGGGGTGAGAATGAGTCGACTTGAAGTCAGTTTCAGAAAGACAAATTAGGTATTGTTTGGTAAACTTAATCAATGTTTCTTGTAAAAGGAATTACAAGAATTCTCCTCCAATGACACATCTATATGAACTTCAAAAGTCCATAAGAGTCACCAAGAGAACAGTAATGGAGACCATGGGAATGTTTCCATCCCCTCTCCCACTTAGCTTTTTATAACAAAGGGATACGCTATCTAATGCATAATTAAACACATAAGCATGCATACAAGCAATAAAGCACATAGCACATAGTCAAAATAAGCTAGAAAATTATTTTTTTTCCCGACTATCATGGCTTTATTCCATCTCCGTATGCGTCTTCTAGTCTTCAGTCTTCGTTCTTGAATGCTCCATGTGACGAGAATATTAATCCCAATATTTAAATCTATTTATTTTTAATAAATCCAAAAGATACTTAATTCGAAAATTAAGTCAATCGAATAAATCAAAAATAAAATTAAATATTATTAATATTTTTATTTATTTATTTTCCTATCTAATTCTATTAAATCTCTAGAATAATCTATCCAAGTCAAACTTGGAATATTCTAGAAGACTTCTATAATAGAATAAGGAAATAAAATAAATTAGGACTCTTCTACTTTCCAAGATTAATTAATTTCCATTACTATGAAAATTCCCATAAAATAGGAATAATCAATTAGGAAATAAATCAATCCTAAATTAACTTTTATTCCTTTCCAATTCTATTAAATCTCTAGGATCCTATTCCAAGTAGAACTCGGAATACTCTAGAAGACTTCCATAATAGAATAAGGAATAAAATTAATTCCAATTAATTCTTTTCCTAATCCACGAGAATTCCCAAAAATAGGAAAACTCAATTAGGAAAACCGAATCAATTAGGTAAGTAGAATCTAGGTAGGAGTAGGAGTAGCACGGGTTGGGGATCCCCGCACCACCACCACCACCACCGACCGCCGCCATCACCGGAGAGGGCACCGCCGCCGCCTCCCTGCCACGCGCCACCACCACCGGTGGCCGGCGTTGCCGATAGCCCTAGCGGGCAGCCCCCATGGTGGGGTCGATCGATCCTCATGGGGATCGATCATGGGGATGATCGACCCCCCCGGTTTTTCGTCCTCTTCGTCTTCTTTGTCACACGAGTTCTCCGGCGGTCGTCTCGGCATCGATCCAACGTAAATAAATTACAAGAAATAAATTTACAATTCCGGTATCGATTCTATACATGAAATCGACCCTATACACTTTCCGGAAAACATAGAACAATAATAATAAATCTAAATTCGGCCAACCCCCGAATTTTTACTATTACAAGCATTCATCCACACAAAACGAATCTCGACATGTCCGAGAGTTTAATAACGAATAATCATGGAAAAATTAAATAGCAATTAATTAAAAGAATAATTAACAATTAATTTAAACCATGATAGTCGGAATCCCTGCAAGGTAGAACACAATTGAACACATACATGAACACGAAACCAAACGCTCTGATACCAATTGCTGGAAATCGATATCCCGGGGTATCAAAAATTGCGGAACCGATAACCCCGACCAAAATCCCTGATCGCCGGAGACCGAACCGCGAACCCCACGTGACCCGAGGCTCGACCGAGCACCGCCACGGGCGAACCCGCGGCACCCAGCCGAGCCCCCACGAGGGCTCGCGATTGCTCCCGTAGCAATCGCTGGGGATGCTCGAGGCATCCCCGGGGCTGCTCGTAGCAGCCCCACAGCGAGCCCACGGCTCGCTGCCCAGCGGGGCCTAGCCCCCGCACGCATCCGCTGCGGGCGAACCCGCAGCACGTACGGGGTCGCTGCGGGTGACCCCGCAGCTTACCCGCGATCGATCCTAGGATCGATCGCACCCCTCGGCTTCGGCCGAGGGTTTTTCCTAGCCGCCCCGCACCGGCGGTCCGAACCCTAGGGTTCGACCTCCACCTTCGATCCTCGCCGGGGATCTCGAATCCCCGTCCCCGAGGTTCGTCGTTTTTCCGGATCGTGTGTTCATGCATGTATCACAATTTAATTGAACATAAAATCACACAAGGAGTTTTATGATCATACCTTTGATTCGTTGTGCGGAGAAACGAAATCAAGTTGAAGACCTTTTGGATCTTCCCACGTATTCCTTGCACTCCGTTCGAACGTCGGGTGGGCGACGATCTATCGAACTCCTATGGATCTCCTTCAACTTTCTAGAATATCAAGTATGATAATCTTGTCTTTTGATTTATGAAGGCCATGTAGTGCTTTTATAGGCTACGTAGGGGATCTAAAGGAGGTGGAATATTGGGCTTCCAATATTGAAGATTTAATTGAGCCCACTGCCCAAGTCCATTAATCCTTATCAATATTAATTAATTTATTTTCCACTATATAAATTAATTGCACTCCCAATATTAAACCATATTATATCAAATAATATTTCTCCGGTAGTATTATTTATTCCGTGTATTTAAGATTTAAATATCCATGAATAAAATTAATTTATTGCTAATTAATTTATTCATCTCTTTAATCCGAGACTAGTACCATTCAACCTTAATTATTGTGCGGAACGAATCCACTCATGAGGTTTACACAATAATTCCTTATGAACTCATCTCGGGGATATTATCAACCCTTCCGGGATACACTGTCCGGTCAATTATTCACGGCATGCCATATATAAAATATAGTGACCCAACTTAACCGGTAATTAACCCAATAATTAAATCGGTTAATTCCTTTGGTAAATAAAAGTCACTTATATTAAATATACACACCCGCAATAATATCGGGGATTAAGAATAAAATACACTGAGACTCGAATCGATTATCGCCGGCAATCCTAATCGATGAATCTCAACGATCCGCTCAATACACCAAGTGTACAAGTGTGATAAAATAATTAAGATAAATTATTTTCTCTCTCACACAACGACTATACCGATGGATTGGTCCGGGTCCATCTAGGTCGTGAGCCACTGTTTGATTAAATACGAGTAACCGATAGTATGATCTTCTGTGTGCCCATGCAACACCATACTAACTACAACGTATAAAATCTAGGACTATGATTTGCATATATTTAATTAATAATAATTAAAAGCAAACAATTGTTTATTAATTTAATAGATTAAATGCTATGACCGGGAGTTTACCGTTACTTAAATCTAGACATTAAGTACACAACTCCAACAGGAGAGGATACTACCTGTTTGCTGCAAATCAGATTAGAGGAGTGTGGAGAATCTAACTCATAGTCAGTGAGGTGGCCAGGTAATTTCTTGAGTCTGGAGGATTTTCTGACTTCATGAGTGGGAGGTGGAGGTTGTTCTGGCAGTTTCACAGAAGCAGGAGGAATTGGTGATGCTGCAGTGTTGATGGCAGGAGGCTGCACAGAGCTAGAAGGAAGATTAGTAGCATTTGTAATGTCATAAGTGTAAGTGGAGTTATCCTGCCAAAGGAAACAAGATAAAGGATCCTATTGGAGAGATTCAGATAAGTTTTTGAAAATATCTTGTTTTGAGAAAACTTTATCATCATTATCTCTCTTTTAAGGAAAGACTGGTTCAAAGAATTTAACATGAGTAGATATAAAAGTTTGATGACTAGAGAGGTCATACAGTTTGTATCCTTTAGTTCCAAAAACATAGCCAAGAAATATGCATTTAGATGCTCTGCTTGCAAATTTGTGTCTTTCAGATTGTAGAGTGGAAGCATAACAAAGGCAGCCAAATACTTTAAATAGAAATAATCAGGAGGTCTATTATATAGAACCTCAAAAGGAGATTTGTTTTGTAAAAGTACAGAGTGTGACCTGTTTATAAGGTGAGCAACAGTTTGTATAGAATCAGACCAAAAAGTAAGGGGAAGACATGATTGAAACATTAAAGCCCTAGCAACCTGTAGTAAGTGTTGGTGTTTTCTTTCAACCCTACCATTTTTTTGAGGAGTTTCAACACAAGAAGTGTGATGGATGATGCCTTTGGATGAGTAAAAATCAGAAAACATAAACTCCATTCCATTATCAGTTCTAATGCACTTAATTCTTTTTGAAAATTGAGTTTCTACCATATTATAAAAGGATTGAATATGAGTTCTGGTTTCAGATTTATTTTTCATTAAGTAAATCCATGTGCATCTGGAGTGATCATCAAGTATAGTGAGAAAGTATTTGTAGCCATGGTATGATTCAAACCTAAAAGGTCCCCAAATGTTCATATGGACAAGATCAAAACAAGCATGAGCATATGAAGAACTTTCAGATAAATGTAACCTTTTTTGTTTTGCAAAATGACAGATATCACAAGGTTTGGCAATATGTTGATCATGAATATACAGAGAATCAATTTTATGTAATATGTTAAAAGGCATATGGCCAAGTCTATAGTGCCAAAGTAAAGGATTGTCATGAAAAGATGTAGTCGCAGAAGCTACTGGAAATTTATTTAGAAAAGAAGCATCCATTTTAAAGTGGTAAAGTTCATAGGATGACTCAGCAAAGCCAAGGGTTTTGTTGTTTTTTATATCCTGCAAAATGCAGTGAGTAGAGACAAAATTCACAGAGACATTCCCTTGTAGTGTCAATTGAGAAACAAAAATGAGATTGAAATGAAAACTTGGCACATAAAGAACATTATGCAGACTGAGCGAGTCAGTTAAAAAACTTGTGCCTTTATGAGTTGCAGAAATGCAATGTCCAGTAGGGAGTTGGATTTTAATATCTGTTTTGAGTGGTGGATCAGAAAAATAGTGTAGGGAGTTAACCATATGGTCAGAAGCTCCACTGTCAAGAATCCAAGTAGTAGAAGTAAGAGTAGAGAGGGCATCAAAAATACCTTGAACACCTATAGAGGTGTTTGCAGTAGAAGGGTCAGAGTGGATTGATGTCCCCATGGCCATGGCAACATGAACAGTTTGTCCAGTAGCTTCATTGGGATGATGCTCACTATGCTTCATGAACTGAAGGAACTTGTCATACATTTTTGGGTCACAGAGGTCCAAGTCTGTATTGGAGGTGGCAGCATGAGCCTGAGAAATAGGTGGTGAAGGTTGTATGTTGTGATGCAGCTTGGAGGGAGGTGTATGGCCAGGAGCTATTCTGGCAGCTCTAATTCCCTTCCAATGGTTGGGGTACCCTTTCTGTTGAAAACATATATCTGCTGATTGTTGGAAATCGATATCCCGGGGTTAACGGAATTGCGGAAAACATAACCCCGACCGAAATCCTATCGCCGGAAACACGCGAACCACCACACGGAGCCGGGCTCGACCCGAGCATCGCCGCGGGATGAACCCACGGCCGAAACCCTAGCCGAGCCCCCGCCGGGGCTCGTGATCGCATGCGATCGCTGGGGCTGCTCCGGCAGCCCCGGGCGGCGGTGAGTCCGGCGAATTCACCGCCGTAGCCGCCGGGAGGGGCGGTCAGCCCAGCTGACCGCCGCGGTACAGCCGCGGCTCGCCCAGCGATCGAGCCAAGCTCGATCGCTCGCCCCGGCTCCAGCCGGGGCCTCCCCTTGCGCGCACCCGATCGAACCCTAGGGTTCGATGGACTCCCTCGGCTCCCAGCCGAGGGCTCCTTTCGATCTTCGCCGGGGATCTCAAATCCCCGTCCCCGAAGTTCGTCGTTTCCCGGATCGTTTGTTCATGTATGCATCACAATTAATTCACACAAAATCATACAAGGGAGTTTATGATTTTACCTTTGATTCGTTGTGCGGAGAAACGAAATCAATTGAAGACCTTTGAATCTTCCTACGTATTCCTTGCACCTCGTTCGAACGTCGTCTGGTCGACGATCCTCCGAACTCTATGGATCTACTTCACGAACTCTCTAGAATATCAAGTATGATAATCTTATGATGTGTCTGATGAGCCATTTTATTTGCTCATCTTAGAGCGTTTTTACACCCTTTATTGAGTCAATTTGAGTCAGTAACGTGTCTGGGAGGGCACAATAGGATGTTTGGGCAGAGTGTGCAGGTGTATAGGTAGTAGGTGGTGTATTGTGCGAAAGAGGCCAGAAAATCATCCACTTTGGGCAACCACGGGGATCCGAGCCAAAGTGACTTGAGCAGTTTGACCCAAGGAGGAAAAGTCACCACTATGGGCAAAGTCACGAAGCAGAAGAATCAAACGCCGAAGTTGAAGTTTTCACTTTGGGCAAAGTCGCTTCTTTGGGCAAAGGGAAGAAGGCGCCCAGTTTGGGCAAACGGCGAGTATCGAGCATACCAGAGCAACCAAGTCCGAAAATTGGGGGATTCTGCCTTATCCCCACATCTCTATCCGGTCAGCTGATAAGGAAAGAGACCCTAAAGACCAGGACAATCTTTGACCGCCAAGAGTTCCAGCAAGAACACTCTGGACGGACTACGCCCAGACGGCCCAAGCCCACCAGGCCATCAACCCATTAATACAAATCTGATGCCCTAGAGACCACACATATATAATCGCTGATCAGAAAAACCCAAAAGGAGGCACACGGGAGCACACCAGAGAGAGAGAGGGACGAAATAAACACCCAAAAATTCAGAAAAACGCCATTGATGGGCTGAAGAAGAAGGAGTCGAGTTCTCGCCGGTTATGGGCCTTCGGGCATAGCAGGGCGAATTCGTTTCGATTTAATGTTTTTAATTTCGTCAATTAATTTCTTTATGTTCTAGACATTCAGTACTTTAATTCAAGATTCAATTTCAGCATGTTTTATTCTGTTTTTATTTTATTTATTTTCGATTTGATTATGCATAGCTAGTAATCTGTGTCTGGGCAAAGGCAGATCGAGGGGGATTTTGGGCTAAGTGAGACCGAGAGGCTGATAGGGCTAGAGTAGCCGGTTGGGCGTTTGTTCCCGAGGCAAAGTTTGTTGAGGTTTATTTCCGGGGAGTTTGGGCAAACTAGGACGACCACTAGTGAACCTTTACAAACTGGGATACTGGTGATTGGAAAACCGCATAGATGTACCTTGTAGTTGATGGAGTTATATTCTAAATGTCTAGTTTAGTGACAATATGGAACTCCTTATCTGTGTTTTACATTATCTATTGATCAAACTGTCGGCATTTTGTCTATCTTGTACTTGAATGCAATAGTCCTACATATATACGTTGTAGACAGTATGGCGTGAGGAGACACGCGGAAGATCATACTGTCGGTTACTCGTATAATATCGAACAGAAGCTCACGACTTAGATGGACAGGGACAATCCATCGGTACGTCGTAGTGTGACTGGGTAATAGTTGGTCTTGACTATTATGTTACACTTGTACACTTGGTGTATTGAGCAGGACCACGGGAGGGCGTTCGATTTATACTAATCGACGTAATCGAACTAGACCTCAGAATTACGGATATACGAATTCTTAATCCCTATATAATTATAGGTGCGTATGTCCAATTCTCGGTTCTTTAACTTGCCAATGAGTGAGACTATTTGATTAGTCGAGATACTCGGTAAATTGGGAATCGGAATTGTGCACACGGCATGCTATAGATTATAGACAGGAAACCGTGTCCCGTTTATCGGGTTGATAACGTCCCCGAGATGAGCTCATAAAGTTTATCATGTAAACCCTGCAGGTGGATTTGTTCCACATGATAATAAGGATGAGTGGTACTAGTCTCGGATAATAAGAAACGAATTAATTTAATTATTAGTAATTAAATAAATTCGTGGACGTTCGATATCTTAAACACGGGGAAAGTCGTATATGTAATTTCGGCGGATTTATTATTGTTGAAATAATATTAAAATTAATTTCGGGAATTCAATTATTATTTTATAGTGGAGTTAATAATAATTAAAATTGAAATCGATTAATTAAGGAATTGCGTTTACGTATTCCAAGTTAATTAATATTTCAATTTAGCCCTTAATTAATTTCCCTTAGGTCCCTAACGTAGCTCTATTTAAACCCCCCCCTTGCCCTCTCCTAAAACCTACAGAACGCCGCAACTATTATTTTTCTGAGAAAAATTATTTGCTTAGCGCAAATAAAAGTTTTTCTCTGTTAAAATAAAAGTTAACGCAATTAAATTATTTTCTCACCAGAGAATAATTCACACGGTGGTTTGAGAAAGGAGAGGAGCAGAAAAGGACGAACCCAGTAGATCGTTGCCCACACAACGTCTGGAGTCGGGAAGAGAATACGTTAGAAGCTCTAAGGTCTCAACAATCGACCGATAAGGTATGAGATCGGATCTCTAAATTCCGCATTCATTCGATCTAATTTCTCGTTGAACGTATATGAACGTAGATCGGGTTCCGGGGTCGTGGATCGTATTCCTCGACTACTGGGGGTTCTAGGACCTCCGGAACGGTAGTCGGATGAGGAAAAACGACCCGGAAACGAGCCCGGAACAGCAACATCGCGTTGCTGTTCGCGGAGAAACGGCGACCGCCGTTTCCAAACGGCGACCGCCGTTTTGGCTTTTTTCTGGCAGCCCGCTTGGTTCGCGCGGTTGTCCTTCGGGGCAATGGCTGGGCGTGAATCGAGGCACGGGCTGGAAAGGCGAACGAAGTAGCGACTTCGGATGTCGACTGGGATCGTTCGGATGTTCGAGCAATCGAACGAACGCATCCCGGGTAGTCGATTTCCAACAATTGGTATCAGAGCCGGTTATACGTTCTTTGTATTGTTTGCGAGTTTTGTTTTGCAGGATAACCCGATTATTATGGTCATATGTTTATGTACTGTATGTTGTGGTTTGTTAAACTCTCGGGGTTGTCGAGATCTTTTGTTTTTATCGTTGCTTGCTTGTAATAGTTAAAACGACGGGTTGAGTCGTTTAGGTTTTATTTTCGTTTTTCGTTTATCCGGGTGTATAGGATCGATCAAAATGTATAGGATCGATGCCGGAAGTAGTTAGCTTTACCTTGTAATGTTGCTGCTGCTTGGTGGATCGAGACGAGATCGAAGGACGGACGAACGGGGGTCGAGAAGTCGAACCCGCGGCTGCTGAAGGGCAAACGGCGGTCGCCGTTTCGGTGTTTTCTTGGCAGCAGCTTGCGGGGGTTCGACTGACATCACGGATCGCTTGTCGAGGGCCCGGGATGATACTCCAGTGGGAGGAGTTCGTCTCTTGGTCCTTAGACGAGTCGGTGATGGACCGAGACCTAGACGAGCAACGAGACGAAGATCCGAGACGTGCATTGAAGACTTTAAAGACCATAATAATCGGGCCACGTTAATTGCTTCTTGTGTGTTTAACGTGTTTTATTATGCTTTAATTTCATATGCATGTGAATGTTATCCCTTTCGTAAAAACTAAGTGGGAGAGGGATTGGAAACAATCCCGCGGTCTCCATTCTCTGTTTTGATAGTGATGTGTGTCGCTTACGAGTTGGCTTTAGTGTCATCCTCCCTATCGGATAAAGTTGACACACGGATATCACTGGATCAAAATTCGAATTCAATTCCATTTATAGAATTGAACACTTAAGTTTTTCAAAGCAATGCCTAATCTGTCTTTCAAAGACTAATTTCAACTCGACTCATTCTCACCCCGGGGAGTGGAATGGAGCCAAAGCGCTTGGTTATGTCGATGACACAGATTAGAGACATTCGAGTCATTTGATGACTAGATCGATTGTCTGGTTGGCTCCCTCACTTTGTGAGAGATAGGGCTCAATTGCATGATTGATCGCTGGTTAGAAACTTAGAGTTTCACTTACGAGATATCAAGCTTTGATTAACGAAATTGTGAAATTTATTAAATGGAATTCAATTAACAAAGTTGTTTGTTTAGTAAACGTCCACACTATCGTGGCTTACTAGACGGAAACGGAACTTTGGGTTAATTGAGGCTCGACAGTTATAGGAAATCGTAAAGGGACCGCATGTCAACGTAAACGTCCACACTAACGTGGCTTGCGGTGGGCGTGTAGTTTCCGAGCGGTTAACTTAGTACTGAGAAATGGTATACACTTAGGTACGCTTTACAGTATCCTCCCCATCGGAGTCACTGCTGTAATGATGTACGACCGAAGTAAAAGTCCAGTTATAAAATCATTTGGACTAGTATACGTCCACATGAACGTGGCATGCTAGTCTGATGGGATTTTAGGATTGATTGGTAGATTTAATGATATTAATTAAGGGAGTTAATATCGAATTAAATTTGACAGTTTGATTTGTCTCTTTTATAGATATGGCACTCAACCCACTATCCATGATACTAAAAGAGAACAAACTCACTGGTCCGAACTATATTGACTGGAAACGAAACTTGGACATTGTCCTGACTGCTGAGGAGTACAAATATGTACTCCATGAGGATTGTCCTGATGAACCTATTGACACCTCCACTCCTGAGGAAAAGGAAGCTCATCGGAAGTGGGTCAAGGCTAATCAGATGGCGCGGTGCTACATTTTGGCTTCTATGTCAAATGTGCTGCAACATCAGCATGAAGCCATGACCACTGCCTATGATATGATGCTTAACCTCAAGGAGATGTTTGGTAGTCAGGATAGGGCAGCCAGGCAAGATGCCATGAGGCAACTCATGACGGCCACTATGTCCGAAGGAACGCCCGTGAGGGATCACGTTCTTAGGATGATAGGCTATCTGAATGAGATAGAGATTATGGGAGGATCTATCGATGGGGAAACCCAGATCGATATAGTGCTCCAGTCTCTGCCTAAGAGTTTTGAGCAGTTCCGCCTGAACTATAACATGAACAAGAGGTTATATACGTTGGCGGAACTCCTGACTGAACTCCAGGCGGCAGAGGGAATCTTTAAGAAGTCTCAGGCACTTGTGGCTGTGAAACTTCCTGGCCCTCCGGGGACTAAGAGGAAGAAGAAGCAAGGACGGAAACCCAGTGGACCCAGCAATGGTGGACCACGGAATGGAGTGAACAAGCCCAAGGGCAAGTGTTTCCGTTGCAAGCAGTCTGGACATTGGAAGTCTAATTGTCCTCTCAGACAAGGAGGTATGAACTTTTCCTTAGTCACTGAAACATGTTTAGCGGTGTTATCCACCGGTACCTGGTGTGTGGATACGGGAGCCACTGATCATGTCTGCAATTCTTTGCAGGGGTTCCAGGAAACCCGGCGGCTTAGAGAGGGAGAGATCACCATCTACATGGGCAATGCTACGAAAGTGGCGGCGGTTGCAGTGGGAGATGTTCATTTATCTTTTAATAATAAAGTTTTAGTATTGAATGATTGTCTTTATGTACCAAACTTTAGAAAGAACCTTGTTTCGGTTTCTAAGTTGGTTTTGAATAAATATTCTGTTTCTTTTGATAGTTCTGTTATTATCAAAAAGAATGGTGAGTATATCTGTTCTGGTACATTGATAGGCAACTTATATATACTGAATCCTGATTATTCCACGATGCAACGAGTAGAGTCTTTTAACACATCTAGTACCAATAAGAGAAAGGAGCCTTCTAGGATGAATCAAAAGTACTTGTGGCATCTTAGGCTAGGTCATATTAACTTGGGTAGGATTCAAAGGTTGATAACTGATGGAATACTCAGTAGTGTGAAAGATGAGGACTTTCCAACCTGCGAATCATGCCTGGAAGGAAAAATGACCAAGCGACCCTTTAGTGATAAAGGGTATAGATCCAAGGAAGTACTAGAGTTGATTCACTCTAATTTGTGCGGGCCTTTATCTGTACAAGCGAGAGGAGGTTATGAATATTTCGTAACCTTCACTGATGATTACTCAAGGTATGGTTTTATATACCTGATGCGCCGCAAGAGCGAGTGCTTTGACAAGTTCAAGGAGTACAAAGCTCTTGTGGAGAACCTTCATGGTAAAACCATAAAGACTCTACGATCTGATCGTGGAGGAGAGTACCTCTCGGGAGAGTTTAAGGCGTACTTATTAGAGAATGGGATTGACTCCCAGATGACTGCACCATACACGCCCCAGCAGAATGGTGTAGCAGAAAGAAGGAATAGGACTCTTATGGAAATGGTTAGATCTATGATGAGCTATTCAGACCTACCAGTTTCGTTCTGGGGATATGCCTTGGAAACAGCGGCGTATATCCTGAACTTGGTTCCTTCTAAATCAGTCCCTAAGACGCCCTCGGAATTGTGGACCGGGCGAAAGCCGAACTTGAAACACATTCGGATCTGGGGTTGTCCAGCACATGTGCTGAAGCATGGGGCTGATAAATTGGAATCTCGTTCAGATATTCGGTTGTTTATAGGATATCCTAGAGGAACGAAAGGTGGTCTATTTTATAGTCCTCAGGACCAGAAGATCGTTGTTAGCACCAACGCTCGGTTCTTGGAAGAGGATTATATAATGGACCACAAGCCCAAAAGTGAGATAATACTAAACGAACTGAGAGGGGACGATCAAGGCTTAGATCCAACCGAACCGAGTGATACGCCACCACAGTCTGCACCTGTAGTTACTGAGGTTACACCGGAGCGTCGTCGTAGTGGGAGGGTTGTTCGACAACCCGATAGGTTCATGTTTATAGGTGAGTCTTCGGACTTGTTACCTGGAGAACATGAAGCCGATCCCTGGACCTATGACGAGGCGCTTAAAGATCAAGATGCTTAGTCTTGGCAAAAAGCGATGAAATCTGAGATTGAATCAATGGATTCAAATCAGGTCTGGAATCTTGTAGCACCGCCCAAAGGTGTAAAAGCCATTGGTTGCAAGTGGGTGTACAAGAGGAAAAGAGGGTCTGACGGGAAGGTTGAAACCTTCAAAGCTAGGCTTGTTGCGAAAGGGTATACTCAGAAAGAAGGGATCGATTATGAGGAAACTTTTTCGCCGGTAGCTATGCTAAAGTCGATCCGGATTCTTTTGTCTATAGCATCTTATATGGATTATGAGGTGTGGCAAATGGACGTCAAGACAGCATTCTTGAATGGGAATCTTGACGAGACCATTTACATGAGACAGCCAGAAGGTTTCATTAAGAAAGGCCAAGAGCATCTAGTGTGTAAGCTAAACCGATCCATTTATGGATTGAAGCAAGCTTCTAGATCTTGGAACATGCGGTTTGATGAGGTTATCCAGTCTTATGGATTCATTCAAAGCATGGACGAGTCGTGTGTATACCGGAGATGTGACGGAAACAGTGTGGCGTTTCTCGTGCTTTATGTAGACGACATCCTTCTAATTGGCAACAATGTGAAGATGTTGTCGGACATAAAGGGATGGTTGTCCAAGCAATTCGATATGAAAGACTTAGGACAAGTTGGGCATGTTCTCGGGATCAAAGTTATAAGGGATCGCCGGAAAAGAACATTAAGCTTGTCCCAGGCTTCATATATTGATACGATTCTGGCTCGTTTCAACATGCAGAATTCCAAGAGAGGTGCTCAACCTTTCTGCCATGGAATTCATCTATCTAAAGACATGTGTCCCAAAACACAAAAGGAGATAGATTACATGAAGAAGGTTCCTTATGCTTCGGCAGTAGGAAGTCTAATGTATGCCATGTTGTGCACGAGACCTGATATCTGCTATGCCGTGGGCATGGTAGCTAGATATCAGAGTAACCCTGGACAGGGTCACTGGACTGCTGTAAAGAACATTCTTAAGTACCTGCGAAGGACTAGGAATTATGTTCTGAGTTACAAAGCGTCCGAGTTGATTCCTATTGGTTACACAGACTCGGATTTCCAATCTGATAAGGATCAGCGAAAGTCTACATCAGGCTATGTGTTCACATTGGGAGGTGGAGCAGTCTCATGGAAGAGTGTTAAGCAGAAATGCATTTCGGACTCTACCATGGAAGCCGAATATGTAGCAGCCTCTGAGGCAGCTAAAGAATCGGTGTGGCTCCGGAACTTCCTTATGGACTTGGATGTGGTTCCTAAAATGCCTAGAGCTATCACAATTTATTGTGACAATAGCGGTGCAGTGGCTAATGCAAAGGAACCACGAGCCCACAATGCGAGTAAACACATAGATCGCAAGTACCACCTGATTAGAGACATCGTCAGGAGAGGCGATGCGGTTGTCACCAAGATTGCATCAGCGGATAACCTGGCTGACCCCTTTACGAAGGCACTTCCAGCGGAAGCGTTCAAGAGACACGTGAAGGGGATGGGTATCGGATGTATGGTAGAGGGCAACTAGAGATTTAGTATAAGTGGGAGATTGATGGAGTTATATTCTAAATGTCTAGTTTAGTGACAATATGGAACTCCTTATCTGTGTTTTACATTATCTATTGATCAAACTGTCGGCATTTTGTCTATCTTGTACTTGAATGCAATAGTCCTACATATATACGTTGTAGACAGTATGGCGTGAGGAGACACGCGGAAGATCATACTGTCGGTTACTCGTATAATATCGAACAGAAGCTCACGACTTAGATGGACAGGGACAATCCATCGGTACGTCGTAGTGTGACTGGGTAATAGTTGGTCTTGACTATTATGTTACACTTGTACACTTGGTGTATTGAGCAGGACCACGGGAGGGCGTTCGATTTATACTAATCGACGTAATCGAACTAGACCTCAGAATTACGGATATACGAATTCTTAATCCCTATATAATTATAGGTGCGTATGTCCAATTCTCGGTTCTTTAACTTGCCAATGAGTGAGACTATTTGATTAGTCGAGATACTCGGTAAATTGGGAATCGGAATTGTGCACACGGCATGCTATAGATTATAGACAGGAAACCGTGTCCCGTTTATCGGGTTGATAACGTCCCCGAGATGAGCTCATAAAGTTTATCATGTAAACCCTGCAGGTGGATTTGTTCCACATGATAATAAGGATGAGTGGTACTAGTCTCGGATAATAAGAAACGAATTAATTTAATTATTAGTAATTAAATAAATTCGTGGACGTTCGATATCTTAAACACGGGGAAAGTCGTATATGTAATTTCGGCGGATTTATTATTGTTGAAATAATATTAAAATTAATTTCGGGAATTCAATTATTATTTTATAGTGGAGTTAATAATAATTAAAATTGAAATCGATTAATTAAGGAATTGCGTTTACGTATTCCAAGTTAATTAATATTTCAATTTAGCCCTTAATTAATTTCCCTTAGGTCCCTAACGTAGCTCTATTTAAACCCCCCCCTTGCCCTCTCCTAAAACCTACAGAACGCCGCAACTATTATTTTTCTGAGAAAAATTATTTGCTTAGCGCAAATAAAAGTTTTTCTCTGTTAAAATAAAAGTTAACGCAATTAAATTATTTTCTCACCAGAGAATAATTCACACGGTGGTTTGAGAAAGGAGAGGAGCAGAAAAGGACGAACCCAGTAGATCGTTGCCCACACAACGTCTGGAGTCGGGAAGAGAATACGTTAGAAGCTCTAAGGTCTCAACAATCGACCGATAAGGTATGAGATCGGATCTCTAAATTCCGCATTCATTCGATCTAATTTCTCGTTGAACGTATATGAACGTAGATCGGGTTCCGGGGTCGTGGATCGTATTCCTCGACTACTGGGGGTTCTAGGACCTCCGGAACGGTAGTCGGATGAGGAAAAACGACCCGGAAACGAGCCCGGAACAGCAACATCGCGTTGCTGTTCGCGGAGAAACGGCGACCGCCGTTTCCAAACGGCGACCGCCGTTTTGGCTTTTTTCTGGCAGCCCGCTTGGTTCGCGCGGTTGTCCTTCGGGGCAATGGCTGGGCGTGAATCGAGGCACGGGCTGGAAAGGCGAACGAAGTAGCGACTTCGGATGTCGACTGGGATCGTTCGGATGTTCGAGCAATCGAACGAACGCATCCCGGGTAGTCGAAATCCAACAGTAGTATTGTTGCGGGCATAGCACTAGAACTTGCAGGAGATGCGGTCGTATGTTTCGAGCATCCTATTGGCCGAGCGGGTCTGTCTAGAGGGTAATGCGGGTTTGGGCAAACTAGATCCATGTTTGGTCGCATAGGTTATCGAATTGTTCAGATCCAGGGGTTTAGGCATAGTGTTAGCTTGCCTTCTCTTTACACAGTAAGGATAGATAAGGGGTGGGGCAATTGCTGGGCGTGACGCAATAGGACCACTTTTGTTTTTGCACCCTATAACTGCTGACAAACCGCTGGTAGAAATCCTTAGTGCCGATGACCTGTAGTTTGCCCTGATGATCCTGAGTGAAGTCGTCTGCCCGGATGCTTTGTTTCCCATTTGATTTAAGTTTTCCTTTTAATATTCTGTTAGATCTGAGTGTTTGCTTTGTTTACTTTTACTTTGTTTGTTTGCATGTTAGTTTGGTTAGCCGTAGTTAGATCAAGGTGTTTGAAACGATTGCAAAACCGCTGTGCCCACAGCACCCCAAACCAAAATCTTTTTGTGACAACCCCTTGGGCAAAGCCGAGATCACCTACTGTAATTGCCTCCTTGTGGGACCGACCCCACGTACTTGCCATTATCTACGTTTTGTAGTTATAAGAGTACTGGCTAAATATAAATTCATTTTGACAGCGCGTTTGCCCCTAACGACAAGCATACGGGTTCGTCAGTGTCTTTAATTGTGAAGACCATGTAGTGCTTTTATAGGCTACGTAGGGGATCTAAAGGAGGTGGAATATTGGGCTTCCAATATTAATGATTAAATTGAGCCCAAGCTCAAATCTATTAATCCCATTAATATTAATTAATTTATTTTCACTTTATAAATTAATTGCACTCCCAATATTAAACCATATTATATCAAATAATATTCTCTCCGGTAGTATTATTTATTCCGTGTATTTAAGATTTAAATATCCATGAATAAAATTTATTTATTGCAAAATAAATTTATTCATCTCTTGTATCCGAGAATAGTACCATTCAACTTTAATTATTATGCGGAACAAATCCACTCATGAGGTTTACATAATAATTCCTTATGAACTCATCTCGGGGATATTATCAACCCTTACGGGATACACTTTCCCGTCAAGTATTCACGGCATGTAATATATAAAATATAGTGACCCAACTTAACCGGTAATTGACCCAATAATTAAACCGGTCAATTCCTTTGGAAAATCAAAGTCACTTATATTAAATATACACACCCGCAATAGTATCGGGGATTAAGAATAAAATACTCTGAGATTTAAATCAATTATCAAAGGCAATCCTAATTGATAAATCTCAAGCGATCCGCCCAATACACCAAGTGTACAAGTATGATAAAATAATCAAGACGGATTATTTTCTACTTCATACAACGACTATACCGATGGCTTGGTCCATGTCCATCTAGGTCGTGAGCTACTGTTCGATTAAATACGAGTAACCGATAGTATGATCTTCCGTGTGACGACGCACACCATACTAACTACAACGTATAGAATCCAGGACTATATTTTGCATATATTTAATTATCGAATAATTAAAAGCAAACAATTGTTTATTAATTAAATAGATTAAATGCTATGACCGGGAGTTTCCGTTACTTAAATCTAGACATTAAGTACACAACTCCAACAATCTCCCACTTGTACTAAGGTCTAGTCATTTCCTCCAAACTCCCGACTCCCATACTCATCACGTGCTTAAACTGTACTTCCAAGAAGTACCATGTGAATGAGCAATCTAGGTTGCCGCTCTGAAGTTATCTTGGTGACTATAGCGTCGTCTCCCTAGACGATGACTCGTATCAGGTGGTACTTGCTCTATGTGTTATCATCACTTTTTGACTTATGACTTCTTCCAGTTTACCATGCACCGCTATATAATAGCCTTTGGTGAACTAAGAATCATATCCAAGTCCAGAGGTTATTCCGGAACCCAACCAAAACTTCCGCTGCCTCTGAGGCTGCCATTCGGTTATGATAGAGTCCGAAAAGCATCGTGCTTATCACTCTCTCATCTTTAAGGTTGCATCCCTCTAAAAAATGAACACATAGCCTGATATCGACTTACACTGGTCCTTCTCTGATTTGAGATCTGAGAATATGTAATCCAAGAAGAATTCGTGTTGCTCCGTAATCCAGTACTTCGAAAGTACTCTTTCAGCATCCGAATATCTCTTGTTAAGATTACTTTTATATCCTTCCACTATGCTAACCGCATAGTTGATATCAAGTTCTTGTTTTTCAACATTGCATTCATTAAGCTTTCCACACTCAAGGTGTAGGAAACCGCTTTGTCTTCGCCTATCTTCTTCATGTGTTCAGAACACATATATTTAGATAGATGTATTCTGTTTCCGAAAGGCAATAATCTTTCTCAGAATCATGCATGTTTAAAACAAACCATAATCGTATAAGATATCTAGGAGAAGTACAATGTTTAGATCGAAAGATCTTAAGAACATGTTCTAACTTCTACTCAATCTTATATCCCAATTTATTTAGACAACCATCATTTTATGTCTGATAATATCTTTACATTGTCGCCAATGATAAAATGTTATCTACATAATATTCCGAGAAACACCACCTTGTTTCCATCACGTTTCCAATACACCTTTCGTTTTTGCCTTTTGATGAACCCATCAAATGGACTATCTCATCAATTCGCAAGTTCCACGATTCATAGCTTTGTAACAATTCATAAATGAATTAACTAAGCTTGTACTCTAAATGATATTGTCTCTTAACAATAAACCTTATTGCTTTCCAAGAAGACACACTTAGATGTAGTACTGCCTCTATGTAGACCCAGGGATCGATTTCATGTCTACTAGATCCAGAGTTCAAAACTCTTCTAGTCTTATGATTATCTCTGGTTGTTAACAACCTCCCACTACAACGGTATTCCGGTGTATAAACAGTAATAACAGTAGGTGCAGTTTGTGGTGTACTACAACTCGGTTTGTTTGGTTCTCAGTCCTTTTTTATCTCTCTTCAAAGTATTATGTCACTTAGGGCTTTGTAGTTCATCTAATAGTCTTCCTCTAAGAACCGGGCGTTAGAGCTTATAACGTCCTTCTGGTTCTTAGCACTATTGAACACACAATCCTTTTGTTCTTCTAGGATATTTTACAACCACATTTGAATGTGCCATTGTTCCAAAATTTTCCATAGAACATAGGTAGTTTTGAACAACTTGTCCTTTTTACTTTTAGAATTCCATTTCTTTCCAACACACCACTTCTACACAAAAGTGTATGGTGCAGTCATTTGGGATCCAATCCCACCTTTTGATTTATGATATGCGTTTACTTAGATAGGTGGTTGCCTCCGCGATTAAATCGCAGGCTTCTAATGGATATACTTAGAAGGTTCCCCATAATAGGTTTGTGTCCATTGACTCGTCAAAACACTTTGCTTTTATGGCACATCAAGTACTCTAATCCATTTTCGAGTATTCTTTTGAAAGAATCACTCGTACCTTTCTAATTACACATATGCTGCATATATTAGTCAATAATCAATTTCAATACTTGTCCGGATTCTCTACTTTATCCAGAAAGGTTTGCTTGATCGTATTATCTTCCAAATTCAATTCTTAGGTCGGAAGGTCCATTCCTTCAACTATAATTGATGAAATCAATTTCGACCTTTTGAATCTTTTTTGAATAAATACTACTAAGTACAAGAATTCACAAGTATAATGATTTAACAAAGAAATATATCTAATAAATAAAACGAGTTATATAATGGTTCGTTGCATCGTGGTAGACTTAGGATTCATCATTCATATATTGCTATCTAATGTACCAGAACAGATAATACCATTATTTCTTATCAAAATCATCAAATGATTAAAGAAATAAAATATCCATTCATAAATAATAGAAAACCAGAACAAAGTTCTTTTCTAAAAATAAAAGGTACATAAAGCAATAAACTTGAAATGAAATCCTATAACTACTCATAGATAAATCCTCTATTGCAACAGCTGCTTCCTCCACAACATTTCCCTTGACCATTCTTTCCTTTCCAAGTCTCTGGGTTTCCTGGTGCCCCTGCATTTAAAATGCATACCGTCAGTGGTTCCATATCTACCAACCAGACTTCTGGTAGATAATACCGCTGACTATGTTTTAAAGACTAAGGAGAGAATCTCATTCCTTCTTGGGGAGAAAATACAGACTTCCAGTACCCAGAATGTTTTCTTTGAGAATGTCTGCCTAAAGGCTTTCTCACCCCATCTTGTGGTCCAAGTACTTTAGGACTACAGGGCTTCTTTGTCCGCTTTTCCATTCCCTGGTCCATGCCCTTAAGTTCGAAACCTTTGGCCTTGGCTATAAGAGCTTGCGATTATCTCAACTCATCCAAAAGGTCCAACATCTCGAAAACGTGTTCAAGCGTTTCCTCGAAGCGACTGACCTTTATGAGTATCCTCATCGCCTCTTTTCTAACCTTTTCGTTGTGTCTAAACATTAGCTTGAGTTTCAGCATGATATCATGATTAGTGGCTAATGCAAAAGCATTGTCCCACTTCTCAAAATCAGCTCTTTCCTCATCAGTTGAGACACTTGTAGGTTCAGGAGGACAAAGCTCACTGAGTACTATCTTGTACTCAGCAACAGTCTGGGTAATGTCTAATTCTCTATTCCATCCAACACAGTATGGAACCAGTGCATTGAATTCCTTGAGTATCACAGAAAATGGATTCATAGCTATTCTATAAACCTATAACCACATATAAACAAACAATCAATTTAATATCCGATATTATCTCCCTCAAATAATATCATTAAATTACTAATTACATCTAAAATCCCATCAGGTAAGGCAAGCCACGTGGTGTGGACGTTTACCCACCCAAATGATTTTGCAATTAGATTTTCTTTGGTCATACATAACTTATAGCGTAACTTCGTGGGGAAGGATACTATAACGAGTATCTAAGTGTAAACCATTACTCAGTACTGAGGTAAATCGTTTGGAATTGCTACATCACCGCAAGCCACGTGGTGTGGACGTTTACGACAACTTACAATTCTTTACAATTTCCCTATAACTGTCTACATCAATTATTCCAAAATCCCATTCAATATAGCAAGCCACGTGGTGTGGACGTTTACTACACCAAAAGATTTTTATAATTGACTCCCAATTACTTGAATCATTTAATCTTGTAAATCAAGACGCGGAGAATCATAAGTGAAACTCGAAGTTTCTAACCAGTGATTCACCATGCGAACAACCCTATCTCTCATTAGATGAGGGAGCCGAGCAGACAATCGATCTATTTCAAGAAATGGTACGAAGGTCTCTAATTTGTGTCATCCACATGAACAAGTGGCTTTGGCTCCATTCCACTCCCCGGGGTGAGAATGAGTCGACTTGAAATCAGTTTCAGAAAGACAAATTAGGCATTGTTTGATCAACTTAATCAATGTTTCTCGTAAAAGGAATTACAAGAATTCTCCTCCAATGACTCATCTATACGAACTTCGAAAGTCCATAAGAGTCACCAAGAGAACAGTAATGAAGACCATGGGAATGTTTCCATTCCCTCTCCCACTTAGCTTTTTACAACAAGGGATACGCTATCTAGTGCATAAAGTAAACACATATATAGCATGCATACAAGTAATAAAGCAAATAGTATCACATAGTCAAAATAATGCTAGAAAAATTATTTTCCGACTATCATGGCTTTATTGCATCTCCGTACGCATCTTCTAGTCTTCAGTCTTCGTTCTTGAATGCTCCATTTGACGAGAATATTAATTCCAATATTTAAATCTATTTACTTTTAATAAATCCAAAAGATACTTAATTCGAAAATTAAGTCAATCGAATAAATCAAAAATAAAATTAAATATTATTAATATTTTTTTTATTTATTTATTTTCCTTTCTAATTCTATTAAATCTCTAGAATCCTATTCAAGTAAGACTTGGAATATTCTAGAAGACTTCTATAATAGAATAAGGAAATGAAATAAATTAGAACTCTTCTACTTTCCAAATTATTTAATTTCCATGTCCATGAAAATTCTCATAGAAAAAAGATAATCAATTAGGAAATAAATTAATTCCAAATTAATTATTTTCCTTTCTAATTCTATTAAATCTCTAGAATCCTATCCAAGTAAGACTTGGAATATTCTAGAAGACTTCTATAATAGAATAAGGAAATAAATTAATTCCAATTAATTCTTTTTCTATTCCATGAGAGTTCCTAAAAATAAGAACACTCAAAATAGGAAAACTGAATCAAATAGGAAAGTAGGATCTTGGTAGGAGTAGCATGGGTTGGGAAACCCCACGCCACCCCCACCGTCGACCGTCACCGCCGGGCACCACCACCGCCGCCGCCCGCAGCCCACGCGCCACCACCACCGGTGGCCGGAAGCCCTAGCGGGCAGCCCCATCGCGGCGGGTCGATCGATCCTCATGGGATCGATCATGGGGATGATTGACCCCCCCCCCCCCCCCCCCCCCCCCGGTTTTTCGTCCTCTTCGTCTTCTTCGTCACACGTGTTCTCCGGCGGTCGTTTCGGCATCGAACAACCGTAAATAAATTACAATAATTTAAATTACAATTCCGGTATCGATTCTATACATGAAATCGACCCTATACACTTTCCGGAAAACATAGAACAATAATAATAAATCTAAATTCGGTCAACCCCCGAATTTTTACTATTATAAGCATTCATCCACACAAAACGAATCTCGACATGTCCGAGAGTTTAATAAACGAATAATCATGATAAAATAATTAACAGATTATTAAACCATGATAGTCGGAATCCCTGCAAGGTAGAACGATAATCGAATACATACATGAACACGAAACCAACGCTCTGATACCAATTGTTGGAAATCGATATCCCGGGGTTAACGGAATTGCGGAAAACATAACCCTGACCGAAATCCCATCGCCGGAAACACGCGAACCACCACACAGAGCCGAGCTCGACCCGGGCATCGCCGCGGGATGAACCCGCGGCCGAAACCCTAGCCGAGCCCCCGCCGGGGCTCGCGATCGCACGCGATCGCTGGGGCTGCTCCGGCAGCCCCGGGCGGCGGTGAGTCCGGCGACTTCACCGCCGTCGCCGCCGGGAGGGGCGGTCAGCCCAGCTGACCGCCGCGGTACAGCCGCGGCTCGCCCAGCGATCGAGCCAAGCTCGATCGCTCGCCCCGGCTCCAGCCGGGGCCTCCCCTAGCGCGCACCCGATCGAACCCTAGGGTTCGATCGACTCCCTTGGCTCCCAGTCGAGGGCTCCTTTCGATCTTCGCCGGGGATCTCAAATCCCCGTCCCCGAAGTTCGTCGTTTCCCGGATCGTTTGTTCATATATACATCACAATTAATTCACACAAAATCATACAAGGGAGTTTATGATTTTACCTTTGATTCGTTGTGCGGAGAAAATAAATCAATTGAAGACCTTTGAATCTTCCTACGTATTCCTTGCACCTCGTTCGAACGTCGTGTGGGCGACGATCCTCCAAACTTTATGGATCTACTTCACGAACTCTCTAGAATATCAAGTATGATAATCATATGATGTGTCTTTAATTGTGAAGACCATGTAGTGCTTTTATAGGCTACGTAGGGGATCTAAAGGAGGTGGAATATTGGGCTTTCAATATTAATGATTAAATTGAGCCCAAACCCAAATCTATTAATCCCATTAATATTAATTAATTTATTTTCCACTATATAAATTAATTGCACTCCCAATATTAAACCATATTATATCAAATAATATTCTCTCCGGTAGTATTATTTATTCCGTGTATTTAAGATTTTAATATCCATGAATAAAATTTATTTATTGCAAAATAAATTTATTCATCTCTTATATCCGAGAATAGTACCATTCAACTTTAATTATTATGCGGAACAAATCCACTCATGAGGTTTACATAATAATTCCTTATGAACTCATCTCGGGGATATTATCAACCCTTACGGGATATACTTTCCCGTCAAGTATTCACGGCATGTTATATATAAAATATAGTGACCCAACTTAACCGGTAATTGACCCAATAATTAAACCGGTCAATTCCTTTGGAAAATCAAAGTCACTTATATTAAATATACATACCCGCAATAGTATCGGGGATTAAGAATAAAATACTCTGAGATTTAAATCAATTATCAAAGGCAATCCTAATTGATAAATGTCAAGCGATCCGCCCAATACACCAAGTGTACAAGTATGATAAAATAATCAAGACGGATTATTTTCTCCTTCATACAACGACTATACTGATGGCTTGGTCCGTGTCCATCTAGGTCGTGAGCTACCGTTCGATTAAATATGAGTAACCGATAGTATGATCTTCCGTGTGACGACGCACACCATACTAACTACAACATATAGAATCCAGGACTATATTTTGCATATATTTAATTATCGAATAATTAAAAGCAAACAATTGTTTATTAATTAAATAGATTAAATGCTATGACCGGGAGTTTCCGTTACTTAAATCTAGACATTAAGTACACAACTCCAACAATCTCCCACTTGTACTAAGGTCTAGTCATTTCCTCCAAACTCCCGACTCCCATACTCATCACGTGCTTAAACTGTACTTCCAAGAAGTACCATGTGAATGAGCAATCTAGGTTGCCGCTCTGAAGTTATCTTGGTGACTACAGCGTCGTCTCCCTAGACGATGACTCGTATCAGGTGGTACTTGCTCTATGTGTTATCATCACTTTTTGACTTATTACTTCTTCCAGTTTACCATGCACCGCTATATAATAGCCTTTGGTGAACTAAGAATCATATCCAAGTCTAGAGGTTATTCCGGAACCCAACCAAAACTTCCACTGCCTCTGAGGCTGCCATTCGGTTATGATAGAGTCCGAAAAGCATCGTGCTTATCACTCTCTCATCTTTAAGGTTCCATCCCTCTAAAAAATGAACACATAGCTTGATATCGACTTACACTGGTCCTTCTCTGATTTGAGATCTGAGAATATGTAATCCAAGAAGAATTCGTGTTGCTCCGTAATCCAGTACTTCGAAAGTACTCTTTCAGCATCCGAATATCTCTTGTTAAGATTACTTTGATATCCTTCCACTATGCTAACCGCATAGTTGATATCAGGTTCTTGTTTTTCAACATTGCATTCATTAAGCTTTCCACACTCAAGGTGTAGGAAACCGCTTTGTCTTCGCCTATCTTCTTCATGTGTTCAGAACACATATCTTTAGATAGATGTATTCTTTGTCCGAAAGGCAATAACCTTTCTCAGAATCATGCATGTTTAAAACAAACCATAATAAATAAGATATCTAGGAGAAGTACAATGTTTAGATCGAAAGATCTTAAGAACATGTTCTAACTTCTACTCAATCTTATATCCCGATTTATTTAGACAACTATCATTTTATGTCTGATAATATCTTTACATTGTCGTCAATGATAAAATGTTATCTACATAATATTTCGAGAAACACCACCTTGTTTCCATCACGTTTCCAATACACCTTTCGTTTTTGCCTTTTGATGAACCCATCAAATCTATCTCATCAATTCGCAAGTTCCACGATTCATAGCTTTGTAACAGTTCATAAATGAATTAACTAAGCTTGTACTCTAAATGATCTTGTCTCTTAACAATAAACCTTATTGCTTTCCAAGAAGACACACTTAGATCTAGTACTGCCTCTATGTAGACCCAGGGATCGATTTCATGTCTACTAGATCCAGAGTTCAAAACTCTTCTAGTCTTATGATTATCTCTGGTTGTTAACAACCTCCCACTACAACGGTATTCCGGTGTATAAACAGTAATAACAGTAGGTGCAGTTTGTGGTGTACTACTACTCGGTTTGGCTGGTTCTCAGTCCTTTTTTCTCTCTCTTCAAAGTATTATGTCACTTAGGGCTTTGTAGTTCATCTAATAGTCTTCCTCTAAGAACCGGGCGTTAGAGCTTATAACGTCCTTCTGGTTCTTAGCACTATTGAACACACAATCCTTTTGTTCTTCTAGGATATTTTACAACCACATTTGAATGTGCCGTTATTCCAAAAATATCCATAGAACATAGGTAGTTTTGAACAACTTGTCCTTTTTACTTTTAGAATTCCATTTCTTTCCAACACACCACTTCTACACAAAAGTGTATGGTGCAGTCATTTGGGATCTAATCCCACCTTTTGATTTATGCTATGCGTTTACTTAGATAGGTGGTTGCCTCCGCGATTAAATCGCAGGCTTCTAATGGATATACTTAGAAGGTTCCCCATAATAGGTTTGTGTCCATTGACTCGTCAAAACACTTTGCTTTTATAGCATATCAAGTACTCTAATCCATTTTCGAGTATTCTTTTGAAAGAATCACTCGTACCTTTCTAATTACACATATGCTGCATATATCAGTCAATAATCAATTTCAATACTTGTCCGGATTCTCTCCTTTATCCAGAAAGGTTTGCTTAGTCGTATTATCTTCCAAATTCAATTCTTAGGTCGGAAGGTCCATTCCTTCAACTATAATTGATCAAATCAATTTCGACGTTTTGAATCTTATTTGAATAAATACTACTAAGTACAAGAATTCACAAGTATAATAATTTAACAAAGAAATATATCTAATAAGTAAAACAAGTTATATAATGGTTCGTTGCATCGTGGTAGACTTAGGATTCATCATTCATATATTGCTATCTAATGTACCAGAACAGATAATACCATTATTTCTTATCAAAATCATCAAATGATTAAAGAAATAAAATATCCATTCATAAATAATAGAAAACCAGAACAAAGTTCTTTTCTAAAAATAAAAGGTACATAAAGCAATAAACTTGAAATGAAATCCTATAACTACTCATAGATAAATCCTTTATTGCAACAGTTGCTTCCTCCACAGCATTTCCCTTGACCATTCTTTCCTTTCCAACTCTCTGGGTTTCCTGGTGCCCCTGCATTTAAAATGAATACATACCGTCAGTGGTTCCATATCTACCAACCAGGCTTCTGGTAGATAATACCGCTGACTATGTTTTAAAGACTAAGGAGAGAATCTCATACCTTCTTGGGGAGAAAATACAGACTTCCAGTACCCAGAATGTTTTCTTTGAGAATGTCTACCTAAAGGATTTCTCACCCCATCTTGTGGTCCAAGTACTTTAGGACTACAGTGCTTCTTTGTCCGCTTTTCCATTCCCTGGTCCATGCCCTTAGGTTCGAAACCTTTGGCCTTGGCTATAAGAGCTTGCGATTGTCTCAACTCATCCAAAAGGTCCAACATCTCGAAAACGTGTTCAAGCGTTTCCTCGAAGCGACTGACCTTTATGAGTATCCTCATCGCCTCTTTTCTAACCTTTTCGTTGTGTCTAAACATTAGCTTGAGTTTCAGCATGATATCATGATTAGTGGCTAATGCAAAAGCATTGTCCCACTTCTCAAAATCAGCTCTTTCCTCATCAGTTGAGACACTTGTAGGTTCAGGAGGACAAAGCTCACTGAGTACTATCTTGTACTCAGCAACAGTCTGGGTAATGTCTAATTCTCTATTCCATCCAACACAGTATGGAACCAGTGCA
This sequence comes from Euphrasia confusa, assembly GCA_954870475.1. Classification (NCBI taxonomy): domain Eukaryota; kingdom Viridiplantae; phylum Streptophyta; class Magnoliopsida; order Lamiales; family Orobanchaceae; genus Euphrasia; species Euphrasia confusa. Next base: position 16,925,380 of record OX940954.1, read on the forward strand.
TTGAATTCCTTGAGTATCACAGAAAGTGGATTCATAGCTATTCTATAAACCTATAAGTGTTGGAATTGTATACTTAATGTCTAGATTTAAGTGATATGGACTCCCGATCCATCGCCATTAATCTATTTAATTAAATAAACAATTATTTGCGTTTAATTATTTATAATTAAATATATGCAAATTATAGTCCTAGATTATATACGTTGTAGTTTGTATGGTGTGCGGGCCCACACAGAAGATCATACTATCCGTTACTCGTATATAATCGAACAGTTGCTCACGAACTAGATGGACACGGACCAATCCATCGGTATAGTCGTTGTGTGAGAGAAAATAATCTGTCTTGATTATTTTATCACACTTGTACACTTGGTGTATTGGGCGGATCGCTTGAGATTTTTCGATTATGATTGCCTTAGATAATCGAATTAAATCTCAGTGTATTTTATTCTTAATCTCCGATATTATTGCGGGTGTGTATATTTAATATTAGTGACTTTGATTTTCCAAAGGAATTGACCGATTTGGATATTGGGTCAATTACCGGTAAAGTTGGGTCACTATATTTTATATATGACATGCCGTGAAATCTTGACGGGAAAGTGTGTCCCGATAAGGGTTGATAATGTCCCCAGGATGAGTTCATAAGGAATTATTACGTAAACCCTGCAGGTGGATTTGTTCCGCATAATAATTAAGGTTGAATGGTACTAGTCTCGGTTACGAGAGATGAATAAATTAATTAGCAGTAAATTAATTTTATTCATGGACATTTCTATCTTAAACGCACGGAATAAATAATACTACGGAGAGAATATTATTTGATATAATATGGTATAATATTTGGAGTAAAATTATATTTATATAGTGGAAAAATAATATAATTAATAATAGTAAGGATTAATAGATTTGGGCTTGGGCTCAATTTAATCACTATTATTGGAAGCCCAATATTCAACCTCCTTAAGATCCCCTACGTAGCCTATAAAATCACTACATGGTCTTCTCTATTCTCCTAACTTGAAGATCACAATTCAAGAGAGAGAAAGGAGAGAAGGAGATCCATAGAGTTCGGAGGATCGTCGCCCACCCGACGTTCGAACGAGTGCAAGGAATACGTGGGAAGGTCTCAAGGTCTTCAATAAGATCTTTGTTTCTCCGCTATTTAATTCATATTTATTGAAATATTATCGAAAAACAAGATCCGATAAACGGGGATCCAAACCGGGACGAGTCGGGAGGTGGCGATCAAGGATCGCCGGACCGTCGGCGACTCAAGACCCGGCTGGACGGATCACCGGGAGGAAACCCTCGGTTGGGCGGCGGCTTGTCGCACGCGGTTGGAGCGATCGTGGGTCGCGGCTTCGCCGTGGCTAGGGCTCGATCGGCTGCTCCTCCGCGACGACTCCGGGCTGTTCGGTCGTGGTTTCCGGGACGTCGATCGGAGTCGGTTTTACGACGACTCCGGGTGATCGATTTCCAACAATAAGCACATATAAACAAACAATCAATTTAATATCCGATATTATCTCCCTCAAATAATATCATTAAATTACTAATTACATCTAAAATCCCATCAGGTAAGGCAAGCCACGTGGTGTGGACGTTTACCCACCCAAATGATTTTGCAATTAGATTTTCTTTGGTCATACATCACTTATAGCGTAACTTCGTGGGGAAGGATACTATAACGCGTATCTAAGTGTAAACCATTACTCAGTACTGAGGTAAATCATTTGGAATTGCTACATCACCGCAAGCCACGTGGTGTGGACGTTTACGACAACTTACAATTCATTACAATTTTCCTATAACTGTCTACATCAATTATTCCAAAATCCCATTCAATATAGCAAGCCACGTGGTGTGGACGTTTACTACACCAAAAGATTTTTATAATTGACTCCCAATTACTTGAATCATTTAATCTTGTAAATCAAGACGCGGAGAATCATAAGTGAAACTCGAAGTTTCTAACCAGTGATTCACCATGAGAACAGCCCTATCTCTCATTAGATGAGGGAGCCGAGCAGACAATCGATCCATTTCAAGAAATGGTACGAAGGTCTCTAATTTGTGTCATCCACATGAACAAGTGGCTTTGGCTCCATTCCACTCCCCGGGGTGAGAATGAGTCGACTTGAAATCAGTTTCAGAAAGACAAATTAGGCATTGTTTGATCAACTTAATCAATGTTTCTCGTAAAAGGAATTACAAGAATTCTCCTCCAATGACTCATCTATACGATCTTCGAAAGTCCATAAGAGTCACCAAGAGAACAGTAATGGAGACCATGGGAATGTTTCCATTCCCTCTCCCACTTAGCTTTTTACAACAAGGGATACGCTATCTAGTGCATAAAGTAAACACATATATAGCATGCATACAAGTAATAAAGCACATAGTATCACATAGTCAAAATAATGCTAGAAAAATTATTTTCCGACTATCGTGGCTTTATTGCATCTCCGTACGCATCTTCTAGTCTTCAGTCTTCGTTCTTGAATGCTCCATGTGACGAGAATATTAATTCCAATATTTAAATCTATTTACTTTTAATAAATCCAAAAGATACTTAATTCGAAAATTAAGTCAATCGAATAGATCAAAAATAAAATTAAATATTATTAATATTTTTTTTTTTATTTATTTTCCTTTCTAATTCTATTAAATCTCTAGAATCCTATCCAAGTAAGACTTGGAATATTCTAGAAGACTTCTATAATAGAATAAGGAAATAAAATAAATTAGAACTCTTCTACTTTCCAAATTAATTAATTTCCATGTCCATGAAAATTCTCATAAAAAAAAAGGAATAATCAATTAGGAAATAAATTAATTACAAATTAATTATTTTCCTTTCTAATTCTAGTAAATCTCTAGAATCCTATCCAAGTAAGACTTGGAATATTCTAGAAGACTTCTATAATAGAATAAGGAAATAAATTAATTCCTATTAATTCTTTTTCTATTCCATGAGAGTTCCTAAAAATAAGAACACTCAAAATAGGAAAACCGAATCAAATAGGAAAGTAGGATCTTGGTAGGAGTAGCATGGGTTGGGAAACCCCACGCCACCCCCACCGTCGACCGCCACCGCCGGGCACCACCACCGCCGCCGCCCCCAGCCCACGCGCCACCACCACCGGTGGCCGGCATGGCCGGAAGTGTTGGAGTTGTGTACTTAATGTCTAGATTTAAGTAACTTAAACTCACGATCATTGCCACTAATCTATTTAATTAAATAAACAATTATTTGCGTTTAATTATTTATAAATAAATACATGCAAATTATAGTCCTGGATTCTATACGTTGTAGTTAGTATGGTGTGTCGGGCCCACACAGAAGATCATACTATCGGTTACTCGTATTTAATCGAACAGTTGCTCACGACCTAGATGGACACGGACCAATCCATCGGTATAGTCGTTGTGTGAGAGAGAAAATAATTTGTCTTAATTATTTTATCACACTTGTACACTTGGTGTATTGAGCGGATCGTTGAGATTCATCGATTAGGATTGCCGGCGATAATCGATTCGAGTCTCAGTGTATTTTATTCTTAATCCCCGAAACTATTGCGGGTGTGTATATTCAATATAAGTGACTTTGATTTACCAAAGGAATTAACCGATTTAATTATTGGGTTAATTACCGGTTAAGTTGGGTCACTATATTTTATATATGACATGCCGTGAATACTTGACGGGAAAGTGTATCCCGGAAGGGTTGATAATATCCCCGAGATGAGTTCATAAGAAATTATTATGTAAACCCTGCAGGTGGATTCGTTCCGCATAATAATTAAGGTTGAATGGTACTAGTCTCGGATAAAAGAGATGAATAAATTAATTAGCAATAAATTAATTTTATTCATGGATATTTATATCTTAAATACACGGAATAAATAATACTACCGGAGAAATATTATTTGATATAATATGGTTTAATATTGGGAGTGCAATTAATTTGATATAGTGGAAAATAGAATTAATTAATAATAGTAAGGATTAATAGATTTGGGCTTGGGCTCAATTTAATCACTATTATTGGAAGCCCAATATTCCACCTCCTTAAGATCCCCTACGTAGCCTATAAAAGCACTACATGGTCTTCTCTATTCTCATAACTTGAAGATCACAATTCTAGAGAGAGAAAGTAGAGAGGAGGATCCATGGAGTTCGGTAGATCGTCGCCCACACGACGTCCGAGCTAGTGCAAGGAATACGTGGGAAGATCTCAAAGGTCATCAAATTGAGTTCTACGTTTTTCCGAACAACGAGAACGAGGTAAATCGTAAAACCCCTCTTTATGATTTTATCGTTTAATTATCGTAAAAATACCGTGAACCAAGATCCGAGGACGAACCCCGGCACGAGGGACGAGCCGAGCGGTGGTGGTCGAACCACCGGACCGCGGCAGCTCGTGGATCCCCGTGGGGATCGAACCACAAAGCGCCCCGGCTGGACGCCGGGGACGCGCGCACGAGGACCCCGGCTGGACGCCGGGGGTGCGATCGAGCGCGGGCTCGATCGCAGGGACGGCGGGCTGGTGCCGCCGCTGCTCGCTTAGCGAGCAGCCCCCTCCTCCGCGAACGGCGAGTCGCCGGACTCGCCGTGGGGTTGCCGTGCGCAACCCCGGCGATCGCGTTGTGCGATCGCGAGCCCTAGCGGGGGCTCGGCTGGCCGCGGCATGCCTTCGGGTATGTCGTGTGTTTGGTTGAGCCCCGGTCCGCGTGGCGTGCTCGCGTGATTTCCGGCGAAAGGATTTCGATTGGGTTGTCGGTTCCGCAATTTAGACAATCCGGATATTCGAAGGATTTCGGTCGGAATTAATTAGATAATTTATTTATTTAAATTTATTAATTCCGGGATATCGATTTCCAACAGGAAGCCCTAGCGGGCAGACCCATCGCGGCGGGTCGATCGATCCTCATGGGATCGATCATGGGGATGATCGACCCCCCCGGTTTTTCGTCCTCTTCGTCTTCTTCGTCACACGTGTTCTCCGGCGGTCGTTTCGGCATCGAACCAACGTAAATAAATTACAATAATTTAATTACAATTCCGGTATCGATTCTATACATGAAATCGACCATATACACTTTCCGGAAAACATAGAACAATAATAATAAATCTAAATTCGGTCAACCCCCGAATTTTTACTATTATAAGCATTCATCCACACAAAACGAATCTCGACATGTCCGAGAGTTTAATAAACGAATAATCATGATCAAATAATTAACAAATTATTAAACCATGATAGTCGGAATCCCTGCAAGGTAGAACGATAATCGAATACATACATGAACACGAAACCAACGCTCTGATACCAATTGTTGGAAATCGATATCCTGTGGTTAACGGAATTGCGGAAAACATAACCCCGACCGAAATCCCATCGCCGGAAACACGCGAACCACCACACGGAGCCGGGCTCGACCCGAGCATCGCCGCGGGATGAACCCGCGGCCGAAACCCTAGCCGAGCCCCCGCCGGGGCTCGCGATCGCACGCGATCGCTGGGGCTGCTCCGGCAGCCCCGTGCGGCGGTGAGTCCGGCGACTTCACCGCCGTCGCCGCCGGGAGGGGCGGTCAGCCCAGCTGACCGCCGTGGCTCGCCCAGCGATCGAGCCAAGCTCGATCGCTCGCCCCGGCTCCAGCCGGGGCCTCCCCTTGCGCGCACCCGATCGAACCCTAGGGTTCGATCGACTCCCTCGGCTCCCAACCGAGGGCTCCTTTCGATCTTCGCCGGGGATCTCAAATCCCCGTCCCCGAAGTTCGTCGTTTCCCGGATCGTTTGTTCATGTATGCATCACAATTAATTCACACAAAATCATACAAGGGAGTTTATGATTTTACCTTTGATTCGTTGTGCGGAGAAACGAAATCAATTGAAGACCTTTGAATCTTCCTACGTATTCCTTGCACCTCGTTCGAACGTCGTGTGGGCGACGATCCTCCGAACTTTATGGATCTACTTCACGAACTCTCTAGAATATCAAGTATGATAATCTTATGATGTGTCTTTAATTGTGAAGACCATGTAGTGCTTTTATAGGCTACGTAGGGGATTTAAAGGAGGTGGAATATTGGGTTTCCAATATTAATGATTAAATTGAGTCCAAGCCCAAATCTATTAATCCCATTAATATTAATTAATTTATTTTCCACTATATAAATTAATTGCACTCCCAATATTAAATCATATTATATCAAATAATATTCTCTCCGGTAGTATTATTTATTCTGTGTATTTAAGATTTAAATATCCATGAATAAAATTTATTTATTGCAAAACAAATTTATTCATCTCTTGTATCCGAGAATAATACCATTCAACTTTAATTATTATGCAGAACAAATCCACTCATGAGGTTTACATAATAATTCCTTATGAACTCATCTCGGGGATATTATCAACCCTTACGGGATACACTTTCCCGTCAAGTATTCACGGCATGTCATATATAAAATATAGTGACCCAACTTAACCGGTAAGTGACCCAATAATTAAACCGGTCAATTCCTTTGGAAAATCCAAGTCACTTATATTAAATATACACACCCGCAATAGTATCGGGGATTAAGAATAAAATACTCTGAGATTTAAATCAATTATCAATGGCAATCCTAATTGATAAATCTCAAGCGATCCTCCCAATACACCAAGTGTACAAGTATGATAAAATAATCAAGACGGATTATTTTCTCCTTCATACAACGACTATACCGATGGCTTGGTCCGTGTCCATCTAGGTCGTGAGCTACTGTTCGATTAAATACGAGTAACCGATAGTATGATCTTCCGTGTGACGACGCACACCATACTAACTACAACGTATAGAATCCAGGACTATATTTTGCATATATTTAATTATCAAATAATTAAAAGCAAACAATTGTTTATTAATTAAATAAATTAAATGCTATGACCGGGAGTTTCCGTTACTTAAATCTAGACATTAAGTACACAACTCCAACACTGGATGGCCAGGGTAACCACAGAAGTCACATTTACCTGTGAACTTTTGTTATTCTATACCTGCATTCTTAACCATATTAGCAGTACTAGTATTCTCCATAGAAGTATTACTGTAAAAGCCTATTGAGGGAGAGTCATGTTGTAAGGATCTTTGACTCTCCTCCTGCCTTAATAGAGAATATGTTTTAGACAGTGAAGGTAAGGGTTGATAGATAAGAATTTGACTACTAAGATGGGAATAAGAATCATTTAACCCTGCTAAGAATTTGAGAACCAAATCTTGCTGTTGAAGATCTAAGAAGGCCGTGCCAATGTTGCAGGTACATAGGCCACAAGAACAAGAAGGAATTGACTTGAAATTGGTGTATTCATCCCAGAGCCCTTTGAACATGTTGTAGTAGGTGGTGAGACTCTGCGATCCTTGTGAGATGTTGCTGAGATTCTTCTCCAACTGGAATACTCGTGGTCCATCACTTTTTGCATACCGCGATTGGATTTCGTCCCACATCTCTTTGGCTTTGGTGAAGGATAACAAGGTGGATCGTATTTCATGGTTGACGGAGTAGAGAAGACAGGAGAGTATAAGGGCGTTTACTCGGTACCACGCCCTGAACATGACTGGGTCCAGTGGGCTTGGAGTTGGAACAGATACATCCAAAAAACCAAGTTTGTTCTTGATGGTGAGGGACATCTCCACGGATTTCTTCCACGCGTCGTAGTTGTCGCCGGTAAAGGTCTCATAGATGACCTTGACGCCGGCATGATCAGAGTCGTGGAGGTAGAATGGAGAGTTTGGGTCTTCGTTTGGTGAGGGTGGGTTCGATCTGGAACCAGTATAGCCCGTATTTGCAGAATCCTCAGACGTCATCCGCAAAGTTAGGGTTTAGAGAAAAGGGGGCAAAAATTAGGGTTTAGAAAAAAAGAGTAAAGGCAAATTGGTGTTGTATTTGAGACAGCAGTGTGGAAAAAAAATCAACGAGGGATTATAACCGAGTCTCTGATACCATATTAATGTTTACAGAAAACAAGAGGAAGATGTAAAGAATGATAGTATTAATCTTATTGATTAAGAAATTAAATGATTATTATTACATTGAACAATGTCACTTAAATACTACTAAGTAAAAATGTAATTACAGTAATCCTAGGGAAATTAGAATAATCAGTATAATCTACTATAATTATATGTTCAGTGGGCTTATGAACATTACTAGGCTTGGCCCAATATACTCTCTAATAACGACAGTATAAAATTATTTAATGTATTGTGTTATAATTCTTTCGAGAAATATAAGTAGACATGTAAATTTATATAACTACGGAGTAGGAGTATAATTTAGTGTATATATATAGAAATAGAAATATTTAATAAATATTTACTTTTAAATTATTTTTATTTTATAAATAATAAAATAATATATTAATTTTTATTGGATATAAATGATCACATAATGGTTCATAAGTAAATATGTTTATTTTTTTTATTTTTATATGTATATTATAATTACATTATGTATAATTAATTGTAGATTGTAATGAATTATGTATTTATGTCTCATCTCAACTATTTATGCTTTTTTTCTTTGTAAATTATAAATAAAAAGTGCATAAATAGTTGTTAGGGGGAGTACAATTTTTAATTGAAATTTGTAAACATTTTAATTGATGTAATAAATTAGGAATTTGTTTATAAATTGGTTAATTATTGTAATAAATTACTATGTGTTTTGTTATAATTTGTTAATTAGTGTAAAATTGTAATAAATAAATAAATTATGTATTTGACTATAACTTTTTATTACTTCCATTTCAAAAAATGTGGCTAATTAAATAAATTTACCATAATTTTTGAAAAAAATCATTCAAAATTACGTAATTTGTTAACTAAAATTAAAAACTACTAATAGGAGTAATAAATAAATTTAAAGAGAAATTTAGAGAAAAAATAAGAATGGTTTTTATATTTTTAAAAAAAGATCATAGTTTAGTTTTCTATTAAAAAAGATAATTAATTTATTGCATTTATATAATTTAATACCATAAACTTTAATAAAATCACAATTAAGGTAATGTATTGAAATTTGAAGCTATTTTTAACCTTTGTATTAAATATATTTTATATGATTTTATTACATACCTTATATCATTTCTTGCGTATAAAATTTTAAACGTTTTAGCTGAAGATTTTTCATATCAATCATCGAATCTTTGGTAAGTAGTTTAGGTATGAGATTCTTATATTTTTTCAAAATTTCTCACTAACTATCCGTGGTCTTTCAAGTGTAATCCGCTAGTAGTGTTTCTCATTGGCTATTCATCTCAATCACGGATTTTGATATTCATCTTGATCGGGTAGTGTATTCTCTGTTACCCTCCCCAGGTAAATCGTTTTTTTTTTCATCTTCCTCTCTACCTCTCCGTCTCTCTGAGATTTCTATGAATCAAACCCAAAAGTGACATGAAATTTATAATAGTGCAGTGGGTTTAAATTTTATTTTCAAAACTATGAGTAGTGTTATTTTACAGTTATTTACTCGGTGCTCGATCATCATATGAAAAATGTCATATTTGAAAACACTAGATATTTTTGACACTTGATTCAACTAGTCGTTATTTGTTGGTTATTTATTGGGTCGCTATTTACAATACTTCTTGAGGAATTCATTAAAATCGATATTTTTTGGTTCACTGTGACAAAAATCTTAGCTTCACATGTGGCTAACAGTAGTGATGGTTTTTTTTCACATGTTTCTTAATATAACGAATCAATGTTTTCCCAACAGGTGGTATGGCTTTATATGTTGCTAAGATTGTCTACTCTGGTGAGGGCGTAGCAATCTCATTTGGGGCCAACCGATCCTTATCAGTTGACACGTATTTTTAAATTCTTATCACAATGTTTCTCTTTTGTAGTTGTGAAATAGGTTTTTTCAACCGAGGTTGAATATGAATATTTGTGTTGGATGGATTAATAAAACTCTAGGAACAACATTTTTCTCTTTCTTGATACTATTTCTCGGCTTCAATCATTTTTATTGTTTTCATTTTATTTTGGATTCTGTGATTATGAAACAAGTACAGAGGTAAGCCTTGATGGGAATTTGATCAGTTTAATAAATTTGATAGATACTTATAAAAAAAGGCATCGCAACTTTTCACGTTGATCTTTCATATGCGATTCATATTAATGTAGACTCATGTTTGTACAGACCCAAGTCATGTTCATCTATTTGTTATATACAGGGATCTAGGGCTGTTGGAAATCGATATCCCGGGGTATCAAAAAAATTGCGGAACCGATAACCCCGACCGAAATCCCATCGCCGGAAACCGATCGCGAACACCACGCAAATCCGGGTTCGACAAGAGCGTCGCCGCGGGATGAACCCGCAGCTAAACCCTAGCCGAACCCTTGCTAGGGTTCGCGATCGCCGTGCATGGCGATCGCATGGGGCTGCATGGGGCAGCCCCCGGCGGTGAGTCCGGCGACTCACCGCCACCGCCAGGAGAGGCGGTCAGCCCGGCTGACCTACCGCGGCTCTAGCCGCGGTCTTCCCCGGGCGATAGATCTCACGATCGATCGCCCACCCCGGCCTAGCCGGGGTGCCTCCTTGCACATGCCGACGGCGAGGGCGGCTGGGATCCGCCGCGGCGCCAGCCCGCGGCATCCCAGCGATCGACCGAAGTCGATCGCATGCCCCGACGTCCAGCCGGGGCTCGCTCCTCGCCGCGCGTACCTGCGGTCGAACCCTAGGGTTCGGCCGCCCCCTCTCGATCCCGACGGGGATCACGACGATCCTCGTATCCCGGTCCTGACGTTCTCCGGATCGTGCGTTCATGTATATATCACAATTATATTCACATAAAATCATATAAGGGAGTTTATGATTTTACATTTGATTCGTTGTGCGGAGAAACGAAAGACCTTTGAATCTTCCTACGTATTCCTTGCACCTCGTTCGAACGTCGTGTGGGCGACGATCCTCCGAACTCTATGGATCTACTTCACGAACTCTCTAGAATATAAAGTATGATATTCTTATAGTGTGTCTTGAATTGTGAAGACCATGTAGTGCTTTTATAGGCTACGTAGGGGATCTAAAGGAGGTGGAATATTGGGCTTCCAATATTAATGATTAAATTGAGCCCAAGCCCAAATCTATTAATCCCATTAATATTAATTAATTTATTTTCCACTATATAAATTAATTGCACTCCCAATATTAAACCATATTATATCAAATAATATTTCTCCGGCAGTATTATTTATTCCGTGTATTTAAGATTTAAATATCAATGAATAAAATTAATTTATTCATCTCTTGTATCCGAGAATATTACCATTCAACCTTAATTATTAGGCGGAACAAATCCACTCATGAGGTTTACATAATAATTCCTTATGAACTCATCTCGGGGATATTATCAACCCTTACGGGATACACTTTCCCATCAAGTATTCACGGCATGTCATATATAAAATATAGTGACCCAACTTAACCAGTAATTAACCCAATAATTAAATCGGTTAATTCTTTTGGAAAGTCAAAGTCACTTATATTAAATATACACACCCGCAATAGTATCGGGGATTGAGAATAAAATACTCCGAGACTTGAATCAATTATCAAAGGCAATCCTAATTGATAAGTCTCAAGCGATCCGCCCAATACACCAAGTGTATAAGTGTGATAAAATAATTAAGACAAATTATTTTCTCTCTCACACAACGACTATACCGATGGATTGGTCCGTGTCCATCTAGGTCGTGAGCAACTGTTCGATTAAATACGAGTAACCGATAGTATGATCTTCCGTGTGGGCCCGCACACCATACTAACTACAACGTATAGAATCCAGGACTATATTTTGCATATATTTAATTATCGAATAATTAAAAGCAAACAATTGTTTATTAATTAAATAGATTAAATGCTATGACAGGGAGTTACCGTTACTTAAATCTAGACATTAAGTACACAACTCCAACAATCTCCCACTTGTACTAAGGTCTAGTCATTTCCTACAAACTCCCGACTCCCATACTCATCACGTGCTTAAGTTGTACTTCCAAGAAGTACTATGTGAATGAGCAATCTAGGTTGCCGCTCTGAAGTTATCTTGGTGACTACATCGTCGTCTCCCTCGACGATGACTCGTATCAGGTGGTACTTGCTCTATGTGTTATCATCACTTTTGACTTATGACTTCTTCCATTTTACCGTGCACCGCTATTCAATAGCCTTTGGTAAACTAAGAGTCATATCCAAGTCCAGAGGTTATCCCGGAACCTAACCAAAACTTCCGCTGCCTCTGAGGCTGCTATTCGATTATGAGAGAGTCTGAGAAGCATCTTGCTTATCACTCTTTCATTTCAAGGTTCCACCTCTTTCTAAAAGTGAACACATAGCCTGATATCGACTTACACTGGTCCTTCTCTGATTTGAGATCTGAGAATATGTAATCCAAGAAGATTTCATCTTGCTTAGTAATCTTGTACTTCCAAGTACTTTTACAGCATTCGAATATCTCTTGTCCAGATTACTTTGATATCCTCCCACTACGCTTACCGCATAGTTGATATCATGTTCTTGTTTTACAACATTGCATCTATAAAGCTTTCCACACTCGAAGTGTAGGAAACTCCTTTGTCTGTATCTATCTCCTTCATGTGTTCGAAACACATACCCTTTAGATAGATATATTTTCTGTATCCGAAAGGCAATAACCTTTCTCAGAATTATGCATGTTTAAAACAAACCATAATCGTATAAGATATCTAGGAGAAGTACAATGTTCTTATCCTTAGATCGAAAGATCTCAAGAACATGTTCCAACTTCTACTCAATCTTATATCCCGATTCATTTAGACAACCATCATTTTATGTCTGATGACACTCTCTCATTGTTGCCAATGAGGAAATGCTATCTACATAAAATTCCGAGAAACACCATCTTGTTTCCATTACGTCTCCAATACACCTTTCGTCAATGCCTTTTGATGAATCCATCAGATGGACTATCTCATCAATTCGCAAGTTCCACGATTTACAGCCTTGCATCAATTCCATAAATGGATTGATTTGTGCTCTAAATGATCTTGCATCTTAACAATAGACCTTTATTGTTTTCTAAGCAGGCACATTTAGATCCAGTACTTTCCTTGTGCAGAGCTAGGGATCGATTTCATCTTTACTAGATCCAGAGTTGGAAACTCTTCTAGTCTTATGAACATCTCTGGTCGTCAAACAACCTCCCACTGCAATGGCATTCCGGTGTATAAACAGTAATAACAGTAGGTGCAGTTAATGGTGTACTCCTACTCGGTTTGGCTGGTTCTAAGTCTTTGTCCTTTTCTCATTCCAAGGTATTACGTCAGTTAGAGCTTTGTAGTTCATCTAATAGTCTTCCTCTAAGAACCGGGCGTTAGGGCTCATAACGTCCTTCTGGTTCATAGTACTATAGAACACAATATTTTGTTCATCTAGGATATCCTACAACCACATTGAATGTGCCATTGTCTCCAGAAATATCCATAGAACATAGGTAGTTCCGAACAACTTGTTATTTTACTATTAGAATCCCATTTCTTATTCCTGACACACCATTTCTACACGTGAGTGTATGGTGTAGTCATTGAGGCTTAATATCAATCTTTAATTATGCTATGTGTTATTTAGATAGGTGGTAGCCTCCGCGACTGAGTCGCAGGCTTCCAATGGATATACTTAGACGGTTCCCCATAATTGCTTTGTGACTAAAACACTTCGCTTTTATGGCACATCAAGTATTCTAATCCATCTTCGAGTATTCTTAAAGAAGAATCACTCGCACCTTCTTATTATACATATGTCTGCATATATCATTGATCATTCTCTATACTTGTCCGAATTCTACCTTTTACCGAAAGGTATGCTTAGTTGTATTATCTTCCAAATTCAATTCTTAGGTCGGAAGGTCCATTCCTTCAACTATAATTGATCAAATCAATTTCGACCTTTTGAATCTTATTTGAATAAATACTACTAAGTATAAGAATTCAGAAGTATAATGATTTAACAAGAAATATATCTAATAAGTAAAACAAGTTATAGAACGGTTTGTTGCATCGTGGTAGACTAAGGATTCATTATTATTGCTATCTAATGTACCGGAATAGATAATACCATTATTTCTTATCAAAATCATCAACATGAATAAAGAAATAAAATTATCCATTCATAAATAATAGAAATCCAGAACAAAAGTTCTTTCTAAAATTAAAAGGGTACATAAAGCAATAAACTCGAAATGAAATCCTAATTAACTACTCAAAAGCAGATAAAATGTCTTCCACTGCAACAGCTGCCTCCTCTACAGCTTTGCCCATGTAGACTCGAACTCTTCTTCTCTAAGTCGCCGGGTTTTCTGGAACCCCTTTGAGAGGACATTCAGACCTCCAGTGTCCAGACTTATTGCATCGGAAGCACTTGCCTCTTGGCTTGGCAGCCCCCACTCGTGGTCCATTCCTCTTGGCACCACTGGGTTTCCAGGCTTGCTTCTTTTTCTTGCCCCTACCTCCAACAGGCTTCGAGCCTTTGGACTTGGTAGCTACAAGCGCTTGAGACTTGCCCTTCTTGTAGATCCCCTCTGCCGCCTTTAGTTCAGTCAGGAGTTGCGCAAGAGTATAAGATAGTTTACCCATATTATAACTCATGCGAAACTGCTCAAAACTAGGGGTCAGAGACTGGAGTATGATGTCGACTTGCGTCTCACCATCAATTTGAGCTCCTAGGATCTCAAGTTCATTTAACAAACTCATCATCTTAAGAACGTGCTCCCCTACGGGCGTTCCTTCAGACTGCGTAGTTGTCATAAGGACTCTCATGGCTTCTTGCCTTGCCGCACGATCTTGCTCTCCAAACATTTCCTTGAGGTTATACAACATATCCTCGGCAGTGTCCATCGACTGATGCTGGGTTTGGAGTACATTTGACATAGAAGCCAAAATATAACACCTGGCCATTTCATCAGCCTTTTTCCACTTTCGATATGCTTCCTTTTCCTCATTAGTTGAGGCATCCGTGGGCTCAGCAGGACATGCATCATAGAGTACAAATTTGTACTCTTCAGAAATCAGGACAATGTCCAAATTTCTCCTCCAATCAATATAATTGGGACCAGTAAGTTTATTCTCCTTGAGTATCACAGAGAGTGGATTCATAGCTATTCTCCAAACCTTTAAGCACATTTAAACAAACAATCAATTTAATATCTGATATTATCTCCCTCAAATAATATCATTAAATTACTAATTAACATCTAAAATCCCATCGGATATGGTAAGCCACGATAGTGTTGACGTTTACCTATCCAAATGATTTCGTAATTAGATTTGCTTCGGTCGTACATCACTATAGCGTTACTTCGATGGGAAGAATACTATAGAGCGTACCTAAGTGTAAACCATTACTCAGCACTAAGAAGATTGTTTGAGACTCGTATTTCACCGCAAGCCAC
Source organism: Euphrasia confusa (assembly GCA_954870475.1). Taxonomy (NCBI): domain Eukaryota; kingdom Viridiplantae; phylum Streptophyta; class Magnoliopsida; order Lamiales; family Orobanchaceae; genus Euphrasia; species Euphrasia confusa. The sequence continues at coordinate 16,940,866 of OX940954.1, forward strand.
GATAGTGTGGACGTTTACGTTAACACACGATCCTTCACTTTATTCTATAACTGTCTACATCAATTGATCCGAAATCCCATTTAATATAGCAAGCCACGATAGTGTGGACGTTTACTACACCAAAAGACTTTTACAATTGACATCCAATTACTCGAACCATTCGATTTCGTAAATCAAGACGCGGAGAACCATAAGTGAAACTCGAAGTTTCTAACCAGTGATTCATCATGCAAACAACCCTATCTCTCATTAGATGAGGGAGCCGAGCAAACAATCGATCCACCTTCAAAAGGATGGTACGAATGTCTCTAATTTGTGTCATCCACATGACCAAGTGGCTTTGGCTCCATTCCACTCCCCGGGGTGAGAATGAGTCGACTTGAAGTCAGTTTCAGAAAGACAAATTAGGCATTGTTTGATAGACTTAATCAATGTTTCTCGTAGAAGGAATTACAGGAATTCTCCTCCAATGACATATCTAGATGAACTTCGAAAGCTCATAAATGTCACCAAGAGAACAGTAATGGAGACCATGGGAATGTTTCCATCCCCTCTCCCACTTAGCTTTTTATAACAAAGGGATACGCTATCTAGTGCATAAAGTAAACACATATAGCATGTATACAAGCAATAAAGCACATAGTATCACATAGTCAAAATAATACTAGAAAATTATTTTCCGACTATCATGGCTTTATTCCATCTCCGTACACATCTTCTAGTCTTCAGTCTTCGTTCTTGAATGCTCCGTGTGACGAGAATATTAATCCCAATATTTAAATCTATTTATTTTCAATAAATCCAAAAGATACTTAATTTGAAAATTAAGTCAATCGAATAAATCAAAAATAAAATTAAATATTATTAATATTTTTATTTATTTATTTTCCTCTCTAATTCTATTAAATCTCTAGAATCCTATCCAAGTAAGACTTGGAACATTCTAGAAGATTTCTATAATAGAATAAGGAAATAAAATAAATTAGGACTCCTCTACTTCCAAAATTAATTAGTTTTCATGTCCATGAAAATTCCCATAAAATAGGAATAATCAATTAGGAAATAAAATTAATTTATTAATTAATTATTTTCCTTTCCAATTCTATTAAATCTCTAGAATCCTATCCAAGTAAGACTTGAATATTCTAGAAGACTTCTATAATAGATTAAGGAAATAAATTAATATTAATTAATTCTTTTCCTATTTCCATGAGAGTTCCCAAACATAGGAATACTCAAAATAGGAAAACCGAATTAATTAGGAAAGTGAATCTTGATAGGAGTAGCATGGGTTGGGGAACCCCACACCACCCCCACCGTCGACCACCACCGCCGCCGCCTCCAGCCCACGCGCCACCACCGCCGGTGGCCGGCGTGGCCGGAAGCCCTAGCGGGCAACCCCTTTGTGGGGTCGATCGATCCTCATGGGGATCGATCATGGGGATGATCGACCCCCCCCCCCCCCCCCCCCCGGTTTTTCGTCCTCTTCGTCTTCCTCGTCACACGTGTTCTCCGGCGGTCATCTCGGCATCGATCCAACGTAAATAAATTACAAGAAATAAATTTACAATTCCGGTATCGATTCTATACATGAAATCGACCCTATACACTTTCCGGAAAACATAGAACAATAATAATAAATCTAAATTCGGTCAACCCCCAAATTTTTACTATTACAAGCATTCGTCCACACAAAACGAATCTCGACATGTCCGAGAGTTTAATAAACGAATAATCATGGTAAAATAATTAACGATTAATTAAACCATGATAGTCAGATCCCTGCAAGGTAGAACGATAATTGAACATATACATGAACAAGAAACCAAACGCTCTGATACCAATTGTTTGAAATCGATATCCCGGGCTATTAAAATTTGCGGAAAATAATAACCCGACCGAAATCCCATCGCCGGAAACCGATCGCGAACACCGCACGAACCGGAGCACGACCAAGGCGTCACCGCGGGCAAGCCCGCGGCTAAACCCTAGCCACGCCCCCGTCGGGGATCGCGATCGCCGTGCATGGCGATCGCATGGGGCTGCATGGGGCAGCCCCCGGCGGTGAGTCCGGCGACTCACCGCCACCGCCAGGAGGGGCGGTCAGCCCGGCTGACCTACCGCGGCTCCAGCCGCGGTGTACCCCCGGCGATCGATCTCGCGATCGATCGCCCACCCCGGCCCAGCCGGGGTGCCTTTCTTGCGCACGCCGCCGTCATGGCGGCGGGGATCCGCCACGGCACCAGCCCGTGGCATCCCCAGCGATCGACCCTAGGTCGATCGCATGCCCTGGCTCGCAGCCGGGGTGTTTCTTGCGCGCACGCCGGCGGTCGAACCCTAGGGTTCGGCCGACCCTCTCGATCCCGACGGGGATCGCACGATCCCCGTATCCCGGTCTCGACGTTTTTTCCGGATCGTATGTTCATGTATATATCACAATTATATTCACATAAAATCACACAAGGGTTTTATGATATTACCTTTGATTCGTTGTGCGGAGAAACGAAATCAATTGAAGACCTTACGACCTTCCCACGTATTCCTTGCACTAGCTTGAACGTCGGGTGGGCGACGATCCTCCAAGCTTATGGATCTACTTCACGAACTCTATAGAATATCAAGTATGATAATCTTATGGTGTCTTGAATTGTGAAGACCATGTAGTGCTTTTATAGGCTACGTAGGGGATCTAAAGGAGGTGGAATATTGGGCTTCCAATATTGATGATTAAATTGAGCCCAAGCCCAAATCTATTAATCCCATCAATATTAATTAATTTATTTTCCACTATATAAATTAATTGCACTCCCAATATTAAACCATATTATATCAAATAATATTTCTCCGGTAGTATTATTTATTCCGTGTATTTATGATTTAAATATCCATGAATAAAATTAATTTATTGCTAATTAATTTATTCATCTCTTATATCCGAGACTAGTACCATTCAACCTTAATTATTATGCGGAACAAATCCACTCATGAGGTTTACATAATAATTCCTTATGAACTCATCTCGGGGATATTATCAACCCTTCCGGGATACACTTTCCCGTCAAGTATTCACGGCATGTCGTATATAAAATATAGTAACCCAACTTAACCGGTAATTAACCCAATAATTAAATCGGTTAATTCCTTTGGTAAATCAAAGTTACTTATATTAAATATACACACCCGCAATAGTTTTGGGGATTAAGAATAAAATACTCTGAGACTTGAATCAATTATCAACGGCAATCCTAATTGATAAGTCTCAAGCGATCCGCCCAATACACCAAGTGTACAAGTGTGATAAAATAATTAAGACAAATTACTTTCTCTCTCACACAACGACTATACCGATGGATTGATCCGTGTCCATCTAGGTCGTGAGCAACTGTTTGATTAAATACGAGTAACCGATAGTATGATCTTCTGTGTGACGTCGCACACCATACTAACTACAACGTATAGAATCCAGGACTATATTTTGCATATATTTAATTATCAATAATTAAATGCAAACGATTGTTTATTAATTAAATAGATTAAATGCTATGACCGGGAGTTACCGTTACTTAAATCTAGAAATTAAGTACACAACTCCAACACAGTCATTTGAGACTTAATCCCAATCTTTGATTATGCTATGTGTTATTTAGATAGGTGGTAGCCTCCTCGATCAAGTCGCAGGCTTATTATGGATATACTTCGATGGTTCTCCATAATAGCTTTGTGTCCATTGACTAGTCAAAACACTTTGCTTTTATGGCACATCAAGTATTCTAATCCATCACCGAGTATTCTTGAACGAATCACTCGCACCTTTACACATATGTCTGCATATATCAGTATTTAATCATTCTCAATACTTGTCCGAATTCTACCCTTTATCCAGAAAGGTTTGCTTAGTTGTATTATCTTCCAAATTCAATTCTTAGGTCGGAAGGTTCATTCCTTCAACTATAATTGATCAAATCAATTTCGACATTTTGAATCTTATTTGAATAAATACTACTAAGTATAAGAACAAGTACAATGATTTAACAATGAAATATATCTAATAAGTAAAACAAGTTATAGAACGGTTTGTTGCATTGTGATAGACTTAGGATTCATCATTCATATTATTGCTATCTAATGTACCTGAATAGATAATACCATTATTTCTTATCAAAATAATCAAATGATTAAAGAAATAAAATATCCATTCATAATAGAAATCCAGAACAAAAGTTCTTTCTAAAATAAAGGGTACATAAAGCAATAATCTTGTAATGAAATCCTATTTAACTACTCATAGATAAATCCTCTATTGCAACAACTGCCTCCTTCACATCATTTCCCTTGACTATTCTTTCCTTTCCAAGTCTCTGGGTTCCCTGGTGCCCCTGCATTTAAAATGCATACATACCGTCAGTGGTTCCATACCTACCAACCAGGATTCTGGTAGATAATACCGCTGACTATGTTTTAAAGACTTAAGGAGATAGTCTTGTTGGAGTTGTGTACTTAATGTCTAGATTTCAGTAACGGTAAACTCCCGGTCATAGCATTTAATCTATTAAATTAATAAACAATCGTTTGCTTTTAATTATTATTAATTAAATATATGCAAATCATAGTCCTAGATTTTATACGTTGTAGTTAGTATGGTGTGTCGGGCCCACACAGAAGATCATACTATCGGTTACTCGTATTTAATCAAACAGTGGCTCACGACCTAGATGGACCCGGACCAATCCATCGGTATAGTCGTTGTGTGAGAGAGAAAATAATTTGTCTTAATTATTTTATCACACTTGTACACTTGGTGTATTGAGCGGATCGTTGAGATTCATCGATTAGGATTGCCGGCGATAATCGATTCGAGTCTCAGTGTATTTTATTCTTAATCCCCGATATTATTGCGGGTGTGTATACTTAATATAAGTGACTTTGATTTACCAAAGGAATTAACCGATTTAATTATTGGGTTAATTACCGGTTAAGTTGGGTCACTATATTTCATATATGGCATGCCGTGAATAATTGACCGGACAGTGTATCCCGGAAGGGTTGATAATATCCCCGAGATGAGTTCATAAGGAATTATTGTGTAAACCTCATGAGTGGATTCGTTCCGCACAATAATTAAGGTTGAATGGTACTAGTCTCGGATTAAAGAGATGAATAAATTAATTAGCAATAAATTAATTTTATTCATGGATATTTAAATCTTAAATACACGGAATAAATAATACTACCGGAGAAATATTATTTGATATAATATGGTTTAATATTGGGAGTGCAATTAATTTATATAGTGGAAAATAAATTAATTAATATTGATAAGGATTAATGGACTTGGGCAGTGGGCTCAATTTAATCTTCAATATTGGAAGCCCAATATTCCACCTCCTTTAGATCCCCTACGTAGCCTATAAAAGCACTACATGGCCTTCATAAATCATAAGACAAGATTATCATACTTGATATTCTAGAGAGTTGAAGGAGATCCATAGGAGTTCGATAGATCGTCGCCCACCCGACGTTCGAACGGAGTGCAAGGAATACGTAGGAAGATTCAAAGGTCTTCGATTGATTTCGTTTCTCCGCACAACGAATCAAAGGTATGATCATAAAACTCCTTGTGTGATTTTATGTTCAATATATATTGTGATACATGCATGAACACACGATCCGGGTAAACGACGAACTCCGGGGACGAGGATTCGAGATCCTCGGCGGAGCTCGAGAGGAACCCTCGGCTGGGAGCCGAGGGAGCGATCGAACCTAGGGTTCGATCGCGTGCACACGCGAGGAACCCCGGCTGGGAGCCGGGGTGGGCGATCGACCGCGGTGGTCGATCGCCGGGCAGGCTGGAGCCGCGGCGGGTTCGCCGCTGGGCGAACCGCCCTCCTCGGGCGGTGGCGGTGAGTCGCCGGACTCACCGCCCGGGGCTGCCGGAGCAGCCCCAGCGATCGCCTCGTGCGCGATCGCGAGCCCCAAGGCAGGGCTCGGCTAGGGTTTAGCCGCGGGTTCATCCCGCGGCGATGCTCTTGTCGAGTCCGGTTCTTCGTGGCGTTCGTGATCGGTTTCCGGCGACGGGATTTCGGTCGGGGTTATCGGTTCCGCAATTTTGATACCCCGGGATATCGAATTCCAGCAATTGGTATCAGAGCATTTGGTTTCGTGTTCATGTATGTGTTCAATTGTGTTCTACCTTGCAGGGATTCCGACTATCATGGTTTAATTAATTGTTAATTATTCGTTTAATTAATTGCTATTTAATTTACCATGATTGTTCGTTTATTAAACTCTCGGACATGTCGAGATTCGTTTTGTGTGGATGAATGCTTGTAATAGTAAAAATTCGGGGGTTGACCGAATTTAGATTTATTATTATTGTTCTATGTTTTCCGGAAAGTGTATAGGGTCGATTTCATGTATAGAATCGATACCGGAATTGTAAATTTATTTCTTGTAATTTATTTACGTTGGATCGATGCCGAGACGACCGCCGGAGAACTCGTGTGACGAAGAAGACGAAGAGGACGAAGAACCGGGGGTCGATCAACCCCATGATCGACCCCATGACCGAAGCCATGGGGAGGGGTCGATCGCCCCTCGGCTGGGGCTGCCGCCGGTGTGGTGGTGGCCGGCCGGCTGGGGCGGCGGCGGCGGTGCCCTCTCCGGTGGTGGCGGCGGTCGGTGGTGGTGGTGGTGGTGCGGGGATCCCCAACCCATGCTACTCCTACTCCTACCAAGATTCTACTTACCTAATTGATTCGGTTTTCCTAATTGAGTTTTCCTATTTTAGGGAATTCTCATGGATTAGGAAAAGAATTAATTGGAATTAATTCTATTCCTTATTCTATTATGGAAGTCTTCTAGAGTATTCCGAGTTCTACTTGGAATAGGATCCTAGAGATTTAATAGAATTGGAAAGGAATAAAAGTTAATTTAGGATTGATTTATTTCCTAATTGATTATTCCTATTTTATGGGAATATTCATAGAAATGGAAATTAATTAATCTTGGAAAGTAGAAGAGTCCTAATTTATTTTATTTCCTTATTCTATTATAGAAGTCTTCTAGAATATTCCAAGTTTGACTTGGATAGATTATTCTAAGAGATTTAATAGAATTAGATAGGAAAATAAATAAATAAAAATATTAATAATATTTAATTTTATTTTTGATTTATTCGATTGACTTAATTTTCGAATTGAGTATCTTTTGGATTTATTAAAAATAAATAGATTTAAATATTGGGATTAATATTCTCGTCACATGGAGCTTTGAAGAACGAAGACTGAAGACTAGAAGACGCATACGGAGATGGAATAAAGCCATGATAGTCGGAAAATAATTTTCTAGCTTATTTTGACTATGTGCTATGTGCTTTATTGCTTGTATGCATGCTTATGTGTTTAATTATGCATTAGATAGCGTATCCCTTTGTTATAAAAAAGCTAAGTGGGAGCGGGGATGGAAACATTCCCATGGTCTCCATTACTGTTCTTTTGGTGACATTTATGAACTTTCGAAGTTCATATAGATATGTCATTGGAGGAGAATTCTTGTAATTCCTTTTACAAGAAACATTGATTAAATTTATCAAACAATGCCTAATTTGTCTTTCTGAAACTGACTTCAAGTCGACTCATTCTCACCCCGGGGAGTGGAATGGAGCCAAAGCCACTTGGTCATGTGGATGACACAAATTAGAGGCAGTCGTACCATTCTTTGATAGATGGATCGATTGTCTGCTCGGCTCCCTCATCTAATGAGAGATAGGGTTGTTCGCATGGTGAATCACTGGTTAGAAACTTCGAGTTTCACTTATGATTCTCCGCGTCTTGATTTACAAAATCGAATGCTTCAAGTAATAGGGAGTCAACTATAAAAGTCTTTTGGTGTAGTAAACGTCCACACGAACGTGGCTTGCTATGCTGAATGGGATTTTTGGAAATAGTTGATGTAGACAGTTATAGGGAATTGTGAAGGATTGTGAGTTATCGTAAACGTCCACACTAACGTGGCTTGCGGTGACGTAGCGATTTCAAATGATTCACCTTAGTACTGAGTAATGATTTACACTTAGGTACGCTTTATAGTATTCTTCCCAACGAAGTAACGCTATAATGATGTACGACCAAAGCAAATCTAATTGCTAAATCATTTGGGTGGGTAAACGTCCACACGAACGTGGCTTGCCTTACCTGATGGGATTTTAGATGTGATTAGTGATTTAATGATATTATTTGAGGGAGATAATATCGGATATTAAATTGATTGTTTGTTTAAATGTGCTTATAGGTTTAGAGAATAGCTATGAACCCACTTTCTATGATACTCAAGGAGCATAAGCTCACTGGCCCCAACTATATTGATTGGAAGAGAAATTTAGACATTGTCCTTACTTCGGAGGAGTACAAGTTTGTACTCCATGAAGTGTGCCCTGCTGAGCCCACGGCTGCCTCAACTGATGAGGAAAAACTGACATATCGGAAGTGGAAAAAGGCTGATGAAATGGCTAGGTGTTATATTTTGGCTTCCATGTCAAATGTACTCCAAACCCAACATGAGTCGATGGACACTGCCTATGATATGATGTTTAACCTCAAGGAGATGTTTGGGGAGCAAGATCGTGCGGCAAGGCAAGAAGCCATGAGAGTCCTCATGACAACTACTCAGTCTGAAGGAACGCCCGTAGGGGAGCACGTTCTTAAGATGATGGGTCTGTTGAATGAGCTTGAGATCCTAGGAGCTCAAATTGATGCTGAGACGCAAGTCGACATCATACTACAGTCTCTGATCCCTAGTTTTGAGCAGTTTCGCATGAGTTATAATATGGGTAAACTATCTTATTCTCTTGCACAACTCCTGACTGAACTAAAGGCGGCAGAGGGGATCTACAAGAAGGGCAAGTCTATAGCGCTTGTAGCTACCAAGTCCAAAGGCTTTAAGCCTGGTGGAGGTAGGGGCAAGAGGAGGAAGCAAGCCTGGAAACCCAGTGGTGTCAAGAAGACTATACCACGAGTGGAGGCTGCAAAGCCAAAGGGCAAGTGCTTCCGATGCAACAAGTCTGGACACTGGAAGTCTGAATGTCCTCTCAGAGGTACGAATTTTTCTTTAGTCGTAAAAACATAGTCAGCGGTATTATCTACCAGAAATTCTGGTGTGTAGATATGGAACCACTGACGGTATGTGCATTTTGAATGCAGGGGTTCCAGAAAACCCGGCGACTTAGAGAAGAAGAGTTCGAGTCTACATGGGCAAAAGCTGTGGAGGAGGCAGCTGTTGCGGTGGAAGACATTTATCTACTTTAGTAGTTAAATAGGATTTCATTTTAAGATTATTGCATTATGTACCCTTTAATTTAGAAAGAACGTTTTGTTCTGGATTTCTATTATTATGAATGGATATTTTATTTCTTTAATCATTGGATGATTTTGATAAGAAATAATGGGCATTATCTATTCTGGTACATTAGATAGCAATATGTGAATGATGAATCCTTAGTCTACCACGATGCAACGAACCGTTCTATAACTTGTTTTACTTGTTAGATATTTCTTTATTAAATCATTATACTTGTGAATTCTTATACTTAGTAGTATTTTCAAATAAGATTCAAATGGTCGAAATTGATTTGATCAATTAAAGTTGAAGGAATGGACCTTCCGACCTAAGGATTGAATTTGGAGGATAATACATCTAAGCAAACCTTTCTGGATAAAGGATAGAATTCAGACAAGTATTAGAAATGATTAGATATGCAGACATATGTGTGAATTAGAAAGGTACGAGTAATTCTCAAGAATACTCGGTGATGGATTAGAATACTTAATGTGCCATAAAAGCAAAGTGTTTTGACTAGTCAATGGACACAAAGCTATTATGGGGAACCATCAAAGTATATCCATTAGGAGCCTGCGACTCGGTCGCGGAGGCCATCACTTATCTAAGTAACACATAGCATAATCAAAGATTGGGATTCAATCCCAAAGGGCCGCACCATACACTTACGTGTAGAGATGGTACGTTGTAAACAAAAAATGGAGATCTAATAGTAAAAGAACAAGTTGTTCGGAACCACCTATGTTCTATGGATATTCCTGGATACAACGGCATATTCAATATGGTTGTAGGATATCCTAGATGAACAAAATGTTGTGTGTTCTATAGTACTATGAACCAGAGGGACGTCTCGTCCGGTTCATAGAGGAAGACTATTAGATGAACCACAAAGCCTGAACTGACGTAATACCTTGAAATGAGAAAAAGGACAAAAGACTGGGAACCAGCCAAACCGAGTAGAAGTACACCACATACTGCACCTACTGTTATTATTGTTATACACCGGGACGCCATTGCAGTGGGAGGTTGTTGGACAACCAGAGATATTCATAAGACTAGAGGAGTTCGGACTCTGGATCTAGTAGACATGAAATCGATCCCTAGATCTGCATAAGGGTGGTACTAGATCTAAATGAGCTTTCTTGGATAACAATAAGGTTTATTGTTAAGAAGCTAGATCATTTAGAGTACAAGCTTAGTAAATTCATTCGTGAATTGTAACAACGCTGTAAATCGTGGAACTTGCAAATTGATGAGATAGTCCATTTTATGGATTCATCAAAATGGCAAAGACGATAGGTGTATTAGAGACATAATGGAAAACAAGGTGGTGTTTCTCGGAAATCTTATGTAGATAATATTTTATCATTGGCAACAATGTAAAAATATTGTCAGACATAAAATGATGGTTGTCTAAATATATCAAGATATAAGATTGAGAAGAAGTTAGAGCATGTTCTTAAGATCTTATGATCTAGAGATAAGAACATTGTACTTTTCCTAGACATCTTATACGATTATGGTTTGTTTTAAACATGCATACTTCTGAGAAAGGTTATTGCCTTTCAGAGACAGAATATACATCTATCTAAAGGATATGTGTTTTAAACACATGAAGGAGATAGATGAAGACAAAGCAGTTTCCTACACTTTGTGTGGAAAGCTTAAATGCATTGTTGGAAAACAAGAACCTGATATCAACTATGCGGTTTGCGTAGTGGGAGGATATCAAAGTAATCTGGATAAGGGATGTTCGAATGCTGTAAGAGTGCTTTCATAGTGCTGACTTACGGAGCAAGACGAAATCTTCTTAGATTACAATTTCTCAGATCCCAAATCAGAGAAGGACCAGTGTAAGTCGATATCAGGCTATGTGTTCACTTTTAGAAAGAGGTGGAACAAATGAAATGAAAGAGTGATAAGCAGGACGCTTCTCAGACTCTCTCATAACCGAATAGCAGCCTCAGAGGCAGCGGAAGTTTTGGTTAGGTTCCGGAATTACCTCTTGACTTGGATATGACTCTTAGTTCACCAAAGGCTATTGGATAGCGGTGCAAAGTGAACTGGAAGAGGTCATAAGTCAAAAGTGATGATAACACATAGAGCAAGTACCACCTGATACGAATCATCGTCGAGGGAGACGACGTAGTAGTCACCAAGATAACTTCAGAGCGGCAACCTAGATTGCTCACTCACATAGTACTTCACGGAAGTACACTTTAAAGCACGTGATGAGTATGGGAACCGGGAGTTTGGAGGAAATGACTAGACCTTAGTACAAGTGGGAGATTGTTGGAGTTGTGTACTTAATGTCTAGATTTAAGTAACGGTAAACTCCCGGTCATAGCATTTAATCTATTAAATTAATAAACAATCGTTTGCTTTTAATTATTATTAATTAAATATATGCAAATCATAGTCCTAGATTTTATACGTTGTAGTTAGTATGGTGTGTCGGGCCCACACAGAAGATCATACTATCGGTTACTCGTATTTAATCAAACAGTGGCTCACGACCTAGATGGACCCGGACCAATCCATCGGTATAGTCGTTGTGTGAGAGAGAAAATAATTTGTCTTAATTATTTTATCACACTTGTACACTTGGTGTATTGAGCGGATCGTTGAGATTCATCGATTAGGATTGCCGGCGATAATCGATTCGAGTCTCAGTGTATTTTATTCTTAATCCCCGATATTATTGCGGGTGTGTATATTTAATATAAGTGACTTTGATTTACCAAAGGAATTAACCGATTTAATTATTGGGTTAATTACCGGTTAAGTTGGGTCACTATATTTCATATATGGCATGCCGTGAATAATTGACCGGACAGTGTATCTCGGAAGGGTTGATAATATCCCCGAGATGAGTTCATAAGGAATTATTGTGTAAACCTCATGAGTGGATTCGTTCCGCACAATAATTAAGGTTGAATGGTACTAGTCTCGGATTAAAGAGATGAATAAATTAATTAGCAATAAATTAATTTTATTCATGGATATTTAAATCTTAAATACACGGAATAAATAATACTACCGGAGAAATATTATTTGATATAATATGGTTTAATATTGGGAGTGCAATTAATTTATATAGTGGAAAATAAATTAATTAATATTGATAAGGATTAATGGACTTGGGCAGTGGGCTCAATTTAATCTTCAATATTGGAAGCCCAATATTCCACCTCCTTTAGATCCCCTACGTAGCCTATAAAAGCACTACATGGCCTTCATAAATCATAAGACAAGATTATCATACTTGATATTCTAGAGAGTTGAAGGAGATCCATAGGAGTTCGATAGATCGTCGCCCACCCGACGTTCGAACGGAGTGCAAGGAATACGTAGGAAGATTCAAAGGTCTTCGATTGATTTCGTTTCTCCGCACAACGAATCAAAGGTATGATCATAAAACTCCTTGTGTGATTTTATGTTCAATATATATTGTGATACATGCATGAACACACGATCCGGGTAAACGACGAACTCCGGGGACGAGGATTCGAGATCCTCGGCGGAGTTCGAGAGGAACCCTCGGCTGGGAGCCGAGGGAGCGATCGAACCTAGGGTTCGATCGCGTGCACACGCGAGGAACCCCGGCTGGGAGTCGGGGTGGGCGATCGACCGCGGTGGTCGATCGCCGGGCAGCCGCGGCTGGAGCCGCGGCGGGTTCGCCGCTGGGCGAACCGCCCTCCTCGGGCGGTGGCGGTGAGTCGCCGGACTCACCGCCCGGGGCTGCCGGAGCAGCCCCAGCGATCGCCTCGTGCGCGATCGCGAGCCCCACGGTAGGGCTCGGCTAGGGTTTAGCCGCGGGTTCATCCCGCGGCGATGCTCTTGTCGAGTCCGGTTCTTCGTGGCGTTCGTGATCGGTTTCCGGCGACGGGATTTCGGTCGGGGTTATCGGTTCCGCAATTTTGATACCCCGGGATATCGAATTCCAGCAAGTCTTATACCTTTTTGGGGAGAGAAAATAGACTTCCAGTACCCAGAATGTTTTCTTTGAGAATTACTGCCTAAAGGCTTTCTCACCCTTTCTTGTGGTCCAAGTACTTTAGGACTACAGGGTTTCTTTACCCGCTTCTCCATTCCCCGGTTCATGCCCTTAGGTTCGAAACCTTTGGCTATGGCTATAAGAGCTTGCGATTGTCTTAACTCATCCAAAAGGTCCAACATCTCGAAAACGTGTTCAAGCGTTTCCTCGAAGCGACTGACCTTTATGAGTATCATCATCGCCTCTTTTCTAGCCCTTGTGTTGTGTCTAAACATTAGCTTGAGTTTGAGCATGATATCATGATTAGTGGTTAATGCAAAAGCACTTTCCCACTTCTCAAAATCAGCTCTTTCCTCATCATTTGAGACACTTATGGGTTCAGGAGGACAAAGCTCACTGAGCACTATCTTGTACTCAGCAACAGTCTGGGTAATGTCTAATTCTCTATTCCATCCAACACAGTATGGAACCAGTGCATTGAATTCCTTGAGTATCACAGAAAGTGGATTCATAACTATTCTCTAAACCTATAAGCACATTAAACAAACAATCAATTTAATGTCCGATATTATCTCCCCAAATAATATCATTAAATTACTAATTACATCTAAAATCCCATCAGGTAAGGCAAGCCACGTGGTGTGGACGTTTACCCACCCAAATGATTTAGCAATTAGATTTTCTTTGGTCATACATCACTTATAGCGTAACTTCGTGGGGAAGAATACTATAACGCGTATCTAAGTGTAAACCATTGTTGGAATTTGACATCCCGGGTTATTAAAATTATGCGGAAACCAATAACCCGATCAAACCCTTCGCCGGAGATCACATGAACACCGTCGCACGCGCCGAAGCACGACCGAACGCACGGCATGGCCGAAGCCATGCACGCACGCCCAGCCGCGTCCCGCGGCTAGGGTTTCACGCGATCGAAGGATCGATCGCACGCCGGCGATCGATCGGGGTGGGCTGCACAGCAGCCCCGCGGCGAGTCCGGCGACTCGCCGCCGCATGGGAGGTCCCCACCATCGTGGTGGGGTCGGGCACGACACCAGCCCGTGCCCAGCGATCGATCCTCGTGATCGATCGCACACCCTCGGCCCAGCCGAGGGTTCGCCCCCCTTCGCCCCGCCGAAACCCTAGCGGGCGTACGCCGTGGTCCGGTGGCTTCGCCACCACCACGCGTTCGTCCGTCTAATCCGGGCTTCGATGTTCGGATCTTCGTCCTACGGTATTCTCGATAATTCAAATCAAAATAATATCGAGAGAGTTTAGATATTATACCTTCGATTCGTTGTTCGGAGAAACGAAATCAAACACCTTTGAATCTTCCAACGTATTCCTTGCACTCCGTTCGAACGTCGGGTGGGCGACGATCTATCGAACTCCTATGGATCTCCTTCAACTCTCTAGAACTATCAATTAATGATATTCTTGTCTTGTTCTTTATGAAGGCCATGTAGTGCTTTTATAGGCTACGTAGGGGATCTAAAGGAGGTGGAATATTGGGCTTCTAATATTGAAGATTAAATTGAGCCCAATGCTCAAGTCCATTAATCCTTATCAATATTAATTAATTTATTTTCCACTATATAAATTAATTGCACTCCCAATATTAAACCATATTATATCGAATATTATTTCTCCGGTTAGTATTATTTATTCCGTGTATTTAAGATTTAAATATCCATGAATAAAATTTATTTATTGCTTAATAAATTTATTCATCTCTTATATCCGAGAATAGTACCACTCAACCTTATTTATTATGCGGGAACAAATCCACTCGCGAGGTTTACATAATAAATCCTTATGAGCTCATCTCGGGGATATTATCAACCCTTCCGGGATACACTGTCCCTTCAAGAATTCACGGCATGCCATATATAAAATATAGTGACCCAACTTAACCGGTAATTAACCCAATAATTAAATCGGTTAATTCCTTTGGAAAATCAAAGTCACTTATATTAAATATACACACCCGCAATTGTTTCAGGGATTAAGAATAAAATACTCCGAGACTTAAATCAATTATCACAGAGCAATCCTAATTGATAAGTCTCAAGCGATCCGCTCAATACACCAAGTGTACAAGTGTGATAAAATATTTAAGATAAATTATTTTCTCTCTCACACAACGACTATACCGATGGATTGGTCCGTGTCCATCTAGGTCGTGAGCATCTGTTCGATTAAATACGAGTAACCGATAGTATGATCTTCTGTGTGCCCATGCACACCATACTAACTACAACGTATAAAATCCAGGACTATAATTTGCATATATTTAATTAACAATAATTAAAAGCAAATGAATGTTCGTTATTAATAGGTAAATGAAAGTGTACAAGGAGTTCATAATACTCAAATCTAGACATTAAGTATACTACTCCATCAATCTCCCACTTATACTAAGGTCTAGTCTTATCTTCCAAACTTCTGACTCTCAAACCCTCCAAGTGCTTGAAATATACTTCCTTAGGAAGTATCTTGGTGAAAGGGTCCGCTAGATTGTCCTCTGAAGCTATCTTGGTGACTACTGCATCGCCCCTCTTGACGATGTCTCGAATCAGGTGGTACTTGCGCTCTATGTGTTTTGTAGCACTATGGGACCGTGGTTCCTTGCTGTTTGCCACTGCACCGCTATTGTCACAATAAATTGTCATAGCTTTGGGCAAACTCGGAATCACATCTAAGTCCTGGAGGAAATTAAGGAACCAAACTGACTCTTTCGCTGCCTCTGAGGCCGCAACATATTCAGCTTCCATGGTAGAGTCTGAAATGCACTTTTGCTTAACACTCTTCCATGATACGACTCCACCTCCCATAGTGTACACATAGCCTGATGTCGACTTACGCCGGTCCTTATCAGCTTGGAAATCCGAATCTGTATAACCCAAAGGAATCAGATTGTCTGCCCCGTAACTTAGAACATAATCCTAAGTATTTCGCAAATACTTGAAAATGCTCTTTACAGCAGTCCAATGAACCTTTCCAGGGTTACTCTGATATCTCGCTACTATGCCAACCGCATAACAGATATCAGGCCTCGTGCATAACATTGCATACATTAAGCTTCCCACAGCCGAAGCGTAGGGAACCGCTTTCATTTCATCTTTCTCCTTCTGTGTCTGAGGACACATCTCCTTAGAAAGATAAGTTCCTTTACTGAAGGGCAGTTCACCCTTCTTGGAATCTTGCATGTTAAAACGAGCCAGAATCGTGTCTATGTAAGATTGCTGGGAAAGATACAATGTTCTATTCCGGCGATCCTTTATAACCTTGATCCCTAGAACATGTCCCACCTCTCCCAAATCTTTCATATCGAATTGTCTAGACAACCATCCCTTTATGTCTGATAACATTTTCACACTGTTGCCAATGAGAAGAATGTCGTCTACATAAAGCACGAGAAACACCACCTTCTTCCCATCACGTTTCCAATACACACATGATTCGTCCATGCTTTGACTAAATCCAAAAGATTGGACTACTTCGTCAAACCGCAGGTTCCACGATCTCGAGGCTTGTTTCAATCCATAAATGGATCGATTAAGCTTGCACACTAGATGATCTCGCCCCTTAGCAATGAATCCTTCTGGTTGTTTCATATAAATCGTCTCGTCAAGACTTCCATTTAGGAAAGCTGTCTTGAAATCCATTTGCCACACCTCATAATCCATATGAGCTGCTATGGATAAGAGAATCCGGATCGACTTTATCTTGGCTACCGGCGAGAAGGTCTCCTCATAATCGATTCCCTCTTTTTGAGTATATCCTTTCGCAACAAGCCGAGCTTTAAAGGTTTCAACCTTTCCGTCAGATCCTCTCTTTCTCTTGTAGACCCATTTACACCCAATTGGCTTTACGCCGCTTGGTGGTTCTACAAGATCCCAGACTTTATTAGAATCCATAGATTCAATTTCGGATTTCATCGCTTTCTTCCAAGAAGGCGCATCTATATCTTGTACCGCCTCATCATAGGTCCAGGGATCGATTTCATGAACTCCAGGTCCAGAGTCCGAAGACTCACCCAGTCCAATCCATCTATCTGGTTGTTTAACAACCCTCCCACTACGACGGCGTTTCGGTGTATTAACAGTGACAGTAGGTGCAGGTTCTAGTGGTGTATTACTACTCGGTTCGGCTGTATCTAAGTCTTCCTTGTCACCTCTCAACTCATCAAGTATTATGTCACTCTTGGGCTTGTGGTCCATGACATAGTCTTCCTCTAAGAACCGAGCATTAGTACTTATAACGATCTTCTGGTCCGTAGGACTATAGAACATGCCACCTTTAGTTCCTTTCGGGTATCCTACAAACAGCCGTAATTCTGATCTAGGTTCTAACTTATCGGCACCTTGTCGCAACACATGTGCTGGACAACCCCAGATCCGAATGTGTCTCAAGTTAGGCTTGCGCCCACTCCAAAATTCCATGGGTGTTGTTGGTACCGTTTTGGTTGGAACCCTGTTCAAGATATACGCCGATGTTTCCAAGGCATGTCCCCAGAACATAATAGGTAAGTCCAAGTAACTCATCATTGATCGCACCATTTCCATAAGAGTCCTATTCCTTCTTTCTGACACACCATTCTGCTGGGGAGTATATGGTGAAGTCAGTTGAGATTCAATCCCATTCTCTGCCAAGTATGCCTTGAATTCTCCAGACAGGTACTCGCCTCCACGATCAGATCGCAGGCATTTTATGGATTTACCACGAAGGTTCTCCACAAGAGCCTTGAATTCTTTGAACTTGCCAAAGGATTCGCTCTTGCGGCTCATCAGGTATACATATCCATATCTTGAGTAATCATCAGTAAAGGTGATGAAATACTCGTACCCTCCCCTTGCCTGAGTAGACATAGGTCCGCATACATCAGAGTGAATCAAATCCAATACTTGTTCAGCTCTTCGTCCTTTACCAGAAAAAGGACGCTTGGTCATTTTACCCTCTAAACAGGATTCGCAGGTTGGAAGGTCCACTCCTTCAACATCGCTGATTAGACCATCAGCTTTCAACCTTTGAAGCCTATTTTAGTTTATATGACCTAGCCTTAGATGCCACAAGTATAATTGATTCATCCTAGAAGGTTCCTTTCTCTTATTGGTGTTCGTAGATGTGTTATTACTCTCGGTTAGTTGCATCGTGTTAGACTCAGGATTTAGCACATACAAATCGTCCACCAATGTACCAGAACAGATAATGTCACTATTTCTTCTTATGATCACTGAGTGATCAAAAGAAACAGAATATCCATTCATAATAAGTTTAGAAACCGAAATTAAATTCTTTCTAAAGTTGGGTACATAAAGACAATTTTGTAAAACTAAAACCCTATCACTACTAAAACGTAAGTGAACGTCTCCCACTGCAACAGCCGCCACCCTCGCGGCATTGCCCATGTAGACCACGATTTCTCCCTCTCTAAGTCTCCGGGTTTCCTGGAACCCCTGCAATGAATTGCAGACATGATCAGTGGCCCCCGTATCTACACACCAGGTGCTGATAGATAACACCACTGATAATGTTTCAGTGACTAAGGAAAATTTCGTACCTTTGATGAGAGGACAATCAGACCTCCAGTGCCCAGACTGCTTGCATCGATAGCACTTGCCTCGCGGCTTGCTCTTCCCATTCTGTGGTTTGGAACCACTGGGCTTCTTTGCTTTCACTTCCATCTTAGCCACAAGAGCTTGTGATTTTCTGACCATACTTATAAGTTCCGCTCTTTTGAAATCGTTTTTAAGCGATTCCTCAAGAGGACTGAATTTATAGAGTATGTCAATCACTTCTTGTCCGGCTTCCACACTATGCCTCAACATCATTCTGAGGTCATTCCAAATGTCCTCATGAGTTGGGATAGCAGTGGATTCGGAACGCTCAACAGTCTGGACAATGTCCAGATTTCTTTTCCAATCAGTACTATATGGAACCAGTGAGTTTTCATCCTTAAGTATATCACAAAGTGGGGTCACAGTCATTCTTAACCTATAAGCACATAAAACAAACAAACAATTTAATATCCGATATTATCTCCCTTAAATAATATCATTAAATCACTAATCACATCTAAAATCCCATCAGGTAAGGCAAGCGACGTGGTGTGGACGTTTACCCACCCAAACGATTTACTAATTAGATTTTCTTTGGTCATACATCTCTTATAGCGGAACCTCGTGGGGAGGAATACTATAAGGCGTATCTAAGTGTAAACCATTACTCAGCACCAAAGTAAATCGCTTGGAATTGCTACATTACCGCAAGCCACGTGGTGTGGACGTTTACGATAACTTCACAACCCTTCACAATTTCTTACAACTGTCTACATCAATTAATCCAAAATCCGTCGGCATAGCAAGCCACGTGGTGTGGACGTTTACTACACCAAGAGTTTTTTATAATTGACTCCCAATTACTTGATCCATTCAATCTTGTAAATCAAGACGTGGAGAATCATAAGTGAAACTCGAAGTTTCTAACCAGTGATTCACCATGCGAACAACCCTATCTCTCATAAATGAGGGAGCCGAGCAGACAATCGATCCATCTATCAAATAATGGTACGAAGGTCTCTAATTTGTGTCCTCTACATGACCAAGTGGCTCTGGCTCCATTCCACTCCCCGGGGTGAGAATGAGTCGACTTGAAATCAGCTTTGGAAAGACAAATTAGGCATTGTTTGGTAAACTTAATCAATGTTTCTCGTAAGAGGAATTACAAGAACTCTCCTCCAATAACTTATCTATATAAACTTCAAAAGTTTATAAAAGTCACCAAGAGAGCAGCAATGGAGACCATGGGTATGTTTCCATACCCTCTCCCACTTAGCTTTTTACAATAAAGGGATACGCTATCTAGTGCATAAAATAAACACATATAGCATGCACACATGTAATAAAGCACATAGTATTATCACATAGTCAAAATAATACTAGAATATTATTTTCCGACTATTATGGCTTTACTCCATCTCCGTACGCATCTTCTAGTCTTCAGTCTTCGTTTCTTGAATGCTCCATGTGACGAGAATATTAATTTCCAATATTTAAATCTATTTATTTTTAATAAATCCAAAAGATACTTAATTCGAAAATTAAGTCAATCGAATAAATCAAAAATAAAATTAAATATTATTAATATTTTTATTTATTTTATTTTCCCTTTCTACTTCATTAAATCTCTAGAATAATCTATCCAAGACCCACTTGGAATATTCTAGAAGACTTCTATAATGAAATAAGGAAATAAAATAATTTGGGACTCTTCTACATTCCAAGATTAATTAATTTCCATTACTATGAAAATTCTCATAAAATAGGAATAATGAATTAGGAAATAAATCAATCCTAAATTAACTTTTATTCCTTTCCAATTCTATTAAATCTCTAGGATCCTATTCCAAGTAGAACTCGGAATACTCTAGAAGACTTCCATAATAGAATAAGGAAATAAAATTAATTCCAATTAATTCTTTTCCTAATCCATGAGAATTCCCAAAAAAAAAAAGAAAAACTCAAATAGGAAAAACGAATTAATTAGGAAAGTAGAATCACCGGACCGGGATAGCGCGGGGTGGGGATCCCCGCGCCACCATTGACCTTCGCCTAGGTGCCGCCGCCGCCCAGCCCACGCGCCACCTCCCTTGGTGGCTGGCGTGGCCGGAACTCCCGCGGGCAGCCCCTCTTCCGGCTAGGGTCGATCGATCCTCATGGATCGACCATGGGGATGGTCGATCCTTGTCCCGTTCACCCTCTCGATCATCTCCTTCGTCACATGTCTTCTCCGGCGGTCGTCTCGGCATCGATCCAACGCAAAATAAATTACAATTTAATTTTACACTATCCGGTATCGATTCTATACATGAAATCGACCCTATACAATTTCCGGAAAAACGATGAACATAATAATAAATCCTAAATTCGGTCAACCCCCGAATTTTTACTATTACAAGCATTCACCACCAAAAAACGAATCTCGACATGTCCGAGAGTTTAATAAAACCAACAATCACATGACAAAATAATTAAACGAATAATCATCAAGCCATAATAGTTGGAACCCTGCAAGGTAGAACAATTTTATCGAAAATACCGCGAACGTAAACCACGCTCTGATACCAATTGTTGGAATTTGACATCCCGGGTTATTAAAATTATGCGGAAACCAATAACCCGATCAAACCCTTCGCCGGAGATCACATGAACACCGTCGCACGCGCCGGAGCACGACCGAACGCACGGCATGGCCGAAGCCATGCACGCACGCCCAGCCGCGTCCCGCGGCTAGGGTTTCACGCGATCGAAGGATCGATCGCACACCGGCGATCGATCGGGGTGGGCTGCACAGCAGCCCCGCGGCGAGTCCGGCGACTCGCCGCCGCATGGGAGGTCCCCACCATCTTGGTGGGGTCGGGCACGACACCAGCCCGTGCCCAGCGATCGATCCTCGTGATCGATCGCACACCCTCGGCCCAGCCGAGGGTTCGCCCCCCTTCGCCCCGCCGAAACCCTAGCGGGCGTACGCCGTGGTCCGGTGGCTTTGCCACCACCACGCGTTCGTCCGTCTAATCCGGGCTTCGATGTTCGGATCTTCGTCCTACGGTATTCTCGATAATTCAAATCAAAATAATATCGAGAGAGTTTAGATATTATACCTTCGATTCGTTGTTCGGAGAAACGAAATCAAACACCTTTGAATCTTCCCACGTATTCCTTGCACTCCGTTCGAACGTCGGGTGGGCGACGATCTATCGAACTACTATGGATCTCCTTCAACTCTCTAGAACTATCAATTAATGATATTCTTGTCTTGTTCTTTATGAAGGCCATGTAGTGCTTTTATAGGCTACGTAGGGGATCTAAAGGAGGTGGAATATTGGGCTTCTAATATTGAAGATTAAATTGAGCCCAATGTTCAAGTCCATTAATCCTTATCAATATTAATTAATTTATTTTCCACTATATAAATTAATTGCACTCCCAATATTAAACCATATTATATCGAATAATATTTCTCCGGTTAGTATTATTTATTCCGTGTATTTAAGATTTAAATATCCATGAATAAAATTTATTTATTGCTTAATAAATTTATTCATCTCTTATATCCGAGAATAGTACCACTCAACCTTATTTATTATGCAGGAACAAATCCACTCGCGAGGTTTACATAATACATCCTTATGAGCTCATCTCGGGGATATTATCAACCCTTCCGGGATACACTGTCCCTTCAAGAATTCACGGCATGCCATATATAAAATATAGTGACCCAACTTAACCGGTAATTAACCCAATAATTAAATCGGTTAATTCCTTTGGAAAATCAAAGTCACTTATATTAAATATACACACCCGCAATTGTTTCAGGGATTAAAAATAAAATACTCCGAGACTTAAATCAATTATCACAGAGCAATCCTAATTGATAAGTCTCAAGCGATCCGCTCAATACACCAAGTGTACAAGTGTGATAAAATAATTAAGATAAATTATTTTCTCTCTCACACAACGACTATACCGATGGATTGGTCCGTGTCCATCTAGGTCGTGAGCATCTGTTCGATTAAATACGAGTAACCGATAGTATGATCTTCTGTGTGCCCATGCACACCATACTAACTAAAACGTATAAAATCCAGGACTATAATTTGCATATATTTAATTAAAAATAATTAAAAGCAAATGAATGTTCGTTATTAATAGGTAAATGAAAGTGTACAAGGAGTTCATAATACTCAAATCTAGACATTAAGTATACTACTCCATCAACCATTACTCAGTACTAAAGTAAATCGTTTGGAATTGCTACATCACCGCAAGCCACGTGGTGTGGACGTTTACGACAACTTCGCAACTCTTAACAATTCCTTATAACTGTCTACATCAATTAATCCAAAATCCGTTAGTATAGCAAGCCACGTGGTGTGGACGTTTACTACACCAAGAGATTTTTATAATTGACTCCCAATTACATGATCCATTTGATTTTCGTAAATCAAGACGCGGAGAATCATAAGTGAAACTCGAAGTTTCTAACCAGTGATTCACCATGCGAACAACCCTATCTCTCATTAGATGAGGGAGCCGAGCAGACAATCGATCCATTTCAAGAAATGGTACGAAGGTCTCTAATTTGTGTCATCCACATGACCAAGTGGCTTTGGCTCCATTCCACTCCCCGGGGTGAGAATAAGTCGACTTGAAGTCAGTTTCAGAAAGACAAACTAGGCATTGTTTGATAAACTTAATCAATGTTTCTCGTAAAAGGAATTATAAGAATTCTTCTCCAATGACTCATCTATATGAACTTCGAAAATCCATAAGAGTCACCAAGAGAACAGTAATGGAGACCATGGGAATGTTTCCATTCCCTCTCCCACTTAGCTTTTTACAACAAGGGATACACTATCTAGTGCATAAAGTAAACACATATAGCATGCATACAAGTAATAAAGCACATAGTATCACATAGTCAAAATAATACTAGAAAATTATTTTCCCGACTATCATGGCTTTATTCCATCTCCGTACGCATCTTCTAGTCTTCAGTCTTCGTTCTTGAATGCTCCATGTGACGAGAATATTAATTCCAATATTTAAATCTATTTATTTTTAATAAATTCAAAAGATACTTAATTCGAAAATTAAATCAATCAAATAAATCAAAAATAAAATTAAATATTATAAATATTTTTATTTATTTATTTTCCTTTCTAATTCTATTAAATCTCTAGGAGTAGTATGGGTTGGGAGACCCCACACCACCCCAACGTCGACCGCCACCGCCGGGGACCACCATCGCCACCGCCCCCAGCCCACGCGCCACCACCACCGGTGGCCGGCGTGGTCGGAAGCCCTAGCGGGCAGCCCCATGGTGGGGTCGATCGATCCTCATGGGGATCGATCATGGGGATGATCGACCCCCCCGGTTTTTCGTCCTCTTCGTCTTCTTCGTCACACGTGTTCTCCGGCGGTCGTCTCGGCATCGATCCAACGTAAATAAATTACAAAAAAAAAAAAAAAATTTACAATTCCCGTATCGATTCTATACATGAAATCGACCCTATACAATTTCCGGAAAACATAGAACAATAATAATAAATCTAAATTTGGTCAACCCTCGAATTTTTACTATTACAAGCATTCATCCACACAAAACGAATCTCGACATGTCCGAGAGTTTAATAAACGAATAATCATGGTAAAATAATTAACAATTAATTAAACCATGATAGTCGGAATCCCTGCAAGGTAGAACGATAATTGAACATATACATGAACACGAAACCAAACGCTCTGATACCAATTGTTGGAAATTGATATCCCGAGGTATCAAAAAATTGCGGAACCGATAACCCCGACCAAAATCCCATCGCCGGAAACCGATCGCGAACACCACGCAAATCCGGGTTCGACAAGAGCGTCGCCGCGGGATGAACCCGCGGCTAAACCCTAGTCGAACCCTTGCTAGGGATCGCGATCGCCGTGCATGGCGATCGCATGGGGCTGCATGGGGCAGCCCCCGGCGGTGAGTCCGGCGACTCACCGCCACCGCCAGGAGAGGCGGTCAGCCCGACTGACCTACCGCGGCTCCAGCCGCGGTCTTCCCCCGGCGATCGATCGCCCACCCCGGCCTATCCGGGGTGCCTCCTTGCACATGCCGCCGGCGAGGGCGGCTGGGATCCGCCGCGGCGCCAGCCCGCGGCATCCCAGCGATCGACCGAAGTCGATCGCATGCCCCGGCGTCCAGCCGGGGCTCGCTCCTCGTCGCGCGTACCGGCGGTCGAACCCTAGGGTTCGGCCGCCCCCTCTCTATCCCGACGGGGATCACGACGATCCCCGTATCCCGGTCTCGACGTTCTCCGGATCGTGCGTTCATGTATATATCACAATTATATTCACATAAAATCATACAAGGGAGTTTATGATTTTACCTTTGATTCGTTGTGCGGAGAAACGAAAGACCTTTGAATCTTCCTACGTATTCCTTGCACCTCGTTCGAACGTCGTGTGGGCGACGATCCTCCGAACTCTATGGATCTACTTCACGAACTCTCTAGAATATCAAGTATGATATTCTTATGGTGTGTCTTGAATTGTGAAGACCATGTAGTGCTTTTATAGGCTACGTAGGGGATTTAAAGAAGGTGGAATATTGGGCTTCCAATATTAATGATTAAATTGAGCCCAAGCCCAAATCTATTAATCCCATTAATATTAATTAATTTATTTTCCACTATATAAATTAATTGCACTCCCAATATTAAACCATATTATATCAAATAATATTTCTCCCAATAATTAAATTGGTTAATTCCTTTGGAAAATAAAAGTCACTTATATTAAATATACACACCCGCAATAGTATCGGGGATTGAGAATAAAATACTCTGAGACTTGAATCAATTATCAAAGGCAATCCTAATTGATAAGTCTCAAGCGATCCGCCCAATACACCAAGTGTATAAGTGTGATAAAATAATCAAGACAAATTATTTTCTCTCTCACACAACGACTATACCGATGGATTGGTCCGTGTCCATCTAGGTCGTGAGCAACTGTTCGATTAAATACGAGTAACCGATAGTATGATCTTCCGTGTGGGCCCGCACACCATACTAACTACAACGTATAGAATCCAAGACTATATTTTGCATATATTTAATTATCGAATAATTAAAAGCAAACAATTGTTTATTAATTAAATAGATTAAATGCTATGACCGGGAGTTACCGTTACTTAAATCTAGACATTAAGTACACAACTCCAACAAGGGCTGCCTATAAAGTTTGGTTAATCTATTTGTTCATCTGTTTAGATGGGATTTATAGTGGTGCCTATTAAGTTTGGTGCAAATTGTAGTTAGCTTCCTCGGATATTCAGGAACATCTGATTAGCCTTCATAGATGATAGTCCGCTGTCATTAGGTTGGTATACGCCTTACCATTAATCTTGTCATTTATATTTATTGTTCATGGCAGCAACAATATTGTTGTTGGGTTGTTTATGAATTACCTATTCAAACATATAAAACACAATAAAGTGACTCATGTTTTCTGCACAAAAAATCACAACAATATCCATTTGGTATTTAAATGTGCAGTAAAGTGACTCATGGCGTACAAATTATTGAACATTGTTTGTGTATTATGTAGTTCAGATGAGCATATTACATTTGGTATTTAAATGTGCAGTGTATGATAATTCATGAAGAAAATATAGTTTGTCTGGAAATAGTGTATGCATTTTTTGAACCAAAAATTTGTTACAAATATTGCTGGAGAGATGACTTATGAAATCTTAAATGGCCAACACACATTATCCAAAACTGATATCACAAATATCCAATGTCACAGTATCAAAACCATCTTATGAAATGAGGTGACAATCATTTCAATTGTCCTAACTAACATTTGTTTGCGTCTACTAGTAAAACCATCTGTTCATTCAAAGAACTGTAAAAGAAACCGACATAATTGTCGACTTATTGTTTAAAAATTATTGCTGGCACTTAATATTTTCTTCATCTCTTCTACTGGGCTGCCCTCCAACACTTTGAACTTCTTGCGAATTTGTTTACAACATCACCTCTGAAACGAGTTGCATCTGTATCCTCAAACAAACAACCCAAATACTTTTCATGAGCAAGGAAGTCCATGTAGTGCATGAGGTATACACTGCAATCCACTCTGTATGATGCAATAATATGTTAGTATGTAAACACATGACTGTCGATCAAAATTCAATTGATTAGCATGTTACTTATTAAACTTATGATCCGAAAGCCTGCTTAGGAACAACGTTACTCTCATCAAACAATTTGAAATCAGAATTGTAGTTCTCCAGCACGGCAGCACCCATTTGATAGTGAGGATCTCTTTCTCGGACAAAAGTTCCATATCCATCTTCAACATTACATTTTTGCTTTCGCCCTTGTTGAATTTCTTCCGTTGACCTGTTCCGAGCATTCCTCGGATTGGTACTCTACCCCTCTCATCCACAGATTTATCATGTAGACCTGTGTCCATCGCAATAATAAACAAAAATAATCAAAACTCTCATCATATAACATATTATGACACAAACTAATTATAACACTATATAAATGCATATAACAGTGTTGTATTTAAATATAAAATACACTACAACACATGCAAGAATAGCACTGTTAGTCGTGTATACCATAATTTCTACCTTTTTTAAGCATACACCAGGACTTGATTGCTTTGAGGACATAGAGTCATAGTGCATAAAACACTTCAACATTGTGTCGAATGTTAACAACGTGAAGTGAAATTTCCCTCTGTGAGTCAGCGGTATCATGATTAGATGCGCGCGCCCAACATACTCATACATCGGCTCGAAAATAAAAGAATGCATTGCCACTGTGTCCAAATTCTCGGCCGCTATCTGCATAAGTTAAATAGTACGTAGATGTACATCATTAACAGTTTGTTGGAAAATTTATATGCACGGAATAGATCAAACCATCACAAACTTGAACTGATGTTAAACACAGTTATCAACTACAATGGTCCTAGAACAAGTTTAGTTATTGTATATTATAATGAATTCAGAACAACAAAAGACACAACCTACCAAAGTACAGTGTATGGAAAAGATGATGAATTTAAGCTAATACAATAATTGTGGAGTTAAGTTTGAAACACCGATCACATTGTACAAAAAAAATTCAGTTGTATATAATTGATTCTTAACTAGTAATCCAGAAAATATTTATGAACTACATATTACACTGTACAAATCGTATAAAGTGTATGTTACAGATTATGACATGCAACTGGACAATTCCATAAGGCGTGTCCAATCATGTAATCAATGTTACAAGGTTTGACACTAATATAAAATATGTACACGAACAATTCCCTCAGTTACCAACTTATGCGCAAATTATTAAAACATAGTATTGTTTTACACTAAGTAATACACTGCTCAAAGAATGCTCTATAGTGCTTTTTTAATTTGAAATTACACTATTACACTACTACAATACAAGGTCGTATTCTAGTATTCCCAATGACGATTATTCAACTAACATATACACTGTCTAAACCTATGCAGTGTACTAACTAGATTCCCTCATTTACCAACTTGTGCGCAAATTATTAAAACAAAGTATTTTTGAACACTAAATAATACACCGCTCAAAGAATACTCTATAGTGCTTTTTTAATTTGAAATTACACTATTACACTACTACAATACAAGTTTGTATTCTAGTATTCCTGTTGATAATTATTCAACCAACATATACACTGACTAAACCTATGCAGTGTACTAACTATATTCCCTCAGTTACCAACTTGTGCGCAAATTATTAAAACATAGTATTTTTTTACACTAAGTAATACACTACTCAAAGAATGCTCTATAGTGTTTTTTTAATTTGAAATTACACTATTACACTACTACAATACAAGTTCGTATTTCTAGTATTCCTATTGATAATTATTCAACTAACATACACACTGTCTAAACCTATCCAGTGTACTAACTAGATTTTGTCAATTTCGAAAAGTAAGACCATTTAAAAGCATCATCCAAACAAGCCTGATTCAAAGGTTAAACTATTACGACAATATATATAACCTAATACAACAAATGCCTTATTATGTTTTTCGGTCTCCGTCTTTTCCTGTTGCAGAATTAAACAGGTAGTAGTTTTGATTATAGTGTAATCCATTTCTATGAATTTAGCGGTGCTTATTATTTGAATTTTAACAGGTTCGAAATACTTACTCATGCGTGTGAAAAGAGAAACTTCGTGAGTAGGGCTGTTCTTGGGGTCGTAAGTAGGCACAGTGCTCCTGAACTGGTAAGTCTGAGAATAAAGAAAAAAATAGAAAAAAATATTAGTTAGTAATTAGTTTATAATATAGAACATGCGCGAGAAACTGTTTTACTAATGTGAATACTGGTTCATTGACATTTAAATATATTCAAAAATGCAATACACTATAGTAAATACATTGTGAAGAATCATACAATGTTGTATCTAGCTTCAGCAGACGCGAAATAAGCGAGCATTTCACAAAGTAATGCGTAGCGTATTGACAAATTCATACAATTGATGAAAAGGTTTAAAATTATGAGAGTAGTTTGAAATAAAGTGTAATGTGAGCGACAGATTTCATTATAAAATGCTTCGCACAACTTGTTTGTTGATAAGCTTGTCTTCTCTATACATTTTTATATGCCAAATACACTATGCCCTGAGTGTACCAATAAAACCAATAAATAGTATGTCAAATTTTATGAGTACTGACATAAAGATAAAGATAGACATCACACGTTCTAGTTTGTTGCAAACTATTAAATACAAGAATTTCAGTTTTTTTCATTCGAAAATACACTACACTCGTATTATTATATTGAACAGTTAACTAATCCAAAATATAAAAAGGATGAATTTTTTTACTACAAATCAAAGTGCACAATGGATACAAGAACAATATATCAACTCACAGTTTCTCACAAGAATATAGATGGAGAATTTCAACACTTCTCACTTTCAGATGTGGATTAATTCCAAGAAATTTTCGACATGCCTAAAAAAAGGGAGAATTTTAAAAAGGGAAAATTGCAATAAACAAATATGCCCAATTAAACTAGAATTCCAATAAATTTCAATGGGTAGATTGATTACCATATCAGCACTTGCTCAAAAAAGGTAGAATTTAACATAAAAACGAAGAACCCTAAATCTTGAACATAATATATGAACTGTAGGATTTAGGCCAGTTATTGCACAGAGAAAGAAACGAGAATCACAAATAGTGTATACAGAATCAGAAACCTTACCTGTTTTGAAGAATTTCAGCGCGTTCAACTTTCACAGACTGCTGCAAAAACACTATCGCCTCTGAATAAGTGTTGTGCGTCTGTTTTTTTTTTTGTCTTGTTTTTTTTTTTTTTAATATATGAAGTGAGTTTTGGTAAGATATCATCCCTTTATTTTTTGATAGTGTATATATAAAATATTATATAGTTTAATACCATTACAAGGGTTGATTTGGTATATCCTATTTTTTTATAAATAGTCTATACATTGATCTTAATGTATAAAATAGAGTAAGAAACCCTTTTTAAAATTCTCCCAAATTTAAATATAAATAAATAAACATAAAAGAAAACGAAATCAAACTGCTCAGCCCGGTCCGCCAAATCGCGAGCTGAATTACGGGTTTGATATTCACAGCTCTCAACCCGACCCGGCCGGTGTGTATACTCCCCACTCATCAACTACTCCCTCTTCCTCTCTCTTGACCCGCGAAAAATCCTCTTACCCGGGATTCTCAAACTCTCCCATTAAGTACCAAACTCTACACATATATTCCGTTTCCTTATATATTATAGATACACTCTGTTTCCTTTCTTCTGAAAACCCAATTTTATTTTATAGCCGTTGACACCCTTTCTTAATTTACAGTTGCGTTCTCAATTCATCGTATGGGTTATATATGTTAATGACCGTTGCTTCTTCAAAACTTCAAATTCTATCAAAAATAAAATTTGGGTTTTTTTTGTTTTGTCTGCTGCTTTGATTTCATAGCTATGGAATTTCAGTGATCAAGATTTTATTTTTATTGTCGGAAAAAAAAAAGAGAACTATGGAAGAATTAGCCAAGGGCAGTGATGATGCTGAAAGTGACGGTGCTGCTAATCACAAGCCCGGGTTTGTGTTTCTTTTTCTTTTTCGATTTTTCGTGTTTTTTTTATAGAAAAGATGCAGTCTTTATGTAGTTTCTGATTGATATCTTTGAGCCATTGGTAAAAATAAAAAACTAACCGTGCCCGTTTGCTCGGTTTCGTTTAGAAGATTGACGAGTCGAGTGAGACGATCATCCAAGGGAAATTGGACAGAGGAAGAGGTTTGGTACATTCATTGTAGTTTTGTTACTTGCTGATATTGATCATATTTCCCAACATATTGTTCTATTATTTCTTGCCCCTTTTCGCCCTTGTCCATGAACAGGATGTCGTTTTGCAAGACGCGGTTCAAAGATACGGAGGAAAAAGCTGGAAAAAAGTTGGCAAGTTTTTTGGTTTCTGGTTTAATTTTTTTCTCTTTTTATTTTATATTTTATTCAAGTTGTAATGTTTATTTTTCAGCTAACTGTCTGAGTGGGCGAACGGATACGCAGTGCTTGCACCGGTGGCAGAAGGTTCTGAATCCCAATGTGGTTAAAGGGCCCTGGAGTAAGGAGGTTAGAATCATATACTATATATTTCAATGGTTTCTTCGATGTGAACTATGTTTCGCTGTATTATAGTACTTGTTTTCTTGTCTTGGCATGTGCAGGAAGATGAGCTTCTTGTTAAGTTAGTCGAGAAGCACTCCGAGAAGAAGATGAAATGGGCTGAGATTGCAGCCCAACTTCCAGGCCGGATGGGAAAGCAGTGCCGGGAGAGGTAATGTTTTACTTCTTTCAAGCCTCGACTCCCAACTAATTTTGCTCGATTTATTCAGATGGCACAACCATTTAAATCCGGAGATAAACAAGGCCGCATGGACTAGAGAAGAGGAAAAGATTCTCATCAACGCACATAGAGTGTGCGGAAACAAATGGTCTGAAATCGCCAAGATTTTACCTGGCAGGTAATTTTACTCGTCCAAGTTCTTGAATTTATTTTTCTATAAACAGATTGATGAAATATGTTGTTATTGTTGTTTTGTGACATTTCCTAGGACGGAAAACTCGGTGAAAAATCACTGGAACTGCTCTCTGAAACGGAAACTCCTACTCAACTCCTCCTCGAGTAGCTCTGCTCTAGATCACCCTCCAACTGTTACACGATCAAACGGAGAAGGAAAGCTCTTGGAGTTTGATCAAACTCTCATAAGCCCACAGATTTCTTTGCACAGAGAAAAAACAGTCGATGATCAAACGGAAGACTCATTGGGCCTCGACTTAAGCCTCGGCGTCTCATCCAGTCACCCACCATCTTCCGGAAAAACAGATTGCTCGAGTAATCAAAGACAACATAATGACATTTATTGTCAAAGGTACCAAAATGTAGAATTGGATTGGAGTTATAGTGGCTTGTGCTATGAGCCGGTCCATATGGCGGATATGAATGTTTTCTTGTCGACTGATGGTTTTATTAGTCAACCGAGCAGCAGCCCCGAATCGATATTGAGGATTGCTGCTATGAGTTACGACAAGGTGCCATCTATTATAAGAAGACGAGGATTAAAGAGTTCAGAAAACGACATTTCTTCTCCCAAGAATCAAAAGCTTGGAAATTCTGATGTTATTAGATCTGTAGGGAAGTGCCTGGAAACAGAATTTTCTGATGCATGAAAATATGGCTTGGAATGTTTTATAGTAAGAGTGGATTATATATAGACAAACTATTTTATAACAATCAATAAAGAGATCATTCTTAATACTAAAGGATTTTCCAAGCAAAGAGTTAACAATGAAATTAAGAAATACCAAATTAGAATGCCAATCAAATCTAAGATTTCAACTCTTTCCATAAACTAGAAGCAAACACACAACATCAGAAAGCCCATCTTCTAGAAGAGTAACCCCGTTTCTCCGAAGGAGACAAAAGCCCAACCTCCTTGCATTGCTCCTCGTCTGGTTCCCTGGTCACAAAAGTGGTCCCCACGAAATGCATCAACGCGGATGCGTCTTCTAGATTCCTTTTCAGGCTCAGGGACGTCGATAAGAATATCTTTGAGGATGTTTTTGTCAATTTCTTCTCTGGATCTTTCTTCTTCAATTGTGCGTGTTCCAGGAACCTCTCGGTCGCCGCCTCCCAGGAGAGCTCGTGCATTTGGGAGTCTGTTAGTGGGGCCGGCTCGTCTTGTAATGCCTTGCGTGTTTCTTCAACGAAGCCTTTGCTGTCTTCGTAGGTCCGGCAGTTGGGGAACTGCATGAAGAAATCGTTGGAGGGGTGATTGGCGCAAACGACGATTTTGCCCATGGCCAGTGCCTCGGCTGTGGTTGTGCAGACTACGTCAGTGGTGCTGGGGTTTAGGAAGACCTTGTAGCTGGAGTAGGAAAACGGAAAACAAGCCAGACAGTTTTTATTATATTATATGTGTGTAGTCATAAGGAAGCCATATATTAAATCTTAAGACAAAAGAAAAGCTCCAATTCCTCCAGATTGTAGCACCTTAATCTCAGCTTATTATCTGATTTATTTGAGGAAAGTTATGACTAAAATTATCGATAATTCAAGAGCAACCCCGAGGTACAGAGTTAAAAAGAAAAGGTAACTTCAACATTTACAAAAAAAACTTGAGGTATGGTTACCCTTAAATTATGCCCTCAGTTCCTTACCATTAGGAAAAACGAAACGAATTGCGGCATAATCAAATGTGTGTTACAATTACACTCTTGGCTTATTGAAATACTACTACAAATAGCCTCAACTTTTTTCACGAGTCTATTTGTAAATACTTTGGAAAAGTGAAGTTATTAGTACTATTTGAAGAGGTTGAGGGATGTTATTGTAAGAAT
The DNA here is from genome assembly GCA_954870475.1 of Euphrasia confusa. Classification (NCBI taxonomy): domain Eukaryota; kingdom Viridiplantae; phylum Streptophyta; class Magnoliopsida; order Lamiales; family Orobanchaceae; genus Euphrasia; species Euphrasia confusa. The sequence goes on from OX940954.1 coordinate 16,974,703, forward strand.
ATATGACGACATCAGCAATTTCTGGCAGCCCCACTAATTGTGAAGTGCAACCTCAGGTGTGGTTTTTCAAATTTTCAAAGTTCGGTTATTTTGTAATTTGATTGAACCTCAAGCGTAGTTTTTTTAAATCCATAAAATATCAGTCAAATCATTTTTAAAAATATTTGTTGAAACCAATGTCAAATAGTGAGATGCCCTTACTCGTGAAATAAAGGATCGGCATGATCACGTCCCCGGTTTACCCTGACCGTAATTTCCAGATCTTTGGCTGCTTCCTCAACTTGATCCGAGTCTTCCCCACTGCCATAGAGATCAACTTCAAGCCCAGTTAGTTCCTTCTGGTTATCACCAAGCAGTTTCAACAACTCTTTGTATCCTTTGCTCCACACCATCTTTCCAATGTAGTACGCGCCTTTAGTGAAGGCCTGGGCCCCATTATGTTGCTGCTCTCTCTTTTTCATGCCGATGTCGAGAAATCTAGGGTTGACTCCATGGACATTGCAGACGACAGATCTGGGAAGCTCTTGAGTGGCTGCTGACAATCTTATTACCTATCATTATGAACCAGATAAGTTACCAACACTTAGAAGCAGCTCTGTAATATCAGCATATTCTAATAGTTTATTATTTCTGATATACTCCCCATCTCATACAATATAAAAGTGTCTCCATAATTTTGGGGGGAAAACTACATATATAGAAGAATGGCTAGGAGAGCTTCCTCCATCCCTTGGCTATGAAACTGTTTCTTAAGTGTCTCCTCAATTTAAACATATCATTCACATAATTCAATCGAACATTCTTAGGTAACAGAGAAACCTGACAGAGGAGTTGGCACGTCAAAAACATATATCAGACCTAGACCCAAGGGGTGCTTTTTGTCTAGTAGAAATTGTATGCCGGAGAAAAATAGATTTATCAGCTCTACAGAGGCTTTAGCACAAATGCCATTGCATATTCACAAGATTTCATCAGTGTCTTGAGATTCTATTCACTAAGTCTTTCTTCAGATAATTAAAGAAATCATATTCATGAATCATGAGATAAAAAACTCTATATTTTTCAGGAATAATATAATCAGACAGATGAGCGTTTTGACGGCTAAGAAACAATAAGAAAAAAACAATGAATCATCCACACTCACTAGAGTCAGGAATAAGAAACACACTAACAACGCTACACTTCATATGATTTACATTCTTAAATCCACCAGAACATTGAGGAAAAAAAATCAAGTTGCAATTTAGTCATTTCAGGTATTTACATCATCCAAATGTGAAAAGCAAAATGCACAGTAAGCTAACTGATGTTGCCTGATGCATACGAAGATACAAGACTTTTCCGAAAAAATACTCTAAAATCATTTATTTGGTCATAACCTCATTTTTTTCAATGACATTAATGATTGGGATTTTCATTAATTGAACCAATTAAAGCTCCTATCCGTAAATAAATATAGGATCTATAGACAGACATGCAACATAAAGTAAAAGGTAACTACGTGATCAAACAAAGGTACCTAAGAAACAGTTTTCAAAAGCCATACCTTGTGACAATATATATCGACAACCCAACTATTCATGTATTTCAGGAGAAAGGCTTGGAGCTGCCCATTCTTCTCCCTCCTCACATATTCTAAGTAATTTGTGTGAACAATCCCTATAACCAATCGAAACTTGATTTTCCACCTCTTTCCATGATGATACCACGTGAGATGCTCCGGCTCTTCTAAGACGGCAACATCTGCTTCATCATCAGGAATGACTTCGGTAATGTCCCCTAGAGCAAGAATACTCCTCTTGTGTATAGAAAACTGCACATTGATAAAAGCACAACAAAATGTAAAAAAAAAGTGTAGATTGATAGTTTTTTTAAATTTAGAAAACAACTGCTTGAAATTACCCTTCCCGGATAAAAACGTATATTAAAGCTTGATCTCAATCCAGTCCTTTCCTCGAGCCACTTTCGAACATACTCTTCTTGTTGAGCAGAGGAGGTAAAGGTGATGTTGTTTGGATAGACGTGCTCTTGGTCTTCCTTTTTCAACCAGGGGATGACCAAAGTTACTTTAGTTTCTTCATCTTTAGCGAGATAGGCTGCACGGAACAAAGGGTTGACAGCTGTCCCGGTTAGCCATGGGAGGCTTGCTGTGGTGAATATCGCAATATGTTGCTTCTTATCCATGCACTCATGAGATTTGACTCCAACAACCTCTTTGGAGAAAAATGAGCCAAAACAAGGGACCAAGTACTGTTCGGGTCTGCATAGATGAGATTAGAAATTCAAGTTCGATATCAAAACTCAATAGCCCGTAATCGTGTTCGATAATAAGGGGTGGGGGCTATGCGGAAATATCGAAATATTGAAACATAGTTATCAAATACACCATTCCAATTTTCAGATTTTCCTCAACAGAAACAAGTTGAAGTTACTCAAACAAATCGAAACATACATGCAGACCCCAAAAATAAATAGATCATCATATTCATCATATGAATCCGTTTTCAGCATCATAATTATAACAATTTAACCACATCCAAGAACAGTAAAAACAGTAACGCGAAAAAAAATTGGCAAAATTATTATTGAAATACAAACCTGAAAATCGGAAGAGAAAAAAAAACAGGAGAAACAATCAAGCAATTGACAGAAAGAAGAAACTGAGAATTTATTCACAAATCACTGAATAATTTAATAAGAAAAAGAATGCGGTGGCTTGCCTTCACCTGAATATATCGCGTGCAGAGAAACCTGGAAATGTTGATTTCGCAACCTTTTCGAATAAAAATCATTTTAAACAAGTTGGGGATTAATAAGTAAATAAATCAATTAATTAAGCAACAATTAATAAAAATAAAAATAAAGGTAGGAATATGGTGTGTTGGCACATGAGGACATTAAACCAATGATAAATTTATTTATTTTCTTTTTATGTTTTTAAATTTACTTCCCATTATTTTAAAGAAAATAAAATAAAATAATTATTATATTAATTTTATGAAAATTATTTAAATTTTTTCAATTTAAAAATAAATTTTTTTTCTTTATTTTTTTTAATTTTACTTTAGGTTACAAGCTTTAAAGAATCAATTTTTTTTTGGTAAAATTGAACTTTTATCTTCCAAAACTTTCACAAAATGCACAAATTGTCAAAAAAAATTGAAAATTAAAATTGAAAATTGAAAATTATTAGCAAATGTTTAGTAGTTTAATGATTTTAACCTTTTATCAACATTCAATATTTTTGATAATCAGTATGTGCATAGAAGTAATAAATATATAAAAAAAAATAAGTATCTTCTATAATTGGAGTTGTGCAAAATGCAAGATTCTAAACAAACAAATCAACACGCTTAAATAAATACATATTCACAAAATATAAAATTTTGATTTCAAATAAATATTCTCATCATATATCATTTCATTTATGATCGACCCCTATCAATACAATCATTTTTCATAAACTAGAAGCAAACACACAACATCAGAAAGCACATCTTCTAGAAGAAAACAACCCTCTTTCCGAAGGAGGCAAAAGCCCAACCTCCTTACATTGCTCCTCGTCTGCTTCCCTATTCACAAATGTTGTCCCCATATAATGTATCAACGCGGATGTGGCTTCTAGATTCCTTTTCAGGCTCATGGACGTGGGCAATAAATTCTTTGAGCATTTTTTCCTCAATTTCTTCCCAGCAATATTGTTGTTGTTCAGTTGCGCTTGTTTCAGGAACCTCTCGGTCGCCACCTCCCAGGAGAGCTCGTGCATTTGGGCATCAGTTAGTGGGGCCGGCTGGTCTTGTAATGCCTTGCCTGTTTCTTCGACGAATCCTTTGCTGTCTTTGTAGGTCCGGCAGTTGGGGAACTGTCTGAAGAAATCGTTGGAGGGGTGATTGGAGCAAATGACGATTTTGCCCATGGCCAGTGCCTCAGCTGTAGTTGTGCAGACTACATCGGTGGTGCTGGGGTTTAGGAAGACCTTATAGCTGGAGTGGAAAAAAGTTGAAACAAAGAATGAAGCCAGATATTAAACATTAAGAAAAAAAGAAAAGCTTCAATCTTCGATTCCTCTATAATGTAGCACCTTAATCTCCTGCCCTTACCATTGAGAATTACGAAATGAATTGATGGTGTTATCAAATGTATTACAATTACACTCCTCGGCTTATTGTTCATCAATAATTTTTAAAAATATTTGATGAACAAATATGTCATATAGTCAAGAGGCCCTTACTCGTGAAATAAAGGGTCGGCATGATCAAGTCCCCGGTTGACCCTGACTGATATTTTCAGATCTTTGGCTGCTTCCTCAACTTGATCCGAGTCTTCCCCACTGCCATACAAATCAACTTCAAGCCCAGTTAGCTCCTTCTGGTTATCACCAAGCAGTTTAAACAACTCTTTATATCCTTTGTTCCACACCATCTTTCCAATGTAGTACGCGCCTTTAGTGAAGGCATGGGCCCCATTATGTTGCTGCTCTCTCTTTTTCATGCCGATGTCGAGAAATTTAGGGTTGACTCCATGGACATTGCAGACGACAGATCTGGGAAGCTCTTGAGTGGCGGCTGACAATCTTATTACCTATCATTATGAAGCAGACAAGTTACCAACACTTGGAAGCAGCTCTGTTCAAATTATTATACACTCTTTCACAAGGTTTTATCCGAGTCTTGGGGATCCCTTCACTAGATGTATCTTCAGAAAAAGAAATCATACTCATGAGATAGTAATATTTTAGATTTGTCAGGAATAATATGATCAGGCTGAACAGTGTTTTTTACCTTTTTAAGGGCTAAGAACTATAAGAGAAAAAAATAATAAAAATCATCAGAAACATACTAACAAAGCTACACTTCATGTGATTCACATTCTTAAATTCTCAGAAAAACTAATTCGCGTCGCCATTTAGTTATTTCAGGTATTCAAAAATGTTAAAATCCACATGCACAAAGACACAAGACAGTTCCGACTTCCGAGAAATTCTCCAAAATCATTTATTTGGTCACTTAATCTCATTTTATTCCAACGACAGTAAATGCGATTCTATCCCTAAATAAATATCAGGTAACTAAGTGATCGAAAAAAGGTACATAACAAAACAGTTGTCAAGAGGAATACCCTGTGACAATATATATCCACAACCCAACTGTTAAAGTGTTTCATGAAAAAGGCTTGGAGCTGCCCATTCTTATCCCTGCTCACATATTCTACGTAATTTGTGTGGACAATCCCTATAACCAATCGAAACTTGATTTTCCACCTCTTCCCATGATGATACCATGTGAGATGCTCCGGCTCTTCTAAGACGGCAACATCTGCTTCATCATCAGGAATGACTTTGGTAATGTCCCCTAGTCCAAGAATACTCCTCTTGCCTAAAGAATACTGCACACGGATAAAAGCACAACAAAAATGTAAAAAAGAGAATGCACATTGATAGGTTTTCAAAATTTATAAAATAACGGGTTGAAATTACCCTTCCCGGATAGAAACGTATATTAAAGCTCGATCTCAACCCAGTGCTTTCCTCAAGCCACTTTCGGACATACTCTTCTTGTTCAGCAGAGGAGTTAAAGGTGATGTTGTTAGGATAGACGTGCTCTTGGTCTGCCTTTTTCAACCAGGGGATGACCAAAGTTACTTTAGTTTCTTCATCTTTAGCGAGAAAGGCTGCACGGAACAGAGGGTTGACAGCTGTCCCGGTTAGCCATGGGAGGCTAGCTGTGGTGAATATCGCAATATGTTGCTTCTTCTTATCCATGCACTCACGAGATTTGGGGAAAAAATGAGCTAAAACGAGGGACGAAGAACTGTTCAGGTCTGCATAAACGAGATACAATAATTAATGTTCGATATCGGAAATCAAAATCCCGTAGCCGTGTTCAGTGATAAGGAGTGGGCTAAGAACAACTATCAAATTCTCACCATTACCATAATATGGAAACATAGTCATATAAATTTCTGTACTTAATAAAATACAGCATTCTAATTTTCGGATTTTCCGCCCATGTATATAAATTAATTCCTTAGAAATTCAACGACAGAAACAAATTAAAACATGCGTTTGAATTAATATTAAAAAAAAAAAAAATCTAAGAACAGTAAAAAAACAGTAAACGGTAAAAAATGGCAAAATTAATATTGAAAAAAAAAACTCAGAAATTGTTAGAATGAATTCACAGATCACTGAATGATTAATAAGAAAAAGATTACGGTGGCTTTACTTACCTGAATGTATTGCGGGCAGAGAAACCTTGAGATGTTGATTTCCCAACATTTCCGAATAAGAAATACTGTACATTTGAGACAAGTGGAGATAAAAAAATACTAAATCAATTAATTAAGCAACAATTAATTAATTAAAAGAAATATTGGATTTAAAGGTCGGAAGGAATGTGGTCAGTTGCCAGTTGGCACATGAAGCAACGAGCTGTCCGTCCGCCACTTCCGGCTGTTGAAATCACTCGCCGGGTGGTGGGTGATCAGTTGTCGCTGGTGGCGGTTGCGCAAAGCTTTTTTTCTTCTTTTAATATATAAAGTTGTCTATCCTCATTAGAGGAGTATAAATTAAAAAGTTTACATATAACTAAAATATTTTTTAATAAATCATGTATAGTCAAAATTTTAATCATATATATTGAAAGGGTTTTTTACATTTTGTAATCCCATGTATAGGGTTTTTTACACTTTGCAACTTAATCGAAATTTCGTTACACTTTGCAACCTCATGTATGCGGGTTTTCACTTTGCAACCTGAACCAGAATATTCGATAGAATATTCTGAGAGATTGAAAATCCCTCTCCAGCGAGCGTGTGATTGGGCAATTTATAGCGTACAACTAGATGTACAAAGCATGGTACATCTAGTTGATTAATATTTAAATTTAAATTTATTTATGATGCAGTACAGATGGAGTTAAATTACTTGCGCAAAATGGAACACCCAAAGAATTTACGCAAGTAGCACTTTTCGTTATATTTTTATAGTTGTGGACTTATTCGTAATTTTCGTATTTATAGGCGATTAGGGTTTTACTATTATTTAAGGACTTGTCGCTTGTTTCTTTCAGCAGCTTTTGATATTTAATAAACTTTAAAGGTCTTCCTTTAATCTATCAAGTGACGGTATTTTACGGAATCAACGAACTTTGATTAGTGTTCTTGTTGGTCTGCTACGCTGCATCAGATTGGTATCAGAGCACAGTCGATCTTGGATTATGCCGCCCCGACGACAACGACGAGCCCCCAATGACGAAGACAATGGGGTTGCTACCGCTGCTGATCTGCAACGGGACAATGCCGCTCTACGGCGCCAGATTGATTTACTGACCCAACAACTTGATGAAGCCGCCAACATGCATCATCGTGATGATGATGTCACTGTTACGGATGAAAATCCTTACGGGGCTCCTCGACATCGTTCCCCAGAACGCCACAATCGCAATTGGGAACAAAGCTTCAAGGTGGAAATTCCACACTTCGATGGCGGTCTTAAACCTGAAGAGTTTCTCGATTGGTTGTCTCAAGTAGAAGAGATTCTGGACTTTAAAGAGGTTCCAGATGAGCGACGCGTTCCGCTCGTAACAATCCGTTTGCGTGGTCGCGCGCAAGCCTGGTGGCAACAATTGAAACAGACTCGTGTTCGCCACGGCAAGACTAAAATTGCGAACTGGGAAAAATTCAAGAAACACCTTAGGACTGCGTTTTTACCTTACAATTTTGATAGAGAATTGTACCAACGCTTCCAGAACCTTCGTCAGGGATCTCGTTCCGTCGAGGACTACTCGACCGACTTCTATGAGTTCCTCGCTCGTGTCACCCTGCATGAAACCCCCACTCAATTGGTTTCTCGTTATATTGGGGGTCTGCGCCTCCAATTACAAGATGTACTCAATATGTTTGATCCATTAACGGTTGCTGAAGCACACCAACGGACCTCCCAAGCAGAGAAACAGTTGGCTCGTCGTAGCAACTCAACATATCGACAATCTTATGGATCAACAAGTGCTTCGGGACCCTCCTCTCAAATTTTGAAGGGTCCGCATGAACAACCCTCCCCTACACTAGCTCGCGGGTCTTCCAACCCTACTCCTGCGCGTCCCGGAGGCTTGAGGTGTTTTAATTGCGGCGATCTTGGGCACAGGCAGGCTGATTGCCGAAAAACACCTTCTGGTAATCGTGGTCTATTCAGCGATACTACTGAACCTGAACCTACTCCTATTTTTGATCACCCTATTTATGATGAAGACGCGGAAGTCGTCGAAGAATATGTGACTGGGGATGTCGGTCCCCTCTTGCTGTTACGGCGAAATTTCTTGACGCCCCGTGCTCCTGAGACGGATTGGTTGCGCAATAACCTCTTCCATTCCACTTGTACTATTGGTGGGAAAATCTGCACGTTCATTATTGATGCCGGAAGTTGCGAGAATGTTATTTCTGAAGTTGCAGTGGCGAAGTTGGGTCTCACGCCGGAACCTCATCCCAAACCTTATCGACTCTCTTGGCTTAGTCAAGGTACGGATGTTACAGTCTCCAACCGTGTTTTAGTGACCTTCTCTATTGGTCCAACTTACCGGGATGCTCTATACTGTGACGTGGTTCCCATGGATGCTTGTCACTTATTACTTGGTCGTCCATGGCAATATGACAATACTGTACAGCATGATGGTCGCTCCAATACTTACTCTTTCATGTTCCAAGGAAAGAAAATTGTGTTAGTTCCGCATAAACCCAAAGGTGTTTCTCCCACCCCTGCTCAACCATCACCACAAAGTACACTATTATCTCGGGCTCCTTTTCAGTCAGCCATTGAAGAAGCGGGTGTGGTTTTTGTCTTATTGGCTCATCCAGTTGGTGTTACTACTACTATTGTCCCTGCTCCTGAAGTTCAACCGTTATTACAGGAATTTGCGGATGTATTTCCTGAATCGTTACCCGAAGTCTTGCCACCGTTACGTGACATCCAACATCACATTGATTTCGTGCCTGGGGCAGCATTACCTAATCGACCCCACTATCGTATGAGCCCGACAGAACATTACGAGCTACGACGTCAAGTTGAAGAGCTCCTAGCTAAGGGTCATATACGTGAGAGCCTTAGTCCGTGTGCCGTACCAGCCCTCCTCACACCAAAAAAAGATGGCTCTTGGCGCATGTGTGTAGATAGCCGAGCTATTAACAAAATAACAGTGCGTTATCGTTTTCCGATTCCTCGATTGGATGATTTATTGGATCAGTTGGGTGGTGCTTGTGATGGTACCGGTATACCGATCCAATCGATATACCGTGTGTGCGGAAGCGTGTAAAGAAATAGATCTACTATGCCATGATCTTAGTGCACACATATATATGTATAGACACATATTTATATATATATATATATATACATCCAATATATATATATATAGAGAGAGAGATTAACAAGAACACTTACAACCGGTGTAGCGTGCCTCGTTGATGTTGATGAAGGTGGTGTTGAGTAGATTGAACCACCTTCATGGATCAGCCTTGAGAATGACCTCGTCACTCTTCTTGTCTAGATCGCCCGGATGTTGAAGCCGCACAAATGGCCCGGCCTCTACGTGTTGCACACGAACCCGGAAAATGAACTTGCTTGCTTGTTTGAAAATGGTTCTCCAAGAACTCTCTTCTCTCTCTATTTTGTGTATCATTTTCGTGGCTGATCAAAAGTGATATGAAAACACATGTTTTCATCACTATATTGATCACCATTAACCTCCCATGTAACCCCCACCATAATGTGCATCATAATGCACAAGTAATGGTGTATAATGGGGAGGTGAAGGGTCATTTCCACATCATCATGCCAAATTGCATTAGATGTGGTCCCCTTGCTTGTGTGGCATGCCATGTCACACCATGTGACATGCATCCATTAAAGCCATGCATCTCATGCATGCCATGCATGTGAAAATCCATACGTATTGATTCTAAATCAATATAACAAGCAACTTAATTCCGACTCGTGTGTGACCCTGTAGGTATGATTTATCGATCAATATTATATTGTTCCCAACAATTAATATTATCGAATAATCATTTAACATCCATAGACGACCTTATGACTTTATCGATTGCACACGTAGGATCGAAGGACATATCCCAACAATCTCCCACTTGGCCTTCAGAGCCAGTGTGCTGCCAACTTCCTGTTGTCACTTTATGTCTAAGTTTGAACTTGAGGCAAGACTCGAGTCATCCTCAATCGGTTCAAACCTTTCTTGGACTATGAGACAGACTGTAAAACCAGATTTATCACTATGATAATTATCTGGACGTGGCCACGTATTTTCCACAGTCTCGACTCTCCAAGTGGCCGGTAAGACATGTATCCCATTATAAAGAATGGAGGACAATCCCATCTTGTCAGTCCAAGCTCTCCCACTTGCTTCCTGATATACCCAATAACAAGTTTTATAACCTCCTTTTACGAAAGGCGTTTACTTGTATCAAAGTACACCATTTCACAATGGAATTACTCTGGACTACTCAGGTCAGAGGAAATTGCTCGACAGTCAATGAAATAGTATTATGACTCGAAATCTTAAATACTATTCCAGTCGGGTCTGTTCGATCATTAGCTCCCAGCTAATATCTATGTAATTGTACTTGATGTCCCACATCACTAGCCCATGAAGCGGCGCTATAGTACACATTACAAACTAGTTCATTGTATTATCGGTTTGTCCGTACTCGATTATACGAACCAGGAACAACTATATGATTTAAGTATATCAGTTCAACCATTGGGACTTCATTATGCGGTAAGTCGACCTCATAACCCAATTGATATCACTTAATCATTTGGACAATTCATATCAATTAAACCATATTTATATGAAGAAACATGTATTATACATATGAGTGAATGTTTACCAAATCTCCAAAAGTATCTAATACAGTAATAGAAATCACAACCCATCTCTAAGATGTTTGATCTCTATTGCAGTTGTGAAAGCCTCAAGCTTAAACTGCTGGAGAGGTTTAGAAAGCGGGTTTGCAACCTTACCAAAAGTTGCAACTTTATTATCTCGATGTCTCCACAAAACTATCTCCCAGATAATGTGGAACGTTCTGAGCACCAGTTTTAGACTTGTGGTGCTTCCTAGCTCATTGGCTTGCGCGATAACTCTACTATAAATAGAGAATTATCGGATGGGCTAAGCTAGTTACGCCACCTAGTTCATTCAAGAACTTTCAAATCTTAACTGCCAACATTACTGCATCCAATGCAATACTGTGCTCAGCTTCTGTAGTTTAATCAGCTATATTGCATTGCATGGAACTATTCCAGCAAATTTCACCTCTAACCAGACAAAAGATATAACCAGATTAAAATCGGAAATTATCTTAGTCTGTTTTGAAGTTAGCATTCAAACAGCTTGTTAATATCAACTATTTTTGTCTTCCAAAGACAACAAAATATTCTTTAGTCCATCTAAGGTACATAAGAATATTATTGGCCGCAGTCTAATGCGCCTCACCTGGGTTTCCTTGAATCCGAATCGTCATGCTCAAAGCATACGATACATCCGGTCGTGTACATATCATAGCGTACATTATAGACCCTATTGCCGAAGCATAAGGAATGTTTTCCATCTTCCTTTGCTCATCAGGTCCCGAAGGGAACTGCCTCTTGCTCAGAGATGTACCATGAGTCATTGGAATGAGACCCTTCTTGGCGTCTTTCATTCTGAACCTGTCAAGCACCTTATCAATATAGGTGGCTTGACTAAGTCCAAACATCCTTTTCGATCTGTTCCGACAGATCTTGATGCCCAATATGTACTGTGCTTCTCCAAGATCCTTTATTGAAAAACAATTTCCAAGCCATTCTTTAATAGAATTAAGCATAGAAACATTGTTTCCAATAAGGAGTATGTCATCGACATACAACACAATGTATACAACGTAACTCCCACTGTTCTTCTTGTAAAACAAGACTCTTCCGAGTTCCTCTGAAATCCAAAACCCAGTATGGATTAATTGAACTGAAGATTGCTACTCCGATATGCTTTGCTTTATTCCATAAATAGAACTATAAGCTTGCATAATTTCTCAGCCTTATTAAGATCGATAAAACTCTTTGGCTGTGTTAAAACACAGCCTCTTCTAGAATCCAATTCAAGAAGTTAGTTTTAACATCCAATATTACCATTACTCATTATCAAGATGAGTAGTAATGGCTAAGATAATCTGAATGATTTAATCAAAGCAATTGGTGAAAGTTTTTCCATAATCCACCTCGTGAATAAAACTTTTACCATCAACCTTGCTTTGAAAACCCTAGGTTTTCCATCTGTCTGTTTAGATCTTAAAGATCTATTAGCATTTATTGGGTCTAACCCTGTGATGCAAATATATCAAGTTCCAAACTTGATTATCAGATATTGATATCATCTCAGATTTCATGGCACCATGCCAATTTTTAGTAGCTGGATTCGTCATAGCTTGGAATTAGGCCGAAGGTTCACCGCTTTCCAAAAGCATGAATTCGTATCTCTCATTGATCACAATATCTAAGTATTTGAATAATAGAGATCTATGCATTTCTGGACCTACGAGGGCTGGTATGGTTTCCAAAACCATAAGAATACTCTCAACCCAGTCTTGAAATTCATCATTAGTTGTTCCACTTGAACCTCGTTCAAGACAACCGAGCTCCCACTGACTTTCTAGGAAAGATAACTCTTTTCAAGAAAATCACTATCTCGAGCAACAAAATATTGTTCTCAGATAGATCGTAGAAGTTGTACCCTCGAGTTTCTTATGAATACCATAAAGAAACTTTTATCCCATTTGAGTTCAAGCTCTATAGAGATAAATCTCGTCAGAGAAGCTTTTAGAACCTCAAATTTTGATGAAAACAATTTAGGGACCCTCCCTTTCCATACTTAGTATGGTGTCTTATCAACAGCTTTTGACAGCGTCCTATTCAGTGTATAAGTTGAAGTCAAGAATAGTGTGTTCCCAAAAGAGACCAGTAGTTCATTTAGACCTCTCATCGAATGGTCGAACTATATCTAATATAGTTTGTTTTCTCTTTTCCGAAACATAACCTTCATGTGCTTGTGAACTAATAGGTTCCACATACATCAGTATGTATCATCCCTAATTACTCACATGTTCTCCTTTCTCCAAGAAAGATGACATTGTTATCGTTTCAATCACACATCATTCACATGTATCAAATGACTCCAAGTCAAATGATTCTAAAATTCCTTCTAAAAGAAGCTTCGTTACATGTTTAGATTTTGATTTGATCTAATCAACAATGTTTCAGTTATGTCTCATCGATACTTATTCGATTTGGCCTTTGGTCTTAATGATATATATGATTTGTCAAGTTTAAAGTATACATAAACAATATAATAATCGTACCAAAACAAAGAATAATTCACAATTAAAATAGTTACCAAACTATTTAATAGTGAAAAACTAATCCATCAATATCTAATACTGAACCAATATTCATTGTTTATTGAAGGTACGAAATTACATAGTTATAATACTAAAACAGGGCCCTAAGGCAAAACAACATCATATGATCATACGGCTAATGCAGCGACCTTCGCTCCATTTCTTGCCCGTAGATCGACATCTCTATTCACCAAACTTATACTTCTATGTAGTTCCTCCACATAAAATGTGAGAACCACATTTGGCATCCAATACCCAAGAAGTAGAATTTGTGAAGTTTAATTTCTATATCATTAATACTTGAAGATGAAGCAACCCCGTTCTTCACATCTTCTTTGAACTTTGGGCAAATTCAATTATTCCCAATAATTGAATCTCATTCAAATTTCCATTCAAAATTATCTCAATGTCAAAACGTGATAAATCGTAAGTGAAAAATTGAAGTTTTCTAACCAGCGATATTATCATGCAATTGAAGCCCTATCTCTCATAAAATATGAGGGAGCCAACCAGACAATCGATTCACGCCATCCAATGGCTCGAAAGTCTCTAATTTGTGTCATTGATGAACTTAAGTGTTTTGGATTAAATCACTCCCCGAGGTGTAAATAATCCTAACTTTATAATCCATCAAATGAAAGACAAATTAGGCATTTGTTTTGAAATTGAATAAAATATGAACTTTTATATGTTTGCAAGTAGTGTCCAACACTTTTGCAGTAGACGTATTGAGATTCCCTAGGAACCCTAGTAGCCTTCTTGCCCATGCTCTTTTGAATACCCTATCCCATATCATAAGAATTTCCCTCTTAGGGTCCTTCTCTATCGCCGGCTCAGGAGCCTTGAGCATCCCGTGGAGCTCACGAAGCGATTTCCTCAAACCATTCATATGGAAATTTTAGCCTAAAGGCATTATAACCATCATGAAATTGAAGTATGAAATCGGTTGCCAAATAATCATCATAGGAAAAATCTAGGCGATCACTTGAAGCAAATAATCCAATCATTTGTTGCACATGTGATTCCATAGATTTCCAATTTTCCAGCCTAGCTGAAGCAATGACCCTGGTCATACCGAACCGCTCAATCTTAGCATATTCCCCGAACGTGCTATTGATTTGTTCAATGATATCTTTGGATGTGGTTATCTAACACATTTTCATTGTCTTCGTATTTGAGGACCATCCTCGAATTACGTTGTGAATCAAGAAAATTTATGTTGTTCAATTTTTCATAATCAAGAATTGAACCAAACTTGAATCGAGTTGAAATTAACATGATAAACTACAAAAGAAAGATAAATAAAGTATGTAAACATTCACAAAGCGATAAACAAATAAGGTTGTCTAACAAGCTACTTATTTATTCTATTTTGTTCAATCGATATCTAATATCTTTGTTCCCTTGAACAAAACAATCCCAAGACCCTCATCTTGCAAATTCTTAAGCCGACTGAGTCCGCACTTAAGAATTCCAAGATAGGTAGACATCCCATGTCAATGACATCTAATGTCACTCTCGGTCGATGAGAATCTAATTCTCATCTCATGTCTCGATAGCCACGCCTGCAGTGGATCTATCGATGAGAAAACCAAACTCACGTGTAAAGGTCTAACCTTTACTCCCACTTATCCCAAGATAACAAGTAGTACCCCGCTGAGGCGGACCTACCAACTTATGATCGAGGGCTTCATGAGTGTGATGTTATTGGACAAGACATTATACTCATTATTTTGGGAACTTGCATGCATAGGTGTTTATATGTAAGTTGAACATTTATAACATGAAACATCTATAACTAGCAAAGCACATAATACGTATTGAAAAGGCCCCTAGAACCTCACAACACTCAAAATAAAAACGATATAAAACTATCGAAACGTCTTGAAATCATCCCGACTTGATCCGGCTGAACTTGGCTGCACCTGGTCAGGTCCACGACCCCTACCTCCAAGGTAGAGACCTTTGCTTTGGTCCTCTCAGATCTGCCCTAAAAAACCCGGAACAGCGGTCGCTGTTATGCAAACAGCGCCCGCTGAAATGAAACAGCGGTCGCCGTTTTGCATTCGGCGCCCGCCGAAAGCAACAAAAGAGGGCAGAATGTCTGAACCTGAGTTTTGCATGAACAGCGGTCGCTGTTGCCACAACAGCGCCCGCTGAACCCCTAACAGCGACCGCTGTTGCTACAACAGCGGGCGCTGTTTGTCTCCAGCAGCCCCGGCTTCGTTCGTTTCGCTCCGTTTTGCTTCGTTTCTTCTCGTTTTCGCTTGGGCTTCGAAATCCAACTCCGATACATGGATAAATCCATTGCTTACATATTGAACAATACATTTTTGAATAGAAAAACCTATCTATTACAAAAGATTCCAAGGGACGCAGCCCTCCAAAACTATGGCCATTCAACACGAAAAAAACACGATTCATCCACCCGACCACTATCGGTGGCCAGCCTTACATCTAATCACATAGATTCAATCAAACAATTAAGCCAATTATGTTGATTTAAACATCTTGTGTCCAACACAAAAGTGTGCACGAGCCCTAGGCTCTGATACCAATTGATGGTACCGGTATACCGATCCAATCGATATACCGTGTGTGCGGAAGCGTGTAAAGAAATAGATCTACTATGCCATGATCTTAGTGCACACATATATATGTATAGACACATATTTATATATATATATATACATCCAATATATATATATATATAGAGAGAGATTAACAAGAACACTTACAACCGGTGTAGCGTGCCTCGTTGATGTTGATGAAGGTGGTGTTGAGTAGATTGAACCACCTTCATGGATCAGCCTTGAGAATGACCTCGTCACTCTTCTTGTCTAGATCGCCCGGATGTTGAAGCCGCACAAATGGCCCGGCCTCTACGTGTTGCACACGAACCCGGAAAATGAACTTGCTTGCTTGTTTGAAAATGGTTCTCCAAGAACTCTCTTCTCTCTCTATTTTGTGTATCATTTTCGTGGCTGATCAAAAGTGATATGAAAACACATGTTTTCATCACTATATTGATCACCATTAACCTCCCATGTAACCCCCACCATAATGTGCATCATAATGCACAAGTAATGGTGGATAATGGGGAGGTGAAGGGTCATTTCCACATCATCATGCCAAATTGCATTAGATGTGGTCCCCTTGCTTGTGTGGCATGCCATGTCACACCATGTGACATGCATCCATTAAAGCCATGCATCTCATGCATGCCATGCATGTGAAAATCCATACGTATTGATTCTAAATCAATATAACAAGCAACTTAATTCCGACTCGTGTGTGACCCTGTAGGTATGATTTATCGATCAATATTATATTGTTCCCAACAATTAATATTATCGAATAATCATTTAACATCCATAGACGACCTTATGACTTTATCGATTGCACACGTAGGATCGAAGGACATATCCCAACAGCTTGTGTATTTAGTAAAATGGACTTGAAGAGTGGTTATCATCAGATTCGTATTCGTACGGGCGATGAGTGGAAAACTGCTTTCAAAACCCGCGAAGGCCTATACGAATGGTTGGTGATGCCTTTTGGACTTTCCAATGCCCCTAGTACCTTTATGCGTGTTATGAATCAGGCCTTACGTCCTTTCATTGGTAAGTTTGTTGTCGTTTATTTCGACGATATCCTGATTTACAGTCCTAACTCAGAGGTACATCTTCAACACTTAAGAGAGGTGTTGTTAGTTCTTCGTCGCGATAAGTTTTATGCTGCTGCTGCCAAGTGTGCCTTTTTGACTGATTCTATTAACTTCTTGGGCTATGTGGTTTCTCGTGCTGGACTCAAAGTTGACCCCGACAAAGTTGTTGCTATCGACCAGTGGCCCCGCCCTTCGTCCATTACTGATGTGCGAAGTTTTCATGGTTTAGCATCCTTTTATCGCCGTTTTATTCCCCACTTCAGTGGCATTATGGCACCTCTCACTGATTGCATGAAGGGCAACAAGCTTCACTGGACTGAGGAGGCTGAACATGCATTTCATGAGATTAAGCAGCGTTTGATTTCAGCTCCAATTCTGGTATTGCCTGATTTTTCTCAACCCTTCGAACTTCATTGCGATGCATCGAAAACTGGTATTGGCGCTGTTCTTAGCCAATCTGGACGACCTGTTGCTTATTTTAGCGAAAAGCTTTCTGGTGCCAAACTTCGTTTTAGTACGTACGATGTTGAGTTCTATGCTGTGGTCCAAGCCGTTAAGCATTGGCGTCATTATCTCTTTCAACGCGAATTCGTTCTCTACACTGATCATGACTCTCTTAAACATCTCAACAGCCAAGATAAGATTTCTCATCGTGATGCCTCTTGGATTTCCTATTTGCAGCAGTTCACTTTTGTGATTAAGCACAAAGCTGGAGTCTCTAACCGCGTTGCCGACGCACTGAGTCGTCGCCATGTCCTTTTAACTGAAATGCGTGCGCATGTGCCTAGCTTTGATTCTTTTATAGAATTGTATGTAGATGATCCGTTCTTCTCTCACGTGCTTACACAAATCCAAGTGGGAGAACGAACAGATTTTCTCTTCGAGGATGGGTTTCTCTTTAGAGGGAGTCAGTTGTGTATTCCAGATTGCAGCCTCCGTTTGCAAATCATACAAGAGCTTCATAATGAGGGTCATGTTGGTCGGGACCGTACTTTTCAACTCCTCGCTGGATCGTATTATTGGCCTACTATGAGAAAGGAGGTTGAAAGATTTGTAGCTCGCTGCCGTGTTTGTCAATTAGCCAAAGGAGCTTCTACTAATGCCGGATTATATATGCCCCTGCCTATTCCCACACAACCTTGGTCCGATGTCAGTATGGATTTTGTCCTTGGCCTTCCCCGTACTCAACGTGGCGCTGATTCTATTTATGTGGTTGTCGATCGATTTTCCAAGATGTCTCATTTTATTCCCTGCAAACGTACGTCTGATGCTGTTGCTGTTGCTCACCTTTATTTTCGCGACGTGTATCGCCTTCATGGTCTACCTGCCTCTATTGTGTCTGATCGTGATACTCGTTTTGTGAGTCATTTTTGGCGTAGCTTATGGCGCACAGTAAATACCCAGCTGAATTTTAGTAGTGCTTATCACCCTCAAACCGATGGCCAAACTGAGGTGGTTAATCGCTCTCTCGGCAATCTACTACGTAGTTTGGTTGGGAACCATCCCAAAGCGTGGGACCTGAAGCTACCTCAAGCTGAATTTGCACATAATCATGCCATTAATCGTACCACCGGCTTCAGTCCGTTTCATGTCGTGTACGGGTTATCCCCGCGAGGACCACTTGATTTGCTTGCGTTGCCTAGCAAGGTGCGACCTCATGTTACTGCTACTGACTTTATTACTCATTTGGCTCAAGTGCATCAACAGACTCATGCTCATCTACTTGATACCACTGCTAAGTATAAGTCAAAGGCGGATCAGAAACGTCGCGAAGTTGAATTTGCCGTGGGCGATTTTGTTTGGGCGATTCTCACTAAAGACCGGTTCCCTGCTCGTGAGTATAGTAAGCTTTCTGCCAAAAAGATTGGCCCAGTGGAAATTATAGAGAAAATAAATTCTAATGCTTATCGCTTACAGTTGCCCAGCCATATTCACACTTCTGATGTGTTTAATGTGAAACATCTTGTTCCTTTTGCTAATGAGTCTTCGTCTGGTGATGATGCGGCTTTAGATTCGAGGGCGAATCTTCTCCACCATGGAGAGAATGATGCAGTACAGATGGAGTTAAATTACTTGCGCAAAATGGAACACCCAAAGAATTTACGCAAGTAGCACTTTTCGTTATATTTTTATAGTTGTGGACTTATTCGTAATTTTCGTATTTATAGGCGATTAGGGTTTTACTATTATTTAAGGACTTGTCGCTTGTTTCTTTCAGCAGCTTTTGATATTTAATAAACTTTAAAGGTCTTCCTTTAATCTATCAAGTGACGGTATTTTACGGAATCAACGAACTTTGATTAGTGTTCTTGTTGGTCTGCTACGCTGCATCAATTTATTTATTTGATTTTCTCTTGTATCTCTTTTTCTTATCTTTTTTCCTTTTTTTCTCTCAATATATTTTTGCGTGATATAAAAATTGATTAGTTTATTAAATTTATTTTTTTGCGTAATACTTAATATAATATAAGAATTATTTTTCTTTTTTTTTTCATTTAAGAATAATTTTTCATTTTTTTTAATGTTGAAAATTATATATAACGAAGATTGTTGTATTATTAGATGAAGATTTGTGGAAATTATTTTTGATATATATTTTTATTACGATAATGAAGGTTTATGTACGATAAATGATGATTGTTGTATTATGTGATGAATATTTGATTTACATTGAATGAAGATTCATTTATTACATGCTGAATATTTGATTTTATAATGAATATTAATATATAATGAATATTAATAATATTAATATAAATTTAAAAATGATTTTTTTATTACGTGTAGAAATTAATTTATTGGATAATGAAGATTTATGTACGATAAATGATGATTGCTGTATTATGTGATGAATATTTGATTTACATTGAATGAAGATTCATTTATTACATGCTGAATATTTGATTTTATAATGAATATTAATATATAATGAATATTAATAATATTAATATAAATTTAAAAATGATTTTTTTATTACGTGTAGAACTTAATTTATTGTAAATAAAATTGTTGAAAATTTTATATTTGAAGTACTATAATGAAGATTTGATTTATTTATTACATGAGGAATATTTGATTTTATAATAAATATTAATATATAATGAATATTAATAATATTAATATAAATTAAAAAATAATTTTTTTATTACGTGCAGAAATTAAATACGGCTTTAAATTTATATTTTGTATCGAATGAAATTTATTTTATTTCATGATAAATTTTTGTTTATTTAAAAATTTAACGCTAAATTAAAATTTTAATTTGTATTTCTTATTATTAAATGATCTGCATATTTATTTTATTTTATGGTGAATTTTTGTTTATTTAAAGATTTAACGCTAAATTAAAATTTTTAATTTGTATTTTTATTATTAAATGATTTGCATGATGTATTGTGCATATAGTTGCACGATATAGGGACTCGTGTGATTGTACATTTTTCTTGAAACTTGAGAGGTATTAATGTACTTATCCACAATTAATTATTTTTGAATTAATATCAAAACCATAATTCACCATAATTCGGCTCTCTCCTCCGTCACTTAACTCAAAAATCTCAACGCAAGAACTCTGGATTCCACAATTTCCAGAAATTCAAAAACAAAATTCACAAAATCTTTAAATATCGACCGAAATTGTTCATTCATATGTGCTCCGTCACGAACCCTAACACAGAAATCCCCAAATACATAAAGCGAGATGCGCTGAAATCGCGGCCCGATTCTTCAAAATCGATAGCACCCGAACCACGCACTTCTGAAGTCGGTAGCGAACAAGGAATACGGTTACGGCGGGATGATTTGCCTGGACATGGAGACCGAAAAGAAG
Organism: Euphrasia confusa; assembly: GCA_954870475.1. NCBI lineage: Eukaryota > Viridiplantae > Streptophyta > Magnoliopsida > Lamiales > Orobanchaceae > Euphrasia > Euphrasia confusa. Next base: position 16,995,639 of record OX940954.1, read on the forward strand.
GCCTACCAATTGATGAACCTCTTGAAAAATCGCGGCAAAATCTGCTGAAAATCGAAGAATTGTTATTTTGAATTTTGATTACTTCGGAGAATATCGCATTTATAAGGTACGCACTGCAATTGAAATTTTGTTCTGGAAATGGATTTCCCTTTTTTTTGGTTCAGAAGAGTACTAATTTTGTTGATCCGTTTGGCGGTTAGCTTTGGGTATTCCGAGAAGCTGATGTCGTGCTTGGGTAGCAGCACGAGCAGCGAGATGAACGAGGAGGAGAGGGAGTTGGCCGGGATTTCGCCGGGCTTGCTCCAAATGTCAATCGGTTCAGAAGAGTACTAATTCTGTGTTTGTTTGATTTGATTTAATTAGTCCAGAAACTATTAGATTTTTGTCTCTCTGTTAGGATTTATAAATTTTGTTTTTTCTTTTTGTTTTAATTTTAATAAAAAAAAAATTGATTTATAAAGTTTGTTTTTTCTTTTTGTTTTAATTTTAATAAAAAAATTGACCAAAATTGACTAAGGGTTAAATTTGTAATTAACCATATATTTGTGTGTTTATTTACCAAAATAACCTTAAAAACAGAATATACTTTAGAATATTCTGTTCCGATCTCCGGCAGGTTGCAAAGTGTAAAACCCGCCGTACATGAGGTTGCAAAGTGTAAAGAAATTCCGATTAGGTTGCAAAGTGTAAAAAACCCTATACGTGGGGTTGCAAACTGTAATAAACCCATATTAAAAAAAGGGTGTGCAGAATTCGGTTTTTACCGAATAACCGAACCGAACCGAAATAGAATTTCGGTTCGGTTCTCAAACACCTTCGGTTCGGTATTGGATGCCTATTGCAAAAAATATGGTAATCGGTTTCGGTTTTGGATTTAGTAAAAAAATGTCATGTAGCCGAAACCGAAACCGAAATAGAAATAAATAATAAAATAAATACTAGTACAATTAATACACTTTCCTTCTCCACGTGTGACCATGACCTACTCCTCATTCTTTACCATTTTACATCATCGCCGACTCACCGTCCCAAAATCTATCTCCAAATTCACCACCATCGATCTCGACTCTGTCTAGTGTCTACCGCACCCAGGGGTCAGGAGCTGTTCTTCACTTTCTGGCCGGAAATTCAGTCCGAGAACACCACCACTGTTAAGATTTATCCCCAAATCTATACCTAGATCTATATTCATTTTTTTTTTCTTTTTTAGCATTTGAGTTTAAATTGAAAGGTTCTTGATTTATTCACGTGTTATTGTATCAATGTGTTACTGTTAGTGAGAATTTTGATTTTTGGACAAAAAAAATTTATTTATTTTTTTAATTTTTGAGTGGTAGCAGGGAAGATATTTGATGTGTTGTAGTGGAAACAAACTTTTTTTCTTTTTGTTATCTTTTTCTTAATGAAGTCCTCTAATCGATCGATTTGTTTATTACTTTGTAATTACTTGGATTGTTAGTTTTTTAACTATTCAAAGAAGTGTTAACATGCTGTTTGTCTAATTTTCTCCTCAGTGTAGTCTATCTTAATTTTATTATCATTTGCAATTTTTAGGTGTTCGGTTTTTTGGTTTGTAACCGAATTCCAATCGGTTTTTACAGGGTTCGGTTCGGTTTTTTATTTTTTATGATTTTCGGTTTTATATTCGGTTCTGGTAATTCGGTTCGGTTCGGTACCCGAAACCGACATTGCACACCCCTAATTAAAATATTCATTCATTCACATTCGTTTGTTTAAAAAATATTCAGATCTATTGAGTATTGAGTCATCTTAATTATCAAATTTCTTAAATGCAAATTTGTAGGGAAAAAATTTGATTGTATCAATTAGCAATAACAAAGTATTTAAATCTAAAAACAAGTTGTTTGCAATTTTAAGAGAGAAGAGAAATGAAAGGGAAGAGAGAACAGAAATCTATTGAGTATTGAGTCATCTTAATTATCAAATTTCTTAAATGCAAATTTGTAAGGAAAAAATTTGATTTTATCAATTAGCATAAACAAAGTATTAACATCTAAAAACAAGTTGTTTGCAATTTTAAAAGAGAAGAGAGATGAAAGGGAAGAGAGAAGAGAAAGAGACCGAAGAGAGAGAAAAAGGAAAAATGAGTTTTGATTAAAAATTAACTTTATATAACGAAGTATTTAGGAAAATGTGTATTATAGTTTATAATATTTTAATTTTCGCAGCATAAATTTAAGTTTAGAAGTTAATGTTTAGAAGTGTTTTGGGTCGTTTTTGTCGGGTATATTATATTATTATTTGAGCTGGGTAGGGTTTGGAGACGACGCAAAAACACGTATATTTATATGTAGAAAGGGAGCTAAAATGAAATCACACCGAGACTAGGCTTGAATGCCCGAGATGATATCTCTATTTATTTACTGGTATTGCACTGGATTTAATAGTCGGTCGGACCTCCTCTCACTTTATCCCGGCCCCTCCCTATTTATAGGGGAATTAAGGATAAACCACCTGTCCATTATCGACACGTAGCAACGCATGCATAAAGATAGAAACGTTTCCTATTTGTGCTCTTCTACCCGGTGTAGGCTTTATCTACATTGTCAACAAGTCGGGTCTCAAAGTCTGGAGGTCGTGATGGTCACCGAGTTAGGTCTCGAAACCCGGAGCTCGTGTATCGTCGTATCACCTTTTGTGACTTTGTGCTCTTTCTGCGTCGCGCGTCACTCACGCGATGGTCTTCGGTGTTCGGGGCTCGTGCCCGCCTCTAGTGCATGCCTGGTCTTCGACGCCCGTGATCGGTGTCGGGGCGCGGTCCGGGGACTCGGAGCCCCGTCGTCCCGTCTTCCCGCATGTACGGCCGGGTCGTCCGTGACGGGTGTTGGAGTTGTGTACTTAATGTCTAGATTTAAGTAACGATAAACTCCCGGTCATAGCATTTAATCTATTTAAATTAATAAACAGTCGTTTGCATTTAATTATTATTAATTAAATATATGCAAATCATAGTCCTAGATTCTATACGTTGTAGTTAGTATGGTGTGCGACGCCACACAGAAGATCATACTATCGGTTACTCGTATTTAATCAAACAGTGGCTCACGACCTAGATGGACCCGGACCAATCCATCGGTATAGTCGTTGTGTGAGAGAGAAAATAATTTGTCTTAATTATTTTATCACACTTGTACACTTGGTGTATTGAGCGGATCGTTGAGATTCATCGATTAGGATTGCCGGCGATAATCGATTCGAGTCTCAGTGTATTTTATTCTTAATCCCCGATATTGTTGCGGGTGTGTATATTCAATATAAGTGACTTTGATTTACCAAAGGAATTAACCGATTTAATTATTGGGTTAATTACCGGTTAAGTTGGGTCACTATATTTTATATATGGCATGCCGTGAATGATTGACCGGACAGTGTATCCCGGAAGGGTTGATAATATCCCCGAGATGAGTTCATAAGGAATTATTGTGTAAACCTCATGAGTGGATTCGTTTCGCACAATAATTAAGGTTGAATGGTACTAGTCTCGGATTCAAGAGATGAATAAATTAATTAGCAATAAATTAATTTTATTCATGGATATTTAAATCTTAAATACACGGAATAAATAATACTACCGGAGAAATATTATTTGATATAATATGGTTTAATATTGGGAGTGCAATTAATTTATATAGTGGAAAATAAATTAATTAATATTAATGGGAGATTAATAGATTTGGGCTTGGGCTCAATTTAATCATTAATATTGGAAGCCCAATATTCCACCTCCTTTAGATCCCCTACGTAGCCTATAAAAGCACTACATGGTCTTCTCTATTCTACACACATAATAACACAAGATCATAATTCTCCTAGAGAGAGAAAGTAGAGAGAGAGAGAAGAGGATCCATAAGCTTGGAGGATCGTCGCCCACCCGACATTCAAGCTAGTGCAAGGAATACGTGGGAAGATCGTAAGGTCATCAACTTAGATTCGTTTCTCCGCACAACGAATTAAAAGGTAAAATCATATACTCCCTTCTATGATTTTATGTGGATTAATTGTGATACATACATGAACGCACGATCCGGGTAAACGATGAACTTCGGGGACGGGGATTCGAGATCCCCGGCGAAGGTTCGAGAGAACCCTCGGCTGGGAGCCGAGGGTGGCGGTCGGCCTAGGGCACGACCGCCGGCGCGCACCAAGGGAAGGCCGCGGCTGGACGCCGCGGCTAGGGGCGATCGAACCCTAGTTCGATCGCCGGGGACCGTCGCGGCTTCGCGCCGCGGCTGGTGGTCCCCCCTCCCCTCCGTGGTGGCGGTGAGTCGCCGGACTCACCGCCCGGGGCTGCCGGAGCAGCCCCACGCGATCGATGGTGATCGCGAGCCCGCGATTGGCTCGGCTAGGGTTTCGGCCGCGGGTTCATCCCGCGGCGATTCTCCGGTTGAGCTCCGGACATCGTGGAGCTCGTGATCGGTTTCCGGCGACGGGTTTTCGGTCGGGTTGTCGGTTTCCGCAAATTTAGATAACCCGGGATATCGAATTCCAGCAATTGGTATCAGAGCGTTTGGTTTCGTGTTCATGTATGTGTTCAATTGTGTTCTACCTTGCAGGGATTCCGACTATCATGGTTTAATTAATTGTTAATTATTGGTTTAATTAATTGCTATTTAATTTACCATGATTGTTCGTTTATTAAACTCTCGGACATGTCGAGATTCGTTTTGTGTGGATGAATGCTTGTAATAGTAAAAATTCGGGGGTTGACCGAATTTAGGATTTATTATTACGTTCTATGTTTTCCGGAAAGTGTATAGGGTCGATTTCATGTATAGAATCGATACCGGAATTGTAAATTTATTTCTTGTAATTTATTTACGTTGGATCGATGCCGAGACGACCGCCGGAGAACCCATGAGACGAAGGAGAAGAAGAGAGGGAAAACTAGGGCTTGGGATCGATGGGATCGATCCCATGGAGATCGATCGGAGGGGCTGCCCGCGGGGCTCCTCGGCCACGCCAGCCACCGGAGGTGGTGGCGCGTGGGCTGGGGATGGCGGCGGTGGTGGTCCCGGCCGGCGATCAAGGTGGGGGGCGCGGGGTCCTCGTGATCTCGTGCTACTCCTACCTAGATTCACTTTCCTAATTGATTCAAGTTTTCCTACTTTGAGTATTCCTAAGTATGGGAACTCTCATGGAGATAGGAAAAGAATTAATTAATATTATTTATTTCCTTATTCTATTATGGAAGTCTTCTAGAATATTTCAAGTTCTACTTGGAATAGGAATCTAGAGATTTAATAGAATTAGATAGGAAAATAATTAATTAGTAAATTAATTTATTTCTATTTGATTATTCCTATTTTATGGGAATTTTCATGGACATGGAAATTAATTAATCTTGGAAAGTATAAGAGTCCTAATTTATTTTATTTCCTTATTCTATTATAAAAGTCTTCTAGAATATTTCAAGTTCTACTTGGAATAGGAATCTAAAGATTTAATAGAATTAGATAGGAAAATAATTAATTAGTAAATTAATTTATTTCTATTTGATTATTCCTATTTTATGGGAATTTTCATGGACAAGGAAATTAATTAATCTTGGAAAGTAGAAGAGTCCTAATTTATTTTATTTCCTTATTCTATTATAGAAGTCTTCTAGAATATTCCAAGTTTGACTTGGATAGATTATTCTAGAGATTTAATAGAATTAGATAGGAAAATAAATAAATAAAAATATTAATAATATTTAATTTTATTTTTGATTTATTCGATTGACTTAATTTTCGAATTGAGTATCTTTTGGATTTATTAAAAATAAATAGATTTAAATATTGGGATTAATATTCTCGTCACATGGAGCATTCAAGAACGAAGACTGAAGACTAGAAGACGCATACGGAGATGGAATAAAGCCATGATAGTCGGAAGATAATTTTTTCTAGCATTATTTTGACTATGTGATATGTGCTTTATTGCTTGTATGCATGCTTATGTGTTTAATTATGCATTAGATAGCGTATCCCTTTGTTATAAAAAGCTAAGTGGGAGCGGGGATGGAAACATTCCCATGGTCTCCATTACTGTTCTCTTGGTGACTCTTATGGACTTTTGAAGTTCGTATAGATGTGTCATTGGAGGAGAATTCTTGTAATTCCTCTTACGAGAAACATTGATTAAGTTTATCAAACAATGCCTAATTTGTCTTTCTGAAACTGACTTCAAGTCGACTCATTCTCACCCCGGGGAGTGGAATGGAGCCAAAGCCACTTGGTCATGTGGATGACACAAATTAGAGGCAGTCGTACCATTCTTTGAAAGATGGATCGATTGTCTGCTCGGCTCCCTCATCTAATGAGAGATAGGGTTGTTCGCATGGTGAATCACTGGTTAGAAACTTCGAGTTTCACTTATGATTCTCCGCGTCTTGATTTACAAAATCGAATGCTTCAAGTAATTGGATGTCAATTGTAAAAATATTTTGGTGTAGTAAACGTCCACACTATCGTGGCTTGCTGCATTGAATGGGATTTTGGAACGATTGATGTAGACAGTTATAGAAGGGAGTGAAGGAAACGTAGGTTAACGTAAACGTCCACACTATCGTGGCTTGCGGTAACATGCGAATCTTAAACAAACTTCTTAGTACTGAGTAATGGTTTACACTTAGGTACGCTCTATAGTATTCTTCCCATCGAAGTAACGCTATAGTGATGTACGACCAAAGCAAATCTAATTGCTAAATCATTTGGATGGGTAAACGTCCACACTATCGTGGCTTGCCTTATCTGATGGGATTTTAGATGTAATTAGTGATTTAATGATATTATTTGAGGGAGATAATATCGGATATTAAATTGATTGTTTGTTTAAATGTGCTTATAGGTTTAGAGAATAGCTATGAATCCACTTTCTATGATACTCAAGGAGCATAAGCTCACTGGCCCCAACTATATTGATTGGAAGAGAAATTTAGACATTGTCCTAACTTCGGAGGAGTACAAGTTTGTACTCCATGAAGTGTGCCCTGCTGAGCCCACGGCTGCCTCAACTGATGAGGAAAAACTGACATATCGGAAGTGGAAAAAGGCTGATGAAATGGCTAGGTGTTATATTTTGGCTTCCATGTCAAATGTACTCCAAACCCAACATGAGTCGATGGACACTGCCTATGATATGATGTTTAACCTCAAGGAGATGTTTGGGGAGCAAGATCGTGCGGCAAGGCAAGAAGCCATGAGAGTCCTCATGTCGACTACTCAATCTGAAGGAACGCCCGTTGGGGAGCACGTTCTTAAGATGTTGAGTTTGTTGAATGAACTTGAGGTCCTAGGAGCTTCTATTGATGCTGAGACGCAAGTCGACATCATACTCCAGTCTCTGGCCCCTAGTTTTGAGCAGTTTCGTATGAGCTATAATATGGGTAAACTATCTTATACTCTTGCGCAACTCCTGACTGAACTAAAGGCGGCAGAGGGGATCTACAAGAAGGGCAAGTCTCAAGCGCTTGTAGCTACCAAGTCCAAAGGCTTTAAGCCTGGTGGAGGTAGGGGCAAGAAAAGGAAGCAAGCCCGGAAACCCAGTGGTGTCAAGAGGACTGTACCACGAGTGGGGGCTGCAAAGCCAAAGGGTAAGTGCTTCCGATGCAATAAGATGGGACACTGGAAGTCTGAATGTCCTCTCAAAGGTACGAATTTTTCTTTAGTCGTAAAAACATAGTCAGCGGTATTATCTACCAGAATTCTGGTGTGTAGATATGGAACCACTGACGGTATGTGCATTTTGAATGCAGGGGTTCCAGAAAACCCGGCGACTTAGAGAGGAAGAGTTCGAGTCTACACGGGCAAAGCTGTAGAGGAGGCAGCGGTTGCGGTGGAAGACATTTATCTGCTTTAGTAGTTAAATAGGATTTCATTTCAAAGTTATTGCTTTATGTACCCCTTTATTTTAGAAAGAACGTTTTGTTCTGGATTTCTATTATTGAATGGATATTTTATTTCTTTAATCATTGGATGATTTTGATAAGAAATAATGGCATTATCTATTCTGGTACATTAGATAGCAATATATGAATGATAGATCCTAAGTCTACCCCACTGCAACGAACCGTTCTATAACTTGTTTTACTAATTAGATATTTCTTTATCATTATACTTGTGAAATCTTATACTTAGTAGTATTTTCAAATGAGATTCAAATGGTCGAAATTGATGTGATCAATTATAGTTGAAGGAATGGACCTTCCGACCTAAGGATTGAATTTGGAGGATAATACGTCTAAGCAAACCTTTCTTGAAAAAGGATAGAATTCAAACAAGTATTGGAAATGAATAGATATGCAGACATATGTGTTTATTAGAAAGGCACGAGTGATTCTTTCAAGAATACTCAAGTGATGGATTAGAATGCTTGATGTGCCATAAAAGCAAAATGTTTTGACTAGTCAATGGACACAAAGCGATTATGGGGAACCATCAAAGTATATCCATTAGGAGCCTGCGACTCGGTCGCGGAGGCCATCACCTATCTGAATAACACATAGCATAATCAAAGATTGGGTTTCAATCCCAAAGGGCCGCACCATACACTTACGTGTAGAAATAGTGCGTTGTAAAGAAATGGAAATCTGATGGTAAAAGGACAAGTTGTTCGGAACTACCTATGTTCTATGGATATTCCTAGATACAACGACATATTGGTTGTAGGATATCCTAGATGAACGAAGTATTGTGTGTTCTATAGTGCTACGAACCAGAGGGACTTCTATCGTCCGGTTCATAGAGGAAGACTATCAGATGAACCACAAAGCCTAAAATTGACGTAATACCTTGAAATGAGAAGAAGGACAAAAGACTAGGAACCAGCCAAACCGAGTAGAAGAGCACCACATACTGCACCTATTGTTATTACTGTTATACACCGGGACGCCATTGCAGTGGGAGGTTGTCGGACAACCAGAGATATTCATAAGACTAGAGGAGTTCGGACTCTGGATCTAGTAAAGATGAAATCGACCCCTAGCTCTGCATAAGGGCGGTACTAGGTCTAAATGTGCCTGCTTGGAACAATAAGGTTTATTGTTGAGAGGCTAGATCATTTAAAGTACAAGCTTAGTAAATCCATTTATGGATTGAAATAAAGCTATGAATCGTGGAACTTGCGAATTGATGGGATAGTCCATTTGATGGATTCATCAAAAGGCATAGACGAAAGGTGTATTAAAGACGTAATGGAAACAAGGTGGTGTTTCTCGGAGATTTTATGTAGATAACATTTCATCATTGGCAACAATGTAAAAATGCTGTCAGACATAAAATAATGGTTGTCTAAATAAATCGAGATATAAGATTAAGAAGAAGTTAGAACATGTTCTTAAGATCTTGTGATCTAGAAATAAGAACATTGTACTTCTCCTAGATATCTTGTACAATTAAGGTTTGTTTTTAACATGCATACTTCTGAGAAAGGTTATTGCCTTTCAGGGACAGAATAAACATCTATCTAAAGGTTATGTGTTCGAACACATGAAGGAGATAGATGAGGACAAAGCAGTTTCCTATACTTCAAGTATGGAAAGCTTTATAGATGCAATGTTGTAAAACAAGAACCTGATATCAACTATGCGGTTTGCGTAGTGGGAGGATATCAAAGTAATCTGGATAAGGGATGTTCGAATGCTGCAAGAGTACTTTCATAGTACTGGCTTACGGAGCAAGACGAAATCTTCTTAGATTACAGATTCTCAGATCCAAAAATCAGAGAAGGACCAGTGAAAGTCGATATTAGGCTATGTGTTCACTTTTAGAAAGAGGTGGAACCATGAAGTGAAAGAGTGATAAGCGGGACGCTTCTCAGACTCTCTCATAACCGAATAGCAGCCTCAGAGGCAGCGGAAGTTTTGGTTAGGTTCCGGGATAACCTCTTGACTTGGATATGACTCTTAGTTTACCAAAGGCTATTGGATAGCGGTGCACGGTGAACTAGAAGAGGTCATAAGTCAAAAGTGATGTTAACACATAGAGAAAGTACCACCTGATACGAGTCATCGTCAGGGGAGACGACGTAGTAGTCACCAAGATAACTTCAGAGCGGCAACCTAGATTGCTCACTCACATAGTACTTCTCGGAAGTACACTTTAAAGCACGTGATGAGTATGGGAACCGGGAGTTTGGAGGAAATGACTAGACCTTAGTACAAGTGGGAGATTGTTGGAGTTGTGTACTTAATGTCTAGATTTAAGTAACGATAAACACCCGGTCATAGCATTTAATCTATTTAAATTAATAAACAGTCGTTTGCTTTTAATTATTATTAATTAAATATATGCAAATCATAGTCCTAGATTCTATACGTTGTAGTTAGTATGGTGTGCGACGCCACACAGAAGATCATACTATCGGTTACTCGTATTTAATCAAACAGTGGCTCACGACCTAGATGGACCCGGACCAATCCATCGGTATAGTCGTTGTGTGAGAGAGAAAATAATTTGTCTTAATTATTTTATCACACTTGTACACTTGGTGTATTGAGCGGATCGTTGAGATTCATCGATTAGGATTGCCGGCGATAATCGATTCGAGTCTCAGTGTATTTTATTCTTAATCCCCGATATTGTTGCGGGTGTGTATATTCAATATAAGTGACTTTGATTTACCAAAGGAATTAACCGATTTAATTATTGGGTTAATTACCGGTTAAGTTGGGTCACTATATTTTATATATGGCATGCCGTGAATGATTGACCGGACAGTGTATCCCGGAAGGGTTGATAATATCCCCGAGATGAGTTCATAAGGAATTATTGTGTAAACCTCATGAGTGGATTCGTTCCGCACAATAATTAAGGTTGAATGGTACTAGTCTCGGATTCAAGAGATGAATAAATTAATTAGCAATAAATTAATTTTATGCATGGATATTTAAATCTTAAATACACGGAATAAATAATACTACCGGAGAAATATTATTTGATATAATATGGTTTAATATTGGGAGTGCAATTAATTTATATAGTGGAAAATAAATTAATTAATATTAATGGGAGATTAATAGATTTGGGCTTGGGCTCAATTTAATCATTAATATTGGAAGCCCAATATTCCACCTCCTTTAGATCCCCTACGTAGCCTATAAAAGCACTACATGGTCTTCTCTATTCTACACACATAATAACACAAGATCATAATTCTCCTAGAGAGAGAAAGTAGAGAGAGAGAGAAGAGGATCCATAAGCTTGGAGGATCGTCGCCCACCCGACGTTCAAGCTAGTGCAAGGAATACGTGGGAAGATCGTAAGGTCATCAACTTAGATTCGTTTCTCCGCACAACGAATTAAAAGGTAAAATCATATACTCCCTTCTATGATTTTATGTGGATTAATTGTGATACATACATGAACGCACGATCCGGGTAAACGATGAACTTCGGGGACGGGGATTCGAGATCCCCGGCGAAGGTTCGAGAGAACCCTCGGCTGGGAGCCGAGGGTGGCGGTCGGCCTAGGGCACGACCGCCGGCGCGCACCAAGGGAAGGCCGCGGCTGGACGCCGTGGCTAGGGGCGATCGAACCCTAGTTCGATCGCCGGGGACCGTCGCGGCTTCGCGCCGCGGCTGGTGGTCCCCCCTCCCCTCCGTGGTGGCGGTGAGTCGCCGGACTCACCGCCCGGGGCTGCCGGAGCAGCCCCACACGATCGATGGTGATCGCGAGCCCGCGATGGGCTCGGCTAGGGTTTCGGCCGCGGGTTCATCCCGCGGCGATTCTCTGGTTGAGCTCCGGACATCGTGGAGCTCGTGATCGGTTTCCGGCGACGGGTTTTCGGTCGGGTTGTCGGTTTCCGCAAATTTAGATAACCCGGGATATCGAATTCCAGCAACGGGTGCTCAGGCGTGGTTCATGTGCACGCCGAGTTGTAGGCGTCCTTGCTCGGTGCTCGGGCGCAGTCCGGGGTACGGTCCCGGGATATGGTCCCGGGACACGTTATTTCATGTGTCTGGCCCCGGGTCTGGTAGAAGTCTTCCACGGATAGTCTCTTCCGGTGCGGGTTGTACATGTGCTCCGTGAAGGGTTGCCGTTTCGCTCGACCCGACTCCTCGTAGAAGTGAGCTGATAGGTGGACCCATGAAACGTGCCTGTGAGAGATTTTTGTGGCTCATCAAGAAGTTAATGTTTCATTTTTTTAGATTTTTTATTTATTAGAGTAATTTAAAGTTTTAATTAGATAATAGTGTAATAACCGTGTGCTTTATATAATAAATAAAACTTAATAACTGTTGTTTAAATTAATAAAATTGAAATAATATTAAATATATTGCTCTTATAAAAAACGAGTTACTTAATTTTAAAAGAACTTTAAAATTTCCACTTTATCCAAATTATCCCTTATATAATTAAAATTACGTTGTTTTGAATTCAATTCAAATTCGATGCGATAGTTTCAGTTCAATTCGATTAAATTTATTTTAAAATAAGTTAAAATAAAATAAATAAATAAATAATAATTTGAATCAATAATTTTAAGTAGAGATGCTATACCATGGGGTAGGGGCCCATAATATCTACATGGTCCCAGCCCAAGTATAAAAGAATTAGGCCCAAAAAAAACCCGCGTTAGGTGACTCCAGCCCAAAATCCAAAACGTGTAACTGCAAAACAATTCAATCTGTTCTCTCTTTCTCTTCTCTTCTCAAACGCAAACCACCGGAAAACAATACAGAGAAAGGCAAAACCACCGCAAACCACCGTAAAAAATCGCTCCTCCGCACCAGCGAGAAACCACCGCAAACAACTGCACCTCCGCCCTTGCGTACCTCCGCTCGGACGTCCGCCGCACCTTCGTCCGCCGAAGACACGATATTTTCACACCCTCGCACCGCACCTGCGTCTGCCGTCTCTCACTGATTCAACGACCGTGAATCAACAGAACAGCCGCTCAACAACACCGCATAATCGGAAAACCTAAATTCAGTAAGTAGAACCCTAACTTCTGTTGAAATTCCATGTTGAAATAGATACAGAAAATTGCATGTTCAACCCTATTTTTTCGAATTTCAATTCACAGTAGAATCTAGATTATACTGTGGAATTATGGTAGAGTAAAACACAAAATTCTCAGTAAAGCATGGAATTATTCATATGAATTTGGTACGTATAAATCTCAGTTTGCATGTTACCAAGCCTTATAGTTCTACTTTGATTCTGGATTAATTTCCTTTTGAGAATATTTAGTATATTCTTCAATATTCTGAGAATAATTCACCTCTCTGTTTTGTATCTGTTTGAAATGATAACTTAGTTCACTTAATAGTAGCATGATAATAACTAGCAAAGTGCACAGAGGTTCAATGTGTTTATGCTCTGTTTGGTCAGTTGTTTAAAACATGGAATTATTCAACCCTAATTTTGTAAGTATAAATCTCAGTTAGCATGTTACAAAGCCTTATAGTTGTACTTTGATTTGGGATTAATTATTCTCTTTTTTAATTCAAAATTGATTTGTTATGACATCACTTTGATTACTGTGAATTATTGGGACTTCTACGGAGTATATTTATTTGAAAATACAAAAGTTAGCAAAAGCTGTAAAATGCTACTATGATTTAGTATGACTGCTAGTTCTACTATGATTTATGAATAATACCTGCTAGTTCTACTATGATTCATTATTATTTGTATCTGTTTGAAATGATAACTTAGTTCACTTAATACTAATCACTTGCCCTCTGTTGTCTAGTCTACTTTTACGCAATTTGTAATGAGAATCACAGTTATTTGATAATTAATGACTTTAAATAATGTCGCTACTGTGATGCTTGTAACTACACAGTTATGTCCTAAATTCAAATTCTGTTATACGACTAATTTCCTGTATTCACAATTGAGTGTGAATTATAGTAGAGTAAAACACAGAATTCTGTATAAATATACAGAATTTTTTAGTGTACTATGATTTTTGAGTGTGTTCAAGTCTGAGTTGGCATGTTGGAAATACAAAGTCATCTAGTTCTACTATGATTTGTGATTACTTCCCCTGTTTAGTTCTCAAATTAATATGAATTTAGTCTGAACCAGAAAGAAAAGAATGTCAGGTCAAAAGGTTATTCAACATAGTTGTTTCTTTGCAGGAATTTACTCTGACTTCTGAACAATTCTCCCCTCTTTGATTAATTATTATTCTGTTTTTTTACACTTTTTAGGAAATGAAGAAACAATTAGTTCATAAAAGAAGGGGTTCTAGTACAGCAAGAACCAGCCCTAGGAAGAAATTAAATTTCACTCCTGAACAAGAAAAGGTTTGTACTATTCACTAAATACTACTACGACTACTCCAGAAGTTTTCTCCTCTATTATTTCATTATAACATACTAATGTTTGTTTGATGCGATATGAATTAAAAAGAAAGCACAAGCCCCAAAGGATGTGCGACAAACTGAACATTTGGCTGGAGAGGAGCGGGCTCTGGTTCTTTTCGTCCCTCAAGAAGCCCCACAAAAAGAGAAAGAAACTGAACCAGTCCAAACAACTGGAAGAAGTTCTAACATGGTAAATATGTTATTAATATATCATTATACATCGTACATTTTATGCTTTTTGGCTTGAATTCTCTTCTCTTATTTCATTATAACATACTAATGCTTTATGCGTTATGAATAAAACTGGAAACAGAAGGAGCCCAACAGCAAGAACCTGAAGCTCAACCTAAAGGTTTAAAGATCAGAAGGAGCCCAAGGAGGGAAGCTGTAAATGAGGTTGCAGCAGCTGAACCTAAAAGGAAAAAGGTAAAATCCTAGACATAGTGAATGCATTCTCCTCTGTTGGATTTAGTAAATAGGGTTTAATACTCTGCTCTGATTAATATGGTTTGAGTTGAAATTATTTTTTTGCTTGTTTCAATAATAAATGCTTAAATATTCATGGTTCAATAATTGCAGCAAAAGAAGCAACAACAAAAAGAGACAAAGAAGGAAGCTGACAAAGAAGCTACTGCAAAGGATAAAGAAGAAGCAGAGAAAGAGGATCTGCATAAGAAGGAAATGGAGAAAAAAGCTGTGAAACAAGCAGCTTTAAAAAAGAATAAAGAGGAAAAAGAAGTTGCTCAGAAGAAAGAAGAAGGAGAAAAGAAGAAAAAAGAGTAAGAAGCTGTGAAACAAGCAGCTCTCAAAAAATTGGTATGTGCATTCTACTTTAACTGATATGTTATTTTGTGGCTAGTAATTAGTATGTATTGAGGGTTTAAAATGAAAGTGTGAATCAGTCCAATTATAGAATGTAAAATGTGAATCTACACTGTAATTGAAGTGATTCTACACTGAATTGTGATGTACTCTGCTCAGAATCTTATATTATTTTGTGGCTAGTAATTAATATGGATTGAGTGAATTATAATGTAAAAATGTGAATCTACACTGTAATTGAACAGATTCTACACTGAATTGTGATGTACTCTCCTCTGATTCTTATCTTATTTTGTGGCATGTAATTAGTATGTATTGAGTGAATTATAATGTAAAAATGTGAATCTACACTGTAATTGAACAGATTCTACACTGAATTGTGATGTACTCTGCTCAGAATCTTATATTATTTTGTGGCTAGTAATTAATATGGATTGAGTGAATTATAATGTAAAAATGTGAATCTACACTGTAATTGAACAGATTCTACACTGAATTGTGATGCCCTCTCCTCTGATTCTTATCTTATTTTGTGGCATGTAATTAGTATGTATTGAGTTGAGATTATTTTTTCTATGTTTCAATAATCAATGCTAAAATATCTCTGGCTTATAATTGCAGCAAAAGAAGAGAGCAGATGATAAAGAAGCTACTACAAAGGAGAATGAGAAATTTGTTGAAAAAGAAAACAAGAAGAAGGAGAAAGAAGAAGCAGAGAAACAGAAAAAAGAAAAAAAGGAGAAGGAAAAAGAAGCTGCTGAGAAGCAGAAAGAAAAGAGAGAGAAGGTAATATTCTACTTTGACTGATATGTTAAACTTTCAATTTATAATTCAAATGTGTTGATTCTTCTATTTTTGCATAAAATACTAAAATATCTCTTTTTTAAAATACTTAGCAGGAAACTGAGAAAGATGAAAAAGAGAAGAAGAAGAAGAAGAAGAAGGAGAAAGAAGAAAAACAAGCTGTGAAACAAGCAGCACTAAAGAAGATAGAGAAGGAAAAAGAAGAGAAAGAGATGGAGAAAGAAGCAGCTTTGAAAAAGAAAGAAGCAGCTGCTGAGAAGAAGGAGAAGGAAAAGAAGAAAACAAAAAGAGCAGCTGCTGAGAAGGATGATCCAGAGCCTGAAGAGGGAAAGAAGAAAAAGGCAAAACTCGACAAGGGAAAAGGGAAAGCTGAGGATGATGAAGAAATTGAAGCAAAAAAGAAATTCCCGTGTCGTATGTCGCCTAGCCATGTATCCAGTTTGGTTAGCGGGTTGTCTGAAGATCATAAACAAGCTGTGAGAGATATCGGGTTCGGCGGTTTGTTGAACCTGAACATAACTCAAAACAAGTCTAACTTGTTAAATTTTGTGATGGATAGTTTCGACTATCTCACATGTCGAATCATTCTCCAGAATAGAGAAATAGATATCACAGAAGATGATGTCGTATCCATCTTCGATCTTCCAAAAGGGAACAAGATTGTAGAAGAATCCACAGGTAATTGATATCAAATTATTGTTATTATTGATATACTTTCTGTAAATGACCTAATTTAAACGATGCAGGCCTGAAATGTGATGATATGGATGATGGATTCACCACATTATTAGAGGATTGGAGGAGCAGATGGGGAAATCCTACTGGTATGAATTATAATTTGCATTTCGACTACAAAGTTAAATAATCTAAATTCAATTAACTGATTGTGTTTTATGTCAATAACACAGGTGGTCCTTCACCAGCAAAGATGTGCGAACGATTGAAAGGAACTACTGCACATGGAGATGACTTCAAACGCGATTTTGTTGTCTTAGTAGTTAGCACCTTGCTGAAAGGCAAGCAAGATAACTACACAAACTTCAACATCTTGCGTGCTGTGAGAGATGTTTAAGAAATCAAAATTTTGGATTGGTGTAGCTACACCATTGACTCCCTTGTCACAGCTGCAAGATTGTTCAAAAAGGGTAGAAGTTACTACTTCACAGGGCCAGTGACATTCCTGATGGTAAACAAATATGAACACTATAAATCTACTTTCTTTTACATATAATCCTACTTACTTTGTTAATGAAATCTACATTCTTTTTCCAACTCTGCTATTTAGACCGAATGGTGTTTATGTCGAGGACTGTCCAAAGACAGTTCCCGGTATGCAGAAGCTGGAACGCCAAAAATATAGCTGCCAGGATCAAGCGGGAAACTGACACTGAACCAAAGAGGTTTGGAGTTGGCAAAGTAGTGGAGAGGCTGACAAGACCACTTGAGGTACAAGAAGTTGTTGAACCAGCAGTTGCCCCACAAGAAATTTATGTTGATGCTGCTGCTGAAAATAGACAAGATGGTCCCCAAGATAATGCTGCTGCTTCCCCTCCACAAAATGCTCCCTTGCATGATGCTGAAGACCCTCAACAAGTTGCCTCACGGCATAATGCTGCTGCTGCTGCTCAAGAACTCCCTGCAAATGTTGCTGGAAAGCAAGAGAAAGAACAAAAAACTCCTACATCAGACTTGAGTGGAGGTCTTAGGAAGATTGCAGAAGGAGTGACCCAATGCTTAATTGTCTTAACAGAGATGGGCAAAGCAGAATTGATGGCAACCATCCTTCAAAATGCCCTGGTCAAGAGCATGATGAATGATGATGAAAATGCAGAATAGCAGACAGTTGTTGAGAAAGATGATGATGGTAAGGAGAAGGTGGTTGGACAGGAGAAGGAAGTTGAAAAGGAGAAGGGGCTTCAGAAAGAGAAGGATCCGATCCAGTCTTCGCAGAACAGGACTTTCAATGTGGCCATAGAGCCAACGACTGATGAAGTATACTATGACGATGAATTCATTGCAGCTGTTGATGAAATAGAGAAGGCCTTCATTTCGATGAAAGCGAAGAAGAGGAAGGAAAAGGATCCCAGCTGCCCTACATTAAACCTTGGAATTCGAGGCGTCGATTCTGAAAGCCAAGAAGAAGGCCAGTTTGTGGGGGACAAAGACAACGAATATACGGTCTTCACAACAAGGGAACTGAAGGAGATAGAGTTCCTCGAGTAAGCTCTAATAATATTTTAGCAAAAGTTACTTGAATATAATCATTATATACATTAAATAACTAATTTATTGTTTTTACTCTTGGAAACAGATGCTTGCATGAGTCGGAGGATGACTTCCCGGATGTTTTGGTGCGAAAAACAGAAAAAAGAATGCACAAAAACCTTCCTCTGAACTTGAGGTCTCCGTTCTGGAGAGAAACGATGACTATTGTCAATCGTATAAGCAAGAAGGAGCAGTTCATAACTGACTATGCGTTTCTGCCAATGAAGGACCGAACCAAGGGGTATACATCTCATTCCTACTGTGTTTGTTGTGTTTTTGTAAAAAATAATATAGATTAAGTTATTTGCTAGAATATACAGTGATTTGTAACTAACTCTCCACTGTTTGAACTGTTTCATAGGGAGCTCCTATTCAGAGGATGAATCGGTATGCATACAGGATTGATTTTGAAACTCTGCTTCCTGAGAACTGGGTGGTCAGCAACATCATCGATATTTGGTGCATGAAGCTGAACCATCAAAATTTGAGAAGATCACCAGGGGAAATTAAAAGAGTTTTCTTCTCGACAGCTGCATATGTAAGTAAAAATAATATGTATTTTAAAACAAGGAATTCATTGGAGATGCATATCTAATTATTGTTCAAAAAACAACAACTGATTAAACATCCAAAGGACAATGATGATGATACCCAAAAATGTTTTGGAAACATTATAGAGGATGAGCTGAGATGCAATGGAAACATAGACATTGAGGATGCAGCCCTGGTAAGTAGACTTTAATAGACGCTTTGTACTGAAGTTTAAAACAACATACTAATGTTTTTGAATATTTGAATGTACAGATATTCTTTGCGGTCATAGACGAGGCACATTTCTGGACCTTGTGCTTCAATTTCCAGAATGACATGGTTGAAATAATCGACAACAAGCCACTCCCGGGCAGTAAGAAATGCTTAGATCATTACGGGGACATCAGCATAGATATGGTACAGATTCTAAACTGATTTGAAATGAATTCTGCTCTGTTTCAGATGTTATTTTTTTTATTATGATCAATAGAATTCAGTCAAGGTTTATTTAGTATGCATTGAGTGAATTATACTGTAAAAATGTGAATCTACACAGTAATTTTTGAACATATTCTACACTGAATTGTGATGTACTCTGCTCTGATTCTTATGTTAAATTGTTATTAATAAGAATTGTGTGAATCAGCCGAATTATTGAATGGAATCTACACTGATTTGAAATGAATTCTCCTCTGTTTTAGATGTTATTTTTTTGATTATGATCAATAGAATTCAGTCAAGGTTTATTTAGTATGCATTGAGTGAATTATAATGTAAAAATGTGAACCTACGCAGTATTTGAACAGATTCTACACTGAATTGTGATGTACTCTGCTCTGATTCTTATGTTAAATAGTGGTTTGTTATTAATAAGAATTGAATGAGTGCTCTGATTCTACAGCAATTCAAGTTTGCTACCTACCTGAAAATGAAGAAGAAGAAGCTGAACAAGGAAGTTGTCAACTTCAAGCAAACCAATCTCAAAATGGCATGGCGCTACAAGGAAAACAACACTGACTGTAGTATTTACTGCATGAGACACATGGAGACCTACAAGAGTGATGAGAAGTGGGATTGCGGTTTCAAAAAAAACAAGGTAAAAACATGGAATTCTCAGTAAAACATAGAACCTATATTCTACTGTGACTTGTGAACTTGACTATTCTGTTTGTTATGTTGTAAGGGAACTTGAGTAGGAATCACAGTTATTTGATAATTAATGAATTTGAATGATGTCGCTATTGTGATGCTTGTATCTACATGTAATTTGCAGTGTTTAATTTCTTCAAAATTTACTTAACACAGTTATTTCCTAAATTCAAGTTCTGTCCTAAATTGGGACTTCTAAGTAGTATATTAATATTAATTGTGTTTTGCAAGTTGTGATGCCATCTGTGTCTATGTTTTTCCGAATTTTGTACTGTGAATTATAGCAGAGTAAAACACATAATTCTCAGTAAAACATGGAATGATTTGGTAAGTATAAATAGTGGAATTCTCAGTAAAACATGGAATTATCAGTGAAACATAGAATCTACTGTGAATGATGTTGCTTCTGTGATTAGGGAACTTTAGTAGGAATCACAGTTATTTGATAATTAATGAATTTGAATGATGTTGCTACTGTGATGCTTGTATCTACATGTAATTTGCAGTGTTTGCTTTGTTCATCATTAAATTGAGTTACAAAAAATATAGATTCAAGAAATGTAATGAGAAAGAGTGATTAAACAATAAATATGATTGATTATGGTCAATACTATTTCTGAAATATTGATTTTATTTTTCAAACAGGATACAAGTTTGTTGAAGATCCTTCGAGTCAAATACTGTTCTGCAATCATCATGACAGAGTTGAATGAGTTGAGAAAAGAAGTCGCAAAAAGAGCAAGAGAAAATGCATCTGTTGAACATGAAGTTGTGAGAAAAGGATAGAACAGTGAGAGAGATTGATTTCAAATTGTGGGGAATTTAGTTCAGTTTATTAGATTGAAGTTGTGTTTGAAATTGTGGAAGTTCTATTTGAATTTGATGGAAGTTGTATTTTGAAGTTGTATTTGAAGTTGTGGAAGTTGTATTGTATTGAAGTTGTGTTTAAAATCTGTTCTGAATATGAATTTGCTGTAGTGGGATTGGAATTTCAAAAATGGATTTGTTGTTTGTACTATCTTTATTCATTCTACACCATTTAGTAATGTATTCTACACTATTTATAAACACAGTCTCCTCAATTTTGACTAGTACTCTATTTATAAATTACATTGTACTCTGTTTAATAATTGATTCTATTGTACTGAATAATATAATCCACCATAAACATTAAAAATAAGCCATAAACCCTAATCCCTAAAAATAAGCCCATAAAACATAATCGAGGGAGGCGAACAATAATGGAGAGAGGTGAATGATCACATCCGCCTTCGGCGGCCGTGATCATTCACCTCCCTCAATTATAAAGAGACACAGGTGGAGTCTTGTATCAAAGTGGCAACAATAATCGAGAGAGGCAACAAAAATTGAAGGAGACAAACAATAATTGAGGACATTACCTTGTTGTAATGAGTTCTACTACATTTAGTAGTGCATTCTACTCTATTCCGTATCTTATTCTACTCCATTTATTGATTAATTCTACAATAATCGAGGGAGGCAACAATAATCGATGGAGGCAAACAATAATCGAGAGAGGCGAATAATAATCGAGGGATGCAACAATAATCGATAGAGGAGAATGATTACGGCCACCTTTGGCGGCTTCAGAATTTTAATAAAGAGATAAAGGGGGGGTCTTGTATCGAAAGGTCTTGTATCGAAAAGTCTTGTATCGAAGTGGCAACAATAATCGAGGGAGACAACTATAATCGAAAGAGGCGAACAATAATCGAGGGAGGCAACAATAATCGATGGAGGAGAACGATTACGAGCACCTTCGGCGACTTCAGAATTTTAATAAAGGGATAAAGGGGGATTCTTGTAACGAAAGGTCTTGTATCGAAAGGTCTTGAATCGAAGTGGCAACAATAATCGAGGGAGGCAAACAATAATCGAGGGAGGCAAACAATGATTACGGCCACCTTCGGCGGCTTTAGAATTTTAATAAAGGGATAAAGGGGGGGTCTTGTATCGAAAGGTCTTGTATCGAAGTGGCAACTATAATCGAGAGAGGCAAACAATAATCGAGGGAGGCAAACAATGATTACGGCCACCTTCGGCGGCTTCAGAATTTTAATAAAGGGATAAAGGGGGGGGGGGGGGGGGGGGTCTTGTATCGAAAGGTCTTGTATCGAAGTGGCAACAATAATCGAAGTGGCAACAATAATCGAGGGAGGCAAACAATAATCGAGGGAGGCAAACAATGATTACGGCCACCTTCGGCGGCTTCAGAATTTTAATAAAGGGATAAAGGGGGGTCTTGTATCGAAAGGTCTTGTATCGAAGTGGCAACAATAATCGAAGTGACAACAATAATCGAGGGAGGCAAACAATAATCGATGGAGGCAAACAATAATCGAGGGAGGCAAACAATGATTACGGCCACCTTCGGCGGCTTTAGAATTTTAATAAAGGGATAAAGGGGGGGTCTTGTATCGAAAGGTCTTGTATCGAAAGGTCTTGTATCGAAGTGGAAACAATAATCGAGGGAGGCAACTATAATCGAGAGAGGCGAACAATAATCGAGGGAGGCAAACAATGATTACGGCCACCTTCGGCGGCTTTAGAATTTTAATGAAGGGATAAAAGGGGGGGTCTTGTATCGAAAGGTCTTGTATCGAAGTGGCAATAATAATCGAGAGATTCAACAATAATCGAGGGAGGCAAAAAATAATCGAGGGAGGCAAACAATGATTACGGCCACCTTCGGCGGATTTAGAATTTTAATAAAGGGATAAAGGGGGGTTCTTGTATCGAAAGGTCTTGTATCGAAAGGCCTTGTATCGAAGTGGCAACAATAATCGAGGCAGGCAACAATAATCGAGGGAGGCAAACAATGATTACGGCCACCTTCGGCGGATTCAGAATTTTAATAAAGGGATAAATGGGGGGTCTTGTATCGAAAGGTCTTGTATCGAAGTGACAACAATAATCGAGGGAGGCAACAATAATCGAGGATATTACCTTGTTGTAATGAGTTCTACTGCATTTAGTAGTGCATTCTACTCTATTCCGTGTCCTATTCTACTCCATTTATTGAGGAATTCTACAATAATCGAAAGAGGAAAACAATAATCGTGGGAGGTGAATGATTACGGCCACCTTCGGTGGATCAAAATTTTAATAAAGGGATAAAAGTGGGTTCTTGTATCGAAAGTTCTTGTATCGAAAGGTCTTGTATCGAAAGGTCTTATATCGAAGTTGAAACAATAATCGAGGGAGACAAACAATAATTAAGGGAGGCGAACGATCACGGCCTCCCTTCGGCGGGTCACCGCCTTCGGCGGTGAACGATCAAGGGAGGCAATCTATAATCGTGGGCGGCGACATGATCTAATGAGTTCTACTGCATTTAGTAGTGTATTCTACTCTATTTATGATCATATTCTACTCCATTTCATCATGAATTCTACTCTATTTGTACACAACATCTAATACATGAATAAAAAAATACTGAAACGTAATTCTCAATGTAATAAAAATACTGTTCAACAGGACAAAGAAATAAAAAATAACAATTGAATGTCATCAACACAACGTCATCAACAATAAAAAAATCAATGTGATCAACACATCATTTCCAAAATATAAAAAACAATCAGGGGACATAATCATATAAGACTGCGGGAAATCTGGGACTTGTATTCGGTGAATGAACTTCTAAACTTTGACCTCCAGTAATAGGGTGCACAACGTAAACACCATCGCCATCCTAAAAAAACCACAGTAGAAAGGTATCAAAAACATAATCGAATTCATTGTAACACAGAGTAAATATCATAATTAAAAACAATAGAACCCAAAAGACGGAATTACATTACCTTTAAATTCCGAACAACCATCTTCTCTTTTAACTCGACAGTTTTTGATTTCTTCTTTCCCCTTTTTTTTATTGCATATCTTCTCCATTGTAGGCTTCATCCTCTTTCTTCACGTATACTTCAAGTTCGTACTTACTGGATTTTGAACAATGTCACTTCTTGAAGATGTGTCTCCCAAACTCCCCTCAGTGGTAACTGCCCCAACAGAACGAAGAACATCCTTTCTAATACTCTCAAAACCTGTATCCCAACTCAGCCGAGCATCCTTATTATATTCACAAGTTGAAATCAAATTCAGAGCATTCCTACTTGCTTGGGTTCTCCACAAAGATGTTGCCATTGAATCTTCAGTTCGAGAGGTCAATGAAGGAGCACCACTATCCATTACACGACCTTTAACAGCATCTTTACGCCACCTCCTCAATATGTAGAATTCAGGAATGACAGAAACACAATGGATATTCATGATTCTCAAGGAATGCGAGCACAAGATTCCAACTTCAGTAAATAACTTGCATGTGCAAGTCACACTCTTATCAATAAGCTCATAAGACACAGTGTGCTTTATGTTCTCACGGCCTTCTCGCCACACATGGTACGTAGCAGTGAAAGAATCAGCACTAACGAGAAGCTGAAAAAAAGTAGAACCTTTCTTGTATTCATGCTCAAACATGTCATACGCCTTCAATGTATAAACATCACTAGCATGCAAAAGCATTTGAGGCTCATCTGTAGACATTGTTCGCTTACCGATAAGGCAAGCCACATCTTGGGCTTTTTCATTACTCCTCCATTCTGCAACAACACCTTCGAAGCAATGGAAAAAGTCACATATCCCGGAAGTGTTTGAGAGTTTCTTTGAGAGAGCTTGATTAGTGCTTTCACTTCTTTGTGAAGACAGTGCACCTCCTGAGAAATAACCCTTGTTGAAAGCAGGACACCATTTATCTTTAATCCATACAGCCTCAACAACCATTTATTTCTTCCACAATCATATTTGGAAGTCAGCCTACAAAAAAAACAGAGCATAATATGACATATATCAGAGCAGAATTAATTAACAAACAGAGTAGAATTAATTAAAAAACAGAACAGAATTTAACACAACACAGTATTGAAATGAAATATTGAAAATAATGAAAACTTACTCCAACCACTTTGTTTCGAACTCAGCAATCGAATCACATCACTTCAGCAAATAGTCGAAATCATCCATGAACCCTTCTCTAATCCGAAGTGCCATGATGTGATTCTTCGAATTTTCTCCAATATGCCAAATGCAAAGACGATGCCGAGAATGAGGAAATATCTTTGAAATAGCAGCAGCCATAGCAGCACACTGATCGGTCATGATAGTGGAAGGATAACCATTCATAGCTCGCAAGAAGGTCTTGAACAGCCACTCAAAAGATTCAGTAGTCTCATTCATCAAAAAACCACAACCAAACATAACATTTTGTCCGTGGTGGTTCATACCAACAAACGGTCCACAGATCATGTCATATTTGTTAGTCCGGTAAGTTGTGTGATGCACAACCAGGTCACCGAATACCTTGTAGTCCTCCAACATGCGTCCATCCCTCCAGAAAAAACTACACAGCCGGGACTGGCTATCAAGCTGAAAATCAAAGAAAAAGTCCTTCTCGGTGGCCTGCCTATTCCTAAAGATATCTAATAACCTGCTGGAGTCCGTCCCATCGAGAATATTAGGGTTGTTCAATGCATTGTAAGCATCCCTAAGGCCAAACCCAAAGCACGGAGATCCACCGGATTGGTTTTTCAAAACCCGATAACCATCAGCAACCCCAACTCCACCTTTCTTCAACTCCTCCAAATACGCAATGTGGTTTCGATTAATTCTTCTATGCGATCTCAAAAGGTGGCTAGCGGATGGTGGGCATAAGGCATGAGTGTGCTCTTTGACATGTTTTGAAACAATTCAGGTGCCGTCTTTATCGATTTTGAACTGCGCTTGAGCTTCACAATTAGACCTCACATTCAGCTTCGTAAAGGATACATCAGATTTGGTCTTTTGCTCCTTCAAACCGGCTTGAGAGCATAGATACCTTCTCATAGATAAAGAGCCATCTGCTCTACGCTTCATTTTTGACTTCCGAACACTGAACCCAAGCTTAAATGCATAGTCATTGTATATCTGATAAGCCTCCTCTTCAGATTTAACAACAACACCAACCAAGTCATAGTTTTCTAATTTTCCCCCTGCAGGTTTAAGAGAAAAAGAATCAAAAAACACATAGAAATCAGGATCACGGATCAATCAAAAACAGAGTACAAAGCAGGGTGTACAAGACAAGAATAAATTAGTACCTTCTTCAGCATCATTAGTAATAATCACATCAGAGTGAGGAAGAGGAACTCCATCAGCAGGGTCAGTGGAAAGATCAGATTCAACTAAAAAGCAAATGAAAACATACAGTAGAATTCAGTATTCAGTAGAGTAGAATCCAGTAAGAAATGGAGTAGAATGAAAAAAAATGAGTGCATACCAGCAATGTTTTCTTGTGTAGAATCAATCTGGATTAATTCTTCATCAGTGAAATCAACTGAGAAAATGCAAACAAAGAACAAAATCATAAAACAGGACAATAATCAAAATCAATAGCATGTAAGCTCGGGTTAAGAACAAAGAAGAATAACGAATCGATGATAAAAATAAAATCCCTACCATCAAAAGTAATTCATCCAAATCAATAGCATCCATCGGAGGGAAATCGATCATCAAAATCTGTAAGTTATATATAAGAAAACAAAATAAGAATGACATGTATACAGTTTTATATGTTTCGCTGTAATGCAAGCAAACCTCAAACACATACACAAGCATATACACAGAAACCTCACAATACAAAACAGAAACCGGGACTTTAAATTTTTGTCTGATGTACATCAAATTTGGTTATCATATGATTTATCAGTACATGAAGAATATATGTATGGTCCAGCAAAAAATGACTCAATCAAAGGAACTATCAAGAAACTCAAATGTGCAGCACTAAATCATTTTCAACCAAAGCCTCAACAAGAGTACTAAAAACATGGAGAAACACAATTCAAACCGACAAACTAAATATAATTAAAATCAACGTTATCGTCATAGAAACTGAACTTCTTTACTGTCAAACCCTCAACCATATCACAACAGAACATCAAATGGTCCAACAAAGAATGTGTCGATCAAATGAACTATCGAGAAACTCGAACATTATTGTTCTTCACATTATATGTTCTGAATTTGATTTAACACAAGGTGATAAATGTACACACAAACCTGAAACCTGAAACCTCAAGCACAAACACAGATGACTCAAGCATATACACACAAACCTGAAACCGAGACTGTTCAAGCACATACACAAAAACTTAAAACCTCAAGCACATACACAGAAACCTCATAGAAAGGAGCAGAATCTGAAATCCAGCAAGATAATGCAAAGCCTCATAATTATCCAGCAAAATAATGCAAAGCCTCATATCAACAATGAAGATACATCATATGGTTTCAACATCCAAACACTGATGTGAATGACCTAGGATGGTTCAGGGCTATACAGACTCTACAAGTGGGGACTAACAGTCACAATGTTGATGATTTAGTTCAGAATGTGTTGCTGTCAATTCAGAATCTCACACCAGCAACAATAAACAATGTTTTCCTATCTCTGCAGTCACGCACGATTGAGATAATGAAGATACAAGGACACAACAGCTACAAGACAAAAGATAAAATAAAAATGATATGCTACAGGAACTGGGAAGCTTATGTTTGGCTCATAGAATGTAATGATAAACAGAGAAGCAAGATAACTCAACCACATACACTCTGCACCCCAGCACAGATAAAAGCATACGTATAACTGTATATTTTGTCACTTAAAACAGAGAAGGAAACAACACAGGGCACAACATAATCGAACAAGGAACAGAGCACAATCACACATTTAACAAAACGCCCAAATTAGAACCCTAATTATGTAATCGAACAGTTAGTATCAAATAATAGCACAATCAACATTGAATTCGTACCAGGACTTGAAACAGAATTACAAAGAAATAATACACAGGATATTTAGATTCGATTGACCTAATTTTGAAGTCGCCGATCGCTCAACACTCGAAATCAAAGCTATGAATCTCTGAGATCGCACTCGAAAGCGCCGCCATCGAAGAGAAAAAACGATGAAGATCGGGGACTGAATTTATGTTGAAGAAGACGGTCGCTCGAAGCTTCGAATCGCAGAGCCGAGATCGCCGTCGAAAGCGCAGTGCAACAATCGCCGTGGGAAGCTCTGAATCGCCGTCGAAGATTAAGATCACAGAGTGAATTTCGTTTGAAGTTTTCTGTTTCGGTTGATAGTTTCGTTTGAAGACGAAGGTCGCTCGAAGCTCTGAATCGCCAAACCGATATCACCGTCAAAATCTCTGAGTCGCCGTTGAAGACGACGATCACACTATCAATTTTGTTTGTAGTATTGTTTGGTTGTTAATTTGTTCTGTTATTTTGATTAAAGAAGAGAGGAGAAAGAGGAAAGGGGAGAGAAAAAAAAAGGAAAAAAAGGGAGAAAAAAAATGGATGTTTATATAATAAAAGAGGGGACCTTATACAATATGATGGAGTAGGGGTCCAAGTAATAATTTACCTTTTAAGTATACAATTTAATTAATTTTAAAATATTATTAATATTTTTAAAAAAATATTTAATAAATAATAATAATTTTTTTTTTTTTTAATAAAAAAATAATTTTTTTCATGTTAATTCAAGGTACCGTATAAGGACCTGTTCTTTTGGACTTAATTTAAGTCCAGTTCAGTTGAGTTTAGATGGCTTCAGTTCAGTTGAGTTCAGATCGCTTCAGTTCAGTTCGTTTCAAAATAAATTAAAATAAAATAAACAATAAATAATTTGAATCTATAATTTTAAATATAAAATCTAGTTACGTCATAATATTATTAATATTTTAAAAAATATATTTAATAATTTATACAAATTATTATTTTTATAAAAAAATCAATTCATCAATTCAGTTCAGTTCAGATCGCTTAAGTTCAGTTCAGCTTAAGTTCAGTCCAGTTCAGCCTGTTTCCAAAAGAACAGGTCTTAATTGGGCCTGATTCACCAGCCCAACCGCGTTTGACTACCTACCTTAAAAATTGACAAGTTCCAAAATTAAATCCCTATTCGGCCCTTTGTTGCCCGTTGTCACAGACCGGGGTACCCTACAAATTTCGCACTACTGCCCGTTTCTTTCGGGTAGGCTACTCAAGTTCGCCGCGTCTTCATTCTCAGCGGCTTCTATTTTACTACCTTTTACGACTGATAACTCATTTTTCCTCAATCAATAATTTAAAAAGACCTGATCTATAGATACAGAATTTACGAATGAATGTATGTATTCATAAAAGCTGACTCGGCGTGTATATATATACAATTGAAAGGAAAATCGGTGGAGTGATTTGAAGTTTGCTGCGCTTTTTTCTTTCTTTCGGAATAATGTGGAGAGTATCGCGATCTGCTGCGGTGAGTCTCCGCCAATCTCGGCGGCGGATGATGTCGACGGCGATTCCCGGACCTTATATGGTTCACAAGCGCGGTGCGGATATTCTCCACGATCCATGGTTTAACAAGGTTGATTTCCGATTGTGATTTCCCCACTCCGTTTATGATTTCGGAAATTAAGATATTTATAGTATTTGTTTCAGGCGCTGATTTTTGAGATCTGGTTTTACAATACTGTGTTCTTTGATCAGTGATGTTGTTTCTTGTTTGAATGAAATGTATTTATAGTAACTGATTTGTGAAGAAAGAGATACTATTCTTTTGTATCTGTAAATAATTAATGGAGCTGTCTCTTGTGGACCACTTATTTGGGTGTATTAGAAAAATATGAATTAAATATTTGATGTTTTCTGAAACAAAACATGGGGAAATGGTATACAAGTAAACTTAAAGAAATGATGCAACCCCACATACATCTTTCGTTATTTAATGCTTTAGAATTTATCGTTAGAAGTTAGAATTTGTGCCCCAGTGATTTATATAACTGCTGAAATCCAAAAACAGGATACAGCATTCCCTTTGACGGAAAGAGATAGGCTAGGACTACGTGGTTTACTTCCGCCTCGAGTGATATCATTTGAGCAGCAATATGACCGTTTCAGTGAGTAATCTACATCTTAGTCTGCATTGAAATGGTTAATCCACATGCTTCTTCCTGTCATTTTCATTGAAAAGCTTATAACAATATACATCTGTGTGTGCGCATTTCATTTATTTTTTCTGTAGTTGCCTCCCGGATTTCTAAGTGAAAATTTAACATTTAGCGTATCTGTTCTGTTGGAATACAACAAGTCTACTGGAAAATATTTGCTTAAAATATTATGAGTGATCAGTAATAGACTTTGCTTGTTTCTGTGAACTTCTGCATTTCAGGAACCTCTATGATGTGTTATAAATTTTATTTTATTTAAGAAATCAATTCTTAATCAATATTGATCTGTAATGTATGGAGGCACAGCCGCGATAGAGACATATTTGTGATTTTTATTTCTTCTGGAAGAATTAAAATATTTAATCACATTTTCTACTTTTGTTTTTAGTCGACTCATACAGGTCTCTGGAGAAAAATACTCAAGGCCAACCAAATAAATCTGTGTCCCTTGCAAAATGGAGAATTTTAAATAGACTCCATGACAGAAATGAGACATTATACTACCGAGTAAGTTTTTATGATATTGGTATACTCTGAAGGATAACATATCTTAGATTTATATTAGCTGAGGTGATGATTTACTTTATCTTGCAGGCCTTAATTGACAACATCGCGAACTTTGCCCCAATCATATATACTCCAACAGTGGGATTGGTTTGCCAAAACTATTCAGGGTTGTTTAGACGCCCACGTGGAATGTACTTCAGTGCCAAAGATAAGGGGGAGATGATGTCTATGATCTATAATTGGCCTGCTAAGCAGGTATCTTATCAAACATAGATGTTGTTTTGACACTGTACAGATAGTAATTTTCCTAAATGGCGTGTATTACCGTTCATTGTATTTTCTAATTTTTCAATCCAGAAAATATTGAGCAGTAATCGATGGAAGTTAAACCCTTAATACTTATCTGGCATATTTAGACCTCAGAATCATGAGTCATTTAATTTTGCAAATGTGATTATTTTTTGTTTCTTCTTCTTAAAACTCATTAAGTAGTGATAAACCGAGTTGAAGTAGTTGGAAGAAACCAAAAGTTGCTCATGTTAACATGATCACCAGCTAATGCATATTTTCTTTCAACCTGTTGCTGCCAAGTACATGACATGACTATATGAATTAAAAGTTGTTTCTTAAGCAGAGCAGCTAAAGTAGTGATGACTTGAAAAAGTTTTGAACCTGTCACTATTTATATATTATTCTTTTCTTTTCTTTTTTTTTATCCATAAACAATTTTTCCACTCACTCTCTATTGAACTGTCTCTCTTGCAGGTTGATATGATTGTGCTGACAGATGGCAGTCGAATTCTTGGTCTAGGTGATCTTGGAGTTCAGGGAATAGCTATTCCCATAGGGAAACTTGACATATATGTTGCAGCTGCTGGCATCAACCCACAAAGAGTATGTCAATTCTGATTTCGTTTCTATATCTCTTTGTATAACAAGCTGGTATATTCTTCACACATCTAGCCAACACTTGTGCATAATTTTTGAATTTATGTAAGTGCTCATTTACGCATATAAAAATACCAAACACTTAACTCTGTAAGGATGCTTGAGTGTTTTACTCATATCGTATGTATGTACACAAATGTGTATACACATCTATCTGTGGGTAAGGGTATTTTACTCTTCTTAGTTTAGTGGATATCAGGAAGATGTAAATCATAAAATAAATGGCATTGGCTTTCAAGATAAAAGGTAGATCTCATGGGTTCACATTACTTATTTAATTTTTCTGAGACATAGATTTCTTTTTCCAAGTCCAGATATTGCCAGTTATGCTTGATGTTGGTACCAACAACCAGAAGCTACTTGAAGACAACCTTTGTGAGTGGAATTTGTTGCTTAATCCTGTTTGATTTTACTTTTTAATTTCCTCCCAGTATCGTCTTACAGATGCTTAAGATACTTTTCTGTTCTACCTTCGACTTTTATTTCTGCTTCTGGTCTACTGAATAGTCTAATCCATACTCATAAACCTGGAAACAAGAAGTGGTAAATGTAGAATCTTTATCCCTTCTGTAATTATTAGAGTCTCACGGGATCGTGGTTTGACAGATTTAGGACTCAGACAACCAAGGTTAGAAGGAGAAGAGTATTTATCTATTGTTGATGAATTCATGGAGGCTGTTCATGCACGTTGGCCAAAGGCTATTGTGCAGGTCCATTTGTTTGAAATAATTATTTTAATGATATTTTGGTCAAGTACACCATTGGCATTTTATGTTGGATCAATCTTTTCAGTTTGAAGATTTTCAAATGAAGTGGGCTTTTGAGACACTAGACCGTTACCGTAAAAGGTTTTGCATGTTCAATGATGACATACAGGTGAATTTGTGACAGATCCCATTATTTTCTTAAACTAGGAAATTCGGGATATTCAAGTAGAGGCATCTAAACATTCATCTCCACTGGTTGTCTTACTTGTACCTTTATACTTACAGGGAACAGCTGGTGTTGCATTGGCTGGGCTACTTGGTACTGTTAGAGCACAGGGACGGCCGTTGACTGATTTTGTAAATCAAAAGATAGTTGTCGTGGGGGCTGGAAGGTAACTTATAGTCTTGGTTTTGATAGACTTTCTTCTAACTACAATGCTTGGAAATCTAAATGCTCTGCTGGAAGCTTTGCTCTATATTCTTACTCCACCATCTGTGCATGCAGTGCTGGGCTTGGTGTTATCAAGATGGCATTACAAGCTGTTTCAGGAATGAGTGGACCAGAAGTAGATCCTAAGTTTTTCCTTCTTGACAAAGATGTATGGATGCATAACTTTGAGATGATATTGAATTATGTTTTGCCATCTCCAGTACAATTTATTAGTTTATATTTCACATAATTTTTAGGGAAATTGTGAGTGAGTTCATTAGTGGGCTCATTAGTCTTCTGTTATTTTATGTCCTTTATCTGATTATCCAGAATTTCTTGGTAATTATACCTTTCCTTTTTTTTTTTTACTTTCGGGGTGAGGGGATGCGTAGTGCTTTACAACTCCTGCAATTGAAACAGGGTAGTAAAATGCCCGGAGCAGAATCAGCAAATAACATTTCTTACAAGCCAGTATTAAGTATTTAACATTCTATGAATTTTCGGTTTAAATTTGTTCTTGTTATATTAACTTTGATTATGTACACTGCAGGGTCTCATAACAAAAGAGAGAAATCATATTGATCCCGCAGCTGCTCCATTTGCTAAATCTCAAGGTGAAATTAGAGAACTTGGACTTATTGAGGGATCCAGTCTCATCGAAGTGGTAAGTCTTTTCTTGAACGCCTTTGATGTAATTGACAGCTCATTTAATGCATGAGACGAACTCCAGAGGTTTAGATAATCATCGCAGAGACCTAACTGTGATTCAGGTTAAAAAAGTTAAGCCACATGTGCTTCTTGGGCTATCTGGAGTCGGTGGTGTCTTTAATGAGGAGGTTCGTACCCATTTACCTAGAATCTGTTCTGACCTGTCTCATGCACTTTGATTTACCTTGATTTTCTTTTCTTTTCTTGGTTGTATGATTATGTAAAACTGACTTCAATCCAATGCTTTCTTTTTAACAAGATGGCTAATCAAGAGATTTTTCATTTTCCTCCCTCTGTGTTGTTTTAGTCAGATGTCAAATAGATCATGCTCCCAATTCACATTTATATAAGCATTTTCCATTCAGAATCTGTTGATTTTTAAAATAGCGGTATTTTTTATTTCAGAATCTGTTGCATGCCCGCCAATGGATTTTGTTTCAAAGAATAAAAATTGTTTTGTACCAAGTGAAACTCATTGTGATGTTGTTTGTACTGATTACTTCAATGCATTGCTTGTTCAATGTTCACTGTATTGGAAATGTCTTAGCTTACTTGGGGAAATTGTAATCAGGTCCTAAAGGCCATGCGAGAGTCGGACTCCATTAAGCCTGCTATTTTTGCGATGTCAAATCCCACAACAAATGGTTTGTTCTCTACCCTTTTACACTTGAGTATTTTGTTTCTTGCATTCTTGATTCTGGCACGAACTAAAATATAAAATACATCCTTTCTGGAGCAGCTGAATGTACTGCTATAGATGCTTTTAAACATGCTGGTGAAAATATAGTCTTTGCTAGTGGAAGCCCTTTCGATAATGTTGATCTCGGTAATTACTAAACAATTTCATTACCTACCAGTCTATCACCATGAATCTTTACTATTACGGTGATTACTAATTATTTCCTTTTATTACAGGAAACGGGAAAATAGGACATGTGAATCAAGCAAATAATATGTACCTCTTTCCGGGGTCTGTAATTTTTCATAAGACGTCATCTGGATGTGTGTGTGTGTGTGTGTCTGAATTATTTTATGATTTCTGAATCTGTTTTTTGCTCATTTAGAATTGGCTTGGGAAGTCTTCTCTCTGGTGCTCGCATTATTACCGATGGTATGCTACAAGCAGCCTCTGAGTGGTATGGAATAGCAACTTTTCAATGAAATTCTAGCTTGTATATAGAAAAAGGGAAAGTAATATTATATGTTGGGCAGTAATACATGTTTTCTAATCAAGAAACAGTAAAAATCTCCTCTTTCATCTAGGAAGTGTTATAAATGGTAACATTCCTGTCTCTCTAATCATCTTAACCGTGGTTCATGCAGCCTTGCTTCTTACATGACGGATGCTGAAATTCAAAACGGCATCCTGTATCCATCTATTGATAGGTGAGTTTATGGATCCCCCGTAGTGAAAATGCATATATAATCATGGAAGTCATTGATAAATTGCAAGTACCATCGAAATCCAGTCTAATATTTGGCCAAAAATAAAATAAAAAATCCAGCTATCTTTCAATGCAAATATAGAAATAAGTTTCAAAGAGCAATGGGCGAACCAGGAAACACTCCAATCATCTTTTGAAATTATAAATATCCTTCAAAGTGTTACCAACATGCTTTACCCAAAAACAACCATATTCCTAAGTGTGTAACTATGATGGTGTTGGTTTATCGTATCCATTATTGAGATTTAAAGCTCCAATATGTTCTTGCTTTCTGCACCCCTTATTGAAACCGAAACTGTCGTGCGTCGTATTCTAACCATATTTCCTTTTTGGCTATATAATTTTGTTTGGCCAGTATAAGAGATATCACTGCAGAGGTCGGAGCTTCTGTTTTGAGGTCAGCAGTTGCGGAAGAGGTCGCTGAAGGACACAGAGATGTTGGGCATAGAGAATTGTCACACATGTCAAAGGTAGGATGAGTTTAAAGTTTAAACTATTGAAACTTATTTGATATATCAATTAGAATGTTACACGTGTTCGCGTAGATATATAAATGACGATATTTTAGTCCATTATAAGTAACATTTTAATGAAGCTAAATCCATGGAAAAAATACTGCTAATTTAAGCCATCTTAACTAAAGTTTACCTAGAAACAATGAGTTTTGTAATAATTTCTAATCCTTGATCTGACGGTGTGACATGCAGGATGAAACTATCAGATACGTGAAAGAGAACATGTGGTATCCTGTCTACAATCCTCTTGTTCAAAAAAAGTGAAAAGCTGTTGGATTTATTATTTCCGTTCCATCAGCAAGATAGAATTTTAGTTTTCTGCAGAACATTCATATTCATTATACGTTTGATGATACACTGGTTTAGAGAGCATATCAACTTGGGTAGATATAGTATAGAGTAGGCCCTATAAAACATTCAAGGGCTATCCTAATTTTTGTAATGAATACCTACACTTCTTGATAGCCGAAATCGGAAATGATTAGCATTGCAGACCTATTGATTAGGAGTTTTGATAGTCGAATTCATAAATCATAACCATTGCAGACTTGTTGACTAGTCATTTTTGCATTATCACTTGACTGTCTGGAAAGGTGATACTTACATGAACACAACCAAAACAAAACTAGGCATTGTTTTTTAAGCGAATGGTTATGCAAACTTAAGCATTGTTGGAGGTGGAGCCAAACCGACGAAGCTACGGACGAAAACGAGCACGGATGGAGAGTTTTTCATGAACTCAGGAACTGGCACGTTCGTGCCAGGATGTGCCAATTCTTCCAAAACTTCAGAGGCAGTGGCACGTTCGTGCCAAAACTGGCACGTTCGTGCCACTTCCAGGATTCTTTTGGGCCAATTCGTTTTTGGGCCCCTTTTAGGGTTTTTTGAAGTGTTTTTTGGGCTCACCTATATAAACCCATTCTCCTCTTTCCTTCTAACTAACCTACCACACTTTGAGAGATTAGATTTTTAGATCTAGATCTAGAAAAAGAGAGAAAGAGAGAAATAGAGAGATTGAGAGATTTGTGGGAAATCCTTGTAATCTTTGTATTGTTTCTCGTTTCTAGTGGAAAGTTCGTGGCGGCAAGAAGTGGACGTAGCCCATTGAGGGGTGAACCACTATACATCGTTTGTTCTTTATTTTCTCGTTGCTTTCGTGTTTCGTTGCTCGTTCCGTATATTTTGTGCTTGGAGTAGTAGTGTCGATATTTCTCCGTTCGTTTGTCGTAGTAGAGTTTGTATCCTCGTTGTTGTGTTCGGGACTTGGACGATCGGGTTGATCGGGTCCCTAACAATTGGTATCAGAGCTTGTGTTGGAGCGGTCGGAGGATACAATGAGTGACGACATGGTTTTGGGCGGTATCGCAAGGTTCGATGGGTTGGATTTTCCCCATTGGAAATCGCAAATCGAGGACTACTTGTATGGCAAGGATTTGAGTGAGCCATTGGGTGAGAAACTGGAAGAGATGGATGAGAAGGAATGGAACAAGCTCGATAGGAAGGTTCTTGGGGTCATCCGGTTGAGGTTATCCAAGAACGTGCACGCCAACGTAGCCAAGGAGAAGACGACGGCCGGATTGATGAAGGTATTGTCGGATATGTATGAGACTCCTTCGGCGGACAACAAGGTCCATTTGATGAAGAAGCTTTTCAACCTTAGGATGGAAGAAAGGGGGTCCGTAGCCAAGCATGTGAACGATTTCAACACGATAGTGAATCAACTCTCGTCCGTGGCGATCGAGTTTGATGATGAGGTCCGTGCCTTGATTCTACTAGCTTCGTTGCCTAATAGTTGGGAGCCAATGAGGGCGGCTCTAAGTAATTCGGTTGGAACGGAGAAACTCAAGTTTATAAGTGTACGGGATAGGGTCCTCGCCGAGGAGGTTAGGAGGAATGATTCCGGGGGCACGTCGAGTTCGGATTTGAGTGTTGACAACCGTGGACGGGGCCAAAATCGCTCCAACAACAATGGAGGCAAAGAGAAATCGAAGTCGAAAAATAGTAGAGGGAAATCGAAGTCACGGAAGGTGGAGTGTTGGAATTGTGGCAAGACGGGTCACTATAGGAATGAGTGTCGGTCGCCGCCGAAAGAGGATAAGAAGGGTGGTGGTGGTGCTAATGCCGCAACGGAGGACATAGCGGATGCTTTGGTGTTGTCGGTGGATGCACACATCGACTCTTGGATCCTCGATTCCGGTGCCTCCTACCATACTACCGGACATCGACATGTGTTGGAGAACTATCGAGAGGGGTACCTTGGGAAGGTAACCGTTGCCGACGGGCAAACTATGGACATCGTGGGCATGGGTGACGTGTCCTTGAGAATGTCCAATGGGCAAAGATGGAAGTTGACGGAGGTGAGGCATGTGCCTAATCTTAGGCTCAACTTGATATCGGTGAGCCAACTCGATACATCCGGGCATAGAGTAACCTTCAATAGAGGTTCATGGAAGGTGTCTAAGGGAGCTATAGTAGTGGCGAAGGGAGACTTAGCCGGAACCTTGTATAAGGTCTTGAATTGTGAAGAGACTTTCGGGGTGGTGAATGATGCTAAGAGCACGGAGCTATGGCATTGCCGATTGGGGCATATTAGCGATAAGGGGTTGAAGATGTTGTCGACTAAGGGGCTTTTGCCGGAATTGAAGTCGACCACCCCTCATCCGTGTGAGAGTTGCATCTTAGGAAAGCAAAGGAAGGTGAGCTTCTTGAAAGGTGGAAGAGAACCGAAAGAAGGGAAGTTGGAGTTGGTACACTCGGACGTGTGGGGTCCTTCCCCGGTTTCTTCATTTGGAGGGTCACAATACTATGTGACTTTCATTGATGGTGCCACAAGAAAGGCGTGGGTGTATTTCATGAAGGCGAAATCGGAGGTGTTCGATGTCTTCAAGAAATGGAAGGCCTTGGTGGAAAATGAGACGGGTTTGAGGGTGAAGTGCTTGAGGTCCGACAATGAAGGTGAGTACATTGATGGGAGCTTCAAGAGCTATTGTGCCGAGCATGGGATCAAAATGGAGAAGACGATCCCCGGCACACCTCAACAAAACGGTATTGCCGAGAGGATGAATCGGACCTTGAACGAGAGGGCACGGAGTATGAGGCTACATTCCGGGTTGCCGAAGATGTTTTGGGCCGATGCCGTCAATACCTCGTCTCACTTGATAAACCGAGGGCCATCGGTTCCTTTGGGGTTTCGTATTCCCGAAGAGGTATGGAGTGGAAAGAAGGTGGATCTTTCCTATCTTCGAGTGTTTGGGTGCTTGGCCTATGTCCACGTGGACTCCTCTTCAAGGAGCAAGCTCGACCCAAAATCGAAGAAGTGCTACTTCATCGGCTATGGAGATGCGGAGTTCGGGTACCGGTTTTGGGATGAAGAAAATCGGAAGATAATCCGAAGTAGAGACGTGGTCTTCAATGAAGCGGTGTTGTACAAGGATAAGAAGGTTGAGACCTCGGAGGTCGATCAACCGGAGAGTGAAGTGTGGGACGATCTTGATTTTCCCGTCCGGAGAGACGAGAAGGCGCATGAGGAAGGCCAACCGGGCACCGGAGATGAGGTGGACTCGGGTGATGAGGTGGAGGTTAATGATGAAGTGGGAGTTGATGCCGAGCCGGAGGCGACCCCACAAACACCACCAATGGTTGTGCGTCGGTCGACTAGAGAGAGGAGACCAAATCAAAAGTACATCACCACTCTCTATCATATCTTGCTCACGGATAAGGGTGAGCCGGAGACCTTTGAAGAGGCTATGCAAGCCGGGGACTCGAGCAAGTGGGAGTCGGCCATGGATGACGAGATGGACTCGTTGGTGACAAACCACACTTGGGAGCTAGCCGAGCTACCTAAGAAGAAGAGGGCTTTGCATAACAAGTGGATATACCGTGTGAAAGAGGAGCACGATGGGAGCAAGCGGTATAAGGCGAGGTTGGTTGTGAAGGGATTTCAACAAAAGGAGGGAATCGACTACACCGACATATTCGCTCCCGTGGTCAAGATGGTGACCATCCGGTTAGTGCTCGGGTTAGTAGCAAGAGAGGATCTTCACCTTCAACAAATGGACGTGAAGACGGCGTTCCTTCATGGTGAGCTCGATGAGGAGATCTACATGAAGCAACCGGAAGGGTATGAGGCTAAAGGCAAAGAGAAGCTTGTATGTAAGCTCAAGAAGAGCCTCTACGGGTTGAAGCAAGCGCCGAGACAATGGTACAAGAAGTTCGACGGTTTCATGAAGAAGACCGGCTTCTTAAGATGTGAGGCGGACCATTGTTGCTATTTCAAGAGTTTTGTGGGCTCTTACTTGATCTTGCTATTGTACGTTGACGATATGTTGATAGTGGGAGCTATTAGACGGGAGGTCGATAAGCTCAAGGAGAAACTATCGTCGGAGTTTGCCATGAAGGATTTGGGTGATGCTAATCAAATCCTAGGCATGAAGATTGTGAGGAGCAAGGAAGGCATAAAGCTCTCACAAGAAGATTATGTCAAGAAAGTCTTGACGAGGTTTGGTATGGAGAATGCTAAATCGGTTAGCACTCCGTTGGCCGGGCACTTTCGGTTGTCGAAGGAGGATTCGCCCGCCACGGAGAAGGAGAGAAGGCATATGGATAAGGTCCCGTACGCGTCGGCGATAGGGAGTCTTATGTATGCTATGGTTTGTACGAGACCGGACTTAGCACACTCGGTGGGAGTTGTGAGTCGGTTCATGAGTAACCCGGGGAGAAGGCATTGGGAAGCCGTGAAGTGGATACTCCGGTATTTGAGGGGCACCTCAAATTATGCCTTGTGTTTTCGGAAATCGGAGACGGGGTTGCTAGGGTATGTGGATGCGGATAATGGTGGAGATATCGATAGCCGTAAGAGCACGACGGGCTATGTCTACACATTCGGAGAGACGGCCATTTCTTGGGCTTCGAAGCTACAAAAGATTGTAGCACTCTCGAGTTGTGAGGCGGAGTACGTAGCCGTGACCGAAGCCGCCAAGGAAATGATTTGGTTGCAATCCTTTCTAGAGGAGTTGCAAAATGGAGGAAAGGGGAACGTGTTGTATTGTGATAGCCAATGTGCTATTCATTTGGCGAAGAATCCGACATACCATGCGCGGACGAAGCACATTCAACTCCGGTACCATTTCATTCGATCGGCCTTAGAGGAAGAAGAGTTTGTGCTTGAGAAGATTCTCGGGAGTGAGAATCCGGCGGATATGTTTACCAAGGTTGTGCCGTATGACAAGATGAGGTTGTGTGGAACCTCGATCGGGCTCCTCGGTTGAGGAGTGTGTTTGCCGCCACGGACGAGGAGGAGTTGAGGTGATGTTGGTTGTGTCTCCAAGTGGGAGATTGTTGGAGGTGGAGCCAAACCGACGAAGCTACGGACGAAAACGAGCACGGATGGAGAGTTTTTCATGAACTCA
Source organism: Euphrasia confusa (assembly GCA_954870475.1). Lineage (NCBI taxonomy): Eukaryota > Viridiplantae > Streptophyta > Magnoliopsida > Lamiales > Orobanchaceae > Euphrasia > Euphrasia confusa. The sequence continues at coordinate 17,036,247 of OX940954.1, forward strand.
GGAACTGGCACGTTCGTGCCAGGATGTGCCAATTCTTCCAAAACTTCAGAGGCAGTGGCACGTTCGTGCCAAAACTGGCACGTTCGTGCCACTTCCAGGATTCTTTTGGGCCAATTCGTTTTTGGGCCCCTTTTAGGGTTTTTTGAGGTGTTTTTTGGGCTCACCTATATAAACTCATTCTCCTCTTTCCTTCTAACTAACTTACCACACTTTGAGAGATTAGATTTTTAGATCTAGATCTAGAAAAAGAGAGAAAGAGAGAAATAGAGAGATTGAGAGATTTGTGGGAAATCCTTGTAATCTTTGTATTGTTTCTCGTTTCTAGTGGAAAGTTCGTGGCGGCAAGAAGTGGATGTAGCCCATTGAGGGGTGAACCACTATACATCGTTTGTTCTTTATTTTCTCGTTGCTTTCGTGTTTCGTTGCTCGTTCCGTATATTTTGTGCTTGGAGTAGTGGTGTCGATATTTCTCCGTTCGTTTGTCGTAGTAGAGTTTGTATCCTCGTTCTTGTGTTCGGGACTTGGACGATCGGGTTGATCGGGTCCCTAACAAAGCATGATATATCTTGTGCTATTATTGTATATTAAATGATTGCAGATACTTTCATCACATTAGCAATTCTTATATCATCAGATGTTCAGTATATATCTGTGTTCTTATCTGATGTGGGTACAATAATATTACCACATTAACTTCATCATGTTGCTCTTTAAGCCTAATCTTCAATTTCTCTGTTGTATGAGTATGTTTTAAGCTTTATCTTCAATTTTTTCTGGTCCTCAATCTCTCATATCACTTTGTTATTATGTTAATAATATCTAAGTTGATACATATAATAGTAATAATAATAGTTGTACTAATCTGAAATGAAATGAATGGACCAAAATTTGAATAGAGGTGAACTGAAATTAAATGTGCAAAACAACATATACGAGTACAACTTTTTCAATATACAATAATAAGTTTATTTGAGAAGTTGTACTATATTTTAAACGGGAACTATTCTACCGAAGGGTATAGAAATTTACTGCAGCTCAAGAACCCGGTTGGACACTTAGCCTATTATCTTTTTTAAAGATAAATTTACCAGTTTGTAAGTTGTGACTTTATTTAATTTGATTTATTGTTGTTTCAATAATATAAGTAGTTGTACAAGATTATTTAATTGAAAAATAATTATAAATATTAAAATAAATATTTTTACCGTTGTAAGTAAAAGATGATTTACTTGAAAAAAAATAATTAATATTAAAATAAGAGTAATTTAGAGAAAAAATTAAAATGAGTTTATGATTTAGAAATAAGTATTATAGTTTACCTCCCTAATTAAAAAGGTAATTAATTTATTGATTATATATAATTTAATGTATTGATATTAATTGTATTCATAATAAAGGTAAATTTTTCAAATTTGATTTGTCTATTTTAACCTTTATAGTATAACTAAAAATATACACTATTCATACGATAAAACAATAAAAAAAAATCAAAACTAATTAAAATTAAACAATAAAAAAATCAAAAACATAAAAAACATTATCTCTCAACTCAGGTAGAACATATCGTCGCCTCCCAGAATCTCATCACCATCATCGCCGTTTCCACGTCAAAGCAGACCCAAGAGACGACTTCAACATCCCTTTCTCCTTTTATTATACCCACCCCCAAACTTGACGTCACCATCGTTGTGTCGTCGAGTTCGATCCCAATCTCTACCTGAACAACCCTCGCCAAGACATCTACCTCGCTACCACTGTCGGAGGCTCGGAGCACTACCGAGAAACCACCCCAAAAAAATTCGAAAATGTTGAGTTCTTCTCGAATGTGAGAATCGAATTCAACGCGCTAGACCCACACTTGGCCTCGTGCACGGAGTTCCTGTCATATTCTTTTGGTGTTCACTTGAGATATCTTATTAATGTTCATTATTTGTTCCATAAACTTACTGTGTTGATTAGAATGATATATATTAATGTGTGTATAATATGGTACATGGTATGGTAATCGGCAGTTTCATTGTTTGTAAATGTTGAAGGCCACTTGTGAGTTGTCCCACATTGAAAGTTTGAGAGAAGGGAGTATATTATATAAGCCTAGAGAGTTCTCCTACTTAGTACCATATGGTTTTGAGATAGATTGAGGCTCTCTAGTGCATATTCAAGCTCCCGCTCTCGTGTGTGCGCTAGGCGTGGGACCGCACTTGAACACCCCCATTTGAAATTTAACAGTAAAAACATCACACAAATAGTTTGTGGTGTTTCTCTCAACATGCTCCAAATTATTTTTTGGACTTTTTAGGAAAGCATGCCTCAAATAAGTTATGTGATGCTTTTGACCGAACCCCCAAACATTGGTGAATAGGAAAAAGTGTATATTCCAATGTTATTATCAACACACCATTCTCACAATCATCACAAGCTTCATACAAAGTGTCTTATCTAGCAGGTGAAAGTTAATGTCGTAGTTCTAGTTGATTGGACGAATTTCATCGATATACAACTGAATATGCGTACTCACTCCCCCCAAACCAGAAATAGTCATAATGTCCAAATAGTTCCAGTAATATTTATTGGGGAAAAAATAGGTATCTTTACTGATAAAAACAAAAACAGATCCATTCAAACGAAATTATTAAAATCAGGAACAACCAAATCACAAATATTCATCATCCAAAATATGAGTTTATGTAGTCGAGAGTTATCATAGCTTGTTGTCCAAAAGTAGTCATAGCCTGCTCGTGATCATTTTTTATGCAACCAAAATTACCCTCTGTGAGTCAGCGAAATCATGATTAAGTTTGCTCTCCCCACATACTCGCACAACGGCTCAAATATTAAATCATGCATCGCCACTGTGTCCAAATTCTCGACAGCTCCCTGTATACGGTGAAACATTAATTAGATCTAGGTTAGAAATTGTTTTTGCTAAATAGTTTCCACGCATTTGTTTAAAAAATCATCAGCTGCACTGTTGTTAAACTCAATTTATTGTCACTGAACATTCCATCTATCAAGTACATGATATGGTGTAATATAGACACACAAATTACATTTAATTTGTGCATGACAAACTGATTGTGATGCACAAGGAATTATACATCTTAACTGAATGTGTAGTTTGTAAAACATCTGTTATCTGTTCAACATATATTATTATGAGTTATTCACTAACATGGTAGCCAAAACATGATTCAAGTTCTAGTGTTGTAGTCAACCAATCAACTCAATAAGTACTGATGGTGGGTTAAAATATACAATTATTTCATGTAAGTATTGTTTCGAGGGCTAATATTCCAATTTTTGGTTTCAGAACTACCAACTACACTGCACCAGCACTGATAGTGTATGTACTAGATTCTGTTACACTGTCAAACCAAATTTAATAATCCTCACCCGAGACATTCCTGTAATCAAGGTTAAACTATTGAGACTAATAATAGTTTACAACTACGACCAAGTTTTAGTTAGTGTGGCTATTAAGCTATTAAACTAGTAGTTCATAGACTATTAAATCCTAGTTATGCATTTAGACCTACAACATACACTGCGCAAGCAAGTTCAGTGTTTGTAATAGATTCTGAAATTCAAATAATGAAAGTAACTAACAGGTGTTATGGCCAGGTAACTACTATCTACACTAGACAGGCTAGTGTATGCTACAAAATATCAAAGCACCAACTATTATGACAAATGTCTTGTTAAGATTTTAGGTCTCCAAACATTCAATGAAACAAAACATGAATTATTCACTAACATGGTAGCCAAAACATGATTCAAGGTCTAGTGATGTAGTCAACCAATAACTCAATAAGTACTGATGGTGGGTTAAAATATACAATTATTTCATGTAAATATTGTTTTGAGGGCTAATATTCCAATTTTTGGTTTCAGAACTACCAACTACACTGCACCAGCACTGATAGTGTATGTACTAGATTCTGTTACTCTATCAAACCAAATTTAATAATCCTCACCCGAGAAATTCCTGTAATCAAGGTTAAACTATTGAGACTTAATAGTTTACAACTACGACCAAGTTTTAGTTAGTGTAGCTATTAAGCTATTAAACTACTGGTTCGTAGACTATTAAATCCTATTTATGCATTTAGACCTACAACATTTAGGTCTCCAAACATTCAATGAATCAAATTGAATATTCCTTCCAAATGAAAGTTTTGAAACTGTGGAACAAGAAAAGCGGTTAACTATGAATGAGTCTACATGTATATATATATACAAACAACATATATTTTCTAGTAGCTAATGACATATATTTATACTAACAGGAAAATTTTCTAAAATTGAAAACTGGTCTAACAATCAATAGTTCAATACACACCCATCAAATGTTCATCTACCCAATGATTACCAAAAAAAATGAATTTTGAACTAAGTCGGAGCTAAAACAACGTCCCAATCTTGCATAATCTAGCGGTAAGACTATAGACTCAAAATTTAAATCTTAAAAATTACACAATAAACTAGTTATTACACTGCCAAAATTAAATTAACGCCGCACAGAAATCTACCACAATTTGGAAAATATGGAACTCTGAAATCAGATATATAATTACCACAAAAAACTAAACACGTGCATTGAGTTTTTCAGAAATCATACTAGAAAACAAAAAAGGCAAAGAATATGTGCACCATTAAAAACCAGGAACAAGAACCCAAATTAATCACGACCCTATATTAGCATAGAAAAGAATTTCTCTCATTGCACGGTAAAACTATGAAATTTAAGAGGGGGAAAATCATACCTGATTTTGGCCGCCCAGATTTGAAGAACCCCGTACTAATAAATCCTCTTGCAACTTAATGAATCTCCTGCGCCGCCCAACTGGAGTAGTGAAATACAAACACGCCTCTGTGAAGAGTGGAGTAATCTATAAGCAATTGTGAGTTGGAGAGGTCGACGGTACAATCTCAATTGAGGTCGACGGGAGAAACTATGAAAATCAAACTTGTGAATCATACCTTACTCTAGGCTTGCCGTTTTGAAACAGGTAGTGAGGTAATTTTCCGAGTTGAATCAAACTGCTCCGTCCCACTTGATTTGCACTTCAGTAACAAATCGGCAGAAAAAAAAATTCGGGGGAGTAAGATGGGAAGATTAGGTTAGTGTTTGTTGTGTTTGTATATTTGGTAGATTATTATTGTTGTGTTTAAATAGTTTTAAACAATTAAAAGGGTGAATCGGGTAATTCGCTAATAATGAAATATATATATCATAGTTTTCAGGATGTAAAAGGGCTGTTTAGGTAATTCTAGTTTTTTTATAATTAGTGTAAAGATTGGTCTTAATGTGTGTTTTAGAGTAAGATATTTACCCTTTTTAAAAATCCCCCAACTTAAAATAAATATATTTACGGTTGACAGCCGAAAATTTCTTCTGAAATACTACTAGTAACTAAAATTAGAAAACCGTTAGTATTTCCTAATTAGTTATTAGTAGGTACTCCTAATTCAAATAGCCTCCTAAAAAACTATTTCCTAATGTAAACTATTTACATATTTCCTAATTAATTATCCTTAGGTACTCCTAATTATAATCAAAGCTATCACTATATCTATATATATTGGTCAAGTGCACGCACAGTAGACATTATATTTCCTCGATCGATGGCCCGTGAACCAGCAAAGAATCGCCGCCAACGAATCATAGAGATGATTAAGCAAGTGAATCAAAGAATAGTACTCGACCCAAAAGAGAAGCGTTCATACATCGAGCGTTACGTGATATTTCCAAAACACGAACAGCGGCTTGAGTACTTTCGACACTTATTGGCAACCCATCCGCAGTTCATGAACACGAATAAAGAATTTGCGTGGGACAAATTCAAAAAATGGGAAATACAGCAGCAGTTGCCCATCCAGATCGAGAGGGGTCGAGAGAGCCAATATGCACTAGCTCTAGCTATAGCTAGAGTTTTCGATTCCGTTTATTATTTGTTGTAGCTGTTCAATATCATCGCTTAGTATTGTTTTTTCTTTTGATCGATCTCTATTAATGTAAGATTGTTGGATCAAGTAATGTATAGTGCAAGCACGTATAAGTTTACCTCATGAGAAAAATATTATACTATACTACTTTATTTCTATGTATCATAAGAATACAAGAACATATATAGAAATGTTATTTGTATTTTAGAAAGAAAAAATGTCTCTATTTCTATGAAACATAGTATCTATGAAGATATTGTTAAATTTGTCAAATTCCAAATGGGGGTGTTCAAGTGCGGTCCCACGCCTAGCGCACACAAACGAGAGCGGGAGCCCGAATATGCACTAGAGAGTCTCTATCTATCTCAAAACCATATGGCGAGAGCGGGAGCCCGAATATGCAGAGTCTCTATCTATCTCAAAACCATATGGTACTAAGTAGGAGAACTCCCTAGGCTTATATCATAGACTCCCCTCTCACAATTATTCGATGTGGGACAACTCACAAGTGGCCTTCAACACACCCCCTCCACTTGTGAGTCCTAGTCAAAGGGTGGTTATAACCACTCACAAACAGGATCGAAACCTGCTCTGATACCATGTTAAATTTGTCAAATTCCAAACGGGGGTGTTCAAGTGCGGTCCCACGCCTAGCGCACACAAACGAGAGCGGGAGCCCGAATATGCACTAGAGAGTCTCTATCTATCTCAAAACCATATGGTACTAAGTAGGAGAACTCCCTAGGCTTATATCATAGACTCCCCTCTCACAATTATTCGATGTGGGACAACTCACAAGTGACCTTCAACAGATATTTCAAGTATCGTCAATGTTTCGATTTTGTATATTTATTTCAAGTATCATATTATGACTCTATAAGTTGCACTAGTGATTTGTAGGTAATCGATAACAATCGAGCAACAAAACGAGATGCAAACTGCACAAATTAATAGAAGAGAAAGAAAATTATTTTGGTACGACTTCGTTAACGTTGAATCATTGTGAAATTTGTCAAACATGCCCTTAACTCCACAACCCACATTATGAACGGACGACTCAAAAAATTGTTGGATTTGGTGTAAATAGTAAAAAAAATCACTTAAATTGTTTATATGAAATCATGTAAACATATTTACGGGATAAGTACGAGCTCATATTGTTTGTAACTCCGAGCGCATAAACTTTTTGTTAGTGTATTTGTTCAAGAGATATTTAACAACTTTTTGTTGGACTTTCATTTAACAATTAACATAGCATACAAGGACACAAATATTTTTTCAAATTCAAATATATTTGACAATTATAATTAATTAAATTGAAGATCTGCGAATTAAATTTTACACAAATATTTTTTCAAATTCAAATATATTTGACAATTATAATTAATTAAATTGAAGATCTGCGAATTAAATTTTACTATTTTTTATTTCGTACTTAATGATCATATACTGGAGATGGAAACCGAGAAATTATATTTTTGCATAAGGTGTTTTGGGTAAATTTAAAACACCGTATAGTTTAATTTTTTTTTTCCACTTTGAGAAAAAAAATGTTGCTATAGTAATATTGTAAAGTATATTGTTAAATAAATCAACCCTAATTCTCATAAAGATAAGATTAAAAGAGACTAAGCGGAGGCGGCGGCGCGGCCGCCGCCGAGGTCCTGACGAACAACATATATTATAATTTCTGATGAAGGCATTGAGCTGACACCGATGAATACTCCATTGACAACGGTGAAATGATCTTACATCTTTTTTAGTGTACATGTTTTGAAGTTTTACATCGCTTTAATAATTGCCCTTTTGTTTAACTCCAGATGATCTAATTTAGAGAGACATTAATTACATGGTCTTCGAGGTTGTCGCGGAATAATTTGGCTCCCTCAATTCCATCTTATTTTGATGGTGAAACTGTTTTAGAGGCTGATTTCTCTGGGTTCAGATTGATATGAAATCTTATGGATAATTTTCGATAAATGTATACCACCCATATATCTCCCACTTATTACACAATCTTGTCTTCCAATTTGAACTCTTTAGGATACATTTACTTCCAAATCCAGGAACCAAACAAATTGCCTCTGACTTTCGCTCTTCCCGACTCTCCTTGCCAGTGAAATAACAATTCTCGTCATATTCACTACCTTTCTCGGCCATGAACTCCGTGAAGTGCTCACTCATGTGATTAGGCAATTTTATTGATTGCATTTGTTCTCCTTTAAATGCAACTGTAATTCCCTCTTCCCAGTTAGCGACCGGTTCTCAGGTTCCTCAGTCATATGCGTATAATTACAATTGCTAAGATCATAGAACTTACTTTCGATGAATTTCGAGCAATCAATGTTTCTAGCCCTTTTGTTCGGAGGCTGACTACCTATATCAAAACAGAATAGCTTTCTCTCATAAAGTGATTTTGACTTGGTATCGGGGAAAATATTAATTTCGTCCGGCACTCATTGTTTTTTTTGCGGTTTTTTTTATTAGTGAATCCATTGACCTCGATTTCATTCACATTATTCTCTGACTTCCTAATGTGTGGAAATCCAGACTTACTAATAAATAATAAGGTTCTATAGATTGGTCAAGGAAAAATCTTTTCTTTCTCTATAGGCGAAAAATGTATACATGGCAATCCAACAACATTGTGTTTTCTTGTTCTCATTTTAGTTGTAAGTGAATGTTATCTATTTGTTACCATTTTTCGCAATCTCTATCAAAAGATATTAATTTATGCTTTTTCTATTGCTTATCGCTCAATACGGTTTTCGTGTACCATTTATTTCTTTAGATATGCCAACTAGAACCCCATATTGCCTAGCACCTGATGTAGCTCTATAAGACCAATAGACTATAACTATCTCTTGAATGCTCTATAAGTTTGGGGTGTTGCCTATAAAAGAAGTCGATATTTTATTTTGTTAAAGTTTCTCAAAATTTAATGATTTTTTTCAGTGTGCAAAGGGGTTCATGTATTTTGTGTTAACTTACAAAAATTGTTTATATGATTTTCTTTGTCAGTGCAATGTGCTTATTAAGTGAATATTTGGAGGTGTCCGAAAAACAATTGTGTGGAATATTGGACATAATTGACTTATTCATTTGACATTCTGACTTTTGCATTTTGGTGTACATTTATGTTGCTTTTATTTCGGAGAAGTCGAGAAAATTAATTAATGGAATGTCTACAAAATCTACTATTCAATTCCACCTCCTTTTTAAATGTAATATTAGGATTTGCTTTTTAGTTTTGATAAATTTAGGACCAACAAAGGAAGAGTGGACTGAATAGTCAAAGGTTGAAATCAAAAAACTTCATCTGTAAATCTTCAATCGTTCACGAGTCGACTTTCATCTCTTCAGGTTGTCTATTATTTCATCACCTTTTTCCATGCTTTACATAGCCATGTTTTCATCACCTCTAGCGTAATTAGTTAATTGAAGATGACGCTGGGCAATTCTTTCTATAGAAGAAGACTCGGATGTTAAAAGAAATGCGTGTGTGATAATAAATTGAGATCTTAAAAGCAGATCTATACGGATTATGTTTAATTCTTTTGTTAGTTCCATTATATTGCTCTAATTATTAAATCATTGGCATCCTCATTCATCTAATTGCTATAGTTTCTTATTTTGAGAATCATGATATTATTCGTGAATGTGGAGTTTAAATCTCTCAATCTCTCTGTATGATGAAAGCTGAAAATTGTAAATTTATTTATTCACTTTTCAGAGAAATTAGGGGTTTCCTTAATTCTTTAATCACTCTTGGAAATAATTGAGTAGCGGATTTATTTCGTGATGGAGTTTCACCGACTTGATGAATTATCCGATGACGGTGCTTTTGAAATTGATTGTGGAAAATCAAAAAATAACGCGAATGCGATAATGGTCATCGAATCGATTGATCAAAGAATTTCCGCAAAAAACAATGAGGATGTGATTGACGGAATTACTATTTCCCTCGATACCGAGTCAAAGTCACTTCATGAGAGGAAACTATTATGTTTTGATGTGGATAGTCAGCCTCCGAACAAAAGGGCTAGAAACATTGATTGCTCGGAATTCATCCAGAATAAGTTTCACGATCTTAGCAATTGTAATTATACGCGTATGAGTGAGGAACTTGGAGAACCGATACCTAACTGGGAAGAGGGAATTAGAGTTGCATTTAAAGGAGAACAAATGCAATCAACAATATTGCCTAATCACATGAGTGAACACTTCACAGATTTCTTGGCCGAGAAAGGTAGTGAGTATGATAAGAATTGTTATTTCATTGGTGAGAAGAGTGGGGAAGAGCGAAAGTCAGAAGCAATTTGTTTGGTTCCTGGATTTGAAAGTAAATGTATCCTAAAGAGTTCAAATTGGAAGACAAGAATGTGTAACAAGTGGAAGATAAATGGGTGGTGTAGATTTGGTGATAAGTGTCATTATGCTCATGGATCGTCGGGTACGTTTTTTTATCCTATTATCAATCTTGACTTTCTTTTCTTACTATGCACTGATTTTGTTTGCCGAATGTTTCGTGTCAGTAGTTCATTTACCTTGTTGTGATTTTAGAGGTTCCACTTGTGTTTGAGAATTGATACATGTTTTGTAGCATAAAATAAATATTTAAAATCCCTCACTTCTGGAAAATACCACTATCAATAAATGGTGAAAGGTAGACAATTGCCCATCATAAGTTTTTCTTATGGTGTTAGATGTTAAGAATTTTCCCTCTATAATTTATTCGTTTGCCCATTTTTTAAATGATTTCAAACTTCGCCCGACCAATGATTTGTTAATTTTGTCCTTTTTCCCCTGTTCACATGGATGCTAAAAGTTATGCCATGAAAACCTACTCAAGTTATTTTCTACTATTGACAGTTGAACATTATGAGTTCTTTTTTGTATTTTTGTATGTATCTCAATCCCTTTGATTTCTTCTCTTTATAGGCACATTTATAATTTGTTAGTATTTCTCAATTTGTGCTGCGACTAAACTTATTTAGGTCGATGAGGAAAGTGATACTATTTTAAGAGTAATGCTACAGTTACTAAGTTGTTATGTAAGTTGCACTCTATTTGCTCACATTGATGATGTACAATTATTTATTTTATACCATTTTAAATCCGATTCCCAATAAATTATCTTGAGGTCATTGTTCTTGTAAATCTCGTCTTTTAGGCAAAAGAAAAATGGTTTATTGGTTAATCTTCTATGATAGTATTTTAGTACTAGTTTAATTGGTTGTGATTATTTTCATTGTTTGCTTTTGTGAACAGAGCTGCGTGATTATGATGGGTGGCTCCTAAACAAAGAAGCTGAGAATCGTTTTACTCTTGCTGCCAAGCAAACTGCTTTACCTGCTGCTAAAGCTTCTATTTGTTCTACTGGTGATGGGCCCCACATCCCTCGTGTCCCTCGTTTCAATCGTCTGAGGTTGCCATCCAAGATGGAGGTTCCTACCCGGAGGTGGAAGGGTCCCAACAAAATTAGCAAGATATATGGTGACTGGATCGATGACTTTCCTTAAATTGATGACAACTCTCTGTGTTTCAACCTAAAAGCTGGTGATCTTTTCTTATGCGACTGATCTATTCTTATTAAGCAATACAATACCGAACCAACTACAGTAAGCAGCCTTGTATTCATGTTTTTTCATACTAGACCAGATGAATCTGAACAACAAACACCTATTTTATTATTACTCTTGTTAGAGCATGAGAAGCATTTTTGATACATAAAAAAGCTCCTATTTGCCGGAGGATACTGTTGTTGCTTTTTTGTAGTATCAGAGTAATTTTATTTCTCCGACAAATGAAAATTTGATCCTATATTTAGGGTTTATGGTTTACGTAAATGTTTGGATTGATAACAATGATCATTTTTGATGTTGTCGATCGATACTTTGGCCTTCTTGATTACATTAGTATCTTGTACTTGGGTTTTCCTTGTTTTTTTGTTCGATATATGATGAAGTGTAAAGCCTTGTTTTAGAAAATTAATTTTCAAAAATAAAAATATTATTTTTAATTATTATATATATAAATATTTAGGCATTAATAATTTTTTTATTAAAAATTAATTTAAATCGCATCGGAATTTAAATAATAAAATGCCTCAGCATTAAGGCCACCTTAATTGTCATTTTGAATTTCAAAAGATATAATCAATAAAATGATTTTATTTTATTTAATTAATAAATAAATAAAATTAGTCAACTTAACTGTTACAAAGTTAAGAATCGAAAAGAAAATTTGCAAAAAGTAGCTCGCTCGACCACCCCAAATTGAACAAACATTTGTGTACGCAGGTCGCCCTCGCACACAAGTTCGGAGGTTCGTAGGCTATTTTGGCCAAGATTTGCACCTCCCTGCGCGCACGCACCTAGGAGGCGGAGCAATACTATAGCAAGTCGTTCATAAGCCACTAAAGTGCAAACACTATATATGCCCACTTGGTTTTGAATCTTTTTCCAATGTGGGATAGCAACTCCTTTTGTTAATTTCCTTCTCTTTTTCCCAGTATTTTTTTATTATATTTAACAATTAATTTCTCATTCATTTCAACTCTGATTCGAGCAAATGAAATATTGATTCGAAGCTCTCTTCGATCTCTATATTTTCCAACAAAATCTTGTTTGGATCTTTGACTGGTCTTCTTTGACTCTTCTTTGGGTGACGTGGCCAAGGTGCTTGGACACGTGTCGATGATGGTTTTTTAAGATACAACATTGGCCCCCAGGAAAGTTGATGGATGAATTCTCGATGTCCAATAGTTTTGGTTGACGTCTTGACATTTTTCATTCTGCGTGCGTTTTGTCTGACGTTTTCTGGATGGTTATTGGTGGTTGTACTTCATTAATTCTGGATCTTACGCCTCTAAATGGTCTTTGGTTGAATTGTAACTTCATATCTTAATGGCTTTCACCTGGAATAGAAACATTTACCCGAATAAAATAACTAGCTTTTCATTTGTTGTTAGGACTTGTGCGATGAAGGCTCGGATGCCATTGTCTTTAGCTTTTTCTAAGAAATGTCCGGAGCTTGAAGGTCAGGATGTCGATTTGGTAGATGCTTTTGAAAGAGTCTGGACGGTGAAGATGGAGAAAGACGGTCGGCGACTTGCTTTAGCAGATGGTTGGAGCAAATTCTGTGAGCGTCGTGTTGTCCCGGTGAGTGGAATCATCTTTCTGGAAGTGCGTGGGCAGAAATCCTTTGGTATTGGTGTGTTTGGAGGGAATGGAGAGGTCATTGATCTAGGAACTGACTCCGAAGATAGCTCGATTGAATCTGAGTCGAGTATTTCACCTACAAATGATTAGAGATTCGGGAATATTTTCTCCGTAGAATAATATTGAAAATGGGATGTTTATGATCCTTATGTTTTTCTTGGACTTTTGTAATTTATCTTTTTCAATTTCTCGGAACCTTTTATTAGGATTTCACCGTGAAATAATTTTTATGTTTTCATGAGCTCGATTTCATCGGACTCTAATGATCTGATTTGAATTTCGAAATAGTGGGTGCCAGTTAATATCTGGTTTTACCCCTTAAATATAAATAAAAAAGAAAAAAGAGATGAATTTTTTTAAATTTATTTTGTGCGGAAAATATTGCCACGTGGCAATTTCCTGACCAAGTAAAATAGGGCTACGGGTAGTGGTGAGGTACTCGACTACGTTTCTTCTCGGTAACCGCCCTCTCTTCAATTCCCTTAATCGTAGACGTCAGATTTAGATGCGAAAAATCGTATCAACATCACTTATACACTCTACCTTTTTGAATTTTAAAATCACTATTCACCTTCTTCACTTTTCAGATCCAACAACCGGGTAAGAACATTTTCTTTTTCTCTGTAATTTTACTGTGTAAAAATTGTTTTCCTTGTTTATATTTTCTCTGTTCAAATCATGCCGAGATTCTCGAAAGTGGTCTGCGTGAAAGAAGAAGTACGCCATAATCCTCATGTTCTCCTCGCGCGTCATTACAAAGAGTTCATGGAGGTGGCGACTCCAGCTTTGCCGGCGTTATGTTTAGATGAACTGGAGGAGGCCAATCTCTACGTACTAATCGAGAGGACGTTAGTCCCAGTTCAACCCGACCCGAAACACCAGGAGTGGGGCGCTCACGGCCGCAATAGCACCGTAACGTCGGAGGACCTTGCCGATTGGAGGGACAACTGGAGAATCCCCTTCAACGTGCATCTGCATGCCCCTGAAGAAGGGGAGTCTGCCTGTTGTCCTCCTCTGGTCATGGTGGCCATCGACTGAGATTCTATGGAGCAGGTTCGCGCTTTCCTCTCCATCCTTCAATTTCAAGCCTCTTGAATCGGTGGAAGGTGGCCCCTCATCAAATCCATCCAAATGGATGGGAACAATTATATGGCTTATTGACGATATTGGGACAAGTGGGATTCTCTCGACCCCTCACGGGAAATGAATTCCATAACTTTTTTTAGTCTTGTGGCTTTTCATAAAGGGTTGTTAGGTGAATACACCGTTCGGTGTATACATTACATGGTGAAGGTGAAAGAACCTTCTGTTAAAGATCCAACTTGTTGGGATCGATGGTTTTATGTTTCGGGGAGATGCACAACTCAAACCCGAGAAACTTAGACTCATGCGGTCACATAGTGACGAATTGGTCAATATCAGGAGATTTACTTAGATATATCTAGTAAGACTTTAAAAATAAGAGTGAATGAGGGTACGGGGTATTTGCGTGCGTGACAACGTAAGGGCGTTAATATGTAGGCCTATAACTGAAAGATGAAGCTGTTAGTAAAATCCTATGTACCGATGAACGACAACACTTGATCATGGGAGATTATAGGAGTCAATGCCTAGATACTTTTATCTTTATTTGGTTTATTCTTTGTTTAGTGATTTATTTGTTTTTGTTAGTGTTAGCGATATATATCGTTTTATTATTTCTTATATTCTTATTCTTATCGTTTATTTTCTTACCTTATTTTACGGACTGATTGTATTATTTATTTCCGTATCAATAACATTATTCTCCGAGGCAAATACTTTTCTCTTCTATCATGGTATCAGCCTAACTCTTGGCTTGAAACCCTAATTCTCTTCTTCTCCTCGTCGCCCTCGTCCTCCATGGCGGCTGAACCCGAGATCCCTACGCTCCCTCTTTCGATCATGATTCACATGGTTAACATAAAACTCACCTCTTCAAATTATCTTCTTTGGCATGCTCAAATCGAGCCTTTGCTTACCAGTCAACAATTCATGCCGCTACTCGACGGATCTTCTCCTGCCCCGTCACGTACTATACGGAGCGCGGATGACTCCATTACACCAAACCCTGCGTTTGTTAAATGGCACCAACGTGATCAAACCATCACATTATTTCTTGTATCTACACTCACAGAGGAATCAATGGCCATGGTTATCGGTTGCAAAACCGCCAAAGAGGTATGGGACGCTCTCTCTCGATCTTACAACCACAACTCAAAGGCCCGCGAATTCAACATCAAGGACGATCTACTCTCTACTAAACGCGGTGAAAAATCCGTCGCAGAATATGCGCGCCATTTCAAAGCCCTCTCCGATCAACTCACGGCTATTGGTCGACCAATTGACGCTTCAGATAAATCCCACTGGTTCCTTCGAGGACTCGGTCCTGACTTTGCCAGCTTCACCGCGGCACAGATGGCGCAGGACCCTTTTCCTGATTTCCCCACTGTTACACCATAAAAATCCAACACTGACACGTGTCCAGACGACCGGAGCCACGTCATCAAGGAGATGGTCAAACGGCGGACCAAAGTCAGATTTGAAGTCATGGACGAAGTCAGTACCAGGCGAGCTCAACCGTAGCCCCAGGAAGACAGCTCCGTACCAGATTAGGGGATCAGCCAGATATGGCTCCAGGCAAGAGGCGGTGCGCCTCTGGTGACATGCAGCAAGTGGAAGACAAGATTAGTGGATATTTAATGCAATGGCTTAAAAGTCTTCATTAGTGGGATTAGATGTGATATGAGGCTAATAGGTGGCAAAATATGAGCTTGCATGCTCATGCATACATTTAGTATAAAAGAGAGGGAAGAGGGAGGAGAGAGGGGCTTCACCTTTTTTAATTTCCAAATACTATAAGTAAGGAAATAAAAGATCAAGAACACATGATGTTCATCCCCATTTTCCAGATTTTCGACATACATTTTCCGATCTATGATCTGTCCTAAAGAAATAAATATCTGCTTGGAGCCCTATTCTATAACCCCCCGTTCTAGTAATATATGAATTGAGTGAAAAAGGGTCCAAACAGTGGCGCTAGAAGGAGATCAGGTTTTACGCATCGGAAAAAGAGTTTCAACCGGCGAAGAGATGGCAGACGAGAAGGAAGGCGAGACGGCATCCCACGATTCTGTTGATTCCGGCAGGTGGCGCGACGTCATGGGCAAGGCGGCTCTTGAGGATCCCAACGCTCCGGCGGCTGATGCAGACCCAGAACCCGTCGACCGTGACGCGCCACCGCCGCTGATCCAGATTGCCGATGAGGACAGCCCCGCCGACGGCCATGCATAGACCGATCTGCAAACCGATTCTCAGGTAAGATCTCCTCATCGCCGTCATCATTCTCGCCGCCGCGCTCGTCGATTGCACCCGTATGATGTGGGAGGGCCGTCGACGCCCTTTGTGGCTCCGCCCCCAATCAAATTCGGAAATCTGGACACTCCAGAAAAAATCGATGAAGCCGTGCATGCGCTTATGCACAGAAAATACGTTTTAACAACTCCAGTAAAACATGCAACCGGTGCTTTTATGACACCTGGGCAAGCCACAACTGTGGCTCCAGAGAAGGTCAAACGCCTCCACCAGAGAGAGCGAAAGAAGCACCCGGTAATAGATCTGAACCGGAATGCAGAATCTGTGGCCACTTCGACGGATCGTCGAAGGAAAGGCAGTCAGATCAACATGCATCGGTATCATGAGGGTTCTCCAGTGCCCGAGGCCCGAGGGGCTCGGACTGAGGACCCAGAGATCGAAGATCTGAAGCAGAAGTATGCTGAGTTGGAGAGACGAATGAATGAGGGACAGGGTGTGCATGTACCTTCAGGTTACAAAAATGAACCCCTGGCCCCAGAAATTGAACATGCGTCCATGCAAACTGAAATCCTCCCCATGCAATCCTTAGTCTATGACGGTAAAACTGACCCAGAGACTCATTTGAGTAGGTTCAGGTCTTACATGTCCGGCCGCGGCGCATCTGATGCAACGCGCTGTAGACTTTTTCCCCTCACGTTGGATGATGTTCCCCACAAATGGTACGCGGGCCTCCCTGCACACTCGATTAAATGTTTCGATGATCTTGTGCAAAGGTTCGTGACGCATTTTGCCTCTAAGGCTGTGAGACTGGAACAGAGCCAACGCTTGCTCGGGGTAAAACAGGATGATGAGGAGTCAGATGAAAGGTATGTGGATTGAGTTGAAGAGATTCTCCTGGCTGGCGGAGAGGATATAAATGAGAATTTAAAACTCCATACCGCCATGACCGGTTTGAGGAGAAGCTCAAAGTTGTTCAAATGTATGATGAAAAATTATCCAAAATCCTATGAGGAATTCAGGGTGAAAGCTGCTGCGGAAATAGCTTACCAGAGGTTGACCGGGACCCCACGGGGCTCGGGCGAAACCAAAAAGAAGGCCCCATTCTCTTCGGAGAAAAGGCCAAACTATATTGGTAAGAAACCCAGTGGCAAAACCAGTATTGATTCCAGGATGGATGAAATAAGGGAACTGGAAGCCAACATTCGGCGTGAAACTGGTAAGGCCCCAGAGGCCATTTTGCAGGTGTTCCTGACTCAGAGGGTAGATGTGTTAACCAAGCCCCCGCCTATTAACACTCCCCAAGAGAAGTTGAACCCAAATTTATGGTGTGATTTCCATGAGAAACACGGCCATTCAACAAACCAGCGTCGTCAGTTACTGAGGCAATTGTGGAGGCTGTTCAATGAGGGAAAACTGTGGCAGTACCTCCCCCGTCCCGGGGTAGCAGGGAATGAGCCACGGGGACAGAATCCCCAGGGCCCTCCATTAGCTGCACCGAGCCAAAATCAAAATGCTCCGGGGCCTCAAGGTCCCCAGGAAGTTATGATGATTGGTGATGTCAGGCCCTTGACTGAAGATCGCAAACGGAAACGCAAGAGAGACTTGGCAATGTGGGAAGTTCTGGTGGCTTCTGCGCCCACACAGAGCGCAACGATCTGTGATACGGTAGTGATATCTTTCACACCACAGGATCGCGCTAAAGCCAAATTCCCAAAGGATGAACCCCTGGTGATCCGGGCGAGGATCCTGGGAATCGATGTGTCTCGCACTTTGGTTGACAACGGTGCTCACTGTAATGTTCTGTATAAGAACGCCCTGGATCAGATGGGCAAGCTGGCCCTGTTGGATTTCGACTACCCGGGATGCGTTCGTTCGATTGCTCGAACATCCGAACGCTCCCAGTCGACCTCCGGTGTCGCTACTTCGTTCACACGACAGCCCTTGACCCGATTCACGCCCAGCCATCGCCCCGGAGGACAACCGCGCGAAACAGAGCTGGTCTGTACCCAATCAGCGCCCGCTGATTGCAGACCAGCGGTCGCTGGTGGAGCTGCAAACAGCGGTCGCTGTTCGTCCGCGAACAGCAACGCGACGTTGCTGTTCCGGGCTCGTTTTCGGGTCGTTTTTCCTCATCCGACTACCGATCCGGAGGTCCTAGAACCCCCAGTAGTCGAGGAATGCGATCCACGATGCCCGGATCCCGATCGTACGCTCAAAATATGATCAACGAAGAAAAGTGAGATCGAATAAACGCGGAATTAAAAGTTCCGATCTCATACCTTATCGGTCGATTGTTGAGACCTTATCGATTGCTAGTGTATGCCTCTTCCCTTGACGCCAACCGTTGTGTGGGCAACGATCCGTTGGGTCTCCTTTTCTGCCTTCTCCCTCTCCACCAGCGTTATATTTCTTTTCTCTGATGAGAGAAAAATATTTGCGCTATACTGTATTATTTTTGCAGAGAAAACTTAATTGCGCTAGCGCAATAATATTTCTCAGAAAAATAAAAAGCTGCGGAATGTAGGTTTAGGATAGGCAAGGTAGGGTATTTATAGAGTTACACTAGGGACCCCTTAGGTAAATAAATCCCGGGCTAAATTGCAATTTAATTAAACCGGTGTCCTTAAAAGAAAACCTTTAATTAAATTCAATTTTAATTATAATTAATTCCACTATAAAATTATAATTGAATTCCCGAAATAAATTTAATATTATTTCAACAATAATAATTCCGCCGAAATTACATAAACGACCTTCCCCGTGTTTAAGATATCGTATGTCCACGAATTAATTTTATTACTAATAATTAAATTAATTCGTTTCTTATTATCCAAGACTAGTACCACTCAACCTTATTATCATGTGGAACAAATCCACCTGCAGGGTTTACATGATAAACTTTATGAGCTCATCTCGGGGACATCATCAACCCGATAAACGGGACACGGTTTCCTGTCTATAATCTATAGCATGCCGTGGGTACAATTCCGATTCCCAATTTACCGAGTATCTCGACTAATCTAATAGTCTCACTCATTGGCAAGTTAAAGAACCGAGAATTGGACAAACGCACCTATAATTATATAGGGATTAGGAATTCGTTTATCCGTAATATCTAAGGCCTAGTTCGATTACGTCGATTAGTATAAATCGAACGCCCTCCCGTGGTCCTGCTCAATACACCAAGTGTACAAGTGTAACATAATAGTCAAGACCAACTATTACCCAGTCACACTACGACGTACCGATGGATTGTCCCTGTCCATCTAAGTCGTGAGCTTCTGTTCGATAATATACGAGTAACCGACAGTATGATCTTCCGCGTGTCTCCTCACGCCATACTGTCTACAACGTATATATCTAGGACTATTGCATTCAAGTAATAAGATAGACAAAAATGCCGACAGTTTGATTATTAGATAATGTAAAACACAGATAAGGAGTTCTATATTGTCACTAAACTAGACATTTAGAATATAACTCCATCAATCTCCCACTTATACTAAATCTCTAGTTGCCCTCTACCATACATCCGATACCCATCCCCTTCACGTGTCTCTTGAACGCTTCCGCTGGAAGTGCCTTCGTAAAGGGGTCTGCCAGGTTATCCGCTGATGCAATCTTGGTGACAACCGCATCGCCTCTCCTGACGATGTCTCTAATCAGGTGGTACTTGCGATCTATGTGTTTGCTCGCATTGTGGGCTCGTGGTTCCTTTGCATTTGCCACTGCACCGCTATTGTCACAATAAATTGTGATAGCTCTAGGCATTTTAGGAACCACATCCAAGTCCATAAGGATGTTCCGGAGCCACACCGATTCTTTAGCTGCCTCAGAGGCTGCTACATATTCGGCTTCCATGGTAGAGTCCGAAATGCATTTCTGCTTAACACTCTTCCATGAGACTGCTCCACCTCCCAATGTGAACACATAGCCTGATGTAGACTTTCGCTGATCCTTATCAGATTGGAAATCCGAGTCTGTGTAACCAATAGGAATCAACTCGGACGCTTTGTAACTCAGAACATAATTCCTAGTCCTTCGCAGGTACTTAAGTATGTTCTTTACAGCAGTCCAGTGACCCTGTCCAGGGTTACTCTGATATCTAGCCACCATGCCCACGGCATAGCAGATATCAGGTCTCGTGCACAACATGGCATACATTAGACTTCCTACTGCCGAAGCATAAGGAACCTTCTTCATGTAATCTATCTCCTTTTGTGTTTTGGGACACATGTCTTTAGATAGATGAATTCCATGGCAGAAAGGTTGAGCACCTCTCTTGGAATTCTGCATGTTGAAACGAGCCAGAATCGTATCAATATATGAGGCTTGGGACAAGCTTAATGTTCTTTTCCGGCGATCCCTTATAACCTTGATCCCAAGAACATGCCCAACTTGTCCTAAGTCTTTCATATCGAATTGCTTGGACAACCATCCCTTTATGTCTGACAACATCTTCACATTGTTGCCAATTAGAAGGATGTCGTCTACATAAAGCACGAGAAACGCCACACTGTTTCCGTCACTTCTCTGGTATACACACGACTCGTCCATGCTTTGAATGAATCCATAAGACTGGATAACCTCATCAAACCGCATGTTCCAAGATCTAGAAGCTTGCTTCAATCCATAAATGGATCGGTTTAGCTTACACACTAGATGCTCTTGGCCTTTCTTGATGAAACCTTCTGGCTGTCTCATGTAAATGGTCTCGTCAAGATTCCCATTCAAGAATGCTGTCTTGACGTCCATTTGCCACACCTCATAATCCATATAAGATGCTATAGACAAAAGAATCCGGATTGACTTTAGCATAGCTACCGGCGAAAAGGTTTCCTCATTGTCGATCCCTTCTTTCTGAGTATACCCTTTCGCAACAAGCCTAGCCTTGAAGGTTTCAACCTTCCCGTCAGACCCTCTTTTTCTCTTGTACACCCACTTGCAACCAATGGCTTTTACACCTTTGGGCGGTGCTACAAGATTCCAGACCTGATTTGAATCCATTGATTCAATCTCATATTTCATCGCCTTTTGCCAAGACTGAGCATCTTGATCTTTAAGCGCCTCGCCATAGGTCCAGGGATTGGCTTCATGTTCTCCAGGTAACAATTCCGAAGACTCACCTATAAACATGAACCTATCGGGTTGTCTAACAACCCTCCCACTACGACGAGGCTCCGGTGTAACCTCAGTAACTACAGGTGCAGACTGTGGTGGCGTATCACCCGGTTCGGTTGGATCTAAGCCTTGATCGTCCCCTCTCAGTTCGTTAAGTATTATCTCACTCTTGGGCTTATGGTCCATTATATAATCCTCTTCCAAGAACCGAGCGTTGGTGCTAACAACGATCTTCTGGTCCTTAGGACTATAAAATAGACCACCTTTCGTTCCTCTAGGATATCCTATAAACAACCGAATATCTGAACGAGATTCCAACTTATCAGCCCCATGCTTCAGCACATGTGCTGGACAACCCCAGACCCGAATGTGTTTCAAATTTGGCTTTCGCCCGGTCCACAATTCCGAGGGCGTCTTAGGGACTGATTTAGAAGGAACTAAGTTCAGGATATACGCCGCTGTTTCCAAGGCATATCCCCAGAACGAAACTGGTAGTTCTGAATAACTCATCATAGATCTTACCATTTCCATAAGAGTCCTATTCCTTCTTTTCTGCTACACCATTCTGCTGAGGCGTGTATGGTGCAGTCATCTGGGAGTCAATCCCATTCTCTAATAAGTACGCCTTAAACTCTCCCGAGAGGTACTCTCCTCCACGATCAAATCGTAGAGTCTTTATGGTTTTACCATGAAGGTTCTCCACAAGAGCTTTGTACTCCTTGAACTTGTCAAAGCACTCGCTCTTGCGGCGCATCAGGTATATAAAACCATACCTTGAGTGAAGGTTACGAAATATTCATAACCTCCTCTCGCTTGGATAGATAAAGGCCCGCACAAATCAGAGTGAATCAATTCCAGTACTTCCTTGGATCTATACCCCTTATCACTAAAGGGTCGCTTGGTCATTTTTCCTTCCAGGCATGATTCGCAGGTTGGAAAGTCCTCATCTTTCACACCACTGAGTATTCCATCAGTTATCAACCTTTGAATTCTGCCCAAGTTAATATGACCTAGCCTAAGATGCCATAAGTACTTTTGATTCATCCTAGAAGGCTCCTTTCTCTTATTGGTACTAGATGTGTTATTTGACTCTACTCGTTGCATCGTGGAATAATCAGGATTCAGTATATATAAGTTGCCTATCAATGTACCATAACAGATATACTCACCATTCTTTTTGATAATAACAGAACTATCAAAAGAAACAGAATATTCATTCAAAACCAATTTAGAAACCGAAACAAGGTTCTTTCTAAAATTCGGTACATAAAGACAATTATTCAATACCAAAACTTTATTATTAAAAGACAAATGAATATCTCCCACTGCAACTGCCGCCACTTTCGTAGCGTTGCCCATGTAGATAGTGATCTCTCTCTCTCTAAGCCGCCGGGTTTCCTGGAACCCCTGCAAAGAATTGCAGACATGATCAGTGGCTCCCGTATCCACACACCAGGTGCCGGTGGATAACACCGCTAAACATGTTTCAGTAACTAAGGAAAAGTTCATACCTCCTTGTCTGAGAGGACAATTAGACTTCCAATGTCCAGACTGCTTGCAACGAAAACACTTGCCCTTGGGCTTGTTCACTCCATTCTGTGGTCCACCATTTCTGGGTCCACTGGGTTTCCGTCCTTGCTTCTTCTTCCTCTTAGTCCCCGGAGGGCCATGAAGTTTCACAGCCACAAGTGCCTGAGATTTCTTAAAGATTCCCTCTGCCGCCTGGAGTTCAGTCAGGAGTTCCGTGAACGAATATAACCTCTTGTTCATGTTATAGTTCAGGCGGAACTGCTCAAAACTCCTAGGCAGAGACTGGAGCACAATGTCGATCTGGGTTTCCCCATCGATAGCTCCTCTCATAATCTCTATCTCATTCAGATGGCCCATCATCCTGAGAACGTGATCCCTTACGGGCGTTCCTTCGGACATGGTGGCCGTCATGAGTTTTCTCATGGCATCTTGCCTGGCTGCCCTATCCTGACTACCAAACATCTCCTTGAGGTTAAGCATCATATCATAGGCAGTGGTCATGGCCTCATGCTGATGTTGCAGCACATTTGACATAGAAGCCAAAATGTAGCACCGCGCCATCTGATCAGCCTTGACCCACTTCCGATGAGCTTCCTTTTCCTCAGGAGTGGAGGTATCAATAGGTTCATCAGGACAAACCTCATGGAGTACATATTTGTACTCCTCAGCAGTTAGGACAATGTCCAAGTTTCGTTTCCAATCAACATAGTTTGGATCAGTGAGTTTGTTTTCTTTTAGTATAATGGACAGCGGGTTGAGTGCCATATCTATAAAAGAGACAAATCAAACTGTCAAATTTAATTCGATATTAACTCCCTTAATTAATATCATTAAATTTACCAATTAATCCTAAAATCCCATCAGACTAGCATGCCACGTTCATGTGGACGTATACTAGTCCAAACGATTTTATAACTGGACTTTTACTTTGGTCGTACATCATTACAGCAGTGACTCCGATGGGGAGGATACTGTAAAGCGTACCTAAGTGTATACCATTTCTCAGTACTAAGTTAACCGCTCGGAAACTACACGCCCACCGCAAGCCACGTTAGTGTGGACGTTTACGTTGACATGCGGTCCCTTTACGATTTCCTATAACTGTCGAGCCTCAATTAACCCAAAGTTCCGTTTCCGTCTAGCAAGCCACGATAGTGTGGACGTTTACTAAACAAACAACTTTGTTAATTGAATTCCATTTAATAAATTTCACAATTTCGTTAATCAAAGCTTGATATCTCGTAAGTGAAATTCGAAGTTTCTAACCAGCGATCAATCATGCAATTGAGCCCTATCTCTCACAAAGTGAGGGAGCCAACCAGACAATCGATTTAGTCATCAAATGACACGAATGTCTCTAATCTTTGTCATCGACATAACCAAGCGCTTTGGCTCCATTCCACTCCCCGGGGTGAGAATGAGTCGAGTTGAAATTAGTCTTTGAAAGACAGATTAGGCATTGCTTTGAAAAACTTAAGTGTTCAATTCTATAAATGGAATTGAATTCGAATTTTGATCCAGTGATATCCATGTGTCAACTTTATCCGATAGGGAGGATGACACTAAAGCCAACTCGTAAGCGACACACATCACCATCAAAACAGAGAATGGAGACCGCGGGATTGTTTCCAATCCCTCTCCCACTTAGTTTTTACGAAAGGGATAACAAGCATGCATATAGAGTTAAAGCATAATAAAAACGCACGTAAACACACAAAAAACATTTAACATGGCCCGATTATTATGGCCTTTAAAATCTTCGATGCACGTCTTCTCGGATCTTCGTCTCGTTGCTCGTCTCGGTCTCGGTCCATCACCGACTCGTCTAAGGACCAAGAGACGAACCCCTCCCACTGGAGTATCATCCCGGGCCCTCGACAAGCGATCCGTGATGTCCGTCGAACCCCCGCGTCGCTGCTGCCAAAACTCCAAACAGCGCCCGCCGTTTGAGGAACAGCGGTCGCTGGAGGAGCTGCAAACGGCGACCGCCGTTTGCCCTCCAGCGGGCGCCGTTTGTGCACAGCAGCCGCGGGTTCGAATCCTCGACCCTCGTTCGTTCGTCCTTCGATCTCCTCTCGATTCACCAAGCAGCAGTAACATTACATATGTAAACTAACTACTTCCGGCATTGATCCTATACAGGAATGATCGATCCTATACATCCGGATAAACGAAAAACGAGAAAAAAAAACCCTAAACGACTCAACCCGTCGTTTTAACTATTACAAACAAGCAACGTTGTATAAATCAAAGATCTCGACAATCCCGAGAGTTTAACACACCACAACATACAGTACAATAAAACATGACCATAATAATCGGGTTATCATGCAAAACAAACTCGCAAACAATACAAAGAACGTATAAACCGGCTCTTATACCAATTGTTGGATTTCGACTACCCGGGATGCGTTCGTTCGATTGCTCGAACATCCGAACGCTCCCAGTCGACCTCCGGTGTCGCTACTTCGTTCACACGACAGCCCTTGACCCGATTCACGCCCAGCCATCGCCCCGGAGGACAACCGCGCGAAACGGAGCTGGTCTGTACCCAATCAGCGCCCGCTGGTGGAGCTGCAAACAGCGGTCGCTGTTTGCCCACCAGCGGGCGCTGTTCGTCCGCGAACAGCAACGCGACGTTGCTGTTCCGGGCTCGTTTCCGGGTCGTTTTTCCTCATCCGACTACCGATCCGGAGGTCCTAGAACCCCCAGTAGTCGAGGAATGCGATCCACGATGCCCGGATCCCGATCGTACGCTCAAAATATGATCAACGAAGAAAAGTGAGATCGAATAAACGCGGAATTAAAAGTTCCGATCTCATACCTTATCGGTCGATTGTTGAGACCTTAGCGATTGCTAGTGTATGCCTCTTCCCTTGACGCCAACCGTTGTGTGGGCAACGATCCGTTGGGTCTCCTTTTCTGCCTTCTCCCTCTCCACCAGCGTTATATTTCTTTTCTCTGATGAGAGAAAAATATTTGCGCTATACTGTATTATTTTTGCAGAGAAAACTTAATTGCGCTAGTGCAATAATATTTCTCAGAAAAATAAAAAGCTGCGGAATGTAGGTTTTGGATAGGCGAGGTAGGGTATTTATAGAGTTACACTAGGGACCCCTTAGGTAAATAAATCCCGGGCTAAATTGCAATTTAATTAAACCGGTGTCCTTAAAAGAAAACCTTTAATTAAATTCAATTTTAATTATAATTAATTCCACTATAAAATTATAATTGAATTCCCGAAATAAATTTAATATTATTTCAACAATAATAATTCCGCCGAAATTACATAAACGACCTTCCCCGTGTTTAAGATATCGTATGTCCACGAATTAATTTTATTACTAATAATTAAATTAATTCGTTTCTTATTATCCGAGACTAGTACCACTCAACCTTATTATCATGTGGAACAAATCCACCTGCAGGGTTTACATGATAAACTTTATGAGCTCATCTCGGGGACATCATCAACCCGAAAAACGGGACACGGTTTCCTGTCTATAATCTATAGCATGCCGTGGGTACAATTCCGATTCCCAATTTACCGAGTATCTCGACTAATCTAATAGTCTCACTCATTGGCAAGTTAAAGAACCGAGAATTGGACAAACCCACCTATAATTATATAGGGATTAGGAATTCGTTTATCCGTAATATCTGAGGTCTAGTTCGATTACGTCGATTAGTATAAATCGAACGCCCTCCCGTGGTCCTGCTCAATACACCAAGTGTACAAGTGTAACATAATAGTCAAGACCAACTATTACCCAGTCACACTACGACGTACCGATGGATTGTCCCTGTCCATCTAAGTCGTGAGCTTCTGTTCGATAATATACGAGTAACCGACAGTATGATCTTCCGCGTGTCTCCTCACGCCATACTGTCTACAACGTATATATCTAGGACTATTGCATTCAAGTAATAAGATAGACAAAAATGCCGACAGTTTGATTATTAGATAATGTAAAACACAGATAAGGAGTACCATATTGTCACTAAACTAGACATTTAGAATATAACTCCATCAGGCCCGTTATGTCTCACCGTGCGATCTGATACTTAAAGGCTTTGGCAACGACGTGGTGCATCCATATGGCAAGATCGTACTGCCGGTGGAGTTGAAAGACGCCGAGAATCCAGGTCTTATGTTGGTTAGGAACTTGGAATTTGTAATAGTAGATAGAGCTAGCGGCTATAACGCGCTCTTAGGTAGGCCCTTTTTGGACGCTTTCGAAGTGGTAGCCTCAACCTACTACTATTGTGTAAAATTCCCTACTCCCTCCGGTGCTGTTGGCACCGTTAGAGGTGACCTAGTAATGGCCAAGAAGTGTCTTTTGTATTTCTGTGATCTTGATAACTTAGTTATAATTGCGAATGGTAATCCCCAGGAAAGTCTGGCGGAAAAAACCAAAGACTCACAGGATGAGCAAACCAAAGACTCACAGGATGAGCAAACCAAAGACTCACAGGATGAGCAAAACAAAAAGTCCCGAGTGTCTGAAGTTACTGGTACCGGTTTGGAACCCCAGGCTCCTGATGTCATAAATACCGTGGGGCCCGGAGCAATCCTAGAGTTGGTTCCTGGGAAGGAAGCCAATACCCCAGGGCAAGATCCCTGTGCGGGAATAGCTTCCACCAGCCAAACTCAGGATTGCATGGGGCCAGAGCACGAGGATTATGATCCGAGGACGGGAGCCAAGTACCGAAAAGGAACTGCCATGGAAGTGGTCGAATACTTAGACTCCATAGTGTTGGATCCCGAGCAAGCTCATAAGCAAGTACTCGTGGGTACACATATGTTAGAGCACACTCGGAGTGGACTGATCAACTTCCTCAGGGGAAATCAGAGTACCTTCTCCTGGTCAAGTGCGGATTTGGGAAAGATAGATCCCAAACATGCATGCCATCGGTTAAAAATCGACCCCAAGAAAAAACCTATAGCCCAGAGGCGAAGGAAAATGGGGCCCGAGAAGTGCGAAGCACTGGCCGGGGAAGTGAACAAATTGATTGAGAATAAACTGGTGAGACAAGCCTCGAGCGATGCCACCTGGTTATCCAATGTTGTGATGGTATCGAAGACAGTAGGCGCCTGGAGACTATGCATAGATTTTACAGATCTGAATAATGCATGCCCCAAGGACCACTTTCCGATGCCACACATTGATCATCTTGTCGATAATTTGACAGGTCATGCTATATTTTCAACGATCGATGCTAAGGCAGGTTATCATCAAATTCCGATGCACCCAGATGATATAGAGCACACGGCGTTCTACACGGAGAAAGGGGTATTTTGCTGGGAAAGAATGCCCTTCGGGTTGAAGAACGCCGGGGCCACTTATCAAAGGTTAGTAAACATGATGTTTACAGATCTAATCGGTAAAACTGTTGAAGTATATATCGATGATGTCATTGTGCAAAGCAAGAATGAAGCGGATCACATAAAAGACCTTGCAGAAGTCTTTGAGATTCTGGGGCACTACAACATGAAACTAAATCCCAAAAAATGCAATTTCGGTATCAAGTTATTGCTTTATGTACCCTTATTTTAGAAAGAACGTTTAGTTCTGGATTTCTATTATTTATGAATGGATATTTTATTTCTTTAATCATGGTGATGATTTTGATAAGAAATAATGGGTATTATCTATTCTGGTACATTAGATAGCAATATATGAATGATGAATCCTTAGTCTGCCACGATGCAACAAACCGTTCTATAACTTGTTTTACTCATTAGATGTATTTCTTTATTAATCATTATACTTGTGAATTCTTATACTTAGTAGTGTTTATTCAAATAAAGATTCAGAAGGTCGAAATTGATTTAATCAATTATAGTTGAAGGAATGGACCTTCCGACCTAAGAATTGAATTTGGAAGATAATACAACTAAGCATACCTTTCGGTAAAGGATAGAATTCGGAAAAGTATTAAGAATGATCAATGATATGTGTAAGGTGCGAGTAGTTCCTTTTAAGAATACTCGAAGATGGATTAGAATGCTTGATGTGCCATAAAAGCGAAGTGTTTTAGTCACAAAGCAATTATGGGGAACCTTCAAAGTATATCCATTGGAAGCCTGCGACTTAGTCGCGGAGGCTGCCACATAACACAATCAAAGATTGAGATTAAGTCTCAAATGACTACACCATACACTGGAGTGTAGACATGGTGTGTCAGGGATAAGAAATAGAATTCTAATAGTAAAAAGACAAGTTGTTTGGAACTACCTATGTTCTATGGATATTCCTGGAGACAACGGCATATTCAATATGGTTGTAGGATATCCTAGATGAACAAAGTATTGTGTGTTCTATAGTACTATGAACCAGAAGGACGTGTAACGCCCGGTTCTTAGAGAAAGACTATTAGAAGAACCACAAAGCCCGAACTGACACAGTACCTTGGAATGAGAAAAAGGACAAAGACTAGGAACCAGCCAAACCGAGTAGAGGTACACCACACACTGCACCTATTGTTATTACTGTTATACACCGGGACGCCATTGCAGTGGGAGGTTGTTAAGACAACCAGAGATGTTCATAAGACTAGAAGAGTTTTGAACTCTGGATCTGGTAAAGATGAAATCGATCCCTAGCTCTGCATAAGGGCAGTACTAGATCTAAATGTGCCTGCTTAGAAAACAATAAGGATTATTGTTAAGAGGCAAGATCATTTAGAGTACAAGCTTAGTAAATCCATTATAGATTGAAACAAAGCTATAAATCGTGGAACTTGCGAATTGATGGGATAGTCCATTTGATGGATTCATCAAAAGGCATAGACGATAGGTGTATTGGAGAAGTAATAGAAACAAGGTGGTGTTTCTCGGAGATCTTATGTAGATAACGTTTTATCATTGGCAACAATGTAAAGATGTTGTCAGACATAAAATAATGGTTGTCTAAATAAATCGAGATATAAGATTGAGTAGAAGTTAGAGCATGTTCTTAAGATCGTTCTAACGATAAGAACATTGTACTTCTCCTAGATATCTTAAACGATTATGGTTTGTTTTAAACTTGCATACTTCTGAGAAAGGTTATTGCCTTTCAGAGACAGAATAGACATCTATCTAAAGGGTATCTGTTCAAACACATGAAGGAGATAGATGAAGACAAAGCAGTTTCCTATACTTCAAGTATGGAAAGCTTTATAGATGCAATGTTGTAAAACAAGAACCTGATATCAACTATGCGGTTTGCGTAGTGGGAGGATATCAAGGTAATCTAGACAAGAGAATTTCGGATGCTGTAATAGTACTTGCGAAGTACTGGATTACGGAGCAAGACGAAATCTTCTTAGATTACAGTTTCTCAGATCAAAAAATCATAGAAAGACCAGTGTAAGTCGATATCAGGCTATGTGTTCACTTTTAGAAAAAGGTGGAACCATGAAATGAAAGAGTGATAAGCAGGACGCTTCTCAGACTCTCTCATAACCGAATAGCAGCCTCAGAGGCAGCGGAAGTTTTGGTTAGGTTCCGGGATAACCTCTTGACTTGGATATGACTCTTAGTTTACCAAAGGCTATTGGATAACCTCTTAATTAATTATTATTAATTAATTATGCAAAATATAGTCCTGGATTTTATACGTTGTAGTTAGTATGGTGTTGCATGGGCACACAGAAGATCATACTATCGGTTACTCGTATTTAATCGAACAGTTGCTCACGACCTAGATGGACATGGACCAATCCATCGGTATAGTCGTTGTGTGAGAGAGAAAATAATTTATCTTAATTATTTTATCACACTTGTACACTTGGTGTATTGGGCGGATCGCTTGAGATTTATTGATTAGGATTGCCTTGGATAATCAATTTAAATCTCAGAGTATTTTATTCTTAATCCCCGATACTATTGCGGGTGTATATATTTAATATTAGAGACTTTGATTTTCCAAAGGAATTAACCGATTTAATTATTGGGTTAATTACCGGTTAAGTTGGGTCGCTATATTTTATATATGACATGCCGTGAATACTTGACGGGAAAGTGTATCCCGGAAGGGTTGATAATATCCCCGAGATGAGTTCATAAGGAATTATTGTGTAAACCTCATGAGTGGATTTGTTCCGCACAATAATTAAGGTTGAATGGTACTAGTCTCGGATACAAGAGATGAATATAATTTATTGAGCAATAAATAAATTTATTCATGGATATTTAAATCTTAAATACACGGAATAAATAATACTATCGGAGAAATATTATTTGATATAATATGGTTTAATATTGGGAGTGCAATTAATTTATATAGTGGAAAATAAATTAATTAATATTGATAAGGATTAATGGACTTGAGCATTGGGCTCAATTTAATCTTCAATATTGGAAGCCCAATATTCCACCTCCTTATGATCCCCTACGTAGCCTATAAAAGCACTACATGGCCTTCATAATTCATAACTTGATTAAGACAAGAATATCAATACTTGATAGTTCTAGAGAGTTGAAGGAGATCCATAGGAGTTCGATAGATCGTCGCCCACACGACGTTCGAACGAGGTGCAAGGAATACGTATGAAGATCGCAAGGTCATCAACATGTTAATTCGTTTCTCCGCACAACGAATTGAGGTAACATAATCATAAAACCCCTATTTGATTATGTGTTCGTTAATCGTGATATATACATGAACAAGACGATCCGGGAAAGCGTCGAGACCTAGATACGTGGATCGTTGGATCCCCGTGGGGATCGAACAAGGGGCGGTCGAACCCTAGGGTTTCGACCGCCGGTACCGCGGCAAGGGGAAGCCCCGGCTGGACGCCGGGGCATGCGATCGACGTGAAGTCGATAGCTGGGGAGTCGCCGTGGGCTGGCGCCACGGCAGACGACCTCCCCGGTCCTCCCTTGCCGGCGGTGGCGCACGAGGAGAAGCCGCGGCTGGGGGCGATCGAGCCCTAGCTCGATCGCCGGGGGGACTGCCGCGGGCTGGCGCCGCGGCTGGTGGCTCCCCCCACCTCCGGCGATGGCGGTGAGTCGCTGGACTCACCGCCCGGGGCTGCCGGTGCAGCCCGGCGATCGCATGTGCATGCGATCGCGAACCCCGCGTGGGGTTCGGCTAGGGTTTCGCCCTCGCGGCGATTCCCTCGTCGGACTCCGGATACGTGGTGTTCGTGATCGGTTTCCGGCGACGGGGTTTCGGTCGGGTTATCGGTTCCGCATTTTTTGATAGCCCGGGACATCGAATCCCAGCACTTGGCTTGCTATCGGTCACTTCTTTATCATCGTCACCTACTGTTTGTCGAACATGTCAATTAGCGAAAAGTACTCGTTTACCTTTTATTGCTAATGTTAAACGTGCCTCTGGTATTTTGGATTTAATTCATTGTGACTTGTGGGGTCCGGCACCAGTTACGACTCATTCGGGTTTTCGCTATTACGTGATTTTTATTGATGATCATTCTCGGTTTTGTTGGTTTTACCCCCTGCATGCAAAATCCGAATTTATGGATATTTTTCTCGACTTTCAGAAATTCGTCGAGACTCAATTTAATCGCAAAATTAAACAGTTTCAAAGCGATGGCGGTACGGAGTTTACAAATCATCGTCTACGATCCCATTTTGCATCAGAAGGTATTCATCACCTACTCTCATGTCCACATACCCCCGCTCAGAATGGCAGGGCCGAACGCAAGCATCGTCACATAACCGAGATGGGACTCGCCTTGCTCTTCCACTCTTCGGTTCCGATGTCTTATTGGGTGGACGCTTTTAGTACTGCTGTTTATATTATTAATCGGCTTCCTACTGCTGTCCTTGACAACAAATCTCCCTTCGACATCATTTTTCGGCGCCCACCTGTTTATGAATCTTTTCACACTTTTGGTTGCAGGGTTTACCCGTGTCTCCGTGATTATACAAAAACAAAGTTCGACCCGCGTAGTATGCCGTGTGTTTTCCTGGGATACAGTACTTGCTATAAAGGGTTTCGTTGCATGGACACTTCAACCCGTCGCGTTTACATCACTCGACATGCCCGTTTTGACGAAACAAATTTTCCGTTTGTCTCTTCATCTCGATCGTCCTCGTCTCTTATTTTCTCTGAATTCTCCGCTGCATGCGACACTCCTAGTTCAGCGACACCATCGATACAACCACTCTCTCCTGCTCCAGCATCATCACAGCCCCCATTGTCATCACAGCCCCCATTGTCGCCTCACATTTTGTGTCCCGTTGATGATTGTACAGCAGCTCCGCCACCACCTCCATCACAGCAGGCCCAACTTCAACATGCAAATCCAGCTGCTACTCCTGCTCCTGTAATTATTCCACCCACCATATCCATACCAGCAGCTCCACCCGTTCGATCTCATCGCATGCGCACTCGTGCTCAATCGGGTATTTTGAAACATCGCTACCCTGCCGATATCGCTCTCATCGGGTCCAGTTGCCTTTATTCTGCCCTTATCACTACCTCTGAACCTAAAGGCATTAAAGGTGCTCTTAAACAACCCGCATGGGTACAGGCTATGGACGAAGAAATGGATGCCCTTCATGTT
Organism: Euphrasia confusa; assembly: GCA_954870475.1. Taxonomy (NCBI): domain Eukaryota; kingdom Viridiplantae; phylum Streptophyta; class Magnoliopsida; order Lamiales; family Orobanchaceae; genus Euphrasia; species Euphrasia confusa. The sequence continues at coordinate 17,069,921 of OX940954.1, forward strand.
GGAGTTGTGTACTTAATGTCTAGATTTAAGTAACGGTAAACTCCCGATCATAGCATTTAACCTATTTAATTAATAAACAATTATTTGCATTTAATTATTATTAATTAATTATGCGAAATATAGTCCTGGATTTTATACGTTGTAGTTAGTATGGTGTGCATGGGCGCACAGAAGATCATACTATCGGTTACTCGTATTTAATCGAACAGTTGCTCACGACCTAGATGGACATGGACCAATCCATCGGTATAGTCGTTGTGTGAGAGAGAAAATAATTTATCTTAATTATTTTTATCACACTTGTACACTTAGTGTATTGGGCGGATCGCTTGAGATTTATCGATTAGGATTGCCTTGAGATAATCGATTCAAGTCTCAGAGTATTTTATTTTTAATCCCCGATACTATTGCGGATGTGTATATTTAATATATGTGACTTTGATTTTCCAAAGGAATTAACCGATTTAATTATTGGGTTAATTACCGGTTAAGTTGGGTCGCTATATTTTATATATGACATGCCGTGAATACTTGACGGGAAAGTGTATCCCGGAAGGGTTGATAATATCCCCGAGATGAGTTCATAAGGAATTATTGTGTAAACCTCATGAGTGGATTTGTTCCGCACAATAATTAAGGATGAATGGTACTAGTCTCGGATTCAAGAGATGAATAAATTAATTAGCAATAAATTAATTTTATTCATGGATATTTAAATCTTAAATACACGGAATAAATAATACTACCGGAGAAATATTATTTGATATAATATGGTTTAATATTGGGAGTGCAATTAATTTATATAGTGGAAAATAAATTAATTAATATTAATGGGAGATTAATAGATTTGGGCTTGGGCTCAATTTAATCATTAATATTGGAAGCCCAATATTCCACCTCCTTTAGATCCCCTACGTAGCCTATAAAAGCACTACATGGTCTTCTCTTCTACATAACACAAGATCATAATTCTCTTAGAGAGAGAAAGTAGAGAGAGAGAAGAGGATCCATAAGCTTGGAGGATCGTCGCCCACCCGACGTTCAAGCTAGTGCAAGGAATACGTAGGAAGATCGTAAGGTCATCATCTTGATTTCGTTTCTCCGCACAACGAATCAAAAGGTAAAATCATATACTCTCTTCTATGATTATATGTGAATTGATTGTGATACATACATGAACGCACGATCCGGGAAAACGTATGAACTTCGGGGACGGGGATTCGAGATCCCCGGCGAAGATCAAGACGAACCCTCGGCTGGGAGCCGAGGGGGTGGCGGTCGAGCCCTAGGGCTTCGACCGCCGGGAGCGGCTACGCGAGGGGAGCCCCGGCTGGACGCCGGGGCGAGCGATCGACCTAGGGTCGATCGCTGGGGGCCGTCGCGGCTTCGCGCCGCGGCTGGTGGCCCCCCTCCCGTCGGTGGTGGCGGTGAGTCGCCGGAATCACCGCCCGGGGCTGCCGGAGCAGCCCACGCGATCGAACGCGATCGCGAGCCCCACGGTGGGGCTCGGCTAGGGTTTCGGCCGCGGGTTCATCCCGCGGCGATTCTCCGGTTGAGCTCCGGATACCGTAGTGCTCGTGATCGGTTTCCGGCGATGGGATTTCGGTCGGGGTTATCGGTTCCGCAATTTTTGATACCCCGGGATATCGATTTCCAGCAATTGGTATCAGAGCGTTTGGTTTCGTGTTCATGTATGTGTTCAATTGTGTTCTACCTTGCAGGGATTCCGACTATCATGGTTAATTAATTGATTAATTGTTTAATTAATTGTTATTTAATTTTACCATGATTATTAAACTCTCGGACATGTCGAGATTCGTTTTGTGTGGATGAATGCTTGTAATAGTAAAAATTCGGGGGTTGACCGAATTTAGATTTATTATTATTGTTCTATGTTTTCCGGAAAGTGTATAGGCTCGATTTCATGTATAGAATCGATACCGGAATTGTAAATTTATTTCTTGCAATTTCTTTACGTTGGATCGATGCCGAGACGACCGCCAGAGAACTCATGTGACGAAGGAGATGAAGAGAGGAAGAAAGGACCGAAGGGGTCGATCACCCCATGATCGATCCATGATCGACCAAAAGGGGAAGGAGGCGTTGCGCCCCTTCGGCCGTGGGCTGTCGCCGGCGACGGTGGCGGGTGCTCCCTCCCGGTGGTCGATCGATGATGGTGGTGGTGGTGCGGGGATCCCCAACCCGTACTACTCCTACCTAGATTCACTTTCCTAATTGATTCAAGTTTTTCTATTTTGAGTATTCCTAAGTTTGGGAACTCTCATGGAGATAGGAAAAGAATTAATTAATATTATTTATTTCCTTATTCTATTATGGAAGTCTTCTAGAATATTCCAAGTTCTACTTGGAATAGGAATCTAGAGATTTAATAGAATTAGATAGGAAAGTAATTAATTAATGAATTAATTTATTTCTATTTGATCATTCCTATTTTTATGGGAATTTTCATGGACATGGAAATTAATTAATCTTGGAAAGTAGAAGAGTCCTATTTTATTTTATTTCCTTATTCTATTATAGAAGTTTTCTAGAATATTCCAAGTTTTACTTGGATAGATTATTCTAGAGATTTAATAGAATTAGATGGGAAAATAAATAAATAAAAAATATTAATAATATTTAATTTTATTTTTGATTTATTCGATTGACTTAATTTTCGAATTAAGTATCTTTTGGATTTATTAAAAATAAATAGATTTAAATATTGGGATTAATATTCTCGTCACATGGAGCATTCAAGAACGAAGACTGAAGACTAGAAGACGCATACGGAGATGGAATAAAGCCATGATAGTCGGAAAATAATTTTCTAGCATTATTTTGACTATGTGATATGTGCTTTATTACTTGTATGCATGCTTATGTGTTTAATTATGCATTAGATAGCGTATCCCTTTGTTATATAAAGCTAAGTGGGAGCGGGGATGGAAACATTCCCATGGTCTCCATTACTGTTCTCTTGGTGACATTTATGAGCTTTCGAAGTTCATATAGATATGTCATTGGAGGAGAATTCTTGTAATTCCTTTTACAAGAAACATTGATTAAGTTTATCAAACAATGCCTAATTTGTCTTTCTGAAACTGACTTCAAGTCGACTCATTCTCACCCCGGGGAGTGGAATGGAGCCAAAGCCACTTGGTCATGTGAATGACACAAATTAGAGACATTCGTACCATTCTTTTAAAGATGGATCGTTTGTCTGCTCGGCTCCCTCATCTAATGAGAGATAGGGTTGTTCGCATGGTGAATCACTGGTTAGAAACTTCGAGTTTCACTTATGATTCTCCGCGTCTTGATTTACAAAAATCGAATGCTTCAAGTAATTGGGAGTCGACTATAAAAGTCTTTTGGTGTAGTAAACGTCCACACGAACGTGGCTTGCTATGCTGAATGGGATTTTTGGAAATAGTTGATGTAGACAGTTATAGGGAATTGTGAAGGATTGTGAGTTATCGTAAACGTCCACACTAACGTGGCTTGCGGTGACGTAACAATTCCAAATGATTCACCTTAGTACTGAGTAATGGTTTACACTTAGGTACGCTTTATAGTATTCTTCCCAACGAAGTAACGCTATAATGATGTACGACCGAAGCAAATCTAATTGCTAAATCATTTGGGTGGGTAAACGTCCACACGAACGTGGCTTGCCTTACCTGATGGGATTTTAGATGTGATTAGTAATTTAATGATATTATTTGAGGGAGATAATATCGGATATTAAATTGATTGTTTGTTTAAATGTGCTTATAGGTTTAGAGAATAGCTATGAACCCACTTTCTGTGATACTCAAGGAGCATAAGCTCACTGGTCCCAATTACATTGATTGGAAGAGAAATTTAGACATTGTCCTGACTTCTGAGGAGTACAAGTTTGTACTCCATGAAGTGTGCCCTGCCGAGCCCACGGCTGCCTCAACTGATGAGGAAAAACTGACATATCGGAAGTGGAAAAAGGCTGATGAAATGGCTAGGTGTTATATTTTGGCTTCCATGTCAAATGTACTCCAAACCCAACATGAGCCGATGGACACTGCCTATGATATGATGTTTAACCTCAAGGAGATGTTTGGGAGCAAGATCGTGCGGCTAGGAAAGAAGCCATGAGAGTCCTCATGTCGACTACTCAATCTGAAGGAACGCCCGTTGGGGAGCACGTTCTTAAGATGATGAGTTTGTTGAATGAACTTGAGGTCCTAGGAGCTTCTATTGATGCTGAGACGCAAGTCGACATCATACTCCAGTCTCTGACCCCTAGTTTTGAGCAGTTTCGTATGAGCTATAATATGGGTAAACTATCTTATACTCTTGCGCAACTCCTGACTGAACTAAAGGCGGCAGAGGGGATCTACAAGAAGGGCAAGTCTCAAGCGCTTGTAGCTACCAAGTCCAAGGGCTCGAAGCCTGTTGGAGGTAGGGGCAAGAAAAGGAAGCAAGCCTGGAAACCCAGTGGTGCCAAGAGGAGTGGACCACGAGTGGGGGCTGCAAAGCCAAGAGGCAAGTGCTTCCGATGCAATAAGACTGGACATTGGAAGTCTGAATGTCCTCTCAAAGGTACGAATTTTTCTTTAGTCGTAAAAACATAGTCAGCGGTATTATCTACCAGAAATCTGGTGTGTAGATATGGAACCACTGACGGTATGTGCATTTTAAATGCAGGGGTTCCAGAAAACCCGGCGACTTAGAGAAGAAGAGTTCGAGTCTACACGGGCGAAAGCTGTAGAGGAGGCAGCTGTTGCAGTGGAAGACATTTATCTGCTTTAGTAGTTAAATAGGATTTCATTTCAAGTTTATTGCATTATGTACCCTTTATTTTAGAAAGAACTTTTGTTCTGGATTTCTATTATTTATGAATGGATATTTTATTTCTTTAATCATGGTGATGATTTTGATAAGAAATAATGGGTATTATCTATTCTGGTACATTAGATAGCAATATATGAATGATGAATCCTTAGTCTACCACGATGCAACAAACCGTTCTATAACTTGTTTTACTATTTAGATATATTTCTTGTTAAATCATTATACTTGTGAATTCTTATACTTAGTATTATTTATTCAAATAAGATTCAAAAGGTTGAAATTGATTTGATCAATTATAGTTGAAGGAATGGACCTTCCGACCTAAGAATCAAGTTTGGAAGATAATACAACTAAGCATACCTTTTGGTAAAAGATAGAATTCGGACAAGTATTGAGAATGATCAATGATATATGCAGACATATGTGTAAGATGTGAGTAGTTCTTTTGAGAATACTCGAAAGATGGATTAGAATACTTGATGTGCCATAAAAGCAAAGTGTTTTAAGTCACAAAGCGATTATGGGGAACCTTCTAAGTATATCCATTGGAAGCCTGCGACTAAAATCGCGGAGGCTACCACATAACACATAGCATAATCAAAGATTGAGATTAAGTCTCAAATGACTACACCATACACTTACGTGTAGAGATGGTGAGTCAGTAAGAAATAGAATTCTAATAGTAAAAGAACAAGTTGTTCGGAACTACCTATGTTCTATGGATATTCCTGGAGACAACGGCATATTCAATATGGTTGTAAGATATCCTAGATGAACAAAGTATTGTGTGTTCTATAGTACTATGAACCAGAAGGACGTGTAACGCCCGGTTCTTAGAGAAAGACTATTAGAAGAACCACAAAGCCCGAACTGACGCAGTACCTTGGAATGAGAAAATGGACAGAGACTAGGAACCAGCCAAACCGAGTAGAAGTACACCACACACTGCACCTACTGTTATTACTATTATACATCGGGACGCCGTTGCAGTGGGAGGTTGTTGAACAACCAGAGATGTTCATAAGACTAGCAGAGTTTCGGACTCTGGATCTAGTAAAGATGAAATCGATCCCTAGCTCTGCACGAGGGCGGTACTGGATGTAAATGTGCCTGCTTAGAAAACAATAAGGATTATTGTTAAGAGGCAAGGTCATTTAGAGTACAAGCTTAGTAAATCCATTTATGGATTGAAACAAAGCTATAAATCGTAGAACTTGCGAATTGATGGGATAGTCCATTTGATGGATTCATCAAAAGGCATAGACGAAAGATGTATTGGAGATGCAATAGAAACAAGGTGGTGTTTCTCGGAGATTTTATGTAGATGACAATTTCATCATTGGCAACAATGTAGAAAATGTTGTCAGACATAAGATAATGGTTGTCTAAATGAATCTAGATATAAGATTGAGTAGAAGTTAGAGCATGTTCTTAAGATCTTTCGATCTAAGGATAAGAACATTGTACTTCTCCTAGATATCTTATACGATTATGGTTTGTTTATAAACATGCATACTTCTGAGAAAGGTTATTGCCTTTCAGAGACAGAATATACATCTATCTAAAGGGTATGTGTTCGAACACATAAAGGAGATAGATGAGGACAAAGCAGTTTCCTATACTTCAAGTATGGAAAGCTTTATAGATGCAATGTTGTAAAACAAGAACCTGATATCAACTATGCGGTTTGCGTAGTGCGAGGATGTCAAAGTAATCTAGACAAGAGATTTTCGGATGCTGTAATAGTACTTGCGAAGTACTGGATTATTAAGCAAGACGAAATCCTCTTTGATTACAAATTCTCAGATCTTAAATCAGAGGAGGACCAGTGCAAGTCGATATCAGACTATGTGTTCACTTTTAGAAAGAGGTGGAACCATGAAGTCAAAGAGTGATAAGCAGGACGCTTCTCAGACTCTCTCATAACCGAATAAGCAGCCTCAGAGACAGCGGAAGTTTTGGTTAGGTTCCGGGATAACCTCTTGACTTGGATATGACTCTTAGTTTACCAAAGGCTATTGGATAGCGGTGCACGGTAAACTGGAAGAAGTCATAAGTCAAAAGTGATGGTAACACATAGAGCAAGTACCATCTGATACGAGTCATCGTCGAGGAAGACGATGCAGTAGTCACCAAGATAACTTCAGAGCGACAACCTAGAGTGCTCATTCACATAGTACTTCTTGGAAGTACAACTCTATGCACGTGATGAGTATGGGAGTCGGGAGTTTGGAGGAAATGACTAGACCTTAGTACAAGTGGGAGATTGTTGGAGTTGTGTACTTAATGTCTAGATTTAAGTAACGGTAAACTCCCGATCATAGCATTTAACCTATTTAATTAATAAACAATTATTTGCATTTAATTATTATTAATTAATTATGCGAAATATAGTCCTGGATTTTATACGTTGTAGTTAGTATGGTGTGCATGGGCGCACAGAAGATCATACTATCGGTTACTCGTATTTAATCGAACAGTTGCTCACGACCTAGATGGACATGGACCAATCCATCGGTATAGTCGTTGTGTGAGAGAGAAAATAATTTATCTTAATTATTTTTATCACACTTGCACACTTGGTGTATTGGGCGGATCGCTTGAGATTTATCGATTAGGATTGCCTTGAGATAATCGATTCAAGTCTCAGAGTATTTTATTCTTAATCCCCGATACTATTGCGGATGTGTATATTTAATATATGTGACTTTGATTTTCCAAAGGAATTAACCGATTTAATTATTGGGTTAATTACCGGTTAAGTTGGGTCGCTATATTTTGCTGGAAATCGATATCCCGGGGTATCAAAAATTGCGGAACCGATAACCCCGACCGAAATCCCATCGCCGGAAACCGATCACGAACATCACGGTATCCGGAGCTCAACCGGAGAATCGCCGCGGGATAAACCCGCGGCCGAAACCCTAGCCGAGCCCCACCGTGGGGCTCGCGATCGCGTTCGATTGCGTGGGGCTGCCTAGCAGCCCCCGGCGGTGAGTCCGGCGACTCACCGCCACCACCGACCGGGGAGGGAGCGCCCATCCGCGGCGCGAAGCCGCGGCAGCCCCCAGCGATCGACCCTAGGTCGATCGCTCGCCCCGGCGTCCAGCCGGGGCTCCCCTCGTGCGGCTGCCGGCGATCGATGCCCTAGGGCTCGATCGCCACCCCTCGGCTCCCAGCCGAGGGTCCTTTGAACGTTCGCCGGGGATCTCGAATCCCCGTCCCCGAAGTTCTTCGTTTACCCAGATCGTGCGTTCATGTATGTATCACAATCAATTCACATAAAATCATAGAAGGGAGTATATGATTTTACCTTTTAATTCGTTGTGCGGAGAAACGAATTTAAGTTTGATGACCTTACGATCTTTCCACGTATTCCTTGCACTAGCTTGAACGTCGGGTGGGCGACGATCCTCCAAGCTTATGGATCCTCTTCTCTCTCTCTCTCTACATTCTCTCTCTAGATCCCCTACGTAGCCTATAAAAGCACTACATGGTCTACTTGACGGGAAAGTGTATCCCGGAAGGGTTGATAATATCTCCGAGATGAGTTCATAAGGAATTATTGTGTAAACCTCATGAGTGGATTTGTTCCGCACAATAATTAAGGATGAATGGTACTAGTCTCGGATTCAAGAGATGAATAAATTAATTAGCAATAAATTAATTTTATTCATGGATATTTAAATCTTAAATACACGGAATAAATAATACTACCGGAGAAATATTATTTGATATAATATGGTTTAATATTGGGAGTGCAATTAATTTATATAGTGGAAAATAAATTAATTAATATTAATGGGAGATTAATAGATTTGGGCTTGGGCTCAATTTAATCATTAATATTGGAAGCCCAATATTCCACCTCCTTTAGATCCCCTACGTAGCCTATAAAAGCACTACATGGTCTTCTCTTCTACATAACACAAGATCATAATTCTCTTAGAGAGAGAAAGTAGAGAGAGAGAGAAGAGGATCCATAAGCTTGGAGGATCGTCGCCCACCCGACGTTCAAGCTAGTGCAAGGAATACGTAGGAAGATCGTAAGGTCATCATCTTGATTTCGTTTCTCCGCACAACGAATCAAAAGGTAAAATCATATACTCTCTTCTATGATTTTATGTGAATTGATTGTGATACATACATGAACGCACGATCCGGGAAAACGTATGAACTTCGGGGACGGGGATTCGAGATCCCCAGCGAAGATCAAGACGAACCCTCGGCTGGGAGCCGAGGGGGTGGCGGTCGAGCCCTAGGGCTTCGACCGCCGGGAGCGGCTACGCGAGGGGAGCCCCGGCTGGACGCCGGGGCGAGCGATCGACCTAGGGTCGATCGCTGGGGGCCGTCGCGGCTTCGCGCCGCGGCTGGTGGCCCCCCTCCCGTCGGTGGTGGCGGTGAGTCGCCGGACTCACCACCCGGGGCTGCCGGAGCAGCCCCACGCGATCGAACGCGATCGCGAGCCCCACGGTGGGGCTCGGCTAGGGTTTCGGCCGCGGGTTCATCCCGCGGCGATTCTCTGGTTGAGCTCCGGATACCGTAGTGCTCGTGATCGGTTTCCGGCGATGGGATTTCGGTCGGGGTTATCGGTTCCGCAATTTTTGATACCCCGGGATATCGATTTCCAGCACTTCGTCGCAATCGCACTTGGGAACTCGTCCTTCGGCCTCTCAATACGAACATTGTTGGATCGAAATGGGTTTACCGCACAAAATTCCTTGTCGATGGTTCTATTGATCGCTATAAGGCTCGCCTCGTCGCCCAGGGTTTTAGCCAAGTTCCTGGTTTTGACTTCACACACACATTCAGTCCGGTCGTTAAAGCTTCCACTGTCCGTATCATCCTCTCCCTCGCTACCAAGCACTCGTGGCCGTTACATCAACTTGATGTGAAAAATGCTTTTCTTAACGGCGTTCTTGATAAGCTTGTTTACATGGAACAACCTCCCGGTTATATCGATCCTTCACATCCTCATCACGTGTGTCGTCTTCGCAAAGCGCTATATGGGCTTCGACAGGCACCCCTAGCTTGGTATCAACAACTTCGTGCCTTCCTCCTTCAGCTAGGTTTTATATGTAGCACAGCTGACACCTCTCTTTTCATTTTCCGACGCCACACTATTCTCATATATCTCCTTGTTTATGTTGACGACATTATCGTCACTAGCAACAACACTGCCTCGCTTCATCCTTTGTTAAACCGGTTAAGCAAGGAATCTGCTTTAAAGGATCTTGGTCGTCTTGGTTATTTTCTTGGCTTGGAAGTTTCATACCCGTCTTCTGGTTTATTTCTAAGTCAATCAAAGTATGCCCGCGACATTCTAGTTCGTGCCGATCTATTAGACTCCAAGCCCGTCTCCACCCCTCTTGCACCTGGTGTTTCATTCACTTCTTCGGGGACTGCGTTTTCTGACCCTACTCTTTATCGTTCTTTGGTCGGCGCTCTTCAATACTTGACTATCACTCGTCCGGATTTATCATACTCCGTCAACACCGTTAGTCAGTTTCAACAACACCCTACTGTTAACCATTTCCAAGTAGTCAAGCGCATTCTCCGTTATGTTAAAGGAACTCTCGATCATGGGCTTTCGTTCACTCCTGGTCCCTCCTCTTTACTTGGATACTCCGATGCTGACTGGGCCAGGTGCCTCGACACTCGTCGCTCTACTTATGGCTACTCTATTTTTCTCGGCCCAAATATTGTATCTTGGAGTGCTAAGAAGCAGCCGACGATCTCTCGATCTAGCTGCGAATCCGAGTACCGTGCTTTAGCTAATACGTCCGCCGAACTCGTATGGGTCTCTAATATTCTTCGTGATCTTGCTGCTCTTCCTTCCCAGCCGCCTATTCTCTTTTGCGACAACCGAAGCGCCCTTTTTATTACCCAGAATCCAATATCACACAAGCGTGCTAAACATATTGATATTGATTGTCATTTTGTCCGAGAGCTTGTAGAGTCTGGTCGTCTCTCTACTCGTTTTGTTCCGTCTCACCTCCAGCTTGCCGATATCTTCACCAAGAGTCTCTCTCGACCGTTGTTCGAAATGTTTCGGTCCAAGCTTCGCGTTCGTTCCCACGCTTCGCTTGCGGGGGGTGTTAGCGATATATATCGTTTTATTATTTCTTATATTCTTATTCTTATCGTTTATTTTCTTTCCTTATTTTACGGACTGATTGTATTATTTATTTCCGTATCAATAACATTATTCTCCGAGGCAAATACTTTTCTCTTCTATCAGTTAGGTTTTTAGAGTTGTTTTGAGTGTCGTTTAGCTCGTTTGTGTGTGATTCATGTTTGAGTATGTCGCATTTGGGTTGGATATGTCGTATTATTGTTATTTATTGTTATGATTTGTTTGGCAGGAGAAATGAGCAAAAACGAGTTGAAAAACGATAAAAGTGATTTGGCCGACAAACGACCGAGAGTGCGCTGCGAACTAGGAGAGCTCGGTTCTCCCAGCTCCGACCACCTACATGCATGGTCCATACCTTGTCGTAAAGATCTCGAAGAGGTGTACGAGGCCCTGCCCATTTACTATCATAGATCCCCGTCATATAGTCTCAATCCAAAATTTCCATCCCAGTACGCAGCTTCCCCGGAGTATTCTACATGGTTCAGTTGATTTCGTTCACTCCGACAACCTACGCCGATGATCTTTACCTCTACGGATAGCCCTTGAAGTATTCTACATGGTTCAGTTGATCTCGTTTGACGAAAACAGATTTTTCACTGAGCCAACTTCACCGCGCGCGCGACGCCGTGCCGTGCGAGCGGCACGCAGGGCAAAATTCCAGCAGTGCTCATGCACAGTTCATGTTGGAAATCGATATCCCGGGGTATCAAAAATTGCGGAACCGATAACCCCGACCGAAATCCCATCGTCGGAAATCCAATCACGAACATCAACGAACCGGAGCACGACCAAGGCGTCACCGCGGGCAAGCCAACGGCTAAACCCTAGCCACGCCCCCGTCGGGGCTCGCGATCGCCGTGCATGGCGATCGCATGGGGCTGCTCCGGCAGCCCCGGGCGGCGGTGAGTCTGGCGACTTCACCGCCGTCGCCGCCGGGAGGAGGGCAGCCAGCCGAGGCACCAGCCCTCGGCAGCCCCGCGATCGACCTCACGGTCGATCGCTTGCCCCGGCTCCAGCCGGGGCCTCCCTTTGCGCACGCCGCGATCGAACCCTAGGTTCGATCGCACCCCTCGGCTCCCATCCGAGGGTCCTTTCGATCCTTCGCCGGGGATCTCGAATCCCCGTCCCCGAAGATCGTCGTTTTCCCGGATCGTGCGTTCATGTATATATTACAATTAAATATCACATAAAATCACACAAGGGTTTTATGATATTACCTTCGATTCTTTGTGCGGAGAAACGAAATCAAGTTGAAGACCTTACGACCTTCCCACGTATTCCTTGCACTAGCTTGAACGTCGAGTGGGCGACGATCCTCCAAGCTTATGGATCTACTTCACGAACTCTCTAGAATATCAAGTATGATAATCTTATGGTGTCTTGAATCAATTATCAACGGCAATCCTAATTGATAAGTCTCAAGCGATCCGCCCAATACACCAAGTGTACAAGTGTGATAAAATAATTAAGACAAATTATTTTATCTCTCACACAACGACTATACCGATGAATTGGTCCGTGTCCATCTAGTGTTGGAAATCGACTATCCGGGACACATCCGTTCGAACCCTCGAACATCCGGACGTGCCCAATCGACTTCTGGAGGTCACCTCTGAACAGCCATGGCCACCCGCACAGCAGATCGTGCATCCGCCGCAGCCAAGGCCGCGGCTCACAATCTGCCCGGAGCAGGCGGCCGCCTGCCGCCCAAGCGGGCGCTCGCGCACCCGCGCAAGCGGGCGCTTGCTGCCCAAGCGGTCGCTCGCGACCCAGGGCGAGCGGGCGCCTGCCACTCAGGCGGGCGCTTGCCTGTTCCGAACAGCAGCGCAATGCTGCTGTTCCGGGCCGTTTCCGATCCGATTTTCTCTATCCGGCCACCGATCCGGCGGTCCTCAACCGCCCAGAAGCTAGAGAATATCTACCTTGACCCCCATAAACCAATCGTTGGTCCGTTGTATTATTACGTATGAGATTGAATCGAAACAATGCGGAATAGGGTTTTCGATTCTTTACCTTTGATGCGTGATTCGGAGAAGCCGAATAGGCGAACACCCTGAGATCTTCTAGTGTGTATCCTAGCCCTCGACGCCGGACGTTGTGTGGGCAACGATCCACCGGAGTCTTCTCTTCTTCTTCTCTCTCAAACCCTCTTTCTCACGTTTTAATTATTCTGTCTCCAGAAATATATTTGCGCAAGCAAATTAATTTCTACAGAAAAAGTTATTGCGCAAACTAAATTAATTAAGTAGAGAAAAAGATTAATTGCGCTAACAATTATTTTCTCTCCACAGAATTAATTATTGCGGCGAAACTTAGGTTAGGAGAAGAGAAATTGAGGGGTATATATAGGCCACACTAGGGACCTTAGGATAATTAATTAATTAGGCTAAATTGTAATTTAATTAAACCGGTGTCCTTAAAAGAAAACCTTTAATTAAATCCAATTTTAATTATAATTAATTCCACTATAAAATTATAATTGAATTCCCAATTAATTAATCTATATTATTTTACCAATAATATTTCCGCCGAAATTACATATACGACTTTCCCCGTGTTTAAGATATCGAATGTCCACGAATTAATTTCAATTACTAATAATTAAATTAATTCGTTTCTTATTATCCGAGACTAGTACCACTCATCCTTATTATCATGTGGAACGAATCCACCTGCAGGGTTTACATGATAAACTTTATGAGCTCATCTCGGGGACATCATCAACCCGGTAAACGGGACACGGTTTCCTGTCTATAATCTATAGCATGCCGTGTGTACAATTTCGATTCCCAATTTACCGAGAATCTTGACTAATCAATTAGTCTCACTCATTGGCATATTAAAGAACCGAGAATTGGACACACACACCTATAATTATATAGGGATTAGGAATTCGTATATCCGTAATATCTGAGGTCTAGTTCGATTACTGCGATTAGTATAAATCGAACGCCCTCCCGTGGTCCTGCTCAATACACCAAGTGTACGAGTGTAACATGATAGTCAAGACCGACTATCTACCAGTCACACTACGAAGTACCAATGGATTGTCCCTGTCCATCTAAGTCGTGAGCTACTGTTCGATAGTATACGAGTAACCGACAGTATGATCTTCCGCGTGTCTCCTCATGCCATACTGTCTACAACGTATACATCAAGGACTATTGCATTAAATGCAATCATGCTTGAATCATATCTCGAATTAAGGTATAGATAAGGAGTTCCGTATTTGCACTAAACTAGACATTTAGAATACAAATCCATCATCTAGGTCGTGAGCAACTGTTCGATTAAATACGAGTAACCGATAGTATGATCTTCTGTGTGGGCCCGCACACCATACTAACTACAACGTATAGAATCCAGGACTATATTTTGCATATATTTAATTATCAATAATTAAATGCAAACGATTGTTCATTAATTAAATAGATTAAATGCTATGATCGGGAGTTAACGTTACTTAAATCTAGACATTAAGTACACAACTCCAACAATCTCCCACTTGTACTAAGGTCTAGTCATTTCCTCCAAACTCCCGACTCCCATACTCATCACGTGCTTAAGTTGTAGATGCAAGAAGTACCATGTGAATGAGCACTCTAGGTTTCCGCTCTGAAGTTATCTTGGTGACTACAGCGTCGTCTCCCTCGACGATGACTCGTATCAGGTGGTACTTGCTCTATGTGTTATCATCACTTTTGACTTATGACTTCTTCCAGTTTACCGTGCACCGCTATCCAATAGCCTTTGGTAAACTAAGAGTCATATCCAAGTCAAGAGGTTATCCCGGAACCTAACCAAAACTTCTGCTGCTTTTGAGGCTGCTATTCGGTTGTGATAGAGTCCGAGAAGCATCCTGCTTATCACTCTTTCATCTCATGGTTCCACCTTTTTCCAAAAGTGAACACATAGCCTGATATCGACTTTCACTGGTCATTCTCTGATTTGAGATCTGAGAATTTGTAATCAAAGAAGATTTCGTCTTGCTTAGTAATCTAGTACTTCCAAGTACTTTTACAGCATTCGAATATCTCTTGTCCATATTACTTTGATATCCTCCCACTACGCTAACCGCATAGTTGATATCAGGTTCTCGTTTTACAACATTGCATCTATAAAGCTTTCCACACTCGAAGTGTAGGAAACTACTTTGTCTATATCTATCTCCTTCATGTGTTCAAAACACATACCCTTAGATAGATGTATGTTCTGTATCTGAAAGGCAATAACCTTTCTCAGAATTATGCATGTTTAAAACAAACCACAATCGTATAAGATATCTAGGAGAAGTACAATGCTCTTATCCTTAGATCGAAAGATCTCAAGAACATGTTCCAACTTCTACTCAATCTTATATCCCGATTCATTTAGACAACCATCATTTTATGTCTGATGACATTATTTCATTGTTGCCAATTATGAAATGATATCTACATAAAATTCCGAGAAACACCACCTTGTTTCCATTACGTCTCCAATATACCTTTCGTTAATGCCTTTTGATGAATCCATCAGATGGACTATCTCATCAATTTGCAAGTTCCACGACTTACAGCCTCGCATAAATTCCATAAATGGATTGAGTTGTACTCTAAATGATCTTGCCTCTTAACAATAAACCTTTATTGTTTTTCTAAGCAGGCACATTTAGATCTAGTACTTTCCTTGTGCAGAGCTAGGGATCGATTTCATCTTTACTAGATCCAGAGTTAGAAACTCTTCTAGTCTTATGAACATCTCTGGTCGTTTAACAACCTCCCACTGCAATGGCATTTCGGTGTATAAACAGTGATAACAGTAGGTGCAGTTAGTGGTGTACTCCTACTCGGTTTGGCTGGTTCTAAGTCTTTGTCCTTTTCTCATTCCAAGGTATTACGTCAGTTAGAGCTTTGTAGTTCATCTAATAGTCTTCCTCTAAGAACCGGGCGTTAGAGCTTATAACGTCCTTCTGGTTCATAGTACTATAGAACACAATATTTTGTTCATCTAGGATATCTTACAACCACATTCAATGTGCTGTTGTTTCCAGAAATATCCATAGAACATAGGTAGTTCCGAACAACTTGTTATTTTACTATTAGAATCCCATTTCTTATTACTGACACACCATTTCTACGCGTAAGTGTATGGTGTAGTCATTTGAGACTTAATCCCAATCTTTGATTATGCTATGTGTTATTTATAGGTGGTAGCCTCCGCGACTAAGTCGCAGGCTTCCAATGAATATACTTTGAAGGTTCCCCATAATTGCATTGTGACTAAAACACTTTGCTTTTATGGCACATCAAGCATTCTAATCCATTTTTTAGTATTCTTAAAAGAACTACTCGCACCTTACACATATGACTGCATATATCATTGATCATTCTCAATACTTGTCCGAATTCTACCCTTTACCGAAAGGTATGCTTAGTTGTATTATCTTCCAAATTCAATTTTAGGTCGGAAGGTCCATTCCTTCAACTATAATTGATCAAATCAATTTCGACCTTTTGAATTGTTGTACCCGAAGAAACGGTCACCGACACGTGTCACGAATCAAAGGGCCACGTCATCAAGAGAGCAAGTCAGCTGAGACAGATAGAAAGACCTTCGAAAGCGTATCAAAGAAGAAGACGAGGAGCTCGGACAGTAGAGATTGCTCGGTAGAGTCAATCTCCTTTCACAGGGAAATCGCCTGGGAAGACTTCTGGGACACCAGTCAATGAGCTGGAACCTCACGGGGAAAGGGACAGATTAAGCACTAAGGGAAATTAGTGGGTATTTAATGCATCATATTAGTGGACTAGAGGTCCAATAAGAAGCCGATATGTGGGCATTAGGTGGCATAATTCAGCCATGCATAGAGCATTATAAATAGAGGGTATGAGAGAGAGGAAAAGGGGACATGCAACCTTGATTTTAATCATGTACTCTAAGTATGGATATTTGAATAAAGAGGAGCCTTGAGCTTCCATTTCCAGTACTTATGATTTCTGCATTTAGCTTAATCCTCTTGCTTTCTTACCTATAACAAATTTACATTTTGTGTTGTTGCCCAAACCCTCTGTTACCAGCAAATTACACCATCAAAGAGCCAAAACAACCCAAAACAGTTGGCGCTAGAAGGATCGAGCATCAGGTAATTAAGTTGCAGAAAAGCTCGATTAAAATCAGAAATGGTGAATGAAAATGAAGGTACTACGGTGTCAGGTGCATCCGGCACAAGTGGCAGGTGGCGAGCAGTAATGGGTAAGGCCGTGATGGTGGAACCCGAGGTTCCATCTCCGTCTAAAAACCCAGAACCTGAGAATAAGGAGCTGCCGCCACCTACCCAGATCAGCTCCGATGAGCACAATAGCAAACATGCAGAGGCCGATGAGCCCACTGACAGTCAGGCAGATCAACGACAACGTCGACTACGGTCACGACGTCGGAATCGCCGTCTCCATCCTTACGATCTCGGAGGGCCGTCGACGCCTAAGGGCCCGCCTCCGATTAGATTCGCAAGTCTTGATACTCCACAAAAAATAGATGAAGCAGTGGCAGAACTGATATCTTTGAAATATGTGATGACAACTCCTCTGATCCCGGTGAGGGGCGTGCATGCACCCGCCGGGGCAAATCCATGTTGGAGTTGTGTACTTAATGTCTAGATTTAAGTGACAGAAACTCACGATCCATTGCCATTAATCTATTTAACTAAATGAACAATTGTTTGCGTTTAATTATTTATAATTAAATATATGCAAAACATAGTCCTGGATTCTATACGTTGTAGTTAGTATGGTGTGTCAGGCCCCACACAGAAGATCATACTATCGGTTACTCGTATTTAGTCGAACAGTTGCTCACGACCTAGATGGACACGGACCAATCCATCGGTATAGTCGTTGTGTGAGAGAGAAAATAATTTGTCTTGATTATTTTATCACACTTGTACACTTGCTGTATTGAGCGGATCGTTAAGATTCATCGATTAGGATTGCCGGCGATAATCGATTCGAGTCTCAGTGTATTTTATTCTTAATCCCCGAAACTATTGCGGGTGTGTATATTTAATATAAGTGACTTTGATTTACCAAAGGAATTAACCGATTTAATTATTGGGTTAATTACCGGTTAAGTTGGGTCACTATATTTTATATATGACATGCCGTGAATACTTGACGGGAAAGTGTATCCCGGAAGGGTTGATAATATCCCCGAGATGAGTTCATAAGGAATTATTATGTAAACCCTGCAGGTGGATTCGTTCCGCATAATAATTAAGGTTGAATGGTACTAGTCTCGGATATAAGAGATGAATAAATTAATTAGCAATAAATTAATTTTATTCATGGATATTTATATCTTAAATACACGGAATAAATAATACTACCGGAGAAATATTATTTGATATAATATGGTTTAATATTGGGAGTGCAATTAATTTTATATAGTGGAAAATAGAATTAATTAATATTGATAAGGATTAATGGACTTGAGCATTGGGCTCAATTTAATCTTCAATATTGGAAGCCCAATATTCCACCTCCTTAAGATCCCCTACGTAGCCTATAAAAGCACTACATGGTCTTCTCTATTCTCATAACTTGAAGATCACAATTCTAGAAAGAGAAAGTAGAGAGGAGGATCCATGGAGTTCGGTAGATCGTCGCCCACACGACGTCCGGGCTAGTGCAAGGAATACGTGGGAAGATTGCTGGGATTCGATGTCCCGGGCTATCAAAAAATTGCGGAACCGATAACCCGACCGAAAACCCGTCGCCGGAGATCGCACGAACACCGACTCATCCGCAGGAGTCCGACCTTTGGAGACTACGCGCCCGAAGACACGCAGCCCGCCCCCAGTCGAAGTCTCCCGCGAGTCGGAAATCACGAACGCGAACCACACGCGAAGAACCGGGCTCGACAAGAGCGTCGCCGCGGGATGAACCCGCGGCTAAACCCTAGCCGAACCCCATCGCGGTTGGGGTTCGCGATCGCCGTGCATGGCGATCGCTGGGGCTGTTCGGAACAGCCCCTTGGCGGTGAGTCCGGCGACTCACCGCCGCCATCCGACGGGAGGGGGACCACCAGTCGCGGCGCGAAGCCGCGACGGTCCCCGGCGATCGAGCTAGGGCTCGATCGCCCCAGCCGCGGCGTCCAGCCGCGGCCTTCTCCCTTGCGCGCACCACCGGCGGAGGGAGGCCGGGGGGTTCGATCCGCCGTGGCACCAGCCCACGGTCGAACCCCCAGCGATCGACTTCACGTCGATCGCTCGCCCCGGCGTCCAGCCGGGGCTCCCCTCACGCCCGCGCGCCGGCGGTCGAACCCTAGGGTTCGGCCGCCCCTTCTTCGATCCCGACGGGGATCGCAGGATCCCCGTATCCCGGTCTCGACGTTCCCGGATCGTCTTGTTCATGTACATATTACGATTAACAAGCACAAATAATCAAAGAGGGGGATTCTCGATTATACCTTCGATTCGTTGTACGGAGAAACGAAATCGGTTGACGACCTTGCGATCTTCCTACGTATTCCTCGCACCTCGTCCGAACGTCGTGTGGGCGACGATCTATCGGATTCCTATGGATCTTCCTCACTCTCAAGACTTTATGATTGGCGTAGGTCAATTAATTCTCTCTTTAAAAGTGAAGACCATGTAGTGCTTATATAGGCTACGTAGGGGATCATAAGGAGAATAAATATTGGGCTTCTAAATATTGAAGATTAAATTAGGTCCAACCCAAATCCATTAATCCTTATCAATATTAAATTTTATTTATTTTCCACTATATAAATAAAATTGCACTCCCAATATTAATTCATATTATATCAAATAATATTTCTCCGATTAGTATTATTTATTCCGTGTATTTAAGATTTAAATATCCATGAATAAATTTATTTATTGCTCAATAAATAATATTCATATCTTATATCCGAGACTAGTACCGTTCAACCTTTATTATTGTGCGGAACGAATCCACTCATGAGGTTTACACAATAATTCCTTATGAACTCATCTCGGGGATATTATCAACCCTTCCGGGATACACTTTCCCGTCAAGTATTCACGGCATGTCGTATATAAAATATAGCGACCCAACTTTACCGGTAATTAACCCAATAATTAAATCGGTTAATTCCTTTGGAAAATCAAAGTCTCTAATATTAAATATACACACCCGCAATAGTATCGGGGATTGAGAATAAAATACTCCGAGATTTAAATTGATTATCCAAGGCAATCCTAATCAATAAATCTCAAGCTGATCCGCCCAATACACCAAGTGTACAAGTGTGATAAAATAATTAAGATAAATTATTTTCTCTCTCACACAACGACTATACCGATGGATTAGTTCGTGTCCATCTAGGTCGTGAGCAACTGTTCGATTAAATACGAGTAACCGATAGTATGATCTTCTGTGCGCCCATGCAGCACCATACTAACTACAACGTATAAAATCCAGAACTATGATTTGCATATATTAAATGCAAATAATTGTTTATTAATTAAATAGATTAAATGCTATGATCGGGAGTTTACCGTTACTTAAATCTAGACATTAAGTACACAACCCCAACAAAGATCTCAAAGGTCATCAAATTGAGTTCTACGTTTCTCCGAACAACGAGAACGAGGTAAATCGTAAAACCCTCTTTATGATTTTATCGTTTTAATTATCGTGAAAATATCATGAACAAGATCCAAGGGACGTACGAACCCGGGGACGAGGATCGACCTCGCGGTGGTGATCGAGGATCACCGGACCGCGAGAGGTCGAGAGATCCTCGCCGGGATCGAGAGGACGAACCCTCGGCTGGACGCCGAGGGTGGCGGTCGAGCCCTAGGGCTTCGACCGCCGGCGACGCAAGAAGGACCCCGGCTGGACGCCGGGGATGCGATCGAGCGCGTGCTCGATCGCGTGGGCAGCGGGCTGGTGCCGCTGCTGCTCGCACGGCGAGCAGCCCCTCCTCCGCGTTCGGGCAGCGTTACGGGGCTGTTGCGATCAGCCCCACGAGCCCATGCGGGACTCGCTACGACGCGGGGCGTCAGCGGGATGCTTCGAGCATCCCCGTGGCTGGTCGCGTGGGTTCTTGGCGTGCCCAGCGGGCTGCCAAGGGCAGCCCTAGGCGGCTGCCAAGGACAGCCGCGAACCCTTGCGAGGGCTCGACCGAACAGCCCGGGTTCGCCCGTGGTTGAGGTTTTGGTTGAGTCCGGCTTCGTGGTGGTTCGTGGCGGGATGTTCCGGCAACCGGGAGTCGATTGGAATTGTTGTTCCGCAACTTCTACAATTCCGGATATTCGATCTCCGAAGGATTTCGGTCGGAATTAATTAGATAATTAATTTTAATTAATTTATTAATTCCGGGATATCGATTTCCAACAATTGGTATCAGAGCGTTGGTTTTAGTTCATGGTATTTTTCGATAAATTGTTCTACCTTGCAAGGTTTCCGATTATTATGGCTAGATTTAATTTTGTTAATTAATGTCATAATAATGTTCTTGATTATTAAACTCTCGGTGATGTTATTTGTTCTTGTGTGGTGAATGCTTGTTCTTAATTTTTCCGGAAATTGTGAGGTCGATTTCATGTAGAGAATCGATACCGGATAGCGTAGTAATAAATTTGTAATTTATTTTACGTTGGATCGATTCTGAAACGACGACCGGAAAATTGTGACGGAGGAGACGAAGAGAGGGAGGGCTCGATCGGCCATCCCCATGGCCGATCTCATGAGGCTCCATCGACCACCATGAGGAGTTCGACTCCTCTAGTTGGGTGGTCGATCATGGTGAGCGCGGGGATCCCCAACCCGCGTTCATCTCGGCCAAGATCCAACTTTCCAAAATTGATTCGGTTTTCCTATTTTGAGTATTCCTATTTTTGGGAATTCTCATGGAAATAGGAAAATAATTAATTGGAATTAATTTATTTCCTTATTCTATTATGGAAGTCTTCTAGAATATTCTAAGTTCTACTTGGAATAGGATTATAGAGATTTAATAGAATTAGAAAGGAAAATAATTAATTATTAAATTAAATTAATTTCCTATTTGATTATTCTTTTTTTATGGGAATTTTCATGGACATAGAAATTAATTAATTTTGGAAAGTAGAAGAGTCCTAAATTAATTTTTCCTTATTTAATTATTCCTTTATGGAATTTTTAATGGATTAGGAAAGGAATTAATTTGGAAGGACTAGAAGTCCTAAATTATTTTATTTCCTTATTTCATTATGGAAATCATCTAGAATATTCCAAGTGGGTCTTGGATAGATTATTCTAGAGATTTAATGAAGTAGAAAGGGAAAATAAAATAGATTTATTTTATTTCCTTATTCTATTATAGATGTCTTCTAGAATATTCCAAGTGGGTCTTGGATAGATTATTCTAGAGATTTAATAGAATTAGATAGGAAAATAAATAAATAAAAAATATTAATAATATTTAATTTTATTTTTGATTTATTCGATTGACTTAATGTCGAATTAAGTATCTTTTGGATTTATAAAAAATAAATAGATTTAAATATTGGAATTAATATTCCCGTCACATGGAGCATTCAAGAACAAAGACTAAAGACTAGAAGATGCGTACGGAGATGCGATAAAGCCATAATAGTCGGAAAATAATATTCTAGTATTATTTTGATTATGTGATAATATTCTATGTGCTTTATTTCATGTATGCATGCTTATGTGTATTTAATTATGCATTAGATAGCGTATCCCTTTGTTATAAAAAGCTAAGTGGGAGAGGGTATGGAAACATATCCATGGTCTCCATTGCTGTTCTCTTGGTGACTTTTATGGACTTTTGAAGTTCGTATAGACAAGTCATTGGAGGAGAATTCTTGTAATTCCTTTTACGAGAAACATTGATTAAGTTTATCAAACAATGCCTAATTTGTCTTTCCAAAACTGATTTCAAGTCGACTCATTCTCACCCCGGGGAGTGGAATGGAGCCAAAGCCACTTGGTCATGTCGAGGACACAAATTAGAGACTTTCGTGTCATTTGATGACTAGATCGATTGTCTGCTCGGCTCCCTCATTTATGAGAGATAGGGTTGTTCGCATGGTGAATCACTGGTTAGAAACTTCGAGTTTCACTTATGATTCTCCGCGTCTTGATTTACAAGATTAAATGAATCAAGTAATTGGGAGTCAATTGTAAAAGTCTTTTGGTGTAGTAAACGTCCACACTATCGTGGCTTGCTACATTGAATGGGATTTTGGAACGATTGATGTAGACAGTTATAGAAGGGAGTAAAGGAGCGTATGTTAACGTAAACGTCCACACTATCGTGGCTTGCGGTGAATATGCGTGTCCCAAACAATCTTCTTAGATACTGAGTAATGGTTTACACTTATGTACGCTTCTTAGTATTCTTCCCATCGAAGTAACGCTAATGATGATGTACGACCGAAGGAAATCTAATTGCTAAATCATTTGGATAGGTAAACGTCCACACTATCGTGGCTTGCCATATCTGATGGGATTTTAGATGTGATTAGTGGTTTAATGATATTATTTGAGGGAGATAATATCGGAGATTAAATCGATTGTTTATTGTTATATGTGCGCATAGATTAGGATATGGCTTTGAACCCAATTTCTGTGATACGTAAGGATTTTAAACTCATTGGTCCCTAAATGTAATGATTGGAATAGAGATCTAGACATTGTCCAGACTGTTGAAGAGTACTGGTTAGTACTCAATAAGCTTTGTCCTCCCGAGCCTATTGACATAGGCGGCTAGACAAGAAGCGATGAGGATACTCATAAAGGCCAGTCGCTTCGAGGAAACGCTTAAACACGTTTTTGAGATGATTGACCTTTTAGACGAGTTGAGTCGGAAATCGCAAGCTCTTGTAGCCAATGCCAAAGGTTTTGAACCTAAGGGCAAAATCGGGGGAAAGGAAAAGCAAGCAAAGAAACCCAGTGGTCCTAAGTGTCTTGGACCACGAGATGGGATGAGAAAGCCAATAGGCAAGTGTTCTCGATGCAAACAGTCTGGGTACTGGAAGTCTGATTATCCTCTCAAAGAAAGTACGAAATTTTCTTTAGTCGAAAAACATAGTCAGTGGTATTATCTACCGGAACCTGGTGTGTAGATATGGAACCACTGACGGTATGTGCATTTTAAATGCAAAGGTTCCAGGAAACCTAACGACTTGGAAAAGAAGAAATCGTAGTCTACATGGGCAATGCTGTAGAGGAGGCAGCAGTTGCAGTGGAGGACATTTTATAGGATTTCATTTTGAGATATTGCTTTTATGTACCTTTCATATTAGAAAGAACTTTGTTCTGGATTTCTAATAAATGGATATTTTATTTCTTTTAATCATTTGATGGTTATAAGAAAAAATAATGATATTATCTATTTTGGTACATTGGCTAGCAATATATAAATGATGAATCCTGAGTCCACCACGATGCAACGAACCGTAGTATGAAACTCGTTTTACTAATAAGAGTTTTCTTTATCAATTATACTTGTGGATTCTTATGCTGAGTCATGTTTATTCAAATAAGAAGTTCAAAGGTCGAAAATTGATATTTGATCAATTAAGTTGAGGGAATGGACCTTCCGACCTAAGAATCTAATTTGGAAGATAATATGACTAAGCAATCCTTTATGGATATAACATGTAAGATCCGGACAAGTATAAGAATTGATTGACTCTGATGTATGCAGACCTATGCCTACTCAGACAATAAGGTACGAATACTTCATTTTATGATTACTCGAAAAATGGATTAGAATACCTGATGTGCCACAAAAGCAAGTGTTTTGACAAGTCAATGGACACAAAGCTATTGTGGAGAACCTTCAAGGTATATCCATTTGTAGCCTGCGATTTGATCGTGGAGGCATGTACCTGTCTGAAGAATGCATGGCATACTGATCAGAGATTGGGATTTGATCCCAAATGACTACACCATACACTGTTGTGTAGAGATGGTGTGTCGATAATAAGAAATGGAACTCTTATAGAGATAGTAAAAGATGAGTTACACGGAACTACCTATGTTCTATGGATATGTCTGGAAACAACGGCGCATTCAAATGCGGTTGTAGAATATCCTAGAAGAACAAAAGATGTGTGTTCAATAGTACTATGAACCAGAAGGACGTTATAAGTTCTAACGCCCGGTTCTTAGAAAAGGACTATATGATGAACCACAAGCCCCAAGTGACATGATACTTTGAAATGAGAGAGAAAGATTAAGACTTAGAACCAGTCGAACCGAGTAGCGGTACACCACTGACTGCACCTACTGTTATCACTGTTTATACACCGGAATGCCATTGTGGTGGGAGGTTGTGGGACAACCGGAGATATTCATAAGACTAGGAGAGTCTTCGAACTCTGGACCTAGTATACATGAAATCGATCCCTAGATCTACATGAAGGCCGTACTATATCTAAATGTGCCTTCTTGGAGAGCAATAAGGATTATTGCTAAGAGGCGAGATCATTTAGAGTACAAGCTTAGTTGATCCATTTATGGATTGGAACAAAGCATTGAGTTCGTGGTACTTGCAAATTGATGAGATAGTCTATTTTATGGATTCATCAAAAGCATAGACGAATTGTGTGTATTGGAAACGTGATGGAAAACAAGGTGGTGTTTCTCGGAGGTTTTATGTAGATGACACTCTTATCATTGGCAACAATGTAAAGATGTTATCAGACATAAAATGATGGTTGTCTAGATGAATCATTATGAAAGATAAAGGAAGAAGTTGGACATGTTCTTGAGATCTTGGATCTCTAGAAAGAACATTGTACTTTTCCTGGACATCTTACATATATGATTATGGTTCGTTTTAACGTGCAAGATTCCGAGAAAGGTTCGTTACCTTTCAGAGACGGAATGCATCTATCTAAGGATATGTGTTTTGGAACACAAAAGGAGATAGAAGCAATGAAAGCAGTTTCCTACACTTTGAGTGTGGAAAGCTTAATAAATGCATTGTTGAAAACAAGAACCTGATATCGGCTATGCGGTTAGCATAGTGGGAGGATATCAAGGTAATCCTGGAAAGGAATATTCGACTGCCGTAAAAGTACTTTCGAAGTACTGTTCTAGACTACGAAGCAGACGAACATTTCCTTTGGATTACATTCTCTTAGATTTCTAATCGAATGAGGACCGGTGTAAGTCGATATCAGGCTATGTGTTTCACTATTGAAGGAGAAGGAGTTTAACATGGAAGAGTGATAAGCACGATGCTTTTCGGACTCTGCCATAGGTAACCAAATAGCGGCCTCAGAGGCAGCGGAAGTTTTGGTATAACTCCGGGATAATATCTGGGACTTAGATGTGATTGTCGAGGGAGACGACGCTGTAGTCACCAAGATAACTTCAGAGCGGCAACCTAGAGTGCTCATTCACAAAGTACTTCTTGGAAGTACAACTTAAGCACGTGATGAGTATGGGAGTCGGGAGTTTGGAGGAAATGACTAGACCTTAGTACAAGTTGGAGATTGTTGGAGTTGTGTACTTAATGTCTAGATTTAAGTGACAGAAACTCACGATCCATTGCCATTAATCTATTTAACTAAATGAACAATTGTTTGCGTTTAATTATTTATAATTAAATATATGCAAAACATAGTCCTGGATTCTATACGTTGTAGTTAGTATGGTGTGTCGGGCCCCACACAGAAGATCATACTATCGGTTACTCGTATTTAGTCGAACAGTTGCTCACGACCTAGATGGACACGGACCAATCCATCGGTATAGTCGTTGTGTGAGAGAGAAAATAATCTGTCTTGATTATTTTATCACACTTGTACACTTGCTGTATTGAGCGGATCGTTGAGATTCATCGATTAGGATTGCCGGCGATAATCGATTCGAGTCTCAGTGTATTTTATTCATAATCCCCGAAACTATTGCGGGTGTGTATATTTAATATAAGTGACTTTGATTTACCAAAGGAATTAACCGATTTAATTATTGGGTTAATTACCGGTTAAGTTGGGTCACTATATTTTATATATGACATGCCGTGAATACTTGACGGGAAAGTGTATCCCGGAAGGGTTGATAATATCCCCGAGATGAGTTCATAAGAAATTATTATGTAAACCCTGCAGGTGGATTCGTTCCGCATAATAATTAAGGTTGAATGGTACTAGTCTCGGATATAAGAGATGAATAAATTAATTAGCAATAAATTAATTTTATTCATGGATATTTATATCTTAAATACACGGAATAAATAATACTACCGGAGAAATATTATTTGATATAATATGGTTTAATATTGGGAGTGCAATTAATTTTATATAGTGGAAAATAGAATTAATTAATATTGATAAGGATTAATGGACTTGAGCATTGGGCTCAATTTAATCTTCAATATTGGAAGCCCAATATTCCACCTCCTTAAGATCCCCTACGTAGCCTATAAAAGCACTACATGGTCTTCTCTATTCTCATAACTTGAAGATCACAATTCTAGAGAGAGAAAGTAGAGAGGAGGATCCATGGAGTTCGGTAGATCGTCGCCCACACGACGTCCGGGCTAGTGCAAGGAATACGTGGGAAGATCTCAAAGGTCATCAAATTGATTTCTACGTTTCTCCGAACAACGAGAACGAGGTAAATCGTAAAACCCTCTTTATGATTTTATCGTTTTAATTATCGTGAAAATATCATGAACAAGATCCAAGGGACGTACGAACCCGGGGACGAGGATCGACCTCGCGGTGGTGATCGAGGATCACCGGACCGCGGGAGGTCGAGAGATCCTCGCCGGGATCGAGAGGACGAACCCTCGGCTGGACGCCGAGGGTGGCGGTCGAGCCCTAGGGCTTCGACCGCCGGCGACGCAAGAAGGACCCCGGCTGGACGCCGGGGATGCGATCGAGCGCGTGCTCGATCGCGTGGGCAGCGGGCTGGTGCCGCTGCTGCTCGCACGGCGAGCAGCCCCTCCTCCGCGTTCGGGCAGCGTTACGGGGCTGTTGCGATCAGCCCCACGAGCCCATGCGAGACTCGCTACGACGCGGGGCGTCAGCGGGATGCTTCGAGCATCCCCGTGGCTGGTCGCGTGGGTTCTTGGCGTGCCCAGCGGGCTACCAAGGGCAGCCCTAGGCGGCTGCCAAGGACAGCCGCGAACCCTTGCGAGGGCTCGACCGAACAGCCCGGGTTCGCCCGTGGTTGAGGTTTTGGTTGAGTCCGGCTTCGTGGTGGTTCGTGGCGGGATGTTCCGGCAACCGGGAGTCGATTGGAATTGTTGTTCCGCAACTTCTACAATTCCGGATATTCGATCTCCGAAGGATTTCGGTCGGAATTAATTAGATAATTAATTTTAATTAATTTATTAATTCCGGGATATCGATTTCCAACAATCCAGACAAGGGCCCCGAGCGAACTGGCCGTGTTCCCCGGGGGAACCGCAGAATACGCCGGGCCTTAGATCTAAACAAAAGAGCTGAATCAGTAGGTACTTCTACTGATCCACACCGACAGGTTAGCAGAAGTGACATGCACGGTCACCGTGTGAACTTTTCACCGGGGAGGGTCCCCAGGGCCCCCGGGGCTAATCTTGAATTGGCCGATTTAAGGCAAAAATACTCTGAGCTGGAAAGGCGATTGAATGAAAATCAGATTCTCGCCGCCCCGAAAGGTCGTCATAATGATCCCTTGGCCCCTGAGGTTGAACAAGCTCCCATTCAACTGGAGGTCCAGCCCATGCAAACCACTTTGTACAGCGGCAAGACTGACCCAGAAGTTCACTTGAGCAGATTCAGGACATACATGTCCGGTCTAGGAGCCACTGATGCTACTCGGTGCAAATTGTTCCCACTCACCCTGGGCGATATTCCCCACCAATGGTACGTCAGCTTACCCGCACATTCTATCAAATGTTTTGACGACTTGGTGCAGAGGTTTGTGTCGTATTTTGCATCCAAAGCTTCCTATATGGAATATAGTCAGAAGTGGCTTGGAGTCAAACAGGGTGAGAATGAAACAGACGAGTCTTATGTTGATCGCGTCGAAGAACTCCTCATGGCGGGCGGTGAAGAGATTAGCGATAACCTCAAACTTCACACCGTGCTGGCAGGTTTGAGAAGAAATTCTAAGTTGTTTAAATCTGCAATGTTGAATTATCCCCGATCGTATGAGGATTTTAGGAGGAAAGCTGGGGCCCAAGTGGCGTACCAGCGTCTTGTTGCTGGCGGGGGACACTCCCCCGAGCAAAAGAAAAAACCTCATTTTTCCTCCGATCGAAGGCCAAATTACATTGGCAAAAAACCAGGCCCCAGGCCAAATGATCCACGAATGGATGAGATCCGTGAGTTGGACAGAAAACTTACTGTTCAGACTGGTCATACACCAGCAGATATTCTGAATATCATGGTCATGCAAAAATCTGACCTGTTGGAAAAACCACCACCAATTCTAACTTCCCCGGACAAGTTGGATCTGTTGGAGTTGTGTACTTAATGTCTAGATTTAAGTAACGGAAACTCACAATCCATTGCCATTAATCTATTTAATTAAATAAACAATTATTTGCATTTAATTATTTATAATTAAATATATGCAAATTATAGTCCTGGATTTTATACGTTGTAGTTAGTATGGTGTTGTATGGACACACAGAAGATCATACTATCGGTTACTCGTATTTAATCGAACAGTTGCTCACGACCTAGATGGACACGGACCAATCCATCGGTATAGTCGTTGTGTGAGAGAGAAAATAATCTATCTTGATTATTTTATCACACTTGTACACTTGGTGTATTGAGCGGATCGTTTGAGATTTATCGATTAGGATTGCCGGCGATAATCGATTTAAATCTCTGAGTATTTTATTCTTAATCCCCGATACTATTGCGGGTGTGTATATTTAATATAAGTGACTTTGATTTACCAAAGGAATTAACCGATTTAATTATTGGGTTAATTACCGGTTAAGTTAGGTCACTATATTTTATATATGGCATGCCGTGAATACTTGACGGGAAAGTGTATCCCGTAAGGGTTGATAATATCCCCGAGATGAGTTCATAAGGAATTATTATGTAAACCCTGCAGGTGGATTTGTTCCGCATAATAATTAAGGATGAATGGTACTAGTCACGGTTACAAGAGATGAATAAATTAATTAGCAATAAATTAATTTTATTCATGGATATTTATATCTTAAATACACGGAATAAATAATACTACCGGAGAAATATTATTTGATATAATATGGTTTAATATTGGGAGTGCAATTAATTTATATAGTGGAAAATAAATTAATTAATAATAGTAAGGATTAATAGATTTGGGCTTGGGCTCAATTTAATCACTATTATTGGAAGCCCAATATTCCACCTCCTTAAGATCCCCTACGTAGCCTATAAAAGCACTACATGGTCTTCTCTATTCTCATAAGTTGAAGATCACAATTCAAGAGAGAGAAAGTAGAGAGGGAGATCCATGGAGTTCGGTAGATCGTCGCCCACACGACGTCCAAGCTAGTGCAAGGAATACGTGGGAAGATCTCAAGGTCGTCAAATTGAGTTCTTCGTTTTTCCGAACAACGAGAACGAGGTAAATCGTAAAACCCTCTTTATGATTTTATCGTTTATTTATCGTGAAAATATCGTGAACCAAGATCCGAAAGACGCGACCTATGATGAGGACGAACCGGGCGGTGGTGGTCGAAGACCACCGGACCGCCGGCGGATCGTCGGCTCGGCTGGAGGGGTCGAGAGGGCGAGAGCCTCGGCTGGGCGCCGAGACTCGATCGAACCCTAGTTCGATCGCCACGGACGGGCTCGCGTACGAGCTGCGGGTTTTCCGCAGCGGACTCGCACGTGATGCGAGTCGCGTCCGGGCAGCGCTACGGGGCTGCTGCGATCAGCCCCACGAGCCCATGCGGGACTTGCTGCGACGCGGGGCGTCAGCGGGATGCTACGAGCATCCCCGCAGCTGGTCGCGTGGGTTCTCGGCGTGCCCAGCGGGCTGCTACGAGCAGCCCGTGCGTGATCGCTGGAGCGACGCGCGAGCCCTACGCGGGGGCTCGACTGGACGGCTGTGGGTTCGCCCACGGCGGCACGTTCGGTTAAGCCCGACTCCTCGTGGCGGTGTCGTGGTTTATCCGGCGATCGGGATTTCGATTGGGTTGTCGGTTCCGCAATTTTGACAATCCGGATATTCGATCTTCGAAGGATTTCGGTCGGAATTAATTAGATAATTTATTTATTTAAATTTATTAATTTCGGGATACCGATTTCCAACAATTGGTATCAGAGCGATGGTTTTAGTTCATGGTATTTTTCGATAAATTGTTCTACCTTGCAGGGTTTCCGATTATTATGGATAGATTTAATTATTGTTAATTAATGTCATAATATTTCTCTTGATTATTGAACTCTCGGTGATGTCAATATTCGTTCTTGTGTGGTGAATGCTTGTTCTTATTTTTCCGGAAATTGTGAGGTCGATTTCATATGAGAATCGATACCGGATAGCGTAGTAATAAATTTTTAATTTATTTACGTTGGATCGATTCCGAAACGACGACCGGAACATTGTGACGAAGGAGACGAACGAGAGGGAGTACTCGGATCGATCATCCCCATGATCGGTCCATGGAGGATCGACCCGAGAGAGAGGGGGCAGCCGCGGGAGGCTCTCGGCCACGCCTAGCCACCGGTGGTGGTGGCGCGCCGGCTGGGGGCGGCGGCGGTGCTCCTCCTCGGTGGTGGTCGATCGGTTGGGGGTGGTGCGGAGATCCCCACTCCGTGCTACTCCTAACCGAGATTTACTTTCCTAAATTATTCGGTTTTCCTATTTTGAGTATTCCTATTTTTGGGAATTCTCATGGAATAGAAAAAGAATAAATTTAGAATAAATTTATTTTTCCTTATTGATTATTCCTATTCTTGGGAATTTTCATAGATTAGGAAAAGGAATAAATTTATAATTAATTTATTTTTCCTATTTAATTATTCCTTGATGGAATTTTTAATGGATTAGGAAAATAATTAATTTGGAAAGTTTAGGAGTCCTAAATTAATTTTTCCTTATTTAATTATTCCTTTATGGAATTTTTTAATGGATTAGGAAAGGAATTAATTTGGAAGGACTAGGAGTTCAAAATTATTTTATTTCCTTATTTCATTATGGAAATCATCTAGAATATTCCAAGTGGGTCTTGGATAGATTATTCTAGAGATTTAATGAAGTAGAAAGGGAAAATAAAATAAATTATTTTATTTCCTTATTTCATTATGGATATCCTCTAGAATATTTGAAGTGGGTCTTGGATAGGATTCTAGAGATTTAATGGAATTGGAAAGAAAAAAAAATAATAAAAAAAAATATTAATAATATTTAATTTTATTTTTAATTTATTCGATTGACTTAATTTTCGAATTAAGTAACTTTTGGATTTATTAAAAATAAATAGATTTAAATATTGGAATTAATATTCCCGTCACATGGAGCATTCAAGAACGAAGACTAAAGACTAGAAGACGCATACGGGGATGCGATAAAGCCATAATAGTCGGAAAATAATATTCTAGTATTATTTTGATTATGTGATAATATTCTATGTGCTTTATTTCATGTATGCATGCTTATGTGTATTTAATTATGCATTAGATAGCGTATCCCTTTGTTATAAAAAGCTAAGTGGGAGAGGGTATGGAAACATATCCATGGTCTCCATTGCTGTTCTCTTGGTGACTTTTATGGACTTTTGAAGTTCGTATAGATAAGCCATTGGAGGAGAATTCTTGTAATTCCTTTTACGAGAAACATTGATTAAGTTTATCAAACAATGCCTAATTTGTCTTTCCAAAACTGATTTCAAGTCGACTCATTCTCACCCCGGGGAGTGGAATGGAGCCAAAGCCACTTGGTCATGTCGAGGACACAAATTAGAGACTTTCGTGTCATTTGATGACTAGATCGATTGTCTGCTCGGCTCCCTCATTCTATGAGAGATAGGGTCGTTCGCATGGTGAATCACTGGTTAGAAACTTTGAGTTTCACTTATGATTCTCCGCGTCTTGACTTACAAGATTAAATGATTCAAGTAATTGGGAGTCAATTGTAAAAGTCTTTTGGTGTAGTAAACGTCCACACGAACGTGGCTTGCTACATTGAATGGGATTTTGGAACGATTGATGTAGACAATTATAGAAGGGAGTAAAAGAGCGTATGTTAACGTAAACGTCCACACGAACGTGGCTTGCGGTGAATATACGTGTCCCAAACAATCTTCTTAGATACTGAGTAATGGTTTACACTTAGGTACGCTTTATAGTATTCTTCCCAACGAAGTAACGCTATAATTGATGTACGACCGAAGCAAATCTAATTGCTAAATCATTTGGATAGGTAAACGTCCACACAAACGTGGCTTGCCTTATCTGATGGGATTTTAGAGGTGATTAGTGGTTTAATGATATTATTTGAGGAAGATAATATCGGAGATT
Source organism: Euphrasia confusa (assembly GCA_954870475.1). NCBI lineage: Eukaryota > Viridiplantae > Streptophyta > Magnoliopsida > Lamiales > Orobanchaceae > Euphrasia > Euphrasia confusa. The sequence continues at coordinate 17,103,343 of OX940954.1, forward strand.
AAATCGATTGTTTGTTATTATATGTGCTCATAGATTAGGAAATGGCTTTGAACCCACTTTTTTGTGATACGTAAGGATTTTAAACTCACTGGTCCCTAAATGTAAAGATTGGAATGGAGATCTAGACAATACCCAAACTGTTGAAGAGTACAAGGTTGTACTCAATGAGCTTTGTCCTTCCGAGCCTTTTTTAACATAGGCGGCTAGACAAGAAGCGATGAGGATACTCATAAAGGCCAGTCGCTTCGAGGAAACGCTTAAACACGTTTTTGAGATGATTGACCTTTAAGACGAGTTGAGACGGAGATCGCAAGGTCTTGTAGCCAATGCCAAAGGTTTCAAACCAAAAGGCATGAGTCGGGGGGAAGGAAAAGCAAGCAAAGAAACCCAGTGGTTCTTTTTGGACCACGTGATGGGACGAGAAAGCCAATAGGCAAGTATTCTCGATACAAACAGTCTGGGTACTGGAAGTCTGATTATCCTCTCAAAGAAAGTACGAAATTTTCTTTAGTCATAAAACATAGTTAGTGGTATTATCTACCGGAACCTGGTGTGTAGATATGGAACCACTGACGGTATGTGCATTTTAAATGCAAGGGTTCCAGGAAACCCGACGACTTAGAAAAGAAGAAATCATAGTCTACATGGGCAATGCTGTAGAGGAGGCAGCTGTTGCAATGGAGGACATTTTATAGGAATTCATTTTGAGTTATTGCTTTTATGTACCTTTCATTTTTAGAAAGAACTTTGTTCTGGATTTCTAATAAATAGATATTTTATTTCTTTTAATCATTTGATGGTTATAAGAAGAAATAATGATAGTATCTATTCCGGTACATTGGCTAGCAATATGTAAATGATGAATCCTGAGTCCACCACGATGCAACGAACCGTTTTATGAAACTCGTTTTACTAATAAGAGATTTCTTTATTAAATCAATTATACTTGTGGATTCTTATGCTAAGTCATGGTTATTCAAATAAGAAGTTCAAAGGTCGAAAATTGATATTTGATCAATTAAGTTGAAGGAGTGGACCTTCCGACCTAAGAATCTAATTTGGAAGATAATATGACTAAGCAATCCTTTATGGATATAAGATGTAAGATCCGGACAAGTATAAGAATTGATTGACTCTGATGTATGCAGACCTATGCCTACTTAGACAATAAGGTACGAGTATTAATTCATTTTATGATTACTCGAAAAATGGATTAGAATACCTGATGTGCCACAAAAGCAAGTGTTTTGACAAGTCAAATGGACACTAAGCAATTGTGGAGAGCCATCAAGGTATATCCATTTGTAGCCTGCGATTTGATCGCGGTGGCAAGTACCTGTCTGAGGAATGCATGGCATACTAATCAGAAATTGGGATTTGATCCTAAATGACTTCACCTTACACTGTTGTGTAGAAATGGTGTGTCGTAAACAAGAAATGGAACTCTTATAGAAATAGTAAAAACATGAGTTATACGGAACTACCTATGTTCTATGGATATGTCTGGAAACAACGGCGCATTCAAATGCGGTTGTAGAATATCCCAGAAGAACAAAAGATGTGTGTTCAATAGTACTATGAACCAGAAGAACGTTATAAGTTCTAACGCCCGATTCTTAGAGAAAGACAATATAATGAACCACAAGCCCAAGGTGACGTAATACTTTGAAATGAGAGAGAAAGATTAAGACTTAGAACCAGCCGAACCGAGTAGCGGTACACCACTAACTGCACCTACTGTTATCACTCTTTATACACCGGAATGCCATTGTAGTGGGAGGTTGTGGGACAACCGGAGATATTCATAAGACTAGGAGAGTTTTCGAACTCTGGACCTAGTATACATGAAATCGATCCCTAGATCTACATGAAGGCAGTACTAGATCTAAATGTGCCTTCTTGGAAAGCAATAAGGATTATTGTTAAGAGGCGAGATCATTTAGAGTACTAGCTTAGTTGATCCATTTATGGATTATAACAAAGCTATAGTTCGTGGAACTTGTTGGAAATCGACTACCCGGGATGCGTTCGTTCGATTGCTCGAACATCCGAACCATCCCAGTCGACCTCCGAAGTCACTATTTCGTTCGCTTAACAGCCCTTATCCCGAATCATGCCCAGCCATCGCCCCGAAAGACAACCGCACGAAACGGAACTGGACTGCATCGATTCGGCGACCGCCGAAAGCAGTCCAGCGGTCGCTGAAAGGAACTGCAAACGGCGACCGCCGTTTGCCCTTTGGCGACCGCCGTTTTTTACGCGAACAGCAACTCGACGTTGCTGTTCCGGGCTCGTTTCCGGGTCGTTTTTCCTCATCCGACTACCATTCCGGAGGTCCTAGAACCCCCAGTAGTCGAGGAATACGATCCACGACCCCGGAACCCGATCTACGTTCATGTATGATCAACGAGAATAAAGATCGAATGAATATGCGGAATAGAAGATCGATCTCATACCTCTCGGTCGATTGTTGAGACCTTAGCGATTGCTAGTGTATGACTCTGCCCTTGACTCCAACCGCTGTGTGGGCAACGATCCGTTGGGTCTCCCTTTTCTGCTTCTCTGAAAAACCACCGCAATATCCTTTTTACTTTTCTGTGTAAAATAATTGCGCAAAGCTTTATTAATTTTTACAGAAGAAATTATATTTGCGTTAACGCAATTAATTTCTGCTGCAAAAATAAATGCGGCGAATGTTAGGTTTAGGAGAGGGCAAGGGGGGGGTTTAAATAGAGTTACACTAGGGACCTCTTAGGTAAATAAATTCAAGGCTAAAATGCAATATTAATTAACTCGGAGTCCTTAAAAAGAAATCCTTAATTAATTACATTTTTAATTATTATTAATTCCACTAAATAATAATAATTGAATTCCCGAAATTTATTTAATATTATTTCAACAATAATAATTCCGCCGAAATTACATAAACGACCTTCCCCGTGTTTAAGATATCGAACGTCCACGAATTTATTTAATTACTAATAATTAAATTAATTCGTTTCTTATTATCCGAGACTAGTACCACTCATCCTTATTATCATGTGGAACAAATCCACCTGCAGGGTTTACATGATAAACTTTATGAGCTCATCTCGGGGACGTCATCAACCCGATAAACGGGACACGGTTTCCTGTCTATAATCTATAGCATGCCGTGTGTACAATTCCGATTCCCAATTTACCGAGTATCTCGACTAATCAATTAGTCTCACTCATTGGCAAGTTAAAGAACCGAGAATTGGACAAACGCACCTATAATTATATAGGGATTAGGAATTCGTTTATCCGTAATATCTGAGGTCTAGTTCGATTACGTCGATTAGTATAAATCGAACGCCCTCCCGTGGTCCTGCTCAATACACCAAGTGTACTAGTGTAACATAATAGTCAAGACCAACTATTACCCAGTCACACTACGACGTACCGATGGATTGTCCCTGTCCATCTAAGTCGTGAGCCTCTGTTCGATAATATACGAGTAACCGACAGTATGATCTTCCGCGTGTCTCCTCACGCCATACTGTCTACAACGTATATATCTAGGACTATTGCATTCAAGTATAAGATAGACTAAAAATGCCGACAGTTTGATTATTAGATAATGTAAAACACAGATAAGGAGTTCCATATTGTCACTAAACTAGACATTTAGAATATAACTCCATCAATCTCCCACTTATACTAAATCTCTAGTTGCCCTCTACCATACATCCGATACCCATCCCCTTCACGTGTCTCTTGAACGCTTCCGCTGGAAGTGCCTTCGTAAAGGGGTCTACCAGGTTATCCGCTGATGCAATCTTGGTGACAACCGCATCGCCTCTCCTGACGATGTCTCTAATCAGGTGGTACTTGCGATCTATGTGTTTACTCGCATTGTGGGCTCGTGGTTCCTTTGCATTAGCCACTGCACCGCTATTGTCACAATAAATTGTGATAGCTCTAGGCATTTTAGGAACCACATCCAAGTCCATAAGGAAGTTCCTAAGCCACACCGATTCTTTAGCTGCCTCAGAGGCTGCTACATATTCGGCTTCCATGGTAGAGTCCGAAATGCATTTCTGCTTAACACTCTTCCATGAGACTGCTCCACCCCCCAATGTGAACACATAGCCTGATGTAGACTTTCGCTGATCCTTATCAGATTGGAAATCCGAGTCTGTGTAACCAATAGGAATCAACTCGGACGCTTTGTAACTCAGAACATAATTCCTAGTCCTTCGCAGGTACTTAAGAATGTTCTTTACAGCAGTCCAGTGACCCTGTCCAGGGTTACTCTGATATCTAGCTACCATGCCCACGGCATAGCAGATATCAGGTCAGTTGCACAACATGGCATACATTAGACTTCCTACTGCCGAAGCATAAGGAACCTTCTTCATGTAATCTATCTCCTTTTGTGTTTTGGGACACATGTCTTTAGATAGATGAATTCCATGGCAGAAAGGTTGAGCACCTCTCTTGGAATTCTGCATGTTGAAACGAGCCAGAATCGTATCAATATATGAAGCCTGGGACAAGCTTAATGTTCTTTTCCGGCGATCCCTTATAACTTTGATCCCGAGAACATGCCCAACTTGTCCTAAGTCTTTCATATCGAATTGCTTGGACAACCATCCCTTTATGTCCGACAACATCTTCACATTGTTGCCAATTAGAAGGATGTCGTCTACATAAAGCACGAGAAACGCCACACTGTTTCCGTCACATCTCCGGTATACACACGACTCGTCCATGCTTTGAATGAATCCATAAGACTGGATAACCTCATCAAACCGCATGTTCCAAGATCTAGAAGCTTGCTTCAATCCATAAATGGATCGGTTTAGCTTACACACTAGATGCTCTTGGCCTTTCTTAATGAAACCTTCTGGCTGTCTCATGTAAATGGTCTCGTCAAGATTCCCATTCAAGAATGCTGTCTTGACGTCCATTTGCCACACCTCATAATCCATATAAGATGCTATAGACAAAAGAATCCGGATCGACTTTAGCATAGCTACCGGCGAAAAAGTTTCCTCATAATCGATCCCTTCTTTCTGAGTATACCCTTTCGCAACAAGCCTAGCTTTGAAGGTTTCAACCTTCCCGTCAGACCCTCTTTTCCTCTTGTACACCCACTTGCAACCAATGGCCTTTACACCTTTGGGCGGTGCTACAAGATTCCAGACCTGATTTGAATCCATTGATTCAATCTCAGATTTCATCGCTTTTTGCCAAGACTGAGCATCTTGATCTTTAAGCGCCTCGTCATAGGTCCAGGGATCGGCTTCATGTTCTCCAGGTAACAAGTCCGAAGACTCACCTATAAACATGAACCTATCGGGTTGTCGAACAACCCTCCCACTACGACGACGCTCCGGTGTAACCTCAGTAACTACAGGTGCAGACTGTGGTGGCGTATCACTCGGTTCGGTTGGATCTAAGCCTTGATCGTCCCCTCTCAGTTCGTTTAGTATTATCTCACTCTTGGGCTTGTGGTCCATTATATAATCCTCTTCCAAGAACCGAGCGTTGGTGCTAACAACGATCTTCTGGTCCTTAGGACTATAAAATAGAACACCTTTCGTTCCTCTAGGATATCCTATAAACAACCGAATATCTGAACGAGATTCCAACTTATCAGCCCCATGCTTCAGCACATGTGCTGGACAACCCCAGACCCGAATGTGTTTCAAATTTGGCTTTCGCCCGGTCCACAATTCCGAGGGCGTCTTAGGGACTGATTTAGAAGGAACTAAGTTCAGGATATACGCCGCTGTTTCCAAGGCATATCCCCAGAACGAAACTGGTAGTTCTGAATAACTCATCATAGATCTTACCATTTCCATAAGAGTCCTATTCCTTCTTTCTGCTACACCATTCTGCTGGGGCGTGTATGGTGCAGTCATCTGGGAATCAATCCCATTCTCTAATAAGTACGCCTTAAACTCTCCCGAGAGGTACTCTCCTCCACGATCAGATCGTAGAGTCTTTATGGTTTTACCATGAAGGTTCTCCACAAGAGCTTTGTACTCCTTGAACTTGTCAAAGCACTCGCTCTTGCGGCGCATCAGGTATATAAAACCATACCTTGAGTAATCATCAGTGAAGGTTACGAAATATTCATAACCTCCTCTCGCTTGGACAGATAAAGGCCCGCACAAATCAGAGTGAATCAACTCTAGTACTTCCTTGGATCTATACCCTTTATCACTAAAGGGTCGCTTGGTCATTTTTCCTTCCAGGCATGATTCGCAGGTTGGAAAGTCCTCATCTTTCACACCACTGAGTATTCCATCAGTTATCAACCTTTGAATCCTGCCCAAGTTAATATGACCTAGCCTAAGATGCCATAAGTACTTTTGATTCATCCTAGAAGGCTCCTTTCTCTTATTGGTACTAGATGTGTTATTTGACTCTACTCGTTGCATCGTGGAATAATCAGGATTAAGTATATATAAGTTGCCTATCAATGTACCAGAACAGATATACTCACCATTCTTTTTGATAATAACAGAACTATCAAAAGAAACAGAATATTTATTCAAAACCAACTTAGAAACCGAAACAAGGTTCTTTCTAAAGTTCGGTACATAAAGACAATCATTCAATACTAAAACTTTATTATTAAAAGATAAAAGAACATCTCCCACTGCAACTGCCGCCACTTTCGTAGCATTGCCCATGTAGATGGTGATCTCTCCCTCTCTAAGCCGCCGGGTTTCCTGGAACCCCTGCAAAGAATTGCAGACATGATCAGTGGCTCCCGTATCCACACACCAGGTACCGGTGGATAACACCGCTAAACATGTTTCAGTGACTAAGGAAAAGTTCATACCTCCTTGTCTGAGAGGACAATTAGACTTCCAATGTCCAAACTGCTTGCAACGGAAACACTTGCCCTTGGGCTTGTTCACTCCATTCCGTGGTCCACCATTGCTGGGTCCACTGGGTTTCCGTCCTTGCTTCTTCTTCCTCTTAGTCCCCGGAGGGCCAGGAAGTTTCACAGCCACAAGTGCCTGAGACTTCTTAAAGATTCCCTCTGCCGCCTGGAGTTCAGTCAGGAGTTCCGCCAACGTATATAACCTCTTGTTCATGTTATAGTTCAGGCGGAACTGCTCAAAACTCTTAGGCAGAGACTGGAGTACTATATCGATCTGGGTTTCCCCATCGATAGATCCTCCCATAATCTCTATCTCATTCAGATAGCCTATCATCCTAAGAACGTGATCCCTCACGGGCGTTCCTTCGGACATAGTGGCCGTCATGAGTTGCCTCATGGCATCTTGCCTGGCTGCCCTATCCTGACTACCAAACATCTCCTTGAGGTTAAGCATCATATCATAGGCAGTGGTCATGGCTTCATGCTGATGTTGCAGCACATTTGACATAGAAGCCAAAATGTAGCACCGCGCCATCTGATTAGCCTTGACCCACTTCCGATGAGCTTCCTTTTCCTCAGGAGTGGAGGTGTCAATAGGTTCATCAGGACAATCCTCATGGAGTACATATTTGTACTCCTCAGCAGTCAGGACAATGTCCAAGTTTCGTTTCCAGTCAATATAGTTCGGACCAGTGAGTTTGTTCTCTTTTAGTATCATGGATAGCGGGTTGAGTGCCATATCTATAAAAGAGACAAATCAAACTGTCAAATTTAATTCGATATTAACTCCCTTAATTAATATCATTAAATCTACCAATCAATCCTAAAATCCCATCAGACTAGCATGCCACGTTCATGTGGACGTATACTAGTCCAAATGATTTTATAACTGGACTTTTACTTCGGTCGTACATCATTACAGCAGTGACTCCGATGGGGAGGATACTGTAAAGCGTACCTAAGTGTATACCATTTCTCAGTACTAAGTTAACCGCTTGGAAACTACACGCCCACCGCAAGCCACGTTAGTGTGGACGTTTACGTTGACATGCGGTCCCTTTACGATTTCCTATAACTGTCGAGCCTCAATTAACCCAAAGTTCCGTTTCCGTCTAGTAAGCCACGATAGTGTGGACGTTTACTAAACAAACAACTTTGTTAATTGAATTCCATTTAATAAATTTCACAATTTCGTTAATCAAAGCTTGATATCTCGTAAGTGAAACTCTAAGTTTCTAACCAGCGATCAATCATGCAATTGAGCCCTATCTCTCACAAAGTGAGGGAGCCAACCAGACAATCGATCTAGTCATCAAATGACTCGAATGTCTCTAATATGTGTCATCGACATAACCAAGCGCTTTGGCTCCATTCCACTCCCCGGGGTGTGAATGAGTCGAGTTGAAATTAGTCTTTGAAAGACAGATTAGGCATTGCTTTGAAAAACTTAAGTGTTCAATTCTATAAATGGAATTGAATTCGAATTTCGATCAAAGTGATTTCCGTGTATCGACTTTATCCGATAGGGAGGATGACACTAAAGCCAACTCGTAAGTCAATACACATCACTCTCGAAACAGAGAATGGAGACCGCGGGATTGTTTCCAATCCCTCTCCCACTTAGTATTTTACGATATAGGGATATTCAAGCACATGCATATAGAAATTAAAGCATAATAAAACACGTTAAACACACAAAAAGCAATTAACGTGGCCCGATTATTATGGCCTTTAAAATCTTCGATGCACGTCTCCTCGGATCTTCGTCTCGTTGCTCGTCTAGGTCTCGATCCACCACCGACTCGTCTAAGGACCAAGAGACGAACTCCTCCCACTGGAGTATCATCCCGGGCCCTCGACAAGCGATCCGTGATGTCCGTCGAACCCCGCAAGCTGCTGCCAAGAAAACACCGAAACAGCGACCGCCGTTTGAAAAAACGGCGACCGCCGTTTGCCCTTCAGCAGCCGCGGGTTCGACTTCTCGACCCTCGTTCGTCCGGCCCTCGATCTCGTCTCGAATCACCAAGCAGCAGCAACATTACATATGTAAACTAACTACTTCTGGCATCGATCCTATACAGGAATGATCGATCCTATACACCCGGATAAAACGAAAAAACGAAAAACCCTAAACGACTCAACCCGTCGTTTTAAACTATTACAAACAAGCAACGTCAAAACCAAAAATCTCGACAATCCCGAGAGTTTAACAAACCACAATAAACAGTACATAAACATATGACCATAATAATCGGGTTATCCTGCAAAACAAAACTCGCAAACAATACAAGAACGCACAAACCGGCTCTGATACCAATTGTTGGAAATCGACTACCCGGGATGCGTTCGTTCGATTGCTCGAACATCCGAACCATCCCAGTCGACCTCCGAAGTCACTATTTCGTTCGCTTAACAGCCCTTATCCCGAATCATGCCCAGCCATCGCCCCGAAAGACAACCGCACGAAACGGAACTGGACTGCATCGATTCGGCGACCGCCGAAAGCAGTCCAGCGGTCGCTGAAAGGAACTGCAAACGGCGACCGCCGTTTGCCCTTTGGCGACCGCCGTTTTTTATGCGAACAGCAACTCGACGTTGCTGTTCCGGGCTCGTTTCCGGGTCGTTTTTCCTCATCCGACTACCATTCCGGAGGTCCTAGAACCCCCAGTAGTCGAGGAATACGATCCACGACCCCGGAACCCGATCTACGTTCATGTATGATCAACGAGAATAAAGATCGAATGAATATGCGGAATAGAAGATCGATCTCATACCTCTCGGTCGATTGTTGAGACCTTAGCGATTGCTAGTGTATGACTCTGCCCTTGACTCCAACCGCTGTGTGGGCAACGATCCGTTGGGTCTCCCTTTTCTGCTTCTCTGAAAAACCACCGCAATATCCTTTTTACTTTTCTGTGTAAAATAATTGCGCAAAGCTTTATTAATTTTTACAGAAGAAATTATATTTGCGTTAACGCAATTAATTTCTGCTGCAAAAATAAATGCGGCGAATGTTAGGTTTAGGAGAGGGCAAGGGGGGGGGGGGGGTTTAAATAGAGTTACACTAGGGACCTCTTAGGTAAATAAATTCAAGGCTAAAATGCAATATTAATTAACTCGGAGTCCTTAAAAAGAAATCCTTAATTAATTACATTTTTAATTATTATTAATTCCACTAAATAATAATAATTGAATTCCCGAAATTTATTTAATATTATTTCAACAATAATAATTCCGCCGAAATTACATAAACGACCTTCCCCGTGTTTAAGATATCGAACGTCCACGAATTTATTTAAATACTAATAATTAAATTAATTCGTTTCTTATTATCCGAGACTAGTACCACTCATCCTTATTATCATGTGGAACAAATCCACCTGCAGGGTTTACATGATAAACTTTATGAGCTCATCTCGGGGACGTCATCAACCCGATAAACGGGACACGGTTTCCTGTCTATAATCTATAGCATGCCGTGTGTACAATTCCGATTCCCAATTTACCGAGTATCTCGACTAATCAATTAGTCTCACTCATTTGCAACTTAAAGAACCGAGAATTGGACAAACGCACCTATAATTATATAGGGATTAGGAATTCGTTTATCCGTAATATCTGAGTTCTAGTTCGATTACGTCGATTAGTATAAATCGAACGCCCTCCCGTGGTCCTGCTCAATACACCAAGTGTACTAGTGTAACATAATAGTCAAGACCAACTATTACCCAGTCACACTACGACGTACCGATGGATTGTCCCTGTCCATCTAAGTCGTGAGCCTCTGTTCGATAATATACGAGTAACCGACAGTATGATCTTCCGCGTGTCTCCTCACGCCATACTGTCTACAACGTATATATCTAGGACTATTGCATTCAAGTATAAGATAGACTAAAAATGCCGACAGTTTGATTATTAGATAATGTAAAACACAGATAAGGAGTTCCATATTGTCACTAAACTAGACATTTAGAATATAACTCCATCAGAACTTGCGCATTGATGAGATAGTCCATTTGATGGATTCATCAAAAGGCATTGACGAATTGTGTGTATTGGAAACGTGATGGAAAACAAGGTGGTGTTTCTCGGAGGTTTTATGTAGATGACACTCTTATCATTGGCAACAATGTAAAGATGTTATCAGACATAAAATGATGGTTGTCTAGATGAATCATTATGGAAGATAAAGGAAGAAGTTGGACATGTTCTTGAGATCTTGGATCTCTAGAAAGAACATTGTACCTCTCCTGGACATCTTACATAAATGATTATGGTTCATTTTAAACATGCAAGGTTCCGAGAAAGGTTCGTTACCTTTCAGAGACGGAATGCATCTATCTAAGGATATGTGTTTTGGAACACAAAAGGAGATAGAAGCAATGAAAGCAGTTTCCTTCACTTTGAGTGTGGAAAGCTTAATAAATGCAATGTTGAAAATGAGAACCTGATATCGGCTATGCGGTTAGCATAGTGGGAGGATATCAAGGTAATCCTGGAAAGGAATACTTGACTGCTGTAATGAACATTTTAAGTACTTTCGAAGTACTGGAAACTATGTTCTGGATTACGGAGCAAACAAGCTTTTCCTTTGGATTACATTCTCTTAGATTTCTAATCAAATGAGGACCGGTGTAAGTCAATATCAGGCTATGTGTTTCACTATTAAAGGAGAAGGAGTTTTAACATGGAAGAGTGACAAGCACGATGCTTTTCGGACTCTGCCATGGGTAACCAAATAGCGGCCTCAGAGGCAGCGGAAGTTTTGGTATAACTCCGGGATAATCTCTGGGACTTAGATGTGATTCTTAATTTGCCAAAGGCTATGTAAATAGCGGTGCGATGGCAAATGGTAAGAAATCACAAGTCCATAAGTGTAAGATAACACATAGTGCAAGTACCACCTGATACGAGTCATCGTCGAGGGAGACCACGCTGTAGTCACCAAGATAACTTCAGAGCGGCAACCTAGAGTGCTCATTCACATAGTACTTCTTGGAAGTACAACTTAAGCACGTGATGAGTATGGGAGTCGGGAGTTTGGAGGAAATGACTAGACCTTAGTACAAGTGGGAGATTGTTGGAGTTGTGTACTTAATGTCTAGATTTAAGTAACGGAAACTCACGATCCATTGCCATTAATCTATTTAATTAAATAAACAATTATTTGCATTTAATTATTTATAATTAAATATATGCAAATTATAGTCCTGGATTTTATACGTTGTAGTTAGTATGGTGTTGTATGGACACACAGAAGATCATACTATCGGTTACTCGTATTTAATCGAACAGTTGCTCACGACCTAGATGGACACGGACCAATCCATCGGTATAGTCGTTGTGTGAGAGAGAAAATAATCTATCTTGATTATTTTATCACACGTGTACACTTGGTGTATTGAGCGGATCGTTTGAGATTTTATCGATTAGGATTGCCGGCGATAATCGATTTAAATCTCTGAGTATTTTATTCTTAATCCCCGATACTATTGCGGGTGTGTATATTTAATATAAGTGACTTTGATTTACCAAAGGAATTAACCGATTTAATTATTGGGTTAATTACCGGTTAAGTTGGGTCACTATATTTTATATATGGCATGCCGTGAATACTTGACGGGAAAGTGTATCCCGTAAGGGTTGATAATATCCCCGAGATGAGTTCATAAGGAATTATTATGTAAACCCTGCAGGTGGATTTGTTCCGCATAATAATTAAGGATGAATGGTACTAGTCTCGGTTACAAGAGATGAATAAATTAATTAGCAATAAATTAATTTTATTCATGGATATTTATATCTTAAATACACGGAATAAATAATACTACCGGAGAAATATTATTTGATATAATATGGTTTAATATTGGGAGTGCAATTAATTTATATAGTGGAAAATAAATTAATTAATAATAGTAAGGATTAATAGATTTGGGCTTGGGCTAAATTTAATCACTATTATTGGAAGCCCAATATTCCACCTCCTTAAGATCCCCTACGTAGCCTATAAAAGCACTACATGGTCTTCTCTATTCTCATAAGTTGAAGATCACAATTCAAGAGAGAGAAAGTAGAGAGGGAGATCCATGGAGTTCGGTAGATCGTCGCCCACACGACGTCCGAGCTAGTGCAAGGAATACGTGGGAAGATCTCAAGGTCGTCAAATTGAGTTCTTCGTTTTTCCGAACAACGAGAACGAGGTAAATCGTAAAACCCTCTTTATGATTTTATCGTTTATTTATCGTGAAAATATCGTGAACCAAGATCCGAAAGACGCGACCTATGACGAGGACGAACCGGACGAACCGGGCGGTGGTGGTCGAAGACCACCGGACCGCCGGCGGATCGTCGGCTCGGCTGGAGGGGTCGAGAGGGCGAGAGCCTCGGCTGGGCGCCGAGACTCGATCGAACCCTAGTTCGATCGCCACGGACGGGCTCGCGTGCGAGCTGCGGGTTTTCCGCAGCGGACTCGCACGTGATGCGAGTCGCGTCCGGGCAGCGCTACGGGGCTGCTGCGATCAGCCCCACGAGCCCATGCGGGACTTGCTGCGACGCGGGGCGTCAGCGGGATGCTACGAGCATCCCCGCAGCTGGTCGCGTAGGTTCTCGGCGTGCCCAGCGGGCTGCTACGAGCAGCCCGTGCGTGATCGCTGGAGCGACGCGCGAGCCCTACGCGGGGGCTCGACTGGACGGCTGTGGGTTCGCCCACGGCGGCACGTTCGGTTAAGCCCGGCTCCTCGTGGCGGTGTCGTGGTTTATCCGGCGATCGGGATTTCGATTGGGTTGTCGGTTCCGCAATTTTAACAATCTGGATATTCGATCTTCGAAGGATTTCGGTCGGAATTAATTAGATAATTTATTTATTTAAATTTATTAATTCCGGGATACCGATTTCCAACAGGATCCCAACAAATGGTGTGCCTTTCATGAAAAGATTGGTCACAACACCAGCCAGTGCAGACAACTGGTAAAACTGTTGTGGAAACTTTTTCAGGATGGGAAGCTGTGGCAATTCTTGCCCAGGCCAGGTGCAGGGGGAAATACCCGCACTAGTTCCACCGCCGCCTCCTCCAGCTCAGGATCCACCGAGAGTGGGTCAGATCATGATGATCGGCGGTTTGAGGCCGGTGAACGAGGAAAGCCACCGCAAGAGAAAGAGAGACTTTCAGATGTGGGAAGTTTGGTATGAAACTGCCCCGTCAAAGGAAGCAACAATCAATGAAACGGCGGTGATAACATTCACCCCGGAAGATCGAGCCGAGACAAAGTTCCCGAAGGATGTGCCTTTAGTGATAAAAGCAAGAATCCTCGGTCTGGACGTGTCTCGCACGTTGGTGGACAATGGCGCGCATCTCAATGTTCTGTACAAAAAGACCCTGGATCTGATGGGGAAGCTGGCGCGCTATGTCAACCCGTGCGATATGGTGTTGAAAGGTTTTGGTGATGATGTAGTCATCCCCTACGGAGAGATCATTCTCCCGGTGGAAATGATGGACGCAAAGAACCCCGAAGTCGTGATGGTTAGGAATCTGAAGTTTGTAATAGTTGATAAGGTTAGTGGTGTTACACCATAAAAATCCGACGCCGACACGTGTCCTGACGACCGGAGCCACGTCATCAATGAGGTGGTCAAATGGTAAGCAAAAGTCAATTTTGAAGCCAAGTATGAAGAAGGTACCAGGCGAGCTCAACGGTAGCCCCGGGCAGACAGTCCCGTGCCAGATTGAGGGATCAGTCAGATAAGGCTCCAGGCAAGAGGCGGTGCACCTCTGGTGGCATGCAGCAAGTGGGTCACTATAGTTAGTGGAATATTTGGTCCAATGCATGTTTAGCACATGTCTAGTGCATGTGAAATACTTGTCATGTGGGGTGCTAGGTGGCTAAATAGGTGTCAAATGGAGAGAGAGTGAGGACATGCATCCTTGCCTATAAATAGGTGCTCTTACTTGTAAAAAAAGGGAGGAAAAACTCCAAGAGAGTAATAATATCCCAAAAGGGGGGCATTCATGCCTAGTCTTTTTGTTTCGTATTTTCTACACCCTCGGTCTATTACCTTTCTACAAAAATAAATGAGCTTTGTGTCGTTTTATGAACCCCCGATTCCAGCAAGTAATGTTCAAACGAGATAAAAATGGCACGAACAATGGCGCTAGAAGGAAAGGGTTTAAAGTATCGAGTTGTAGAAAAGCTTCAAGAACCACATTAAGGTAAGATATGCAACCCTTCATCTCCTTTATATTTTTATATAATATAAAAATTTTATCTCCTTCATAGAATATATGTTTAATACTCTAGTTAGACATGCAAATAGCATGCATGCACTCCCAGATGACTGCCCAGGCGAGCCTCTGAAAGAGGCCCCGGGAAAGTCCAAGGAGTTGCCCAAGACATGCACGGGTGCCCAGGAGGCCTTTCACCGGGAAGAGCTTCAGCAGCCCTAAGTGATAACCCGGTGATAGCAGATCTGTTCCACCAATTCTCATTGGATGAGAGTCAGATCTTGCCTACACCGTCCGGTTATCTAAGAGAGCCCCTGGCCCCGGAGTTCGAGCATGCCTCCGTGCAACCAGAAATTCAACTCATTCAAACTGAGATGTGTACGGGGTTAGAATCTATAAGATCAAACCCTCAGAAAGACTGGACATAGTCCAGCAACTATTTGGCAGATGGCCAGGGAGACTTTTGTAGTTGGCCGGGGAAATCTACGGATGAAGCCCGGGCCATTCTTAACGTCACCGGCCAAAATAAACCGCCTTAATTCTCTGGGCGGACCATTTATAAGACCCTTTGAGGCAGTGGTCTCGCCTTAATTCTCTTGTATCTAATTAATGACCCCCACCGGAGCAGATTGCACGGTGAAGGGGGGTTTTTTAATTATTAAGCTATGTTTGTTGTATTTATCTCATGTTTATACATTGAAATTTATACAAATTAAACAAACTTAAAGCTAGAATGCAAGTTAACGCCGGACGAACAGGGTGAGATTGGGAACACGAATTCCGAAATAAAATACAAATCAACCCCGAGGCCCGTAATATCGGTGAGCACCCGAAGCCCAGGGCAAGTACCCAGAGCGGTCGGGGTAAGTAAACCTGAACGGCCGGGGCAAATATCTCAGAAAGGCCTGTAGCTTGAATAACCAAGCAAGAGCAAATTCCGTTAACGAGAGATAATCTCACGGACATAAGACTCTTATGTAGGTATAACCTCTACCAATCGGTCGGGAAAAGGCCCAGGAGCCTCTATAGATGGGCCAAACATGATCTGCCTGGAACCTATAAGAGATGATCCCGTCGGGGCGTGAGGAATCCTCCCCCGAGGCCTCTCTGGACAGGCAAGACATGTTCAGCTCGGAACCATCCAGAAATGATTTCACCAGGGCATGAGTTATACTCCCCTGGTGAATCTACATACGAGATGGCATGATTTTCCTGGTACCTTGAACAAATGATTCCTCTGGGGTTGAGTTATACTCCCCCGGTGCTTCTCGGGATGAGATGACATGTTCTGCCTGGTACCTTGAAGAGTTGATTTCTCTGGGGCTTGAGGTATACTCCCCCAGTACCTCTCAGGACCGGCACAACATTCTACTCGATACCTTGAAGAGATGATTTTACCGGAGAGTGATTTATCCTCCTCCGAAGCTTCTTGGAACCGGAACAACATGCACTACTCAATAACTTGAAAAGACGACTATATAGGATTCCGATTTATCCTCCTCTGAAGCCTCTCGTGACCAGCGAGTCGTGTTCTGCCCAGTAACTAAAAGAGATGATCGCCCCGAGGTTTGAGTTTAATTCACCCGACGTCTCTCACTATCGGCGCAACAACCTTTGTTTGGTACCTCGAAGAGATGACTACATCGGAGTAAGATTGATCCTCCTCTAAAGTCTCTCGGGACGGGCATGAATTTTTCTGCCCGATACCTTGACAAGTTACTAATCTCCAAAACTTCATGTGCGCTGACCTCTAGAACTCTCTGTGCATGAGACATGACGCCGCTAGTACCTTCTGCTCAGAGTCATAGGCTAAATGTCCGGGGCCCTCTCTGTGTGAGGCCCCAGACCTCTTTGAGTAAGGTCTCAGGCTATCTCTGTGCGAGTTTTTAGGTTTCCCCTGTGCGAGGTCTCAGACTTTCCCTGCGTGAAGCCTGAGGCATCCAGAGCTCTCAGTGCACAAGTAATGGAAATTTACAGATAAAACCCGGAGAAGTATTATCCCGGTACCTGGCAACCTCTGAATATACATTCAGTGCAGTTTTGACCTGGGGCCAGAGTGGTAATACTAGAACCGGAAGAATATTCATTTACCCAGGCCGTGTAGCTCGAATGGGCAAACGAAGATCCTGGAATAATCCCAGCTGAAGTCACGGTGCCTTCGCACTAGACTGCTCACACCTTCACCAAGGAAAATGACGGAGTGCCCAGGGGAGATTTGGATCCCTTGGAAGAGAAAAAGGTTAGAATCCTACTTTTTATAGTCTAATATGACAAATTTCTAATGTTATAATAAACAAAATCTTTGAGCCTCTTATGGCATATCTCTTATGTTTTTATAAACAAAATCATTGATCCTTTCATGGCACATATTATGTTTTGCAAACAAATTTGAAGCCTTTTGGGGCGAATTCATGCTTATATGCAGAAATCTTAGAAGTCTAAAATGGGGACTTCTTCCTACTCTTTCTATTATTGTAGCATTTTTGGCCAAGTATCATATATGCAAAAAGCTTTTGAAGTCAAATATAATTATATTTCTTCTTACTCCTATTTGTCTTATATGCGCTACATTATAATTTTCTGATATTTGACTGAGAAATAAATAATATGATCCTGGGAGAGATCTAATATCCTCACGAATGAACCCTTTATGAGGGATGATTCCTTTAAAAAGGAAGTATTACATATATAATTATTCCGGGAAGAGGCTTAAAGTCGTACCCATGTGATAAATATAAATAAGCCGAAAAGAAGTTAGACCTTCACTCAGGCAAACCCTCTATATGGGATGATTACAAATACTATAAATTATATGTTTAACCGGGATGAGGCTTAAAGCTATACCCAGGTAATAAATATATCTGTGCCGGGAAAAACTTAGAGTTTCACCCAGGCAACCCCTTCTTGAAGAAGGATGATATAATAAATATACTATTCCGGTGAGAGAATTTATGCTTCTCCCGAATTAACCCTTTTTAGGGGATGATTCCTGTACCAGGAAATAAATTTCCGGCATCCCTGTGAAAGTCTATAAGACTTGAGGGCCGACGAATTCTCTTCTCGGGGATTAGAATTCAGAAGACTCTGAATCCCTCGGGGAGAGAATAAGAGATTGTTTGGTAAATCCAAGAGGCTTAGAAAAAGTCCACTGGTGCCAAACTTAAGCTTTATAGGAAATCGGTTGAGGTAAGCAAATGGGACCAGGGCCGAAAGCGAGTACCATAAGGAAGAGAACATTTACCTTTAATCGACCTATAAAGTTAAGAGCTCAAAGTACCTAGAACGAAGGGTAGAGCCAAATTATTCGGACTTGAAAGGCTGACATTTTATGAAAAGAGCCATGCCGGGTAATAAAGAGGTGCAACGCATCCAAATTGTTCAGAGATCCCTATAAGAGGATCCTAACAAAAACCAGCAAATAAAAAGAGGTGCAAACGCATCCAAATTGTTCAGAGATCCCTATAAGAGGATCCTAACAAAAACCAGCAAATAAAAAGAGGTGCAACGCATCCAAATTGTTCAGAGGTCCCCATGAGAGGATCCTAACAAAAACTAGCAAAAACTTAAAGTTTTAAGCTATTACAAACCAGAAGAGTAATAAGAAATTGTCTGAGGCCGAAGGCCTAAAAGATAATACTTATGAAAACTAAAATGGTTAATACCCCTGGGTTTTTCACACCTAGGGAAGGCTTCAAATTTTGCAGAATCTTGAGTTTTGACACTCAAGAGGTAGAATTACCATCACGGGGAGGAGTCACGGTAGAATCTTTTGGCATGCCCCCGGGCCCGTCACCAACTTGATCCTGTGCCTCCCCGTCCTTCATCTCATCATCTTCTTTATTAGCTGTTTGTGTTGTAGCAGTGGGCAGTTCACCATGCATGCAGAGCTTGTCATAAGTGGGCCACCACTTCATGTCTATGCCAATCTCGACCTCTAGATCCTTGAATGGCTGCGGCACCCGGTTATCGAGTGTGTCCGCCTTCATGTATTTTTTGAGCGTCTCGAGAGCAAAGTCTTTGACCACTTCATTCTGCTCCTTAGCCGCTGACCTGACCATTCCAACATAAGCAGTCACATAGAGAAGGTTAGATAAGATTCGAGGGTTATGCGCTTGAGACTCTAGCATCTCGCAAGCATTATCGAAGTTATCTGTAGTCTCTTTCAGATCTTATTCGGTATGGGCCAGTTTGGCTTTTAGTTATTTAATCTCCCGGGACGTCTCTGTTGGAATTCGATATCCCGGGCTATTTAAATTTGTGGAAACAATAACCCGACCGAAAACCTTCGCCGGAGATCACATGAACATCGACTCATCCTCCGGAGTCCGACCTTCGGAGACCATGCGCCCGAAGACGCACAGCCCGCCCCCGGCCGAACCCCCGCGAGCCGGGTTCACGCGATCGAACATCGCGTTCGATGGGGCTGCATCCGGCAGCCCCCGGCAGCAGGTCCGGCGACCTGCTGCCCGCCGTGGAGGAGCCCCCACCGTCGCGGTGGGGAGGTGACGGCACCAGCCCGTCACCACCGGCGATCGCGTCCAGCGATCGCCCCCCTCGGCCTAAGCCGAGGGCTCCTCTTCGCCGCCGAACCCTAGGCGTGCGATGCCACGCGGTCCGGTGGATTTGCCACCACCGCGTGGTCGTTCGTCTAATCCGGGTTCGATCCTTCGGATCTTGCGTTCTACGGTATTCTCGATAAATCAAAAACCGAATAAATCAAGGGCGTTTAGATTTTTACCTTTCGATTCGTTGTTCGGAGAAACGAAATCAATATGACCTTTGAATCTTCCCACGTATTCCTTGCACTCCGTTCGAACGTCGGGTGGGCGACGATCTATCGAACTCCTATGGATCTCCTTCAACTCTCTAGACTAATCAAGTATGATTATCTTGTCTTGTGTTTTATGAAGGCCATGTAGTGCTTTTATAGGCTACGTAGAGGATCTAAAGGAGGTGGAATATTGGGCTTCCAATATTGAAGATTAAATTGAGCCCACTGCCCAAGTCCATTAATCCTTATCAATATTAATTAATTTATTTTCCACTATATAAATTAATTGCACTCCCAATATTAAACCATATTATATCCAAATAATATTTCTCCGGTAGTATTATTTATTCCGTGTATTTAAGATATAAATATCCATGAATAAAATTTATTTATTGCTTAATAAATTTATTCATCTCTTTTATCCGAGACTAGTACCACTCAACCTTATTTATTATGCGGAATTAAATCCACTCGCGAGGTTTACATAATAAATCCTTATGAGCTCATCTCGGGGATATTATCAACCCTTCCGGGATACACTGTCCCGTCAAGAATTCACGGCATGCCATATATAAAATATAGTGACCCAACTTAACCGGTAATTGACCCAATAATTAAACCGGTCAATTCCTTTGGTAAATCAAAGTCACTTATATTAAATATACACACCCGCAATTGTATCGGGGATTAAGAATAAAATACACTGAGTCTCAAATCAATTATCGCCGAGCAAACCTAATTGATGAGTCTCAATCGATCCGCTCAATACACCAAGTGTACAAGTGTGATAAAATAATTAAGACAAATTATTTTCTCTCTCACACAACGACTATACCGATGGATTGGTCCGTGTCCATCTAGGTCGTGAGCATCTGTTCGATTAAATACGAGTAACCGATAGTATGATCTTCTGTGTGGGCCCGACACACCATACTAACTACAACGTATAGAATCCAGGACTATAATTTGCATGTATTTAATTAACAATAATTAAAAGCAAATGAATGTTCGTTATTAATAGGTAAATGAAAGTGTACAAGGAGTTCAGAATACTCAAATCTAGACATTAAGTATACTACTCCAACAATCTCCCACTTATACTAAGGTCTAGTCTTATCCTCCAAACTTCTGACTCCCAAACCCTCCAAGTGCTTGAAATATACTTCCTTAGGAAGTATCTTGGTGAAAGGGTCCGCTAGGTTGTCCTCCGAAGCTATCTTGGTGACTATCGCATCGCCCCTCTTGACGATGACTCGAATCAGGTGGTACTTGCCCTATGTGTTATCTTGCACTTATGGACTCGTGATCTCTTAAAGTTTGCCACTGCACCGCTATTTACATAGCCTTTGGTAAACTAAGAATCACATCTAAGTCCCAGAGGTAATACTGGAGCCATACCAAATCTTCCGCTGCCTCTGAGGCCGCTATTTGGTTACCCATGGGAGAGTCCGAAAAGCATCGTGCTTATCACTCTTCCATGTTAAAACTCCTCCTCCTTTAATAGTGAAACACATAGCCTGACAACGACTTACACCGGTCCTTATCAGCTTGGAAATCCGAATCCGTATAACCCAAAGGAATCAGATTGTCTGCTCCGTAACTCAGAACATAATCCCTAGTATTTCGCAAATACTTGAAAATGCTCTTTACGGCAGTCCAATGAGCCTTTCTAGGGTTACTCTGATATCTCGCTACTACGCCAACTGCATAGCAGATATCAGGTCTCGTACATAACATTGCATACATTAAGCTTCCCACAGCCGAAGCGTAGGGAACTGCTTTCATTTCATCTTTCTCCTTTTGTGTCTGAGGACACATCTCCTTAGAAAGATAAGTTCCTTTACTGAAGGGTAGTTCACCCTTCTTGGAATCTTGCATGTTAAAACGAGCCAGAATCGTGTCTATGTAAGATTGCTGGGATAGGTACAATGTTCTATTCCGGCGATCCCTTATAACCTTGATCCCTAGAACATGCCCGACTTCTCCCAAATCTTTCATATCGAATTGTCTAGACAACCATCCCTTTATGTCTGATAACATTTTCACACTGTTGCCAATGAGAAGAATGTCGTCTACATAAAGCACGAGAAACACCACCTTCTTCCCATCACGTTTCCAATACACACACGATTCGTCCATGCTTTGACTAAATCCAAAAGATTGGACTACTTCGTCAAACCGCAGGTTCCACGATCTCGAGGCTTGTTTCAATCCATAAATGGATCGATTAAGATTGCACACTAGATGATCTCGCCCCTTAGCAATGAATCCTTCTGGTTGTTTCATATAAATCGTCTCGTCAAGACTTCCATTTAGGAAAGCTGTCTTGACATCCATTTGCCACACCTCATAATCCATATGAGCTGCTATGGACAAGAGAATCCGGATCGACTTTATCTTGGCTACCGGCGAGAAGGTCTCCTCATAATCGATTCCCTCTTTCTGAGTATATCCTTTCGCAACAAGCCGAGCTTTAAAGGTTTCAACCTTTCCGTCAGATCCTCTCTTTCTCTTGTAGACCCATTTACACCCAATTGGCTTTACGCCGCTTGGTGGTTCTACAAGATCCCAGACTTTATTAGAATCCATAGATTCAATTTCGGATTTCATCGCTTTCTTCCAAGAAGGCGCATCTATATCTTGTACCGCCTCATCATAGGTCCAGGGATCGATTTCATGAACTCCAGGTCCAGAGTCCGAAGACTCACCCAGTCCAATCCATCGGTCTGGTTGCTTAACAACCCTCCCACTACGACGGCGTTCCGGTGTATTAACAGTGACAGTAGGTGCAGGTTCTAGTGGTGTATCTATACTCGGTTCGGCTGTATCTAAGTCTTCCTTGTTACCTCTCAACTCATCAAGTATTATGTCACTTTTGGGCTTGTGGTCCATGACATAGTATTCCTCCAAGAACCGAGCGTTAGTACTTATAACGATCTTCTGGTCCTTAGGACTATAAAACATGCCACCTTTAGTTCCTTTCGGGTATCCTACAAACAGCCGTAATTCTGATCTAGGTTCTAACTTATCGGCACCTTGTCTCAACACATGTGCTGGACATCCCCAGATCCGAAGGTGCCTGAGGCAAGGCTTGCGCCCGCTCCACCTTTCCATGGGTGTGGTGGGTACCGTTTTTGTTGGAACCATGTTGAGAATGTACGCCGTTGTTTCCAAGGCATGTCCCCAGAACATAGTAGGTAAGTCCGAGTAACTCATCATTGAACGCACCATCTCCATTCTGCTGGGGAGTATATGGTGATGTCATTTGGGAATCAATCCCATTCTCTGCTAAGTATGCCTTGAATTCTCCAGACAGGTACTCGCCTCCGCGATCAGATCGCAGGCATTTAATGGATTTACCTTGAAGGTTCTCCACAAGAGCCTTGAACTCCTTGAACTTGTCAAAGGATTCGCTCTTGCGGCGCATCTGGTATACAAATCCATACCTTGAGTAATCATCAGTGAAAGTGATGAAGTACTCGTACCCTCCCCTTGCCTGAGTAGACATAGGTCCGCATACATCAGAGTGAATCAAATCCAACACTTGTTCAGCTCTTCGTCCTTTACCAGAAAAAGAACGCTTGGTCATTTTTCCCTCTAAACAGGATTCGCAGGTTGGAAGGTCCTCTCCTTCAATACCACTGATGAGACCATCAGCTTTCAACCTTTGAATTCTATTTGAGTTAATATGACCCAGCCTTAGATGCCACAAGTATAATTGATTCATTTTAGAAGGTTCCTTTCTCTTATTGGTGTTCGTAGATGTGTTATTACTCTCGGTTAGTTGCATCGTGTTAGACTCAGGATTTAGTACATACAAATCGTCCACCAATGTACCAGAACAGATAATATCACTATTTCTTCTTATGATCACGGAGTGATCAAAAGAAACAGAATATCCATTCATAATGAGTTTAGAAACCGAAATTAAATTCTTTCTAAAGTTGGGTACATAAAGACAATTATGTAAAACTAAAACCCTATCACTACTAAAGCGTAAGTGAACGTCTCCCACTGCAACAACCGCCACCTTTGCAGCATTGCCCATGTAGACCACGATTTCTCCCTCTCTAAGTCTCCGGGTTTCCTGGAACCCCTGCAATGAATTGCAGACATGATCAGTGGCCCCCGTATCTACACACCAGGTTTTGGTAGATATCACCACTGATAATGTTTTGGTGACTAAGGAAAATTTCGTACCTTTGATGAGAGGACAATCAGACTTCCAGTGCCCAGACTGCTTGCATCGAAAGCACTTGCCTCGCGGCTTGCTCTTCCCAATCCGTGGTTCAAAACCACTGGGTTTCTTTGCTTGCACTTCCAACTTGGCCACTAGAGCTTGTGATTCTCTGATCATACTTATCAGTTCAGTTCTTTTGAAATCGTTTTTAAGCGATTCCTCAAGGGGACTAAACTTGATGAGTATGTCAATCACCTCTAGTCCGGCTTCCTTACTATGTCCTAACATCTCCTTGAGGTCATTTTCAATGTCCTCATCAGTTGGGACAATAATGGATTCGGAAGGCTCAACAGTCTGAACATTGTCCAGATATCTTTCCCAAACATTACTATAGGGAACCAGTGAGTTTTCATCTTTAAGTATATCACAAAGTGGGGTCACAGTCATTCCTAACCTATAAGCACATAAAACAAACAAACAATTTAATATCCGATATTATCTCCCTTTAATAATATCATTAAATCACTAATTGCCTCTAAAATCCCATCAGGTAAAGCAAGCCACGTTCGTGTGGACGTTTACCCACCCAAATGATTTAGCAATTAGATTTTGCTTTGGTCGTACATCATTATAGCGTTACTTCGTTGGGAAGAATACTATAAAGCGTACCTAAGTGTAAACCATCACTCAGTACTAAGGTGAATCGTTTAGAATTGTTACGTCACCGCAAGCCACGTTCGTGTGGACGTTTACGACAACTCGCAATCCTTCACAATTCCCTATAACTGTCTACATCAATTATTCTAAAATCCCATTCAGTATAGCAAGCCACGTTCGTGTGGACGTTTACTATACCAAAAGATTTATATAATTGAAATCCAATTACTTGATCCATTCGATCTTGTAAATCAAGACGCGGAGAATCATAAGTGAAACTCGAAGTTTCTAACCAGTGATTCACCATGCGAACAACCCTATCTCTCATAAATGAGGGAGCCGAGCAGACAATCGATCCATCTATCAAAGAATGGTACGACTGCCTCTAATTTGTGTCCTCGACATGACCAAGTGGCTTTGGCTCCATTCCACTCCCCGGGGTGAGAATGAGTCGACTTGAAATCAGCTTTGGAAAGACAAATTAGGCATTGTTTGATAAACTTAATCAATGTTTCTCGTAAGAGGAATTACAAGAACTCTCCTTCAATAACTTATCTATATAGACTTCAAAAGTTTATAAAAGTCACCAAGAGAGCAGCAATGGAGACCATGGGTATGTTTCCATACCCTCTCCCACTTAGCTTTTTACAATAAAGGGATACGCTATCTAGTGCATAAAAGTAAACACATATAGCATGCATACATGTAGTAGAGCACATAGTATTATCACATAGTCAAAATAATTACTAGAATATTATTTTCCGACTATTATGGCTTTACTCCATCTCCGTACGCATCTTCTAGTCTTCAGTCTTCGTTCTTGAATGCTCCATGTGACGAGAATATTAATTTCCAATATTTAAATCTATTTATTTTTAATAAATCCAAAAGATACTTAATTAATAATAATTAAGTCAATCGAATAAATCAAAAATAAAATTAAATATTATTAATATTTTTATTTATTTTATCTTCCCTTTCTACTTCATTAAATCTCTAGAATAATCTATCCAAGACCCACTTGGAATATTCTAGATGATTTCCATAATGAAATAAGGAAATAAAATAATTTAGGACTCTTCTACTTTCCAAGATTAATTAATTTCCATTACTATGAAAATTCCCATAAAATAGGAATAATCAATTAGGAAATAAATCAATCCTAAATTAACTTTTATTCCTTTCCAATTCTATTAAATCTCTATGGATCCTATTCCAAGTAGAACTCGGAATACTCTAGAAGACTTCCATAATAGAATAAGGAAATAAAATTAATTCCAATTAATTCTTTTCCTAATCCATGAGAATTCCCAAAAAAAAGGAATACTCAAATAGGAAAAATCCGAACCAATTAGGAAAGTAAATCTCCGGACCGGGATAGCATGGGGTGGGGATCCCCGCGCCACCCTCGACCCACGCCTAGGAAGTGGCCGGCCACCATCGCCGGCGGCTCCTCCATGCAAGGGTCGATCGATCCTCATGGGATCGACCATGGGGATGGTCGATCCTTGTCCCGTTCACCCTCACGATCATCTCCTTCGTCACGCGTCTTCTCCGGCGGTCGTTTCGGCATCGATCCAACGCAAAATAAATTACAAAATAAATTTTACACTATCCGGTATCGATTCTATACATGAAATCGACCCTATACAATTTCCGGAAAAACGTAGAACGTAATAATAAATCCTAAATTCGGTCAACCCCCGAATTTTTACTATTACAAGCATTCACCACCAAAAACGAATCTCGACATGTCCGAGAGTTTAATCAAACCAACATACATGACAAAATAAATTAAACGAATAATAAATTAAGCCATAATAGTCGGAACCCTGCAAGGTAGAACAATTTTATCGAAAATACCGCGAACGTAAACCACGCTCTGATACCAATTGTTGGAATTCGATATCCCGGGCTATTTAAATTTGCGGAAACAATAACCCGACCGAAAACCTTCGCCGGAGATCACATGAACATCGACTCATCCGCCGGAGTCCGACCTTCGGAGACCATGCGCCCGAAGACGCACAGCCCGCCCCCGGCCGAACCCCCGCGAGCCGGGTTCACGCGATCGAACATCGCGTTCGATGGGGCTGCATCCGGCAGCCCCCGGCAGCAGGTCCGGCGACCTGCTGCCCGCCGTAGAGGAGCCCCCACCGTCGCGGTGGGGAGGTGACGGCACCGGCCCGTCACCACCGGCGATCGCGTCCAGCGATCGCCCCCCTCGGCCTAAGCCGAGGGCTCCTCTTCGCCGCCGAACCCTAGGCGTGCGATGCCACGCGGTCCGGTGGCTTCGCCACCACCGCGTGGTCGTTCGTCTAATCCGGGTTCGATCCTTCGGATCTTGCGTTCTACGGTATTCTCGATAAATAAAAAACCGAATAAATCAAGGGCGTTTAGATTTTTACCTTTCGATTCGTTGTTCGGAGAAACGAAATCAAGATGACCTTTGAATCTTCCCACGTATTCCTTGCACTCCGTTCGAACTTTGGGTGGGCGACGATCTATCGAACTCCTATGGATCTCCTTCAACTCTCTAGACTAATCAAGTATGATTATCTTGTCTTGTGTTTTATGAAGGCCATGTAGTGCTTTTATAGGCTACGTAGGGGATCTAAATGAGGTGGAATATTGGACTTCCAATATTGAAGATTAAATTGAGCCCACTGCCCAAGTCCATTAATCCTTATCAATATTAATTAATTTATTTTCCACTATATAAATTAATTGCACTCCCAATATTAAACCATATTATATCCAAATAATATTTCTCCGGTAGTATTATTTATTCCGTGAATTTAAGATATAAATATCCATGAATAAAATTTATTTATTGCTTAATAAATTTATTCATCTCTTTTATCCGAGACTAGTACCACTCAACCTTATTTATTATGCGGAATTAAATCCACTCGCGAGGTTTACATAATAAATCCTTATGAGCTCATCTCGGGGATATTATCAACCCTTCCGGGATACACTGTCCCGTCAAGAATTCACGGCATGCCATATATAAAATATAGTGACCCAACTTAACCGGTAATTGACCCAATAATTAAACCGGTCAATTCCTTTGGTAAATCAAAGTCACTTATATTAAATATACACACCCGCAATTGTATCGGGGATTAAGAATAAAATACACTGAGTCTCAAATCAATTATCGCCGAGCAAACCTAATTGATGAGTCTCAATCGATCCGCTCAATACACCAAGTGTACAAGTGTGATAAAATAATTAAGACAAATTATTATCTCTCTCACACAACGACTATACCGATGGATTGGTCCGTGTCCATCTAGGTCGTGAGCATCTGTTCGATTAAATACGAGTAACCGATAGTATGATCTTCTGTGTGGGCCCGACACACCATACTAACTACAACGTATAGAATCCATGACTATAATTTGCATGTATTTAATTAACAATAATTAAAAGCAAATGAATG
Organism: Euphrasia confusa; assembly: GCA_954870475.1. NCBI lineage: Eukaryota > Viridiplantae > Streptophyta > Magnoliopsida > Lamiales > Orobanchaceae > Euphrasia > Euphrasia confusa. Next base: position 17,131,486 of record OX940954.1, read on the forward strand.
TTCGTTATTAATAGGTAAATGAAAGTGTACAAGGAGTTCAGAATACTCAAATCTAGACATTAAGTATACTACTCCAACAGTCTCGTCCAGGGCCTGCTCCATCATCTTTTCACCCTCTTTGACAGTCTTCAGGACCTCCTCCAACTCAGACTTCAGTGTCGCCTTTTCAGTCCGCTCGGTGTCAATAACCTTCCGGCAGGTGTCCCGATCCCCGGCTGCAGATTTATATGCCTCATTGAGCTCCTTGATGTGTTGTTCGAGCTTTTTTGCATTGGTCTCGTGTGCTACGATTGCTTCGAGCATTTTCTATGTACGAGTATGTGCACCGGCGATAGCCACTGTAGCTTGACTGGTTAGCTTAAGCGCCAGGGAAAGCGCATGGTTGTCGTGGTCCATCAAGTCATTGAACTCAGTAGTCCAGCACCGGCCAACTGCATTAATAGCCTCACCCACAGGGCAGTTCTGAGTAGACACCGGAGGGATGGGACCCAGCCCGGAATAGAATGATACGAGCACTGGAGGAATTGGAGGATCGTGCAGGGACAGTCTAAAGAATGGTACAGTGAAAAGATTGAGTGTAGAGTAGAAGACTCAGAATAAATTATATTTATTTTTAGAGTATAAACAAAACAAGCAAATTACTTACTTGGAGAACAGCTCATCATGAAGCCCATACATGGCGTTTTCGCTAGTATTGGAGGAACGTGGTGGAGAGTCTGTGACATCAATTATAGGTCCCTGGGACCCCTTGCGTTTTTTCCCATCTTCCTGTTTAATTTTCAGCAGTGAGGTAGCACCGGAGGGTGGCAAACTAGCGATCGGGACAGCTTCAGACATCACAGTGCCAGAGGTGAGGGGAGTTTCCTTGTAAGAATCCACCGCATTCATCAACCCGTGAGGATCGGTTTCCGTTCCCGGGTTGGACAGAGTGTGGGGTCGGGTTCGTCCTGCGGGAGTGTTTGATGAACCACCCCGGGTTTTCACTGAGCTCCTCCCTCTGCCAGCAGATGTGCCAGATTTGGCTTTTCGCCCTTTGGTGAAAACTGCAGCGTCCACGATGCCAAGTGTGCCCAAAAATCTCTTGGTTGTTAGCCATGCTGTCTGGTTTTTCAGTGAAGACAGTGTTGAAATATTCTGCACAGGAAACACTTAAACTATTACACCGGGAGGTCTGCATAGATATCCCAGGGAAGTTTTAGTTTATAGTATACGATGGAGTACCGGGAAGTCTTTTTAGATATCCCAGGGAAAAACCATTTAAAAGTAAAATATACTATAGTACCAGGGAGTTTGAAATAACTTCCCAGGGAAATATTAATTTCAGTATTAACAGAGTACCAGGGGATTGCACAAATCTTTCAGGGAAGAATTAATACTTAGAAAAATACCTGGATAATTGCGATCTTCAACGTACGAAGGGATAAAAGTCCCAACTGCCACTCTAATGCTTTCTTTGTTCCTGAAACACAAGATTTCTAAATACAAAAGACACCGTCTCTTCGGTGCAGATTTTATACAAAGACACCGTCTATCCGGTGCAGATTTTATACAAAGACATCGTCTATCCGGTGCAGATTTTATACAAAGACACCGTCTATCCGGTGCAGATTTTATACAAAGACACCGTCTCTCCGGTGCTAACTTTTATACAAAGACACCGTCTATTCGGTGCAGATTTTATACAAAGACACCGTCTATCCGGTGCTAACTTTAATACAAAGACACCGTCTCTCCGGTGCTAACCTTAAAACAAAGACACCGTCTATCCGGTGCAAACTCTCTAAATACAAAGACACCGTCTCTCCGGTGCTAACTTTAAAACAAAGACACCGTCTCTCCGCTGCTAACTTTAAAACAAAGACACCGTCTATCCGGTGCAGATTTTATACAAAGACACCGTCTATCCGGTGCTAACTTTAATACAAAGACACCGTCTCTCCGGTGCTAACCTTAAAACAAAGACACCGTCTATCCGGTGCAAACTCTCTAAATACAAAGACACCGTCTCTCCGGTGCTAACTTTAAAACAAAGACACCGTCTCTCCGCTGCTAACTTTAAAACAAAGATACCGTCTATCCGGTGCAGATTTTATACAAAGACACCGTCTATCCGGTGCTAACTTTAATACAAAGACACCGTTTATCCGGTGCAAACTTTCTAAATTCAAAAGACACCGTCTCTCCGGTGCTAACTCTAAATACAAAGACACCGTCTCTCCGGTGCTAACCTTAAACAAAGACACCGTCTATCCGGTGCAAACTTTCTAAATTCAAAAGACATCGTCTCTTCGGAGCAGATTTTATACAAAGACACCGTCTATCCGGTGCAGATGTTATACAAAGACACCGTCTATCCGGTGCTAACTTTTATACAAAGACACCGTCTATCCGGTGCTAACTTTTATACAAAGACACCGTCTATCCGGTGCAGATTTTATACAAAGACACCGTCTATCCGATGCAGATTTTATACAAAGACACCGTCTCTCCGGTGCTAACTTTAATACAAAGACACCGTTTATCCGGTGCAAACTTTCTAAATTCAAAAGACACCGTCTCTCCGGTGCTAACTCTAAATACAAAGACACCGTCTCTCCGGTGCTAACCTTAAACAAAGACACCGTCTCTCCGGTGCTAACCTTAAACAAAGACACCGTCTATCCGGTGCAAACTTTCTAAATTCAAAAGACACCGTCTCTCCGGTGCTAACTCTAAACACAAAGACACCGTCTCTCCGGTGCTAACCTTAAACAAAGACACCGTCTATCCGGTGCAAACTTTCTAAATTCAAAAGACATCGTCTCTTCGGTGCAGATTTTATACAAAGACACCGTCTATCCGGTGTAGATGTTATACAAAGACACCGTCTATCCGGTGCTAACTTTTATACAAAGACACCGTGTATCCGGTGCTAACTTTTATACAAAGACACCGTCTATCCGGTGCAGATTTTATACAAAGACACCGTCTATCCGATGCAGATTTTATACAAAGACACCGTCTCTCCAGTGCTAACTTTAATACAAAGACACCGTTTATCCGGTGCAAACTTTCTAAATTCAAAAGACACCGTCTCTCCGGTGCTAACTCTAAATACAAAGACACCGTCTCTCCGGTGCTAACCTTAAACAAAGACACCGTCTCTCCGGTGCTAACCTTAAACAAAGACACCGTCTATCCGGTGCAAACTTTCTAAATTCAAAAGACACCGTCTCTCCGGTGCTAACTCTAAACACAAAGACACCGTCTCTCCGGTGCTAACCTTAAACAAAGACACCGTCTATCCGGTGCAAACTTTCTAAATTCAAAAGACATCGTCTCTTCGGTGCAGATTTTATACAAAGACACCGTCTATCCGGTGTAGATGTTATACAAAGACACCGTCTATCCGGTGCTAACTTTTATACAAAGACACCGTGTATCCGGTGCTAACTTTTATACAAAGACACCGTCTATCCGGTGCAGATTTTATACAAAGACACCGTCTATCCGATGCAGATTTTATACAAAGACACCGTCTCTCCAGTGCTAACTTTAATACAAAGACACCGTTTATCCGGTGCAAACTTTCTAAATTCAAAAGACACCGTCTCTCCGGTGCTAACTCTAAATACAAAGACACCGTCTCTCCGGTGCTAACCTTAAACAAAGACACCGTCTCTCCGGTGCTAACCTTAAACAAAGACACCGTCTATCCGGTGCAAACTTTCTAAATTCAAAAGACACCGTCTCTTCGGTGCAGATTTTATACAAAGACACCGTCTATCCGGTGCAGATTTTATACAAAGACACCGTCTATCCGGTGCTAACTTTTATACAAAGACACCGTCTATCCGGTGCTAACTTTTATACAAAGACACCGTCTATCCGGTGCAGATTTTATACAAAGACACCGCCTATCCGATGCAGATTTTATACAAAGACACCGTCTATCCGGTGCTAACTTTTATACAAAGACACCGTCTATCCGGTGCAGATTTTATACAAAGACACCGTCTATCCGGTGCATATTTTATACAAGGACACCGTCTATCCGGTGCATATTTTATACAAAATACACCGTGTAACGGTGAAATTCTAAGTGACAAGACACCAAATATTGGTGCGACACTATACGAAAAAGGCCCAAGATATTTGAAATATCAAGAGGGGCCCAAACCATTATTCCGAAATTGGCAAAGGCCAAGAGCTAGCCAAGCATACCAAATGTAAGGGACACTCCCCGATGAGGAGTTACATACACTGGGGCCATCCAAAGAGTCTTTAAGAGACCGATGCCCAGTATAAATTTGAGCGGGGATGATCCGAGAACAATTATCTGAACTTGTCCGAGGTCAGGACGCGGAAAGACCTTATAAAAGGCATTGAACAAACACAGTCCAAGAGGCTTGATATATTAATGAAATTTCCGTAGGCGATTACATTTATTCCCGGGGCATCCTAATAAAAGGACTGGGAAAAATTGAAAATCCCTCACAGGAAAACAAATGGGAACAAACTGGAAAAGTCGATCTTTATTCCCCAGGGAATATGCAAGGTGAAATTACATCTATGCAAACCCAAAAACTTGGGTAAAGTAAATCTACTAGTCACGGGAGATCTTTTAAGACTCCTTGGATCTAACACCAGAAAAGGTGAGTCCCTAAATTCGGAATTAGATGAGCAATCTTCCGAATAAGTTCCAATATTATAATTATTCAGATAAGACCAATTTAATTGGCACCGATTAATTAATTCTATGTAACAGAGATAGATAAATCTATGTCTCAGGAGACTGCAAAAGAAATTCCTCGGGCGAATCCTTATGGAAGGCCCCGAAGAATATGAAATCAAAAACAAAAATATAACTAAGTACCAGGGAGTTGAAAAAATTCCCAGGGAAACTGATACTCGGTTTTTAAGCAGAATACCATGGGATTTGAAAAGCTCTCACAGGGAAAACTTAAATGCTTTGAGAAGAGGTACCTGGATATTCTCGACCTTCGATGTGTGGTGGGTAGTATAAACCGGCTTCGTCATGAACGTCGTCGTTGTACAAATTGCAATCCCTTTTTTCTGATGGTATACACAGTGCTAGGAGATTCGCCGTCTCTAAATCCCACGGGAGATTTATTGCTTTCGGCAATCGACCACCTGCAGCATTGAAAAAAGTTTAGATCAGTCAAAATTGTACGATGACGAGTTTGCGATGCTTACAGCCAGGTTTTTCAGAGTATGTGACAGGAATGTCAATTTCCCCATCCCGGGTCTGAGTTTTCCAGTGGCCAGAAACAAACAGCTATCGATCCCACCAGCGAATGTCTTTGAGTTTGGGTTCCTTAATCTTCACTTTATTCGGCCTGAGGCGAACCGTGTAATCCCCGCGGGAGGAGGAGTTGGAGACGATTGGGCTGAAGAATTGATGGAACTCCTCACCGGTAATGGGTCGAAAAAGCCCCACCTGGCCCAACACGGTGAGTACACCGTACAGTTGGCCCCATCCGTTAGGATGTAGTTGGTGAGGGGCTAATCCCCAGAGGTTGAGGAGTCCAGAGATGGAGGGGTGCAGCGGCAACCGCAACCCCACATTCAGCGCGTCTTCTCCGACGGCCACCATTCCCGCCGGAGGGCAGCACGCCGATTCTCCAGGTAACGGCACATATAGATGAACATTATTTGGAATCCTCCATTTCTTTCGTTTCTCTAGTAGTGTTGAAGGGTCTACTGTACTTTTCCGGCCGTGAGCGCCCCAATCTTGGTGATCCGGATCGGGCCTCACCGGAATCGATTTTCTCGTAACCGGTTGGTAAGGCCCTTCGGTAACCGGATCTGGCGCCTCCAGCGACGGAAGATCAGGCACGACGCCCTCCATGAACAACTTATACTCTCTGCCGAAGACGACATGAGGAGCTTCGGGTGGTTGATGCCTCCCTCGAGGACCTCGTCTCAGTCGCGGCATGATTCGATTTACGGTCGATGAAAAATAAAAACAAAAACAAAGATTTCGTAAGGGAAAATAAGAGAAATCGAAAGAAAATTTTTCTTACCCAAAATATGATATCTGAGAATTGTGAATCGTGATTTCAAACTTTGAAATCAAAAACGATGATGAAGAAACTGATAAGGCGCAGCAGTTGCGTGTGGGAAGAGAAAAGGGGCGATTATCGAGAAAAGTACTCAATTATCACCCCACTAACTCAAAACCCTAATTAATTCAGCCTGTAACCATCAACCCACGTGGACAGAAAAGCCTCCAAAAAGGTGACTTTTTGAAATTCAAATCTTTTCAAATCTTTTCATCTTATCTCTTGATGTATTGATTTATTTTAATCAATTAAAGACCGAAATAATATCGGCACATTGAAAATCTTCCCATCTGCGCAGGGAAAGAAAATACATGGTCTCAGTACCATTATAAATATTGTTACAGGGGAGTCTTAAGACACAACCCCGTGAGAAAAATACTTAATTTTCTTATCCAAGGACTATATGTGTCCATTACAAAAATACTAATCGGGAAAAATCCCGAAATAGATTTTTGATCAGTGCAGGTACATAAAGTCCAGAACGATGATACCGTAACCTCCTCTCCATCAACCCTGATGCCACCTGATAGCCACTCACGTGTTGATCCATCCCGGGAAGACCCCCTCCCAAAAGCCACAACTGACAAAATCCACAAGCCAAATAACCAACTCCGAAGAGTATCAAGAGTCGATTACCAGGAGATCCAAGACCAAACATCAAGAAAAAAGATGTTATAATCCATCAATTTTCCTGGGGGCCAATGTTACACCATAAAAATCCGACACCGACACGTGTCCAGAAGACCGGAGCCACGTCATCAATGAGGTGGTCAAATGGTAAGCAAAATTCAATTTTGAAGCCAAGTATGAAGAAGGTACCAGGCGAGCTCAACGGTAGCCCCGGGCAGACAGTCCCGTGCCACAATGAGGGATCAGTCAGATAAGGCTCCAGGCAAGAGGCGGTGCACCTCTGGTGGCATGCAGCAAGTGGGTCACTATAGTTAGTGGAATATTTGGTCCAATGCATGTTTAGCACATGTCTAGTGCATGTGAAATACTTGTCATGTGGGGTGCTAGGTGGCTAAATAGGTGTCAAATGGAGAGAGAGTGAGGACATGCATCCTTGCCTATAAATAGGTGCTCTTACTTGTAAAAAAAGGGAGGAAAAAACACTTGTAAAAATGGAGAAAATCACTCCCAAAAATGGCTATTGCCAAAAACTCCAAGAGAGTAATAATATCCCAAAAGGGGGGCATTCATGCCTAGTCTTTGTGTTTCGTATTTTCTACACCCTCGGTCTATTACCTTTCTACAAAAATAAATGAGCTTTGTGTCGTTTTATGAACCCCCGATTCCAGCAAGTAATGTTCAAACGAGATAAAAATGGCACGAACAAGTGGTTATAATGCTTTGTTAGGCAGGCCTTTTCTGGACGCTTTTGAAGCAGTCGCCTCGTCCTATTACTACTGTATCAAGTTTCCAACACCTTTCGGTGCAGTTGGCACCGTCAGAGGGGACCTAGTAATGGCTAAGAATACTTTGATGTATTTTCGCGATCCTGATAAAACTAAAACCAAAACAAACGATAACATTCCCCAAATCAATTTGGAGGAAGACAAAATAAAACAAATCGATCATATTAAAAATGTCATTAAGATCCCCGAGGAAGGAATGAACTCCCCTCAGAAAAACCTGCACGAGGAAGTTATTCAGATTCCCTCGGTTGAAACAGATAATCCCCCCGAAGAAGAACCCATTGTAGACTTAGCGTCTACCGGGGAAAAACTTCCCCAATCCAGACCAGACTTAGATAATTGGGGCTCGCGGGGTGGATATCAATGCAAAAAAGCACCCGTAGTGGAGATGGTTGAAACTCTGGACTCTATAGTGTTAGATCCAGAGCAAACTGAAAAACAAATACTTGTGGGGACTCATATGGAAACAACTACCAGAAATGATATTATAAAATTCCTAAAGGAGAACGTTTCCACTTTCTCATGGTCAAGTGCGGATTTAGGAAAGATAGATCCTAAACATGTCTGCCATCGATTGAAAATTGATCCCTGCAAAAGACCAATTGCGCAGAAGCGTAGGAAAATGGGCCCCGAGAAGTGCCAGGCACTCGCCGGGGAAGTAGATAAGCTAATTGAAAATAAACTGGTCAGGAAAGCTTCGAGTGATGTCACTTGGCTTTCCAATGCGGTAATGGTGACAAAAACGGTCGGGGCATGGCGTTTGTGTATAGATTTCACTGATCTAAACAATGCTTGCCCGAAAGACCTTTTTCCCATGCCACACATCGACCATGTGGTTGATAATTTGACAGGTCACGCAATATTCTCAACGCTAGACGCTAAGGCCGGGTACCATCAAATTCCCATGCATCCAGATGACGTCGAGCACACGGCGTTCTACTCAGAAAAAGGGATCTATTGCTGGGAAAGAATGCCTTTCGGCCTGAAGAATGCGGGGGCCACCTATCAATGGTTGGTAAATCTAATGTTCTCTGATTTAATTGGTGTAACCATGGAAGTGTACATTGATGATATTATTGTAAAAAGTAAAAACGAATCAGATCATATCAAAGACCTCGAAGAAGTTTTCAAAATTCTGGGGCATTATAATATGAAATTGAACCCCAAGAAATGTAATTTCGGAATTAAGAAAGGTATGATCCTGGGGCATGTGGTTAGCGAGAAAGGCATTGAGCCCAACCCTACCAAAGTCAAAGCTATCTTGGATATGCAAGAGCCCCGGGACGTGAAAGGCGTACAACGACTCACGGGTCGTCTAGCCGCCCTGAATAGATACATTTCTTGCCTGGGAGATAAAACTCGTCCGTTCTTTGCCTCCATCAAAGGACATGAATTCCACTGTAAAAAGGAGGCCCAACAAGCTTTTGTACGGATAAAGGAATATTTATCCAATCCTAAAGTAGTTGTGGCACCTAAACCAAGAGAAAAGTTGTATTTGTACCTAGCCGCCTCAGAACATGCCATCAGTGCAGTCCTGACAAGGGCAGAAGGAATACAACACTTTCCGATTTATTTTGTGAGTCAAGTACTACATGAGGCAGAAATTAAATACACTCCATTGGAAAAATTAACATATGCTTTAATAGTGTCAATTAGAAAACTCCGGGCGTACTTATTTGAGCACCCCGTCGAAGTTTTGACTACTATGCCTTTAAGGCAAGTATTGCACCGGTCAGATATTACCGGGAGACTCCTGCGTTGGGCGTTAGAAATTAGTCAGTATGACATAACTTTCGCCCCGAGGACAGCGATCAAAGCACAAGCCTTGGCAGATTTTATTGTGGAATTAACTTTCCCTGAGAAATCCCAGAATCAACCACGCGCCTGGCAGCTGTTCGTAGATGGATCATCTACCACCGCGTGCTCGGGGGCAGGTGTGGTATTACTCAGTCCCGATGGAGAATCAGTAAATCATGCGATAAAGTTTGAATTCCCCACATCTAACAATGAAGCAGAGTACGAAGCTCTCATTTCTGGGTTGGAATTGGCTATAGCCGTCGGGGCAAGAAAACTTCATGTGTTTATGGACTCTCAGCTAGTAGTAAACTATGTAAGTGGGGACTACGAAGCCAGAGGGGAACAGATGATAAAATACCTAAAATTGGTATGGGAACTTTGCGAAATAATCCCCGAAGTTCTAATTGAACAAATCCCACGGGAACACAATTCACAAGCCGACGCCCTGTCAAAGTTAGCATCAGCTGAGGGCTCAGCAGACTTCTCAAATATTGTGTTGAAAAAATTAATGTCCCCATCAGTAGAACAAAGAGAAATACAAATGCAAATACTTGCCGGGGCCGGAGAAGACTAGCGGATTCCCATCCAACGGTACATAGATACCGGGGAAGTACCAGCAGATAAAACTGAAGCAAAACAACTTCGCTCTCGAGCGGCAAAGTACACTTTAATAAATACACAACTGTACCGAAGAAGTTATTCCCTTCCACTACTAAAATGTGTGTCGAAGGAAGAAGGATTTAAAAATCCTGGAAGAAATACATGATGGTGTGTGTGGAAACCATGCGGGGGGAAGATCCCTGGCACACAAAACCATGGGGCAAGGATTTTACTGGCCAATCCTGAGAAAGGACGCAGTCGGGTATGCACGTAAATGTGTCAAATGCCAGACGAATGGGCCTAACATCCGTATTTCCCCAGAAGCCCTGAAATCCATTTACGACCCGTGGCCATTTGCTCGGTGGGGTATCGATCTGATCGGACCATGTTGGAGTTGTGTACTTAATGTCTAGATTTAAGTAACGGTAAACTCCCAATCATAGCATTTAATCTATTTAATTAATAAACAATTATTTGCATTTAATTATTTATAATTAAATATATGCAAATCATAGTTCTGGATTTTATACGTTGTAGTTAGTATGGTGCTGCATGGGCGCACAGAAGATCATACTATCGGTTACTCGTATTTAATCGAACAGTTGCTCACGACCTAGATGGACACGAACTAATCCATCGGTATAGTCGTTGTGTGAGAGAGAAAATAATTTATCTTAATTATTTTATCACACTTGTACACTTGGTGTATTGGGCGGATCAGCTTGAGATTTATTGATTAGGATTGCCTTGGATAATCAATTTAAATCTCGGAGTATTTTATTCTCAATCTCCGATACTATTGCGGGTGTGTATATTTAATATTAGAGACTTTGATTTTCCAAAGGAATTAACCGATTTAATTATTGGGTTAATTACCGGTAAAGTTGGGTCGCTATATTTTATATACGACATGCCGTGAATACTTGACGGGAAAGTGTATCCCGGAAGGGTTGATAATATCCCCGAGATGAGTTCATAAGGAATTATTGTGTAAACCTCATGAGTGGATTCGTTCCGCACAATAATAAAGGTTGAGCGGTACTAGTCTCGGATATAAGATATGAATATTATTTATTGAGCAATAAATAAATTTATTCATGGATATTTAAATCTTAAATACACGGAATAAATAATACTAAGATGGAGAAATATTATTTGATATAATATGGAATAATATTGGGAGTGCAATTTTATTTATATAGTGGAAAATAAATAAAATTAATATTGATAAGAATTAATAGATTTGGGTTGGACCCAATTTAATTTTCAATATTGAAGCCCAATATTTATTCTCCTTATGATCCCCTACGTAGCCTATATAAGCACTACATGGTCTTCACTTTTCACAACCTAAGTTACGCCAACTAAAAGTCTTGGAGAGTGAGGAAGATCCATAGGAATCCGATAGATCGTCGCCCACACGACGTTCGGACGAGGTGCAAGGAATACGTAGGAAGATCGCAAGGTCGTCAATTAGATTCGTTTCTTCGTACAACGAATCGAGGTAATAATCGAGAACCCCCTCTTTGATTATATGTGCGTATTAATTGTGATATATACATGAATGCGCGATCCGGGAAAACGACGAACCTCGGGGACGGGGATTCGAGATCCCCGGCGAGGATCGAAGGTGCGGCCGAACCCTAGGGTTCGACCGCCGTGCGCGCGCGACGAGGGGCGAGCCCCGGCTGGACGCCGGGGCATGCGATCGACCTCAGTCGATCGCTGGGGTGCCACGGGCTGGTGCCGTGGCGGACCCCAGCTGCCCTCGACGGCGGCGTGCGCTCGAAGGGGGCCCCGGCTGAAGCCGGGGCGAGTGATCGACTCGGAAGTCGATCGCTAGGGCGGCCGCGGCGGGTCAGCTGGGCTGACCGCCCTCCCCTCGATGGCGGAGGCGGTGAGTCGCCGGACTCACCGCCAGGGGCTGTTTCGAACAGCCCCGCGGGGATGGCTCGCATCCCCGGCGATCGCCACACACGGCGATCGCGAACCCGGGCGTGGGCGTGGCTAGGGTTTAGTCGCGGGTTCTCCCGCGGCGACGCCTTGGTCATGCTCTAGCTCGTCCGTGGTTCGCGTTCGTGATTTCCGACTCGTGGGAGAAAATCGGCTGGGGGCGGGCTGCGTGTCTTCGGGCGCGTAGTCTCCAAAGGTCGGACTCCTGCGGATGAGTCGGTGTTCGTGCGAACTCCGGCGACGGGTTTTTCGGTCGGGTTATCGGTTCCGCAATTTTTTGATAACCCGGGACATCGAATCCCAGCAATTGGTATCAGAGCGTTTGGTTTCGTGTTCATGTATATATTCGATTATTGTTCTACCTTGCAGGATTTCCGGCTATCATGGTTGGATTTAATTAATTGTTTTTTAATTAATTATCATGATTATTAAACTCTCGGACATGTCGAGATTCGTTTTGTGTGGTTGAATGTTTGTAATAGTAAAAATTCGGGGGTTGACCGAATTTAGGATTTATTATTACGCACTTTATTTTCCGGAAAATGTATAGGGTCGATTTCATGTATAGAATCAATACCGGAATTGTAATTTAAATTTTGTAATTTTAATTACGTTGGTTCGATGATGAGACGATCGCCGGAAGACGAAGACGTGTGACGAAGACGAAGAGGACGAAAAACCGGGGGGGGGGGGGGGGGGTCGATCATCCCCATGATCGATCCCCATGAGGATCGATCGACCCCATCCCCAGGGCTGCCCGCTAGGGCTTCTAGCTACGCCGGCCACCGGTGGTGGTGGCGCGTGGGCTGGGGGCGGCGGTGGTGGTGGTTCCGGGCGGTGGAGGTCGACGGTGGGGATGGCGTGGGATCTCCCAATCCCATGCTATTCCTACCAAGATCTACTTTCCTAATTAATTCGGTTTTCCTATTTGAGTACTTTCCTTTTAGGAAACTCTCATGGATTAGGAAAAGAATTAATTTAAATTAATTTTATTTCTATTGATTTATTTCTTCATGGAATTATTCATAGATTAGAAATTTAATTAATTTAGTACTAAATTTATTTTTCCTATTTGATTATTCCTTCTCATGGGAATATTCATGGATTAGGAATAAAAATAAATTTGGAAAGTAGCGAGTCCTAATTTATTTTATTTCCTTGTTCTATTATAGATGTCTTCTAGAATATTCCAATTTTACTTGGATAGATTATTCTAGAGATTTAATAGAACTAGATAGGAAAATAAATAAATAAAAATATTAATGATATTTAATTTTATTTTTGATATATTCGATTGACTTAATTTTCGAATTAAGTAACTTTTGGATTAATTGAAAATAAATAGATTTAAATATTAGAGATTAATATTCTCGTCACATGGAGCATTCAAGAAACGAAGACTGAAGACTAGAAGATGCATATGAAGATAAAGCCATGATAGTCGGGGAAAAATAATTTCTCTAGCATTATTTTTGACTATGTGCTATGTGCTTTATTGCTTTCATGCATGCTTATGTGTTTAATTATGCATTAGATAGCGTATCCCTTTGTTATAAAAAGCTAAGTGGGAGAGGGGATGGAAACATTCCCATGGTCTCCATTACTGTTCTCTTGGTGACTCTTATGGACTTTTGAAGTTCGTATAGATGTGTCATTGGAGGAGAATTCTTGTAATTCCTCTTACAAGAAACATTGATCAAAGTTTATCAAACAATGCCTAATTTGTCTTTCTGAAACTGACTTCAAGTCGACTCATTCTCACCCCGGGGAGTGGAATGGAGCCAGAGCCACTTGGTCATGTAGATGACACAAATTAGAGACTTTCGTGCCATTCTTTGATAGATGGGTCGTTTGTCTGCTCGGCTCCCTCATTTATGAGAGATAGGGTCGCTCGCATGGTGAATCACTGGTTAGAAACTTCTAGTTTCACTTATGATTCTCCGCCTCTTGATTTACGAAAATCGAATGGATCTGGTAATTGGGAGTCAATTATAAAAGTCTCTTAGTGAAGTAAACGTCCACACCACGTGGCTTGCTACGCTGACGGATTTTGGATTAATTGATGTAGACAGTTGTAAGGAATTGTGAAGAGTTGTGAAGTTGTCGTAAACGTCCACACCACGTGGCTTGCGGTAATGTAGCAATTCCAAGCGATTCACTTTGGTGCTGAGTAATGGTTTACACTTAGATACGCCTTGTAGTATTCCTCCCCACGAGGTTACGCTATAAGTGATGTATGACCAAAGAAAATCTAATTGCTAAATCATTTGGGTGGGTAAACGTCCACACCACGTGGCTTGCCTTACCTGATGGGATTTTAGATGTGATTAGTAATTTAATGATATTATTTGAGGGAGATGATATCGGATATTAAATTAATTGTTTGTTTAAATGTGCTTATAGGTTTAGAGAATAGCTATGAACCCACTTTCTATGATACTCAAGGAGCATAAGCTCACTGGCACCAACTATATTGATTGGAAAAGAAATTTAGACATTGTCCTGACTTCAGAAGAGTACAAATTTGTACTCCATGAAGTGTGCCCTGCTGAGCCCACGGCTGCCTCAACTGATGAGGAAAAACTGACATATCGGAAGTGGAAAAAGGCTGATGAAATGGCTAGGTGTTATATTTTGGCTTCAATGTCAAATATACTCCAAACCCAACATGAGTCGATGGACACTGCCTATGATATGATGTTTAACCTCAAGGAGATGTTTGGGGAGCAAGATCGTGCGGCAAGGCAAGAAGCCATGAGAGTCCTTATGTCGACTACTCAGTCTGAAGGAACGCCCGTTGGGGAGCACGTTCTTAAGATGATGAGTTTGTTGAATGAACTTGAGGTCCTAGGAGCTTCTATTGATGGTGAGACGCAAGTCGACATCATACTCCAGTCTCTGGCCCCTAGTTTTGAGCAGTTTCGTATGAGCTATAATATGGGTAAACTATCTTATACTCTTGCGCAACTCCTGACTGAACTAAAGGCGACAGAGGGGATCTACAAGAAGGGCAAGTCTCAAGCGCTTGTAGCTACCAAGTCCAAAGGCTTTAAGCCTGGTGGAGGTAGGGGCAAGAAAAGGAAGCAAGCCATGAAACCCAGTGGTGCCAAGAGGAGTGGACCACGAGTGGGGGCTAGTAAGCCAAAGGGCAAGTGCTTCCGATGCAACAAGTCTGGACACTGGAAGTCTGAATGTCCTCTCAAAGGTACGAATTTTTCTTTAGTCGTAAAAACATAGTCAGCGGTATTATCTACCAGAATTCTGGTGTGTAGATATGGAACCACTGACGGTATGTGCATTAAAATGCAGGGGTTCCAGAAAACCCGGCGACTTAGAGAAGAGGAGTTCGAGTCTACATAGGCAAAGCTGTTGGGGTAGCAGCAGTTGCAGTGGAAGACATTTATCTGTTTTTAAGTTTTCATTTCAATTATTGCTTTATGTACCCCTTATTTTGAAAAAGAACTTTTGTTCTGGTTTTTCTTTATTATTAATGGATATTTTATTTCTTTAATCATTTGATGGTTTGGATAAGAAATAATGGAGATATCTATTCTGGTACATTAGATAGCAATACATGAATGATGAATCCTTAGTCTACCACGATGCAACAAACCGTTACATATAACTTGTTTTACTTATTAAGATGTATTTCTCTTGTCAATCATTATACTTGTGAATTCTTGAACTTGGTAGTATCTATTCAAAAGGGATTCAAAAGGTCGAAATTGATTTAATCAATTATAGTTGGAGGAATGGACCTCCCGACCTAAGAATCGATCTTGAAAGACGATACAACTAAGTTAACTTTTCTGATAAAGAATGGAATTCAGACAAGTATAGGAGATGATTTATGGTTAATGCGGTATGTGAAATTAGAGAAGGTACGAGTCATTCTTTCAAGAATACTCGAAGATGGATTGGACTACTTGCTGTGTCATAAAGACGGAGTGTTTTCAACACAAAGCCATTATGGGGATCCTTCAAAGTATATCCATTTGTAGCCTGCGACCTGATCGCGGAGGCTATCACCTATCTAAATAACACATAGCATAAATCAAAGATTGAGATTAAATCTCAAGTGCATGCACTGATGTGTAGACATGGTGTGTCAGGAATGAGAAATGGGATTCTAATGGTAAAAGAACAAGTTTGTTCGGAACTACCTATGTTCTATGGATATTTCTGGACACAACGGCACATTCTATGTGGTTGTAAAATATCCTAGAAGAACAAGTAATTGTATGTTCAATAGTACTACGAACCAGAAGGGTGTTCTCGCCCGGTTCATAGAGGAAAAACTATTAGATGAACTACAATGCCCTAATTGACAAAGTACTTTAAAATGAGGAAAGGGAAAGACTGAGAACCAGCCTAACCGAGTAGTAGTACACCACTAACTGCACCTAATGTTGTTACTCTTATACACCGGAACGCCATTGCAGTGGGAGGTTGTTAAACAACCAGAGATGTTCATAAGACTGGAGGAGTTTTGAACTCTGGATCCAGTATACATGAAATCGATCCCTAGGTCTGCATAGATTTGCGAGAAAGGTGTGTTAGAGACGTAATGGAAACAAAGGTGGTGTTTCTCGGAATTTTGTGTAGATAACACTTTGTCATTGGCGACAATGTGAAAATGTTGTCAGACATAAAATAGAGGTTGTCTAAATGAATCGAGGTATAAGATTAAGATGAAGCTGGATCATGTTCTTAGAGATCTTTCGATCTCTGGATAAGGACATTTGTACTTCTCTTAAGATATCTTATACGATTATGGATTGTTTTAAACATGCACAATTCTGAGAAAGGTTATTGCCTTTCAGAGACAGAATATACATCTATCTAAAGGGTATGTGTTCGAACACATGAAGCAGATAGATGAGGACAAAGCAGTTTCCTGTACTTCAAGTATGGAAAGCTTTATAGATGCAATGTTGTAAAGCAAGAACCTGATATCAACTATGCGGTTTGCGTAGTGGGAGGATATCAAAGTAATCTGGATAAGGGATGTTCGAATGCTGCAAGAGTACTTTCATAGTACTGGCTTGAGCAAGACGAAATCTTCTTAGATTACAGATTCTCAGATCCAAAAATCAGAGAAGGACCAGTGAAAGTCGATATCAGGCTATGTGTTCACTTTTAGAAGAGGTGGAACCTAAAGGATGAAAGAGTGATAAGCATAATGCTTCTCGGACTCTATCATAAACCGAATAGCAGCCTCAGAGGCAGCGGAAGTTTTGGTTAGGTTCCGGAATGACCTCTGAACTTGGATATGACTCTTGGCTCACCAAAGGCTATGTGCATAGCGGTGCATGGAGAACTGGAAGAAGTCATAAGTTCGAAAAGTGATGATAACACATAGAGCAAGTACCACCTGATACGAATCATCGTCAAGGGAGACGACGTAGTAGTCACCAAGATAACTTCAGAGCGGCAACCTAGAGTGCTCACTCACATAGTACTCGAAAGTACACCTTAAGCACGTGATGAGTATGGGAACCGGGAGTTTGGAGGAAATGACTAGACCTTAGTACAAGTGGGAGATTGTTGGAGTTGTGTACTTAATGTCTAGATTTAAGTAACGGTAAACTCCCAATCATAGCATTTAATCTATTTAATTAATAAACAATTATTTGCATTTAATTATTTATAATTAAATATATGCAAATCATTGTTCTGGATTTTATACGTTGTAGTTAGTATGGTGCTGCATGGGCGCACAGAAGATCATACTATCGGTTACTCGTATTTAATCGAACAGTTGCTCACGACCTAGATGGACACGAACTAATCCATCGGTATAGTCGTTGTGTGAGAGAGAAAATAATTTATCTTAATTATTTTATCACACTTGTACACTTGGTGTATTGGGCGGATCAGCTTGAGATTTATTGATTAGGATTGCCTTGGATAATCAATTTAAATCTCGGAGTATTTTATTCTCAATCCCCGATACTATTGCGGGTGTGTATATTTAATATTAGAGACTTTGATTTTCCAAAGGAATTAACCGATTTAATTATTGGGTTAATTACCGGTAAAGTTGGGTCGCTATATTTTATATACGACATGCCGTGAATACTTGACGGGAAAGTGTATCCCGGAAGGGTTGATAATATCCCCGAGATGAGTTCATAAGGAATTATTGTGTAAACCTCATGAGTGGATTCGTTCCGCACAATAATAAAGGTTGAGCGGTACTAGTCTCGGATATAAGATATGAATATTATTTATTGAGCAATAAATAAATTTATTCATGGATATTTAAATCTTAAATACACGGAATAAATAATACTAAGATGGAGAAATATTATTTGATATAATATGGAATAATATTGGGAGTGCAATTTTATTTATATAGTGGAAAATAAATAAAATTAATATTGATAAGAATTAATAGATTTGGGTTGGACCCAATTTAATTTTCAATATTGAAGCCCAATATTTATTCTCCTTATGATCCCCTACGTAGCCTATATAAGCACTACATGGTCTTCACTTTTCACAACCTAAGTTACGCCAACTAAAAGTCTTGGAGAGTGAGGAAGATCCATAGGAATCCGATAGATCGTCGCCCACACGACGTTCGGACGAGGTGCAAGGAATACGTAGGAAGATCGCAAGGTCGTCAATTAGATTCGTTTGTCCGTACAACGACTCGAGGTAATAATCGAGAACCCCCTCTTTGATTATATGTGCGTATTAATTGTGATATATACATGAATGCGCGATCCGGGAAAACGACGAACCTCGGGGACGGGGATTCGAGATCCCCGGCGAGGATCGAAGGTGCGGCCGAACCCTAGGGTTCGACCTCCGTGCGCGCGCGACGAGGGGCGAGCCCCGGCTGGACGCCGGGGCATGCGATCGACCTCAGTCGATCGCTGGGGTGCCACGGGCTGGTGCCGTGGCGGACCCCAGCTGCCCTCGACGGCGGCGTGCGCTCGAAGGGGGCCCCGGCTGAAGCCGGGGCGAGCGATCGACTCGGAAGTCGATCGCTAGGGCGGCCGCGGCGGGTCAGCTGGGCTGACCGCCCTCCCCTCGATGGCGGAGGCGGTGAGTCGCCGGACTCACCGCCAGGGGCTGTTCCGAACAGCCCCGCGGGGATGGCTCGCATCCCCGGCGATCGCCACACACGGCGATCGCGAACCCGGGCGTGGGCGTGGCTAGGGTTTAGTCGCGGGTTCTCCCGCGGCGACGCCTTGGTCATGCTCTAGCTCGTCCGTGGTTCGCGTTCGTGATTTCCGACTCGTGGGAGAAAATCGGCTGGGGGCGGGCTGCGTGTCTTCGGGCGCGTAGTCTCCAAAGGTCGGACTCCTGCGGATGAGTCGGTGTTCGTGCGAACTCCGGCGACGGGTTTTTCGGTCGGGTTATCGGTTCCGCAATTTTTTGATAACCCGGGACATCGAATCCCAGCAGACCACTGGCAACCGCACAGAGCAGAGTGAAATATGCGATTGTAGCAGTCGACTATTTTACTAAGTGGGTTGAAGCAGAACCATTGAACAAAATTGATCAACCACAGGTTATCAAGTTCATATGGAAAAACATTATATGTCGATTTGGGTTGCCCGAGTCAATCATTTCCGACAACGGAAAACAATTCGATGGGGCTGAGGTGGAAGAATTCTGTGAAAAATGGAAAATTAGAAGACTGTTCTCTACTCCTTACCACCCCCAGACGAATGGTCAGGTTGAAGCGGTGACTAAAATATTGAAACATACCATCAAATCAAAATTGGAAAGTCGCAAAGGAAAGTGGGCGGATGAACTTCCAGAGGTTCTGTGGTCATATCGTACCACAGCTAGAAATGCCACTGGAGAAACCCCCTACTCTTTGGCTTTTGGAACAGAAGCAGTAATTCCAGCAGAAATAACGGTGTTATCACATCGGACCGCTCAGGAAATCTCCCCGGAGAATGAAGTAACTATCCGGAAAGAGTTAGATCTTCTTAAAGAAAGAAGGTTAGCTTCTGATTCTCTAAATGCCATGAACAAATAACGAATTGCAAAATTATTTAATTCAAAAGTAAAGGCACGAGAATTCCACGAAGGAGACTTGGTGCTGAAGAAGATCTTGGGAACGCACCAGGGAGCACTGGGGCCGAACTGGGAGGGACCGTTTAGAGTGAGCCACTGCCTCCAAAACGGAGCGTACGAGTTAGAGCTTCTCGACGGGACCAAGGATCAGTATCGGTGGAACGCGTTGCATCTAAAGAAATTTTATCCTTAAACCAAAAGGTTAATTTTGGCTTTTTGTAAAAGTATTATTTTTGTAAAACCCTTTTTACTACCTTTATAAATTTTCTCAGTATTTACCAAAAATACTTGTATGGTTTTTGAAGTTATATTTTATCTATAATAAAGAAAAATATTACCCCGGGAAAAAG
This sequence comes from Euphrasia confusa, assembly GCA_954870475.1. Lineage (NCBI taxonomy): Eukaryota > Viridiplantae > Streptophyta > Magnoliopsida > Lamiales > Orobanchaceae > Euphrasia > Euphrasia confusa. The sequence continues at coordinate 17,151,706 of OX940954.1, forward strand.
AATAAATTTCCCGGTCAAAACAAAGAATATTGAGTATTCCTAAGGAATACTAAGGTTCGGTAAAGACCCAAAAAATCTGTAGATTATGGGGCCGAACACTTCTTTCTGCGTACGGATTCAACAGAGTAGAAGAAACTCAAGAATCGCGCGGGAGGAAGATATTGGTCCGAGGATAATCCTAAGAGGTATTCATAATGAACAAACCACAAGAGGTATTCATGATGAACAAACCACAGGATCGGTCAGTCTTTGTAAAAGGAGAGATGGAGGAGAAAAATGTTACTTAGAATCAGAGAGAATTCCGAGAGGTATCTAAATCCGAAAATCACTTTTGCAGGGCAAGGAACTCACAAAGATTCCCAACAAAGTTTTAAAATGAAACTTGGGTGTGAGCCAAAAGTTATCTATTTACAAGAATTACGATTCACTAAACAAGCTAAAGCTGACTTGTAAGGTGATAGATAATAGTGGTGAAAGTAAACCTAAACAAAACGGTGGACGGGCCATAGGTAAGACCCAGAGGATAAATATCCAAAAATAACTTACTAAGTTATTACACACCAGCAAAATATTAAAACTTTTCCCAGGCAAAAACTGCCTTTAAAATCCAAACAGAAATAGCAAATATTGTCTTATGGCCATGGGCCCAAACCAGAATAAAAACTTAAATAAAAACCTCTGAGCTTTTCACACTCAGAGTAAGGATCAATTTAGCAGACTCCTGAGTTGTTAAACTCAGGAGGTAGAATTACCATCACCAGGGGGGGTCACCAGAGGATCTTTTGGCTTGCCATCAGTCCCAACACCAAGCAGATCCAAACCCTCATCTTCAAAATCATCTTCATCAACAGGAGCATCATCAGCTAACTTTGCAGGTTCACCAGGCATAGAGAGGAGACTGTATGATGGCCACCATTTCATGTCAATCCCATGGACAACTTCCAGATCCATGAAAGGTTGAGGAACTCTGGAATCCAGAGTGCATCCCTTCATGTGATCCTTGAGGAGTTTGAGTCCATACTCTTTGGCCACTTCATTCTTCTCCTTTGCTGCAGACCTGATGAGGTCAGCATATGCAGTTACATAAAGGAGGTCAGTCAATACTCTGGGATTGTGAGCAGGTGAGTCCAAGAGGGTTTCGAGCTCCACAACTCTTTCCATGGACTGTGCAAAATCATCCTGGACCTGTTTCAGTTCTTTGGTGACTTTGGCCACCTCATCCTTTAACTCTTTCTTTTCCCTGACAAAGCTGTCCTGGGCATCCTCAATCTGTTCTTCTTTTTCCTTGATGGTTTTCAAGGCTTCCTGCATCTCAGACTTCAACTTCCCCACCTCTGCCCGTGCAGTGTCTGCAACCTTCTTCCACCTATCCCTGTCCCCTGCCGCGGCTTTGTAGGCTGCATTGAGCTCCTGTACTTGTGTTTCTTGACCAGTGATGGTGATGCGAAGCTTGGTAACCTCAGCTCTGAGTTTCTCATCCATGGTATGAGCACCAGAGATGGCAACTGCACTTTGACTGGCCAGTTTAAGGGCCAGGGAAAAGGCATGTTCCTCATGGTCCATCAGGTCATTGAGCTCTGAGGTCCAGCACCTCCCAACTGCATCAATTGAATCACCTACAGGATTGCCCAGGGTAGTGACGGGGTCAATGGGGCCTTTGCCAGAGAAGAAGGGAAGGAGCACAGATGGAAGTTTTTCCTGGGAAAACCTAGCCAAGAAATAAAACAAAAGAATGAGATTGAATGTTTTGTAAAATAAAGAAGGAGCATAAAACAAATAAAAACTTACTTGTCAGAGAGAACTTTTTCAACTCCAAAAACAGACTGACTTATGTCAGCACGAGGAGGTGATTCAGTCACATCAATTATACCTCCATCAACTTTCTTCCTTTTCTTGTCTCCTTCGAGCTTGACTTGTAGAAGTGTGGATGACCCAGAGGGAGGCAAACCCTGACTGGGAACAGCATCAGTCATCACCACATCAACAGGGGTAGAGGATTCTTTGTAGGAGTCCACCACCTCCATAATCCCCAGGGAATCTGTCTCGCCGCCCTGGGCGGAGACAGTTCGGGATCTGGTCCGGGAAGCCGGGGCACCTACTGCCCCACCCCGAGTCTTTACAGATCCTCGGCCACCTATGCTGGTTGAACTGGTTTTTGATTTACGGGCTTTCCCCGTCTGGGATGGATCCACAAGTCCAAGTCTTTCGAACAGTCTGTTATCCGCCATATTTGGGGGTTTCACGTCAAACACGGTAGAGAAAAATTCTGCACCGGGAAAGTAAAAGTATTACACCCGACAAAACTAATGAGATTTCCCCCGGGGGATATGCCCCCAGGAAATAAGATAAATTGAAAACTGTGAAAAGTACAGAACTTTACCAAAACAAGGTTTGTCTTCAACGAACGGAGGACAGAACAAGCCTGCTGCGTCACGGATACTGTCGTCGTTGAGATACACTGAGTCCCTCTCGGTAGTAGGAATGCACTGGGCCAAAAGATTCGCTGTAGCCAAATCCCACGGGATGCTATAGTCAGTTTTGGAGATCCGGGCACCTACAAACATAAAAAAAAAAATTAGATTAGTCAAAACTGTAAAAACTCAAAAGTATAACTTACTTACTTTCATCTTTAACGCCATAAGTTAAAGGAATTTCAATTTCTCCCTCTCGGGTCTGAGTTCTCCATCTCCCCGAGACATAAAACCATCGATCCCAACAAGTAGGATCTTTAACTTCCGGTTCTTTTATTTTCACCATATTTTTCCTGCAGCGAACTGTATAATCACCCAACAACCCTTTCTGAAAATTGACTGGACTAAAGAACAAATGGAATTCATCCCCCGTGAGGGGTCGAGAGAATCCCACTTGTCCTAGAACCGTCAAAACCCCGTACAACTGAGCCCACCCATTCGGATGAATCTGATGAGGAGCCACACCCCACCGGTTCAACAGGCCTGAAATTGAAGGATGCAGGGGAAACCGCAGACCTTGCTCCATCGCGTCGACGCCGATGGCCACCATGCCTGGAGGTGGACAGCAGGCGGATTCTCCCTCTTCTGGCGCATGCAAATGCACGTTGAAGGGAATCCGCCAGTCATCCCTCCAGTCGGTGAGTTCGTCCGCCGTCACCGTGCTATCTCGGTCGTGCGCACCCCACTCCTGGTGGTTTGGGTCTGGTTGAACCGCAGTGATGGTCCTCTCAGTGGGAACATAGGGATGGGCCGCGTCTAGTTCGTCTAGTCGAAATTCCGGCAAGGCCGGTTCCGCCTTGTCCATAAATTCCTTGTACTGACGAGCGAGCAGGACGTGAGGCTCTTCGACCACTTTGGGTCGAACGACTCTTGTGTATTTTGGCATGATGATGGGGGTTGTAGAAGGAAATTTACACTACAAATTAAACAAATGTACACAGTAAAAATTGCAGGGAGAAGAAAATTCTTACCGATTTCTAGATCTGAGAATCGAAGGGAGTTGTGATGTTTTGAAATTTGAAAAGGGTTAATGTGTTTTGAAAGTTAACCCTGCCTCATGAATTGATCAACGGTTGAGATCAAGGAAGGGGAAGGGAGGGCGTTTACCAATGAAAAACGTACTCAAGTGTCCTCCCACTACCCCGTAAAACCTAGAATACTTGGCCAGGATAATGCCACGTGGCAAATATTTACTGACAAAGGTCAGATCAAGAAGAAATCCTTTTTCTACCTTCTTTTATTATTTATTTATTAAATTACTGATTTATTTAAGAGATAAGTTTTCTGATACTTATCAAAATTTACGGATGTACAGAGTCCTTCAAAAAACAACAACTCTTATTCACTTCACCGGGAAAGAATCCTGAGAAATAAAACCTAGAGAATTAACCCAGGAAACCTTATTTTACAAAGAAAAAACAAATTTTCTATATTTTGGATAGATCTCACGGGGAAGTATACCCCCAATCATCTTTTACAGGAAGATTTTCAGGTTTGGAATTGATCGAGCTATCTTCAGAATCAGTTCCCAGATCAATGATCTCCTCTCCATCCCTCCCAAATACTCCAATATTGAAAGACTTTTGCCCACGCAACTCTAGAAAGATGGTTACGCCCACAGAAGCAAGACGGCGTTCACAGAATTTGTTCCAACCGTCACTCAGAGCGAGGCGTCGACCGTCCTTCTCCATTTTAACTGTCCAGACCCATTCGAAAGCATCTACCAAAGCAACATCCTGTCCATCGAGCTCCGGAAACTTCTGAGAAAAAGACAAAGAAAGAGGCAGCTTAGTTTTCATCGACCGATTCCTAATCCGAGAAGAAAAGCTGGTTATTTGATTCGGTACACATCTCTATTCCAAGTAAAAGCCATGATATGAAGCCAAATCCAGATCAGAAGAGCCTTTAAAGGCGTAAAATTCAGAATTAAATGAAGTCTCAACCACCAACAGAAAGTCAGAATGCTATTTCCAAGACGGGTCAACCGACGAAGACCACCATGAACTTCAGGGAAATCAGAGTTGGAAACTCTAATTTTCCTGGGGTCCTATGTTGTACCCGAAGAAACGGTCACCGAAACGTGTCACGAATCAAAGGGCCACGTCATCAAGAGAGCAAGTCAGCTGAGACAGATAGAAAGACCTTCGAAAGCGTATCAAAGAAGAAGACGAGGAGCTCGGACAGTAGAGATTGCTCGGTAGAGTCAGACTCCTTTCACAGGGAAATCGCCTGGGAAGACTTCTGGAACCCCAGTCAATGAGCTGGAACCTCACGGGGAAAGGGACAGATTAAGCACTAAGGGAAATTAGTGGGTATTTAATGCATCATATTAGTGGACTAGAGGTCCAATAAGAAGCCGATATGTGGGCATTAGGTGGCATAATTCAGCCATGCATAGAGCATTATAAATAGAGGGTATGAGAGAGAGGAAAAGGGGACATGCAACCTTGATTTTAATCATGTACTCTAAGTATGGATATTTGAATAAAGAGGAGCCTTGAGCTTCCATTTCCAGTACTTATGATTTCTGCATTTAGCTTAATCCTCTTGCTTTCTTACCTATAACAAATTTACATTTTGTGTTGTTGCCCAAACCCTCTGTTACCAGCAAATTACACCATCAAAGAGCAAAAACAACCCAAAACATGAATCTTATTTGAATAAATACTACTAAGTATAAGAATTCACAAGTATAATGATTTAACAAGAAATATATCTAATAAGTAAAACAAGTTATAGAACGGTTTGTTGCATCGTGGTAGACTAAGGATTCATTATTATTGCTATCTAATGTACCAGAATAGATAATACCATTATTTCTTATCAAAATCATCAACATGATTAAAGAAATAAAATATCCATTCATAAATAATTGAAATCCAGAACAAAAGTTCTTTCTAAAATTAAAGGGGTACATAAAGCAATAAACTTGGAATGAAATCCTAATTCTACTTAAAAGCAGATAAAATGTCTTCCACCGCAACAGCTGCCTCCTCTACAGCTTTGCACATGTAGACTCGAACTCTTCTTCTTTAAGTCGTCGGGTTTTCTGGAACCCCTGCATTCGAAAATGCACATACCGTCAGTGGTTCCATATCTACACACCAGAATTCTGGTAGATAATACCGCTGACTATGTTTTTACGACTAAAGAAAAATTCGTACTTTTGAGAGGACATTTAGACTTATTGCATCGGAAGCACTTGCCTCTTGGCTTGGCAGCCCCCACTCGTGGTCCATTCCTCTTGGCACCACTGGGTTTCCAGGCCTGCTTCCTTTTCTTGCCCCTACCTCCAACAGGTTTCAAGCCTTTGGACTTGGTAGATACAAGCGCTTGAGACTTGCCCTTCTTGTAGATCCCCTCTGCCGCCTTCAGTTCAGTCAGGAGTTGCGCAAGAGTATAAGATAGTTTACCCAAATTATAACTCATGCGAAACTGCTCAAAACTAGGGGTCAGCGACTGGAGTATGATGTCGACTTGCGTCTCACCATCAATTTGAGCTCCTAGGATCTCAAGTTCATTCAACAAACTCATCATCTTAAGAACGTGCTCCCCTACGGGCGTTCCTTCAGATTGAGTAGTTGTCATAAGGACTCTCATGGCTTCTTGCCTTGCCACACGATCTTGCTCTCCAAACATTTCCTTGAGGTTAGACAACATATCATAGGCAGTGTCCATCGACTCATGTTGGGTTTGGAGTACATTTGACATGGAAGCCAAAATATAACAACTAGCCATTTCATCAGCCTTTTTCCACTTCCTATATGCCTCTTTTTCCTCATTAGTTGAGGCATCCGTGGGCTCAGCAGGGCACACATCATGGAGTACAAATTTGTACTCTTCAGAATTCAGGACAATGTCCAAATTTCTCCTCCAATCAATATAATTGGGGCCAGTGAGTTTATTCTCCTTGAGTATCACAGAAAGTGGATTCATAGCTATTCTCTAAACCTATAAGCACATTTAAACAAACAATCAATTTAATATCCGATATTATCTCCCTCAAATAATATCATTAAATTACTAATTACATCTAAAATCCCATCAGATATGGTAAGCCACGATAGTGTGGACGTTTACCTATCCAAATGATTTCGTAATTAGATTTGCTTTGGTCGTACATCACTATAGCGTTACTTAGATGGGAAGAATACTATAGAGCGCACCTAAGTGTAAACCATTACTCAGCACTAAGAAGATTGTTTGAGACTCGTATGTCACCGCAAGCCACGATAGTGTGGACGTTTACGTTAACACACGATCCTTCACTTTCTTCTATAACTGTCTACATCAATTGATCCAAAATCCCATTCAGTATAGCAAGCCACGATAGTGTGGACGTTTACTACACCAACAGATTTTTACAATTGACATCCAATTACTTGAACCATTCGATTTCGTAAATCAAGACGCGGAGAACCATAAGTGAAACTCGAAGTTTCTAACCAGTGATTCACCATGCGAACAACCCTATCTCTCATTAGATGAGGGAGCCGAGCAGACAATCGATCCACCTTCAAAAGGATGGTACGAATGTCTCTAATTTGTGTCATCCACATGACCAAGTGACTTTGGCTCCATTCCACTCCCCGGGGTGAGAATGAGTCGACTTGAAGTCAGTTTCAGAAAGACAAATTAGGCATTGTTTGATAGACTCAATCAATGTTTCTCGTAAAAGGAATTACAAGAATTCTCTTCCAATGACATATCTATATGAACTTCGAAAGCTCATAAATGTCACCAAGAGAACAATAATGGAGACCATAGGAATGTTTCCATCCCCTCTCCCACTTAGCTTTTTATAACAAAAAGGGATACGCTATCTAGTGCATAAAGTAAACACATATAGCATGCATACAAGCAATAAAGCACATAGTATCACATAGTCAAAATAATACTAGAAAATTATTTTCCGACTATCATGGATTTATTCCATCTACGTACGCATCTTCTAGTCTTCAGTCTTCGTTCTTGAATGCTCCATGTGACGAGAATATTAATCCCAATATTTAAATCTATTTATTTTTAATAAATCCAAAAGATACTTAATTCGAGAATTAAGTCAATCGAATAAATCAAAAAATAAAATTAAATATTATTAATATTTTTATTTATTTATTTTTCCTTTCTAATTCTATTAAATCTCTAGAATCCTATCTAAGTAAGACTTGGAACATTCTAGAAGATTTCTATAATAGAATAAGGAAATAAAATAAATTAGGACTCTTCTACTTTCCAAAATTAATTAATTTCCATGTCCATGAAAATTCCCATAAAATAGGAATAATCAATTAGGAAATAAATTAATTTATTAATTAATTATTTTCCTTTCTAATTCTATTAAATCTCTAGAATCCTATCCAAGTAAGACTTGAATATTCTAGAAGACTTCTATAATAGAATAAGGAAATAAATTAATATTAATTAATTCTTTTCCTATTTACATGAGAGTTCCCAAACTTAGGAATACTCAAAATAGGAAAACCGAATCAATTAGGAAAGTGAATCTTGGTAGGAGTAGCACGGGTTGGGGATCCCCGCACCACCGACCGCCACCACCACCGGAGGAGGGCACCGCCGCCGCCACCCCAGCCGGCCGACCACCACCATACCAGCGGTAGCCCCAGCCGAGGGGCGATCGACCCCTCCCCATGGCTTCGGTCATGGGGTCGATCATGGGGTTGATCGACCCCCCGCTTTTTCGTCTTCTTCGTCACACGTGTTTTCCGGCGGTCGTATCGGCATCGATCCAACGTAAATAAATTACAAAAAAAATTTACAATTCCGGTATCGATTCTATACATGAAATCGACCCTATACAATTTCCGGAAAACATAGAACAATAATAATAAATCTAAATTCGGTCAACCCCCGAATTTTTACTATTACAAGCATTCATCCACACAAAACGAATCTCGACATGTCCGAGAGTTTAATAAACGAATAATCATGGTAAAATAATTAACAATTAATTAAACCATGATAGTCGGATCCCTGCAAGGTAGAACGATAATTGAACATATACATGAACACGAAACCAAATGCTCTGATACCAATTGTTGGAAATCGATATCCCGGGGTATCAAAAATTGCGGAACCGATAACCCCGACCGAAATCCCATCGCCGGAAATCCAATCGCGAACACCAACGAATCGGAGCACGACCAAGGCGTCACCGCGGGCAAGCCCGCGACTAAACCCTAGCCACGCCCCCGCCAGGGCTCGCGATCGCCGTGCATGTTGATCGCATGGGGCTGCTCCGGCAGCCCCTGGCGTGGTGAGTCCGGCGACTTCACCGCCGTCGCCGCCGGGAGGAGGGGATGTTGGAGTTGTGTACTTAATGTCTAGATTTAAGTATCGGTAAACTCCCGGTCATAGCATTTAACCTATTTAAATAATAAACAATTATTTGCATTTAATTATTATTAATTAATTATGCAAAAACATAGTCCTGGATTTTATACGTTGTAGTTAGTATGGTGTTGCATGGGCACACAGAAGATCATACTATCGGTTACTCGTATCTAATCGAACAGTTGCTCACGACCTAGATGGACTCGGACCAATCCATCGGTATAGTCGTTGTGTGAGAGAGAAAATAATTTATCTTAATTATTTTATCACACTTGTACACTTAGTGTATTGGGCGGATCGCTTGAGATTTATCAATTAGGATTGCCGTTGATAATTGATTTAAATCTCAGAGTATTTTATTCTTAATCCCCGATACTATTGCGGGTGTGTATATTCAATATAAGAGACTTTGATTTTCCAAAGGAATTAACCGATTTAATTATTGGGTTAATTACCGGTTAAGTTGGGTCACTATATTTTATATATGACATGCCGTGAATACTTGACGGGAAAGTGTATCCCGTAAGGGTTGATAATATCCCCGAGATGAGTTCATAAGGAATTATTATGTAAACCCTGCAGGTGTATTTAATCCGCATAATAATTAAGGTTGAACGGTACTAGTCTCGGATATAAGAGATGAATAAATTAATTAGCAATAAATTAATTTTATTCATGGATATTTAAATCTTAAATACACAGAATAAATAATACTACCGGAGAAATATTATTTGATATAATATGGTTTAATATTGGGAGTGCAATTAATTTATATAGTGGAAAATAAATTAATTAATATTGATAAGGATTAATAGACTTGGGCTTGGGCTCAATTTAATCTTCAATATTGGAAGCCCAATATTCCACCTCCTTTTGATCCCCTACGTAGCCTATAAAAGCATTACATGGCCTTCATAAATTATAAGACAAGAATATCAATATTTGATAGTTCTAGAGAGTTGAAGGAGATCCATAGGAGTTCGATAGATCGTCGCCCACACGACGTTCGAACGGAGTGCAAGGAATACGTAGGAAGATTCGAAGGTCTTCAAAGGTGTTTGATTTCGTTTCTCCGAACAACGAATCAAAGGTAAAATCATAAACCCTTCTATGATTTTATGTGATGTTAATTGTAGCATATACATGAACACACGATCCGGGTAAACGACGAACCTCGGGGACGGGGATTCGAGATCCCCGGCGAGGATCGATAGAGGCGGCCGAACCTAGGGTTCAACCGCTGGGAACGCGCGACGAGAAGGGAGCCCCGGCTGGACGCCGGGGCACACGATCGAACCTAGGGTTCGATCGTCGGGGATCCGCCGTGGGCTGGTGCCACGGCGGGAGGATCCGCCGGCCTCCCTCGTCGGCGGCGCGTGCAGCGCGAACACCCTCGGCTGGGGGCTGAGGGGTCGATCGAGCCCATAGGCTCGATCGCTGGGAGCTGCGGGAGTTACCCGCAGCGACTCGTAGCGTGCTGCGGGACTTCCCGCAGCGGTGCGCTGGGACGAGCCCAGCGCGTTGAGCAGCGGGTCACGCGACCCGCTGCGGGGATGCTACGAGCAGCCCCGGGGATGCCTCGTGCATCCCCAGCGATCATCATGGAGATGATCGCGAGCCCCGTGCGGGGGCTCGGCTGAGTGCTCGCGGCCTTCGGGCCTCGCTGAGTATTCGGTCGGGCCTCGGCTTGTGCGGTGGTTCGCGTTCGGATCTCCGGCGATGAAGGATTTCGGTCGGGTTATTATTTTCCGCAAATTTTAATAGCCCGGGATATCGATTTCCAACAATTGGTATCAGAGCGTTTGGTTTCGTGCTCATGTATATGTTCTATTATCGTTCTACCTTGCAGGGATTTCCGGCTATCATGGTTGGATTTAATTATTGTGTTAATTAATTATCATAATTATTCGTTTATTAAACTCTCGGACATGTCGAGATTCGTTTTGTGTGGTTGAATGTTTGTAATAGTAAAAATTCGGGGGTTGACCGAATTTAGGATTTATTATTACGTTCTATGTTTTCCGGAAAATGTATAGGGTCGATTTCATGTATAGAATCGATACCGGAATTGTAAATTTAATTCTTGTAATTTATTTACGTTGGATCGATGCCGAGACGACCACCGGAGAACACATGTGACGAAGGAGAAGACGTGAGGGAGGACCGGGGATCGATTGGATCGATCCCATGATGAGATCGATCGATGGCATGGGCGAGGGGCTCGATCGCCCCTGCCGCGGGCTGCCGCCGGTTCGGTGGCTGGCCGGCGGTGCTCCTCCCCGGGGGCCGGTCGGTCGAAGGTGGGATGGCGTGGGGTCTCCCGATCTCATGCTACTCCTACCAAGATTCACTTTCCTAAATTAATTCGGTTTTCCTATTTGAGTCTTCCTATTTTTGGGAATTCTCATGGATTAAGAAAGAATTAATTGGAATTAATTTTATTTCCTTATTCTATTATGGAAGTCTTCTAGAGTATTCCGAGTTCTACATGGAATAGGATCCTAGAGATTTAATAGAATTGGAAAGGAATAAAAGTTAATTTAGGATCGATTTATTTCCTAAATGATTATTCCTATTTTATGGGAATTTTCATAGAGATGAAAATTAATTAATCTTGGAAAGTAGAAGAGTCCTAATTTATTTTATTTCCTTATTCTATTATAGAAGTCTTCTAGAATATTCCAAGTTTTACTTGGATAGATTATTCTAGAGATTTAATAAATAGGAAAATAAATAAATAGAAATATTAATAATATTTAATTTTATTTTTGATTTATTCGATTGACTTAGTTTTCGAATTAAGTAACTTTTGGATTAATTGAAAATAAATAGACTTAAATATTGGGATTAATATTCTCGTCACATGGAGCATTCAAGAACGAAGACTGAAGACTAGAAGATGCATATGAAGATGGAATAAAGCCATGATAGTCGGGAAAATAATTTTCTAGCATTATTTTGACTATGTGATACTATGTGCTTTATTGCTTGTATGCATGCTATATGTGTTTACCTTATGCACTAGATAGCGTATCCCTTTATTGTAAAAAGCTAAGTGGGAGAGAGGATGGAAACATTCCCATGGTCTCCATTACTGTTCTCTTGGTGACTCTTATGGATTTTCGAAGTTCATATAGACGAGTCATTGGAGGAGAATTCCTGTAATTCCTTTTACGAGAAACATTGATCAAGTTTATCAAACAATGCCTAATTTGTCTTTCTGAAGCTGACTTCAAGTCGACTCATTCTCACCCCGGGGAGTGGAATGGAGCCAAAGCCACTTGGTCATGTGGATGACACAAATTAGAGACCTTCGTACCATTCTTTGATAGATGGATCGATTGTCTGCTCGGATCCCTCATTTATGAGAGATAGGGTTGCTCGCATGGTGAATCACTGGTTAGAAACTTCGAGTTTCACTTATGATTCTCCGCGTCTTGATTCACAAAATCAAATGGATCTTGTAATAGGGAGTCAATTATAAAAGTCTCTTGGTGTAGTAAACGTCCACACCACGTGGATTGCTATACTAACGGACTTTTGATTAATTGATGTAGACAGTTATAAGGAATTGTGAAGAGTTGTAAAGTTATCGTAAACGTCCACACCACGTGGCTTGCGGTGATGTAGCAATTCCTAATGATTTACTTTAGTGCTGAGTAATGGTTCACACTTAGATACGCGTTATAGTATCCTTCCCCACGAAGTTACTCTATAATCGATGTATGACCAAAGAAAAACTAATTGCTAAATCATTTGGGTGGGTAAACGTCCACACCACGTGGCTTGCCTTACCTGATGGGATTTTAGACGTAGTTAGTAATTTAATGATATTATTCAAGGGAGATAATATCGGATATTAAATTAATTGTTTGTTTATATGTGCTTATAGGTTTAGAGAATTACTATGAATCCACTTTCGTTAATACTTAAGGAATTCAACGCACTGGTCCCATACTGTGTTGGATGGAATAAAGAGTTAGACATTACTCAGACTGTAAAGGAGTACAAAGATGTACTCAGCGAAACTTGTCCTCCTAGACCTACCATTAACTCAACTGATGAGGAAATAGTTGACTTTGAGAAGTGGGATAGTGCTCATGCATTAGCCGCTAATCATGATGTCATGCTAAAACTCAAGTTGATGTTTAGACATGATGTAAAGGCTAGAAAAGAGGCGATGAGGATACTCATAAAGGTCAGTTGCTTCGAGGAAACGCTTGAACACGTTTTTGAGATGCTGGATCTTTTAGACGAGTTGAGACAATCGCAAGCTCTTACAGCCCAGGCCAAAGGTTTCGAACCTAAGGGCATACATAAGGAAAAGTAGAAGAAGACAAGGAGATCCAGTAGTCCCAAAGGACTTAGACCAAAGGGTGGGATAAAGAAGCCTTCTGGCAAATATCCCCAAGGAAAGCAGTCTGAGTACTGGGGGTCTATATCAGATCTTAAATCAGAGGAAGACCAGTGCAAGTCGATATCAGACTATGTGTTCACTTTTAGAAAGAGGTGGAACCATCATGTGAAAGAGTGATAAGCAGGACGCTTCTCAGACTCTCTCATAACCGAATAAGCAACCTCAGAGGCAGCGGAAGTTTGGTTAGGTTCCGGGATAACCTCTTGACTTAGATATGACTCTTAGTTTACCAAAGGCTATTGGATAGCGGTGCAAGGTAAACTGGAAGAAGTCATAAGTCAAAAGTGATGTTAACACATAGAGCAAGTACCATCTGATACGAGTCATCGTCGAGGAAGACGATGCAGTAGTCACCAAGATAACTTCAGAGCGACAACCTATGGTGCTCATTCACATAGTACTTCTTGGAAGTACAACCTTAAGCACGTGATGAGTATGGGAGTCGGGAGTTTGGAGGAAATGACTAGACCTTAGTACAAGTGGGAGATTGTTGGAGTTTTGTACTTAATGTCTAGATTTAAGTAACGGTAAACTCCCGGTCATAGTATTTAATCTATTTAATTAATAAACAATTATTTGCATTTAATTATTATTAATTAATTATGCGAAATATAGTCCTGGATTTTATACGTTGTAGCTAGTATGGTGTGCATAGGCGCACAGAAGATCATACTATCGGTTACTCGTATTTAATCGAACAGGTTCTCACGACCTAGATGGACATGGACCAATCCATCGGTATAGTCGTTGTGTGAGAGAGAAAATAATTTATCTTAATTATTTTATCACACTTGTACACTTGGTGTATTGGGCGGATCACTTGAGATTTATTGATTAGGATTGCCTTGGATAATCAATTTAAATCTCAGAGTATTTTATTCTTAATCCCCGATACTATTGCGGGTGTATATATTTAATATAAGAGACTTTGATTTTCCAAAGGAATTAACCGATTTAATTATTGGGTTAATTACCGGTTAAGTTGGGTCGCTATATTTTATATATGACATGACGTGAATACTTGACGGGAAAGTGTATCCCGGAAGGGTTGATAATATCCCCGAGATGAGTTCATAAGGAATTATTGTGTAAACCTCATGAGTGGATTCGTTCCGCACAATAATTAAGGTTGAATGGTACTAGTCTCGGATTCAAGAGATGAATAAATTAATTAGCAATAAATTAATTTTATTCATGGATATTTAAATCTTAAATACACGGAATAAATAATACTACCGGAGAAATATTATTTGATATAATATGGTTTAATATTGGGAGTGCAATTAATTTATATAGTGGAAAATAAATTAATTAATATTAATGGGAGATTAATAGATTTGGGCTTGGGATCAATTTAATCATTAATATTGGAAGCCCAATATTCCACCTCCTTTAGATCCCCTACGTAGCCTATAAAAGCACTACATGGTCTTCACTTTCTCATAATAATAAGACAAGATTATCATACTTGATATTCTAGAGAGTTGAAGAGGATCCATAAGCTTGGAGGATCGTCGCCCACCCGACGTTCAAGTTAGTGCAAGGAATACGTAGGAAGATCGTAAGGTCATCAACTTAAATTCGTTTCTCCGCACAACGAATTAAAAGGTAAAATCATATACTTCCTTCTATGATTTTATGTGAATTGATTGTGATACATACATGAACGCACGATCCGGGAAAACAAGGAACTTCGGGGACGAGGATTCGAGATCCCCGGCGAATGTTCAAAGGACCCTCGGCTGGGAGCCGAGGGGTGGCGGTCGAGCCCTAGGGCTTCGACCGCCGGCGCGCATCGAGAGGGAGCCGCGGCTGGATGCCGCGGCTGGGGCGATCGAGCCCTAGCTCGATCGCCGGGGGGGACTGCCGCGGGCTGGCGCCGCGGCTGGTGATGCCCCCCACCTCCGACGATGGCGGTGAGTCGCCGGACTCACCGCCCCGGGCTGCCGGAGCAGCCCAGCGATCGCACGCGCGATCGCGAGCCCCGGCAGGGGCTCGGCTAGGGTTTCTAGCCGCGGGTTTTTCCCGCGGCGACGATTCTCTTGTCGTGCCCGGTTCCGTTCGGTGGTTCGCGTGTTTCCGGCGATGGGATTTCGGTCGGGGTTATCGGTTCCGCATTTTTTTTTGATACCCCGGGATATCGATTTCCAGCAGATATCTATTCTGGTACATTAGATATGATGGAGTTGTATTCTAAATGTCTAGTTTAGTGCAAATACGGAACTCCTTATCTATACCTTAATTCGAGATATGATTCAAGCATGATTGCATTTAATGCAATAGTCCTTGATGTATACGTTGTAGACAGTATGGCGTGAGGAGACACGCGGAAGATCATACTGTCGGTTACTCGTATACTATCGAACAGTAGCTCACGACTTAGATGGACAGGGACAATCCATCGGTACGTCGTAGTGTGACTGGTAGATAGTCGGTCTTGACTATCATGTTACACTCGTACACTTGGTGTATTGAGCAGGACCACGGGAGGGCGTTCGATTTATACTAATCGATGTAATCGAACTAAACCTCAGATATTGCGGATATGCGAATTCCTAATCCCTATATAATTATAGGTGCGTGTGTCCAATTCTCGGTTCTTTAATCTACCAATGAGTGAGACTAATTGATTAGTCAATATTCTCGGTAAATTGGGAATCGGAATTGTACACACGGCATGCTATAGATTATAGACAGGAAACCGTGTCCCGTTTATCGGGTTGATAATGTCCCCGAGATGAGCTCATAAAGTTTATCATGTAAACCCTGCAGGTGGATTCGTTCCACATGATAATAAGGATGAGTGGTACTAGTCTCGGATAATAAGAAACGAATTAATTTAATTATTAGTAATTAAAGTTAATTCGTGGACATTCGATATCTTAAACACGGGGAAAGTCGTATATGTAATTTCGGCGGAAATATTATTGTTGATATAATATTAAATTAATTTCGGGAATTCAATTATTATTTTTTAGTGGAGTGAATAATAATTAAAATTGTGGAATTTAATTAAAGGTTTTCTTTTAAGGACACCGGTTTAATTAAATTGCAATTTAGCCCCTAATTAATTTACCTAAGAGGTCCCTAGTGTAACTCTATAAATAACCCCCCTTGCCTCTCTTAAACCTAAGAAACGCCGCAACTATTATTTCAGCAGAGAAATTAAATTGCTTAGCGCAATTATATTTTTCTCTGTTTAAATAAAAGAGTTAACGCAGTTATTTTTCTGATGAAATTAATTGCTTAGCGCAATTATATTTCTGAGAAAGAAAAAATTATTCTTGCGCTGGTTTTAGAGAAGAGAGAGCAGAAAAGGAGAATCCAGCAGATCGTTGCCCACTCAACGGCTGGAATCGGGTTAGAGGCATACGCTAGAAACGTCTAAGGTTTCAACAATTCGGCTTCTCCGAATCACACGACAAAGGTATGAGATCGATCCCTAACTCCGCAATTATCGATCTCTAAATTCGTTAAAAATACATCGAACGATCGATCAGGTTCCGGGAGTCGTGGTACGTGTTCCTCGACTACTGGGGGGTCAAAGACCTCCGGAACGGTGGTCGGAAGAGGAAAAACGGACCGGAAACGAGCCCGGAACAGCAGAACGCGCTGCTGTTCGCGGACGAACAGCGCCCGCTGAAAGGCAAACGGCGACCGCCGTTTTAGGCCTAAACAGCGCCCGCTGTTTTGTGGGCAGCGCCCGCTGCCTGAGACAGAGCAGCGGCTTTGTCACGCGGTTGTCCTCTGGGGCAATGGCTGGGCGTGATTTGGCACACGGGCTGTTACGTGAACGGAGCAACGCTTCCGGAGGTCGACTGGGAGTGTTCGGATGTTCGAGTGATCGAACGAACACATCCCGGGTAGTCGATTCCCAACAATTGGTATCAGAGCCGGTTTTGTACGTTCGTTGTATTTTTGCGAGAATTGTGTTGCAGGTTCAAACCCGATTATTATGGTCATGTGATTGGACTGTATGTTTGTGGTTTGTTAAACTCTCGGGCTTGTCGAGATCTTTGTTTTATAATCGTTGCATGTTTGTAATAGTTAAAACGACGGGTTGAGTCGTTTAGGTTTTTTATTTCGTTTTTTTTTTGTTTATCCGGATTGTATAGGATCGATCAACCTGTATAGGATCGATGCCGGAAGTAGTTAGTTTTACTTATGTAATGTTGCTGCTACTTGGTGAATCGAGAGAAATCGAAGGCCGGACGAACGAGGGTCGAGAAGTTGAACCCGCGGCTGCTGTGCACAAACGGCGCCCGCTGGAGGGCAAACGGCGGTCGCCGTTTGCAGCTCCTCCAGCGAGCGCTGAATATAGGGCAGCGCCCGCTGCCCTAGGGTTGGCAGCAGCGGATCGGGGGATCGATGGACATCACGGAACGCTCGTCTTTGCCTGGGATGATACTCCAGTGGGAGGGGTTCGTCTCTTGGCACTTTGACGAGTTGGTGGTGGATCGAGACCGAGACGAGCAACAAGACGAAGATCCGAGAAGATGTGCATGGAAGATATTTAAAGGCCATAATAATCGGGGCCACGTTAAATGCTTTTTGTGTGCTTACGTGCGTTTTATTATGCTTTATTTATTTTATGCATGTTTTCCCTTTCGTAAAATACTAAGTGGGAGAGGGATTGGAAACAATCCCGCGGTCTCCATTCTCTGTTTTGATAGTGATGTGTGTCACTTACGAGTTGGCTTTAGTGTCATCCTCCCTATCGGATAAAGTCGACACACGGATATCACTAGATCAAAATTCGAATTTAAAATCCACTTATAAAATTGAACAATTGTATTTCTCAAAAGCAATGCCTAATCTGTCATTCAAAGACTAATTTCAACTCGACTCATTCTCACCCCGGGGAGTGGAATGGAGCCAAAGCGCTTGGTTATGTCGATGACACAGATTAGAGACATTCGAGTCATTCGATGACTGGATCGAATGTCTGGTTGGCTCCCTCACCTAGTGAGAGATAGGGCTCAATTGCATGATTGATCGCTGGTTAGAAACTTCGAGTTTCACTTACGAGATATCAAGCTTTGATTAATAAAATTGTGAAATTTAATAAATGTAAGAGTCAATTAACAAATTTGTTTGTTTTAGTAAACGTCCACACTATCGTGGCTTGCTAAATGGAAACAGTACTTTGGGTTAATTGAGACTCTATGACATTTAAATAAGTAGGATTCAATTAATAAAGTTGTTTGTTTAGTAAACGTCCACACTAACGTGGCTTGCTAGATGGAAACGGAACTTTGGGATTAATTGAGGCTCGACAGTTATAGAAAGTCGTGGAGGACCGCATGTCAACGTAAACGTCCACATGAACGTGGCTTGCGGTGGACATGTAGTTCCCTAGCGGTGGACTTAGTACTGAGAAATGGTACACACTTAGGTACGCTTTATAGTATCCTCCCCATCGGAGTCACTGCTATGATGATGTACGACCGAAGTGAAATCCAATCATAAAATCATTTGGACTGGTAAACGTCCACAAGAACGTGGCTTGCTATGTCTGATGGGATTTTCGAAATGATTGGTAGTTTAATGATATCACTTGAGGGAAATGATATCGAATTAAACTCATTGTTTGTTTTATATGGTATTATTCCCATTAAAAGTCAACAAACTCACTGAACCTGTTTGTATGGATTGAAAAAGAAACTTGGACATTGTCCTAACTGCAGAGGAGTACAAATATGTACTCCAAGTCAATTGACCTGCTGAACCAAATGATGCTTCCACTACTGAGGAAAGGAAGCTCATTGGAAATGGATCAGGGCTATGAGATGACGCGGAGCGACATTATGACTTTCAAGTCAAATGTGCTGCGACATCGGTATCATGCTATGACCATTACCTATGATATGATGCTTAACCTCAAGAAGTTTTGGTTATCAGGACAGGACAGCCGGGCAAAGTGAAATGAGGCAACTCATGACGGCCATCTTGTCGGAAAGAACGCCCGTAAGGGATCACGTTCTTAGAATGATGGGCTATCGTAATGAGATAGAGGTTCTGGGAGAAATTATCAAAGGGGTAACCCAGATTGATTTTGTGCTCCAGTCTCTGCCGAGAAGTTTTGAGCAGTTCCGCCTAAACTAAAATATGAATAAGGGGTCTTATTCATTGACGGAGCTCCTGATTGAACTTCAAGCGGCTGAGGGAATCTTTAAAGGCTCTCAAAACACTCGTGGCTGAGAAATTGGCTCTTCCTAGGCCTTCGGGCGGCAAAAGGAAGAAGAAGCAAATACGGAAACCCAGTGGGCCTAATATATCTGGACCACGGAATGGGACAAGCAAGCCCAAGGGGCAAGTGCTTCCGTTGTAAGCAGTCTGGATACTGGGAGTTTTGATTGTCCTCTGAAAGCAACTAGAAGTTAACTTCTCCTTAGTCACCGAAACATGTTTAGTGGTGTTATCTACCAGTACCTGGTGTGTGGATATGGGAACCACTAATCATGTCTGCACCTAAATGCGGGGGTTCCAGGAAACCCGGCGACTTAGAAAGGAAGAAGTTATAACCTACATGGGCAATATTGTTAAGGTAACAGCCATTGCAGTGGGAGATGTTAAATGTTTTAACGGTAGGATTTTAGTTCTAATAAATTGTCTTTATGTGCCGGTATTTAGAAAGAATTTTCACTTCGGATTTCTAAATTGGCTTAGAATGGATATTCCGTTTCTTCTGATAGTTTTATACCTATCAGAGTAGGAAACGGGGATATTATCTATTCTGGTACATTGATAGACAATTTAATACTAAATCCGTGTTCCTCCACGATGCAACAAACCGGAGCTAATAACACATTATCGAACCCCAATAAGAGTAAAGATCCTTCTAAGATGAATCAAATGTACTTATGGAATCTTAGGCTAGATCATTTTAACTTAAGTACGATTCAAAGGGTGAAAGCTGATAGACTACTCAGCTAGGTTGAAGGAAAGGACTTTCCAACCTTCGAATCATACTTGGAAGTTTTAATGACCAAGCAACCCTTTACGATTAAAGGGAAAAGATCCAAGAAAGTACTAGAGTTGATTCGCTCTGATATATGCAGACCTCATTGAGGAGTAAGGCATACTTATCAGAAAATGGGATTAACTCCCAACAGACTACACCATTTATGCCTCGGCAAAATAATGTGTTGTAAAGGAGGAATAGGACTCTTATAGATATGGGAAGTAGAAAATAAGTTATTCGGAGTTACCTAATTCGTTTTTGGGATATGGCTTGGAAACAACAGCGTTTATCCTGAACTTGATTCTTTTGGAAACTTGTACTGATATTCGGCTGTTTATAGGATACCCTAAGAAAACGAATTGAGATATTTAATATAGTCCAAAGGACCAGATGTTCATTGATTACATCAATGTTCGGTTCTTAGACATGGACTATATATATATGCAAGATCACAAGCCAAGAGTAGAGTAATACTTAATGTGCTTAGAGGGACTGATCAAGACTTAGAACCAGCATAACTGAGTAGTTCACTACTATAATCTTTAGTCACTAAAGATACACCGGAGCGTTGTCGTAGTGGGAGGGTTGTTAGACAACCCGACAGGTTCATGTTTATAGGTGAGTCTTCGGACTTGTTACCTGGAGAACATGAAGCCGAACCCTGGATCTATGACGAGACGCTGAAAGATCAAGATGCTCAGTCTTGGCAAAAGTCGATCAGGATTCTTTTGTCTTCACATGGAAGATGGAAGTCAAGACAGATTTCCTAAATCGAAGTCTTGACTGGGCCATCTGTGTGGGACAGCCAGAGAGATTCATCGTAAAGAGCCAAGAGCATTCGGTAAGCAAGCTTAATCAATCTTAGGATTGAAGGAAGCTTCAAGATCTTGGACACATGCGGACCTATCAGAAAATCCATTTCATGGATTCATTTAAGGCATGTTTAGGTCCAGTGTGTAATAAATAAGTGACAGAAAAGATGTGGTGTTTTCTCATTCTTTATGTAGACGACATCCTTCTGAATTGGCAACAATATGAAAGATGTTATCGGACATAAAGGGATGGTTGTCCGAGTAATTCAATGTAAGAGACTTAGGAGAAGTCGGGAATGTTCTTGGGATCAAAGTAATAAATGATCGCCAGAAAAGAACATAGAACTTATCTCGAGTCTCATACTTAAATACAATTCTTACTCGTTGCAGCATACAGAATTCCAAGAAAGGTCTTAACCTTTTTGATGTGGAATTCATCTATCTAAGGTTTTGTGTCTGACACAATAAAGGAGATAGATGAAGAGTAAGCAGTTCCCTGCACCTTAATGGTGGGAAGCTTAATGTATGTAATGCGATGCACGAGACTGATATCTACTATGCCGTGGGCATGGTGGTGAGATATCATAATAATCCTTGGAAGGATCACTTGACTGATGTGAAGAACATGTTTAGGCTCCTGCAGAGGACCAGGAATTATGTTCTGAGTTACAAAGCAGTCAAGTTGTTTCCTTTGGACTACATAGAATTGAATTTCCATTCAAACAGGGACAGTCGAAAGTCGAAGTCAGGCTATGTGTTCTCACTGTGAAGTGGAGCAGTCACATGGAAGAATGTAAAGCAGCGATGCATTACGGATTCTACCATGGAAACTGAAAGGATAACGGCCTCTGAGGCAGTTAAAAGGTCAGTGTGGCTCCAGAACTTCCTGAGGGACTTAGATGTGGTTTCTAGTTTATCCAAAGCTATTTTGAATAGCAGTGTATTGGCAAACTTGAAATGTCACAAGTCCACAGTGGGAGATAACACGTAGAGCGCAAGTACCACCTGATTCGAGAGATTGTCTAGTAAGACGATGCAGTTGTCACCTAGATAGCATCGAAAGGATTGCCTGGTAAAACCCGTTCACAGAGGCACTTCCTGTTGGAAATCGACTACCCGGGACATGTCCGTTCGACTACTCGAACATCCGGACAAGCTCAGTCGACTCCCGACGTCCCCACTGTACTTAACACGAGGCCCCAGACCCATAACACACCCAGCCATTGCACCGAAAGTGCAACCGCGCGAAACGGGTCATTCTGCCCTGTCTGTCGGCCGACGCCAAAAGGCTGTCGCCCGACAGGGCAAATGTCGGCCGACATTCATTTACTCATGAATTGATGTCGGCCGACATCGTCGCGATTCCAGCAGCGGGTTTCGCCCGTTCTGGCTGTTCCGACGAGATTTTCTCGATCCGACTGCCACACCGGAGGTCAGAGACCTCCCAGCAGTTCGAGAACATCAAATCCAAGCCAAGTAAACCAATCTTTGGTTCGTTGTATAATTAACGCAATACAGAGATCGAATAAATGCGGAAAAGGAATCGATCTCATACCTTCTCGGTCGATTGTTGAGACCTTAGAGCTTCTAACGTATTCTCTGATCCCGTCTCCAACCGTTGTGTGGGCAACGATCCGCTGGAGTTCTCCCGTCTATACTCTCTCTGTCTCAACCACCGTATAATTATTCTCAATGAGAGAATAAAATTATAATTGCGTTAACTTTATTTTTTACACAGAGAAAAATATTTTTGCGCTAAGCAAAATAATTATTCTCTGATGAAAAATGAAAGTTGCGGCGAAAGTTAGGTTAAGAGAGGGTAAGGGAGGGGGTTTAAATAGAGCTACGTTAGGGACCTAAGGGTAAATTAATTAAGGGCTAAATTGAAATATTAATTAACTTGGAATACGTAAAAGCAATTCCTTAATTAATCGATTTCAATTTTAATTATTATTAACTCCACTATAAAATAATAATTGAATTCCCGAAATTAATTTTAATATTATTTCAACAATAATAATTCCGCCAAAATTACATATACGACCTTCCACGTGTTTAAGATATCGAACGTCCACGAATTTATTTAATTACTAATAATTAAATTAATTCGTTTCTTATTATCCGAGACTAGTACCACTCATCCTTATTATCATGTGGAACAAATCCACCTGCAGGGTTTACATGATAAACTTTATGAGCTCATCTCGGGGACGTCATCAACCCGATAAACGGGACACGGTTTCCTGTCTATAATCTATAGCATGCCGTGAATACAATTATGATTCCCAATTTACCGAGTATCTCGACTAATCAATTAGTCTCACTCATTGGCATATTAAAGAACCGAGAATTGGACACACGCACCTATAATTATATAGGGATTAGGAATTCGTATATCCGTAATCTCTGAGGTCTAGTTCGATTACGTCGATTAGTATAAATCGAACGCCCTCCCATGGTCCTGCCCAATACACCAAGTGTACAAGTGTAACATAATAGTCAAGACCAACTATTACCCAGTCACACTACGATGTACCGATGGATTGTCCCTGTCCATCTAAGTCGTGAGCTTCTGTTCGATAGTATACGAGTAACCGACAGTATGATCTTCCGCGTGTCTCCTCACGCCATACTGTCTACAACGTATATATCTAGGACTATTGCATTCAAGTACAAGATAGACAAAATGCCGACAGTTTGATTAATAGATAATGAAAAACACAGATAAGGAGTTCCATATTGTCACTAAACTAGACATTTAGAATATAACTCCATCAATCTCCCACTTAGACTAAAAGTCTAGTTGCCCTCTACCATACATCCGATACCCATCCCCTTCACGTGTCTCTTGAACGCTTCCGCTGGAAGTGCCTTCGTAAAGGGGTCAGCCAGGTTATCCTCTGATGCAATCTTAGTGAAAACCGCATCGCCTCTCTTGACGATGTCTCTAATCAGGTGGTACTTGCGATCTATGTGTTTACTCGCATTGTGGGCTCGTGGTTCCTTTGCATTT
Organism: Euphrasia confusa; assembly: GCA_954870475.1. Classification (NCBI taxonomy): domain Eukaryota; kingdom Viridiplantae; phylum Streptophyta; class Magnoliopsida; order Lamiales; family Orobanchaceae; genus Euphrasia; species Euphrasia confusa. The sequence goes on from OX940954.1 coordinate 17,175,737, forward strand.
GCCACTGCACCGCTATTGTCACAATAAATTGTGATAGCTCTAGGCATTTTAGGAACCACATCCAAGTCCATAAGGAAGTTCCGGAGCCACACCGATTCTTTAGCTGCCTCAGAGGCTGCTACATGTTCGGCTTCCATGGTAGAGTCCGAAATGCATTTCTGCTTAACACTCTTCCATGAGACTGCTCCACCTCCCAATGTGAACACATAGCCTGTGTTGGAATTCGATATCCCGGGTTATCAAAATTGCGGAACCGATAACCCGAACGAACCCTTCGCCGGAGATCATACGAACGCCGACTCATCCGCCGGAGTCCGGGCTTTGGAGACCATGCATCCGAAGACGCACAGCCCGCCCCCACCCGAACCCCCGCGAGCCGGGGTTCATACGATCGAGCGATCGATCGCGCGCCGGCGATCGATCGGGGTGGGGCTGTTCGACAGCCCCCGCGGCGGGTCCGGCGACCCGCCGCCACCAGGAAGCCCCCGCCTTCACGGCGGGGTAGGGCACGGCACCAGCCCGTGCCCTGGCGATCGATCCCGCGATCGATCGCACACCCTCGGCCCAGCCGAGGGTTCGCCCCCATGCCCCACGGCCGAAACCCTAGCCGGGCGATCCGCGGTCTGGTGGCTTCGCCACCACCGCGTGATCGTTCGTCTAATCCGGGCTTCGATCTTCGGATCTTCATCCTACGGTATTCTCGATAAAAACAAATCGAACAATAATTAAGGGGTTTAGATATTGTACCTACGATTCGTTGTTCGGAGAAACGAAATCGACGACCTCGTGATCTTCCCGCGTATTCCTTGCACTCCGTTCGAACGTCGGGTGGGCGACGAGCTATCGAACTCCTATGGATCCTCTTCACTCTCCAAGACTTTATGATTGGCGTATCTTATGTTATGAAAAAGTGAAGACCATGTAGTGCTTTTATAGGCTACGAGGGGGATCAAAAGGAGATTAAATATTGGGCTTCTAATATTGAAAATTAAATTGGGTCCAACCCAAATCCATTAATTCTTATCAATATTAATTTTATTTATTTTCCACTATATAAATAAAATTGCACTCCCAATATTTATCCATATTATATCAAATAATATTTCTCCAACTTAGTATTATTTATTCCGTGTATTTAAGATTTAAATATCCATGAATAAAATTTATTTATTGCTTAATAAATTTATTCATCTCTTATATCCGAGAATAGTACCACTCAACCTTATTTATTATGCGGAACAAATCCACTCGCGAGGTTTACATAATAAATCCTTATGAGCTCATCTCGGGGATATTATCAACCCTTCCGGGATACACTGTCCCTTCAAGAATTCACGGCATGCCATATATAAAATATAGTGACCCAACTTAACCGGTAATTAACCCAATAATTAAATCGGTTAATTCCTTTGGAAAATCAAAGTCACTTATATTAAATATACACACCCGCAATTGTTTCAGGGATTAAGAATAAAATACTCCGAGACTTAAATCAATTATCACAGAGCAATCCTAATTGATAAGTCTCAAGCGATCCGCTCAATACACTAAGTGTACAAGTGTGATAAAATAATTAAGATAAATTATTTTCTCTCTCACACAACGACTATACCGATGGATTGGTCCGTGTCCATCTAGGTCGTGAGCAACTGTTCGATTAAATACGAGTAACCGATAGTATGATCTTCTGTGTGCCCATGCAACACCATACTAACTACAACGTATAAAATCCAGGACTATAATTTGCATGTATTTAATTAACAATAATTAAAAGCAAATGAATGTCTGTAATTAATAGGTAAATGAAAGTGCATACAGAGTTCAGAATACTCAAATCTAGACATTAAGTATACTTCTCCATCAGCCTGATGTAGACTTTCGCTGATCCTTATCAGATTGGAAATCCGAGTCTGTGTAACCAATAGGAATCAACTCGGATGCTTTGTAACTCAGAACATAATTCCTAGTCCTTCGCAGGTACTTAAGTATGTTCTTTACAGCAGTCCAGTGACCCTGTCCAGGGTTACTCTGATATCTAGCTACCATGCCAACGGCATAGCAGATATCAGGTCTCGTGCACAACATGGCATACATTAGACTTCCTACTGCCGAAGCATAAGGAACCTTCTTCATGTAATCTATCTCCTTTTGTGTTTTGGGACACATGTCTTTAGATAGATGAATTCCATGGCAGAAAGGTTGAGCACCTCTCTTGGAATTCTGCATGTTGAAACGAGCCAGAATCATATCAATATATGAGGCTTGGGACAAGCTTAATGTTCTTTTCTGGCGATCCCTTATAACCTTGATCCCAAGAACATGCCCAACTTGTCCTAAGTCTTTCATATCGAATTGCTTGGACAACCATCCCTTTATGTCCGACAACATCTTCACATTGTTGCCAATTAGAAGGATGTCGTCTACATAAAGCACGAGAAACGCCACACTGTTTCCGTCACTTCTCCGGTATACACACGACTCGTCCATGCTTTGAATGAATCCATAAGACTGGATAACCTCATCAAACCGCATGTTCCAAGATCTAGAAGCTTGCTTCAATCCATAAATGGATCGGTTTAGCTTACACACTAGATGCTCTTGGCCTTTCTTGATGAAACCTTCTGGCTGTCTCATGTAAATGGTCTCGTCAAGATTCCCATTTAAGAATGCTATCTTGACGTCCATTTTCCACACCTCATAATCCATATAAGATGCTATAGACAAAAGAATCCGGATCGACTTTAGCATAGCTACCGGCGAAAAGGTTTCCTCATAATCGATCCCTTCTTTCTGAGTATACCCTTTCGCAACAAGCCTAGCCTTGAAGGTTTCAACCTTCCCGTCAGACCCTCTTTTCCTCTTGTACACCCACTTGCAACCAATGGCTTTTACACCTTTGGGCGGTGCTACAAGATTCCAGACCTGATTTGAATCCATTGATTCAATCTCAGATTTCATCGCCTTTTGCCAAGACTGAGCATCTTGATCTTTAAGCGCCTCGTCGTAGGTCCAGGGATCGGCTTCATGTTCTCCAGGTAACAAGTCCGAAGACTCACCTATAAACATGAATCTATCGGGTTGTCGAACAACCCTCCCACTACGACGACGCTCCGGTGTAACCTCAGTAACTGCAGTTGCAGACTGTGGTGGCGTATCACCCGGTTGGGTTGGATCTAAGCCTTGATCGTCCCCTCTCAGTTCGTTTAGTATTATCTCACTCTTGGGCTTGTGGTCCATTATATAATCCTCCTCCATGAACCGAGCGTTGGTGCTAACAACGATCTTCTGGTCCTTAGGACTATAGAATAGACCACCTTTCGTTCCTCTAGGATATCCTATAAACAACCGAATATCTGAACGAGATTCCAACTTATCAGCCCCATGCTTCAGCACATGTGCTGGACAACCCCAGATCCGAATGTGTTTCAAGTTCGGCTTACGCCCGGTCCACAATTCCGAGGGCGTCTTGGGGACTGATTTAGAAGGAACTAAGTTCAGGATATACGCCGCTGTTTCCAAGGCATATCCCCAGAACGAAACTGGTAGGTCTGAATAACTCATCATAGATCTTACCATTTCCATAAGAGTCCTATTCCTTCTTTCTGCTACACCATTCTGCTGGGGCGTGTATGGTGCAGTCATCTGGGAGTCAATCCCATTCTCTAATAAGTACGCCTTAAACTCTCCCGAGAGGTACTCTCCCCCACAATCAGATCGTAGAGTCTTTATGGTTTTACCATGAAGGTTCTCCACAAGAGCTTTGTACTCCTTGAACTTGTCAAAGTACTCGCCCTTGCGGCGCATCAGGTATATAAAACCATACCTTGAGTAATCATCAGTGAAGGTTACGAAATATTCATAACCTCCTCTCGCTTGGACAGATAAAGGCCCGCACAAATCAGAGTGAATCAATTCTAGTACTTCCTTGGATCTATACCCTTTATCACTAAAGGGTCGCTTGGTCATTTTTCCTTCCAGGCATGATTCGCAGGTTGGAAAGTCCTCATCTTTCACATCACTGAGTATTCCATCAGTTATCAACCTTTGAATCCTGCCCAAGTTAATATGACCTAGCCTAAGATGCCATAAGTACTTTTGATTCAACTTAGAAGGCTCCTTTCTCTTATTGGTACTAGATGTGTTATATGACTCTACACTATGCATCGTGGGATTCAGTATATATAAGTTGCCTATCAATGTACCAGAACAGATATAATCACCATTCTTCTTGACAATAACAGAATTATCAAAAGAAACAGAATATCCATTCAAAACCAACTTAGAAACCGAAACAAGGTTCTTTCTAAAATTCGGTACATAAAGACAATTATTCAATACCAAAACTTTATTATTAAAAGATAAATAAATATCTCCCACTGCAACCGCCGCCACTTTCGTAGCGTTGCCCATGTAGATAGTGATCTCTCCCTCTCTAAGCCGCCGGGTTTCCTGGAACCCCTGCAAAGAATTGCAGACATGATCAGTGGCTCCCGTATCCACACACCAGGTACCGGTGGATAACACCGCTAAACATGTTTCAGTGACTAAGGAAAAGTTCATACCTCCTTGTCTGAGAGGACAATTAGACTTCCAATGTCCAGACTGCTTGAAACGGAAACACTTGCCCTTGGGCTTGTTCACTCCATTCTGTAGTCCACCATTTCTGGGTCCACTGGGTTTCCGTCCTTGCTTCTTCTTCCTCTTAGTCCCCGGAGGGCCAGGAAGTTTCACAGCCACAAGTGCCTGAGACTTCTTAAAGATTCCCTCTGCCGCCTGGAGTTCAGTCAGGAGTTCCGCCAGCGAATATAACCTCTTGTTCATGTTATAGTTCAGGCGAAACTGCTCAAAACTCCTAGGCAGAGACTGGAGCACTATATCGATCTGGGTTTCCCCATCGATAGCTCCTCCCATAATCTCTATCTCATTCAGATAGCCAATCATCCTAAGAACGTAATCCCTCACGGGCGTTCCTTCGGACATGGTGGTCGTCATGAGTTTCCTCATAGCATCTTGCCTGGCTGCCCTATCCTGACTACCAAACATCTCCTTGAGGTTAAGCATCATATCATAGGCAGTGGTCATGGCCTCATGCTGATGTTGCAGCACATTTGACATAGAAGCCAAAATGTAGCACCGCGCCATCTGATCAGCCTTGACCCACTTCCGATGAGCTTCCTTTTCCTCAGGAGTGGAGGTATCAGTAGGTTCATCAGGACAAACCTCATGGAGTACATATTTGTACTCCTCAGCAGTTAGGACAATGTCCAAGTTTCGTTTCCAATCAACATAGTTTGGACCAGTGAGTTTGTTTTCTTTTAGTATAATGGACAGCGGGTTGAGTGCCATATCTATAAAAGAGACAAATCAAACCGTCAAATTTAATTCAATATTAACTCCCTTAATTAATATCATTAAATTTACCAATCAATCCTAAAATCCTATCAGACTAGCATGCCACGTTCATGTGGACGTATACTGGTCCAAACGATTTTATAACTGGACTTTTACTTCGGTCGTACATCATTACAGCAGTGACTCCGATGGGGAGGATACTGTAAAGCGTACCTAAGTGTATACCATTTCTCAGTACTAAGTTAACCGCTCGGAAACTACACGCCCACCGCAAGCCACGTTAGTGTGGACGTTTACGTTGACATGCGGTCCCTTTACGATTTCCTATAACTGTCGAGCCTCAATTAACCCAAAGTTCCGTTTCCGTCTAGTAAGCCACGATAGTGTGGACGTTTACTAAACAAACAACTTTGTTAATTGAATTCCATTTAATAAACTTCACAATTTCGTTAATCAAAGCTTGATGTCTCGTAAGTGAAACTCGAAGTTTCTAACCAGCGATCAATCATGCAATTGAGCCCTATCTCTCACTAGGTGAGGGAGCCAACCAGACATTCGATCCAGTCATCGAATGACTCGAATGTCTCTAATCTGTGTCATCGACATAACCAAGCGCTTTGGCTCCATTACACTCCCCGGGGTGAGAATGAGTCGAGTTTAAATTAGTCTTTGAAAGACAGATTAGGCATTGCTTTGAAAAACTTAATTGTTCAATTTTAAAATTGGAATTTCATTCGAATTTCGATCAAAGTGATTTCCGTGTATCGACTTTATCCGATAGGGAGGATGACACTAAAGCCAACTCGTAAGTCAATACACATCACTCTCGAAACAGAGAATGGAGACCGCGGGATTGTTTCCAATCCCTCTCCCACTTAGTATTTTACGATTTAGGGATATACATGCATAAAATAATAAGCATAATAAAACACGTAAATCACATAAGAAAGCAATTAACGTGGCCCGATTATTATGGCCTTAAAATCTTGAATGCACGTCTCTTGGAACTCGAACTCGTTGCTCGTCTCGACTTCGATTCTCGTTCCTCCGGGCTTCGATCTCGTCTCGATCCAATAGTAGAAAAATTACAAAAAAATATTCTACTAACTCCGGTATCGATCCTATACATTTTGATCGACCCTATACAAGTCCCGGATCCAACGAAAAAAATAAATAAACCTAACGACTTAACCCGTCGTTTTTATCTATTACAAACAAGCAACTTTCCAAAAATAAAACCGATCTCGACAAGCCCGAGAGTTTAATCCAAACCACATACATACAGCACAAAATATCAAAAATAAATTGGCCATAATAATCGGGTTCAACCTGCAAGGTAACACGCGCAAAAATACAACGAACCGATAACCGGCTCTGATACCAATTGTTGGAAATCGACTACCCGGGACATGTCCGTTCGACTACTCGAACATCCGGACAAGCCCAGTCGACTCCCGACGTCCCCACTGTACTTAACACGAGGCCCCAGACCCATAACACACCCAGCCATTGCACCGAAAGTGCAACCGCGCGAAACGGGTCATTCTGCCCTGTCTGTCGGCCGACGCCAAAAGGCTGTCGCCCGACAGGGCAAATGTCGGCCGACATTCATTTACTCATGAATTGATGTCGGCCGACATCGTCGCGATTCCAGCAGCGGGTTTCGCCCGTTCTGGCTGTTCCGACGAGATTTTCTCGATCCGACTGCCACACCGGAGGTCAGAGACCTCCCAGCAGTCCGAGAACATCAAATCCAAGCCAAGTAAACCAATCTTTGGTTCGTTGTATAATTAACGCAATACAGAGATCGAATAAATGCGGAAAAGGAATCGATCTCATACCTTCTCGGTCGATTGTTGAGACCTTAGAGCTTCTAACGTATTCTCTGATCCCGTCTCCAACCGTTGTGTGGGCAACGATCCGCTGGAGTTCTCCCGTCTATACTCTCTCTGTCTCAACCACCGTATAATTATTCTCAATGAGAGAATAAAATTATAATTGCGTTAACTTTATTTTTTACACAGAGAAAAATATTTTTGCGCTAAGCAAAATAATTATTCTCTGATGAAAAATGAAAGTTGCGGCGAAAGTTAGGTTAAGAGAGGGTAAGGGAGGGGGTTTAAATAGAGCTACGTTAGGGACCTAAGGGTAAATTAATTAAGGGCTAAATTGAAATATTAATTAACTTGGAATACGTAAAAGCAATTCCTTAATTAATCGATTTCAATTTTAATTATTATTAACTCCACTATAAAATAATAATTGAATTCCCGAAATTAATTTTAATATTATTTCAACAATAATAATTCCGCCAAAATTACATATACGACCTTCCACGTGTTTAAGATATCGAACGTCCACGAATTTATTTAATTACTAATAATTAAATTAATTCGTTTCTTATTATCCGAGACTAGTACCACTCATCCTTATTATCATGTGGAACAAATCCACCTGCAGGGTTTACATGATAAACTTTATGAGCTCATCTCGGGGACGTCATCAACCCGATAAACGGGACACGGTTTCCTGTCTATAATCTATAGCATGCCGTGAATACAATTACGATTCCCAATTTACCGAGTATCTCGACTAATCAATTAGTCTCACTCATTGGCATATTAAAGAACCGAGAATTGGACACACGCACCTATAATTATATAGGGATTAGGAATTCGTATATCCGTAATCTCTGAGGTCTAGTTCGATTACGTCGATTAGTATAAATCGAACGCCCTCCCATGGTCCTGCCCAATACACCAAGTGTACAAGTGTAACATAATAGTCAAGACCAACTATTACCCAGTCACACTACGATGTACCGATGGATTGTCCCTGTCCATCTAAGTCGTGAGCTTCTGTTCGATAGTATACGAGTAACCGACAGTATGATCTTCCGCGTGTCTCCTCACGCCATACTGTCTACAACGTATATATCTAGGACTATTGCATTCAAGTACAAGATAGACAAAATGCCGACAGTTTGATTAATAGATAATGAAAAACACAGATAAGGAGTTCCATATTGTCACTAAACTAGACATTTAGAATATAACTCCATCAATCTCCCACTTAGACTAAAAGTCTAGTTGCCCTCTACCATACATCCGATACCCATCCCCTTCACGTGTCTCTTGAACGCTTCCGCTGGAAGTGCCTTCGTAAAGGGGTCAGCCAGGTTATCCTCTGATGCAATCTTAGTGAAAACCGCATCGCCTCTCTTGACGATGTCTCTAATCAGGTGGTACTTGCGATCTATGTGTTTACTCGCATTGTGGGCTCGTGGTTCCTTTGCATTTGCCACTGCACCGCTATTGTCACAATAAATTGTGATAGCTCTAGGCATTTTAGGAACCACATCCAAGTCCATAAGGAAGTTCCGGAGCCACACCGATTCTTTAGCTGCCTCAGAGGCTGCTACATGTTCGGCTTCCATGGTAGAGTCCGAAATGCATTTCTGCTTAACACTCTTCCATGAGACTGCTCCACCTCCCAATGTGAACACATAGCCTGTGTTGGAATTCGATATCCCGGGTTATCAAAATTGCGGAACCGATAACCCGAACGAACCCTTCGCCGGAGATCATACGAACGCCGACTCATCCGCCGGAGTCCGGGCTTTGGAGACCATGCATCCGAAGACGCACAACCCGCCCCCACCCGAACCCCCGCGAGCCGGGGTTCATACGATCGAGCGATCGATCGCGCGCCGGCGATCGATCGGGGTGGGGCTGTTCGACAGCCCCCGCGGCGGGTCCGGCGACCCGCCGCCACCAGGAAGCCCCCGCCTTCACGGCGGGGTAGGGCACGGCACCAGCCCGTGCCCTGGCGATCGATCCCGCGATCGATCGCACACCCTCGGCCCAGCCGAGGGTTCGCCCCCATGCCCCACGGCCGAAACCCTAGCCGGGCGATCCGCGGTCTGGTGGCTTCGCCACCACCGCGTGATCGTTCGTCTAATCCGGGCTTCGATCTTCGGATCTTCATCCTACGGTATTCTCGATAAAAACAAATCGAACAATAATTAAGGGGTTTAGATATTGTACCTACGATTCGTTGTTCGGAGAAACGAAATCGACGACCTCGTGATCTTCCCGCGTATTCCTTGCACTCCGTTCGAACGTCGGGTGGGCGACGAGCTATCGAACTCCTATGGATCCTCTTCACTCTCCAAGACTTTATGATTGGCGTATCTTATGTTATGAAAAAGTGAAGACCATGTAGTGCTTTTATAGGCTACGAGGGGGATCAAAAGGAGATTAAATATTGGGCTTCTAATATTGAAAATTAAATTGGGTCCAACCCAAATCCATTAATTCTTATCAATATTAATTTTATTTATTTTCCACTATATAAATAAAATTGCACTCCCAATATTTATCCATATTATATCAAATAATATTTCTCCAACTTAGTATTATTTATTCCGTGTATTTAAGATTTAAATATCCATGAATAAAATTTATTTATTGCTTAATAAATTTATTCATCTCTTATATCCGAGAATAGTACCACTCAACCTTATTTATTATGCGGAACAAATCCACTCGCGAGGTTTACATAATAAATCCTTATGAGCTCATCTCGGGGATATTATCAACCCTTCCGGGATACACTGTCCCTTCAAGAATTCACGGCATGCCATATATAAAATATAGTGACCCAACTTAACCGGTAATTAACCCAATAATTAAATCGGTTAATTCCTTTGGAAAATCAAAGTCACTTATATTAAATATACACACCCGCAATTGTTTCAGGGATTAAGAATAAAATACTCCGAGACTTAAATCAATTATCACAGAGCAATCCTAATTGATAAGTCTCAAGCGATCCGCTCAATACACTAAGTGTACAAGTGTGATAAAATAATTAAGATAAATTATTTTCTCTCTCACACAACGACTATACCGATGGATTGGTCCGTGTCCATCTAGGTCGTGAGCAACTATTCGATTAAATACGAGTAACCGATAGTATGATCTTCTGTGTGCCCATGCAACACCATACTAACTACAACGTATAAAATCCAGGACTATAATTTGCATGTATTTAATTAACAATAATTAAAAGCAAATGAATGTCTGTAATTAATAGGTAAATGAAAGTGCATACAGAGTTCAGAATACTCAAATCTAGACATTAAGTATACTTCTCCATCAGCCTGATGTAGACTTTCGCTGATCCTTATCAGATTGGAAATCCGAGTCTGTGTAACCAATAGGAATCAACTCGGATGCTTTGTAACTCAGAACATAATTCCTAGTCCTTCGCAGGTACTTAAGTATGTTCTTTACAGCAGTCCAGTGACCCTGTCCAGGGTTACTCTGATATCTAGCTACCATGCCAACGGCATAGCAGATATCAGGTCTCGTGCACAACATGGCATACATTAGACTTCCTACTGCCGAAGCATAAGGAACCTTCTTCATGTAATCTATCTCCTTTTGTGTTTTGGGACACATGTCTTTAGATAGATGAATTCCATGGCAGAAAGGTTGAGCACCTCTCTTGGAATTCTGCATGTTGAAACGAGCCAGAATCATATCAATATATGAGGCTTGGGACAAGCTTAATGTTCTTTTCTGGCGATCCCTTATAACCTTGATCCCAAGAACATGCCCAACTTGTCCTAAGTCTTTCATATCGAATTGCTTGGACAACCATCCCTTTATGTCCGACAACATCTTCACATTGTTGCCAATTAGAAGGATGTCGTCTACATAAAGCACGAGAAACGCCACACTGTTTCCGTCACTTCTCCGGTATACACACGACTCGTCCATGCTTTGAATGAATCCATAAGACTGGATAACCTCATCAAACCGCATGTTCCAAGATCTAGAAGCTTGCTTCAATCCATAAATGGATCGGTTTAGCTTACACACTAGATGCTCTTGGCCTTTCTTGATGAAACCTTCTGGCTGTCTCATGTAAATGGTCTCGTCAAGATTCCCATTTAAGAATGCTATCTTGACGTCCATTTTCCACACCTCATAATCCATATAAGATGCTATAGACAAAAGAATCCGGATCGACTTTAGCATAGCTACCGGCGAAAAGGTTTCCTCATAATCGATCCCTTCTTTCTGAGTATACCCTTTCGCAACAAGCCTAGCCTTGAAGGTTTCAACCTTCCCGTCAGACCCTCTTTTCCTCTTGTACACCCACTTGCAACCAATGGCTTTTACACCTTTGGGCGGTGCTACAAGATTCCAGACCTGATTTGAATCCATTGATTCAATCTCAGATTTCATCGCCTTTTGCCAAGACTGAGCATCTTGATCTTTAAGCGCCTCGTCGTAGGTCCAGGGATCGGCTTCATGTTCTCCAGGTAACAAGTCCGAAGACTCACCTATAAACATGAATCTATCGGGTTGTCGAACAACCCTCCCACTACGACGACGCTCCGGTGTAACCTCAGTAACTGCAGTTGCAGACTGTGGTGGCGTATCACCCGGTTGGGTTGGATCTAAGCCTTGATCGTCCCCTCTCAGTTCGTTTAGTATTATCTCACTCTTGGGCTTGTGGTCCATTATATAATCCTCCTCCATGAACCGAGCGTTGGTGCTAACAACGATCTTCTGGTCCTTAGGACTATAGAATAGACCACCTTTCGTTCCTCTAGGATATCCTATAAACAACCGAATATCTGAACGAGATTCCAACTTATCAGCCCCATGCTTCAGCACATGTGCTGGACAACCCCAGATCCGAATGTGTTTCAAGTTCGGCTTACGCCCGGTCCACAATTCCGAGGGCGTCTTGGGGACTGATTTAGAAGGAACTAAGTTCAGGATATACGCCGCTGTTTCCAAGGCATATCCCCAGAACGAAACTGGTAGGTCTGAATAACTCATCATAGATCTTACCATTTCCATAAGAGTCCTATTCCTTCTTTCTGCTACACCATTCTGCTGGGGCGTGTATGGTGCAGTCATCTGGGAGTCAATCCCATTCTCTAATAAGTACGCCTTAAACTCTCCCGAGAGGTACTCTCCCCCACAATCAGATCGTAGAGTCTTTATGGTTTTACCATGAAGGTTCTCCACAAGAGCTTTGTACTCCTTGAACTTGTCAAAGTACTCGCCCTTGCGGCGCATCAGGTATATAAAACCATACCTTGAGTAATCATCAGTGAAGGTTACGAAATATTCATAACCTCCTCTCGCTTGGACAGATAAAGGCCCGCACAAATCAGAGTGAATCAATTCTAGTACTTCCTTGGATCTATACCCTTTATCACTAAAGGGTCGCTTGGTCATTTTTCCTTCCAGGCATGATTCGCAGGTTGGAAAGTCCTCATCTTTCACATCACTGAGTATTCCATCAGTTATCAACCTTTGAATCCTGCCCAAGTTAATATGACCTAGCCTAAGATGCCATAAGTACTTTTGATTCAACTTAGAAGGCTCCTTTCTCTTATTGGTACTAGATGTGTTATATGACTCTACACTATGCATCGTGGGATTCAGTATATATAAGTTGCCTATCAATGTACCAGAACAGATATAATCACCATTCTTCTTGACAATAACAGAATTATCAAAAGAAACAGAATATCCATTCAAAACCAACTTAGAAACCGAAACAAGGTTCTTTCTAAAATTCGGTACATAAAGACAATTATTCAATACCAAAACTTTATTATTAAAAGATAAATAAATATCTCCCACTGCAACCGCCGCCACTTTCGTAGCGTTGCCCATGTAGATAGTGATCTCTCCCTCTCTAAGCCGCCGGGTTTCCTGGAACCCCTGCAAAGAATTGCAGACATGATCAGTGGCTCCCGTATCCACACACCAGGTACCGGTGGATAACACCGCTAAACATGTTTCAGTGACTAAGGAAAAGTTCATACCTCCTTGTCTGAGAGGACAATTAGACTTCCAATGTCCAGACTGCTTGAAACGGAAACACTTGCCCTTGGGCTTGTTCACTCCATTCTGTAGTCCACCATTTCTGGGTCCACTGGGTTTCCGTCCTTGCTTCTTCTTCCTCTTAGTCCCCGGAGGGCCAGGAAGTTTCACAGCCACAAGTGCCTGAGACTTCTTAAAGATTCCCTCTGCCGCCTGGAGTTCAGTCAGGAGTTCCGCCAGCGAATATAACCTCTTGTTCATGTTATAGTTCAGGCGAAACTGCTCAAAACTCCTAGGCAGAGACTGGAGCACTATATCGATCTGGGTTTCCCCATCGATAGCTCCTCCCATAATCTCTATCTCATTCAGATAGCCAATCATCCTAAGAACGTAATCCCTCACGGGCGTTCCTTCGGACATGGTGGTCGTCATGAGTTTCCTCATAGCATCTTGCCTGGCTGCCCTATCCTGACTACCAAACATCTCCTTGAGGTTAAGCATCATATCATAGGCAGTGGTCATGGCCTCATGCTGATGTTGCAGCACATTTGACATAGAAGCCAAAATGTAGCACCGCGCCATCTGATCAGCCTTGACCCACTTCCGATGAGCTTCCTTTTCCTCAGGAGTGGAGGTATCAGTAGGTTCATCAGGACAAACCTCATGGAGTACATATTTGTACTCCTCAGCAGTTAGGACAATGTCCAAGTTTCGTTTCCAATCAACATAGTTTGGACCAGTGAGTTTGTTTTCTTTTAGTATAATGGACAGCGGGTTGAGTGCCATATCTATAAAAGAGACAAATCAAACCGTCAAATTTAATTCAATATTAACTCCCTTAATTAATATCATTAAATTTACCAATCAATCCTAAAATCCTATCAGACTAGCATGCCACGTTCATGTGGACGTATACTGGTCCAAACGATTTTATAACTGGACTTTTACTTCGGTCGTACATCATTACAGCAGTGACTCCGATGGGGAGGATACTGTAAAGCGTACCTAAGTGTATACCATTTCTCAGTACTAAGTTAACCGCTCGGAAACTACACGCCCACCGCAAGCCACGTTAGTGTGGACGTTTACGTTGACATGCGGTCCCTTTACGATTTCCTATAACTGTCGAGCCTCAATTAACCCAAAGTTCCGTTTCCGTCTAGTAAGCCACGATAGTGTGGACGTTTACTAAACAAACAACTTTGTTAATTGAATTCCATTTAATAAACTTCACAATTTCGTTAATCAAAGCTTGATGTCTCGTAAGTGAAACTCGAAGTTTCTAACCAGCGATCAATCATGCAATTGAGCCCTATCTCTCACTAGGTGAGGGAGCCAACCAGACATTCGATCCAGTCATCGAATGACTCGAATGTCTCTAATCTGTGTCATCGACATAACCAAGCGCTTTGGCTCCATTCCACTCCCCGGGGTGAGAATGAGTCGAGTTTAAATTAGTCTTTGAAAGACAGATTAGGCATTGCTTTGAAAAACTTAATTGTTCAATTTTAAAATTGGAATTTCATTCGAATTTCGATCAAAGTGATTTCCGTGTATCGACTTTATCCGATAGGGAGGATGACACTAAAGCCAACTCGTAAGTCAATACACATCACTCTCGAGACAGAGAATGGAGACCGCGGGATTGTTTCCAATCCCTCTCCCACTTAGTATTTTACGATTTAGGGATATACATGCATAAAATAATAAGCATAATAAAACACGTAAATCACATAAGAAAGCAATTAACGTGGCCCGATTATTATGGCCTTAAAATCTTGAATGCACGTCTCTTGGAACTCGAACTCGTTGCTCGTCTCGACTTCGATTCTCGTTCCTCCGGGCTTCGATCTCGTCTCGATCCAATAGTAGAAAAATTACAAAAAAATATTCTACTAACTCCGGTATCGATCCTATACATTTTGATCGACCCTATACAAGTCCCGGATCCAACGAAAAAAATAAATAAACCTAACGACTTAACCCGTCGTTTTTATCTATTACAAACAAGCAACTTTCCAAAAATAAAACCGATCTCGACAAGCCCGAGAGTTTAATCCAAACCACATACATACAGCACAAAATATCAAAAATAAATTGGCCATAATAATCGGGTTCAACCTGCAAGGTAACACGCGCAAAAATACAACGAACCGATAACCGGCTCTGATACCAATTGTTGGAAATCGACTACCCGGGACATGTCCGTTCGACTACTCGAACATCCGGACAAGCCCAGTCGACTCCCGACGTCCCCACTGTACTTAACACGAGGCCCCAGACCCATAACACACCCAGCCATTGCACCGAAAGTGCAACCGCGCGAAACGGGTCATTCTGCCCTGTCTGTCGGCCGACGCCAAAAGGCTGTCGCCCGACAGGGCAAATGTCGGCCGACATTCATTTACTCATGAATTGATGTCGGCCGACATCGTCGCGATTCCAGCAGCGGGTTTCGCCCGTTCTGGCTGTTCCGACGAGATTTTCTCGATCCGACTGCCACACCGGAGGTCAGAGACCTCCCAGCAGTCCGAGAACATCAAATCCAAGCCAAGTAAACCAATCTTTGGTTCGTTGTATAATTAACGCAATACAGAGATCGAATAAATGCGGAAAAGGAATCGATCTCATACCTTCTCGGTCGATTGTTGAGACCTTAGAGCTTCTAACGTATTCTCTGATCCCGTCTCCAACCGTTGTGTGGGCAACGATCCGCTGGAGTTCTCCCGTCTATACTCTCTCTGTCTCAACCACCGTATAATTATTCTCAATGAGAGAATAAAATTATAATTGCGTTAACTTTATTTTTTACACAGAGAAAAATATTTTTGCGCTAAGCAAAATAATTATTCTCTGATGAAAAATGAAAGTTGCGGCGAAAGTTAGGTTAAGAGAGGGTAAGGGAGGGGGTTTAAATAGAGCTACGTTAGGGACCTAAGGGTAAATTAATTAAGGGCTAAATTGAAATATTAATTAACTTGGAATACGTAAAAGCAATTCCTTAATTAATCGATTTCAATTTTAATTATTATTAACTCCACTATAAAATAATAATTGAATTCCCGAAATTAATTTTAATATTATTTCAACAATAATAATTCCGCCAAAATTACATATACGACCTTCCACGTGTTTAAGATATCGAACGTCCACGAATTTATTTAATTACTAATAATTAAATTAATTCGTTTCTTATTATCCGAGACTAGTACCACTCATCCTTATTATCATGTGGAACAAATCCACCTGCAGGGTTTACATGATAAACTTTATGAGCTCATCTCGGGGACGTCATCAACCCGATAAACGGGACACGGTTTCCTGTCTATAATCTATAGCATGCCGTGAATACAATTACGATTCCCAATTTACCGAGTATCTCGACTAATCAATTAGTCTCACTCATTGGCATATTAAAGAACCGAGAATTGGACACACGCACCTATAATTATATAGGGATTAGGAATTCGTATATCCGTAATCTCTGAGGTCTAGTTCGATTACGTCGATTAGTATAAATCGAACGCCCTCCCATGGTCCTGCCCAATACACCAAGTGTACAAGTGTAACATAATAGTCAAGACCAACTATTACCCAGTCACACTACGATGTACCGATGGATTGTCCCTGTCCATCTAAGTCGTGAGCTTCTGTTCGATAGTATACGAGTAACCGACAGTATGATCTTCCGCGTGTCTCCTCACGCCATACTGTCTACAACGTATATATCTAGGACTATTGCATTCAAGTACAAGATAGACAAAATGCCGACAGTTTGATTAATAGATAATGAAAAACACAGATAAGGAGTTCCATATTGTCACTAAACTAGACATTTAGAATATAACTCCTTCACTTCCAGCGAAAGCGTTGGGTAGGCGTGATGAGGTTATGGGAATCTGATGTTTAGGAGAGGGCGACTAGACTTTTAGTATAAGTGGGAGATTGATGGAGTTGTATTCTAAATGTCTAGTTTAGTGCAAATACGGAACTCCTTATCTATACCTTAATTCGAGATATGATTCAAGCATGATTGCATTTAATGCAATAGTCCTTGATGTATACGTTGTAGACAGTATGGCGTGAGGAGACACGCGGAAGATCATACTGTCGGTTACTCGTATACTATCGAACAGTAGCTCACGACTTAGATGGACAGGGACAATCCATCGGTACGTCGTAGTGTGACTGGTAGATAGTCGGTCTTGACTATCATGTTACACTCGTACACTTGGTGTATTGAGCAGGACCACGGGAGGGCGTTCGATTTATACTAATCGATGTAATCGAACTAGACCTCAGATATTGCGGATATGCGAATTCCTAATCCCTATATAATTATAGGTGCGTGTGTCCAATTCTCGGTTCTTTAATCTACCAATGAGTGAGACTAATTGATTAGTCAATATTCTCGGTAAATTGGGAATCGGAATTGTACACACGGCATGCTATAGATTATAGACAGGAAACCGTGTCCCGTTTATCGGGTTGATAATGTCCCCGAGATGAGCTCATAAAGTTTATCATGTAAACCCTGCAGGTGGATTCGTTCCACATGATAATAAGGATGAGTGGTACTAGTCTCAGATAATAAGAAACGAATTAATTTAATTATTAGTAATTAAAGTTAATTCGTGGACATTCGATATCTTAAACACGGGGAAAGTCGTATATGTAATTTCGGCGGAAATATTATTGTTGATATAATATTAAATTAATTTCGGGAATTCAATTATTATTTTTTAGTGGAGTGAATAATAATTAAAATTGTGGAATTTAATTAAAGGTTTTCTTTTAAGGACACCGGTTTAATTAAATTGCAATTTAGCCCCTAATTAATTTACCTAAGAGGTCCCTAGTGTAACTCTATAAATAACCCCCCCTTGCCTCTCTTAAACCTAAGAAACGCCGCAACTATTATTTCAGCAGAGAAATTAAATTGCTTAGCGCAATTATGTTTTTCTCTGTTTAAATAAAAGAGTTAACGCAGTTATTTTTCTGATGAAATTAATTGCTTAGCGCAATTATATTTCTGAGAAAGAAAAAATTATTCTTGCGCTGGTTTAGAGAAGAGAGAGCAGAAAAGGAGAATCCAGCAGATCGTTGCCCACTCAACGGCTGGAATCGGGTTAGAGGCATACGCTAGAAACGTCTAAGGTTTCAACAATTCGGCTTCTCCGAATCACGCGACAAAGGTATGAGATCGATCCCTAATTCCGCAATTATCGATCTCTAAATTCGTTAAAAATACATCGAACGATCGATCGGGTTCCGGGAGTCGTGGTACGTGTTCCTCGACTACTGGGGGGTCAAAGACCTCCGGAACGGTGGTCGGAAAAGGAAAAACAGACCGGAAACGAGCCCGGAACAGCAGAACGCGCTGCTGTTCGCGGACGAACAGCGCCCGCTGAAAGGCAAACGGCGACCGCCGTTTTAGGCCTAAACAGTGCCCGCTGTTTTGTGGGCAGCGCCCGCTGCCTGAGACAGAGCAGCGGCTTTGTCACGCGGTTGTCCTCCGGGGCAATGGCTGGGCGTCATTTGGCACACGGGCTGTTACGTGAACGGAGCAACGCTTCCGGAGGTCGACTGGGAGTGTTCGGATGTTCGAGTGATCGAACGAACACATCCCGGGTAGTCGATTCCCAACAAGATAGCAATATATAAATGATAAATCCTTACTATACCACGATGCAACAAACCGTTACAACTTATTTTACTGATTAGATGTATTTCTTTGTTGAATCATTATACTTGTGAATTCTTGTACTTAGTGGTATTTATTCAAATAAGGTTCAAAGGTCGAAGTTGATTTGATCAATTATAGTTGAAGGAATGGACCTTCCGACCTGAGAACTAAGTTTGGAGGATAATACAACTAAGTGGACCTTCTAAAGGGTGGAATTCGGACAAGTATTAAGAATGATCAAAGATGATATATGCAGACATATGTGCAATTAGAAAGGTATGAGTAGTTCCTTTTAGGAATACTTAAAGATGGATTAGAATACTTGATGTGCCATAAAAGCAAAGTGTTTTGACTAGTCAATGAACACAAAGCTGTTATGGGGAGCCTTCAAAGTATATCCATTAGAAGCCTGCGACTTGTTCGCAGAGGCTACCACCTGTCTAAAGAACACATAGCATAAATCAAAGGTTGGGATTAAGTCTCAAAGGATTGCACCATGCACTCACGTGTAGAAATGGTGTGTCAGGAATAAGAAATGGGATTCTAATAGTAAAAGGGCAAAGTTGTTCGGAACCACCTATGTTCTATGGATAGGACACACATTGAATGTGGTTGTAGGATATCCTAGAAGAACAAGTGATTGTATGTTCAAATAGTACTATGAACCAGAAGGACGTCAACGCCCGTTTCTTAGAGGAAGACTATTAGATGAACTACAATGCCCTAACTGACAAAGATACTTTGAAATGAGAAAAGAGAAGACTGAGAACCAGCCTAACCGAGTAGTAGTACACCACTAACTGCACCTAATGTTATTACTGTTATACACCGGAACGCCATTGCAGTGGGAGGTTGTCAAGCAACCAGAGATGTTCATAAGACTAAAGGAGTTTTGAACTCTGGATTTAGTAGACATGAAATCGATCCCTAGCTCTGCATGAGGGTAAGTACTAATCTAAATGTGCCTGCTTGGGTAGCAATAAGTGTTATTGTTAAGAGGCAAGATCATCTAGAAGTACGAGCTTAATGAGTCCATTTATGGATCATCACAAAGCTGTGAATTGTGGAACTTGCGAACTGATGAGACAGTCCAGGAGAAGGATTCATCAAAGGGCATAGACAAGGAAAGGTGTATAGGAGACGTAGTGGAAACAAGGTGGTGTTTCTCGGAATTTTATGTAGATAACACCTTATCATTGGCAACAATGTAAAAGTGTTGTCAGATATAAAATAGAGGTTGTCTAAATAAATCGAGATATAAGATTAAGAGTAAATTAGACCATGTTCTTAGAATCCTTCGATCTCTAGATAAGAACATTTGTACTTCTCTTAAAGATATCTTATGCGATTATGGTTTGTTTTAAACATGCATAATTCTGAGAAAGGTTATTGCCTTTCGGTAACAGAATGCATCTATCTAAAGGTATGTGTTTTGAACACATAAAGGAGATAAATATAGACAAAGCATTTTCCTACACTTCGAGTGTGGAGAGCTTTGTAAATGCAGTGTTGTAAAACAAGAACCTGATATCAACTATGCGGTTAGCATAGTGGGAGGATATCAAAGTAATCTGGATAAGGGATGTTCGAGTGCTGTAAGAGTACTTTCAAAGTACTGGCTTACGGAGCAAGACGAAATCTTCTTGGATTACAGGTTCTCAGATCCAAAATCAGAGAAAGACCAGTGTAAGTCGATGTCAGGCTATGTGTTCACTTTTAAAAGGAGGTGGAACCTAAAGATGAAAGAGTGATAAGCAGGATGCTTCTCGGACTCTCTCAGAACCAAATAGCGGCCTCAGAGGCGGCGGAAGTTTTTGGTTAGGTTCCGGGATGACCTCTGAACTTGGATATGATTCTTGGTTCACCAAAGGCTATGTATGTAGCGGTGCATGGTAAACTGGAAGAAATCATAAGTTCAAAAAGGTGATGATAACACATAGAGCAAGTACCACCTGATTCGAGTCATCGTCTAGGGAGACGACGCAATAGTCACCAAGATAACTTCAGAGCGGCAACCTAGATTGCTCATTCACATAATACTTCTGGGAAGTATAACTTAAGCACGTGATGAGTATGGAAGTCGGGAGTTTGGAGGAAATGACTAGACCTTAGTACAAGTGGGAGATTGTTGGAGTTGTGTACTTAATGTCTAGATTTAAGTATCGGTAAACTCCCGGTCATAGCATTTAACCTATTTAAATAATAAACAATTATTTGCATTTAATTATTATTAATTAATTATGCAAAAACATAGTCCTGGATTTTATACGTTGTAGTTAGTATGGTGTTGCATGGGCACACAGAAGATCATACTATCGGTTACTCGTATCTAATCGAACAGTTGCTCACGACCTAGATGGACTCGGACCAATCCATCGGTATAGTCGTTGTGTGAGAGAGAAAATAATTTATCTTAATTATTTTATCACACTTGTACACTTAGTGTATTGGGCGGATCGCTTGAGATTTATCAATTAGGATTGCCGTTGATAATTGATTTAAATCTCAGAGTATTTTATTCTTAATCCCCGATACTATTGCGGGTGTGTATATTCAATATAAGAGACTTTGATTTTCCAAAGGAATTAACCGATTTAATTATTGGGTTAATTACCGGTTAAGTTGGGTCACTATATTTTATATATGACATGCCGTGAATACTTGACGGGAAAGTGTATCCCGTAAGGGTTGATAATATCCCCGAGATGAGTTCATAAGGAATTATTATGTAAACCCTGCAGGTGGATTTAATCCGCATAATAATTAAGGTTGAACGGTACTAGTCTTGGATATAAGAGATGAATAAATTAATTAGCAATAAATTAATTTTATTCATGGATATTTAAATCTTAAATACACGGAATAAATAATACTACCGGAGAAATATTATTTGATATAATATGGTTTAATATTGGGAGTGCAATTAATTTATATAGTGGAAAATAAATTAATTAATATTGATAAGGATTAATAGACTTGGGCTTGGGCTCAATTTAATCGTCAATATTGGAAGCCCAATATTCCACCTCCTTTTGATCCCCTACGTAGCCTATAAAAGCACTACATGGCCTTCATAAATTATAAGACAAGAATATCAATATTTGATAGTTCTAGAGAGTTGAAGGAGATCCATAGGAGTTCGATAGATCGTCGCCCACACGACGTTCGAACGGAGTGCAAGGAATACGTAGGAAGATTCGAAGGTCTTCAAAGGTGTTTGATTTCGTTTCTCCGAACAACGAATCAAAGGTAAAATCATAAACCCTTCTATGATTTTATGTGATGTTAATTGTAGCATATACATGAACACACGATCCGGGTAAACGACGAACCTCGGGGACGGGGATTCGAGATCCCCGGCGAGGATCGATAGAGGCGGCCGAACCTAGGGTTCAACCGCCGGGAACGCGCGACGAGAAGGGAGCCCCGGGTGGACGCCGGGGCACACGATCGAACCTAGGGTTCGATCGTCGGGGATCCGCCGTGGGCTGGTGCCACGGCGGGAGGATCCGCCGGCCTCCCTCGTCGGCGGCGCGTGCAACGCGAACAACCTCGGCTGGGGGCCGAGGGGTCGATCGAGCCCGTAGGCTCGATCGCTGGGAGCTGCGGGAGTTACCCGCAGTGACTCGTAGCGTGCTGCGGGACTTCCCGCAGCGGTGCGCTGGGACGAGCCCAGCGCGTTGAGCAGCGGGTCACGCGACCCGCTGCGGGGCTGCTACGAGCAGCCCCGGGGATCATCATGGAGATGATCGCGAGCCCCGTGCGGGGGCTCGGCTGAGTGCTCGCGGCCTTCGGGCCTCGCTGAGTATTCGGTCGGGCCTCGGCTCGTGCGGTGGTTCGCGTTCGGATCTCCGGCGATGAAGGATTTCGGTCGGGTTATTATTTTCCGCAAATTTTAATAGCCCGGGATATCGATTTCCAACAGGGAGCCAGCCGAGGCACCAGCCCTCGGCAGCCCCGCGATCGACCTCACGGTCGATCGCTTGCCCCGGCTCCAGCCGGGGCCTCCCTTTGCGCACGCCGCGATCGAACCCTAGGTTCGATCGCACCCCTCGGCTCCCATCCGAGGGTCCTTTCGATCCTTCGCCGGGGATCTCAAATCCCCGTCCCCGAAGATCGTCGTTTTCCCGGATCGTGCGTTCATGTATATATTACAATTAAATATCACATAAAATCACACAAGGGTTTTATGATATTACCTTCGATTCGTTGTGCGCAGAAACGAAATCAAGTTGAAGACCTTACGACCTTCCCACGTATTCCTTGCACTAGCTTGAACGTCGGGTGGGCGACGATCCTCCAAGCTTATGGATCTACTTCACGAACTCTATAGAATATCAAGTATGATAATCTTATGGTGTATTGAATTGTGAAGACCATGTAGTGCTTTTATAGGCTACGTAGGGGATCTAAAGGAGGTGGAATATTGGGCTTCCAATATTGATGATTAAATTGAGCCCAAGCCCAAATCTATTAATCCCATCAATATTAATTAATTTATTTTCCACTATATAAATTAATTGCACTCCCAATATTAAACCATATTATATCAAATAATATTTCTCCGGTAGTATTATTTATTCCGTGTATTTAAGATTTAAATATCCATGAATAAAATTAATTTATTGCTAATTAATTTATTCATCTCTTATATCCGAGACTAGTACCATTCAACCTTAATTATTATGCGGAACAAATCCACTCATGAGGTTTACATAATAATTCCTTATGAACTCATCTCGGGGATATTATCAACCCTTCCGGGATACACTTTCCCGTCAAGTATTCACGGCATGTCGTATATAAAATATAGTAACCCAACTTAGCCGGTAATTAACCCAATAATTAAATCGGTTAATTCCTTTGGTAAATCAAACGTACTTATATTAAATATACACACCCGCAATAGTTTCGGGGATTAAGAATAAAATACTCTGAGACTTGAATCAATTATCAACGGCAATCCTAATTGATAAGTCTCAAGCGATCCGCCCAATACACCAAGTGTACAAGTGTGATAAAATAATTAAGACAAATTATTTTCTCTCTCACACAACGACTATACCGATGGATTGGTCCGTGTCCATCTAGGTCGTGAGTAACTGTTCGATTAAATACGAGTAACCGATAGTATGATCTTCTGTGTGGGCCCGCACACCATACTAACTACAACGTATAGAATTCAGGCCTATATTTTGCATATATTTAATTATCAATAATTAAATGCAAACGATTGTTCATTAATTAAATAGATTAAATGCTATGATCGGGAGTTACCGTTACTAAAATCTAGACATTAAGTACACAACTCCAACAGTTCAGCCCGCGCGCGACCTGGCACTGAAATTGACCAAGCTTGACCGCGAATTTTGGCCCTTTAAATACATGTTTTAGGGTTGCTTTTAAACACAATTTTTCTACACTTTTAGGCTACGTGTTTGGAGATCATAGACAATAGTTTCTTAGTTTCTTTTCATCGTTTTTCCATTCGAGTTGGAAAAATGATGAAAAATTGAAGATTGAAGATTGACTTTATTTCTTTGAGTACTCAATAACTAAGTTAGTTTTTCTTTTTATTTTGTTTGTTAGATTATTATTATCTCTCGTTTATTTGCTCATCTTTTTCAATAAAATTCTAAATATGAATTCTTCTCTTCTTAATTGTTTTTCCTTGATTAATTCCATGACTAGCTAAATCATCAACTAGAGTTAGGGTGAATTGATTATCATCTAGGATTTGAATTTTGGTTTTGCACGAAAGGTGTTCGATTAAATGCCCAATTGAATTTCAACCACGTTTGAAACTTAAGAGCAATTACGTGCTTGAGTTTAATCGAATCGCATTCAAACCAACCGGTAACAGACGTTCTTGTGTGACTTTTGCAAACCCGAATTCAATTTTGAATTGAGAATTGAGGATCCCGACCTCTAGTCCTTTTCTTTTATTTGAAACTCATTATTATTATTGCTTGCTTTATTTTATGTGATTTTACTTTGATAAATTAGAACTTAGTTTATAAACAAAATCAAACCAACAATGCATTATGCTATAAACTTGTCTTCTTTTTCTTTTGCGAACACATAAACACATATACTAAGCCGATAGTAGTGTTCCTTCGTGAGATCGACTCGGGCAAGTTGCTACGTGATGGAGTTGTATACTTAATGTCTAGATTTAAGTGATATTAACTCCTGATCTATTGTCACTACTCTGTTTAATTAATAAACAATTATTTGCTTTTAATTATTTTAATTAGATATATACAAATTATAATCCTGGATTATATACGTTGTAGTTAGTATGGTGTGCAACATCACACGGAAGATCATACTACCGGTCACTCGTATATTAATCGAACAGTCACTCACGACCTAGATGGACAAAGACCAATCCATCGGTATAGTAGTTGTATAATAAGAGAAAATAATTTGTCTTAATTATTTTATTATACTTGTACACTTGGTGTATTGAGTGGACCACTTGAGATTAATCGATTAGGATTGTCTTGGATAATCGATTTAAATCTCAGTGTATTTTATTCTTAATCACTGATATTATTGTGGGTGTGTGCATATAATATTAGTGACTTTGACTTTCCAATGGAATTGACTAATTAGATATATTCGGTAATTTACCGGCAAAATTGGGTCACTGTATTTTATGTATAACATGCTGTGAATTCTTGATGGGAAAGTGTGTCCCGATAAGGATTGATAATGTCCCCGAGATGAGTTCATAAAGAATTATTATGTAAATCTCATGAGTGAATTTGTTCCGCATAATAATTAAGGTTGAATGGTACTAGTCTTGGATATCAAGAGATGAATAAATTATTTACCAATAAATATAATTTATTCATGGACATTTCTATCTTAAACGCACGGAATAAATAATACTCCGGAGAAAATATTATTTGATATAATATGGTATAATATTTGGAGTGCAATTATATTTATATAGTGAAATTAAATATAATTAATAGAATAATTAATAGACTTGGGCTTGGGCTCAATTTAATTATCTCTATTGGAAGAAAAATATTCCACCTCCTTAAGATCCCCTACGTAGCCTATAAAATCACTACGTGGTTTTCTTATAAACAACAAGACAAGATAATCATACTTGATTTTCTAGAGAGTTGAGAAGGAGATCCATAATGTTCGGAGGATCGTCGTCCATCCCTACGTTCGAGCTAGTGCAAGGAATGTTGGAAATCGATATCCCGGGCTATCAAAAATTGCGTAACCGATAACCCGACCGAAATCCCATCGCCGGAAAACACGCGAACCACCGCACGAAGCCGAAGCTCAACCGAAGCGTCGCCGCGGGATGAACCCGCGGCTAAACCCTAGCCGAGCCCCTCGCCGGGGCTCGCGATCGCACGCGATCGCGTGGGGCTGCACATCATCCCCCGACGGTGAGTCCGGCGACTCACCGCCACCGCCCGAGGAGGGTGAGCGACGATCCTCCGAACTCTATGGATCTCCTTCAACTCTCTAGAACTATCAAGTATGATATTCTTGTCTTATCTTGTGTTCTAATTGTGAAGACCATGTTGTGCTTTTATAGGCTACGTAGGGGATCTAAAGGAGGTGGAATATTGAGCTTCTAATAATAGTGATTAAATTGAGCCCAAGCCCAATCTATTAATCCTTACTATTATTAATTATATTTATAATCCACTATATAAATATAATTGCACTCCCAATATTAAACCATATTATATCAAATAATATTATCTCCGGTAGTATTATTTATTCCGTGTATTTAAGATATAAATATCAATGAATAAAATTAATTTATTGCTAATTAATTTATTCATCTCTTATATCCGAGAACAATACTGTCTCATGTAAATGGTCTCGTCAAGATTCCCATTCAAGAATGATGTCTTGACGTCCATTTGCCACACCTCATAATCCATATAAGATGCTATAGACAAAAGAATCCGGATCGACTTTAGCATAGCTACCGGCGAAAAGGTTTCCTCATAATCGATCCCTTCTTTCTGAGTATACCCTTTCGCAACAAGCCTAGCCTTGAAGGTTTCCACCTTCCCGTCAGACCCTCTTTTTCTCTTGTACACCCACTTGCAACCAATGGCTTTTACACCTTTGGGCGGTGCTACAAGATTCCAGACCTGATTTGAATCCATAGATTCAATCTCAGATTTCATCGCCTTTTGCCAAGACTGAGCATCTTGATCTTTAAGCGCCTCGTCGTAGGTCCAGGGATCGGCTTCATGTTCTCCAGGTAACAAGTCCGAAGACTCACCTATAAACATGAACCTGTCGGGTTGTCGAACAACCCTCCCACTACGACGACGCTCCGGTGTAACCTCAGTAACAACAGGTGCATACTGTGGTGGCGTATCACCCGGTTGGGTTGGATCTAAGCCTTGATCATCCCCTCTCAGTTCGTTGAGTATTATCTCACTCTTGGGCTTGTGGTCCATTATATAATCCTCTTCCAAGAACCGAGCGTTGGTGCTAACAACGATCTTCTGGTCCTTAGGACTATAAAATAGACCACCTTTCGTTCCTCTAGGATATCCTATAACAACCGAATATCTGAACGTGACTCCAACTTATCAGCCCCATGCTTCAGCACATGTGCTGGACAACCCCAGATCCGAATGTGTTTCAAGTTTTGCTTACGTCCGGTCCACACCTCCGAGGGCGTCTTAGGGACTGATTTAGAAGGAACTAAGTTCAGGATATACGCCGCTGTTTCCAAGGCATATCCCCAGAACGAAACTGGTAGGTCTGAGTAACTCATCATAGATCTTACCATTTCCATAAGAGTCCTATTCCTTCTTTCTGCTACAGCATTCTGCTGGGGCGTGTATGGTGCAGTCATCTGGGAGTCAATCCCATTCTCTAATAAGTACGCCTTAAACTCTCCCGAGAGG
Organism: Euphrasia confusa; assembly: GCA_954870475.1. NCBI lineage: Eukaryota > Viridiplantae > Streptophyta > Magnoliopsida > Lamiales > Orobanchaceae > Euphrasia > Euphrasia confusa. The sequence continues at coordinate 17,203,546 of OX940954.1, forward strand.
TACTCTCCTCCACGATCAGATCGTAGAGTCTTTATGGTTTTACCATGAAGGTTCTCCATAAGAGCTTTGTACTCCTTGAACTTTTCAAAGCACTCGCTCTTGCGGCGCATCAGGTATATAAAACCATACCTTGAGTAATCATCAGTGAAAGTTACGAAATATTCATAACTTCCTCTCGCTTGGACAGATAAAGGCCCGCACAAATCAGAGTGAATCAATTCCAGTACTTCCTTGGATCTATACCCTTTTCACTAAAGGGTCGCTTGGTCATTTTTCCTTCCAAGCATGATTCGCAGATTGGAAAGTCCTCATCTTTCACATCACTGAGTATTCCATCAGTTATCAATCTTTGAATCCTACTCAAGTTAATATGACCCAGCCTAAGATGCCATAAGTACTTTTGATTCATTCTAGAAGGTTCCTTTCTCTTATTGGTACTAGATGTGTTAAACGACTCAACTCGTTATCAATGTACCAGAACAGATATAATCACCATTCTTCTTGACAATAACAGAATTATCAAAAGAAACTCAATATCCATTCAAAACCAACTTAGAAACCGAAACAAGGTTCTTTCTAAAATTTGGTACATAAAGACAATTATTCAATACCAAAACTTTATTATTAAAAGATAAATAAACATCTCCCACTGCAACCGCCGCCACTTTCGTAGCGTTGCCCATGTAGATGGTGATCCCTCCCTCTCTAAGTCGCCGGGTTTCCTGAAACCCCTGCAAAGAATTGCAGACATGATCAGTGGCTCCCGTATCCACACAACAGGTACCGGTGGATAACACCGCTAAACATGTTTCAGTGACTAAGGAAAAGTTCATAGGACAATTAGACTTCCAATGTCCAGACTGCTTGCAACGGAAACACTTGCCCTTGGGCTTGTTCACTCCATTCTGTGGTCCACCATTTCTGGGTCCACTGGGTTTCCGTCCTTGCTTCTTCTTCCTCTTAGTCCCCGGAGGGCCAGGAAGTTTCACAGCCACAAGTGCCTGAGGCTTCTTAAAGATTCCCTCTGCCGCCTGGAGTTCAGTCAGGAGTTCCGCCAACGAATATAACCTCTTGTTCATGTTATAGTTCAGGCGTAACTGCTCAAAAATCCTAGGCAGAGACTGGAGCACAATGTCGATCTGGGTTTCCCCATCGATAGCTCCTCTCATAATCTCTATCTCATTCAGATGGCCCATCATCCTGAGAACGTGATCCCTTACGGGCGTTCCTTCGGACATGGTGGCCGTCATGAGTTGCCTCATAGCATCTTGCCTGGCTGCCCTATCCTGATGACCAAACATTTCCTTGAGGCTAAGCATAGGCAGTGGCCATGGCTTCATGCTGATGTTGCAGCACATTTGACAAGCCAAAATGTAGCACCGCGCCATCTGATCAGCCTTGACCCACTTCCGATGAGCTTCCTTTTCCTCAGGAGTGGAGGTATCAATAGGTTCATCAGGACAAACCTCATGGAGTACATATTTGTACTCCTCAGCAGTCAGGACAATGTCCAAGTTTCGCTTCCAATCAATATAGTTTGGACCAGTGAGTTTGTTCACTTTTAGTATCACAGACAGTGGGTTGAGTGCCATATCTATAAAAGAGACAAATCAAACCGTCAAATTTAATTTGATATTAACTCCCTTAATTAATATCATTAAATTTACCAATCAATCCTAAAATCCCATCAGACTAGCATGCCACGTTCATGTGGACGTATACTAGTCCAAACGATTTTATAACTGGACTTTTACTTCGGTCGTACATCATTACAGCAGTGACTCCGATGGGGAGGATACTGTAAAGCGTACCTAAGTGTATACCATTTCTCAGTACCAAGTCAACCGCTTTGGAACTACATATCCACCGCAAGCCACGTTAGTCTTGACGTTTACGTTGACATGCGGTCCCTTTACGATTTCCTATAACTGTCGAGCCTCAATTAACCCAAAGTTCCGTTTCCATCTAGTAAGCCACGATAGTGTGGACGTTTACTAAACAAACAACTTTGTTAATTGAATTCCATTTAATAAATTTCACAATTTTATTAATCAAAGCTTGATATCTCGTAAGTGAAACTCGAAGTTTCTAACCAGCGATCAATCATGCAATTGAGCCCTATCTCTCACAAAGTGAGGGAGCCAACTAGACAATCGTTCTAGTCATCAAATGACTCGAAAGTCTCTAATATGTGTCATCGACATAACCAAGCGCTTTGGCTCCATTCCACTCCCCGGGGTGAGAATGAGTCGAGTTGAAATTAGTCTTTGAAAGACAGATTAGGCATTGCTTTGAAAAACTTAAGTGTTCAATTCTATAAATGGAATTGAATTCGAATTTTGATCCAGTGATATCCGTGTGTCGAATTTATCCGATAGGGAGGATGACACTAAAGCCAACTCGTAAGTGACACACATCACTATCAAAACAGAGAATGGAGACCGCGGGATTGTTTCCAATCCCTCTCCCACTTAGTATTTTACGAAAAGGGATAACATGCATATGAAATTAAAGTATAATAAAAGCACGTAAACACACAAAAAGCATTTAACGTGACCCCGATTATTATGGTCTTTAAATATCTTTGATGCACGTCTTCTCGGATCTTCGTCTCGTTGCTCGTCTCGGTCTCGATCCACCACCGACTCGCTCGAGGGTCAAGAGACGAACTCCTCCCACTGGAGTCTCGTCTCGAGCCTCGTTGAGTCGTCCGTGGGGTCGAACGAACCCCAGCCCCGCTGCTGCCCATCACGAGACACGGGGTGTGTTCGATGGCAGCTCGTTGCCGGTTCGCTCTCCTCGACTCTCGTTTCTCCGGGCTTCGATCTTCTCTCGATCCACCAAGTAGCAGTAACATTACATAAGTAAAACTAACTACTTCCGGTATCGATCCTATACATCCGGATATAACGAAAAGGAATAAAGAAAACCTAAACGACTCAACCCGTCGTTTTAACTATTACAAGCAAGCAACGATGTAAAAACCAAAAGATCTCGACAACCCCGAGAGTTTAACAAACCACAACATACAGTACATAAAATTGACCATAATAATCGGGTTCGTTCCTGCAAAACAAAACTCGCAAACATACAATGAACGTACAAAACCGGCTCTGATACCAATTGTTGGAAATCGACTACCCGGGACATGTCCGTTCGACTACTCGAACATCCGGACAAGCCCAATCGACCCCCGGAGTCCCCACTGTACTTAACACAAGGCCCTAGACCCGAAACGCGCCCAGCCATTGCACCGAAAGTGCAACCGCGCGAAATGGGGCAATCTGCCCTGTCTGTCGGTCGATGCCATAAGGCTGTCGCCCGACAGGGCAATGTCGGCCGACAAGAAATGCTGTCGGCCGACAGCGTCGCGATCCAGCAGCGGGTTTCGCCCGTTCTGGCTGTTCCGACGAGATTTTCTCGATCCGACTGCCACGCCGGAGGTCAGAAACCTCCCAGCAGTCCGAGAACATCACATCCAAGCCACGGAACTCGATCTTTGTTCAATGTATGATTAACGAAGAAATTGAGATCGAAATTGCGGAATAAAGATCAGATCTCATACCTTCTCGGTCGAATTGTTGAGACCTTAGATGCTTCTAACGTATGTCTCTGATCCCGTCTCCAACCGTTGTGTGGGAAACGATCTGCTGGAGTTCTCCCGTCTATACTCTCTCTGCCAAACCAGCGTAAGAATTATTCTCTGTGTGAGAATAATTATTTTTGCGTTAACCTTATTATTTTTAACAGAGAAAAGTTTTAATTGCGCTAAGCAATTATTTTTCTCTGCTGAAAATAAATGTTGCGGCGAAAGTTAGGTTTAGAGAGGGTAAGGGAGGGGGTTTAAATAGAGCTACGTTAGAAACCTTAGGTAAATTAATTAAAGGCTAAATTGAAATATTTAATTAACTTGAATCCTTAAAAACAAATCATTAATTAATCAATTTCAATTTTAATTATTATTCACTCCACTAAAAAATAATAATTGAATTCCCGAAATTAATTTAATATTATTTCAACAATAATAATTCCGCCGAAATTACATATACGACTTTCCCCATGTTTAAGATATCGTATGTCCACGAATTAATTTTATTACTAATAATTAAATTAATTCGTTTCTTATTATCCGAGACTAGTACCACTCATCCTTATTATCATGTGGAACAAATCCACCTGCAGGGTTTACATGATAAACTTTATGAGCTCATCTCGGGGACATCATCAACCCGATAAATGGGACACGGTTTCCTGTCTATAATCTATAGCATGCCGTGCGTACAATTACGATTCCTAATTTACCGAGAATCTCGACTAATCAATTAGTCTCACGCATTGGTATATTAAAGAACCAAGAATTGGACACACGCACCTATAATTATATAGGGATTAGGAATTCGTATATCTGTAATATCTGAGGTCTAGTTCGATTACTTCGATTAGTATAAATCGAATGCCCTCCCGTGGTACCTGCTCAATACACCAAGTGTACGAGTGTTGCTGGAATTCGATATCCCGGGCCATTAAAATTTGCGGAAAATAATAACCCGACCGAAATCCTCGATCGCCGGAGACCGAACCGCGAACCCCACGTGATCCGAGGCTCGACCGAGCATCGCCACGGGCGAACCCGCGGCACCCAGCCGAGCCCCCACGAGGGCTCGCGATTGCTCCCGTAGCAATCGCTGGGGATGCACGAGGCATCCCCGGGGCTGCTCGTAGCAGCCCCGCAGCGAGTCGCTGACTCGCTGCCCAGCGGGGCCTAGCCCCCGCACGCATCCGCTGCGGGCGAACCCGCAGCACGTACGGGGTCGCTGCGGGTGACCCCGCAGCTTACCCGCGATCGATCCTAGGATCGATCGCACCCCTCTGCTTCGGCCGAGGGTTTTCCTAGCCGCCCCGCACCGGCGGTCCGAACCCTAGGGTTCGACCGCCACCTTCGATCCTCGCCGGGGATCTCGAATCCCCGTCCCCGAGGTTCGTCGTTTTTCCGGATCGTGTGTTCATGAATGTATCACAATTTAATTGAACATAAAATCACACAAGGAGTTTTATGATCATACCTTTGATTCGTTGTGCGGAGAAACGGAATCAAGTTGAAGACCTTTTGGATCTTCCCACGTATTCCTTGCACTTCGTTCGAACGTCGGGTGGGCGACGATCTATCGAACTCCTATGGATCTCCTTCAACTCTCTAGAATATCAAGTATGATAATCTTGTCTTATGATTTATGAAGGCCATGTAGTGCTTTTATAGGCTACGTAGGGGATCTAAAGGAGGTGGAATATTGGGCTTCCAATATTGAAGATTAAATTGAGCCCACTGCCCAAGTCCATTAATCCTTATCAATATTAATTAATTTATTTTCCACTATATAAATTAATTGCACTCCCAATATTAAACCATATTATATCAAATAATATTTCTCCGGTAGTATTATTTATTCTGTGTATTTAAGATTTAAATATCCATGAATAAAATTAATTTATTGCTAATTAATTTATTCATCTCATTAATCCGAGACTAGTACCATTCAACCTTAATTATTGTGCGGAACGAATCCACTCATGAGGTTTACACAATAATTCCTTATGAACTCATCTCGGGGATATTATCAACCCTTCCGGGATACACTGTCCGGTCAATTATTCACGGCATGCTATATATGAAATATAGTGACCCAACTTAACCGATAATTAACCCAATAATTAAATCGGTTAATTCCTTTGGTAAATCAAAGTCACTTATATTAAATATACACACCCGCAATAATATCGGGGATTAAGAATAAAATACACTGAGACTCGAATCGATTATCGCCGGCAATCCTAATCGATGAATCTCAACGATCCGCTCAATACACCAAGTGTACAAGTGTGATAAAATAATTAAGATAAATTATTTTCTCTCTCACACAACGACTATACCGATGGATTGGTCCGGGTCCATCTAGGTCGTGAGCCACTGTTTGATTAAATACGAGTAACCGATAGTATGATCTTCTGTGTGCCCATGCAACACCATACTAACTACAACGTATAAAATCTAGGACTATGATTTGCATATATTTAATTAATAATAATTAAAAGCAAACAATTGTTTATTAATTTAATAGATTAAATGCTATGACCGGGAGTTTACCGTTACTTAAATCTAGACATTAAGTACACAACTCCAACAATCTCCCACTTGTACTAAGGTCTAGTCATTTCCTCCAAACTCCCGGTTCCCATACTCATCACGTGCTTTAAAGTGTACTTCCGTGAAGTACTATGTGAGTGAGCAATCTAGGTTGCCGCTCTGAAGTTATCTTGGTGACTACTACGTCGTCTCCCTCGACGATGACTCGTATCAGGTGGTACTTGCACTATGTGTTATCATCACTTTTAGACTTATGACTTCTTCCGGTTTACCATGCACCGCTATGTAATAGCCTTTGATAAACCAAGAGTCATATCCAAGTCTTAGAGGTTATCCCGGAACCTAACCAAAAACTTCCGCTGCCTCTGAGGCTGCTATTCGGTTATGAGAGACTCCGAGAAGCATCCTGCTTATCACTCTTTCATATCAAAAGTTCCACCTCCCCAAAAGTGAACACATAGCCTGATATCGACTTACACTGGTCCTTCTTTGATTCTTTGGATCTGAGAATCTGTAATCTAAAAAAGATTTCGTCTTGCTCCGTGAGCCAGTACTATGAAAGTACTCTTACAGCATTCGAACATCCCTTATCCAGATTACTTTGATATCCTCCCACTACGCAAACCGCATAGTTGATATCAGGTTCTTGTTTTCCCACAATGCATTTAAGCTTTCCACACAAAGTGTAGGAAACTGCTTTGTCTTCATCTATCCCCTTCATGTGTTTGAAACACATATCCTTTAGATAGATGAATATTCTGTCTCTGAAAGGCAATAACCTTTCTCAGAAGTATGCATGTTTAAAACAAACCATAATCGTATAAGGTATCTAGGAGAAGTACAATGTTCTTATCGTTAGAACGAACGATCTTAAGAACATCCTCTAACTTCTACTCAATCTTATATCTCGATTTATTTAGACAACCATTATTTTATGTCTGACAATATCTTTACATTGTTGCCAATGATAAAATATTATCTACATAAGATCTCCGAGAAACACCACCTTGTTTTCCATTATGTCTCTAATACACCTATCGTCTTTGCCATTTTGATGAATCCATAAAATGGACTATCTCATCAATTTGCAAGTTCCACGATTTACAGCTTTGTTACAATTCACGAATGAATTTACTAAGCTTGTACTCTAAATGATCTAGCCTCTTAACAATAAACCTTATTGTTCCAAGCAGGCACATTTAGATCCAGTACCACCCTCATGCAGAGCTAGGGATCGATTTCATCTCTACTAGATCCAGAGTCCGAACTCCTCTAGTCTTATGAATATCTCTAGTTGTCCAACAACCTCCCACTGCAATGGCGTCCCGGTGTATAACAATAATAACAGTAGGTGCAGTATGTGGTGTACTTCTACTCGGTTTGGCTGGTTCCCAGTCTTTTGTCCTTTTTCACATTTCAAGGTATTACGTCAGTTCAGGCTTTGTGGTTCATCTAATAGTCTTTCTCTATGAACCGGACGAGACGTCCCTCTGGTTTATAGTACTATAGAACACACAACATTTTGTTCATCTAGGATATCCTACAACCATATTGAATATGCCGTTGTATCCAGGAATATCCATAGAACATAGGTGGTTCCGATCAACTTGTTCTTTCACTATTAGATCTCCATTTCTTATTTACAACGCACCATTTCTACACGTAAGTGTATGGTGCGGCCCTTTGGGATTGAATCCCAATCTTTGATTATGCTGTGTTACTTAGATAAGTGATGGCCTCCGCGACCGAGTCGCAGGCTCCTAATGGATATACTTTGATGGTTCCCCATAATAGCTTTGTGTCCATTGACTAGTCAAAACACTTTGCTTTTATGGCACATTAAGTATTCTAATCCATCACCGAGTATTCTTTGAGAGAATTACTCGTACCTTTCTAATTTACACATATGTCTGCATATCTAATCATTTCTAACACTTGTCTGAATTCTATCCTTTACCCAGAAAGGTTTGCTTAGATGTATTATCCTCCAAATTCAATCCTTAGGTCGGAAGGTCCTGTAAATGTTGTTTTTGGCGACAACTTATTTTTTCCTTGTGTTTTTGTCCTTGTTGATTTTCAGGTTCACAGGTTAAGAATCCGAAGTCAACTACCTTGCGCATGGAAATGGAGACTTGAGTCTCCACTTTTGGAATGACACGGAAACGGCGACCAGAGTCGCCGCTTTGATGTATGTGCAAGGAAACGGCGACAGCAGTCGCCGCTTTTGCTGATGCAAGGAAACGGCGACTCCTGTCGCCGGTTTTGGTGCGAGGTTGATGTTACATGGAAACGGCGACAGCAGTCGCCGCTTTTGGTGACGCGAGGAAAACGGCGACTCGTGTTGCCGCTTTTGGTGCTGTGCTGTTGTGCATGGAAAACGGAGAACGGTGTCGCTGGTTTTGGGTGTTACAAGAAAACGGCGACTGGAGTCGCCGTTTATGGTGTGCTGTGGAAACGGCGACTGGCGTCGCCGTTTTTGGTGCTTGGGAATTTCCAGCGACTGGAGTCGCCGGTTTTGGGGTCTGGCCATGAAAACGGCGACTCATGCATCATGTCAATTTTCCGGAGAATGTAGTCGCCGGTTTTGGAAGTTCTTGAAAAACGGCGACTCAAGTTTTTTGTGTTTTTAATTCTAAGACCAAGTACTTACTACGTGATTTCTTTCACCAGGTACTCAGTTCGAGGAAATGAAGAATTGTTCCAAGTTTGCAACTTCGACAAGATCGACGACCATGAAGACGATGAAATTCTGAGACTTCAACACTTAGAGATTTTCACAAGAAAATGAAGATGAAGAATTGAGATCGATGGAGTCAAGATTGGAATTGAAGTTTGTTATTTTGATTTTGAAGATTCAAGATTCAAGGATTCCAGAATCAAAGATTCAAGATTCCAAGATTCAAGAATCCAAGTTCTACAAAGATGATGTCATCTATGGAAAAGTGACATAGGCCAAGCATGCGACGAATGAGAACGTGCCACATCATCACTCTCACATGTGCGGCTCTACTATAAATACCCATGGATGTTCATTTCATCATTTGACGATTTTGAGAGAACGAAATCTGATTTTTAGAATCATAGTCGAGCTTCGAGTTTGTGTAGTAGCTTTTGCGCCGTGTGCCAAGAATAGAGCTAGGAGATATAGCTTTAGGTACTAGTGTGCTAGTTTGCAAGTTAGTGGGAGTTGTTGCGACACTCGGGAAACTTCTTGTAAACGTTTTGCCTACCATACTCTACAAGTGTAATAGTTTAAGTTTTGTGATCAATGAAATGGAAACTATTACATAACTTTGTCTCCACTTTTTGTCTACGAAATTGTGCGAGTGTTTTGACAGTCAGCTGCTGACTGTGTGTTTAAGTCCAACTACGCGAAAAGTTGGTATCCTACGCTGAAGGCGTAATTTCAATTGGTATCAGAGCGGGACGTCATACGTATAAGACGTGATCCGTGACTTGACTTCATATTTCCGCTAAAATGGAGTCGCCAATGTTTGTTCAGAAACCGATTATACTTACTCATCAGAACTACTCTAACTGGAAAGCTAAAGTTTCAGCTAGAATTAAAGGCCTTGACTCTAGATCTTGGATGGCAGTGTTAGAGGGATGGGAACGCCCATATACGGAAGACGCCGATGGCGTGAGAACTCCGAAACCGGAACGTAGTTGGACGAGAGAGGAACATGACTTGTCCACGGCTAACAGCAAAGCCTTACTTATTATCTGTGAATGGCTAGACATCAGTATGTATCAGCTGGTCAAAAATTGCACATCTGCCAGAGATGCATGGGAAACGTTACAACGAACTTGTGAGGGAAGTCATGCTGTTAAGCGATCGAAAATCCGAACTATCACTGCTCAATTCCATCAACTCAGGATGAGGGAAGATGAAGACATCAATGACTACTTGGACAAGATCATGAGATATGTGAATGAAGCTTTTGAACTTGATGAAATTTTTCCTGCTCCCATGGTATATGAGAAAGTCCTCTCCAGTGTTAACACTAGGTTCGAGAGCAAAGTGCTAACTATCGAAGCTCGCAACGACGAAAATCATAACTGGGATTATGCTGACTTGATGGCTGATTTGAGAAACTACGACTTGACTCTAAGAGTGCGTAGCAACCCTGAAATGTCACTTGTTTATGAGCCGTTGACTGCTCTAAAAATTTCTGAGAAGGGTAAGAGTTCAAGAAGTTCGAAACCTCAGAAAACTCTCTTGAAAAATGAATGTAGTTTCTCAGCCAATGTTAATGAGTCTGATGACGAGGAAGCAGAGGATATTGAACGGTTGATGAACTCAAATAATCCTGACAAACTTGCTGCACTGACTGAGATAGTCACTTATCTTGTGAAACAAGAGTTTAAGAGAAAGAACCGTGCCCGAAATTTTCGAAATTTTCAGAAAAGTTCTAACTCATACCCGAATACTCTTGACAACCGAAATCAGGGATCGTCGTCTGACAAAAAATTCAAAGGAACAAAACTTTCACCATACTCCTCTACTAGCAAAGATGTTTCTAAGATGCAATGCTATGAATGCAAGGGATTTGGACATGTCAAAAACGAATGTCCCAACTTGCATCGCAAAACGAAACTGCCAGTGAGCTACGTAGTTTTTGATGATGAAAATGTTATCTCAGAAAGCGAGGAATCTGAGGACAAAAATTCTGATGATGATGAGGACAACGCTCTAGTTGTTACTTTTGATGAAAATTTTGATCTTGAAAATGTGGAGGTTGAAAACTTTGTTTTTGATGGCTTTCTGAAGGACACTGCAACTGCAGACAACATTTTTCGTGCAACTTCTTCAAACCGAAATTTCTGTGATGATGATATTTTTTCGTATAATGAATCTGTGACTGAGTCTGTGGAAAACGGGATGACACCACAAACTGAATATGTGAGTGCGGGGTTGATTGCACTGAACGAGAGTCACTCTGAACTCTCAAATTCCTATGATTTAGTTATTACTGAAAATGGTGCACTTGAAGTGTCTCTGAAAGTTCTTACAGAATCTTGTAATGAACTCTCGGATGCTAACCGTAAGATGTATGATGAAGCTGTTGAGTTGAAAAACTCAGCTGAGAAGACGAAGGACGAGAAAGAGAAGTTGAACAATTCTCTGACAATACTTAAAAACAAGTTTGATGATCTTCTCGAAGAAAAACATAAGTATTTCAAAGAAGTTGTCGAACTAAGAGAAATGTGTGAGAGATTGAGCTCTGAAAACTCAAAACTGAAGACTTCACTGAAAAAGGAAACTGTTGAAGTTAAGAAACTTCAAATCTTGTTTAAGAACTCAGATGCTGAAAATGACGAACTGAAAACGTCTCTGATGAAAGCTCAAACTGATCTTGCCATGACTGACAAGGAGCGCTATGTCTTGAAAGAAAAACTTCAGATGACTGATGAACTATTGAGAAAGATGAACACGAATTCTTCGGTGTTTGACAACGCTGCGTCATATATGAATCCTAACCGTTATGGACTTGGATTTCAGAAAGTTTTTGAGTCGATATACTCTACACCTGAGAAGAAGGAAGTGACATTCGTCAAAGCTTCAGATGATCAGCCAGAGGATAAATCTAAGGATGATGCTGAACATTCAAAACGGAAGGAAATTGCTGAAGGAAAGAAAGTTGTTGTGTCTTCGGAATCTAAAACTCAAAAGTCAATCTCGACGGCTTGCTCTAAATCCGAGACTTATCAATTTCCGAAAAATATTGTCAAACATCCTCGTGGCATTTTACCATATGAGAAGACGCTGCTGAAAAAGTTGGGTGAACCTCAGAACGTGAAGCTGAACAGAAAAACTCCTCTCTCTAAATCTGTTTTGGTTGAAAATTCTAGAAAGGTTGAAACTTGTCAAAAGCGAAAATATGTTTGTCACTACTGTGACCAACCTGGACACATTCAACCATTTTGCTATAAGATGAAAGATGACATGAACCGTGAGTTGATGACGAAGGATGGTAAATCACGAAATTCTCAAAAGCTGAGTGTTGAGAAAAATATGAACTCGCTGGTTCAAACAAAGTCACAGAATTCTGAAAAGAAAAAGGATGAGGTAGTTAAAAAAATGAAGAAACCCATTTATGCAAATCCGAAAGCTAAGACAACTCTGAAAGCTGTGACTGAAAGAAATGGTCAAAATTTTGATGAGAAGAAGAAATGGATGCCTAAGTCCCGGAAGAGTGAAGTTGAACTTAGCTCTAGCTCCTCTAAAATCTGTTGGCAACCCAGAGAACTCATTTTCTGTAATGCAAACTTCAAAGAGCTTCTCGACTGACGTGTCTGAATATTTTGCAGCTGGAAGTTGCTGCACTCAAATGCCGTGGTTGAAACAAATGTTGAATGACTATCTCTCGAGAGTGCTCCTTTGGTGCTGTTTTGTGATAATCAGAGTGCTATCAAAATCAGCAAAAATCCTGTCCAGCATTCAAGAACTAAACACATCGACATTCGACATCATTTCTTTAGAGATTTGGTTGTTTGTGATATAGTCAGTCTACATCATATTTCAACAGAAAAACAGCTCGCTGACATCTTTACCAAACCTCTTGACTTTGAGAGATTTCAAACTCTAAGAAATTCTCTCTGCATGTGTTCTCTCTAAAGAGTTCACGAAATTTTTTGAAGTCTGAAAGAGTAGTTTCTTTACTTCTGAATACGCACTCGGAATGGTCGTGAATTAGTCTAGTCAGACAAACATGGATTCGAGGCCGCTTTAGTCTTCGGACCCAAGTGTATTTATTCCGCTGAATGCAAACATGTGAACTTGGCATATAACTCCCATAGCTGTCACTTGCATAGATCTATAATACCAAGTAACGGAGGACGCCGGATCATTCCCCCGGCTCCCCTCTTCGAAAGGTAGCACATAGACGCTATTTTTCAAGACACTCTCCCATCACACTTCGGAGGACGCAAGTACTTGATCCCCTTGCTCCCCTCTGACTGCTGTAATGAGTGTCTGTTGCATTTCATATAAAGCTAAAAACTCGTCTGGAGGACGCCGGGTCACACTGTCCGCCGGCTCCCCTCTGATGTAGTAAAGCTAGTCCCAAAGTGGAGTGCCTTAAAAGTTCACCTTGCATTCATGAATTAAAATCTCTTGTGCGGTGTAAACTCTGCCAATATGTTTCGACGAAACACGACCGCATCTTTGTGATTGTGACGAAGGACAAGTAAACATGTCTATCAAATACTTCGGTCCATTTCACCGGTTTTTAATATGGGAGATTTTTCATTTTTACCTCAAAGTTGCTGTCACCTTGTGTGAAAAATTTTGGTTTTTGGAAAACGATGAAATGTGGATTCTTTTCTGGGAAAATATTTGCTCTTCATTGCCTAATATCACCCCTCGAATCTCCACTAAAATGGTTTTGAATGTTTGTAGTGTGTTGAACACTTGAATGACTAACTCGGGATGTGTTGTTTTTGGTTTTGCATTTTTGTAGTTCATATCCAGCGCTACGTGGTTTACCTTCTCTGAAGTCTAATTTTTGAGTGTAGCGACAACCAACTTGCAAACTTCAAGTGACAACATTTTTGGAGACACAGATACGAAAAATTACCTAAGTCCAGAGAATGTCAAAATTTCGGAGATTGCCAAATTTCGGAGACAACACAAATCCGGAGACCCAAGTCGCCGGTAAAACGGCGACTCACCTTTTTGGCACAAAACCGGAGAATCTAGTCTCCATTTTCTTGGCAACACTTACATGCAAAAATCCGGAGACTCTCAGCTGAGGACACAAAACCGGAGACTCAACTCAATGCCACAAAAACGGAGACTCTTCCCATGTTCCAATTCCGGAGACTTGGACTTTGCAACTCAAACCAGCAACTCTCGTTTTTGCCTTAGCCAAATTTTCTGTGTCAACGAAAATTGACAACTCAAGTTTCTCAACTAATGGCACTCAACTTCATTTCTAAACTTTCTCAACTTTCTCAACTTTCTCAACTTTCTCAACTTTCTCAACTTCATTTCTCAACTTCATTTCTCAACTTTCTAAACTTTCTCAACTTTCTCAACTTTCTCAACTTCATTTCTCAACTTTCTCAAAACGGAGACTCATGCCTTAGTCAAATTTTTCAGCGTCCAAGAAAAATTGATAACTCAAGTTTCTCAACCAATGGCACTCAACTTCATTTCTCAACCGATGGTTCTTAACTTCGGTTTTCATGCCATGGTTTGATCTTCCCTATACTTTTCATTTTATTATTATTTTTTTTTATTTTATTACTTATTATTTTTGGAAATTATTATTTTAATAATATTTTCGAAATTAATAAATTTTTGTTCGTCTATTTGATCTGATTTCCTTCTTGAGAAGAGCTGTTTACAGGTTTTGGACTGGGCTTTTTTCATTCCGACGGGCGGCCCAAATTTTTCCTATAAATAGGCCTTGATGAAATCCTAATTCATTTACGCTTACATCAGAATTCTCTAACTCTCTAGCTCTCGATCTCTCGACTCTCAACTGCAAGTTCGGCGTCCGAAATTCTTAGTTCTTAAGTTCTTGTTTTTTCCGTTGCATCCGACAACTCTAGCTTTGCGCAACCGGCGCCCTGTCCTTGTTTCTGAAGTTGAACTTAGTTTTCGTGTTTCCCGAACTCACAGCTGCTAACTCTCAGCTCCTAACTTCGAAATGGCTGCTAAGAACCTAGATGATATGATGGCTGACATGACTGTCTACCTGAACGAACAGTTCGAGAAAGCTGCCACTGATGAAGCCAAGAAAGCAGCTTATGAAGAGCTGAAAGCTCACTTGGACAAGGTTGAGCGACGCTCTGGCAAGACCTTGTCTATTGAACCTGACTTGACGAGATCTGCAACTCCTGAACTCTCGACTGCCCGTCAGTCGGGAAAAGAAACTAAGTCCGGAAAACCACATACGAAAGACTCTTCTCTCCGCATCTACAGTGGAACTGTTTCCAGGGTTGAATATCATCGGTTACTCGCAGCTGGCGAGATAACTAAGGATGGAAAGAAAGTCGTTACCATTCCATCAACTGCGACTGTGACTGCGGGCAAAGTCACAAAACCTGCGAATCCTAAGACTCCATCTGGGAGTCTTGCTGGAAAGAAATCGGTCGTCAGTGGCAGTGGAGCCAAACCCTCAACTCCAACAACTTCTGCTGGTGGGACAGCTGCAAAGTCCAAAACCCACAGCTCTCAAAAACCACCTTTGGCTCCTCATTCCTCGGGATCAGCTGGATCCCAAGTCTCAACTGATGGCTTCAAATACATAGCCGAATATTCTGAGTGTCCAAAGGCTCATTCTCGTGAATTTTTCACGCCGACTGCTGAACGTCGACATAAGTTGATTGAGAAGTTGCCAATCCATACAGACAGAACTATCCTCAAGGAGGACTATGAAAAACATGGCATCACAGATTTTCTGACCAAGGTCCACATGCTCAAATCTGTGAACCTTACCTATCGCTACTCAATTCCAATTCTGTCCAAGTTTTATGCTAGCTTGTCTCCCGAATTTGCAAACCCGAAGAGTCGACTGTATGGCTGCTTCATTTTTCGTGAAAAATTATACAAGTTCCGTCCTTTCTCCATCAACGCTTTCTTGGAAAGATTGGAAATTGATTCCAGATGGACAACACCGACTGCTGCGGAACGTGCTGATGACCTGATGGTTGGCACGTTTCTTACACAAAAGAAAGTCAAGTCCGAACTGCCTCCGCCGTCAAAGCTATCTGCTTTCTATGGCATCCTGCATCGTCTTGGGATGTCTAACTGGATTGCGAATCGGGATCCGACTGTTCTGGACCCTGAGTTGATGCACCTCATTTTCCGCCTCAGTTGTGGCGAACAAGTGAACTTAGGAAAAATTATTTTCAATGACTTGTGCAAAATTTCAAAGCTTTCAGATGAAACCATTATTAGGCAAGCTGAGTGGCCTACGGAGAAAAAATTCCATCTCTCGCATCCTTGTCTGATATATGGGATGCTTCATGACCAAGGCTTTGTTCCGGAAACTGCAGCTGAGAAAAAGATGAAGAAAAACGGGGCAGTCAAGATCACGGGCATGTACTTGGCTCCACACAAAAGAGTGATCGACTTACCTTGGCTTGGACTCTTTGATAGGAATGCTCTTCCGGAAATCTTAACTCCGCCATCAACTCCTAAGTCTTCCCGGAAGCGCAAGCCTAGGTCTCCAAAAACTAAGTCCCCAACTCCTAAGCGCCAGAAATCACAGTCAACTGCGACAACTGAGCCGACTGCTGCTGTCGCAGAACCTGAAGCTGAGGGCGCTAAGTCTCCGAGAGTTGTTCCTCGAGGTTTCGGTCCGACTTCAAATATTCCATCTTATCAGAATCCTCATCATCCGATCCATAGTCATCGTGTTGTGGTTCCTTCGGCTGTTGTTCAGGAATTTTATGTCGATTCCTTAGCTCTTGAGAAGCGTCAAGCCGAACATGTCGATGCTTACAACAGAATGATTGAGGCACAGGAAAAGCAGAAAAAATCTTTCAAGAAACTGCAACGGGAGATCCAACAAGGGGGAGGACTTGGAGATGTTGGAGCCCCAGATGCCAGTCTGAAAGATACTTTTATTTTGAAGATGGTGCGTGACGCAATTCAGGAAGCTCATACGCAGCTGTCCAAAAGTAAACTGATTGAAGTTGTAAGTGATGACGGTGAGAAGACGGATGAAGATATTTTTGAAGGTATTCTGAACTACCGTGACAAGGGAAAGAAGAAGGTTGGTGAAACTACAAATCCAGGGGCGTCGTTTGCGATGCCGTCTGATGGTCTGAGAGATGAAGGTGATGAAGATGTCAACGTTGTGGAAGTTGACGATGATGCTGGAGATGGTTTGGGCGAGCGCGAGATTTTTGGGGATCCGGAAACTGACTCCGATGAAAGCGACTCTAGCTCTGACGACGGCTTCAGTTATGAAGATGACGAAGAAGAGTTGATCGGAAGTCCGGAACGTGATCCTTCCCCCACAGCTTCGCCACAAGCCTAAAGTTCAAGTTCAAAGTTCAAGTTTTTTAATTTCTGTTTTTGATGAACTCCTGAACTCGTTTTTATTGTTTTTGTTTTGCATGCATTCAACTCTGAACTTATTCGTCCATGCATGTTTTTCATATTTGCTTAACTCTGGAATTCTGGTTTTTGATACTTGGTTTGAATTTGTTTTGAATTCTCTATCTTTATTTTGTTGAATGGTTGGATATTTTGTCTATGTATTTTTATGGTTTTTCATTGATTGTATGATTGATGTTTTTCCATCTTTTTACTTAGTTACTTTTTGGTTGTGTATTTGGTTGAGGGGGAGATACTTGTATCTCATTTTACTTAACCTTGTTTTTATGAGTTGTGCCAAAAAGGGGGAGATTGTAAATGTTGTTTTTGGCGACAACTTATTTTTTCCTTGTGTTTTTGTCCTTGTTGATTTTCAGGTTCACAGGTTAAGAATCCGAAGTCAACTACCTTGCGCATGGAAATGGAGACTTGAGTCTCCACTTTTGGAATGACACGGAAACGGGGACCAGAGTCGCCGCTTTGATGTATGTGCAAGGAAACGGCGACAGCAGTCGCCGCTTTTGCTGATGCAAGGAAACGGCGACTCCTGTCGCCGGTTTTGGTGCGAGGTTGATGTTACATGGAAACGGCGACAGCAGTCGCCGCTTTTGGTGACGCGAGGAAAACGGCGACTCGTGTCGCCGCTTTTGGTGCTGTGCTGTTGTGCATGGAAAACGGAGAACGGTGTCGCTGGTTTTGGGTGTTACAAGAAAACGGCGACTGGAGTCGCCGTTTATGGTGTGCTGTGGAAACGGCGACTGGCGTCGCCGTTTTTGGTGCTTGGGAATTTCCAGCGACTGGAGTCGCCGGTTTTGGGGTCTGGCCATGAAAACGGCGACTCATGCATCATGTCAATTTTCCGGAGAATGTAGTCGCCGGTTTTGGAAGTTCTTGAAAAACGGCGACTCAAGTTTTTTGTGTTTTTAATTCTAAGACCAAGTACTTACTACGTGATTTCTTTCACCAGGTACTCAGTTCGAGGAAATGAAGAATTGTTCCAAGTTTGCAACTTCGACAAGATCGACGACCATGAAGACGATGAAATTCTGAGACTTCAACACTTAGAGATTTTCACAAGAAAATGAAGATGAAGAATTGAGATCGATGGAGTCAAGATTGGAATTGAAGTTTGTTATTTTGATTTTGAAGATTCAAGATTCAAGGATTCCAGAATCAAAGATTCAAGATTCCAAGATTCAAGAATCCAAGTTCTACAAAGATGATGTCATCTATGGAAAAGTGACATAGGCCAAGCATGCGACGAATGAGAACGTGCCACGTCATCACTCTCACATGTGCGGCTCTACTATAAATACCCATGGATGTTCATTTCATCATTTGACGATTTTGAGAGAACGAAATCTGATTTTTAGAATCATAGTCGAGCTTCGAGTTTGTGTAGTAGCTTTTGCGCCGTGTGCCAAGATTAGAGCTAGGAGATATAGCTTTAGGTACTAGTGTGCTAGTTTGCAAGTTAGTGGGAGTTGTTGCGACACTCGGGAAACTTCTTGTAAACGTTTTGCCTACCATACTCTACAAGTGTAATAGTTTAAGTTTTGTGATCAATGAAATGGAAACTATTACATAACTTTGTCTCCACTTTTTGTCTACGAAATTGTGCGAGTGTTTTGACAGTCAGCTGCTGACTGTGTGTTTAAGTCCAACTACGCGAAAAGTTGGTATCCTACGCTGAAGGCGTAATTTCAGGTCCATTCCTTCAACTATAATTGATCAAATCAATTTCGACCATTTGAATCTTATTTGAAAATACTACTAAGTATAAGAATTCACAAGTATAATGATTTAACAAAGAAATATATCTAACAAGTAAAACAAGTTATAGAACGGTTCGTTGCATCGTGGTGGACTTAGGATCCATCATTCATATATTGTTATCTAATGTACCAGAATAGATAACGCTATTATTTCTTGTCAAAATCATCCAATGATTAAAGAAATAAAATATCCATTCATAAATAATAGAAATCCAGAACAAAACGTTCTTTCTAAAATAAAGGGTACATAATGCAATAATCTTGAAATGAACTCCTATTTAACTACTAAAGCAGATAAATGTCTTCCACCGCAACAGCTGCCTCCTCCACAGCTTTTGCCCGTGTAGACTCGAACTCTTCTTTTCTAAGTCGCCGGGTTTTTTGGAACCCCTGCATTCAAAATGCACATACCGTCAGTGGTTCCATATCTACACACCAGAATTTCTGGTAGATAATACCGCTGACTATGTTTTTACGACTAAAGAAAAATTCGTACCTCTGAGAGGACATTCAGACTTCCAGTGTCCAGACTTGTTGCATCGGAAGCACTTGCCCTTTGGCTTTGTAGCCCCCACTTGTGGTATAGTCTTCTTGACACCACTGGGTTTCCAGGCTTGCTTCCTCCTCTTGCCCCTACCTCCACCAGGCTTAAAGCCTTTGGACTTGGTAGCTACAAGCGCTAGAGAATTGCCCTTCTTGTAGATCCCCTCTGCCGCCTTCAGTTCAGTCAGGAGTTGCGCAAGAGAATAAGATAGTTTACCCATATTATAACTCATGCGAAACTGCTCAAAACTAGGGGTCAGAGACTGGAGTATGATGTCGACTTGCGTCTCAGCATCAATTTGAGCTCCTAGGATCTCAAGCTCATTCAACAGACCCATCATCTTAAGAACGTGCTCCCCTACGGGCGTTCCTTCAGACTGAGTAGTTGTCATGAGGACTCTCATGGCTTCTTGCCTTGCCGCACGATCTTGCTCCCCAAACATCTCCTTGAGGTTAAACATCATATCATAGGCAGTGTCCATCGACTCATGTTGGGTTTGGAGTACATTTGACATGGAAGCCAAAATATAACACCTAGCCATTTCATCAGCCTTTTTCCACTTCTGATATGTCAGTTTTTCCTCATCAGTTGAGGCAGCCGTGGGCTCAGCAGGGCACACTTCATGGACTACAAACTTGTACTCCTCCGAAGTCAGGACAATGTCTAAATTTCTCTTCCAATCAATATAGTTGGGGCCAGTGAGCTTATGCTCCTTAAGTATCATAGAAAGTGGGTTCATAGCTATTCTCTAAACCTATAAGCACATTTAAACAAACAATCAATTTAATATCCGATATTATCTCCCTCAAATAATATCATTAAATTACTAATCACATCTAAAATCCCATCAGGTAAGGCAAGCCACGTGGTGTGGACGTTTACCCACCTAAATGATTTAGCAATTAGGTTTTCTTTGGTCATACATCACTTATAGCGTAACCTCGTGGGGAGGAATACTATAATGCGTATCTAAGTGTAAACCATTACTCAGCACCAAAGTAAATCGTTTGGAATTTCTATATCACCGCAAGCCACGTGGTGTGGACGTTTACGATAACTTCACAACTCTTCACAATTCCTTACAACTGTCTACATAAATTAATCCAAAATCCGTTAGTATAGCAAGCCACGTGGTGTGGACGTTTACTATACCAAGAGATTTTTATAATTTATAATTGACTCCCAATTACGAGATGCATTCGATTTTCGTAGATCAAGACGCGGAGAATCATAATTGAAACTCGAAGTTTCTAACCAGTGATTCACCATGCGAACAACCCTATCTCTCATTAGATGAGGGAGCCGAGCAGACAATCGATCCATGTATCAAAGAATGGTACGACTGCCTCTAATTTGTGTCATCCACATGACCAAGTGGCTTTGGCTCCATTCCACTCCCCGGGGTGAGAATGAGTCGACTTGAAGTCAGTTTCAGAAAGACAAATTAGGCATTGTTTGATAAACTTTAATCAATGTTTCTTGTAAAAGGAATTACAAGAATTCTCCTCCAATGACACATCTATATGAACTTCAAAAGTCCATAAGAGTCACCAAGAGAACAGTAATGGAGACCATGGGAATGTTTCCATCCCCTCTCCCACTTAGCTTTTTATAACAAAGGAATACGCTATCTAATGCATAATTAAACACATAAGCATACATACAAGCAATAAAGCACATAGCACATAGTCAAAATAAGCTAGAAAATTTATTTTCCGACTATCATGGCTTTATTCCATCTCCGTATGCGTCTTCTAGTCTTCAGTCTTCGTTCTTGAATGCTCCATGTGACGAGAATATTAATCCTAATATTTAAATCTATTTATTTTTAATAAATCCAAAAGATACTTAATTCGAAAATTAAGTCAATCGAATAAATCAAAAATAAAATTAAATATTATTAATATTTTTATTTATTTATTTTCCCATCTAATTCTATTAAATCTCTAGAATAATCTATCCAAGTGAAACTTGGAATATTCTAGAAGACTTCTATAATAGAATAAGGAAATAAAATAAATTAGGACTCTTCTACTTTCCCAGATTAATTAATTTCCATTACTATGAAAATTCCCATAAAATAGGAATGATCAATTAGGAAATAAATCAATCCTAAATTAACTTTTATTCCTTTTCAATTCTATTAAATCTCTAGGATCCTATTCCAAGTAGAACTCGGAATACTCTAGAAGACTTCCATAATAGAATAAGGAATAAAATTAATTCCAATTAATTCTTTTCCTAATCCATGAGAATTCCCAAAATAGGAAAACTCAATTAGGAAAACCGAATCAATTAGGTAAGTAGAATCTAGGTAGGAGTAGCATGGGTTGGGGATCCCCACACCACCCCCACCGTCGACCACCACCATCGCCGGGCACCACCGCCGCCGCCCCCTAGCCACGCGCCACCACCACCGGTGGCCGGCGTGGCCGGAAACCCTAGCGGGCAGCCCCTTTGCGTGGGGTCGATCGATCCTCATGGGGATCGATCATGGGGATGATCGACCCCCCCGGTTTTTCGTCCTCTTCGTCTTCTTCGTCACACGAGTTCTCCGGCGGTCGTCTCGGCATCGATCCAACGTAAATAAATTACGAGAAATAAATTTACAATTCCGGTATCGATTCTATACATGAAATCGACCCTATACACTTTCCGGAAAACATAGAACAATAACAATAAATCTAAATTCGGTCAACCCCCGAATTTTTTACTATTACAAGCATTCATCCACACAAAACGAATCTCGACATGTCCGAGAGTTTAATAACGAATAATCATGGCAAAATTAAATAGCAATTAATTAAACGAATAATTAACAATTAATTTAAACCATGATAGTCGGAATCCCTGCAAGGTAGAACACAATTGAACACATACATGAACACGAAACCAAACGCTCTGATACCAATTGCTGGAATTCGATATCCCGGGCCATTAAAATTTGCGGAAAATAATAACCCGACCGAAATCCTCGATCGCCGGAGACCGAACCGCGAACCCCACGTGATCCGAGGCTCGACCGAGCATCGCCACGGGCGAACCCGCGGCACCCAGCCGAGCCCCCACGAGGGCTCGCGATTGCTCCCGTAGCAATCGCTGGGGATGCACGAGTCATCCCCGGGGCTGCTCGTAGCAGCCCCGCAGCGAGTCGCTGACTCGCTGCCCAGCGGGGCCTAGCCCCCGCACGCATCCGCTGCGGGCGAACCCGCAGCACGTACGGGGTCACTGCGGGTGACCCCGCAGCTTACCCGTGATCGATCCTAGGATCGATCGCACCCCTCGGCTTCGGCCGAGGGTTTTCCTAGCCGCCCCGCACCGGCGGTCTGAACCCTAGGGTTCGACCGCCACCTTCGATCCTCGCCGGGGATCTCGAATCCCAGTCCCCGAGGTTCGTCGTTTTTCCGGATCGTGTGTTCATGCATGTATCACAATTTAATTGAACATAAAATCACACAAGGAGTTTTATGATCATACCTTTGATTCGTTGTGCGGAGAAACGAAATCAAGTTGAAGACCTTTTGGATCTTCCCACGTATTCCTTGCACTTCGTTCGAACGTCGGGTGGGCGACGATCTATCGAACTCCTATGGATCTCCTTCAACTCTCTAGAATATCAAGTATGATAATCTTGTCTTATGATTTATGAAGGCCATGTAGTGCTTTTATAGGCTACGTAGGGGATCTAAAGGAGGTGGAATATTGGGCTTCCAATATTGAAGATTAAATTGAGCCCACTGCCCAAGTCCATTAATCCTTATCAATATTAATTAATTTATTTTCCACTATATAAATTAATTGCACTCCCAATATTAAACCATATTATATCAAATAATATTTCTCCGGTAGTATTATTTATTCCGTGTATTTAAGATTTAAATATCCATGAATAAAATTAATTTATTGCTAATTAATTGATTCATCTCTTTAATCCGAGACTAGTACCATTCAACCTTTATTATTGTGCGGAACGAATCCACTCATGAGGTTTACACAATAATTCCTTATGAACTCATCTCGGGGATAATATCAACCCTTCCGGGATACACTGTCCGGTCAATTATTCACGGCATGCCATATATGAAATATAGTGACCCAACTTAACCGGTAATTAACCCAATAATTAAATCGGTTAATTCCTTTGGTAAATCAAAGTCACTTATATTAAATATACACACCCGCAATAATATCGGGGATTAAGAATAAAATACACTGAGACTCGAATCGATTATCGCCGGCAATCCTAATCGATGAATCTCAACGATCCGCTCAATACACCAAGTGTACAAGTGTGATAAAATAATTAAGATAAATTATTTTCTCTCTCACACAACGACTATACCGATGGATTGGTCCGGGTCCATCTAGGTCGTGAGCCACTGTTTGATTAAATACGAGTAACCGATAGTATGATCTTGTGTGTGCCCATGCAACACCATACTAACTACAACGTATAAAATCTAGGACTATGATTTGCATATATTTAATTAATAATAATTAAAAGCAAACAATAGTTTATTAATTTAATAGATTAAATGCTATGACCGGGAGTTTACCGTTACTTAAATCTAGACATTAAGTACACAACTCCAACAAGTGTAACATGATAGTCAAGACCGACTATCTACCAGTCACACTACGACGTACCGATGGATTGTCCCTGTCCATCTAAGTCGTGACCCACTGTTTGATAGTATACGAGTAACCGACAGTATGATCTTCCGCGTGTCTCCTCACGCCATACTGTCTACAACGTATATATCTAGGACTATAGCATAAAGTGTATGAAAGAAAAAATGTAGACTGTTTGATTAATAGATAATAAAACACAGATAAGGAGTTCCATATTGTCACTAAACTAGACATTTAGAATATAACTCCATCAATGATAGAGTCCGAGAAGCATCGCTTATCACTCTTTCATTTTATGGTTCCACCTCTTTCAAAAGTGAATACATACCTTGATATCGACTTACACTGGTCCTAATCTGATTTGAGATCTGATAAAACGTAATCCAAGAAGAATTCGTGTTGCTCCGTAATCTAGTACTTTGAAAGTACTATTACAGCATTCGAATTTCTTGATAAGATTACTTTGATATCCTCCCACTACGCAAACCGCATAGTTGATATCAGGTTCTCGTTTTTCAACATTGCATTCATTTAAGCTTTCCACACTTAAAGTGTATGAAACTGCTTTCTCTGCGTCTATCTCCTTTAAGTGTTCAAAACACATATCTTTAGATAGATGCATTCCGTGTCTGAAAGGTGAAGACCTTTCTCGGAATTCTGCATGTTTAAAACGAACCATAATCGTATAAGATATCTAGGAGAAGTACAATGTTCTATCTTGAGATCAAGGACCTCAAGAACATGTTCTAACTTCTACTCAATCTTATATCTCTATTTATTTATACAACTATTTTTATGTCTGACAATATCTTTACATTGTTCCCAATGATAAAATATCATCTACATAAAACTCCGAGAAACACCACTCTGTTTCCATTACGTTTTCTAATACACCTTTCTCGTCTATGCCTTTTGATGAATCCATTAAATGGACTATCTCATCAATTCGCAAGTTACACGATTCATGGCTTTGTTTCAATCCATAAACGGATTAACTAAGCTTGTACTCTAAATGATCTTGTCTCTTAACAATAATCCTTATTGCTTTCTAAGAGGACACATTTAGAATTAGTACTGCCTCTATGTAGCTCCAGGGATCGATTTCATGTTTACTAGATCCAGAGTTCAAAACTCTTCTAGTCTTATGAACATCTCCGGTTGTTAACAACCTCCCACTACAATGGCGTTCCGTGTATAAACAATAATAACATTAGGTGCAGTCAGTGATATATCACTACTCGGTTTAGCTGGTTCTTAGTCTATGTCCTTTCTCTCATTCCAAGATATTACGTCAATTTGGGCTTTGTGGTTCATCTAATAGTCTTCCTCTAAGAACCGGGCGTTAGAACTTAACGTCCTTCTGGTTCATAGTACTATTGAACACACAATCTTTTGTTCTTCTAGGATATCATACAACCACATTTGAATATGCCATTGTTTTTCTAGAAATCCATAGAACATAGGTAGCTCCGAACAACTCATCCTTTTACTATTAGAATTCCATTTCTTATTCCTGACACACCATTTCTACACTTCCAGTGCATGGTGTAGTCATTTGGGATCCAATCCCTTTTTCTGATTATGCTATGCGTTTACTTAGATAGGTGCTTGCCTTTGCGATTAAATCGCAGGCTTCCAATGGATATACTTTGAAGGTTCCCCATAATAGCTTTGTGTACTTTGCCTTGTCAAAACACTTTGCTTTTATGGCACATCAAGTACTCTAATCCATTTTGAGTATTCTTAAATACTCGCACTCTTCTAAGTACACATATGTCTGCATATATCAGTATTTAATCAATTTCAATACTTGTCCGGATTCTTTCCTTTAGCCATAAAGGTTTGCTTAGTTGTATTATCTTCCAAATTTAATTCTTAGGTCGGAAGGTCCATTCCTTCAACTATAATTGATCAAATCAATTTCGACCTTTGAATCTTATTTGAATAAATACTACTGAGCATAAGAATCCACAAGTATAATGATTCAATAAAGAAATACATTCAATAAGTAAAACAAGTTATAGAACGGTTTGTTGCATCGTGGTAGACTTAGGATTCATCATTCATATATTGCTATCTAATGTACAAGAATAGATAATACCATTATTTCTTATCAAAATCATCAAATGATTAAAGAAATAAAATATCCATTCATAAATATTAGAAAACCAGAACAAAGTTCTTTTCTAAAATAAAGGGCTACATAAAGCAATAATCTTGAAATGAAATCCTATAACTACTCATAGATAAATGCCTTCCACTGCAACAGCTGCCTTCTCTACAGCCTTGCCCATGTAGACTTGAACTCTTCTTCTCTAAGCCGTCGGGTTTTCTGGAACCCCTGCATTAAAATGCACATACCGTCAGTGGTTCCATATCTACACACCAGAATTCTGGTAGATAAACCGCTGACTATGTTTTTACGACTAAAGAAAAATTCGTACCTTTGAGAGGACATTCAGACTTCCAGTGTCCCATCTTATTGCATCGGAAGCACTTACCCTTTGGCTTTGCAGCCCCCACTCGTGGTACAGTCCTCTTGACACCACTGGGTTTCCGGGCTTGCTTCCTTTTCTTGCCCCTACCTCCACCAGGCTTAAAGCCTTTGGACTTGGTAGCTACAAGCGCTTGAGACTTGCCCTTCTTGTAGATCCCCTCTGCCGCCTTCAGTTCAGTCAGGAGTTGCGCAAGAGTATAAGATAGTTTACCCATATTATAACTCATGCGAAACTGCTCAAAAATAGGGGTCAGAGACTGGAGTATGATGTCGACTTGCGTCTCAGCATCAATTGAGGCTCCTAGGATCTCAAGCTCATTCAACAAACTCATCATCTTGAGAACGTGCTCCCCAACGGGCGTTCCTTCAGACTGAGTAGTTGACATGAGGACTCTCATGGCTTCTTTCCTAGCCGCACGATCTTGATGTCCAAACATCTCCTTGAGGTTATACAGCATGTCATCGGCGGTGGCCATCGACTCATGTTGGGTTTGGAGTACATTTGACATTGAAGCCAAAATATAACACCTAGCCATTTCATCAGCCTTTGTCCACCTCCTATATGCCGCCTTTTCCTCATGAGTTGAGACATCCGTGGGTTCAGCAGGGCATGCATCATAGAGTACAAACTTGTACTCCTCTGCAGTCAGGACAATGTCCAAATTTCTCCTCCAATCAATATAATTGGGGCCAGTGAGTTTATTCTCCTTGAGTATCACAGAAAGTGGATTCATAGCTATTCTCTAAACCTATAAGCACATATAAACAAACAATCAATTTAATTTCCGATATTATCTCCCTCAAATAATATCATTAAATTACTAGTTACATCTAAAATCCCATCAGGTAAGGCAAGCCATGTGGTGTGGACGTTTACCCACCCAAACGATTTTGCAATTAGATTTGCTTGGGTCATACATCAGTTATAGCGTAACTTCGTGGGGAAGAATACTATAATGCGTATCTTAAGTGTAAACCATTACTCAGCACTAAAGTAAATCGTTTGGAATTGCTACATCACCGCAAGCCACGTGGTGTGGACGTTTACGACGATTTCACAACTCTTCACAATTTCTTATAACTGTCTAGATCAATTAATTTAAAATCTGTTAGTATAGCAAGCCACGTGGTGTGGACGTTTACTACACCAAGATACTTTTATAATTGACTCCCAAGTACATGACCCATTCGATTTCGTAAATCAAGACTCGGAGAATCATAAGTGAAACTCCAAGTTTCTAACCAGTGATTCACCATGCGAACAACCCTATCTCTTATAAATGAGGGAGCCGAGCAGACAATCGATCCATTTCAAGAAATGGTACGAAGGTCTCTAATTTGTGTCATCCACGTGACCAAGTGGCTTTGGCTCCATTCCACTCCCCGGGGTGAGAATGAGTCGACTTGAAATAAGTTTCAGAAAGACAAATTAGGCATTGTTTGATAAACTCAATCAATGTTTCTTGTAAAAGGACTTACAAGAATTCTCCTCCAATGACTCGTCTATACGAACTTCGAAAGTCCATAAGAGTCACCAAGAGAACAACAATGGAGACCATGGGAATGTTTCCATTCCCTCTTCCACTTAGCTTTTTACAATAAGGGATACGATATCTAGTGCATAAAGTAAACACATATATCATGCATACATGTAATAAAGAACATAGTATCACATAGTCAAAATAATACTAGAACATTATTATCCGACTATCATGGCTTTATTCCATCTTTGTACGCATCTTCTAGTCTTCAGTCTTCGTTCTTGAATTCTCCATGTGACGAAAATATTAATCCCAATATTTAAATCTATTTATTTTTAATAAATCCAAAAGATACTTAATTCGAAAATTAATTCAATCGAATAAATCAAAAATAAAATTAAATATTATTAATATTTTTATTTATTTATTTTCCTTTCTAATTCTATTAAATCTCTAGAATCCTATCCAAGTTAAACTTGGAATATTCTATAAGACTTCTATAATAGAATAAGGATATAAAATAAATTAGGACTCTTCTACTTTCCAAAATTAATTAATTTTCATCAATGAAAATTCCCAAGGATAGGAATAATCAAATAGGAAATAAATTAATTCCAAATTAATTCTTTTCCTATTCCATGAGAGTTCCCAAACTTAGGAATACTTAAAATAGGAAACCCGAATTAATTAGGAAAGTTGGATCTTGGTAGGAGACACGAGATCACGAGGACCCCGCGCCCCCCACTACGATAGACCACCACCGCCGCCGCCGCCCCAACCCACGCGCCACCACCTCCGGTGGCCGGCGTGGTCGAGAACTCCCGCGGGCAGCCCCTTGGGTCGATCGATCCTCATGGGGATCGATCATAGGGATTGATCGACCCCCCCTTTTTCCGGTCCTCCCTCTCTTCTTCTCCGTCGTCACACGTTCATCTTCTCCGGCGGTCGTTTCGGCATCGATCCAACGTAAATAAATTACAATAATTTATATTACAATTCCGGTATCGATTCTATACATGAAATCGACCCTATACAATTTACGGAAAACATAGAACAATAATAATAAACTTAAATTCGGTCAACCCCCGAATTTTTACTATTACAAACATTCATCCACACAAAATGAATCTCGACATGTCCGAGAGTTTAATAAACGAATAATCATGATAAAATAATTAACGATTTATTAAACCATGATAGCCGGAAATCCTGCAAGGTAACCACGCCGTCAGGAGGGGCGGTCAGCCCAGCTGACCACCGCGGCAACAGCCGCGGCTCGCCCCAGCGATCGAGCCTAGCTCGATCGCACGCCCCGGCGTCCAGTCGGGCCTCCCTTCGCGCGGACCGCCGCGATCGAACCCTTGGTTCGATCGCACCCCTCGGCTCCCAGCCGAGGGTTCTTTCGATCTTCGCCGGGGATCTCGAATCCCCGTCCCCGAAGTTCGTTGTTTTCCGGATCGTTGTTCATGTATGCATCACAATTAATCCACATAAAATCATAGAGGGGATTTCATGATTTTTACCTTCGATTTGTTGTGCGAAGAAACAAGATGATTTGAAAACCTTTGAATCTTCCTACGTATTCCTTGCACTTCGTTCGAACGTCGTGTGGGCGACGATCCTCCGAACTTCTTATGGATCTCCTTCTCTCTAATTTCTCTCTCTAGAATTATGATCTTCAAGTTATGAGAATAGAGAAGACCATGTAGTGCTTTTATAGGCTACGTAGGGGATCGATCTAAAGGAGGTGGAATATTGGGCTTCCAATATTAATGATTAAATTGAACTCAAGCTCAAATCTATTAATCCCATTAATATTAATTAATTTTATTTTCCACTATATAAAATTAATTGCACTCCCAATATTAAACCATATTATATCAAATAATATTCTCTCCGGTAGTTTTATTTATTCCGTGTATTTAAGATATAAATATCCATGAATAAAATTAATTTATTGCTAATTAATTTATTCATCTCTTGTATCCGAGAATGGTACCATTCAACCTTAATTATTATGCAGAACAAATCCACTCATGAGGTTTACATAATAATTCTTTATGAACTCATCTCGGGGATATTATCAACCCTTACGGGCACTTTCCCTTCAAGAATTCACGGCATGTCATATATAAAATACCGTGACCCAACTTTACCGGTAATTGACCCAATATTCAAACCGATCAATTCCTTTGGAAAATCAAAGTCACTAATATTAAATATACACACCCGTAATAATATCGGGGATTAAGAATAAAATACTCGGAGATTTAAATCGATTATCCAAGGCAATCCTAATCGATAAAACTCAAGCGATTCGCCCAATACACCAAGTGTACAAGTTTGATAAAATAATCAAGACAAATTATTTTCTCCCTCATACAACGATTATACCGATGGCTTGGTCCGTGTCCATCTAGGTCGTGAGCAACTGTTCGATTAAATACGAGTAACCGATAGTATGATCTTCCGTGTGACGACGCACACCATACTAACTACAACGTATAGAATCTAGGACTATATTTTGCATATATTTAATTATCAAATAATTAAATGCAAACAATTGTTTATTCAATTAAATAGATTAAATGCTATGACCGGGAGTTTCCGTCACTTAAATCTAGACATTAAGTATACAACTCCAACAACGTCGTGCCGCCTGATGGAGTTGTATACTTAATGTCTAGATTTAAGTATCGTAAACTCCCGGTCATAGCATTCAATCTATTTAAATAAATAACAATTGTTTGCTTTTAATTATTGATAATTAAATATATGCAAAAATAGTCCTGGATTATATACGTTGTAGTTAGTATGGTGTGCGACGTCACACGGAAGATCATACTATCGGTTACTCGTATATTAATCGAACAGTAGCTCACGACCTAGATGGACATGGACCAATCCATCGGTAAAGTCGTTGTGTGAAGGAGAAAATAATTTGTCTTAATTATTTTATCACACTTGTACACTTGGTGTATTGGGCGGATCGCTTGAGATTTATCGATTAGGATTGCCTTAGATAATCGATTTAAATCTCAGTGTATTTTATTCTTAATCCCCGATATTATTGCAGGTGTGTATATTTAATATTAGTGACTTTGATTTTCCAAAGGAATTGATTGATTAGGATAACCATTCAATTACCGGTAAAATTGGGTCACGGTATTTTATATATGACACACCGTGAATTCTTGACGGGAAAGTGTATCCCGATAAGGGTTGATAATATCCCCGAGATGAGTTCATAAGGAATTATTATGTAAACCTCATGAGTGGATTTATTCTGCATAATAATTAAAGTTGAATTGTACTAGTCTCGGATATAAGAGATGAATAAATTAAATAGCAATAAATTAATTTTATTCATGGATATTTAAATCTTAAATACACGGAATAAATAAATACTACCAGAGATAATATTATTTGATATAATATGGTTTAATATTGGGAGTGCAATAATATTTATATAGTGGAAAATAAATATAATTAATAATAGTAAGGATTAATAATTTTTGGGCTTGGGCTCAATTTAATCACTATTATTAGAAGCACAATATTCCACCTCCTTTAGATCCCCTACGTAGCCTATAAAAGCTCTACATGACCTTCATAATTAAAAAGACAAGAATATCAATACTTGATAGTTCTAGAGAATTGAAGTAGATCCATAGGAGTTCGGAGGATCGTCGCCCACACGACGCTCGAACGGAGTGCAAGGAATACTTAGGAAGATACGAAGGTCTTAAATTGATTTCGTTTCTCCGAACAACGAATCAAAGGTAAAATCATAAAACCCTCTTTATGATTTTATGTATTTGTCGTAATATGCATATGAACGATGATCCGGGAAACGAACGAGACCGGGGACGGGGATAGACCGGGCGGTGGTGGTCGAAGATCACCGGACCACCGGCGGCCTAGAGATCCCCGCCGGGATCGTGTGGCGAGGAAACCCTCGGCTGGAGCCGAGGGGTGCGATCGATCCTCGGATCGATCGCGGGTCAGCTGCGGGGCGACTCGCAGCGACCCCGTGCGTGCTACGGGTAAACCCGTAGCGGCTCGCACGGGGTGATCTACCCCGCTGGGCAGCGAGTCAGCGACTCGCTGCGGGGCTGCTACGAGCAGCCCCGGGGATGCTCGATGCATCCCCAGCGATCAGCCGCGAGGCGATCGCGAGCCCCGTGCGGGGGCTCGGCTAGGCACCACGGGCGGACCGTGGTGGTGCTCAACTGAGCTCCGTCTCGTACGGCGGCGCGCGGTTGGTTCTCCGGCAATCGAGGATTTCGGTCGGGTTGTCGGTTTCCATTTTATTGATAACCCGGGATATCGATTTCCAACAATTGGTATCAGAGCGTTGGTTCTATGTTCATATGTATGTTCAACTATTATTCTACCTTGCAGGTTTTCCGACTATTATGGCTTAATAATTTTTTCGTTAATTATTTTGTCATGATATGTTGGTTTATTTAATTCTCGGACATGTCGAGATTCGTTTTGTGTGGATGAATGCTTGTAATAGTAAAAATTCAGGGGTTGACCGAATTTAGGATTTATTATTATTGTTCTATGTTTTCCGAAAAGTGTATATCGATTTCATGTATGAAATCGATACCGGAATTGTAATTTAAATTTGTAATTTAATTTTAGGTTGGTTAGATGTTGGAACGATCGCCGGATAACGACGTGTGACGAAGGAGACGAAGAGAGGGAGGACCGGGGATCGATTATGATGATCGATCCCATGAGGATCGATCGACCAAGGCGGGGGCTGTCCGCGATGATCCTCGGCCACGTCGGCCACCGGTGGTGGTGGCGCGTAGGTAGGGGACGGCGGCGGTGGTGCTCCCGGCCGGCGATCAAGGTGGGGGGGCGCGGGGTCCTTGTGATCTCGTGCTACTCCTACCGAGATTCGCTTTCCTAATTGAATTCGGTTTTCCTATTTTGAGTGTTCCTATTTTTGGGAACTCTCATGGAATAGAAAAAGAATTAAATTGGAATTAATTTATTTTCTTATTGAGTGTTCTTATTTATGGGAACTCTCATGGATAAGGAAAATAATTAATTTGGAATTAATTTATTTCCTAATTGATTATTCCTATTTTATGGGAATCTTCATGGACATAGAAATTAATTAATTTGGAAAGTAGAATTGTCCTAATTTATTTTATTTCCTTATTCTATTATAGAAGCATTTTAGAAATATCCTAAGTTTGACTTGGATAGGATTCTAGAGATTTAATAGAATTAGAAAGGAAAAATAAATAAATAAAAATATTAATAATATTTAATTTTATTTTTGATTTATTCGATTGACTTAATTTTCGAATTAAGTATCTTTTGGATTTATTAAAAATA
The DNA here is from genome assembly GCA_954870475.1 of Euphrasia confusa. Taxonomy (NCBI): domain Eukaryota; kingdom Viridiplantae; phylum Streptophyta; class Magnoliopsida; order Lamiales; family Orobanchaceae; genus Euphrasia; species Euphrasia confusa. Next base: position 17,237,031 of record OX940954.1, read on the forward strand.
AATAGATTTAAATATTGGAATTAATATTCTCGTCACATGGAGCATTCAAGAACGAAGACTGAAGACTAGAAGATGCGTACAAGGATGGAATAAAGCCATAACAGTCGGAAAATAATATTCTAGTATTATCTTGACTATGTGATAATATTTATGTGCTTTTAATTTCATGTATGCATGGTTATGTGTATTTAATTATACATTAGATAGCGTATCCCTTTATTGTAAAAAGCTAAGTGGGAGAGGGATTGGAAACAATCTCATTGTCTCCATTGCTGTTCTCTTAGTGACTTTTATGAGCTTTCGAAGTTCGTATAGACAAGTCATTGGAAGAGAATTCTTGTAATTCCTTTTACAAGAAACATTGATTAAGTTTATCAAACAATGCCTAATTTGTCTTTCTGAAACTTATTTCAAGTCGACTCATTCTCACCCCGGGGAGTGGAATGGAGTCAAAGCCACTTGGTCATGTGGATGACACAAATTAGAGACTTTCGTACCATTTCTTGAAATGGATCGATTGTCTGCTCGGCTCCTTCATTTTATGAGAGATAGGGTTGTTCGCATGGTGAATCACTGGTTAGAAACTTCGAGTTTCACTTATGATTCTCCACGTCTTGATTTACAAGATCGAATGGATCAAGTAATTGGGAGTCAATTGTAAAAAATCTTTTGGTGTAGTAAACGTCCACACTATCGTGGCTTGCTACATTGAATGGGATTTTGGAACAATTGATGTAGACAGTTATAGAAGGGAGTAAAGGAACCGTGTGTTAACGTAAACTTCCACATTATCGTGGCTTGCGGTAATATGCGAGTCCCAAACGAACTTCTTGGTACTGAGTAATGGTTTACATTTAGGTACGCATCATAGTATTCTTCCCATCGAAGTAACGCTATTGATGATGTACGACCAAAGCAAATCTAATTGCAAAATCATTTGGGTAGGTAAACGTCCACACTATCGTGGCTTACCATATCTGATGGTATTTTAGATGTGATTAGTAATTTAATGATATTATTTGAGGGAGATAATATCGCAGATTAAATTGATTGTTGGTTTATATGTGCTTATATGTTTAGAGAATAGCTATGAATCCACTTTCTGTAATACTCAAGGAGAATAAACTCACTGGCAACAATTATATTGATTGGAGGATAAGTCTGGACATTGTCCTGACTGCTGAGGAGTACAAATTTGTACTCCACGATAATTGTCCTGCTGTGCCCACGGATGTCCCAACTGATGAGGAGAAAGCGGCATATATAAAGTGGACAAAGGCTGATGAAATTACTAGGTGCTATATTTTGGCTTCAATGTCAAATGTACTCCAAACCCAACATGAGTCGGATGACTCTGCCTATGACATGTTGCTTAACCTCAAAGAGATGTTTGGACATCAAGATCGTGCGGCTAGGAAAGAAGCTATGAGAGTCCTCATGTCAACTACTCAGTCTGAAGGAACGCCCGTTGGGGAGCACGTTCTTAAGATGATGGGTTTGTTGAATGAATTGGAGATCCTAGGAGCTCAGATAGATGGTGAGACGCAAGTCGACATCATTCTGCAGTCTCTGGCGCCTGGTTTTGAGCAGTTCCGTATGAGTTGTAATATGGGTAAACTATCTTATTCTCTGGCGGAACACCTGACTGAACTGAAGTCGGCGGAGGGGATTTACAAGAAGGGAAAGTCTCAAGCACTTGTAGCTACCAAGTCCAAAGACCTGAAGGCTGTTGGAGGTAAGGGCAAGAAAAGGAAGCAAGTCTGGAAACCCAGTGTTGCCAAAAGGCAAGGACCACGTGCGGGGACCAGCAAGCCTAAGGGCAAATGCTTCCGATGCAAGAAGTCTAGACACTGGAAGTATGATTGTCCTCTCAAAGGTACGAATTCTTCTTTAGTCATTAAAACATAGTCAACGGTATTATCTACAAGAAATCTAATATGTAGATATGGAACCACTGACGGTATGTGCATTTTAATGCAGGGGTTCCAGAAAACCCGGCGGCTTAGAAAAGAGGAATTCAAGTCTACATGGGCAAAGTTGTAGAGTAGGCAGCTGTTGCAGTGGAAGACACTTTACCTGCTTTGAGTAGTTATAGGATTTCATTTCAAGTTATTGCTTTATGTACCCCTTATTTTAGAATGAACTTTGTTCTGGTTTTCTATTATTAATGAATGGATATTTTATTTCTTTAATCATTTGGTGGTTTTGATAAGAAATAATAGTATTATCTATCCTGGTACATTAGTTAGCAATATATGAATGATGAATCCTAAGTCTGACACGATGCAACAAACCGTAGTATATAACTTGTTTTACCTATTAGAATTGTTTCTTATTGAATCATTATACTTGTGGATTTTATGCTAAGTAGTATTTATTCAAATAAAATTCAAAGGTCCAAAATTGATTTGATCAATTAAGTTGAAGGAATGGACCTTCCGACCTAGGAATTGAATTTGATAGATAATACAAACTAAGCAAACCTTTCTGGATAAAGGATGTAGAATCCGTACAAGTATTGAAATTGATTAACAATGATGTATGCAGACCTATGTCTACTCGGAGAAGAAAGGTACGAGTACTTCATTCGATGAATACTCAAAGTATGGATTAGAATACTTGATATGCCACAAAAGCAAGTGTTTTGACAAGTCAATGGACACAAGGCTATTGTGGAGAACTATCAAAGTATATCCATAAGAAGTCTATGATCAAATCGCGTAGGCCAGTACCTGTCTGAAGACATAGCATAATCAGTGATTGGAATTAGACTTCAAATGACTACACCATACACCCTGTGTAGAAATGGTGTATCGAAAAATAAGAAATGGATCTCTAAAGGAATGGTAAAATAATAAGTTATTCGGAACTACCTATGTTCTATGGATATTTATGAGAGATAACGGCGCATTCCTATGCGGTTGTGATATACCCTAGAAGAACTAAAGTTGTGTGTTCAATAGTACTATGAACCAGAAGGACGTTAAGTTCTAACGCCCGGTTCTTAGAGGAAGACTATTAAATGAACCACAAAGCACAAAGAGACGTAATACTTTGCTATGAGAGAAAAGACAAAGACTGGGAACCAGCCAAACCGAGTAGCGGTACACCACTAACTGCACCTACTGTTATTACTGTTTATACACCGGAACGCCGTTGTAGTGGGAGGTTGTTGATCAACCGGAGATGTTCATAAGACTAGAAGAATTTTGAACTCTAGATCTAGTTAACATGAAATCGATCCCTAGAATCTACATGCAGGCAGTACTAGATCTAAATGTGTCTTCTTAGAAGGCAATAATGTTTATTGCTAAGAGGCGAGGTCATTTAGAGTACAAGCTTAGTTGATCTATTTATAGATTGTAACAAAGCTATAATTCGTAGAACTTGCGAATTGATGAAATAGTCCATTTGATGGATTCATCAAAAGGCATAGACGAGGAGAGTGTATTGGAAACGTGATGGAAACAAGGTGGTGTTTCTCGGAGATTTTATGTAGATAACATTTTTGTTGGAAATCGATATCCCGGGCTATCAAAAAATGCGGAACCGATAACCCGACCGAAATCCCTTCGCCGGAAACCGATCATGAGCACCACGCGAAGCCGGACCCGACGAGAGCATCGCCACGGGATGAACACGCGGCTAAACCCTAGCCGAGCCCCATCGCGGGGCTCGCGATCGCACGCAAGCGATCGCTGGGGTTGCTCCGGCAGCCCCGGGCGGTGAGTCCTGTTGGAGTAGTATACTTAATTTCTAGATTTAAGTGTTCTGAACTCCTTGTGCACTTTCATATATCTATTAATAAATAAAAATTCATTTGCTTTTAATTATTGTTAATTAAATATATGCAAATTATAGTCCTAGATTATATACGTTGTAGTTAGTATGGTGTGCGTCGTCACACGGAAGATCATACTATCGGTTACTCGTATATAATCAAACAGTTGCTCACGACCTAGATGAACACGGACCAATCCATCGGTATAGTCGTAGTATGAGAGAGAAATTAATTTGTCTTGATTATTTTATCATACTTGTAAACTTGGTGTATTGGGCGGATCGCTTGAGATTTATCAATTAGGATTGCTCTTGATAATTGATTTAAATCTCAGTGTATTTTATTCTTAATCCCCGATACTATTGCGGGTGTGTATATTTAATATAAATGACTTTGAATTGACCGGTTAGAATATTGGGTCAATTACCGGTAAAGTTGGGTCACTATATTTTATATATGACATGTCGTGAATTCTTGACGGGAAAGTGTATCCCGGTAAGGGTTGATAATATCCCCGAGATGAGCTCATAAGGATTTATTATGTAAACCTCGCGAGTGGATTTGTTCCCGCATAATAATAAAGTTGAGTGGTACTATTCTCGGATATAAGAGATGAATAAATTTATTAAGCAATAAATAAATTTTATTCATGGATATTTATATCTTAAATACACGAAATAAATAATACTACCGGAGAAATATTATTTGATATAATATGGTTTAATATTGGGAGTGCAATTAATTTTATATAGTGGAAAATAAAATTAATTAATATTAATGGGATTAATAGATTTGGGCTTGGGCTCAATTTAATCATTAATATTGGAAGCCCAATATTCCACCTCCTTTAGATCCCCTACGTAGCCTATAAAAGCACTACATGGTCTTCACTTTTTCATAAGACAAGAATATCACACTTGATATTCTAGAGAGTTGAAGGAGATCCATAGAGTTCGGAGGATCGTCGCCCACCCGACGTTCGAACGAGTGCAAGGAATACGTGGGAAGATCCAAAGGTCATCGATTGATCTCGTTTCTCCGAACAACGAATCGAAGGTATAAAATCCTAAACACCCTTGATGATTTTATTCGATAATTATCGTGAAATACCGTAGAACGCAAGATCTGAGGATCAAACCCCGGAAGAGGATCGAATCGATCCCCGTGGGGATCGAACCAATCGCGCCCCGGCTGAACCGGGGGCGTGCGCATCGAAGGACCCCAGCCCACGACTGGGGGTGCGATCGAACCTAGGGTTCGATAGCTGGGGTGGCGGGCTGGCGCCGCCGCGGCTCGCTGGGGGAGCCGCCCCCTCCTTCGCGAACGGCGAGTCGCCGGACTCGCCGTAGGGTTGCCTCGATGCATCCCGGCGATCGCGAGGTGCGATCGCGAGCCCCGCGTGCGGGGGCTCGGGCTGGGCGCGCGCGCGGCTTCGGCCGTGTTGTGCGTTCGGTCCGTGCTCCGGCTCTTACGTGGTGTTCGCGTGTACTTCGGCGAAGTTTTTTGATCTGGTTATTGTTTTCCGCAAATTTTAATAGCCCGGGATATCAAATTCCAACAATTGGTATCAGAGCGTGGTTTACGTTCGCGGTATTTTCGATAAAATTGTTCGACCTTGCAGGGTTTCCGACTATTATGGCTTGTTTAATTCTTGTTAATTATTTTGTCATAATTGTTGGTTTATTAAACTCTTTGACATGTCGAGATTCGTTTTTGGTGGTGAATGCTTGTAATAGTAAAAAAATCGGGGGTTGACCGAATTTAGGATTTATTATTATTGTTCTATCTTTTTCCGGAAATTGTATAGGGTCGATTTCATGTTAGAATCGATACCGGATAGTGTAGAAATAAATTTGTAATTTATTTTGCGTTGGATCGATGCTGAAACGACCGCCGGAGAAAACGTGTGACGAAGGAGACGAACGGGAGGAGCTAGGGCTCGGATCGACCATCCCCATGGTCGATCCATGAGGATCGATCGACCCAAGCTTGGAGGGTCGCCAGCGATGGTGGTCGGCCACCTCCTAGGCGGCGGTCGAGGGTGGCGCGGGGATCCCCACCCCGTGCTATCCCGGTCCGGTGATTTACTTTCCTAATTTGTTCGGTTTTCCTATTTTGAGTGTTCTTATTTTTAGGAACTCTCATGGAATAGGAAAAGAATTAATTTGGAATTAATTAGGTTTCCTAATTGATTATTCCTATTTTATGGGAATATTCATGGATTAGAAATCTAATTAATTTGGAAAGTAGAAGAGTCCTAAATTATTTTATTTCCTTATTTCATTATGGAAATCTTCTAGAATATTCCAAGTGGGTCTTGGATAGTATTTTAGAGATTTAATGAAATTGGAAAAGGAAAATAAAATAAATAAAAATATTAATAATATTTAATTTTATTTTTGATTTATTCAATTGACTTAATTATTATTAATTAAGTATCTTTTGGATTTATTAAAAATAAATAGATTTAAATATTGGAATTAATATTCTAGTCACATGGAGCATTCAAGAACGAAAATTGAAGACTAGAAGATGCGTACGGGGATGCGATAAAGCCATAATAGTCGGAAAATAATATTCTAGTATTATTTTGACTATGTGATAATACTATGTGCTTTATTACATGTATGCATGCTATATGTGTTTACTTTATGCACTAGATAGCGTATCCCTTATTGTAAAAAGCTAAGTGGGAGGGGGAATGGAAACATTCCTATGGTCTCCATTGCTGCTCTCTTGGTGACTTTTATAAACTTTTGAAGTTTATATAGACAAGTTATTGGAGGAGATTTCTTGTAATTCCTTTTACGAGAAACATTGATTAAGTTTATCAAACAATGCCTAATTTGTCTTTCCAAAACTGATTTCAAGTCGACTCATTCTCACCCATAGCCAAAGCCAAAGCCAAAGCCAAAGCCAAAGCCACTTGGTCATGTCGAGGACACAAATTAGAGACTTTCGTACCATCTTTTAAGGTGGATCGATTGTCTGCTCGGCTGCCTCATTTATGAGAGATAGGGTTGTTCGCATGGTGAATCACCGATAAGAAACTTCGAGTTTCACTTATGATTCTCCGCGTCTTGATTTACAAGATTGAATGAATCGAGTAATTGGAAGTCAATTATAAAAGTCTCTTGGAGTAGTAAACGTCCACACCACGTGGCTTGTTACAGTAACAGATTTTAGATTAATTGATGTAGACAATTATAAGGAATTGTGAAGAATTGTGAAACCATCGTAAACGTCCACACCACGTGGCTTGCGGTGATGTAGCGATTCCAAACGATTTACTTTAGTATTGAGTAATGGTTTACACTTAGATACGCATTATAGTATTCTTCCCCACGAAGTTACGCTATAAGTGATGTATAACCGAAGCAAATCTAATTGCAAAATCGTTTGGGTGGGTAAATGTCCACACCACGTGGCTTGCCTTACCTGATGGGATTTTAGATGTAATTACTGATTTAATTATATCATTTGAGGGAGATAATATCGGTATTAAATTGTTTGTTTGTTTAATGTGCTTATAGGTTAAGAATGACTGTGACCCCACTTTGTGATATACTTAAGGATGAAAACTCACTGGTTCCATATAGTAATGATTGGGAACGAAATCTGGACATTGTTCAGACTGTTGAACCTTCCGAATCCACTATTGTCCCAACTGATGAGGACAATGAAAATAAACTCAAGGAGATGTTAGGACATTGCGTGGAGCTGGACAAGAGGTGATTAACATACTCATAAAGTTCAGTCCTCTTGAGAAGTCGCTTAAAAACGATTTCAAAAGAATGGAGCTTTTAAGTATGATAAGAGAATCACAAGCTCTTGTGGCCAAGTTGGAAGTGCAAGCAAAGAAGCCCAGTGGTTTCAAACCACGGATTGGGAAGAGCAAGCCGCGAGGCAAGTGCTTTCGATGCAAGCAGTCTGGGCACTGGAGGTCTGATTGTCCTCTCATCAAAGGTGCGAAATTTTCCTTAGTCACTGAAACATTGTTAGTGGTGTTATCTACCAGCACCTGGTGTGTAGATACGTGTTGGAAATCGATATCCCGGAATTAATAAATTTAAATAAATAAATTATCTAATTAATTCCGACCGAAATCCTTCGGAGATCGAATATCCGGATTGTTTAAATTGCGGAACCGACAATCCAATCGACTCCCGGTTGCCGGAAACCCGCCACGAACCTCCACGGGGATAGCCTAATCAAACAAACCCGCCACGGGGATAGCCCGTGGCTTGTTCGATCGAGCCACCACGCGTGGGCTCGCGGCTGTTCGCGACAGCCGTGCGGGGCTGCTCGTAGCAGCCCACGTGAGTCCCGTGCGACGCGTACGGGAGGAGGGGCTGCTCGCCGTGCGAGCAGCAGCGGCACCAGCCCGCTGCCCACGCGATCGAGCACGCGCTCGATCGCATCCCCGGCGTCCAGCCGGGGTCCTTCTTGCGTCGCCGGCGGTCGAAGCCCTAGGGCTCGACCGCCACCCTCGGCGTCCAGACGAGGGTTCGTCCTCTCGATCCCGGCGAGGATCTCTCGACCTCCCGCGGTCCGGTGATCCTCGATCACCACCGCGAGGTCGATCCTCGTCCCCGGGTTCGTACGTCCCTTGGATCTTGTTCATGATATTTTCACGATAATTAAAACGATAAAATCATAAAGAGGGTTTTACGATTTACCTCGTTCTCGTTGTTCGGAGAAACGTAGAACTCAATTTGATGACCTTTGAGATCTTCCCACGTATTCCTTGCACTAGCCCGGACGTCGTGTGGGCGACGATCTACCGAACTCCATGGATCCTCCTCTCTACTTTCTCTCTCTAGAATTGTGATCTTCAAGTTATGAACTTATGAGAATAGAGAAGACCATGTAGTGCTTTTATAGGCTACGTAGGGGATCTTAAGGAGGTGGAATATTGGGCTTCCAATATTGAAGATTAAATTGAGCCCAATGCTCAAGTCCATTAATCCTTATCAATATTAATTAATTCTATTTTCCACTATATAAAATTAATTGCACTCCCAATATTAAACCATATTATATCAAATAATATTTCTCCGGTAGTATTATTTATTCCGTGTATTTAAGATATAAATATCCATGAATAAAATTAATTTATTGCTAATTAATTTATTCATCTCTTTTATCCGAGACTAGTACCATTCAACCTTAATTATTATGCGGAACGAATCCACCTGCAGGGTTTACATAATAATTCCTTATGAACTCATCTTGGGGATATTATCAACCCTTACGGGATACACTTTCCCGTCAAGTATTCACGGCATGCCATATATAAAATATAGTGACCCAACTTAACCGGTAATTAACCCAATAATTAAATCGGTTAATTCCTTTGGTAAATCAAAGTCACTTATATTGAATATACACACCCGCAATAGTTTCGGGGATTAAGAATAAAATACACTGAGACTTAAATCGATTATCGCCGGCAATCCTAATCGATAAATCTCAAGCAGATCCGCTCAATACACCAAGTGTACAAGTGTGATAAAATAATCAAGACAAATTATTTTCTCTCTCACACAACGACTATACCGATGGATTGGTCCGTGTCCATCTAGGTCGTGAGCAACTGTTCGATTAAATACGAGTAACCGATAGTATGATCTTCTGTGTGACGTCGCACACCATACTAACTACAACGTATATAATCCAGGACTATATTTTGCATATATTTAATTATAAATAATTAAACGCAAATAATTGTTTATTTAATTAAATAGATTAATGGCAATGGATCGTGAGTTTCTGTCACTTAAATCTATACATTAAGTACACAACTCCAACAATCTCCCACTTGTACTAAGGTCTAGTCATTTCCTCCAAACTCCCGACTCCCATACTCATCACGTGCTTAAGTTGTACTTCCAAGAAGTACTATGTGAATGAGCACTCTAGGTTGCCGCTCTGAAGTTATCTTGGTGACTACAGCGTCGTCTCCCTCGACGATGACTCGTATCAGGTGGTACTTGCACTATGTGTTATCTTACACTTATGGACTTGTGATTTCTTACCATTTGCCATCGCACCGCTATACACATAGCCTTTTGGCAAATTAAGAATCACCTCTAAGTCCCAGAGATTATCCCGGAGTTATACCAAAACTTCCGCTGCCTCCGAGGCCGCTATTTGGTTACCCATGGCAGAGTCCGAAAAGCATCGTGCTTATCACTCTTCCATGTTAAAACTCCTTCTCCTTCAATAGTGAAACACATAGCCTGATATCGACTTACACCGGTCCTCATTTGATTAGAAATCTAAGAGAATGTAATCCAAAGGAAATGTTCGTCTGCTTCGTAGTCTAGAACAGTACTTCGAAAGTACTTTTACGGCAGTCGAATATTCCTTTCCAGGATTACCTTGATATCCTCCCACTATGCTCACCGCATAGCCGATATCAGGTTCTCGTTTTTCAACATTGCATTTATCAAGCTTTCATTGCTTCTATCTCCTTTTTGTGTTCCAAAACACATATCCTTAGATAGATGCATTCCGTCTCTGAAAGGTAACGAACCTTTCTCGGAATCTTGCATGTTAAAACGAACCATAATCATATATATGTAAGATGTCCAGGAGAAGTACAATGTTCTTTTCTTGAGATCCTAGATCTTAAGAACATGCTCTAACTTCTTCTTCATCTCATATATCGATTTTTCTAGACAACCATCATTTTATGTCTGACAACATCTTTACATTGTTACCAATGATAAAATGTCATCTACATAAAAACCTCCGAGAAACACCACCTTGTTTCCATCACGTTTCCCATACACACGATTCGTCTATGCTTTTGATGAATCCATAAAATGGACTATCTCATCAATTTGAAAGTACCACGAACTCAATGCTTTGTTTCAATCCATAAATGGATCAACTAAGCTTGTACTCTAAATGATCTCGCCTCTTAGCAATAATCCTTATTGCTCTCCAAGAAGGCACATTTAGATCTAGTACGGCCTTCATGTAGATCCAGGGATCGATTTCATGTATACTAGGTCCAGAGTCCGAAGACTCTCCTAGTCTTATGAATATCTCCGGTTGTCCCACAACCTCCCACTACAATGGCATTCCGGTGTATAAACAGTGATAACAGTAGGTGCAGTTAGTGGTGTACCGCTACTCGGTTCGGCTGGTTCTAAGTCTTAATCTTTCTCTCTCATTTCAAAGTATCATGTCACTTTAGGCTTGTGGTTCATCATATAGTCTTTCTCTAAGAACCGGGCGTTAGAACTTATAACGTCCTTCTGGTTCATAGTACTATTGAACACACATCTTTTGTTCTTCTAGGATATTCTACAACCGCATTTGAATGCGCCGTTGTTTCCAGACATATCCATAGAACATAGGTAGTTCCGTATAACTCATCTTTTACTATCTCTATAAGAGTTCCATTTCTTATTATCGACACACCATTTCTACACAACAGTGTATGGTGTAGTCATTTGGGATCAAATCCCAATCTCTGATTAGTATGCCATGCATTCCTCAGACAGGTACTTGCCTCCGCGATCAAATCGCAGGCTACAAATGGATATACCTTGATGGTTCTCCACAATTGCTTAGTGTCCATTGACTTGTCAAAACACTTGCTTTTGTGGCACATCATGTATTCTAATCCATTTCTCGAGTAATCATCAAATGAAGTACTCGTACTTTATTGTCTGAGTAGACATCGGTCTGCATACATCAGAGTCAATCAATTCTTATACTTGTCCGGATCTTACATCTTATATCCATAAAGGATTGCTTAGTCACATTATCTTCCAAATTAGATTCTTAGGTCGGAAGGTCCACTCCTTCAACTTAATTGATCAAAAATCAATTTTCGACCTTTGAACTTCTTATTTGAATAAACATGACTCAGCATAAGAATCCACAAGTATAATTGATAAAGAAATCTCTTATTAGTAAAACGAGTTTTATACTACAGTTCGTTGCTTTGTGGTGGACTCAGGATTCATCATTTATATATTGCTAGCTAATGTACCAAAATAGATAATATCATTATTTCTTCTTATAACCATCAAATGATTAAAAGAAATAAAATATCATTTTATTAGAAATCCAGAACAAAGTTCTTTCTAATTTGAAAGGTACATAAAAGCAGTAACCCAAAATGAAATCCTATAAAATGCCCTCCACTGCAACTGCTGCCTCCTCTACAGCATTGCCCATGTAGACTACGATTTCTTCTTTTTCAAGTCGTCGGGTTTCCTGGAACCCTTGAATTTAAAATGCACATACCGTCAGTGGTTCCATATCTACACACCAGGTTCCGGTAGATAATACCACTGACTATGTTTTACGACTAAAGAAAATTTCGTACTTTCTTTGAGGGGATAATCAGACTTCCAGTACCCAGACTGTTTGCATCGAGAATACTTGCCTCATGGCTTTCTCGTCCCATCTCGTGGTCTAAGCAACTTAGGACCACTGGGATTCTTTGCTTGCTTTTCCTTTCCCCCGATTTTGCCCTTAGGTTCGAAACCTTTGGCATTGGCTACAAGAGCTTGCGATTTCCGTCTCAACTCGTCCAAAAGGTCAATCATCTCAAAAACGTGTTTAAGCGTTTCCTCGAATGACTGGCCTTTATGAGTATCCTCATCGATTCTTGTCTAGCCGCCTATGTCAATAGGCTCGGGAGGACAAAACTCACTGAGTACAACCTTGCACTCTTTAACAGTTTGGGTAATGTCTAGATCTCTATTCCAATCATTACATTTAGGGACCAGTGAGTTTATAATCCTTACGTATCACAGAAAGTGGGTTCAAAGTCATATCCTAATCTATGAGCACATATAACAACAAACAATCGATTTAATCTCCGATATTATCTCCCTCAAATAATATCATTAAACCACTAATCACATCTAAAATCCCATCAGATATGGCAAGCCACGTTAGTGTGGACGTTTACCTATCCAAATGATTTAGCAATTAGATTTCCTTCGGTCGTACATCATCATTAGCGTTACTTCGATGGGAAGAATACTAAGAAGCGTACCTAAGTGTAAACCATTACTCAGTATCTAAGAAGATTGTTTGGGACACGCATATTCACCGCAAGCCACGATAGTGTGGACGTTTACGTTAACATACGCTCCTTTACTCCCTTCTATAACTGTCTACATCAATCGTTCCAAAATCCCATTCAATGTAGCAAGCCACGATAGTGTGGACGTTTACTACACCAAAAGACTTTTACAATTGACTCCCAATTACTTGAATCATTCAATCTTGTAAATCAAGACGCGGAGAATCATAAGTGAAACTCGAAGTTTCTAACCAGTGATTCACCATGCGAACGACCCTATCTCTCATAAATGAGGGAGCCGAGCAGACAATCGATCTAGTCATCGAATGACACGAAAGTCTCTAATTTGTGTCCTCGACATGACCAAGTGGCTTTGGCTCCATTCCACTCCCCGGGGTGAGAATGAGTCGACTTGAAATCAGTTTTGGAAAGACAAATTAGGCATTGTTTGATAAACTTAATCAATGTTTCTCGTAAAAGGAATTACAAGAATTCTCCTCCAATGACTTGTCTAAACGAACTTCAAAAGTCCATAAAAGTCACCAAGAGAACAGCAATGGAGACCATGGATATGTTTCCATACCCTCTCCCACTTAGCTTTCTACAATAAAGGGATACGCTATCTAATGCATAATTAAATACACATAAGCATGCATACATGAAATAAAGCACATAGAATATTATCACATAATCAAAATAATACTAGAATATTATTTTCCGACTATTATGGCTTTATCGCATCCCCGTACGCATCTTCTAGTCTTCAGTCTTCGTTCTTGAATGCTCCATGTGACGGGAATATTAATTCCAATATTTAAATCTATTTATTTTTAATAAATCCAAAAGATACTTAATTCGAAAATTAAGTCAATCGAATAAATCAAAAATAAAATTAAATATTGTTAATATTTTTATTTATTTTATTTTCCCTTTCTACTTCATTAAATCTCTAGAATATTCTATCCAAGACCCACTTGGAATATTATAGAAGACTTCTATAATGAAATAAGGAAATAAAATAATTTATTTTATTTTCCCTTTCTACTTCATTAAATCTCTAGAATAATCTATCCAAGACCCACTTGGAATATTCTAGATGATTTCCATAATGAAATAAGGAAATAAAATAATTTAGGACTCCTAGTCCTTCCAAATTAATTCCTTTCCTAATCCATTAATAATTCCATAAAGGAATAATTAAATAAGGAAAAATTAATTTAGGACTCCTAAACTTTCCAAATTAATTATTTTCCTAATCCATTAAAAATTCCATAAAGGAATAATTAAATAGGAAAAATAAATTAATTTATAAATTTATTTCTTTTCCTAATCTATGAAAATTCCCAAAAATAGGAATAATCAATAAGGAAAAATAAATTTATTCTAAATTTATTCTTTTTCTATTCCATGAGAATTCCAAAAAAAAAAAGGAATACTCAAAATAGGAAAACCGAATAATTTAGGAAAGTTGGATCTTGCCGGGAGAGCACGAGATCACGAGGACCCCGCGCCCCACCACCATCGCCGGCCGAGAGGAGAGCCACCGCCACCGCCCAGCCGATCAGCCGCCGTCGCCGGTGACATCACGGCCGAGAAGGCCGCGGGCAGCCCCCTCCCCCTTCGATCGATCCTTCTTCGGGGATGATCATGGGAATGATCGATCCCCGGAATCCTCCCTCTCTATCGTCTCCTCCGTCACACTTTTCCGGTCGTCGTTTCGGACTCGATCCAACGTAAAATAAATCACAAATTTATTACTACGCTATCCGGTATCGATTCTCTACAAAACGACCTCAAACAATTTCCGGAAAAATTAAGAACAAGCATTCACCACACAAGAACAAATATTGACATCACCGAGAGTTTAATAATCAAGAACATTATTATGACATTAATTAATAAAATTAAATCTAGCCATAATAATCGGAAACCCTGCAAGGTAGAACAATTTATCGAAAAATACCATGAACTAAAACCAACGCTCTGATACCAATTGTTGGAAATCGATATCCCGGAATTAATAAATTTAAATAAATAAATTATCTAATTAATTCCGACCGAAATCCTTCGGAGATCGAATATCCGGATTGTCTAAATTGCGGAACCGACAATCCAATCGACTCCCGGTTGCCGGAAACCCGCCACGAACCTCCACGGGGATAGCCTAATCAAACAAACCCGCCACGGGGATAGCCCGTGGCTTGTTCGATCGAGCCACCACGCGTGGGCTCGCGGCTGTTCGCGACAGCCGTGCGGGGCTGCTCGTAGCAGCCCGCGTGAGTCCCGTGCGACGCGTACGGGAGGAGGGGCTGCTCGCCGTGCGAGCAGCAGCGGCACCAGCCCGCTGCCCACGCGATCGAGCACGCGCTCGATCGCATCCCCGGCGTCCAGCCGGGGTCCTTCTTGCGTCGCCGGCGGTCGAAGCCCTAGGGCTCGACCGCCACCCTCGGCGTCCAGCCGAGGGTTCGTCCTCTCGATCCCGGCGAGGATCTCTCGACCTCCCGCGGTCCGGTGATCCTCGATCACCACCGCGAGGTCGATCCTCGTCCCCGGGTTCGTACGTCCCTTGGATCTTGTTCATGATATTTTCACGATAAAATCATAAAGAGGGTTTTACGATTTACCTCGTTCTCGTTGTTCGGAGAAACGTAGAACTCAATTTGATGACCTTTGAGATCTTCCCACGTATTCCTTGCACTAGCCCGGACGTCGTGTGGGCGACGATCTACCGAACTCCATGGATCCTCCTCTCTACTTTCTCTCTCTAGAATTGTGATCTTCAAGTTATGAACTTATGAGAATAGAGAAGACCATGTAGTGCTTTTATAGGCTACGTAGGGGATCTTAAGGAGGTGGAATATTGGGCTTCCAATATTGAAGATTAAATTGAGCCCAATGCTCAAGTCCATTAATCCTTATCAATATTAATTAATTCTATTTTTCACTATATAAAATTAATTGCACTCCCAATATTAAACCATATTATATCAAATAATATTTCTCCGGTAGTATTATTTATTCCGTGTATTTAAGATATAAATATCCATGAATAAAATTAATTTATTGCTAATTAATTTATTCATCTCTTTTATCCGAGACTAGTACCATTCAACCTTAATTATTATGCGGAACGAATCCACCTGCAGGGTTTACATAATAATTCCTTATGAACTCATCTCGGGGATATTATCAACCCTTACGGGATACACTTTCCCGTCAAGTATTCACGGCATGCCATATATAAAATATAGTGACCCAACTTAACCGGTAATTAACCCAATAATTAAATCGGTTAATTCCTTTGGTAAATCAAAGTCACTTATATTGAATATACACACCCGCAATAGTTTCGGGGATTAAGAATAAAATACACTGAGACTTAAATCGATTATCGCCGGCAATCCTAATCGATAAATCTCAAGCAGATCCGCTCAATACACCAAGTGTACAAGTGTGATAAAATAATCAAGACAGATTATTTTCTCTCTCACACAACGACTATACCGATGGATTGGTCCGTGTCCATCTAGGTCGTGAGCAACTGTTCGATTAAATACGAGTAACCGATAGTATGATCTTCTGTGTGACGTCGCACACCATACTAACTACAACGTATATAATCCAGGACTATATTTTGCATATATTTAATTATAAATAATTAAACGCAAATAATTGTTTATTTAATTAAATAGATTAATGGCAATGGATCGTGAGTTTCTGTCACTTAAATCTAGACATTAAGTACACAACTCCAACAATACGGGGGCCACTGACCATGTTTGCAATTCAATGCAGGGGTTCCAGGAAACCCGGAGACTTAGAGAGGGAGAGATCGTGGTCTACATGGGCAATGCTGTAAAGGTGGCGGCTGTTGCAGTGGGAGACGTTCACTTACGTTTTAGTAGTGATAGGATTTTAGTTTTACAAAATTGTCTTTATGTACCGAACTTTAGAAAGAATTTAATTTCGGTTTCTAAACTAATTATGAATGGATATTCTGTTTCTTTTGATCACTCTGTGGTCATAAGAAGAAATAGTGAAATTATCTGTTCTGGTACATTGATAAACGATTTATATGTACTAAATCCTGATGCTTCCACGATGCAACGAACCGAGAGTAATAACACATCTACGAACACCAATAAGAGAAAGGAACCTTCTAAAATGAATCAATTATACTTGTGGCATCTAAGGCTAGGTCATATAAACTCAAATAGACTTCAAAGGTCGAAAGTTGATGGTTTAATCAGCGATGTAGAAGGAGAGGACCTTCCAACCTGCGAATCCTGTTTAGAGGGTAAAATGACCAAGCGTCCTTTTTTTGGTAAAGGACGTAGATCCGAGCAAGTATTGGATTTTATTCACTCTGATGTATGCAGACCTATGTCTACTCAGGCAAGGGGAGGGTACGAGTACTTCATCACCTTTACTGATGATTACTCAAGATATGGATATATATACCTGATGCGCCGCAAGAGCGAATCTTTTGACAAGTTCAAAGAATTCAAGGCTCTCGTGGAGAACCTTCGTGATAGATCCATAAAATGCCTGCGATCTGATCGCGGAGGCGAGTACCTGTCTGGAGAATTCAAGGCATACTTAGCAGAGAATGGGATTGAGTCCCAACTGACTTCACCATATACTCCTCAGCAGAATGGTGTGTTAGAAAGAAGGAATAGGACTCTTATGGAGATGGTGCGATCAATGATGAGTTACTCGGATTTACCTGTTATGTTCTGGGGACATGCCTTAGAAACAGCGGCGTATATTTTGAACAGGGTTCCAACCAAAACGGTACCAACTACACCCATGGAATTGTGGAGTGGGCGTAAGCCTAACTTGAAACACATTCGGATCTGGGGATGTCCAGCACATGTGTTGCGACAAGGGGCCGATAAATTAGAACCTAGATCGGAATTACGATTGTTTGTAGGATACTCGAAAGGAACTAAAGGTGGCATGTTCTATAGTCCTACGGACCAGAAGATCGTTATAAGTACTAACGCTCGGTTCTTAGAGGAAGACTATGTCATGGAACACAAGCTCAAAAGTGACATTATGCTTGATGAGTTGAGAGGTAACGAGAAAGACTTAGATACAGCCGAACCGAGTAGTGATACACCACTAGAACCTGCACCTAACACTGTCACTGTTAATACACCGGAACGCCGTCGTAGTGGGAGGTTGTTAGACAACCAGACAGATGGATTGGACTGGGTGAGTCTTCGGACTCTGGACCTGGAGTTCATGAAATCGATCTCTGGACCTATGATGAGGCGGTACAAGATATAGATGCGCCTTCTTGGAAGAAAGCGATGAAATCCGAAATTGAACCACCAAACGGTGTAAAGCCAATTGGGTGTAAATGGGTCTACAAGAGAAAGAGAGGATCTGACGGAAAGGTTAAAACCTTTAAAGCTCGGCTTGTTGCGAAAGGATATACTCAGAAAGAGGGAATCGATTATGAGGAGACCTTCTCGCCAGTAGCCAAGATAAAGTCAATCCGGATTCTCTTATCCATAGCAGCTCATATGGACTATGAGGTGTGGCAAATGGATGTCAAGACAGCTTTCCTAAATGGAAGTCTTGACGAAAGGATTTATATGAAACAACCAGAAGGATTCATTGCTAAGGGGCGAGATAATCTAGTGTGCAAGCTTAATCGATCCATTTATGGATTGAAAAAAGCCTCGAGATCGTGGAACCTGCAGTTTGATGAAGTAGTCCAATCTTTTGGATTCATTCAAAGCATAGACGAATCGTGTGTGTATTGGAAACGTGATGGGAAGAAAGTGGTGTTTCTCGTGCATTATGTAGACGACATCCTTCTCATTGGCAACAGTGTGAAGATGTAGACGACATCCTTCTCATTGGCAACAATTCGATATGAAAGATTTAGGGGAGGTTGGACATGTTCTAGGTGTTGGAAATCGACTACCCGGGACGTATCCGTTCGATCACTCGAACATCCGAACACGCCCAGTCGACCTCATGTGACAGCTCTACGCTGACGACGAAGCCCCGCAGCCGATTCACGCCCAGCCGCCGCGCACGAGGCGCAACCGCGCAAACCGGAAGCTGCCTGCTGCAGCCAGCGGGCGCTGCCCCGCCACCAGCGGCCGCTGTTCACCTTCAGCGGCCGCTGCTCCGCCACCAGCGGGCGCTGGAGAGGCCCTGGGCAGCGGGCGCTGCCCTGCTTCCAGCGGGCGCTGCCCGTGACGAACAGCAGCGCGCTGCTGCTGTTCCGGGCTCGTTTCTGGTCCGTTTTTCCTCTTCCGACCACCGATCCGGAGGTCCTTGACCCCCCAGTAGTCGAGGAACACGTACCACGACTCCCGGAACCCGATCGTTCATTCGATGTATTTTTAACGAATTTAGAGATCGAAAATTGCGGAAAAAGGTTCGATCTCATACCTTTGTCGCGTGATTCGGAGGAGCCGAATTGTTGAGACCTTAGCGATTGCTAGCGTATGCCTCTTCCCGACTCCAACCGTTGTGTGGGCAACGATCCATTGGGTCTCCCTTTTCTGCTCTCCCCTTTCTCAACCCAGCGTTATAAACTATTCTCTGAGAATAATTTTATTTGCGTTAACAAATTAATTTTAACAGAGAAAAATCTTAATTGCGCTAACGCAATTATTTTCTCTGCTGAAATTAATTGTTGCGGCGTTCTGTAGGTTTAGGAGAGGGCAAGGGGTGGGTTTAAATAGAGTTACACTAGGGACCTCTTAGGTAAATTAATTAGGGGATAAAATGAAATATTAATTAACTTGGAATACTTAAAAGCAATTCCTTAATTAATCGATTTCAAATTTAATTATTATTAATTCCACTATAAAATAATAATTGAATTCCCGAAATTAATTTAATATTATATCAACAATAATATTTCCGCCGAAATTACATATACGACTTTCCCCGTGTTTAAGATATCGAATGTCCACGAATTAACTTTAATTACTAATAATTAAATTAATTAGTTTCTTATTATCCGAGACTAGTACCACTCATCCTTATTATCATGTGGAACGAATCCACCTGCAGGGTTTACATGATAAACTTTATGAGCTCATCTCGGGGACATCATCAACCCGATAAACGGGACACGGTTTCCTGTCTATAATCTATAGCATGCCGTGTGTACAATTCCGATTCCCAATTTACCGAGAATATTGACTAATCAATTAGTCTCACTCATTGGTAGATTAAAGAACCGAGAATTGGACACACGCACCTATAATTATATAGGGATTAGGAATTCGCATATCCGCAAAATCTGAGGTCTAGTTCGATTACTTCGATTAGTATAAATCGAACGCCCTCCCGTGGTCCTGCTCAATACACCAAGTGTACGAGTGTAACATGATAGTCAAGACCGACTATCTACCAGTCACACTACGACGTACCGATGGATTGTCCCTGTCCATCTAAGTCGTGAGCTATTGTTCGATAGTATACGAGTAACCGACAGTATGATCTTCCGCGTGTCTCCTCACGCCATACTGTCTACAACGTATACATCAAGGACTATTGCATTAAATGCAATCATGCTTGAATCATATCTCGAATTAAGGTATAGATAAGGAGTTCCGTATTTGCACTAAACTAGACATTTAGAATACAACTCCATCAATCTCCCACTTATACTAAAAGTCTAGTCGCCCTCTTCCAAACATCAGATTCCCATAACCTCGTCACGCCTTACCCAACGCTTTCGCTGGAAGTGCCTCTGTGAACGGGTTTTACCAGGCAATCCTCTCGATGCTATCTAGGTGACAACTGAATCATCTTACTAGAAGATCTCTCGAATCAGGTGGTACTTGCGCTCTACGTGTTATCTCCCACTGTGGACTCGTGGCATTTCAAGTTTGCCAAAACCGCTATTCAAAATAGCTTTGGGTAAACGAGAAACCACATCTAAGTCCCTTAGGAAGTTCTGGAGCCACACTGACCTTTTAACTGCCTCAGAGGCCGTTATCCTTTCAGTTTCCATGGTAGAGTCCGTAATGCATCGCTGCTTTACATTCTTCCATGTGACTGCTCCACTTCACAGTGAGAACACATAGCCTGACTTCGACTTTCGACTGTCCCTGTTTGATTGGAAATATCCAAAGGAAACCACTTGACTGCTTTGTAACTCAGAACATAATTCCTGGTCCTCTGCAGGAGCCTAAACATGTTCTTTACATCAGTCAAGTGATCCTTTCCAGGATTACTATGATATCTCATCACTATGCCTACGGCATAGTAGATATCAGTCTCGTGCATCGCATTACATACATTAAGCTTCCCACCATTAAGGTGCAGGGAACTGCTTACTCTTCATCTATCTCCTTTATTATGTCGGACACAAAACTTTAGATAGATGAATTCCACATCTAAAAGGTGAAGACCTTTCTTGGAATTCTGTATGCTACAACGAGTAAGTGAATTACTCGGACAACCATCCCTTTATGTCCGATAACATCTTTCATATTGTTGCCAATTTAGAAGGATGTCGTCTACATAAAGAATGAGAAAACACCACATCTTTTTTGTCACCTTTTTATTACACACAGGACCTAAACATGTCTTGAATGAATCCATGAAATGGATTTTCTCATAGGTCCGCATGTGTCCAAGATCTCGAAGCTTCCTTCAATCCTAAGATTGATTAAGCTTGCTTACCGAATGCTCTTGGCTCTTTTCGATGAATCCCTCTGGTTGTCCCACATAGATGGTCCCGTCAAGACTTCGATTTAGAAATCCATCTTGACTTCCATCTTCCATGTGAAGACAAAAGAATCCGGATCGACTTTAGCATAGCTACCGGCAAAAAAGTTTACTCATAATCGATCCATTTCTTTCTGAGTGCACCCTCTCGCAACAAGCCTAGCCTTGAAGGTTTACACCTTCCCGTCAGACCCTCTTTTCATCTTGTACACCCACTTGCCACCAATGGCTTTTACACCTTTGGGCGGTGCTACAAGATCCCATACATGATTTGAATCCAAAGATTCAATCTCATATTTCATCGTCTTTTACCAAGACTGAGCATCTTGATCTTTCAGCGTCTCGTCATAGATCCAGGGATCGGCTTCATGTTCTCCAGGTAACAAGTCCGAAGACTCTCCTATAAACATGAACCTGTCGGGTTGTCTAACAACCCTCCCACTACGACGAAGCTCCGGTGTGTCTTTAGTGACTAAAGATTACAGTAGTGAACTACTCAGTTAGGCTGGTTCTAAGTCTTGATCAGTCCCTCTAAGCACATTAAGTATTACCCTACTCTTGGGCTTGTGATCTTGCATATATATATATATATATATATACCATGTCTAAGAACCGAACGTTGATTCAATCAACGAACATCTGGTCCTTTGGACTATATTACATATCTCAATTCGTTTTCTTAGGGTATCTTATAAACAGCCGAGTATCTGTACAAGTTTCCAAAAGAATCAAGTTCAGGATAAACGCTGCTGTTTCCAAGCCATATCCCAAAAACGAATTAGGTAACTCCGAATAACTTATTGTCTACTTTCCCATATCTGTAAGAGTCCTATTCCTTCTTTAAAACACATTATTTTGCCGAGGCATAAATGGTGTAGTCTGTTGGGAGTTAATCCCATTTTCTGATAAATATGCCTTACTCCTCAAAGAGGTCTGCATATATCAGAGCGAATCAAATCTAGTACTTTCTTGGATCTTTTCCCTTTAACCGTAAAGGGTTGCTCGGTCATTAAAACTTCCAAGTATGATTCTAAGGTTGGAAGGTCCTTTCCTTCAACCTAGCTGAGTAGTCCATCAGCTTCATCCTTTGAATCGTACTTAAGTTAAAATGATTTAGCCTAAGATTCCATAAGTACATTTGATTCATCCTAGAAGGATCGTGGAATGATTTACTCTTGTTGGGGTTCGACAATGTGTTATTAGTTCCGGTCTGTTGCATCGTGGAAGAACACAGATTTAGTATTAAATTGTCTATCAATGTACTAGAATAGATAATATCCCCGTTTCCTACTCCGACAAGTCTGAAACTATCAGAAGAAACAGAATATCTATTCTAAGCCAATTTAGAAATCCGAAATGAAATTCTTTCTAAATGCCGGCACATAAAGACAATTTATTAGAACTAAAATCCTACCGTTAAAAAACATTTAACATCTCCCACTGCAACGGCTGTTACCTTAACAGTATTGCCCATGTAGGTTATTACTTCTTCCTATCTAAGTCTCCGGGTTTCCTGGAACCCCTGCATTTAAGTGCATACATGATTAGTGGTTTCCGTATCCACACACCAGGTACTGGTAGATAACACCACTAAGCATGTTTCGGTGACTAAGGAGAAGTTAACTTCTAGTTGCTTTGAGAGGACAATTAAAACTTCCAGTATCCAAACTGCTTACAACGGAAGCACTTGCCCCTTGGGCTTGCTTGTCCCATTCCGTGGTCCAGATATATTAGGCCCACTGGGTTTCCGTATTTTCTTCTTCCTTTTGCTGCCCGAAAGCCTAGGAAGAGTCAATCTCTCAGCCATAAGTGCTTTGAGGACCCTCAAAGATTCTCTCAGCTGCTTGAAGTTCAATCAGGAGCTCCGTCAATGAATAAGACCCCTTATTCATATTTTAGTTTAGGCGGAACTGCTCAAAACTTCTCGGCAGAGACTGGAGCACAAAATCAATCTGGGTTACCCCTTTGATAATTTCTCCCAGAACCTCTATCTCATTACGATAGCCCATCATTCTAAGAACGTGATCCCTTACGGGCGTTCTTTCCGACATGATGGCCGTCATGAGTTGCCTCATTTCACTTTGCCCGGCTGTCCTGTCCTGATAACCAAAACTTCTTGAGGTTAAGCATCATATCATAGGTAATGGTCATGGCATGATCCCGATGTCGCAGCACTTTTGACATGAAAGTCATAATGTTGCTCCGCGTCATCTCATAGCCTTGATCCATTTCCAATGAGCTTCCTTTCCTCAGTAGTGGAAGTATCATTTGGTTCAGCAGGTCAATTGACTTGGAGTACACATTTGTACTCCTCTGCAGTTAGGACAATGTCCAAGTTTCTTTTCCAATCCATACAATCAGGTTCAGTGAGTTTGTTGACTTTTATTGGGAATAATACCATATAAAACAAACAATGAGTTTAATTCGATATCATTTCCCTTAAGTGATATCATTAAACTACCAATCATTTCCAAAATCCCATTAGACATAGCAAGCCACGTTCTTGTGGACGTTTACCAGTCCAAATGATTTTATGATTGGATTTCACTTCGGTCGTACATCATTATAGCAGTGACTCCGATGGGGAGGATACTATAAAGCGTACCTAAGTGTGTACCATTTCTCAGTACTAAGTCCACCGCTCGGGAACTACATGTCCACCGCAAGCCACGTTCTTGTGGACGTTTACGTTGACATGCGGTCCTCCACGACTTTCTATAACTGTCGAGCCTCAATTAATCCCAAAGTTCCGTTTCCATTTAGCAAGCCACGTTCTTGTGGACGTTTACTAAAACAAACAACTTTATTAATTGAATCTCACTTATTTAAATGTCATAGAATCTTAATTAACCCAAAGTACCGTTTCCATTTAGCAAGCCACGTTCTTGTGGACGTTTACTAAAACAAACAACTTTGTTAATTGAATCTTACATTTATTAAATTTCACAATTTTATTAATCAAAGCTTGATATCTCGTAAGGGAAACTCGAAGTTTCTAACCAGCGATCAATCATGCAATTGAGCCCTATCTCTCACTAAGTGAGGGAGCCAACCAGACAATCGATCTAGTCATCGAATGACTCGAATGTCTCTAATCTGTGTCATCGACATAACCAAGCGCTTTGGCTCCATTCCACTCCCCGGGGTGAGAATGAGTCGAGTTGAAATTAGTCTTTGAATGACAGATTAGGCATTGCTTTTGAGAAATATAATTGTTCAATTTTATAAGTGGATTTTAAATTCGAATTTTGATCCAGTGATATCCGTGTGTCGACTTTATCCGATAGGGAGGATGACACTAAAGCCAACTCGTAAGTGACACACATCACTATCAAAACAGAGAATGGAGACCGCGGGATTGTTTCCAATCCCTCTCCCACTTAGTATTTTACGAAAGGGATAAACATGCATAAACAATTTAAGCATAATAAAAGCACATAAACACATATAAAGCATTTAACGTGGCCCCGATTATTATGGCCTTAAATATCTTGAATGCACGTCTTCTCGGATCTTCGTCTCGTTGCTCGTCTCGGTCTCGATCCACCACCGACTCGTCTAAGTGCCAAGAGACGAACCCCTCCCACTGGAGTATCGTCCCGGGCAAAAGCGAGCGTTCCGTGATGTCCGTCGAACCCCCGCGGCGCTGCTGCCAAGCCTAGGGCAGCGGGCGCTGCCCTATATCCAGCGCTCGCTGGAGGAGCTGCAAACAGCGACCGCTGTTTGCCCTCCAGCGGGCGCCGTTTGTGCACAGCCTGCTGCGGGTTCGACTTCTCGACCTTCGTTCGTCCGGTCTTCGATCTTCTCTCGATTCACCAAGTAGCAGCAACATTACATAGGTAAGACTAACTACTTCCGGCATCGATCCTATACAGGTTGATCGATCCTATACAATCCGGATAAAACGAAAAACCGTAATAAAACCTAAACGACTCAACCCGTCGTTTTAACTATTACAAACATGCAACGATTATAAAACAAAGATCTCGACAAGCCCGAGAGTTTAACAAACCACAAACATACAGTCCAATCACATGACCATAATAATCGGGTTCAAACCTGCAACATAATTCTCGCAAAAATACAACGAACGTACAAAAAACCGGCTCTGATACCAATTGTTGGAAATCGACTACCCGGGACGTATCCGTTCGATCACTCGAACATCCGAACACGCCCAGTCGACCTCATGTGACAACTCTACGCTGACGACGAAGCCCCGCAGCCGATTCACGCCCAGCCGCCGTGCACGAGGCGCAACCGCGCAAACCGGAAGCTGCCTGCTGCAGCCAGCGGGCGCTGCCCCGCCACCAGCGGCCGCTGTTCACCTTCAGCGGCCGCTGCTCCGCCACCAGTGGGCGCTGGAGAGGCCCTGGGCAGCGGGCGCTGCCCTGCTTCCAGCGGGCGCTGCCCGTGACGAACAGCAGCGCGCTGCTGCTGTTCCGGGCTCGTTTCTGGTCCGTTTTTCCTCTTCCGACGACCGATCCGGAGGTCCTTGACCCCCCAGTAGTCGAGGAACACGTACCACGACTCCCGGAACCCGATCGTTCATTCGATGTATTTTTAACGAATTTAGAGATCGAAAATTGCGGAAAAAGGTTCGATCTCATACCTTTGTCGCGTGATTCGGAGGAGCCGAATTGTTGAGACCTTAGCGATTGCTAGCGTATGCCTCTTCCCGACTCCAACCGTTGTGTGGGCAACGATCCGTTGGGTCTCCCTTTTCTGCTCTCCCCTTTCTCAACCCAGCGTTATAAACTATTCTCTGAGAATAATTTTATTTGCGTTAACAAATTAATTTTAACAGAGAAAAATCTTAATTGCGCTAACGCAATTATTTTCTCTGCTGAAATTAATTGTTGCGGCGTTCTGTAGGTTTAGGAGAGGGCAAGGGGTGGGTTTAAATAGAGTTACACTAGGGACCTCTTAGGTAAATTAATTAGGGGCTAAAATGAAATATTAATTAACTTGGAATACTTAAAAGCAATTCCTTAATTAATCGATTTCAAATTTAATTATTATTAATTCCACTATAAAATAATAATTGAATTCCCGAAATTAATTTAATATTATATCAACAATAATATTTCCGCCGAAATTACATATACGACTTTCCCCGTGTTTAAGATATCGAATGTCCACGAATTAACTTTAATTACTAATAATTAAATTAATTCGTTTCTTATTATCCGAGACTAGTACCACTCATCCTTATTATCATGTGGAACGAATCCACCTGCAGGGTTTACATGATAAACTTTATGAGCTCATCTCGGGGACATCATCAACCCGATAAACGGGACACGGTTTCCTGTCTATAATCTATAGCATGCCGTGTGTACAATTCCGATTCCCAATTTACCGAGAATATTGACTAATCAATTAGTCTCACTCATTGGTAGATTAAAGAACCGAGAATTGGACACACGCACCTATAATTATATAGGGATTAGGAATTCGCATATCCGCAATATCTGAGGTCTAGTTCGATTACTTCGATTAGTATAAATCGAACGCCCTCCCGTGGTCCTGCTCAATACACCAAGTGTACGAGTGTAACATGATAGTCAAGACCGACTATCTACCAGTCACACTACGACGTACCGATGGATTGTCCCTGTCCATCTAAGTCGTGAGCTATTGTTCGATAGTATACGAGTAACCGACAGTATGATCTTCCGCGTGTCTCCTCACGCCATACTGTCTACAACGTATACATCAAGGACTATTGCATTAAATGCAATCATGCTTGAATCATATCTCGAATTAAGGTATAGATAAGGAGTTCCGTATTTTCACTAAACTAGACATTTAGAATACAACTCCATCACTAGGGATCAAAGTTATAAGGGATCGCCGGAATAGAACATTGTACCTTTCCCAAGCATCTTACATAGACACGATTCTGGCTCGCTTTAACATGCAAAATTCCAAGAAGGGTGAATTACCCTTCAACAAAGGAACTTATCTTTCTAAAGAATTGTGTCCTCGGACACAGAAGGAGAAAGATGAAATGAAAGCAATTCCCTACGCCTCGGCTGTGGGAAGCTTGATGTATGCGATGTTATGCACGAGACCTGATATCTGTTATGCAGTTGGCATAGTAGCAAGATATCAGAGTAATCCTGGAAGGGAGCATTGGACTGCTGTAAAGAGCATTTTCAAGTATTTACGAAATACTAAGGATTATGTTCTGAGATACGGAGCAGACGAGCTTGTTCCTTTGGGTTACACAGATTCGGATTTCCAAGCAAATAAGGACCGGCGTAAGTCGACATCAGGCTATGTGTACACTTTGGGAGGTGGAGCCGTATCATGGAAGAGTGTTAAGCAAAAGTGCATTTCGGACTCTACCATGGAAGTTGAATATGTAGCAGCCTCAGAGGCAGCGAAAGAATCAGTGTGGTTCCTTAATTTCCTCCAGGACTTAGATGTGATTCCGAGTTTGCCCAAAGCTATGACAATTTATTGTGACAATAGCGTTGCAGTGGCAAACAGTAAGGAACCACGGTCCCATAGTGCTACGAAACACATAGAGCGCAAGTACCACCTGATTCGAGACATCGTCAAGAGAGGCGATGCTGTACTCACCAAGATAGCTTCGGAAGACAACCTAGCAGACCCCTTCACAAAGATACTTCCTAAGGAAGTATATTTTAAGCACTTGAAGGGTTTGGGAGTCAGAAGTTTGGAAGATAAGACTAGACCTTAGTATAAGTGGGAGATTGTTGGAGTAGTATACTTAATGTCTAGATTTAAGTGTTCTGAACTCTTTGTGCACTTTCATTTATCTATTAATAAATAAACATTCATTTGCTTTTAATTATTGTTAATTAAATATATGCAAATTATAGTCCTAGATTATATAAGTTGTAGTTAGTATGGTGTGCGTCGTCACACGGAAGATCATACTATCGGTTACTCGTATATAATCGAACAGTTGCTCACGACCTAGATGGGCACGGACCAATCCATCGGTATAGTCGTAGTATGAGAGAGAAAATAATTTGTCTTGATTATTTTATCATACTTGTACACTTGGTGTATTGGGCGGATCGCTTGAGATTTATCAATTAGGATTGCTCTTGATAATTGATTTAAATCTCAGTGTATTTTATTCTTAATCCCCGATACTATTGCGGGTGTGTATATTTAATATAAATGACTTTGATTTTCCAAAGGAATTGACCGGTTAGAATATTGGGTCAATTACCGGTAAAGTTGGGTCACTATATTTTATATATGACATGCCGTGAATTCTTGACGTGAAAGAGTATCCCGGTAAAGGTTGATAATGTCCCCGAGATGAGCTCATAAGGATTTATTATGTAAACCTCGTGAGTGGATTTGTTCCCGCATAATAATAAAGTTGACTGGTACTATTCTCGGATATAAGAGATGAATAAATTTATTAAGCAATAAATAAATTTTATTCATGGATATTTATATCATAAATACACGGAATAAATAATACTACCGGAGAAATATTATTTGATATAATATGGTTTAATATTGGGAGTGCAATTAATTTTATATAGTGGAAAGTAAAATTAATTAATATTAATGGGATTAATAGATTTGGGCTTGGGCTCAATTTAATCATTAATATTGGAAGCCCAATATTCCACCTCCTTTAGATCCCCTACGTAGCCTATAAAAGCACTACATGGTCTTCACTTTTTCATAAGACAAGAATATCACACTTGATATTCTAGAGAGTTGAAGGAGATCCATAGAGTTCGGAGGATCATCACCCACCCGACGTTCGAACGAGTGCAAGGAATACGTGGGAAGATCCAAAGGTCATCAATTGATCTCGTTTCTCCGAACAACGAATCGAAGGTATAAAATCCTAAACACCCTTGATGATTTTATTCGATAATTATCGTGAAATACCGTAGAACGCAAGATCCGAGGATCGAACCCCGGACGAGGATCGAATCGATCCCCGTGGGGATCGAACCAATCGTGCCCCGGCTGAACTGGGGACGTGCGCATCGAAGGACCCCAGCCCACGGTTGGGGGTGCGATCGAACCTAGGGTTCGATCGCTGGGGTGGCGGGCTGGCGCCGCCGCGGCTCGCTGGGCGAACCGCCCCCTCCTCCGCGAACGGTGAGTCGCCGGACTCGCCGTAGGGTTGCCTCGATGCAACCCGGCGATCGCGAGGTGCGATCGCGAGCCCCGCGTGCGGGGGCTCTGGCTGGGCGCGCGCGCGGCTTCGGACGTGTTGTGCGTTCGGTCCGTGCTCCGGCTCGTACGTGGTGTTCTCGTGTACTCCGGCGAAGGTTTTTGATCGGGTTATTGTTTTCCGCAAATTTTAATAGCCCGGGATATCGAATTCCAACAAGTCTGGCGACTCACCGCCACCGCCCGTAGAGGGCGGTTCGCCCAGCGGCGAACCTGCCGCGCTTGCCCAGCGATCGACCGCATGGTCGATCGCTCACCCCGGCGTCCAACCGGGGTTCCCTCGATGCGCGCCCGGCGATCGAACCCTAGGTTCGATCGCCACCCCTCGGCTCCCAGCCGAGGGTTCGATCCTCCGCGGGGATGTTGACCTCGCGGTCCATCCCCATCCGCGGAATCGATGTTTCCCGGATCTTCGTTCATATGCATATTACGACAAATAAAATCATAAAGGTGGTTTCATGATTTTATCTTTGATTCGTTGTTCGGAGAAACGAAATCAATTGAAGACCTTTGAATCTTCCGTATTCCTTGCACCTCGTTCGAACGTCGTGTGGGCGACGATCCTCCGAACTCTATGGATCTCCTTCAACTCTCTAGAACTATCAAGTATTGATATTCTTGTCTTATGATTTATGAAGGCCATGTAGTGCTTTTATAGGCTACGTAGGGGATCTAAAGGAGGTGGAATATTGGGCTTCTAATAATAGTAAATAAATTGAGCCCAAGCTCAAATCTATTAATCCTTACTATTATTAATTATATTTATTTTCCACTATATAAATATAATTTCACTCCCAATATTAAACCATATTATATCAAATAATATTCTCTCCGGTAGTATTATTTATTCCGTGTATTTAAGATATAAATATCCATGAATAAAATTAATTTATTGCTAATTAATTTATCTCTTATGTCAGAGAATAGTACCATTCAACTTTAATTATTATGCGGAACAAATTTATTCATGAGGTTTACATAATAATTCCTTATGAACTCATCTCGGGGATATTATCAACCCTTATCGGGATACAGTTTCCCGTCAAGAATTCACGGCGTGTCATATATAAAATATCGTGGCCCATCTTTACCGGTAATTGACTGGTTATACTAATCAATCAATTTCTTTGTAAAATCTAAGTCACTAATATTAAATATACACACCCGCAATAATATCGGGGATTAAGAATAAAATACACTGAGATTTAAATCGATTATCTAAGGCAATCCTAATCGATAAATCTCAAGCGATCCGCCCAATCCACCAAGTGTACAAGTATGATAAAATAATCAACACCGATTATTTTCTCCCTCATACAACGACTATACCGATGGCTTGGTCCGTGTCCATCTAGGTCGTGAGCCACTGGTCGATTAAATACGAGTAACCGAAAGTATGATCTTTCGTGTGACGACGCACACCATACTAACTACAACGTATATGATCTAGGATTATATTTGCATATATTTAATTATCAATAATTAAAAGCAAATAATTGTTATTCATTTAAATAGATTAAATGCTATGACCGGAAGTTTACGTCACTTAAATCTAGACATTAAGTATACAACTCCAACAATTTTATCATTGGTGACGATGTAAAGATTTTGTCAGACATGAAATGATGGTTGTCTAAGATGAATCGGTATATAAGATAGAGAAGAAGTTGGAACATGTTCTTAAGATCTATGATCTCAAGAAAAGAATATTGTACTTCTCCTAGACATCTTATACGATTATGGTTCATTTTAAACATGCAGTATTCCGAGAAAGGTTTTACCTTTTATACACGGAATGCATCTATCTAAGGAAATGTGTTTGGAAACACATAAAGGAGATAGACGCAGAGAAAGCAGTTTCCTACACTTTGAGTGTGGAAAGCTTAAATACTGAAATGTTGAAAAACGAACAACTGATATCAACTATGCAGTTAGCATAGTGGGATGATATTAAAGTAATCCTAGCAAGGAATATTCGGATGCTGTAAGGGTACTTTCGAATTACTAGATTACGGAACAACACGAATTCCTTGGATTACATTTTCTCAGATCTCTAATCAAATAAGGACCGGTGTAAGTCGATATCAGGCTATGTGTTCACTTTTAAAATGGAGGTGGAGCTTTAACATGAAAGAGTGATAAGCACGATGCTTTTCGGGCTCTATCATAACCGAATAGCGGCCTCAGAGGCAGCGGAAATTTTGGTAGGACTCCTGGATAACCTCTGGACTTAGATATTGTTGGAGTTGTGTACTTAATGTCTAGATTTAAGTAACGGTAAACTCCCGGTCACAGCATTTAATCTATTAAATTAATAAACAATTGTTTGCGTTTAATTATTGATAATTAAATATATGCAAATCATAGTCCTGAATTTTATACGTTGTAGTTAGTATGGTGTGTATGGACACACAGAAGATCATACTATCGGTTACTCGTATTTAATCAAACAGTTGCTCACGACCTAGATGGACACAGACCAATCCATCGGTATAGTCGTTGTGTGAGAGAGAAAATAATTTATCTTAATTATTTTATCACACTTGTACACTTGGTGTATTGAGCGGATCGCTTGAGATTTATCGATTAGGATTGCCGGCGATAATCGATTTAAGTCTCAGAGTATTTTATTCTTAATCCCCGAAACTATTGCGGGTGTGTATATTTAATATAAGTAACTTTGATTTACCACAGGAATTAACCGATTTAATTATTGGGTTAATTACCGGTTAAGTTGGGTCACTATATTTTATATATGGCATGCCGTGAATACTTGACGGGAAAGTGTATCCCGTAAGGGTTGATAATATCCCCGAGATGAGTTCATAAGGAATTATTGTGTAAACCTCATGAGTGGATTCGTTCCGCACAATAATTAAGGTTGAATGGTACTAGTCTCGGATCAAAGAGATGAATAAATTAATTAGCAATAAATTAATTTTATTCATGGATATTTAAATCTTAAATACACGGAATAAATAATACTACCGGAGAAATATTATTTGATATAATATGGTTTAATATTGGGAGTGCAATTAATTTATATAGTGGAAAATAAATTAATTAATATTAATGGGAGATTAATAGATTTGGGCTTGGGCTCAATTTAATCATTAATATTGGAAGCCCAATATTCCACCTCCTTTAGATCCCCTACGTAGCCTATACTTGATAGTTCTAGAACGTTGAAGAGGATCCATAAGCTTGGAAGATCGTCGCCCACCCGACGTTGCTAGTGCAAGGAATACGTGGGAAGATCGTAAGGTCATCATCTTGATTTCGTTTCTCCGCACAACGAATCGAAAGGTAAAATCATAAACTCCCTTCTATGATTTTATGTGAATATGACTGTGGCATATACATGAACACACGATCCGGGAAAACGACGAACTTCGGGGACGGGGATTCGAGATCCCCGGCGAACGTTCAAAGGACCCTCGGCTGGGAGCCGAGGGGTGCGATCGAACCCTAGGTTCAATCGCGGCGTGCGCGAAGGGAGGCCCCGGCTGGAGCCGGGGCGAGCGATCGACCGTGAGGTCGATCGCGGGGCTGCCGAGGGCTGGTGCCTCGGCTGGCGCCCCTCCTCCCGGCGGCGACGGCGGTGAAGTCGCCGGACTCACCGCCGCCCGGGGCTGCCGGAGCAGACCCAGCAATCGCCTCGTGCGCGATCGCGAACCCCGCGAATGGGGTTCGGCTAGGGTTTAGCCGCGGGTTCATCCCGCGGCGATGCTCTTGTCGAGCCCGGTTCTTCGTGGCGTTCGTGATCGGTTTCCGGCGATGGGATTTTGGTCGGATTGTCGGTTTCCGCAATTTATGATAATCCGGGATATCGATTTCCAACAATTGGTATCAAAGCGTTTGGTTTCGTGTTCATGTATGTGTTCAATTATCGTTCTACCTTGCAGGGATTCCGACTATCATGGTTAATTAATTGATTAATTGTTTAATTAATTGTTATTTAATTTTACCATGATTATTAAACTCTCGGACATGTCGAGATTCGTTTTGTGTGGATGAATGCTTGTAATAGTAAAAATTCGGGGGTTGACCGAATTTAGATTTATTATTATTGTTCTATGTTATCCGGAAAGTGTATAGGGTCGATTTCATGAATTGAATCGATACCGGAATTGTAAATTTATTTCTTGTAATTTCTTTACGTTGGATCGATGCCGAGACGACCGCCGGAGAACTCATGTGACGAAGGAGATGATGAGAGGGAGAACTAGGGCTCGGGATCGATATCGATCCCATGATGATGATGATCGAAGGGGCGAAGGGGGCTGCCCGCGGGACTCCTTGGCCACGCCGGCCACCGGTGGTGGTGGCGTGTGGGCTTGGGACGGCAGCGGTGGTGCTCCCGGCCGGCGATCAAGGTGGGGGGCGCGGGGTCCTCGTGATCTCGTGCTACTCCTACCTAGATTCACTTTCCTAATTAATTCGGTTTTCCTATTTTGAGTATTCCTATGTTTGGGAACTCTCATGGAGATAGGAAAAGAATTAATTAATTTATTTTATTTTCTTATTCTATTATAGAAGTCTTCTAGAATATTGCAAGTCCTACTTGGAATAGGATTCTAGAGATTTAATAGAATTAGATAGGAAAATAATAAATTAATGAATTAATTTATTTCCTAGTTGATTATTCCTATTTTATGGAAATTTTCATGGACATGGAAATTAATTAATTTTGGAAAGTAGAAAAGTCCTAATTTATTTTATTTCCTTATTCTATTATAGAAGTCTTCTAGAATATTCCAAGTTTAACTTGGATAGATTATTCTAGAGATTTAATAGAATTAGATAGGAAAATAAATAAATAAAAATATTAATAATATTTAATTTTATTTTTGATTTATTCGATTGACTTAATTTTCGAATTGAGTATCTTTTGGATTTATTGAAAATAAATAGATTTAAATATTGGGATTAATATTCTCGTCACATGGAGCATTCAAGAACGAAGACTGAAGACTAGAAGACGCATACGGAGATGGAATAAAGCCATGATAGTCGGAAAATAATTTTCTAGCATTATTTTGACTATGTGATACTATGTGCTTTATTACTTGTATGCATGCTTATGTGTTTAATTATGCATTAGATAGCATATCCCTTTGTTATAAAAAGTTAAGTGGGAGAGGGGATGGAAACATTCCCATGGTCTTCATTACTGTTCTCTTGGTGACTCTTATGGACTTTTGAAGTTCGTATAGATATGTCATTGGAGGAGAATTCTTGTAATTCCTTTTACGAGAAACATTGATTCAGTTTATCAAACAATGCCTAATTTGTCTTTCTGAAACTGACTTCAAGTCGACTCATTCTCACCCCGGGGAGTGGAATGGAGCCAAAGCCACTTGGTCATGTGGATGACACAAATTAGAGACATTCGTACCATTCTTTTGAAGGTGGATCGATTTTCTGCTCGGCTCCCTCATCTGATGAGAGATAGGGTTGTTCGCATGGTGAATCACTGGTTAGAAACTTCGAGTTTCACTTATGATTCTCCGCGTCCTGATTTACGAAAATCGAATGGATCTTGTAATTGGGAATCAATTATAAAAGTCTCTTGGTGTAGTAAACGTCCACACCACGTGGCTTGCTATACTAACGGATTTTGGATTAATTGATGTAGACAGTTGTAAGAAATTGTGAAGAGTTGTGAAGTTGTCGTAAACGTCCACACCACGTGGCTTGCGGTGATGTAGCAATTCTAAACGATTTACTTTGGTGCTGAGTAATGGTTTACACTTAGATACGCATTATAGTATTCCTCCCCACGAGGTTACGCTATAAGTGATGTATGCCCAAAGAAAATCTAATTGCTAAATCATTTGGGTGGGTAAACGTCCACACCACGTGGCTTGCCTTGCCTGATGGGATTTTAGATGTAATTAGTAATTTAATGATATTATTTCAGGGAGATAATATCGGATATTAAATTGATTGTTTGTTTAAATGTGCTTATATGTTTAGAGAATAGCTATGAATCCACTTTCTGTGATACTCAAGGAGCATAAACTCACTGGCCCCAATTATAATGATTGGAGGAGAAATTTAGACATTGTCCTGACTTCTGAAGAGTACAAATTTGTACTCCATGAATTGTGCCCTGCTGAGCCCACGGCTGCCTCAACTAATGAGGAAAGAGAGGCATATCGGAAGTGGAAAAAGGCTGATGAAATGGCTAGGTGTTATATTTTGGCTTCCATGTCAAATGTACTCCAAACCCAACATGAGTCGATGGCCACTGCCTATGATATGTTGTTTAACCTCAAAGAAATGTTTGGGGAGCAAGATCGTGCGGCAAGGCAAGAAGCCATGAGAGTCCTCATGACAACTACTCAATCTGAAGGAACGCCCGTAGGGGATCACGTTCTTAAGATGATGAGTTTGTTGAATGAGCTTGAGATCCTAGGAGCTCAAATTGATGCTGAGACGCAAGTCGACATCATACTCCAGTCTCTGACCCCTAGTTTTGAGCAGTTTCGCATGAGTTATAATATGGGTAAACTGTCTTATACTCTTGCGCAACTCCTGACTGAACTGAAGGCGGCAGAGGGGATCTACAAGAAGGGCAAGTCTCAAGCACTTGTAACTACCAAGTCCAAAGGCTTGAAGCCTGTTGGAGGTAGGGGCAAGAAAAGGAAGCAAGCCTGGAAACCCAGTGGTGCCAAGAGGAGTGGACCACGAGTGGGGGCTGCAAAGCCAAGGGGCAAGTGCTTCCGATGCAATAAGTCTGGACACTGGAAGTCTGAATGTCCTCTCAAAGGTACGAATTTTTCTTTAGTCGTAAAAACATAGTCAGCGGTATTATCTACCAGAATTCTGGTGTGTAGATATGGAACCACTGACGGTATGTGCATTTTGAATGCAGGGGTTCCAGAAAACCCGGCGACTTAGAGAAGAAGAGTTCGAGTCTACACGGGCAAAAGCTGTAGTGGAGGCAGCAGTTGCGGTGGAAGACATTTATCTGCTTTAGTAGTTAAATAGGATTTCATTTCACGTTTATTGCATTATGTACCTTTTATTTTAGAAAGAACGTTTTGTTCTGGATTTCTATTATTTATGAATGGATATTTTATTTCTTTAATCATTTGATGATTTTGATAAGAAATAATGGGTATTATCTATTCTGGTACATTAGATAGCAATATATGAATGATAGATCCTAAGTCTACCATGATGCAACAAACCGTTCTATAACTTGTTTTACTTTATTAGATATATTAAATCATTATACTTGTGAATTCTAATACTTAGTGGTATTTATTCAAATGAGATTCAAAAGGTTGAAATTGATTTGATCAATTATAGTTGAAGGAATGGACCTTCCGACCTAAGAATCGAATTTGGAAGATAATATAACTAAGCATACCTTTCGGTAAAGGATAGAATTCGGAAAAGTATTGAGAATGATCAATGGTATATGCAGACATATGTGTAATTATAAAGGTGCGAGTAGTTCTTTCAAGAATACTCGAAACAAAGGATTAGGATGCTTGATGTGCCATAAAAGCAAAGTGTTTTAGTCACAAAGCAATTATGGGGAACCTTCTAAGTATATCCATTGGAAGCCTGCGACTAAAATCGCGGAGGCTATCACCTATCTGAATAACACATAGCATAATCAAAGATTAGGAGTCTCAAATGACTACACCATACACTTACGTGTAGAGATGGCGTGTCAGTAATAAGAAATGAGGTTCTAATAGTAAAAGAACAAGTTGTTCGGAACTACCTATGTTCTATGGATATTCCTAGAGACAACGGCACATTCAATGTGGTTGTAGGATATCCTAGGTGAACAAAAGGATTGTGCTCTATAGTACTAAGAACCAGAGGGACATTTCGTCCGGTTCTTAGAGGAAGACTGTTAGATGAACAACAATGCCCGAACTGATGTAATACCTTGGAATGAGAAAAAGGACAAAGACTAAGAACCAGCCAAACCGAGTAGTATTACACCACACACTGCACCTGAATGTTATTACTGTTTATACACCGGGACGCCATTGCAGTGGGAGGTTGTTGAACAACAAGAGATGTTCATAAGACTAGAGGAGTTTTTGAA
Organism: Euphrasia confusa; assembly: GCA_954870475.1. Taxonomy (NCBI): domain Eukaryota; kingdom Viridiplantae; phylum Streptophyta; class Magnoliopsida; order Lamiales; family Orobanchaceae; genus Euphrasia; species Euphrasia confusa. Next base: position 17,274,846 of record OX940954.1, read on the forward strand.
CTCTGGATCTAGTAAAGATGAAATCGATCCCTAGCTTTGCACAAAGGCAGTACTAGATCTAAATGTGCCTGCTTGGAGAACAATAAGGTTTATTGTTAAGAGGCTAGATCATTTAGAGTACAAAGCTTAGTAAATCCATTTATGGATTGTAACAAAGCTATAAATCGTGGAACTTGCGAATTGATGGGATAGTCCATTTGATGGATTCATCAAAAGGCATAGACGAAAGGTGTATTGGAGACGTAATGGAAACAAGGTGGTGTTTCTCGGAGATTTTATGTAGATAACATTTTATCATTGGCAACAATGTAAAGATGTTGTCAGACACAAAATGATGGTTGTCTAAATGAATCGAGATATAAGATTGAGTAGAAGTTAGAGCATGTTCTTAAGATCTTTTGATCTAAGGATAAGAACATTGTACTTCTCCTAGATATCTTATGATGGAGTAGTATACTTAATGTCTAGATTTGAGTATTATGAACTCCTTGTACACTTTCATTTACCTATTAATAACGAACATTCATTTGCTTTTAATTATTGTTAATTAAATATATGAAAATTATAGTCCTGGGTTTTATACGTTGTAGTTAGTATGGTGTTGCATGGGCACACAGAAGATCATACTATCGGTTACTCGTATTTAATCGAACAGTTGCTCACGACCTAGATGGACACGGACCAATCCATCGGTATAGTCGTTGTGTGAGAGAGAAAATAATTTATCTTAATTATTTTATCACACTTGTACACTTGGTGTATTGAGCGGATCGCTTGAGACTTATCAATTAGGATTGCTCTGTGATAATTGATTTAAGTCTCAGAGTATTTTATTCTTAATCCCTGAAACAATTGCGGGTGTGTATATTTAATATTAGTGACTTTGATTTTCCAAAGGAATTAACCGATTTAATTATTGGGTTAATTACCGGTTAAGTTGGGTCACTATATTTTATATATGGCATGCCGTGAATTCTTGAAGGGACAGTGTATCCCGGAAGGGTTGATAATATCCCCGAGATGAGCTCATAAGGATTTATTATGTAAACCTCGCGAGTGGATTTGTTCCGCATAATAAATAAGGTTGAGTGGTACTAGTCTCGGATATAAGAGATGAATAAATTTATTAAGCAATAAATAAATTTTATTCATGGATATTTAAATCTTAAATACACGGAATAAATAATACTAACCGGAGAAATATTATTCGATATAATATGGGTAAATATTGGGAGTGCAATTTTATTTATATAGTGGAAAATAAATAAAATTAATATTGATAAGGATTAATGGACTTGAGCATTGGGCTCAATTTAATCTTCAATATTAGAAGCCCAATATTCCACCTCCTTTAGATCCCCTACGTAGCCTATAAAAGCACTACATGGCCTTCATAAAGAACAAGACAAGAATATCATTATTTGATAGTTCTAGAGAGTTGAAGGAGATCCATAGGAGTTCGATAGATCGTCGCCCACCCGACGTTCGAACGGAGTGCAAGGAATACGTGGGAAGATTCAAAGGTGTTTGATTTCGTTTCTCCGAACAACGAATCGAAGGTATAATATCTAAACTCTCTAGATATTATTTCGATTTTGATTTATTGAATATACCGTAGAACGAAGATCCAAAAAAGTCGAACCCGGATTAGACGAACGATCACGCGGTGGTGGCGAAGCCACCGGACCGCGGGATCGCCCGCTAGGGTTTGGCGGGGCGCGGAGGAGGCGACCCTCGGCTGGGCCGAGGGCGCGCGATCGATCACAAAGATCGATCGCTGGGACGGGCTGGTGCCGTCCCATCCCCACCTCGACGGTGGGGGAACCTCCAGGCGGCGGCGAGTCGCCGGACTCGCCGCGGGGGCTGCCGGTGCAGCCCCACCCGATCGCGTGGGACGCAATCGTTCGATCGCGTGAACCCCGGCTCGCGGGGGTTCGGCTGGGGGCGGGCCGCGTGCCTTCGGGTGCGTGGTCTCCAAAGGCTGGACTCCGGCGGATGAGTCGGCGTTCGTGTGATCTCCGGCGAAGGGTTTGATCGGGTTATTGGTTTCCGCATTATTTTTAATAACACTGGATGTCAAATTCCAACAATTGGTATCAGAGTGTGGTTTACGTTCACGGTATTTTCGATAAAATTGGGTTCCGACTATTATGGCTTGATGATTACTCGTTTAATTATTTTGTCATGTGATTGTTGGTTTAATTAAACTCTCGGACATGTCGAGATTCGTTTTTTGGTGGTGAATGCTTGTAATAGTAAAAATTCGGGGGTTGACCGAATTTAGGATTTATTATTATTGTTTTATTTTTCCGGAAAATGTATAGGGTCGATTTCATGTATAGAATCGATACCGGATAGTGTAAAATTAAATTTGTAATTTATTTTGCGTTGGATCGATGCCGAAACGACCGCCGGAGAAGACGTGTGACGAAGGAGATGATCGAGAGGGTGAACGGGACAAGGATCGATCAATCCCCATGATCGATCCATGAGGATCGATCGATCGCGAGGTGAGGCGCCGAATTCGCGCCTCTCGGCGGCGATGCCACCGGTGGTGGTGGCGCGCCGGCTGGGCGGTGGCGGCGGTGCTCCTCGGCCGGCGATGGCGGTCCGGTGGGGGGGCGCGGGGGTCCTTGTGATCTTCGTGCTCTCCCGATTCTACTTTCCTAATTAATTCGTTTTTCCTATTTGAGTTTTCCTTTTTTTTTTGGGAATTCTCATGGAATAGGAAAAGAATTAATTGTAATTAATTTTATTTCCTTATTCTATTATGGAAGTCTTCTAGAGTATTCCGAGTTCTACTTGGAATAGGATCCTAGAGATTTAATAGAATTGGAAAGGAATAAAAGTTAATTTAGGATTGATTTATTTCCTAATTGATTATTCCTATTTTATGGGAATTTTCATAGTAATGAAAATTAATTAATCTTGGAATGTAGAAGAGTCCCAAATTATTTTATTTCCTTATTTCATTATAGAAATCATCTAGAATATTCCAAGTGGGTCTTGGATAGATTATTCTAGAGATTTAATGAAGTAGAAAGGGAAAATAAAATAAATAAAAATATTAATAATATTTAATTTTATTTTTGATTTATTCGATTGACTTAATTATTATTAATTAAGTATCTTTTGGATTTATTAAAAATAAATAGATTTAAATATTGGAAATTAATATTCTCGTCACATGGAGCATTCAAGAACGAAGACTGAAGACTAGAAGATGCGTACGGAGATGGAGTAAAGTCATAATAGTCGGAAAATAATATTCTAGTATTATTTTGACTATGTGATAATACTATGTGCTTTATTACATGTATGCATGCTATATGTGTTTATTTTTATGCACTAGATAGCGTATCCCTTTATTGTAAAAAGCTAAGTGGGAGAGGGTATGGAAACATACTCATGGTCTCCATTGCTGCTCTCTTGGTGACTTTTATAAACTTTTGAAGTTTATATAGATAAGTTATTGGAGGAGAGTTCTTGTAATTCCTCTTACGAGAAACATTGATTAAGTTTATCAAACAATGCCTAATTTGTCTTTCCAAAGCTAATTTCAAGTCGACTCATTCTCACCCCGGGGAGTGGAATGGAGCCAGAGCCACTTGGTCATGTAGAGGACACAAATTAGAGACCTTCGTACCATTCTTTGATAGATGGATCGATTGTCTGCTCGGCTCCCTCATTTATGAGAGATAGGGTTGTTCGCATGGTGAATCACTGGTTAGAAACTTCGAGTTTCACTTATGATTCTCCGCGTCTTGATTTACAAGATTGAATGGATCGAGTAATTGGGAGTCAATTATAAAAATCTCTTGGTGTAGTAAACGTCCACACCACGTGGCTTGCTATGCTGACGGATTTTGGATTAATTGATGTAGACAGTTGTAAGAAATTGTGAAGAGTTGTGAAGTTATCGTAAACGTCCACACCACGTGGCTTGCGGTAATGTAGCGATTCCAAGCGATTTGCTTTGGTGCTGAGTAATGGTTTACACTTAGATACGCCTTATAGTATTCCTCCCCACGAGGTTCCGCTATAAGTGATGTATGACCAAAGAAAATCTAATTGCTAAGTCGTTTGGGTGGGTAAACGTCCACACCACGTGGCTTGCCTTACCTGATGGGATTTTAGAGGCGATTAGTGATTTAATGATATTATGTAAGGGATATAATATCGGATATTAAATTGTTTGTTTGTTTTATGTGCTTATAGGTTAAGAATGACTGTGACCCCACTTTGTGATATACTTAAGGATGAAAACTCACTGGTTCCATATAGTACTGATTGGAAAAGAAATCTGGACATTGTCCAGACTGTTGAGCCTTCTGAATCCACTGCTGTCCCAACTCATGAGGACATTTGGAATGACCTCAGGATGATGTTGAGACATAGTGTGGAAGCCGGACAAGAAGTGATTGACATACTCTATAAATTCAGTCCTCTTGAGGAATCGCTTAAAAACGATTTCAAAAGAGCGGAACTTATAAGTATGGTCAGAAAATCACAAGCTCTTGTGGCTAAGATGGAAGTGCAAGCAAAGAAGCCCAGTGGTTCCAAACCACGGAATGGGAAGAGCAAGCCGCGAGGCAAGTGCTATCGATGCAAGCAGTCTGGGCACTGGAAGTATGATTGTCCTCTCATCAAAGGTACGAAATTTTCCTTAGTCACCGAAACATTATCAGTGGTGTTATCTACCAGCACCTGGTCTGTAGATACGGGGGCCACTGATTGCTGGAATTCGATATCCCGGGGTATCAAAATTTTGCGGAACCGATAACCCCGACCGAAAACCCGTCGCCGGAAACCGATCACGAACGCCACGAAGAACCGGGCTCGACAAGAGCATCGCCGCGGGACGAACCCGCGGCTAAACCCTAGCCGAACCCCATCCGCGGGGTTCGCGATCGCCGTGCATGGCGATCGCTGGGGCTGCATGGGGCAGCCCCCGGCGGTGAGTCCGGCGACTCACCGCCACCGCCAGGAGGGGCGGTCAGTGATGGAATTCGGTATCCCGGGGTATCAAAAAAAATGCGGAACCGATAACCCCGACCGAAAACCCGTCGCTGGAAACCGATCACGAACACCACGTCACCGGAGTCCGACGAGGGAATCGCCGCTAGGGCGAAACCCTAGCCGAACCCCCATGCACGGGGTTCGCGATCGCATGCACGCGATCGCTGGGGCTGTCCAACAGCCCCCGGTGGTGAGTCCGGCGACTCACCACCACCGCCGGAGGAGGGCGGTCAGCCTCCAGCTGACCCGCCGCGGCCCAGCCGCGGCATCCCTTGCGATTGCGCGCCAGCCGCGATCGCTCGTCCCGGCCGAAGCCGGGGCTCCTCCCGTGTGCCGTCGCCGTCCAAGGTGGCTGGGGGGTTCGTCCCGCCTTGGCACCAGCCCACGGCTGAACCCCCAGCGATCGACTTCACGTCGATCGCTTGCCCCGGCGAGAGCCGGGGCTTCCCCTTGTCCGCGCGCCGCGGCGGTCCGAACCCTAGGGTTCGGCCGCCACCCTTCGATCCCGACGGGGATCTCGAATCCCCGTATCCCGGTCTCGACGTTTTTCCCGGATCATGCGTTCATGTATGTATCACAATTCAATTCACATAAATTCACACAAAGGAGTTTATGATTTTACCTTTTAATTCGTTGTGCGGAGAAACGAATCTAAGTTGATGACCTTACGATCTTCCCACGTATTCCTTGCACTAGCTTGAACGTCGGGTGGGCGACGATCCTCCAAGCTTATGGATCCTCTTCAACTCTCTAGAACTATCAACTATTGATATTCTTGTCTTATTGTTATTAGAAAGTGAAGACCATGTAGTGCTTTTATAGGCTACGTAGGGGATCTAAAGGAGGTGGAATATTGGGCTTCCAATATTAATGATTAAATTGAGCCCAAGCCCAAATCTATTAATCTCCCATTAATATTAATTAATTTATTTTCCACTATATAAATTAATTGCACTCCCAATATTAAACCATATTATATCAAATAATATTTCTCCGGTAGTATTATTTATTCCGTGTATTTAAGATTTAAATATCCATGAATAAAATTAATTTATTGCTAATTAATTTATTCATCTCTTGAATCCGAGACTAGTACCATTCAACCTTAATTATTGTGCGGAACGAATCCACTCATGAGGTTTACACAATAATTCCTTATGAACTCATCTCGGGGATATTATTAACCCTTCCGGGATACACTGTCCGGTCAATCATTCACGGCATGCCATATATAAAATATAGTGACCCAACCTAACCGGTAATTAACCCACTAATTAAATCGGTTAATTCCTTTGGTAAATCAAAGTCACTTATATTGAATATACACACCCGCAACAATATCGGGGATTAAGAATATAATACACTGAGACTCGAATCGATTATCGCCGGCAATCCTAATCGATGAATCTCAACGATCCGCTCAATACACCAAGTGTACAAGTGTGATAAAATAATTAAGATAAATTATTTTCTCTCTCACACAACGACTATACCGATGGATTGGTCCGGATCCATCTAGGTCGTGAGCCACTGTTTGATTAAATACGAGTAACCGATAGTATGATCTTCTGTGTGCCCATGCAACACCATACTAACTACAACGTATAAAATCTAGGACTATGATTTGCATATATTTAATTAATAATAATTAAAAGCAAACAATTGTTTATTAATTTAATAGATTAAATGCTATGACCGGGAGTTTATCGTTACTTAAATCTAGACATTAAGTACACAACTCCAACAATCTCCCACTTGTACTAAGGTCTAGTCATTTCCTCCAAACTCCCGGTTCCCATACTCATCACGTGCTTTAAAGTGTACTTCCGAGAAGTATTATGTGAGTGAGCAATCTAGGTTGCCGCTCTGAAGTTATCTTGGTGACTACTACGTCGTCTCCCCTGACGATGACTCGTATCAGGTGGTACTTGCTCTATGTGTTAACATCACTTTTGACTTATGACCTCTTCCAGTTCACCGTGCACCGCCATCCAATAGCCTTCGGTAAACTAAGAGTCATATCCAAGTCAAGAGGTTATCCCGGAACCTAACCAAAACTTCCGCTGCCTCTGAGGCTGCTATTCGGTTATGAGAGAGTCTGAGAAGCGTCCCGCTTATCACTCTTTCACTTCATGGTTCCACCTCTTTCTAAAAGTGAACACATAGCCTGATATCGACTTTCACTGGTCCTTCTCTGATTTTTTGGATCTGAGAATCTGTAATCTAAGAAGATTTCGTCTTGCTCTGCAAGCCAGTACTTGAAAGTATTCTTGCAGTATTCGAACATCCCTTATCCAGATTACTTTGATATCCTCCCACTACGCAAACCGCATAGTTGATATCAGGTTCTTGTTTTACAACATTGCATCTATAAAGCTTTCCATACTTGAAGTATAGGAAACTGTTTTGTTCTCATCTATCTCCTTCATGTGTTCGAACACATAACCTTTAGATAGATGTTTATTCTGTCCCTGAAAGGCAATAACCTTTCTCAGAAGTATGCATGTTTAAAAACAAACCTTAATCGTATAAGATGTCTAGGAGAAGTACAATGTTCTTATCTCTAGATCATCAGATCTTAAGAACACGCTCTAACTTCTTCTCAATCTTATATCTCGATTTATTTAGACAACCATTACTTTATGTCTGACAGCATTTTTACATTGTTGCCAATGATGAAATGTTATCTACATAAAATCTCCGAGAAACACCACCTTGTTTCCATTACGTTTTCAATACACCTTTCGTCTATGCCTTTTGATGAATCCATCAAATGGACTATCCCATCAATTCGCAAGTTCCACGATTCATAGCTTTATTTCAATCCATAAATGGATTTACTAAGCTTGTACTCTAAATGATCTAGCCTCTTAACAATAATCCTTATTGTTTCAAGCAGGCACATTTAGATCTAGTACCGCCCTTATGCAGAGCTAGGGGTCGATTTCATCTCTACTAGATCCAGAGTCCGAACTCCTCTAGTCTTATGAACATCTCTGGTTGTCCAACAACCTCCCACTGCAATGGCGTCCCGGTGTATAACAGTAATAACAATAGGTGCAGTATGTGGTGTACTTCTACTCGGTTTGGCTGGTTCCCAGTCTTTTGTCCTTCTTCTCATTTTAAGGTATTACGTCAATTTTAGGCTTTGTGGTCCATCTAATAGTCTTCCTCTATGAACCGGACGAGACGTCCTTCTGGTTCATAGTACTATAGAACACACAATACTTCGTTCATCTAGGATATCCTACAACCATATTCAATATGTCGTTGTATCTAGGAATATCCATAGAACATAGGTAGTTCCGAACAACTTGTCCTTTTACTATCAGATTTTTCATTTCTTTATAGCGCACTATTTCTACACGTAAGTGTAAGGTGCGGCCTTTTGGGATTGAACCCAATCTTTGACTATGCTATGTGTTATTCAGATAGGTGATGGCCTCCGCGACCGAGTCGCAGGCTCCTAATGGATATACTTTGATGGTTCCCCATAATAGCTTTGTGTCCTTTGACTAGTCAAAACACTTTGCTTTTATGGCACATTAAGTATTCTAATCCATCACCGAGTATTCTTTGAGAGAATTTCTCGTACCTTTCTAATTTACACATATGTCTGCATATCTAATCATTTCCAATACTTGTCTGAATTCTATCCTTTATCCAGAAAGGTTTGCTTAGACGTATTATCCTCCAAATTCAATCCTTAGGTCGGAAGGTCCATTCCTTCAACTTTAATTGATCAAATCAATTTCGACCATTTGAATCTTATTTGAAAATACTACTAAGTATAAGAATTCACAAGTATAATGATTAATAAAGAAATATCTAACAAGTAAAACAAGTTATAGAACGGTTCGTTGCATCGTGGTAGACTAAGGATTTATCATTCACATATTGCTGTCTAATGTACCAGAATAGATAATGCCATTATTTCTTATCAAAATCATCCAATGATTAAAGAAATAAAATATCCATTCATTAATAATAGAAATCCAGAACAAAACGTTCTTTCTAAAATAAAGGGGTACATAATGCAATAATCTTAAAATGAAATCCTATTTAACTACTAAAGCAGATAAATGTCTTCCACCGCAACCGCTGCCTCCTCTACAGCTTTGCCCGTGTAGACTCGAACTCTTCCTCTCTAAGTCGCCGGGTTTTCTGGAACCCCTGCATTCAAAAATGCACATACCGTCAGTGGTTCCATATCTACACACCAGAATTCTGGTAGATAATACCGCTGACTGTGTTTTTACGACTAAGGAAAATTCGTACCTTTGAGAGGACATTCAGACTTCCAGTGTCCCATCTTGTTGCATCGGAAGCACTTACCCTTTGGCTTGCAGCCCCCACTCGTGGTACAGTCCTCTTGACACCACTGGGTTTCCGGGCTTGCTTCCTTCTCTTGCCCCTACCTCCACTAGGCTTAAAGCCTTTGGACTTGGTAGCTACAAGCGTTTGAGACTTGCCCTTCTTGTAGATCCCCTCTGCCGCCTTTAGTTCAGTCAGGAGTTGCGCAAGAGTATAAGATAGTTTACCCATATTATAGCTCATACGAAACTGCTCAAAACTAGGGGCCAGAGACTGGAGTATGATGTCGACTTGCGTCTCAGCATCAATAGAAGCTCCTAGGACCTCAAGTTCATTCAACAAACTCATCATCTTAAGAACATGCTCCCCAACGGGCGTTCCTTCAGATTGAGTAGTCGACATGAGGACTCTCATGGCTTCTTGCCTTGCCGCACGATCTTGCTCCCCAAACATCTCCTTGAGGTTAAACATCATATCATAGGCAGTGTCCATCGACTCATGTTGGGTTTGGAGTACATTTGACATGGAAGCCAAAATATAACACCTAGCCATTTCATCAGCCTTTTTCCACTTCCGATATGTCAGTTTTTCCTCATCAGTTGAGGCAGCCGTGGGCTCAGCAGGGCACACTTCATGGAGTACAAACTTGTACTCCTCCGAAGTTAGGACAATGTCTAAATTTCTCTTCCAATCAATATAGTTGGGGCCAGTGAGCTTATGCTCCTTGAGTATCATAGAAAGTGGGTTCATAGCTATTCTCTAAACCTATAAGCACATTTAAACAAACAATCAATTTAATATCCGATATTATCTCCCTCAAATAATATCATTAAATTACTAATCACATCTAAAATCCCATCAGGTAAGGCAAGCCACGTGGTGTGGACGTTTACCCACCCAAATGATTTAGCAATTAGGTTTTCTTTGGTCATACATCACTTATAGCGTAACCTCGTGGGGAGGAATACTATAATGCGTATCTAAGTGTAAACCATTACTCAGCACCAAAGTAAATCGCTTGGAATTGCTATATCACCGCAAGCCACGTGGTGTGGACGTTTACGATAACTTCACAACTCTTCACAATTCCTTACAACTGTCTACATCAATTAATCCAAAATCCGTCAGTATAGCAAGCCACGTGGTGTGGACGTTTACTACACCAAGAGACTTTTATAATTGACTCCCAATTATGAGATTCATTCGATTTTCGTAAATCAAGACGCGGAGAATCATAAGTGAAACTCGAAGTTTCTAACCAGTGATTCACCATGCGAACAACCCTATCTCTCATTAGATGAGGGAGCCGAGCAGACAATCGATCCATCTATCAAAGAATGGTACGACTGCCTCTAATTTGTGTCATCCACATGACCAAGTGGCTTTGGCTCCATTCCACTCCCCGGGGTGAGAATGAGTCGACTTGAAGTCAGTTTCAGAAAGACAAATTAGGCATTGTTTGATAAACTTAATCAATGTTTCTCGTAAGAGGAATTACAAGAATTCTCCTCCAATGACACATCTATATGAACTTCAAAAGTCCATAAGAGTCACCAAGAGAACAGTAATGGAGACCATGGGAATGTTTCCATCCCCTCTCCCACTTAGCTTTTTATAACAAAGGGATACGCTATCTAATGCATAATTAAACACATAAGCATGCATACAAGTAATAAAGCACATAGCACATAGTCAAAATAAGCTAGAAAATTATTTTTCCGACTATCATGGCTTTATTCCATCTCCGTATGCGTCTTCTAGTCTTTAGTCTTCGTTCTTGAATGCTCCATGTGACGAGAATATTAATCCCAATATTTAAATCTATTTATTTTTAATAAATCCAAAAGATACTCAATTCGAAAATTAAGTCAATCGAATAAATCAAAAATAAAATTAAATATTATTAATATTTTTATTTATTTATTTTCCTATCTAATTCTATTAAATCTCTAGAATAATCTATCCAAGTAAACTTGGAATATTCTAGAAGATTTCTATAATAGAATAAGGAAATAAAATAAATTAGGACTCTTCTACTTTCCAAGATTAATTAATTTCCACTTCCATGAAAATTCCCATAAAATAGGAATAATCATTTAGGAAATAAATCAATCCTAAATTAACTTTTATTCCTTTCCAATTCTATTAAATCTCTAGGATCCTATTCCAAGTAGAACTCGGAATACTCTAGAAGACTTCCATAATAGAATAAGGAATAAAATTAATTCCAATTAATTCTTTTCCTAATCCATGAGAATTCCCAAAAATAGGAAAACTCAATTAGGAAAACCGAATCAATTAGGTAAGTAGAATCTAGGTAGGATTAGGAGTAGCACGGGTTGGGGATCCCCGCACCACCCCCACCGTCGACCACCACCATCGCCGGGCACCACTGCCGCCGCCCCCTAGCCACGCGCCACCACCACCGGTGGCCGGCGTGGCCGGAAACCCTAGCGGGCAGCCCCGGGCGTGGGGTCGATCGATCCTCATGGGGATCGATCATGGGGATGATCGACCCCCCCGATTTTTCGTCCTCTTCGTCTTCTTCGTCACACGAGTTCTCCGGCGGTCGTCTCGGCATCGATCCAACGTAAATAAATTACAAGAAATAAATTTACAATTCCGGTATCGATTCTATACATGAAATCGACCCTATACAATTTCCGGAAAACATAGAACGTAATAATAAATCCTAAATTCGGTCAACCCCCGAATTTTTTCTATTACAAGCATTCATCCACACAAAATGAATCTCGACATGTCCGAGAGTTTAATAAACGAACAATCATGGTAAATTAAATAGCAATTAATTAAACCAATAATTAATAATTAATTAAACCATGATAGTCGGAATCCCTGCAAGGTAGAACGCAATTGAACACATACATGAACACGAAACCTAAACGCTCTAATACCAATTGATGGAATTCGGTATCCCGGGGTATCAAAAAAAATGCGGAACCGATAACCCCGGCCGAAAACCCGTCGCCGGAAACCGATCACGAACACCACGTCACCGGAGTCCGACGAGGGAATCGCCGCTAGGGCGAAACCCTAGCCGAACCCCCATGCACGGGGTTCGCGATCGCATGCACGCGATCGCTGGGGCTGTCCAACAGCCCCCGGTGGTGAGTCCGGCGACTCACCACCACTGCCGGAGGAGGGCGGTCAGCCTCCAGCTGACCCGCCGCGGCCCAGCCGCGACATCCCTTGCGATTGCGCGCCAGCCGCGATCGCTCGTCCCGGCCGAAGCTGGGGCTCCTCCCGTGTGCCGTCGCCGTCCAAGGTGGCTGGGGGGTTCGTCCCGCCGTGGCACCAGCCCACGGCTGAACCCCCAGCGATCGACTTCACGTCGATCGCTTGCCCCGGCGAGAGCCGGGGCTTCCCCTTGTCCGCGCGCCGCGGCGGTCCGAACCCTAGGGTTCGGCCGCCACCCTTCGATCCCGACGGGGATCTCGAATCCCCGTATCCCGGTCTCGACGTTTTTCCCGGATCATGCGTTCATGTATGTATCACAATTCAATTCACATAAATTCACACAAAGGAGTTTATGATTTTACCTTTTAATTCGTTGTGCGGAGAAACGAATCTAAGTTGATGACCTTACGATCTTCCCACGTATTCCTTGCACTAGCTTGAACGTCGGGTGGGCAACGATCCTCCAAGCTTATGGATCCTCTTCAACTCTCTAGAACTATCAACTATTGATATTCTTGTCTTATTGTTATTAGAAAGTGAAGACCATGTCGTGCTTTTATAGGCTACGTAGGGGATCTAAAGGAGGTGGAATATTGGGCTTCCAATATTAATGATTAAATTGAGCCCAAGCCCAAATCTATTAATCTCTCATTAATATTAATTAATTTATTTTCCACTATATAAATTAATTGCACTCCCAATATTAAACCATATTATATCAAATAATATTTCTCCGGTAGTATTATTTATTCCGTGTATTTAAGATTTAAATATCCATGAATAAAATTAATTTATTGCTAATTAATTTATTCATCTCTTGAATCCGAGACTAGTACCATTCAACCTTAATTATTGTGCGGAACGAATCCACTCATGAGGTTTACACAATAATTCCTTATGAACTCATCTCGGGGATATTATCAACCCTTCCGGGATACACTGTCCGGTCAATCATTCACGGCATGCCATATATAAAATATAGTGACCCAACCTAACCGGTAATTAACCCAATAATTAAATCGGTTAATTCCTTTGGTAAATCAAAGTCACTTATATTGAATATACACACCCGCAACAATATCGGGGATTAAGAATATAATACACTGAGACTCGAATCGATTATCGCCGGCAATCCTAATCGATGAATCTCAACGATCCGCTCAATACACCAAGTGTACAAGTGTGATAAAATAATTAAGATAAATTATTTTCTCTCTCACACAACGACTATACCGATGGATTGGTCCGGATCCATCTAGGTCGTGAGCCACTGTTTGATTAAATACGAGTAACCGATAGTATGATCTTCTGTGTGCCCATGCAACACCATACTAACTACAACGTATAAAATCTAGGACTATGATTTGCATATATTTAATTAATAATAATTAAAAGCAAACAATTGTTTATTAATTTAATAGATTAAATGCTATGACCGGGAGTTTATAGTTACTTAAATCTAGACATTAAGTACACAACTCCAACAGTCAGCCCCCAGCTGACCACCGCGGCAACAGCCGCGGTTCGCCCTGGCGATCGATCGCCTGCCTCGGCCCAGCCGAGGCGCCTCGTCGCGCACGCCGCCGGGCGAGGCGGCTAGGGGGGGTTCACCCGCCGTGGCACCAGCCCACGGCGAACCTCCCCGCGATCGACTTCGCGTCGATCGCATGCCCCGGCGGTCCAGCCGGGGCCCCCTCGTCCGCGCGCAACCGGCGGTCGAACCCTAGGGTTCGGCCGCCCCTCTCGATCCCGACGGGGATCTCGAATCCCCGTATCCCGGTCTCGACGTTTTTCCCGGATCGTGCGTTCATGTATGTATCACAATTAATCCACATAAAATCATAGAAGGGAGTATATGATTTTACCTTTTAATTCGTTGTGCGGAGAAACGAATCTAAGTTGATGACCTTACGATCTTCCCACGTATTCCTTGCACTAGCTTGAACGTCGGGTGGGCGACGATCCTCCAAGCTTATGGATCCTCTTCAACTCTCTAGAACTATCAAGTATTGATATTCTTGTCTTATGAAAAAGTGAAGACCATGTAGTGCTTTTATAGGCTACGTAGGGGATCTAAAGGAGGTGGAATATTGGGCTTCCAATATTAATGATTAAATTGAGCCCAAGCCCAAATCTATTAATCTCCCATTAATATTAATTAATTTATTTTCCACTATATAAATTAATTGCACTCCCAATATTAAACCATATTATATCAAATAATATTTCTCCGGTAGTATTATTTATTCCGTGTATTTAAGATTTAAATATCCATGAATAAAATTAATTTATTGCTAATTAATTTATTCATCTCTTGAATCCGAGACTAGTACCATTCAACCTTAATTATTGTGCGGAACGAATCTGTTGGAATAGGTGACCGGCGAGCCAACGGTTGGCCGAGCGGTTAACCGTATTCCGTTATATAACGGTTTATTTCGTTAATTAATGAAACTTATATTAATGGCATATACTATATCTGCTCCCAATGTTGAATCATAGATATAGTCCTGTACAGTTACACATGTTGTATGAATTCGGTTTTGTGGAAACCGAGAGATAATTCTGTTAACGCAACGTAACTGGTCAAACTCAGTTCCTAGTCGATGGGTTACGCCAATAACAAGGATACCCGGCCTTTCCCCCTTGAGACTAGCACTTAGTGTATGTGGGCTAATCTCGAGCCTCGGTGTTGGGACATCGACATACTTGAGTGGGTGCTCACTGTTGATGAGTTCACTGAACCCCCTCTCCCTGGAATCTCTAAGTGGTTATCACTGATCGAGTAGAGAATTCCATAATATAGTTGTACACAATTAATCCTTAAGACCCAGACATCACCGTGACTTCATCAGAGGACTAGCTGTATCGTGACGTGTCTCTGATTCCCTGGAAAGGGAGTAAGTCGAAAAAGGAGACAATGTTCGTGCAGTTCGAAATCTGATGTGAAGTCTGTGCATGGTAGTAGGGGATCTGATCGCTTGATATAGATCATGGATGTCCTGTGTGTTCTGATGGTTCGTAGTCCCGGAATCTCTGGCCAGAGTTGAATAGTGAGGTGATTAGAGAAATGTGTTTCTCTGAATCAATCACGACTGGATTTTACGAAACCTAGAACGTACGCACAGTTATCAAACTCAACAAGAGATCTCGATTAACCAATATCTCTAGTTTGATCGGGACATATGTATCGGAGGGATCGTACTGTACGCTAACTATATTACAAGGTTCTTGCAGGCACTTCATTTGTATCTAGGGAATTAGTGAAGCGTGGCTGCTAGACGCTCGTCACTGATTCGTTGGGCACCGACTTGTTCGGAGATTGAATAATATGATTATTAATCTAAAACTCTTGGGAGTAGTTGAAATAAGAACAATATGTTGTTCGAATCACAATATGTTGTGAGCCCACGGCTAGTTATACACCTGAACCATTGAGGGTCACATTCTCGTGTAAACCGATCCTTGAATACGATCATGTATTAATTAACTGTTAATTAAGTACATATAGTCGGAGGTCAATATGATTGAATCCTAGATTCATAATTGTGATTATGAGTTGTAAATAATAATGAGCTAAAGAAAACGGACACGATGGTGTACACTTTCTATTTTGGGAAATTTCCCGATTTAGCAGTACCCCTGAAATGGGCTTTCCGATTTTGTGAAATTGGAAAATTTTATTTTTATCTCATATTGATGAGAAAATTAAAACGAGAAAGAAAATATAATCGTTATATTTTTCGGAGATGAAATTGATTGTCAATTTTGGAAAAACGTAATGACGGCTAATGTATTGGGCCGGCTAGGGTTAATGGATCCGATCCATTAGGGTTTGAGCCCAACAAGCTCCTTTCTTCACCTATAAAAGGAGCTCCATAGGCATGAGAATAAACACACCAAAGTGAAGAGCTCAAAACCCTAGCCTCACTTTCTCTCCTCTCTCCCTCTCGTCCGCCCCCTCGGCTCCTCCCTCGGAGGACCGCCGACAACCGGAGCCGCCGCCCGCCGCCGCCTAGTGCCGCCGCCGGCAGCCGCCTCCTCTCGCCGGAATCCGATTCCGGCACCGTTTTTCCGGCCCGTTTTTCCCGTCGTATTCTCCCTTACGTGTTTCTAGTGCAATACGTAAGTTTGATTACCTATACGAGGTGAAACCTGATTAGACGAGAGACGCCGAAGGAACGCCCGAGCACAGCCCGAGTCGCGCCCGTGCGCTCCAGCCGTGACACACGAGTCCAGCCGAGATCCCCGCCACTCGCTCGGCTCTCCCCGCACACGACCCGTGCCGTCCCCGCGTCGCATCCGCGCGACTTCCGACGAACCTCGTTTCGTCCGATGAATCCCTGAGGTACTTACGATTAAATTTAGATTTAATTGTTTGCGTTAAATGTTTGCGCTATGTACTGTTAATGTTTGCGCTATGGGATTTTTAATTGATAAAGAAAAATTAATTGTGATTAATTTAAATGTCAATTAAATTAAAATTGATTCTAATTAAATAATATGATTATCTTAATTGTCAATTTGACGCAAACTGATTATTTGCACATGTTTACGTAATTAATTATATATGTGTAATTAATTAATTTGATTAATTTAATTGCACAATTCAAGTTGATTAGAATTAAATAATATGATTATGTTAATTGTCAATCTGATGCAAATTAATTATATGCGGATGTTTACATAAACTCAAGTTTATTAGAATTAAATAATAAGATTATGTTAATTGTCAATTTGACGAAAATTAATTATGTCTGCGTAATTAATTGTAATATATTAATATGATTAATATAATTGCGCTACAAGTAATATATTAATATGATTAATATAATTGCGCTACAAGTAATATATTAATATGATTAATATAGTTGCGCTAGAAGTAATTAATTTATATGATAAATATAATTGCGCTAGATTTAATTTGTGTAGTATGGGATGCATGAATTAAATATTTAATTATTTGATAATTAAATTAAATGGTGAATTATTGATTCTAATAGATTTGAATTAAATCATGCATGTAATATTGAAAATATGATTTTCAATAAAATAAAATAAATATAATGTAAAATGTTTACAAAAACAGTTTTTCATAAAATTTTTGTTTTCCGCTGCGTATACATGCACGATCCCCAACAGTGGTATCAGAGCGTAGGTTCTGAAATTGATTAATTGTCTATGAATATAATCGCCTAACGCGTGCTGTTTGTTGAATTGATTGATTGAATGTTGTTTAATTGGGACTTAGTTGTTTCTATTAAGATATTTATTTCTATCTAATAGATTGATACAATGCCTGATTTGTTATCAAGTAACAATTCAATGTCAGAACATGAATGCACCTCGGGGAGTGATTCATCTAGACTTGTTTTTGTTAAAACAAATTAGAGACATCGAGCCATATGATGGCATGATTCGATGGTCTGCTCGGCTCCCCCATTTATGGGAGATAGGGTCGCTCGCATGATGAATCGCTGGTTAGAAACCTCGAGTTTCACTTACGAGACATCACGTTTTGATTATTAAGATATTAATAAATTGAAATAGAAAGGAAGTATCAATATTTAATTTAGTGAAATTATTTATTGACCAATTAAATAATTGATTTAAATATTCGATCAACAAGGTGATAGATTAATTATTTGATTTAACTGTTAAATCAAGTTAATTAATAGAGCACCATTTAATTTGCATACCTCGTTTTAATTGTGATTAAATGCTATGTGAATTATGTGAGATATATATTGTGATATATGTTATGATCGTATGTGCTCATTAGGATGACCTATAGAGGACATAGTTGTTAAGAATCAACAATCGATCACTCACTTCATTCTCTCCTGAGAATGTATAACGATTATTCTGATGAGATAACCAATCCTATACTCCTCCATTCTCTCCCGAGAATGTATATCAAGCCTTAAAGGAGAACCGATGTGTCGTTCTTTCTCCTTTCCTTCTACCGACAATAAATTATGAGAAAGCCACTTACAAGTAGTATGGTATGCCGTGTTAGCGGGGAGTACTGCTTGTGAGTTAAGCTGTAATTCATTGACATAAGATGGAGAGGTGTTAGCTACGATTCTTTTAAATATGTGTGGTCGGATAGATTAACTATGGGCTTACACATGTTTACTGGAGTCCAACTTTCACTTCTCAGATCGGTAGGTCGGTCTTGACACATGGTTGACTTTGAAGGGTACGATTAACGTAGTTCATTGTCATGGTGAGGAAAAGTAATCTTTAGGGTCACATAGAGATGTGATTGAAAATGTTTCTACCTTTAGGTGAATGTAATCGGGCTAGATTAACTACGGGTTATATTCACACTATTGGACCTAAAGCCCAACTAAGGAAAAATAAGTTTTCCCGTCTGTCTGCTAGAGGATAGCGGAATTCGAAAAAATTTAGTGGGAGGCAATTAAATGATAAAGACCATACATTTAATTGTAATCATTAATAACGAATTATCTCAATGTTAATCTTCTTAATATTTCTCAGTAATATTCTCTAAGATATCCCGTAACATCGATACTCGACCAATCCAAAATCACTGGCCCTAACCATTTGAATTGGAATCTCAATCTTGTGATTTAAAATGATGAGTGTCTCTATGTACTTGAGAATAGATTATCTCACTCAACCTTTGACTGCTGAGGAATGCCACTTATGAGAAGTGGATTTCTAGTTCTTATGAATCGTTCATTATGAACTACAACATGAACAAAGCTCGATCCTTCAATGGATAAGTTGTTCAAGATGTTGATCAAAGAGTCAACCATCAATACGAGAAATTTGTTCTCATTATTGCTTCTTCATGAAAGAAGTGTTCTTCTTGAAGAAAATGACGGAAATAGTTTCCGGTCTAAGCATAAAGATGGATAAAGGTGATACTAGAAGGGCGACTAAGAACAAGGTCAACAAATGAGTTGATGACGCTTGCCATCGTTGTGTGAATAAAGGCCATAAGGCCATAACTGCTAAAATACCTTGGGCAGAAACGTTCTGACAAAGGTTCGTATTGGGATATAGTTATTCTATTGTTTTGAACAATTGATTATTTGTTTCGTCTAATTTTAGAAACCTATTATTAATAGAAATGTTCTATTATTAGATCTTACTTATATATTTGATATAGACGATAAAGGTTTTAATTTTGTTTTGGAAATCCGATTTCCTTTATACAAAAGAAAGCAAATATGATTTGCTAAAGACGATTAACAAATATACAAGAATGAACTAAACCCAAATATCAGCAATAGATAAAAGTCAAAATCCCGCACAACTTTAGCACGCTAGTTGAGCATGTTGAAGGTCTATTGGATTTGATCCAAACGGAGATGTGTGATCCACTAATGTGTTAGTGTTGGGGGTGGTTTTCAACTACATAATGTACTTATGAAGTACACGTCTTTAATTTTGAAATGTTCAATAAATTTAGACATCAAAGTAGGAAACCAACTTGGTTGCCATATTACGATATGATCGTGGTAATAAATATTTAAGCACCAAGCTTATTGACTATCTAAAAGAGAATATGATTCTCTGGCAATGGACTCCGTCTGGAACTCTTTAATTGTATTGAGTGTCCGAATGTTGGAATCAAACTTTGTTGGACATGGTTCGATCCACAAAGGGGTTCACCAAATTGCCGACGAAACTGTAAAAGTCCTGCACTTTTGACAGTCGTCCATTTGCTGAATAGTGTTACCACCAAAGCAGTTAAAACCACACCATATGAACTTGGGCACTCCCGTATCCTGCTTGCGTGAAGCGGCTAGTGGGAGATAAGTTTGATAGTGGATCCGGCTTATGCCATTTTGTGGGGTATCCTGAACATTCACAAGGATACTTGTTCTACTATATTTCTGAAACAAAATGTTTGTTTAAAGAAATGTTGCCTTCTTAGAGAAGAAGTTTCTATTCGATAGAAAAGGCAATATAGTAAATCTCGAAATAGTTCGAGAATATGAACCACACTATGAAGTTCAAACACAAGTACTTGGAGATGAACCAATTCAACAAACCACTGATATACCTCTTCATCTATCGGTTCGTAAATCCGAAAGTGTTCGGAAGGTACCTGGTAGACGGTTCCAACTTGATAATGATCAAGATAAAGTTGACGATGGATATGATCCAATAAACTTCAACTGATTCGTATTGGATACGAATATGGGACATTGGCTTATTGCCATGAAATTCATAATGGACTGTATGTACTCCAACAAGGTTTGACCTTGGTAGATCCACCAAAGGGAATCGTTCCCAAAGGCTGCATATTGATCTATTAATTATGATGTGAGAGTATATATATAGAAAGGTGTGACCTTTAAAGCAAGGATGATGGCGAAAGAAGTTACTCAAAGACAATGTGTTGTTTATGAGGTAATCTTTCCATCAGTCGCTATGCTTAAGTCCATTACAATTTTGCTGGCCATTTCTGCATAGTACGACTATGAGATATGGAAAATAGATATGAAGTCTACTTTCCTTGAATGTGATATTATGGAAGAGTTGTAGCGCAGCCGGAAGGCTTCATATTTTCTGGAAAGGAGCAAAAGGTTTGCATACTCCAGCGATCCATTTATGGATTGAAACGAGCATCCCTAAAATGGAACATGTGTTTTAAATACAATAGTCAAAGCGTTGACTTGGTATAAAACTTAAAGGTACCTTGTATTCAAGAAGGTTAGTGGGAGCGCAGTGAAATTTAAGTGTTGTACGTTGATGACATACTAATCATAGGCATGATTGAGTGATGTTGCAGTCAACGAAAGCACGGTTATCCACACGTTTCTCGAATAAAGGATTTGAGGAGAGGCATCTTACGTATTGTGATACGTCACTATAGATATAGATCTAGAAGGATGTAAAATCTTCTCAATCCTTGTACATAGAAACTGTTTCTGAAATGGTTTAGCATGGAAGAATCCTGAAGAGATTCTTGCCAATGTCCCATGGGGTTCATCTCTCGTAATTCGTGTGACTGTAATGTTTATGGAATTCGAGGAGATGAAATGGACAACACATATATCTCCGCACTAGGGAGCATTATGTATGGCATGCTGTGTACTAGACGTGATATTATAAATGTTGTGAGTGTCACAAGTGAATATCAGTCGAACCCAAGACCGGCTTATTTGAAGTCGTGAAGGACGAAATCCTTGAGCACTAGAAATCAAAAGCATTAAGGAATTGTTCTTAGTCTATGGGAGGTCCGAGTTGAATTTAGAGGTACTTACGAACTCTAGTTTTCAACTGGAGGTGGATGAATAAAAGTCGATATCGGGATTCATATTCGAGCTTAGAGGTGGTGTCGTATGCTGGAATGGTTCCTGCAACGACTAATGATTCTACCACGAGAACCTGAATATGTTGCAGCATCTAAAGCTGTAAAAGAGACTGTTTTGGACACGGAACTTTATCCAAATGTTGGTTATAATTCCGGACGCAAATAATCAAGTAACTTGTACTGTGATTATACGGTGTCTTGTAGCAATGCTAAGGAACCGAGATCTCACCAGAAGTCCAAACATGTACTAGAGATAATATCATGTGATCTAAGAGATCAATGACAGAGGTGACGTCTGAGTCGAGAGTGTCACTTCGGAAGATAATTTTGTAGATCCCTGTACCAGGCCTTTATCTGAATATGTCCGCGAGAAACATCGAGAGTCGATGGGACTAAGATTCATGGATAGTTGGCTCTAGGTCAAGTGGGAGATTGTTGGAATAGGTGACCGGCGAGCCAACGGTTGGCCGAGCGGTTAACCGTATTCCGTTATATAACGGTTTATTTCGTTAATTAATGAAACCTATATTAATGGCATATACTATATCTGCTCCCAATGTTGAATCATAGATATAGTCCTGTACAGTTACACATGTTGTATGAATTCGGTTTTGTGGAAACCGAGAGATAATTCTGTTAACGCAACGTAACTGGTCAAACTCAGTTCCTAGTCGATGGGTTACGCCAATAACAAGGATACCCGGCCTTTCCCCCTTGAGACTAGCACATAGTGTATGTGGGCTAATCTCGAGCCTCGGTGTTGGGACATCGACATACTTGAGTGGGTGCTCACTGTTGATGAGTTCACTGAACCCCCTCTCCCTGGAATCTCTAAGTGGTTATCACTGATCGAGTAGAGAATTCCATAATATAGTTGTACACAATTAATCCTTAAGACCCAGACATCACCGTGACTTCATCAGAGGACTAGCTGTATCGTGACGTGTCTCTGATTCCCTGGAAATGGAGTAAGTCGAAAAAGGAGACAATGTTCGTGCAGTTCGAAATCTGATGTGAAGTCTGTGCATGGTAGTAGGGGATCTGATCGCTTGATATAGATCATGGATGTCCTGTGTGTTCTGATGGTTCGTAGTCCCGGAATCTCTGGCCAGAGTTGAATAGTGAGGTGATTAGAGAAATGTGTTTCTCTGAATCAATCACGACTGGATTTTACGAAACCTAGAACGTACGCACAGTTATCAAACTCAACAAGAGATCTCGATTAACCAATATCTCTAGTTTGATCGGGACATATGTATCGGAGGGATCGTACTGTACGCTAACTATATTACAAGGTTCTTGCAGGCACTTCATTTGTATCTAGGGAATTAGTGAAGCGTGGCTGCTAGACGCTCGTCACTGATTCGTTGGGCACCGACTTGTTCGGAGATTGAATAATATGATTATTAATCTAAAACTCTTGGGAGTAGTTGAAATAAGAACAATATGTTGTTCGAATCACAATATGTTGTGAGCCCACGGCTAGTTATACACCTGAACCATTGAGGGTCACATTCTCGTGTAAACCGATCCTTGAATACGATCATGTATTAATTAACTGTTAATTAAGTACATATAGTCGGAGGTCAATATGATTGAATCCGAGATTCATAATTGTGATTATGAGTTGGAAATAATAATGAGCTAAAGAAAACGGACACGATGGTGTACACTTTCTATTTTGGGAAATTTCCCGATTTAGCAGTACCCCTGAAATGGGCTTTCCGATTTTGTGAAATTGGAAAATTTTATTTTTATCTCATATTGATGAGAAAATTAAAACGAGAAAGAAAATATAATCGTTATATTTTTCGGAGATGAAATTGATTGTCAATTTTGGAAAAACGTAATGACGGCTAATGTATTGGGCCGGCTAGGGTTAATGGATCCGATCCATTAGGGTTTGAGCCCAACAAGCTCCTTTCTTCACCTATAAAAGGAGCTCCATAGGCATGAGAATAAACACACCAAAGTGAAGAGCTCAAAACCCTAGCCTCACTTTCTCTCCTCTCTCCCTCTCGTCCGCCCCCTCGGCTCCTCCCTCGGAGGACCGCCGACAACCGGAGCCGCCGCCCGCCGCCGCCTAGTGCCGCCGCCGGCAGCCGCCTCCTCTCGCCGGAATCCGATTCCGGCACCGTTTTTCCGGCCCGTTTTTCCCGTCGTATTCTCCCTTACGTGTTTCTAGTGCAATACGTAAGTTGGATTACCTATACGAGGTGAAACCTGATTAGACGAGAGACGCCGAAGGAACGCCCGAGCACAGCCCGAGTCGCGCCCGTGCGCTCCAGCCGTGACACACGAGTCCAGCCGAGAGACCCGCCACTCGCTCGGCTCTCCCCGCACACGACCCGTGCCGTCCCCGCGTCGCATCCGCGCGACTTCCGACGAACCTCGTTTCGTCCGATGAATCCCTGAGGTACTTACGATTAAATTTAGATTTAATTGTTTGCGTTAAATGTTTGCGCTATGTACTGTTAATGTTTGCGCTATGGGATTTTTAATTGATAAAGAAAAATTAATTGTGATTAATTTAAATGTCAATTAAATTCAAATTGATTCTAATTAAATAATATGATTATCTTAATTGTCAATTTGACGCAAACTGATTATGTGCACATGTTTACGTAATTAATTATATATGTGTAATTAATTAATTTGATTAATTTAATTGCACAATTCAAGTTGATTAGAATTAAATAATATGATTATGTTAATTGTCAATCTGATGCAAATTAATTATGTGCGGATGTTTACATAAACTCAAGTTGATTAGAATTAAATAATAAGATTATGTTAATTGTCAATTTGACGCAAATTAATTATGTCTGCGTAATTAATTGTAATATATTAATATGATTAATATAATTGCGCTACAAGTAATATATTAATATGATTAATATAGTTGCGCTAGAAGTAATTAATTTATATGATAAATATAATTGCGCTAGATTTAATTTGTGTAGTATGGGATGCATGAATTAAATATTTAATTATTTGATAATTAAATTAAATGGTGAATTATTGATTCTAATAGATTTGAATTAAATCAATTAATGCATGTAATATTGAAAATATGATTTTCAATAAAATAAAATAAATATAATGTAAAATGTTTACATTAATGAAAAACAGTTTTTCATAAAATTTTTGTTTTCCGCTGCGTATACATGCACGATCCCCAACAGAATCCACTCATGAGGTTTACACAATAATTCCTTATGAACTCATCTAGGGGATATTATCAACCCTTCCGGGATACACTGTCCGGTCAATCATTCACGGCATGCCATATATAAAATATAGTGACCAACTTAACCGGTAATTAACCCAATAATTAAATCGGTTAATTCCTTTGGTAAATCAAAGTCACTTATATTGAATATACACACCCGCAACAATATCGGGGATTAAGAATATAATACACTGAGACTCGAATCGATTATCGCCGGCAATCCTAATCGATGAATCTCAACGATCCGCTCAATACACCAAGTGTACAAGTGTGATAAAATAATTAAGACAAATTATTTTCTCTCTCACACAACGACTATACCGATGGATTGGTCCGGGTCCATCTAGGTCGTGAGCCACTGTTTGATTAAATACGAGTAACCGATAGTATGATCTTCTGTGTGGGGCCCGACACACCATACTAACTACAACGTATAAAATCCAGGACTATGATTTGCATATATTTAATTAATAATAATTAAAAGCAAACAATTGTTTATTAATTTAATAGATTAAATGCTATGATCGGGAGTTTATCGTTACTTAAATCTAGACATTAAGTACACAACTCCAACAATCTCCCACTTGTACTAAGGTCTAGTCATTTCCTCCAAACTCCCGGTTCCCATACTCATCACGTGCTTTAAAGTGTACTTCCGAGAAGTACTATGTGAATGAGCAATCTAGGTTGCCGCTCTGAAGTTATCTTGGTGACTACTACGTCGTCTCCCCTGACGATGACTCGTATCAGGTGGTACTTGCTCTATGTGTTAACATCACTTTTGACTTATGACCTCTTCTAGTTCACCATGCACCGCTATCCAATAGTCTTTGGTAAACTAAGAGTCATATCCAAGTCAAGAGGTTATCCCGGAACCTAACCAAAACTTCCGCTGCCTCTGAGGCTGCTATTCGGTTATGAGAGAGTATGAGAAGCGTCCTGCTTATCACTCTTTCACTTCATTGTTCCACCTCTTTCTAAAAGTGAACACATAGCCTGATATCGACTTTCACTGGTCCTTCTCTGATTTTTGGATCTGAGAATCTGTAATCTAAGAAGATTTCTTCTTGCTCTGTAAGCCAGTACTATGAAAGTACTCTTGCAGCATTCGAACATCCCTTATCCAGATTACTTTGATATCCTCCCACTACGCAAACCGCATAGTTGATATCAGGTTCTTGTTTTACAACATTGCATCTATAAAGCTTTCCATACTTGAAGTATAGGAAACTGCTTTGTTCTCATCTATCTCCTTCATGTGTTCGAACACATAACCTTTAGATAGATGTTTATTCTGTCCCTGAAAGGCAATAACCTTTCTCAGAAGTATGCATGTTAAAAACAAACCTTAATCGTACAAGATATCTAGGAGAAGTACAATGTTCTTATCTCTAGATCACAAGATCTTAAGAACATGTTCTAACTTCTTCTTAATCTTATATCTTGATTTATTTAGACAACTATTATTTTATGTCTGACAGCATTTTTACATTGTTGCCAATGATGAAATGTTATCTACATAAAATCTCCGAGAAACACCACCTTGTTTCCATTACGTTTTCAATACACCTTTCGTCTATGCCTTTTGATGAATCCATCAAATGGACTATCCCATCAATTCGCAAGTTCCACGATTCATAGCTTTATTTCAATCCATAAATGGATTTACTAAGCTTGTACTCTAAATGATCTAGCCTCTTAACAATAATCCTTATTGTTTCAAGCAGGCACATTTAGATCTAGTACTGCCCTTATGCAGAGCTAGGGGTCGATTTCATCTTTACTAGATCCAGAGTCCGAACTCCTCTAGTCTTATGAATATCTCTGGTTGTCCGACAACCTCCCACTGCAATGGCGTCCCGGTGTATAACAGTAATAACAATAGGTGCAGTATGTGGTGCACTTCTACTCGGTTTGGCTGGTTCCTAGTCTTTTGTCCTTCTTCTCATTTCAAGGTATTACGTTAATTTAGGCTTTGTGGTCCATCTAATAGTCTTCCTCTATGAACCGGACGAGAGACGTCCCTCTGGTTCGTAGTACTATAGAACACACAATACTTCGTTCATCTAGGATATCCTACAACCATATTCAATATGTCGTTGTATCTAGGAATATCCATAGAACATAGGTAGTTCCGAACAACTTGTCCTTTTACCATCAGATTTCCATTTCTTTATAACGCACTATTTCTACACGTAAGTGTAAGGTGCGGCCCTTTGGGATTGAACCCAATCTTTGATTATGCTATGTGTTATTCAGATAGGTGATGGCCTCCGCGACCGAGTCGCAGGCTCCTAATGGATATACTTTGATGGTTCCCCATAATCGCTTTGTGTCCATTGACTAGTCAAAACACTTTGCTTTTATGGCACATCAAGCATTCTAATCCACCACTTGAGTATTCTTGAAAGAATCACTCGTGCCTTTCTAATATACACATATGTCTGCATATCTAATCATTTCCAATACTTGTTTGAATTCTATCCTTTTTAAGAAAGGTTTTGCTTAGACGTATTATCCTCCAAATTCAATTCTTAGGTCGGAAGGTCCATTCCTTCAACTATAATTGATCACATCAATTTCGACCATTTGAATCTCATTTGAAAATACTTCTAAGTATAAGATTTCACAAGTATAATGATAAAGAAATATCTAATAAGTAAAACAAGTTATAGAACGGTTCGTTGCAATTGGGGTAGACTTAGGATCTATCATTCATATATTGCTGTCTAATGTACCAGAATAGATAATGCCATTATTTCTTATCAAAATCATCCAATGATTAAAGAAATAAAATATCCATTCATTAATAATAGAAATCCAGAACAAAACGTTCTTTCTAAAATAAAGGGGTACATAAAGCAATAACTTTGAAATGAAATCCTATTTAACTACTAAAGCAGATAAATGTCTTCCACCGCAACCGCTGCCTCCTCTACAGCTTTGCCCGTGTAGACTCGAACTCTTCCTCTCTAAGTCGCCGGGTTTTCTGGAACCCCTGCATTCAAAATACACATACCGTCAGTGGTTCCATATCTACACACCAGAATTCTGGTAGATAATACCGCTGACTATGTTTTTACGACTAAAGAAGAATTCGTACCTTTGAGAGGACATTCAGACTTCCAGTGTCCCATCTTGTTGCATCGGAAGCACTTACCCTTTGGCTTTGCAGCCCCCACTCGTGGTACAGTCCTCTTGACACCACTGGGTTTCCGGGCTTAAAGCCTTTGGACTTGGTAGCTACAAGCGCTTGAGACTTGCCCTTCTTGTAGATCCCCTCTGCCGCCTTTAGTTCAGTCAGGAGTTGCGCAAGAGTATAAGATAGTTTACCCATATTATAGCTCATACGAAACTGCTCAAAACTAGGGGCCAGAGACTGGAGTATGATGTCGACTTGCGTCTCAGCATCAATAGAAGCTCCTAGGACCTCAAGTTCATTCAACATACTCATCATCTTAAGAACGTGCTCCCCAACGGGCGTTCCTTCAGATTGAGTAGTCGACATGAGGATTCTCATGGCTTCTTGCCTTGCCGCACGATCTTGCTCCCCAAACATCTCCTTGAGGTTAAACATCATATCATAGGCAGTGTCCATCGACTCATGTTGGGTTTGGAGTACATTTGACATGGAAGCCAAAATATAACACCTAGCCATTTCATCAGCCTTTTTCCACTTCCGATATGTCAGTTTTTCCTCATCAGTTGAGGCAGCCGTGGGCTCAGCAGGGCACACTTCATGGAGTACAAACTTGTACTCCTCCGAAGTTAGGACAATGTCTAAATTTCTCTTCCAATCAATATAGTTGGGGCCAGTGAGCTTATGCTCCTTGAGTATCATAGAAAGTGGATTCATAGCTATTCTCTAAACCTATAAGCACATTTAAACAAACAATCAATTTAATATCCGATATTATCTCCCTCTAATAATATCATTAAATTACTAATTACATCTAAAATCCCATCAGATAAGGCAAGCCACGATAGTGTGGACGTTTACCCATCTAAATGATTTAGCAATTAGATTTGCTTTGGTCGTACATCACTATAGCGTTACTTCGATGGGAAGAATACTATAGAGCGTACCTAAGTGTAAACCATTACTCAGCACTAAGAAGTTTGTTTAAGATTCGCATGTTACCGCAAGCCACGATAGTGTGGACGTTTACGTTAACCTACGTTTCCTTCACTCCCTTCTATAACTGTCTACATCAATCGTTCCAAAATCCCATTCAATGCAGCAAGCCACGATAGTGTGGACGTTTACTACACCAAAAGATTTTTACAATTGACATCCAATTACTTGAAGCATTCGATTTTGTAAATCAAGACGCGGAGAATCATAAGTGAAACTCGAAGTTTCTAACCAGTGATTCACCATGCGAACAACCCTATCTCTCATTAGATGAGGGAGCCGAGCAGACAATCGATCCATCTTTCAAAGAATGGTACGACTGCCTCTAATTTGCGTCATCCACATGACCAAGTGGCTTTGGCTCCATTCCACTCCCCGGGGTGAGAATGAGTCGACTTGAAGTCAGTTTCAGAAAGACAAATTAGGCATTGTTTGATAAACTTAATCAATGTTTCTCGTAAGAGGAATTACAAGAATTCTCCTCCAATGACACATCTATATGAACTTCAAAAGTTCATAAGAGTCACCAAGAGAACAGTAATGGAGACCATGGGAATGTTTCCATCCCCGCTCCCACTTAGCTTTTTATAACAAAGGGATACGCTATCTAATGCATAATTAAACACATAAGCATGCATACAAGTAATAAAGCACATATCACATAGTCAAAATAAGCTAGAAAATTATTTTCCGACTATCATGGCTTTATTCCATCTCCGTATGCGTCTTCTAGTCTTCAGTCTTCGTTCTTGAATGCTCCATGTGACGAGAATATTAATCCCAATATTTAAGTCTATTTATTTTTAATAAATCCAAAAGATACTTAATTCGAAAATTAAGTCAATCGAATAAATCAAAAATAAAATTAAATATTATTAATATTTTTATTTATTTATTTTCCTTTCTAATTCTATTAAATCTCTAGAATAATCTATCCAAGTCAAACTTGGAATATTCTAGAAGACTTCTATAATAGAATAAGGAAATAAAATAAATTAGGACTCTTCTACTTTCCAAGATTAATTAATTTCCATGTCCATGAAAATTCCCATAAAATAGGAATAATAAAATAGAAATAAATTAATTTACTAATTAATTATTTTCCTATCTAATTCTATTAAATCTCTAGATTCCTATTCCAAGTAGAACTTGAAATATTCTAGAAGACTTCCATAATAGAATAAGGAAATAAATAATATTAATTCTTTTCCTATCTAATTCTATTAAATCTCTAGATTCCTATTTCAAGTAGAACTTGAAATATTCTAGAAGACTTACATAATAGAATAAGGAAATAAATAATATTAATTAATTCTTTTCCTATCTCCATGAGAGTTCCCATACTTAGGAATACTCAAAATAGGAAAACTTGAATCAATTAGGAAAGTGAATCTAGGTAGGAGTAGCACGAGATCACGAGGACCCCGCACCCCCCCCCACCTTGATCGCCGGCCGGGAGAACCACCGCCGCCGTCCCCAGCCCACGCGCCACCACCACCTGCGGCCGGCGTGGCCGAGGAGCCCCGCGGGCAGCCCCTCCGATCGATCTCCATGGGATCGATCCCATCGATCCCAAGCCCTAGATTTCCCTCTCTTCATCTCCTTCGTCACATGAGTTCTCCGGCGGTCGTCTCGGCATCGATCCAACGTAAATAAATTACAAGAAATAAATTTACAATTCCGGTATCGATTCTATACATGAAATCGACCCTATACACTTTCCGGAAAAACATAGAACGTAATAATAAATCCTAAATTAGGTCAACCCCCGAATTTTTACTATTAGAAGCATTCATCCACACAAAACGAATCTCGACATGTCCGAGAGTTTAATAAACGAACAATCATGGTAAATTAAATAGCAATTAATTAAACGAATAATTAACAATTAATTAAACCATGATAGTCGGAATCCCTGCAAGGTAGA
Organism: Euphrasia confusa; assembly: GCA_954870475.1. Classification (NCBI taxonomy): domain Eukaryota; kingdom Viridiplantae; phylum Streptophyta; class Magnoliopsida; order Lamiales; family Orobanchaceae; genus Euphrasia; species Euphrasia confusa. The sequence goes on from OX940954.1 coordinate 17,305,969, forward strand.
ACGCAATTGAACACATACATGAACACGAAACCTAAACGCTCTGATACCAATTGCTGGAATTCGATATCCCGGGGTATCAAAATTTTGCGGAACCGATAACCCCGACCGAAAACCCGTCGCCGGAAACCGATCACGAACGCCACGAAGAACCGGGCTCGATAAGAGCATCGCCGCGGGACGAACCCGCGGCTAAACCCTAGCCGAACCCCATCCGCGGGGTTCGCGATCGACGTGCATGGCGATCGCTGGGGCTGCATGGGGCAGCCCCCGGCGGTGAGTCCGGCGACTCACCGCCACCGCCAGGAGGGGCGGTCAGCCCCCAGCTGACCACCGCGGCAACAGCCGCGGTTCGCCCCGGCGATCGATCGCGTGATCGATCGCCTGCATCGGCCCAGCCGAGGCGCCTCGTCGCGCACGCCGCCGGGCGAGGCGGCTGGGGGGGGTTCACCCGCCGTGGCACCAGCCCACGGCGAACCTCCCCGCGATCGACTTCGCGTCGATCGCATGCCCCGGCGGTCCAGCCGGGGCCCCCTCGTCCGCGCGCAACCGGCGGTCGAACCCTAGGGTTCGGCCGCCCCTCTCGATCCCGACGGGGATCTCGAATCCCCGTATCCCGGTCTCGACGTTTTTCCCGGATCGTGCGTTCATGTATGTATCACAATTAATCCACATAAAATCATAGAAGGGAGTATATGATTTTACCTTTTAATTCGTTGTGCGGAGAAACGAATCTAAGTTGATGACCTTACGATCTTCCCACGTATTCCTTGCACTAGCTTGAACGTCGGGTGGGCGACGATCCTCCAAGCTTATGGATCCTCTTCAACTCTCTAGAACTATCAAGTATTGATATTCTTGTCTTATGAAAAAGTGAAGACCATGTAGTGCTTTTATAGGCTACGTAGGGGATCTAAAGGAGGTGGAATATTGGGCTTCCAATATTAATGATTAAATTGAGCCCAAGCCCAAATCTATTAATCTCCCATTAATATTAATTAATTTATTTTCCACTATATAAATTAATTGCACTCCCAATATTAAACCATATTATATCAAATAATATTTCTCCGGTAGTATTATTTATTCCGTGTATTTAAGATTTAAATATCCATGAATAAAATTAATTTATTGCTAATTAATTTATTCATCTCTTGAATCCGAGACTAGTACCATTCAACCATAATTATTGTGCGGAACGAATCCACTCATGAGGTTTACACAATAATTCCTTATGAACTCATCTCGGGGATATTATCAACCCTTCCGGGATACACTGTCCGGTCAATCATTCACGGCATGCCATATATAAAATATAGTGACCCAACTTAACCGGTAATTAACCCAATAATTAAATCGGTTAATTCCTTTGGTAAATCAAAGTCACTTATATTGAATATACACACCCGCAACAATATCGGGGATTAAGAATATAATACACTGAGACTCGAATCGATTATCGCCGGAAATCCTAATCGATGAATCTCAACGATCCGCTCAATACACCAAGTGTACAAGTGTGATAAAATAATTAAGACAAATTATTTTCTCTCTCACACAACGACTATACCGATGGATTGGTCCGGGTCCATCTAGGTCGTGAGCCACTGTTTGATTAAATACGAGTAACCGATAGTATGATCTTCTGTGTGGGGCCCGACACACCATACTAACTACAACGTATAAAATCCAGGACTATGATTTGCATATATTTAATTAATAATAATTAAAAGCAAACAATTGTTTATTAATTTAATAGATTAAATGCTATGATCGGGAGTTTATTGTTACTTAAATCTAGACATTAAGTACACAACTCCAACACTGATCATGTCTGCAATTCATTGCAAGGGTTCCAGGAAACCCGGAGACTTAGAGAGGGAGAGATCGTGGTCTACATGGGCAATGCCGCGAGGGTGGCGGCTGTTGCAGTGGGAGACGTTCACTTACGCTTTAGTAGTGATAGGGTTTTAGTTTTACATAATTGTCTTTATGTACCCAACTTTAGAAAGAATTTAATTTCGGTTTCTAAACTTATTATGAATGGATATTCTGTTTCTTTTGACCATTCTGTGATCATAAGAAGAAACAGTGAGATTATCTGTTCTGGTACATTGGTAGACGATTTGTATGTGCTAAATCCTGAGTCTAACACGATGCAACTAACCGAGAGTAATAACACATCTACGAACACCAATAAGAGAAATGAACCTTCTAGGATGAATCAATTATACTTGTGGCATCTAAGCCTAAGTCATATAAACTCAAATAGGCTTCAAAGGTTGAAAGCTGATGGTCTAATCAGCAATGTTGAAGGAGAGGACCTTCCAACCTGCGAATCCTGTTTAGAGGGTAAAATGACCATGCGTCCTTTTTCTGGTAAAGGACGGAGGGCTGAACAAGTATTGGATTTGATTCACTCTGATGTATGCGGACCTATGTCTACTCAGGCAAGGGGAGGGTACGAGTATTTCATCACCTTTACTGATGATTACTCAAGGTATGGATATGTATACCTGATGCCCCACAAGAGTGATTCTTTTGACAAGTTCAAGGAATTCAAGGCTCTTGTGGAGAACCTTCGTGGTAAATCCATAAAATGCCTGCGATCTGATCGCGGAGGCGAGTACCTGTCTGGAGAATTCAAGGCATACTTGGCAGAGAATGGGATTGAATCCCAACTGACCTCACCATATACTCCTCAGCAGAATGGTGTGTCAGAAAGAAGGAATAGGACTCTTATGGAGATGGTGCGATCAATGATGAGTTACTCGGATTTACCTATTATGTTCTGGGGACTTTCCTTGGAAACAGCGGCGTACATTCTGAATAGGGTTCCGACCAAAACAGTACCAACTACAACCATGGAATTGTGGAGTGGGCGTAAGCCTAACTTGGGACACATTCGGATCTGGGGTTGTCCAGCACATGTGTTGCGACAAGGTGCTGATAAGTTAGAACCTAGATCGGAATTACGGCTGTTTGTAGGATACCCGAAAGGAACTAAAGGTGGCATGTTCTATAGTCCTACGGACCAGAAGATCGTTATAAGTACTAACGCTCGGTTCTTAGCGGAAGACTATATCATGGACCACAAGCCCAAGAGTGACATAATACTCGATGAGTTGAGAGGAGACAAGGATGACTTAGATACAGCCGAACCGAGTGTAGATACACCACTAGAACCTGCACCTAATACTGTCACTGTTAATACACCGGAACGCCGTCGTAGTGGGAGGGTTGTTAAAGAACCAGATAGATGGATTAGACTGGGTGAGTCTTCGGACTCTGGACCTGGAGTTCATGAAATCGATCCCTGGACCTATGATGAGGCGGTACAAGATATAGATGCGCCTTCTTGGCAGAAAGCAATGAAATCCGAAATAGAATCTATGGATTCTAATAAAGTCTGGGATCTTGTAGAACCACCAAGCGGAGTAAAGCCAATTGGGTGTAAATGGGTCTACAAGAGGAAGAGAGGATCTGACGGAAAGGTTGAAACCTTTAAAGCTCGGCTTGTTGCGAAAGGCTATACTCAGAAAGAAGGAATCGATTATGAGGAGACCTTTTCGCCGGTAGCCAAGATAAAGTCGATCCGGATTCTCTTATCCATAGCAGCTCATATGGATTATGAGGTGTGGCAAATGGATGTCAAGACAGCTTTCCTAAATGGAAGTCTTGACGAGACGATTTATATGAAACAGCCAGAAGGATTCATTGCTAAGGGGCGAAATCATCTAGTGTGCAAGCTTAATCGATCCATTTATGGATTGAAACAAGCCTCGAGATCGTGGAACCTGCGGTTTGATTAAGTAGTCCAATCTTTTGGATTCATTCAAAGCATGGACGAATCATGTGTGTATTGGAAACGTGATGGAAAGAAGGTGGTGTTCCTCGTGCTTTATGTAGACGACTTTCTTCTCATTGGCAACAGTGTGAAGATGTTGTCAGACATAAAAGGATGGTTGTCTAGACAATTCGATATGAAAGATTTGGGAGAAGTCGGGCATGTTCTAGGGATCAAGGTTATAAGGGATCGCCGGAGTAGAACATTGTACCTATCCCAGCAATCTTACATAGACACGATTCTGGCTCGTTTTAACATGCAAGATTCCAAGAAGGGTGAACTTCCCTTCAGTAAAGGAACTTATCTTTCTAAGGAGATGTGTCCTCGGACACAGAAGGAGAAAGATGAAATGAAAGCAGTTCCCTACGCTTCAGCTGTGGGAAGCTTAATGTATGCAATGTTATGCACGAGGCCTGATATCTGTTATGCGGTTGGCATAGTAGCGAGATATCAGAGTAACCCTGGAAAGGCTCATTGGACTGCCGTAAAGAGCATTTTCAAGTATTTGCGAAATACTAAGGATTATGTTCTGAGTTACGGGGCAGACAATCTGATTCCTTTGGGTTACACAGATTCGGATTTCCAAGCTGATAAGGACCGGCGTAAGTCGACATCAGGCTATGTGTACACTTTGGGAGGTGGAGCCGTATCATGGAAGAGTGTTAAGCAAAAGTGCATTTCGGACTCTACCATGGAAGCTGAATATGTTGCAGCCTCAGAGGCAGCGAAAGAGTCAGTTTGGTTCCTTAATTTCCTCCAGGACTTAGATGTGATTCCGAGTTTGCCCAAGGCTATGACAATTTATTGTGATAATAGCGGTGCAGTGGCAAACAGTAAGGAACCACGGTCCCATAGTGCTACGAAACACATAGAGCGCAAGTACCACCTGATTCGAGACATCGTCAAGAGGGGCGATGTGGTAGTCACCAAGATAGCTTCGGAGGACAACCTAGCGGACCCTTTTACCAAGATACTTCCTAAGGAAGTATATTTCAAGCACTTGGAGGGTTTGGGAGTCAGAAGTTTGGAAGTGAAGACTAGACCTTAGTATAAGTGGGAGATTGATGGAGTAGTATACTTAATGTCTAAATTTGAGTATTATGAACTCCTTGTACACTTTCATTTACCTATTAATAACGAACATTCATTTGCTTTTAATTATTGTTAATTAAATATATGCAAATTATAGTCCTGGGTTTTATACGTTGTAGTTAGTATGGTGTTGCATGGGCACACAGAAGATCATACTATCGGTTACTCGTATTTAATCGAACAGTTGCTCACGACCTAGATGGACACGGACCAATCCATCGGTAGAGTCGTTGTGTGAGAGAGAAAATAATTTATCTTAATTATTTTATCACACTTGTACACTTGGTGTATTGAGCGGATCGCTTGAGACTTATCAATTAGGATTGCTCTGTGATAATTGATTTAAGTCTCGTAGTATTTTATTCTTAATCCCTGAAACAATTGCGGGTGTGTATATTTAATATTAGTGACTTTGATTTTCCAAAGGAATTAACCGATTTAATTATTGGGTTAATTACCGGTTAAGTTGGGTCACTATATTTTATATATGGCATGCCGTGAATTCTTGAAGGGACAGTGTATCTCGGAAGGGTTGATAATATCCCCGAGATGAGCTCATAAGGATTTATTATGTAAACCTCGCGAGTGGATTTGTTCCGCATAATAAATAAGGTTGAGTGGTACTAGTCTCGGATATAAGAGATGAATAAATTTATTAAGCAATAAATAAATTTTATTCATGGATATTTAAATCTTAAATACACTGAATAAATAATACTAACCGGAGAAATATTATTCGATATAATATGGGTAAATATTGGGAGTGCAATTTTATTTATATAGTGGAAAATAAATAAAATTAATATTGATAAGGATTAATGGACTTGAGCATTGGGCTCAATTTAATCTTCAATATTAGAAGCCCAATATTCCACCTCCTTTAGATCCCCTACGTAGCCTATAAAAGCACTACATGGCCTTCATAAAGAACAAGACAAGAATATCATTATTTGATAGTTCTAGAGAGTTGAAGGAGATCCATAGGAGTTCGATAGATCGTCGCCCACCCGACGATAATATCTAAACTCTCTCGATATTATTTCGATTTTGATTTATTGAATATACCGTAGAACGAAGATCCGAAAAAGTCGAACCCGGATTAGACGAACGATCACGCGGTGGTGGCGAAGCCACCGGACCGCGGGATCGCCCGCTAGGGTTTGGCGGGGCGCGGAGGAGGCGACCCTCGGCTGGGCCGAGGGCGCGCGATCGATCACAAGGATCGATCGCTGGGACGGGCTGGTGCCGTCCCATCCCCACCTCGACGGTGGGGGAACCTCCAGGCGGCGGCGAGTCGCCGGACTCGCCGCGGGGGCTGCCGGTGCAGCCCCACCCGATCGCGTGGGACGCGATCGTTCGATCGCGTGAACCCCGGCTCGCGGGGGTTCGGCTGGGGGCGGGCCGCGTGCCTTCGGGTGCGTGGTCTCCAAAGGCTGGACTCCGGCGGATGAGTCGGCGTTCGTGTGATCTCCGGCGAAGGGTTTGATCGGGTTATTGGTTTCCGCATTATTTTTAATAACCCGGGATGTCAAATTCCAACATCTTATACAATTATGGTTTGTTTTAACATGCATAATTCTGAGAAAGGTTATTGCCTTTCAGAGACAGAATATACATCTATCTAAAGGGTATGTGTTTCGAACACATGAAGGAGATAGATGAGGACAAAGCAGTTTCCTATACTTCAAGTATGGAAAGCTTAATAGATGCAATGATATAAAACAAGAACCTGATATCAACTATGCGGTTTGCGTAGTGGGAGGATATCAAAGTAATCTGGACAAGAGATGTTCGAATGCTGTAAAAGTACTTGAATGTACTAGATTAAGCAAGACGAAATCTTCTTTGATTACAAATTCTCAGATCTCAAATCAGAAAAGGACCAGTGTAAGTCGATATCAGGCTATGTGTTCACTTTTAGAAAGAGGTGGAACCATGAAATGAAAGAGTGATAAGCAGGACGCTTCTCAGACTCTCTCGTAACCGAATAGCAGCCTCAGAGGCAGCGGAAGTTTTGGTTAGGTTCCAGGATAATCTCTTGACTTGGATATGACTCTTAGTTTACCAAAGGCTATTGGATAGCGGTGCATGCTAAACTGGAAGAAGTCATAAGTCAAAAAGTGATGTTAACACATAGAGCAAGTACCACCTGATACGAGTCATCATCGAGGGAGACGACGCAGTAGTCACCAAGATAACTGTTGGAAATCGATATCCCGGAATTAATAAATTTAAATAAATAAATTACCTAATTAATTACGACCGAAATTCTTTGGAGATCGAATATCCGGAGTTGTAAAATTGCGGAACGACAACTCCAATCGACTCCCGGTTGCCGGAACATCTCGCCACGAACCACCACGAATCCGGTACTCAACCAAACCCTAACCGCGGGCGAACCCACGGCTGTTCGGTCGAGCCCTCGCGTGGGCTCGCGGCTGTTCAAGGCAGCCACCTAGGGCTGCTCGTAGCAGCCCGCTAATCGCGCCGGGAACCCTCGCGGAACACCCCGATCGAGCCCTAGCAACGGCTTGAACCGCTGCTGCCCGATCGAGGCGTGCGCGCGCCACCGTGCGCGCGCTAGGGTTCCTCCCGCACAGCCCCGTGCATGACTCGCATGGCTTCGCGAGTCCGCTGCGGGAAAAATCCGCAGCTCGCTGCCAGCAGCACGAGGCGCCCGCCAGCCTGCCGGGCGGCCGCCCGCGACCACCACCAGGCGGGCGCTTGGCCCCCAGGCGGTCGCCTGCCTCCCCAGGCAGCGGGTGCGATCGATCCTTGCCGCCGGATCGCTCCAGCCGCGGCGGTCCGGTGATCCATGATCACCACCGCTCGGCTCGACCCCGGTGAGGATCCCAAACCTCGGATCTTGGTTCACGATATTTCTACGATAATTAAACGATTAAATCATAAATAGGGTTTTACGATTTACCTCGTTCTCGTTGTTCGGAAAAACGAAGAACTCAATTTGACGACCTTGAGATCTTCCCACGTATTCCTTGCACTAGCTCGGACGTCGTGTGGGCGACGATCTACCGAACTCCATGGATCTCCCTCTCTACTTTCTCTCTCTAGAATTGTGATCTTCAAGTTATGAGAATAGAGAAGACCATGTAGTGCTTTTATAGGCTACGTAGGGGATCTTAAGGAGGTGGAATATTGGGCTTCCAATATTAATGATTAAATTGAGCCCAAGCCCAAATCTATTAATCCATTAATATTAATTAATTCTATTTTCCAATATATAAAATTAATTGCACTCCCAATATTAAACCATATTATATCAAATAATATTTCTCCGGTAGTATTATTTATTCCGTGTATTTAAGATATAAATATCCATGAATAAAATTAATTTATTGCTAATTAATTTATTCATCTCTTATATCCGAGACTAGTACCATTCAACCTTAATTATTATGCGGAACAAATCCACCTGCAGGGTTTACATAATAATTCCTTATGAACTCATCTCGGGGATATTATCAACCCTTACGGGATACACTTTCCCGTCAAGTATTCACGGCATGCTATATATAAAAAATATAGTGACCCAACTTAACCGGTAATTAATCCAATAATTAAATCGGTTAATTCCTTTGGAAAATCAAAGTCACGTATACTAAATATACACACCCGCAATAGTATCGGGGATTAAGAATAAAATACACTGAGACTTAAATCGATTATCGCCGGCAATCCTAATCGATAAATCTCAAACGATCCGCCCAATACACCAAGTGTACAAGTGTGATAAAATAATCAAGACAGATTATTTTCTCTCTCACACAACGACTATACCGATGGATTGGTCCGTGTCCATCTAGGTCGTGAGCAACTGTTCGATTAAATACGAGTAACCGATAGTATGATCTTTGTTGGAGTTGTGTACTTAATGTCTAGACTTAAGTAACGGAAACTCACGATCCATTGCCATTAATCTATTTAATTAAATAAACAATTATTTGCATTTAATTATTTATAATTAAATATATGCAAATTATAGTCCTGGATTATATACGTTGTAGTTAGTATGGTGTGCGACGTCACACAGAAGATCATACTATCGGTTACTCGTATTTAGTCGAACAGTTGCTCACGACCTAGATGGACACGGACCAATCCATCGGTATAGTCGTTGTGTGAGAGAGAAAATAATCTGTCTTGATTATTTTATCACACTTGTACACTTGGTGTATTGAGCGGATCGTTGAGATTCATCGATTAGGATTGCCGGCGATAATCGATTCGAGTCTCAGTGTATTTTATTCTTAATCCCCGAAACTATTGCGGGTGTGTATATTTAATATAAGTGACTTTGATTTACCAAAGGAATTAACCGATTTAATTATTGGGTTAATTACCGGTTAAGTTGGGTCACTATATTTTATATATGACATGCCGTGAATACTTGACGGGAAAGTGTATCCCGGAAGGGTTGATAATATCCCCGAGATGAGTTCATAAGGAATTATTATGTAAACCCTGCAGGTGGATTCGTTCCGCATAATAATTAAGGTTGAATGGTACTAGTCTCGGATATAAGAGATGAATAAATTAATTAGCAATAAATTAATTTTATTCATGGATATTTATATCTTAAATACACGGAATAAATAATACTACCGGAGAAATATTATTTGATATAATATGGTTTAATATTGGGAGTGCAATTAATTTTATATAGTGGAAAATAGAATTAATTAATATTGATAAGGATTAATGGACTTGAGCATTGAGCTCAATTTAATCTTCAATATTGGAAGCCCAATATTCCACCTCCTTAAGATCCCCTACGTAGCCTATAAAAGCACTACATGGTCTTCTCTATTCTCATAACTTGAAGATCACAATTCTAGAGAGAGAAAGTAGAGAGGAGGATCCATGGAGTTCGGTAGATCGTCGCCCACACGACGTCCGGGCTAGTGCAAGGAATACGTGGGAAGATCTCAAAGGTCATCAAATTGAGTTCTACGTTTCTCCGAACAACGAGAACGAGGTAAATCGTAAAACCCTCTTTATGATTTTATCGTTTTAATTATCGTGAAAATATCATGAACAAGATCCAAGGGACGTACGAACCCGGGGACGAGGATCGACCTCGCGGTGGTGATCGAGGATCACCGGACCGCGGGAGGTCGAGAGATCCTCGCCGGGATCGAGAGGACGAACCCTCGGCTGGACGCCGAGGGTGGCGGTCGAGCCCTAGGGCTTCGACCGCCGGCGACGCAAAAAGGACCCCGGCTGGACGCCGGGGATGCGATCGAGCGCGTGCTCGATCGCGTGGGCAGCGGGCTGGTGCCGCTGCTGCTCGCACGGCGAGCAGCCCCTCCTCCGCGTTCGGGCAGCGCTACGGGGCTGTTGCGATCAGCCCCACGAGCCCATGCGGGACTCGCTACGACGCGGGGCGTCAGCGGGATGCTTCGAGCATCCCCGTGGCTGGTCGCGTGGGTTCTGGGCGTGCCCAGCGGGCTGCCAAGGGCAGCCCTAGGCGGCTGCCAAGGACAGCCGCGAACCCTTGCGAGGGCTCAACCGAACAGCCCGGGTTCGCCCGTGGTTGAGGTTTTGGTTGAGTCCGGCTTCGTGGTGGTTCGTGGCGGGATGTTCCGGCAACCGGGAGTCGATTGGAATTGTTGTTCCGCAACTTCTACAATTCCGGATATTCGATCTCCGAAGGATTTCGGTCGGAATTAATTAGATAATTAATTTTAATTAATTTATTAATTCCGGGATATCGATTTCCAACAATCTTCTGTGTGACGTCGCACACCATACTAACTACAACGTATAAAATCCAGGACTATGGTTTGCATATATTTAATTATAAATAATTAAACGCAAATAATTGTTTATTTAATTAAATAGATTAGTGGCAATGGATCGTGAGTTTCCGTTACTTAAATCTAGACATTAAGTACACAACTCCAACAATCTCCCACTTGTACTAAGGTCTAGTCATTTCCTCCAAACTCCCGACTCCCATACTCATCACGTGCTTAAGTTGTACTTCCAAGAAGTACTATGTGAATGAGCAATCTAGGTTGCCGCTCTGAAGTTATCTTGGTGACTACAGCGTCGTCTCCCTCGACGATGACTCGTATCAGGTGGTACTTGCTCTATGTGTTATCTTACACTTATGGACTTGTGATTTCTTACCATTTGACATCGCACCGCTATACACATAGCCTTTTGGCAAATTAAGAATCACCTCTAAGTCCCAGAGATTATCCCGGAGTTATACCAAAAACTTCCGCTGCCTCTGAGGCCGCTATTTGGTTACCCATGGCAGAGTCCGAAAAGCATCGTGCTTATCACTCTTCCATGTTAAAACTCCTTCTCCTTCAATAGTGAAACACATAGCCTGATATCGACTTACACCGGTCCTCATTTGATTAGAAATCTAAGAGAATGTAATCCAAAGGAAATGCTCGTCTGCTCTGTAATCCAGAACATAGTTTCTAGTACTTCGAAAGTACTTAAAATGTTCATTACAGCAGTCAAGTATTCCTTTCCAGGATTACCTTGATATCCTCCCACTATGCTAACCGCATAGCCGATATCAGGTTCTTGTTTTCAACATCGCATTTATTAAGCTTTCCACACTCGAAGTGTAGGAAACTGCTTTCATTGCTTCTATCTCCTTTTGTGTTCCAAAACACATATCCTTAGATAGATGCATTCCGTCTCTGAAAGGTAACGAACCTTTCTCGGAATCTTGCATGTTAAAACGAACCATAATCATACATATGTAAGATGTCCAGGAGAAGTACAATGTTCTTTCCTAGAGATCCAAGATCTCAAGAACATGTCCAACTTCTTCCTATATCTTTCATATTGATTTATCTAGACAACCTCATTTTATGTCTTGACAACATCTTTACATTGTTACCAATGATAAGAATGTTCTCTACATAAAACCCGAGAAACACCACCTTGTTCCATCACGTTTCCAATACACATGATTCGTCTATGCTTTGATGAATCCATAAAATGGACTATCTCATCAATTTGCAAGTACTACGAACTCAATGCTTTGTTCCAATCCATAAATGGATTAACTAAGCTTGTACTCTAAATGATCTTGCCTCTTAGCAATAATCCTTATTGCTTTCCAAGAAGGCACATTTAGATCTAGTACTGCCTTCATGTAGTTCTAGGGATCGATTTCATGTATACTAGGTCCAGAGTTCGAAGACTCTCCTAGTCTTATGAATATCTCCGGTTGTCCCACAACCTCCCACTACAATGGCATTCCGGAGTATAAACAGTGATAACAGTAGGTGCAGTCAGTGGTGTACCGCTACTCGGTTCGGCTGGTTCTAAGTCTTAATCTTTCTCTCTCATTTCAAAGTATTACGTCATCTTGGGCTTGTGGTTCATCATATAGTCTTTCTCTAAGAACCGGGCGTTAGAACTTATAACGTCATTCTGGTTCATAGTACTATTGAACACACATCTTTTGTTCTTCTAGGATATTCTACAACCGCATTTGAATGCGCCGTTGTTTCCAGACATATCCATAGAACATAGGTAGTTCCGTATAACTCATGCTTTTACTATTTCTATAAGAGTTCCATTTCTTGTTTACGACACACCATTTCTACACAAAAGTGTATGGTGTAGTCATTTGGGATCAAATCCCAACCTCTGATCAGTATGCTATGCATTCCTCAGACAGGTACTTGCCTCCACGATCAAATCGCAGGCTACAAATGGATATACCTTGATGGTTCTCCACAATTGCTTAGTGTCCATTGACTTGTCAAAACACTTGCTTTTGTGACACATCAGGTATTCTAATCTATTTCTCGAGTAATCATCAAATGAAGTACTCGTACCTTATTGTCTGAGTAGACATAGGTCTGCATACATCAGAGTTAATCAATTCCAATACTTGTCCGGATCTTATATCTTATATCCATAAAGGATTGCTTAGTCATATTATCTTCCAAATTAGATTCTTAGGTCGGAAGGTCCACTCCTTCAACTTAATTGACCAAATATCAATTTTCGACCTTTGAACTTCTTATTTGAATAAACATTATTCAGCATAAGAATCCACAAGTATAATTGATAAAGAAATCTTTTAGTAAAACGAGTTTTACTACGGTTCGTTGCATTGTGGTGGACTCAGGATCCATCATTTATATATTGCTAGACAATGTACCAGAATAGATAATATCATTATTTCTTCTTATAACCATCAAATGATTAAAAGAAATAAAATATCCATTTATTAGAAATCCAGAACAAAGTTCTTTCTAATATGAAAGGTACATAAAAGCAATAACCCAAAATGAAATCCTATAAAATGTCCTCCACTGCAACTGCTGCCTCCTCTACAGCATTGCCCATGTAGACTACGATTTCTTCTTTTCCAAGTCGTCGGGTTTCCTGAAACCCTTGCATTTAAAATGCACATACCGTCAGTGGTTCCATATCTACACACCAGGTTCCGGTAGATAATACCACTGACTATGTTTTACGACTAAAGAAAATTTCGTACTTTCTTTGAGAGGATAATCAACCTTCCAGTACCCAGACTGTTTGTATCGAGAATACTTGCCTATTGGCTTTCTCGTCCCATCTCGTGGTTCATGTAACTTATGACCACTGGGTTTCTTTGCTTGCTTTTCCTTTCCCCCGATTTTGCCCTTAGGTTCAAAACCTTTGGCATTAGCTACAAGAGCTTGCGATTTCCGTTTCAACTCGTCTAAAAGGTCAATCATCTCAAAAACGTGTTTAAGCGTTTCCTCGAAGCGACTGGCCTTTATGAGTATCCTCATCGCTTCTTGTCTAGCCGCCTACGTCAATAGGCTCAGGAGGACAAAGCTTATTGAGTACAACCTTGTACTCTTCAACAGTTTGGGTAATGTCTAGATCTCTATTCCAATCATTACATTTAGGGACCAGTGAGTTTAAAAAAAAACTTACGTATCACAGAAAGTAGGTTCAAAGCCATTTCCTAATCTATGAGCACGTATAACAACAAACAATCGATTTAATCTCCGATATTATCTCCCTGAAATAATATCATTAAACCACTAATCGCATCTAAAATCCCATCAGATATGGCAAGCCACGATAGTGTGGACGTTTACCTATCCAAATGATTTAGCAATTAGATTTGCTTCGGTCGTACATCATCATTAGCGTTACATCGATGGGAAGAATACTAAGAAGCGTACCTAAGTGTAAACCATTACTCAGTATCTAAGAAGATTGTTTGGGACACGCATATTCACCGCAAGCCACGATAGTGTGGACGTTTACGTTAACATACGCTCCTTTACTCCCTTCTATAACTGTCTACATCAATCGTTCCAAAATCCCATTCAATGTAGCAAGCCACGATAGTGTGGACGTTTACTACATCAAAAGACTTTTACAATTGACATCCAACTACTTGAATCATTTAATCTTGTAAATCAGGACGCGGAGAATCATAAGTGAAACTCGAAGTTTCTAACCAGTGATTCACCATGCGAACGACCCTATCTCTCATAAATGAGGGAGCCGAGCAGACAATCGATCTAGTCATCAAATGACACGAAAGTCTCTAATTTGTGTCCTCGACATGACCAAGTGGCTTTGGCTCCATTCCACTCCCCGGGGTGAGAATGAGTCGACTTGAAATCAGTTTTGGAAAGACAAATTAGGCATTGTTTGATAAACTTAATCAATGTTTCTCGTAAAAGGAATTACAAGAATTCTCCTCCAATGACTTGTTTATACGAACTTCAAAAGTCCATAAAAGTCACCAAGAGAACAGCAATGGAGACCATGGATATGTTTCCATACCCTCTCCCACTTAGTTTTTTATAACAAAGGGATACGCTATCTAATGCATAATTAAATACACATAAGCATGCATACATGATATAAAGCACATAGAATATTATCACATAATCAAAATAATACTAGAATATTATTTTCCGACTATTATGGCTTTATCGCATCCCCGTATGCGTCTTCTAGTCTTTAGTCTTCGTTCTTGAATGCTCAATGTGACGGGAATATTAATTCCGATATTTAAATCTATTTATTTTCAATTAATCCAAAAGTTACTTAATTCGAAAATTAAGTCAATCGAATATATCAAAAATAAAATTAAATATTATTAATATTTTTATTATTTTTATTTTCCTTTTCTACTCCATTAAATTTCTAGAATCCTATCCAAGACCCACTTGGAATATTCTAGAAGATTTCTATAATGAAATAAGGAAATAAAATAATCTAGGACTCTTAATCCTTCCAAATTAATTCCTTTCCTAATCCATTAAAAATTACAATAAAGGAATAATTAAATAGGAAAAATTAATTAAGGACTCTTCTACTTTCCAAAATTAATTAATTTCCATGTCCATGAAAATTCCCATAAAATAGGAATAATCAATTAGGAAATAAATTAATTTAATAATTAATTATTTTCCTTTCCAATTCTATTAAATCTCTAGAATCCTATCCAAGTTAGACTTCGAGTATTCTAGAAGACTTCTATAATAGAATAAGGAAATAAATTAATTCCAATTAATTCTTTTCCTATTTACATGAGAGTTCCCAAACTTAGGAATACTCAAAATAGGAAAACCGAATGAATTAGGAAAGCGAATCTAGGTAGGAGTAGCACGGGGTGCGCCACCCCCACCCTATGATCGATCGGCCGGCCACCCGGGGAGGAGCACCGCCGCCCAGCCACGCCGGCCAGCCACCGAACCGGCGGTAGCCCGCGGCTAGGGCGATCGAGCCCCTTGCCCATGCCTTTGATCGATCATCATCATGGGATCGATCCCAATCGATCCCGAGCCCTAGCTCCCTCTCTTCGTCTCCTCCGTCACACTTTTCCGGTCGTCGTTTCGTCCTCGATCCAACGTAAATAAATTACAAATTTATTATTACGCTATCCGGTATCGATTGTCAACAAAACGACCTCAAACAATTTCCGGAAAAATTAAGAACAAGCATTCACCACAAAAGAATAAATATTGACATCACCGAGAGATTAATAATCAAGAGCAATATTATGGACATTAATTAACATAATTAAATCTAGCCATAATAATCGGAAACCCTGCAAGGTAGAACAATTTATCGAAAAATACCATGAACTAAAACCAATGCTCTGATACCAATTGTTGGAAATCGATATCCCGGAATTAATAAATTTAAATAAATAAATTACCTAATTAATTCCGACCGAAATCCTTTGGAGATCGAATATCCGGAGTTGTAAAATTGCGGAACAACAACTCCAATCGACTCCCGGTTGCCGGAACATCTCGCCACGAACCACCACGAATCTGGTACTCAACCAAACCCTAACCGCGGGCGAACCCACGACTGTTCGGTCGAGCCCTCGCGTGGGCTCGCGGCTGTTCAAGGCAGCCACCTAGGGCTGCTCGTAGCAGCCCGCTAATCGCGCCGGGAACCCTCGCGGAACACCCCGATCGAGCCCTAGCAACGGCTTGAACCGCTGCTGCCCGATCGAGGCGTGCGCGCGCCACCGTGCGCGCGCTAGGGTTCCTCCCGCACAGCTCCGTGCATGACTCGCATGGCTTCGCGAGTCCGCTGCGGGAAAAATCCGCAGCTCGCTGCCAGCAGCACGAGGCGCCCGCCAGCCTGTCGGGCGGCCGCCCGCGACCACCACCAGGCGGGCGCTTGGCCCCCAAGCGGTCGCCTGCCTCCCCAGGCAGCGGGTGCGATCGATCCTTGCCGCCGGATCGCTCCAGCCGCGACGGTCCGGTGATCCATGATCACCACCGCTCGGCTCGACCCCGGTGAGGATCCCAAACCTCGGATCTTGGTTCACGATATTTCTACGATAATTAAACGATTAAATCATAAATAGGGTTTTACGATTTACCTCGTTCTCGTTGTTCGGAAAAACGAAGAACTCAATTTGACGACCTTGAGATCTTCCCACGTATTCCTTGCACTAGCTCGGACGTCGTGTGGGAGACGATCTACCGAACGCCATGGATCTCCCTCTCTACTTTCTCTCTCTAGAATTGTGATCTTCAAGTTATGAGAATAGAGAAGACCATGTAGTGCTTTTATAGGCTACGTAGGGGATCTTAAGGAGGTGGAATATTGGGCTTTCAATATTAATGATTAAATTGAGCCCAAGCCCAAATCTATTAATCCATTAATATTAATTAATTCTATTTTCCACTATATAAAATTAATTGCACTCCCAATATTAAACCATATTATATCAAATAATATTTCTCCGGTAGTATTATTTATTCCGTGTATTTAAGATATAAATATCCATGAATAAAATTAATTTATTGCTAATTAATTTATTCATCTCTTATATCCGAGACTAGTACTATTCAACCTTAATTATTATGCGGAACAAATCCACCTGCAGGGTTTACATAATAATTCCTTATGAACTCATCTCGGGGATATTATCAACCCTTACGGGATACACTTTCCCTTCAAGTATCCACGGCATGCTATATATAAAAAATATAGTTACCCAACTTAACCGGTAATTAACCCAATAATTAAATCGGTTAATTCCTTTGGAAAATCAAAGTCACTTATACTAAATATACACACCCGCAATAGTATCGGGGATTAAGAATAAAATACACTGAGACTTAAATCGATTATCGCCGGCAATCCTAATCGATAAATCTCAAACGATCCGCCCAATACACCAAGTGTACAAGTGTGATAAAATAATCAAGACAGATTATTTTCTCTCTCACACAACGACTATACCGATAGATTGGTCCGTGTCCATCTAGGTCGTGAGCAACTGTTCGATTAAATACGAGTAACCGATAGTATGATCTTCTGTGTGACGTCGCACACCATACTAACTACAACGTATATAATCCAGGACTATGGTTTGCATATATTTAATTATAAATAATTATACGCAAATAATTGTTTATTTAATTAAATAGATTAGTGGCAATGGATCGTGAGTTTCCGTTACTTAAATCTAGACATTAAGTACACAACTCCAACAATAACTTCAGAGCGGCAACCTAGAGTGCTCATTCACATGATACTTCTTGTAAGTACACTTTAAAGCACGTGATGAGTATGGGAGTCGGGAGTTTGGAGGAAATGACTAGACCTTATTACAAGTGGGAGATTGTTGGAGTTGTGTACTTAATGTCTAGATTTAAGTAACGGTAAACTCCCGGTCATAGCATTTAATCTATTAAATTAATAAACAATTGTTTGCGTTTAATTATTGATAATTAAATATATGCAAATCATAGTCCTGGATTTTATACGTTGTAGTTAGTATGGTGTGTATGGACACACAGAAGATCATACTATCGGTTACTCGTATTTAATCAAACAGTTGCTCACGACCTAGATGGACACGGACCAATCCATCGGTATAGTCGTTGTGTGAGAGAGAATATAATTTATCTTAATTATTTTATCACACTTGTACACATGGTGTATTGAGCGGATAGCTTGAGATTTATCGATTAGGATTGCCAGCGATAATCGATTTAAGTCTCAGAGTATTTTATTCTTAATCCCCGAAACTATTGCGGGTGTGTATATTTAATATAAGTAACTTTGATTTACCAAAGGAATTAACCGATTTAATTATTGGGTTAATTACCGGTTAAGTTGGGTCACTATATTTTATATATGGCATGCCGTGAATACTTGACGGGAAAGTGTATCCCGTAAGGGTTGATAATATCCCTGAGATGAGTTCATACGGAATTATTGTGTAAACCTCATGAGTGGATTCGTTCCGCACAATAATTAAGGTTGAATGGTACTAGTCTCGGATTCAAGAGATGAATAAATTAATTAGCAATAAATTAATTTTATTCATGGATATTTAAATCTTAAATACACGGAATAAATAATACTACCGGAGAAATATTATTTGATATAATATGGTTTAATGTTGGGAGTGCAATTAATTTATATGGTGGAAAATAAATTAATTAATATTAATGGGAGATTAATAGATTTGGGCTTGGGCTCAATTTAATCATTAATATTGGAAGCCCAATATTCCACCTCTTTTAGATCCCCTACGTAGCCTATAAAATCACTACATGGTCTTCACTTTTTCATAAGACAAGAATATCAATACTTGATAGTTCTAGAGAGTTGAAGAGGATCCATAAGCTTGGAAGATCGTCGCCCACCCGACGTTCAAGCTAGTGCAAGGAATACGTGGGAAGATCGTAAGGTCATCATCTTGATTTCGTTTCTCCGCACAACGAATCGAAAGGTAAAATCATAAACTCCCTTCTATGATTTTATGTGAATATGGTTGTGGCATATACATGAACACACAATCCGGGAAAACGACGAACTTCGGGGACGGGGATTCGAGATCCCCGGCGAACGTTCAAAGGACCCTCGGCTGGGAGCCGAGGTGTGAGATCGAACCTAGGGTTCGATCGCGGTGTGCGCGAAGGGAGGCCCTGGCTGGAGCCGGGGCGAGCGATAGACCGTGAGGTCGATCGCGGGGCTGCCGAGGGCTGGTGCCTCGGCTGGCGCCCCTCCTCCCGGCGGCTACGGTGGTGAAGTCGCCGGACTCACCGCCGCCCGGGGCTGCCGAAGCAGCCCCAGCGATCGCCTCGTGCGCGATCGCGAACCCCGCGGATGGGGTTCGGCTAGGGTTTATCTGCGGGTTCATCCCGCGGCGATGCTCTTGTCGAGCCCGGTTCTTCGTGGCGTTCGTGATCGGTTTCCGGCGATGGGATTTCGGTCGGATTGTCGGTTTCCGCAATTTATGATAATCCGGGATATCGATTTCCAACAGATATGATTCTTAGTTCACCAAAGGCTATGGTTATAGCGGTGCATGGTAAACTGAGAGAAGGCATAAGTCCATAGTGGAGATAACACATATAGCGCAAGTACCACCTGATACGAATCATCGCTAGTGAGACGACGCTGAAGTCACCAAGATAACTTCAGGGACGACAACCTAGATTGCTCATTCACATGGTACTTCTTTAAAGTACAGTCTAAGCACGTGATGGGTATGGGAGTCGGGAGTTTGGAGGAAATGACTAGACCTTAGTATAAGTGGGAGATTGATGGAGTTGTATACTTAATGTCTAGATTTAAGTATCGTAAACTCCCGGTCATAGCATTTAATCTATTTAAATAAATAACAATTGTTTGCTTTTAATTATTGATAATTAAATATATGCAAAAATAATCCTGGATTATATACGTTGTAGTTAGTATGGTGTGCGACGTCACACGGAAGATCATACTATCGGTTACTCGTATATTAATCGAACAGTAGCTCACGACCTAGATGGACATGGACCAATCCATCGGTATAGTCGTTGTGTGAAGGAGAAAATAATTTGTCTTAATTATTTTATCACACTTGTACACTTGGTGTATTGGGCGGATCACTTGAGATTTATCAATTAGGATTGCCTTAGATAATCGATTTAAATCTCAGTGTATTTTATTCTTAATCCCCGATATTATTGCGGGTGTGTATATTTAATATTAGTGACTTTAATTTTCCAAAGGAATTGATTGATTAGGATAACCATTCAATAATCGGTAAAATTGGGTCACGGTATTATATATAACACACCGTTAATTCTTGACGGGAAAGTGTATCCCGATAAGGGTTGATAATATCCCCGAGATGATTTCATAAGGAATTATTATGTAAACCTCATGAGTGGATTTGTTCCGCATAATAATTAAAGTTGAATGGTACTAGTCTCGGATATAAGAGATGAATAAATTAATTAGCAATAAATTAATTTTATTCATGGATATTTAAATCTTAAATACACGGAATAAATAAATACTACCGGAGATAATATTATTTGATATAATATGGTTTAATATTGGGAGTGCAGTTATATTTATATAGTGGAAAATAAATATAATTAATAATAGTAAGGATTAATAGATTTGGGCTTGAGCTCAATTTAATCACTAATATTAGAAGGTCAATATTCCACCTCCTTTAGAACCCTTATGTAGCCTATAAAAGCACTACATGGCCTTTATAATTAAAAAGACAAGAATATCAATACTTGATAGTTCTAGAGAGTTTATGGAGATCCATAGGAGTTCGGAGTGTCGTCGCCCACACGACGTTCGAACGGAGTGTAAGGAATACGTGGGAAGATCTAAAGGTCTTCAATTGATTTCGTTTCTCCGAACAACGAATCAAAGGTAAAATCATAAAACCCTCTTTATGATTTTATGTATTTGTCGTAATATGCATATGAACGATGATCCGGGAAACGAACGAGACCGGGGACGGGGATAGACCGGGCGGTGGTGGTCGAAGACCACCGGACCG
The DNA here is from genome assembly GCA_954870475.1 of Euphrasia confusa. Taxonomy (NCBI): domain Eukaryota; kingdom Viridiplantae; phylum Streptophyta; class Magnoliopsida; order Lamiales; family Orobanchaceae; genus Euphrasia; species Euphrasia confusa. Next base: position 17,327,202 of record OX940954.1, read on the forward strand.
CCGACAGCATAGAGATCCCCGCCGGGATCGTGTGGCGAGGAAACCCTCGGCTGGAGCCGAGGGGATCGATCCTCGGATCGATCGCGGGTCAGCTGCGGGGCGACTCGCAGCGACCCCGTGCGTGCTACGGGTAAACCCGTAGCGGCTCGCACGGGGTGATCCACCCCGCTGGGCAGCGAGTCAGCGACTCGCTGCGGGGCTGCTACGAGCAGCCCCGGGGATGCTCGATGCATCCCAAGTGATCAGCCGCGAGGCGATCGCGAGCCCCGTGCGGGGGCTCGGCTGGGCACCACGGGCGGACCGTGGTGGTGCTCGGTTGAGCTCCGGCTCATACGGCGGCGCGCGGTTGGTTCTCCGACGATCGAGGATTTCGGTCGGGTTGTCGGTTTCCGTTTTTTTGATAACCCGGGATATCGATTTCCAACACCGCCTACCGGAATATGCAGAATCATCGGACGTCGTACCTCCGTCTCTCTCGTCCGCCATATCCGTCGTCTGAACTTCGAGCTTTCGATTCGTAAAACCCCTCCTTCTAGCGCCAATGTTTGGGGCCTTTTGATCTCGTTTAAATTATAACTGGAATGGGGGTTCACATAAACACGGCTCAAACATACATATATTTGATTTTGGAATGGTTATAGATAGAAGCTAGTATTATCGGATTTTCTGGAAATGGAAATGGAGTTCTTGCTCTCGTTTTTTCCTTCTAATATTCCTTGTATTATTTGGAAAAGAAAAAGTCCCCCTTCTCCTCTTTACACCCCTCTATTTTTATACTACTCTTTGCATGTACATGCATTGACACCTATTAGCCACCTATAAGCCTTTAATTGGACCAAAAAGGCACTAAGTGTTGCATTAATATCCCATTAGCATTGTTGATCCACTTGTTGTAGCTCCCTCGAGAAGGCACCGCCGACTGCCTGGTGACATCTCTAACACATCTCTTGGTACTGTCCCGCGTAGTCTTTCCTGGGAAATTTTTGGATTTACTTAGTTTCTTCCTTTTAGTTTCTTGATTTCTCTTGGTCTTTTGTTAACTCGTACTTCATTTGAATTGGTCTTTGGTTGACTCTTTTCTTGATGACGTGGCTCCGGTATTCTGGACACGTGTCGGTGTTGAATTTTTATGGTACAACACACTGAAAAATAATTGCTTGGAATATTGCCTCCGCGGCAACGGCGCCAATTTTGACGCTACCGTCCTGGAGTAGCGCAAAATAATATTTATAGTTCCTAAACTATTCACTAGTGAGTACTAGTAGAAAGCATATGGTCAATCCCATGAGGAAGTAATAAGCATATAGTTTTCCCAGCTTTTTGCTCAATTGGGTTGTCACGTATGAAATTTTTTATTTTGGGGAAGCAGTTTGGTACTGTCAAACCGTAGTCACCGTTACTATTTGATTGGGAAAAAAATAACCTATATTAACTAACTGAAAATAAACAAGCATAAAACTCGAGCAAATGTAATTACTGAATTTAAACCTAACAGAATGACCAACTAACAGAATTTTGACTAAACAGATAATAAACCAAATAAAGAATAAAGCATACATGCATTGACTCCCCTAACTTCCCCTATGATTAAGTACTGCAGTTCATTGGTACATATATCATTTTGCTAAAAGTTTCATCTTCCGGTTATAGGCCTTAAATATTAACGTCCCTATGTTGTCACGCACGCTAATACCCCTGACCCTTATTCACTCTTATGTTAAAAGTCTTACTAGATCTCTCTAATTAAATCTCCTGATATTGACCAATTCGACAATATGTGACCACATGAGTCTAAGTTGATCAAACCGCGTTTACCTACCAAGTGAACCCAGAATGGCCAATAGAATGTTCGGACAGACCCGAGTCATACGACCACATCTCCTGCAACATGTTATACTATACGCACGCCCAGTCTCTCAGACGCGTTGATCCGCGTATTTGTGTGTTAAGTAAGATGGGGTTCCCACTGGTCACTGTAGGATTTCCCAAGTCCCTAACATGTTCGTAATACTACCCTCTTGAATCGGGAATGAAACTAAGCTAGTTGTTGTCATCACTAAGCCTCCCGATAGATCACATCTCAAGGTTGGTCAGGTTCTATCGTTGTCCAGACACAAACAGATTAGCTACTCAACATGATAAACGGAAATAAAATAAAAGAATTACGGCGAACTATAATATGCATTAAAACGGGAAATTATTCAAAAGAAAATAAATGCCTGAAGGCTTGATCAGAAATAAACGCAAAAAATGAAAATAAAAGAAAAGAAAATTGAAAGCAAGAAAACATAAAGATTGTTTTTCACCCAAAGGCTTGATAAAAAATAAACGCCGGCGAGTTGTATGCTCACGCGGCTGCCGTCTTCGCTGCTGGTCAGGTAGGGTTCCGATTCCTCATTCGCGTCCATGTCCTCGTTTCTTCTTCAAGTTGGAGTTGTGTACTTAATGTCTAGATTTAAGTAACGGTAAACTCCCGGTCATAGCATTTAACCTATTTAATTAATAAACAATTATTTGCATTTAATTATTATTAATTAATTATGCGAAATATAGTCCTGGATTTTATATGTTCTAGTTAGTATGGTGTGCATGGGCGCACAGAAGATCATACTATTGGTTACTCGTATTTAATCGAACAGTTGCTCACGACCTAGATGGACATGGACCAATCCATCGGTATAGTCGTTGTGTGAGAGAGAAATTAATTTATCTTAATTATTTTATCACACTTGTACACTTGGTGTATTGGGCGGATCACTTGAGATTTATTGATTAAGATTGCCTTGGATAATCAATTTAAATCTCTGAGTATTTTATTCTTAATCCCCGATACTATTGCGGGTGTATATATTTAATATTAGAGACTTTGATTTTCCAAAGGAATTAACCGATTTAATTATTGGGTTAATTACCGGTTAAGTTGGGTCGCTATATTTTATATATGACATGCCGTGAATACTTGACGGGAAAGTGTATCCCGGAAGGGTTGATAATATCCCCGAGATGAGTTCATAAGGAATTATTGTGTAAACCTCATGAGTGGATTTGTTCCGCACAATAATTAAGGATGAATGGTACTAGTCTCGGATTCAAGAGATGAATAAATTAATTAGCAATAAATTAATTTTATTCATGGATATTTAAATCTTAAATACACGGAATAAATAATACTACCGGAGAAATATTATTTGATATAATATGGTTTAATATTGGGAGTGCAATTAATTTATATAGTGGAAAATAAATTAATTAATATTAATGGGAGATTAATAGAATTGGGCTTGGGCTCAATTTAATCATTAATATTGGAAGCCAAATATTCCACCTCCTTTAGATCCCCTACGTAGCCTATAAAAGCACTACATGGTCTTCTCTTCTACATAACACAAGATCATAATTCTCTTAGAGAGAGAAAGTAGAGAGAGAGAGAAGAGGATCCATAAGCTTGGAGGATCGTCGCCCACCCGACGTTCAAGCTAGTGCAAGGAATACGTAGGAAGATCGTAAGGTCATCATCTTGATTTCGTTTCTCCGCACAACGAATCGAAAGGTAAAATCATATACTCTCTTCTATGATTTTATGTGAATTGATTGTGATACATACATGAACGCACGATCCGGGAAAACGACGAACCTCGGGGACGGGGATTCGAGATCCCCGGCGAGGATCGAGGGTGGCGGTCGAACCCTAGGGTTCGGACCGCCGGAACGCGAGGAACCCTCGGCTGGAGCCGAGGGGTGCGATCGATCACGAGGATCGATCGCGGGGTGCTGCGGGGTCACCCGTAGCCGCCTCGCATGAGCTACGGGTTCGCCCGCAGCGGTCGTGCGAGGGCGACGCCCTCGCTGGGGCAGCGAGTCAGCGACTCGCTGCGGGGGCTGCTACGAGCAGCCCCGGGGATGCCGTGAGGCATCCCAGCGATCATCGCGAGATGATCGCGAGCCCCGTGCGGGGGCTCGGCTGGGCACCACGGGCGGACCGTGGTGGTGCTCGGTTGAGCTCCGGCTCGTACGGTGGTTCGTGGTCGGATCTCCGGCGATGGGATTTCGGTCGGGGTTATCGGTTCCGCAATTTTTTTTGATACCCCGGGATATCGATTTCCAGCAATTGGTATCAGAGCGTTTGGTTTCGTGTTCATGTATGTGTTCAATTGTGTTCTACCTTGCAGGGATTCCGACTATCATGGTTAATTAATTGATTAATTGTTTAATTAATTGTTATTTAATTTTACCATGATTATTAAACTCTCGGACATGTCGAGATTCGTTTTGTGTGGATGAATGCTTGTAATAGTAAAAATTCGGGGGTTGACCGAATTTAGATTTATTATTATTGTTCTATGTTTTCCGGAAAGTGTATAGGGTCGATTTCATGTATAGAATCGATACCGGAATTGTAAATTTATTTCTTGTAATTTATTTACGTTGGATCGATGCCGAGACGACCGCCGGAGAACTCCTGTGACGAAGAAGACGAAGAGGACGAAAAACCGGGGGGTCGATCATCCCCATGATCGATCCCCATGAGGATCGATCGACCCCACGCCAAGGGGCTGCCCGCTAGGGTTTCCGGCCACGCCGGCCACCGGTGGTGGTGGCGCGTGGCTAGGGGCGGCGGCGGTGGTGCCCGGCGATGGTGGTGGTCGACGGTGGGGGTGGTGTGGGGATCCCCAACCCATGCTACTCCTACCTAGATTCACTTTCCTAATTAATTCGGTTTTCCTATTTTGAGTATTTCTAAGTTTGGGAACTCTCATGGAAATAGGAAAAGAATTAATTAATATTATTTATTTCCTTATTCTATTATGGAAGTCTTCTAGAATATTCCAAGTTCTACTTGGAATAGGAATCTAGAGATTTAATAGAATTAGATAGGAAAATAATTAATTAGTGAATTAATTTATTTCTATTTGATTATTCCTATTTTATGGGAATTTTCATGGACATGGAAATTAATTAATCTTGGAAAGTAGAAGAGTCCTAATTTATTTTATTTCCTTATTCTATTATAGAAGTCTTCTAGAATATTCCAAGTTTCACTTGGATAGATTATTCTAGAGATTTAATAGAATTAGATGGGAAAAATAAATAAATAAAAAATATTAATAATATTAAATTTTATTTTTGATTTATTCGATTGACTTAATTTTCGAATTAAGTATCTTTTGGATTTATTAAAAATAAATAGATTTAAATATTGGGATTAATATTCTCGTCAAATGGAGCATTCAAGAACGAAGACTGAAGACTAGAAGACGCATACGGAGATGGAATAAAGCCATGATAGTCGGAAAATAATTTTCTAGCATTATTTTGACTATGTGATATGTGCTTTATTACTTGTATGCATGCTTATGTGTTTAATTATGCATTAGATAGCGTATCCCTTTGTTATAAAAAGCTAAGTGGGAGCGGGGATGGAAACATTCCCATGGTCTCCATTACTGTTCTCTTGGTGACATTTATGAGCTTTCGAAGTTCATATAGATATGTCATTGGAGGAGAATTCTTGTAATTCCTTTTACAAGAAACATTGATTAAGTTTATCAAACAATGCCTAATTTGTCTTTCTGAAACTGACTTGAAGTCGACTCATTCTCACCCCGGGGAGTGGAATGGAGCCAAAGCCACTTGGTCATGTGGATGACACAAATTAGAGACATTCGTACCATTCTTTTGAAGATGGATCGTTTGTCTGCTCGGCTCCCTCATCTAATGAGAGATAGGGTTGTTCGCATGGTGAATCACTGGTTAGAAACTTCGAGTTTCACTTATGATTCTCCGCGTCTTGATTTACAAAAATCGAATGCTTCAAGTAATTGGGAGTCAACTATAAAAATCTTTTGGTGTAGTAAACGTCCACACGAACGTGGCTTGCTATGCTGAATGGGATTTTTGGAAATAGTTGATGTAGACAGTTATAGGGAATTGTGAAGGATTGTGAGTTATCGTAAACGTCCACACTAACGTGGCTTGCGGTGACGTAGCAATTCCAAATGATTCACCTTAGTACTGAGTAATGGTTTACACTTAGGTGCGCTTTATAGTATTCTTCCCAACGAAGTAACGCTATAATGATGTACGACCGAAGCAAATCTAATTGCTAAATCATTTGGGTGGGTAAACGTCCACACGAACGTGGCTTGCCTTACCTGATGGGATTTTAGATGTAATTAGTAATTTAATGATATTATTTGAGGGAGATAATATCGGATATTAAATTGATTGTTTGTTTAAATGTGCTTATAGGTTTAGAGAATAGCTATGAACCCACTTTCTGTGATACTCAAGGAGCATAAGCTCACTGGTCCCAATTACATTGATTGGAAGAGAAATTTAGACATTGTCCTAACTTCTGAGGAGTAGAAGTATGTACTCCATGAAGTGTGCCCTGCCGAGCCCACGGCTGCCTCAACTGATGAGGAAAAACTGACATATCGGAAGTGGAAAAAGGCTGATGAAATGGCTAGGTGTTATATTTTGGCTTCCATGTCAAATGTACTCCAAACCCAACATCAGTCGATGGACACTGCCTATGATATGATGTTTAACCTCAAGGAGATGTTTGGGGAGCAAGATCGTGCGGCTAGGCAAGAAGCCATGAGAGTCCTCATGTCGACTACTCAGTCTGAAGGAACGCCCGTTGGGGAGCACGTTCTTAAGATGATGAGTTTGTTGAATGAACTTGAGGTCCTAGGAGCTTCTATTGATGCTGAGACGCAAGTCGACATCATACTCCAGTCTCTGACCCCTAGTTTTGAGCAGTTTCGTATGAGCTATAATATGGGTAAACTATCTTATACTCTTGCGCAACTCCTGACTGAACTAAAGGCGGCAGAGGGGATCTACAAGAAGGGCAAGTCTCAAGCGCTTGTAGCTACCAAGTCCAAAGGCTTGAAGCCTGTTGGAGGTAGGGGCAAGAAAAGGAAGCAAGCCTGGAAACCCAGTGGTGCCAAGAGGAGTGGACCACGAGTGGGGGCTGCAAAGCCAAGAGGCAAGTGCTTCCGATGCAATAAGACTGGACACTGGAAGTCTGAATGTCCTCTCAAAGGTACGAATTTTTCTTTAGTCGTAAAAACATAGTCAGCGGTATTATCTACCAGAAATCTGGTGTGTAGATATGGAACCACTGACGGTATGTGCATTTTAAAATGCAGGGGTTCCAGAAAACCCGGCGACTTAGAGAAGAAGAGTTTGAGTCTACACGGGCGAAAGCTGTAGAGGAGGCAGCTGTTGCAGTGGAAGACATTTATCTGCTTTAGTAGTTAAATAGGATTTCATTTCAAGTTTATTGCATTATGTACCCTTTATTTTAGAAAGAACTTTTGTTCTGGATTTCTATTATTTATGAATGGATATTTTATTTCTTTAATCATGGTGATGATTTTGATAAGAAATAATGGGTATTATCTATTCTGGTACATTAGATAGCAATATGTGAATGATGAATCCTTAGTCTACCACGATGCAACAAACCGTTCTATAACTTGTTTTACTATTTAGATATATTTCTTGTTAAATCATTATACTTGTGAATTCTTATACTTAGTAGTATTTATTCAAATAAGATTCAAAAGGTTGAAATTGATTTGATCAATTATAGTTGAAGGAATGGACCTTCCGACCTAAGAATCATGTTTGGAAGATAATACAACTAAGCATACCTTTTGGTAAAAGATAGAATTCAGACAAGTATTGAGAATGATCAATGATATATGCAGACATATGTGTAAGATGTGAGTAGTTCTTTTGAGAATACTCGAAACATGGATTAGAATACTTGATGTGCCATAAAAGCAAAGTGTTTTAGTCACAAAGCGATTATGGAGAACCTTCTAAGTATATCCATTGGAAGCCTGCGACTAAAATCGCGGAGGCTACCACATAACACATAGCATAATCAAAGATTGAGATTAAGTCTCAAATAACTACACCATACACTTACGTGTAGAGATGGTGAGTAAGTAAGAAATAGAATTCTAATAGTGAAGAACAAGTTGTTCGGAACTACCTATGTTCTATGGATATTCCTGGAGACAACGGCATATTCAATATGGTTGTAGGATATCCTAGATGAACAAAGTATTGTGTGTTCTATAGTACTATGAACCAGAAGGACGTGTAACGCCCGGTTCTTAGAGGAAGACTATTAGAAGAACCACAAAGCCCGAACTGACGCAGTACCTTGGAATGAGAAAAAGGACAAAGACTAGGAACCAGCCAAACCGAGTAGAGGTACACCACATACTGCACCTACTGTTATTACTGTTATACACCGGGACGCCATTGCAGTGGGAGGTTGTTAAGACAACCGCAGATGTTCATAAAACTAGAAGAGTTTCGGACTCTGGATCTAGTAAAGATGAAATCGACCCCTAGCTCTGCACAAAGGCAGTACTAGATCTAAATGTGCCTGCTTAGAAAACAATAAGGATTATTGTTAAGAGGCAAGATCATTTAGAGTACAAGCTTAGTAAATCCATTTATGGATTGAAACAAAGCTATAAATCGTGGAACTTGCGAATTGATGGGATAATCCATTTGATGGATTCATCAAAAGGCATAGACGATAGGTGTATTGGAGATGTAATAGAAACAAGGTGGTGTTTCTCGGAGATTTTATGTAGATGACATTTTCATCATTGGCAACAATGTAGAAAATGTTGTCAGACATAAGATAATGGTTGTCTAAATGAATCGAGGTATAAGATTGAGTAGAAGTTAGAGCATGTTCTTAAGATCTTTCGATCTAAGGATAAGAACATTGTACTTCTCCTAGATATCTTATACGATTATGGTTTGTTTTAAACATGCATACTTATGAGAAAGGTTATTGCCTTTCAGAGACAGAATATACATCTATCTAAAGGGTATGTGTTCGAACACATGAAGGAGATAGATGAGGACAAAGCAGTTTCCTATACTTCAAGTATGGAAAGCTTTATAGATGCAATGTTGTAAAACAAGAACCTGATATCAACTATGCGGTTTGCGTAGTGGGAGGATATCAAGGTAATCTAGACAAGAGATTTTCGGATGCTGTAATAGTACTTACGAAGTACTGGATTATTGAGCAAGACGAAATCTTCTTTGATTACAAATTCTCAGATCTTAAATCAGAGGAGGAGCAGTGTAAGTCGATATCAGACTATGTGTTCACTTTTAGAAAGAGGTGGAACCATGAAATGAAAGAGTGATAAGCAGGACGCTTCTCATACTCTCTCATAACCGAATAAGCAGCCTCAGAGGCAGCGGAAGTTTTGGTTAGGTTCCGGGATAACCTCTTGACTTGGATATGACTCTTAGTTTACCAAAGGCTATTGGATAGCGGTGCAGGGTAAACTGGAAGAAGTCATAAGTCAAAAGTGATGTTAACACATAGAGCAAGTACCATCTGATACGAGTCATCGTCAAGGAAGACGATGCAGTAGTCACCAAGATAACTTCAGAGCGGCAACCTAGAATGCTCATTCACACAGTACTTCTTGGAAGTACAACTCTAAGCACGTGATGAGTATGGGAGTCGGGAGTTTGGAGGAAATGACTAGACCTTAGTACAAGTGGGAGATTGTTGGAGTTGTGTACTTAATGTCTAGATTTAAGTAACGGTAAACTCCCGGTCATAGCATTTAACCTATTTAATTAATAAACAATTATTTGCATTTAATTATTATTAATTAATTATGCGAAATATAGTCCTGGATTTTATACGTTGTAGTTAGTATGGTGTGCATGGGCGCACAGAAGATCATACTATCGGTTACTCGTATTTAATCGAACAGTTGCTCACGACCTAGATGGACATGGACCAATCCATCGGTATAGTCGTTGTGTGAGAGAGAAAGTAATTTATCTTAATTATTTTATCACACTTGTACACTTGGTGTATTGGGCGGATCACTTGAGATTTATTGATTAGGATTGCCTTGGATAATCAATTTAAATCTCAGAGTATTTTATTCTTAATCCCCGATACTATTGCGGGTGTATATATATAATATTAGAGACTTTGATTTTCCAAAGGAATTAACCGATTTAATTATTGGGTTAATTACCGGTTAAGTTGGGTCGCTATATTTTATATATGACATGCCGTGAATACTTGACGGGAAAGTGTATCCCGGAAGGGTTGATAATATCCCCGAGATGAGTTCATAAGGAATTATTGTGTAAACCTCATGAGTGGATTTGTTCCGCACAATAATTAAGGATGAATGGTACTAGTCTCGGATTCAAGAGATGAATAAATTAATTAGCAATAAATTAATTTTATTCATGGATATTTAAATCTTAAATACACGGAATAAATAATACTACCGGAGAAATATTATTTGATATAATATGGTTTAATATTGGGAGTGCAATTAATTTATATAGTGGAAAATAAATTAATTAATATTAATGGGAGATTAATAGATTTGGGTTTGAGCTCAATTTAATCATTAATATTGGAAGCCCAATATTCCACCTCCTTTAGATCCCCTACGTAGCCTATAAAAGCACTACATGGTCTTCTCTTCTACATAACACAAGATCATAATTCTCTTAGAGAGAGAAAGTAGAGAGAGAGAGAAGAGGATCCATAAGCTTGGAGGATCGTCGCACACCCGACGTTCAAGCTAGTGCAAGGAATACGTAGGAAGATCGTAAGGTCATCATCTTGATTTCGTTTCTCCGCACAACGAATCGAAAGGTAAAATCATATACTCTCTTCTATGATTTTATGTGAATTGATTGTGATACATACATGAACGCACGATCCGGGAAAACGACGAGCCTCGGGGACGGGGATTCGAGATCCCCGGCGAGGATCGAGGGTGGCGGTCGAACGCTAGGGTTCGGACCGCCGGAACGCGAGGAACCCTCGGTTGGAGCCGAGGGGTGCGATCGATCACGAGGATCGATCGCGGGGTGCTGCGGGGTCACCCGTAGCCGCATCGCATGAGCTACGGGTTCGCCCGCAGCGGTCGTGCGAGGGCGACGCCCTCGCTGGGGCAGCGAGTCAGCGACTCGCTGCGGGGGCTGCTACGAGCAGCCCCGGGGATGCCGTGAGGCATCCCAGCGATCATCGCGAGATGATCGCGAGCCCCGTGCGGGGGCTCGGCTGGGCACCACGGGCGGACCGTGGTGGTGCTCGGTTGAGCTCCGGCTCGTACGGTGGTTCGTGGTCGGATCTCCGGCGATGGGATTTCGGTCGGGGTTATCGGTTCCGCAATTTTTTTTGATACCTCGGGATATCGATTTCCAGCACTTCAGTCACTTCTCTTTTATAGACGGGCTTGAAAATGATGAGAGACGTGTGGGGGAAGTACCTTTAAGACCAGACGAGAGTCCATCTTAGAATTGTCTTTGAACCTGATCGTCTGTGAAGACTCCAGAAATTTCAGGACTCTGGGTACACCGCGTGCCCAACGTTCCGCCTCTGGTCAATTGTCGTCCTTGCCCATGTGCTTTTTCTCTGATTGCCTTCTTCTTTCTCGAGGTAGCAGAACATGTGCGGTACTTGGTCGGGCTATAGTCTTGCTCCACCTGCGGACGTTATCCTTGCTTGCTCAACTCCACTTGGACCTTTTCCGTCAGACCGGCTTGCTCGACGAGCTCACTTGACCAAGAAGGTGATTTCCTTGCCTCTTTCACATACTGTTCTCTTCTTTCCATCTCTTTTCCTGCCCACCCACATCACTTGACCATAGACCCAAAACGTGCCCTCCCAGACACAAATAAAAAAATAAATAAAAAATAAAACTAAATACTCGATTTACTTGACTCTAAAAACCTAAAAATGAGCCAAAAAATATGGCTCATCAGTATCGAATTGACTAGACTCAGGGGATTAGGCATAATGTTAGTTTGCATTTTTTTTACACAAAAGGACGGATAAAGGGTAGGGTAGTTGTATGCGTGACTTAATAGAACTACCTTTACTTTATTAGACATCCTATAACCGATTAAAAAACCATCAGTAAAAACCTTTAGTGCCAGGGATCGGTAGTATGCCCAAATGAACCAAAGAGATGATGTATGCCCAGATGCGCCTGCTTTCATTTATTGAATTCAATTTGATTTATTATTTTCTATTTATTTAGTTTGGTCAAAGTGTTTGGTTAATTATTTCTGCATGTTAGTTTGGTTTAGTTAGATTTATTTATTTGCCATAAGTAGTAGTTTTATAAAACGATGTGACCACTGCAACCAACTCAAACCCTTTTTTAAAACCGTGACACCATTTGAGAAAAGCCGAGATAACTATTTGCACTGCTTTCTCGTGTGATCGACCCTATACTTATCACGCTAGCTTCTGTTGAGTTTAGGCTTCATTTATAAATTTATTTTGATTGCGTTGCTCACACGACAAAGTTACGCGTCGTTAAAGATCCCATGTATCATATTTTATCTCCATTGTCTCAAGATCAGACACGATCTCTATGAAAGTAGACAAATGATCTTGCAGAGTTGTAACCTCCACCATACGATGCCCGTACAACTTTTGCTTTAGATGCAACTGTGTTCAAAGTCTTCGTCATACATAGATCCTCCAACTTCGAAAACATCTCTGTTGGCGTCTTCTCCTTGACCACCCATTGAAGCAAAGGAGCGGAGAGATAGACTGCAATTATACCTCTCGCCTTTTTTGTCCTTCCGCATGTTCTCTTCTAGCTTCATCGTGCTTGACATCTTGTCCATGCCTAGCAACGCATCATCAAGGTCCATGTTGGTGAGAACCGAGCCCACCTTGAACTGCCATGTAGAGAACCGCATGGTCCAATCTAACAACGGAATATCAAATTTTGCCGTCATCTCCCAAGATAATCACGAGCACGTACCACCGGAAAACCCAAGTCGCGACCTCAGGCTCTGATAACAGGTCATAGGATCGTAACTTAGCTCTGATACCACTTGTTAGCTTTTTACGATTCTCTGATACGACTTGTTGCGATTTAAGACACAAATCACACACCGCTCGAGAAATATATTGAGATAACAAAAGAAAAAATATAAATGAAAAAAAACTAACACACAATTTACATGGAAACCTAAAATACGGGAAAAAGATACGGGAAGAAAGAAACAATTCACTGTATCGTTGAGGTTACAATTCACTCTATCTCTAATTTTCGTCTACCGAAGAACCCCAATTTACTAGTGTAGAGAACTTATCAAATAGGAAACAATTAAGATTAGGAATAAAATCATTTTCCTAATATGACTTCAAATCTCCTAAGGAATATAATTAAATTCCAAATATAATTATAATTTCTTTAAACTAATTTCCAACACCAAAAAAATGCAGAGTCCACAAACGAAACAAAGGCCAAATCTGGTCGCGCCCCGAAAAACGACGAAGGGCTCGGACGAGTCCGGCTCTAGAAATTGAACGTCGTTTTTCCCTTGTCAGTACTCTTTCGACTCTTATCCAGAAGCGGTTTTGAGTCCTTTTTTCAACATGATTCAAGTCATATTTCAACAATTATTATAATGAAAAATTATTACTTTCTATTTCCCAAATAAGTTAAAATTAAATAAAAAAATGTGTCAACTCTTTTAGGACAAAAAATATTATTTATTTGTGGTTTTAAAAAACATAAATTTATGGTGGTACACTAAAATGAAAAACGTAAAATTAGTCACTACAAAATTGAACATGTTTTGTCAATTCCGCATAGATGTAAGAGTAAGATTATTTCAAATGGATGAAAGTATTATAATTAATTAATTTGATTGGTAAAAAATACTTACATAACACAATATAAAAGCACATTTAAAAGTAAATATTTTTAATTAAAAAAATAAATTAATATTTAAATTGAAAAGAATTTGAAAACCAAAAATTATTTATATAAAAAAATTAAAATAAATATGCACTTACATCCAGAGTAATGGTAACATATCCTTTGTAATTTGTAAAAATAATGTGACTATTAATTTGAGAGAAAGAAGTACTACCTTAATGATGAACAACCAATCAAAAGCACAACATGTGTGGAGTCCATTTTACGTTATTTTCCAGCAAAAATCCATATTTTAATTTGATATTTGACTAATTTACTAATAATTGTAAATAAATACTCATTACTACTGTATATATAATTAAATTAATTACAAATCAAAATTTACTTGTTTTTGCATGAAAAGGACTATCTAATTAAATTAATTACAAATCAAATTAATTTACTTGTTTTTTCATGAAAAGTGACTATTGGTCTTTCATACATAAAATCATGATTTGATATATATATATATATATATATATATATATATATATATATATATATATATATTTGAATATAAAATAGTAAAAAGTATGTAATTGAATAATTACGTGGACATGAGCGAAGTAAGTAAAAAAAATCATAATCGAATCATGATTTTGAATTGGTTTCTCTTGTCATCTTGAGCTTTTCTTTAATTGATTTTCTGTTCTTTTTTAATTATATAAAATATTTATTAAATAATTAATAAATTGTTTTTTCTTATTAATAGAGTACGTATAATGAAGATTATTGTAATATTACGGTGGTGTAGGAGGCTTTCTAGGACTGCGTAGTTGAGTATGGTCATAGTTGATGGGGAGTGGAGATGGCCAGCAGACTTTGCGGCGGAGTTCGTTCATCTTATGGACGGCTTGCCGAGTATAGATGTGAGGACAGATACAGTGCGGTGGACATTGCATCGTTCAGGGACTTACACCTCTGACTCGGCATATACTCTATTCTGCCCTGAGGGTCCCAGAGTGTCGTGGGATGCCCTTTTGACTGGACCTGGACGTATCCCACGACATTGCTTCATTCCTTGGATGGCTATCCGCGGTCGGCTACCGACTAGGGATAAGCGTTGGATTGGTCAGGGTGATGACTCGTGTGTGCTATGTGGTGGGGAGAGTGCGGAGACACATTCTCATCTCTTCTTTGATTGCCCCTTCTCACGGGATTGCTTGCGGAGACTTGAGGTGGAGGTGGGATTTCTATGGCCACGTGGTAGTTGGCATAGTGCGGTATTACGGGCTTCTAGTCGATGGCGTGGGAACCACTTGATATCTTGCGCGTACCGTAGACTTCTCGCTGCTCTGATTTACTTTATTTGCCTCGAGAGGAACACGAGGATTCATGAGGCTCGTACGGTGTCGCCTAGAGTGGTGGCCTCTCATGCGCTTTCTATCATATAGGAGAGGATCCGCTCGTTGTGAATTCCAGATTCTCTTCAGGCACGTGCACTGAAGAGGGTATGGCATATAGCCTGGTGACTACATTTGTATTATTTAGTGCTATATATTTAGTTGGTTAGTTGGAGAGCTAGTGTGTTAGCTTAGTGATGCGGTGGGGTTTTTTCCTCTATGCGCTTACTGTATCATACCTTTTTTATTTTCTATATGATTGATCTTTAAAAAAAAAAATTATTGTAATATTTTATTAGAATGTTAGGTTGTAATGTGATGCACTCATTATTATAATGAAAAATTATTACTTTTCATTTTTCAGATAAGTTAATACTTTTTATTTGTAAAATTAAAAAAAAAAGGTGTCAACTATTTTAGGAGAAATAATAATACTATTTTTATCATTTTAAGAAATGTAAAATTTATGATGGCACACTAAAATGAAATATGTAAAATTAGTCACTAAAAAAAGAACAACATATTTTCTCAATTTGGCGTTGAAATAAAAGTAAAACTATTTCAAATGGACGAATGTATTATAATGAATTAATTTGATTGGTTAAAAATGCTGACTTAATGTAATATAAAAGCACATTTAATATAAAAGGAAATAATTTTAATTAATTTTAATGAAATTTTGAAAAGAAAAAAAAAAGAAATTTAATTTTAATCAAAAAATAAATCATAAATAAATTGAAAATAATTTGAAAACAAAAAATGATTTATATAAAAAAAATTAAAATAAGTATTACTTTAATGATGAACAATCAATCAAAAAGTGGAGTTCTTTTCATGTTGTTTTCCAGCAAAAATCTATATTTTAATTTGATATTTGACTAATTTACATGTATTTGTAAACAAATACTAAATGTATATATAATTAAATTAATTACAAACAAAAGAATTAAGTTGTTTTTGTAGGAAAAGTACGAGACTATTTGTCTTTCATACATAAAAAATCATAATTTAATATATATTTAAATAAAAAATAGTTAAAAGTAATTAATCGAATCATGACGTGGACATGAGCGAATCGAATCATGGCGTGGGCATGAGTAAAGTACGTAGAATTTTGTAACACAATTAAAAGATATATATATATTAAAAAGTAATTAATCGAATCATGACGTGGACATGAGAGAATTTTGTAGAATTTTTTCCATTGTACCTACTTTGTTGATTAATTTATGCATCTAGATGCATTATAGTCATATAATAATTATCTACCTAGTTAGACTCGTGCATGCCTTGTTTGGATTATGGATCGATCGAATCATTTATTGATAAGAGTTTTTTTCCCTTCTCAAATTAAATAAACAAATCAAAAATACTCACTAGTTTGACAAGAAATCTTGTCACGATATTTCTAGATCCTTAATTATTGATTGTTATCATTTGAACATCACTCAAACAAAATTTTATAGTGCACTCTTTAATTTTAATAATGTGTTTCAGAATTTGTTTGGGTAAAATTTAACAAATAATGTGCGGTAAGATTTACTATTTACTTTTAATTATTTAATTGTTTAGGTAAAATTTAAAAAAGAATGTGCGGTAAGATTTACTATTTACATTTAATTATTTTTTGTTTTTTTTATAAAAAAAGTTATTAAATAATGATAACGGCACAAATTATTTTACATATAAAAAATAATTAAATATAATAAGTTTCACCACATTTTATTATATAAAAATATATTATTTCTTAAATACACATACACAAGTAATTTGAATTGATTTAAATTGAATATCTCTCAATTAAATTTATTTTTGAATTGATATTTTATAATAATAATATTAATTTTATAAATTATTAAATATTTCTAAAAAAATTATAAATAATATTTTAGAATGAATTATATTGATTACATAACATATTCCATCATATTTTTTATTATATATATACATATTTTAAATTGAATTTACCTGAACTTATTTAATCAAAATTAAATTAAACTAAATTGAATTTAACTGAAATAAAATTCAAGATGAAATGAGTATATTTTTCATTTTAAAATATTAATACTTGTATTTCGTAATAATATGATATTATTCTTAAATGGTGTTTTACAAAAAGAAGAAATAAATACATTTATTTATTCACTTTTACCCAGTCTTTAGTTTCTGATAAAAAAAAAATAAAAAATCTTAAAGTTCATTAAAGGCGAGATTGAGCCTAGCCGGCTTTGCTTAAAAATATTCAATTAAAATTATTTTAAGTAAATCTGACTATATTTAATTCATTTCATAAAATTATTTTTAACGATTAAGTAATTAATAATTAAAAATAAATGAACAAAATTTTATATATATAAAAAAGGGTATTTTTCATTATAGGATAATTTTAAAAGTTAGTATATAATTTAGGATATTAATTTTTATTAATTATAAATTTGAGTAATGTTCTAAAATTACTAGTGTTTATTATAAATGGTGGGTAGTTATTATAAAGGTATTAAAATAATTAGTTGTGTTTTTTTATAATAATAAAATTAATAATACTCTTGTTAATAAAAACGGTTATAAAAAAATATACTTAATTAGAAAGTTTAGTTTATAAAAATTGAAATGTAAATTAATAAACTAAAATACAATTTTTCCTAAATATTTTTATAAAAAAATATTCAAAATTATATAGTTATTTTATAATTTTTAAATTCAAATAAGATATTTGTTTATTTTAAAACAAATATTTTGTTTATTAAAAAATTAGTTCGAAAAAGCCCGAAAAATCGGTTCAGACCACAAGCTCGTTCCCAAGCCGGAGATGTATTCTAGTTTCAAAATAGAAACATTCTATTGTTAGAGGTTCAGCCTCAGAACATATACGATATCAATAAAATACATTTTTAATGAACATACATTTTTTAATGAAGATACATTCTCTGTGTTTTTATTAGTAAATAAAAAATAAATAAAATAAAAAAAAAAACTAATCAAATAATTCAACTGAAAAATCTCACCTTTATAATGAACATACCATACCTTTGTTTTTTCCATAAATTCAGCCTCAGTCTCACTCATATGAATCATTTCACAACTTCTTCCTTCCCTCTACATTCGTCAGAGTTGACCTATTATTCATTTCTAAAATCAGATCATCATGTCAATATGGCAGGGCGAATCATCTGAAGGCACGCACCACCACGAGGATCCCGATTTCTCGAACAACGGAGTTTTGAGGTACATCGACAAGATGCTGATGGAGGAGGACATGGATTACGACGACGACAAGTGGCGCGTGATTGAATCATCCTCGGATTTCCAGGCCAAGGAGAGATCTTTCTACGAGCTACTCGGACAGAAATACCCCTATCCCTACCCCTACCCCTACCCGCCACAGCAACAAAATGCAGCTGTTGTCCATACAAGTTCGATCAACGCTCCAACGTATGATCACGACGTTGCTTTTCCTCCTCCTCCTCCTCAAACACATGTCATTTGGGATTTTAGCAAGGGGGCCCAAGTTAACGGCTATGAGGAAAACGAGTACTGCCAAGAAGAACAAGAAGAAGAAGAGGAGGAGGAAGAGGAGGAGGAAGAAGAGGAGGAGGAGGACACTGACAACACGTGTAATCTCCCCCAAGAAGAACTCGATGATCTCTGGGCTTATACACTCGGGGGTAGCGAGATCGAACTCACAGCTTGCATAACAGACCTGAAAAACGCGGAGTTGGCGGAACGAAAAAGGAAAAGGAAAGTTCTTCGTGCAAAGAAACGTAGAGGGAAAGAAGAAAAGGAAAAAGAAGAAGAAGAAGCGGTTGATCCCACACCTCTTCTGCTGGATTGCGCCAAATCATTAGCTGCCGACGATCACGTTGCAGCCACTGATCTTCTCAGACAGATCCGGCTCCACTCCTCTCCCTTAGGGGACGCAAATCAAAGACTGGCTCACTATTTCGCTGACGGGCTCGAGGAGCGTTTGGGCGGGACCGGAACCAGAATACAGAGAGCCCTAGTCAACAAAAGGTCAACCACTTCCAATTACTTGAGAGTCTTCTGCACCTCCCTCATGTCCTCCGCCTTCCGAAAACTCTCGATTTTCGCTTCCAACAACATCATCGCCAGCAGACTGAAAAACGCGACGAGAGTCCACGTCATCGATTTCGGCATCTCTTACGGCTTCCAATGGCCGCCTTTCATCGCTCGATTAGCCTCAATGGAAGGCGGGCCCCCGACGCTTCGAATCACCGGCGTTGACTTTCCGCAGCAGCCGGGAGAAAGAATCGAGGAGACGGGACAAAGGCTGGCCCGCTACGCGGAAGCATTCGGAGTGCCGTTCGAGTATCAAGCCATACCACAGAAATGGGAGAGCATCAGAGTGAAAGACCTCAAAATCGAGGCAGGTGAGTTTGTGGCGGTCAACTGTTTGTACAGCGCCAAGAACTTGCCGGATGATACGGGCTTGTCCAAGGGTTCGAAAAGCATTGTGCTTGAACTGATTAGAAAAATCAATCCGGACGTCTTCGTCCATGGGATAATCAACGGGTCTTACGGAGTGCCGTTCTTCCTCACTCGGTTTCGGGAAGCGCTGTACCACTTCTCAGCTCTGTTTGATATGACAGAAACATTTATACGTAGAGACAGTCGCGAGAGGTTGCTGATAGAGAGCGAGATATTTGGAAGTGAAGCGACGAATGTGATAGCTTGTGAGGGTCGGGAGAGAGTGGAAAGGCCCGAGACGTATAAGCAGTGGCACGGGCGTCATTTGAAGGCGGGCCTCGTGCAGCTCTCTATTGAGGCTGAGTTTTTTGGCACCATAATAAAAAAGGTGAAGAATTCTTACCACAAAGAATTTGTAGTACTTGAGGATAATAATTGGCTGCTCATGAGCTGGAAAGGCCGAACAATCTGCGCCTTATCCAGCTGGCAACCTGCTTGACAAATTCAGAAACAAATTGAAGATGGTTAGTTACTACTCCAAATTTCAGTTCTTCAGGAATCACTGGACAAGTTCCAAAGCTTTTGATCACAATTTATTTCATCATAATAAATCGTAAAAAATGGCATTGAATTATTTCTTGACCCTATGATATAGTAGTACAATTTCCTAGAGCATAAGCATAGAAAAGTACTCTTCAAACTACTTATCCATTGTTGGTTTCTTGCTTTCTTTCAGAGTATCTGCACGAGAACACAACACGAACAACTCTAATAAAAGTAAATATAACAAACTCAAAACACAAGACAGCAATCACTTCTTCTTGGAATTAGCTGTTGCTGTCTTCTGCGGATTCGATTTCTCTGTGTCCGGAAATCCGACGGAGGGTCGGGCACGGGGGACGGGGCCTTGTGCCCAACAGACGTGCTTCGGCAGGGGCATTTAAGAGAATACAGGCAATACTTAAAAGTCACGGGCATGTTGGTAATTTTTGGTAGGAAAGCGATATTTTTATATTTTTATACGGTAGTGTAAAAAAGATGTTTTACTATCTTCTATAGTGCATTTTTTAGCATCACATTGTATATAATAAGAAATTTTGAAATGCGCTTCTTGATATAAGATAAAAGGAGAAAAATTAAAGTACACTATAAGGAGAAAAATTAAAGTACACTATATATATGGGATAACGCTACATCTTATTTGCACTAGCATATACAAAGTATGGTATTTTCCACTAAAAATCGCTGAAGGGTTAAAATATCATTCGACAATACCATTCGATAACAATATATTACCGTTATTTTTTTTTATGTTAAATTTTTCTAACTTTTATGGAACATTACATTATTGTTTAATGAAATTTTTTTATTTATGAAATATGTTTATATTTATTTGTCGAATGTTTTTATTATTTATCGAATATAAATACAATTGTTTGTCGAATATGTTTTTAATGTTTATCGAATATAAATATGTTTGATATTTATTTGTCGAATATATGTTTAATGTTTATCGAATATAATTTTGTTTCTTCAATATGTTTTTATTGTTTATCGAATGTAATCATATAATTTGTGGATTACATTTATTTTATATTTATGTGTCGAATATGTTTTTATTGTTTATCTAATATAAATTTGTTTCTTTCAATATGTTTTAGTGTTTAATCTGATAGTGAAATATGTTTTTTTGTTTATCGAATATAATCACATAGTTGTCGAATACATTTTTTTATATTTATGTGTGGAAAATGTTTTTTATCCAATGTAATCACATAATTTGTCGAATACATTTATTTTATATTTATGTGTCGAATATGTTTTTATTGTTTATCGAATATGAATTTGTTTATTGAATATGTTTTAGTGTTTAATGTATGTTTTTATATACTTATTAGATGCGCAAACAAAATATATAATAACATATAAAAATATATAATGCGCAAACATTATATACAAATAAAAATATTGAAAAAAAAAAGTAAAAAAATTCACAAATAAATAAATTTAAAATAACGCAAATAAAATAAAAAAACAAAATTGTTAATAGTATACAATATATTCGACAAAAAAAATAATTTATTCTAGCAAATAAAACTATATAATGCGCAAAAAAAAAATTGAACAAATAAATTTAAAATAGCGCAAAAAAATTTAAAATAGCGCAAATAAATTTAAAATAGGAAAATAAATTTAAAATAATCTAAAATAAATATTTATTCGTCTAAAATGTATTCGACAAATAAAAATATTAATTCGATGCCGTCTATAATATATTGACAAATAAAAATATTCATTCGATACGCAAACATATTCATTCGCAAATAAATTTAAAATAATCTAAAATAAATATTTATTCTAATAATCTAAAATGTATTACAAATAAAAATATTCATTCGATTCAATCTACAATATATTCGACAAATAAATATATTCATTCTAAAAGTTCAAATGCCACTTATAGTTCTGTTTTTACGGATGGAATCCCAGCTGGGAAGGCTTACCTCCCGTTGTTGATCGGGACTGAAGCAGGCTTGATCCTCTATGCCTTTTCGGTATCATATTGATCTCTGGAATAAGGTGTCAATCCACCAGGTTTCAAGAAGAAAGCAAGATCAGAAACATCCTCTTAGATATCCTCTTAGACCTAAGGACACGAATGCAAGGAAGCAAAAGCTGAAAGAGAAGTCTCATCGGCAAATGAAATAGGCTCGACTTGCCAGATACGCAAACATATTCATTCGACAAATAAATAATATTCTACAATATATTATACAAATAAAAATATTCATTTGATGGGCAAACATGTTCATTCTACAAATAAATATTCATTATAATATTTACAATGTATTGAACAAATAAAAATATTTATTAGATGATAAACATATGCATTCGATAAATACAAATATTAAATCAGACAAATAAATATTCATTATAAATAAATATTTATTCGATACATATATTCGACAAACATATAAAGGATTTTATACATGTATTCGATAAACATCATAACTCTATTCAACACCACACTCCATATTCGATATAGCTTAAAATGTTAACGCAAACAAAAATGTTAACGCAAACAAAGGGAAAATGCCGGACTTATTGCTACTTAAGGGTATATCCGTCTTTTAGTGTAGAAAAACCTAATTTATATATGCTAGTGCAAATATCATGTTTCCCTATCTATTTTATGGTACTTTTTAACATTTTCACTAAGATAAACAGTACTTATTTTTATACACTCACCTATAAGGCTATAACAAATTATCTTTTATAACTTAAATTACAAATGTACCCTACATCATATAGTACGGATCCATCTTCTATGTCAAATAAACATTCGTCCAATCCAACAACCTAATTATCACAACTGGGACGGTAATCAAAAAAACTAATGATCGCCGAGAGCAGTTGGATTGTTGCCGTGTATGTCCGAATTTGGGAATTTGCGCGCTTTTGGAGATATGTGGATTTAGCCGAGAGCAACGCCGCCTGCGTTGGAAATCAACGTTTGAGATTCTTTGGATTTATCATCTTCAATTAAATAGTATTTAATTATTTTGATTTTTTTTTCCCGGTAAAATCAATCATATAGAAAAGAAAAATGTATAATACAGTGCATCGCATGGGAATGAAAACCCATCACCGAGCTAACAAACTAGCTCTCCAACAAGCCAACTAAAACATATAACAAAGAAAAAAGAACAAACACAATCACCAGGCTATATGCCAAACCCTTTTCAGTGCCCGTGCCTGAAGCGAGTCAGGAAGTCGTAAAGATAGTATCTTCTCCCGTATGATAGAAATCGCCTGAGAAGCCACCACTCCAGAAAACACCGAACGCGCCTCATGTATCCTCGTGTTCCTCTCGAGCCAAATAAAATAGATCAGATCAGTGAGAAGTCCCCGATAGGCGCAAGATATCCAGTGCTTCCCACGCCACCGACTAGCAGCACGTAAGACAGCACTATGCCAATCACCACGTGGCCAAAAAAAATTCACCTCCACCTGTAGCCTACGCAAGCAATCCTGTGAGAAGGCGCAATCAAAGAAAAGGTGAGAGTGTGTCTCTGCGCTCGCTCCTCCACATAGCACATACGATCTATCCCCCGACCAATCCAACGCTTATCCCGAGTCGGCAGCCGACCTCGGATAGCCATCCAAAGAATGAAACAATGTCGTGGGATACGTCTTAGACAGGTCAAAAGGGCAGTCCACGACACCCTGGGACCTATTTTAAATTTCTTGACCACAGTTATTTTGAATTATGAATGCCGAGAAAAATTGAATGGTCTAAACTTAAGATTTAATTAACAAAAAAAAAATTCATGAGAGAAAATTCAAGTTTGTTAAAGTATGACTCGAATCGGAAATAAAAACAGGACTAAAGAATATCCGCGCACGACTTGTTAACTCACAATGTATGTGCATGAATTAATTTGGGTGTTGATGTAATCGTGACATCACCGAAGCAATTAATTGCATGATGATTTTATTTGAGTGGGGACGTAACATGGTAAGAGGCGGTGTTGTGTGCGGATTGAGGTGCGGATTGGGGATGCTCGATTTGATTTGAATTGAGGTCCAATTTGAGTCCGTATTTTTTTTGTTTCTTTGTTTAATTATGGAATTAGAATTATATGGAATATAATTCTATTTATTATTAATTTAGGAGTCATAAATTAGGAAAATGATTTATTCCTAATTCTAATAGTTTCCAATTTGATAGGTGTTGGAAATCGATATTCCGGAATTAATAAATTTAAATAAATAAATTATCTAATTAATTCCGACCGAAATCCTTCGGAGATCGAATATCCGGAGTTGTCAAATTGCGGAACGACAACTCCAATCGACTCCCGGTTGCCGGAACAATCCGCCACGAACCACCACGAAGCGCCGGACTCAACCAAAACCCTAACCGCGGCAAAGTCGCGGCTGTTCGGTCGAGTCCCTTCGTGGGACTCGCGGCTGTTCAAGGCAGCCGCCTAGGGCTGCCCTTGGCAGCCCCCTTGGCACGCCCAGCCCTCGCCCGGTGATCGCACGACCAGCCACGGTCCAGCCGTGGCTTGCGATCACCAACAGCCCACCGCCGCGCGAGCGGCGGTCCAGCCGTGCGAGCGGCGACCAGCCCGCGCGAGCGGTGCTCGCACCGTGCGAGCGGGGCTGCTCCAGCAGCCCGCTGGAGCCTCGTGCGACGCGTACGGGGCTGCTCGCAGCAGCCCGCTGAACATGCACGGGGAGGGCTCGGACAGCCCGCGAATCCGCTACGGGAAAACCCGTAGCTCGCGGCCGAGCCCGTGCGTTCGAGCCCTCGGCGTCCAGCCGAGGCTCACGCCTCCTCGACCCATCCCGTCGAGCCGTTGAGCCGCCGGCGGTCCGGTGATCTTCGATCACCACCGCCCGGTTCAACCTCGATATGGGTCTCGCCATCGGATCTTGGTTCACGATATTTTTACGATAATTAAACGATAAAATCATAAAGAGGGTTTTACGATTTACCTCGTTCTCGTTGTTCGGAAAAACGAAGAACTCAATTTGACGACCTTGAGATCTTCCGACGTATTCCTTGCACTAGCTCGGACGTCGTGTGGGCGACGATCTACCGAACTCCATGGATCCTCCTCTCTACTTTCTCTCTCTAGAATTGTGATCTTCAAGTTATGAGAATAGAGAAGACCATGTAGTGCTTTTATAGGCTACGTAGGGGATCTTAAGGAGGTGGAATATTGGGCTTCCAATAATAGTGATTAAATTGAGCCCAAGCCCAAATCTATTAATCCTTACTATTATTAATTAATTCTATTTTCCACTATATAAAATTAATTGCACTCCCAATATTAAACCATATTATATCAAATAATATTTCTCCGGTAGTATTATTTATTCCGTGTATTTAAGATATAAATATCCATGAATAAAATTAATTTATTGCTAATTAATTTATTCATCTCTTATATCCGAGACTAGTACCATTCAACCTTAATTATTATGCGGAACGAATCCACCTGCAGGGTTTACATAATAATTCCTTATGAACTCATCTCGGGGATATTATCAACCCTTACGGGATACACTTTCCCGTCAAGTATTCACGGCATGCCATATATAAAATATAGTGACCCAACTTAACCGGTAATTAACCCAATAATTAAATCGGTTAATTCCTTTGGTAAATCAAAGTCACTTATATTAAATATACACACCCGCAATAATATCGGGGATTAAGAATAAAATACTCAGAGATTTAAATCGATTATCGCCGGCAATCCTAATCGATAAATCTCAAACGATCCGCTCAATACACCAAGTGTACAAGTGTGATAAAATAATTAAGATAAATTATTTTCTCTCTCACACAACGACTATACCGATGGATTGGTCCGTGTCCATCTAGGTCGTGAGCAACTGTTCGATTAAATACGAGTAACCGATAGTATGATCTTCTGTGCGCCCATGCAACACCATACTAACTACAACGTATAAAATCCAGGACTATGATTTGCATATATTTAATTATAAATAATTAAACGCAAATAATTGTTTATTTAATTAAATAGATTAGTGGCAATGGATCGTGAGTTTCCGTTACTTAAATCTAGACATTAAGTACACAACTCCAACAATCTCCCACTTGTACTAAGGTCTAGTCATTTCCTCCAAACTCCCGACTCCCATACTCATCACGTGCTTAAGTTGTACTTCCAAGAAGTACTATGTGAATGAGCACTCTAGGTTGCCGCTCTGAAGTTATCTTGGTGACTACAGCGTCGTCTCCCTCGACGATGACTCGTATCAGGTGGTACTTGCACTATGTGTTATCTTTCACTTATGGACTTGTGATTTCTTACCATTTGCCATCGCACCGCTATTTACATAGCCTTTGGCAAATTAAGAATCACATCTAAGTCCCAGAGATTATCCCGGAGTTATACCAAAACATCCGCTGCCTCTGAGGCCGCTATTTGGTTACCCATGGCAGAGTCCGAAAAGCATCGTGCTTATCACTCTTCCATGTTAAAACTCCTTCTCCTTCAATAGTGAAACACATAGCCTGATATCGACTTACACCGGTCCTCATTCGATTAGAAATCTAAGAGAATGTAATCCAAAGGAAATGCTCGTCTGCTCCGTAATCCAGAACAGTACTTCGAAAGTACTTTTACAGCAGTCGAATATTCCTTTCCAGGATTACCTTGATATCCTCCCACTATGCTAACCACATAGCCGATATCAGGTTCTTGTTTTCAACATCGCATTTATCAAGCTTTCCACACTCGAAGTGTAGGAAACCGCTTTCATTGCTTCTATCTCCTTTTGTGTTCCAAAACACATATCCTTAGATAGATGTATTCCGTTTCTGAAAGGTAACGAACCTTTCTCGGAATTTTGCATGTTAAAACGAACCATAATCGTATAAGATATCTAGAGAAGTACAATGTTCTTTTCTTGAGATCC
Organism: Euphrasia confusa; assembly: GCA_954870475.1. Lineage (NCBI taxonomy): Eukaryota > Viridiplantae > Streptophyta > Magnoliopsida > Lamiales > Orobanchaceae > Euphrasia > Euphrasia confusa. The sequence continues at coordinate 17,354,200 of OX940954.1, forward strand.
TAGATCTTAAGAACATGCTCTAACTTCTTCTTTATCTCATATATCGATTTTTCTAGACAACCATCATTTTATGTCTGACAACACCTCTACATTGTTGCCAATGATAAGAGTGTCATCTACATAAAACCTCCGAGAAACACCATCTTGTTTTCCATCACGTTTCCAATACACGCAATTCGTCTATGCTTTTGATGAATCCATAAAATGGACTATCTCATCAATTTGCAAGTACCACGAACTCATTGCTTTGTTCCAATCCATAAATGGATCAACTAAGCTTGTACTCTAAATGATCTTGCCTCTTAGCAATAATCCTTATTGCTTTCCAAGAAGGCACATTTAGATCTAGTACTGCCTTCATGTAGATCTAGGGATCGATTTCATGTATACTAGGTCCAGAGTTCGAAAACTCTCCTAGTCTTATGAATATCTCTGGTTGACCCACAACCTCCCACTACAACGGCATTCCGGTGTATAAACAGTGATAACAGTGGGTGCAGTTAGTGGTGTACCGCTACTCGGTTCGGCAGGTTCTAAGTCTTAATCTTTCTCTCTCATTTCAAAGTATTATGTCACTTTGGGCTTGTGGTTCATCATATAGTCTTTCTCTAAGAACCGGGCGTTAGAACTTATAACGTCCTTCTGGTTCATAGTACTATTGAACACACATCTTTTGTTCTTCTAGGATATTCTACAATCGCATTTGAATGCGCCGTTGTTTCTAGACATATCCATAGAACATAGGTAGTTCCGTATAACTCATGATTTTACTATTTCTATAAGAGTTCCATTTCTTGTTTACGACACACCATTTCTACACAACAGTGTATGGTGTAGTCTTTTGGGATCAAATCCCAATCTCTGATCAGTATGCCATGCATTCCTCAGATAGGTACTTGCCTCCGCGACCAAATCGCAGGCTACAAATGGATATACCTCGATGGTTCTCCACAATTGCTTAGTGTCCATTGACTTGTCAAAACACTTGCTTTTGTGGCACATCAGGTATCCTAATCCATTTTTCGAGTAATCATCAAATGAAGTACTCGTACCTTATTGTCTGAGTAGACATAGGTCTGCATACATCAGAGTCAATCAATTCTCATACTTGTCCGGATCTTACATCTTATATCCATAAAGGATTGCTTAGTTATGTTATCTTCCAAATTAGATTCTTAGGTCGGAAGGTCCACTCCTTCAACTTAATTGATCAAAATCAATTTTCGACCTTTGAACTTCTTATTTGAATAAACATGACTTAGCATAAGAATCCACAAGTGTAATTGATTTAATAAAGAAATTTCTTATTAGTAAAATGAGTTTCATACTACGGTTCGTTGCATCGTGGTGGACTCAGGATTCATCATTTGTATATTGCTAGCTAATGTACCAGACAGATACTATCATTATTTCTTCTTATAACCATCAAATTATTAAAAGAAATAAAATATCTATTCATTAGAAATCCAGAACAAAGTTCTTTCTAATATGAAATGTACATAAAAGCAATAAATCAAAATGAAATCCTATAAAATGTCCTCCATTGCAACAGCTGCCTCCTCTACAGCATTGCCCACATAGACTACGATTTCTTCTTTTCTAAGTCGTCGGGTTTCCTGGAACCCTTGCATTTAAAATGCACATACCGTCAGTGGTTCCATATCTACACACCAGGTTCCGGTAGATAATACCACTGACTATGTTTCACGACTAAAGAAAATTTCGTACTATCTTTGAGAGGATAATCAGACTTCCAGTACCCAGACTGTTTGCATCGAGAACTCTTGCCTCTTGGCTTTCTCGTCCCATCTCGTGGTCCAAGTAATCTTAGAACCACTGGGTTTCTTTGCTTTCTTTTCCTTTTTCCCCGATTCATGCCTTTAGGTTCGAAACCTTTGGCATTGGCTACAAGAGCTTGCGATTTCCGTCTCAACTCGTCTAAAAGGTCAATCATCTCAAAAACGTGTTTAAGCGTTTCCTCGAAGCGACTGGCCTTTATGAGTATCCTCATCGCTTCTTGTCTAGCCGCCTATGTCAATAGGCTCGGGAGGACAAAGCTCATTGAGTACAACCTTGTACTCTTCAACAGTTTGGGTAATGTCTAGATCTCTATTCCAATCATTACATTTAGGGACCAGTGAGTTTAAAATTCCTCAAGTATCACATAAAGTGGGTTCAAAGCCATATCCTAATCTATGAGCACATATAACAACAAACAATCGATTTAATCTCCGATATTATCTCCCTTAAATAATATTATTAAACCACTAATCACATCTAAAATCCCATCAGATATGGCAAGCCACGTGGTGTGGACGTTTACCAATCCAAATGATTTAGCAATTAGATTTGCTTCGGTCATACATCACTTATAGCGGAACCTCGTGGGGAGGAATACTATAATGCGTATCTAAGTGTAAACCATTACTCAGTACCAAAGTAAATCGTTTGGAACCGCTACATCACCGCAAGCCACGTGGTGTGGACGTTTACGATGACTTCACAATTCTTCACAATTCCTTACAACTGTCTACATCAATTAATCCAAAATCCGTTAATATAGCAAGCCACGTGGTGTGGACGTTTACTACACCAAGAGACTTTTATAATTGACTCCCAATTACTTGATTCATTTAATCTTGTAAATCAAGACGCGGAGAATCATAAGTGAAACTCGAAGTTTCTAACCAGTGATTCACCATGCGAACGACCCTATCTCTCATAAATGAGGGAGCCGAGCAGACAATCGATCCACCTTCAAAAGATGGTACGACTGCCTCTAATTTGTGTCCTCGACATGACCAAGTGGCTTTGGCTCCATTCCACTCCCCGGGGTGAGAATGAGTCGACTTGAAATCAGTTTTGGAAAGACAAATTAGGCATTGTTTGATAAACTTAATCAATGTTTCTCGTAAGAGGAATTACAAGAATTCTCCTCCAATGGCTTATCTATATGAACTTCGAAAGTTCATAAAAGTCACCAAGAGAACAGCAATGGAGACCATGGATATGTTTCCATACCCTCTCCCACTTAGCTTTTTATAATAAAGGGATACGCTATCTAATGCATAATTAAATACACATAAGCATGCATACATGAAATAAAGCACATAGAATATTATCACATAATAAAAAATAATACTAGAATATTATTTCCGATTATTATGGCTTTATCGCATCCCCGTATGCGTCTTCTAGTCTTTAGTCTTCGTTCTTGAATGCTCCATGTGACGGGAATATTAATTCCAATATTTAAATCTATTTATTTTCAATTAATCCAAAAGTTACTTAATTCGAAAATTAAGTCAATCGAATATATCAAAAATAAAATTAAATATTATTAATATTTTTATTATTTTTATTTTCCTTTTCTACTTCATTAAATCTCTAGAATAATCTATCCAAGACCCACTTGTAATATTCTAGAAGACTTCCATAATGAAATAAGGAAATAAAATAATTTATTTTATTTTCCCTTTCTACTTCATTAAATCTCTAGAATAATCTATCCAAGACCCACTTGGATTATTCTAGATGATTTCCATAATGAAATAAGGAAATAAAATAATTTAGGACTCTTAATCCTTCCAAATTAATTCCTTTCCTAATCCATTAAAAATTCCATAAAGGAATAATTAAATAGGAAAAATTAATTAAGGACTCTTCTACTTTCCAAAATTAATTAATTTCCATTTCCATGAAAATTCCCATAAAATAGGAATAATCAATTAGGAAATAAATTAATTTAATAATTAATTATTTTCCTTTCCAATTCTATTAAATCTCTAGAATCCTATTCCAAGTAGAACTTAGAATATTCTAGAAGACTTCCATAATAGAATAAGGAAATAAATTAATTCCAATTAATTCTTTTCCTATTTCCATGAGAATTCCCAAAACTAGGAATACTCAAAATAGGAAAACCGAATCAATTAGGAAAGTTGGATCTTGGTAGGAATAGCATGGGTTGGGGATCCCCACGCCATCCCCACCATCGACCGCCACTACCACCGCCGGCCAAGGCTCACGCGCCACCACCCTTGGTGGCCGGCGTGGCCGAGAGCCCTAGGGCAGCCCGGGCGATCGATCCTCATGGGATCGATCCTCGTGATCGATCCCCGGTCCTCCCTCTCTTCGTCTCCTCCGTCACACTTTTCCGGCGGTCGTTTCATCATCGATCCAACGTAAATAAATTACAAATTTATTACTACGTTCTCCGGTATCGATTCTCTACATGAAATCGACCTCATACAATTTCCGGAAAAATTAAGAACAAGCATTCACCACACAAGAACAAATATTGACATCACCGAGAGTTTAATAATCAAGAACATTATTATGACATTAATTAACAATAATTAAATCTAGCCATAACAATCGGAAACCCTGCAAGGTAGAACAATTTATTGAAAAATACCATGAACTAAAACCAACGCTCTGATACCAATTGTTGGAAATCGATATCCCGGAATTAATAAATTTAAATAAATAAATTATCTAATTAATTCCGACCGAAATCCTTCGGAGATCGAATATCCGGAGTTGTCAAATTGCGGAACGACAACTCCAATCGACTCCAGGTTGCCGGAACAATCCGCCACGAACCACAACGAAGCGCCGGACTCAACCAAAACCCTAACCGCGGCAAAGTCGCGGCTGTTCGGTCGAGTCCCTTCGTGGGACTCGCGGCTGTTCAAGGCAGCCGCCTAGGGCTGCCCTTGGCAGCCCCCTTGGCACGCCCAGCCCTCGCCCGGTGATCGCACGACCAGCCACGGTCCAGCCGTGGCTTGCGATCACCAACAGCCCACCGCCGCGCGAGCGGCGGTCCAGCCGTGCGAGCGGCGACCAGCCCGCGCGAGCGGTGCTCGCACCGTGCGAGCGGGGCTGCTCCAGCAGCCCGCTGGAGCCTCGTGCGACGCGTACGGGGCTGCTCGCAGCAGCCCGCTGAACATGCACGGGGAGGGCTCGGACAGCCCGCGAATCCGCTACGGGAAAACCCGTAGCTCGCGGCCGAGCCCGTGCGTTCGAGCCCTCGGCGTCCAGCCGAGGCTCACGCCTCCTCGACCCATCCCGTCGAGCCGTTGAGCCGCCGGCGGTCCGGTGATCTTCGATCACCACCGCCCGGTTCAACCTCGATATGGGTCTCGCCATCGGATCTTGGTTCACGATATTTTTACGATAATTAAACGATAAAATCATAAAGAGGGTTTTACGATTTACCTCGTTCTCGTTGTTCGGAAAAACGAAGAACTCAATTTGACGACCTTGAGATCTTCCGACGTATTCCTTGCACTAGCTCGGACGTCGTGTGGGCGACGATCTACCGAACTCCATGGATCCTCCTCTCTACTTTCTCTCTCTAGAATTGTGATCTTCAAGTTATGAGAATAGAGAAGACCATGTAGTGCTTTTATAGGCTACGTAGGGGATCTTAAGGAGGTGGAATATTGGGCTTCCAATAATAGTGATTAAATTGAGCCCAAGCCCAAATCTATTAATCCTTACTATTATTAATTAATTCTATTTTCCACTATATAAAATTAATTGCACTCCCAATATTAAACCATATTATATCAAATAATATTTCTCCGGTAGTATTATTTATTCCGTGTATTTAAGATATAAATATCCATGAATAAAATTAATTTATTGCTAATTAATTTATTCATCTCTTATATCCGAGACTAGTACCATTCAACCTTAATTATTATGCGGAACGAATCCACCTGCAGGGTTTACATAATAATTCCTTATGAACTCATCTCGGGGATATTATCAACCCTTACGGGATACACTTTCCCGTCAAGTATTCACGGCATGCCATATATAAAATATAGTGACCCAACTTAACCGGTAATTAACCCAATAATTAAATCGGTTAATTCCTTTGGTAAATCAAAGTCACTTATATTAAATATACACACCCGCAATAATATCGGGGATTAAGAATAAAATACTCAGAGATTTAAATCGATTATCGCCGGCAATCCTAATCGATAAATCTCAAACGATCCGCTCAATACACCAAGTGTACAAGTGTGATAAAATAATTAAGATAAATTATTTTCTCTCTCACACAACGACTATACCGATGGATTGGTCCGTGTCCATCTAGGTCGTGAGAAACTGTTCAATTAAATACGAGTAACCGATAGTATGATCTTCTGTGCGCCCATGCAACACCATACTAACTACAACGTATAAAATCCAGGACTATGATTTGCATATATTTAATTATAAATAATTAAACGCAAATAATTGTTTATTTAATTAAATAGATTAGTGGCAATGGATCGTGAGTTTCCGTTACTTAAATCTAGACATTAAGTACACAACTCCAACAATAGGTTTGCTACACATATAAATTGGGGTTCTCCGGTAGACGAAAATAATAGAGTGCACTAGACAATAGAGTGGATTATTGTAAGCTTCAACGATGTAGTGGTTTTCTTTCTTTCCCGTGTTTTTTTCCCGTGTTTTGAGTTTCCACGTAAATTTGTGTGTTCGTTCTTTCCGTTTATCTTTTCTTCGCATCTCATATATATTTCGAGAGCCGTGAGAGATTTAGTTTTCAATATCGCAACAAGTGGTGTCACAGCATCGTAAAGAGCACAACAAGTGGTATAAGAGCTAGGTTACGATCCTGTGACCTGTTATCAAGAGCTTTCGTTGGGGATCCCGGACGCGGAATCCATACGAGGCGGACGTTGCGGATATTGGTGTTTCTAGATCCAGGTGGAGCTCGAGAATATTTTGGGAGATGGCGACGATGGTTGATATTCGGTGTTAGATCGGAACACGTGGTTCTTTTCATGGCGATTCAAGGTGGAGTTGGTTCTGTGGTTCTAACCAACATGGATCTTGATGATGCGTTGCAGGGGCATTGACAAGATGTCATGTGCAATGGAGCCAGAAGAGAAGGTATGGAAGAATAGAAAGGTGAGGTATAATTGCACTCTATCCCTCCGGTGATTTGTTTTATGCGGTCGCGGGTTTGCGATCGAGGGAGACGATGAAGGAGGTTTTGAGTAGTGAAAATCCAGGGGAATGTCTTGATGTCCAGGGTTGGGAAAAGATGAAGAAATTCCACGGGGTTTGTCATTACTGCAAAAAAAAAGGGAGTGGTGAAAATCTAGGTGAATTTCTTAATGGCCAAGGAGGAGCATGGAAGAAATTCTAGGAGGTTTGTCACTTCTGCAAGGAAAAGAGCCACATGAAGGGGGACTGTCAGGTCCTGAAGAATCGGAGAAAGGAATCGAAGGTGGCTGATTCCGGAGAAGGAGGTTTCGTCGATGGGGAACTCCTGGTTGTCTCTGATTTGGGGAACGAGTGAGGGGTGAATCTTGGATTCTAGATGTTCGATGGTGTCGATGGAACGGTGGTCATGGGGCATGACACATCGTGTGAGATACGCGGCACGGGAACTGTGAAAATCAAGATGGTCGATGGGCATATTCGAACGCTCGGTACTGCAAGGTACGTTCCGGTCCTGAATGGTAATCTTATCTCTCTCAGACCTTAGATCCGAATGGGTACCAACTTCGGTAAAGGTGGAGTGTTGAAAGTAAGTCGGGGCGACTTATTTGCGAGGCGAGAGAAAGATTTGGTGGATTGTATGAGCTATGCGGCAACACAATTACCAAGTGGGCAACTGCCTCTGCCCAATGAAGTGATTCGCTGGAAGGTGAGTCGGGATCACCTTGTTTTAAAATCCATGCGCATGTGTGTTGGTGTCGGGGACACCGGGAATACTAACCCGAATAGTATTCAAATTTGGAGAATCGAGCCTAGGCGTATTATAGATAGCACTGGAGGATTAGCGAATGCAGGTGGTGCTGATAGTAGTGGGAAGGCCAGATTTGAGAATGGAGATTGCGTGGAGGTTATAGAGCTTGGTGGTACCCAAGGGATGATCGGTGCAACTTCGCATTCTTGTACTAAGTTTGATGCGGTTCAAACTTAGGTTGCTCATGTTTTGAGTGAGTCCTGCGGGATTGGGTGGAAGAAAGAAAAATTGGTCTACGATCGTTTGAGTTGGGCGACTTGAAGGGTGATTCTCGTCAAGGTGGAGATTTGTTAAAGTGTGACTCGAATCGGAAATAAAAACGGGACTAAAGGATATCTGCGCACGACTCGTTAACTCACAATGTATGTGCATGAATTAATTTGGGTGTTATGTAATCGTGACATCACCAAAGCAATTAATTGCATGATGACTTTATTTGAGTGGGGACGTAACTTGGTGAGGGGCGGTGCCGTGTGCGGATTGGGGACGCTCGATTTGATTTGAATTGAGGTCCAATTTGAGTCCGTATTTTTTTGTTTCTTTGTTTGATTATGGAATTAGAATTATATGGAATATAATTCTATTTTTTATTAATTTAGAAGTCATAAATTAGGAAAATAATTTATTCATAATTCTAATAGTTTCCAATTTGATAGGTTTGCTACACCTATAAATTGGGGTTCTCCGGTAGACGAAAATAATAGAGTGCAATAGACAATAGAGTGGATTATTGTAAGCCTCAACGATGTAGTGGTTTTCTTTCTTCCCGTGGTTTTTTCCCGTGTTTTGGGTTTTCACGTAAATTTGTGTGTTCGTTCTTTTCGTTTATCTTTTCTTCCAATCTCATATATATTTCGAGAGCCGTGAGAGATTTAGTTTTCAATATCGCAACAAGTGGTGTCACAGCATCGTAAAGAGCACAACAAAGTTATTAATGGATTCAAAATATATTCAGAATTTGATTCTCTAATTAAAGAAGAAGATAAACTAAGGAGGGTGTATTCGAATTGGAATTTCATTAGATTTTTTTGTAATTTAAAAACTTTGAAGATTTAAATAATGCATAGACTCCGTACAAAGTTTGACTGGTTTTTTTTATTAATTTATATGGATAAATATTTGCTCTATAATTATTGATACAAATGTACTTTTGATTTTTGCCATATAACTATTGATATAAATTTTAATACTAATGAACAATAATGATTATATCAAGTTGAATATCTCAGTTTATCTCAAAAATAAATTTATATATTCTTATTAATTATAAAATGTTGCAGTGAAAAAATACTCGTAAAAAAAGTACATGAAATACACATGATTTATATTGTGGTAATTGTCTTGTTAAACACTTTTACCTAAGACAACTTTGTTAGAAAATTTTAGTTGAAAAAAAAGTGCACTGACATTGTACATGTTTGTTTTTGTTAGAGCAACTCTCCTTGTTTGGAAGATCAAACGAGCGACGACTTGAGGTTACCAAAATTAAGGAAACAACATTGATGACAAGACCGCAGCGCAACACCAATGATGCACGTCCAGATCAAATTAAAGTTCCAAGGGGTCTATGGCCCTCTGTGCCCAAAAATTTTTGTGCGCCAAAAGTACACGTCTTGTCTCTCATTTCGTGAGGCGCACGTTAATTAAGTGCTTGCTACCATACAAATCAACCAAAAAGCATATTACTGTATACTACTTTCATCCCAGGGCAATGGTCACACTGCCTTCACAAATAACAAAAAAAGTGTAATCATATTAATGGGACAAGGGAGTAATTTTGTATATATTACACGAGATGAGAGACAGGAAGTGTACTTTTGGCGCACGAAAAATTTAGGCACAGAAGGCACTTCATAATCATTTTCTTCTTCGTTGTATGTTTTGTTTTTGGTTTTCGGTTTACTTTCAAGGGATTGAGAGGAGCTGATTGTTGAGTGTGGAGGCCGATTCACGCCGAGAAGACGAGAAAACGACGAAGAGGACGATCCAGGAAAAACGGCGACCGCCGTTTCTGGACCAGCGGTCGCCGGATGCAAGCAGCGGGCGCTGCTGCTGGTTCAGCGGGCGCTGAATCGAGGGAGAATACGGATCGTGCTTCTGCATGTTTTTGGGCCTTTCGGCGGGCGCCAAAAGTGATTCGGCGGTCGCTGTTTACAGATTTCTGGCAGCGCGGAATTTACTTGTTCCCCAAGTTTTGTCCCCCCTATTTAAACCCTATGTGCGTGAATAATAGGGTTAACACCTCCAGAAAGCCTAGAACCGAATTATACCATTACAAAGCCTTGTAATCAAGTTCTATAATTGTTCTAGTGAATTATTGCAGCGGCAAGAAGTGGACGTAGCCCTCGTTAACGGGTGAACCACTATAATTCTTCGTGTCATTTAATTCCGTAATTTTCGTTCTTGTTTGTTCGTATTGTTTTTCAGGAGGGGAATTCGGACGCGAATTATCCCAGCAACTGGTATCAGAGCGCTAGGGTTATAGCGATCGGGGAAAAGCGATGACGGACACCACCACCTCGTTCGGGGTTACGAAATTTGACGGGAATAACTATGGGCACTGGAAGATGCAGATCGAGGACTACCTTTACGGGAAGAAGCTCGGAATTCCTTTGAAGGGTAGACCGGAGAAGATCAAGGATGACGAGGAATGGGAAAGCCTCGACAGGCAGGTGTTGGGATTGATACGTTTGTCCTTGGCTTCAAACGTGTCATTCAACGTGCGCTCAATTACCACAACCAAGGATTTGATGGCTGCCCTATCAAACATGTACGAGCAACCTTCAGCGAACAACAAGGTGTATCTCATGAAGCAGTTGTTCAACCTGAAGATGTCGGACAATGCAAACGCAGCCAACCATATCAACGAGCTGAATTCCATCTTGGATAAATTGAAAGGAGTCGGGGTGAATTTCGATGATGAAATTTACGCTTTGATCCTACTTGAGTCTCTGCCGGATAGTTGGGAGCCCATGCGGGCAGCAGTTAGCAACTCTATGGGGAAGGAGAATCTGCAGTTCTCCAAAGTTAGAGATAAGATCCTAGCCGAGGAAATCCGGAGAAAGGATTTCAAGGGAAAGTCTTCTAGTTCGGCCTTGAGTGTGGAGAACCGGGGGAGAAACTCGGGCAGGAATGCTAACAGGAACAGAGGGAGATCCAAGTCTAAGAATGGGAGAGATAGCTCGAGGTCCGAGGATAATGAGTGTTGGAATTGTGGGAAGACGAGGCACTTTAAGAGGGATTGTCGCTCTCGGGGGAAGAACGACAACAAAAAGAAGGGAACCGCCAACGCGGTAACACAAGAGGATGACGACGATGGGGACGTCCTTCTCTTATCGGTCGACTCACCGATCGATTCCTGGGTGCTGGACTCAGGGGCTTCTTTCCATACTACTGCACAGCGAGAGGTAATGCTGAATTATGTCTCGGGTGACTATGGAAAGGTTTTTCTTGCAGATGACGAGCCACTCGATGTAGTCGGGATGGGAGATATCAACCTGAAGATGTCAAATGGGCAAACTTGGAAGATTTCCAAGGTCAGACATGTGCCGGGGTTGAAGAGGAACTTGATTTCGGTGGGCCAGCTTGACAGTGATGGTCACCTTGTGTCATTTGGAGATGGGTCGTGGAAAGTTTCGAGGAACGCCATGACCATAGCTCGAGGTCATAAGACGGGCACACTTTACATGACGACGAGCGTGAGGGACTCGGCTGGTGTTGTTGATAACACCAAGAAGACCGAATTGTGGCATTGCAGGCTGGGGCACATAAGTGAGAAGGGGATGAAGATCATGGCAAAGAACGGGCTGCTGCCCGAACTCAAGACGATTGAGTCTCACGTGTGCGAGAGCTGCATTCTTGGAAAGCAGAAACGAGTGAGTTTTTCCAAAGATGGAAGGGAGCCCAAGGCGGAGAAGCTGGAACTAGTACACACGGATGTTTGGGGACCAGCTCCCGTCGCCTCACTTCGAGGATCACTCTATTATGTTACCTTCATCGATGACTCCACTAGGAAGGTATGGGTGTACTTCATGAAAAATAAGAGTGACGTGTTCTCTGTTTTCAGGAAATGGAAAGCCGAGGTTGAGAATGAAACAAATCTCAAGGTGAAGTGTTTGAGGTCCGACAACGGTGGTGAGTACGTTGACGCCGACTTCAAACAATATTGTGTCGAGAGTGGGATCAAGATGGTGAAGACTATTCCGGGGACCCCACAACAGAACGGAATAGCGGAGCGAATGAACAGGACGCTAAATGAGAAGGCCCGGAGTATGCGGTTACATTCGGGGATGCCTAAAATGTTTTGGGCATATGCCATCGACATGGCAGCTCATTTAATCAACAGAGCACCGTCGGTTCCTTTGGAATATCGGATTCCTGAGGAGGTTTGGAGTGGGAAGAAGCTGAATCTATCCTACTTGAGGGTGTTCGGGTGTCTGGCGTATGTCCATATCGACGAAGCTGCTCGTAGCAAGCTTGATCCTAAATCCAAGAAGTGCTTCTTTCTTGGATATGGCGGCACGGAGTTCGGGTACCGATTTTGGGATGCCGAAAATCATAAGGTGATCCGAAGCAGGAATGTGATCTTCAACGAGGCGGTCTTGTACAAGGGTAAAGACGAGGTTGTTGAAGAAATCATTGATCCCGTGAAAGACACGGAGGAGGTTCCGGTGGAGGTCGTGGATACTGAGAAGATCGAAGAGGGAAACACGAGCAGCGAGGAATAGCAAGATGAAAATGCTCATCCCAACATCGATCCAGTCACACCGAAGCCATGGAGGTCGACTAGGGTAAGAAGACCTCCTCATAAGTTTTCACCATCTCTTAACTATATCTTGCTGACTGATAGGGGTGAGCCGGAGAGCTACACTGAGGCTATACAAGCGAGGGATTCGATCAAGTGGGAGTCTGCCATGAAAGAAGAGATAAGCTCATTGATGTCGAATCAGACTTGGGAACTAGCCGAGCTTCCGAAGGAGAAGAAGGCCTTGCACAATAAATGGGTCTTCCGGGCAAAGGAAGAACACGATGGAAGCGTTCGGTACAAGGCAAGATTAGTGGTGAAAGGCTTCCAGCAGAAGGAAGGGATCGACTACACGGAGATCTTTGCTCCGGTAGTCAAGATGGTAACCATCCGGGTGGTGCTTAGCTTGATGGCAAAAGAGAACTTACATCTTCAGCAAATGGATGTAAAGACCGCATTTCTTCACGGGGATCTAGATGAAGAAATCTACATGAAGCAACCGGAGGGTTTCGAAGTCCTAGGAAAGGAGAAGCTGGTGTGTAAGCTTCAAAAGAGCTTGTATGGGTTGAAGCAAGCTCCTAGGCAGTGGTACAAGAAGTTCGACATGTTCATGAAGCGAGTCGAGTTCACGCGGTGCGAGGCGGACCACTGCTGCTATTTCAAGAGCCTTGGAAGAGGTACCTACATAATATTGCTCCTTTATGTAGATGATATGCTGATAGTCGGGGCGAGTTTGGCGGAGATCGACAAACTCAAGAAGAGTCTATCGAGGGAGTTCTCTATGAAGGATTTGGGTGCTGCCAAACAAATCCTGGGGATGAGAATCACGAGGAACAAGGATGGTCTTGAGTTGTCTCAAGAGGAGTACCTGAAGAAGGTACTAGCACGGTTTAGCATGGTGGATGCGAAACCCGTGGGCACTCCTTTGGCTAGTCACTTCCGTTTGTCAAAGGAGGACTCGCCGACGAGCGAGAAGGAGATGGAGCATATGGATAAGGTCCCTTACGCCTCTGCGATTGGGAGCCTTATGTATGCAATGGTGTGCACGAGACCTGACATTGCCCATGCAGTGGGAGTGGTCAGCCGGTTTATGAGTAATCCGGGGAAGCAACACTGGGAAGCCGTCAAGTGGATCTTTCGATACTTGAGAGGGACTTCCGGTTTTGTTTTGAGGTTATAAAAGTCAGATTTGGGGTTACTCGGGTTCGTGGACGCGGATAACGGAGGTAATGTGGATAGTAGGAAGAGTACTACTGGGTACGTGTACACTTTCGGGAGTACAGCGATTAGCTGGGTGTCGAGGTTGCAGAAGATAGTAGCACTATCGAGCTGTGAGGCGGAGTACGTTGCTGTGACGGAAGCCACGAAGGAAATGATGTGGCTACAGGCATTTCTGCTAGAGTTGAGACAAGACCTCTTGGGGAGTGTCTTGTATTGCGACAGTCAGAGCGCCATTCACTTGGCGAAGAATCCCGTGTACCATGCTCGAACGAAGCATATCCAGCTGAGATATCACTTCATTCGATCATCCTTGGAGGAAGGCGTCTTGGTGTTGGAGAAGATTCTTGGGAGTAAGAATCCGGCCGACATGTTTACGAAGGTGGTGCCGTGCGAGAAGTTGAGGTTGTGTTCAACCTCGGTTGGTCTTCTGGGATGAGGACCGGGGACGCCGCTGCAATGGGAAAGGAAGATAGGGGACGTGAATCAGCTCCAAGTGGGAGATTGTTGAGTGTGGAGGCCGATTCACGCCGAGAAGACGAGAAAACGACGAAGAGGACGATCCAGGAAAAACGGCGACCGCCGTTTCTGGACCAGCGGTCGCCGGATGCAAGCAGCGGGCGCTGCTGCTGGTTCAGCGGGCGCTGAATCGAGGGAGAATACGGATCGTGCTTCTGCATGTTTTTGGGCCTTTCGGCGGGAGCCAAAAGTGATTCGGCGAGCGCCGTTTAGCGGCAGCGGGCGCTGCCTTGTAAACAGCGGTCGCTGTTTACAGATTTCTGGCAGCGCGGAATTTACTTGTTACCCAAGTTTTGTCCCCCCTATTTAAACTCTATGTGCGTGAATAATAGGGTTAACACCTCCAGAAAGCCTAGAACCGAATTATACCATTACAAAGCCTTGTAATCAAGTTCTATAATTGTTCTAGTGAATTATTGCAGCGGCAAGAAGTGGACGTAGCCCTCGTTAACGGGTGAACCACTATAATTCTTCGTGTCATTTATTTCCGTAATTTTCGTTCTTGTTTGTTCGTATTGTTTTTCAGGAGGGGAATTCGGACGCGAATTATCCCAACACTGATGAGTGTAGAAATGGAGGCTGAGGGGATAAAGAAATGGGGATGATGGTTTAGGGCATGGAAATCTGTACTGTATTTTCTCATAAATATTGTTGGATATTTTTATTTTAAATTATTACAATTACAATTTTTGCGGATTATTATAATTATTACATTCAACAAATTTATTAGTTAAATTAAATTATGTCACAGAATAAATTGTATGGTATATTAATTGGATATTTTTATTTTATATTATTACAATTACAATTTTTGCGGATTATTATAATTATTACATTCAACAAATTTATTAATTAAATTAAATTAATGTCACATAATAAATTGTATGGTATATTAATCCCTTTTTTGTTTTGGAAAATCATTATTTGTGTAATAAAATTTTTGTTAGGTAATAATGATACATATAAAGATTAGGTAGGTGTTTAGATGTTCAAATCCGGAAAATAATGGCAATTTTCTTAGAATTTCAACCAAAATTTATCTTATTTTCATTTGTGTAATTTTATTAAAATATATTCCATTTATTTAGATTTTTAATCAACCTTGAACATAGGTTGTATTTGGGCAGTGAGGGAAATGAAGGTGGTGTGAAAAAAATCGAGAAAATTATTCTTAGCACATATTTATAAAAATGTTGCGCAGCGCAACGCCTGCACTATCCACATATGGCGCGGATCAAGAATTGAAGTTAACTTCACCAAATTCGGATCAAGAATTCAAGTTAACTTCACCAAATTTATGACATAGATAGTATGTAATCCATATGGAAAACATTGAAATCAGATCATTATTTTTATAATATAAAAATTACAATATATATATGTATATATATATATATATATATGTGTGTGTGTGTGTGTGTAAATGTTAGTTTTGTCGACAACATGTGTTTGTTGTTTGTCTTTGGTTTCAGGTGTTCTGGAATGATGGAGGCAAGACTATAGTTCACTGTCGCTAGCGACAACTTGACGATGTCAAGTTACAACCTCATCTAGCGACAGCGTCGCTAGCGACGCACCATCAAGGTCCGAGACCTGTGCTCACTATCACTAGCGACACAATGCCAGGGTCCGGCATTCGCTCCTCCTGTCGCTAGCGACAACATGACAAGGTCATGTTTCTTCACTCTAGCCTTCTGTCGCTAGCGACCACATGACAAGGTCATGCATCTTCACCTTCTGTCGCTAGCGACACGATGCCATGGTCTGGCATCCTCTTCTATTGTTGCTAGCGACACTCACCTATGATCATGCACTCTCGCATGCCATCATCATGTCACGCCGTGATACCTTCTCTCAGTGATCATCTCCAGATACTGAGAGTGTAACGTCCTATCATCAACGTCTAGTACAAGTGAGTTCTATTCACCTTCAAGTGTTGATGATGAGTGATTGTTTTTACTACTTCAACGATATCGACGACCGTGAAGACGATGAAGTACTGAAGCCTCAACGACATGTGTTCATCACAATGAAGTTGAAGATGAAGTATTGAGATCGACGGAGTCAAGATAGTGTTGAAGTCTGAAGTTGAAGAATCGAAGATTCAAGATTCGAAGATTCAAGATTCCAAGATTCCAAAATTGAAGATTCCGAAAGTGATGTCATCCATGGAATTGTGATGTAGGCCAAGCATGTGGCCAATCAGATTACTCTATTTCAAGGCCTCACATGTGCGAGACTACTATATATACCCATGAAGTTGGATGACATCCTTTGACGATTTTGAGAGAACGAAATCCGATATCCAAGTATCAACGTTCGTTGTGATGGTACCGGTATACCGATCCGATCGATATACCGTGTGTGCGGAAGCGTGTAAAGCAATAGATCTACTATGCTATGATCTTAGTGCACACAAATATGTATAGACACACATATATTTATATATATATACATCCAATATATATATATATAGAGAAATCAACGAAATCTTACTTTTGGTGACGAAGTGATTTGTTGATGTCGTTGAGGTGGTGTTGAGTCGATTGAACCACCTCAAATGGATCAGCCTCTCGAAGCTCTCCTTGTGAATGACCTCGTCATTCCTCTTGTCTAGATCGCCCGGATGTTGAAGCCGCACAAATGGCCCGGCCTCTACGTGTTGCACACGAACCCGGATGATGACTTGCTTGATTGATCGAGTTGATTCTCCAAGAACAACCTCTTTTCTCTCTCTCTTTTGTGAATTTCGTGGGTGAAAAAGTATGCTGAAAAATCAGCATTTGTTCACCTTAAAATGCCATCAAAACCACCTTGTAACCCCCTCCTTGATGGTGATATTGATGCCCCATCATTATCACACATTAAGGTGTGATTATGGTGAATTTGAATGGACATTTCCACCTCATTATGCCACATGGCATTAGATGGTCCCACTTGCTTGTGTGGCATGCCATGTCACACTATATGACATGCATCCATGCAAGCCATGCATCCCATGCATGGGAATTAAATCCACGTAAATATTGATTCTAAATCAATATATTTATCAAGCAATGTATATCAATATCGAGTTCGTGTGTGACCCTGTAGGTATGATTTTATCGATCAATATTATATTGTTCCCAACAATTAATATTATCGAATAATCATTTAACATCCATAGACGACCTTATGACTTCATTGATTGCACACGTAGGATCGAAGGACACATCCTAACAATCTCCCACTTGGCCTTCAGAGCCAGTGTGCTGCCAACTTCCTGTTGTCACTTTATGTCTGAATTTGAACTTGAGGCAAGACTCGAGTCATCCTCAATCGGTTCAAACCTTTCTTGGACTTTGAGGCAGACTGTAAAACCAGATTTATCACTATGATACGAATCTGGACGTGGCCACGTATTTTCCACAGTCTCGACTCTCCAAGTGGCCGGTAAGACATGTATCCCATTATAAAATGGAGGACAATCCCATCTTGTCAATCCAAGCTCTCCCACTTGCTTCCTGATATACCCAATAACAAGTTTTATAACCTCCTTTTACGAAAGGCGTTTACTTGTATCAAAGTATACCATTTCACAATGGAATCACTCTGGACTACTCAGGTCAGAGGAAATTGCTCGACAGTCAATGAAATAGTATTATGACTCGAAATCTTAAATACTATTCCAGTCGGGTCTGTTCGATCATTTGCTCCCAGCTAATATCTATGTAATTGTACTTGATGTCCCACATCACTAGCCCATGAAGCGGCGCTATAGTACACATTACAATCTAGTTCTTTGTATTATCGGTTTGTCCGTACTCGATTATACGAACCAGGAACAACTATATGATTTAAGTATATCAGTTCAACCATTGGGACTTCATTATGCGGTAAGTCGACCTCATAACCCAATTGATATAACTTAATCATTTGGACAATTCATATAAATTAAACCATATTTATATGAAGAAATATGTATTATACATATGAGTGAATGTCTACCAAATCTCCAAAAGTATCTAATACAGTAATAGAAATCACAACTCATCTCTAAGATGTCTGATCTCTATTGCAGTCGTGAAAGCCTTAAGCTTAGACTGCTGGAGAGGTTTAGAAAGCGGGTTTGCAACTTTATTATCTCGATGTCTCCACAAACTATCTCCCAGATAATGTGGAACTTCCTTAGCACTAGTTTTAGACTTGTGGTGCTTCCTAGCTCATAAGCTTGCGCGATAACTCTACTATAAATAGAGAACTATCGGATGGGCTGAGCTAGTTACACCACCTAGTTCATTCAAGAACTTTCAAATCGTAACTGCCAACATTACTGCATCCAATGCAATACTGTACTCAGCTTCTATAGTTTAATCAGATATATTGCATTGCATGGAACTATTCCAGCAAATATCACCTCTAACAAGACAAAAGATAAAACCAGATTAAAATCGGAAATTATCTTAGTCTGATTTGAAGTTAGCAATTAAACAGCTTGTTAATATCAACTCTTTTTATCTTCCAAAGACAACAAAATATTCTTTAGTCCATCTAAGGTACATAAGAATATTATTGGCCGCAGTCTAATGCGCCTCATCTGGGTTTCCTTGAAACCGAATCGTCACGCTTAAAGCATACGATATGTCCAGTCGTGTACATATCATGGCGTACATTATAGACCCTATTGCCGAAGCATAAGGAATGTTTTCCATCCTCTTTTGCTCATCAAGTCCCGTAGGGCCTTGCATCTTGCTAAGTGATGTGCCATGACTAATTGGAATGAGACCCTTTCTGGCGTCTTTCATTCTGAACTTATCAAGTACCTTATCAATATAGGTCACTTGACTAAGTCCAAACATCATTTTCGATCTGTTCCGACAGATCTTGATGCCCAATATGTATTGTGCTTCTCCAAGATCCTTTATTGAAAAACAATTTCCAAGCCATTCTTTAATAGAATTAAGCATAGAAACATTGTTTCCAATAAGGAGTATGTCACCGACATACAACACAATTAATACAACGTAACTCCCACTGATCTTCTTGTAAAACAAGACTCTTCCGAGTTCCTCTGAAATCCAAAACCTAGTATGGATTCATTGAACTGAAGATTGCTACTCCGATATGCTTTGCTTTATTCCATAAATGGAATTATAAGATTGCATAATTTCTCAGCCTTATTAGGATCGATAAAACTCTTTGGCTGTGTCAAAACACATTCTCTTCTAGAATCCAATTCAAGAAGTTAGTTTTAACATCCAATATTACCATAACTCATTATCAAGATGAGTAGCAATGGCTAAGATAATCTGAATGATTTAATCAAAGCAACTGGTGAAAGTTTTTCCACAATCCACCTCGTGAATAAAACTTTTACCATCAAACTTGCTTTGAAAACCCTAGGTTTTCCATCTGTCTGTTTAGATCTTAAAGATCTATTAGCATTCATTGGGTCTAACCCTGTGATGCAAATATATCAAGTTCCAAACTTGATTATCAGATATTGATATCATCTCAGATTTCATGGCACCATGCCAATTTTCAGTAGCTGGACTCGTCATAGCTTGGAATTAGGTCGAAGGTTCACCGCTTTCCAAAAGCATGAATTCATATCTCTCATTGGTCACAATATCTAAGTATTTGAATAATAGAGATAGATTTATGCCTTTCGGACCTACGAGGGCTGGTATGGCTTCCAAAACCATAAGAACACTCTTAACCCAGTCTTGAGTATTCATCATTGGTTGTTTCACTTGAACCTCGTTCAAGATAACCGAGCTCCTACTGAATTTCTAGGAAAGATTACTCTTTTCAAGAAAATCACTATCTCGAGCAACAAAATATTGTTCTCAGATAGATCGTAGAAGTTGTACCCTCGAGTTTCTTATGGATACCATAAAGAAACTTTTATCCCATTTGAGTTCAAGCTCTATAGAGATAAATCTCGTCAGAGAAGCTTTAGAACCTCAAATCTTGATGAAAACAATTTAGGGACCCTCCCTTTCCATACCTAGTATGGTGTCTTATCAACAGCTTTTGACAGCGTCCTATTCAGTGTATAAGTTGAAGTCAAGAATTTTGTGTTCAAAAAAGACCAGTAGTTCATTTAGACCTCTCATCGAATGGTCGAACTATATCTAATATAGTTTGTTTTATCTTTTCCGAAACATAACCTTCATGTGCTTGTGAACTGATAGGTTCCACATACATCAGTATGGATCATCCCTAATTAATCACTTACATGTTCTCCTTTCTCCAAGAAAGATGACATTGTTATCTTTGTCCATCAAACATCATTCACATGTATCAAATGACTCCAAGTCAAATGATTCTAGAATGCCTTCTAAAAGAAGATTCGTTACATGTTTAGATTTTGATCTAATCAACAATGTTACAGTTATGTCTCATTGAGACTTATTCGATTTGGACTTTTGTGTTAATGTTATATATGATTTGTTGAGTTTAAAGTATACATAAATAATGTAATAATCATACCAAAACAAAGAATAGTTCACAATTAAAATAGTTATCAAACTATTTAATTAGTGAAAAACTAATCCATCAGTATCCAATACTGAACCAATATTCATTGTTTATTGAAGGTACGAAATTACATAGTTATAATACTAAAACAAGGCCCTAAGGCAAAACAACATCATATGATCATACGGCTAATGCAGCGACCTTCGCTCCATTTCATGCCCGTAGATCGACATCTCTATTCACCAAACTTATACTTCTATGTAGTTCCTCCACATAAAAATGTGAGAACCACATTTGACATCCAATACCCAAGAAGTAGAATTTGTGAAGTTTAATGTCTATATCATTAATACTTGAAGATGAAGCAACCCCGTTCTTCACATCTTCTTTGAACTTTGGGCAAATTCAATTATTCCCAATAATTGAATCTCATTCAAATTTTCATTCAAAATTATCTCAATGTCAAAACGTGATAAATCGTAAGTGAAAAATTGAAGTTTTCTAACCAGCGATATTATCATGCAACTGAAGCCCTATCTCTCATAAAATATGAGGGAGCCAACCAGACAATCGATTCACGCCATCCAATGGCTCGAAAGTCTCTAATTTGTGTCATTGATGAACTTAAGTGTTTTGGATTAAATCACTCCCCGAGGTGTAAATAATCCTAACCTTATAATCCATCAAATGAAAGACAAATTAGGCATTTGTTTTGAAATTGAATAAAATATGAAATTTTATATGTTTGCAAGTAGTGTCCAACACTTTTGCAGTAGACGCATTGAGATTCCCTAGGAACCCTAGTAGCCTTCTTGCCCATGCTCTTTTGAATACCCTATCCCATATCATAAGAATTTCCCTCTTAGGGTCCTTCTCTATCGCCGGCTCAGGAGCCTTGAGCATCCCGTGGAGCTCACGAAGCGATTTCTTCAAACCATTCATATGGAAATTTTAGCCTAAAGGCATTATAACCATCATGAAATTGAAGTATGAAATCGGTTGCCAAATAATCATCATAGGAAAAATCTAGGCGGTCACTTGAAGCAAATAATCCAATCATTTGTTGCACATGTGATTCCATAGATTTCCATTTTTCCAGCCTAGCTGAAGCAATGACCCTGGTCATACCGAACCGCTCAATCTTAGCATATTCCCCGAACATGCTATTGAGTTGTTCAATGATATCTTAGGATGTGGTTATCTAACACATTTTCATTGTCTTCGTATTTGAGGACCATCCTCAAATTACGTTGTGAATCAAGAAAATTTATGTTGTTCAATTTTCATAATCAAGAATTGAACCAAACTTGAATCGAGTTGAAATTAACATGATAAACTACAAAAGAAAGATAAATAAAGTATGTAAACATTCACAAAGCGGTAAACAAATAAGGTTGTCTAACAAGTTACTTATTTATTCCATTTTGTTCAATCGATATCTAATATCGTTGTTCCCTTGAACAAAACGATCCCAAGACCCTCATCTTGCGAATCCTTAAGCCGACTGAGTCCGCACTTAAGAACTCCAAGATAGGTAGACATTCCATGTCAATGACATCTAATGTCACTCTCGGTCGATGAGAGTCCCATTCTCATCTCATGTCTCGATAGCCACGCCTGCAGTGGATCTATCGATGAGAAAAGCAAACTCACGTGTAAGGGTCTAACCCTTACTCCCACTTATCCCAAGATAACAAGTAGTACCCCGCTGAGGCGGACCTACCAACTTATGATCGAGGGCTTCATGAGTGTGACGTTTTGGACAAGACATTATACTCATTATTTTTGGGAACTTGCATGCATAGGTTTGTTTATATGTAAGTTGAACATTTATAACATAAAACAACCTATAACTAGCAAAGCAAATAAATACGTAATCGAAAGGCCCCTAGAACCTCACAACTCTCAAACGAAAAGATTAAAAGCAACAAAATAGGCCTTGAACATCTTCTGGACTGGTCCGCGCCCGCCGTTTCAGTTCCGCGCTCGCCGATTTAGGTCAACCTTAGTCCGTACCCCAAAAACCACGAACGTCGCCCGCCGTTTTACAAACGGCGGTCGCCGAACACCACTGGCGGTCGCCGTTTCCAAAACGGCGCCCGCCGAATCCATTCGGCGCCCGCCGGAGCACAAACGGCGCCCGCCGTTTTGCTCCGGCAGCCCAGTTTTCGCCCGTTTCGCTTCGTTTTGCTTCGTTTCTTCTCGTTTTCGCCGGAGAGCCGAGATCCACCATCGAACCATGGACCAAGTCCATCGCTTACAAGTTTGAACAATACATATTGAAATAGAAAACCTATCTATTACAAATGATTCCAAGGGACGCAGCCCTCCAAAACTATGGCCAATCGTACGTAAAAAACGACAATTTCATTCACCCGACCACTAACGGTGGCCGGCCTTACATCTAATCACATAATCACAATTAAACATATAATCCAATTATGTTGATTTAACCTTCGTGTCCAACACAAAAGTATGCACGAGCCCTAGGCTCTGATACCAATTGAAGGTTCCGGTATACCGATCCGATCGATATACCGTGTGTGCGGAAGCGTGTAAAGCAATAGATCTACTATGCTATGATCTTAGTGCACACAAATATGTATAGACACACATATATTTATATATATATATACATCCAATATATATATAGAGAGAAATCAACGAAATCTTACTTTTGGTGACGAAGTGATTTGTTGATGTCGTTGAGGTGGTGTTGAGTCGATTGAACCACCTCAAATGGATCAGCCTCTCGAAGCTCTCCTTGTGAATGACCTCGTCATTCCTCTTATCTAGATCGCCCGGATGTTGAAGCCGCACAAATGGCCCGGCCTCTACGTGTTGCACACGAACCCGGATGATGACTTGCTTGATTGATCGAGTTGATTCTCCAAGAACAACCTCTTTTCTCTCTCTCTTTTGTGAATTTCGTGGGTGAAAAAGTATGCTGAAAAATCAGCATTTGTTCACCTTAAAATGCCATCAAAACCACCTTGTAACCCCCTCCTTGATGGTGATATTGATGCCCCATCATTATCACACATTAAGGTGTGATTATGGTGAATTTGAATGGACATTTCCACCTCATTATGCCACATGGCATTAGATGGTCCCACTTGCTTGTGTGGCATGCCATGTCACACTATATGACATGCATCCATGCAAGCCATGCATCCCATGCATGGGAATTAAATCCACGTAAATATTGATTCTAAATCAATATATTTATCAAGCAATGTATATCAATATCGAGTTCGTGTGTGACCCTGTAGGTATGATTTTATCGATCAATATTATATTGTTCCCAACAATTAATATTATCGAATAATCATTTAACATCCATAGACGACCTTATGACTTCATCGATTGCACACGTAGGATCGAAGGACACATCCTAACACGTTGTTTACGGCTTATAGCTTTAAGAGTTTTGGTAGTTGTTTTGTGCTGTGCACCGATAGTAGAGTTATGCGATTTAGCTCTAGGTGATATAGTACTAGATCATTAGTTCGTTGGAGTGCTGCGTCACTTGGGATACGACTCTTGATTATTCCGTCTACCTTTCTCCACAAGTGTAATAGTTAGTTTTGTTTTTCAATGAAATGAAACTATTATACAACCTTGTCTTCAGCACTTTACTTTACTCTTGTTGAGTTTGAACACACTACTACACCTTACAACATACATAGCCAGCAAAGCTGATTGTGTGCGAACGTAGTTGCTGAAGTGATTGGGTTTAAGACCGACTTCTCGAAAAGTTGGTATCCTACGTCGAAGACGTAATTTCAATTGGTATCAGAGCAGGACGTCATACGTATAAGACGTGATCCGCTACTTGACTCCATATTTCCGCTACAATGGAGTCGTCTATGTTTGTTCAGAAATCGATTATGCTTACTCATCAGAACTACTCGAACTGGAAAGCAAAAGTATCTGCTAGAATCAAAGGCTTTGATTCAAGAGCTTGGATGGCTGTGTTGGAAGGATGGGAGCGTCCTTACACTGAAGATGCTGATGGACTTAGAACCCCTAAGCCTGAACGTAGTTGGACTAGAGAAGAACATGATTTGTCTACTGCGAATAGCAAGGCTCTTCTACTCATATGTGAATGGCTGGATCTCAGCATGTATCAGTTGGTCAAGAATTGCACATCTGCCAGAGATGCATGGGAGACATTACAGAGAACGTGTGAGGGTAGTCACGCTGTTAAGCGTTCAAAGATCAGAACTATAACTGCCCAATTCCATCAACTCCGTATGAGAGAAGATGAAGACATAAATGACTACCTGGACAAGGTTATGAGATATGTCAATGAGGCATTTGAACTGGGAGAAGTCTTCCCTGCTATCATGGTATACGAGAAGGTTCTATCGAGTGTTAGCTCGAGATTCGAGAGCAAGGTGCTAACTATTGAAGCACGTAATGATGGAAATCAAAACTGGGACTATGCTGATCTAATGGCTGACTTGAGAAACTACGACTTAACTCTCAAAGTTCGTAGCAACCCAGAGATGTCACTCGTCTACGAACCAATGACCGCACTGAAGATATCTGAGAAGGGAAAGAGTTCAAGAAGCACAAAATCTCAACAATCTCGTTTAAAAAATGAGAAGTGTGAAAGTAGCTTTTCAGCTGATTTAAATGAGTCCGACGATGAGGAAGCAGAGGACATTGAACGATTGATGAATTCTAACAACCCGGACAAGCTTGCTGTTTTGACTGATATAGTCACATATCTTGTGAAACAAGATTTTAAGAGAAAGAACCGAGCTCGAAATTTCCGAAAGTTTCAAAAAAGTTCTAACTCATATCCGAACACTCCAGACAATCGAAATCAGGGGTCTTCATCTGACAAGAAGTTTAAAGGCACAAAGCTATCACCATACACTTCCAATAGCAAAGATGTTTCGAAAATGCAGTGCTATGAGTGCAAGGGATATGGACACGTCAAGAATGAATGTCCTAACCTGCATCGAAAGAAGAAGCTACCAGTGAGTTACGTGGTGATTGATGATGAAGATGTGATCTCTGAAAATGATGGGTCTGATGATGACAACACAGATGAAGATGAGGACAACGCTCTAGTTGTCACGTTTGATGAAGGTTTTGACCTTGCTAATTTTGAAGTTGAAAACTTTCAACTTGATGCCTTTCTAAAGGACACTGCTACTGCAGACAATATTTTCCGTCTGGCCTCTGAAAACCGAAGTTTCTGTGATGACAATATTTTCTCAGATGATGAGTCCGAGTCTGAAGCTGAGGAGACAGAGATGACAACTGAAGTGTCACATACTGAAGCAGAGTGTACTGAACTACTCACTCTGAAGGAGAGTCATGCTGAACTCAAAGGACTACATGACCTAGCAATCTCTGAGAATAGCATGCTGGAAGTGTCACGTGTATGTCTGAAAGAATCTTTGAATGAACTTTTGAGTGAGAAACTAAAGTTGCGTGATGAGGCTACAGAGTTGAAAAACTCGATTGAGAAGACGGAGGATGAGAAGAAAAGATTGAATAATTCTCTGACAATTCTGAAAATTAAATTTGATGATCTCTTCGAAGAAAAACATAAATACTACAAAGAAGTTGTCGAACTAAGAGAATCATTTGAGAAGTCGAACTCCGAGAATTCGAAACTGAAGGCTAGTCTGAAGAAGGAAACAGTTGAAGTGAAGAAACTCCAAACTCTCTTCAAGAACACTGATGCAGAGAATGATGAGCTAAAGTCATCCTTGATGAAAGTTCAAACTAATCTAGCTATGTGTGACAAGGAACGCTATGCTCTGAAGGAGAAACTTCAGATGACTGACGAACTGTTGAGGAAAATGAATACTAACTCCTCAGTGTTTGACAATGCTGCTTCATATATGAACCCAGGACGGGTAGGACTTGGCTTTCAAAAAGTTTTTGAATCAATCTATACTACACCTGAGAAGAAAGAAGTGACTTTTTTCAAAGCTTCTACTGACTCTACTGAGAGTATGACCAAAGATGATTCTGATAGATTAAAATGCAAGGAAATTGCTGAAGGAAAGAAGGTTGCAACATCTCCGAAAGCTGAAACTCAAAAGTCGATCTCGACGACTAGCTTGAAGGCGGAAACATATCAATTTCCTAAGTCCATAGTAAAACATCCTCGTGGTATCTTGCCATATGAGAAGTCACTGTTGAAGAAGCTGAGTAAATCTCAGAATGTGAAGCTGAATGTACAACTCTCTCGCTCTAAACCAGTCTTGGTTAAGACCACGTTGAATGCTAGAGTTCGCCATAAGAGAGAGTATGTGTGTCACTACTGTAATATACCTGGACACATTCGACCCTTCTGCTATAAGCTTAGGGATGATATGAACCGTGATGTTGTGACTAAGAAGAAGAGTGTTGTTGTCAAGAGTGTGAAGAAACACACATCTCCAGTGGTGGAAGCTGAAAAGAATGTGAATCCTGTGACTGAGACTAAGTCACGAAATCTTAGTTTGAAGAAGAAGTGGGTACCTAAGTCCCAAAAGAGTGAAGTTAAGCTTAACTCCACCAATATAACTACCTGGAGACCAAGAGAACTTATTTTTTGCAATGTTGCACTGAATGCATCCGACTCTGGAAACAAAGGCATTTGGTATTTTGACAGTGGATGTTCACGCCACATGACCGGGACTAAAAAAATTCTGAAAGAATACGAACCTATGACTGGCTCTCCTGTGGTGTTTGGAGGAGGAGCCAAAGGCGTGGTCATGGGCAAAGGAACTTTGCACATTAAAGGATTGCCACCAATCCGAAATGTTGTTCATGTGAAGGGACTTGTGGCAAATCTTATTAGCATCAGCCAACTATGTGATGAAGGGCTGAATGTTAGTTTTGATAGAGACTCTTGTAAGGTGTATGATGCTGAAGGGAAGTGCATCATGGAAGGTCCGCGTGCTAAGAACAACTGTTATACAACTGAGTATAGCTGCTTCTCAGTGACTGTTCCTGATGAAGTTGATTTATGGCATCAACGCCTTGGACACACTAGCACTCGAAACTTGAGTAAACTGGTTAAGGGGGAGATAGTTCGAGGAATCTCTCAACTCCCCAAAATTGAGAAAAGAGTGTGTGGTGACTGTCAGAAGGGTAAGCTGACAAGAACTCCTCATCCTGCACTACCAACACTAATGAGCACTTCTGCTCCTTTTGAACTACTTCACATGGATCTCATGGGTCCAATGGAAGTGAAGAGTATTGCGAAGAAAGAGTATGTGCTGGTGGTTGTGGATGATTTCTCACGCTATACTTGGACAATATTTTTGGCCACTAAGGATGAGACTTTCAATGCCTTCAAAGGTATTGTGAAATGGATTCGAACAAATCATGAAGCTAAGGTGAAGAGGATCAGGAGTGATCATGGAACTGAATTTGAGAACTCTAGCTTCAATGAATATTGTCTGATGAAGGGAATTCATCATGAATACTCGGCTCCGAAAACGCCCCAACAAAATGGGATAGCCGAACGTAAGAACCGCACGCTGCAAGAGATGGCTCGTGTCATGCTAATCTCGAAAAATCTTGCTCGTACCTTTTGGGCGGAAGCCGTCTCTACCGCTGGATATATTCTGAATCGTATTAGCATTCGATCCGGCACAACGGCGACCGCCTATGAACTTGTGAATGGCAAGAAACCATCTGTATCTCACTTTCGTGTCTTTGGCTGCACGTGTTATATCTTGAAGGATCGTGATCCTCTAAAGAAGTTTGAAGCCAAAGCTGATCGTGGTATCTTCGTTGGCTATAGTCAGAATAGTCATGCTTATCGTGCTTACAACCTCCGAACTAAGAAAGTTCTTGAAACTGTTAACATCAACTTTGATGAACAAGACTTTCTCGGAAAGGGTGCCAACGAAAACTGGGTTAAGGAAGGGATTCTGGAGTATCGTACATTTCCATCTACACCCACTACTGAGATGCCAGACATTCCTACTCCTAACACTTCATCTGAAGTTGGAGAGACTAGTCAGAGAAACAATGACACTTCATCGTCTGATGATGAAGAAAATGAACAAGTTGACAACCCAGCTGACGCTCCTAGAGAAGCACCTGGGTATATTCAAAAACGTCATCCTCCAACTCAGATGATTGGAAACATGAATGAGCGAACTACACGTTCGAAGAAACAAATTCCTTCTCCTGATGAACTCTATAACATTTGCACTTCTGCTGTGTGCCATGAAATCGGAGTCTCTTGCTTCCTATCTGAGACGGAACCGAAAAATTACAAGGAACCTATGAAGGATGACTTCTGGATAATGGCTATGCAAGAAGAACTGAACGAATTCACGAGAAACAATGTTTGGTCCTTGGTTCCCCGTACCTCGAACATCAATGTTGTTGGGACCAAATGGATTTTCAAGAACAAAACGGATGAGCATAACCAAGTTGTGCGAAACAAAGCTCGTCTCGTTGCACAGGGCTATGCCCAAGTTGAAGGGATAGATTTTGATGAAACCTTTGCTCCAGTTGCACGCATTGAGTATATTCGTCTCTTAATCGCTATTGCATGTCATCTTGGCATCAAACTTAGACAAATGGATGTTAAAGCTGCATTCCTAAATGGAGTACTTGAAGAAGAGGTGTATGTTGCTCAACCAAAAGGATTTGAGGATCCTAAGAAGCCTAATCATGTCTATAAGCTTCATAAAGCTTTATATGGATTGAAGCAAGCTCCTCGTGCTTGGTATGGGTGTCTGACAGACTACCTTCTGAAGTTTGGTTTTGAACGCGGCTCCGTTGACAAGACTCTCTTCATCAAACGTGATGGGAAACACATGATCGTTGCTCAGATTTACGTCGATGACATTGTCTTCGGTGCTACCTGCTCTAAGCCTGTGAAAGCTTTCACGGATTCTATGTCTTCCACATTTCAGATGAGTCTTGAAGGCGAGCTACATCAATTTTTGGGTCTTCAGATATCTCAACGACCGAATGGGTTCTTCGTCTCACAAAGCAAATATGCGAAAAATATGGTTGAGAAGTTTGAGATGCACCATGCTAAGCCCGCCAACACTCCCATGGCGACAACTGATCGGTTATCTATGTCGACTAAGAGTCGAAGTGTTGATCAAACACTCTATCGCTTTATGATTGGGAGTTTACTTTATTTAACTGCTACTCGCCCTAATATAATGTTTAGTGTTTGTATGTGTGCCAGGTACCAGGCTGATCCTAAGGAGGACCATCTACGAGCTGTGAAACGGTTACTCCGCTACATCTCTGGAACTTCTGACCTCGGTCTTTGGTATGCGTGTGACACTACAGCAAATCTTGTCGGTTTCTCCGACGCGGATTGGGCGAGTGACAATGATGAACGAAAGAGCACCTTAGGATGCTGCTGCTTCCTTGG
Source organism: Euphrasia confusa (assembly GCA_954870475.1). Classification (NCBI taxonomy): domain Eukaryota; kingdom Viridiplantae; phylum Streptophyta; class Magnoliopsida; order Lamiales; family Orobanchaceae; genus Euphrasia; species Euphrasia confusa. The sequence continues at coordinate 17,384,299 of OX940954.1, forward strand.
CAATAACATAGTGTCATGGCATAGTCGGAAGCAAAATTGCATCGCTCTATCGACAGCTGAGTCTGAGTATGTTGCAGCTGGGAGTTGCTGCACTCAATTGCTTTGGCTAAAGCAGATGTTGAATGATTATCTTATCGAGAGTGCTCCCTTGGTGCTTTACTGTGATAACCAAAGTGCTATCAAAATCAGCGAAAATCCTGTTCAGCATTCTCGCACTAAACACATCGACATTCGACATCATTTCATTAGAGATTTGGTTGATCGTGATATAGTCAGTCTACAGCATATTTCAACAGAAAAACAACTCGCTGACATCTTCACCAAACCTCTTGACTTTGAGAGATTTAAAAAATTAAGAAATTCTCTCTGCATGTGTTCTCTCTAAGAGTTCACGAAATTTTGAAGTCTGAAAGATTGTTTTCTTTACTTCTGAATACGCACTATGGATCGTCGTGGATTAATCTAATAAGATGAACATGGATCGAGGCCGCTTTAGTCTTCGGACCCAAGTGTATTTATTCCTCTGAGTGTAAACATGTGAACTTGGCATATAACTCCCATAAGCTCATTTGCATTGATCTATAATACCGAGTAACGGAGGACGCCGGATCACTTTGTCCGCCGGCTCCCCTCTTCGAAAGGTAGCACATAGACGCTATAATTTAAGATGCTCAACCATCACACTTCGGAGATGCAGGATGATCCTTGCTCCCCTCTGACTGCTGTAATGAGCATCTGTTGCATTTCATTTAAAAAGCTAAAACTCGTCTGGAGGACGCAGGTCGAACCTTGCTCCCCTCTGATTGTAGTAACGCTTAGTCCGAAGTGGAGTGCCTTAAGAGTTCACCTTACACTCATGAATTAAAATCTCTTGTGCGGTGTTAACTCACCATATATGTTCCGATGAAACACGATTGCATCCTTGTGATTGCGACGAAGGACGAGTTAAACTTATTTCAACATACTTCGGTCCGTTTCACCGGTTTTTAATTCGAGAGTTATTTCATTATACCTCAAAGTTTTTATTCACATTGTGTGATATTTTTATTTTGGAGATTGATGAAAAGTGAATTTTTTTTGGGAAAATATTTGCTCTTCACTGCCTGGTATCACCGATTGAATCTCCACTAAAATGTTTTTGAATGTATGCAGTGTGTTGAACGCTTGAATACTAACTCGGGATGTGTTGTTTTGATATTCACTCATGTAGTTCATGTTCAGCATCTCGTGGAGTTCAAACGTAAAGACAAAAGATGAGTGTAGCAGCACCTGGCGGACTTAAATCTCATGACGTGTTGACGTGGACACCGTATGCCCCATCTCCAGCGCAACTTGTTGCCTGCGAAAAATTCGCTGATCCAGGCCTCACACCAAGTGTCGCTAGCGACAACGTCATGGTGTCATGACTTGAACCTTCCGTCGCTAGCGAATGTGTCGCAGGTTGTGACCTATGTTGCTGAGTGCCACTACTCCATCATTTCTCAATGCAATCTCAACACCAAGTTCTGCATTCAACATCACACCAACACAACATCAACAACTCCAACACTTCAGTCGTGCGACCTTCGATCGACGACACTTGATTGTTTTACTTAGAATATTTTTTCCGTTTTTCGGAAAAATATTTTATTTTTTTATTATTTTTATTATTATTTTAATTTGATTTTTGTACTGATGGGCTGATTTTTGTTCTGTTAGTTGGGCTTTTACAGGTCTTTTTATTTCCGGACGGGCCGGCCAAAACTTTGCCTATATATAGGACTTCAAAATTCGGATTTAGGGTTACCTGAAATCGAATTCTCTAAGTCTTATTGTCGTCGTGCTTGAATCGTGTTCTTGCTAGCGTCGCACTCTGTGATCGTATTCTCACGCATCCGTCGTTCGACTCTCTTACTCTAGCTTCTCGCATCAGGCGTCTGTGATCTCTACTTAGGTTCTTAGATCTTCGTTCTTAATACTCTCTGTTCTCTTGCTATGACTTCTTCTGAAGGTAACACGATTGCTGAACTCGATAAGGAGGTCCTCACTGAATTGACTACTGCCTGGCGAGAGGCATCTCCTGGGTCCAAGAAGAAGGCACTTCATGCCTTGACTAAACATATGGATAAGATGGACAGCAGAGGTAGCAAGTCCAAGTCTGAGTCACCCTCGGTCGATCTGACCAAACCTGCGATGCCGGCACACTCTGTGTCGCGGAGTGCTGGGAAGAGCACTAAGTCTGATGTTGATCCTAAGTCTAAGGATCGGAAGTATCCCTCTAACTTCATGCGATGTTTTAAAGGCCTTGTCTCTCCCACTGAGTATAGGAAGTTAGTCGATGATGGAATCATGACTGATGATGGTAAGAAGATCATCAAACCTCCTTCTACTGTTCATGTCGTTAAGTCGACTGTGTCTGGCTCTGGTGTCTCTACCAAGAAAACAACGTCATCTGACGTTGCTGCTGAACCTAAGAAGTCCAAACCTTCTATCTCTGGGACTATTGAATCAAAGAGGGTTAAACCTGCTGGCTCCACTATCTCTGACGATAGTAAGAAGAAGAAACCTTCTGTCTCCGGTGATGGAGAGAAGACACTGTCACTTGGCTCTAAGCCAACTGTGCACCCTGCTACATCTGGCTCAACTGGAGCCACTGCTGAGCCTGAGTACTATCTGTTGGTTGAGGAGTGTGGTCCTCATTACAAACCCGATTTCTTTACTCCTGCTGCTGAACGTCGTCTGACGTTCATTGAAGGATTGCCTATTCTTATCGATCGCAATATCCGTCCGGCTGACTACGAGAAATCAGGTGTCAAAAACTTTTTGGAGGCTATGCATCTGACGGAGTCTGAGACTAAGATGTATCACTTCTCCTATCCCATCATATACAAGTTCTACGCTAACTTGACTCCTGAGTTTGCTGATCCGAAGAGCCGGATGTATGGTCGTTTCGTTTTCAGAAACAAACTTTATGTTTTTCGCCCACTCAACATTAACAACTACTTGAAGCGACTTGAGGTCGAGAGTTCTTGGGTGACACCCACTGATGATGATAGGATGAACGCAATGAAGATTGGGTCGTTTTTGACTAGAGGAAAGGCGAAGTCGGTTTTACCTCCGTCTACGAAGTTGTCGGCCTTCTATGGCACGCTTCATCGTCTCGGGATGAAGAACTGGGCAGTGGCTAATCCTGACGAGAATTATCTATCTCCTAGGCTTATGCACATACTCTTCCGCCTCGGCTGCGGTGAACAGGTCGATCTCGGGGAGATCATTTTTCATGATATCTGTCGGATTGCAAAGGCTTCTAACTCTGTTCTCGCACAACAGCGTGATCTTGAGGAAAGTAGACGGTTACACCTTACTCATCCCTGCCTAATCTACGGAATGTTATACGAACAAGGGTTCAGAGGGATGACCGAAACTGAAAAGAAGACAAAGAAAAATTGTCATGTTAATGTTACTCCTACCTTTCTGAAGAAGAGAGTCATGGATTTTCCATGGACTAAGTTCGTGAGGATAGAAGATGTCCCTGATCCTATCACTCCACCTCCTTCTCCAAAGTCGTCGAAGAAGCGTACTGCTGTTCCAAAGGTGGAGACTGTGAGTGTCAAGCGTCAGAAGCGCGATGCTGTTATCATTGAAGACATCACTGAGGAAGATAGACTTGAGAAGTTGACTGACGAAGCACAGAAAGAAGAGAAGATAGAAGAGAGGCGTGATACTCCTTCTGTGGTGCCCCGTTATTTTGGCCCACGCTCTGGGTTGCCGCCTCATGAAAATCCTCATCATCCGATGAACAACTATCGCTCCATTGTCCCCTCTGTTGTTGTTCATCGTTGTTTCACAACAACGCAACGCCTCGAACGCAAGCAAGCTGCTCACGCTATCGCGTATGCTGAGATGATGGAAGCTCAGCGTGATCAAAAGGAGGCCTTCACTCACCTTTACCAGATGACCCATCAAGGGGGAAGATTAGGTGGTGCTGGGTCCTCTAGCAAAGGTCTGACTGACACGTTCATGTTTCAGTTGATCAAGGATGGGATAAAGGAGGCAATAGCTGATCTTGCGAAGTCTAAGCACGTGGTTGTTGACACCGATGATGAAGGTGTGCGTGAGATGATAGCCGATGAAGTTTTTGATATGTTAAGGAAAGGGAAAGGAAAGGTTGATGGTGAAGGTTCTACACATCCAGAGGTGTCGCGTGCGATGCCGTCTGACGGGTTGAGGGATGAAGATGTTGATGTCGAAGGTGACAATGATGAGGAAGATAAGAGGATCAGGATCGGTGAAGATGAGTTTGGCTTTTATGAAACTCTAGAGAAAGACTACATGTCTGACTCTGATGAAGCTGAGATAGAGGAAGAGAAGAATGATGGCACTGATACTGATGGTGATGAAGCTAAGTCTGGAGATGCTTCACCACCCACTACTCCTCTGCGCTCGCCGACTCCAGCTGGATCACCAAAGGCATCGGACTTTGCATCTTCGTGATGCTTTATTATCTCGTTTTGATTAACTCTTGAACTATTTTCGTTTTTCATATTTCATCGTTGCATGCATAAGACTTTGATTATTTTCCACCATGCATGGTTTTTCATATTTGTTTTTGATGAACATCTTTGAATGGTTTCGTTTTGAATATTCGATTAAGTGTTTGGTTTTTCACATTTCTATGTTTTGATCTACTTGGTTGAATGAATGTTTGTCTCATATCTACTACTTATATTTCCTTGATTGCATCTCTTAAGGGGGAGTTAACCCACATCTCCCTATGCTAACTCGTGGACACATGAGTTGTGACAAAAAGGGGGAGATTGTAAATGTTAGTTTTGTCGACAACATGTGTTTGTTGTTTGTCTTTGGTTTCAGGTGTTCTGGAATGATGGAGGCAAGACTATAGTTCACTGTCGCTAGCGACAACTTGACGATGTCAAGTTACAACCTCATCTAGCGACAGCGTCGCTAGCGACGCACCATCAAGGTCCGAGACCTGTGCTCACTATCACTAGCGACACAATGCCAGGGTCCGGCATTCGCTCCTCCTGTCGCTAGCGACAACATGACAAGGTCATGTTTCTTCACTCTAGCCTTCTGTCGCTAGCGACCACATGACAAGGTCATGCATCTTCACCTTCTGTCGCTAGCGACACGATGCCATGGTCTGGCATCCTCTTCTATTGTTGCTAGCGACACTCACCTATGATCATGCACTCTCGCATGCCATCATCATGTCACGCCGTGATACCTTCTCTCAGTGATCATCTCCAGATACTGAGAGTGTAACGTCCTATCATCAACGTCTAGTACAAGTGAGTTCTATTCACCTTCAAGTGTTGATGATGAGTGATTGTTTTTACTACTTCAACGATATCGACGACCGTGAAGACGATGAAGTACTGAAGCCTCAACGACATGTGTTCATCACAATGAAGTTGAAGATGAAGTATTGAAATCGACGGAGTCAAGATAGTGTTGAAGTCTGAAGTTGAAGAATCGAAGATTCAAGAATCGAAGATTCAAGATTCCAAGATTCCAAAATCGAAGATTCCGAAAGTGATGTCATCCATGGAATTGTGATGTAGGCCAAGCATGTGGCCAATCAGATTACTCTATTTCAAGGCCTCACATGTGCGAGACTACTATATATACCCATGAAGTTGGATGACATCCTTTGACGATTTTGAGAGAACGAAATCCGATATCCAAGTATCAACGTTCGTTGTTTACGGCTTATAGCTTTAAGAGTTTTGGTAGTTGTTTTGTGCTGTGCACCGATAGTAGAGTTATGCGATTTAGCACTAGGTGATATAGTACTAGATCATTAGTTCGTTGGAGTGCTGCGTCACTTGGGATACGACTCTTGATTATTCCGTCTACCTTTCTCCACAAGTGTAATAGTTAGTTTTGTTTTTCAATGAAATGAAACTATTATACAACCTTGTCTTCAGCACTTTACTTTACTCTTGTTGAGTTCGAACACACTACTACACCTTACAACATACATAGCCAGCAGAGCTGATTGTGTGCGAACGTAGTTGCTGAAGTGATTGGGTTTAAGACCGACTTCTCGAAAAGTTGGTATCCTACGTCGAAGACGTAATTTCAGTGTGTGTGTATGTGTGTGCGCGCATCCGGTCTTTCTTCTTCTTTGTGTAGCTCCACCCGCACACGTGGCAGATGTACGGCCAGTGCTGGCGGGCTATATGGATGATCAGCGCCAGCCTCTTCTTCACAGGGAGCCTCATCGCCTCTAATTCCATGGGCGGGGCCGGCGCAGCAGCAAACACCACCATTTCCTGGATTTGGGGTTGTCTGTTTCTGCCTCGTCTCTGTTTGGGGATTTTCCACTGCGAGTGCGTGGCACCTCAAGAGATGAGACAACATGTACTTTTGGTTACGAAAAATTTCGGGCACAGAGGGCAATTCATAAGCGTGTTCTTCATTATTTGCGAAAACATACATATTATTACAATCACAATTACAATTTTTGCCGTATTATTATAATTATTACATTCAACAAATTTATTAGTTAAGTTAAATTACATCCACAGCATGAATTGTATGGTATATTAATCCGTTTTCTTAAATAATTATTTGTGTAATAAAAAAATTGTTTGGTAATAATGATACATATAAATATTGGTTCTGTGTTTGGATGTTCAAATTAATTTGGGAAATAATGGCATATATATAGTCCGTTAATCATCGATGATACTGGACAACTATATAGAAATATCAACTATATAGAAATATTGCGCAGAGCCAATGCTGCACTGTCCACATATGCGCAAATCAAAAATTGAAGCTAGCTTCACCAAATTTATGACAGAGATATTATTATGACAAAATCCATATGAAAAACATTGAAATCAGATCATCATAGCAAGTAAAACAGTATATTGTTGTTATAATGTAAAAATTATATATTTATAATTTATGTATTCAACTTATTACTTAATTAGATAGCAAACTTTACATATTAGACTACAATATTATTATAACTATGTACTATATAATTGACGCAGGAAGCTATAACACTAATATTAAAACTCGTTGATTCCGCAGAATACCGAGAATTAATTAAATCAAAGTTCGTTGATTCCTCAAAATACCGAAAATTGATAAACTTCAAGAAAACCTTGAAGACGAGAAAACTCTCTTTTTATTTCATATCAAAACAACTAATGAATTCAATGACATACGGTAAATATAAATAGTACAAAAATCCTAGTAAAATAAAATAAATTAAAATAAATAAAATACTAATAACTTAGAGAGCAAGACACAATCTTTGATTTCTTTCTATCCACATCATTCTCCTCCTCTCAGAAAAGGTACGACCGCGAACCTGAAAGCTCAAACAAGGAGCCGCCGAGATCAAACACCAAACGTCGACGACTTTGAAGGCACGACTCAAGCGCAATGGCAGCGACACGTTGACGTGGCGCAAGGGCAGTTAATTTTTTAGGCGACGCAGAAGTAGTGGCAGGAAGTACCGACGCATGAGAAATAAATAGAGGAAGAGACAAAAGGGCATCAACTTTAGGAAGCGACACAAGGAAAACGCCAACGGCATCAGGATGCAGCGCAAGGGCAACGACATGAGGATGCGGCACTGGGACAACAACTTCAGGATGTGGCGTTGGGGCACTGGTCTGAAGCAACGACTCGTCGTCCCAGATCGGCTCAATATCCCAAATCGGCATCAGTATTATTTTTAATTTATTTTATTAGAGTTTTAATACTATTTATATGTTCTCTTTTCATTAAGTTAATCAGTTTAAGATGAAATAAAAAAGTTCCTCTCTTAGGTTTTTATCAGTATTTCGGTATTCTTCGGAATCAACGAAAGTTTGATATTTTAATTCTCGGGTATTCTTAAAATCAACGAGTCTTAATTGTTTGTTTTATTATTGCTTCCCTGCGTCAGTTGGTATCAGAGCCTGCTACGATGCCTTCTCGTTGTCAGCCGATCCCCGACCCCGCCGCTGAAGCCGCAGCTCGTCGTCGTGTCGACGTCGCCGCCTTGAGCCGCCAGGTAACGGCCCTTACAGTTGAACTAGAAGAAATCCGACTTGCTCTCGTCGATGTTCTACCGAAAGCTCAACACCAAGCAATCCCCGTGCTTGAGCGAAGCCATGGTGATGCACCCGATCCATTTGATGACGAACCAGCCTCGATCTGTGATGATCAGCCGATCTGGGACGACGAACTGATCTGGGACGACGAGCCGAGCTGGGACGACGTTCTGATCTGGGATGCCGAGCCGATCTTGGACGACGGGCCAATCTGATGGAGATCAAGATGAAGATGAAGTTGAAGCATGAAGAGTTGATACATTTAATTAAATTAATATTTATTTAAAGTGTCTTTTAAAATTCTAAAGGATGAATTAGCTATAAATAATGTATTTGGAGTCATTTGAAAGGACATTATTAAGAATTTATGAAATAATATATTTGTTAAGAAATTATTCTTAACGTTGTTTGTGTTCACCGGTATCTCATTTGAGAGATCAACGGTTTTCACTAGAGCTCCTGCATCATTTGGTATCAGAGCTTGCTACGATGTCTTCTCGTCGTCAGCCTATCCCCGACCTCGCCGTTGAGACCGCAACCCGTCGTTGTGCCGACGTCGTCGTCTTGAGTCGCCAGGTAACTGCCCTTACGGTTGAACTAGAAGAAATCCGACTTGCTCTCGCCGATGTTCTACTGAAAGCTCAACAACAATCAATTCTCGTGCTTGGGCGCACTCTTGGTGATGAGCTCAATCCATTTGACGAGCCAATCTGGGATGACGAGCCAATCTGGGATGACGAGCCAATTTGGGATGACGAGCCGATCTGGAATGACAAGCCAATATGGGATGACGAGCCGTTGCCTCAAGCCGATGCCTTGACGTTGAATCTTGATGTCGTTTCCCCTGCCCCACATCATAATGTTATTGCCCTGGCGCCACTGCCTCTAGCTGATGCTCTGACATTGAGTCCTGAGGTTGCTGTCTGTCGCGATGCATAAAAACTTGCGATATGGGCTGTCCGTGGTCAAGAAGTGGAGTTTTATGCAATAGTACGAGCAATCCTAAAGCCTATCAAATTCGTTTACTGGATCATGTTCGTACTTCCGATGTCTTTAATGTCAAACATCTTATTTCGTATATCGGATAAAATACGATGGAAGATGAAACTAGAAGAGATTTGAGGTCGAATCGTTTTCAACCGAGTGAGAATGATGGAGATCAAGATGAAGATGAAGTTGAAGCATGAAGAGTTGATACATTTAATTAATTTAATATTTATTTAAAGTGTCTTTTAAAATTCTAAAGGATGATTAGCTATAAATAATGTATTTGGAGTCATTTGAAAGGACATTATTAAGAATTTATGAAATAATATATTTGTTAAGAAATTATTCTTAACGTTGTTTGTGTTCACCGGTATCTCATTTAAGAGATCAACGGTTTTCACTAGAGCTCCTGCATCACAATCTGGGATATCGAGCCGATCTGGGACGACGAGCCATTGACTTAGACCGGTGCCCCAACGCCACTGCCTCTAGTCGTTGCCCTAGCGTGGACTCCTGGTACTTATTTATTTCCCCCTTTCAAATCATTGTTGCTTAGAACCAAAGGAGGACCACCAATTCCTAGTAAGTTCCCACCGAGGAGAGCCAAATTAATTGTCTACAGTGGACATCATGGAGGAAAAGGCATTTCTTGTAAGATTGTTCTTGATGTTCAACCACCGATGGATGGTACAGCGGAAATTCTTCCACTCCGGCTCGATTCGAGGACGAATCTTTTTGACCCCAGCGGGAATGATACAGATATATATTAATTATGGAAGACAGATTCTGTCTTGTTGTCCAAGCTATCGATTATTATTTTTAATTTATTTTATTAGAGTTTTTGCTGGGATTCGATGTCCCGGGCTATCAAAAAAAAATTGCGGAACCGATAACCCGACCGAAAAACCCGTCGCCGGAGATCGCACGAACACCGACTCATCCGCAGGAGTCCGACCTTTGGAGACTACGCGCCCGAAGACACGCAGCCCGCCCCCAGCCGATTTTCTCCCACGAGTCGGATCCACGAACGCGAACCACACGCGAAGAACCGGGCTCGACAAGAGCGTCGCCGCGGGATGAACCCGCGGCTAAACCCTAGCCGAACCCCATCCGCGGGGTTCGCGATCGCCGTGCATGGCGATCGCTGGGGCTGCTCCGGCAGCCCCCGGATGGCGGTGAGTCCGGCGACTTCACCGCCGTCGCCACCAGGAGGGGGGACCACCAGTCGCGGCGCGAAGCCGCGACGGTCCCCGGCGATCGAGCTAGGGCTCGATCGCCCCAGCCGCGGCGTCCAGCCGCGGCCTTCTCCTCTTGCGCGCACCACCGGCGGAGGGAGGCCGGGGGGTTCGATACGCCGTGGCACCAGCCCACGGCCGAACCCCCAGCGATCGACTTCACGTCGATCGCTCGCCCCGGCGTCCAGCCGGGGCTCCCCTCACGCCCGCGCGCCGGCGGTCGAACCCTAGTGTTCGGCCGCCCCTTCTTCGATCCCGACGGGGATCGCGAGATCCCCGTATCCCGGTCTCGACGTTCCCGGATCGTCTTGTTCATGTACATATTACGATTAACAAGCACAAATAATCAAAGAGGGGGATTCTCGATTATTACCTCGATTCGTTGTACGGAGAAACGAATCCTATTGACGACCTTGCGATCTTCCTACGTATTCCTTGCACCTCGTCCGAACAACGTGTGGGCGACGATCTATCGGATTCCTATGGATCTTCCTCACTCTCAGAACTTTATGATTGGCGTAACTTAGGTTGTTAAAAGTGAAGACCATGTAGTGCTTATATAGGCTACGTAGGGGATCATAAGGAGAATAAATATTGGGCTTCAATATTGAAAATTAAATTGGGTCCAACCCAAGTCTATTAATTCTTATCAATATTAATTTTATTTATTTTCCACTATATAAATAAAATTGCACTCCCAATATTATTCCATATTATATCAAATAATATTTCTCCATCTTAGTATTATTTATTCCGTGTATTTAAGATTTAAATGTTAGGATGTGTCCTTCGATCCTACGTGTGCAATCGATGAAGTCATAAGGTCGTCTATGGATGTTAAATGATTATTCGATAATATTAATTGTTGGGAACAATATAATATTGATCGATAAAATCATACCTACAGGGTCACACACGAACTCGATATTGATATACATTGCTTGATAGATATATTGATTTAGAATCAATATTTACGTGGATTTAATTCCCATGCATGGGATGCATGGCTTGCATGGATGCATGTCATATAGTGTGACATGGCATGCCACACAAGCAAGTGGGACCATCTAATGCCATGTGGCATAATGAGGTGGAAATGTCCATTCAAATTCACCATAATCACACCTTAATGTGTGATAATGATGGGGCATCAATATCACCATCAAGGAGGGGGTTACAAGGTGGTTTTGATGGCATTTTAAGGTGAACAAATGCTGATTTTTCAGCATAATTTTTCACCCACGAAATTCACAAAAGATAGAGAGAAAAGAGGTTGTTCTTGGAGAATCAACTCGATCAATCAAGCAAGTCATCATCCGGGTTCGTGTGCAACACGTAGAGGCCGGGCCATTTGTGCGGCTTCAACATCCGGGCGATCCAAAGGCGTGACGGGGTCATTCCAGAGGTTAACAATCCGTGGCTGATCCATTAAGGTGGTTCAATCTACTCAACACCACCTTAACCAATTTCAACGATCACCAAATGTAAGAACTCGTTGATCCCCATATATATATATATTGGATGTGTATATATATATATATTTGTATGTGTTCTTATACACATTATGTGTGCACTAAGATCCAAGCATGATAGATTTATATGCTTTACACGCTTCCGCACACACGGTATATCGATCGGATCGGTATACCGGTACCTTCAATTGGTATCAGAGCCTAGGGCTCGTGCACACTTTTGTGTTGGACACAAAAAGGTTTAATCAACATAATTGGCTTAATTGTTTATGTGATTATGTGATTAGATGTAAGGCCGGCCACCGTTAGTGGTCGGGTGAATGAAATTGTCGTTTTTTACGTTTCGATTGGCCATAGTTTTGGAGGGCTGCGTCCCTTGGAATCATTTGTAATAGATAGGTTTTCTATTTCAATTTGTATTGTTCAATGTGTAAGCAATGGATTGAATCCATGGATCGACATTGGATATCGGCTCTCCGACGAAAACGAGAAGAAACGAAGCAAAACGAAGCGAAACGGGCGAAAACCGGGCTGCTGGAGCAAACCGGCGGGCGCCGTTTGTGCTCCGGCGGGCGCCGAAATGCTCTTTTCAGGTCAGCCCCGATTCTGTACCCTTTTGGCGGGCGCCGTTTGTGAAACGGCGGGCACCGTTCGTGGTTTTTGGGGTACGAACTAAGGTTGACCTAAATCGGCGGGCGCTGAACTGAAACGGCGGGCGTGGACAAGTCCAAAAGATGTTCAAGGCCTATTTTGTTGCTTTTAATCTTTTCGTTTGAGAGTTGTGAGGTTCTAGGGGCCTTTCGATTACGTATTTAATTGCTTTGCTAGTTATAGGTTGTTTTATGTTATAAATGTTCAACTTACATATAAACAAACTTATGCATGCAAGTTCCCAAAATAATGAGTATAATGTCTTGTCCAAAACATCACACCCCTAAATCCCTCGATCATAAGTTGGTAGGTCCGCCTCAGCGGGGTACTACTTGTTATCTTGGGATAAGTGGGAGTAAGGGTTAGACCTTTACACGTGAGTTTGGTTTTCTCATCGATAGATCCACTGCAGGCGTGGCTATCGAGACATGAGATGAGAATGGGACTCTCATCGACCGAGAGTAACATTAGATGTTATTGACATGGGATGTCTACCTATCTTGGACTTCTTAAGTGCGGACTCAGTCGGCTTAAGAATTTGCAAGATGAGGGTCTTGGGATTGTTTTGTTCAAGGGAACAAAGTATTAGATATCGATTGAACAAAATGGAATAAATAAGTAGCTTGTTAGACAACCTTATTTGTTTACCGCTTTGTGAATGTTTACGTACTTTATTTATCTTTCTTTTGTAGTTTATCATGTCTAATATCAACTCAATTCAAGTTTCGTTCAATTCTTGATTGTAAAAAATTGAACAACATAAATTTTCTTGATTAACAACGTAATTTGAGGATGGTCCTCAAATACGAAGACAAGGAAAATGTGTTAAATAACCACATCCTAAGATATCATTGAACAACTCAATAGCATGTTCGGGGAATATGCTAAGATTGAAAAGTTCTGAATAACCAGGGTCATCGCTTCAGCTAGGCTGGAAAAGAGAAACCTATAGGGACCACATGTACAACAAATAATTGGATTATTTGTTTTAAGTGATCTCCTAAATTTTTCTAAGATGATGAGTCGTCAATTAAAAAGGACCCTGAGAGGGATATTCTTATGATAAGAGATGAGGTATTCAAAAGAGCATGGGCAAAAATGCTACTAGGGTTCCTAGGGAATCTCAATGCGTCTACTGCAAAAGTGTTGGACAATACTTGCAAATATGTAGAAGTTCATATTTATTCAATTTCAAAACAAATGCCTAATTTGTCTTTCAATGATGGATTCTAAAGTTAGGATTATTTTCACCTCGGGGAGTGATTTAATCCAAAACACTTAGTTCATCAATGACACAAATTAGAGACTTTCGAGCCATGGGATGGCGTTAGTCGATTGTCTGGTTGGCTCCCTCATATTTTATGAGAGATAGGGCTTCAATTGCATGATAATATCGCTGGTTAGAAAAGTTCGACTTTTCACTTACGATTTATCACGTTTTGACATTGAGATAATTTTGAATGAGAAATTTGAATGAGACTCAATTATTGGGAATAATTGAATTTGCCCAAAGTTCAAAGAAGATGTGAAGAACGGGGTTGCTTCATCTTCAAGTATTAATGATATAGACATTAAACTTCACAAATTCTACTTCTTGGGTATTGGATGCCAAATGTGGTTCTCACATTTGTATGTGGAGGAACTAGATAGAAGTGTAAGTTTGGTGAGTAGAGATGTCGATCTACGGGCAAGAAATAGAGCGAAGGTCGCTGCATTAGCCGTATGATCATAGGATGTTGTTTTGCCTTAGGGCCTTGTTTTAGTATTATAACTATGTAATTTCGTACCTTCAATAAACAATGAATATTGGTTCAGTATTGGATACTGATGGATTAGTTTTTCACTATTAAATAGTTTGGTAACTATTTTAATTGTGAATTATTCTTTGTTTTGGTACGATTATTATATTGTTTATGTATACTTTAAACTTAACAAATCATATATATCATTAAGACCAAAGGCCAAATCGAATAAGTATCGATGAGACATAACGGAAACATTGTTGATTAGATCAAATCAAAATCTAAACATGTAACGAAGCTTCTTTTAGAAGGAATTTTAGAATCATTTGACTTGGAGTCATTTGATACATGTGAATGATGTGTGATTGAAAAGATAACAATGTCATCTTTCTTGGAGAAAGGAGAACATGTGAGTAATTAGGGATGATCCATACTGATGTATGTGGAACCTATTAGTTCACAAGCACATGAAGGTTATGTTTCGGAAAAGAGAAAACAAACTATATTAGATATAGTTCGACCATTCGATGAGAGGTCTAAATGAACTACTGGTCTCTTTTGGGAACACACAATTCTAGACTTCAACTTATACACTGAATAGGAAGCTGTCAAAAGCTGTTGATAAGACACCATACTAGGTATGGAAAGGGAGGGTCCCTAAATTGTTTTCATCAAAATTTGAGGTTCTAAAAGCTTCTCTGACGAGATTTATCTCTATAGAGCTTGAACTCAAATGGGATAAAAGTTTCTTTATGGTATCCATAAGAAACTCGAGGGTACAACTTCTACGATCTATCTGAGAACAATATTTTGTTGCTCGAGATAGTGATTTTCTTGAAAAGAGTTATCTTTCCTAGAAATTCAGTGGGAGCTCGGTTGTCTTGAACGAGGTTCAAGTGAAACAACCAACGATGAATACTCAAGACTGGGTTGAGAGTATTCTTATGGTTTTGGAATCCATACCAGCCCTCGTAGGTCCGAAAGGCATAAATCTATCTCTATTATTCAAATACTTAGATATTGTGACCAATGAGAGATATGAATTCATGCTTTTGGAAAGCGGTGAACCTTCGACCTAATTCCAAGCTATGACGAGTCCAGCTACTGAAAATTGGCATGGTGCCATGAAATCTGAGATGATATCAATATCTGATAATCAAGTTTGGAACTTGATCACGGGGTTAGACCCAATGAATGCTAATAGATCTTAAAGATCTAAACAGACAGATGGAAAACCTAGGGTTTTCAAAGCAAGTTTGATGGTAAAAGTTTTATTCACGAGGTGGATTGTGGAAAAACTTTCACCAGTTGCTTTGATTAAATCATTCAGATTATCTTAGTCATTGCTACTCATCTTGATAATGAGTTATGGTAATATTGGATGTTAAAACTAACTTCTTGAATTGGATTCTAGAAGAGAATGTGTTTTGACACAGCCAAAGAGTTTTATCGATCCTAATAAGGCTGAGAAATTATGCAATCTTATAATTCCATTTATGGAATAAAGCAAAGCATATCGGAGTAGCAATCTTCAGTTCAATGAATCCATACGGGGTTTTGGATTTCAGAGGAACTCGGAAGAGTCTTGTTTTACAAGAAGATCAGTGGGAGTTACGTTGTATTAATTGTGTTGTATTTCGGTGACATACTCCTTATTGGAAACAATGTTTCTATGCTTAATTCTATTAAAGAATGGCTTGGAAATTGTTTTTCAATAAAGGATCTTGGAGAAGCACAGTACATATTGGGCATCAAGATCTGTCGGAACAGATCGAAAAGGATGTTTGGACTTAGTCAAGCGACCTATATTGATAAGGTGCTTGATAGGTTCAGAATGAAAGACGCCAAAAAGGGTCTCATTCCAATGAGTCATGGCACATCTCTTAGCAAGATGCAAGGCCCTACGGGACTTGATGAGCAAAAGAGGATGGAAAACATTCCTTATGCTTCGGCAATAGGGTCTATAATGTATGCCATGATATGTACACGACCGGACGTATCGTATGCTTTGAGCATGACGAGTCAGTTTCAAGGAAATCCAGGTGAGGCGCATTAGACTGCGGCCAAGAATATTCTTATGTACCTTAGATGGACTTAAGAATATTTTGTTGTCTTTGGAAGACAAAAAGTGTTGATATTAACAAGCTGTTTGAATGCTAACTTCAAAACAGACTAAGACAATTTCCGATTTTAATCTGGTTATATCGTTTGTCTGGATAGAGGTGAAATTAGCTGGAATAGGTCCATGCAATGCAATATAGCTAATTAAACTACATAAGCTGAGTACAATACTGCATTGGATGCAGTGACGTTGGTAGTTCAGATTTGAAAGTTCTTCAATGAACTAGGTGGCGTAACTAGCTCGGCCCATCTGATAGTTCTCTATTTATAGTAGATCTATCGCGCAAGCCAATGAGCCTAGGGAGCACTACAAATCTAAAGCTGGTGCTCAGGAAGTTCCACATTATCTGGGAGATAGTTTTGTGGAGACATCGAGATAATAAAGTTGCAACTTTTGGTAAGGTTGCAAACCCGCTTTCTAAACCTCTCCAGCAGTTTAAGCTTGAGGCTTTCACGACTGCAATAGAGATCAGACATCTTAGAGATGGGTTGTGATTTCTATTACTGTATTAGATACTTTTGGAGATTTGGTAGACATTCACTCATATGTATAATACATATTTCTTCATATAATTGTGGTTTAAATTGTATGAATTGTCCAAATGATTAAATTATATTAATTGGGTTATGAGGTCGATTTACCACATAAATGAAGTCCCAATTGTTGAACTAATATAATTAAATCATAGAATTGTTCCTAGTTCGTATTATCAAGTACGGACAAACTGATAATACAATGAACTAGATTGTAATGTGTACTATAGCGCCGCTTCATGGGCTAGTGATGTGGGATATCAAGTACAATTACATAGATATTAGCTGGGAGCTAATGATCAAACAGACCCGACTGGAATAGTATTTAAGATTTCGAGTCATAATACTATTTCATTGACTGTCGAGCAATTTCCTCTGACCTGAGTAGTCCAGAGTGATTCCATTGTGAAATGGTATACTTTGATACAAGTAAACGCCTTTCGTAAAAGGAGGTTATAAAACTTGTTATTGGGTATATCAGGAAGCAAGTGGGAGAGCTTGGATTGACAAGATGGGATTGTCCTCCATTTTATAATGGGATAAATGTCTTACCGGCCACTTGGAGAGTCGAGACTGTGGAAAATACGTGGCCACGTCCAGATTCGTATCATAGTGATAAATCTGGTTTTACAGTCTGCCTCAAAGTCCAAGAAAGGTTTGAACCGATTGAGGATGACTCGAGTCTTGCCTCAAGTTCAAATTTAGACATAAAGTGACAACAGGAAGTTGGCAGCACACTGGCTCTGAAGGCCAAGTGGGAGATTGTTAGGATGTGTCCTTCGATCCTACGTGTGCAATCGATGAAGTCATAAGGTCGTCTATGGATGTTAAATGATTATTCGATAATATTAATTGTTGGGAACAATATAATATTGATCGATAAAATCATACCTACAGGGTCACACACGAACTCGATATTGATATACATTGCTTGATAGATATATTGATTTAGAATCAATATTTACGTGGATTTAATTCCCATGCATGGGATGCATGGCTTGCATGGATGCATGTCATATAGTGTGACATGGCATGCCACACAAGCAAGTGGGACCATCTAATGCCATGTGGCATAATGAGGTGGAAATGTCCATTCAAATTCACCATAATCACACCTTAATGTGTGATAATGATGGGGCATCAATATCACCATCAAGGAGGGGGTTACAAGGTGGTTTTGATGGCATTTTAAGGTGAACAAATGCTGATTCTTCAGCATAATTTTTCACCCACGAAATTCACAAAAGATAGAGAGAAAAGAGGTTGTTCTTGGAGAATCAACTCGATCAATCAAGCAAGTCATCATCCGGGTTCGTGTGCAACACGTAGAGGCTGGGCCATTTGTGTGGCTTCAACATCCGGGCGATCCAAAGGCGTGACGGGGTCATTCCAGAGGTTAACAATCCGTGGCTGATCCATTAAGGTGGTTCAATCTACTCAACACCACCTTAACCAATTTCAACGATCACCAAATGTAAGAACTCGTTGATCCCCATATATATATATATATTGGATGTGTATATATATATATTTGTATGTGTTCTTATACACATTATGTGTGCACTAAGATCCAAGCATGATAGATTTATATGCTTTACACGCTTCCGCACACACGGTATATCGATCGGATCGGTATACCGGTACCTTCATTAAATATCCATGAATAAATTTATTTATTGCTCAATAAATTATATTCATCTCTTGAATCCGAGACTAGTACCATTCAACCTTAATTATTGTGCGGAACGAATCCACTCATGAGGCTTACACAATAATTCCTTATGAACTCATCTCGAGGATATTATCAACCCTTCCGGGATACACTGCCCCTTCAAGAATTCACGGCATGCCATATACAAAATATAGTGACCCAACTTAACCGGTAATTAACCCAATAATTAAATCGGTTAATTCCTTTGGTAAATCAAAGTCACTTATATTAAATATACACACCCGCAATAGTTTCAGGGATTAAGAATAAAATACTCCGAGTCTCAAATCAATTATCGCCGAGCAATCCTAATTGATGAGTCTCAATTGATCCTCCCAATACATCAAGTGTACAAGTGTGATAAAATAATTAAGATAAATTATTTTCTCTCTCACACAACGACTATACCGATGGATTAGTTCGTGTCCATCTAGGCCGTGAGCAACTGTTCGATTAAATACGAGTAACCGATAGTATGATCTTCTGTGCGCCCATGCAGCACCATACTAACTACAACGTATAAAATCCAGAACTATGATTTGCATATAATTAAATGCAAATAATTGTTTATTAATTAAATAGATTAAATGCTATGATTGGGAGTTTACCGTTACTTAAATCTAGACATTAAGTACACAACTCCAACAATCTCCCACTTGTACTAAGGTCTAGTCATTTCCTCCAAACTCCCGGTTCCCATACTCATCACGTGCTTTAAAGTGTACTTCCGAGAAGTACTATGTGAGTGAGCAATCTAGGTTGCCGCTCTGAAGTTATCTTGGTGACTACTACGTCGTCTCCCTGACGATGATTCGTATCAGGTGGTACTTGCTCTATGTGTTAACATCACTTTTGACTTATGACCTCTTCTAGTTCACCGTGCACCGCTATCTAATAGCCTTTGGTAAATTAAGAGTCATATCCAAGTCAAGAGGTTATCCCGGAACCTAACCAAAACTTCCGCTGCCTCTGAGGCTGCTATTCGGTTATGAGAGTCTCTGAGAAGCGTCCCGCTTATCACTCTTTTACTTCATGGTTCCACCTCTTTCTAAAAGTGAACACATAGCCTGATATCGACTTTCACTGGTCCTTTTCTGATTTTTGGATCTGAGAATTTGTAATCTAATAAGATTTCGTCTTGCTCAAGCCAGTACTATGAAAGTACTCTTGCAGCATTCGAACATCCCTTATCCAGATTACTTTGATATCCTCCCACTACGCAAACCGCATAGTTGATATCAGGTTCTTGTTTTACAACATTGCATCTATAGAGCTTTCCATACTTGAAGTATAGGAAACTGCTCTGTCCTCATCTATCTTCTTCATGTGTTCAAACACATACCCTTTAGATAGATGTATGTTCTGTTTCTGAAAGGCAATAACCTTTCTCAGAAGTATGCATGTTTAAAACAAACCTTAATCATATAAGATGTCTAGGAGAAGTACAATGTTCTTATCTCTAGATCATAAGATCTTAAGAACATGCTCTAACTTCTTCTCAATCTCATATCTCGATTTATTTAGACAACCTCTATTTTCTGTCTGACAACATTTTCACATTGTCGCCAATGTCAAAGTGTTATCTACACAAAATTCCGAGAAACACCACCTTTGTTTCCATTACGTCTCTAACACACCTTCTTCGCTAATTCCTATGCAGACCTAGGGATCGATTTCATGTATACTGGATCCAGAGTTCAAAACTCCTCCAGTCTTATGAACATCTCTGGTTGCTTAACAACCTCCCACTGCAATGGCGTTCCGGTGTATAACAGTAACAACATTAGGTGCAGTTAGTGGTGTACTACTACTCGGTCAGGCTGGTTCTCAGTCTTTCCCTTTCCTCATTTTAAAGTATTTTGTCAATTAGGGCATTGTAGTTCATCTAATAGTTTTTCCTCTATGAACCGGACGAGACGTCCCTCTGGTTCATAGTACTATAGAACACACAATACTTCGTTCATCTAGGATATCCTACAACCATATTGAATATGTCGTTGTCTCCAGGAATATCCATAGAACATAGGTAGTTCCGAACAACTTGTTCTCTTACTATTAGATTTCTATTTCTTTACAACGCACCATCTCTACACGTAAGTGCATGGCGCGTCTCTTTGGGAATTAATCCCAATCTTTGATTATGCTATGTGTTATCTAGATAGGTGATGGCCTCCGCGACCGAGTCGCAGGCTTCTAATGGATATACTTTGATGGTTCCCCATACTAGCTTTGTGTTCATTGACAAGTCAAAGCACTTTGCTTTTATGGCACATCAAGCATTCTAATCCATCACTGAGTATTCTTTGAAAGAATTACTCATACCTCTCTAATATACACATATGTCTGCATATCTAATCATTTCCAATACTCGTCTGAATTCTATCCTTTTTCCAGAAAGGTTTGCTTAGACGTATTATCCTCCAAATTCAATCCTTAGGTCGGAAGGTCCATTCCTTCAACTATAATTGATCAAATCAATTTCGACCATTTGAATTTTATTTGAAAATACTACTAAGTATAAGATTTCATAAGTATAATGATAAAGAAATATCTAATAAGTAAAACAGGTTATATATAACGGTTTGTTGCATCGTGGTAGACTAAGGATTCATCATTCACATATTGCTATCTAATGTACCATAATGAATATCACCATTATTTCTTATCCAAACCATCCAATGATTAAAGAAATAAAATATCCATTAATAAAGAAAAACAGAACGAAGTTCTTTTTCAAAATAAAAGAGGGTACATAAGCAATAACTGAAACGAAAACTTAAAACAGATAAATGTCTTCCACTGCAACCGCTGCTACCCCAACAGCTTCGCCCATGTAGACTCGAATTCTTCTTCTCTAAGTCACCGGGTTTTCTGGAACCCCTGCATTCAAAAATGCACATACCGTCAGTGGTTCCATATCTACACACCAGAATTTTGGTAGATAATACCGCTGACTATGTTTTTACGACTAAAGAAAGATTCGTACCTCTGAGAGGACATTCAGACTTCCAGTGTCCCATCTTGTTGCATCGGAAGCACTTACCCTTTGGCTTTGCAGCCCCCACTCGTGGTGCAGTCCTCTTGACACCACTGGGTTTCCAGGCTTGCTTCCTTTTCTTGCCCCTACCTCCATCAGGCTTAAAGCCTTTGGACTTGGTAGCTACAAGCGCTTGAGACTTGCCCTTCTTGTAGATCCCCTCTGCCGCCTTTAGTTCAGTCAGGAGTTGCGCAAGAGTATAAGATAGTTTACCCATATTATAGCTCATACGAAACTGCTCAAAACTAGGGGTCAGAGACTGGAGTATGATGTCGACTTGCGTCTCAACATCAATAGAAGCTCCTAGGACCTCAAATTCATTCAACAAACTCATCATCTTAAGAACGTGCTCCCCAACGGGCGTTCCTTCAGACTTAGTAGTCGACATAAGGACTCTCATGGCTTCTTGCCTAGCCGCACGATCTTGCTCCCCAAACATCTCCTTGAGGTTAAACATCATATCATAGGCAGTGTCCATTGGCTCATGTTGGGTTTGGAGTACATTTGACATGGAAGCCAAAATATAACACCTAGCCATTTCATCAGCCTTTTTCCACTTCCGATATGCCAGTTTCTCCTCATCAGTTGAGGCAGCCGTGGGCTCGGCAGGGCACACTTCATGGAGTACATACTTGTACTCTTCCGAAGTTAGGACAATGTCTAAATTTCTCTTCCAATCAATATAGTTGGTGCCAGTGAGCTTATGCTCCTTGAGTATCATAGAAAGTGGGTTCATAGCTATTCTCTAAACCTATAAGCACATTTAAACAAACAATTAATTTAATATCCGATATTATCTCCCTTAAATAATATCATTAAATTACTAATCACATCTAAAATCCCATCAGGTAAGGCAAGCCACGTGGTGTGGACGTTTACCCACCCAAATGATTTAGCAATTAGATTTTCTTTGGTCATACATCGCTTATAGCGGAACCTCGTGGGGAGGAATACTACAAGGCGTATCTAAGTGTAAACCATTACTCAGCACCAAAGTGAATCGCTTGGAATTGCTACATTACCGCAAGCCACGTGGTGTGGACGTTTACGACAACTTCACAACTCTTCACAATTCCTTACAACTGTCTACATCAATTAATCCAAAATCCGTCAGTGCAGCAAGCCACGTGGTGTGGACGTTTACTTCACTAAGAGACTTTTATAATTGACTCCCAATTACCAGATCCATTCGATTTTCGTAAATCAAGACGCGGAGAATCATAAGTGAAACTCGAAGTTTCTAACCAGTGATTCACCATGCAAACAACCCTATCTCTCACGAATGAGGGAGCCGAGCAGACAAACGACCCATCTATCAAAGAATGGCACGAAAGTCTCTAATTTGTGTCCTCTACATGACCAAGTGGCTCTGGCTCCATTCCACTCCCCGGGGTGAGAATGAGTCGACTTGAAGTCAGTTTCAGAAAGACAAATTAGGCATTGTTTGATAAACTTGATCAATGTTTCTTGTAAGAGGAATTACAAGAATTCTCCTCCAATGACACATCTATACGAACTTCAAAAGTCCATAAGAGTCACCAAGAGAACAGTAATGGAGACCATGGGAATGTTTCCATCCCCTCTCCCACTTAGCTTTTTATAACAAAGGGATACGCTATCTAATGCATAATTAAACACATAAGCATGCATGAAAGCAATAAAGCACATAGCACATAGTCAAAAATAATGCTAGAGAAATTATTTTTTCCCCCGACTATCATGGCTTTATCTTCATATGCATCTTCTAGTCTTCAGTCTCCGTTTCTTGAATGCTCCATGTGACGAGAATATTAATCTATAATATTTAAATCTATTTATTTTCAATTAATCCAAAAGTTACTTAATTCGAAAATTAAGTCAATCGAATATATCAAAAATAAAATTAAATATCATTAATATTTTTATTTATTTATTTTCCTCTCTAGTTCTATTAAATTTCTAGAATAATCTATCCAAGTAAAACTTGGAATATTCTAGAAGATATCTATAATAGAACAAGGAAATAAAATAAATAAATTAGGACTACTACTTTTCAAATTTATTTTTATTCCTAATCCATGAATATTCCCATGAGTAGGAATAATCAAATAGGAAAAATATATTTAGTACTAAATTAATTAAATTTCTAATCTATGAATATTTCCATGAAGGAAATAAATCAATAGAAAATAAAATTAATTTAAATTAATTCTTTTCCTAATCCATGAGAGTTTCCAAAAAGGAAAGTACTCAAATAGGAAAAATCCGAATTAATTGGGAAAGTAGATTTTTGTAGGAATAGCACGGGATTAGGAGATCCCATGCCATCCCCACGATGATGGATCGGCCGGCCACTCGGGAGGAGCGCCGCCGCCGCCTAGCCACCGCCGGCTAGCCCATGGGTCGATCACCATCATGTGATCGATCCCAAGCCCTTGTCTTCTCGTCATTTCTTCGTCTTCCGGTGATCGTCTCAACATCGAACCAACGTAATTAAAATTACAAAATTTAAATTACAATTCCGGTATCGATTCTAAACATGAAATCGACCCTATACATTTTCCGGAAAATAATGTACGTAATAATAAATCCTAAATTCGGTCAACCCCCGAATTTTTACTATTACAAACATTCAACCACACAAAACGAATCTCGACATGTCCGAGAGTTTAATAATCATGATAATTAATTAAAAAACAATTAATTAAATCCAACCATGATAGCCGGAAATCCTGCAAGGTAGAACAATAATCGAACATATACATGAACACGAAACCAAACGCTCTGATACCATTTGCTGGGATTCGATGTCCCGGGCTATCAAAAAAAAATTGCGGAACCGATAACCCGACCAAAAAACCCGTCGCCGGAGATCGCACGAACACCGACTCATCCGCAGGAGTCCGACCTTTGGAGACTACGCGCCCGAAGACACGCAGCCCGCCCCCAACCGATTTTCTCCCACGAGTCGGATCCACGAACGCGAACCACACGCGAAGAACCGGGCTCGACAAGAGCGTCGCCGCGGGATGAACCCGCGGCTAAACCCTAGCCGAACCCCATCCGCGGGGTTCGCGATCGCCGTGCATGGCGATCGCTGGGGCTGCTCCGGCAGCCCCCGGATGGCGGTGAGTCCGGCGACTTCACCGCCGTCGCCACCAGGAGGGGGGACCACCAGTCGCGGCGCGAAGCCGCGACGGTCCCCGGCGATCGAGCTAGGGCTCGATCGCCCCAGCCGCGGCGTCCAGCCGCGGCCTTCTCCTCTTGCGCGCACCACCGGCGGAGGGAGGCCGGGGGGTTCGATCCGCCGTGGCACCAGCCCACGGCCGAACCCCCAGCGATCGACTTCACGTCGATCGCTCGCCCCGGCGTCCAGCCGGGGCTCCCCTCACGCCCGCGCGCCGGCGGTCGAACCCTAGGGTTCGGCCGCCCCTTCTTCGATCCCGACGGGGATCGCGAGATCCCCGTATCCCGGTCTCGACGTTCCCGGATCGTCTTGTTCATGTACATATTACGATTAACAAGCACAAATAATCAAAGAGGGGGATTCTCGATTATTACCTCGATTCGTTGTACGGAGAAACGAATCCTATTGACGACCTTGCGATCTTCCTACGTATTCCTTGCACCTCGTCCGAACGTCGTGTGGGCGACGATCTATCGGATTCCTATGGATCTTCCTCACTCTCAGAACTTTATGATTGGCGTAACTTAGGTTGTTAAAAGTGAAGACCATGTAGTGCTTATATAGGCTACGTAGGGGATCATAAGGAGAATAAATATTGGGCTTCAATATTGAAAATTAAATTGGGTCCAACCCAAGTCTATTAATTCTTATCAATATTAATTTTATTTATTTTCCACTATATAAATAAAATTGCACTCCCAATATTATTCCATATTATATCAAATAATATTTCTCCATCTTAGTATTATTTATTCCGTGTATTTAAGATTTAAATATCCATGAATAAATTTATTTATTGCTCAATAAATTATATTCATCTCTTGAATCCGAGACTAGTACCATTCAACCTTAATTATTGTGCGGAACGAATCCACTCATGAGGCTTACACAATAATTCCTTATGAACTCATCTCGGGGATATTATCAACCCTTCCGGGATACACTGCCCCTTCAAGAATTCACGGCATGCCATATACAAAATATAGTGACCCAACTTAACCGGTAATTAACCCAATAATTAAATCGGTTAATTCCTTTGGTAAATCAAAGTCACTTATATTAAATATACACACCCGCAATAGTTTCAGGGATTAAGAATAAAATACTCCGAGTCTCAAATCAATTATCGCCGAGCAATCCTAATTGATGAGTCTCAATTGATCCGCCCAATACATCAAGTGTACAAGTGTGATAAAATAATTAAGATAAATTATTTTCTCTCTCACACAACGACTATACCGATGGATTAGTTCGTGTCCATCTAGGCCGTGAGCAACTGTTCGATTAAATACGAGTAACCGATAGTATGATCTTCTGTGCGCCCATGCAGCACCATACTAACTACAACGTATAAAATCCAGAACTATGATTTGCATATAATTAAATGCAAATAATTGTTTATTAATTAAATAGATTAAATGCTATGATCGGGAGTTTACCGTTACTTAAATCTAGACATTAAGTACACAACTCCAACAGTTTTAATACTATTTATATGTTCTCTTTTCATTAAGTTAATCAGTTGTTTAAGATGAAATAAAAAAGTTCCTCTCTTAGGTTTTTATCAGTTTTCGATATTCTTCAGAATCAACGAAAGTTTGATGTTTTAATTCTCGGGTATTCTTAGAATCAACGAGTCTTAATTGTTTGTTTTATTATTGCTTCCCTGCGTCAATAATGAAATTTAATTTTGCTTATAATTAATTTAGATTTTTAGTATGGATCAGTAGCTAGGTCTACAAATATAATAATTAACATTAATAAACGTACAACAAACCTACAACAAACCGTGGTTAATTATACTTAATTAATTTGAACATATATAAAAATAAGAATACAATGTAGCTCATCATCATCATCATATGGGCCTTGTGCCCGCCCAGGGCTTGTCATTTGTGTAGCTCCGCCCGCACACAAATTTGGGCCCCTAGAAAAGTTGGGTGTCGCACCCTGGGCCTAGGCTCAGGGCCGGTATTGAATTATAAATGATGTGATTTCAATGTTTTCTATATGGATTATATATAACATGATATCGTGTCATAAATTTGGTGAAGTTAGCTTTCGATCTTGATCAGTGCGTTATGTGGAAAGTGCAGCATTGGCACTGCGCTGCACAGTATTATAGTTATCGAGTGTCGACGATCAACGGACTATATGCGCTAACTCTTGGGAAACTTGTCAAGCTTTAATTTATTTTTTTGTAATATTATATAATTATTTCAATTTGGCGTTTTCAATCTTTCACGGATCAATTCACGAATAACAGGTGCCATTGTTCTATTTCTGCTATAAAATATAATTATATGTATATATATTAATTGTGTATTATTGTTGGTTTTTTTGCTCTATTTCTTTTACCGTAATATTTTTGAATTGTGTTTTATTTTGCTTCATTTTTTTAATTGTGTATTATTTTGCTTAGCATTTGATTTGTTTTATTATGTTGCCTAAAAACATTTATCTGGAAGTGAAAAAAGAAAAAAAAATTAATGGAAGATTTAATAAAATCCCAACATGGGCTTTTGATCCAAACGATAGCCATAGCCGAGGTAATCTCGCGTCGACTACTGAAATTTGAAATGAATTTGGTTTGATTGTGTAGTAATCCGTCTGTTCATAACATAAATCTCTCGAATTTCTACTTTCCCCCAATTTTTCAAAGAATTATGTTCAAATGAAGAACCCTAATCCCCAAATCAATTTGATCGATTTCTTCTATTTTTGTAGCAGCATGAATTAGAGTGTTTATCTTATATAATTCTTATGGTGTTGAACACTGAGACATAAATTTCTTGAATTTCCACTTTTCCCCAATTTTTCAAAGAATTAGGTTCAAATGCAGAACCCTAACCCTAATCCACAAATCAATTTGATCAGCATGAATTAGAGTGTTTTATCAATATAATTCTTATGGTGCAGAACACTAAGCCCCAAATCAGTTTTTTGTGTTCATCCCCTGAGCTTTAAATATGAACAAATGTGATATTTGATCCATTTACAAATCAATTTGAAATGTTCTTTTTGCAATGCAGAATATTGATCAGTGTCCGGGCTAGATGAGATGAGAAAAGATGTGGATATGACTATTCCAAAAGAAGAAACCTATGAAGGAGTTTGGAAATTATTTTTCTTCATTCCAGTTGTTAAATGTTACTACATTGAAGTTTTAAAATTGGGTTGTATTGATGTTGATTCATTTAAATTCTGATTTTCTGGTTTGTATTGATG
Organism: Euphrasia confusa; assembly: GCA_954870475.1. Lineage (NCBI taxonomy): Eukaryota > Viridiplantae > Streptophyta > Magnoliopsida > Lamiales > Orobanchaceae > Euphrasia > Euphrasia confusa. The sequence goes on from OX940954.1 coordinate 17,412,243, forward strand.
TTGCTTCATTGTAGACAATCTGAAAAGTTGTTTTGTATAGATTTTGAATCTGAAAACAGTTGTAGACAACTTGGGAAGCTAATTGTTGTTTTGATATTCAAAACTGCTACATATTGTTCTATAAACAAATTGTTTGGTTTGATGTAGTATATTTAAAGGTTTTGTGGTTTTGTTTTGGTTTGATGCAGTATATATGTTAAGGTTTAATTTGGTTTGGTTATAGTGAATCAAGTTTGAGCTTGTACTAGTATATGTGTATTGTTTGTTTTAAATCACAATTGCATCAACAGGTACATAATCAAAGCTAGTGAATTGGAATAATCAAAGATAAAAATATAACTACATACTGCTAGAAGAGGGCACTGCCCAAATTGTTTCAAAAATCACAAAAATATAGCACCGAAATGCTAAAAGGGAACACAGCCCAAATTGTAGCATCATTCACAAAACCAAAAAATGTTAAAAGGGGGACACAACCCAAATTGTTCGATAAGTTAAAAAAACAGAAAAACATAATAACAGACTTTTTCCCAGAGGGGGTGCTTGGGATATGTGCAGTGTATTCGAGACAGGTTCGTAGGTGAAGAGCAAAGTCATTCCTTTCTTCAAATTGTTGTGCTGGCAGAAGGCTCTCCAATCCTGCTGGAGGAACACACACTTGCTCTCCTTTCCCTTTCATGCAAACACCGTGGCAGGCATTTTCTCCCCTCTATCATTTGCAAGCTTCACTTCAACCTTGTACTGGAGCCCAGAAGCCGCAGCAAATGTTGCTGGAATCCTCTGCAGTGAAGTTGGAAACAAAATATTAATGGAAATTGTAGATGACACTAAAAAAAATGAAAAAAGAACCCAAATAACACTTACCACACGATAGCGATGATGTTCTTTCAATTTAAGTAGAAAGCTCTCACAGACCTCCAGTTCCCGGCTCCTCCGGCCTCCATCCACAACATACTTGATCTCAATCATGTCCCTCCCAAAAATAGCAATCTGGAAGATGTGGGATAAGTAGTTCCACTCAAATACCAGCAGTTGATGATTCTGAATGTCATATTTCTGTCTGAAGGCTGACCATCCTTCTCCAAGAATCATGCGGCCCAGCTCATCTTCATAAAATTCAGCAGGCATCATTAGACCAGAAGGAGTTTTCAAAAACACTTGCCTTGGGATATGGTGTGTACATGCATCCACAAATGCTCTGGGAATAATCTAGCAAATAAAGGTGCAGTTACAAGTTACAACAGAAAACCAGAATCAAAATCAAAGCATACAAAGCAAAGCATACAAAGCAAAGCATACAAGGCAAAGCAACAATGTATACTTACAATGTACTCTGTGACTGGATCACTGGATCAATGATATATGTGTGGAATCTGGGACTGTATGAGGGTCCCTTCCTTTTTCTTCCTGAAACCGATGTGGATGCTATAGCATCCACAGTATGTAAAATAAATGTATGTTATTTACAACAGGGGTTGATGCATGTAAAACAATAGGGTTCAAATCGATTACCAAATCAGTGAATACCCCTTCAGATTAATTAGATTACATGCATTCAAAACGATTAAAACGAAAGAGATTACCTTCGTATCTGGGGGTTTCCTCCTCCTTTATAGCTGGTTGAAGCCAGTGTGAGAACCCGTGCGCCCGGCAGCGTACGTATAGACGTCCTACTGTCTTCGAATATCCTGAAACCACTCCGTGTGTTTCTTGGCCACATTTGTGGCATTTATGAGCAAGGCTGGATGATTCGCCCAAATTCTTCATTCTGTGTAAAAAAGAGGGTATACCATAAAAAAATGGTATGTGGTAGTTCATTAATAAAAAAACCCCAAATGTTTATTTCATGAAAGTGATGAAAAAAAGAAAAAACAAACAAACCTGGAACGGATGCTTGATCGGTTCTGGAACGGAGAAGATGAAAGGGGTGAAGATGAAGTGATTAGGGTTAGAGGGGGTTTGGGTTGATTAAAGTAAAAAAAAAAAAGAATAAAATACAATAATTATACAGTACTCACATCATTACGGGAAGAGGTGTGACCGACCGAAGGGGGAGTTGAACGGGTGTGTTACTAGCCGTTGATTACATCTGAACGGATGGCTGTGATGTAAAGTTCACCATTGGATCGGATCAACAAACACATCCGTTGATTACATCTGAACGGATGGCTGTGATTAATTCTTGGTTTTTTCATTTTTTATTTATTGAAATTAATAGATGGCTGTGATTAAATCTTGTATTATTCAGTTTTGAACGGATGACTACGATTTAATCTTGAATTCCAGACACACATACCTAAGAATAATGGTAATATACCCAATGCAATTCTAAACCGTTTAGTATGAAGTCTCCGATACGCAATATGCATGGTATATAAGCCAGCTTCTATGAAATTACACATTGTGATAGATAGATTTTCAATACACCTAAGACTAAATGTCATATACCTTCATATTAACTCTATATTATTAATGCTATTTCATGAAATTAACTTTATATTAGTAATTAAAATGTTATTTCATGAAATTAACTTTATACTAGTAATTAAAATGTTATTTCATGAAATTAACTTTATATTAATAATTAAAATGTTATTTCATGAAATTAACTTTATACTAGTAATTAAAATGTTATTTCATGAAATTAACTTTATATTAATAATTAAAATGTTATTTCATCAAATTAACTTTATACTAGTAATTAAAATGTTATTTCATGAAATTAACTTTATATTAATAATTAAAATGTTATTTCATGAAATTAACTTTATATTAATAATTTTATATTTGTAATTAAAATGCTATTTAATGAAATTAACTTTATATTAGTAATGTTATTTCATCAAACTAAAAAAAACTATCAAAAGTATTTTACATCCACCATAAAAAAGTTTAAAAAAAAATAAACAATCATATTATACCATTATTTTGTCATCAAAGAATTCAAGCTCGCATATCTTTCAGAATTTCTTTCCAGAGGCTCTCCATCACTTCCAGTGTCTCGACTCTTTTCCAGAGGCTCTCCATCACTTTCAGCTGCTTCTTGGCTCATTTGTTTTGGAAGACTAGTCTTCTTCATTCTATCTCCAGGCCCCCTCGGTTCCCCGACTGATTTTTTTCTTTTCAATGACGGCCATCCACTTTGAACCTTAACTTTTGGTGGCAAAACATCTGCATTGTAAACTTCATCAGGAAACTCACATTCATCTTCATTAGGCAGAGGTAAGATGAACTCAGAATAGGTATTCTTCCATGTTGCAGCAAGGTAATAATCACTGCACATGCAGTAGAAATCCATCCCCACATGTTTTGCTGCAGCAACTGCATGAATACAGGGCAAATTATCCAAATCAAACCTCCTGCATGTGCACGTACGTGCCTCCAAATCAACAAGTCTGCAAGACTGCTCAACAGACACCTGAAACTTATTCGGGTTGCAAATCACCCTAACCACAGGGGACACCTCCAACATATGATTATATGTCTTCAATAGTTCTGCTTCAATTTTTGGAGTGACTTGTGTACCACATAAATGTGATGCATCATGTATTTCAGCAAACCACCTTTGCATCATGTCTCTTATTTCTGTGAACAAACCAACAATGGGAAACCTCCTTGCAGATTGGAGAACACCGTTCAGGGTCTCTGCATTATTGGTTGTCATGATATTATATCTTGAGCCATCAAAGTGAGCTCTAGACCAATACCTAAAGGACCCTTCATCCAAATAATCTCTGATTCCTTTGTGCTTCAAACAAAGTGCATTGAATAATTTTCTGAACTCTGGTATAGTGTAAGCCCTTGCTGCTCGATTAAACAGGTCATCAACATCACATCTGGGGAAACGGGCCTTCAAATTTCTTTTTAGATGGTAACTACAGAATCCATGGCATGCATTCTTAAACACCTTCTGGAAACCATGTTTGATACTTTCAGCACGGTCAGAAAGTATGGCAAGATCAGTGGTATCACCAGTTATTAATTTCACTTTCTCAAAGAACCAAGTCCAAGAATTATTATTCTCTGAGTCCACCACTGCCCAAGCAAGAGGATATATTTGTCGATTCCCATCCTGAAAAGTTGCAACTAACAAAGTGCCTTTAAATATACTTTTCAAGAAAGTCTCATCTACAGAAATGACTCGACGAAGGGAAGACTGGAACCCACGAATACTCTGGCCAAGTGCCATAAAACAATATTCAATACATTATCATCAGATGTTTTAATGAATGTCATTGTCCTAGGATTGGCCAACTTCAACAAGTAAAAGAACTTTGGAAGTTTTCCAAAACTATCTTTAGGATTACCCCGGATCAGTCAAATAGCATACTGCTGAGACATGTATGCTTTTGTATAACTTATCTCATACCCGTATTATTGGAGAAAGTCATTAATAATATCTCTTGGAGAATGAACACGTTTTGGGTCTTGGAATTTCTCAACAACAAGCCTTCCAATTAACTTATAAGAAGCATTTTTATGGTCAGTGTTACGAATAGTAAGAGAACAAGAATGGGGGAACTTATATTTCACAACTTTGAATAACTTTGATTCTCCCACAGCACATGCACTTAACTGCCACTTGCATTGTTGATCTATGCAACAAACTCTGTATACTGACTTGTTAGACTTTTTCACCTTGAATTCAAAATGGAATTTCACAGCAAGAGTTTCCAGCTTGTCTTTCAAATGACGCTTACTTTCAAAATAGTTTGTAGCATTGATGTCTTCAACAAAAGGAATTCTCAGAGCAGAAGGTTGCCTGTTGTTTCAGTTTCTATAAAGGAACTAGAGGCAGCTACTCTTTCAGTTACTGTCAAAGAAATGGGGGCAACTACTCTTTCAACACCAACAATGGTATCAACATCTCCCTCATTGCAAACTCCTTCATCATCAACAACAATAGTATCAGAAACTCCATCATCAGCAACTTCCACAACTTCAACTTCTACCACAGCCACAGAACTGTGATCCACTCCCTCATTGCAAACTGCCAATCTAACATCTTCATATTCTAATTGTGACAATCTATTACTTCCAATTTCAGTTACAACATGTTCCTTTAACTTCACACTCACACAAAGAGGACTGCAATCACACCTTGTGATCAACCAGTCCACACTATCATCATCAAAAATTTCATACGGTAGATCCTTCGGGGAAATAGGATCAGGGCATCGCAAAACTACTTCATTTAAGTTTGTATCAATTTTTCAGTTTCTCTATTAATTTCTCATACAATTCTGCATATGTGATATTCTTTGGAACACGGAATGGAAACGATTTTCCTTCATCTGCACCACATGCATTCTCCCATGACCACAAGCCATCTGTATCTTTTATGAAATCACCCAAATAATTCACTGACAACCAAACCGATTTCATACCTGAAATATGCAGCGGCTGTGGAGATTGAAGCTGATCGGAATCGCGTCCAAACTGGAGAACTTAGATGATGGAGAAGACGCGGGCGGAATATGCGTCGGTGGAGATTGAAGCTGACCGGAATCGCGTCTCCAAGCTGGAGAACACAGTCGATGGAGAAGATGCGGGCGGAAGATGCGCCTGTGGAGATTGAAGCTGACCGGAATCGCGTCCAAGCTGGAATCGAGCCGGAATCGAGCTGAATGCAATTTGGGATTTGGGTTTTGCGGTAGAACCCTAATTTCAAAAATTGGGGATTTTGATTTTCGGTTGAAATGGTGAGATTCGGGTTTGGGTATAAAACGGGTACGGGTTAATGGGTTGGATCTATATTTTAATTATATAAAAAAAATTTGTATTTTTCAGAAAATAAGAATTGATTTAAATTATTTTTGAAATTATATAAAATGAATTAATATTAAAAAGGGCCATTTTAACAACACTGAATCTCGAAAAGACATTTTCACAAAATCCTCTCCCAAAAAGGCCCTTTACCCGGCGGAGCCTAATAAAAATGATGTAGTTAATGATTCTATTGTTCTTAATAATATTCTGAATACATCCAATATTAATGATTCTAGAGAAGATGATGAACCAAAAAAAAAATTATTTTGATATTTATGATCCAAGAAATTGGGAAAATCTTGATAATAAATCGAAAGATATTTTAATTGAGAAATGGCCTATTAGAGAAATTAACCTTGAGTTCCCTAGGGATCGAAAATGGTTGGTTTAGACAACAATTTAGGGATCGAAAAATTTAGACAACAATAATAGACATTTTTCATATTCTTATTATTCCATAAAATTAACTAATGGTGAGATTAGGGATCAAAAATGTTTGGTTTATTCTAAAATTATTGATAGAGTATATTGTTTTTGTTGCAAATTATTTAAATTTTCTAGTAACTCAACTTTGCTAGCGATTGAGGGCCTAAGTGATTGGAAACATATTAGCCAAAGACTCAAACAACATAAAAATAGTGTCGAACATATGATTAATATGAATACTTGGAATGAATTGAGAGTAAGATTAGACAAAAATCAAACAATTGATAAACACTTGCAAGAAGAAATCATTAAAGAGAAAGAGCGTTGGAAACAAGTTTTACGTAGAATATTTTCAGTTGTGAAATGTCTAGCTAAAAATAATCTTGCATTTCGTGGGTCCAATGAAAAATTATATCAAGATAGCAATGGCAATTTTCTTGGATTGATTGAAATGATTGCAGAATTTGATTTGATAATGCAAGATCATGTGAGACGCATTAAAGATCGTGAAATTCATTATCATTATCTTGGACATAAAATTCAAAATGAATTTATTTCTCTTTTATCACAAAGTGTTAAGAAGTCAATTATTAAGATTATTAAAGAAGCAAAATATTTTTCTATAATTCTTGTGTTAAAGCTATTTCATTTTTTGGAATTATTCAACGCCTATACTCATTATTTTCAGGATCTACAAAAAGATGGAAATTTTTGCTTGATAATGTTCCTGGTTTAACTATGAAATATTTGTCTAATACTCGTTGGGAAAGTCGAATTAAAAGTGTTAAAGCTATTTAGATTTTAATGTCCTCAAATAAGATGTGTTTTATTAGAATTATATAAATCTTGTGAAAATGATGCAAAGACAAAGAGTGAAGCAGAAAGTTTGATAAATGCATTAGAGAATTTTGAGTTTTTGTTTGGTATGGTTATTTGGTATGATATTTTGTTTGCTATTAATATGGTGAGTAAAAAATTACAATCCAAATCTATGTGTATTGATACTACTATTAAACAATTGCAAGATGTATGTTCATATTTTGAGAATTATCGAGTAGAAGGATTTACAAAAAGTATGGACATTACAAAAGATGTTGCCCTAGAAATGGATGTTGAGACTATCTTTCCAATTTAACGTCGTGTGATTAGGAAAAAATATTTTGGAGAAAACAATGAAGATGACATAAATCTTTCACCGGAAGAATTATTTAAAATAAATTATTTTTTTTACTGTTTTTGATATGGCCATTCTTTCTTTAAAAAATAGATTTGAAGAATTGAAAGCATTTGAAAGTATATTTGGATTTTTATATAATTCTCAAAAGTTAAAGTCATTTGATGATAATGAATTGAAAGAATGTTGTGTTAAATTTCATAAAAGTTTTACTAATGAACATTTATCTGATGTTGATGTAAATGATCTTTTCTCTGAATTAAAAGTTTTACGATTCACTTTGTCATCTGACACAATGTCTGCGATTGATATTCTTAAATTTGTCACATCCGTAGATTGTTATCCGAATGTATCTATTGCTTACAGGATTTTATTGACAGCGCATGTTACTGTAGCATCAGTTGAAAGAAGTTTTTCAAAGCTCAAGTTAATAAAGACTTATTTAAGGTCGTCAATGTCACAAGAGAGACTGAATGGCTTGACAATTTTATCAATAGAGAAAAATTTGTTGGAAGATGTTGATATTAATGTAATTATAAAGGGAGAATTTTTTATTTGGTCCCATATAGTTGGGCCAGTTTCGATTTAGTCCCACGTAGTTACACATTTTCAATTTAGTCCCATATAGCTCGAAATTTTGTCCGATTTAGTCCTTTTTGGCCGGAATCTTCAATTTTGACCGGTCAAACGATGACGTGGCAGCCCGGAAGTCGATCGGCGATTTGCTTGGACAAGCGTCATCTCCTGATTGGCTCCTGCAATCAATTTTCAAAAAAAAAAAAAAAAAAGCCACGTCAGCTAACTAATTAATAAATTAAAAAAGAAAATCGAAAAATCCTTTTTAAAACCGCGACGGGCTCCAACCGGTGAAACAGAAACAAAATATCAATTTCTCCCCAATTTCTATACGAACCCTAATTCTCTAATCTCCCAAATTTCTCCCCAATTATCCAAGAACCCTAATCCTATATCGAACTGAATCAACAGAAAATCACGTCTTCTTCGTTCTCTATTCCCACCAAACATCAAAGTATCGATTTCTCTATTCCTCTCCCCAATGTCTCAGTCAAGTGGAAGACATAATTCAAAGTTCTGTTATTGCTCGAAGATAGCTATGACTGCAACCTCATGGAAGAATGAAAATCCAGGGCGACGATTTCTTGGTTGCGGGAATTACCTGGTTTGCAACAAGCTTTTGTGTAAATTTTTTTTTTTTTGTCAATTTCTAATAATGAACTGGTATTTTTTGCAGAATGTTGGGCATTGTAATTTTTTTAGGTGGATTGATCCTCCTATGTGTGAGAGAGCCAAACAAATTATTCCGGGCTTGTTGAGACGATTGAATGAACAGGAAAATAATATCAAGGTTGAAGGCAATGCGAGTGATGAGCTTGCTGCTGAAAATGCGTTTTTGAAGCTTGAGTTGAAGAATTTGGAAGAGAAAAATCAATGTATGCTGGAGAAAAATAGGAATTTGGTTCGTAGGGTTTACACAATCATCATGTTTGCTGGAATTGGTCATTTGATTGTGTATTTTTTCTTCTGATTTGGCTCAGTTTATGTAGTGTATGAATGAGTGAAAGAGTATGGATTTGGCCCTGTATGGCAGTGAATGGCATTGTATGGATTTTCTTTTCTTTGAATTATAATGAACTTTCTCTTTCAATGCAACAGTTTCTTTTTTTCATATGGTAAATTCATAGAACATAAACATGAACCATGTACAAAAGCCAAAACATAAAAGGCTAACTTCACTGAGTGAAACATCATTGAAATATAATCACATTGTCACTTAAACAAAATCACAATGTCACAAAAGGGCTCCAATTACTACTTAATCCAAGAACAGTAACAAAAGATGCCACTGGCATACATAGTTTAAGTTTAATGCAAAAGAAAGAACAATCAAGAGCTGCCCCTGCCCCTCCTTCCTCTTCCCCTTCCACTGCTTCTTCCCTTTCCTCTGCCCTTCCCCATCATCAGTTGTTCATGCACAGTTGGGCCAGGGACTCTCTCAGGTGCAGTTGTGATCTGACTTTGCTGTGTGCCAATATCAGTAGTGATTTGACTCTCCTGCATCACTTCACTTTCTGCAATTGTTCTTCTCCTTGGTGGCACAATCTGTGGTCAGAAAATGAATACAAATAATGAAACATAAATCAGTGAGTTCACTAGTGTTTTAACAATACAAAAAAAAAAAGTAGAATACTAACATGATGTTCTCCAATGGAAGTTGTAGGTTGACTGAGTCCTTCATTTCCAGTAGGAGCATTATCCCCAACCTCTACAGTTTCACTTTGACCATCCATTGTTTTAGGGTCCACTTCATCATAGTTACAAATGTTACTTGGATCTATCACATCAAATTCACCCTCCAAGCATTCAACTTCTACATCAAAGATTTTATCATCAACAGCAGCTTCCTCAATTAAGAGTTTATCATCATCAGATGTTACTTCAAAATCAGAATCCTCAGAATCCTCAAACTCATCTAACACTAGTAACTCCTCCACAAAGACATGCATTTCCCTATCAATTAATAGAGTACTAGCCCATTGCCTAATGTCAGAATCATCTATCAGCAACTTATAAGACATGTCCTTCATTTGCAAATAAAATCTTTTATCCCCTTTAACTCCACCTTCTACACAGTAAGGTTCAAAAGTAGAAATACTTAGCTCATCAGCATTACACCAATCCAGTAGAAGAATTTGACCCCCTTCATAATCAGGTTTTGGCGCATCAATCTTAAAAGTACCCCCCAAATGTAGGACAACAGTGAGATTTTTACTGCTGTGATCTAAAGCAAAAAAAAAAAAATTAGGAGAAGAAGAACCTCGGACAGTAGATTTCAGGTGAAAAAATCACTAAATACTTACGGTAGTTTGGCGGCCCCGACATATGCGCACCTTTCTTCTTCTTTTGAACAGCCACCATTTTCGCAGTTTCTTGCTTCAATTAACTTCAGATTATTTGATTTCGGTGTCTCCCCACATACAGAAACAGGAGAGAATAACCAATTTGTGGAGATAACTTGATTTAATTGGGTAAGTAATTGGGTTGAGAATTAGGGTTCATATGAATTTGGGAATTAGGGTTGAGAATTTACGGGGCAGTAGAAGTGATATTCACCGGGGCAGTACAAGTGATATTTACGGGTTCATATGAATTAGGGTTGAGAATTCACCGGTTAAGCCCGTTTGCCATTTTTGATATTCGATTTTCGATTTTCTTTTTTAATTTATTAATTAGTTAGCTGACGTGGCTTTTTCTTTTTTCTTTTTTGAAAATTGATTGCAGGAGCCAATCAGGAGATGACGCTTGTCCAAGCAAATCGCCGATCGACTTCCGGGCTGCCACGTCATCGTTTGACCGGTCAAAATTGAAGATTCCGGCCAAAAAGGACTAAATCGGACAAAATTTCGAGCTATATGGGACTAAATTGAAAATGTGTAACTACGTGGGACTAAATCGAAACTAGCCCAACTATATGGGACCAAATAAAAAATTCTCCCTAATTATAAATGATTTTGCTTCTCAAAATGCTAGGAGAAATATTTTTAAAGATTAATTTTTTTTTATCTAATTTATTTATATATTCTTTAAAAATTATATGTAGTTCTTTTAATATTTAAGTACTTTTGAAATAAAAAAATTATAATATATATTTTTTAAAAATAATAAAATGAAAAGAGTCCAATTTCGATAATTTGCCTAGGGCCCTTAAAATGTCAGGAACGGGCCTGAACAATATATTATTATTATTATTATTATTATTATTATTATTATTATTATTATTATTATTATTATTATTATGTAAAAATTATACTCCATATTTTTATGATTTATGTATTCAATTTATATTATTATTTATTTAGATAGCAAAATCTACATTAGACTACGATATATTACTATTTACTATAATAAAATTTATTATTTTGCGTATAACTAATTACTATTTTTTCGTATCAGTATACTAGGATTTAATCCGTTTTGCATCGAGGCCCAAATCAATTTGAAATTGTGTTCAACGAGCGTAAGCTTCATATATACACCAAAATTATAGGCTTCATTTATACATCAAAATTGTTTCATGATTCTCCAATGGTAAAACCAGCGCTAAAGTACATAATTTTAAGGTTGCCCAATTTTCTGCTATTACTTGAAGCGATAGTCGCGACTTCCTGCGTAACTTTAGCTACTTCGTTCGCTGTAAAATTGAGATTTGAGTCCATGGCAGCTTTCCAAATCTGTTTGCACGTTTGGATGGCCAAACAAGGTCAGTATACAGAATTTAATCGCACCATATCGACAAGGCACACATAACGGTAATAGAATATCTTCATCAACCATACAAGTCAGAAGCTCACGACTCTTTTTTGAGCATTTTTTTTGCGGAATACGCGATGCAACAAAGGCACCAATACGAGCTGGATTATTAACTGATTTCAATGTGTCAATTTTTTTATTTTTCTTGCATTTGTATCTTTTATAAGCAGCGACTCTATATTTTGTACGTTCAACATTTATCACTAAATCACGCAGCACACATGAAACACCGGACAATGAACGCGTATACATATTTTGATAACCTACAACAAATTAAATTGATAACACGAAAACCTGGAGATAAAAGGGAATTTAATAAGAAAAAATAAAAGAAAATAAATACCTAAAAATAGTAAACAAATCTATAAGAATGCTATTAAACTCAGAATTCGAAAAAGTATGTATTATGTATGATGTATGATGTATATAATGTATTATGATGTATGAGACTATGCGAGTAAAGAAGTACTTTGTTCGAATCAACGTGTGTCGGGAATGAGATTACCTGGGTTCTTTTGAATTACTACAAGCCTCAAGCCTAGTATTTGTAATTATCCTAAAATCAAATGGATTCAAAACTAGCTATATGTTTAAAGATATCGTCCGAAGAAATATCTATAGTTGAAAAAATGAAGAAAAAAAACTTGAAATTCGTCAACGGTGTTGATATCTACAACTTTCTCAGAATCTATACCAAAAGTGCTACGAAATTTTTCTCTGAAGAGCTTGACTTGATGTCGGTATGGTGATATAATAGCGAGCCGAGAATTTGTCTTGAGCTCTGGATTTGTACTCATCAATAATTCATGCATAGCAAGGACGTGTATGGTGTATGAATAGTCATTAAATTGTGATGAGTTATATTATATATGTTGAATGAGGTTATATTTGACATAAAAAAATTCATTAAAATGTGTGACAAACTCAAAACATCAATTAAAAATGATGTAAACAAATAGCACGCCCTTCTACCAAAACGAACGGCAATATTTGTATGCCGAATTTATGCAAAGTAGGTGCTCTATTACAATTACAGGATGCCTCTGCATAACTTCGTGAAGTTTTTCCCATGCAATCAGTATTTATTCTAGTTTTTAGTTTTTATATAATTAATAATAATTTAAATAATTAATTTAATAAATAGAAATATAATTTAAATAATTTAAATAAGTAATTAGTATTAGATTATATTTGCATTTATAGTAGTTTATTTACCGCACTAAACTTTAAATTTTATTTTTATTTTCTATTTATTTATACTTTTTAATGATAATAACAAAAAAATAATGATAATAATAATAGTAATAATAATCTAAATTTAATAATAGGAGTTTTTGTAAGGGAACCGTGATTTATGAAACTATTATTCTTCTGCCCGGAGATTCACCAGGATATTTTTTGAAGATATTTTTTGAAGAGTTACCTGTTATTGTAATTTAATATAAGATTTTTTAACATATAATTTTATAATTTGAATAGATATGATAAAAAAATATTTATGAACTAGAAATCTATTTGATATATAAAAATTGAATATTATTATTAATAAATTTATAGTTTCAACGTTCATTTTTTTTAATTCAAAACTAAACGTGCAATTTAAAATGACTCAATATCTATAAAATGCAAGAGCTTATCTATAAAATGCATTGAGTGAGAAGTATAAAACTTTAAAAGAAAAAAAAATGTAATATAATTTCATTACAAAATTTTAAATATCTCCTTCTAAACTACATTAGTGGTCCCATTTGCGATGATCTAATTCTCATTACAACATAACAATTTCAATCCGGAGCAATGTACGGGATATTTTTTAATTTACCTATAATTTAATATACTATTTTTTTTAACTCATATTATTTTATTTTATCAATAGATATGATAATTAATTTTATATCACAATTGAATTTTGAGTCTTATTTGATTTATGAATTTAAATCTTATTATTAATTAATATATAGTTTAAAGGTTTTTTCACGTTTAAATTAAAACTCAAAACTCTAAGTGCATTTTAATATGACTCAATAGATATTAAAATGCAAGGACTCTTCTTGTTGAAATTAGACCATAGTATAAAAAGCATACTCAAAAGTCAAAACAATTATCTAAATCATACACAGAACAATTAGCTAATGAAGTTAAATTGTGTATATTGAATCATATAACTAATGAAGTTAAATTCTTGAATATTTAGTTTGTTTATATTTCAACAATGTCAATTCCCAATAATTTGTATTTAATGGATTTTTTTGATCCGTTTATAAATTATAATAATAATATTTATTAAAATAATATTTCATTAAAAGATAATGATTTTTATAAAATTAACATTTCTCGATTCAAATATAATATTATCAAAGTTCATATGAACATAATAAATTACTGAAAATAAGTAAATTAATATATAATTATTATATTATAATAAAATGTACATACAAATAAATTTATATATTATATTAAAATACACGTAAATTGCATAAATCTATACATATATAATTTCAGGATCCACTAATGCCACGTGTACCAATAGAAAAGCAATAATAATGTTGTGTTCACACTATAAATTATAAATAAAAAAATTATAAATTCTAAATAATAATATTATTAAGCATATTTAAATTATATATAAATTCTAAATAGTAATTTAAAATTATATATTTTTAGTAATAATAAGTAATCATGATCTTAAATATATACATTTTTATTTCTATTTCTCAAAATTCTTTTATTATTCCATTAATATTAATTTAAATTCAATTAATCGTATCTTATAAAAATCGATTTCCTCTTATTTCCTAATCCACCGTAATTAAATAAAATGATCAAACTTTTTAAGTACATTATTTTCTTTTGATGTAAATTTTTATTTTTCTAAACATTAAATGTTATTCTATTTATTCATTTTTTTTCTCGATTTTTTTAATTTTATGTATTAATTATGATTTTTTTTCGCAGATTCCAGAATCAAATTGTCGAGATATTAATTATGTCCGACTAGATTTTTTTTAATTTATCCTTAATTCAATTCTGTAAAATTAGTTTTGCAGGATAAATTATATTAATATAATTGCATTTGTGTCATCTCATCCCCTTCATGTTCACCAAGCAAATTCAATTTTTTTTATATTTTTATTTATTTTCTAACTTTATAATTTTTGCTGGATGCGATTGACACTCGAGAAATGCAGAGACGAGAAACGGAATGCAGAGACGAGAAACTCCTCTCCCACCCGATCAGAGGCTTCTCAATCGGGTAGGATGTAAATCGAGGGATGTGCTCGAGTAACACCCAAATGTGAGAGAGAGCTAATAAGTCTCATTCTAGTACTAACTTTATAATATTTAAATGAAATTTTGTCATATCCGAAATTCGAACTCTGCGTCGCTGGAGAATTACACCAACATCACCACAGACCTTACCACTCGGCTATGCCTAAGAAGCTTACATACTATAAATTACATCAAACAGACGTAATCTTTGAAAATAATAAATTTTTTATAATTGAGATAACGGTTAATAATGAGATTAATACGAGTTTACAAATTTAAGTGGAAGTTCGATTATTAAATAAAATAATTTTTTAGTCCATTAATAAATTTTTGGTGAAATACATTGGAGATTAAATAAAATTTTAGATTATTTCAAACAAATAAATCGTGCATCGCACGGGCAGTGGTACTAGTATATTTAATATATCAAAATGCACGTAAATAGAACAAATAAATTTATTAACAAAGACTGTCGATCCCGAGCTCAACCGCTAATCTCCTCTCCACCGCCAACCCCAAGCTCACCACCATCGATCTCCTCTCCACGTGCCCCTGCCGCCACTGGTAACCTCGGAGCATGTTCATAGTGTCATTTTTCGTGTAGTTGTGTGGTTGGCCAACATAGCCTCTGCTTTTATCTATTTGACTCCCAGGTAAGTCAATTACAATAAATTATATATGTTACATATGTTTTCTTTTGTAAAACTAACTTTTTATTTTGTATTATTTCTCCAGTACAGCAGGATATATATATGACATGACTCCTCATGTAGTCACCTTAGCGTGCAGTCTGCTTTGGGGATATTACGGGATCTTTGAGAGTAGTTTGGAGGACACTACCACCGTCATCCTGGTCAACAACTTTAATTTTCTGGGGCGACGATTCAAATTGTTTACATCGTCATCTTCTTATACTATTCTGCATGGACTGCTCGAGTATGTTTTATTATTAAAATTATGTTAATATTTGCAAAATAAATTATAAAGAGTATATTAATTATAATAAATTTAAATATATTAATACATTTTATCTTTACCACTATTTTTTCAAACTTTTAAATGAACAATTTTAAACCCTAAAAATAATACTGTATTTTGATAATAACAATAATTTAAAAATATATTTTAGTGACATAAACTTTTTTTTTGAAAAATATAATTTTATTTATAATTAATATATTATTTATAATTACTCTTGCAAATAATAATAAAAATTATAATTTATTTTGAAATCTTAAAAATGTGATTTATTTTGCAAATATGGTAAAGTTGAAGATTTTATATGCTATTAATTTTTTATTGTTTTTATCGATAAATTTATAATGATATTAATATTTTAAGATATACAGATTCTCAGTCGTAGTAGAACTATTATTGCATTGGCCAGTTACACTATTATCTTAAAGGGGCATATCACATCCAGGGTACTTTAAAAATCGTGGTTGTGGAGTGTATTGTCACCTTATGGATTGTGCTGATATCATGTGCACTTCTGGCATCTATGGTCCGAGCTTCTAGAGGTCATACTGTTGTGCACATGTCATTAGTATTGACATGTGAAGTAGCAGTTTCATAGATCCTATGGACTATGCACGGAGTGCTTGCTCCCAACACGTTCATTGTGGTAAGTTAGATTGGTTTAAAAATATCAATTTGTATAATAATTTTGTAATCCATTGTTTTTAAAACATTGAAGTATTCGAATGCAATTGAGTTCTTCATAGGATGTGTGCAGATAACATGATATTGTATTGTTCGATATCATTACGGTGGAGGAGGAGCTTAGATTCCGGCTATAGAGATCGAGCCTCCAGCTGATGATATAGCAATAGCGATCGAGGCTCCAACCGATGATTTAGCGATCGAGGTCTTACAAAATGATATAGAGATCGAAGGAGAGGCTATCGATATCGCAGACGATAGCGAGAGATGATGTAGCCATCCATGGTGGAGGAGAGGCTATTGAGATAGCAGATGATTAGTGCTATTTATTTGACTTGCATTCATAGTGGAGGAGAGACTACTGAGATAACATACTATTAGTTTGCATATTTGAGATGTTGATTCTAACAAGTAAATAAACAGGTCAACAGATAAGAAATGAGGGATTAACAAGTGCTCCAAGAAAAACCAACCAATATATTAGATTATGAAAAAGGAATTGTTATGATTTGTAAAATAAAATAAAAAAACAAAGTATTGTGGATTGAAAGAGAATTGTGCAGTAATAATAAAAAAGAAATGCATATACATTAATTGCACATAATAAGTTAGAGTAATATATTAAAGTGCACATAAATTGCAGAAATAAATTATATTATATTAAAATATTAAATTGCACAAATAAATTATATTATATTAAAATGTAAATAAATTAAACAAATAAATTATATAATATTAAAATGCATGTAAATTAGACAAATTAATTATATAATATAAAAATGAAAATGTATATAAAGTGCGAATTATATATTATTTAGTAGCTGTATATTTAATAAAATAAAATTATTGAATAATTATTTTGTTTATATTTTAACTATTTAAAATAAAAATTTTAATGGTTATATATTTTAGGGAATATTGTTTGATATATTTTAGGAAACTTCAAGTTATGTTGTTTGTTTTATTATGATTAATATAAATTGAAATAAACGGATATATGATAAAATTATACTTTCACAACAAATAATTTTCTAAAAATTTACATGTTATTTTTAATTAACAAAAGATTTTTTTTAATACATAAATTTTTATATTGTCATATGAAATATTATAAACTTGAATCATATTTGATATATGAAATTGAATAATATTATTAAGAAATATATAGTTTTAAAGTTTCTTCTCGCAATATATTCTTTGAAATTCGACGTGCATTTTAATACGACTCAATATTTATTAAAATGAAACGATCATTCTCGTTTAAAATAGATCATTGTTTGAAAAGTATACACCTTCAAAAACAAAATTAAAAAAAATATATTAAATATAATATATTTTCATTGCAAATTTCGGAATACTCTTCCATTATTAGTTCGTTAATTTGATTTGTTTATATTTTAAAAATTAACAATTAATAATTCAATAACGGTTACTCCGCAATTATTTATTAAATAAAAAATATTTACTATTTTATGCCAATATTTTTTTAGTAATAGTCAATTAATTCATTTATTTGAAAATAACATGAAAACTTAATTTATTATAGTAATTAATTAATTAGTTAAAAATTAAGTTATTATAAAATATAGCATAACGATAATTAATTTTAATAACATATAATTTTGATTAATATGTGTTTTAATATATATTTTTTATTATAATTAATTACGTTTTTAATATACTTATAATAAAATTAAATTTACATAACCTTGTTTTTAACATGGTTAAAAGTGCTCTTGCTTAAAATTTGCATAATACTGCAAACACGAAGACCTGTTATGTTAATTAAAGAAATAAAAAAATATAAAATCTTATAAAATGATCTGGAAAACTATGGAAGTTTTGTATATAATATTAAAAATCAATCCGCCTTATAATTATATTTGAAAAGTAATTTTATTGTATTATTATAAATTAATTTATTTTTATTACTCCGTATAATCTTATTTTTATTTAAAATTAATTAATATATGAACACTTATCAAACAGTTCCTCTTTCATCCTCACCTCAGAATCCGAAACACTAGATAATATTATCATTCGTTCGTCCTTCATGGCCGAAACTGAAAAGAAGTAAAACTGAATTTCGACGAGAAGATTAATTTTATTATTCAGTTATTAAGTTATTGTCCAAATCAATTTTTATTTTGATTTTCTACTGCAGGTATGCTGTGGTAACCGGTGCGAATAAAGGGATCGGGCTTGAGATTTGCCGGCAGTTGATATCCCGTGACGGCATAACTGTGGTGTTAACGGCTCGAGACGACGGAAAAGGGATTCGAGCTGCCGAACAACTCAATCGTGGTAGTAGTATTAGCGACACCAGTAGAGTTGTATTCCACCAACTCGACGTCACTGATTTATCAAGTGTCGCTTCACTCGCTCAATTCGTCAAGTCCCGATTCGGAAAGCTCGATATCTTGGTATGATTCCTACTTTTGAATTGAGTGTTTTTAAATGGAGCTAGATCTCACTGATTTGAATCGAGTGATTTCAGGTTAACAATGCAGGGATTAGTGGTGCGATAGTCGACGGTGATGCCCTTAGAGCTTCGACTGGGGCAGCCGCTGGGGTGAGTGTTTTTCCCCCTTTTTATGTTACATGTAAAATTGTGTGTGTGTGTGTGTGTGAGATTGAAAGTTTGAATGTAGAGTGAAGGAGCTAAAATTGATTGGAATGGGATAATGACGGAGACTTACGACTTATCCTCTGAATGTCTCGAGACGAACTATTATGGTGCCAAGAGATGTACCGAAGCATTGATTCCTCTTCTCGGGCTATCTGAGTCGCCGAGGATTGTTAATGTATCCTCATCAATGGGCAAGCTTAAGGTAGTAAAACAATTGTTTTAACTCTTTAATTTTGCACTTTTCTAATGTGGATATGTCGTTGTACTGAAACGTAAAGGGCACAATAGTAAACAAAGTTTCTGCAAAAGTAATTTAAATGGGGTTGAAACGAAAAGTAGTAGAGAATCAAAAGATTTTAAAGTCAATTTGGTGGAAGGGTTGAAATATGGATTTAGTGGACTATCTGGTAAATAAGTTATAGAACTGTTTCACTAGTTAGTAAAAGTCAAAACACGAGTAGAATAATAGTGTGATCATCTTATGCAGAATAAGAATCTGTCATTTGACAATCGAAACGCGAAACAACATATTTACTATACTTCATCCTTAAGACTGCAAAGACTTTGTTTTCTTCATGTGTTTTCATTTCTAGGTGTGCTCATTGTATTATACTATAAATTTATATAATTCTTACAAACATGTGCTTTCTATCCACTTTCCAGAATATATCAAATGTATGGGCAAAAGAGTTGCTCAAAGACACCGAAAATCTCACTGAAGATAGAATTGAAGAGGTACTAAACGCATTCCTTAAAGACTTCAAAGAGGCTTCTTTAGAAGCCAAAGGCTGGCCTCGCTTCCTCAGTGCTTATACAGTTTCGAAAGCAGCCATGAATGCCTACACAAGGCTTCTCGCCAAGAAATACCCGGGTTTTCTAATAAATTGTGTTTGCCCTGGATACGTGAAAACTGATATCAACTACAATACCGGTTTACTGACTGTTGAAGAAGGTGCTGAGAGCCCAGTGAGGCTTGCACTGTTGCCCGATGATGGGCCTTCCGGTCAGTTCTTTTTCAGGAAGGAAGTCACATCTTTTGAGGAATGAGAATCTATTTTTCTTCAAGAAATCAAGAATTTGATTGTGAAGATATTCACTCCCCTTGGCTTTGTGTTCTAGTACAACTAAAAATTTAAAATCAAGTTTGGCAAATGTGCAAGTTCTCAAATTTTCGATAACAATTCCAAATTTTCAAATAATTGAATTCTAAGAAAATTACATACAAAACTATTTATAAGTTTTTTTTTTTTTTTTGATGTAAATGAGAGATGAGAACTCCACTTCACTCGACCCAGAAGCCACCGGGAATTATAAGTTTTGATCAAACAATTGAAGGGTATAAATATTTATCACATCAATTTCAAATACACAAAATATCCAACAAATGGAAAACGACAGCTTGTTTAATTTAGTCCATTCCTCCACCGATTACAGTATTTATATTTATATATAAGTCAGCTCAATTAATATCCATTCATTCGTCATCCATCCATGGCTGAAGTTACCAAGAGGTAAATTAATTTAATTTATTTAAATTAGTTAGTTTTCAATCTTAATTTAATTATTTAATTTTTGTTTCAGGTATGCTGTTGTTACTGGTGGAAACAAAGGGATTGGACTTGAGGTTTGTAAGCAGTTGATATCTCAAGATGGTATCACAGTCGTGTTAACAGCCAGAGATCAA
The DNA here is from genome assembly GCA_954870475.1 of Euphrasia confusa. Classification (NCBI taxonomy): domain Eukaryota; kingdom Viridiplantae; phylum Streptophyta; class Magnoliopsida; order Lamiales; family Orobanchaceae; genus Euphrasia; species Euphrasia confusa. Next base: position 17,433,186 of record OX940954.1, read on the forward strand.
AACAAGGGACTTAAAGCTCTCGAAGCTTTTGCTTCTTCCAACGACGGCACAACCGTTGTATTCCACCAGCTCGACGTCACCGATTCAGCAAGCATTGCTTCCCTTGCTCAGTATATCAAGTCCCAATTCGGAAAGCTTGATATCTTGGTACGTAGGAACATTTCAGTGAGACGTTCAAAATGTGAAATAATTAAGATCCTATTTGAATTGGACGGAGGGAGTATTATGTTTATATGTGTGATCCCGTTTTATACATTCTCCGAATTCTTGAGTATTAGCTAGCCATGCATGGCCAAGTAATTTATTATGTTTTGCAGGTAAACAATGCAGGCATTCTTGGATCCGTACTCCCCTATGAAGCTCGGAAAGATTGGGTTGGAGTTAGTAGTCAGCCTTAATTGTTTTCGTAGTATTTGTTTTTGGGATGTGATTACATAAATTAACATTTATTCTTTGTGCAGAAAGGAAGTTTAGAGTGGGTTGAGTTATTAGGACAGAGCTATGAGTTGGCATTGGAATGTGTGGGGACAAACTATTACGGTGCCAAGCGACTCACAGAGGCACTGCTACCCCTTCTTCGTCTCTCTCCCTCGCCGAGGATTGTCAATGTATCTTCTTTATTAGGGGAACTCAAGGTTTATACTTTCCCAGTCCCCAAAAGTTTGTTTACTTTCATTTTTTGTTGTCGTTTAAATGTTTGCACACCCATAAATATAAAGTTTTACTCAACAATACTCACTCACTATACCATTATTTTATAGTAGTATTATTCAACACAGAAAACAAATACAGTATTTTTTAAAAATTTGTGTCAATTTCTTGGGCCGACTTTTGAAGGACAGGTAGTATTATTTAAATTCAACAACCTCATATGTAGCTTCTGATGATTTTGTCGATCGGTCGACTATATATATATATATATATATATATATATATATATATATATATATATATATATATATATATATATATATATATATTTTTTTTTTTTTTTGAAAGTGAAATTAACGACTCCTTGTTTATTTATTCAGTATATACCTAGTGAATGGGCTAAAGGGATACTGAACGATGTCGAGAATCTAACAGAAGGGAGAATTGATGAAGTGTTGAATGTGTTACTTGAAGACCTTAAGGAAGGTTCCCTAGAGACCAAAGGCTGGCCTCTGCAGGCCAGTGCATATATTGTCTCTAAAGCAGCCCTGAATGCCTACACAAGACTTCTGGCCAAACAATACCCGAGTTTCCTGGTCAACTGCGCGTGCCCAGGGTATGTGAAAACAGATATCAACTACAACACAGGTGTGTTGACCGTCGAAGAAGGCGCCGAGAGCCTGGTGAGGCTGGCCCTGTTGCCTGATGACGGGCCTTCTGGAATCTACTTTTCTAGAAAGGAACCGACATCTTTTGAGGGTTAGCCAGATGGAATAATTGGGAAGCAATTAAATATAGAGTACTATTGAATTTCAAAGGTTACATTTACGGTTTATGGAGCTGCTGTAATGAATATTTATGTTGTTGATTTCTGATTATGAAGTATGTTTTTAGTATCCATGATGATGTATGTATGCATGCAATAGCGTTGTTTATTTTTGAAGATCGTGCTTTTTCGTGAACGGATAGCTACCTCGCTTCAACCGAATGTGTTGTAGTTTCGACCACTCGTACTATCAATCCGAAGGAGGGCTTAGAGTGAGCGGTTCGAAAGTTATATTTAAGTACATAAAAGAAAGCTTAAAAAGGAATGATTAAATGTAGTCAAACAAGTAAAAATGATGTAACAATCTGAGAAATGCGGAGATGATAGTCAAGGTGCTAACAATAAAGTGAATGACTCAATACTCAAGTGATTTTCGAAAGTTCTCGTCCCTAGAGTCGAACTTCCAAGTAAGTTCAAGAAACGACTATGGAAGGAAAGACTCCACTGTTATGACTAGGAGGAAAGAGAAACGAGAAAATGAAACAAGTAGCAAAAATGATAATATTTTCTGATAATTCCCTTGAGTTCAGTACATCAATATATAGATAGTGGAGTAGTGCGCAAGTAATTATCTCTCCATAACCGAATGATGCTCTCAACAAATACTAAATTAATTGATATACTCATTTAGGTGTTTGGGCCGAACTCGTATACGATCCCCTCGACGTGGACCTGACTGTGTATATTGGGCCTCGTTGTTAAGCTCCTTGGTATCGACCACAGTAGATGTAACAATACCCCCTCCATCGCAAACAACCTTGTCCTCAAGGTTGAAAGATGGATAATGTTCCTTGAACTCTTGCACGTCAGCCCACGTCGCCTCCTCACGCGGAAAGTTGACCCATTGAACCAACACCTGTCGCTGAGGTTCATTAGAGACCATTACTGTACGTGTGTCGAGTATTTGTTGCGGTTCCATGGTTGGTAATGTTGGATATGGAGGGATAACAACAGGCTGTGCCACCTTTGGATCGTAGCCTTTTGCTCTTTTTAGTACAGATATATGAAAAACATTGTGGATGCGGGAAGTCGATGGTAATTCCAAGCGGTATGCCACCTTGCCCACTCTTTCTATCACTTGAAATGGGCCAAAAAACCTTCGACCTAATTTTTGATTGCTCCTTCCGCACACAGTAATTTGCCGATAAGGTTGCAAACGAACAAGAACCCATTCTCCAATATCCAGTTCAATGTCCCGTCGATGTTTGTCAGCTTGATTTTTCATGCGAATCTGAGCTCGTTGGAGATTAGTTTTCAGGTGTGACAATACTTTATTTCTCTGCTGCAACTCCTGGTCAATGGCATCATTGGTAGAAGAATGAGGCATATAAGAGGTCAGGTTTGGCGGTTCGCGACCATAAACTGCAAAAAAGGGGGTCATCTCAATTGTCGTCTGATAAGATGTGTTATACCATAAACTGCAAAACTCCGCAAGTACATCTCAAGGGTGCGATTTAGACTTTCTGTTTGGCCGTCAGATTGCGGATGATAAGCTGTGGACATGTTAAGTTGGGTGTGGTGTAACTTGAAGAGTTCACGCTAGAATGTGCTTAGAAATATCTTATCCCTATCACTGACCATCGACCGAGGCACCCCGTGAAATTTTACTACGCCATTAAAAAAAACCTTTGCTATTTTGGCAGTCGTGCTGTGTGGAGGGAGTGGAAAGAAGTGAGCATACTTACTTAAGCGATCAACGACCACAAGAATTTCTGTGAATCCTTTTGAGGGTGGTAATCCCGTAATAAAATCTAATGAAATATCTTCCCAAATTTGAGTTGGAATAGGCAAGGGTTGCAACAACCCCCCTGGAGCCAAGGTGGTGGGCTTGGCCATTTGGCATACCAAACATTCGGATACATATTTTTCTACATCACCCCTCATGCCGTTCCAATAGCAATTAGCAGCAACGCGATGAAAGGTTCTTAGGATGCCGGCGTGACCACCTACTGGTGAATCATGATATTCTGCCATTACCATTGCTTTTAAGGATGAAGGAATCAACAACCTTCCCTTAAAATAAATTAATCCGTCTAGCACCTTATGCAATGGATAGTGAGAAGGATCCGAATTTATCAAATTCTTCAGGTGCACCATATCAGGATCAACATGATGAGCTACGCTCAAGTCCTGCAGAAATCCAACACGTATGGTTGACAGGCCAAAGTAGATTGCGGGACTATGGGCGCGGGATAATGCATCAGCGACGACGTTCTCTCGACCCGGTTTGTAGGTAATTGAAAAGTCAAAACCCAATAATTTGGTAAGCCACTTCTGCTGTTCTGGTGTGTTAATTGTTTGTTCCATGAGAGCTTTTAAACTGCAATGGTCAGTTCGGATGATAAAATGATGACCCAACAAGTATTGACGCCATTTAGCGATAGCTGAGGTAATAGCCATCATTTCTCGATGATACGTGGACGTACTCTGGGCACGATCATTTAGCTTCTGACTATGATATGCAATGGGTTTGTTTTCTTGTAGTAAGGCTGCACCTAACCCGGTACCCGAAGCATCCGTCTCTACGACAAAAGTCTTAGTAAAGTCAGGCAGAACCAAAATTGGGCTGTCACCAAGGCTTGTTGTAACTGTTGAAACGCCGACTGAGCGGTGGTCGTCCATTTAAAGCTATTATTTTTCAGGAGATCCGTTAGCGGTGATGCAATCGATGCGTAGCCTTGGATAAAACGTCGATAATACCCAGACAAACCTAAAAATCCACGGAGTTGTCTTACTGCTTTAGGAACTGGCCATTCTATCACTGCATTCACTTTCTTTGGATCCATAGCAACTCCGTTAATGGATATAATGTGGCCCAAATATTCCACTGATTTTTGGGCAAAAGCACACTTTGATAGTTTGGCATAAAATTCATTTGTCTGCAATAACTTTAAGACTTTCTCTAAATGAACAAGATGCTGGGACATGTTCTGACTATAGACTAGGATATCGTCAAAAAAAACCAAAACAAATTGACGCAAATATGGGCGAGAAAGAGATCATTCATAATGGCTTGAAAAGTCGACGGGGCATTAGTGAGTCCAAACGGCATTACCAGAAATTCGTAGTGGCCATTGTGAGTGCGGATGGCGGTTTTATGTATATCTTCTGGACGAACACGAATTTGATGATATCCGGACCGAAGATCCAACTTTGAGAAATAACAGGCGCCGTGTAACTCGTCTAACAATTCATCCACCGTGGGTATTGGAAATTTATCTTTAATGGTAACTGCGTTCAAAGCGCGGTAGTCGGAGCAGAATCTCCACGTGCCGTATTTCTTTTTGGCCAATAAGACCGGTGACGAAAACGGACTTGTATAAGAACGAATTATTCCCTCGTCTAACATTTCCGAAACTAAACGCTCGATTTCAGCCTTTTGAAAATGTGGATATCTATATGGCTTGACGTTAACGGGCGTTGTGAGAGGTTGTAAGTGAATCTCATGATCTCTAGGTCTCTGTGGGGGTAATCCACTTGGAGTCGCAAACACCTTAGCGTACTTCGTTATTAAAGGTTGAACACGAGCATCGATTGACAATGGAAGGTGGTCCACTGGTAATAAAGCGGTCAGGCTAAAGTAAGCTGCTACTGAATTACTTGATTGCAATTTTTGAAGACCCGTAAATTTCACTTCGGAGATTGAGACATTTCGCTCACCTTGAAGAATCACCTATGTTCCCTTGTCCTGGAAACTCATGGTTAACGCAGCATAGTTTTGCACCACAGGACCTAGGGTAGCTAACCATGACACACCCAACACAACATCTGCACCCTCCAAAGGCAATACATACAAATCTGTACATATATGATGTCCCTGTATATCCAAGTTAGCCATCCTCACGCAACCTTCACATACTAATTTTTGCCCATTACCCAATGCAACTGTGAATTGCTTTGTTGGTTCAACTGCTAACTTAAGAAATTTAGCCACTCTAGATTGAACAAAATTATGTGTACTACCACTGTCGATTAATACTTGAACCTGATGTCCAGCCACATTGCCTCGGAATCGTAACGTTGTCGGCGATGGCGCACCAGACATGGCGTGTAATGAAATTTCGGGGCAGGCTCCAAGGTCCTCACGGGAACTAGTATCTTCATAACCTTCATTGGAGATCTCGCTCCCTTCATCATCCGCGATTACCATAAAAAATTGTGGCTTGGTTTTGCATCGGTGACCCGGAGTATATGTATCATCACAATAGTAACATAACCCCTTTTCTCGACGAGCCGCCATTTCTTTAGAAGTAGGGGTGGGCGTTTGAGCCCGAAAACCCGAAAGCCCGGACCGAAAACCCGAAAAAAACCTGTTGCGGGCCGAGCCCAAATTTTTTTGGGATCGGCCCGCCAGGGCCCAGACCGAAAAATAAAAAGACGGGCCGGGCCAGGGCCTAAAAATTTTTGGGACCGAAAGCCCGGTACCGGCCCGATTTTTAGTTTTTATATAATTTTTTTAATAAATATTATAAATTTTTATATATTTTTTAATATTTTAATTAATAATTTAACTTTAAAAACTTAAATTATAAATATAAGTATACAGTAGTATTATTTAAAATGTAAAATTTTATTTTTTTTTTAAAAATAAAATAATTATTTTTAATAATTAAAAATATTTTTTTTTAATTAAAAAATTGGGCCCGAAAAGCCCGAAAACCCGGCTCGGACCGTTGGACTCGGTCTCAAGCCGGGCCTTAATTTCAAAACGCCCCGACCGGCCCGGACCGACAAAAACAGGTTTTGGGCCGGGCCTTAGAAATTTTGGGATCGGCCCGGCCTGCGCCCAGCCCTATTTAGAAGTAATTTTTCGAGTCGTGAGTTGAGGAGGATTTGGGTTATGCAGATTCGGGCGGACATGGTTTGGGAGATTGGCATGATTATAATTGGGATGCGGTGGAGTGGTCGGAGGCTGGGAAGTAGGTATGTGAGAGGTGTTCGGGCCGAAATGTGTCACAGATGGTAAATAGGTGGGCCTAACATGATTTGGGCTTCTGAGTTTTGGGTTTGGCCAATAACGATGTTGGTCCTCCAGCTTGGCCTCATGAAGACGAGCTAAGGCCATGGCCTGCAACAGAGAAGTGGACCGAGCAGCCCTAATTTCTGCTTGAATATCCTGTCGTAGGCCCGCAACGAAACAACTAAGAAGGAACGCCGCCGGCAACCCTACTGTACGCATAGATAACTCCTCAAATTGGGCGATATACAAATCAACCGTAGAGTTTTGTATCAATTTAGAAAGCGCACCCTGCGCATCCTCGAATTCTGATGGACCAAAGCGCGTCTCTACCGCTCGCAGAAATTGAGCCCAGTTGCCGATTTGGCGATTGTGTGAAATCCATTGAAACCATTGCAAAGCTCGACCCTCCATGTGAAAGGAATTAATTAAAATATTTTGATCATCGGGGATTTGATAATAAGAAAAATATCGTTCTGCCTTGAAAATCCAACCTACCGGATCTTCTCCATTAAAATGGGGAAAATCAAGCTTCATCGGACGGTGAGTCATCGGTGAGCTCGATGGTGATATGGGTGCCAACGGGTGACCGAAATCATACGGGTTGTTGGGTCCCATATGCATAGATGGAAAATAAGGACCGTGCAACGAAAATCCTTGCGCGGACGGCAATGAAGTGACCAACGGAGGCATAGGTGGTAGGGACGAAGTGTGAAAGACTGGAGTCATCCCGGGCAGAACACAATAGGCCGAAAAGGGTATCGTCTGCGGAGGACCTCCGCAACCCGTTGCTTGGACGTGTGGCGAAGACATCGACTCAGAACGTGATGGCAACTGGAGTGGCGGAGGGGACGATCGGGAAGGAGGTTGAAGAGTGCGTTCCAGTTTTCCATCTAGAGCCGACAATAATGCCAATATGTCTGTGAGAGATTTTTGTTGAGCAACGATTTGTTGGGACTGAGTAGATGCCGTATCCTGAATTTTCTTCACTGTGTCATCCAATGTTTTGAGACGAGTTCCGTCAGCCATGGATGCCGATGAGCTCAATGAGAGCACCAATTGTTATGACTAGGAGGAAAGAGAAACGAGAAAATGAAACAAGTAGCAAAAATGATAATATTCTCTGATAATTCGCTTGAGTTCAGTACATCAATATATAGATAGTGGAGTAGTGCGCAAGTAATTCTCTCTCCATAACCGAATGATGCTCTCAACAAATACTAAATTAATTGATATACTCATTTAGGTGTTTGGGCCGAACTCGTATACGATCCCCTCGACGTGGACCTGACTGTGTATATTGGGCCTCGTTGTTAAGCTCCTTGGTATCGACCACAGTAGATGTAACAATTAAATATAGAGTACTATTGAATTTAAAAGGTTACATTTACGGTTTATGGAGCTGCTGTAATGAATATTTATGTTGTTGATTTCTGATTATGAAGTATGTTTTTAGTATCCATGATGATGTATGTATGCATGCAATAGCGTTGTTTATTTTTGAAGATCGTGCTTTTTCGTGAACGGATAGCTACCTCGCTTCAAAACCGAATGTGTTGTAATTTCGACCACTCGTATTATCAATCCGAAGGAGGGCTTAGAGTGAGCGGTTCGAAAGTTATATTTAAGTACATAAAAGAAAGCTTAAAAAGGAATGATTAAATGTAGTCAAACAAGTAAAAATGATGTAACAATCTGAGAAATGCGGAGATGATAGTCAAGGTGCTAACAATAAAGTGAATGACTCAATACTCAAGTGATTTTCGAAAGTTCTCGTCCCTAGAGTCGAACTTCCAAGTAAGTTCAAGAAACGACTATGGAAGGAAAGACTCCACACAACGGTGGTCAATTGATTTAATTCCCCAATGTAGCACCCCAAACGCGGTAGTGAGTACAATGATTGTCAATTTCCATTCATTAGGTTGTTTGATTTAATTGTAAAAAATTGGACAACGGGAAGAAAGATTCCGCACAACGGTGGTCAATCCAATTTTAGTCTCCGAACGAGGCTAACTCCGCCCAACGGTGATTAGCTCGATCGTAGTCTCAAAATTCTACAATTAAATCAAAATTAATTCACTAAAGTATTTTATCAAACACCTTATTGTCATTACCCTAACATCTAATTACAAACATTCAAAGGAATAAAAGAAAAATAAGGTGAGGAAAAACTTAGGAAATTGATGTAGGAGTAGAGGATCTTCGTCGTCGTCGATTGGGCTCCGATTTTTCGTCAATGGATGAAATCGATTGGGCTTTAATAAATTTTGTTTGCCCTGGATTCGTGAAAACTGATATCAACTACAATACCGGTTTACCGACTGTTGAAGAAGGTGCTGAGAGCCCGGTGAGGCTGGCACTGTTGCCCGATGATGGGCCTTCCGCTCAGTTCTTTTTCAGGAAGGAAGTGACATCTTTTGAGGAATGACAACTTATTTTTCTTCGAGAAATGAAGAGTTTGATTGTGAAGATGTTCATTCCCTTGGCTTTGTGTTCTAGGACAACTAAAAAATTAAAGGCAAATGTGCAAGTTGTCGAATTTTAAAAATTCCAAATTCTCAAATAATTGAATTCTAAGAAAATTACATACAAACCAATTTATAAGTTTTTTCTAATGAGAAAGATAGACTAGAAACTCCATCTCACTCCACCCAAAAACCACCGGAATTATAAGTTTTGATTAAACAATTGAAGGGGTATAACTATTTAGTGAAAATGTAAAAAAATACCATTATGCATATAGTCCACATGCTTTTCTGCCATCCCATATAAAATACATGCTTTTCTACACTAAAGGACGGAAATACCCTTATTATTACTTTTTTCCGGTATTCCATTCAGCAGATTGAGTTCCACACATTGTGGGTCGAATTATACTTATTTTGTGTCGAATCGTGCTAATGCCTTGTCGAATAAATTTAACCATTGTCGAATTTAAACCTTGTCGATTGATATTAAATTGAAGTTCATACCTTTGTCGAATGACATTTAACCTTTGTCGAATGACATTTAACCTTTGTCGAATGACATTTAACCTTGGTCGAATGATATTTAACCGTTGTCGAATGTTATTTAACCTTTGTCGAATGATACTTAATGTTTGTCGATTTCAAATTTATTGAATTATAATGTTCAAACCAAAAAACACATATGATGTGAACAAGAAACATAATAAAACAATAAAGCCAGAAACACACGAACAACATATTATTGACCTAACCATAATTGTTCTAGAATTTTCCAATCTCGCACTCGTCTGCACCAAAAACTCGAACCAAGTATGTGGTTGCATCTTTCCTTTCAAACACTAGAACCTTACCAAAACATAATGAATGATCTTTGAAAAACTTTGGCCAACCTTGTTTGAAATGCAACTCACCGTCTGCCTCTCTCGTTAATTTGACTCCCCAAGTTTTGCCTTCTGCATCCTCAAGCGTGAAAGTCTGATCCTTCAAATGAATCATGCTCGGCTTGCCTGCTGGTGGTAGCATCATTTTCTCAGCATGATCATGAGGAATTATGGTGCGATAAAATAATTTCATTGGTGAAACTCAGTAATTGTTAATAATATATTTTCCTAAGGACTAGGTTTTTATACACAATTGGGGATTCAATGCACTAGGCTTTGAATGTGGGTAGATACAACCAACTCATTGTAGTAGGTATATTATGGTAAACCCTAATTTATTGCGATATTGACACCCTAATTTATTGCGAGATTGACTGTTATTTATTACGAGTCCTCCAACCATATATTCAATTGACTGGTCAAATATATTTTTACTTCGTCGAATGGAAGTTTACCCTTGGCGAACGCGAAATTACTCATGTCGAATGGGAGTTAACCCCTGGCGAATGAGAAATAAGTTTGTCGAACGAGAAATCATTCATGTCGAATGTTAGTTATACCTTGTCGAACGAGAAATGATTCATGTGAAATAACTCGTGTCTAAAGACAATTATCACTTGTAACGTAACGTAACCATTGTCGAATGAATAATTCTCATTAAATGATGGCAGAACGTGGTAGATTAGGTATTAAATTACATCCTGCCATAAGGCAGAACTCTATTTAATGTGTGTATTAGAATCGATTCTCATACCTTTCCTCATCAAACAAAATTTCATGCTCTCAATCTCAATCTCAAAACATGGAAAGGAAATTCTTTAAAGTTATGTTTGGGGACTGGGCAACACATCTTCTACTTCCTCCACAATTTGCAAGGCACGCCGAATACCTAGAGAACAAGGTGGTCCAGTTTTACGATGTTAACAACGACCATTACAACATCACAGTAACCCGAGTAAACGACGATTTATACTTTGGTCGGGGTTGGCCCCGTTTCTATAGGGATCACCGCGTTCAGGAAGGTTGGTTCCTCGTGTTTCACTACTTCCCGAAGACTCGAGAAAATCCAGTGGACAAATTTGAAGTCGTTGTGTTTGACCGCAGCGCCTGCGAAGTTGTAAACTTTCGCAGGAGGATTGGTCAGCCACCGCACTCGGTGGTCGATATTGATGTCTGATCGTACTCACGGTTGGTCGAATGCGTTGTCGATTACTTTGTCGAATGCTTTGCTTTGTCGAATTTTGAGTAGTTTGTCGATTGCTATCCTACCTTTGTCGAATGATGAAATTTGTTTGTTGAATCATTATGGGTAGATACACCAAACTCATGAATAGGTAAATACTAAAATTCAATACAGGAAATCAAAATGAGAAGGCATACATTCCAAACGAAAACTACCTAAGGCATAATACGTTACGTTAATCAAAATGAGATGATGAACCAACACACTTATTAGTGAATGTCTCCAGTCTTCCTTTGAGCAGCCTGTTATCATGCTCCAACTTATCAATTTGCGCTTTCAATCTTGCTACAATACCATTGTGTAGTTTAGCTACTTCACCATCAATCAGGCGGAAAAATTCACAATCATCGTACTAGAAAACCATTCACATTAGTCATGAACAGGTTAGAATAAAAACAAGAATGTAACTGTGATTTAAATTACCTTGTGAACGCCACAACGTAGATGTCGTGTTGTTGTAGTTAGTAGTTCGGCCTCTAAACCGTGGTAACAATTCACAGGAGGTCCATCTACAGAAGATGAATATGTGGCATACCCGTCTGTGCACTCGGGAGCGGGTTTCATTTCATATATTGTAGTGTAGGAATTTGCAAGCAAGATATGTGTTGTGAAGTATATCTATCATGTATTTATTGGTGGCAGTACAACGGCTAGTCACTTTACCGTTGCTTTGATGGTTAGGAAAGTCAAATTTGAATTTGAATTCAAAACCCATGTCGAATGGAAATCATTCGACAAACCATAGATGGTATTCGACAATCCATAGATACTATTCGACATTACATATTTTTATTCGACAATCCATAGATACTAATCAAAAGATACTATTCGACATGAAATATTTGTCGAATCTGCTGTAATCCTTGTCGAATCCTTAATTATGCTGTAATCCTTGTCGAACATAGGAGGGGCATTTTCTGCGAGTGTGATTAGTTGATTTACACAGCGAGCATTTCTTAGGAGCACGACTTTTCTGTTGTTGTGTTGGCGTAACCGTAGGTTGAGATATTAGCACATCACATGTTTTAATGTTGTGTTCTTTTCCACCACAACGTGAGCAACTTTGCTCTGCCGGTGTCCTTGACGCACTTCTTGATCTACCTGTTGTGAACCTTGATTGACGCGGTCGACCTGCTTGCCTCTGCCTATCTGGAGGAAGGCATATTATACCTCTCACATCTGATGGTACCACCCAAGAGCCTTTATCGGGGATAGGCATTACTATACCAGACCACATACCACGTAAAGTGGACGTCTTGAAACAGTCTCCAACATACGCATTGATGTCGTGATTAATTGTCCTACACAAAAATTACATAAGCGGCATCCAAGAAGAAAATAATCCATAAATTATCATAATATCATGTCCATACCGTATAGCTGCAGCTGCATGGCTACAAGGTATCAACATTTGTTCAAAGGAAGCACAAGTGCATGTTCTTTCATGTAGATCAACAACAAATATTTTAACGTGATGCCTGAGTTTAAATCTTGTTGCATCTATGCGATCAACACTCATTGATGAGCCGAGTCGGATGGCGTCTAACAAATCTTTGGCAGCGGCTTCGGTGACTTCATGCTCTCGCGATAATGCCTCAGTCCTTCGCTCGTAGAACCACCTCTCAATAATAGAGCGCATTACTTCAAGAACAGAAGTAATTGGCAGTTTACGTGCCCACAAAGCCGATTTATTAAATGCCTCGGCGGCGTTCGAGGTCATAAACTCATACCGACGAACTGGACATAAACTTCTCGCCCACTTGGCAGAACCTATAAGCCACAACTTTTGAAACAATGATTCGCTCTCAGTCAGAATGCTTGCGAAAGCAAGTTCATAATCCGATTCATTTGCTCATTGTCCATATCATGCTTAGAGTTAGCGATACTCCGAAACCAACTTCTACTCACTTCAATTGCATTTCGGCCTATCACGGTAATTCTGCAAAAACAAATACAAAGTAAATCATTACTACGCATAATATGATGATTATCAGTTCATCTAGAATATTATCAGAGGTAATGTAAACGTACTTCTCTTCACTTTTGGCAGTTATCCATTTCTTGAACGCATTGTCAATTTTCCTCTGGTTTGGATCATCTTTCTCGAATGGCGATTTCAGTAATTGGGAAGGGATCAGAGCTCTTTTCGTTTCTGGTAATTTCGAGCTAGAACTACTGGCAGCAACCTGCTCAACTGCCTTGCGTAACACTCCTTTGGGGGGGCGGTTGGTCGTTCTTGCATCAACGAAGTCGTTATCCTCCTCGGGACCACTGACATTATCACTGTTTTTGTTCGGAGCCACCTGAATGGGAGAAGGGACATTCTCATTCAAACCACCAGTTCTTGGTGTATTCGGGCGCTGCATCTGTGCATTATGCCTCTGTTCAGATATCATTGAAGGTGACTGACCAGCAGTCGGTTGAGAACCGACTTGTTGTATTAGGGCACGCAGCCCATTCAAAACCGCACCCGTGATATTTGGAAGGACTGCTTCCTTTAATCCTGAACTCAAGGCCGGTATTGTGGTAGATAATCCTCGGGTTACGGCAGCATCAACAACCGATGGTATTGAGACTTCCAAACACTTCAAACAGTCATTCAGCTGTTCTCGAACTATCGCGGGAATCTCAGCCCGGAGGTCAGAAAAATGCTTTGCGCTCTGTTGCCGGACCAACTCGATAGCAGAAGCTGTTTCAGAACTTAGGTCAGAATAATGTTTCGCGCTCTCTTGTCTAAGGGCAGCCACAGATTCTACCAACGAGAGGATAACCGAGTTTGTGGACTCTGGGGGGGTACTAGTAGAGCCGGCAGTATTCATTGGATTAAGAGGTGGAACAGCTGATTTTGGTGACGGTGGATTCATGTCTCTCTCATACTGTACATCGATTTCAGGCAAAATGACAACATCGTTCAGATTCATGTGAATTGCCTCATCTGCCAGGGTATGCAGCTGCTCATTAATTGGGGAACGTGGGGAACGTGGAATGGCACTCTCAACCGGCCTTCCCCTCGTCCGGCCTTCCCCTCGTCGGGCAGGGGCACCATGGCGGGCCTTCTTACGTGGCCTAATACGCAACTCGTTATCATGATCTTCGACATACGGCCACCAAGCTTCGTAGCGTACTTTCTCTGCCTCTGTAGGCTCCAAATGAGTATGACAAACAGTCTGCAAAACACAGTTTTTAGATAATCGTACGACGAAGAATGAATACAATAATAGATCATTACCTGGTCCAGGAAGATGTAATCCAAGTCTATATTGGACATTTTTTTATCAAATGACCATTTCAGAAATCGAGGCATCTGTTCACCAGGATTGGTTGTGTGTTGTGCACATTTGAATCCTAAACGAGGGATAGCCTCAAATGCCCAAATCCGCATATGAACAATGTGATTTTCGTATCAGTGAAATAAAAGTAGATGTCGGTATGTAAGTGTTTAGGATCAGTAACGTACCAAAAACGCATAACTGCACCCGTATACATGGTATTTGGACGCCCCAGCAGTTGTCCGCACCGCGCCGATATGTTGAATCAAGGTCTTGAAAGCTAATGATCCCCATGGAAATTCATTCCACCTATCATTGTCCTCAATCAACGCCCACACCCACGAGTCTACTTTCTTCTTACCATCGTCTACCCCAAGTAAGATCAGGTGAACAAACAAAATGTTTAACACCTTCAGTTGGTCTTCATTGCTAGGGTCAGAGGATAGAAACTGGCCGCTGTTATATCGTTCTAATATGTGTTTCACCTTTGTTGAGGTACCTGGTGCGGAGAAAAAACGGTCATATAAACCACCGGGCGGTGCATCGTGATTTACAGTGGTGTCGAATGTCGTTTTGCCAAAACGAAGTCCCGTAACAAGCGCAAATTCGGCTGGCCCAAAGCATATCCTCTTTGATCCAACCCTGAACCACACTTCATCCTCTCCAGCACCTGTGAAACTTATTTCACGACTTAGAATCGCATGAACAACACTGTTTGGCAACTCAATCTGGTTCCGTTGCATTCTAAAAAAATATTTGAAAGATGAGTTGTAGATAAGCTTCTGACACAATCCGACATCATCCTTTATGCCATCGAGTAGAACATCCACGTTCTTTAGCCTGTTGTATAGACCGGCCCTGCTTCCAGTTCCATGGAAATCCTCCCTCACCCACCACCAATCCTGTTACCAACTCATAATTAAATCCAACATATATTCGACAAAGGCTATTCGACAGAGGCTATTCGACAAAGGCTATTCGACAAAGACTATTCGACAAAGGCTATTCGACAAAGGCTATTCGACAAAGGCTATTCGACAAAGGCTATTCGACAACTGCTATTCGACAAATTCTATTCGACAAAGGCTATTCGACAAAGGCTATTCGACATACTGTAAATCCCCAATTACCCAATTACCCTGATTCAGAAAACCCTAAATCCCCAATTACCCAATTCGGAAACCCTAAAACCCTAAATCGGAATGCCAAATCGACAAATCGGAAACCCTAAATCCCCAAATCCTAAATAAATAATCAAAAATCACATATAATTTACGCACCAGATTCGTTTCCTCATGTACGGGCTGCGCGTACACATTTTGGCTTGCCTCTGCCCAGGCTGCTAAATCCTCGACTGCTTGCGTCGACATATAACTATCCTGGGAATCGTTCAATTCTTCGAATTCCGGATTATCGCCGTCGGGATTTTCGGAGTGTACCGTATCAACGGCCGGCGGGGTAGTGTTGCCGGAGGGGGTAGTGTTGCCGGAGGGGTTGTCAGATGGGCCCATACGGCCGGCGGGGTTTTCGGATGGGTTAAAGTTGCAGGCGGGGTTGTCGGATTGCGGCGAGGTGGACATGTCGTACTGGAATCTTTACGGGTTACGGAGTCGAATGATTTCAGAAACTGTAATCGACACAAATTACTTTTTTTTCGACAAGCCTTGCGAGTTTACATATACAATTAATAAATTTTATTTTTAATATTAATTGGCTATGTACAAAAACCTTATCGAATGTACAATAATGCTTGTCGATTGAATATAATTGATAAATTACAATAATGCGAGTTTACATATACAATTAATAAATTTTTAATGTCGAATGGTTGTCGAATGTCGACTGTTTAAAAGATTGAATGTTTGTCGAATGCGTAATATTGTTTGTCGAATGCCGTACGGTGTTTGTCGAATGCCTAAAATGTTAGTCGAATGCTTAATATTGTCTGTCGAATGCTGAAATATTAAAACATTGCAGAAATAGTATTATCATTAATATTGAAAATTAAAAAAAATAAACATACATAATTCCGATTAAAAATTTAACATTAGCACTGCATGAGTAAAATGATTACTCATCACCGTCGTCATCCACGCCGTCGTCGTCATCCTCGTCCTCGCCGTCATCCTCCTCCATATCGCTTTCCTCGCTGTCCTCGCTGTCAGCGCTATCCTCCTCCCCATCGAACGACGACACATCATCTATGTGTTCGTCAACAAAAGCTTGATTTTCACGCATAATGGACTGCACAACATCACTGACTTTGGGTAAAGTCTCGGATCCACGAGATTGTGGATTATTGAAATCCACAATCTCCTTCCCATCTCTACCGTAGATGGACACGAGAAAGCTACTGAACATGGAATGTTCGAAGAGGATTACGTTCCCCAAGACCAGATGATGCGCCGCACAAAATTGCGACCACCCACGGTTAAACGTCAGATAACCAAACGTCCTTGACACATGCACAATCCAGACGAGGCCAGATTTGTCCCTCAGTTCAACATCACGGCCGTCGAGGTGCTTATTCTCCTGCGCAAAATCGGCGTCCAGGCGAAGCAACTCCTTGAAGTCATCGGACACAATTGTTTTCCAGAACTTGTTAATTGCAAGACCCACGTTAGCCATTGTGTTTTTTTATTTAATGGATTTAATTACAAGTATAGGGGCACAAAGGATAATAGGATCGTGTGTGTTTTGATCAGAAAGTAAACGCCCTAATTTATACCAATTAATTAGAGCTCACTGGGCGGTCCTTTTGCATCGCTTTGTGAGAGGTTGCATGAATTAAATTCGCCCCATTCAATGCACTAGCCAACCACCACGCCACTCATTCGCCCCATTAACTACATCTGAATTGTTCAATCACATTAACTCCTATTGCGTGCTGATATACACATCACGTTAATTCAGTTCATTTAGATGAAACACATTCGCCATACATTGATAATGTATTTGACAAAACATTCGCCCTACAATCTAAGTGAATTACACAATGAAATTATACATTCGACAAACACTACACAATTGTACAGATTCGACATACATTCTTGTCGACTAACAAAGACATGCAGGGCGAATTACTAACGCATGAATTCGACAAGTAGGGCGAATACATTATACATGAACAAGCAATGTAAGTTAATTTTATTAGGTTTGATTGGACAAGTCAATGGGAGGTTAATGTGGCGAATCAGTGTTTGGGTAGTTGGCGAGTGTATTGGGTGAATTTAATTAAGTAAGGCAACCTTTCACCAACCGACGTATCCAGTGAACCCTAATTTTTGCTATATAAATTAGGGCGTGTATTTTTTGATGAAAACATACCCTATCTTATTTCTTCAAAAATATATTATCTCCTCTTTTCCCCTCGAAGTAGCAAAGCAATGGCAAACTTGGGGCATGCGATTAACAAATTCTGGAAAATCCTCGTATCCGACGACTTCAAGGATATGCTTCGCCTGGACTCGGATTTTGCACATTCCCACGAGTACCTAATTGGCGATGTTGAACTCAACGACAAAGCTGACGGTGTGTGGATTGTGCATGTGTCCTGGACTCATGGTTATCTGACGTTGAATACTGGGTGGCGGGAGTTTCGTGTGGCCCATCATCTGAAGATGGGAAAGGTTATCCTCTTCGAACATACAAGGTTCAGGACCTTTGTCGTGACCATTTACGGGAGGGATGGCAAGGAGATCGTGGATTTTAATAATCCGGTGGCCCGTGGATCCGAGAGTTTGCCTAGTTTCGTGGAAGTTATACAATCCATTCTGCGTGACAATCAAAACTTTGCTGACGTGTTCCTAGATGACGATTCAGTCGATGAGAACGACAGCGAGATGGAAGATGACGAGGATGACGAGGATGACGAGGATGACGGCGAAGATGATGATGACGGTGATGCTGGATCTGCTTGATGACGGTTTTCTTCTGATGTATTTTATTTAATCTGTTATTTTATTTTTTATTTTAATTTAAATGAAGTTTGAATTTTAGTTTTCTCATCTATTTTAATATTAATTTCAGTTTTTTGTTGTGTTAATATTAATTTTAATCTGACAATCATTCGACACTGGTATTGTTATGGCGCTACATTCGCCCTACATTCGACAAACAATTCGCTCTACATGTAAAAGTTATTCGACACACAATTCGCCCAACATTCAAACAGTTAATCGTGAAAACAATTCGCCCTACATGAAAACAGTTATTCGACAATCAAATCGACATAATTTAAGCAATTATTCGACAAACAATTCGCCCTACATGTAA
Source organism: Euphrasia confusa (assembly GCA_954870475.1). NCBI lineage: Eukaryota > Viridiplantae > Streptophyta > Magnoliopsida > Lamiales > Orobanchaceae > Euphrasia > Euphrasia confusa. Next base: position 17,451,756 of record OX940954.1, read on the forward strand.
ACAGTTATTCGACAAACAATTCGCCCTACGTGTAAACAGAAATTCGACAAGCATTCGACAAGTAATACCCTATCGAATTCGCCCAGTAGTACTTTGTCGATAATATTAATTCGCCCAGTAGTACTTGTCGAATTCAGGTAGGTCTGCAAGATTCGATGCCATGTGAGGGTAGTTTCGGTGTATCACAGCTTTTTAGTGTAGAAAAGCATGTTTTTTATATGGGATGGCAGAAAAGCATGTTCACTATATGCATAATGGTACTTTTATTTTTTTCCCAACTATTTATCACATCAATTTCAAATACACAAAATATCCAACTCCACTGACTAGTCGTAGGAGTTGGAGTAGACAAATGGAAAACGGCAGCTTGTTTAATTTTAGTCCATTCCTCCTAATTCCTACTATTACAGTATTAGTATTTATATATATAAGTGGCCTCAATTTAAATCCATCAATTCGGCATCCATCCATGGCTGAAGTTACAAAGAGGTGGTAAATATATATATATATATATATATATATATATATATATATATATATATATATATATATATAAAATTAGTTAGTTTCAATCTTGATTTTTTTATTTAATTTTTGTTTCAGGTATGCTGTTGTTACTGGGGGAAACAAAGGGATCGGACTTGAGGTTTGTAAGCAGTTGATATCTCAAGGTATCACAGTTGTCTTAACAGCCAGAGATCAAAACAAGGGACTTGAAGCTCTCGAAACTTTTGCTTCTTCCAACGACGGCACAACCGTTGTATTCCACCAGCTCGACGTCACGGATTCAGCAAGCATCGCTTCCCTTGCTCACTATATCAAGTCCCAATTCGGAAAGCTTGATATCTTGGTACGTAGGAACACTTCAGTGAGACATTCAAAATGTGAAATAATTAAGATTCTATTTTGATTGGACGGAGGGAGTATTATATTTATATGTATGATTCCCGTTTTATATACATATTCTCCGAATTCTTCAGTATTACCCATGCATGGCCAAGTAATTTATTATGTTTTGCAGGTAAACAATGCAGGCATTCTTGGATCCGTACTCCCCCATGAGGCTAGAAAAGATTGGGTCGGAGTTAGTAGTCAGCCTTAATTTGCTTCATAGTATATTTGTTTTTGGGATGTGATTAAATAAAATAACATTATGTCTTTATACCATGTGTATATATGCGCGGCGTGCAGAAGGGAAGTTTAGAGTGGATTGAGTTATTAGGACAGAGCTATGAGTTAGCATCGGAATGTGTGGGGACAAACTATTACGGTGCCAAGCGACTCACAGAGGCACTGCTACCCCTTCTTCGTCTCTCTCCCTCACCCAGGATTGTTAATGTGTCTTCTTCAATAGGGGAACTCAAGGTATATACTTCCACAGTCCTCCAAAAGTTTGTTTACTTTCCTTTTTTGGATGTCCTTTAAAAGTTTGCACACACATAAATAAAAAGTTTTTTCATAACTTTATTATTCAAATACTCATTTATTTACATTCGTACTTTCACATAATCTATTCATTATTACTTATACTATTATTTAACACAAAAAACAAATATTTTCTTAAATTTTGTGTCAATTTCTCTAGGCAGATTTTTGAATGACAGAGGTAGTATTATTTAAATTCAACAATCTCATACGTAGTATGTAGCTTCTGATGATTTTGTCGATTGACTATTTTTTTTATTTTTGTTTTAAAGTGAAATTCTATCTCTTGTTTATTTATATATTCATTCAGTATCTACCGAGTGAATGGGCTAAAGGGATACTGAACGATGTTGAGAATCTGACAGAAGGGAGAATTGATGAAGTCGTGAATGTGTTTCTCGAAGACCTTAAGGAAGGTTCCCTAGAGGCTAAAGGCTGGCCTCTGCAGGCCAGTGGATATATTGTCTCTAAAGCAGCCCTGAATTCCTACACAAGACTTCTGGCTAAACAATACCCGACTTTCCGGATCAACTGCGTGTGCCCAGGGTATGTGAAAACAGATATCAACTACAACACAGGTGTGTTGACCGTCGAAGAAGGCGCCGAGAGCCTGGTGAGGCTGGCCCTGTTGCCTGATGACGGGCCTTCTGGAATGTACTTTTCTAGAAAGGAACCGACATCTTTTGAGGGGTAGCGAGAGATGGAATAAATTGGGAAGCAATTAAGATATAGTATTGAATTTTAAAGGGTATGTTTATGGAGCTGCTATATTGAATATTTATGTTGTTGATTTCTGATTATATGGTTTTTGTATCCATGATGATGTATGTATGCATGCAAATGTAATAAGGTTGTTCAATTTGAGTTTCATCTTAGTGACTGGTTTTTATCTATGCAACTTGTAGTACTATCTATTCCTTCTCTCTAGGCAATGTTCGGTAAATAAAACTGTAGTGTAAGGATAAAGTTAAAAAAAAAACATTCTAATTTAACTTGCGTAAACAATTGTGAGTCAATATACTGTATTTCATTTTAAAGATTTTTTATGGCACCAATACATGAATTATATACAACATCAATTATCAATATATTTTAATAAATTAGCAAAAATATATTTTTAATAAGTTTAAAAAAATACAGTACTAGGTAAAAAGGTAAGTACAATAGAAATTGTATTTTAAGTTAAAAAAAGTAAAATATTGATTATATTTTTTTAAATGTAAGTCCCCAGGGGCATATTTGAGTGGTAATGCCTGTGATGATGTGGGTGAGATATTTCTCGGCGACGCAGGGTTCGAACTTCGGTTGGGACAAATTTTCATTGAAATATTATGAAGGTTTGTCCTGGGGTTTGACCTGTTGACTCTCTCGCACAGGTGTCTGCTACTCGGGCACATCCCTCGATTTACGTCCTATCCCTTTGGCTCTCTCGCACAGGTGTCTGCTACTCGGGCACATCCCTCGATTTACGTCCTACTCGATCGAGGGACCCGATCCCTCGGGTGGGACAAATTTTCATTGAAATATTATGAAGGTTTGTCCTGGGGTTTGACTTGTTGGCTCTCTCGCACATGTGTCTGCTACTCGGGCACATCTCTCGATTTACGTCCTATCCCTTTGACTCTCTCGCACAGGTGTCTGCTACTCGGGCACATCCCTCGATTTACGTCCTACTCGATCGAGGGACCCGATCCCTCGGGTGGGACAAATTTTCATTGAAATATTATGAAGGTTTGTCCTGGGGTTTGACTTGTTGGCTCTCTCGCACATGTGTCTGCTACTCGGGCACATCTCTCGATTTACGTCCTATCCCTTTGACTCTCTCGCACAGGTGTCTGCTACTCGGGCACATCCCTCGATTTACGTCCTACTCGATCGAGGGACCCGATCCCTCCGAGGTGTCTGCTACTCGGGCATATCCCTCGATTTATGTCCTACCCGATCGAGGGACCCGATCCCTCCAATCGGGTGGGGTGAAATTTCTCGTCTCTCCTCTTTATAAAAAAAAATGTAAATATTGATTATTGAGTGAGAATATGTTGTTTGAAAAAAGGAAGTGTATTTAATTTTCTGAATTTCTACACGAGAACATAAAAATAATTGAAAAAGAGAGAAAAAATCCTTTAAGGAACATGTGCAAAAGGAACACGTGGTACGTGGATCATATTCCATATATTTATTTATTTATTTCATTATTTATCCTGCCCAGACTGCCCACCCAGTAATGAATAATGTTCCTCTTAAAACTGAAACTCAAAACCCCATCACCCATACCCGTTGCCATGGCCGGAATAACTTCAAAAGCTGCCGAAATAAAAAAGTAACCGACGAAAATAAAACAAAAATCAATTCATAGTTTTTACTAATCATTCTCTGCCGATGCTGATGACGTCATCTGTATTTTTTTAGGTACGCTGTTGTAACAGGGGCGAACAAAGGGATTGGTCTGGAGATATGTAGACAATTAGCCTCTCAGGGAATTTCTGTGGTGCTGACCGCGAGGAACGAAAGGAGAGGCCTCCAAGCTCTCGATAAACTCAAAACCTCGGGTCTTTCTGATTACGTCATGTTTCATCAGCTCGACGTCACGGACTCATCGAGCGTTGAGTCTCTTGCTGGGTTTGTCAGATCCAAGATTGGGAAGCTTGATATCTTGGTATGTTCCACTGATTTCATTTTTAATTTTGTTTGAAGAAGTTTATTTCTCGAGTCTTCATTCTTTGTGAAATGAATAGTATTGTTTGTTCTTAGATTCACAATAGAAACGAGCTTAATGATTGCCGAGGAGTCGGATTAAATCTTTCTGTGATATGGGTGTAGATATTGGTCTGATATCGACTGCTATTTGCAGTTTTTTGGTCGAATTAAAGATTTGAGTTGCAAACTTACATGGGCAAAGGTCGATTAATGTGCAGGTGAACAATGCGGGGATTAATGGAGTTACCGACACTGAGGTAAAAAAAAATGTTCGTTTTTCGTTGCTATTTGTATGCATTCAACATTGATTGCTCACCTCATCTTCTCACCATTAGCTCTGGACCTCTTATCCACCCTCAACATCAGATAATCTCTATTAAGCTTGAAGACAACAACTACCTTATCTGGAAACTGCAAATCCTCGTCTCCACTTCCGTTCTTTGATAATATCTTTCACATCTCCTTTAGTGTTAACGAAATGTGCCAGTACATTCACAATCCCCTGAACACCCACTCGAAAGCTGTTAAAAGGATCCTTAGGTATCTTGCAAGTTCTATAGATCAAGGACTCAAGGTATCCATTTAACTTGGTGGATTGTTTCATGTTCTTCAAAGAAACAACCTTCTGTCGAGGATAGAAGTTTGGCCAATGCTACATCTGAAATGAGTTTGGGACATCTTGTCTTCTTAAAGAACTTCAGCCCTCTCCTTCATTCTCCTACCCTTTGGTATGACAATCAGAGTGCAATTTTCTTGGCTTCGAATCCTGTTCTCCATGTTCTTCATTTCATCGGGTCATAGTTGCTAAAAACAGCTGCAAATTCCCTTCTTTTGATCAGTCAGCTGATATCTTGGGTAACCCCTTGAGAGTTGAGACTCCAATCCTCACTCGATCAGAGTTATCGCTTGTGCATTAGCTCTACTATAGCAGGACGTTTTATTATCTCGAACAATGTAATCACAAACTATATTGGAAAAATATATGAAGCTTGCTTTTAGCTCAGATTTTTAATGTTTGTTTCATACCTGCACAGAGCCATACTATTGTAACTTCAATATAATTCTGATGTCGTTTTTCTCATGCAGACTGGTGGATCCAAAAGTCAAAAGACTGAATATGATTTAGCAGCAGAGTGTCTTGAAATAAACTATTACGGTTTGAAGAGAACAACTGAAAAGTTGCTTCCACTACTACAACTATCGGATTCTCCTAGGATTGTTAATATTTCATCCACAATGAAGAGTGTCGGGGTACGTATGAGCTATACTTCCTTCAACCCTTCTTCTACTTAAAGTATGTGTGTTTAAATATTTGTATGAAATTGTCGAGGCTTACAATTAGCTTAGATGGGGTCAAATAAATTAAAGCATGATGTGATCAAATATGCATTTTCTAACAACAACAATATTACTTTATGAGGTTTTTGGCACTCTAGATGTTTCCTTGCTAAATGTGAAGGAACTAATGTAGCACAGTATTTGAAATACTTTTTTGTGTTTATTTGTAATATTTATAAAGGTTGATGGATCTAAATGTAGAATGTGAAAGTGTGTAATATATAAGAAACAAAATATGCGAACATTGATATGCCTCGAATGTGGTGATAACACAATTCGCAATATTTCAATATTCGTTCTCTTATTTTCAATAAGAGTTGAGACAAAAGAATTGCTAGTGCGAATTGAGTCAAAAACTTGAATAAGAACAATAGATGTTAGGCGTGCAAAAGCTATTCAAACGGTGCACAGATTGTGTAGTTTTCGTCGCATTTTATAGGTGTAGGTCTTGAGTCTTTTCATCTTATCTATGCAGCAGGAAACACTTCTAGCTAGTATGGCATGTAATACAGTTATTAAATTTTCGTTCATATCATCTTTCAAATCGACCGAGCATCTATAAACCAAGACAAATGATCTTTTTGACAGTACACAGAGTTTTTTTGTTTTTTGTTTTTTTGAACACTGTATTTCAGAGCAACAAATGGGCCAGGGATACACTCAACGACATCGGAAGCCTTACAGAAGAGAAGATAGATCATGTACTAAACGAATACCTCAAGGACTTCAAACAGAAGTCCATAGCAGCCAAAGGCTGGCCCACTTATTGGGGTGTATATTGCGTCTCAAAAGCAGCCGTGACAGCGTACACGAGACTTCTAGCTAAGAAGTACCCAAAAATTCTGAGTAATTCTGTGTGCCCGGGCTGGGTCAAAACCGATCTCAGCAACCACTCTGGTCCTTTAAGCCCCGAACAAGGTGCAAAAAGCCCGGTAAGGCTGGCCCTTTTACCTGATGGTGGACCATCCGGTATGTTCTTCGATCAGATGCAAGTTTCGTCCTGAATCTTAGGAATGATCGATAGTGTATAGTTTGAAGATTGGGTGTTTTGAACAAGTTGGAAGCTGATCAGTGTGCGTGGTTGGGAGGGAATAAAATGTTCTACTGTAGATTTCTCATTGGGATGATCCCATATTAAGGATTTATTCTCAGACTTATTAAGTTCATATCAATTGAGTTCGGTTCAGTATTTTTTTTTTTTTTAATATTTTAAAATTAAATTCAATTGAAGTTAATTTCATTTCAGATCTTTTAAATTTAGTTCAGATATTAAGTTCAAGATCAATCGGTTTAAGTTCAAAAGAACAATAATATATTTTGTTATGAATTTAAATTAATTTTATTTTATTTTAGGTAATTAGCAAAAACTATGAGATTTAGGTTGTCAAAAAATGTGAACTTTTTAACCAAGTTAAAAATGGGGTTAAGGCTCGTCCAGGAATGCTCACCTAGGTGGATGATGACGTATTATACACACACCATAATTGACTATCAAAGCATCTTCTATTTATACACACACCATAATTGACTTTCAAAGCATCTGTAAACATTAAAGACTTGACAAAATCAATCAAAACAGGAAAAAAAAAATGGCAGAGGCATTTCTCAACACAAGCACACCAAGGTGGGTGTTTTTCATCTCACAAACTTGATGATCACGTTAAAAAAATTACTTATGTTAGTTATGTATTTATATTATTAAACTTTTTTTTAGGTACGCGATCGTCACCGGTGCGAATAAAGGAATCGGATTTCATATCTGTAAGCAGCTAGCTACGAGAGGAATTACGGTGGTCTTAACAGCTAGGGACGAGAAGAGAGGCGTCGAAGCACAAGAAAAGGTCGAGAACCCGAACATTATTTTTCATCAACTTGATGTCGTCGACCCGGCTAGTATAACTCGTCTAGTTGACTTCGTACAATCCAAGTTTGGGAAGCTTGATATTTTGGTATTATAAACACACCTATTGATCGAGCGGTGTGTAGTCTTAAATTAAATAAAATGATTTTGAATTTTATGTATATATGTGCAGGTGAATAATGCAGGTATTAACGGAGTAAGGTTGGAAGGAGATGTTTCGATTTTGGTACAAGTGATTTTGGACAGCCTATCTTTGCTTTCTGATTCCGTGGAGGTTCGTTTCCTTTGTTACAAGCATACACAAATACTCCTAGAAAAAATAAATAGTTAGATGACTCACAAATGATCAGGCAAAAGCGATTAATGGAAGGGTAATCGAGAGCTTCGAGGGTGCGAAAGAATGCGTAGAAGCAAATTACTATGGCGCGAAAAGAGTGACCGAAGCTCTGATTCCACTCTTGCGATTCTCCGATTCACCAAGAATCGTCAACGTCTCCTCCACGTTGGGAAATATGAAGGTGAAAATTAAATAAAGTCTTATTATTGAATATTAATGTTATAATTAAGTACTTAATTAAAAAGGAATTTGTGTTCATCAGTTTTTGCCTAACGAATGGGGGAAAGGGGTGTTAGCTGACGAAGAGAAGCTAACAGAGGAAAGGATTGAGGAGGTTGTGAAGAGTTTTCTTAAGAGTTTTGAGCAGGGCTCACTCGAAGCTGATCAATGGTCGACTCAGCTTTCAGCCTATAAGGTCTCGAAAGCAGCTCTGAATGCGTACACGAGGCTAGCAGCCAAAAAGGAACCGAGCTTTTCCGTAAACTGCGTTTGCCCGGGTTTGGCGAGGACAGACATCACAAGTAACCTTGGGCCATTGAGTGCCGAAGAAGCTGCTGAAAGGCCGGTGGAGATTGCACTTTTGCCTCGTGGAGGGTCGTCGGGAGTCTACTTTCTAAGGAACGGAGTTTCACCTTTCTAAATTTGATTACTAAATGTTTCTGCTCAACATGGTGTAATAAGAATTTATCTTGATTTAGTTCAACCTTAGACTATTGTTAAAATACGATGCATTAATTAAATTCACCTCTGTGACTTTCTATAGTACATTAATTCATGAATATCTTCCGCTTTCCTCTTAAGATTTCATATGCAGGGTGACACAACTAGAATAATCTACTCTCGAATCAATAGAAATATATAAAATTGTGAATTACGCAACTAGAATAATCTACTCTTTTCCAAATATGAGAAAATTGTGAATTACGCAACTAGAATATGAGGCCATGGATTAGTTTCTACTTTCTAGTATGTCTCTATTTAGTATAAATAGAATGTCTTATTAGTTTCTAGGATGTTCACGTTCCTTAGTTTAAGTATAAATAGGATGCTAATTAATCTTATTGAACATCCAAAAATTGTTATGTGAATCAATAGAAATATATAAAACTTGGTAAATAAAAATATTAAAGAATAAAATTATTAAAAAAAATATTAAAGAATAAATAAAAAAGTATTATGAGTAATTTAGAGAAAAAATTAAAATAAGTTTATGATTTAAAAATAAGTAACTTAGTTCATTAGTTTAAGTATAAATAGGATGCTAATTAATCTTATTGAACATCCAAAAATTGTTATTAAAGAATAAAATTATTAAAAAAAATATTAAAGAATAAATAAAAAAGTATTATGAGTAATTTAGAGAAAAAATTAAAATAAGTTTATGATTTAAAAATAAGTAACTTAGTTCCTTAGTTTAAGTATAAATAATCTTATTGAACATCCAAAAATTGTTATGCGAATCAATATATATATATATATATAAAATCCTAATAGGACTTGGTATTTCATATTCGAATAAAAATATTAAAGAATAAAATTATTAAAAAAAATTAAAAAAAATATTAAAGAATAAATAAAAGAGTATTAAGACTAATTTACAGAAAAAATTAAAATAAGTTTATGATTTAAAAATAAGTAACCTAGTTTACCTCTCTAATAAAAAAAAGTAATTAATTTATTGAGTATATATAATTTAATGAATAAATATTAAATCTATTCATAATGTAGATAAGTTTTTCAAAATTGATTTGTCTATTTTGATTTTTGTATTTTACTCTTGATATTTTTCATTTATTATATACGTTATTATATAGTTATTGTTGAAAATCTTAATCGTTTTGGACACAGATTCTTGGAATCAATCACAGAACTCTTTTTTTGGAAAATATTTTTTCATTGCGATTCTTTTTTTTCAAAATTCAAAAAACATCCGTAGCCGTTCTCGCATTCTCAAAATTCAGTTTGTATGTTCTTGAGCTCCAACCGAAGTAAAATCTTGTTATTCTTTTCAATTGATAATCTTGAATTTGAGAACAAATCGATGAAACCGTAAGATATTTCGTGTGTTTATTTTCTGAAAACACACTATCACGTTCGGCTAGACAAATCGAATCTATTGGAGATGAACTGTTGCCGCTTGTTGCAAATGTGTATCTCACAAAGATTGTGGTTTAACACTTCAATGCCTGTTTTTTTTAGTTTTTATTTTGTTGTCATTAGCTCATGGCTCACCAGTATTAACTAATTCAAAGTGGGATTTTTTGTCGAGGTCGATCGGGGTTCATTGTAATGGTGTTAAAATTTCGGCTCATGTCGTATATTATGGAACGGAGTTTGCTAAGAGCAATCTGTATGAATCTTGTGGTTAGATTTTTGAGTTTATAATCATGTTGTATATCATGAACTGGGATGGCTAGCGTAGTGTATGAATCGTGTCTTAAGGTTTTTGAAACGTAACACAGTTTATATATAGATGTCTTGTCTTTGCAACTTCTTTGTGTACTGTATGAATTTTTCATAATATTCGTCTAGGTTAAACATCGAACCTTTTGTTGCAGGAACAATGGCTTGACGTACTCGTTTACAATCAATCCCCTCCCCACAATCGCGAAGCCAATTCAGATGGTTTCACAGACCGTAAACATCCAACCTCCAAAGACACGACGCCCAGCCGGGCGACCACGACAAGTTAGGTTAAAGAACAGGAGCGAGATCAAACGGATTATCAAGTGTAGTCGCTGTAAGAAATTCAAGAACCACAACAAGAAAACATGCAAAGAAGTTATCTAGTACGGAGTTTATCCAGTTATATTTCAAGTATTGTCCAATAAAGTCGTATTTGTAGGATGAATTTGTACTTGAACTTTGAAGCTTTCAACCGAGGTTGAATATGAATAAATCACAGACATGGTTTAAGATTCACATGGATCTATGTTCATTATTTCTGGTACTTTGTAATACATTTGTGGATTTGCATTTGTCGTCTTTTTAGTTTTTATTGTTGTGGAGGATATTACTAAGACACTAGTGTTATAGTTACTATTCCTTGCTGTGGATGAACAGTTAGCTAATCTTTGGCGTTTAGTTTGGGTTTTTTCCGACTGCGTTTAACAATGAGAAATGATGAGTTGAACTACTTTACAGTGTTTCTGGTACACATGAGTATGTTGCTTCAATTCAGTTTACGGTGTTGATGAGTGAATAATTTGAAGGTTTTCGATGCCGATTCAATCGCTCGATTACCTTGTTCGTGTGTGCGGAAGCGTGTAAAGCAATAGATCTACTATGCCATGATCTTAGTGCACACAAATATGTATAGACACATATTTATATATATATATATATCCAATATATATATATAGAGAGATTAACAAGAACACTTACAACCGGTGTAGCGTGCCTCGTTGATGTTGATGAAGGTGGTGTTGAGTCGATTAAACCACCTTCATGGATCAGCCTTGAGAATGACCTCGTCACTCTTCTTGTCTAGATCGCCCGGATGTTGAAGCCGCACAAGTGGCCCGGCCTCTACGTGTTGCACTCGAACCCGGATGATGAACACCTTGCTTGCATGAAGTGGTTCTCCAAGAACACTCTCTATTCTCTCCTTTTGGTGTGAATTTCGTGGGTAAGCATAAAGTGATATGAAAATCAGATTTTCATGTCTATATTCATGTCCATTTACCACTCCATGTAACCCCCCCATTATGTGCATCATAATGCACAAGTAATGGTGGTTAATGGGGAGATGAAAAGACACCTCCACATAATCATGCCAAATCATGATATGTGGTCCCACTTGCTTGTGTGGCATGCCATGTCACACTATGTGACATGCATTCCATGCAAGCCATGCATCCCATGCATGTATTAATCCACGTAAATATTGATTCTAAATCAATATAACTAACAAGCTACATAGTACATCATCAAGTCCGTGTGTGACCCTGTAGGTATGATTTATAGATCAATATTATATTGTTCCCAACAATTAATATTATCGAATAATCATTTAACATCCATAGACGACCTTATGACTTTATCGATTACACACGTAGGATCGAAGGACATATCCCAACAATCTCCCACTTGGCCTTCAGAGCCAGTGTGCTGCCAACTTCCTTTTGTCACTTTATGTCTAAGTTTGAACTTGAGGCAAGACTCGAGTCATCCTCAATCGGTTCAAACCTTTCTTGGACTTTGAGACAGACTGTAAAACCAGATTTATCACTATGATACGAATCTGGACGTGGCCACGTATTTTCCACAGTCTCGACTCTCCAAGTGGCCGGTAAGACATGTTTCCCATTATAAAATGGAGGACAATCCCATCTTGTCAATCTAAGCTCTCCCACTTGCTTCCTGATATACCCAATAACAAGTTTTATAACCTCCTTTTACGAAAGGCGTTTACTTGTATCAAAGTACATCATTTCACAATGGAATCACTCTGGACTACTCAGGTCAGAGGAAATTGCTCGACAGTCAATGAAATAGTATTATGACTCGAAATCTTAAATACTATTCCAGTCGGGTCTGTTCGATCATTAGCTCCCAGCTAATATCTATGTAATTGTACTCGATGTCCCACATCACTAGCCCATGAAGCGGCGCTATAGTACACATTACAATCTAGTTCTTTGTATTATCGGTTTGTCCGTACTCGATTATACGAACTAGGAACAAGCATATGATTCAAGTATATCAGTTCAACCATTGGGACTTCATTATGCGGTAAGTCGACCTCATAACCCAATCGATATTACTTAATCATTTGGACAATTCATATAAATTAAACCATATTTATATGAAGAAATATGTATTATACATATGAGTGAATGTCTACCAAATCTCCAAAAGTATCTAATACAGTAATAGAAATCACAACCTATCTCTAAGATGTCTGATCTCTATTGCAGTCGTGAAAGCCTCAAGCTTAAACTGCTGGAGAGGTTTAGAAAGCGGGTTTGCAACCTTACCAAAAGTTGCAAATTTATTATCTCGATGTCTCCACAAAACTATCTCCTAGATAATGTGGAACTTCCTGAGCACCAGTTTTAGACTTGTGGTGCTTCCTAAGCACCAGTTTTAGACTTGTGGTGCTTCCTAGCTCATTGGCTTGCGCGATAACTCTACTATAAATAGAGAACTATCGGATGGGCTGAGCTAGTTACGCCACCTAGTTCATTCAAGAACTTTCAAATCCTAACTGCCAACATTACTGCATCCAATGCAATACTGTGCTCAGCTTTTGTAGTTTAATCAGCTATATTGCATTGCATGGAACTATTCCAGCAAATATCACCTCTAACCAGACAAAAGATATAACCAGATTAAAATCGGAAATTATCTTAGTTTGTTTTGAAGTTAGCATTCAAACAGCTTGTTAATATCAACTCTTTTTGTCTTCCAAAGACAACAAAATTCTTTTGTCCATCTAAGGTACATAAGAATATTCTTGGTCGCAGTCTAACGCGCCTCACCTGGATTTCCTTGAAACTGACTCGTCATGCTCAAAGCATATGATACGTCCGGTCGTGTACATATCATGGCATACATTATAGACCCTATTGCCAAAGCATAAGGAATGTTTTCCATCCTCTTTTGCTCATCAAGTCCCGTAGGGCCTTGCATCTTGCTAAGAGATGTGCCATGACTCATTGGAATGAGACCCTTTTTGGCGTCTTTCATTCTGAACTTATCAAGTACCTTATCAAAATAGGTCACTTGACTAAGTCCAAACATCATTTTCGATCTGTTCCGACAGATCTTGATGCCCAATATGTACTGTGCTTCTCCAAGATCCTTCATTGAAAAACAATTCCCAAGCCATTCTTTAATAGAATTAAGCATAGAAACATTGTTTCCAATAAGGAGTATGTCACCGACATACAACACAATTAATACAACGTAACTCCCACTGATCTTCTTGTAAAACAAGAATCTTCCGAGTTCCTCTGAAATCCAAATCCCAGTATGGATTCATTGAACTGAAGATTGCTACTCCGATATGCATTCTTTATTCCATAAATAGAACTATAAGCTTGCATAATTTCTCAGCCTTATTAAGATCGATAAAACTCTTTGGCTGTGTTAAAACACAGCCTCTTCTAGAATCCAATTCAAGAAGTTAGTTTTAACATCCAATATTACCATAACTCATTATCAAGATGAGTAGTAATGGCTAAGATAATCTGAATGATTTAATCAAAGCAATTGGTGAAAGTTTTTCCATAATCCACCTCGTGAATAAAACTTTTACCATCAACCTTGCTTTGAAAACCCTAGGTTTTCCATCTGTCTGTTTAGATCTTAAAGATCTATTAGCATTCATTGGGTCTAACCCTGTGATGCAAATATATCAAGTTCCAAACTTGATTATCAGATATTGATATCATCTCAGATTTCATGGCACCATGACAATTTTCAGTAGTTGGACTCGTCATAGCTTGGAATTAGGTCGAAGGTTCACCGCTTTCCAAAAGCATGAATTCATATCTCTCATTGGTCACAATATCTAAGTATTTGAATAATAGAGATAGATTTATGCCTTTCGGACCTATGAGGGCTGGTATGGCTTCCAAAACCATAAGAATACTCTCAACCCAGTCTTGAGTATTCATCGTTAGTTGTTTCACTTGAACCTCGTTCAAGACAACCGAGCTCCCACTGAATTTCTAGGAAAGATAACTCTTTTCAAGAAAATCACTATCTCGAGCAACAAAATATTGTTCTCAGATAGATCGTAGAAGTTGTACCCTCGAGTTTCTTATGGATACCATAAAGAAACTTTTATCCCATTTGAGTTCAAGCTCTATAGAGATAAATCTCGTCAGAGAAGCTTTTAGAACCTCAAATTTTGATGAAAACAATTTAGGGACCCTCCCTTTCCATACCTAGTATGGTGTCTTATCAACAGCTTTTGACAGCTTCCTATTCAGTGTATAAGTTGAAGTCTAGAATTGTGTGTTCCCAAAAGAGACCAGTAGTTCATTTAGACCTCTCATCGAATGGTCGAACTATATCTAATATAGTTTGTTTTCTCTTTTCCGAAACATAACCTTCATGTGCTTGTGAACTAATAGGTTTCACATACATCAGTATGGATCATCCCTAATTACTCACATGTTCTCCTTTCTCCAAGAAAGATGACATTGTTATCTTTTCAATCACACATCATTCACATGTATCAAATGACTCCAAGTCAAATGATTCTAAAATTCCTTCTAAAAGAAGCTTCGTTACATGTTTAGATTTTGATTTGATCTAATCAACAATGTTTCAGTTATGTCTCATCGATACTTATTCGACTTGGTCTTTGGTCTTAATGATATATATGATTTGTCAAGTTTAAAGTATACATAATCAATATAATAATCGTACCAAAACAAAGAATAATTCACAATTAAAATAGTTACCAAACTATTTAATAGTGAAAAACTAATCCATCAGTATCTAATACTGAACCAATATTCATTGTTTGTTGAAGGTACGAAATTACATAGTTATAATACTAAAACATGGCCCTAAGGCAAAACAACATCATATGATCATACGGCTAATGCAGCGACCTTCGCTCCATTTCTTGCCCGTAGATCGACATCTCTATTCACCAAACTTATACTTCTATGTAGTTCCTCCACATAAAATGTGAGAACCACATTTGGCATCCAATACCCAAGAAGTAGAATTTGTGAAGTTTAATGTCTATATCATTAATACTTGAAGATGAAGCAACCACGTTCTTCACATCTTCTTTGAACTTTGGGAAAATTAAATTATTCCCAATAATTGAATCTCATTCAAATTTCCATTCAAAATTATCTCAATGTCAAAACGTGATAAATCGTAAGTGAAAAATTGAAGTTTTCTAACCAGCGATATTATCATGCAATTGAAGCCCTATCTCTCATAAAATATGAGGGAGCCAACCAGACAATCGATTCACGCCATCCAATGGCTCGAAAGTCTCTAATTTGTGTCATTGATGAACTTAAGTGTTTTGGATTAAATCACTCCCCGAGGTGTAAATAATACTAACCTTATAATCCATCAAATGAAAGACAAATTAGGCATTTGTTTTGAAATTGAATAAAATATGAACTTTTATATGTTTGCAAGTAGTGTCCAACACTTTTGCAGTAAACGCATTGAGATTCCCTAGGAACCCTAGTAGCCTTCTTGCCCATGCTCTTTTGAATACCCTATCCCATATCATAAGAATTTCCCTCTTAGGGTCCTTCTCTATCGCCGACTCAGGAGCCTTGAGCATCCCGTGGAGCTCACGAAGCGATTTCTTCAAACCATTCATATGGAAATTTTAGCCTAAATGCATTATAACCATCATGAAATTGAAGTATGAAATCGGTTGCCAAATAATCATCATAGGAAAAATCTAGGCGGTCACTTGAAGCAAATAATCCAATCATTTGTTGCACATGTGATTCCATAGATTTCCATTTTTCCAGCCTAGCTGAAGCAATGACCCTGGTCATACCGAACCTCTCAATCTTAGCATATTCCCCGAACATGCTATTGAGTTGTTCAATGATATCTTAGGATGTGGTTATCTAACACATTTTCATTGTCTTCGTATTTGAGGACCATCCTCGAATTACGTTGTGAATCAAGAAAATTTATGTTGTTCAATTTTTCATAATCAAGAATTGAACCAAACTTGAATCGAGTTGAAATTAACATGATAAACTACAAAAGAAAGATAAATAAAGTATGTAAACATCCACAAAGCGGTAAACAAATAAGGTTGTCTAACAAGTTACTTATTTATTCCATTTTGTTCAATCGATATCTAATATCGTTGTTCCCTTGAACAAAGCGATCCCAAGACCCTCATCTTGCGAATCCTTAAGCCGACTGAGTCCGCACTTAAGAAAACCAAGATAGGTAGACATCCCATGTCAATGACATCTAATTTCATTCTCGGTCGATAAGAATCACATTCTTATCTCATGTCTCGATAGCCACGCCTGCAGTGGATCTATCGATGAGAAAACCAAACTCACGTGTAAGGGTCTAACCCTTACTCCCACTATCCCAATATAACAAGTAGTACCCCGCTGAGGCGGACCTACCAACTTATGATCGAGGGCTTCATGAGTGTGATGTTTTGGATAAGACATTATACTCATTATTTTGGGAACATGCATGTTTAAGGTTGTATGTATGTTGGTTGAACATTTATAACATATATAAACCTAGAACTAGCACAGCAAGCAATACATACTCGAATGGCCCCTAAACCTCACAACACACAGAAAAAAGAACGAACGAAAAATAAGCAAAACTCCATGAGTAGCGCCCCGTCCACCGGAATGGCGCAATGCTGATTCCAGAGGGGGTAGCGACCGCTACCCCTAGGGTAGCGACCGCTACCTTGGTCCAGACCATTTTTCGGCCCCGATAGCGATCGAGCAGCGATCAGCCTAGCGTTCGGGGTAGCGACCGCTACCTGCTCCAGTGGCTGAAAAATTGCTTCTTCTTGCTTCGTTTCTCTTCGTATTCGTCGGTGCTTCGAGATCCAAGGTCGATCCGTGGATCAAATCCACTGCTTACAAGTTGTACAATACATATGTAAACGAAACCTATCTATTACAAATGATTCCAAGGCACGCAGTCCTCCAAATTACAACTGATTCCAAGGCACGTAGGCCTCAAAACTAAAGACATTCGATACGTAAAAAACACGATTGCATTCACCCAACCACTATCGGTGGCCGGCCTTACATCTAATCACATAGATTCAAACAAACAATTAATCCAATTATGTTGATTTAACCTTCGTGTCCAACACAAAAGTGTGCACGAGCCCTAGGCTCTGATACCAATTGAAGGTTTTCGATGCCGATTCAATCGCTCGATTACCTTGTTCGTGTGTGCGGAAGCGTGTAAAGCAATAGATCTACTATGCCATGATCTTAGTGCACACAAATATGTATAGACACATATTTATATATATATATATATATCCAATATATATATATAGAGAGATTAACAAGAACACTTACAACCGGTGTAGCGTGCCTCGTTGATGTTGATGAAGGTGGTGTTGAGTCGATTAAACCAACTTCATGGATCAGCCTTGAGAATGACCTCGTCACTCTTCTTGTCTAGATCGCCCGGATGTTGAAGCCGCACAAGTGGCCCGGCCTCTACGTGTTGCACACGAACCCGGATGATGAACACCTTGCTTGCATGAAGTGGTTCTCCAAGAACACTCTCTATTCTCTCCTTTTGGTGTGAATTTCGTGGGTAAGCATAAAGTGATATGAAAATCAGATTTTCATGTCTATATTCATGTCCATTTACCACTCCATGTAACCCCCCCATTATGTGCATCATAATGCACAAGTAATGGTGGTTAATGGGGAGATGAAAAGACACCTCCACATAATCATGCCAAATCATGATATGTGGTCCCACTTGCTTGTGTGGCATGCCATGTCACACTATGTGACATGCATTCCATGCAAGCCATGCATCCCATGCATGTATTAGTCCACGTAAATATTGATTCTAAATCAATATAACTAACAAGCTACATAGTACATCATCAAGTCCGTGTGTGACCCTGTAGGTATGATTTATAGATCAATATTATATTGTTCCCAACAATTAATATTATCGAATAATCATTTAACATCCATAGACGACCTTATGACTTTATCGATTACACACGTAGGATCGAAGGACATATCCCAACATAATTGTACAATAGGACCAACCGTGTGTATTTTATTTTGATATATCAGATTGAATTCAATGTGTCTCATTAGTAAATATTGCAATATAAAATAGGTTAATCAAGCTCTGGTGATGGTGTTGAACATTGTGACTGCATTTCTAACATAGATATGAAATCTATCTGTAATTTAAGTGTGATTTTCAAAAGAGCTGACTGGATGTTTGAATAGTACTGTGTTCTGAGTTTATTTGATAATGTTAAATCATGTGTTTAAACAGAATATGCTACATTAAGCGTAAAACCGAGATTACAATGCCTCTGTGTCCATGTAGTAAGATTTTGGCATTTATTTTTCAAACTCAACAACACTGATTTTACCACAACCATTTGTTTGTGTTTTACTTCATGTCTGTTGTTTATAAGAGTCAACCCCATCCTGTTACTCATGTTTTGTTTATATCCAACCCAACCTGCAACAACACTGATTTTACCACAAACATTTGTTAGTGTTTTACTTCAGGTAACTCAAGTTTTGTTTATAACAAACCCAACCTGCGCATGCTCACTGATTCACAAAATAAACAAACCTGCCAAGTTAATCTCAGGAAAAGTAATTTCAAAATGTTTAAACCATGTATTCAATGTCAAAGTAACTTATCCGAATACTAAATGTAACTGGAATCTGTCCTGAACTTCAACTAACGTAAAGAAGATAAACAAAACGACCTTGTTCGATAAACCAGCGGCCTACTTGTTATTGTTTGAAAAAAAACAGCATAAAAGAGGTTTCTAACTAGCTGCCCTCCAACATTGTGAACTTCTTGCAAATCTCTTGATTAGATCAACTCTGAATGCCATTGTTGCTGTCTCGTCAAATGTATCACACGGATACCTTTCATATGCAAAATCGTCCATGTAGTGCATGACATAAACGCCGCAATCCAGTCTGCCAATGTGACAAACTATTAGTATAACATTCAGACATTGTACATGATTCAATAAAAAGTAGTATATAGTTTTTGAACTTACGATCCGAAAGCCTGTTTGGGGACAAGATCTTTCTTATCATACAATTTGAAATCGGTCTTGTAATTTTCCTTCACCCACTTTATAGTGAGTAATTCTCTCTCGTTCAAAGCATCCCGGTCCATCTGCAACGCAACATTCGAGCATTCACCTCTGTTCAGCTTTTTCCTCATGCCTGATTCCAGCATGATGTCGGCTTGGATCTCTACGCCACTCATCCACATATTTATCATTGCGACCTAAACGATTATAGTTAAATACCAAGAATCATGAGGTGATGTTTTGAACACTATCGTAATAACACGTAGTGTGTATGGACAATGTTATACACTTGCTAGCATTATAAAACTCAGTTAACAAGTAGCTTGGCTTACCATAACCGCGGCCTCTTTTAAGCACTCCTCAGACCTTGATTGTCTTGACGACATGGAGTTATAATGGAAAAAACACTTAGTAACTGCATCGAAAGTTAACAGGGTGTAGTGAAATTTCCGTTTGTGGGTCAGTGGATGAGTATTAAATGCGCGCTCCCCAAGTACTCATACAACGACTCAAAAATAAAAGCATGCATGGCCACTGCGTCAATGTTATAAACCGAGACCTGTATTCATTAAAAAAAGAAACAATTGGGAAATTACTTATAGGGTCATTCATTTCACTGAAATATTAGTTAAAAACCGAATGAACATCCGTGTGCATCCTGAACTGTAGTATACACTATACATAAGCAGCCACATTGTTTGTAATAGATTCATGTATTTGACAACAGCTCCTACTAGGTTATTAGCTAATGTCCTAGGTATAATGTTTAATCTATTGTACACACTATACCGTTTCAAACAATGTGTTAATGGTTATACACAATTGAATCTGTATATGATAGTGCCCATGAAACAGTTGTATCTTATTATTATCATCCATACATGTACTGGAATTTTGCTCGTAATGAACTATTATAACAAAGATATACACTGCCAGGAAGAGACAGTGTTTGCTCTATGAGGAATTGGAGAAAACTTCATACTTTGAACCTGATGTGTTTTATATACACTATCAAAAACATACTTTTAAACATAAATAGAAATAGACCAAATACACTGGACACCCTAGTGTACAGTGTACAAATATATAAATTAACATAAATAGACCAAATACACTATAATGTTTAAATGATAGTGTCCTCTATGCAACACCCTAAATATATGAAATGAAGCAGACACCAGTATAATAAAGTGGGATTTTTAACAAGTTTAATGATAAACTGATGTTTGGTTATGAATATCAAAACCATTACTCATATGAATTAACATAAATACATCAAATACACTAGACCCTCTAGTGTATCTTCATAACATTTCATTACTGTCTACATGCTTTATTAGTTGGTAAGACATACACAAAAATTATGATTAATCGGTTCATGTTGTTTACTGATTTATAGCTCTGAAACTTGAAGTCAGTAAACTATTCATTAACCTTTAAACAGAGAGATGAATCAAACTTGACTCTACTGATGTAATGTCCTGGTACATAGTTTAGTTAGGTAATTGTGCATCAATTATGAAGCGACTCACAGACATTTCGGTGTTTGAAAAATATACTATTAAAGTTTTCTTGTAAACTACTGCATCTGTTGTGGTTTGATGAAATCACAGTGTATTGAATCATGTACTATAACCTACACTTTGAAAATATAAAGACATAATGTAACAGATTACGACATTTATGAAACCTACTTATGCGATCACTAATGACACTAGTAAGTATTATGTTATGACAGATTTTTAGTAAGAGTATATATTACTGTATTTTGAACTATTCATCCAAAAGCGATTAAACATCTTTATGCAACAACAACTATCCTATACACTTGCGCAGGGTTTGTAATAAATACTTAGGTTTGACAACTGACAAAAGTATATTGTTAGTAAGCTAATGTACTGGTATCTAGTTTACTATTGTGCACTAATAGGCTAATATACACAATGTTATGATGATAGCCTTTGAAAGTGTATTTGGTAGTGTCCATGCACAAGATAGTGTTAAGTAATTTGTAGTGCTTGCACTAGATAATGTCGACTACGTGGTTCATCAAACACTACCACTTACACCGCATGATTGGCTTAGTCATTGATTTATGCAAAGAAACACTTACAATGTACTATTATGATACAAAGAAGTGACTTACTATATTAAAAGTTACTCTTATTGGAAGTTGAATTATTAAATCAGTGACTTACTACTACCAGAATTCATGCTGACTAACACACAATACCACGTATCGACTAAATTCAAACCACTCTTGATAAAGTCATAAATTGCATGTATCATATTCAAATGTTCGGCAAGTAGTTCAAATTGTGGTCAAAAGTTTTGAAACATCGTAAACACTATGGGTCGTAGTTCTAACCAAAAATTAAGATTAGCATGCAGTACAAAATAATAGACATATTATACAAACCTTTTTGACAACCAAAGTTTCTCGAGGAAACTTTCCTCGACCGATCCCTATTTTGATGCCACTCTGAAAAAAAAACATCATAAACGTTAAAAAAATGTCACTACCGTGCTTAAGTAAAAAATATTAGACATATTATACAAACTATTAGACGAGACAATTAGATCAACCCCTTACTCGCTTTTTTCTCTTCTGAATAAACTGGTTCGATTGGAAATCATCGTCGCTTACAATTACATGTTCGGAATCCTGTCATAAAGTCCAATTTATACAAATTAGGTAATACGAATACGAAAAAAAAGCCACTGTCATATACCTTTGCCTTCTTGGTTATTTTTGGCGTGTGTATTCCTACGTTGAACCTTTTCCTCTTTTGTGCCTTCATCGACACCGTCTTGTTGTTGGTCTTCGCCACACGTTTCGCGACCTATTTTGGAATAAGTAGTTAACTAAGATGCATTATTATACTGTTGTAAACAGTGTTATTATGAGAGTCTTGGAAGTGATTTCTGTAGAGTAAGGACCAAGTATCCGGCCTTTCACACTGAATAATACACTATCGAATAATGTGCATTGTTTGCAATAGACGACAGATATATCAGTCACCTCTGGGATTTTTAAACAACAGACTAATTGCGAGACAGGTTTTAAAAGTAGCTGTGAATACCTTCTTCAGTTCAGGCTGGACCTCAGACGTAGTTGCTTCGAAGTCGTTCTCCAGACTTCGTTTCGCAGATCTCGAGTAGGCCACCCGATTCTGCACTTTTTTCTTCAGCGAATCGGAACGAGTTTTCGGAGACATGTTCCCTGTCCCTGTTTCAAATTAGAATGTTTTTTGAAAGCAATTAACCGAATTAAGCACTGGAAACACATTATGACGAACACTGTTATGGTTTGTTGTTAAAACGATGATCAAAATCTATCAACTGAACTACACAATACTGATCATAAACCAAATGTTTTGTGGAACAGGTTCCTATATTGCTTTTAATGTGAGAAATATATATATATGAACACACACACGCTGAGTGTACATATATGAATCACACAACCACAAATTATTCTGATCATGCAATTGGGTCAAAACTGAACGTCATGAAATATAAGTACTGGTAAAAAAAAATTCAAGAAAAACAGGGGGGAATTTTCAAAAACAATTTCTCAAGAACCATAAATCATACATGCAATCACGTCGAGAACTACACTATGTCAATTCAAACCTATAAATGATAATTCGGGTAGAGTCAAATCCCAAATTGAAGAACCCTAAATCGGGTATGCAATATACTGACCCATAAATTTGCAATTGATACTAAATCGAGAACACTTACCTTAACACTAGAACTTTGTAGTTTTGAGAAGAGACCAACAACGACGACAATCCTGCCGGAGAAATCACAACTATGCGCAAGGAATTGGGTTTTTAGGATTCTGTTTTTTGCAAGTGGTGATATACGTAGTGTAATGGAGACTAGGTTACGGTTATATGGAAAGGTTGAGATTTAATATGATTACGGTTTTTTTTGTAGTGTCTCCAATATGGTAAGTGTATAATCAATACCATCAATTAAGAGATGCCACATAATTTTTTAGTACTGAAATATATTAGTTTTTTCAATAACTAAAAGGGTTGTTTGGGTAACTCTTATTTTTTTACAAATAAGGTAAAGATTGGTCTTAATGTATGTTTTAGAGTAAGATATTTACCCTTTTTGAAAACTCCCCTAAATAAAATATATATAGGTTTTTTTTAGTTTTTATTTATGAATAAAAATATTAAAGAATAAATAAAATATTTTTAGGTTTTTATGCTTGAGTTTTTAATTTTTATTTGTTGTTGCTTGATCAATAAAATCATGAATACAATATGTAAGGAGATGAATTTATACAAAGAGACGCTTCATTCAAGTTCATAAGAAAAGTAAAACTTAAACAACTACATTCCAATTCTTAGATTTCTACATGAACCTCTTGCTGGTCGCACCTCTCGCTGCTTAACCCCGACAACTCCCCGCGGTGTCAGGCCGAAGGCTGCAACGCCGACCTCACCCAGGCCAAGGTCTGCGAGTTCCACTCCAAGGCCGCCTCACCCAGCGCTTCTACCAGCAGTGCAACAGGTAACTTCTTCATACCACATGCAATGTATGAAATGTCGATTTCTCCGCAATTGTTTTACCACATGATCGAGCTTAATCGACTTGATAATCCAACCGACCGAATTTCGAAATAACATTAGCTAACTAGGCACACTAGTACTTTTCCTTGTAAAAGACATTAATACCATTGCAAAATCAAGACCCCAAAGGCACCCTCCACAGCTAATTAGAAACAATCTTCGTCGTTCCCAATACTCCCGTCCCGACTCAAGACGTGTTTGTAAGTGTTGATTAATATTGTTGAATTATGACTCGAATCAAGACGCAAAAGAGGACGAAATCGCCGAAGGAAGTTTCGGCGGGCGCCAGACGGTTTTCAGCGGGCGCTGGAGGTGACCGGCGGGCGCGGGAGCAGGTCGGCGGGCGCGGAAAGTGTGAAAATCGGTACGATGCGATACGAGCAGAAAACAGCGGGCGCTGTTTTGTCCCAGCTAAGCGCTTGGATTTTTGCGTGGTTGCGCTTGGATATTTGCGTGGCTTTTTGCACTGGAGTTATTTGTCTGGGTTTATTTAATTAGGGAATTAGAATTATATGAAATATAATTCTATTACTTATTAGTAATTTAGTAGTCATATATTAGGAAAAAGATTAATTCTAATTGTTTCCAATTTGATAAGTTTGCTACACCTATAAATTGAGGCTCTCCGGTAGACGAAAATCATAGAGTGCAATAGAGTGAATTATTGTAAGCCTCAACTATGTAGTGGAGTTTCTTTCTTTCCGTGGTTTTTTCCCGTGTTTTGGGTTTCCACGTAAATTTGTGAGTTCATTCTTTTCGCATATCTTTTCTTCGCATCTCATATATATTTCGAGAGTCGTGAGAGATTTAGTTTCAATATCGAAACAAGTGGTATCAGAGCATCGTAAAAAGCATAACAAGTGGTATCAGAGCTAGGTTACGATCCTGTGACCTGTTATTAAGAGCTTTCGTAGGGGATCCCGGACGCGAAATCCATACGAGGCGGGTGTTGCGGATATTGGTGTTTCTAGATCTAGGTGGATCTCGAGAATATTGGGGAGATGACGACGATGGTTGATATTCGGTGTTAGATCGGAGCACGTGGTTCTCTTCATGGCGATTCAAGGTGGAGTTGGTTCAGTGGTTCTAACCAACATGATCTTGATGATGCGTTGCTGAGGCATTGTCAAGATGTCAAGCGCGATGGAACCAGAAGAGAAGGTATGGAAGAATAAAAAGGTAAGAGGTATAATTGCACTCTATCCCTCCGGTGATTTTTTTCATGCGGTCGCGGGTTTGCGATCGAGGGAGACGATGAAGGAGGTTTTTTGAGAAGTGAAAACCCGGGGGAATGTCTTGATGTCCAGAGTTGGGCAAAGATGAAAAAATTCCAGGGGGTTTATCATTACTACAAAGAAAAAGGGAGTGGTGAAAATCTAGGTGAATTACGTGGTTCTTTCTTTCCTTTGAAGATACGCTTGAAAATCCGGTGTAGCACCTTGCATTACTTATGTTGGAGTATCAACTTCATCAGTATTCCAATGCATAACCATTTCTCCTTCATTTTCAATGATCATGTTGTGTAAAATAATGCAAGTTAACATTATCAAATTCAACTTTTTACTGTACCAAAATCAAGCTGGACCCCTGACAATTGCCCATCATGCTTGGAAAACCCCAAATTCTCGTTCAACATCTTTCCTAGCAGATTCTTGTCTTTCCTTGAATAATTTCCTTTTTGGGTCTTGAGGACATGAAAAAGCTCTCACAAAAGTAGACCATTCTGGATAGATACCATCGGTTAAATAATACCCATGATTATATTGTGCCCCATTCACAGTATAATGGATAACCAGTGCTTGCCCCAACAGAACATTGTTGAACAAAGGAGACTCGTTTAGGACATTAATATCATTACGAGAGCATGCAACTCCAAAAAATGCATGCCATATCCATAGGTTATGGGATGCGACTGCTTCAAGTACAATCGTAGGTGACCCATGACCTCTGGTAAATTGGCCTTTCCAAGCAACATGACAATTTTTCCACTTCCAATGCATGCAATCAAGACTGCCCAACATACCTGGGAATCCGTGTTTGGAATCGTGAAGTTGTAGAAGACGTTGAACATCATTGTCATCAGGCTTTCTCAAATATTGATCACCAAATACTTCTACCACGTTCTTGCAAAATTCAAAAAGACATTTAACAGCAGTAGAATTACCCATTCGTAGGTACTCGTCGAGGTTATCGGCAGGGACTCCCTAAGCCAATTGACGGATCGCAGCACTACATTTTTGTAAGGGAGTCAAACTCTGTCTTTTGGCTGCATCGGGAATTTGCTGAAAGTATGGTGAGTGGTTCTCCAGACTGGTCACGACCCTCAAGAATAAATCTCTTCGCATCCGAAATATTCGTCGGAACATGAGGTCTCTTGTAATCTGCCAAACATGCTCATAATTAAAAGCAACATTACCATTTTCTCCAAGATAGTTTGCGTATGCCATGCTCAGTAGGTCTGCATCACTGCTACCAGTTCGGTAAACACTTTCAATGCTATTGTAGTTGGCATTGAAGTGGTTCACTTTCTTTTGAACCGTGTTGTACCAATGTGACTTCATTTGACTCATGATCCGTGGACACATGCTTGCAGAAAGATTTTCATTATAGTAATGACTAATTCTTTCCCAAAATGCATCTCCTTTCTGATCATTGCCGACAATGGGATCTTCACTAACCATGACAAATGATTTTGCCAGAAGAACATCTTCCTCTTTTGTCCACCTTAGTTGCTTCTTGCCTCCAACTTTAGTGATAACACAATCTTCAACTTGATCTGACGGTTGAAATTGTGTTTCCGGGACAAAGGTTGGACTTATTTTTGTAAAAATTCACCCCGTTGATGGCATGCGAGTTGATCTTGGAGTAGAAAATTGCCATGAAGATTGTTGCCAAAAATCAGGTTGTGTTTGGAAATTTGGAGATGAAAAATTATTCTGAAAATTTTAATAGTTTTGAAAATTTTGAGAAAAAGTTGGAGAAATTGAGAAGTTTGGAGAATGGTAACTAAAATTTGAGAAGTAATCTGGATCTTGTCCATAAAAAAAATGGTTGAAAAAGTTTCGATTGTTAACGGCCATTTCAAATGAAAGAAAGAAGTGAAGTTTTTTTTATGATAGAATGAAAGGTAGAGTGAAATGATTTTGAAGTGGGTTTGAATGAAAGAGTGATAGTCTATTTATAGACAAAAAATGATAAAATATTATTTAAATATTAAATTAAATACCATCATTTATTTAAATAATAATAATAATTTTTAAATTCTTAATAATATTTTACATAACATAAAAAAATTATATTAAAAGAAAAAATAAATTATAAAATTTAAAAGTAAAAATAATTTTTTTACAAACATTAAATTAATTAAGATTTATTTTAAATTATAAATTAAATAAAATATATTTATACTATATTTAAAAGAATAAAAAAACAAAAGTGAGTGGGTGGGCCTTGCTGCAACAATTAAAGCTGCAGCCAAACCACGTGAATGAGGAGAGTGGGCGCGTGAATTGCTATCGCCCTTCGCTCCCCAATCAGCCAGCGCCACATGGCTTTATGCAGACCGATAAAAAAAAAACCAGTTCATATCTTTCAACTGGGTTCAGTCAACCGTGTGGACCCAAGACAGACCTAAAATTGAACTACGGAGTACAACTTATATTTGGTTTAATTTTGGCACGGTTCAGTTAACTCAGTTTGAACTGAGTTTTTTTACAACCAATGTAAGTACTCTAATTACTCCTCTAGTGATTGACATCAGCCACATAATTATTTGCGATAACTTCGAGCCTCTGTCGAATGAACTTTCCGTTCTCGTTTCGTTTTTATTCCGATTCGAGCCACACTTTAACAGTTTGCATTCATCTAAATGGTGGTTGATTTGCCTGTGACTGTGAGCTAAGACTGAGGCTCGATTCTCAACGATCAGCTCGCGGAGAGAGAGAGAGAGAGAGAGAGAGAGAGAGAGAGAGAGAGAGAGAGAGAGAGAGAGAGAGAGAGAGAGAGAGAGAGTCTTAAAGCCTATATATATTCTTTGTAGTTAGTTTAATTCTTTGTGGGCTTTTTGTATATAGTTGGACTTGTTTTGTGTTCAGCCTACAATTATTTAGGTTATTAGAGTCTTATATATACATTATGTAATGTACGGTTTATTCATTAAGAAACAGAGAAGTAGTAATTCTTTTCTTCAAGTTTTTGCCTTCGTCTTCCCTCTTTTCTATTACAGAAATCTTATTATGGTATCAGAGCTTCGGTTCCTCTGAGATCCGTTTCCCTACCGTCCCTTTTTTTTCTTCTCCCTCTATATCGCTGCTGCAATGGGCGATACGTCTGAGACAGTAATTATCTCAAATTCACAAAACCCTAAATCGATTTTTGCATCTCCAAACGAAGATCCTTCGTCACCTTATTTTCTGCATCCGTCCGATCACTCAGGGGTGAAGGTTATCTATGAGATCTTCACTGGAGATAACTACAACGCCTAGAAGAAGTCGGTTCAGATGTTCCTTACCATGAAGAACAAGTTGGGGTTTCTCGATGGTTCTATCTGCACCCCGACTCCAGATGATCCAATTCTCTCCACGGCATGGTATCGGGTGAACGCGCTCTTACTCTCTTGGTTGATGTATTCGATAATTCCTGAAATTCGTTCTACTCTTATGAATTTTACCAACGCGAAGGATGCGTGGGACGAGATTGGGCTAAGATACGCGAAAAGCGATGGCCCCAGAGTTTTTCTGTTGGAGAAGAGTTTGAGTACTATAGCTCAAGGGTCACAAAATCTTACTGCTTACTACAACACCGTCAAGGGCCTTTGGGATGAGTACATTAACTACAGACCGATCCCTTCTTGCACATGTGGTAACTGTACATGCAATGTAGGGTTGACCTCCCTTGATCTTCAATAGAAGGACTCCGTGCTTAAGTTCCTAGTAGGGATGAACGACTCCTTTCATCATCTCCGCAGTCAGATCCTTATGGCTCATCCCATACCGTCTCTCTCTAAGGTCTATTCTATTTTGAGGCAAGAGGTGTTACATCACTAT
Organism: Euphrasia confusa; assembly: GCA_954870475.1. Lineage (NCBI taxonomy): Eukaryota > Viridiplantae > Streptophyta > Magnoliopsida > Lamiales > Orobanchaceae > Euphrasia > Euphrasia confusa. The sequence goes on from OX940954.1 coordinate 17,480,821, forward strand.
TTTTATTCATCCAAATAGCTGCTCGGAGGAACTCGTGCGCAGGAAGAGCATGACTGGCTAACCCTCCCCGGAGGTCCGAGGAGCGAGATGTCGCCCGAGTGTCAAGGATCATTTACCGAGCAGAGACATCATCTCTCGCCGAGGACGCCGCAGATACGAAGGAATCAACGCCCACCCCCGAGGATAACATTTCCCGCGGATCGTCGGGGGACAAAAGAGCCGTTGCGAGCCTAGAAACCGGTCCGAGCCGAGCAAGGTTCAGTCGTTGGAGTCGGGGAAAACTTTCCACCATACTAGGTTGTCCATCTGGAAAGGCGGCGGGAGTTTGGGCCAGCCCACGGATAAAGCCCATGTACCATGATAGATAGGCCCATTAGGTTAAAAGAGGAAAAAACCCTAATTGTAGCTCTATAAATACACTAGTACTCATACCAAAAAAGGCAGATCTTCAGCCCCCAAAAATAGAGTCATTTCCTTTTTCAGCTTAAGCTTTTATTCCCCTTTTTGGCAAAAAGAATTTACTGTTGGCTCAATCCTCAAAATCATTCTTGAGTTTAGGAGGGAGGAAAGACCACTCTGCCCGGCTTTTTTCGCTCGTTAACGAGTGGCGCTAGAAGGAGGGGGGATACCTCGAGCGTTGAGCTAACATTTCTTTTCTCGATAATGGATATTATTGGTGTTTCAGGTACCGCCGCCGCCGATCCCGAAGGCGACACCCACCAACACACGAAGGAGACGGGCAAGACGCCCGTGACGCAGAGCGGCCATGATACGGCGATCCCCGAGGTCCCCGAAGAGATCGCTCGCCAGCTAGCATGGATAGAAACCCTACGCGCGGAGGAGGCCGAAGCAAGGGAGAGGCAGAGGATTCTCCACGAGCAAGTAGCGGAAGCCGAAAAGCTGATGTCCCCCACCGTAGAGGAGGAGCCAGATCTGGACCTCGGGCAGGTTAACACCCCTGAAGAGATCAAACGGACCATACAGAAGCTGGAGGCCCGGTCCCGCCTCTTGGAGAAAAGGCCGGCCATCGAGAAACCAAACCCCAACGCCCGCCGTCTAGGAGAGGAATTCGAAGCAGAGGCTCGAGGAGACCGTCCGAGCAGCTTTCCAGAAGAAACAGACGGCTGACCAAAACCGCGCCGCGGCGAGCTCCCGAACAGTCGTCGTGACCGACTCCGGCCTCGCGAGGCGTTTGGAAGAGGTAGAAAGGAGGCTGGCCGAGCAGGACAACGAACCCAAGAGAAGATCAGCTCTCGCCGAGCCGCTCAGTTTGAGAATCGAGCGAGCCCGCTCACAACCCAACATCGCCCCGCTGCTGACTTTCATTTACGACGGAACTTCCGACCCCGACGTCCACCTAAACAAATACAACATCTACATGGTTGGCCGAGGGGCGACTGAGGCAACCAAGTGCCGTCTTTTCCCTTTGACCCTCGGCGATATGGCTCATCGCTGGTATACGAGCTTGCCACCGAGGTCGATCAACAGTTTCGAGGAGCTAGGTGACGAGTTCGCCTCTTATTTCGCGTCCAAAGTAAAATACTCGGAGGGCCGCCAACGTCTGATGGGGGTTAAACAAGGAAAAGATGAAACCGATGAGAGCTACATAGATCGAGTGGAGCAGATCGCGAAACAAGGAGATCGGGTGATCGATGAGATCCTCGTCCACGCAGTGGTAGGCAGTTTGCGAGCCACGTCCGGATTATTCATGCCAATGATGAAGGAATACCCAAAGTCATACACCGATTTCCGAAGAAGAGCAGGGGCGGAGATCGCCCAGCAGCGCATCTACGACCAGCGAATGAAGGAGTTAGAGAAAGAAAACCCCCCACCGAAAAGAAATCAGCCAATCCGGCAACCGTGGATTACTGGGCGGAACCACCTCCAACGGTGAAATATCATGAAAGTGGAAAGAAGAAGCCCAACTACAGACCTCACCAGGGAGTTTTCCAAGCACCAAAAAAGGTTGAGATCGTAGAAGAGTACCCCGAGGACGGGACATTCCTGGGGCAAACCCCTACTCGGATCCTCCAGATTTTTTACGAGCGAGACATCAACGTCCTCACTCCTCCCCCGGCGATGAGGAGCCGCCCGGATGAGAGGAATCCACGCAAGTGGTGCTCTTTCCACCAAGAGAACGGGCATAGAACTGATGAATGCCGCGATCTGATCACTCAGCTCCGCCAACTCTACGAAGACGGGAGCATGGCCGACCTTCTCCGGGCACCTAAACGAGGCCGCCCAGTCGCCGGCCGAGGAGGTGCCGGTCGCGGGGGCGGTGGCCGAGGAAGAGGAGGTAGAGGCCGGGGCCGAGGATTTCAGGACGATCAGAATCATCGACCCCACCAGCAGCAGAGGCGCGAACAGGATCATCCCGGGCAAAATCAGTTGGTTTTGCCTCCACCCCCGGCCGTCGAGGTCAGAGATGAGGATCCCCCCATTCGCGGAGGAGCACGTGTCAATATGATTGGGGGACTGACGCCGATCGTCCACAAATCGAAGAGACAGAAGAAAGAAGAGTTGCGTGAGTTTGAGGGCGTGAACGTAGTAATTCCCCAAGCTGAGTCGACGATCGCCCGCGGAATTACCATCTCTTTCTCCGAGAAAGATAGAGAAGGGATATCCCAAAGAAGATGCCCTGGTAATTACCGCGAGGATCCTCGGAATCGAAGTGGCCAGGATTCTGGTGGACAACGGGGCCCATTGCAACCTCATCTTCAAGTCGGCTTTGGACCAGCTCGGCGACCTCTCCAGCTATGTCCGGCCATATGATGGGGTTTTGAAAGGATTTGGTGATGTGGTGGTGCGCCCCCGGGGACGGATCAGGATGGCGGTGGAGTTGAAAGATTGGCAAGACTCGAGCGTTAATATGACTCGAATGTTGAACTTTGTTATAGTAGATGCTGACAATATTTATAACGCTTTTTTCGCGAGGCCGTTTCTAGATGCCTTCGAGGCAGTGGCGTCCTCCCACTATTATTGTATCAAATTTCCCACCCTGAACGGTGTGGTCGGCACCCTCCGGGGGGATCAATATATGGCAAGGAAATGTTTTAATTATTCCTCGTGCTTTTCTGCGAATGAACAATCAAACAACTTTGATATGACAGCGACGAACACTAGGGCATTTGGGGGCGACGACCCCCAAATGGCTGTCCCGGAGTCTATTCAGGAGAGTGAGGGACCCCGAGAAGAAGAAGGTTTTTTGGTCGAGGTCAGGGAAATCGATCCCACAAGGCAGATGGATGTGGACGACCAAAATTACCTGACCACCCTCTGGGAAGAAGGACCTAGCAGAGATCAGAACTCCGAAGAGATACTCCACGATCTCGAAGCACAATTCCTCCACATACTTATCGATGAAGTTCCTGATGTTCGGGACGATGAACCCGCGCCAAGCATACAAACGATAGAGTCCGAGGATCTCGATCCATGGATTGGCTTCGAACCAAACGACATACCCGATCCGCGGGGACCGTCAACGTGCGCAGCAGTGGATGAAGTTGAAAAGGTGAGTTTGGATCCGAACAGACCAGAGTTGGAGGTTTTTATAGGAAAGAGGATCCCCGAGCGGTTGAGGGACGAGCTGGTCGATTTTCTGAGGCAGAACACAGACGCTTTCGCCTGGTCCCACAGGGACATGGTCGGCATCGACCCAAAGCACGCTTTCCACCACCTCAAAATCGATCCGGGAAGAAAGCCTATCGCCCAGAAGAGAAGGAAGATGGGACCCGAGAAGTACGCTGCTCTGGCGGTAGAGGTTAAGAAGCTAGTGGATAACGACCTCGTGCGGGAGGCCGAAGAGGAACCTCAATGGATCGCGAACGTCGTGCTCGTTGAAAAGGCCAACGACGCTTGGCGTCTCTGCATCGACTTCACCGATTTAAATAAATCCTGCCCGAAGGATAATTTCCCGCTGCCCCACATCGACCACCTGGTCGATAGCGTTGCCGGGCATGCCATTTTTTCTAATTGTGATTTCTTCGCAGGTTACCATCAGATACCCATGGCGGACGAAGACATAGAGCACACCTCGTTTTATACCGAGAAAAGGGTGTTATGTTGGAAGAGAATGCCTTTCGGGCTGAAGAACGCTGGGGCAACCTATCAAATGTTGGTGAACAAAATGTTCGCTGACCAGATCGGAGACACCATGGAGGTGTACGTGGACGACATACTTATAAAAAGTAAGTCTGAGGACGATCATGTGAAGGACCTAAAAGTCGCTTTCGAAATCTTAAAGGTATACAACATGAAACTCAACCCTAAGAAGTGCCATTTCGGCGTGTATGCCACTAAATTCCTCGGACATATCGTGAGTCACCGAGGAATCGAGATAAACCCAGAGAAGGTCCAGGCCATCCGAGGTCTGAAGGAACCCCGGAAACTAAATGATGTGCAGAGGTTGACAGGTTGTTTGGCCGCCCTCAGTCGATTCATTCCCCGGCTCGGAGATAAGAGCCGCCCATTCATTAAAGCAATAAAAGACCAAAAATTCAAATGGGGAAAAGAGAGCCAGGAGGCTTTCCTGCGCCTGAAAGAACATCTCGGCAACCCCGCAATTCTCTCGAAACCGGTCGCCGGGGAAAAGCTATTCCTCTACCTGGCCGCGTCCGAGCATGCCATGAGTTCAGTTCTTGTCCGGGCAGACGGGCGAATGCATAAACCTATCTATTTCGTTAGCCAAGTCCTTCATGACGCTGAGACGCGATACACGCCTCTGGAAAAATTGGCATACGCCCTTGTGATGAGCGTGCGGAAGTTGAGATCTTATTTCTTCGACCACCCGGTGGAAGTCCTGATGACCATGTCGTTACGACAGGTATTGCAAAGACCGGATACAAATGGTCGGTTACTGAAGTGGAGTCTGGAGGTAGGACAATACGATATCACCTACGCCCCTCGCACGGCGATCAAAGGACAGGCCCTGGCAGATTTCATAGTGGAACTGACTTTCCCAAATTCCACCCCGTCCTTTTCAGTCCCGCCATGGAAGTTATACGTGGACGGGTCTTCGAATTCCTCCCATGCCGGGGCTGGAATAGTGTTGGTCGGACCGGGTGGACAGTCATTCGCGCACGCGGTAAAGTTCGAGTTTGAAGCAACAAACAACGAGGCAGAGTACGAAGCGCTAATTGCCGGGCTGAACCTCGCCCTAGCAGTCGGTACCGAACACGTTCAGATCTTTATGGATTCGCTTCTGGTGGTGAACCAAATCAAAGGAAGTTACGAAACTCGATGCGATCGGATGGCGAAATATTACGAGCATGTGGTCTCCCTATGCGAGAGAATACCGAGGGTATTCATCGAACAGATTCCAAGAGAGCTGAACTCGCAGGCGGATGCTTTGTCCAAACTAGACTCCTCGGAAGGGACGGCTGATTTGACTAACGTGATGTTGACTTGCCAGAGTCGGTCCGCCATCTCGCCAGCGGAAGGGATGATTACACTCGTGGATCGAGGCGAAACATGGATGGATCCGATCAGACTTTATTTGGTGGACGGGATCTTACCCTCGGACAAGGTTGAGGCCAAACAGCTTAGGATTCGAGCCGCCAGGTACACCATGATTGGAGAAACCCTCTATCGGAGAAGCCTATACCTGCCTTTACTCAAGTGCATCACCCCGCAAGAGGGAAATAGAGTTTTCAGCGAGATCCACGACGGCGTGTGCGGAAATCACGCGGGAGGACAATCTATGGCCCACAAAACGGTCCGACAAGGGTACTACTGGCCCACACTGAGGAGAGACGCTATCAGTTATGCCCGGAAATGTCATCGCTGCCAAGTAACAGCGCCGATCATTCGAACTGCACCCGAATACCTGAATTCTATTTACAACCCTTGGCCTTTCGCGTCATGGGGCATCGATCTGATCGGACCGTTGCCCACCGGGCCAAGTGGAGTGAAGTATGCGGTCGTGGCCGTTGATTATTTCACCAAATGGACCGAGGCTGAACCATTGAAGGTTATCGACCAGAAAGCAATCATCAAGTTTATCTGGAAAAACATCATATGTCGATTTGGGATCCCTCACACAATCACCACGGATAATGGGAAGCAGTTCGACGGGCAAGACATCATGAATTTCTTCAACAAATGGAAAATCAAGAAGGCTTTCTCCATCCCCTATCACCCCCAGACCAACGGGCAGGTAGAGGCCGTTAACAAAATTCTGAAGCACACGATTAAGGCTAAACTGGAGGAACGACAAGGGCGTTGGGCGGCCGAATTACCAGAGGTCCTGTGGTCATATCGGACAACTAGCAAAGCTGCCACCGGGGAGACCCCTTTCGCCCTGGCTTTCGGAGCAGAAGCGGTGATACCCTCCGAGTTGTAAGTCCTCAGCCATCGGACGTCACAGGAGCCAAATGAAAATAACGATAAAGCTTTGCGCCTGGAGTTGGATTTCCTAGAAGAGCAGAGGCTAAATTCAGTCTTCCAAAACGCCGCGGCAAAACAAAGAGCAGAGCGTTTCTACAACTCTAAGGCTAAGGTCAGAAAATTTCAAACCGGTGATCTGGTTTTGAAGCGTGTGCTCGGACCCAACACTGGGGCATTGGGCCCAAATTGGGAGGGCCCAATGCGAGTAAGGAGGCACGTGGAAAAAGGATCGTACGAGCTGGAACACCTCGACGGGGTAGCCGACCAATATTTCTGGAACGCTCTTCATTTGAAAAAGTACCACCAGTGATGTTTTGTGCCTGTATGATTTACTCATGTCTGTTAAAATTTCATCTTCCTCTCACTAGAAAAAAATCTAAAGTAAGACCGAGGACCGGGTAAGTCCCATCCTCGGCCGTGTTTCTTGATACGTCGGGAAGTACGATTATTTAACCGGGGACGAGTCCGCTCTCCCTAGGCCTAAGATAAGCCGGGTGATCCGTCGCCCGGCCGATCGAACAGAAAAAAATCTAAAGTAAGACCGAGGACCGGATAAGTCCCATCCTCGGCCGTGTTTCTTGATACGTCGGGAAGTACGAATATTTAACCGGGGACGAGTCCGCTCTCCCCAGGCCTAAGATGAGCCGGGTGATCCGTCGCCCGGCCGATCGAACAGAAAAAAATCTAAAGTAAGACCGAGGACCGGATAAGTCCCATCCTCGGCCGTGTTTCTTGATACGTCGGGAAGTACGAATATTTAACCGGGGACGAGTACGCTCTCCCCAGGCCTAAGATGAGCCGGGTGATCCGTCGCCCGGCCGATCGAACAGAAAAAAATCTAAAGTAAGACCGAGGACCGGATAAGTCCCATCCTCGGCCGTGTTTCTTGATACGTCGGGAAGTACGAATATTTAACCGGGGACGAGTCCGCTCTCCCCAGGCCTAAGATAAGCTGGGTGATCCGTCGCCCGGCCGATCGAAGCCCGGCCGATCGAACTGGAAAAATCTAAAGTAAGACCGAGGACCGGATAAGTCCCATCCTCGGCCATGAATCCTCGAAACGCTCGAAGGTCATAAAACTTCATCAGGTGATCCCGCATTCAAACAAACCTTTTCAAACATAGTTAATAAAGAACACTCATTTATTGAGAAAATCTTAAATATTCCACGGCCACACAAACACAACAATAGCCAAAACTACAAGGGAAACGAAAATAATGAGACAGAACATCAGCGCATAGGGCGGCCCAATCGGTCATGAGTTGGATGGGGAGGCCAGCGACTGGTTCGAGACCCGGGAAAACGGCCCCGGGGAGACCTTGAAGGAAGCCCTACCGGACGCGCCATCGAATTACGATCGCCATAAAAAACATCGATAAAGAAACCTTCCCCGTCGGCCCAGGTAACGCGAACAATCCAACCCTCCTGTATGTCAAATCCACTGACGAACCTTTCCCATTCTGATCCGCGGATAGCAACCTGATTTCGGAAACGGCCGAGCGAAACATGCCACTCTTGATCTAAAGGATCCACCAGGCATAGACTTTCCTCGGCCCGGCCAGCGATAGGACGCAAAAACGCCGCAGGAATCGGAAAGGAATTTTTATGCCAGGAACCATTAAACGAGATTTCGAACGAATGCGAGCCGTGCGAAATCTCGACCTGAGTAGACATAATCGTCGAGTGTAGTATTGCACAGATAAACGGGAAAAGATAAAGAGAAAAGATCGGTAAGAACTCGTTTATAAAGAGGAGTTTTCTCGTGAAATGGAGAATAATAAATGCAATTTATTCAACCACATTAAAACTGATTACAGTTTTTGAAAAACATCAAAGAACTTATTTAACATTCCCAAGAAATGACAGTCAAACCCCCGAGGGGGCGCTTATTCTAAGAAACCAAGATAGGGAGACCTAGCGCACGTCAATCCGAGCTAGGGGATCCAAGGGGAACAGTTGATACGCGCGTCCGGGTCTGCCCGGGGAACGATACATTGAGGCCGTCCAAGTCGAATAAACTAACGCGGAAACCGAACCCAGGTTTCCAAATCAACCAAACTTCCCAACCCGCTTGAATGCCCGCGTGTTGAACGAAGTCAACCCAACCTGGGCCCCCGAAAGCCACCTGTCGCCGGAGTTTCGTCTTCGTCGCTATCCAAGCTTGCTCGTTAATATCATGAAAAGGGATCTCCTCGCCTAGGAATTTCTCCAAGGGTTGCACAAACGCGTTGGGAAGCGGAAAGTTGTTGCGATGCCACTTGCCGTCAAACCTTTGACGGAGTCGGCGCCAGCCATCAGAGTGGACGATGATGTCATAGTGGTTGTCCGCGTACCCCGACGCGTCCCGAAGAACCTGCTTTCCCTTATCCAGCCCTTTTCCATGACTCGAGCTCATTTTCTCCCTTTTCTCTGAGTTTTTGTCGAGAAATACACAGAGATCAGGTCCTATTTATAAGGGTCAGAGGGAAAGACTTTCCCGCCCAAAAGATTTCGTTTTTTAGCGGGAACCTCGCTGGAAAAGGGGAGTGAAATATTCATTTGGCGGTAGGAAGTCCCGCCAACAAACAGCCCCAAAATTGGGAAGCCCAAAAAATCAGGCGAAATAAACTACATAGGTAAAACTTTATACTTAGTTAGAATTCGGGGAAATAAAACCCACAGGGGGAAATGATAACATCATCCTAGGTGCAAAATTAAAATATTGTTCAGGAACCCAGAAGGGCCAAAAGAAAAAGTCAATGGAAAATTAAAAAGAAAACCCGACCAGGGAAAAACCGGAGATCATCAACCATCTTGAGCAGGAGTATCCCCATCACCGATCAGGGAGTTCGCGAATTTCTCGTCCGCTTCATCTTCGTTCCCATCCGCTTCGTCCTCGTCGGTCTCTAAGTCCTTAGGGTTGAACAACTGGCCCTCGTTTGGCCACCAGGAAAGGTCCACCTTGTGCTCAGTTTCTAAGTCCAAAATAGACAACTTCATGCTCGGATGGAGAGCGTTCGCGGAGGCATAAGTTCGGATGACGGACATCATAGCATCCACGGGCTGACCGGCTTTGATCAAACCTCGGACTCCATCGAAAAATGCACAGTAATAGGAGTAGTTGCTGAACTCTTTCAGATCCTCCCAAGGGTCGGCAAGTCGAGCAGCTTCATCCTCATGCATTTTCTTCAACTCGCCGGCGAGCCGGGCGATCTCATCCTCCTGGGCTTTTTTCTGCTCGCTAGCAGCTTGCTCCAACTCAAGACGCTCTTTCGCCCACGAGGCTTTCATCTCTTTGAGTTGCAGTTTGGCAACCTGCACAGCCTCTCTAGCCTGCTTCTCAACCTCAACTGTTTGGTTCGCCATCTCGGCCACCTTGCTAGCTATCTTTGCCACATCCGAATCCCTTTCATACATCGCGGTCTCACACTCTCCGAGCAGTTTCTTGTACTCTTCCGCCTTCGACTGCTGTGCGGCAAGTTTCCCTTTCACATCCTCGAGCTCGGCCTCTAGAGATCGTTTCAGACCGATCTCAAGTTCGTACGCCTCCTGGAGCTCAGCCAGACGTTCCCGGAGGTTGGCCACCTCGCTCGGCGGATCAGAGGGAACGACAATACCTTTCTCTTTTCGGTCCTCCAAGAGACGACCGAGTTGGTTAACCATCACCGGGACCCGAGCATCTTGGACTTTGAGCATCTCTAGCATAAAATCGGGCCGAGCAGTATAGCTTTCCATCCGATGAGTCCAGGATCCGATGACATTGTCAACAGCGTCCTGAACGTGCGGAGGAATCGTGTCATCCTCGTAAGGATCCCGAGCAGCTTGCATATAGGCCGCAACAATGGGGATCTCCGATTCCGCCTCATATATGCTAAACAAGGGCAAGAGAACTCAGAGCAGGAAAGACAGATTTACACATGAGGAGATCAGTGTGGGATTAAGTTACCTTTGAAGTTTCTCGGTTTCAATACCGAAGATAGGCTCGCTGAGCCCCGACTCATCTGACTTTCCCTCCTCTACGGGACGAGAACCTTTTGTCCTCCGCGGGCGGACAACCCGGGTCTTCAGGACGACGTCCATGATGGGCGAGCCGAACTTCACCCCATGGTTTCCGGAGCTCGGGATCTCCTCCTCGCGTGATCGTTTCTCCCCGACGGTTTTCTCCTTTTCCAGATCCACCACAGGCGCTTCGGGAGGAATCTTGTTCAGGGGCTGAGGGGAGGGAAATACCGAGGGATTAATGGTCGGAGGAGGAGGGAACGCCACCGACACCTCATTTTGCTTTCCCTGGACCGAGCTTTTCTGACTCTTGGCGCCAGATTTGACCTTGTTTAATTTCTCCCTCTCACGTCTTGCTTTGTCCCTTGGGTTCTCCATGTCAAACTTCGCAGGACGGATGACCCGAGGATAACGATGACCTGGAAACATGAAAAAATAAAAATCAGAATTAAGAATTATTGTGGTCACCACGATAAGAAGACTCATTATATCACTCACGCGGATAAGAACCCTCAACATCACGGGGAATGGTGATAAAACGAGCTCGGGCCCGCCTCTCGTCGGTCAACCAGAGTTTGTACTTACAATCGTCACCGGGGAGGGATTTTATCCTCTCCCAGATCGTCAAGAAATCCCACCCCAATTTGTCTTCCTCCGGAGCTTTAAAGCCTAACAGGATAGGGAAGCAAGTCAAGAAATGCAAGGTAGGCTATTTAAGAGAACAAGGGAAAAGTTACGAAAGGGGTCCGAGGAACTAACGGTTCGGTGTCACTCGATACTCCGTGTTGATGAGAAGGTTCTTGGCGTCCCATTCCCCCGCTACGAAGAACCACTTCTCAGTCCACTCAGCTTGTTTGCTCGGCAGCTCTTTTATAATTTGATGCCGCTGTTTCAGGTAGTAATCCCCGCCGCTTGTGGAACTCATATAGAGGAGGTAGATGAGTTCGTGGCCTGTCGGCCCTCTGTATAGCCCGTAGAAGACGAGCATGATGCAATAGACGTATATCATCGCCCAGCCATTCGGAGTTATTTGCATCGGAGCGATTTCTTGCAACTGAAGGAAATGGGCCACCGAGGGATGCAAAGGAAAGCGGAGCCCGCTTTCCATCATCGAGTAGTTCACCGCCACCATGCCCAATGGGGGAGAGTCCGCGAACTCGTCATTCTCCGGAGCGTATAGATGAACATCGTTCGGGATGCACCATTTCTCCCTCATCCTCTGTAGTTCCTCCTCGGTCACCGTGCTCTTTCGCCAGCTAGCGTCAAACGGTGTGCCGCGGCGTTCTTTGACGTAATGAAATCTCTTCCGCGGAACGAATTTGTAAGGGTGATCGCGGGAATATTGAGCATAAATAAAAGAGGAAGGGGGACCCCGTGAGTCAGCGAGAATCTCACAAAGAAGTTTGTACGCTTCGTCAGCCTGCCCGCCCAACATATCTCGTTTTTCCTCCTCCGAGAAAGGGAATTTAGTCATCCTCCATTCAACTGCAGATGGCGGCACAGGGGTGGCACTTGAGCCCGGGGGAGGAACGAGAGGTTTAGAAGAGGTAGCATCCGAGGACGGACGCAGAGGCTGAGATAAAGGGTCAGGTTGATGATTTTGTTCGTTACTCATTCTCAATAGACAGGAGAGGAAACGTTCAGGAGACTCAATCTAGTTTCTACGCCCCCAGACCCTATGGACGGAGCTTAAGCCGGAGCCACCGCCGGAAATTTGAAAAAACCTAAACGATACCCAGAGTAACGCCCCGTTAGGGCCCCAGGTCACATCGCGCTAAACAAAAATAAGAAGAAGAGGGGTTCGCATACCTGGGTAGTGGAGGAATACGGAAGAGCCGCCGGAAAAGTTGGGCCGCCGGAATCTGTTCCCTTTTTTCTCGCTCTCGCTCTGAGTTTTTTGAGAAGTTGGAATGAGAATTGTGAGTGGAGAGGCGGTTTCTCCCAACCTTATATATGGGGAATTCCAAGCGGTTTCCTATGTTTTCAAAATTCAAAAAGTGTACTCGATTTTAATTGGAAAGGACACGTGGGCCCCCAAAGGGTCCCATCACATTGGTTATCAATGATGGCGGCGAGAAGGTCACCCGAGGAATAGCAAGCGATCCAAAAAAAAAAAAAAAATAGTTTCTATCTTGATCGGGAGAGGCTTGCTCGACCTCGGCCGATCATACCTCTCCCGAGGGGCATTTGTTACATCACTATTTTTATTCATCCAAATAGCTGCTCGGAGGAACTCGTGCGCAGGAAGAGCATGACTAGCTAACCCTCCCCGGAGGTCCGAGGAGCGAGATGTCGCCCGAGTGTCAAGGATCATTTACCGAGCAGAGACATCATCTCTCGCCGAGGACGCTGCAGATACGAAGGAATCAACGCCCACCCCCGAGGATAACATTTGCCGCGGATCGTCGAGGGACAAAAGAGCCGTTGCGAGCCTAGAAACCGGTCCGAGCCGAGCAAGGTTCAGTCGTTGGAGTCGGGGAAAACTTTCCACCATACTAGGTTGTCCATCTGGAAAGGCGGCGGGAGTTTGGGCCAGCCCACGGATAAAGCCCATGTACCATGACAGATAGGCCCATTAGGTTAAAAGAGGAAAAAACCCTAATTGTAGCTCTATAAATAAACTAGTACTCATACCAAAAAAGGCAGATCTTCAGCCCCCAAAAATAGAGTCATTTCCTTTTTCAGCTTAAGCTTTTATTCCCCTTTTTGGCAAAAAGAATTTACTGTTGGCTCAATCCTCAAAATCATTCTTGAGTTTACGAGGGAGGAAAGACCACTCTGCCCGACTTTTTTCGCTTGAAAGTGCCGTTTTCGCTTGCGATTGTGTCGTTTCCTCTGAGTTTACGAGGGAGGAAAGCTCAAGGGTCACAAAATCTTACTGCTTACTACAACACCTTCAAGGGCCTTTGGGATGAGTACATTAACTACAGACCTATCCCTTCTTGCACATGTGGTAACTGTACATGCAATGTAGGGTTGGCCTCCCTTGATCTTCAATAGAAAGACTCCGTGCTTAAGTTCCTAGTAGGGCTGAACGACTCCTTTCATCATCTACGCAGTCAGATCCTTATGGCTCATCCAATACCGTCTTTCTCTAAGGTCTATTCTATTTTGAGGCAAGAGGAAAGTCAAAGGATGTTGTAGCATCAAACTAACTCACTTGGGCTTTTCAGTAGCTCTATGAGTCATCCTAGTCAGCCTGGAGGTGTGGATTCTATGGTCAATGCAGCTTCTGCTGGGAGAGGAAAGCAACTAATATACACAGGCAAGTGTACCTTTTGTGGATACCTTGGGCACCCGGCTGAGAAATGCTACCAGTCTAAGGGATATCCTAGCCATTGGAAAAGGACAAGAGCAGCTAGGATTGCGCATGGGCATGTTCCACCATCAGGTCTGCACCCTAGTGTTCAGACAATATCTTTTGTAAATCAAGTGTCATCTGAAGATGTTGGGGCTGATCTGTATCTTTGTGACCCGAACCTTTATGACAAGTTCCTACATTTCATGAGAACTAAAAACTAGGCTCCTGGAGTCAATGCTACACATCATGCTGCAGTTGCTGTTGGAATGCCACAACCTGATCACATGGTTAATTCCTTGAGTTTTTTTTGTGATCAACCTATCCCTATAAGTTCAAAAGTACAACTTACAACTGGAGAGTGTACTATAGCAACTCATAAAGGAACTGTTAGGATTAGTAATTTTTATTTCTTCATAATGTGTTATGTGTGCCTGCCTTTAAGTTCAATCTTGTGTATGTTTCTCATTTAACAATGGTAGAGGGAATTGCTGTGAAATTTGCCTCCAATCATTGCCTATTGCAGGACCACAAAACCAACCAAACTATTGGCTATGCTGAATCTTTACATGGGCTCTATAACCTTAGGGTTGATCCTGCTAACACACATGACTCTCCTATGAAGCATGTGATATCTGCTGCTCTTACATCTTCTGAAACTTCCCTTTTATGGCATTATAGGCTTGGCCATGTTCCTTTTAAAAAATTATTTTCTATAAGTAATTTACATATTAATTGTTGGAAATCGATATCCCGGAGCCGACGGAATTGCGGAATCTCGACTCCGACCGAAATCCCTTCGCCGGAAACCACCGCGAACCACCACGCATGACCGGAGCCCGACCAAAGCACCACGCGGGGAGAACCTACGCGTGCCCTAGTCGTGCCCCGCGAGGGGCTCGCGATCGCGGTGGGCGATCGCATGGGGATGCATCGTGCATCCCCGGGGCTGCTCGTAGCAGCCCCCGACGGTGAGTCCGACGACTCACCGCCACCGCCGATGGAGGAGGGGGCGCCTGCCGCGGCACCAGCCCGCGGCGACCCCCAGCGATCGACCGAGCGTCGATCGCACGCCCCGGCACCAGCCGGGGCTTCTCCTTGCGCGCCCGGCGATCGAGCCCTAGGGCTTCGATCGCCTCCCTCGGCGTCCAGCCGAGGTTTTTACCCCACGCGATCCCTGCTGGGGATCTCTCGGCCTCCGCGGTCCGGTGATCCTCGATCACCACCGCGAGGTCGATCCTCGTCCACTGGGTTCGTTTCCTCGGATCTTCGTTCATGTATATATGACGATAATAAATTAAAATCATCGAAGGGGGTTCAACGATTTTACCTTTGTTCTCGTTGTGCGGAGAAACGAGATCTTTTGATGACTTTGAGATCTTCCCACGTATTCCTTGCACTAGCTCGAACGTCGGGTGGGCGACGATCTTCCGAACTCCATTGATCTCCCTCTCTACTTTCTCTCTCTAGAATTGTGATCTTCAAGTTATTGTTGGAAATCGACTACCCGGGATGCGTTCGTTCAATCGCTCGAACATCCGAACGCTCCCAGTCGACCTCCGGTGTCGCTACTTCGTTCACACGACAGCCCTTGACCTGATTCACGCCCAGCCATCGCCCCGAAGGACAACCGCGCGAACCGGGACTGGTCTGCACTCAAACAGCGCCCCCTGTATGCAGACCAGCGGTCGCTGGAGGAACTGCAAACGGCGACCGCCGTTTGCCCTCCAGCGGGCGCCGTTTGTCCGCGAACAGCAATGCGACGTTTCTGTTCCGGGCTCGTTTCTGGGTCGTTTTTCCTCATCCGAAGGTCCTAGAACCCCCAGTAGTCGAGGAATACGATCCACGACCCCGGAACCCGATCTACGTTCATGTATGATCAACGAGTAAATGAGATCGAATGAAATTGCGGAATAGAGATCCGATCTCATACCTTATCGGTCGATTGTTGAGACCTTAGAGCTTCTAACGTATTCTCTTCCTGAATCCAGCCGTTGTGTGGGCAACGATCTGCTGGGTACGTCCTTGTCTGCTCTCTCCTTTCTCAAAACCACCGTATGATTATTCTCTGTGTGAGAATAATATATTTGCGTTAACTTTTATTTTAACAGAGAAAAGTTTTTATTGCGCTAAGCAATTAATTTTTCTCTGCTGAAATAATTATTGCGGCGAAGTGTAGGTTTTAGGAGAGGGCAAGGGGGGGGGGGGGGTTAAATAGAGCTACGTTAGGGACCTAAGGGAAATTAATTAAGGGCTAAATTGAAATATTAATTAACTTGGAATACGTAAAAGCAATTCCTTAATTAATCGATTTCAATTTTAATTATTATTCACTCCACTAAAAAATAATAATTGAATTCCCGAAATTAATTTTAATATTATTTCAACAATAATAATTCCGCCGAAATTACATATACGACTTTTCCCGTGTTTAAGATATCGAATGTCCACGAATTAATTTCAATTACTAATAATTAAATTAAATCGTTTCTTATTATCCGAGACTAGTACCACTCATCCTTATTATCATGTGGAACAAATCCACCTGCAGGGTTTACATGATAAACTTTATGAGCTCATCTCGGGGACATCATCAACCCGATAAACGGGACACGGTTTCCTGTCTATAATCTATAGCATGCCGTGTGTACAATTCCGATTCCCAATTTAACCGAGTATCTTGACTAATCAATTAGTCTCACTCATTGGCATATTAAAGAACCGAGAATTGGACACACGCACCTATAATTATATAGAGATTAGGAATTCGTATATCCGTAATCTCTGAGGTCTAGTTCGATTACTTCGATTAGTATAAATCGAACGCCCTCCCGTGGTCCTGCTCAATACACCAAGTGTACGAGTGTAACATAATAGTCAAGACCAACTATTACCCAGTCACACTACGATGTACCGATGGATTGTCCCTGTCCATCTAAGTCGTGAGCTTCTGTTCGATAGTATACGAGTAACCGATAGTATGATCTTCCGCGTGTCTCCTCACGCCATACTGTCTACAACGTATATATCTAGGACTATTGTATTCAAGTATATGATAGACAAAATGCCGATAGTTTGATTAATAGATAATGAAAAACACATATAAGGAGTTCCATATTGTCACTAAACTAGACATTTAGAATATAACTCCATCAATCTCCCACTTATACTAAAAGTCTAGTTGCCCTCTACCATACATCCGATACACATCCCCTTCACGTGTCTCTTGAACGCTTCCGCTGGAAGTGCCTTCGTAAAGGGGTCAGCCAGGTTATCCGCTGATGCAATCTTGGTGACAACTGCATCGCCTCTCCTGACGATGTCTCTAATCAGGTGGTACTTGCGATCTATGTGTTTACTCGCATTGTGGGCTCGTGGTTCCTTTGCATTTGCCACTGCACCGCTATTGTCACAATAAATTGTGACAGCTCTAGGCATTTTAGGAACCACATCCAAGTCCATAAGGAAGTTCCGGAGCCACACCGATTCTTTAGCTGCCTCAGAGGCTGCTACATATTCGGCTTCCATGGTAGAGTCCGAAATGCATTTCTGCTTAACACTCTTCCATGAGACTGCTCCACCTCCCAATGTGAACACATAGCCTGATGTAGACTTTCGCTGATCCTTATCAGATTGGAAATCCGAGTCTGTGTAACCAATAGGAATCAAATCGGACGCTTTGTAACTTAGAACATAACTCCTAGTCCTTCGCAGGTACTTAAGTATGTTCTTTACAGCAGTCCAGTGACCCTGTCCAGGGTTACTCTGATATCTAGCTACCATGCCCACGGCATAGCAAATATCAGGTCTCGTGCACAACATGGCATACATTAGACTTCCTACTGTCGAAGCATAAGGAACCTTCTTCATGTAATCTATCTCCTTTTGTGTTTTGGGACACATGTCTTTAGATAGATGAATTCCATGGCAGAAAGGTTGAGCACCTCTCTTGGAATTCTGCATGTTGAAACGAGCCAGAATCGTATCAATATATGAGGCTTGGGACAAGCTTAATGTTCTTTTCCGGCGATCCCTTATAACCTTGATCCCAAGAACATGCCCAACTTGTCCTATGTCTTTCATATCGAATTGCTTGGACAACCATCCCTTTATGTCCGACAACATCTTCACATTGTTGCCAATTAGAAGGATGTCGTCTACATAAAGCACGAGAAACGCCACACTGTTTCCGTCACTTCTCCGGTATACACACGACTCTTCCATGCTTTGAATGAATCCATAAGACTGGATAACCTCATCAAACCGCATGTTCCAAGATCTAGAAGCTTGCTTCAATCCATAAAATGGATCGGTTTAGCTTACACACTAGATGCTCTTGGCCTTTCTTGATGAAACCTTCTGGTTGTCTCATGTAAATGGTCTCGTCAAGATTCCCATTCAAGAATGATGTCTTGACGTCCATTTGCCACACCTCATAATCCATATAAGATGCTATAGACAAAAGAATCCAGATCGACTTTAGCATGGCTACCGGCGAAAAGGTTTCCTCATAATCGATCCCTTCTTTCTGAGTATACCCTTTCGCAACAAGCCTAGCCTTGAAGGTTTCCACCTTCCCGTCAGACCCTCTTTTTCTCTTGTACACCCACTTGCAACCAATGTCTCTTACACCTTTGGGCGGTGCTACAAGATTCCAGACCTGATTTGAATCCATTGATTCAATCTCAGATTTCATCGCTCTTTGCCAAGACTGAGCATCTTGATCTTTAAGCGCCTCGTCGTAGGTTCAGGGATCAGCTTCATGTTCTCCAGGTAACAAGTCCGAAGACTCACCTATAAACATGAACCTATCGGGTTGTCGAACAACCCTCCCACTACGACGACGCTCCGGTGTAACCTCAGTAACTACAGGTGCAGACTGTGGTGGCGTATCACCCGGTTGGGTTGGATCTAAGCCTTGATCGTCCCCTCTCAGTTCGTTTAGTATTATCTCACTCTTGGGCTTGTGGTCCATTATATAATCATCTTCTAAGAACCGAGCGTTGGTGCTAACAACGATCTTCTGGTCCTTAGGACTATAAAATAGACCACCTTTCGTTCCTCTAGGATATCCTATAAACAACCGAATATCTGAACGAGATTCCAATTTATCAGCCCCATGCTTCAGCACATGTGCTGGACAACCCCAGATCCGAATGTGTTTCAAGTTTGGCTTACGCCCGGTCCACAATTCCGAGGGCGTCTTAGGAACTGATTTAGAAGGAACTAAGTTCAGGATATACGCCGCTGTTTCCAAGGCATATCCCCAGAACGAAACTGGTAGGTCTGAGTAACTCATCATAGATCTTACCATTTCCATAAGAGTCCTATTCCTTCTTTCTGCTACACCATTCTGCTGGGGCGTGTATGGTGCAGTCATCTGGGAGTCAATCCCATTCTCTAATAAGTACGCCTTAAACTCTCCCGAGAGGTACTCTCCTACACGATCAGATCGTAGAGTCTTTATGGTTTTACCATGAAGGTTCTCCACAAGAGCTTTGTACTCCTTGAACTTGTCAAAGCACTCGCTCTTGCGGCGCATCAGGTATATAAAACCATACCTTGAGTAATCATCAGTGAAGGTTACGAAATATTCATAACCTCCTCTCGCTTGGACAGATAAAGGCCCGCACAAATCAGAGTGAATCAATTCTAGTACTTCCTTGGATCTATACCCTTTATCACTAAAAGGTCGCTTGGTCATTTTTCCTTCCAGGCATGATTCGCAGGTTGGAAAGTCCTCATCTTTCACACCACTGAGTATTCCATCAGTTATCAACCTTTGAATCCTGCCCAAGTTAATATGACCTAGCCTAAGATGCCATAAGTACTTTTGATTCATCCTAGAAGGCTCCTTTCTCTTATTGGTACTAGATGTGTTATGTGACTCTACTCGTTGTATCGTGGAATAATTAGGATTCAGTATATATAAGTTGCCTATCAATGTACCAGAACAGATATAATCACCATTCTTTTTGACAATAACAGAACTATCAAAAGAAACTGAATATCCATTCAAAACCAACTTAGAAACCGAAACAAGGTTCTTTCTAAAGTTCGGTACATAAAGACAATTATTCAATACTAAAACTTTATTATTAAAAGATAAATGAACATCTCCCACTGCAACCGCCGCCACATTCGTAGCGTTGCCCATGTAGATGGTGATCTCTCCCTCTCTAAGCCGCCGGGTTTCCTGGAACCCCTGCAAAGAATTGCAGACATGATAAGTGGCTCCCGTATCCACACACCAGGTACCGGTGGATAACACCGCTAAACATGTTTCAGTGACTAAGGAAAAGTTCATACCTCCTTGTCTGAGAGGACAATTAGACTTCCAATGTCCAGACTGCTTGCAACGGAAACACTTGCCCTTGGGCTTGTTCACTCCATTCCGTGGTCCACCATTTCTGGGTCCACTGGGTTTCCGTCCTTGCTTCTTCTTCCTCTTAGTCCCCGGAGGGCCAGGAAGTTTCACAGCCACAAGTGCCTGAGACTTCTTAAAGATTCCCTCTGCCGCCTGGAGTTCAGTCAGGAGTTCCGCCAACGAATATAACCTCTTGTTCATGTTATAGTTCAGGCGGAACTGCTCAAAACTCCTAGGCAGAGACTGGAGCACTATATCGATCTGGGTTTCCCCATCGATAGCTCCTCCCATAATCTCTATCTCATTCAGATAGCCAATCATCCTAAGAACGTGATCCCTCACGGGCGTTCCTTCGGACATGGTGGCTGTCATGAGTTGCCTCATAGCATCTTGCCTGGCTACCCTATCCTGATTACCAAACATATCCTTGAGGTTAAGCATCATATCATAGGCAGTGGCCATGGCTTCATGATGATGTTGCAGCACATTTGACATAGAAGCCAAAATGTAGGACCGCGCCATCTGATCAGCCTTGACCCACTTCCGATGAGCTTCCTTTTCCTCAGGAGTGGATGTATCAGTAGGTTCATCAGGACAATCGACCTGGAGTACATACTTGTACTCCTTAGCAGTTAGGACAATGTCCAAGTTTCGCTTCCAATCAATATAGTTTGGACCAGTGAGTTTGTTTTCTTTTAGTATCACAGACAGTGGGTTGAGTGCCACATCTATAAAAGAGACAAATCAAACCGTCAAATTTAATTCGATATTAACTCCCTTAATTAATATCATTAAATTTACCAATCAATCCTAAAATCCCATCAGACTAGCATGCCACGTTCATGTGGACGTATACTAGTCCAAACGATTTTATAACTGGACTTTTACTTCGGTCGTACATCATTACAGCAGTGACTCCGATGGGGAGGATACTGTAAAGCGTACCTAAGTGTATACCATTTCTCAGTACTAAGTTAACCGCTCGGAAACTACACGCCCACCGCAAGCCACGTTAGTGTGGACGTTTACGTTGACATGCGGTCCCTTTACGATTTCCTATAACTGTCGAGCCTCAATTAACCCAAAGTTCCGTTTCCGTCTAGTAAGCCACGATAGTGTGGACGTTTACTAAACAAACAACTTTGTTAATTGAATTCCATTTAATAAATTTCACAATTTCGTTAATAAAAGCTTGATATCTCGTAAGTGAAACTCGAAGTTTCTAACCAGCGATCAATCATGCAATTGAGCCCTATCTCTCACAAAGCGAGGGAGCCAACCAGACAATCGATCTAGTCATCAAATGACTCGAATGTCTCTAATCTGTGTCATCGACATAACCAAGCGCTTTGGCTCCATTCCACTCCCCGGGGTGAGAATGAGTCGAGTTGAAATTAGTCTTTGAAAGACAGATTAGGCATTGCTTTGAAAAACTTAAGTGTTCAATTCTATAAATGGAATTGAATTCGAATTTTGATCCAGTGATATCCGTGTGTCGACTTGTTCCGATAGGGAGGATGACACTAAAGCCAACTCGTAAGTGACACACATCACTATCAAAACAGAGAATGGAGACCGCGGGATTGTTTCCAATCCCTCTCCCACTTAGTTTTTATGAAAGGGATAACAGGCATGCATAAAATTAAAGCATAATAAAACGCACGTAAGCACACAAAAAGCATTTAACGTGGCCCGATTATTATGGCCTTTAAAATTCTTCGATGCACGTCTTCTCGGATCATCGTCTCGTTGCTCGTCTCGGTCTCGGTCCATCACCGACTCGTCTAAGGACCAAGAGACGAACCCCTCCCACTGGAGTATCGTCCCAGCCCTCGACAAGCGATCCGTGATGTTCGTCGAACCCCCGCGAAGCTGCTGCCAAGCCTAGGGCAGCGGGCGCTGCCCTATATCCAGCGCTCGCTGGAGGAGCTGCAAACGGCGACCGCGGTTTTCCCTCCAGCGGGCGCCGTTTGTGCACAGCAGCCGCGGGTTCGACTTCTCGACCCTCGTTCGTCCGGCCTTCGATCTTCCCTCGATCCACCAAGCAGCAGCAACATTACAAGGTAAAGCTAACTACTTCCGGTATCGATCCTATACAGATTGATCGATCCTATACATCCGGATAAACGAAAAACGAAAATAAAACCTAAACGACTCAACCCGTCGTTTTAACTATTACATTCAAGCAACGATTAAAAAAAAAAAGATCTCGACAACCTCGAGAGTTTAACAAACCACAACATACAGTACATAGACATATGACCATAATAATCAGGTTAACCTGCAAAACAAAACTCGCAAACAATACAAAGAACGTACAAAACCGGCTCTAATACCAATTGTTGGAAATCGACTACCCGGGATGCGTTCGTTCGATCGCTCGAACATCCGAACGCTCCCAGTCGACCTCCGGTGTCGCTACTTCGTTCACACGATAGCCCTTGACCCGATTCACGCCCAGCCATCGCCCCGAAGGACAACCGCGCGAACCGGGACTGATCTGCACTCAACAGCGCCCGTTGTATGCAGACCAGCGGTCGCTGGAGGAACTGCATGTTGGAGTTGTGTACTTAATGTCTAGATTTAAGTAACGGTAAACTCCCGGTCATAGCATTTAATCTATTAAATTAATAAACAATTGTTTGCATTTAATTATTGATAATTAAATATATGTAAAAAATAGTCCTGGATTCTATACGTTGTAGTTAGTATGGTGTGTCGGGACCCACACAGAAGATCATACTATCGGTTACTCGTATTTAATCAAACAGTTGCTCACGACCTAGATGGACACGGACCAATCCATCGGTATAGTCGTTGTGTGAGAGAGAAAATAATTTATCTTAATTATTTTATCACACTTGTACACTTGGTGTATTGAGCGGATCGCTTGAGATTTATCGATTAGGATTGCCTTGAGATAATCGATTCAAGTCTCAGAGTATTTTATTCTTAATCCCCGATACTATTGCGGGTGTGTATATTTAATATATGTGACTTTGATTTTCCAAAGGAATTAACCGATTTAATTATTGGGTTAATTACCGATTAAGTTGGATCGCTATATTTTATATATGACATGCCGTGAATACTTGACGGGAAAGTGTATCCCGAAAGGGTTGATAATATCCCCGAGATGAGTTCATAAGGAATTATTGTGTAAACCTCATGAGTGGATTTGTTCCGCACAATAATTAAGGTTGAATGGTACTATTCTCGGATATAAGAGATGAATAAATTAATTAGCAATAAATTAATTTTATTCATGGATATTTAAATCTTAAATACACGGAATAAATAATACTACCGGAGAAATATTATTTGATATAATATGGTTTAATATTGGGAGTGCAATTAATTTATATAGTGGAAAATAAATTAATTAATATTGATAAGGATTAATAGACTTGGGCTTGGGCTCAATTTAAACATCAATATTGGAAGCCCAATATTCCACCTCCTTTTGATCCCCTACGTAGCCTATAAAAGCACTACATGGCCTTCATAATTTACACACAATCATAAGACAAGAATATCATACTTGATATTTCTTGAGAGTTGAAGGAGATCCATAGGAGTTCGATAGATCGTCGCCCACACGACGTTCGAACGAAGTGCAAGGAATACGTAGGAAGATTCGAAGGTCTTCAACGCGTTTAATTCGTTTCTCCGCACAACGAATCGAGGTACAAAATCATAAACCCCCTCTATGATTTTATGTACATATAATTGTGATATATACATGAACATACGATCCGGGAAAACGACGAACTTTGGGGACGGGGATTCGAGATCCCCGGCGAAGATCGAGTAGAGCCCTCGGCTGGGAGCCGAGGGGCGATCGAACCTAGGGTTCGATCGCGGCGATCCGCGCGAAGGGAAGCCCTGGCTGGAGCTGGGGCTATCGATCGACCGTGAGGTCGATCGCGGGGCTGCCGAGGGCTGGTGCCTCGGCTGGCGCCCCTCCTCCTGACGGCGTGGGCGGTGAAGTCGCCGGACTCACCGCCCCGGGGCTGCCGGAGCAGCCCCACGAGATCGATGGTGA
Organism: Euphrasia confusa; assembly: GCA_954870475.1. NCBI lineage: Eukaryota > Viridiplantae > Streptophyta > Magnoliopsida > Lamiales > Orobanchaceae > Euphrasia > Euphrasia confusa. The sequence continues at coordinate 17,504,893 of OX940954.1, forward strand.
TCGCGAGCCCCGATGGGCTCGGCTAGGGTTTCGGCCGCGGGTTTATCCCGCGGCGACTCTCCGGTTGAGCTCCGGATATCGTGGTGCTCGTGATCGGTTTCCGGCGATAGGATTTCGGTCGGGCTATTATCTTCCGCAATTTTAATGGCCCGGGATATCGGTTTCCAGCATCCTCGTCCACGGGGTTCGTCTCCTCGGATCTTCGTTCATGTATATATGACGATAATAAATTAAAATCATCGAAGGGGGTTCAACGATTTTACCTTTGTTCTCGTTGTGCGGAGAAACGAGGTCTTTTGATGATCTTGAGATCTTCCCACGTATTCCTTGCACTAGCTCGAACGTCGGGTGGGCGACGATCTTCCGAACTCCATGGATCTCACTCTCTACTTTCTCTCTCTAGAATTGTGATCTTCAAGTTATGAGAATAGAGAAGACCATGTAGTGCTTTTATAGGCTACGTAGGGGATCTAAAGGAGGTGGAATATTGGGCTTCCAATATTAATGATTAAATTGAGCCCAAGCCCAAATCTATTAATCCATTAATATTAATTATATTTATATTCCACTATATAAATATAATTGCACTCCCAATATTATACCATATTATATCAAATAATATTATCTCTCCGGTAGTATTATTTATTCCGTGCGTTTAAGATAGAAATGTCCATGAATAAAATTAATTTATTGCTAATTAATTTATTCATCTCTTGTAACCGAGAATAGTACCATTCAACCTTAATTATTATGCGGAACAAATCCACCTGCAAGGTTTACATAATAATTCCTTATGAACTCATCTCGGGGACATTATCAACCCTTATCGGGACACACTTTCCCATCAAGAATTCACAGCATGTCATACATAAAATACCGTGACCCAACTTTACCGGTAATTGACCCAATATACTAACTGGTCAATTCCTTTGGAAAATCAAAGTCACTAATATTAAATGCACACAGCCGCAATAATATCAAGGATTAAGAATAAAATACTCTGAGATTTAAATCGATTATCTAAGGCAATCATAATCGACTATACCGATGGATTGGTCCTTGTCCATATAGGTCGTGAGCAACTGTTCGATTATATACGAGTAACCGATAGTATGATCTTCCGTGTGACGTCGCAAACCATACCAACTACAACGTATATAATCTAGGACTATAATTTGCATATATTTAATTATAAATAATTAAACGCAAATAATTTTTTATTTTATTAAATAGATTAGTGGCAATGGATCGGGAGTTAATATCACTTAAATCTAGACATTAAGTATACAACTCCAACATTAATAATGTGGATAAAGAAAAACCATGTGATATCTGTCACTTTGCTAAACAAAAAAAACTACATCTTTCTGAAAGCATTTCTCATTCTTTCGCTAATTTTGATCTTGTTCACATGGACATTTGGGGCCCTTTTAAGGTTGAGTCTTACTGTGGTTACAGATATTTTTTGACTATTGTTGATGATCACTCAAGAAGTACTTGGGTTTTTTTGATGAAAACTAAGTTTGAAACTAGATTTCACGTGCAAAATTTTTACAAAATGGTTGAAACTCAATTTCAATGCAAAATAAAGTCTATAAGGACTGACAATGGAATGGAATTTTCATTTCCTAATTTTTATCTTTCGAAAGGAATTTTACATGAAACTTCTTGTGTTGAAACACCCCAGCCAAATGGTAGGGTTGAAAGAAACATCAACATCTCCTCCAGGTTGCCAGGGCTTTACTTTTTTAGTCTTGTTTGCTTTTGAATTTTTGGGCAAATGCTATTCAGACAACAGCTCACCTCATTAACAGAAGTCCTTCTGTTCTTTTGAAAAATAGAACTCCTTTTGAAATCTTATATGGTAAGCCTCCGGACTACTCGCACCTGAAGGTTTTTGGATCTTTATGCTATGCATCTACTTTAAGTAGTGGCAGGAACAAGTTTGATAGCAGAGCATCAAAATGTGTATTTATTGGTTATGTTCTTGGAACAAAAGGTTATAGATTGTATGATCTTGTTACACATAAAATTTTTGTTTCTACTCATGTTAAATTCTATGAACTAATATTTCCTTTTCAGCGAGATAATGATGATAATGTTTTTCAAAACTCAAATTTTTCTAAAAGCATGTCTGAATCTCCACAGAATTTGGAACACTCTTTTGATCGTTTTTGGCAGGATGTTCATGCGACTTCCACCACTGTGCCCTTTGTTGATTTATCTCTTAATTCCGATCCTACATTTCATTCTGTTACTGACACTATTTCTAGTCCATTGCCGTCTAATTTACCTGAAGAAATTGGTGAGGACATCCAGCCTGAGTTGCCACCTGCTCCAGATTTCAAAAAATCCACTAGGCCAAGGAGGCCCCCTGCGCATTTATCTGAATATGAGCTTGGGGATCCTTCTTCATCGAGTGTTGTGCAGCAGCCCGAGGTAACTGCTAACACCACTGTAAGATATCCTATCTCTCAGTATGTTGGAACTTCAGCTTTGCCTGCTTCTTATAAATCTTATGCTGCTGCTGTTACTTTTCTAACTGAACCAAAAACCTATTCACAAGCTATGAAAAACCCAGAATGGCAACAAGCTATGCAATTAGAGTTACAGGCGCTTGAATTAAATAAAACTTGGGAGTTAGTTGCCTTACCTCCAGGAATGCATGCGATAGGATGTAAATGGGTGTTCAAAACTAAGCTTAAATCTGATGGTAGTTTAGAAAGATATAAAGCTAGGCTAGTAGCTCAAGGTTTTACTCAAGAAGAGGGCGTTTATTATTTTGAGATTTTTTCTCCTGTTGTTAAGTTAACTACTATTAGAGTTTTATTGTCTATTGCATCTTCTAAAGGCTGGTATTTACAACAACTTGATGTAAATAATGCTTTTTTGCATGGTGAGCTTAATGAAATTATCTATATGAAGCCTCCTCCAGGTTACTGTACTCCTGATGATACAAGAGTTTGCAAATTGCTCAAAAGTTTGTATGGCCTTAAGCAGGCCTCCAGACAATGGTATTGTAAGTTGTCTGATTCCTTGCTTTTATGTGGTTATAATATATCCGCTGCTAATCCATCTTTATTTGTAAAGAGGTCTGGACAGTGTATTACTATGCTTCTTGTTTATGTCGATGATATTATCTTGTCTGGAAATGATTTGAATGAAATTAATACTCTGAAGCAGTACTTACATGATAGATTTACTATCAAAGATCTTGGTGATATGAAATATATTCTTGGCATAGAAGTTATTATAGATGCTACTAGTCTTTATTTGTCACAAAAACAATATTGTCTTGATATTTTGACTGAAAATGGGTATTTACATTGCAAACCTTTGAAAAGTCCTAAGGATTGTAATTCTAAAATATCCAAATCTGTTGGGACACCCCTTCCTGATCCCAAAATTTATAGAACTTTGATTGGCAAGTTATTGTATTTGACTGTGACCAGGCCCGACATTTCTTTTTCTGTTCAGACTCTTAGTCAATAGTTGTCTTGTCCTACTGATTTTCATTTGGCCTCTGTACACAGGGTTCTTAGGTATTTGAAATACACAGTAGGTCAAGGGCTTTTTTATGATAGTTTTTCCGATTTTGTTTTACGAGGATATACTGATTCAGATTAGGCCAGCAGTGTTGACACAAGAAGGAGTGTTTTTGGTTATTGTTTTTTTCTAGGAAACTCTCTTTACTGGAAATCAAAGAAGCAGCCCATTGTCAGCAGGTCGTCCACGGAGGCCTAGTATCGAGCAGCAGCTAATGTTGTATGTGAAGGACAATGGTTATTGTATTTACTTGCTGATTTTGACATTTTGCCTTCTCCTGTGCAGATTTATACAGATAGTCTCTCTACTTATTATCTCGCGCATAATCCTGTTCAGCATCAACGAACAAAACATATTGAGCTTGATCCGTGAGAAGCTCGAGTCAGGCGCTTTCCGATTACAGCATGTCTCTACTGATCACCAGTTGGCTGATGTTTTTACCAAGTCCTTACCTGGGCCCAGTTATTTGGCTTTACATTCCAAGTTGAACTTGAAGAATCTCCACGTTCCACTTGCGGGAGGATCTTAAAGCCTATATATATTCTTTGTAGTTAGTTTAATTCTTTGTGGGCTTTTTGTATATAGTTGGCTTGTTCTGTGTCCAGCCTACTATTATTTAAGTTATTAGAGTCTTATATATACATTATGTAATGGACGGTTTATTCATTAAGAAACAGAGAAGTAGTAATTCTTTTCTTCAAGCTTCTGCCTTCGTCTTCCCTCTTTTCTATTACAGAAATCTTATTATAGAGAGAGAGAGAGAGAGAGAGAGAGAGAGAGAGAGAGAGAGAGAGAGAGAGAGAGAGAGAGAGAGAGAGAGAGAGAGAGAGAGAGAGAGAGAGGTGCTATTCTAGCTACAGCTGCAACAACAATCAATAATTTTCGTACATGTCAATAATTAACAACATACTGTTTTGGTACACTATGCCATAATTTTATTTTTCTTATTATTGTACTTTTCAATATTAAAAAATCACTACTGTTGTCATCGCTGTTTTTCTAAACTCGCAAAAAGTTGCACTTTTCAAAGTTGAGTGAATTTAAAAAAGAGCCAAGGTGAATAACATTGCATCATTGCAAGGAATAGCTTAAAATCACATTTTTCTAATAAAATTGTTTGGAGTTGTATTACTATTTTTTGTTGTATTTTCTGACCAAACGTGACTATTTTTCAAACACTTTTCTTCTTGGTGAGTTTAAAAGCTAAAATATTATTAATAATATCAAGATATGTTCTTCCTTCAAAACAATACATGAGTGGCATTTTATAAGCAATTCTTGAAACACCCCTCCAAGATGAGGGAAAAAAAGTATTTTATTTTAAGTATTTTGTATTTTTTTTAAATAATGACTATCCTTATCTTTTTCGTCTATATTACTTGCAAAATAAAATGAAAATGAAAATATATGTATAATTATTTTATTATTAATTATTTTAATTTAATTTAATTAATTAAAAAAAAATAAGGATATGTGTTAACAATTGCACTTTGTTATGAATATTATTAAATAGTGAATGACTAGTTTACCCTTTCTTGGTGAACAAGACAGAAACCCTACTTTGTATCCTATATAAAGGGGTCTCCCCATATGAATGAAATAACAATTCATAACAATTTTATTCTTCTCTCATATTCTCTCTTTATTCTCTCTCAAATTCCTTTTGAGTTTATAACACGTTATCAGCACGAAGCCCTAAGAAAGCTCAATCGTGTTCATCGAAGTTCTACTCATCCAAGATCCGAACTACAAGGCAAGAATTTATATGTTTGTTTATATTCATTAATAATTATAAATATATCTACTTCTTCTCATTTTTTCTTAAATTCATATGTTCCCGAAGAACATTATAATCTGATATTCTTGAAGTAATATCAAATTAATTATGTTTAATAAATCAATTAAAATTTTAATGTTCCTGAAGAATATTGTGCGATGATATTTTCGAAGAAATATCAAAACTAAACGTTCATGAAGAACATTGTGATATGAAGAATATGATATGATATTCCTGAAGAAATATCAAAATAAAATGTTCCTGAAGAAAATCGTGCGAGTCTTTCGTGGTCTAGTCATGTATGTGCGAACTCGACCCATGAATTAATTGAGATACTTTCTAAATTCCAAAGTGGGTGAAACTTTAGAAAAAGTTAATCTAAACCTTGTTGAATAGTCCGATGGTTATTTGCTTGAATATTTGGATAGCCACATGAGTTTGAATCCCCATGAAATTTGATATTCCTGAAGTATTATCAAATCAATTATTTTTAATATATCAATTAAAATGACTGTTCCTGAAGAACATATACTCTGGTTAAAAATATTATATTGATCTTCCTGAAAGAAAATCATGATTTGATATTAATCGATAAATATGAAATTAAATTGCTCCCGTAGTAGCAATAAGTTTGTAAATATCAAATTTAATTGCTCCCGTACTAGCAGTAGTAGCAATAAGTTTTTAAATGTTCCCGAAGAACATTATGATATGATATTCATGAATAAATATCAAAATTAAATTTTAAATGTTATTGGAACACATCATGATATGATATTTACGCAGAAATATCAAATCAAATTGCTTATGGTGTAGCAATTAAAATTTAAATATTTTAAATCGATTTTGATACTATACAAAATATTTCTGAAAGAATATTTTTATTGATTGCTCCCGAAGAAGCAAAGTTCAAACATTAAATGTTTTTTAATAAAGTTACATCGATTGTTCTCGTTGAAACAATGATTACATATGAATTATCCCTGAAGGATATCTTTTGAAAATCGAGAATAAATGTACTATGTGGGTACTCATGGAATATCGAAAAACTCGATTCCAATTAAATGTAATTTCTGAGAAAATTATATATTGAGATTTATTTTGATCTCCAAAAGGTTGAGTAAAAAACAAACCCCAATATTTTGATCCCCGAAGGATCATTGGTAAAATATAATATTTTGATCCCGAAGGATTATTGGTAAAGAGTGGCTCCGGAAGAGTTTTACAAATTATCCCCACGAGTACTACAAATGTACTTAAACATGAAGATGATGCATATCATGATTATTATTAAGTGCGTGGAAATGAAACATTTTCCATCTGCGAATTAATTTGAAATATGCAATTTATATTCATATCACCACTAGAGCATATTTAATGAACGGGCATATTAGAAAATAAGGTATATTAAATATCTCGAGCCCACGATCCAGAAGATCACGATCCAGAATATTGGTTTAAACCAATTACGCTGAGTTGCATATTTAACGAAGATCATTTCCCGGCATTAGGGGGAGATAAGAATATAATAGATTTAAATACCGAGAAATTTCCTTGAATGAAAACGATCTTCAATTTTAGATTCACGCACCAATCAATTGAACCCGAAGTTCATGAAAATAAGTGACTTGCAATATTCAGTAAGTGATAGGTGTGAGAAAATCACATATATTTGTGATAAAATGAACTATAAGAGTTCAAATAACAAAGAGATCAACTCAAATGTTGATTCTAATATACGCCTGAAGCGTAGTAGATCGATCTCAAGATATAAAATAAATCCGCGGAAAAACAAAGAATTTAGTCACCCTCAAAATCTCCTGAAGAGAGTTAGAAGAAAATCCCATTGGAAAAGCATGTGCACATGTTAATAGAAAATCGTGGGATTGCGGAACAACCAAATTAAATATTTTGGGAATGATTAAAGATTTTGTTGATATATTGAATTGTCATCAACATGAAAAAATAGAAAGTCGTCAACGACATATTTGCCTCAAGAAGTTGCTCTAGAAAATTTGGATCCAAAACTTAAATAAATGATATTGTGCCAGCAGCACTCAAAGAAACAGAAACGAGCAATTGAGGCTGAGCATGACTCGCTAAATAAAAGAGATATTTTGAATCTATAGTACACACCTCAAAATATTATCCCAGAAGGATATATGTGAGTGTTCGTATGAAAAACGAGTAATGATGTGGTGAAATATATGTTGGAATTCGATATCCCGGGCTATTAAAATTTGCGGAAAATAATAACCCGATCAAAAACCTCGATTGCCGGAGAAATCACGAGTCCACGCGAGCCGGGGCTCGACCGAACGCACAACGCGCACGAGGACGCGTGCGCGCCCAGCCGCACCCCCGCGGGAACCCGCGATCGCTCCCAACGATCGCACGGGATGCCTCACGGCATCCCCGCAGCGGATCCGTTGATCCGCTGCTCGCACGGCTGGGGCTCGTCCCCAGCGACCCGCTGCGGGTAACCCCGCAGCTCGCTACGAGTCGCTGCGGGTAACCCCGCAGCTCCCAGCGATCGGCCCCGTAGGGGTCCGATCGATCCTCGGCTCCCAGCCGAGGATTTCCGTGCACGATCCCCACGCGGGATCCACGAGCCGCCGGCGGTCCGGTGGTCCGACCACCACCGCCCGGCTCGACCCTCGTCCGGGGTTCGATCCTCGGATCTTCGTTCTACGGTATTCTCGATAAAACAAAAACCGAATAAATCAAGGGCGTTTAGATTTTTTACCTTTCGATTCGTTGTTCGGAGAAACGAAATCAAGATGACCTTTGAATCTTCCCACGTATTCCTTGCACTCCGTTCGAACGTCGGGTGGGCGACGATCTATCGAACTCCTATGGATCTCCTTCAACTCTCTAGACTAATCAAGTGTGATTATCTTGTCTTGTCTATTATGAAGGCCATGTAGTGCTTTTATAGGCTACGTAGGGGATCTAAAGGAGGTGGAATATTGGGCTTCCAATATTGAAGATTAAATTGAGCCCACTGCCCAAGTCCATTAATCCTTATCAATATTAATTTTATTTATTTTCCACTATATAAATAAAATTGCACTCCCAATATTTACCCATATTATATCGAATAATATTTCTCCGGTAGTATTATTTATTCCGTGTATTTAAGATATAAATATCCATGAATAAAATTTATTTATTGCTTAATAAATTTATTCATCTCTTTTATCCGAGACTAGTACCACTCAACCTTATTTATTATGCGGAATTAAATCCACTCGCGAGGTTTACATAATAAATCCTTATGAGCTCATCTCGGGGATATTATCAACACTTCCGGGATACACTGTCCCGTCAAGAATTCACGGCATGCCATATATAAAATATAGTGACCTAACTTAACCGGTAATTGACCCAATAATTAAACCGGTCAATTCCTTTGGAAAATCAAAGTCACTTATACTAAATATACACACCCGCAATTGTATCGGGGATTAAGAATAAAATACACTGAGTCTCAAATCAATTATCGCCGAGCAAACCTAATTGATGAGTCTCAATCGATCCGCTCAATACACCAAGTGTACAAGTGTGATAAAATAATTAAGACAAATTATTTTCTCTCTCACACAACGACTATACCGATGGATTGGTCCGTGTCCATCTAGGTCGTGAGCATCTGTTCGATTAAATACGAGTAACCGATAGTATGATCTTCTGTGTGGGCCCGACACACCATACTAACTACAACGTATAAAATCCAGGACTATAATTTGCATATATTTAACAATAATTAAAAGCAAATGAATGTTTGTATTTAATAGGTAAATGAAAGTGTACAAGGAGTTCACAATACTCAAATCTAGACATTAAGTATACCACTCCAACAAACTCCCACTTATACTAAGGTCTAGTCTTATCCTCCAAACTTCTGACTCCCAAACCCTCCAAGTGCTTGAAATATACTTCCTTAGGAAGTATCTTGGTGAAAGGGTCCGCTAGGTTGTCCTCCGAAGCTATCTTGGTGACTATCGCATCGCCCCTCTTGACGATGACTCGAATCAGGTGGTACTTGCGCTCTATGTGTTTTGTAGCACTATGGGACCGTGGTTCCTTACTGTTTGCCACTGCACCGCTATTGTCACAATAAATTGTCATAGCTTTAGGCAAACTCGGAATCACATCTAAGTCCTGGAGGAAATTAAGGAACCAAACTGACTCTTTCGCTGCCTCTGAGGCTGCAACATATTCAGCTTCCATGGTAGAGTCCGAAATGCACTTTTGCTTAACACTCCTCCATGATACGGCTCCACCTCCCAAAGTGTACACATAGCCTGATGTCGACTTTCGCCGGTCCTTATCAGCTTGGAAATTCGAATCCGTATAACCCAAAGGAATCAGATTGTCTGCCCCGTAACTTAGAACATAATCCCTAGTATTTCGCAAATACTTGAAAATGCTCTTTACGGCAGTCCAATGAGCCTTTCCAGGGTTACTCTGATATCTCGCTACTACGCCAACTGCATAGCAGATATCAGGCCTCGTACATAACATCGCATACATCAAGCTTCCCACAGCCGAAGCGTAGGGAACTGCTTTCATTTCATCTTTCTCCTTTTGTGTCTGAGGACACATCTCCTTAGAAAGATAAGTTCCTTTACTGAAGGGCAGCTCACCCTTCTTGGAATCTTGCATGTTAAAACGAGCCAGAATCGTGTCTATGTAAGATTGCTGGGATAGGTACAATGTTCTATTCCGGCGATCCCTTATAACCTTGATCCCTAGAACATGCCCGACTTCTCCCAAATCTTTCATATCGAATTGTCTAGACAACCATCCCTTTATGTCTGATAACATCTTTACACTGTTGCCAATGAGAAGAATGTCGTCTACATAAAGCACGAGAAACACCACCTTCTTCCCATCACGTTTCCAATACACACACGATTCGTCCATGCTTTGACTGAATCCAAAAGATTGGACTACTTCGTCAAACCGCAGGTTCCACGATCTCGAGGCTTGTTTCAATCCATAAATGGATCGATTAAGCTTGCACACTAGATGATCTCGCCCCTTAGCAATGAATCCTTCTGGTTGTTTCATATATATTGTCTCGTCAAGACTTCCATTTAGGAAAGCTGTCTTGACATCCATTTGCCACACCTCATAATCCATTTGAGCTGCTATGGATAAGAGAATTCGGATCGACTTTATCTTGGCTACCGGCGAGAAGGTCTCCTCATAATCGATTCCCTCTTTCTGAGTATATCCTTTCGCAACAAGCCGAGCTTTAAAGGTTTCAACCTTTCCGTCAGATCCTCTCTTTCTCTTGTAGACCCATTTACACCCAATTGGCTTTACGCCGTTTGGTGGTTCTACAAGATCCCAGACTTTATTAGAATCCATAGATTCTATTTCGGATTTCATCGCTTTCTTCCAAGAAGGCGCATCTATATCTTGTACCGCCTCGTCATAGGTCCAGGGATCGATTTCATGAACTCCAGGTCCAGAGTCCGAAGACTCACCCAGTCCAATCCATCGGTCTGGTTGTCTAACAACCCTCCCACTACGACGGCGTTCCGGTGTATTAACAGTGACAGTGTCAGGTGCAGATTCTAGTGGTGTATCTATACTCGGTTCGGCTGTATCTAAGTCTTCCTTGTTACCTCTCAACTCATCAAGTATTATGTCACTTTTGGGCTTGTGGTCCATGACATAGTCTTCCTCTAAGAACCGAGCGTTAGTACTTATAACGATCTTCTGGTCCGTAGGACTATAGAACATGCCACCCTTAGTTCCTCTAGGATATCCTATAAACAACCGCACTTCAGTACGAGGTTCTAATTTATCGGCACCTACCTTCAACACATGTGCAGGGCACCCCCAGATCCGAACGTGTCTCAAGCTAGGCTTGCGCCCGCTCCATCGTTCCATGGGTGTTGAAGGAACCGTTTTAGATGGAACCAAGTTTAGAATGTGCGCTGCTGTTTCCAAGGCATATCCCCAGAACATTGTAGGTAAGTCCGAGTAACTCATCATTGAACGTACCATCTCCATAAGAGTCCTATTCCTTCTTTCTGACACACCATTCTGCTGAGGAGTATATGGTGATGTCATTTGGGAATCAATCCCATTCTCTGCCAAGTATGCCTTGAATTCTCCAGACAGGTACTCGCCTCCGCGATCAGATCGCAGGCATTTAATGGATTTACCTTGAAGGTTCTCCGCAAAAGCCTTGAACTCCTTGAACTTGTCAAAGGATTCGCTCTTGCGGCGCATCAGGTATACAAATCCATACCTTGAGTAATCATCAGTGAAAGTGATGAAATACTCGTACCCTCCCCTTGCCTGAGTAGACATAGGTCCGCATACATCAGAGTGAATCAAATCCAATACTTGTTCAGCCCTTCGTCCTTTACCAGAAAAAGAACGCTTGGTCATTTTTCCCTCTAAACAGGATTCGCAGGTTGGAAGGTCCTCTCCTTCAACACCACTGATGAGACCATCATCTTTCAACCTTTGAATTCTATTTGAGTTAATATGACCTAGCCTTAAGTGCCACAAGTATAATTGATTCATCTTAGAAGGTTCCTTTCTCTTATTGGTGTTCGTAGATGTGTTATTACTCTCGGTTAGTTGCATCGTGTTAGACTCAGGATTTAGCACATACAAATCGTCCACCAATGTACCAGAACAGATAATCTCACTGTTTCTTCTTATGATCACAGAGTGGTCAAAAGAAACAGAATATCCATTCATAATAAGTTTAGAAACCGAAATTAAATTCTTTCTAAAGTTGGGTACATAAAGACAATTATGTAAAACTAAAACCCTATCACTACTGAAGCGTAAGTGAACGTCTCCCACTGCAACAGCCGCCACCTTCGCGGCATTCCCCATGTAGACCACGATCTCTCCCTCTCTAAGTCTCCGGGTTTCCTGGAACCCCTGCAATGAATTGCAGACATGATCAGTGGCCCCCGTATCTACACACCAGGTACTGGTAGATAACACCACTGATAATGTTTCGGTGACTAAGGAAAATTTCGTACCTTTGATGAGAGGACAATCAGACCTCCAGTGCCCAGACTGCTTGCATCGATAGCACTTGCCTCGCGGCTTGCTCTTCCCACTCCGTGGTTTGGAACCACTGGGCTTCTTTGCTTGCACTTCCATCTTAGCCACAAGAGCTTGTGACTTTCTGACCATACTTATAAGTTCCGCCTTTTTCAAATCGTTTTTAAGCGATTCTCTAATAGGACTGAATTTATAGAGTATGTCAATCACTTCTTGTCCGGCTTCCACACTATGCCTCAACATCATTCTGAGGTCATTCCAAATGTCCTCATGAGTTGGGTCAGTTGTGGATTCGGAAGGCTCAACAGTCTGGACAATGTCCAGATTTCTTTTCCAATCAGTACTATATGGAACCAGTGAGTTTTCATCTTTAAGTATATCACAAAGTGGGGTCACAGTCATTCTTAACCTATAAGCACATAAAACAAACAAACAATTTAATATCCGATATTATCTCCCTTAAATAATATCATTAAATCACTAATCGCCTCTAAAATCCCATCAGGTAAGGCAAGCCACGATAGTGTGGACGTTTACCCACCCAAATGATTTAGCAATTAGATTTCCTTCGGTCGTACATCATCAATAGCGTTACCTCGATGGGAGGAATACTATGAAGCGTACCTAAGTGTTAACCATTACTCAGTACTAAGAAGTTTGTTTGAGACTCGTATATCACCGCAAGCCACGATAGTGTGGACGTTTACGCTAACACATGAATCTTTCACTCCCTTCTATAACTGTCTACATCAATCGATCTAAAGTCCCATTCGATATAGCAAGCCACGATAGTGTGGACGTTTACTACACCAAAAGACTTATACAATTGAAATCCAATTACTTGACCCATTTAATCTTGTAAATCAAGACGCGGAGAATCATAAGTGAAACTCGAAGTTTCTAACCAGTGATTCACCATGCGAACAACCCTATCTCTCATAAATGAGGGAGCCGAGCAGACAATCGATCCATCTATCAAAGAATGGTACGACTGCCTCTAATTTGTGTCCTCGACATGACCAAGTGGCTCTGGCTCCATTCCACTCCCCGGGGTGAGAATGAGTCGACTTGAAGTCAGTTTTGGAAAGACAAATTAGGCATTGTTTGATAAACTTAATCAATGTTTCTCGTAAGAGGAATTACAAGAACTCTCCTCCAATGACCTATCTATATAAACTTCAAAAGTTTATAAAAGTCACCAAGAGAGCAGCAATGGAGACCATGGGTATGTTTCCATACCCTCTCCCACTTAGCTTTTTACAATAAAGGGATACGCTATCTAGTGCATAAAAGTAAACACATATAGCATGCATACATGTAATAAAGCACATAGTATTATCACATAGTCAAAATAATTACTAGAATATTATTTTCCGACTATTATGACTTTACTCCATCTCCGTACGCATCTTCTAGTCTTCAGTCTTCGTTCTTGAATGCTTCATGTGACGAGAATATTAATTTCTAATATTTAAATCTATTTATTTTTAATAAATCCAAAAGATACTTAATTAATAATAATTAAGTCAATCGAATAAATCAAAAATAAAATTAAATATTATTAATATTTTTATTTATCTTATTTTCCTTTTCTACTTCATTAAATCTCTAGAATAATCTATCCAAGACCCACTTGGAATATTCTAGATGATTTCCATAATGAAATAAGGAAATAAAATAATTTAGGACTCTTCTACTTTCCATATCAATTAGATTCCTAATCCATGAATATTTCCATAAAATAGAAATAATCAATTTAGGAATCCTAATCAATTCCAAATTGATTCTTTTCCTAATCCATGAGAGTTCCCAAAAATAGGAATTCTCAAATAGGAAAAACCCGAACCAATTAGGAAAGCAAATCTTCGGACCGGGATAGCACGGGGTGGGGATCCCCTCGCCACCCTCGACCGCCGCCATCAAGCCGCCGCCGTCCAGCCCACGCGCCACCTCCCTTGGTGGCCGGCGTGGCCGGAGCTCCCGCGGCAGCCCTTTAGGGCGTGGGTCGATTGTCCTCATGGATCGACCATGGGGATGGTCGATCCTTGTCCTCACCCTCACGATCATCTCCTTCGTCACGCGTCTTCTCCGGCGGTCGTTTCGGCATCGATCCAACGCAAAATAAATTACAAAAAAATTTTACACTATCCGGTATCGATTCTATACATGAAATCGACCCTATACATTTTCCGGAAAAACGTAGAACGTAATAATAAATCCTAAATTCGGTCAACCCCCGAATTTTTACTATTACAAGCATTCACCACCAAAAACGAATCTCGACATGTCCGAGAGTTTAATCAAACCAACATACATGACAAAATAAATTAAACGAATAATAAATTAAGCCATAATAGTCGGAACCCTGCAAGGTAGAACAATTTTATCGAAAATACCGCGAACGTAAACCACGCTCTAATACCAATTGTTGGAATTCGATATCCCGGGCTATTAAAATTTGCGGAAAATAATAACCCGATCAAAAACCTCGATTGCTGGAGAAATCACGAGTCCACGCGAGCCGGGGCTCGACCGAACGCACAACGCGCACGAGGACGCGTGCGCGCCCAGCCGCACCCCCGCGGGAACCCTCGATCGCTCCCAGCGATCGCACGGGATGCCTCACGGCATCCCCGCAGCGGATCCGTTGATCCGCTGCTCGCACGGCTGGGGCTCGTCCCCAGCGACCCGCTGCGGGTAACCCCGCAGCTCGCTACGAGTCGCTGCGGGTAACCCCGCAGCTCCCAGCGATCGGCCCCGTAGGGGTCCGATCGATCCTCGGCTCCCAGCCGAGGATTTCCGTGCACGATCCCCACGCGGGATCCACGAGCCGCCGGCGGTCCGGTGGTCCGACCACCACCGCCCGGCTCGACCCTCGTCCGGGGTTCGATCCTCGGATCTTCGTTCTACGGTATTCTCGATAAAACAAAAACCGAATAAATCAAGGGCGTTTAGATTTTTTACCTTTCGATTCGTTGTTCGGAGAAACGAAATCAAGATGACCTTTGAATCTTCCCACGTATTCCTTGCACTCCGTTCGGATGTCGGGTGGGCGACGATCTATCGAACTCCTATGGATCTCCTTCAACTCTCTAGACTAATCAAGTGTGATTATCTTGTCTTGTCTATTATGAAGGCCATGTAGTGCTTTTATAGGCTACGTAGGGGATCTAAAGGAGGTGGAATATTGGGCTTCCAATATTGAAGATTAAATTGAGCCCACTGCCCAAGTCCATTAATCCTTATCAATATTAATTTTATTTATTTTCCATTATATAAATAAAATTGCACTCCCAATATTTACCCATATTATATCGAATAATATTTCTCCGGTAGTATTATTTATTCCGTGTATTTAAGATATAAATATCCATGAATAAAATTTATTTATTGCTTAATAAATTTATTCATCTCTTTTATCCGAGACTAGTACCACTCAACCTTATTTATTATGCGGAATTAAATCCACTCGCGAGGTTTACATAATAAATCCTTATGAGCTCATCTCGGGGATATTATCAACCCTTCCGGGATACACTGTCCCGTCAAGAATTCACGGCATGCCATATATAAAATATAGTGACCCAACTTAACCGGTAATTGACCCAATAATTAAACCGGTCAATTCCTTTGGAAAAAGTCACTTATACTAAATATACACACCCGCAATTGTATCGGGGATTAAGAATAAAATACACTGAGTCTCAAATCAATTATGGCCGAGCAAACCTAATTGATGAGTCTCAATCGATCCGCTCAATACACCAAGTGTACAAGTGTGATAAAATAATTAAGACAAATTATTTTCTCTCTCACACAACGACTATACCGATGGATTGGTCCGTTTCCATCTAGGTCGTGAGCATCTGTTCGATTAAATACGAGTAACCGATAGTATGATCTTCTGTGTGGGCCCGACACACCATACTAACTACAACGTATAAAATCCAGGACTATAATTTGCATATATTTAACAATAATTAAAAGCAAATGAATGTTTGTATTTAATAGGTAAATGAAAGTGTACAAGGAGTTCACAATACTCAAATCTGGACATTAAGTATACCACTCCAACAATATAAAAGCGAGATTAGTTGCTCAAGAGTTTTTCGCAGAAACTCGATGTTAATCAAATATTTTAAGGATGACATTAAGTTCCGCTACCTTATACTTCTGGCAGCAACAACGATAAATATAGATATGCATGAATGTATGATTTGACCATGTAGAAGTCATTAGAAATGTACATACATGAAAATCCTGGATGGATTTTAAAATTTCTGATATGAAAGGAAATGAAAATCAGAACATATACAATATCATATTACATATGTCATTATGGACAAAAATGATATTGAAGATAAGGTCCCGAAGACCAGTGATTGTACTCTTTTTCCCTCTACTAAGTTTTTTCCATGGGGTTTTCTTAGTTAAAGGATTTTAACGAGACAATCACCACAATATAAATGTGAATGTCATGTACTCTTTTCCTCGAGTATTTTTCCCTACAAGGTTTTATAACGAGGTTTTTAACGAGGCATGTACATAACTCAATAATAATGAGGACATCAGAATGTTCCATATGAGTTTATTTTCGAGATAAAGTGAGATATTGAACCTGAAGTTCAAATGATTGTGAATTGAAGTTCACATTATTGTTCATTTGTTAAGAAATGTATATTGAACACTAGACGCATCTAAATACTCCAGAAGAGTTACCGGCCGGTTATAGCAATTACGAATGCTCTAGTCAATATAGATGTCTAGATTTAAGTAACGGTAACTCTCGATCATAGCATTTGATCTATTTAATTAATAAACAATCGTTTGCATTTAATTATTGATAATTAAATATATGCAAAATATAGTCCTGGATTCTATACGTTGTAGTTAGTATGGTGTGCGGGCCCACACAGAAGATCATACTATCGGTTACTCGTATTCAATCAAACAGTTGCTCATGACCTAGATGGACACGGACCAATACATCGGTATAGTCGTTGTGTGAGAGAGAAAATAATTTGTCTTAATTATTTTATCACACTTGTACACTTGGTGTATTGGGCGGATCGCTTGAGACTTATCAATTAGGATTGCCGTTGATAATTGATTCAAGTCTCAGAGTATTTTATTCTTAATCCCCGAAACTATTGCGGGTGTGTATATTTAATATAAGTAACTTTGATTTACCAAAGGAATTAACCGATTTAATTATTGGGTTAATTACCGGCTAAGTTGGGTCACTATATTTTATATACGACATGCCGTGAATACTTGACGGGAAAGTGTATCACGGAAGGGTTGATAATATCCCCGAGATGAGTTCATAAGGAATTATTATGTAAACCTCATGAGTGGATTTGTTCCGCATAATAATTAAGGTTGAATGGTACTAGTCTTGGATATAAGAGATGAATAAATTAATTAGCAATAAATTAATTTTATTCATGGAAATTTAAATCTTAAATACACGGAATAAATAATACTACCGGAGAAATATTATTTGATATAATATGGTTTAATATTGGGAGTGCAATTAATTTATATAGTGGAAAATAAATTAATTAATATTGATGGAATTAATAGATTTGGGCTTGGGCTCAATTTAATCATCAATATTGGAAGCCCAATATTCCACCTCCTTTAGATCCCCTACGTAGCCTATAAAAGCACTACATGGTCTTCACAATTAAAGACACCATAAGATTATCATACTTGATATTCTAGAGAGTTTGTGAAGGAGATCCATAAGCTTGGAGGATCGTCGCCCACCCGACGTTCAAGCTAGTGCAAGGAATACGTGGGAAGGTCGTAAGGTCTTCAACTTGATTTCGTTTCTCCGCACAACGAATCGAAGGTAACATCATAAAACCCTTGTGTGATTTTATGTGATATTTAATTGTAATATATACATGAACGCACGATCCGGGAAAACGACGATCTTCGGGGACGGGGATTCGAGATCCCCGGCGAAGGATCGAAAGGACCCTCGGCTGGGAGCCGAGGGGTGTTCGATAGCAGCGTGCGCAAAGGGAGGCCCCGGCTGGAGCCGGGGCAAGCGATCGACCGTGAGGTCGATCGCGGGGCTGCCGAGGGCTGGTGCCTCGGCTGGCGCCCCTCCTCCCGGCGGCGACGGCGGTGAAGTCGTCGGACTCACCGCCGCCCGGGGCTGCCGGAGCAGCCCCATGCGATCGCCATGCACGACGATCGCGAGCCCCGGCGGGGGCGTGGCTAGGGTTTAGCCGCGGGCTTGCCCGCGGTGACGCCTTGGTCGTGCTCCGGTTCGTTGGTGTTCGCGATCGGTTTCCGGCGATGGGATTTCGGTCGGGGTTATCGGTTCCGCAATTTTTTTTGATACCCCGGGATATCGATTTCCAATAATTGGTATCAGAGCGTTTGCTTTCGTGTTCATGTATATGTTCAATTATCGTTCTACCTTGCAGGGATCCGACTATCATGGTTTAATTAATTGTTAATTATTTTACCATGATTATTCGTTTATTAAACTCTCGGACATGTCGAGATTCGTTTTGTGTGGATGAATGCTTGTAATAGTAAAAATTCGGGGGTTGACCGAATTTAGATTTATTATTATTGTTCTATGTTTTCCGGAAATTGTATAGGGTCGATTTCATGTATAGAATCGATACCGGAATTGTAAATTTATTTTTTGTAATTTATTTACGTTGGATCGATGCCGAGACGACCGCCGGAAAACAAGTGTGACGAAGAAGACGAAGAGGACGAAGAACCGGGGGGTCGATCAACCCCATGATCGACCCCATGACCGAAGCCATGGGGAGGGGTCGATCGCCCCTCGGCTGGGGCTGCCGCCGGTATGGTGGTGGCCGGCCGGCTGGGGTGGCGGCGGCGGTGCCCTCCTCCGGTGGTGGTGGCGGTCGGTGGTGGTGGTGGTACGGGGATCCCCAACCCGTGCTACTCCTACCGAGATTCACTTTCCTAATTGATTCGGTTTTCCTATTTTGAGTATTCCTATGTTTGGGAAATCTCATGGAAATAGGAAAAGAATTAATTTGAATTAATTTATTTCCTTATTCTATTATAGAAGTCTTCTAGAATATTCAAGTCTTACTTGAATAGGATTCTAGAGATTTAATAAAATTGGAAAGGAAAATAATTAATTAATAAATTAATTTATTTCCTAATTGATTATTCCTATTTTATGGGAATTTTCATGGACATTAATTAATTTTGGAAAGTAGAAGAGTCCTAACTTATTTTATTTCCTTATTCTATTATAGAAATCTTCTAGAATGTTCCAAGTCTTACTTGGATAGGAATCTAGAGATTTAATAGAATTAAAAAGGAAAAATAAATAAATAAAAATATTAATAATATTTAATTTTATTTTTGATTTATTCGATTGACTTAATTTTCGAATTAAGTATCTTTTGGATTTATTAAAAATAAATAGATTTAAATATTGGGATTAATATTTTCGTCACATGGAGCATTCAAGAACGAAGACTGAAGACTAGAAGATGCGTACGGAGATGGAATAAAGCCATGATAGTCGGAAAATAATTTTCTAGTATTATTTTGACTATGTGATACTATGTGTTTTATTACTTGTATGCATGTTATATGTGTTTACTTTATGCACTAGATAGCATATCCCTTTGTTATAAAAAGCTAAGTGGGAGAGGGGATGGAAACATTCCCATGGTCTCCATTACTGTTCTCTTGGTGACATTTATGAGCTTTCGAAGTTCATATAGACATGTCATTGGAGGAGAATTCTTGTAATTCCTTTTACGAGAAACATTGATTAAGTCTATCAAACAATACCTAATTTGTCTTTCTGAAACTGACTTCAAGTCGACTCATTCTCACCCCGGGGAGTGGAATGGAGCCAAAGCCACTTGGTCATGTGGATGACACAAATTAGAGACCTTCGTACCATTTCCTGAAATGGATCGATTGTCTGCTCGGCTCCCTCATCTAATGAGAGATAGGGTTGTTCGCATGGTGAATCACTAGTTAGAAACTTCGAGTTTCACTTATGGTTCTCCGCGTCTTGATTTACGAAATCGAATGGTTCGAGTAATTGGATGTCAATTGTAAAAGTCTTTTGGTGTAGTAAACGTCCACACTATCGTGGCTTGCTATACTGAATGGGATTTTGGATCAATTGATGTAGACAGTTATAGAAGAAAGTGAAGGATCGTGTGTTAACGTAAACGTCCACACTATCGTGGCTTGCGGTGACATACGAGTCTCAAACAATCTTCTTAGTACTGAGTAATGGTTTAAACTTAGGTACGCTCTATAGTATTCTTCCCATCGAAGTAACGCTATAGTGATGTACGACCGAAGCAAATCTAATTACGAAATCATTTGGATAGGTAAACGTCCACACTATCGTGGCTTACCATATCTGATGGGATTTTAGATGTAATTAGTAATTTAATGATATTATTTGAGGGAGATAATATCGGGTATTAAATTTATTTTTTGTTTAAATGTGCTTATAGGTTTAGAGAATAGCTATGAATCCACTTTCTGTGATACTCAAGGAATTCAATGCACTGGTTCCATACTGTGTTGGATGGAATAAAGAATTAGACATTACCCAGACTGTTGCTGAGTACAAGTTAGTACTCAGTGAACTTTGTCCTCCTGAACCTACACGTGTCTCAACTGTTGAGGAAAAAGCTGATTTTGAGAAGTGGAACAATGCTTTTGCATTAACCACTAATCATGATGTCATGCTGAAACTCAAGCTAATGTTTTGAGACAACGAGAAGGTTAGAAAAGAGGCGATGAGGATACTCATAAAGGTCAGTCGCTTCGAGGAAACGCTTGAACACGTTTTCGAGATGTTGGACCTTTTGGATGAGTTGAGACAATCGCAAGCTCTTATGGCCAAAGCCAAAAGTTTCGAACCTAAGGGCATAGACCAAGGGGTGGAGAAGCAGAAAAAGAAGCCCTATAGTCCTAAAGCACTTGGACCACGAAATAGGGTGAGAAAGCCTTTGGGCAGTAATTCTCAAAGAAAACATTCTGGGGACTGGAAGTTTGTATCTTCTCCTCGAGAAGGTATAAGATTCCCTCCTTAGTCTTTAAAAACATAGTCAGCAGTGTTATCTACCAGAAGCCTGGTTGGTAGATATGGAACCACTGACGGTATGTATGCATTTTAAAATGCAGGGGCACCAGGAAACCCAAAGACTTGAAAATGGAGGAATGGTCAAGGGAAGTGCTGTGGAGAAAGCAGATGTTGCAATAGAAACTTTATCTATGAGTAGTTAATTAGGATTTCATTTGAGTTTATTGCTTTATGTACCCTTTAATTTTAGAAAGAACTTCTGTTCTGGATTTCTATTATTTATGAATGGATATTTTATTTCTTTAATCATTTGATGATTTTGATAAGAAATAATGGTATAATCTATTCTGGTACATTAGATAGCAATGATATGAATCCTTAGTCTACCACGATGCAACAAACCGTTTTATGACTTGTTTTACATATTAGATATATTTCTTGTTAAATCATTATACTTGTGAATTCTTAAACTTAGTAGTATTTATTCAAATAAGATTCAAAAGGTCGAAATTGATTTGATCAATTATAGTTGAAGGAATGGACCTTCCGACCTAAGAATTGAATTTGGAAGATAATACAACTGAGCATACCTTTCGGTAAAGGGTAGAATTAGGACAAGTATTGAGAATGATCAATGATATATGCAGACATATGTGTAATTAGAAAAGTGCGAGTAATTCTTTTAAAGAATACTCGAAGATGGATTAGAATACTTGATGTGCCATAAAAGCAAAGTGGCTTTAGTCACAAAGAAATTATGGGGAACCTTCGAAGTATATCCATTAGAAGCCTGCGAATTAGTCGCGGAGGCTACCACCTATCTAAATAACACATAGCATAATCAAAGAATGGGATTAAATCCCAAGTGACTGCACCATACACTTACGTGTAGAAATGGTGTGTCGGAAATAAGAAATGGGATTCTAATAGTAATAACAAGTTGTTCGGAACTACCTATGTTCTATGGATATTTCTGGAAACAACGGCACATTCAATGTGGTTGTAAGATATCCTAGATGAACAAAAATATTGTGTTCTATAGTACTATGAACCAGAAGGACGTTATAAGCTCTAATGCCCGGTTCTTAGAGGAAGACTATTAGATGAACTACAAAGCCCTAACTGACGTAATACCTTGGAATGAGAAAAGGACAAAGACTTAGAACCAGCCAAACCGAGTAGAAGTACACCACTAACTGCACCTACTGTTATTACTGTTTATACACCGGAATGCCATTGCAGTGGGAGGTTGTTTGACGACCAGAGATGTTCATAAGACTAGAAGGGTTTCCAACTCTGCATCTAGTAAAGATGAAATCGATCCCTAGCTCTGCACAAGGAAAGTACTGGATCTAAATGTGCCTGCTTAGAAAACAATAAAGGTTTATTGTTAAGAGGCAAGATCATTTAGAGTACAACTCAATCCATTTATGGAATTGATGCAAGGCTGTAAATCGTGGAACTTGCGAATTGATGAGATAGTCCATTTGATGGATTCATCAAAAGAAGAAGACGAAAGGTGTATTGGAGACGTAATGGAAACAAGGTGGTGTTTCTCGGAATTTTATGTAGATAGCATTTTATCATTGGCAACAATGTAAAAGTGTCGTCAGACATAAAATGATGGTTGTCTAAATCAATCGGAATATAAGATTGAGTAGAAGTTGGAACATGTTCTTGAGATCTTTCGATCTAAGGATAAGAACATGGTACTTCGCCTAGATATCTTATACGATTATGGTTTGTTTTAAACATGCATAATTCTGAGAAAGGTTATTGCCTTTTAGATACAGAATATATATCTATCTAAAGGGTATGTGTTTCGAACACATGAAGGAGATAGATACAGACAAAGCAGTTTCCTACACTTTAAGTCTGGAAAGCTTTATAAATGCAATGTTATAAAACAAGAACCTGATATCAACTATGCGGTTTGCGTAGTGGGAGGATATCAAAGTAATCTGGACAAGAGATATTCGAATGCTGTAAAAGTACTTGAAAGTACTAGATTACTAAGCAAGACGAAATCTTCTTGGATTACATATTCTCAGATCTCAAATCAGAGAAGGACCAGTGTAAGTCGATATCAGGCTATATGTTCATTTTTTTAGAAAGAGGTGGAACCATGAAATGAAAGAGTGATAAGCAGGACGCTTCTCAGACTCTATCATAACCGAATAGCAGCCTCAGAGGCAGCGGAAGTTTTTGTTAGGTTCCGAGATAACCTCTGGACTTGGATATGACTCTTAGTTTACCAAAGGCTATTGTATAGCGGTGCACGGTAAACTGGAAGAAGTCAAAAGTCAAAAAGTGATGATAACACATAGAGCAAGTACCCCTGATACGAGTCATCGTCGAGGGAGACGACGCTGTAGTCACCAAGATAACTTCAGAGCGGCAACCTAGAGAGCTCATTCACATGGTACTTCTTGGAAGTACAACTTAAGCACGTGATGAGTATGGGAGTCGGGAGTTTGGAGGAAATGACTAGACCTTAGTACAAGTGGGAGATTGTTGGAGTTGTGTACTTAATGTCTAGATTTAAGTAACGGTAACTCCCGATCATAGCATTTAATCTATTTAATTAATAAACAATCGTTTGCATTTAATTATTGATAATTAAATATATGCAAAATATTGTCCTGGATTCTATACGTTGTAGTTAGTATGGTGTGCGGGCCCACACAAAAGATCATACTATCGGTTACTCGTATTCAATCAAACAGTTGCTCACGACCTAGATGGACACGGACCAATCCATCGGTATAGTCGTTGTGTGAGAGAGAAAATAATTTGTCTTAATTATTTTATCACACTTGTACACTTGGTGTATTGGGCGGATCGCTTGAGACTTATCAATTAGGATTGCCGTTGATAATTGATTCAAGTCTCAGAGTATTTTATTCTTAATCCCCGAAACTATTGCGGGTGTGTATATTTAATATAAGTAACTTTGATTTACCAAAGGAATTAACCGATTTAATTATTGGGTTAATTACCGGCTAAGTTGGGTCACTATATTTTATATACGACATGCCGTGAATACTTGACGGGAAAGTGTATCACGGAAGGGTTGATAATATCCCCGAGATGAGTTCATAAGGAATTATTATGTAAACCTCATGAGTGGATTTGTTCCGCATAATAATTAAGGTTGAATGGTACTAGTCTTGGATATAAGAGATGAATAAATTAATTAGCAATAAATTAATTTTATTCATGGATATTTAAATCTTAAATACACGGAATAAATAATACTACCGGAGAAATATTATTTGATATAATATGGTTTAATATTGGGAGTGCAATTAATTTATATAGTGGAAAATAAATTAATTAATATTGATGGAATTAATAGATTTGGGCTTGGGCTCAATTTAATCATCAATATTGGAAGCCCAATATTCCACCTCCTTTAGATCCCCTACGTAGCCTATAAAAGCACTACATGGTCTTCAAAATTAAAGACACCATAAGATTATCATACTTGATATTCTAGAGAGTTTGTGAAGGAGATCCATAAGCTTAGAGGATCGTCGCCCACCCGACGTTCAAGCTAGTGCAAGGAATACGTGGGAAGGTCGTAAGGTCTTCAACTTGATTTGGTTTCTCCGCACAACGAATCGAAGGTAACATCATAAAACCCTTGTGTGATTTTATGTGATATTTAATTGTAATATATACATGAACGCACGATCCGGGAAAACGACGATCTTCGGGGACGGGGATTCGAGATCCCCGGCGAAGGATCGAAAGGACCCTCGGCTGGGAGTCGAGGGGTGCGATCGAACCTAGGGTTCGATCGCAGCGTGCGCAAAGGGAGGCCCCGGCTGGAGCCGGGGCAAGCGATCGACCGTGAGGTCGATCGCGGGGCTGCCGAGGGCTGGTGCCTCGGCTGGCGCCCCTCCTCCCGGCGGCGACGGCGGTGAAGTCGCCGGACTCACCGCCGCCCGGGGCTGCCGGAGCAGCCCCATGCGATCTCCATGCACGGCGATCGCGAGCCCCGGCGGGGGCGTGGCTAGGGTTTAGCCGCGGGCTTGCCCGCGGTGACGCCTTGGTCGTGCTCCGGTTCGTTGGTGTTCGCGATCGGTTTCCGGCGATGGGATTTCGGTCGCGGTTATCGGTTCCGCAATTTTTTTTGATACCCCGGGATATCGATTTCCAACAGTCTAGTAAAGGCATGTCCCAGAAGGACGAAAAATATACAATAATACAAATGAATGTGAAACTCGACAATTCGAAGGTTGTGTCCTTAAAACCAAAATGTATATTTGAATAACTAAGTTTTTCCTATATGGTTTTATTAGTTACAAGTTTAATGAGATAGATTGATCATCAATAACTATTTTCAAAAGTTAAAGATCTTCGGTGATTACAATCAGGGGGAGCACGCTGTACTCTTTTTCCTTCGTCGAGGTTTTATCCCACTGGGTTTTCCTGACAAGGTTTTAACGAGGCAGCAATCCTGTAAATAGTCATTTAAGGGGGAGTGTTATGAATATTATTAATTAGTGAATGACTAGTTTACCCTTTCTTGGTGAACAATACAGAAACCCTACTTTGTATCCTATATAAAGGGGTCTCCCCGTATGAATGAAATAACAATTCATAACAATTTTATTCTTCTCACATATTCTCTCTTTATTCTCTCTCAAATTCTTTTTGAGTTTATAACACACTTTACTTAATTGTATTTTTTATCTTTTAGTATTTTTGCAGTTATTTACAATTTCTGAATTTGAGTTAAAAACAATTTTGATTTATGTTGAATTTTAGGTATTTATAGAATTTAATCAATTCAGGATCCAAACTTATCTATTTGAAGGTCGTATTTCAAATCATCAAATCGTGAGTGGAGCTTATATATGGCTTATATATATGTATCCATTAAGAAAATAAAATACTACTATGATTCTTATAAAATTTAGTTAGTGGTTGACACTCATTTGTGCATATTTGAACTCTAGAAGATTCGATTCAAATTCTCGATCCTTCAAATTTTGATACAAAGTTAATTGAGACCTTCTGGAACTATGGAAAGAGGTGAATACACAACTTTTTTTTATCACGTAAATATATTTCGATCAAAAATTAGACCCGAAATCCTTACATCATTATTACCCCAAGCAAACCCGAAACATACAAAGCCTAGTCCTCAGAAGCATAGTCAAGTGGTAAGGCCTATGATGATGTGGGTGTAATTCCCCGGCGATGCAGGGTTCAAATCTCGAGTGGGACAAATTTTTATTGAAATATTATGAGAGTTTGTCATGGGGTTCGACTTGTTGGCTCTCTCGCACAGGTATCTGTTACTCGGGCACATTCCTCGATTTACATCCTACCCGATCGAAGGACCTCCGATCGAGTGGGAGTGGAGTTTCTCGTCTCTCCTCTTTAAAAAAAAATAAAAAAATACAAAGCCCAATA
This sequence comes from Euphrasia confusa, assembly GCA_954870475.1. Lineage (NCBI taxonomy): Eukaryota > Viridiplantae > Streptophyta > Magnoliopsida > Lamiales > Orobanchaceae > Euphrasia > Euphrasia confusa. Next base: position 17,531,763 of record OX940954.1, read on the forward strand.
GAAATATCTTAGTAGCATGTAACAAAAAATAGTACATAAACATGCACCGAGGGACATCGAAATCAGTTGATAACATGAAAATTATGAAAGTTTTTGTATGACAAAAAACATCAAGATCGTCATTAAATTCTGCAAAAGCTGACTTTTTTCTTTGCAGTGATCGAGTCATTAAATTCTGCAAAAGCTGACTTTTTTCTTTGCGGTGATCGTATAATTCGACAAAATAAATTTGACCATCAAATTAATTGATTAAATTCAATACTATTTCTCAATTTGATTATTTGATATTAACTCAAATTTGACAATTGATTTCAAACATTTTGGTAATGTTAATTCGAATCTTTATCCTAATTTGACCCCTTTCCGGGGAGAGTAAATTGATAATTCTATATAGAAAATGTGGTCAAGTGATAGCGGTACTATCCATATGTCGAGCAATGAAAGTTGTGTGTAATAGATTATGATTTTAATAGATTTTTTGGACTTTAAAAAATCGGTGTAATTGAAAAATCCATAAACTCTAAGCACATGTTATTGACTGATTTTATCATTGATTTATAATAATTCTTATAGATTTCAAAGAACGGTAAAATATTTTTTTTTTATTGATTTACTAGATTTTCAAATTTTTGATACAAATGTAAATGAACATACTTATATATATATATATATATATATATATATATATATATATATATTTAGAAAAGTAAAAATAATAAAATTATTATTCTAATTTTTATTTTCATCACTATTATACTGGAAACTCATTCTGGCATTAGCAATACTTGTTCTCCATTTATCAACTTTCGTTTTAGTTGATTTTGAAATATCAAATTAAAAAAAAATATTGGTGTCGAGATTTGGTGAATTTTCATCATATTCTATGGAATATTAAACAACACACTATTGTAAATTAATGGTCATAAATAATTTTTTTAATAAATTTAATATTAATATTAATAATATAAATTTATTATATTTTAATTGTTATTAAAAAACATATTATTGTATATAATAAACACAAAATAATTTATAATTAATATAATTTATAAATAATTATTTTAAAAAAAATATGATAATCAATTTTCGCAAATAAAATTTTGACTATTTTATATAGTTTGATTCGTGCAATTCTCTTTTTAAATGATTGATGATTGTTTTCTTTTTATTTTCGTGTTTGAGTTTTTGTGTTGAAAAAAAGACTGCGAAATCTTTCCTAATTATGAGAGATTTTGAAAAATCAAGTTTAGTTGTATTTTTTTAAAGAAAATCGATTAAAATTAATGAATTATTAAAATCTATTAAACTCCATAGACGGTTGAATAACTATGAATTTTTATTAAACTCCATAGACGGTTGAATAACTATGAATTTTTTAAAATTTGTTAAAATCCTAATTGAATACCTCCGGATTTTAATTGACTTTTAAATGTCCGAATTAAATACACCTAAACATTAAAAGTCCATTAAAATCCTACAACTCTTAATTGAATACATAAAGAAAATTATAGAGTACTTTTATTTTTATTTATGGAAAAGTTCAAAAAGTGTATTTTAAAATTGAAAAAAAATACTCCCTCTGTCCCAAAGCTATAGTCACAGGTGGTCAACGCTGACTTTTTTTGACCGTCCAATACGTAGGATAAACGGTAAAAAAAAATTATAAAAAAATAAATAAAATAAAATTTAACTATTAAATTTTATTTTAGTTATTTTTTCATAATTTTCGTGTATTGTTTATCATACGTATTGGACGGTCAAAAAAAGTCAGTGTTGACCACAAATGACTATAGCTCTGGGATAGAGGGAGTAATTTTTAAAAAGTAAATAAAAAATGTATAAATATAATTGTACTACTTTTGTTACATTTTATAATTAATTTATATTTCTACTTTAAAATAAAATGGATTTACTAGATCTCGGTACTGTCCCATTAAATTTTAAAAATGGATCTCGGTTGAATATAACTAATTTCAGTAAAAAGAATATTATATACTTTTAAAAACATTTTTATATGCTAATTTAATTATTTATTATAAAATATACTCCTTCCATCTCTTAACATAGTCCATAGAGAAAATTGTACGTAAATTAAGAAAAACTTATTTTTTTATGTATTTTATAATATAAAGTAGAGGGAGGTATAATAGGTATTGATGTGTAAGAAATAAACTATTCCCTCTGTCCCAGAGCTATAGACACATGTGGTCAACGTTGACTTTTTTTGTGCGTCCAATACATATGATAAACAATACACAAAAATTATGAAAAAATAACTATAATAAAATTTAGCTATTAAATTTTATTTTAGTTATTTTTTCATAATTTTTTTATACTGTTTATCATATGTATTGGACGGACAAAAAAAGTTAACGTTGACCAGTTTTGCCTAAAGCTCTGGGACAAAGGGAGTAGTTAGTTGAAAAGGTAATAGTATAATGGTAAATAAATGTGTATTGAGAGGATAAAATTGTGAAAAGACATTCCATTTATGCAATGTGTACTGTTTTAAAGGATAACCAAAAAAAGAAATATGCATTGTTTTAAAGTATTTAGAGAGTAGTATTTTTTTTTATAAAAATTATATTTGTTTGATTTGATTTAAATTATAATATTATAAAGTAAATATATTAATATATTATAAATAATTAAAAAATAATTTTTAATATATATAAATATATAACCGCACGAGATGAGATGTTAAGGATAATCTCGTTCTTGTTCCGTTACTTTAATACTAAATCAAATGAAATGATGTTAATACTAAATCAAATCAAATGAAATTAATATATCACCATCATAAACTCTATCGTGATAATACACGGTGATAAAACTTACGGTGAACCCGTCGTCTACTAGAACTACACACAATCGCATGAGAAAAAAATTCCAGAGAGTAATAAACAATTAACCATTTTAAAATGTCAGAAACAAAACCCTATCTTGAAAGGATATAGCGATATCATATTAAAATCGAATGATTTACAAACATTAAAGCTCGAATAATCGAAAGTTGGAAAGCTAGTTATGAACTTACCGGAGGTTGAGCGCGAGTGTCTAGGTTGTTCAGGGCCTTCAGGCTGCCACTGCTTGTCATAATGATGATCGTCGGAGATGTAGTTGATATGATACAGTCGGGGTTGGTGTTTCACCGTGACTGCGCTCGTCGTGGGTGTGAATTTCAAACGTCGAAAATTAATTTTGTGGGACAACATTATTTTTTTTATTCTTTTTGTATTTTGTAATATTCGTTTTGTTTATTTGTGAGAAAAGTTAACTTTTGAGGGCATTTAAGTCTTTTGGTTCAAAATGGTCCATTAAACAGATATTTTTATGGATGTGACTTTTAAAGATATATATCATTATGCTTTGGCCTTATTTTGTCACCGCCCTTTTTTTTCTAATAATAGAATTAATATATGAATTATAAATTAAGATTTATTTCAGATCGCTTATGTTCAGTTCAGTTCACTTCAGATCGTTTTAGTTCAGTTCATATCGTTTCAGTTCAGTTCAGTTCAGTTCAGCCGATTTCAGTCCAAAATAACTTATGTTATTTTTGACTTAATTTCAGATTGATCGGTTCAGATTTTTTCAATTCAGTTTCAGTTTAGTTCATTTCAGTTTTGCTCGATTAAGTTCATTTCAAAATAAATTAAAATAAAATAAATAAAAATAATTAGAATTTATAATTTTAGGTATATAATTTAATTAATGATAGTTATATAAATACTAATCTTTAGTCTAATTGTAAAAAAGTAAAATCTTCTGAAACTACCCTTTCTTTCTTTATGTTGTGTTTTAACAATTTAATATACAGTAAATATATACAAAATCATTTAATATAAGAAGCCCTAAACATCAGTTTTGTACCAAATTCTTAACTTTCCTAAACTAATAGAAACTATCTAAAACCACTACACTTTAATAACGTAATTATAGAAGAGTGAATCCAAAATGAAATTGTGCTTTAGAATCTCGCCCCGTTCTTCCTCACCAAGTCACACCCTCATAGACGATCGAGTTTCATAGTTTTGAGAACCATTATTCCTACCAGTCACTGAAATCATAGAGGCGGTTGGCTGCGGAGAACACAATCGGTGCAAGTGCAAGACAAAGCCTTTCACCTTTATCCCCTACCAGATCTCACTGTGAATTAGGTATGATTCCATCAATTGGGTTTCCGGTATTTTTTTAAAGTAATTGTTGACATGCACTGAGATCAAATGTAGACAATTTGTGTTCACATGTCTAGGTGTTTATTCGTCCTATCGATATTAGATCTGCAATTATTAATTCAAATGTTTAGAATGGAGAAATCACTTCATGTGTTTCCACAGCAATGATTTTGCAAATAGTTTACCACTATTATAGTACATTATTATGTAAACTTTGATTGTTTATCAAATTTTGTTTTTAGAACCAAAACATTTGTTTGAAGATCAAGTCGGTTTTCTCTCATGATTCTCTGCCCGCGGTGAGAACTGAAACAATGGTGGCGCTGATGAAACTCGGGGGAAGCGATTAGGGTTATGCTGACCCAATTCGAGGTGGGGTTCAGAAGGACACCTCGAAATTGATGGCGACGGCATGATCAACCTTTTCACGCACTATATGATGAATTTCCTGGTGGTCCTCGCTGATTACATCGGTGCCGTCTCCATCATCGTTATAGATTGGCCGTTGGACTCGGGGGCTCCGTTGCCAGATTTCTTATTCTCCAGAAATAGTGGTTTTGCGGATAGTTTTGCGGATAGTTTTGCGGAGTATGGAATATTTATGCACATTGTTTTGTATTTGAAATAGTGGTTTTACAGATAATTTTCACGTTGTTCTATAATTTCTATAAATTTTTATGCCTACTCTATCTATTGAACTATGATATAATAAGTTCAAAAATTAAAATTAAAAGAGTAATTCAATTCTAAATTATGAACGAAACTAGTAGAACGTTGATAATTGTATTAAACAAACTAAAAATGAAACTAGCAAAAAACGTATTACAAATACATTAAAAACGAAACTAACAAAACACTCTTGCACAGTATTACACAAAACTAAGAACAAAAAAGTTGATAATTGTATTACAAAAAATTAAAAACGAAACTAGAAGAAAACTCTTGTACAGTATAAAACAAAATTAAGAACGAAATAGTAGTAAACTATTAAAACTAAAATGAAACTAGCTGAAAACTCTTGTACAGTTACATAAAACTAAGAACAAAAAAGTTGATAATTATATTACAAAAAACTAAAAACAAACAAAAAAGTTGATAATTGTATTACAAAAAATTAAAAACGAAACTAGCAGAAAACTCTTGCTTGTACAGTATAATACAAAATTAAGAACAAAATAGTAGTAAAGGTAGTAAACTAAAAACGAAACTAGCTGAAAACTCTTGGACAGTATTACACAAATTTAAAAACGAGATAATAGTAAACTAGTAATTGTATTAAACAAAATTAAGAAAAAAAACTAGTAAACTAGTAATTGTATTAAACAAAATTAAGAAAAAAAACTAGCCGAAAACTTGTGATTATATTACAAAAAACTAGAAACGAAACAAGAAAAAATTGTAATTTTATTATACAAAACTAGAAACGAAACAAGAAAAAAATAATAATTGTTACAAAAAATTAAAAACAAAACGAAAAAAAATGGTAATTTTATTACACGCAACTAAGTAGAAAGCTTGTAACTCGATTAATTAAACGAAACTAAGACCAAAACTAGCAAAAAGATCGATCAATACACAGAATGCATCTGCACGTTTGATTCATGGAACGACTTGTGATCTGCCCAATCGGGTTCAGGTGGGTTACCAACCCTCTCAACCCATCCATCTTCGGGGACAAAAACTCCGGCACACCGAAAAAGACTTAGTAAAATAAAAACCATCATTTCAATAAATCGCAGAGAACACTTTCCTTTAGTAAAGTGCCGGGAATACAACCCGAGGTCCTGTTAAACCATGTTAAGCAGCACACCGTGCTCAAGTCCTTTAGGCCTACAAAGCAAGACATCCACAATGTCTATAAACAACACAAGTTTCTGAACACAAAAAACGAGCCTAGGAGATAGATGGATTACAATGAAAATGCCTACTGCCAAAGGTGAACATGCATGTGAGCTTTTGAAACACATAGTGATCTGCAGGGTTGTCGAGGAACTTTGGTTTTCCGAACCCAAAGTGACCAAAATCCAACTATCTATCCTTAATTGCAGTTTGATTATACCTCTGTTCTTCGTACAAGAATTACACTCACCCAATGTCAAATTCTCAATCAAGGGGCAGCTGGAAATTATATCCCAAATCGCATCCCCTCGGGCATACACACGGCATAAATCAAGGGATTTAAGACTCGAGCAATTGACCTTGCCATCTTCCTCGAGGTCAATTTGGCATTGGTAACCTTTCACGGATAATCCGATGAGATTTTCCGACCCAAATACTTCGACTGTCACAACTATTTCCATTCTACCGTCGGCTCTCGACCTGAATTCGATATCGAAATCGTTCGCACCGAATTCCATGGCTTTCTGAAGCAATTTAACAGCTAGCAAACACCTATCGCCCTCGGCGCTTTCCATGCACAGCCTGAATGTCTCGATGTTTAGGTCCAGTTCATCGCACCTCCGCGTAGTCATCCTCGCGAGTTCAGAAAATCGGTCGAGATTTCTCAGGAAGCCGCGGTCATCAAAAACAACGTCAGCGCGAGTTAACGAAGCCTTGTACCAGGATTTGGATAGCACAGTCGTCTAAGAAGCTTCTTTTCTCTGAGACGAGATTGAACGTCTTGGATGATGGAGTCGGGTAACAGAAATTCCCCGTTGTCGAGTTCGATCCTTTTGCCCCTCTCCATCTAAAACCCTAATTTGATTCTGTAATTTTTCGATTGGACTGTACGTGCTTTTGGCCTCGACGCAGATGAGGGGTGGGAGGACGAAGTTTTGGAGCTTGGAGTTAGAGTTGGAAAGGAAGGATTTGAACGAATCGGCGCCGTCAACGGATAGGCGCGGCTGAATTTCCCGGTGGGGGAGGCGGTGGTGATTTTACGTTTGTATTTTGCAAAAGGGTAAATGAGACATTTTATTTTTGAAAACTATACCTAAAATATAATTATACAATCTATCATTACTTTAAATTATAATAAATAAAAATATAAATTACTTCTTTTATCATAAGTCAATAATATAGTATTTTTTTAAAATACTTAAAACCAAACTATTTATTTTTCTAAATTCTTCTTATTAATATTATTAATATTTAAAAAAATATATTTAACAATTTATAAAAATTATTATTATTTTTATAAGAAAATCAATCTAATTTAGTTCAGACTCATTCAGTTTCAGTTTAATTTAACAAGTTTCAGTCAAAAAAACATAACTTTAAGAAATTGAAGATATTGATAAGGTAAAAGAACGTAACTTTAGTATTATTTGAAAAATTGAAGATATTGATTAGGTTCTTATAGTAAACAACAATTAATTAATATTAATATGTTTTTTTTTTAAATATTTAACAAATAAATATATTAAAGTATTGTGTAATTACAAAAATGTTTTTCCAGTTTCAATATTTTTTACACAAACGCACAAAAGTTGCATGAAGACCACACATTCGGAATATTATGTAGAATATTTTATCCTGGTAGGTTGAAAAGTGCAAAAATATTCAAATTTTGAGTTGTAATCGACTAGGGCTGTTGGGGTATATACGCTTCTTAGGCCGATATATCCCCGTCGATCGTCAAAGGGTAGGTTCGATTTGTGAATAAAGCGGAATAAAAAGGAAGACAAGAAATTACGTGGTTCGGCCGATAATGCCTACTTCCACGGACACCACACCCAATATTATTCGATAATAATATTCTTGTTTACAGGACGGGATCTCGATAGATCTCTTTTCGACTCACTATTTTGTGCTCTAGGGTTTTCTCTTAGTTATACATAAAATAGGGGAGGAGGTCCTTTTATAGATAGGAGGTCAAAACCCTAACCCAATCTCCAAGAAACCGAAGTAAAAAACGCGGTCAAACTTCCTCTGGGAACGCCCAGGAACGCGCCGGTGCGCCACCCACCGTCGAGACTCCTCAGGAGAAAAAATGGTCTGCAAGTCGTCACCCCGGTGTACCACCCACCGTCGAGACTCCTCAGGATGGTTTGTCTTCCAGTCGTTTCGCTCGTCTTTGACTCGTCCCGATGGTTTGGCTCCATCTCTAACACTCCTCCGATGCTTTAATCCGAACAAGGGTTGGAATCCCAACAATCACCCCCTCCAACCCGAGTGAGCAATTATTCTACCAACGCCCAAGTTGATTACCGACATCTCGACACCACCGAAATATGAGTCTTCAACAAAAAAAAAAAACAGTCCAACATGTCAACCCACCCCCTCAACGAGTGTCTCATATCCAAGCTCCATGAATACGACCAACGAGGCATCCCATGCATCCTCCAAATGCAATAATGCCTCCAACGCCCCCCACCGGGGCGTCACCCTTCAATAGCTAGCAAGATTAGGAGATGATGTCGTGCGCGCCTCGACCCTCATCTCAATCTTCCGAACTTCCCGCTGAACCTTCTTCCATTGCATCCCGTTCACCCTTGCCCAATTGGAGCCGACCCGCTCCTCATGCCCATGTGTTCGACAACGATTGAAATCTCGTCCAGTCTTCTTTGTATTACTCGACCCATGTCAGACACCAGTTCCTCGTGCCACCACACTACCCTCGAGCCTATACAAGCCGCCAACATTTATTCCACACAGAACCTCCTGGTTATCTTTCAACACCTTAATTTTCCCGCACTCGGCCTCGAACTTGCACCCCCTCTCGTCTAGCCTCCCGAGAGCAAGCAAATTCTTTCTTATGCTTGACACATGTTTTACTCCCGCAACCGTGACGCTCCTTCCACCCGGCAGCTGAAACTCGACAATCCCTTCCCCGACTACCCGATTCCTCGAACCATTAGCCATTTGAACCGTCTCTCCTTCACATGCCTTGTACTCAGAAAATTGGGCTCGATCATGGCGTATATGAAATGCACTCCCCGAATCGAGAATCCAATCTTCCCTCCTAGCGTCATTTGCCTCTAACACCGCCAACGCGTCGTGAATATACTCGTGTTGAAACGCTGCTGCGTTTTCTTGTTGGTCTTTCTTCGCCTTCCACTTTGGACAATCCTTCTTCACATGACCCTCCTCGTCGCAATAATAGCAAATGACCTTCTTCCTCGGCCTCTCTCGGTTTCCACCACCATTCCTCCGGTTCCTGCTGTGTCCACCACCCGTGTAAAATGCTTTCTCACCCTCTGGCTCACTTTCAACCTCCTTCTTCCTCGCCTCCTCATTGAATAGGGCATCAGTGACCATCGTCATGGTCATCTTCCCTTTCGGCGCAGAATTACTTAGGGAAACCACCAGAGTCTCCCAACTGTCGGGCAGGGAGCTAAGCAAAAGCAATGCCTGAATCTTGTCATCCAGATTCAAGCCCACCGCGGTCATTTGGTTCACAACATCCTGGAACTCGCTCACATGTTCGGCCACCGGAACACCATGCCTTAGCTTAAGGTTCACTAGCCTCCTCATGAGAAACGCCTGATTCCTCGGTGACTTCGATTGGAACATCTTCTCCAACTTAGTCCACAGAGAATAGGCCTCCTTCTCCTCCGACACGTACGGGTACACGGTCTGTCCAACGCACTAACGAACAAGGCACACCGCCTTCTTGTTCATTTGCATCCACTTGTCTTCTTCGATGGTCGACGGTTTGACCCCCTTGCACTCGAACGGTATCTCGAGATCCCTTGTCGTGAGATAATCCATCATACGCGACTTCCAAATTGAATAATTTATCGCCGTAAGAACCATCATCTTCGACGTCATACTCTCCTCCGTTGCTCCTGCCATTGATCAATACCACCCCACAAGAAGCACAAGACAAATCCAACCAAGAAACAACCAAACACCCGAAAAATAGAATCGATTTACCTGTTTAGTCCCTCTTTGTCTTCGCACCCCCGGATCTTCCTAGTATCTAGTATCTAGAACTCCGCTGGATATGGAACTGCCTCCGGTAAAACCTTCGCCTTTGAATTAACCTTCGCTCTGATACCAATTGTTGGGGTATATACGCTTCTTAGGCCGATATTTCCCCGTCGATCGTCAAAGGGTAGGTTCGATTTGTGAATAAAGCGGAATAAAAAGGAAGACAAGAAATTACGTGGTTCGGCCGATAATGCCTACTTCCACGGACACCACACCCAATATTATTCGATAATAATATTCTTGTGTACAGGACCAGATCTCGATAGATCTCTTTTCGACTCACTATTTTGTGCTCTAGGTTTTCTCTTAGTTATACATAAAATAGGAGAGGAGGTCCTTTTATAGATAGGAGGTCAAAACCCTAACCCAATCCCCAAGAAACTGAAGTAAAAAACGCGGTCAAACTTCCGCTGGGAACGCCCAGGAACGCGCCGGTGCGCCACCCACCGTCGAGACTCCTCAGGAGAAAAAATGGTCTGCAAGTCGTCACCCCGGTGTACCACCCACCGTCGAGACTCCTCAGGATGGTTTTGTTGGAAATCGATATCCCGGAATTAATAAATTTAAATAAATAAATTATCTAATTAATTCCGACCGAAATCCTTCGAATATCCGGATTGTCTAAATTGCGGAATCGACAACCCAATCGAAAAATCCTTTCGCCGGAAACCACCGCGAACCACCGTACGCGAACCGGGCTCGACCAAGAACACCACGCGGGGATAACCCCACGCGTGCCCTAGCCGAGCCCCGCGAGGGGCTCGCGATTGCACACGGCAATCGCTGGGGATGCATCGAGCATCCCCCGGGGCTGCTCGTAGCAGCCCCCCGGCGGTGAGTCCGGCGACTCACCGCCGCCGTTGATCGGAGGAGGGGGCGCCTGCCGCGGCTCCAGCCCGCGGCTGCCCCCAGCGATCGACCGAAGTCGATCGCTCGCCCCGGCGTCCAGCCGGGGCCCTTCGACATGCACCGGCGGTCGAAGCCCTAGGGCTCGACCGCCACCCTCGGCGACCAGCCGAGGGTTCTCTTTGCGTGCGATCCCCGCCGGGGATCTCTCGGCCTCCGCGGTCCGGTGATCTTCGATCACCACCGCGAGGTCGATCCTCGTCCACGGGGTTCGTCCCTCGGATCTTGGTTCATGGTATTTTCACGATAATTAACGATAAAATCATAAAAAGGGTTTTACGATTTACCTCGTTCTCGTTGTTCGGAGAAACGTAGAACTCAATTTGATGACCTTGAGATCTTCCCACGTATTCCTTGCACTAGCCCGGACGTCGTGTGGGCGACGATCTACCGAACTCCATGGATCTCCTTCACGAACTCTCTAGACTAATCAAGTATGATTATCTTGTCTTGTCAAATTGTGAAGACCATGTAGTGCTTTTATAGGCTACGTAGGGGATCTTAAGGAGGTGGAATATTGGGCTTCCAATATTGAAGATTAAATTGAGCCCAATGCTCAAGTCCATTAATCCTTATCAATATTAATTAATTCTATTTTCCACTATATAAAATTAATTGCACTCCCAATATTAAACCATATTATATCAAATAATATTTCTCCGGTAGTATTATTTATTCCGTGTATTTAAGATATAAATATCCATGAATAAAATTAATTTATTGCTAATTAATTTATTCATCTCTTATATCCGAGACTAGTACCATTCAACCTTAATTATTATGCGGAACGAATCCATCTGCAGGGTTTACATAATAATTCCTTATGAACTCATCTCGGGGATATTATCAACCCTTCCGGGATACACTTTCCCGTCAAGTATTCACGGCATGCCATATATAAAATATAGTGACCCAACTTAACCGGTAATTAACCCAATAATTAAATCGGTTAATTCCTTTGGTAAATCAAAGTCACTTATATTAAATATACACACCCGCAATAGTATCGGGGATTAAGAATAAAATACACTGAGACTCGAATCGATTATCGCCGGCAATCCTAATCGATGAATCTCAACGATCCGCTCAATACACCAAGTGTACAAGTGTGATAAAATAATCAAGACAGATTATTTTCTCTCTCACACAACGACTATACCGATGGATTGGTCCGTGTCCATCTAGGTCGTGAGCAACTGTTCGATTAAATACGAGTAACCGATAGTATGATCTTCTGTGTGGGGCCCGACACACCATACTAACTACAACGTATAGAATCCAGGACTATGTTTTGCATATATTTAATTATAAATAATTAAACGCAAATAATTGTTCATTTAGTTAAATAGATTAATGGCAATGGATCGTGAGTTTCTGTCACTTAAATCTAGACATTAAGTACACAACTCCAACAATCTCCCACTTGTACTAAGGTCTAGTCATTTCCTCCAAACTCCCGACTCCCATACTCATCACGTGCTTAAGTTGTACTTCCAAGAAGTACTTTGTGAATGAGCACTCTAGGTTGCCGCTCTGAAGTTATCTTGGTGACTACAGCGTCGTCTCCCTCGACGATGACTCGTATCAGGTGGTACTTGCACTATGTGTTATCTTACACTTATGGACTTGTGATTTCTTACCATTTGCCATTGCACCGCTATTTACATAGCCTTTGGCAAATTAAGAATCACATCTAAGTCTCAGAGATTATCCCGGAGTTATACCAAAACTTCCGCTGCCTCTGAGGCCGCTATTTGGTTACCCATGGCAGAGTCCGAAAAGCATCGTGCTTATCACTCTTCCATGTAAAAACTCCTTCTCCTTCAATAGTGAAACACATAGCCTGATATCGACTTACACCGGTCCTCATTTGATTAGAAATCTAAGAGAATGTAATCCAAAGGAAATGCTCGTCTGCTTCGTAGTCTAGAACAGTACTTCGAAAGTACTTTTACGGCAGTCGAATATTCCTTTCCAGGATTACCTTGATATCCTCCCACTATGCTCACCGCATAGCCGATATCAGGTTCTCGTTTTTCAACATTGCATTTATTAAGCTTTCCACACTCAAAGTGTAGGAAACTGCTTTCATTGCTTCTATCTCCTTTTGTGTTCCAAAACACATATCCTTAGATAGATGCATTCCGTCTCTGAAAGGTAATGAACCTTTCTCGGAATTATGCATGTTAAAACGAACCATAATCATATATATGTAAGATGTCCAGGAGAAGTACAATGTTCTTTTCTTGAGATCCTAGATCTTAAGAACATGCTCTAACTTCTTCTTCATCTCATATATCGATTTTTCTAGACAACCATCATTTTATGTCTGACAACATCTTTACATTGTTACCAATGATAAAATGTCATCTACATAAAACCTCCGAGAAACACCACCTTGTTTCCATCACGTTTCCCATACACACGATTCGTCTATGCTTTTGATGAATCCATAAAATGGACTATCTCATCAATTTGCAAGTACCACGAACTCAATGCTTTGTTTCAATCCATAAATGGATCAACTAAGCTTGTACTCTAAATGATCTCGCCTCTTAGCAATAATCCTTATTGCTCTCCAAGAAGGCACATTTAGATCTAGTACGGCCTTCATGTAGATCCAGGGATCGATTTCATTTATACTAGGTCCAGAGTCCGAAGACTCTCCTAGTCTTATGAATATCTCCGGTTGTCCCACAACCTCCCACTACAATGGCATTCCGGTGTATAAACAGTGATAACAGTAGGTGCAGTTAGTGGTGTACCGCTACTCGGTTCGGCTGGTTCTAAGTCTTAATCTTTCTCTCTCATTTCAAAGTATTACGTCACCTTGGGCTTTGTGGTTCATCATATAGTCTTTCTCTAAGAACCGGGCGTTAGAACTTATAACGTCCCTCTGGTTCATAGTACTATTGAACACACATCTTTTGTTCTTCCAGGATATTCTACAACCGCATTTGAATGCGCTGTTGTTTCCAGACATATCCATAGAACATAGGTAGTTCCGTATAATTCATGCTTTTACTATTTCTATAAGAGTTCCATTTCTTGTTTACGACACACCATTTCTACACAAAAAGTGTATGGTGTAGTCATTTGGGATCATCTCAACCTCTGATCAGTATGCCATGCATTCCTCAGACAGGTACTTGCCTCCGCGATCAAATCGCAGGCTACAAATGGATATACCTTGATGGCTCTCCACAATTGCTTAGTGTCCATTGACTTGTCAAAACATTTGCTTTTGTGGCACATCAGGTATTCTAATCCATTTTTCGAGTAATCATAAAATGAAGTACTCGTACCTTATTGTCTGAGTAGGCATAGGTCTGCATACATCAGAGTCAATCAATTCTTATACTTGTCCGGATCTTACATCTTATATCCATAAAGGATTGCTTAGTCATATTATCTTCCAAATTAGATTCTTAGGTCGGAAGGTCCACTCCCTCAACTTAATTGATCAAATATCAATTTTCGACCTTTGAACTTCTTATTTGAATAAACATGACTCAGCATAAGAATCCACAAGTATAATTGATAAAGAAATCTCTTATTAGTAAAACGAGTTTTACTACGGTTCGTTGCATTGTGGTGGACTCAGGATCCATCATTTATATATTGCTAGCCAATGTACCAGAATAGATAATATCATTATTTCTTCTTATAACCATCAAATGATTAAAAGAAATAAAATATCCATTTATTAGAAATCCAGAACAAAGTTCTTTCTAACATTAAAGGTACATAAAAGCAATAACTCAAAATGAAATCCTATAAAGTGTCCTCCACTGCAACTGCTGCCTCCTCTACAGCATTGCCCATTTAGACTACGATCTTTTCTTTTCTAAGTCGTCGGGTTTCCTGGAACCATTGCATTTAAAATGCACATACCGTCAGTGGTTCCATATCTACACACCAGGTTCCGGTAGATAATACCACTGACTATGTTTTACGACTAAAGAAATTTCGTACTTTCTTTGAGAGGATAATCAGACTTTTAGTACCCAGACTGTTTGCATCGAGAACTCTTGCCTCATGGCTTTCTCGTCCCATCTCGTGGTCCAAGAAACCTAGGACCACTGGGTTTCTTTGCTTGCTTTTCCTTTCCCCCGATTTTTCCCTTAGGTTCGAAACCTTTGGCATTGGCTACAAGAGCTTGCGATTTCCGTCTCAACTCGTCTAAAAGGTCAATCATCTCAAAAACGTGTTTAAGCGTTTCCTCGAAGCGACTGGCCTTTATGAGTATCCTCATCGCTTCTTGTCTAGCCGCCTATGTCAATAGGCTCGGGAGGACAAAGCTTACTGAGTACTAACCAGTACTCTTCAACAGTCTGGACAATGTCTAGATCTCTATTCCAATCATTACATTTAGGGACCAATGAGTTTAAAATCCTTACGTATCACAGAAAGTGGGTTCAAAGCCATATCCTAATCTATGAGCACATATAACAACAAACAATCGATTTAATCTCCGATATTATCTCCCTCAAATAATATCATTAAACCACTAATCACATCTAAAATCCCATCAGATATGGCAAGCCACGATAGTGTGGACGTTTACCTATCCAAATGATTTAGCAATTAGATTTCCTTCGGTCGTACATCATCATTAGCGTTACTTCGATGGGAAGAATACTAAGAAGCGTACCTAAGTGTAAACCATTACTCAGTATCTAAGAAGTTTGTTTGGGATACGCATATTCACCGCAAGCCACGATAGTGTGGACGTTTACGTTAACATACGCTCCTTTACTCCCTTCTATAACTGTCTACATCAATCGTTCCAAAATCCCATTCAATGTAGCAAGCCACGATAGTGTGGACGTTTACTACACCAAAAGACTTTTACAATTGACTCCCAATTACTTGAATCATTTAATCTTGTAAATCAAGACGCGGAGAATCATAAGTGAAACTCAAAGTTTCTAACCAGTGATTCACCATGCGAACAACCCTATCTCTCATAGAATGAGGGAGCCGAGCAGACAATCGATCCACCTTCAAAAGATGGTACGACTGCCTCTAATTTGTGTCCTCGACATGACCAAGTGGCTTTGGCTCCATTCCACTCCCCGGGGTGAGAATGAGTCGACTTGAAATCAGTTTTGGAAAGACAAATTAGGCATTGTTTGATAGACTTAATCAATGTTTCTCGTAATAGGAATTACAAGAATTCTCCTCCAATGACTTATCTATACGAACTTCAAAAGTCCATAAAAGTCACCTAAGAGAACAACAATGGAGACCATGGATATGTTTCCATACCCTCTCCCACTTAGCTTTTTATAATAAAGGGATACGCTATCTAATGCATAATTAAATACACATAAGCATGCATACATGAAATAAAGCACATAGAATATTATCACATAATCAAAATAATACTAGAATATTATTTTCCGACTATTATGGCTTTATCGCATCTCCGTACGCATCTTCTAGTCTTTAGTCTTCGTTCTTGATTGCTCCATGTGACGGGAATATTAATTCCAATATTTAAATCTATTTATTTTTAATAAATCCAAAAGTTACTTAATTCGAAAATTAAGTCAATCGAATAAATCAAAAATAAAATTAAATATTATTAATATTTTTATTTATTTATTTTCCTATCTAATTCTATTAAATCTCTAGAATAATCTATCCAAGACCCACTTGGAATATTCTAGAATACTTCTATAATAGAATAAGGAAATAAAATAAATTAGGACTCCTAATCCTTCCAAATTAATTCCTTTCCTAATCTATTAAAAATTCCATAAAGGAATAATTAAATAGGAAAAATTAATTAAGGACTTTTCTACTTTCCAAAATTAATTAATTTCCATGTCCATGAAAATTCCCATAAAATGGGAATAATCAACTAGGAAATAAATTAATTTAATAATTAATTATTTTCCTTTCTAATTCTATTAAATCTCTAGAATCCTATTCCAAGTAGAACTTAGAATATTCTAGAAGACTTCCATAATAGAATAAGGAAATAAATTAATTCCAATTAATTCTTTTCCTATTTCCATGAAAATTCCCAAAAATAGGAATACTCAAAATAGGAAAACGGAATCAATTAGGAAAGTTGGATCTTGGTAGGAGTAGCATGGGTTGGGAGACCCCACACCACCCCCACCGTCGACCGCCACCACCACCGCCGGCCAAGGCTCACGCGCCACCACCCTTGGTGGCCGGCGTGGCCGAGAGCCCTAGGGCAGCCCGGGCGATCGATCCTCATGGGATCGATCCTCGTGATCGATCCCCGGTCCTCCCTCTCTTCGTCTCCTCCGTCACACTTTTCCGGTCGTCGTTTCGTCCTCGATCCAACGTAAAAAAAATTACAAGAATTTAAATTACAATTATCCGGTATCGATTCTATACATGAAATCGACCCTATACAATTTCCGGAAAAAGTAGAACGTAATAATAAATCCTAAATTCGGTCAACCCCCGAATTTTTACTATTACAAGCATTCACCACACATAAAACGAATCTCGACATGTCCGAGAGTTTAATCCAAACATATTATGACAATAATTAACGAATAAATTATATCTAGCCATAATAGTCGGAAACCCTGCAAGGTAGAACAATTTATCGAAAAATACCATGAACTAAAACCAACGCTCTGATACCAATTGTTGGAAATCGATATCCCGGAATTAATAAATTTAAATAAATAAATTATCTAATTAATTCCGACCGAAATCCTTCGAATATCCGGATTGTCTAAATTGCGGAATCGACAACCCAATCGAAAAATCCTTTCGCCGGAAACCACCGCGAACCACCGTACGCGAACCGGGCTCGACCAAGAACACCACGCGGGGATAACCCCACGCGTGCCCTAGCCGAGCCCCGCGAGGGGCTCGCGATTGCACACGGCAATCGCTGGGGATGCATCGAGCATCCCCCGGGGCTGCTCGTAGCAGCCCCCCGGCGGTGAGTCCGGCGACTCACCGCCGCCGTTGATCGGAGGAGGGGGCGCCTGCCGCGGCTCCAGCCCGCGGCTGCCCCCAGCGATCGACCGAAGTCGATCGCTCGCCCCGGCGTCCAGCCGGGGCCCTTCGACATGCACCGGCGGTCGAAGCCCTAGGGCTCGACCGCCACCCTCGGCGACCAGCCGAGGGTTCTCTTTGCGTGCGATCCCCGCCGGGGATCTCTCGGCCTCCGCGGTCCGGTGATCTTCGATCACCACCGCGAGGTCGATCCTCGTCCACGGGGTTCGTCCCTCGGATCTTGGTTCATGGTATTTTCACGATAATTAACGATAAAATCATAAAGAGGGTTTTACGATTTACCTCGTTCTCGTTGTTCGGAGAAACGTAGAACTCAATTTGATGACCTTGAGATCTTCCCACGTATTCCTTGCACTAGCCCGGACGTCGTGTGGGCGACGATCTACCGAACTCCATGGATCTCCTTCACGAACTCTCTAGACTAATCAAGTATGATTATCTTGTCTTGTCAAATTGTGAAGACCATGTAGTGCTTTTATAGGCTACGTAGGGGATCTTAAGGAGGTGGAATATTGGGCTTCCAATATTGAAGATTAAATTGAGCCCAATGCTCAAGTCCATTAATCCTTATCAATATTAATTAATTCTATTTTCCACTATATAAAATTAATTGCACTCCCAATATTAAACCATATTATATCAAATAATATTTCTCCGGTAGTATTATTTATTCCGTGTATTTAAGATATAAATATCCATGAATAAAATTAATTTATTGCTAATTAATTTATTCATCTCTTATATCCGAGACTAGTACCATTCAACCTTAATTATTATGCGGAACGAATCCATCTGCAAGGTTTACATAATAATTCCTTATGAACTCATCTCGGGGATATTATCAACCCTTCCGGGATACACTTTCCCGTCAAGTATTCACGGCATGCCATATATAAAATATAGTGACCCAACTTAACCGGTAATTAACCCAATAATTAAATCGGTTAATTCCTTTGGTAAATCAAAGTCACTTATATTAAATATACACACCCGCAATAGTATCGGGGATTAAGAATAAAATACACTGAGACTCGAATCGATTATCGCCGGCAATCCTAATCGATGAATCTCAACGATCCGCTCAATACACCAAGTGTACAAGTGTGATAAAATAATCAAGACAGATTATTTTCTCTCTCACACAACGACTATACCGATGGATTGGTCCGTGTCCATCTAGGTCGTGAGCAACTGTTCGATTAAATACGAGTAACCGATAGTATGATCTTCTGTGTGGGGCCCGACACACCATACTAACTACAACGTATAGAATCCAGGACTATGTTTTGCATATATTTAATTATAAATAATTAAACGCAAACAATTGTTCATTTAGTTAAATAGATTAATGGCAATGGATCGTGAGTTTCTGTCACTTAAATCTAGACATTAAGTACACAACTCCAACAGGTTTGTCTTCCGGTCGTTTCGCTCGTCTTTGACTCGTCCCGACGGTTTGGCTCCACCTCTAACATTCCTCCGATACTTTAATCCGAACAAGGGTTGGACTCCCAACAGGGCTGGGATATCATACCGTACTGAAATAGTCATATCGATATCCTAAGGAAAATTTCGGTATCGAAAAAATCGATACTGATACCGTACCAAAAATTTCGATATACCGATTATCGATATATCGAAATTTCGATATCAGAAAAATCCATATCGATATCGTACCGAACTTTCGGTATACCGAAATATCGATATACCTGTTGGGGGTATACCGCTTCTAGGGCCGATATATCCCCGTCGATCGTCAAAGGGTAGGTTCGATTGGTAAATAAAGCGGAATAAAAAAGAAGACAAGAAATTACATGGTTCAGACAAGAATGCCTACTTCCACGGACACCACACCCAATATTATTCGATAATAATATTCTTGTGTACAGGACCGGATCTCGATAGATATCTTTTCGACTCACTATTTAGTGTTCTAGGTTTTCTCTAAGTTATACATGAATGAGAGGAGGAGGTTTTTTTTATAGATGGGAGGTCAAAACCCTAACCCAATCCCCAAGAAACCGAGGTCAAAACGCGGTCAAACAGCCGCCAGGAGACGAAGCGCCTGCCCAAGGATGAAGCGCCCGCTCGCGAAGACTTCAGCAAAGCGCCCGCTTGGTCCCTGGCGCTCGCCTGCCCTGGTGCCCGCCAGAAACGGGGTGCCCGCCTGGCCCCCTGCAGCGGCTTCCTTCGTCTTGACTCGTCCCGTTTCCTCCGATTAGCTTGGTTCCACCTCTAACACTCCTCCGTTGCTATAATCCGAACAAGGGTTTGACTCCTAACAATCACCCCCTCCAACCCGAGTGAGCAACTATTCCACCAACGCCCAAGTTGATTACCGGCATCTCGACACCACCGAAATATGAGTCTCCAAAATAGTCCAACATGTCAACCCACCTCCTCAACGAGTGTTCGTATCCAAGCTCCATGAATACGACCAACGAGGCTTCCATGCATCCTCCAAATGCAATTATGCCTCCAACGCCCCCCACCGGGGCGTCACCTAATGGCTAGCAAGATTAGGAGATGATGTCGTGCGCGCCTCAACCCTCATCTCAATCTTCCGATCATCCCGTCGAACCTTCTTCCATTGCATCCCGGTCACCCTTGCCCTGTTGGAGTCGGCCCGCTCCTCATGCCCATGTGTTCGACAACGGTTAAAATCCCGTCCAGTCTTCTTTGTATTACTCGACCCACGTCCGACACCAATTCCTCGTGCCATCACACTACCCTCGAGCCTATACAAGCCACCAACATTTATTCCATGCAGAACCTCCCGGTTATCCTTCAACACCTTAATTTTCCCGTACCCGACCTCGAACTTGCAACCCTCTCGTCTAGCCTGCCCAGAGCAAGCAAATTCTTTTTTATGCTTGGCACGTGTTTTACTCCTGCAACCGTGACACTCCTTCCGCCCGACAACTGAAACTCGAAGATCCCTTTCCCAGCTACCCAGTTCCTTGAACCATTAGCCATTTGTCCGTCTCTCCTTAACATGCCTCGTACTCATAAAATTGGGCTCGATCATGGCAAATATGATATGCACTCCCCGAATCGAGAATCCAATCTTCTCTCCTAGCGTCGTTTGCCTCTAACACCGCCAACGCATCGTGCACATACTCATGTTGAACCGCTGCTGCGTTTTCTTGTTGGTCTTTCTTCGCCTTTAACTTTGGACAATCCTTCTTCACGTGACCCTCCTCGTCGCAATAATAGCAAATGACCTTCTTCCTCGGCCTCTCCCGGTTTCCACCACCATTCCTCCGGTTCCCGCTATGACCACCACCCGTGTAAAATGCTTTCTCACCCTCTGGCTCACTTTCAACCTCCTTCTTCATCGCCTCCTCTTTGAATAGGTCATCCGTGACCATCGTCATGGTCATCTTCCCCTCCGGCGCGGAATTACTTAGGGAAACCACCAGAGTCTCCCAACTGTCGGGCATGGAGCTAAGCAAAAGCAATGCCTGAATCTTGTCATCCAGATTCAAGCCCACCGCGGTCATTTGGTTCACAACATCCCGGAACTCGCTCACATGGTCGACCACCGGAACACCATTCCTTAGCTTAAGGTTCACGAGTCTCCTCATGAGAAATGCCTGATTCCTCGAGGACTTCGATTGGAACATCTTCTCCAACTTAGTCCACAGAGAATATGTTGGAAATCGATATCCCGAAATTAATAAATTTAAATAAATAAATTATCTAATTAATTCCGACCGAAATCCTTTGGAGATCGAATATCCGGATTGTCTAAATTGCGGAACCGACAACCCAATCGAAAAAACCCTTCGCCAGAATCTACCGCGAACCACCATACGAGCCGGAGCCCGGCCGAACACACATCCGCGGGGAAGCCCCCGCTTGCGTGCCCTAGCCGAGCCCCAGTACGGGGCTCGCGATCGCGCTTCGCGATCGCATGGGGTTACTCACGTAACCCCCCGGGGCTGCTCGTAGCAGCCCCCGCGGCGAGTCCGACGACTCGCCGCCACCGCATCAGAGGGCGGCTCGCCCAGCGAGCCGCAGCGGGTCCAGCCGGAGGCTGCCCGGCTATCGAGCCCAACTCGATCGTGTGCCCCGGCGTCCAGCCGGGGCTCCTCCTTATGCGCCCGGTGATCGAAACCCTAGGGTTCGATCGCCACCCCTCGGCGTCCAGCCGAGGGTCTTTGCCTCACGCGATCCCCGTCGGGGATCTCTCGGCCTCCGCGGTCCGGTGATCCTCGATCACCACCGCGAGGTCGATCCTCGTCCACGGGGTTCGTCCCTCGGATCTTGGTTCATGATATTTTTACGATAATTAAACGATTAAATCATAAAGAGGGTTTTACGATTTACCTCGTTCTCGTTGTTCGGAAAAACGAAGAACTCAATTTGAAGACCTTGAGATCTTCCCACGTATTCCTTGCACTAGCTCGAACGTCGTGTGGGCGATGATCTTCCGAACTCCATGGATCTCCCTCTCTACTTTCTCTCTCTAGAATTGTGATCTTCAAGTAATGAGAATAGAGAAGACCATATAGTGCTTTTATAGGCTACGTAGGGGATCTTAAGGAGGTGGAATATTGGGCTTCCAATAATAGTGATTAAATTGAGCCCAAGCCCAAATCTATTAATCCTTACTATTATTAATTAATTTATTTTCCACTATATAAATTAATTGCACTCCCATTATTAAACCATATTATATCAAATAATATTTCTCCGGTAGTATTATTTATTCCGTGTATTTAAGATATAAAATTAATTTATTGCTAATTAATTTATTCATCTCTTGTATCCGAGACTAGTACCATTCAACCTTAATTATTATGCGGAACGAATCCACCTGCAGGGTTTACATAATAATTCCTTATGAACTCATCTCGGGGATATTATCAACCCTTACGGGATACACTTTCCCGTCAAGTATTCACGGCATGCCATATATAAAATATAGTGACCCAACTTAACCGGTAATTAACCCAATAATTAAATCGGTTAATTCCTTTGGTAAATCAAAGTCACTTATATTAAATATACACACCCGCAATAGTATCGGGGATTAAGAATAAAATACTCTGAGACTTGAATCAATTATCAAAGGCAATCCTAATTGATAAGTCTCAAGCGATCCGCTCAATACACCAAGTGTACAAGTGTGATAAAATAATCAAGACAAATTATTTTCTCTCTCACACAACGACTATACCGATGGATTGGTCCGTGTCCATCTAGGTCGTGAGCAACTGTTCGATTAAATACGAGTAACCGATAGTATGATCTTCTGTGTGGGCCCGACACACCATACTAACTACAACGTATAGAATCCAGGACTATAATTTGCATATATTTAATTATAAATAATTAAACGCAAATAATTGTTTATTTAATTAAATAGATTAGTGGCAATGGATCGTGAGTTTCCGTTACTTAAATCTAGACATTAAGTACACAACTCCAACAATCTCCCACTTGTACTAAGGTCTAGTCATTTCCTCCAAACTCCCGACTCCCATACTCTTCACGTGCTTAATATGTACTTCCAAGAAGTACTATGTGAATGAGTAATCTAGGTTGCCGCTCTGAACTTATCTTGGTGACTACAGCGTCGTCTCCCTCGACGATGACTCGTATCAGGTGGTACTTGCTCTTTGTGTTATCTTACACTTATGGACTTGTGATTTCTTACCATTTGCCATCGCACCGCTATACGCATAGCCTTTTGGCAAATTAAGAATCATCTCTAAGTCCCAGAGATTATCCCGGAGTTATACCAAAACTTCCGCTGCCTCTGAGGCCGCTATTTGGTTACCTATGGCAGAGTCCGAAAAGCATCGTGCTTATCACTCTTCCATGTTAAAACTCCTTCTCCTTTAATAGTGAAACACATAGCCTGATATCGACTTACACCGGTCCTCATTCGATTAGAAATCTAAGAGAATGTAATCCAAAGGAAATGCTCGTCTGCTTCGTAGTCTAGAACAGTACTTCGAAAGTACTTTTACAACAGTCGAATATTCCTTTCCAGGATTACCTTGATATCCTCCCACTATGCTAACCGCATAGCCGATATCAGGTTCTCGTTTTCAACATTGCATTTATTAAGCTTTCCACACTCAAAGTGTAGGAAACCGCTTTCATTGCTTCTATCTCCTTTTGTGTTCCAAAACACATTTCCTTAGATAGATGCATTCCGTATCTGAAAGCTAACGACCTTTTCTAGGAATCTTGCATGTTAAAACGAACCATAATCATATATATGTAAGATGTCCAGGAGAAATATAATGTTCATTACCAGAGATCCATTATCTCAAGAACATGTCCAACTTCTTCCTATATCTTTCATATTGACTCATCTAGACAACCATCATTTTATGTCTGACAACATCTTTACATTGTTGCCAATGATAAGAGTGTCATCTACATAAAACCCGAGAAACACCACCTTGTTTCCATCACGTTTCCAATACACACGATTCGTCTATGCTTCGATGAATCCATAAAATGGACTATCTCATCAATTTGCAAGTACCACGAACTCAATGCTTTGTTTCAATCCATAAATGGATCAACTAAGCTTGTACTCTAAATGATCTTGCCTCTTAGCAATAAACCTTATTGCTTTCTAAGAGAGCACATTTAGATCTAGTACTGCCTCTGTGTAGATCCAGGGATCGATTTCATGTATACTAGGTCCAGAGTCCGAAGACTCTCCTAGTCTTATGAATATCTCTGGTTGACCCACAACCTCCCACTACAATGGCATTTCGGTGTATAAACAGTAATAACAGTAGGTGCAGTTAGTGGTGTACCGCTACTCAGTTCTGCTGGCTTCCAGTCTTCTTCGTTCTCTCTCATTTCAAATTATCACGTCACTTTGGGCTTGTGGTTCATCTCATAGTCTTCCTCTAAGAACCGGGCGTTAGAACTTATAACGTCCTTCTGGTTCATAGTACTATTGAACATACATCTTTTGTTCTTCTAGGATATTCTACAACCGCATTTGAATGCGCCGTTGTTTCCAGACATATCCATAGAACACAGGTAGTTCCGTATAACTCATCTTTTACTATCTCTATTAAGAGTTCCATTTCTTGTTTACGACACACCATTTCTACACAACAGTGTATGGTGTAGTCATTTGGGATCAAATCCCAACCTCTGATCAGTATGCTATGCATTCCTCAGACAGGTACTTGCCTCCGCGATCAAATCGCATGCTACAAATGGATATACCTTGATGGTTCTCCACAATTGCTTAGTGTCCATTGACTTGTCAAAACACTTGCTTTTGTGGCACATCAAGTACTAATCCATTTATAGAGTAATCATAAAATGAAGTACTCGTACCTTATTGTCTGAGTAGGCATAGGTCTGCATACATCAGAGTCAATCAATTCTTATACTTGTCCGGATCTTACATCTTATATCCATAAAGGATTGCTTAGTCATATTATCTTCCAAATTAGATTCTTAGGTCGGAAGGTCCACTCCCTCAACTTAATTGATCAAATATCAATTTTCGACCTTTGAACTTCTTATTTGAATAAACATGACTCAGCATAAGAATCCACAAGTATAATTGATAAAGAAATCTCTTATTAGTAAAACGAGTTTTACTACGGTTCGTTGCATTGTGGTGGACTCAGGATCCATCATTTATATATTGCTAGCCAATGTACCAGAATAGATAATATCATTATTTCTTCTTATAACCATCAAATGATTAAAAGAAATAAAATATCCATTTATTAGAAATCCAGAACAAAGTTCTTTCTAAATGAAAGGTACATAAAAGCAATAACTCAAAATGAAATCCTATAAATGTCCTCCACTGCAACTGCTGCCTCCTCTACAGCATTGCCCATGTAGACTACGATTTCTTCTTTTCTAAGTCGTCGGGTTTCCTGGAACCCTTGCATTTAGAATGCACATACCGTCAGTGGTTCCATATCTACACACCAGGTTCCGGTAGATAATACCACTGACTATGTTTTACGACTAAAGAAAATTTCGTACTTTCTTTGAGAGGATAATCAGACTTCCAGTACCCAGACTGTTTGTATCGAGAATACTTGCCTCATGGCTTTCTCGTCCCATCTCGTGGTTCATGTAACTTATGACCACTGGGTTTCTTTGCTTGCTTTTCCTTTCCCCCGATTTTGCCCTTTAGGTTCAAAACCTTTGGCATTGGCTACAAGAGCTTGCGATCTCCGTCTCAACTAGTCTAAAAGGTCAATCATCTCAAAAACGTGTTTAAGCGTTTCCTCGAATCGACTGGCCTTTATGAGTATCCTCATCGCCTCTTGTCTAGCCTCTACATAATGTCTAAACATCAACTTGAGTTTGAACATGATATCATAATCAGTGGTTATTGCATAAGCATTTTCCCACTTCTTAAAATCAGTCCTTTCCTCATCAGTTAAGACATTTGTAGGCTCGGGAGAACAAAGCTCACTGAGTACAAACTTGTACTCTTTAACAGTCTGGGCAATGTCTAGATCTCTATTCCAATCATTACATTCAGGGACCAGTGAGTTTAAAATCCTTATGTATCACAGAAAGTGGGTTCAAATCCATTTCCTAATCTATGAGCACATGTAACAACAAACAATTGATTTAATCTCCGATATTATCTCCCTTAAATAATATCATTAAATCACTAATCACATCTAAAATCCCATCAGATATGGCAAGCCACGTGGTGTGGACGTTTACCTTACCCAAATGATTTAGCAATTAGTTTTGCTTCGGTCATACATCACTTATAGCGTAACTTCGTGGGGAAGAATACTATAATGCGTATCTAAGTCTAAACCATTACTCAGCACTAAAGTAAATCGTTTGGAACCGCTACATCACCGCAAGCCACGTGGTGTGGACGTTTACGATGATTTCACAATTCTTCACAATTCCTTATAACTGTCTACATCAATTAATCCAAAATCTGTTAGTATAGCAAGCCACGTGGTGTGGATGTTTACTACACCAAGAGACTTTTATAATTGACTTCCAATTACTTGATTCATTCAATCTTGTAAATCAAGACGCGGAGAATCATAAGTGAAACTCGAAGTTTCTTACCAGTGATTCACCATGCGAACAACCCTATCTCTCATAGAATGAGGGAGCCGAGCAGACAATCGATCTAGTCATAAAATGACACGAAAGTCTCTAATTTGTGTCCTCGACATGACCAAGTGGCTTTGGCTCCATTCCACTCCCCGGGGTGAGAATGAGTCGACTTGAAATCAGTTTTGGAAAGACAAATTAGGCATTGTTTGATAAACTTAATCAATGTTTCTCGTAAGAGGAATTACAAGAATTCTCCTCCAATGGCTTATCTATATGAACTTCGAAAGTTCATAAAAGTCACCAAGAGAACAGCAATGGAGACCATGGCATTGTTTCAAATCCCTCTCCCACTTAGCTTTTTACAATAAAGGGATACGCTATCTAATGCATAATTAAATACACATAAGCATGCATACATGAAATAAAGCACATAGAATATTATCACATAATCAAAATAATACTAGAATATTATTTTCCGACTATTATGGCTTTATCGCATCCCCGTATGCGTTTTCTAGTCTTTAGTCTTCGTTCTTTGAATGCTCCATGTGACGGGAATATTAATTCCAATATTTAAATCTATTTATTTTTAATAAATCCAAAAGTTACTTAATTCGAAAATTAAGTCAATCGAATAAATTAAAAATAAAATTAAATACTATTAATATTTTTATTATTTTTTATTTTCCTTTTCTAATTCCATTAAATCTCTAGAATCCTATTCAAGACCCACTTGGAATATTCTAGAAGATTTCCATAATGAAATAAGGAAATAAAATAATCTAGGATTCCTAATCCTTCCAAATTAATTCCTTTCCTTTTCTATTAAAAAATTCCATAAAGGAATAATTAAATAAGGAAAAATTAATTTAGGACTCTTAAAACTTTCAAAATTAATTATTTTCCTAATCCATTAAAAATTCCATAAAGGAATAATTAAATAGGAAAAATAAATTAATTATAAATGTATTCATTTTCCTATTTCATGAAAATTCCCAAGAATAGAAATAATCAATAAGGAAAAATAAATTTATTCTAAATTTATTATTTTCCTATTCCATGAGAATTCCCAAAAATAGGAATACTCAAAATAGGAAAACCGAATAATTTAGGAAAGTTGGATCTTGGCGGGAGAGCACGAGTTGGGGATCCTCGCGCCCCACCACCACCATCGACCACCCCAAGGAGCACCGCCGCCGCCGCCCCCAGCCGGCCAGCCACCGTCGCCGGCGACTTCATGGCCGAGAGGGCTACGGGCAGCCCCTTTGTGGTCGATCGATCCATCCTTTGGGTCAATCATGGGGTTGATCGATCCCCGGAATCCTCCCTCTCTTCGTCTCCCCTGTCACACTTTTCCGGTCGTCGTTTCGTCCTCGATCCAACGTAAAATAAATTACAAATTTATTACTACGATATCCGGCATCGATTCTCTACATGAAAACGACCTCTAACAATTTCCGGAAAAATAAGAACAAGCATTCACCACACAAGAACGAATCTCGACATCACCGAGAGTTTAATAATCAAGAAAATTATTATGACATTAATTAACATAATTAAATCTAGCCATAATAATCGGAAACCCTGCAAAGGTAGAACAATTTATCGAAAAATACCATGAACTAAAACCAACGCTCTGATACCAATTGTTGGAAATCGATATCCCGGAATTAATAAATTTAAATAAATAAATTATCTAATTAATTCCGACCGAAATCTTTTGGAGATCGAATATCCGGATTGTCTAAATTGCGGAACCGACAACCCAATCGAAAAAACCCTTCGCCAGAATCTACCGCGAACCACCATACGAGCCGGAGCCCGGCCGAACACACATCCGCGGGGAAGCCCCCGCTTGCGTGCCCTAGCCGAGCCCCAGTACATGGCTCGCGATCGCGCTTCGCGATCGCATGGGGTTACTCACGTAACCCCCCGGGGCTGCTTGTAGCAGCCCCCGCGGCGAGTCTGGCGACTCGCCGCCACCGCATCGGAGGGCGGCTCGCCCAGCGAGCCGCAGCGGGTCCAGCCGGAGGCTGCCCGGCGATCGAGCCCAGCTCGATCGCGTGCCCCGGCGTCCAGCCGGGGCTCCTCCTTATGCGCCCGGCGATCGAAACCCTAGGGTTCAATCGCCACCCCTCGGCGTCCAGCCGAGGGTCTTTGCCTCACGCGATCCCCGTCGGGGATCTCTCGGCCTCCGCGGTCCGGTGATCCTCGATCACCACCGCGAGGTCGATCCTCGTCCACGGGGTTCGTCCCTCGGATCTTGGTTCATGATATTTTTACGATAATTAAACGATTAAATCATAAAGAGGGTTTTACGATTTACCTCGTTCTCGTTGTTCGGAAAAACGAAGAACTCAATTTGAAGACCTTGAGATCTTCCCACGTATTCCTTGCACTAGCTCGAACGTCGTGTGGGCGACGATCTTCCGAACTCCATGGATCTCCCTCTCTACTTTCTCTCTCTAGAATTGTGATCTTCAAGTTATGAGAATAGAGAAGACCATGTAGTACTTTTATAGGCTACGTAGGGGATCTTAAGGAGGTGGAATATTGGACTTCCAATAATAGTGATTAAATTGAGCCCAAGCCCAAATCTATTAATCCTTACTATTATTAATTAATTTATTTTCCACTATATAAATTAATTGCACTCCCAATATTAAACCATATTATATCAAATAATATTTCTCCGGTAGTATTATTTATTCCGTGTATTTAAGATATAAATATCCATGAATAAAATTAATTTATTGCTAATTAATTTATTCATCTCTTGTATCCTAGACTAGTACCATTCAACCTTAATTATTATGCGGAACGAATCCACCTGCAGGGTTTACATAATAATTCCTTATGAACTCATCTCGGGGATATTATCAACCCTTACGGGATACACTTTCCCGTCAAGTATTCACGGCATGCCATATATAAAATATAGTGACCCAACTTAACCGGTAATTAACCCAATAATTAAATCGGTTAATTTCTTTGGTAAATCAAAGTCACTTATATTAAATATACACACCTGCAATAGTATCGGGGATTAAGAATAAAATACTCTGAGACTTGAATCAATTATCAAAGGCAATCCTAATTGATAAGTCTCAAGCGATCCGCTCAATACACCAAGTGTACAAGTGTGATAAAATAATCAAGACAGATTATTTTCTCTCTCACACAACGACTATACCGATGGATTGGTCCGTGTCCATCTAGGTCGTGAGCAACTGTTCGATTAAATATGAGTAACCGATAGTATGATCTTCAGTGTGGGCCCGACACACCATACTAACTACAACGTATAGAATCCAGGACTATAATTTGCATATATTTAATTATAAATAATTAAACGCAAATAATTGTTTATTTAATTAAATAGATTAGTGGCAATGGATCGTGAGTTTCCGTTACTTAAATCTAGACATTAAGTACACAACTCCAACAATCTCCCACTTTTACTAAGGTCTAGTCATTTCCTCCAAACTCCCGACTCCTATACTCTTCACGTGCTTAATATGTACTTCCAAGAAGTACTATGTGAATGAGTAATCTAGGTTGCCGCTCTGAACTTATCTTGGTGACTACAGCGTCGTCTCCCTCGACGATGACTCGTATCAGGTGGTACTTGCTCTTTGTGTTATCTTACACTTATGGACTTGTGATTTCTTACCATTTGCCATCGCACCGCTATACGCATAGCCTTTTGGCAAATTAAGAATCATCTCTAAGTCCCAGAGATTATCCCGGAGTTATACCAAATCTTCCGCTGCCTCTGAGGCCGCTATTTGGTTACCTATGGCAGAGTCCGAAAAGCATCGTGCTTATCACTCTTCCATGTTAAAACTCATTCTCCTTTAATAGTGAAACACATAGCCTGATAT
Organism: Euphrasia confusa; assembly: GCA_954870475.1. Classification (NCBI taxonomy): domain Eukaryota; kingdom Viridiplantae; phylum Streptophyta; class Magnoliopsida; order Lamiales; family Orobanchaceae; genus Euphrasia; species Euphrasia confusa. The sequence continues at coordinate 17,562,673 of OX940954.1, forward strand.
CGACTTACACCGGTCCTCATTCGATTAGAAATCTAAGAGAATGTAATCCAAAGGAAATGCTCGTCTGCTTCGTAGTCTAGAACAGTACTTCGAAAGTACTTTTACAACAGTCGAATATTCCTTTCTAGGATTACCTTGATATCCTCCCACTATGCTAACCGCATAGCCGATATCAGGTTCTCGTTTTCAACATTGCATTTATTAAGCTTTCCACACTCAAAGTGTAGGAAACCGCTTTCATTGCTTCTATCTCCTTTTGTGTTCCAAAACACATTTCCTTAGATAGATGCATTCCGTATCTGAAAGGTAACGACCTTTTCTCGGAATCTTGCATGTTAAAACGAACCATAATCATATATATGTAAGATGTCCAGGAGAAATATAATGTTCTTTACCAGAGATCCATTATCTCAAGAACATGTCCAACTTCTTCCTATATCTTTCATATTGACTCATCTAGACAACCATCATTTTATGTCTGACAACATCTTTACATTGTTGCCAATGATAAGAGTGTCATCTACATAAAACCCGAGAAACACCACCTTGTTTCCATCACGTTTCCAATACACACGATTCGTCTATGCTTCGATGAATCCATAAAATGGACTATCTCATCAATTTGCAAGTACCACGAACTCAATGCTTTGTTTCAATCCATAAATGGATCAACTAAGCTTGTACTCTAAATGATCTTGCCTCTTAGCAATAAACCTTATTGCTTTCTAAGAGAGCACATTTAGATCTAGTACTGCCTCTGTGTAGATCCAGGGATCGATTTCATGTATACTAGGTCCAGAGTCCGAAGACTCTCCTAGTCTTATGAATATCTCTGGTTGACCCACAACCTCCCACTACAATGGCATTTCGGTGTATTAACATAAATAACAGTAGGTGCAGTTAGTGGTGTACCGCTACTCAGTTCTGCTGGCTTCCAGTCTTCTTCGTTCTCTCTCATTTCAAAGTATCACGTCACTTTGGGCTTGTGGTTCATCTCATAGTCTTCCTCTAAGAACCGGGCGTTAGAACTTATAACGTCCTTCTGGTTCATAGTACTATTGAACATACATCTTTTGTTCTTCTAGGATATTCTACAACCGCATTTGAATGCGCCGTTGTTTCCAGACATATCCATAGAACACAGGTAGTTCCGTATAACTCATCTTTTACTATCTCTATTAAGAGTTCCATTTCTTGTTTACGACACACCATTTCTACACAACAGTGTATGGTGTAGTCATTTGGGATCAAATCCCAACCTCTGATCAGTATGCTATGCATTCCTCAGACAGGTACTTGCCTCCGCGATCAAATCGCAGGCTACAAATGGATATACCTTGATGGTTCTCCACAATTGCTTAGTGTCCATTGACTTGTCAAAACACTTGCTTTTGTGGCACATCAAGTACTAATCCATTTATAGAGTAATCATCAAATGAAATACTCGTACCTTACTGTCTGAGTAGACATAGGTCTGCATACATCAGAGTCAATCAATTCTCATACTTGTCCGGATCTTATATCTTATATCCATAAAGGATTGCTTAGTCATTTTATCTTCCAAATTAGATTCATAGGTCGGAAGGTCCATTCCTTCAACTTAATTGATCAAATATCAATTTTCGACCTTTGAACTTCTTATTTGAATAAACATGACTTGGCATAAGAATCCACAAGTATAATCGATTTAACAAAGAAATCGCTTATTAGTAAAACGAGTTTCATACTACGGTTCGTTGCACCGTGGTGGACTCAGGATTCATCATTTATATATTGCTAGCTAATGTACCAGAATAGATAATATCTTTATTTCTTCTTATAACCATAAAATGATTAAAAGAAATAAAATATCTATTCATTAGAAATCCAGAACAAAGTTCTTTCTAAATGAAAGGTACATAAAAGCAATAACTCAAAATGAAATCCTATAAATGTCCTCCACTGCAACTGCTGCCTCCTCTACAACATTGCCCATGTAGACTACGATTTCTTCTTTTCTAAGTCGTCGGGTTTCCTGGAACCCTTGCATTTAGAATGCACATACCGTCAGTGGTTCCATATCTACACACCAGGTTCCGGTAGATAATACCACTGACTATGTTTTACGACTAAAGAAAATTTCGTACTTTCTTTGAGAGGATAATCAGACTTCCAGTACCCAGACTGTTTGTATCGAGAATACTTGCCTCATGGCTTTCTCGTCCCATCTCGTGGTTCATGTAACTTATGACCACTGGGTTTCTTTGCTTGCTTTTCCTTTCCCCCGATTTTGCCCTTTAGGTTCAAAACCTTTGGCATTATTGGCTACAAGAGCTTGCGATCTCCGTCTCAACTCGTCTAAACGGTCAATCATCTCAAAAACGTGTTTAAGCGTTTCCTCGAATCGACTGGCCTTTATGAGTATCCTCATCGCCTCTTGTCTAGCCTCTACATAATGTCTAAACATCAACTTGAGTTTGAACATGATATCATAATCAGTGGTTATTGCATAAGCATTTTCCCACTTCTTAAAATCAGTCCTTTCCTCATCAGTTAAGACATTTGTAGGCTCGGGAGAACAAAGCTCACTGAGTACAAACTTGTACTCTTTAACAGTCTGGGCAATGTCTAGATCTCTATTCCAATCATTACATTCAGGGACCAGTGAGTTTAAAATCCTTATGTATCACAGAAAGTGGGTTCAAATCCATTTCCTAATCTATGAGCACATGTAACAACAAACAATTGATTTAATCTCCGATATTATCTCCCTTAAATAATATCATTAAATCACTAATCACATCTAAAATCCCATCAGATATGGCAAGCCACGTGGTGTGGACGTTTACCTTACCCAAATGATTTAGCAATTAGTTTTGCTTCGGTCATACATCACTTATAGCGTAACTTCGTGGGGAAGAATACTATAATGCGTATCTAAGTGTAAACCATTACTTAGCACTAAAGTAAATCGTTTGGAACCGCTACATCACCGCAAGCCACGTGGTGTGGACGTTTACGATGATTTCACAATTCTTCACAATTCCTTATAACTGTCTACATCAATTAATCCAAAATCTGTTAGTATAGCAAGCCACGTGGTGTGGATGTTTACTACACCAAGAGACTTTTATAATTGACTCCCAATTACTTGATTCATTCAATCTTGTAAATAAAGACGCGGAGAATGATAAGTGAAACTCGAAGTTTCTTACCAGTGATTCACCATGCGAACAACCCTATCTCTCATAGAATGAAGGAGCCGAGCAGACAATCGATCTAGTCATAAAATGACACGAAAGTCTCTAATTTGTGTCCTCGACATGACCAAGTGGCTTTGGCTCCATTCCACTCCCCGGGGTGAGAATGAGTCGACTTGAAATCAGTTTTGGAAAGACAAATTAGGCATTGTTTGATATAAACTTAATCAATGTTTCTCGTAAGAGGAATTACAAGAATTCTCCTCCAATGGCTTATCTATATGAACTTCGAAAGTTCATAAAAGTCACCAAGAGAACAGCAATGGAGACCATGGCATTGTTTCCAATCCCTCTCCCACTTAGCTTTTTACAATAAAGGGATACGCTATCTAATGCATAATTAAATACACATAAGCATGCATACATGAAATAAAGCACATAGAATATTATCACATAATCAAAATAATACTAGAATATTATTTTCCGACTATTATGGCTTTATCGCATCCCCGTATGCGTCTTCTAGTCTTTAGTCTTCGTTCTTTGAATGCTCCATGTGACGGGAATATTAATTCCAATATTTAAATCTATTTATTTTTAATAAATCCAAAAGTTACTTAATTCGAAAATTAAGTCAAGCGAATAAATTAAAAATAAAATTAAATATTATTAATATTTTTATTATTTTTTATTTTCCTTTTCTAATTCCATTATATCTCTAGAATCCTATTCAAGACCCACTTTGAATATTCTAGAAGATTTCCAAAATGAAATAAGGAAATAAAATAATCTAGGACTCCTAATCCTTCCAAATTAATTCCTTTCCTTTTCTATTAAAAAATTCCATAAAGGAATAATTAAATTAGAAAAAATTAATTTAGGACTCTTAAAACTTTCCAAATTAATTATTTTCCTAATCCATTAAAAATTCCATAAAGGAATAATTAAATAGGAAAAATAAATTAATTATAAATTTATTTCTTTTCCTATTTCATGAAAATTCCCAAGAATAGGAATAATCAATAAGGAAAAATAAATTTATTCTAAATTTATTCTTTTCCTATTCCATGAGAATTCCCAAAAATAGGAATACTCAAAATAGGAAAACCGAATAATTTAGGAAAGTTGGATCTTGGCGGGAGAGCACGAGTTGGGGATCCTCGCGCCCCACCACCACCATCGACCACCCCAAGGAGCACCGCCGCCGCCGCCCCCAGCCGGCCAGCCACCATCGCCGGCGACTTCATGGCCGAGAGGGCTACGGGCAGCCCCTTTGTGGTCGATCGATCCATCCTTTGGGTCAATCATGGGGTTGATCGATCCCCGGAATCCTCCCTCTCTTCGTCTCCCCCGTCACACTTTTCTGGTCGTCGTTTCGTCCTCGATCCAACGTAAAATAAATTACAAATTTATTACTACGCTATCCGGCATCGATTCTCTACATGAAAACGACCTCAAACAATTTCCGGAAAAATAAGAACAAGCATTTGTTGGAGTTGTGTACTTAATGTCTAGATTTAAGTAACGGAAACTCACGATCCATTGCCACTAATCTATTTAATTAAATAAACAATTATTTGCGTTTAATTATTTATAATTAAATATATGCAAATTATAGTCCTGGATTCTATACGTTGTAGTTAGTATGGTGTGTCGGGCCCACACAGAAGATCATACTATCGGTTACTCGTATTTAATCGAACAGTTGCTCACGACCTAGATGGACACGGACCAATTCATCGGTATAGTCGTTGTGTGAGAGAGAAAATAATCTGTCTAGATTATTTTATCACACTTATACACTTGGTGTATTGAGCGGATCGTTTGAGATTTATCGATTAGGATTGCCGGCGATAATCGATTTAAGTCTCAGTGTATTTTATTCTTAATCTCCGATACTATTGCGGGTGTGTATATTTAATATAAGTGACTTTGATTTTCCAAAGGAATTGACCGGTTTAATTATTGGGTCAATTACCGGTTAAGTTGGGTCACTATATTTTATATATGACATGCCGTGAATACTTGATGGGAAAGTTTATCCCGTAAGGGTTGATAATATCCCTGAGATGAGTTCATAAGGAATTATTATGTAAACCCTGCAGGTGGATTCGTTCTGCATAATAATTAAGGTTGAATGGTACTAGTCTCGGTTACAAGATATGAATAAATTAATTAGCAATAAATAAATTTTATTCATGGATATTTCTATCTTAAATACACGGAATAAATAATACTACCGGAGAAATATTATTTGATATAATATGGTTTAATATTGGGAGTGCAATTAATTTATATAGTGGAAAATAAATTAATTAATATTAATGGGATTAATAGATTTGGGTTTGGGCTCAATTTAATCATTAATATTGGAAGCCCAATATTCCACCTCCTTAAGATCCCCTACGTAGCCTATAAAAGCACTACATGGTCTTCTCTATTCTCATAAGTTCATAACTTGAAGATCACAATTCTAGAGAGAGAAAGTACAGAGGGAGATCCATGGAGTTCGGTAGATCGTCGCCCACACGACGTCCGAGCTAGTGCAAGGAATACGTGGGAAGATCTCAAGGTCGTCAAATTGAGTTCTTCGTTTATCCGAACAACGAGAACGAGGTAAATCGTAAAATTCTCTTTATGATTCTATCGTTTAATTATCGTAAAATTATCGTGAACCAAGATCCGAGGTTTGGGATCCTCATCGGGGTCGAGCCGGGCAGTGGTGATCGAGGATCACCGGACCGCCGCGGCTGGAGCGATCCGGCGACGAGGATCGCGCGAACCATGTTCGCTGGGAGGGCAAGCGCTCGCCTGAGGACCAGGCGCCCGCCTGGTCCATGTCGCGCGCGAGCGCTTCGTACCCAGGCGCCCGCTTGGCGTGGCTTGGCAGCGGCGGATCCAAGGGGCTTCGCCGGAGCTGTGCGGGCTGCCAGGGGCTGAACCCTAGCGCATGTCCGGCGACACGCGCACGCCTCGATCAAACAAGCGGCGGCTCGGCCGCGGCTAGGGTTTGCATGGGGCGGTTCCGCGAGGGTTCGGGCATGGTTTGTGGGCTGCTACGAGCAGCCCTAGGCGGCTGCCAAGGAAAGCCGCGAGCCCCACGCGGGGGCTCGACCGAACAGCCCGAGCTATCCCCGTGGTTAGGGTTTGGTCGAGTCCGGCCTTCGTGGTGGTTCGTGGCGGGTTTCCGGCAACCGGGATTTCGATTGGAGTTGTTGAGGTGGAATATAGGGGATCTTAAGGAGGTGGAATATTGGGCTTCCAATAATAGTGATTAAATTGAGCCCAAGCCCAAATCTATTAATCCTTACTATTATTAATTAATTTATTTTCCACTATATTAATTAATTGCACTCCCAATATTAAACCATATTATATCAAATAATATTTCTCCGGTAGTATTATTTATTCCGTGTATTTAAGATATAAATATCCATGAATAAAATTAATTTATTGCTAATTAATTTATTCATCTCTTGTATCCGAGACTAGTACTATTCAACCTTAATTATTATGCGGAACGAATCCACCTGCAGGGTTTACATAATAATTCCTTATGAACTCATCTCGGGGATATTATCAACCCTTATGGGATACACTTTCCCGTCAAGTATTCACGGCATGCCATATATAAAATATAGTGACCCAACTTAACCGGTAATTAACCCAATAATTAAATCGGTTAATTCCTTTGGTAAATCAAAGTCACTTATATTAAATATACACACCCGCAATAGTATCGGGGATTAAGAATAAAATACTCTGAGACTTGAATCAATTATCAAAGGCAATCCTAAGTGATAAGTCTCAAGCGATCCGCTCAATACACCAAGTGTACAAGTGTGATAAAATGTAACGCCCCGTTATTTTTATTTAATTAAATACAGCGGAAAAAAAATAATTTTATTTAAACGCGGCGCTACGAAATTTAACTTTAAAAAAACTTGTTTTGGAAAATCTGACAAAACAACTTAAGAAAATAATAAATAGAAACCTTTATTCATGAAAAAGAAATATCTCAAATGCAAATTTGAATAGTGAAACAAACTTGAACGAAATTTTAAATCATGTTTGAGAAGAATTTTATTGAAATACTAAGAAATTCCCTCGTCACTCTTCTCGCTCGGCATCCTCCTTAGTACCTGAAAAAAAATGGCGTTGAAGGTGTGAGCTTAAAGCTCAGTAGGACAATTACTCGTTTAACCCATGAATCGAATATATGCACACCCTATATGAACACCACATAGAATGAATAATAATACTAACTGCGATAAACTTGTTATCGTGAATACTGCGATAAACTTGTTATCGTAACTGCGATAAACTTGTTATCGTGAATACTGCGATAAACTTGTTATCGTAACTGCGATAAACTTGTTATCGTGAATACTGCGATAAACTTGTTATCGTAACTGCGATAAACTTGTTATCGTGAATACTGCGATAAACTTGTTATCGTAACTGCGATAAACTTGTTATCGTGAACTGCGAGTTGGGCCAACTATTGCGTCTCCCCTTCGACCCTTTTCCCCGGTCTCCGGTTACAACGATGGAATGAGCTGCGTTAATCCCCTTCGACCCTTTTCCCCGGTCTTAGGTTATAACGATTATTCGTATGCATATTTAAACCACATAATGAACACATAGAATACACATATATAGCAAGTCATGAAGTCAACGAAGTAAACCAACAACTTGTACCTACCTCGAATTGCCGTGACGTGGAATACTAAATTGAAAGCCTCGTAAATCCTAAGGTTCGCGCGCCTCTTCCTCTGCTTGCTTGAGCTCTCTGGAATTTGTGAATTTGGGAGAGAACTATCGATGTGTACTTATAGGATGGTTTCAGGAGTTGTATGTAACTAGGTTTCGGAAAAGATGAGAATTTGAAAAGGGATCTCCGATAAGTATGCGGTAACAATAGGAGAGTTTGTTTTCTGTAGAATTCAGCGGGGAGTCAAAGTCATCACACCAAAAGAGGACCGTTTACGTTTTGGACGACTATGATTGATTGGGCCGAAAGAGTTTAAATGGGCTGTTAAATATAATTGGACTTGACTAAACTTGGGTTAAGTTTGAAAAGCTATAATATTTATTTAAATATTTATCTAAAATATTTTGGTCGCTACATTCTACCCCCCTTAAAATAAATTTCGTCCCCGAAATTTGAAAAAACTTACCATGTCCGATGTTTGCTTCACTCATATAGAACATTCGAGCTTTCCCGCCGGCCGGTGGCGGGCCTGGTAATTTGGGGCCTTGAGGTGCATTACGACCTTGGTTATTCCGAGGGCAGTCGAAAGTACTATGACCTGGCTGATGGCACCTAAAACATATTCCTTGGCCTACAAGACATTTTCCATAATGGTGTCTTCCACATTCCGTGCATCTAGGTTTGTCGCCTTGATTATTTGAATTAGTATAAGTCTCCATCCTTGGCTGTTTGGCGCTAACAGGTCCTTCCTCCTCTCGTTTCCTTTTCTCGACATTAGGTTTCTGCTTCACTATGTCTTCACCCAAGCTTGCCTCCACATCTTGTGCCCTTGTCACCATTTCAGAATACTCTATATTTCCTTGTGCCGACAAGACACTGGCCAGAGCAGGCTTCAGCCCCCGCCTGAACCTCAGGGACTTCTTCAAGTCGGTATCCACTAAGTGTGGGGCAAAGCGACTCAGTTGGTTGAACTCTCTTTCATATCCAGTAACTGTCTGATTCCCTTGTTGGAGGTTCAGGAACGCCATCTCCTTTTTGTCCTTGTGAGATTGTGGGAAAAATTTATTCATCACTGTCATCTTGAAGTCGACCCAAGTAAGGGCATTCTTCTCGGCGGCCGTCATGTTCCTCCAAACACCTTCCCACCAATGATCCGCATCTTGAGTCATACAAAACGTGGCACAGGTAATCTTCTGTGCATCATTGCACTCGACCATTCGAAATATCCTCTCTAAAGCGCGAAACCATTCTTCAACTGCATCAGGTCCATCGCTCCCATTGAAACTTGGAGGAGTATATTGTCGGAATTGCTCCAATTTTCGAGCATTTCCATTTCCTTGCCCCGCGCCTTGATTTTGGATGTTCTGGAAGATATTGATGAGTGTATCCCTTATAGCATTTGCTGCAGCATCTTGATTTGCTTGGTTCGCACCATTGTTGGCCCGTCGTCCCGCCATTCCTAATTTTAGAGTGTTTGTTACATTTTATTTTTAATCGTAGAAAAATTTTTAGAAGGGAAATTTTATTAATCCAAATAAAAGTCTAACAAATTCCAAAAAAATCAATATGCAGCAAATAACTAAGAATGAAGAATAGAACGTCATAAATTTCCTAATCGACTACGATAATCGCTTCGTCCCTTATTCATCGGGATTTTCTTCGGGGTCCTCTTCCGGGTCTTCTTCTTCTTCCGGATCCTCTTCGACGTCGGAATTTTCCATTGGGTCATCTTCAATGACAAAGTTATTTTGTCCTGATCTTCGCTGATGAGTGATTGAGGGCATCCAATGGTCTATCATAAGTTTAATGAAGGCGTCGTAGTTAACTATAAGGTGAGGGACGCCGGGTTCGTATCGTGAGAGTGTAAGACATGCACTGTCGCCTGTTCTCCTCCATTCCACTGGAAGTCGTGCTATGGTTTCCCGAGCAGCGTCATACCCGTTTGGGGCCTCTTGATTCTTTAATGCCACGAGCCATAGTCTATGCTTCTTAAGTAAGTACTCGCCAATCGTCGTATTAGGTTCTGGTGCATACGCATAAAAATTCTCGGCCATTGCAGACGTTCTAAAGTCTCTAACTACCTAAAATCTTATGTCATGAACATGTTATGAATATAATGAAGTTCAACTTTGTAACATAGCATAGATGAGTAGGAGCATGTAAGTAACATAGAATGCACATATAAATGTTTTAACTACTGCGTACCTTGAGGAGACCGGCGAGGAATGACGAGGATGGATGGAAATGATTTTTTTTTTTTTTTTTTTTTCAAACAACCGAGAATCGTATGGCTCTGATACCAACTGTAACGCCCCGTTATTTTTATTTAATTAAATACAGCGGAAAAAAAATAATTTTATTTAAACGCGGCGCTACGAAATTTAACTTTGAAAAAACTTGTTTTGGAAAATCTGACAAAACAACTTAAGAAAATAATAAATAGAAACCTTTATTCATGAAAAAGAAATATCTCAAATGCAAATTTGAATAGTGAAACAAACTTGAACGAAATTTTAAATCATGTTTGAGAAGAATTTTATTGAAATACTAAGAAATTCCCTCGTCACTCTTCTCGCTCGGCATCCTCCTTAGTACCTGAAAAAAAATGGCGTTGAAGGTGTGAGCTTAAAGCTCAGTAGGACAATTACTCGTTTAACCCATGAATCGAATATATGCACACCCTATATGAACACCACATAGAATGAATAATAATACTAACTGCGATAAACTTGTTATCGTGAATACTGCGATAAACTTGTTATCGTAACTGCGATAAACTTGTTATCGTGAATACTGCGATAAACTTGTTATCGTAACTGCGATAAACTTGTTATCGTGAATACTGCGATAAACTTGTTATCGTAACTGCGATAAACTTGTTATCGTGAATACTGCGATAAACTTGTTATCGTAACTGCGATAAACTTGTTATCGTGAACTGCGAGTTGGGCCAACTATTGCGTCTCCCCTTCGACCCTTTTCCCCGGTCTCCGGTTACAACGATGGAATGAGCTGCGTTAATCCCCTTCGACCCTTTTCCCCGGTCTTAGGTTATAACGATTATTCGTATGCATATTTAAACCACATAATGAACACATAGAATACACATATATAGCAAGTCATGAAGTCAACGAAGTAAACCAACAACTTGTACCTACCTCGAATTGCCGTGACGTGGAATACTAAATTGAAAGCCTCGTAAATCCTAAGGTTCGCGCGCCTCTTCCTCTGCTTGCTTGAGCTCTCTGGAATTTGTGAATTTGGGAGAGAACTATCGATGTGTACTTATAGGATGGTTTCAGGAGTTGTATGTAACTAGGTTTCGGAAAAGATGAGAATTTGAAAAGGGATCTCCGATAAGTATGCGGTAACAATAGGAGAGTTTGTTTTCTGTAGAATTCAGCGGGGAGTCAAAGTCATCACACCAAAAGAGGACCGTTTACGTTTTGGACGACTATGATTGATTGGGCCGAAAGAGTTTAAATGGGCTGTTAAATATAATTGGACTTGAATAAACTTGGGTTAAGTTTGAAAAGCTATAATATTTATTTAAATATTTATCTAAAATATTTTGGTCGCTACATAAAATAATCAAGACAGATTATTTTCTCTCTCACACAACGACTATACCGATGGATTGGTCCGTGTCCATCTAGGTCGTGAGCAACTGTTCGATTAAATACGAGTAACCGATAGTATGATCTTCTGTGTGGGCTCGACACACCATACTAACTATAACGTATAGAATCCAGGACTATAATTTGCATATATTTAATTATAAATAATTAAACGCAAATAATTGTTTATTTAATTAAATAGATTAGTGGCAATGGATCGTGAGTTTCCATTACTTAAATCTAGACATTAAGTACACAACTCCAACAGAATAGGCCTCCTTCTCCTCCGACACATACGGGTACACGGTATGTCCAACACATTGATGAACAAGGCACTCCGCCTTCTTGTTCATTTGCTTCCACTTGTCTTCTTCGATGGTCGACGGTTTGACCCCCTTGAACTCGAACGGTATCTCGAGATCCCTCATACGTGACTTCCAAATTGAATAATTTGTCGCCGTAAGAACCATCATCTTCGACCTCATACTCTCCTCCGTTGCTCCTGCCATTGATCAATACCACCCCACAAGAAGCACAAGACAATCCAACCAAGGAACAACCAAACACCCAAAAAATAGGATTGATTCACCTGTTGAGTCCCTTTTTGTCTTCTCACCCCCGGATCTTCCTCGTATCTAGAGCTTCGTTTGGATATGGAACTGCCTCCGGTAACTTTTTCCCTTCAAAATCACATTCGCTCTGATACCAATTGTTGGGGGTATACCGCTTCTAGGGCCGATATATCCCCGTCGATCGTCAAAGGGTAGGTTCGATTGGTAAATAAAGCGGAATAAAAAAGAAGACAAGAAATTACATGGTTCGGCCAAGAATGCCTACTTCCACGGACACCACACCCAATATTATTCGATAATAATATTCCTGTGTACATGACCAGATCTCGATAGATCTCTTTTCGACTCACTATTTCGTGTTCTAGGTTTTCTCTAGGTTATACATGAATGAGGGGAGGAGTTCTTTTATAAATGGGAGGTCAAAACCCTAACCCAATCCCCAAGAAACTGAGGTCAAAACACGGTCAAACAACCGCCAGGAGACGAAGCGCCCGCTCGCGAAGACTTCAGCAATCTGATGATGGGACCTAGCGCCCGCTTGGTTCCCTGGCGCTCGCCTGCCCTAGCGCCCGCCTGGCTCCCTGCAGCGGCTTCCTTCGTCTTGACTCGTCCCGTTTCCTCCGATTAGCTTGGTTCCACCTCTAACACTCCTCCGATGCTATAATCCGAACAAGAGTTGGACTCCCAACAATACCGAACCATATCAAAAAATTTATTATCGAATTATACCGAACCATATCGATATACCGAATCATACCGATTTTTTTTTTTTTTTTGCATAACGAAGTATATATATATATATATATATATATCGAAATATCGAACTATACTGACTATTTTCGGTATATCGGTATATACCGAAATACTGAATTATTAAAAATTTCATACAAATACCGTACCGAAAATTTTAATATACCGAAAATTCAATATTTTTTGGCATTTCGATAAGATAAATTCGATATTTCTATATTTCCGTATTTTTTTCCCACTCCTATAATCGACAATATTTTTCCAATAAGGTTGTAAAGTGTAAAAATAACTGCACATGAAGTTGGGAAATTTATTATCCCTAAAAAGAACGACCCTTTTGAAAAGTACTAATTATGAGAAGTACTAACTATAGACTTACGCATGTGAGTTCGTACTAACTATAGACCTACGCATGTGAGTTCGTACCTAAATTATAAATTGATCTTAGTAGGAGTAGTATATTATATATATACATACACACCATGATTGACTATCAAAGCATTATTTGTAAACATTAAAGACTTGACAAAATCAAGCAACAAAAAAAATGGCAGATGCATTTCTCAACGCTCGCACACAAAGGTGGGTGTTTATTTTTCCTACTCAAAAACTTGATGAGCTGCAAAAAAAACTGGAAAATGATGACGGAAAATTACTTGTGTATTTATATTATTAAACTTTTTTTTTTTCATTAATTCTTCGATCTCTATTTAGGTACGCGATCGTCACCGGCGCAAATAAAGGAATCGGATTACATATATGTAAGCAGCTAGCTACGCGCGGAATCACGGTGGTCTTAACAGCTAGAGACGAGAAGAGAGGCGTCGAAGCTCAAGAAAAGCTCGAGAACTCGAACGTTATTTTTCATCAACTTGATGTTGTCGACCCGGCTAGCGTAACTCGTCTAGTTGACTTCGTAAAATCCAAGTTTGGGAAGCTCGATATTTTGGTAGAAACACATCTATTGATCGATCGGCGTACGTAGTCTTAAATTAAATCAAATTGAATTTTATGTTATAAATTTGCAGGTGAATAATGCGGGTATTAACGGAGTAAGGTTGGAAGGAGATGTTTCGATTTTGGTACAAGTGATTTTGGACAGCGTAGCTTCGCTTTCTGATTCCGTGGAGGTTGGTTTTCCTTTGTTAATTAGAAGCATACACAAATACTACTAGAAAAAATAAATAGTTAGACTACTCACAAATGATCAGGCAAAAGCGATTAATGGAAGGGTAATCGAGAGCTTTGAGGGTGCGAAAGAATGCGTGGAAGCAAATTACTATGGCGCGAAAAGAGTAACCGAAGCTCTGATTCCACTCTTACTATTATCCGATTCACCAAGAATCGTCAACGTCTCCTCCACCTTGGGAAATATGAAGGTGAAAATTCTTATTATTGATTAATATGAATGTAATTATAATTAATACAGTACATAATTAAAAAATGAATCGTATATGTATTCGATCAGTTTTTGCCTAACGAATGGGCGAAAGGGGTGTTGGCCGACGAAGAGAAGCTAACAGAGGAAAGGATTGAGGAGGTGGTGCAGAATTTTCTTAAGAGTTTTGAGCAAGGCTCACTCGAAGCTGATCAATGGTCGACTCAGCTTTCAGCATATAAGGTCTCGAAAGCAGCTCTGAATGCGTACACGAGGCTAGTTGCCAAAAAGGAACCGAGCTTTTCTGTAAACTGCGTGTGCCCGGGTTTGGCGAGGACAGACATCACAAGTAACCTTGGGCCATTGAGTGCCGAAGAAGCTGCTGAAAGGCCGGTGGAGATTGCATTGTTGCCTCGTGGTGGGCCGTCGGGAGTCTACTTTCTAAGGAACGGAGTTTCACTTTTCTAAATTTGATTACTAATTGTTTATGCTCAATAAAAATCGTGTAATAACAAGCTATCTTGATTTAGTTCAACCTTGGACTATTGTTAAAATATGATGCATTAATTAAATTCACCTGTGGACTAGCAATATTCAAGATGCTAATCAATCTTAATTAAACATCCAAAAATTGTATACAAAATTTTATAAAAAATTCATAAAAAATGTGACAACGAGGGTCCCGTGAATCGAGATGATATTTTAGGAAATGAATAAGAAAATCAATTAAATGTATCGGTGCTCACGGTCGAAAGATAGTGGAATTTAACTGTGCTTAGGTATTTGATATGCTTAATAAAAATATTAAGAAATAAAAAGAAGAATTTTTATACTTAGTTTTTAGTTTTTAGTTTTTATTTGTTTTTTTTTTGTCTATGTCAATTGCAGTGTCTTGGGATTCGAACCAAGGACCTCAAGTCCCCAATCCAAGTGCTCAACCAACTGAGCTAACAACCCTCGAAAGAATTAGTTTTTATTTGTTGTTGTTGCTTATCAATAAAATTTTGGGAAAAGGCTACAATTACACAAGGTGTACCGGGCCTCCGGTACACCGCCAATCAAAATATGACACGTGTCATTAATTAATTAATTAATTAGATAAATATTATTTTAATTATTATAAAATTGAATTATTAATTAGGAAAATAAATCATGAGAATCTTGTAAAAAGTTCAAAAAATAAAATCAGTATAATCTTTCTAAATATTAAATATACTAGAAAATCTATTAGATTTTTTTCTCTTATAATATAATAGTAACTAACAAATAAAATAAAATAAAATAATATATATACTAAATTAAAAAAAAAACGTACAGATTTTTTTAAAAAAACGTAACTTTTTAAAAAAATATATTTATATTTCATTTTTTTAACTAAAATTAATTTATACAATTTAAATTTTATATACACTAATTTAATTATTAATTTATAAATAAATATATTTAAAAAAGTATGAATAATATATGTGTACATAATAATTATTGTTTTAAAATGACTGATTCATTCAATCTATCTTATATATGTAAATTTGAAATAAAAATAAATTCATAATTAGTATTTATTTTTTTAAGAACAAATTTGAATCAAATATAAATTGAGTTAAATAATTCTATTAATTTTTCATTCTATCGTTATTTATGTACAAATGACAATAATTAATTTAATTTTTTAGGATTAAATTGTAAGAAAAATTATTTTGCATATATGCATGTCAAAATATTTTAATATTATTACTAACCTGATATGTGATATTATGTTTCGTATTTATTAAAAATAAAAATAATATAATTTAAATAAAAATAATATTTTGATTTAAATATTACATTTGATAGTTCAATTTTCAATATTATCTCACTTTTAATTATATTTTTCAATAAAATAAGAATGTCATAGTATTTAATTCGAATATTATGTTCAATTTTTCAACTTATCTTTATAGTCTATCTTGTATGACTGCATTAATGTTAAGTAGATAGAGTATGGTTTTAAATAAATATATTAAATAAAATAAATATTGATTTTTCAAAAAATTAAAGAATTCATAATATATTATTCATAGAAAGTTTAGAAAATTACATATGTTATTATAACTTTAATACCTAATTATAAATTTTAAAATATTAAAAAATTATTTTTCTTAGAAAAAATTCAAATTTTCTATGTAAATCAGATAGTACAAAAATAAAATAAAATAGGATTATATTTATTCAATGAATAAATTATCTGTTTTTAATTTTATAATTAGGTGTTAGCGAAAAATTATATGTAATTTTCAAATATCACAATAATTTTTTAAGAAAATTTAATTTAATTAATGAATGTGATATTTTCTAAAGATAATGCAAAAATAAACTTATAAAATCATTTTTACTTAACATTGATAAAAGATAAAATGATAGAGATAATTTGATAGTGAAAAATTGCACGTAGATCTCTATTATGATAATATTTTAAAATTGAACATAATATTTGAATTGAATATTATTTTTTTATTTTTTTTAAATAGAAAAAATAATTTAAATAAAAATGTATAATATTTGATTTAAATATTACAATGATAGCTCAATTTTCAATATATATATTTTAAATATTTTATTTATTTTATTTTAATTTATCTTGATTATTGATTATTTAATGTTTTTAAATTAATTCAAAAAAATAATGAATTTTTATACTAATTTAATTAATTAT
Source organism: Euphrasia confusa (assembly GCA_954870475.1). Taxonomy (NCBI): domain Eukaryota; kingdom Viridiplantae; phylum Streptophyta; class Magnoliopsida; order Lamiales; family Orobanchaceae; genus Euphrasia; species Euphrasia confusa. Next base: position 17,579,575 of record OX940954.1, read on the forward strand.
TTTTTTACTTTATTTTTAATCTATTTTGATTATTAATTATATAATATTTTTAAATTAATAATAAAAAATTGTGAAATTCTATTAATTTAATTAATTATTTTTAATTTATTTTTTATTTGTAATTTTTATAATTAAATTAAATGATGTATAAATTTATTTTTTTTATCAAAATACTTCAGAAAAATAAAATATTTTCTTTTAATCTATTACTTACATATTTTTTTAATGTTTTTTTACGATTTAATATATATTTTATTTATTTATTTGTTATCTATATTTTAAGGAAAACAATCTAATTGATTTTGAAAAATATTCAATATTTGGTATGATTATATTGATTTTATTTACTTAACATTTTAGAAGATTTGGTAATATATTTTCCTAATTAATAATTCAATTTAATAATAATTAAAATACTAATTATTTAATTAATTAATTTTAAAATGCCACGTGTCGCATTTTGATTGGTGGTGTACCGAAAGCCCGGTACACCTTGTGTAACTGTATCATCTTCCAAAATTTTGTCAGACAACTTTAGGGTGTATTTAATTCAGATTTTACTGATTTTTTTGGATTTTAAAAAGTTTATGGATTTTGAAAATTCATGGACTTCACATAGAATTTGACTGATTTGTTTTATTGATTTATATTGATTTTCATAGATTTTATTGAATTGCGTAATTTATTTTTTTAATTATTTTTATAAATTCTATAAAAATTTACATTAATACACTTATATAAAAAAAATTAAATAATATTATTTATTTTTTATAAATAATTTTCAAATTTTATTATTTTTTAATAATAATTTTAATAACTTTTCTATAAATAATTTTCAAATTTTATTATTTTTTAATAATAATTTAATTTATTAAAAGAAAAATAAGTATATTTTTTTATATAATTTTTTAAGTATTATTATTTTTTTTATAAATATAAATATAAATATAATTTTTTATTTATTTTTTACAATTTTATTATTTTTATTAATAATAATTTATGTTATTAAAAGTGAAATTCATGGAAATCTCTTCTTAAAATAGTAGAGAATATTCATGTTTTTAAGCGAGAACCCAACAAAATCATTAGAGTTATAAAATTCATGGACTTTTCAATAAGTTAAATGTTTAAAGACTTTTGAAAATTCGTATTGAATATCTCAAGATTTTTTTGAACTTTTCAAAATCTTGATTGAATAACGGTAGACTTTAAAAGTCTTAATCAGTCTCTCTAACCAATACACCTTCCTTAGACTTCTACAAAGTTGGAATGATTTTCCAGCTTATTATTTAAAGATATAAATTATTATTTTCAATATGAACCTTGTCGGTCGCACTTACTTCGTGAACCGCCTCTACCGTCGCACCCGGATGCTCGACCTCGACTCTTCCGTCAGCTCCCCGCGGTGCCAGGCCGAGGGCTGCAACGCCGACCTCACCCAGACCAAGTATTGTTGGAAAATATAGAGATCGAAGAGAGCTTCAATTCGATATCTCATTTGCTCAAATTGGAATTGAAATGAATGAGAAATTAAATTTTGAAATATAATTAAAATCGAGGGTTAAAGAAAGAAAAATTGAAATATCTCATTTGCTCAAATTGGAATTGAAATAAATGAGAAATTAATTTTTTAAATATAATTAAAATCGTGGGAAAAAAGAAAGAAAAATTGAAAGAAAATAAACTATCCCAAATTGGAAAATATACAAAGTCAAGAGGGTATATAAAGTGTTTGCCCTTTAGTAGCTTATGAATGAATTGTTATAGTATTGCTTCGCTTTCTACATGAACGCAGGGTGCAAAACTTGGCCGAAATAGCCTACGAACCCCGAATTTGTATGCGGGTACATTATTGCATGACCGTTACGGTCGACACATCCAGGTTCGATTTTTTTATTTTCTTGACCTTCCGGTGAAATCCTTCAGGTTTCTCTCGGTTCGACGTAGTTACAAGAAAACGTTGCATTCTGGGAAACAAATGATCGGTAGAGATCGAATTTTATTTTAAGGATATCGTGTTGAACACAAGCCTCGTTTTGTGTTTTTTTTCTTTGCCATCTCTATAAGCCCAGGTATATATAGTAATTGGTCGGTGACGACGGACGAGAGAGCACACTCGGTGCTATTCAGCAAGTGAGGGTGCCGTGCCTAAAATACTAAATACATCATAATTTTGTTTTTCATATTATTTTACTTTTCAATATTAAAAAATCACTATTGTTTTCATCACCGTTTTTCTAAACTCGTAAAGTTGCACTTTTCAAAGTTCAGTGAAAAATGACAAAAATTGAATAACATTGCATTTTTTCATTGCAAGGAATAATTTAACATCACATTTTTTTAATAGGATTGTTTGGAGTTGTTTTACTATTTTTCTATTGCATTTTTAGTGTTTATTGACTATTTGCAAACACTTTTCTTCTTGGCAAGCTTAAAAGCTCAAATATTATTAATAATATCAAGATATGTTCTTCCTTCAAAACAACACATGAGTGACATTTTATAAGCAATTATTGAAACACCCCCAAGATGAGTAAAAAAATGTATTTTATTTCAAGTATTTTGTATTTTTTTAATAGTGACTCTCCTTATCTATTTATATATTACTTGCAAAATAAAATTAAAATCAAATTTATAAGTATATTTATTTTATTATTAATTATTTTTATTAAATTTAATTAATTATTAAAAAAATAAGAGTATGTGTTGAAAATTGCACTTTACTGTTAATTGTATTTTATCTTCTTGTAATTTTGCATTTAAATTCAATTTTTGAGTTTGAGATAGAATCAAATTTGATTTATGTTGAATTTTAGGTAAGTATTGAATTTAAATTATTTAATCAATTCATTGAGGGTGAGGGTTGTATTTCAAATCTTCAAATGAGCATATATATGGCTTATATATATTAAGAAAATAAAATACTACTACGATCTTTATAAAATTTAGTTAGGGGTCAAATGACTCATTTGTGCATATTTGAACTCTAGAAGATTCGATTCAAATTATTTTTCCTTCAAATTTCTATGCAAAGTTTAATTGAGAGGACCTATTTATAGTTCTAAACATAATATAATTGAATATAAAGATTAAATCAAAAAAAGACTTTTAAGTTCTAATTGCATTAATTAAAACATTTATTTATTATTGATTTACTAATTTTTGTGTGTTTTTCCTTATGTTTTTCTTGTGTCGTTTTGCATTATTGTGTGTCGTGTCGTATGTTTTCCCTTTGGTTTGGTGCGTTTCACGTGTTTGTGTAGTGTGCAGAGCATAGTTGGTACTAGTAGCGAATTTGGAGGTATTTTGGAGTAGACGAGTAGACGAAACTACAAGTAGACGAGGCAACGAGGGGACGAGCCAAGAATGGAGCTGCCCACCGAGCAGGCGGCCGCTTGGTCCCTATTTTCTGAAGCTGTTTGACTTTTGTTGGCCGACGAATTTTGTACATAAATAGGGTTTTACCCTATTTCCAAGAAACTTTTCATTTTGATTTTTTTTACGCACGTTTTCATAGACCTAGACTCTAGTCCCGAGAGATTTCTTAGCTTTTGGTTTTGTCGTTTTTGAATCTCGGTAAAAGTCGGAGTTCACCGCCGATAGATGTTTTGATTTCGTTATTGATCGTAGTAAATTTTTCTTTTCGATTTGTCTTTGTTTTCTTTATTGCTTTATTACTTCGTACTATTTTCTTGTTCGTCTAATCATGATCTCGCATAATTCAATATCTCCGCTTTCGATTCAAAACATGAGTAGCTAAATATTTCGATTAGGGTAGGGAGCTTTAATTTTCCAAAGTAAAGGGTTTTATTTTAGATCGCTTAAAAGGTGTTTGTTAAAATGCCTCTTGAGTACTACTTGAATTCAATCAACTCTTAATCGAGCCAACCGGTGACGGGCGCTCCTTTACGACTTTTTGCAAATAAAAATTAAACCTCGAAGTGGAGAATTGAAGTTCCCGATCCCTAATCTCTTTTCTCATTATTTCAAAACAATTTTCACTAGCTCTCGACTTTTCTTTTAATTTGTTAATTTTTAGTTCATAAACAAAATAAAAAACAACCCTATGCATTATGCTATTTCACTTTCTCATTTTAGTTGCAAATAATTAAACACTTGTACTCGCCAATAGTAGTGTTCCTCGAGACCGACTCGGGCGAGTTGCTTCGGCAATTAGTTCGACATAAATTTAATTGATTTCGCCGCTATAAAAACGACTTATCAATTTGGCGCCGTTGCCGGGGAGCACTTTAGGCACTAGTATTAGTGTTTAGGTGTTTGAAACAATTTCATTTTTATTTTTATTTTTATTTACTTTATTTGTTCAGGTGCGCTTGATTGTTTGTTTGTCTTTGTTGGTGCATGGTAGGTACACGAAGTCGGAATACCGAGCTTGCACCCGTGATAGTAAACATCAATAGACGCAAGAGCATCAGTCGGTGCACGAATTTAGACGACGACTCCTCGTCCGACTCTACCACTACCGACTCCGAACCCGAGACCGCAATCTTAACCATGGATGGCGTTATAAACAACAACAACAACAACAACAACAACAACAACAACAACAACAACAACAACAATGCTGGGATTCGATGTCCCGGGCTATCAAAAAATTGCGGAACCGATAACCCGACCGAAACCCCGTCGCCGGAAACCGATCGCGAACACCACGTCTCCGGAGTCCGACGAGGAAATCGCCGCGAGGGCAAAACCCTAGCCGAACCCCACGCGGGGTTCGCGATCGCCCGTGCATGGCGATCGCATGGGGCTGCTCCGGCAGCCCCCGGATGGCGGTGAGTCCGGCGACTTCACCGCCGTCGCCACCAGGAGGCGGGGGGAGCCACCAGCCGCGGCACCAGCCCGCGGCAATCCCCCCGGCGATCGAGCGAAGGGCTCGATCGCCCCCAGCCGCGACTTCTCTCCGTGCACACGTCACCGCCGGCCAGGGAGGACCGGGGAGGTCGTCTGCCGTGGCGCCAGCCCACGGCGACTCCCCAGCGATCGACTTCACGTCGATCGCATGCCCCGGCGTCCAGTCGGGGCTTCCCCTTGCCGCGGTACCGGCGGTCGAAACCCTAGGGTTCGACCGCCCCTCGTTCGATCCCCATGGGGATCCAACGATCCCCGTATCTAGGTCTCGACGCTTTCCCGGATCGTCTTGTTCATGTATATATCACGATTAACGAACACATAATCAAAGAGGGGGTTTTAGATTATGTTACCTCAATTCGTTGTGCGGAGAAACGAATTAAACGTTGATGACCTTGCGATCTTCCTACGTATTCCTTGCACCTCGTTCGAACGTCGTGTGGGCGACGATCTATCGAACTCCTATGGATCTCCTTCAACTCTCTAGAATATCAAGTATGCTATTCTTCTCTTATGTTGTCTATGAATTATGAAGGCCATGTAGTGCTTTTATAGGCTACGTAGGGGATCATAAGGAGGTGGAATATTGGGCTTCTAATATTGAAGATTAAATTGAGCCCAATGCTCAAGTCCATTAATCCTTATCAATATTAATTAATTTATTTTCCACTATATAAATTAATTGCACTCCCAATATTAAACCATATTATATCAAATAATATTTCTCCGGTAGTATTATTTATTCCGTGTATTTAAGATTTAAATATCCATGAATAAATTTATTTATTGCTCAATAAATTATATTCATCTCTTGTATCCGAGACTAGTACCATTCAACCTTAATTATTGTGCGGAACAAATCCACTCATGAGGTTTACACAATAATTCCTTATGAACTCATCTCGGGGATATTATCAACCCTTCCGGGATACACTTTCCCGTCATGTATTCACGGCATGTCATATATAAAATATAGCGACCCAACTTAACCGGTAATTAACCCAATAATTAAATCGGTTAATTCCTTTGGAAAATCAAAGTCTCTAATATTAAATATATACACCCGCAATAGTATCGGGGATTAAGAATAAAATACTCTGAGATTTAAATTGATTATCCAAGGCAATCCTAATCAATAAATCTCAAGCGATCCGCCCAATACACCTAAGTGTACAAGTGTGATAAAATAATTAAGACAAATTATTTTCTCTCTCACACAACGACTATACCGATGGATTGGTCCATGTCCATCTAGGTCGTGAGCAACTGTTTGATTAAATACGAGTAACAGATAGTATGATCTTCTGTGTGCCCATGCAACACCATACTAACTACAACGTATAAAATCCAGGACTATATTTTGCATAATTAATTAATAATAATTAAATGCAAATAATTGTTTATTAATTTAATAGATTAAATGCTATGACCGGGACTTTACCGTTACTTAAATCTAGACATTAAGTACACAACTCCAACAATCTCCCACTTGTACTAAGGTCTAGTCATTTCCTCCAAACTCCCGGTTCCCATACTCATCACGTGCTTTAAAGTGTACTTCCGAGAAGTACTATGTGAATGAGCAATCTAGGTTGCCGCTCTGAAGTTATCTTGGTGACTACTACGTCGTCTCCCTCGACGATGACTCGTATCAGGTGGTACTTGCTCTATGTGTTAACATCACTTTTGACTTATGACTTCTTTCAGTTTACCGTGCACCGCTATCCAATAGCCTTTAGTAAACTAAGAGTCATATCCAAGCCAAGAGGTTATCCCGGAACCTAACCAAAACTTCCGCTGCCTCTGAGGCTGCTATTCGGTTATGAGAGATTCTGAGAAGCGTCCTGCTTATCACTCTTTCATTTCATGGTTCCACCTCTTTCTAAAAGTGAACACATAGCCTGATATCGACTTACACTGGTCTTTCTATGATTTTTGGATCTGAGAAACTGTATTCTAAGAAGATTTCGTCTTGCTTAATTATCCAGTACTTCGCAAGTACTATTATAGCATCCGAAAATTTCTTTTCTAGATTACCTTGATATCCTCCCACTACGCAAACCGCATAGTTGATATCAGGTTCTTGTTTTTATAACATTGCATCTATAAAGCTTTCCATACTTACAGTATAGGAAACTGCTTTGTCTTCATCTATCTCCTTCATGTGTTCGAACACATACCCTTTAGATAGATGTATATTCTGTCTCTGAAAGGCAATAACCTTTCTCAGAAGTATGCATGTTTAAAACAAACCATAATCGTATAAGATATCTAGGAGAAGTACAATGTTCTTATCTTTAGATCGAAAGATCTTAAGAACATGCTCCAACTTCTACTCAATCTTATATCTCGATTCATTTAGACAACCATTATCTTATGTCTGACAACATTTTCTACATTGTTGCCAATGATGAAATTGTCATCTACATAAGATCTCCGAGAAACACCACTTTGTTTCCATTACGTCTCCAATACACCTATCGTCTATGCCTTTTGATGAATCCATCAAATGGACTATCCCATCAATTCGCAAGTTCCACGATTTATAGCTTTGTTTCAATCCATAATGGATTTACTAAGCTTGTACTCTAAATGATCTTGCCTCTTAACAATAATCCTTATTGTTTTCTAAGCAGGCACATTTAGATCTAGTACTGCCTTTATGCAGAGCTAGGGATCGATTTCATCTTTACCAGATCCAGAGTTAAAACTCTTCTAGTCTTATGAACATCTCCGGTTGCTTAACAACCTCCCACTGCAATGGCGTCCCGGTGTATAACAGTAATAACATTAGGTGCAGTATGTGGTGTACCTCTACTCGGTTTGGCTGGTTACTAGTCTTTTTCCTTTTTCTCATTCCAAGGTACTACGTCAGTTCGGGCTTTGTGGTTCTTCTAATAGTCTTTCTCTAAGAACCGGGAGTTACACGTCCTTCTGGTTCATAGTACTATAGAACACACAACACTTTGTTCATCTAGGATATCCTACAACCATATTGAATATGCCGTTGTCTCTAGGAATATCCATAGAACATAGGTAGTTCCGAACAACTTGTTCTTTTACTTATTAGATTTCCATTTCTTATTTACAACGCACCATCTCTACACGTAAGTGTATGGCGCGGCCCTTTGGAATTGAATCCCAATCTTTGATTATGCTATGTGTTATTCAGATAGGTGATGGCCTCCGTGACCGAGTCGCAGGCTCCTTATGGATATACTTTGATGGTTCCCCATAATAGCTTTGTGTCCATTGACTAGTCAAAACACTTTGCTTTTATGGCACATTAAGTATTCTAATCCATCACCGAGTATTCTTGAAAGAATTACTCGTACCTTTCTAATTTACACATATGTCTGCATATCTAATCATTTCCAATACTTGTCTGAATTCTATCCTTTATCCAGAAAGGTTTGCTTAGACGTATTATCCTCCAAATTCAATCCTTAGGTCGGAAGGTCCATTCCTTCAACTATAATTGATCAAATCAATTTCGACCATTTGAATCTTATTTGAAAAATACTACTAAGTATAAGAATTCACAAGTATAATGATTAATAAAGAAATATCTAACAAGTAAAACAAGTTATAGAACGGTTCGTTGCATCGTGGTAGACTTAGGATCTATCATTCACATATTGCCATCTAATGTACCAGAATAGATAATACCCATTATTTCTTATCAAAATCATCCAATGATTAAAGAAATAAAATATCCATTCATAAATAATAGAAATCCAGAACTAAACGTTCTTTCTAAAATAAGGGTACATAATGCAATAACTTTGAAATGAAATCCTATTTAACTACTAAAGCAGATAAATGTCTTCCACCGCAACCGCTGCCTCCTCTACAGCTTTTGCCCGTGTAGACTCGAACTCTTCTTCTCTAAGTCACCGGGTTTTCTGGAACCCCTGCATTTAAGAATGCACATACCGTCAGTGGTTCCATATCTACACACCAGAATTCTGGTAGATAATACCGCTGACTATGTTTTTACGACTAAAGAAAAATTCGTACCTTTGAGAGGACATTCAGACTTCCAGTGTCCAGACTTGTTGCATCGGAAGCACTTGCCTCTTGGCTTTGCAGCCCCCACTCGTGGTCCATTCCTCTTGGCACCACTGGGTTTCCAGGCTTGCTTCCTTTTCTTGCCCCTACCTCCAACAGGCTTCGAGCCCTTGGACTTGGTAGCTACAAGCGCTTGAGACTTGCCCTTCTTGTAGATCCCCTCTGCCGCCTTTAGTTCAGTCAGGAGTTGCGCAAGAGTATAAGATAGTTTACCCATATTATAGCTCATACGAAACTGTTGGAGTTGTGTACTTAATGTCTAGATTTAAGTAAAGGAAACTCACGATCCATTGCCATTAATCTATTTAATTAAATGAACAATTATTTGCATTTAATTATTTATAATTAAATATATGCAAATTATAGTCCTGGATTCTATACGTTGTAGTTAGTATGGTGTGTCGGGCCCACACAGAAGATCATACTATCGGTTACTCGTATTTAATCGAACAGTTGCTCACGACCTAGATGGACACAGACCAATCCATCGGTATAGTCGTTGTGTGAGAGAGAAAATAATTTGTCTTAATTATTTTATCACACTTGTACACTTGGTGTATTGAGCGGATCGTTGAGATTCATCGATTAGGATTGCCGGCGATAATCGATTCGAGTCTCAGTGTATTTTATTCTTAATCCCCGAAACTATTGCGGGTGTGTATATTTAATATAAGTGACTTTGATTTACCAAAGGAATTAACCGATTTAATTATTGGGTTAATTACCGGTTAAGTTGGGTCACTATATTTTATATATGGCATGCCGTGAATACTTGACGGGAAAGTGTATCCCGTAAGGGTTGATAATATCCCCGAGATGAGTTCATAAGGAATTATTATGTAAACCCTGCAGGTGGATTCGTTCCGCATAATAATTAAGGTTGAATGGTACTAGTCTCGGATAAAAGAGATGAATAAATTAATTAGCAATAAATTAATTTTATTCATGGATATTTATATCTTAAATACACGGAATAAATAATACTACCGGAGAAATATTATTTGATATAATATGGTTTAATATTGGGAGTGCAATTAATTTTATATAGTGGAAAATAGAATTAATTAATAATAGTAAGGATTAATAGATTTGGGCTTGGGCTCAATTTAATCACTATTATTGGAAGCCCAATATTCCACCTCCTTAAGATCCCCTACGTAGCCTATAAAAGCACTACATGGTCTTCACAATTAGACAAGACAAGATAATCATACTTGATTAGTCTAGAGAGTTCGTGAAGGAGATCCATGGAGTTCGGTAGATCGTCGCCCACACGACGTCCGAGCTAGTGCAAGGAATACGCGGGAAGATCTCAAGGTCGTCAAATTGAGTTCTTCGTTTTTCCGAACAACGAGAACGAGGTAAATCGTAAAACCCTCTTTATGATTTTATCGTTTAATTATCGTAAAAATATCGTGAACCAAGATCCGAGAACGCGACCTTTTGTCGAGGTTGAACCGGGCGGTGGTGATCGAAGATCACCGGACCGCCGGCGGCTCAACGGCTCGAACAAGAGAGGGTCGAGAGGGGCGAGCCTCGGCTGGACGCCGAGACTCGATCGAGGGCGAGCTCGATCACCCACGCACCTGCAGCGGGCTGCTGGAGCAGCCCCGCTCACGCGGCTGGACCGCCGCTCGAGCGGCGGTGGCTGGTGGTGATCGCAAGCCACGGTTCGCCGTGGCTGGTCGTGCGATCACCGGGGGCGGCTGGGCGTGCATAAGGGGCTGCCAAGGGCAGCCCTAGGCGGCTGCCAAGGACAGCCGCGAGCCCCACACCAGGGCTCGACCGAACAGCCCGGGCTATCCCCGTGGTTAGGGTTTGGTTGAGTCCGGCTTCGCGTGGTGGTTCGTGGCGGGTTGTTCCGGCATCCGGGAGTCGATTGGAGTTGTCGTTCCGCACTTTGACAACTCCGGATATTCGATCTCCAAAGGATTTCGGTCGGAATTAATTAGATAATTAATTTTAATTAATTTATTAATTCCGGGATATCGATTTCCAACAATTGGTATCAGAGCGTTGGTTTTAGTTCATGGTATTTTTCGATAAATTGTTCTACCTTGCAGGGTTTCCGATTATTATGGCTAGATTTAATTATGTTAATTAATGTCATAATATTTCTCTTGATTATTAAACTCTCGGTGATGTCAATATTTGTTCTTGTGTGGTGAATGCTTGTTATTATTTTTTTCCGGAAATTGTTTAAGGTCGTTTTGTAGAGAATCGATGCCGGATAGCGTAGTAATAAATTTGTAATTTATTTTACGTTGGATAGAGGACGAAACGACGACCGGAAAAGTGTGACGGAGGAGAAGATGAGAGGGAGGATTCCGGGATCGATCAACCCCATGATCGAACCCCTTGGAGGCTCGATCGACCGTGCGTACGGGGGCTGCCCATGAGCTCTTGGCCGCGCCTAGTCGCCGGCGGCGGTGGCTGGCCGGTTGAGGGCGGCGGTGGCGGTGCTCCTTAGCCGCGGTGGTCGATCTTGGGGGGGCGCGGGGATCCCCAACCCGTGCTCTCCCGCCAAGATTCACTTTCCTAAATTATTCGGTTTTCCTATTTTGATTATTCCTATTCTTGGGAATTCTCATGGAATAGGAAAAGAATAAATTTAGAATAAATTTATTTTTCCTTATTGATTATTCCTATTCTTGGGAATTTTCATAGATTAGGAAAAGGAATAAATTTATAAATTAATTTATTTTTCCTATTTAATTATTCCTTTATGGAATTTTTAATGAATTAGGAAAATAATTAATTTGGAAAGTTTAGGAGTCCTAAATTAATTTTTCCTTATTTAATTATTCCTTTATGGAATTTTTAATGGATTAGGAAAGTAATTAATTTGGAAGGACTAGGAATCCTAAATTATTTTATTTCCTTATTTCATTATGGAAATCATCTAGAATATTCCAAGTGGGACTTGGATAGATTATTCTAGAGATTTAATGAAGTAGAAAGGGAAAATAAAATAAATAAAAATATTAACAATATTTAATTTTATTTTTGATTTATTCGATTGACTTAATTTTCGAATTAAGTTTCTTTTGGATTTATTAAAAATAAATAGATTTAAATATTGGAATTAATATTCCCGTCACATAGAGCATTCAAGAACGAAGACTGAAGACTAGAAGACGCATACGGGGATGCGATAAAGCCATAATAGTCGGAAAATAATATTCTAGTATTATTTTGATTATGTGATAATATTCTATGTGCTTTATTTCATGTATGCATGCTTATGTGTATTTAATTATGCATTAGATAGCGTATCCCTTTATTGTAAAAAGCTAAGTGGGAGAGGGTATGGAAACATATCCATGGTCTCCATTGCTGTTCTCTTGGTGACTTTTATGGACTTTTGAATTTCGTATAGACAAGTCATTGGAGGAGAATTCTTGTAATTCCTTTTACGAGAAACATTAATTAAGTTTATCAAACAATGCCTAATTTGTCTTTCCAAAACTGATTTCAAGTCGACTCATTCTCACCCCGGGGAGTGGAATGGAGCCAAAGCCACTTGGTCATGTCGAGGACACAAATTAGAGACTTTCGTGTCATTTGATGACTAGATCGATTGTCTGCTCGGCTCCCTCATTTATGAGAGATAGGGTCGTTCGCATGGTGAATCACTGGTTAGAAACTTTGAGTTTCACTTATGATTCTCCGCGTCTTGATTTACAAGATTAAATGATTCAAGTAATTGGGAGTCAATTGTAAAAGTCTTTTGGTGTAGTAAACGTCCACACGAACGTGGCTTGCTACATTGAATGGGATTTTGGAACGATTGATGTAGACAGTTATAGAAGGGAGTAAAAGAGCGTATGTTAACGTAAACGTCCACACGAACGTGGCTTGCGGTGAATATACGTGTCCCAAACAATCTTCTTGGATACTGAGTAATGGTTTACACTTAGGTACGCTTTATAGTATTCTTCCCAACGAAGTAACGCTATAATTGATGTACGACCGAAGCAAATCTAATTGCTAAATCATTTGGATAGGTAAACGTCCACACGAACGTGGCTTGCCATATCTGATGGGATTTTAGATGTGATTAGTGGTTTAATGATATTATTTGAGGGAGATAATATCGGAGATTAAATCGATTGTTTGTTGTTATATGTGCTCATAGATTAGGATATGGCTTTGAACCCACTTTCTGTGAAACTTAAGGAAATTAAACTCATTGGTCCCTGAATGCAATGATTGGAATAGAGATCTAGACATTGCCCGGACTGTTAAAGAGTACAAGGTTGTACTCAATGAGCTTTGTCCTTCCGAGCCTATTGACATAGGCGGCTAGACAAGAAGCGATGAGGATACTCATAAAGGCCAGTCGCTTCGAGGAAACGCTTAAACACGTTTTTGAGATGATTGACCTTTTAGACGAGTTGAAACGGAAATCGCAAGCTCTTGTAGCCAATGCCAAATGTTTCAAACCTGAAGGCATGAATCGGGGGAAAGGAAAAGAAAGCAAAGAAACCCAGTGGTTCTAAGTTACATGAACCACGAGATGGGACGAGAAAGCCAATAGGCAAGTATTCTCGATACAAATAGTCTGGGTACTGGAAGTCTGATTATCCTCTCAAAGAAAGTACGAAATTTTCTTTAGTCGTAAAACATAGTCAGTGGTATTATCTACCGGAACCTGGTGTGTAGATATGGAACCACTGACGGTATGTGCATTTTAAATGCAAGGGTTCCAGGAAACCCGACGACTTGGAAAAGAAGAAATCGTAGTCTACATGGGCAATGCTGTAGAGGAGGCAGCAGTTGCAGTGGAGGACATTTTATAGGATTTCATTTTGGGTTATTGCTTTTATGTACCTTTCATATTAGAAAGAACTTTGTTCTGGATTTCTAATAAATGGATATTTTATTTCTTTTAATCATTTGATGGTTATAAGAAGAAATAATGATATTATCTATTCTGGTACATTGGCTAGCAATATATAAATGATGGATCCTGAGTCCACCACAATGCAACGAACCGTAGTAAAACTCGTTTTACTAATAAGAGATTTCTTTATCAATTATACTTGTGGATTCTTATGCTGAATCATGTTTATTCAAATAAGAAGTTCAAAGGTCGAAAATTGATTTTTGATCAATTAAGTTGAAGGAGTGGACCTTCCGACCTAAGAATCTTATTTGGAAGATAACATGACTAAGAAATCCTTTATGGATATAAGATATAAGATCCGGACAAGTATTAGAATTGACTGACTCTGATGTATGCAGACCTGTGTCTACTCAGACAATAAGGTACGAGTACTTCATTTAATGATTACTCGAGAAATGGATTAGAATACCTGATGTGCCACAAAAGCAAGTGTTTTGACAAGTCAATGGACACTAAGCAATTGTGGAGAACCTTAGAGGTATATCCATTTGTAGCCTGCGATTTGATCGCGGAGGCAAGTACCTGTCTGAGGAATGCATGGCATACTGATCAGAGGTTGGGATGATCCCAAATGACTACACCATACACTTTTAGTGTAGAAATGGTGTGTCGTAAATAAGAAATGGAACTCTTATAGAGATAGTAAAAGATGAGTTATACGGAACTACCTGTGTTCTATGGATATGTCTGGAAACAACGGCGCATTCAAATGCGGTTGTAGAATATCCTAGAAGAACAAAAGATGTGTGTTCAATAGTACTATGAACCAGAAGGACGTTATAAGTTCTAACGCCCGGTTCTTAGAGAAAGACTATATAATGAACCACAAGCCCAAGGTGACGTAATACTTTGAAATGAGAGAGAAAGATTAAGACTTAGAACCAGCCGAACCGAGTAGCGGTACACCACTAACTGCACCTACTGTTATCACTGTTTATACACCGGAATGCCATTGTAGTGGGAGGTTGTGGGACAACCGGAGATATTCATAAGACTAGGAGAGTCTTCGAACTCTGGACCTAGTATACATGAAATCGATCCCTAGATCTACATGAAGGCCGTACTAGATCTAAATGTGCCTTCTTGGAGAGCAATAAGGATTATTTTTAAGAGGCGAGATCATTTAGAGTACAAGCTTAGTTGATCCATTTATGGATTGAAACAAAGCATTGAGTTCGTGGTAC
The DNA here is from genome assembly GCA_954870475.1 of Euphrasia confusa. Classification (NCBI taxonomy): domain Eukaryota; kingdom Viridiplantae; phylum Streptophyta; class Magnoliopsida; order Lamiales; family Orobanchaceae; genus Euphrasia; species Euphrasia confusa. The sequence continues at coordinate 17,594,611 of OX940954.1, forward strand.
TTGCAAATTGATGAGATAGTCCATTTTATGGATTCATCAAAAGCATAGACGAATTGTGTGTATTGGAAACGTGATGGAAAACAAGGTGGTGTTTCTCGGAGGTTTTATGTAGATGACACTCTTATCATTGGCAACAATGTAAAGATGTTATCAGACATAAAATGATGGTTGTCTAGATGAATCATTATGAAAGATAAAGGAAGAAGTTGGACATGTTCTTGAGATCTTGGATCTCTAGAAAGAACATTGTACTTCTCCTGGACATCTTACATATATGATTATGGTTCGTTTTAACATGCAAGATTCCGAGAAAGGTTCGTTACCTTTCAGAGACGGAATGCATCTATCTAAGGATATGTGTTTTGGAACACAAAAGGAGATAGAAGCAATGAAAGCAGTTTCCTACACTTTGAGTGTGGAAAGCTTAATAAATGCATTGTTGAAAACAAGAACCTGATATCGGCTATGCGGTTAGCGTAGTGGGAGGATATCAAGGTAATCCTGGAAAGGAATATTCGACTGCTGTAAAAGTACTTTCGAAGTACTGTTCTAGACTACGAAGCAGACGAGCATTTCCTTTGGATTACATTCTCTTAGATTTCTAATCAAATGAGGACCGGTGTAAGTCGATATCAGGCTATGTGTTTCACTATTAAAGGAGAAGGAGTTTTAACATGGAAGAGTGATAAGCACGATGCTTTTCGGACTCTGCCATGGGTAACCAAATAGCGGCCTCAGAGGCAGCGGAAGTTTTGGTATAACTCCGGGATAATCTCTGGGACTTAGATGTGATTCTTAATTTGCCAAAGGCTATGTAAATAGCGGTGCAATAGCAAATGGTAAGAAATCACGAGTCCATAAGTGTAAGATAACACATAGTGCAAGTACCACCTGATACGAGTCATCGTCGAGGGATACGACGCTGTAGTCCCCAAGATAACTTCAGAGCGGCAACCTAGAGTGCTCATTCACATAGTACTTCTTGGAAGTGCAACTTAAGCACGTGATGAGTATGGGAGTCGGGAGTTTGGAGGAAATGACTAGACCTTAGTACAAGTGGGAGATTGTTGGAGTTGTGTACTTAATGTCTAGATTTAAGTAAAGGAAACTCACGATCCATTGCCATTAATCTATTTAATTAAATGAACAATTATTTGCATTTAATTATTTATAATTAAATATATGCAAATTATAGTCCTGGATTCTATACGTTGTAGTTAGTATGGTGTGTCGGGCCCACACAGAAGATCATACTATCGGTTACTCGTATTTAATCGAACAGTTGCTCACGACCTAGATGGACACAGACCAATCCATCGGTATAGTCGTTGTGTGAGAGAGAAAATAATTTGTCTTAATTATTTTATCACACTTGTACACTTGGTGTATTGAGCGGATCGTTGAGATTCATCGATTAGGATTGCCGGCGATAATCGATTCGAGTCTCAGTGTATTTTATTCTTAATCCCCGAAACTATTGCGGGTGTGTATATTTAATATAAGTGACTTTGATTTACCAAAGGAATTAACCGATTTAATTATTGGGTTAATTACCGGTTAAGTTGGGTCACTATATTTTATATATGGCATGCCGTGAATACTTGACGGGAAAGTGTATCCCGTAAGGGTTGATAATATCCCCGAGATGAGTTCATAAGGAATTATTATGTAAACCCTGCAGGTGGATTCGTTCCGCATAATAATTAAGGTTGAATGGTACTAGTCTCGGATAAAAGAGATGAATAAATTAATTAGCAATAAATTAATTTTATTCATGGATATTTATATCTTAAATACACGGAATAAATAATACTACCGGAGAAATATTATTTGATATAATATGGTTTAATATTGGGAGTGCAATTAATTTTATATAGTGGAAAATAGAATTAATTAATAATAGTAAGGATTAATAGATTTGGGCTTGGGCTCAATTTAATCACTATTATTGGAAGCCCAATATTCCACCTCCTTAAGATCCCCTACGTAGCCTATAAAAGCACTACATGGTCTTCACAATTAGACAAGACAAGATAATCATACTTGATTAGTCTAGAGAGTTCGTGAAGGAGATCCATGGAGTTCGGTAGATCGTCGCCCACACGACGTCCGAGCTAGTGCAAGGAATACGCGGGAAGATCTCAAGGTCGTCAAATTGAGTTCTTCGTTTTTCCGAACAACGAGAACGTGGTAAATCGTAAAACCCTCTTTATGATTTTATCGTTTAATTATCGTAAAAATATCGTGAACCAAGATCCGAGAACGCGACCTTTTGTCGAGGTTGAACCGGGCGGTGGGGATCGAAGATCACCGGACCGCCGGCGGCTCAACGGCTCGAACAAGAGAGGGTCGAGAGGGGCGAGCCTCGGCTGGACGCCGAGACTCGATCGAGGGCGAGCTCGATCACCCACGCACCTCCAGCGGGCTGCTGGAGCAGCCCCGCTCACGCGGCTGGACCGCCGCTCGAGCGGCGGTGGCTGGTGGTGATCGCAAGCCACGGTTCGCCGTGGCTGGTCGTGCGATCACCGGGGGCGGCTGGGCGTCCATAAGGGGCTGCCAAGGGCAGCCCTAGGCGGCTGCCAAGGACAGCCGCGAGCCCCACACCAGGGCTCGACCGAACAGCCCGGGCTATCCCCGTGGTTAGGGTTTGGTTGAGTCCGGCTTCGCGTGGTGGTTCGTGGCGTGTTGTTCCGGCATCCGGGAGTCGATTGGAGTTGTCGTTCCGCACTTTGACAACTCCGGATATTCGATCTCCAAAGGATTTCGGTCGGAATTAATTAGATAATTAATTTTAATTAATTTATTAATTCCGGGATATCGATTTCCAACAGAAACTGCTCAAAACTAGGGGTCAGAGACTGGAGTATGATGTCGACTTGCGTCTCAGCATCAATAGAAGCTCCTAGGACCTCAAGTTCATTCAACAAACTCATCATCTTAAGAACGTGCTCCCCAACGGGCGTTCCTTCAGACTGAGTAGTCGACATGAGGACTCTCATGGCTTCTTGCCTAGCCGCACGATCTTGCTCCCCAAACATCTCCTTGAGGTTAAACATCATATCATAGGCAGTGTCCATCGACTGATGTTGGGTTTGGAGTACATTTGACATGGAAGCCAAAATATAACACCTAGCCATTTCATCAGCCTTTTTCCACTTCCGATATGTCAGTTTTTCCTCATCAGTTGAGGCAGCCGTGGGCTCGGCAGGGCACACTTCATGGAGTACAAACTTGTACTCCTCAGAAGTCAGGACAATGTCTAAATTTCTCTTCCAATCAATGTAATTGGGACCAGTGAGCTTATGCTCCTTGAGTATCACAGAAAGTGGGTTCATAGCTATTCTCTAAACCTATAAGCACATTTAAATAAACAATTAATTTAATGTCCGATATTATCTCCCTCAAATAATATCATTAAATTACTAATTACATCTAAAATCCCATCAGGTAAGGCAAGCCACGTGGTGTGGACGTTTACCCACCCAAATGATTTAGCAATTAGATTTTCTTTGGTCATACATCAATTATAGCGTGACTTCGTGGGGAAGAATACTATAACGCGTATCTAAGTGTAAACCATTACTCAGCACCAAAGTACATCGTTTGGAATTGCTATATCACCGCAAGCCACGTGGTGTGGACGTTTACGATAACTTCACAATTCTTCACAATTACTTACAACTGTCTACATCAATTAATCCAAAATCCGTCAGTATAGCAAGCCACGTGGTGTGGACGTTTACTACACTAAGAGACTTTTATAATTGACTCCCAGTTACAAGATCCATTCGATTCTCATAGATCAAGACGCGGAGAATCATAAGTGAAACGAAGTTTCTAACCAGTGATTCACCATGCGAACGACCCTATCTCTCATAAATGAGGGAGCCGAGCAGACAATCGATCCATCTATCAAAGAATGGTACGAAGGTCTCTAATTTGTGTCATCCACATGACCAAGTGTCTTTGGCTCCATTCCACTCCCCGGGGTGAGAATGAGTCGACTTGAAGTCAGTTTCAGAAAGACAAATTAGGCATTGTTTGATAAACTTGATCAATGTTTCTTGTAAAAGGAATTACAAGAATTCTCTTCCAATGACATGTCTATATGAACTTCGAAAGCTCATAAATGTCACCAAGAGAACAGTAATGGAGACCATGGGAATGTTTCCATCCCCTCTCCCACTTAGCTTTTTATAACAAAGGGATACACTATCTAATGCATAATTAAACACATAAGCATGCATGCAAGTAATAAAGCACATATCACATAGTCAAATAATGCTAGGAAATTATTTTCCCGACTATCATGGCTTTACTCCTTCTTCATATGCATCTTCTAGTCTTCAGTCTTCGTTCTTGAATGCTCCATGAGACGAGAATATTAATCCCAATATTTAAATCTATTTATTTTTAATAAATCCAAAAGATACTTAATTCGAAAATTAAGTCAATCGAATAAATCAAAAATAAAATTAAATATTATTAATATTTTTACTTATTTATTTTTTTCCTATCTAATTCTATTAAATCTCTAGAATAATCTATCCAAGTAAAACTTGGAATATTCTAGAAGACTTCTATAATAGAATAAGGAAATAAAATAAATTAGGACTCTTCTACTTTCCAAGATTAATTAATTTCCATTACTATGAAAATTCCCATAAAATAGGAATAATCAATTAGGAAATAAATCAATCCTAAATTAACTTCTATTCCTTTCCAATTCTATTAAATCTCTAGGATCCTATTCCAAGTAGAACTCGGAATACTCTAGAAGACTTCCATAATAGAATAAGGAAATAAAATTAATTCCAATTAATTCTTCTCCTAATCCATGAGAGTTTCCAAAAAAAGGAAGAACACTCAAATAGGAAAAACGAATTAATTTAGGAAAGTGAATCTTGGTAGGAGTAGCATGGGTTGGGGATCCCCACACCACCCCCACCGTCGACCACCACGAGGAGGGCCGCCGCCGCCACCACCCCAGCCGGCCAGCCACCACCCACCGGCGGTAGCCCACGGCCAAGGGAGGCGTCGCCCCCTCCCATCTTGATCGATGCAAGGGTCGATCATGGGGATGATCGGCCCTTCGGTCCTTCGTCTTCTTCGTCACATCTTCGTCTTCCGGTGATCGTCTCAACATCGAACCAACGTAAATAAATTACAAGAATTTAAATTACACTATCCGGTATCGATTCTATACATGAAATCGACCCTATACATTTTCCGGAAAACATAGAATGTAATAATAAATCCTAAATTCGGTCAACCCCCGAATTTTTACTTTTACAAACATTCAACCACACAAAACGAATCTCGACATGTCCGAGAGTTTAATAAACGAATAATCATGATAATTAATTAACACAATAATTAATTCCAACCATGATAGCCGGAAATTCCTGCAAGGTAGAACAATAATCGAACATATACATGAACACGAAACCAAAACGCTCTGATACCAATTGCTGGGATTCGATGTCCCGGGCTATCAAAAAATTGCGGAACCGATAACCCGACCGAAACCCCGTCGCCGGAAACCGATCGCGAACACCACGTCTCCGGAGTCCGACGAGGAAATCGCCGCGAGGGCAAAACCCTAGCCGAACCCCACGCGGGGTTCGCGATCGCCCGTGCATGGCGATCGCATGGGGCTGCTCCGGCAGCCCCCGGATGGCGGTGAGTCCGGCGACTTCACCGCCGTCGCCACCAGGAGGCGGGGGGAGCCACCAGCCCGCGGCAATCCCCTCGGCGATCGAGCGAAGGGCTCGATCGCCCCCAGCCGCGGCTTCTCTCCGTGCACACGTCACTGCCGGCCAGGGAGGACCGGGGAGGTCGTCTGCCGTGGCGCCAGCCCACGGCGACTCCCCAGCGATCGACTTCACTTCGATCGCATGCCCCGGCGTCCAGCCGGGGCTTCCCCTTGCCGCGGTACCGGCGGTCGAAACCCTAGGGTTCGACCGCCCCTCGTTCGATCCCCACGGGGATCCAACGATCCCCGTATCTAGGTCTCGACGCTTTCCCGGATCGTCTTGTTCATGTATATATCACGATTAACGAACACATAATCAAAGAGGGGGTTTTAGATTATGTTACCTCAATTCGTTGTGCGGAGAAACGAATTAAACGTTGATGACCTTGCGATCTTCCTACGTATTCCTTGCACCTCGTTCGAACGTCGTGTGGGCGACGATCTATCGAACTCCTATGGATCTCCTTCAACTCTCTAGAATATCAAGTATGATATTCTTCTCTTATGTTGTCTATGAATTATGAAGGCCATGTAGTGCTTTTATAGGCTACGTAGGGGATCATAAGGAGGTGGAATATTGGGCTTCTAATATTGAAGATTAAATTGAGCCCAATGCTCAAGTCCATTAATCCTTATCAATATTAATTAATTTATTTTCCACTATATAAATTAATTGCACTCCCAATATTAAACCATATTATATCAAATAATATTTCTCCGGTAGTATTATTTATTCCGTGTATTTAAGATTTAAATATCCATGAATAAATTTATTTATTGTTCAATAAATTATATTCATCTCTTGTATCCGAGACTAGTACCATTCAACCTTAATTATTGTGCGGAACAAATCCACTCATGAGGTTTACACAATAATTCCTTATGAACTCATCTTGGGGATATTATCAACCCTTCCGGGATACACTTTCCCGTCAAGTATTCACGGCATGTCATATATAAAATATAGCGACCCAACTTAACCGGTAATTAACCCAATAATTAAATCGGTTAATTCCTTTGGAAAATCAAAGTCTCTAATATTAAATATATACACCCGCAATAGTATCGGGGATTAAGAATAAAATACTCTGAGATTTAAATTGATTATCCAAGGCAATCCTAATCAATAAATCTCAAGCGATCCGCCCAATACACCAAGTGTACAAGTGTGATAAAATAATTAAGACAAATTATTTTCTCTCTCACACAACGACTATACCGATGGATTGGTCCATGTCCATCTAGGTCGTGAGCAACTGTTTGATTAAATACGAGTAACCGATAGTATGATCTTCTGTGTGCCCATGCAACACCATACTAACTACAACGTATAAAATCCAGGACTATATTTTGCATAATTAATTAATAATAATTAAATGCAAATAATTGTTTATTAATTTAATAGATTAAATGCTATGACCGGGAGTTTACCGTTACTTAAATCTAGACATTAAGTACACAACTCCAACAAACAACAACAACAACAACAATCCATCGGTATAGTCATTGTATGATCGAACAGTTGCTCACGACCTAGATGGACAAAGACCAATCCATCGGTATAGTCGTTGTATGAAAGAGAAAATAATTTGTCTTAATTATTTTATCATACTTGTACACTTGGTGTATTGGGCGGATCGCTTGAGATTTATCGATTAGGATTGCCTTTGATAATCGATTTAAATCTCAGTGTATTTTATTCTTAATCCCTGATATTATTGCGTTGGTGCATTTAATATTAGTGACTTTGATTTTCCAAATGAATTGACTGATTAGAATAACCGGTCAATTACCGGTAAAGTTGGGTCACAGTATTTTATGTATGACATGCCGTGAATTCTTGACGGGAAAGTGTGTCCCGATAAGGGTTGATAATGTCCCCAAGATGAGTTCATAAGGAATTATTATGTAAACCCTGCAAGTGGATTTGTTCCGCATAATAATTAAAGTTGAATGGTACTAGTCTTGGATACAAGAAATGAATAAATTAATTAGAAATAAATATAATTTATTCATGGACATATCTATCTTAAACGCATGGAATAAATAATACTACCGGAGAGATAATATTATTTGATATAATATGGTAAATATTGGGATTGCAATTATATTTATATAGTGGAGGTAATATATAATTAATATTAATGGATTAATAGATTTGGGCTTGGACTCAATTTAATCATTAATATTGGAAGCCCAATATTCCACCTCCTTAAGATCCCCTACGTAGCCTATAAAAACACTGCATGGTCTTCTTTATTCTGATATGAACTAGAACCAACGCTCTGATACCAAATGTTGGAAATCGATATCCCTGTTATCTAAAATTGCGGAAACCGACAACCTGACCAAAATCCTCGATCGCCGGAGAACCAACCGCGAACCACCGCACGAGCCGGAGCCTAGCCGAACCATCACAGATGAACCGCGGCTGCCCAGCCGAGCCCCCGCACGGTTCTCGCGATCGCCTCGCGTGCGATTGCTGGGGATGTTCGTAGCATCCCCGGGGCTGCTCGTAGCAGCCCCTCAGCGAGTGGCATGACTCGCTGCCCACGAGCTGGGCTCGTCCCAGCGCACCGCTGCGGGAAGTCCCGCAACACGCTACGAGTCTGTTGGAAATCGACTATCCGGGATGAGTCCGTTCGATCATTCGAACATCCGGACACGCCCAGTCGACCTCCAGCGTGCCTACTGTGTTCACGACGAAACCCCTGACCCGAATCACGCCCAGCCATAGCACCCAAGGCACGAATGCGCAAAACGAGAGGCTTCTGGCCTCTCTTTCGTCTGACACCATAAGGTGTCGTCCGACAAGCCCATGTCGGCCGACAGCCATCGCGAACAGCAGCGCGACGCTGCTGTTCCAGGTTCGTTTCCAGTCGGTTTTTCCGATTCCGACCACCGTTCTGGAAGTCAGTGACTCCCCAGTGATCTAGGAACACCAACCACGATCCCCGGAACTCGATCGGTGGTTTGTTTCACAATTACGTACAAGATTGAATCGAAACGATGCGGAAATTGGGAGTTTCGATTCATACCTTTTTGGTCGATTGTCGAGACCTCGAAGCTTCTAGTGTATGTCCTAGCCCTCTCGCTCCAACCGGTTGTGTGGGCACTGATCCACTGGAGTTCCCGACTCTTCTCTTCTCAACCTTCGTTTATGCTCTCGTTTTATTTTTCTCAAGTGAAGAAAAATAAAGCTGCGTAAGTTAGGTTTAAGAGAGAGAGGGGGAGGGATTTATATAGGCTACACTAGGGACCTAGAGGCAATTAATTAATTAGGCTTAAAATGAAATTTAATTAACTTGGTGTCCTTAAAAAGAAAACCTTAATTAAATTAAATTCTAATTATAATTTATTCCACTATAAAATTATAATTGATTTCCCAATTAATTAATTCATATTATTTCAACAATAATATTTCCGCTGAATTACATATGTAACATTTCCCCGTGTTTAAGATATCGCATGTCCACGAATTAATTTTAATTACTAATAATTAAATTAATTCATTTCTTATTATCCGAGACTAGTACCACTCATCCTTATTATCATGCGGAGTAAATCCACCTGCAGGGTTTACATGATAAACTTTATGAGCTCATCTCGGGGACATCATCAACCCAATAAATAGGACACGGTTTCCTGTCTATAATCTATAGCATGCCGTGTGTACAATAACGATTCCCAATTTACCGAGAATATTGACTAACCAATTAGTCTCACTCATTGGCACATAAAAGAACCGAGCATTGACACACGCACCTATAATTATATAGGGATTAAGAACTCACATATCTGTAATATCTAAGGTCTAGTTCGATTACTCCGATTAGTATAAATCGAACGCCCTCCCGTGGTCCTGCTCAATACACCAAGTGTACGAGTGTAACATAATAGTCAAGACCGACTATTTGCCAGTCACACTACGACGTACCGATGGATTGTCCCTGTCCATCTAAGTCGGGAGCTACTATTCGATAGTATACGAGTGACCGACAGTATGATCTTCCGCGTGTCTCCTCACGCCATACTGTCTACAACGTATATATCCAGGACTATATCATAGAGTACATAAAAGACAAAAATGCAGAATGTTTGATTAATATATAATAAAACACAGACAAGGAGTTCCATATTGTCACTAAACTAGACATTTAGAATATAACTTCATCAATCTCCCACTTATACTAAAAGTCTAGTTGCCCTCTCCCATACATCCGATACACATCCCCTTCACGTGTCTCTTGAACGCTTCCGCTGGAAGTGCCTTCGTAAAGGGGTCTGCCAGGTTATCTGCTGATGCAATCTTGGTGACAACCGCATCGCCTCTCTTGACAATGTCTCTAATCAGGTGGTACTTGCGATCTATGTGTTTACTCGCATTGTGGGCTCGTGGTTCCTTCGAATTTTCCACTGCACCGCTATTGTCACAATAAATTGTTATAGCTCTAGGCAAATCAGGAACCACATCCAAGTCCATAAGGAAGTTCCGGAACCACACCGATTCTTTAGCTGCCTCAGAGGCTACTACATATTCGGCTTCCATGGTAGAGTCCGAAATGCATTTCTGCTTTACACTCTTCCATGAAATTGCTCCACCACCCAATGTGAACACATAGCCTGATGTAGACTTTCGCTTGTCCTTATCAGATTGGAAATCCGAATCTGTGTAACCCAGCGGGATCAACTCGGACGCTTTGTAACTCAGAACATAATTCCTAGTCCTTCGCAGGTACTTAAGTATGTTCTTTATGTTGGAGTTGTGTACTTAATGTCTAGATTTAAGTAACGGTAAACTCCCGGTCATAGCATTTGATCTATTAAATTAATAAACAATTGTTTGCTTTTAATTATTATTAATTAAATATATGCAAATCATAGTCCTGGATTTTATACATTGTAGTTAGTATGGTGTTGCATGGGCGCACAGAAGATCATACTATCGGTTACTCGTATTTAATCAAACAGTGGCTCACGACCTAGATGGACCCGGACCAATCCATCGGTATAGTCGTTGTGTGAGAGAGAAAATAATTTATCTTAATTATTTTATCACACTTGTACACTTGGTGTATTGAGCGGATCGTTGAGATTCATCGATTAGGATTGCCGGCGATAATCGATTCGAGTCTTAGTGTATTTTATTCTTAATCCCCGATATTGTTGCGGGTGTATATATTTAATATAAGTGACTTTGATTTACCAAAGGAATTAACCGATTTAATTATTGGGTTAATTACCGGTTAAGTTGGGTCACTATATTTCATATATGGCATGCCGTGAATGATTGACCGGACAGTGTATCCCGGAAGGGTTGATAATATCCCCGAGATGAGTTCATAAGGAATTATTGTGTAAACCTCATGAGTGGATTCGTTCCGCACAATAATTAAGGTTGAATGGTACTAGTCTCGGATTAAAGAGATGAATAAATTAATTAGCAATAAATTAATTTTATTCATGGATATTTAAATCTTAAATAAACGGAATAAATAATACTACCGGAGAAATATTATTTGATATAATATGGTTTAATATTGGGAGTGCAATTAATTTATATAGTGGAAAATAAATTAATTAATATTGATAAGGATTAATGAACTTGGGCAGTGGGCTCAATTTAATCTTCAATATTGGAAGCCCAATATTCCACCTCCTTTAGATCCCCTACGTAGCCTATAAAAGCACTACATGGCCTTCATAATTCATGACTTGAAAAAGACAAGATTATCATACTTGATATTCTAGAGAGTTGAAGGAGATCCATAGGAGTTCGATAGATCGTCGCCCACCCGACGTTCGAACGGAGTGCAAGGAATACGTGGGAAGATCCAAAAGGTCTTCAACTTGATTTCGTTTCTCCGCACAACGAATCAAAGGTATGATCATAAAACTCCTTGTGTGATTTTATGTTCAATTAATTGTGATACATACATGAACACACGATCCGGGTAAACGTCGAACTTCGGGGACGGGGATTCGAGATCCCCGGCGAACGTTCGAAGGACCCTCGGCTGGGAGCCGAGGGGTGCGATCGAACCTAGGGTTCGATCGCGGCGATCCGCGCGAAGGGACCCCGGCTGGACGTCGGGGCAAGCGATCGAGCTGGGCTCGATCGCGGGGGCGAGCCGCGGCTGTTGCCGCGGTGGTCAGCTGGGCTGACCGCCCCTCCCGACGGCGTGGGCGGTGAAGTCGCCGGACTCACCGCCCCGGGGCTGCCGGAGCAGCCCCACGCGATCGATGGTGATCGCGAGCCCGCGATGGGCTCGGCTAGGGTTTCGGCCGCGGGTTCATCCCGCGGCGATTCTCCGGTTGAGCTCCGGACATCGTGGAGCTCGTGATCGGTTTCCGGCGACGGGATTTCGGTCGGGGTTATCGGTTCCGCAATTTTTGATACCCCGGGACATCGAATCCCAGCAATTGGTATCAGAGCGTTTGGTTTCGTGTTCATGTATGTGTTCAATTGTGTTCTACCTTGCAGGGATTCCGACTATCATGGTTTAATTAATTGTTAATTATTCGTTTAATTAATTGCTATTTAATTTACCATGATTGTTCGTTTATTAAACTCTCGGACATGTCGAGATTCGTTTTGTGTGGATGAATGCTTGTAATAGTAAAAATTCGGGGGTTGACCGAATTTAGATTTATTATTATTGTTCTATGTTTTCCGGAAAGTGTATAGGGTCGATTTCATGTATAGAATCGATACCGGAATTGTAAATTTATTTCTTGTAATTTATTTACGTTGGATCGATGCCGAGACGATCGCCGGAGAACTCGTGTGACGAAGAAGACGAAGAGGACGAAGAACCGGGGGGTCGATCAACCCCATGATCGACCCCATGACCGAAGCCATGGGGAGGGGTCGATCGCCCCTCGGCTGGGGCTGCCGCCGGCAAGGTGGTGGCCGGCCGGCTGGGGAGGCGGCGGCGGTGCCCTCTCCGGTGGTGGCGGCGGTCGGTGGTGGTGGTGCGGGGATCCCCAACCCGTGCTACTCCTACTCCTACCTAGATACTACTTACCTAATTGATTCGTTTTTCCTAATTGAGTTTTCCTATTCTTGGGAATTCTCATGGATTAGGAAAAGAATTAATTGGAATTAATTTTATTCCTTATTCTATTATGGAAGTCTTCTAGAGTATTCCGAGTTCTACTTGGAATAGGATCCTAGAGATTTAATAGAATTGGAAAGGAATAAAAGTTAATTTAGGATTGATTTATTTCCTAATTGATTATTCCTATTTTATGGGAATTTTCATAGTAATGGGAAATTAATTAATCTTGGAAAGTAGAAGAGTCCTAATTTATTTTATTTCCTTATTCTATTATAGAAGTCTTCTAGAATATTCCAAGTTTGACTTGGATAGATTATTCTAGAGATTTAATAGAATTAGATAGGAAAATAAATAAATAAAAATATTAATAATATTTAATTTTATTTTTGATTTATTCGATTGACTTAATTTTCGAATTAAGTATCTTTTGGATTTATTGAAAATAAATAGATTTAAATATTGGGATTAATATTCTCGTCACATGGAGCATTCAAGAACGAAGACTGAAGACTAGAAGACGCATACGGAGATGGAATAAAGCCATGATAGTCGGAAAATATTTTTTTCTAGCATTATTTTGACTATGTGCTATGTGCTTTATTGCTTGTATGCATGCTTATGTGTTTAATTATGCATTAGATAGCGTATCCCTTTGTTATAAAAAGCTAAGTGGGAGAGGGGATGGAAACATTCCCATGGTTTCCATTACTGTTCTCTTGGTGACTCTTATGGACTTTTGAAGTTCGTATAGATGTGTCATTGGAGGAGAATTCTTGTAATTCCTTTTACAAGAGACATTGATTAAGTTTATCAAACAATGCCTAATTTGTCTTTCTGAAACTGACTTCAAGTCGACTCATTCTCACCCCGGGGAGTGGAATGGAGCCAGAGCCACTTGGTCATGTCGAGGACACAAATTAGAGGCAGTCGTACCATTCTTTGATAGATGGATCGATTGTCTGCTCGGCTCCCTCATCTAATGAGAGATAGGGTTGTTCGCATGGTGAGTCACTGGTTAGAAACTTCGAGTTTCACTTATGATTCTCCGCGTCTTGATTTACGAAAATCGAATGGATCTTGTAACTGGGAGTCAATTATAAAAGTCTCTTAGTGTAGTAAACGTCCACACAACGTGGCTTGCTCCACTGACGGATTTTGGATTAATTGATGTAGACAGTTGTAAGAAATTGTGAAGAGTTGTGAAGTTGTCGTAAACGTCCACACAACGTGGCTTGCGGTGATGTAGCAATTCCAAACGATTTACTTTAGTGCTGAGTAATGGTTTACACTTAGATACGCCTTATAGTATTCCTCCCACCGAGGTTCCGCTATAAGTGATGTATGACCAAAGAAAATCTAATTGCTAAATCATTTGGGTGGGTAAACGTCCACACAACGTGGCTTGCCTTATCTGATGGGATTTTAGATGTGATTAGTGATTTAATGATATTATTTGAGGGAGATAATATCGGAAATTAAATTAATTGTTTGTTTAAATGTGCTTATAGGTTTAGAGAATAGCTATGAACCCACTTTCTATGATACTCAAGGAGCATAAGCTCACTGGCCCCAACTATATTGATTGGAAGAGAAATTTAGACATTGTCCTAACTTCGGAGGAGTACAAGTTTGTACTCCATGAAGTGTGCCCTGCTGAGCCCACGGCTGCCTCAACTGATGAGGAAAAACTGACATATCGAAAGTGGAAAAAGGCTGATGAAATCGCTAGGTGTTATATTTTGGCTTCCATGTAAAATGTACTCCAAACCCAACATGAGTCGATGGACACTGCCTATGATATGATGTTTAACCTCAAGGAGATGTTTGGGGAGCAAGATCGTGCGGCAAGGCAAGAAGCCATGAGAGTCCTCATGACAACTACTCAGTCTGAAGGAACGCCCGTAGGGGAGCACGTTCTTAAGATGATGGGTCTGTTGAATGAGCTTGAGATCCTAGGAGCTCAAATTGATGCTGAGACGCAAGTCGACATCATACTCCAGTCTCTGACCCCTAGTTTTGAGCAGTTTCGCATGAGCTATAATATGGGTAAACTATCTTATTCTCTTGCGCAACTCCTGACTGAACTGAAGGCGGCAGAGGGGATCTACAAGAAGGGCAAGTCTCAAGCGCTTGTAGCTACCAAGTCCAAAGGCTTTAAGCCTGGTGGAGGTAGGGGCAAGAGGAGGAAGCAAGCCTGGAAACCCAGTGGTGTCAAGAAGACTATACCACGAGTGGGGGCTGCAAAGCCAAAGGGCAAGTGCTTCCGATGCAACAAGTCTGGACACTGGAAGTCTGAATGTCCTCTCAAAGGTACGAATTTTTCTTTAGTCGTAAAAACATAGTCAGCGGTATTATCTACCAGAATTCTGGTGTGTAGATATGGAACCACTGACGGTATGTGCATTTTTGAATGCAGGGGTTCCAGAAAACCCGGAGACTTAGAGAAGAAGAGTTCGAGTCTACACGGGCAAAAGCTGTAGAGGAGGCAGCGGTTGCGGTGGAAAACATTTATCTGCTTTAGTAGTTAAATAGGATTTCATTTCAAGTTTATTGCTTTATGTACCCCTTTATTTTAGAAAGAACGTTTTGTTCTGGATTTCTATTATTTATGAATGGATATTTTATTTCTTTAATCATTGGATGATTTTGATAAGAAATAATGGCATTATCTATTCTGGTACATTAGATAGCAATATATGAATGATAAATCCTAAGTCCACCCCGATGCAACGAACCGTTCTATAACTTGTTTTACATGTTAGATATTTCTTTATTAATCACTATACTTGTGAATTCTTATACTTAGTAGTATTTTTCAAATAAGATTCAAATGGTCGAAATTGATTTGATCAATTATAGTTGAAGGAATGGACCTTCCGACCTAAGAATTGAATTTGGAGGATAATACTTCTAAGCAAACCTTTCTGGAAAAAGGATAGAATTCAGACAAGTATTGAAAATGATTAGATATGCAGACATATGTGTATATTAGAAAGGTACGAGTAATTCTTTCAAGAATACTCAGTGATGGATTAGAATACTTGATGTGCCATAAAAGCAAAGTGTTTTGACTAGTCAATGGACACAAAGCTATTATGGGGAACCATCAAAGTATATCCATTAGAAGCCTGCGACTCGGTCGCGGAGGCCATCACCTATCTAAATAACGCATAGCGTAATCAAAGATTGGGATTCAATTCCAAAGGGCCGCGCCATACACTTACGTGTAGAGATGGTGCGCTGTAAATAAGAAATGGAAATCTAATAGTAAAAGAACAAGTTGTTCGGAACTACCTATGTTCTATGGATATTCCTAGATACAACGGCATATTGAATATGGTTGTAGGATATCCTAGATGAACGAAGTATTGTGTGTTCTATAGTACTATGAACCAGAGGGACGTCTCGTCCGGTTCATAGAGGAAGACTATCAGATGAACCACAAAAGCCTAAAATTGACGTAATACCTTGAAATGAGAAGAAGGACAAAAGACTAGGAACCAGCCAAACCGAGTAGAAGTACACCACATACTGCACCTATTGTTATTACTGTTATACACCGGGACGCCATTGCAGTGGGAGGTTGTCGGACAACCAGAGATATTCATAAGACTAGAGGAGTTCGGACTCTGGATCTAGTAAACATGAAATCGATCCCTAGCTCTGCACAAAGGCAGTACTAGATCTAAATATGCCTACTTAGAAAGCAATAAGGATTATTGTTAAGAGGCAAGATCATTTAGAGTACAAGCTTAGTAAATCCATTTATGGATTGAAACAAAGCTATGAATCGTGGAACTTGCGAATTGATGGGATAGTCCATTGATGGATTCATCAAAAGGCAAAGAAGAAAGGAGTATTGAAGACGTAATGGAAACAAGGTGGTGTTTCTCGGAGATTTTATGTAGATAACATTTTATCATTGGCAACAATGTAAAAATATCGTCAGACATAAAATAATGGTTGTCTAAATAAATCGAGGTATAAGATTGAGTAGAAGTTAGAGCATGTTCTTAAGATCGTTCGTTCTAACGATGAGAACATTGTACTTCTCCTAGATACCTTATACGATTATGGTTTGTTTTTAAACATGCATACTTCTGAGAAAGGTTATTGCCTTTCAGAAACAGAATATACATCTATCTAAAGGGTTTGTGTTCATACACATGAAGGAGATAGACAAAGCAGTTTCTTATACTTCAAGTATGGAAAGCTTTATAGATGCAATGTTGTAAAACAAGAACCTGATATCAACTATGCGGTTTGCGTAGTGGGAGGATATCAAAGTGATCTAGACAAGAGATTTTCGGATGCTGTAATAGTACTTGCAAAGTACTGAATTATTAAGCAAGACGAAATCTTCTTTGATTATGTCGAAGTATGTTTTGGCGACAACATCTAAGCTTTGCAAGTCTACTCATGATTGTTGTGTTTCACAAGAGTTGTACCAAAAAGGGGGAGATTGTAAATACAAGTTTTTTGTTGGCATCAACTTTGTGTGTTTCTTCCGCTGTCCGTCGACTATTGTCATATCTTCTTCGTAAAAGCTTCGATTGACATGATCCAAGTTGCTATGGAATCCTCACTTCAAGAGCTACGCATCCATATATTACAAGTAATGTCAAAAATATGCGACTGGAGTCGCATGCGACTGGAGTCGCACGAACTTGCGCTGTAAGTGCTTGGATGTGCAGTCCGTCGACTATGGCCATATCTCCTTCATACGAGCTCTGATTGACATGATTCAAGATGTTATGGAATCCTGACTTCAAGGGCTATCTCCATAACCAAATTGCGAATTGGTTCGCAAATCATGAATTGCGACTGGAGTCGCAAATCATGCCCCTCCGGAAATTGCGACTGGAGTCGCAAATCATATGTGCAGTCT
Organism: Euphrasia confusa; assembly: GCA_954870475.1. Taxonomy (NCBI): domain Eukaryota; kingdom Viridiplantae; phylum Streptophyta; class Magnoliopsida; order Lamiales; family Orobanchaceae; genus Euphrasia; species Euphrasia confusa. The sequence continues at coordinate 17,612,315 of OX940954.1, forward strand.
GTCGATTTTATCCATATCTCCTTCGTGCGAGCTCCGATTGACATGATTCAAGATGTTATGGAATCCTGACTTCAAGGGCTATCTCCATAATCAAAATGCTAATTGGTTCGAAAATCATGAATTGCGACTGGAGTCGCAAATCATGCCCCTCCGGAAATTGCGACTGGAGTCGCAAATCATATGTGCAGTCTGTCGATTTTATCCATATCTCCTTCGTGCGAGCTTCGATTGACATGATTCAAGATGATATGGAATCCTGACTTCAAGGGCTATCTCCATAACCAAATTGCGAATTGGTTCGCAAATCACGCCATATCAACAATTGCGAACCGGTTCGCAAATCCTGCCCTCCATCTTGTGCGAACAGGTTCGCAATTCTCACCTCTCCATCATTTGCGAATCGGTTCGCAAATCGCCGGCCACTTCAACTGTTGCGAATGGATTCGCAAATCCTGCCATCTCAACTTGTGCGACTTGAGTCGCAAGTCCTTGCTTCTCAACTATTGCGACTTGAGTCGCAATTCTTGCACCCTCTACATTTGCGAACGGAGTCGCTCTGTATGTTTGTTCATCCCACCTACAACGTCAACGAAGTGCTTTGAGTTCAAGTGCCAACGACGTGTGGGATTACGTTTTACTACTTCAATACTATCGACGACCATGAAGACGATGAAATGCTGAAGCCTCAACGACGAGTGTTCATCACGATGAAGTTGAAGACGAAGTATTGAGATCGACGGAGTCAAGATAGAGTTGAAGTTTTGAAGTTGAAGTAATTGGAGATTCAAGATTCAAAGATTCGAGAATCAAAGATTCAAGATTCCAAGATTCTAGAATCCAAGTACAAAAAGTGATGTCATCCATGGATTTGTGACGTCAGCCAAGCATGTGACCAGTGAGATTGCTCCACATCAGCGCTCCACATGTGCGGCACTCCTATATAAACCCATGGAAGCTGAAGACTTCACTTGACGATTTTGAGAGAACGAAATCTGATATTCGAGTATCGCTATCGTTGTTTACGGCTTATAGCTTTAAGAGTTTTGGTAGTTGTTTTGTGCTGTGCACCACTAGTAGGGTTATGTGATTTAGCTCTAGGTGTAGTAGTACTAGGTCTCTGGTTCGTTGGAGTGCTGCGTCACTTGGGATACGACCTTTGATCATTCCGTCTACCTTTCTCTCCACGTGTAATAGCTTTCGTTTTGTGATGAATGAAATGAAAAATATTACATAACTTTGTCTTCACAATTTTACTTTACTTCTGCTGAGTGTGTGCGAACGAAGTTGCTGAAGGGTTAAGTGTTTAAGACCGACTTCGCGAAAAGTTGGTATCTTACGTCGAAGACGTAATTTCAGATTACAAATTCTCAGATCCTAAAATCAAAAGAAGGACCAGTGTAAGTCGATATCAGGCTATGTGTTCACTTTTAGAAAGAGGTGGAACCATGAAACAAAAGAGTGATAAGCAGGACGCTTCTCAGACTCTATCATAACCGAAAAGCAGCCTCAGAGGCAGCGGAAGTTTTGGTTAGGTTCCGGGATAACCTCTTGACTTGGATATGACTCTTAGTTTACCAAAGGCTATTGGATAGCGGTGCACGGTGAACTAGAAGAGGTCATAAGTCAAAAGTGATGTTAACACATAGAGCAAGTACAACCTGATACGAGTCATCGTCAAGGGAGACGACGTAGTAGTCACCAAGATAACTTCAGAGCGGCAACCTAGATTGCTCACTCACATAGTACTTCTCGGAAGTACACTTTAAAGCACGTGATGAGTATGGGAACCGGGAGTTTGGAGGAAATGACTAGACCTTAGTACAAGTGGGAGATTGTTGGAGTTGTGTACTTAATGTCTAGATTTAAGTAACGGTAAACTCCCGGTCATAGCATTTGATCTATTAAATTAATAAACAATTGTTTGCTTTTAATTATTATTAATTAAATATATGCAAATCATAGTCCTGGATTTTATACGTTGTAGTTAGTATGGTGTTGCATGGGCGCACAGAAGATCATACTATCGGTTACTCGTATTTAATCAAACAGTGGCTCACGACCTAGATGGACCCGGACCAATCCATCGGTATAGTCGTTGTGTGAGAGAGAAAATAATTTATCTTAATTATTTTATCACACTTGTACACTTGGTGTATTGAGCGGATCGTTGAGATTCATCGATTAGGATTGCCGGCGATAATCGATTCGAGTCTCAGTGTATTTTATTCTTAATCCCCGATATTGTTGCGGGTGTGTATATTTAATATAAGTGACTTTGATTTACCAAAGGAATTAACCGATTTAATTATTGGGTTAATTACCGGTTAAGTTGGGTCACTATATTTCATATATGGCATGCCGTGAATGATTGACCGGATAGTATATCCCGGAAGGGTTGATAATATCCCCGAGATGAGTTCATAAGGAATTATTGTGTAAACCTCATGAGTGGATTCGTTCCGCACAATAATTAAGGTTGAATGGTACTAGTCTCGGATTAAAGAGATGAATAAATTAATTAGCAATAAATTAATTTTATTCATGGATATTTAAATCTTAAATACACGGAATAAATAATACTACCGGAGAAATATTATTTGATATAATATGGTTTAATATTGGGAGTGCAATTAATTTATATAGTGGAAAATAAATTAATTAATATTGATAAGGATTAATGGACTTGGGCAGTGGGCTCAATTTAATCTTCAATATTGGAAGCCCAATATTCCACCTCCTTTAGATCCCCTACGTAGCCTATAAAAGCACTACATGGCCTTCATAATTCATGACTTGAAAAAGACAAGATTATCATACTTGATATTCTAGAGAGTTGAAGGAGATCCATAGGAGTTCGATAGATCGTCGCCCACCCGACGTTCGAACGGAGTGCAAGGAATACGTGGGAAGATCCAAAAGGTCTTCAACTTGATTTCGTTTCTCCGCACAACGAATCAAAGGTATGATCATAAAACTCCTTGTGTGATTTTATGTTCAATTAATTGTGATACATACATGAACACACGATCCGGGTAAACGTCGAACTTCGGGGACGGGGATTCGAGATCCCCGGCGAACGTTCGAAGGACCCTCGGCTGGGAGCCGAGGGGTGCGATCGAACCTAGGGTTCGATCGCGGCAATCCGCGCGAAGGGACCCCGGCTGGACGCCGGGGCAAGCGATCGAGCTGGGCTCGATCGCGGGGGCGATCCGCGGCTGTTGCCGCGGTGGTCAGCTGGGCTGACCGCCCCTCCCGACGGCGTGGGCGGTGAAGTCGCCGGACTCACCGCCCCGGGGCTGCCGGAGCAGCCCCACGCGATCGATGGTGATCGCGAGCCCGCGATGGGCTCGGCTAGGGTTTCGGCCGCGGGTTCATCCCGCGGCGATTCTCCGGTTGAGCTCCGGACATCGTGGAGCTCGTGATCGGTTTCCGGCGACGGGATTTCGGTCGGGGTTATCGGTTCCACAATTTTTGATACCCCGGGACATCGAATCCCAGCACTTTACAGCAGTCCAGTGACCCTGTCCAGGGTTACTCTGATATCTAGCTACCATGCCTACGACATAGCAGATATCAGGCCTCGTGCACAACATAGCATACATTAGACTTTCGACTGCCGAAGCATAAGGAACTGTCTTCATTTAATCTATCTCCTTTTGTGTCTTGGGACACATGTCTTTAGATAGATGAATTCCATGGCAGAAAGGTTGAGAACCTCTCTTGGAATTCTGCATGTTGAAACGAGCTAGAATCGTATCAATGTATGAAGCTTGGGACAAGCTCAATGTTCTTTTCTGGCGATCCCGTAAAACCTTGATCCCAAGAACATGCCCAACTTGTCCTAAGTCTTTCATATCGAATTGCTCGGACAACCATCCCTTTATGTCCGATAACATCTTCACATTGTTGCCAATTAGAAGAATGTCATCTACATAAAGCACGAGAAACGCCACACTGTTTCCGTCACTTCTCCGGTATACACACGACTCGTCCATGCTTTGAGTGAATCCATAGGACTGGATAACCTCATCAAACCGCATGTTACAAGATCTAGAAGCTTGCTTCAATCCATAAATGGATCGGTTTAGCTTACACACTAGATGATCTTGGCCTTTCTCGATGAATCCCTCTGGCTGTCTCATATAAATGGTCTAGTCAAGATTCCCATTCAAGAATGTTGTCTTGACGTCCATTTGCCACACCTCACAATCCATATAAGAAGCTATAGACAAAAGAATCCGGATCGACTTTAGCATGGCTACCGACGAAAAGGTTTCCTCATAATCGATCCCTTCTTTCTGAGTATACCCCTTCCAACAAGCCTAGCCTTGAAGGTTTCCACCTTCCCGTCAGACCCTCTTTTTCTCTTGTACACCCACTTGCAACCAATGGCTTTTACACCTTTGGGCGGTGCTACAAGATTCCAGACCTGATTTGAATCCATAGATTCAATCTCGGATTTCATCGCCTTTTGCCAAGACTGAGCATCTTGATCTTTAAGCGCCTCGTCATAGGTCCAGGGGTCGGCTTCATGTTCTCCAGTAACAAGTCTGAAGAATCACCTATAAACATGAACCTATCGGGTTTTCGAACAACCCTCCCACTACGACGACGCTCCGGTGTAACCTCAGTGACTACAGGTGCAGACTGTGGTGGCGTATCACCCGGTAGGGTTGGATCTAAGCCTTGATCGTACCCTCTCAGTTCGTTAAGTATTATCTTACTCTTGGGCTTGTGGTCCATTACATAATCCTTTTCCAAGAACTGAGCGTTGGTGCTAACAACGATCTTCTGGTCCTTAGAACTATAAAATAAACCACCTTTCGTTCTGTTTCGACCGTTTTTTGTCGGGGATTATTATATAATAAATGCGCTTGGTAGGGTTTGGAAACGGTACAAAAACATGTATATTTGTATGTGGAAAGGGAGCTGAAATGAAATCACACCGAGACTAGGCTTGAATGCCCGAGATGATATCTCTATTTATTCTCTGGTATTTCCAGGTAATATTATATGTGGGTGGGTATCAGATCACTCGTTCGGGATCCTCCCCCCTGGGTCTCCGTCAGTCTTACGACCTCCGGCCTCTTCTCTCGTTCGGATCTAATCTATCTATAGATGGATTACGCAGAATCCATCTGTCCATTATTCACACGTGGTTCTACATGCAAAGATAGAGACGTCTTTGGTACGTGCACTTCTGCCTGGTGCAGGTCGCATCCGTGTGGCGTCAGCGGCCCGAGGTACGGTCCCGAGACACGATGCCCGGGATTGAGTATGGCCTTCCTCCGTCTTCGGGCGCTCCTTCCGTCGCGTGTTTATTCATGTGGTGGTCTTCCGTGATTTGGGGCTCGGGGTTGGTTCACCCATCGTCCTCATCATCGTGTGCGCCGGGTTGTTAATGTCCGTGTCCCGTGCTGGGGCGTGATCCCGGGTGGTCTGTCCTCCTGCAAGTCGGGTTGTTATCGCTCGTGCCGGGTGCTCGTGGCGCGGTCCCGGGTCTCGGAACCCCGTCGTCCCTCTGCATACGGGTCGTTGGCGCCCGATCGTGATGCGCCGGGGCATTGCATGCGGAGCATGTCCTGATCCTCGCGATGGTGGGCTGGCACATGGGCCTATGCCACCAGTTGGTGGGGGAACTGATCTTAGGCGTCCGTGCGGGATGCGCTGGCGCGATCCGGGGGCTCGGCAATCGTCCTACTGCATGCGGGTCGTTGACGCCTCCGCTTCGTGCTGGGCCACGTTCCGGGACCATTTGACCCTTCGTCCCGTATGTCGGGTTATTGTCGCCCGTTGCGGTTGGCCAGGATCCGGTCACGGTATACGTGGGCATTATCTGATTCTTGTGATGGCGAGTTGGCGTGCGGGCCCATGGTACTAGTAGGAGCCCTATCTGGGTCTTTTTATCCGGTGTCGGGTGTCGGCCCATTCCAAGTGTCGGTGGGGGATTTTTATGGCACAACACTGGCCCCCAGAGAAGTCCGTGGAGGGACTCCGCTGATTTCTCTGAATGTTGTGTTTGGTCTGGTCCGCGGCTTCCATAAATCCGTTTGCTTGTCTTGATTGATGCTTTGAAAGGGCCTTATCCTGTGACGGGTGGTAGGCGGCCGTTGCTTTGAGGCAGGCTCTGTCGTCGTTGTCCGACGTTTGTGCTTGTGCTATAGTTGATCTTTCGCTTGGGGGTTTTGTATTTCCCGCGGTGGTGAACCAAAGCGCAGACCGAGGCCCGGGGCGAAACCTTCTTCTGATGGGTCATCGACGCCGGGTCGTGATGGTCTGGGTTTGCGCATTCTGTTCGTGCCTTTTGTTGTGGGGATATGGCATGTGGGCCTGTGCCTGAGTTGGCGGGGGCCGATCATCGGTGTCCGGTCGAGATAACCGAGGTTGGTACATCGCATGTGGGGTCTAGCTCCGATCCCCGGGTGGATGAATTGTTATGTGGGCCTTTGCCGAGATGGCGGGGCCGATCATCGGTGTGTGCGGACTCCACTCGGGACATTGCTTCATGAACTTCCTCTGCCGCCGGGGTCCGGCCCCGTCGCCCGGTGACTCGACCCCGTGGGTGTAGCTCTCTTCCCTTATCATCCAGAGTCCGACAATCTTCCCTTGCTCTGGGCCTCGTGTCCGAGCGTGTGACCACTTTGTTTCCATCCCAAATGGCCCGCGTTTGGGCGACCACTTGCGTTGTATTTTTCTTAGGTTTGCTTACTTTGCTCGGCGCGGCGCGGGGGAGTTGGTTCACAGAGACCTGCGATTATATTCTCAATGGAGAGCATTAATATAGAAAAACATCTATTAGTTTTATTTATTTGTTTTGTGTACCCGCACCTTCTCGTACCGAGACCCGTTAAGGTCGTACGGGTTTGGGGATTCGTGGTCTTGGGGTTTTATTGTTAGCGGCCCCGGGGTTTGTCCGTTTCTTGGCGCTCTCCGAGATGCCGAAGTTTACGGTTCTGGTGTCTTTCCAGGACCGGGGTTTTTCCTCCGGGACCCCGTTTGGATTTTGGAATTTTAATGTATTGTTCTCGGCCCGGGGGTTCGGTCATTTTGACGCTCCCCGGGATGCCGATTTTGGTGTTCACGTCCCCGGGGTTCGGTCGTTTTGACGCTCTCCGGGATGCCGATTTTAATGTTCACGGCCCCGGGGTTTGGTCGTTTTGACGCTCTCCGGGATGCCGATTTTATTGTTCACGGCCCCGGGGTTCGGTCGTTTTGACGCTCTCCGGGATGCCGATTTTATTGTTCACGGCCCCGGGGTTCGGTCGTTTTGACGCTCCCTGGGATGCCGAAGTTTACGAATCTGGTGTCTTTCCGGGACCGGGGTTTTTTCTCCGGGACCCTGTTTGGATTTTGGAATTTTAATTTTGTGTGCCCTTACCTCCTCATACCGAGACCCCTTGAGGCCGTTTTGGGTATGGGGATTCACGGTTCTTTGTGGGCTTTTGTTATGTGTGCCCTTACCTCCTCATACCGAGACCCCTTGAGGCCGTTTTGGGTATGGGGATTCACGGTTCTTTGTGGGCTTTTGTTATGTGTGCCCTTACCTCCTCATACCGAGATTCTTGAGGCCGTTTTGGGTATGGGGATTCACGGTTCTTTGTGGGCTTTTGTTATGTGTGCCCTTACCTCCTCATAACAAGACCCCTTGAGGCCGTTTTGGGTATGGGGATTCATGGTTATTTGTGGGCTTTTGTTATGTGTGCCCTTACCTTCTCATACCGAGACCCCTTGAGGCCGTTTTGGGTATGGGGATTGTGGGTTTTTATTTACGTATTGTTCTCGGCCCCGGGGTTCGGTCGTTTTGACGCTCCCCGGGATGCCGAAGTTTATGGTTCTGATGTCTTTCCGGGATCGGGGTTTTTCCTCCGGGACACCATTCGGACTTTGGGATTTGTTTATTTTCATAAAAGCATTGAAAAGTTCCTGTAATAAAGTTGAGAACCGAAACAGAGTACCTTGCAGCTCGCAGTCAGAGCTGTTTTGTCTCGACCCTACCCGGGGGCAGGGCCCCGGACCTGATGAAATTCTTGATTGGGTCCCGCCAATCGGCCGCGGGTTCCGGCGCTGTCGGGAGGGTTTCTCCCCGGGACGGGTCCGCGAATTTTTCGGACGGGACTAGCTAGGATAGCGTGTTGGCCTGCGAGTTCTGCTCCCGGGGGATTTGCTCGGTCTGGGTGCCGGGTAAAGGAATAATGTCTCCCCGCCTTGTGGCCCAGGTAGGCGTTCCTCGAGTCTGGGACGTGGTGTCGAACTGTGAGGTGGAGATCATGCCTTTAATGGGATCCCCTCGGCCGTGTTTGCAACGCGCTTTGGGTCGGGTCCCGCGACCCGTGACGTGGCGAGACTGAGCCTGGTCACCTTTTGACGACGCGAACGCCCATAGGTCATGCCGCATGATGAAACAATTTTGCACGAGTCTGAGCTGAGAATCTGCGATAATACTTTCAACACAGAAATACATACGTAGCAAAATATCAATTGATTTTACTTATCTGATCCTCCTGGACCGTGCGAACTGCACGCCGGCCCACGAGAGAGGGGGCTCGGGACCCGTGATCGGTGTTGTTGCCCGAACAACGGTATGCAAAGGTTGGAAGTGGGTCATCCCTAGTCTCTGCTCCAACTCCATGATTCTATTGAATAAGTTTGAGAGATCGGGATCGTGCCCCAGGACTGGTAGGTCTGGGAGACGGGGCTCGGGCCCCGGCCCCGGTTGGTCCGAGAGGCGGGGCTCGGGCCCCGGGACTGGTGGGTCTTCATCCGGGCTCGTTGTTGCGCCATTGGTCGCGTAGATCTCGCCTCGCTCATGTTAGACGCTGTCGTTGGTTCGGCCACGCTCGGCGAGTCAGTCGCGTAGTCCGTCTCTTTGGATCTGGGTTGTCTGGGACCCCGCTGGGTCTGACGCCATGTCCCGTCCTTCTTCGTGCGGGATGCGGTCGACGGTGTCGTCGGTCTGACCGCGGTCGGCGTAAAGCTCGCGTGACCGAGGCCTCCTCCTCTGCTCTGTTTTCTTCTTGAGCATCTTCCTCCATCTCCGGTGGACCCTGCTCCTCGGGCTCTGGATCTGACACTGGGATGAGGTCACCGTCTTCTACACCCATGACTTCTTCCACCGGCGCCCTCGTTCCTCGGGGAACGGTGCGGGTTCTGACGCCGTGGCCAAGCTTCGTCATTGCTTGGCATCTCGTTGCCGGATCTTCGGATGGTTAGATTTCTCAGCTCCCTACCTGGCGCGCCAAATGTTTCGACCGTTTTTTGTCGGGGATTATTATATAATAAATGCGCTTGGTAGGGTTTGGAAACGGTACAAAAACATGTATATTTGTATGTGGAAAGGGAGCTGAAATGAAATCACACCGAGACTAGGCTTGAATGCCCGAGATGATATCTCTATTTATTCTCTGGTATTTCCAGGTAATATTATATGTGGGTGGGTATCAGATCACTCGTTCGGGATCCTCCCCCCTGGGTCTCCGTCAGTCTTACGACCTCCGGCCTCTTCTCTCGTTCGGATCTAATCTATTTATAGATGGATTACGCAGAATCCATCTGTCCATTATTGACACGTGGTTCTACATGCAAAGATAGAGACGTCTTTGGTACGTGCACTTCTGCCTGGTGCAGGTCGCATCCGTGTGGCGTCAGCGGCCCGAGGTACGGTCCCGAGACACGATGCCCGGGATTGAGTATGGCCTTCCTCCGTCTTCGGACGCTCCATCCGTCGCGTTTTTATTCATGTGGTGGTCTCCCGTGATTTGGGGCTCGGGGTTGGTTCGCCCATCGTCCTCATCATCGTGTGCGCCGGGTTGTTAATGTCCGTGTCCCGTGCTGGGGCGTGATCCCGGGTGGTCTGTCCTCCTGCAAGTCGGGTCGTTATCGCCCGTGTCGGGTGCTCGTGGCGCGGTCCCGGGTCTCGGAACCCCGTCGTCCCTCTGCATACGGGTCGTTGGCGCCCGATCGTGATGCGCCGGGGCATTGCATGCGGAGCATGTCCTGATCCTCGCGATGGTGGGCTGGCACATGGGCCTATGCCACCAGTTGGTGGGGGAACTGATCTTAGGCGTCCGTGCGGGATGCGCTGGCGCGATCCGGGGGCTCGGCAATCGTCCTACTGCATGCGGGTCGTTGACGCCTCCGCTTCGTGCTGGGCCGCGTTCCGGGACCATTTGACCCTTCGTCCCATATGTCGGGTTATTGTCGCCCGTTGTGGTTGGACGGGATCCGGGCACGGTATACGTGGGCATTATCTGATTCTTGTGATGGCGAGTTGGCGTGGGGGCCCATGGTACTAGTAGGAGCCCTATCTGGGCCTTTTTATCTGGTGTCGGGTGTCGGCCCATTCCACGTGTCGGTGGGGGATTTTTATGGCACAACACGTTCCTCTAGGATATCCTATATACAACCGAATATCTGAACGTGATTCCAACTTATCAGCCCCATGCTTCAGCACATGTGCTGGAGTACCCCAGATCTGAATGTGTTTTAAGTTTGGCTTACGCCCGGTCCACAATTTCGAGGGTGTTTTAGGGACTGTTTTAGAAGGGACTAAGTTCAGAATATACGCCGCTGTTTCCAAGGCATATCGGCCCCCAGAACGAAACTGGTAAGTCTGAGTAACTCATCATAGATATTACCATTTCCATAAGAGTCCTATTCCTTCTTTCTGCTACACCATTCTACTGGGGCATGTATGGTGCAGTCGTCTGGGAGTCAATGCTGGAAATCGATATCCCGGGCTATTAAAATTTGCGGAAAATAATAACCCAACCAAAATCCTCGATCGCCGGAGATCCGACCACGAACCACCACACGAGCCGAAGCTCAACCGAGCAACACCACGGTTCCGCTCGTGGTGCCCAGCCGAGCCCCCGCACGGGGCTCGCGATCGTCACGCGGACGATCGCTGGGATGCCTCACGGCATCCCCGGGGCTGCTCGTAGCAGCCCCGCAGCGGGTCAGCGAACCCGCTGCTCGCATGGGGTCAGCCCCGTGCGCCTCTGCTACGGGAACTCCCGTAGCGCGCACGAGGCAGCTGCGGGTCATCCCCGCAGCGATCCGCGATCGAGCTCACGGGCTCGATCGCCCCCCGGCGTCCAGCCGGGGCTTCTATGCGTGCCCGGCGATCGAACCCTAGGTTCGATCGCCACCCCCTCGGCTCCCAGCCGAGGGTTGCTCTCGATCCCGGCGGGGATCCCTAGACCGCCGGCGGTCCGGTGGTCTTCGACCACCACCGCCCGGTCTATCCCCATCCCCGGTTTCGTTCGTTTTTCCGGATCGTGCGTTCATGTATATATCACAATTATATTCACATAAAATCATACAAGGGAGTTTATGATTTTATCTTTGATTCGTTGTGCGGAGAAACAAAATCAAATTGAAGACCTTTGAATCTTCCTACGTATTCCTTGCACCTCGTTCGAACGTCGTGTGGGCGACGATCCTCCGAACTCTATGGATCTACTTCACGAACTCTCTAGAATATCAACTATGATATTCTTATGGTGTCTTTTATTGTGAAGACCATGTAGTGCTTTTATAGGCTACGTAGAGGAATTTAAAGGAGGTGGAATATTGGGCTTCCAATATTGATTATTAAATTGAGCCTAAGCCCAAATCTATTAATCCCATCGATATTAATTAATTTATTTTCCACTATATAAATTAATTGCACTCCCAATATTAAACCATATTATATCAAATAATATTTCTCCGGTAGTATTATTTATTCCGTGTATTTAAGATTTAAATATCCATGAATAAAATTAATTTATTGCTAATTAATTTATTCATCTCTTGTATCCGAGAATAGTACCATTCATCCTTATTTATTATGCGGAACAAATCCACTCATGAGGTTTACATAATAATTCCTTATGAACTCATCTCGGGGATATTATCAACCCTTCCGGGATACACTTTCCCGTCAAGTATTCACGGCATGTCATATATAAAATACAGTGACCCAACTTAACCGGTAATTAACCCAATAATTAAATCGGTTAATTCATTTGGAAAATCAAAGTCACTTATATTAAACATACACACCCGCAATAGTATCGGGAATTGAGAATAAAATACTATGAGACTTGAATCAATTATCAGAGGCAATCCTAATTGATAAGTCTCAAGCGATCCGCCCAATACACCAAGTGTACAAGTGTGATAAAATAATTAAGACAAATTATTTTCTCTCTCACACAACGACTATACCGATGGATTGGTCCGTGTCCATCTAGGTCGTGAGCAACTATTTGATTAAATACGAGTAACCGATAGTATGATCTTCTGTGTGGGCCCGCACACCATACTAATTACAACGTATAGAATCCAGGACTAAATTTTGCATATATTTAATTATCAATAATTAAATGCAAACGATTGTTTATTAATTAAATAGATTAAATGCTATGACCGGGAGTTACCGTTACTTAAATCTAGACATTAAGTACACAACCTCAACAATCTCCCACTTGTACTAAGGTCTAGTCATTTCCTCCAAACTCCCGACTCCCATACTCATAACGTGCTTAAGTTGTACTTCCAAGAAGTACCATGTGAATGAGCAATCTAGGTTGCGGCTCTGAAGTTATCTTGGTGACTACAGCGTCGTCTCCCTCGATGATGACTCGTATCAGGTGGTACTTGCTCTATGTGTTATCATCACCTTTTGACTTATGACTTCTTCCAGTTTACCATGCACCGCTATATAATAGCCTTTGGTAAACTAAGAGTCATATCCAAGTCTAGAGGTTATCCCGGAACCTAAATAAAACTTCCGCTGCCTCTGAGGCTGCTATTCGGTTATGAGAGAGTCCGAGAAGCATCCTGCTTATCACTCTTTCATTTCAAGGTTCCACCTCTTTCCAAAAGTGAACACATAGCCTGATATCGACTTACACTGGTCCTTCTCTGATTTGAGATCTGAGAATATGTAATCAAAGAAGAATTCGTATTGCTTAGTAATCTAGTACTTCCAAAGTACTTTTATAGCATTCGAATATCTCTTGTCCAGATTACTTTGATATCCTCCCACTACGCTAACCGCATAGTTGATATCAGGTTCTCGTTTTTCAACATCGCATTCATCAAGCTTTCCGCACTCGAAGTGTAGGAAACTGCTTAGTTTGTATCTATCTCCTTTATGTGTTCGAAACACATATCTTTAGATAGATATATATTATGTGTCTGAAAGGCAATAACCTTTCTCAGAATTATGCATGTTTAAAACAAACCATAATCGTATAAGATATCTAGGAGAAGTACAATGTTCTTATCCTTAGATCGAAAGATCTCAAGAACATGTTCCAACTTCTACTCAATCTTATATCCCGATTCATTTAGACAACCATCATTTTATGTCTGACGAAATCTTTACATTGTTGCCAATGATAAAATGTTTATCTACATAAAATCCCGAGAAACACCACCTTGTTTCCATTACGTTTCCAATACTCCTTTCGTTTATGACTTTTGATGAATCCATCAGATGGACTATCTCATCAATTCGCAAGTTCCACGATTTATAGCCTTGTTCAAATCCATAAATGGATTGACTTGTACTCTAAATGATCTTGCCTCTTAATAATAAACCTTTATTGCTTTCTAAGCAGGCACATTTAGATCTAGTAATGTCCTTATGCAGAGCTAGGGGTCGATTTCATCTTTACTAGATCCAGAGTTCGAAACACTTCTAGTCTTATGAATATCTCTGGTCGTTACAACCTCCCACTGCAATGGCATTCCGGTGTATAAACAGTAATAACAGTAGGTGCAGTTAGTGGTGTTTCTACTCGGTTTGGCTGGTTCTAAGTCTTTGTCTTTTTTCTCATTCCAAGGTAGTATGTTAGTTAGGGCTTTGTTGTTCATCTAATAGTCTTTCTCTAAGAACCGGGTGTTAGAGCTTATAACGTCCTTCTGGTTCATAGTACTATAGAACACACAATATTTTGTTCACCTAGGATATCCTACAACCACAATGAATGTGTCGTTGTTTCCAGGAATATCCATAGAACATAGGTAGTTCCGAACAACTTGTTCTTTTACTATTAGAATCTCATTTCTTATTTCTGACATACCATTTCTACACATAAGTGTGTGGTGATGAAGTTATATTCTAAATGTCTAGTTTAGTGACAATATGGAACTCCTTATCTGTGTTTTACATTATCTAATAATCAAACTGTCGGCATTTTTGTCTATCTTGTACTAGAATGCAATAGTCCTAAATGTATACGTTGTAGACAGTATGGCGTGAGGAGACACGCGGAAGATCATACTGTCGGTTACTCGTATATTATCGAACAGAAGCTCACGACTTAGATGGACAGGGACAATCCATCGGTACGTCGTAGTGTGACTGGGTAATAGTTGGTCTTGACTATTGTGTTACACTTGTACACTTGGTGTATTGAGCAGGACCACGGGAGGGCGTTCGATTTATACTAATCGACATAATCGAACTAGACCTCAGATATTACGGATAAACGAATTCCTAATCCCTATATAATTATAGGTGCGTTTGTCCAATTCTCGGTTCTTTAACTTGCCAATGAGTGAGACTATTTGATTAGTCGAGATACTCGGTAAATTGGGAATCGGAATTGTACACACGGCATGCTATAGATTATAGACAGGAAACCGTGTCCCGTTTATCGGGTTGATGACGTCCCCGAGATGAGCTCATAAAGTTTATCATGTAAACCCTGCAGGTGGATTTGTTCCACATGATAATAAGGATGAGTGGTACTAGTCTCGGATAATAAGAAACGAATTAATTTAATTATTAGTAATTAAATAAATTCGTGGACGTTCGATATCTTAAACACGGGGAAAGTCGTTTATGTAATTTCGGCGGAATTATTATTGTTGAAATAATATTAAAATTAATTTCGGGAATTCAATTATTATTTTATAGTGGAGTTAATACTAATTAAAATTGAAATCGATTAATTAAGGAATTGCGTTTACGTATTCCAAGTTAATTAATATTTCAATTTAGCCCTTAATTAATTTATCCTAAGGTCCCTAACGTAACCCTATATAAACCCCTCCCGTACTCTCCTAAAAACTAACATTCGCCGCTATTTCATTTTACTGAGAAAAACAATTGCGTTAACGCAATTATAATTTTTCTCTGTAAAATTAAATTAGTTTGCGCTAATATTTTTCTCTCAGAGAGAAAAAGATATATTAACGCTGCTGTTGATAGAGAGAGTACAGACGGGAGAACTCCAGCGGATCGTTGCCCACACAACGGTTGGAGAAGGGGATCTGAGGCATACGTTAGAAGCATCTAAGGTCTCAACAATCGACCGAGAGGTATGAGATCGGAACTTTTATTCCGCAATTATTATTCGATCTCGTTTTATCTCGTTGAACATACATGAACGTGGATCGGGTTCCGGGGTCGTGGATCGTATTCCTCGACTACTGGGGGTTCTAGGACCTCCGGAACGGTAGTCGGATGAGGAAAAACGACCCGGAAACGAGCCCGGAACAGCAACGTCGCGTTGCTGTTCGCAGACGAACAGCGCCCGCTGGTGGGCAAACAGCGACCGCTGTTTGCAGCTCCACCAGCGACCGCTGGTCTGCAATCAGCGGGCGCTGATTGGGTGCAGACTAGCCCCGTTTCGCGCGGTTGTCCTCCGGGGCGATGGCTGGGCGTGATTCGGGATAAGGGCTGTTCAAGCGAACGAAGTAGTGACTTCGGATGTCGACTGGGATGGTTCGGATGTTCGAGCGATCGAACGAACGCATCCCGGGTAGTCGATTTCCAACAATTGGTATCAGAGCCGGTTATACGTTCTTTGTATTGTTTGCGAGTTTGTTTTGCAGGATCACCCGATTATTATGGTCATGTTTTATTGTACTGTATGTTGTGGTGTGTTAAACTCTCGGGATTGTCGAGATCTTTTGGTTTTAACGTTGCTTGCTTGTAATAGTTTAAAACGACGGGTTGAGTCGTTTAGGGTTTTCTATTTCGTTTTTCGTTTATCCGGATGTATAGGATCGATCATTCCTGTATAGGATCGATGCCGGAAGTAGTTAGTATTACTCTTGTAATGTTGCTGCTACTTGGTGGATCGAGAGAAGATCGAAGGACGGACGAACGAGGGTCGAGGAGTCGAACCCGCGGCTACTGTGCACAAACGGCGCCCGCTAGAGAGCAAACGGCGACCGCCGTTTGCAGCTCCTCCAGCGACCGCTGTTCCTCAAACGGCGGGCGCTGTTTTGAGTTTTGGCAGCAGCGACGCGGGGGTTCGACGGACATCACGGATCGCTTGTCGAGGGCCCGGGATGATACCCCAGTGGGAGAGGTTCGTCTCTTGGTCCTTAGACGAGTCGGTGATGGACCGAGACCGAGGCGAGCAACGAGACGAAGATCCGAGAAGACGTGCATCGAAGTTTTAAAGGCCATAATAATCGGGCCACGTTAATTGCTTCTTGTGTGTTTAACGTGCTTTTATTATGCTTTAAATTTTATGCATGCTTGTTAATCCCTTTCGTAAAAACTAAGTGGGAGAGGGATTGGAAACAATCCCGCGGTCTCCATTCTCTGTTTTGATGGTGATGTGTGTCGCTTACGAGTTGGCTTTAGTGTCATCCTCCCTATCGGATAAAGTTGACACACGGATATCACTGGATCAAAATTCGAATTCAATTCCATTTATAGAATTGAACACTTAAGTTTTTCAAAGCAATGCCTAATCTGTCTTTCAAAGACTAATTTCAACTCGACTCATTCTCACCCCGGGGAGTGGAATGGAGCCAAAGCGCTTGGTTATGTCGATGACACAGATTAGAGACATTCGAGTCATTTGATGACTAGATCGATTGTCTGGTTGGCTCCCTCACTTTGTGAGAGATAGGGCTCAATTGCATGATTGATCGCTGGTTAGAAACTTCGAGTTTCACTTACGAGATATCAAGCTTTGATTAACGAAATTGTGAAATTTATTAAATGGAATTCAATTAACAAAGTTGTTTGTTTAGTAAACGTCCACACTATCGTGGCTTACTAGACGGAAACGGAACTTTGGGTTAATTGAGGCTCGACAGTTATAGGAAATCGTAAAGGAACCGCATGTCAACGTAAACGTCCACACTAACGTGGCTTGCGGTGGGCGTGTAGTTTCCGAGCGGTTAACTTAGTACTGAGAAATGGTATACACTTAGGTACGCTTTACAGTATCCTCCCCATCGGAGTCACTGCTGTAATGATGTACGACCAAAGTAAAAGTCCAGTTATAAAATCGTTTGGACTAGTATACATCCACATGAACGTGGCATGCTAGTCTGATGGGATTTTAGGATTGATTGGTAAATTTAATGATATTAATTAAGGGAGTTAATATCGAATTAAATTTGACAGTTTGATTTGTCTCTTTTATAGATATGGCACTCAACCCGCTGTCCATTATACTAAAAGAAAACAAACTCACTGGTCCAAACTATGTTGATTGGAAACGAAACTTGGACATTGTCCTAACTGCTGAGGAGTACAAATTGTTGGAAATCGATATCCCGGAATTAATAAATTTAAATAAATAAATTATCTAATTAATTCCAACCGAAATCCTTCGAATATCCGGATTGTCTAAATTGCGGAACCGACAACCCAATCGAAAAATCCTTTTGCCGGAAACCACCGCGAACCACCGTACGCGAACCGGGCTCGACCAAGAACACCACACAGGGATAACCCCACGCGTGCCCTAGCCGAGCCCCGCGAGGGGCTCGCGATTGCTCACGGCAATCGCTGGGGTTGCTCACGCAAACCCCCGGGGCTGCTCGTAGCAGCCCCTCCCGCGGCGAGTCCGGCGACTCGCCGCCGCCGCATCGGAGGGCGGTCCGCCCAGCGGACCGCGATCGGGCCAGCCACGCGGCTGCCCGGCGATCGAGCCCAGCTCGATCGCGTGCCCCGGCGTCCAGCCGGGGCTCCTCCCTTGTGAGCACGGGCGGTCGAAACCCTAGGGTTCGACCGCCACCCTCGGCGTCCAGCCGAGGGTCATGCATCGTGCATGCGCACGACCCCACGGGGATCCGAACCGCCGCGGTCCGGTGGTTCGACCACCACCGCCGGTTCATCCTCGTTTCCGGGGTTCGTCCTCGGATCTTGGTTCACGGTATTTTCACGATAATTAAACGATAAAATCATAAAGAGGGTTTTACGATTTACCTCGTTCTCGTTGTTCGGAAAAACGAAGAACTCAATTTGACGACCTTGAGATCTTCCCACGTATTCCTTGCACTAGCCCGGACGTCGTGTGGGCGACGATCTACCGAACTCCATGGATCTTCCTCTCTACTTTCTCTCTCTAGAATTGTGATCTTCAAGTTATGAACTTATATTAGAGAATAGAGAAGACCATGTAGTGCTTTTATAGGCTACGTAGGGGATCTTAAGGAGGTGGAATATTGGGCTTCCAATAATAGTGATTAAATTGAGCCCAAGCCCAAATCTATTAATCCTTACTATTATTAATTAATTATATTTTCCACTATATAAAATTAATTGCACTCCCAATATTAAACCATATTATATCAAATAATATTTCTCCGGTAGTATTATTTATTCCGTGTATTTAAGATATAAATATCCATGAATAAAATTAATTTATTGCTAATTAATTTATTCATCTCTTATATCCGAGACTAGTACCATTCAACCTTAATTATTATGCGGAACGAATCCACCTGCACGGTTTACATAATAATTCCTTATGAACTCATCTCGGGGATATTATCAACCCTTCCGGGATACACTTTCCCGTCAAGTATTCACGGCATGCCATATATAAAATATAGTGACCCAACTTAACCGGTAATTAACCCAATAATTAAATCGGTTAATTCCTTTGGTAAATCAAAGTCACTTATATTAAATATACACACCCGCAATAGTTTCGGGGATTAAGAATAAAATACACTGAGACTCGAATCGATTATCGCCGGCAATCCTAATCGATGAATCTCAACGATCCGCTCAATACACCAAGTGTACAAGTGTGATAAAATAATCAAGACAGATTATTTTCTCTCTCACACAACGACTATACCGATGGATTGGTCCGTGTCCATCTAGGTCGTGAGCAACTGTTCGATTAAATACGAGTAACCGATAGTATGATCTTCTGTGTGGGGCCCGACACACCATACTAACTACAACGTATAGAATCCAGGACTATGTTTTGCATATATTTAATTATAAATAATTAAACGCAAACAATTGTTCATTTAGTTAAATAGATTAATGGCAATGGATCGTGAGTTTCTGTCACTTAAATCTAGACATTAAGTACACAACTCCAACAATCTCCCACTTGTACTAAGGTCTAGTCATTTCCTCCAAACTCCCGACTCCCATACTCATCACGTGCTTAAGTTGTACTTCCAAGAAGTACTATGTGAATGAGCACTCTAGGTTGCTGCTCTGAAGTTATCTTGGTGACTACAGCGTCGTCTCCCTCGACGATGACTCGTATCAGGTGGTACTTGCACTATGTGTTATCTTACACTTATGGACTTGTGATTTCTTACCATTTGCCATTGCACCGCTATTTACATAGCCTTTGGCAAATTAAGAATCACATCTAAGTCCCAGAGATTATCCCGGAGTTATACCAAAACTTCCGCTGCCTCTGAGGCCGCTATTTGGTTACCCATGGCAGAGTCCGAAAAGCATCGTGCTTATCACTCTTCCATGTTAAAACTCCTTCTCCTTCAATAGTGAAACACATAGCCTGATATCGACTTACACCGGTCCTCATTTGATTAGAAATCTAAGAGAATGTAATCCAAAGGAAATGCTCGTCTGCTTCGTAGTCTAGAACAGTACTTCGAAAGTACTTTTACGGCAGTCGAATATTCCTTTCCAGGATTACCTTGATATCCTCCCACTATGCTCACCGCATAGCCGATATCAGGTTCTCGTTTTTCAACATTGTATTTATTAAGCTTTCCACACTCAAAGTGTAGGAAACTGCTTTCATTGCTTCTATCTCCTTTTGTGTTCAAAAACACATATCCTTAGATAGATGCATTCCGTCTCTGAAAGGTAACGAACCTTTCTCGGAATCATGCATGTTAAAACGAACCATAATCATATATATGTAAGATGTCCAGGAGAAGTACAATGTTCTTTTCTTGAGATCCTAGATCTTAAGAACATGCTCTAACTTCTTCTTCATCTCATATATCGATTTTTCTAGACAACCATCGTTTTATGTCTGACGACATCTTTACATTGTTACCAATGATAAAATGTTATCTACATAAAACCTCCGAGAAACACCACTTTGTTTCCATCACGTTTCCCATACACACGATTCGTCAATGCCTTTTGATGAATCCATCAAATGGACTATCTCATCAATGCGCAAGTTCCACAAACTCTAGCTTTGCTACAATCCATAAATGGATCAACTAAGCTTGTACTCTAAATGATCTCGCCACTTAACAATAATCCTTATTGTTCTCTAAGAAGGCACATTTAGATCTAGTACTGCCTTCATGTAGATCAAGGGATCGATTTCATGTATACTAGGTCCAGAGTCCGAAGACTCACCTAGTCTTGTGAATATCTCTGGTTGTCACACAACCTCCCACTACAACGGCATTCCGGTGCATAAACAGTAATAACAGTAGGTGCAGTTAGTGGTGTACCGCTACTCGGTTCGGCTGGTTCTCAGTCTTCTTCGTTCTCTCTCATTTCAAAGTTTCATGTCACTTTGGTCTTTGTGGTTCATCACATAGTCTTCCTCTAAGAACCGGGCGTTAGAACTTATAACGTCCTTCTGGTTCATAGTACTATTGAACACACATCTTTTGTTCTTCCAGGATATTCTACAACCGCATTTGAATGCGCCGTTGTTTCCAGACATATCCATAGAACATAGGTAATTCCGTATAACTCATCTTTTACTATCTTTATAAGAGTTCCATTTCTTATTTACGACACACCATTTCTACACAACAGTGTATGGTGTGTTCATTTGGGATCAAATCCCAATCTATGATCAGTATGCTATGCATTCCTTAGACAGGTACTTGCCTCCGCGATCAAATCGCAGGCTACAAATGGATATACCTTGATGGTTCTCCACAATTGCTTAGTGTCCATTGACTTGTCAAAACACTTGCTTTTGTGGCAAATCAGGTATTCTAATCCATTTCTCGAGTAATCATCAAATGAAGTACTCGTACCTTATTGTCTGAGTAGATATAGGTCTGCATAAATCAGAGTCAATCAATTCTTATACTTGTCCGGATCTTACATCTTATATCCATAAAGGATTGCTTAGTCATGTTATCTTCCAAATTAGATTCATAGGTCGGAAGGTCCACTCCTTCAACTTAATTGATCAAATATCAATTATCGACCTTTGAACTTCTTATTTGAATAAAAATGACTCAGCATAAGAATCCACAAGTATAATTGATAAAGAAATCTCTTACTAGTAAAACGAGTTTTATACTACGGTTCGTTGCATCGTGGTGGACTCAGGATTCATCATTTATATATTACTAGCTAATGTACCAGAATAGATAATATCTTTATTTCTTCTTATAACCATCAAATGATTAAAAGAAATAAAATATCCATTCATTAGAAATCCAGAACAAAGTTCTTTCTAATATGAAAGGTACATAAAAACAATAACCCAAAATGAAATCCTATAAAATGTCCTCCACTGCAACTGCTGCCTCCTCCACAGCATTGCCCATGTAGACTACGATTTCTTCTTTTCTAAGTCGTTAGGTTTCCTGGAACCCTTGCATTTAAAATGCACATACCGTCAGTGGTTCCATATCTACACACCAGGTTCCGGTAGATAATACCACTGACTATGTTTTACGACTAAAGAAAAATTTCGTACTTTCTTTGAGAGGATAATCAGACTTCCAGTACCCAGACTGTTTGCATCGAGAACTCTTGCCTCATGGCTTTCTCGTCCCATCTCGTGGTCCAAGAAACCTAGGA
This sequence comes from Euphrasia confusa, assembly GCA_954870475.1. Taxonomy (NCBI): domain Eukaryota; kingdom Viridiplantae; phylum Streptophyta; class Magnoliopsida; order Lamiales; family Orobanchaceae; genus Euphrasia; species Euphrasia confusa. Next base: position 17,634,297 of record OX940954.1, read on the forward strand.
CCACTGGGTTTCTTTGCTTGCTTTTCCTTTCCCCCGATTTTTCCCTTAGGTTCGAAACCTTTGGCATTGGATACAAGAGCTTTCGATTTCCGTCTCAACTCGTCTAAAAGGTCAATCATCTCAAAAACGTGTTTAAGCGTTTCCTCGAAGCGACTGGCCTTTATGAGTATCCTCATCGCTTCTTGTCTAGCCGCCTATGTCAATAGGCTCGGGAGGACAAAGCTCATTGAGTACAACCTTGTACTCTTCAACAGTTTGGGTAATGTCTAGATCTCTATTCCAATCATTACATTCAGGGACCAGTGAGTTTAAAAAAAACCTTAGTTATCACATAAAGTGGGTTCAAAGCCATCTCCTAATCTATGAGCACATATAACAACAAACAATCGATTTAATCTCCGATATTATCTCCCTCAAATAATATCATTAAACCACTAATCGCATCTAAAATCCCATCAGATATGGCAAGCCACGATAGTGTGGACGTTTACCTATCCAAATGATTTAGCAATTAGATTTGCTTCGGTCGTACATCATCATTAGCGTTACTTCGATGGGAAGAATACTAAGAAGCGTACCTAAGTGTAAACCATTACTCAGTATCTAAGAAGATTGTTTGGGATACGCATATTCACCGCAAGCCACGATAGTGTGGACGTTTACGTTAACATACGCTCCTTTACTCCCTTCTATAACTGTCTACATCAATCGTTCCAAAATCCCATTCAATGTAGCAAGCCACGATAGTGTGGACGTTTACTACACCAAAAGACTTTTACAATTGACATCCAACTACTTGAATCATTTAATCTTGTAAATCAAGACGCGGAGAATCATAAGTGAAACTCAAAGTTTCTAACCAGTGATTCACCATGCGAACAACCCTATCTCTCATAAAATGAGGGAGCCGAGCAGACAATCGATCCATTTTAAAACAAATGGTACGAAAGCCTCTAATTTGTGTCCTCGACATGACCAAGTGGCTTTGGCTCCATTCCACTCCCCGGGGTGAGAATGAGTCGACTTGAAGTCAGTTTTGGAAAGACAAATTAGGCATTGTTTGATAGACTTAATCAATGTTTCTCGTAAGAGGAATTACAAGAATTCTCCTCCAATGACTTATCTATACGAACTTCAAAAGTCCATAAAAGTCACCAAGAGAACAGCAATGGAGACCATGGATATGTTTCCATACCCTCTCCCACTTAGCTTTTTATAATAAAGGGATACGCTATCTAATGCATAATTAAATACACATAAGCATGCATACATGAAATAAAGCACATAGAATATTATCACATAATCAAAATAATACTAGAATATTATTTTCCGACTATTATGGCTTTATCGCATCTCCGTACGCATCTTCTAGTCTTTAGTCTTCGTTCTTGAATGCTCCATGTGACGGGAATATTAATTCCAATATTTAAATCTATTTATTTTTAATAAATCCAAAAGTTACTTAATTCGAAAATTAAGTCAATCGAATAAATCAAAAATAAAATTAAATATTATTAATATTTTTATTTATTTATTTTCCTATCTAATTCTATTAAATCTCTAGAATAATCTATCCAAGACCCACTTGGAATATTCTAGAAGACTTCTATAATAGAATAAGGAAATAAAATAAATTAGGACTCCTAATCCTTCCAAATTAATTCCTTTCCTAATCTATTAAAAATTCCATAAAGGAATAATTAAATAGGAAAAATTAATTAAGGACTCTTCTACTTTCCAAAATTAATTAATTTCCATGTCCATGAAAATTCCCATAAAATAGGAATAATCAAATAGAAATAAATTAATTTAATAATTAATTATTTTCCTTTCTAATTCCATTAAGTCTCTAGAATCCTATTCCAAGTAGAACTTAGAATATTCTAGAAGACTTCCATAATAGAATAAGGAAATAAATTAATTCCAATTAATTCTTTTCCTATTTCCATGAGAGTTCCCAAAATAGGAATACTCAAAATAGGAAAACCGAATCAATTTAGGAAAGTTGGATCTTGGTAGGAGTAGCATGGGTTGGGGATCCCCACGCCACCCCCACCATCGACCACCACCGCCGCCGCCCCCAGCCCACGCGCCACCACCACCGGTGGCCGGCGTGGCCGGAAGCCCTAGCGGGCAGCCCCTTGTGGGGTCGATCGATCCTCATGGGGATCGATCATGGGGATGATCGACCCCCCCGGTCCTCCCTCTCTTCGTCTCCTCCGTCACACTTTTCCGGTCGTCGTTTTGTCCTCGATCCAACGTAAAATAAATTACAAATTTATTACTACGCTATCCGGTATCGATTCTCTACAAGAAAACGACCTCAAACAATTTCCGGAAAAATAAGAACAAGCATTCACCACACAAGAACAAATATTGACATCACCGAGAGTTTAATAATCAAGAACATTATTATGACATTAATTAATAAAATTAAATCTAGCCATAATAATCGGAAACCCTGCAAGGTAGAACAATTTATCGAAAAATACCATGAACTAAAACCAACGCTCTGATACCAATTGTTGGAAATCGATATCCCGGAATTAATAAATTTAAATAAATAAATTATCTAATTAATTCCAACCGAAATCCTTCGAATATCCGGATTGTCTAAATTGCGGAACCGACAACCCAATCGAAAAATCCTTTCGCCGGAAACCACCGCGAACCACCGTACGCGAACCGGGCTCGACCAAGAACACCACACAGGGATAACCCCACGCGTGCCCTAGCCGAGCCCCGCGAGGGGCTCGCGATTGCTCACGGCAATCGTTGGGGTTGCTCACGCAAACCCCCGGGGCTGCTCGTAGCAGCCCCTCCCGCGGCGAGTCCGGCGACTCGCTGCCGCCGCATCGGAGGGCGGTCCGCCCAGCGGACCGCGATCGGGCCAGCCACGCGGCTGCCCGGCGATCGAGCCCAGCTCGATCGCGTGCCCTGGCGTCCAGCCGGGGCTCCTCCCTTGTGAGCACGGGCGGTCGAAACCCTAGGGTTCGACAGCCACCCTCGGCGTCCAGCCGAGGGTCATGCATCGTGCATGCGCACGACCCCACGGGGATCCGAACCGCCGCGGTCCGGTGGTTCGACCACCACCGCCGGTTCATCCTCGTTTCCGGGGTTCGTCCTCGGATCTTGGTTCACGGTATTTTCACGATAATTAAACGATAAAATCATAAAGAGGGTTTTACGATTTACCTCGTTCTCGTTGTTCGGAAAAACGAAGAACTCAATTTGACGACCTTGAGATCTTCCCACGTATTCCTTGCACTAGCCCGGACGTCGTGTGGGCGACGATCTACCGAACTCCATGGATCTTCCTCTCTACTTTCTCTCTCTAGAATTGTGATCTTCAAGTTATGAACTTATATTAGAGAATAGAGAAGACCATGTAGTGCTTTTATAGGCTACGTAGGGGATCTTAAGGAGGTGGAATATTGGGCTTCCAATAATAGTGATTAAATTGAGCCCAAGCCCAAATCTATTAATCCTTACTATTATTAATTAATTCTATTTTCCACTATATAAAATTAATTGCACTCCCAATATTAAACCATATTATATCAAATAATATTTCTCCGGTAGTATTATTTATTCCGTGTATTTAAGATATAAATATCCATGAATAAAATTAATTTATTGCTAATTAATTTATTCATCTCTTATATCCGAGACTAGTACCATTCAACCTTAATTATTATGCGGAACGAATCCACCTGCAGGGTTTACATAATAATTCCTTATGAACTCATCTCGGGGATATTATCAACCCTTCCGGGATACACTTTCCCGTCAAGTATTCACGGCATGCCATATATAAAATATAGTGACCCAACTTAACCGGTAATTAACCCAATAATTAAATCGGTTAATTCCTTTGGTAAATCAAAGTCACTTATATTAAATATACACACCCGCAATAGTTTCGGGGATTAAGAATAAAATACACTGAGACTCGAATCGATTATCGCCGGCAATCCTAATCGATGAATCTCAACGATCCGCTCAATACACCAAGTGTACAAGTGTGATAAAATAATCAAGACAGATTATTTTCTCTCTCACAAAACGACTATACCGATGGATTGGTCCGTGTCCATCTAGGTCGTGAGCAACTGTTCGATTAAATACGAGTAACCGATAGTATGATCTTCTGTGTGGGGCCCGACACACCATACTAACTACAACGTATAGAATCCAGGACTCTGTTTTGCATATATTTAATTATAAATAATTAAACGCAAACAATTGTTCATTTAGTTAAATAGATTAATGGCAATGGATCGTGAGTTTCTGTCACTTAAATCTAGACATTAAGTACACAACTCCAACACAAATATGTACTCCATGAGGTTTGTCCTGATGAACCTATTGACACCTCCACTCCTGAGGAAAAGGAAGCTCATCGGAAGTGGGTCAAGGCTGATCAGATGGCGCGGTGCTACATTTTGGCTTCTATGTCAAATGTGCTGCAACATCAGCATGAGGCCATGACCACTGCTTATGATATGATGCTTAACCTCAAGGAGATGTTTGGTAGTCAGGATAGGGCAGCCAGGCAAGATGCCATGTGAAAACTCATGACGGCCACTATGTCCGAAGGAACGCCCGTGAGGGATCACGTTCTTAGGATGATAGGCTATCTGAATGAGATAGAGATTATGGGAGGAGCTATCGATGGGGAAACCCATATCGATATAGTGCTCCAGTCTCTGCCTAGGAGTTTTGAGCAGTTTTGCCTGAACTATAACATGAACAAGAGGTTATATTCGTTGGCGGAACTCCTGACTGAACTCCAGGCGGCAGAGGGAATCTTTAAGAAATCTCATGCACTTGTGGCTGTGAAACTTCCTGGCCCTCCGGGGACTACGAGGAAGAAGAAGCAAGGGCGGAAACCCAGTGGACCCAGCAATGGTGGACCACGGAATGGAGTGAACAAGCCCAAGGGCAAGTGTTTCCGTTGCAAGCAGTCTGGACATTGGAAGTCTAATTGTCCTCTCAGACAAGGAGGTATGAACTTTTCCTTAGTCACTGAAACATGTTTAGCGGTGTTATCCACCGGTACCTGGTGTGTGGATACGGGAGCCACTGATCATGTCTGCAATTCTTTGCAGGGGTTCCAGGAAACCCGGCGGCTTAGAGAGGGAGAGATCACTATCTACATGGGCAACGCTACGAAAGTGGCGGCAGTTGCAGTGGGAGATATTTATTTGTCTTTTAATAATAAAGTTTTGGTATTGAATAATTGTCTTTATGTACCGAATTTTAGAAAGAACCTTGTTTCGGTTTCTAAATTGGTTTTGAATAAATATTCTGTTTCTTTTGATAGTTCTGTTATTATAAAAAAGAATGGTGAGTATATTTGTTCTGGTACATTGATAGGCAACTTATATATACTGAATCCTGATTATTCCACGATGCAACGAGTAGAGTCAAATAACACATCTAGTACCAATAAGAGAAAGGAGCCTTCTAGAATGAATCAAAAGTACTTATGGCATCTTAGGCTAGGTCATATTAACTTGGGCAGGATTCAAAGGTTGATAACTGATGGAATACTCAGTGGTGTGAAAGATGAGGACTTTCCAACCTGCGAATCATGCCTGGAAGGAAAAATGACCAAGCGACCCTTTAGTGATAAGGGGTATAGATCCAAGGAAGTACTGGAATTGATTCACTCTGATTTGTGCGGGCCTTTATCTGTCCAAGCGAGAGGAGGTTATGAATATTTCGTAACCTTCACTGATGATTACTCAAGGTATGGTTTTATATACCTGATGCGCCGCAAGAGCGAGTGCTTTGACAAGTTCAAGGAGTACAAAGCTCTTGTGGAGAACCTTCATGGTAAAACCATAAAGACTCTTCGATCTGATCGTGGAGGAGAGTACCTCTCGGGAGAGTTTAAGGCGTACTTATTAGAGAATGGGATTGACTCCCAGATGACTGCACCATACACGCCCCAGCAGAAAGAAGGAATAGGACTCTTATGTAAATGGTAAGATCTATGATGAGTTATTCAGACCTACCAGTTTCGTTCTGGGGATATGCCTTGGAAACAGCGGCGTATATCCTGAACTTAGTTCCTTCTAAATCAGTCCCTAAGACGCCCTCGGAATTGTGGACCGGGCGTAAGCCGAACTTGAAACACATTCGGATCTGGGGTTGTCCAGCACATGTGCTGAAGCATGGGGCTGATAAATTGGAATCTCGTTCAGATATTCGGTTGTTTATAGGATATCCTAGAGGAATGAAAGGTGGTCTATTCTATAGTCCTAAGGACCAGAAGATCGTTGTTAGCACCAACGCTCGGTTCTTGGAAGAGGATTATATAATGGACCACAAGCCCAAGAGTGAGATAATACTAAACGAACTGAGAGGGGACGATCAAGGCTTAGATCCAACCCAACCAGGTGATACGCCACCACAGTCTGCACCTGTAGTTACTGAGGTTACACCGGAGCCTCGTCGTAGTGGGAGGGTTGTTCGACAACCCGATAGGTTCATGTTTATAGGTGAGTCTTCAGACTTGTTACCTGGAGAACATGAAGCCGATCCCCGGACCTATGGCGAGGCGCTTAAAGATCAAGATGCTCAGTCTTGGCAAAAGGCGATGAAATCTGAGATTGAATCAATGGATTCAAATCAGGTCTGGAATCTTGTAGCACCGCCCAAAGGTGTAAAAGCCATTGGTTGCAAGTGGGTGTACAAGAGAAAAAGAGGGTCTGACGGGAAGGTTGAAACCTTCAAGGCTAGGTTTGTTGCGAAAGGGTATACTCAGAAAGAAGGGATCGATTATGAGGAAACTTTTTCGCCGGTAGCTATGCTAAAGTCGATCCGGATTCTTTTGTCTATAGCATCTCATATGGATTATGAGGTGTGGCAAATGGACGTCAAGACAGCATTCTTGAATGGGAATCTTGACGAGACCATTTACATGAGACAGCCAGAAGGTTTCATCAAGAAAGGCCAAGAGCATCTAGTGTGTAAGCTAAACCGATCCATTTATGGATTGAAGCAAGCTTCTAGATCTTGGAACATGCGGTTTGATGAGGTTATCCAGTCTTATGGATTCATTCAAAGCATGGACGAGTCGTGTGTATACCGGAGAAGTGACGGAAACAGTGTGGCGTTTCTCGTGCTTTATGTAGATGACATCCTTCTAATTGGCAACAATGTGAAGATGTTGTCGGACATAAAGGGATGGTTGTCCAAGCAATTCGATATGAAAGACTTAGGACAAGTCGGGCATGTTCTTGGGATCAAGGTTATAAGGGATCGCCGGAAAAGAACATTAAGCTTGTCCCAGGCTTCATATATTGATACGATTCTGGCTCGTTTCAACATGCAGAATTCCAAGAGAGGTGCTCAACCTTTCTGCCATGGAATTCATCTATCTAAAGACATGTGTCCCAAAACACAAAAGGAGATAGATTACATGAAGAAGGTTCCTTATGCTTCGGCAGTAGGAAGTCTAATGTATGCCATGTTGTGCACGAGACCTGATATCTGCTATGCCGTGAGCATGGTAGCTAGATATCAGAGTAACCCTGGACAGGGTCACTGGACTGCTGTAAAGAACATACTTAAGTACCTGCGAAGGACTAGGAACTATGTTCTGAGTTACAAAGCGTCCGTGTTGATTCCTATTGGTTACACAGACTCGGATTTCCAATCTGATAAGGATCAGGGAAAGTCTACATCAGGCTAAGTGTTCACATTGGGAGGTGGAGCAGTCTCATGGAAGAGTGTTAAGCAGAAATGCATTTCGGACTCTACCATGGAAGCCGAATATGTAGCAGCCTCTGAGGCAGCTAAAGAATCGGTGTGGCTCCGGAACTTCCTTATGGACTTGGATGTGGTTCCTAAAATGCCTAGAGCTATCACAATTTATTGTGACAATAGCGGTGCAGTGGCAAATGCAAAGGAACCACGAGCCCACAATGCGAGTAAACACATAGATCGCAAGTACCACCTGATTAGAGACATCGTCAGGAGAGGCGATGCGGTTGTCACCAAGATTGCATTAGCGGATAACCTGGCAGACCCCTTTACGAAGGCACTTCCAGCGGAAGCGTTCAAGAGACACGTGAAGGGGATGGGTATCGGATGTATGGTAGAGGGCAACTAGAGATTTAGTATAAGTGGGAGATTGATGGAGTTATATTCTAAATGTCTAGTTTAGTGACAATATGGAACTCCTTATCTGTGTTTTACATTATCTAATAATCAAACTGTCGGCATTTTTGTCTATCTTGTACTAGAATGCAATAGTCCTAAATGTATACGTTGTAGACAGTATGGCGTGAGGAGACACGCGGAAGATCATACTGTCGGTTACTCGTATATTATCGAACAGAAGCTCACGACTTAGATGGACAGGGACAATCCATCGGTACGTCGTAGTGTGACTGGGTAATAGTTGGTCTTGACTATTGTGTTACACTTGTACACTTGGTGTATTGAGCAGGACCACGGGAGGGCGTTCGATTTATACTAATCGACGTAATCGAACTAGACCTCATATATTACGGATAAACGAATTCTTAATCCCTATATAATTATAGGTGCGTTTGTCCAATTCTCGGTTCTTTAACTTGCCAATGAGTGAGACTATTTGATTAGTCGAGATACTCGGTAAATTGGGAATCGGAATTGTACACACGGCATGCTATAGATTATAGACAGGAAACCGTGTCCCGTTTATCGGGTTGATGACGTCCCCGAGATGAGCTCATAAAGTTTATCATGTAAACCCTGCAGGTGGATTTGTTCCACATGATAATAAGGATGAGTGGTACTAGTCTCGGATAATAAGAAACGAATTAATTTAATTATTAGTAATTAAATAAATTCGTGGACGTTCGATATCTTAAACACGGGGAAAGTCGTTTATGTAATTTCGGCGGAATTATTATTGTTGAAATAATATTAAAATTAATTTCGGGAATTCAATTATTATTTTATAGTGGAGTTAATAATAATTAAAATTGAAATCGATTAATTAAGGAATTGCGTTTACGTATTCCAAGTTAATTAATATTTCAATTTAGCCCTTAATTAATTTATCCTAAGGTCCCTAACGTAACTCTATATAAACCCCTCCCGTACTCTCCTAAAACCTAACATTCGCCTCTATTTCATTTTACTGAGAAAAACAATTGCGTTAACGCAATTATAATTTTTCTCTGTAAAATTAAATTAGTTTGCGCTAATATTTTTCTCTCAGAGAGAAAAAGATATATTAACGCTGCTGTTGATAGAGAGAGTACAGACGGGAGAACTCCAGCGGATCGTTGCCCACACAACGGTTGGAGAAGGGGATCTGAGGCATACGTTAGAAGCATCTAAGGTCTCAACAATCGACCAAGAGGTATGAGATCGGAACTTTTATTCCGCAATTATTATTCGATCTCGTTTTATCTCGTTGAACATACATGAACGTGGATCGGGTTCCGGGGTCGTGGATCGTATTCATCGACTACTGGGGGTTCTAGGACCTCCGGAACGGTAGTCGGATGAGGAAAAACGACCCGGAAACGAGCCCGGAACAGCAACGTCGCGTTGCTGTTCGCGGACGAACAGCGCCCGCTGGTGGGCAAACAGCGACCGCTGTTTGCAGCTCCACCAGCGACCGCTGGTCTGCAATCAGCGGGCGCTGATTGGGTGCAGACCAGCCCCGTTTCGCGCGGTTGTCCTCCGTGGCGATGGCTGGGCGTGATTCGGGATAAGGGCTGTTCAAGCGAACGAAGTAGTGACTTCGGATGTCGACTGGGATGGTTCGGATGTTCGAGCGATCGAACGAACGCATCCCGGGTAGTCGATTTCCAACATATGGTGCAGTCATTTGAGACTTAATACCAATCTTTGATTATGCTATGTGTTATTTAGATAGGTGGTAGCCTCCGCGATCAAGTCGCGGGCTTCTAATGGATATACTTCGAAGGTTACCCATAATTGCTTTGTGACTAAAACACTTCGCTTTTATGGCACATCAAGTATTCTAATCCATCTTCGAGTATTCTTAAAAGAATCACTCGTACCTTTCTTAATTACTCATACGTCTGCATAAATCAGTAACAATCAATTTCAATACTTGTCCGAATTCTATCTTTTACCGAAAGGTATGCTTAGTTGTATTATCTTCCAAATTCAATTCTTAGGTCGGAAGGTCCATTCCTTCAACTATAATTGATCAAATCAATTTCGACCTTTTGAATCTTATTTGAATAAATACTTCTAAGTTTAAGAATTCACAAGTATAATGATTTAGTAAGAAATATATCTAATAAGTAAAACAAGTTATAGAACGGTTTGTTGCATCGTGGTAGACTAAGGATTCATATTATTGCTATCTAATGTACCAGAATAGATAATGCCATTATTTCTTATTAAAATCATCAAATGATTAAAGAAATAAAATATCCATTCATAAATAATAGAAATCCAGAACAAAAGTTCTTTCAAAAATTAAAAGGGTACATAAAGCAATAAACTTGAAATGAAATCCTATTTAACTACTTATAGATAAATCCTCTATTGCAACAACAGCCTTGTCCACAGCATTTCCCTTGACCATTCTTTCCTTTCCAAGTCTCTGGGTTACCTGGTGCCCCTGCATTTAAATGCATACATACCGTCAGTGGTTCCATATCTACCAACCAGGCTTCTGGTAGATAATACCGCTGACTATGTTTTTAAAGACTAAGGAGAGAATCTCATACCTTCCTAAGGGGAGAAAATAGACTTCCAGTACCCAGAATGTTTTCTTTGAGAATGTCTTCCTAAAGGCTTTCTCACCCTATCTTGTGGTCCAAGTGATTTAGGACTACATGGTTTGTTTGTCCGCTTCTCCATTTTCTGGTCCATGCCCTTAGGTTCAAAACCTTTGGCCTTGGCCATAAGAGTTTGCGATTGTCTCAACTCATCCAAAAGGTCCAACATCTCGAAAACGTGTTCAAGCGTTTCCTCGAAGCGACTGACCTTTATGAGTATCCTCATCGCCTCTTTTCTAACCTTTTCGTTGTGTCTAAACATTAACTTGAGTTTCAGCATGATGTCATGATTGGTGGTTAATGCAAAAGCACTTTCCCACTGTTGGAATTCGATATCCCGGGCTATTAAAATTTGCGGAAAATAATAACCCGATCAAAAACCTTCGCCGGAGATCACACGAACACCACGTACGAGCCGGAGCACGAGACGAACGCACGACACGGCCGAAGCCGCGTGCGCGCCCAGCCCGAGCCCCCGTCCGCGGGGCTCATGCGATCGAGGAAGTCGATCGCTCACGGCGATCGACCGGGGCTGCCCAGCAGCCCCCGCGGCGAGTCCGGCGACTCGCCGCCGCTGGGTGTCGGTCCGACCAGCGGACAGCCGCGGGGCCCAGCCCTCGCGGCTTGCGATCGATCGGGATGATCGATCGCGTCCCCGGCTCCCAGCCGGGGTTCGACCCCTCCCCACCGAAACCCTAGGCGGGTCGATCCGTGTGGTCCGGTGGTTTTACCACCACCACACGATCGCACGTCTACTCCGGGTTCGATCTTTGGATCTTGCGTTCTACGGTATTCTCGATAAATCCAAAATCAAATAATATCAAGGGTGTTTAGATATTATACCTTCGATTCGTTGTTCGGAGAAACGAAATCAAGATGACATTTGAATCTTCCCACGTATTCCTTGCACTAGCTTGAACGTCGGGTGGGAGACGATCCTCCAAGCTCTATGGATCTACTTCTCTCTCTACTTTTTCTCTCTAGAAGAATTATGATCTTCAACTTATGAGAATAGAGAAGACCATGTAGTGCTTTTATAGGCTACGTAGGGGATCTAAAGAAGGTGGAATATTGGGCTTCCAATATTAATGATTAAATTGAGCCCAAGCCCAATCTATTAATCCCATTAATATTAATTAATTTATTTTCCACTATATAAATTAATTGCACTCCCAATATTAAACCATATTATATCCAATAATATTTCTCCGGTAGTATTTATTTATTCCGTGTATTTAAGATTGAAATATGCATGAAAAAAATTATTTATTGCTTAATAAATTTATTCATCTCTTTTATCCGAGACTAGTACCACTCAACCTTATTTAATATGCGGAACAAATCCACTCGCGAGGTTTACATAATAAATCCTTATGAGCTCATCTCGGGGATATTATCAGCCCTTCCGGGATACACTGTCCCGTTAAGAATTCACGGCATGTCATATATAAAATATAGTGACCCAACTTAACCGGTAATTGACCCAATAATTAAACCGGTCAATTCATTTGGAAAATCAAAGTCACTTATATTAAATATACACACCCGCAATTGTATCGGGGATTAAGAATAAAATACACTGAGTCTTAAATCAATAATCGCAGAGCAATCCTAATTGATAAGTCTCAATCGATCCGCTCAAGTGTGATAAAATAATTAAGACAAATTATTTTCTCTCTCACACAACGACTATACCGATGGATTGGTCCGTGTCCATCTAGGTCGTGAGCATCTGTTTTATTAAATACGAGTAACCGATAGTATGATCTTCTGTGTGGGCCCGACACACCATACTAACTACAACGTATATTATCCAGGACTATAATTTGCATATATATTTAATTAACAATAATTAAAAGCAAATGAATGTTCATTATTAATAGGTAAATGAAAGTGCACAAGGAGTTCAGAATACTCAAATCTAGACATCAAGTATATTACTCCAACACCCACTTCTCAAAATCAGCTCCTTCCTCATCAGTTGAGACACTTGTAGGTTCAGGAGGAAAAAGTGTTGGAATATGTCCTTCGATCCTACGTGTGCAATCGATAAAGTCATAAGGTCGTCTATGGATGTTAAATGATTATTTGATAATATTAATTGTTTGGAACAATATAATATTGATCGATAAAATCATACCTACAGGGTCACACACGAGCTCGATATTGATATACATTGCTTAATAAATATATTGATTTAGAATCAATATTTACGTGGGTTTTCACATGCATGGGATGCATGGCTTGCATGGATACATGTCACATAGTGTGACATGGCATGCCACAAAAACAAGTGGGACCACATACAATGCATAGTGGCATGTGTATGTGGCATGACCTTTCACCTCCTTTGTAACCCCTTTTGCATGTTAATGGTGCATTATGATGCCCATTATGTTGTAGGTTACAAAGGGGAGTAATGTGGTGAATAATGAGACCATTATATGGATGAAAATCAGATTTTCATCACATCACAACATTAGCCACGAAATTCCACTCAAATAGAGAGAAAAGAGGTGATCTTGGAGATCAATTCTCAAGCAAGCAAAGTGTTCATTATCCGGGTTCGTGTGCAACACGTAGAGGCCGGGCCATTTGTGCGGCTTCAACATCCGGACGATCCAAAGGAGTGACGAGGTCATTCACAAGGAGAGCTTCAAGTTGCTGATCCATTAAGGTGGTTTAATCGACTCAACACCACCTTAATCAACATCAACGAATCCATTCATTATCAAATGTAAGAACTCGTTGAACTTTATATATATATATATATATATTGGATGTATATATATATATATATATATATGTGTGTGTGTCTATACATATATTGTGTGCACTAAGATCATGGCATAGTAGATCTATTGCTTTACACGCTTCCGCACACACGGTATATCGATTGGATCGGTATACCGGTACCTTCAATTGGTATCAGAGCCTAGGGCTCGTGCACACTTTTGTGTTGGACACAAGAAGTTTAATCTACATAATTGGATTATATGTTTAATTGTGATTATGTGATTAGATGTAAGGCCGGCCACCGTTAGTGGTCGGGTGAATGAATTCGTCGTTTTTTATGTTTCGATTGGCCGTAGTATTTGAGGGCTGCGTCCCTTGGAATCATTTGTAATAGATAGGTTTTTCTATTATATTTGTATTGTACTACTTGTAAGCGATGGACTTGGTCCATGGTTCGATGGATGATCTCGGCTCTCCGGCGAAAACGAGAAGAAACGAAGCAAAACGAAGCAAACCGGGCTGCTGGAGCCAAACGGCGGTCGCCGATTGAGCTCCGGCGGGCGCCGTTTTGGAAACGGCGACCGCCGAAAGGCCTTTTTCTTGGCAGAATATTCCCGGACCTTTCGGCGGGAGCCGTTTTGGAAACGGCGACCGCCGGTGGTGTTCGGCGACCGCTGATTGTGAAACGGCGGGCGCCGTTCGTGGTTTTATGGGTACGGAATAGATTTGATCAAAAATCGGAGGGCAAGAAACTAAAACGGAGGGCGAGGACCAGTCCAGAAGAGGTTCAAGGCCTTTGTTATTACTTTAATTCTTTTCGGTTGAGAGTTGTGAGGTTCTAGGGGCCTTTCGATTTCGTATTTATTTGCTTTGCTAGTTATAGGTTGTTTTATTTTATAAATGTTCAACTTACATATAAACAAACCTATGCATGCAAATTCCCAAAATAATGAGTATAATGTCTTGTCCAAAACATCACACCCATAAAGCCATCGATCATAAGTTGGTAGGTCCGCCTCAGCGGGGTACTACTTGTTATCTTAGGATAAGTGGGAGTAAGGGTTAGACCCTTACACGTGAGGTTGGTTTTCTCATCGATAGATCCACTGCAGGCGTGGCTATCGAGACATGAGATGAGAATGGGACTCTCATCGACCGAGAGTGACATTAGATGTCATTGACATGGGATGTCTACCTATCTTGGACTTCTTAAGTGCGGACTCAGTCGGCTTAAGAATTTGCAAGATGAGGGTCTTGGGATTGTTTTGTTCAAGGGAACAAAGATATTAGATATCGATTGAACAAAATAGAATAAATAAGTAGCTTGTTAGACAGCCTTATTTGTTTACCGCTTTGTGAATGTTTACATACTTTATTTATCTTTCTTTTGTAGTTTATCATGTTAATTTCAACTCGATTCAAGTTTGGTTCAATTCTTGATTATGAAAAATTGAACCACATAAATTTTCTTGATTCACAACGTAATTTGAGGATGGTCCTCAAATACGAAGACAAGGAAAATGTGTTAGATAACCACATCCTAAGATATCATTGAACAACTCAATAGCATGTTCGGGGAATATGCTAAGATTGAGCGGTTCGGTATGACCAGGGTCATCGCTTCAGCTAGGCTGGAAAAATGGAAATCTATGGAATCACATGTGCAACAAATGATTGGATTATTTGCTTCAAGTGACCGCTTAGATTTTTCCTATGATGATTATTTGGCAACCGATTTCATACTTCAATCTCATGATGGTTATAATGCCTTTAGGCTAAAATTTCCATATGAATGGTTTGAAGAAATCGCTTCGTGAGCTCCACGGGATGCTCAAGGCTGCTGAGCCGGCGGTAGAAAAGGACCCTAAGAGGGAAATTCTTATGATATGGGATAGGGTATTCAAAAGAGCATGGGCAAGAAGGCTACTAGGGTTCCTAGGGAATCTCAATGCGTCTACTGCAAAAGTGTTGGACACTACTTGCAAACATATAAAAGTTCATATTTTATTCAATTTCAAAACAAATGCCTAATTTGTCTTTCATTTGATGGATTATAAGGTTAGGATTATTTACACCTCGGGGAGTGATTTAATCCAAACACTTAAGTTCATCAATGACACAAATTAGAGACGTTCGAGCCATTGGATGGCGTGAAACGATTGTCTGGTTGGCTCCCTCATATTTTATGAGAGATAGGGCTTCAATTGCATGATAATATTGCTGGTTAGAAAACTTCGATTTTTCACTTACGATTTATCACATTTTGACATTGAGATAATTTTGAATGAGAAATTTGAATGAGACTCAATTAATGGGAATAATTGAATTTTCCCAAAGTTCAAAGAAGATGTGAAGAACGGGGTTGCTTCATCTTCAAGTATTAATGATATAGACATTAAACTTCAAAAATTCTACTTCTTGGGTATTGGATGCCAAATGTGGTTCTCACATTTGTATGTGGAGGAACTACATAGAAGTATAAGTTTGGTAAGTAGAGATGTCGATCTAAGGGCGAGAAATGGAGCGAAGGTCGCTGCATTAGCCGTATGATCATATGATGTTGTTTTGCCTTAGGGCCTTGTTTTAGTATTATAACTATGTAATTCCGTACCTTCAATAAACAATGAATATTGGTTCAGTATTGGATACTGATGGATTAGTTTTTCACTATGAAATAGTTTGGTAACTATTTTAATTGTGAATTATTCTTTGTTTGGGTACGATTATTATATTGTTTATGTATACTTTGACTTGACAAATCATATATAACATTAACACCAAAGGCCGAATCGAATAGATCTTAATGAGACATAAATATAACATTGTTGATCATGTCAAATCAACATCTAAACATGTAACGAAGCTTCTTTTAGAATGCATTCTAGAATCATTTGACTTGGAGTCATTTGATACATGTAAATGATGTCTGATGGACAAGATAACAATGTCATCTTTCTTGGAGAAAGGAGAACATGTGAGTGAATTATTAGGGATGATCCATACTGATGTATGTGGAACCTATCAGTTCACAAGCACATGAAGGTTATGTTTCGGAAAAGAGAAAACAAACTATATTAGATATAGTTCGACCATTCGATGAGAGGTCTAAATGAACTACTGGTCTCTTTTGGGAACACACAATTCTAGACTTCAACTTATACACTGAATAGGACACCGTCAAAAGCTGTTGATAAGACACCATACGAGGTATGGAAAGGGAAGGTCCCTAACTTGTCTTATATCAAGGTTTGGGGATGTGAAGCTTATGTGAAGAGAAATATATCTACAAAGCTTGAACCCAAATCGGATAAATGTTTCTTTGTGGGTTATCCAAAAGAAACACGAGGGTACCACTTTTACAACCAATCTGAGAACAAAGTCTTTGTTGCTCGAGATGGTGTATTTCTTGAAAAGGAATATCTTTCCAAGAAAGTAAGTGGGAGCTCAGTTGAATTGAACGAGGTTCAAGAAGATCAAACTGAGATGGACACTCAAGACCGAGTCGAGAGTGCTCCAGTGGTTTTGGAAAACACACCTAACCCTCAAAGGTCCGGAAGGATTAGAACTCAACCTGACAGATACTTAGGTATTCTGACAAACGAGAACTATGAAGTCATGCTTTTAGAAAGCAATGAACCTTCGACCTATATCCAAGCTATGATGAGTCCAGATTCCGAGAAATGGCAGGGTGCCATGAAATCCGAAATGGAATCAATGTCTGAAACTCAAGTTTGGAACTTGGTCGATTTGCCTAAATGGGCTAGGCCCATTGGATGCAAATGGATTTACAAAATAAAACAGACATGAATGGAAAACATAGTGTTTTCTATGCAAAGTTGGTGGCAAAAGGAGTTAATCAAATTCACGGGGTGGATTATAATGAAACCTTTTCATCAGTTGCTATGATTAAATCCATTCGGATTCTCTTAGCCATTGTAGCTCATTATGATTATGAGATATGGCAAATGGATGTTAAAACCGCCTTCTTGAATGGGATTCTAGAAGAGGATGTGTTTATGACACAACCAGAGGGTTTTATCGATCCTAATCAGGCTGAGAGAGTATGCAAGCTTAATAGATCCATCTATGGATTAAAGCAAGCATCTCGGAGCTGGAATCTTCGGTTCGATGAATCCATACAAGAGTTTGGATTTCAAAAGAACATGGAAGACTCTTGTGTTTACAAGAAGGTCAGTGGGAGTTACGTTGTATTCATTGTGTTGTATGTCGATGACATACTCCTTATTGGAAACAATGTTTCTATGCTTAATTCTATTAAAGAATGGCTTGGAAATTGTTTTTCAATGAAGGATCTTGGAGAAGCACAGTACATATTGGGCATCAAGATCTGTCGGAACAGATCAAAAATGATGTTTGGACTTAGTAAAGCGACCTATTTTGAAAAGGTGCTTGATAAGTTCAGAATAAAAGACGCCAAAAAGGGTCTCATTCCAATTACTCATGGCACATTTCTTAGCAAGATTCAAGGCCCTACAGGGATTGATGAGCAAAAGAGGATGGAAAACATTCCTTATGCTTCGGCAATAGGGTCTATAATGTACGCCATGATATGTACATGACCAGATGTATCGTATGCTTTGAGCATGATGTTGTTGGAGTTGTGTACTTAATGTCTAGATTTAAGTAACGGAAACTCACGATCCATTGCCATTAATCTATTTAATTAAATAAACAATTATTTGCGTTTAATTATTTATAATTAAATATATATGCAAATTATAGTCCTGGATTTTATACGTTGTAGTTAGTATGGTGTGTATGGACACACATAAGATCATACTATCGGTTACTCGTATTTAATCGAACAGATGCTCACGACCTATATGGACACGGACCAATCCATCGGTATAGTCGTTGTGTGAGAGAGAAAATAATTTGTCTTGATTATTTTATCACACTTGTACACTTGGTGTATTGAGCGGATCGCTTGAGATTTATCGATTAGGATTGCCGGCGATAATCGATTTAACTCTCAGTGTATTTTATTCTTAATCCCCGATAATATTGCGGGTGTGTATATTTAATATAAGTGACTTTGATTTTCCAAAGGAATTGACCGGTTTAATTATTGGGTCAATTACCGGTTAAGTTGGGTCGCTATATTTTATATATGACATGCCGTGAATACTTGACGGGAAAGTGTATCCCGTAAGGGTTGATAATATCCCCGAGATGAGTTCATAAGGAATTATTATGTAAACCCTGCAGGTGGATTTATTCCGCATAATAATTAAGGTTGAATGGTACTATTCTCGGATACAAGAGATGAATAAATTAATTAGAAATAAATTAATTTTATTCATGGATATTTATATCTTAAATACACGGAATAAATAATACTACCGGAGAAATATTATTTGATATAATATGGTTTAATATTGGGAGTGCAATTAATTTTATATAGTGGAAAATAGAATTAATTAATAATAGTAAGGATTAATAGATTTGGGCTTGGGCTCAATCTAATCACTATTATTGGAAGCCCAATATTCCACCTCCTTAAGATCCCCTACGTAGCCTATAAAAGCACTACATGGTCTTCTCTATATCTCATAACTTGAAGATCACAATTCAAGAGAGAGAGAGAGAAAGAGAAGGAGATCCATGGAGTTCGGAAGATCGTCGCCTACACGACGTTCGAGCTAGTGCAAGGAATACATGGGAAGATCACAAGGTCGTCAAATTGAGTTCTTCGTTTTTCCGAACAACGAGAACGAGGTAAATCGTAAAACCCTCTTTATGATTTTATCGTTTAATTATCGTAAGAATATCGTGAACCAAGATCCGAGGTTTGGGATTCTCACCGGGGTCGAGTCGAGCGGTGGTGATCGAAGATCACCGGACCGCCGCGGCTGGAGCGACCCGGCGGCAAGGATCGATCGCACCCACTGCCTGGGAAGGCAGGCGACCGCCTGGGGGCCAAGCGCCCGCCTGGTGGTGGTCGCGGGCGGCCGCCCGGCGGGCTGGCGGGCGCCTCGTGCTGCTGGCAGCGAGCTGCGGATTTTTCCCGCTGCGGACTCGCGAAGCCATGCGAGTCATGCACGGGGCTGTGCGTGATGGAGTTGTATTCTAAATGTCTAGTTTAGCGCAAATATGGAACTCCTTATCTATACCTTAATTCGAGATATGATTCAAGCATGATTGCATTTAATGCAATAGTCCTTGATGTATACGTTGTAGACAGTATGGCGTGAGGAGACATGCGGAAGATCATACTAACGGTTACTCGTATACTATCGAACAGTAGCTCACGACTTAGATGGACAGGGACAATCCATCGGTACTTCGTAGTGTGACTGGTAGATAGTCGGTCTTGACTATCATGTTACACTCATACACTTGGTGTATTGAGCAGGACCACGGGAGGGCGTTCGATTTATACTAATCGAAGTAATCGAACTAGACCTCAGATATTACAGATATACGAATTCCTAATCCCTATATAATTATAGGTGCGTGTGTCCAATTCTCGGTTCTTTAATCTACCAATGGGTGAGACTAATTGATTAGTCGAGATTCTCGGTAAATTGGGAATCGTAATTGTACGCACGGCATGCTATAGATTATAGACAGGAAACCGTGTCCCGTTTATCGGGTTGATGATGTCCCCGAGATGAGCTCATAAAGTTTATCATGTAAACCCTGCAGGTGGATTTGTTCCACATGATAATAAGGATGAGTGGTACTAGTCTCGGATAATAAGAAACGAATTAATTTAATTATTAGTAATTGAAATTAATTCGTGGACATTCGATATCTTAAACACGGGGAAAGTCGTATATGAAATTTCGGCGGAAATATTATTGGTAAAATAATATAGATTAATTAATTGGGAATTCAATTATAATTTTATAGTGGAATTAATTATAATTAAAATTGGATTTAATTAAAGGTTTTCTTTTAAGGACACCGGTTTAATTAAATTACAATTTAGCCTAATTAATTAATTGTCCTAAGGTCCCTAGTGTGGCCTATATAAACCCCTCAATCTCTCTTCTCCTAACCTACGTTTCGCCGCTATAATTAATTCTGTGGAGAGAAAATAATAGTTAGCGCAATTATTTTCTTCTTTGTTTAATTAATTTAGATTAGCGCAGTATTTTTTCTGTAGAAATAAATTGCTTGCGCAATCATATTTCTGAGACAGAAAAATAAAACGTGAGAAAGAGGGTTTGAGAGAGAAGAAGAAGAGAAGACTCCGGTGGATCGTTGCCCACACAACGTCTGGCGTCGAGGGCTAGGATACACACTAGAAGATCTCAGGGTGTTCGCCTATTCGGCTTCTCCGAATCACGCATCAAAGGTATAAGAAATCGAAACCCTATTTCCGCAATAATTCGATTTCTTTCTCGTTGATTATGCATCGAATCTTAGATCGGGTTCCGGGTGTCGTGGATCATGTTCCTCGACTACTGGGGGGTCAAGGACCTCCGGATCGGTAGTCGGAAGAGGAAAATCGGCCCGGAACCGCGCTCGGAACAGCAGGTCGCGCTGCTGTTCGCAGACGAACAGCGCCCGCTGAAGGCCAAACAGCGCCCGCTGTTTGGGGCCTATTCAGCGCCCACTGAATGACCAACATCGCCCGCTGTTTGAGTCAGGTCGTGGCTGATTCGCGCGGTTGTCCTTCGGGGCGATGGCTGGGCGTGAATCGGCACGAGGACTGTTACGTGAACGGAGCAGTTCTACCTGGAGGTCGACTGGGAGTGTTCGGATGTTCGAGTGATCGAACGAACACGTCCCGGGTAGTCGATTTCCAACAATTGGTATCAGAGCCGGTTTTGTCGATTCGTTGTATTTTTGCGAGAATTGTTTTGCAGGTTCGAACCCGATTATTATGGCCATTGTTATTGTGCTGTATGTTTGTGGTTTGTTAAACTCTCGGGCTTGTCGAGATCAGTTTTAGTTTTGAAATCGTTGCATGTTTGTAATAGTTAAAACGACGGGTTGAGTCGTTTAGGTTCTATTTATCGTTTTCTTTTTTATCCGGGTGTATAGGATCGATCAATCTGTATAGGATCGATGCCGGAAGTAGTTAGTCTTACCTATGTAATGTTGCTGCTACTTGGTGAATCGAGAGAAGATCGAAGGCCGGACGAACGAGGGTCGAGAAGTCGAACCCGCAGCAATCTGTGCACGAACAGCGCCCGCTGGAGCTGGGGCAGCGCCCGCTGCCCGGAGCTTCTCCAGCGAGCGCTGGATATAGGGCAGCGCCCGCTGCCCTAGGCTTGGCAGCGATGCTTTGGGGGTTCGACGGACACCACGGAACGATTGTCGAGGCCTGGGACAATACTCCAGTGGGAGGGGTTCGTCTCTTGGCACTTAGACGAGTCGGTGGTGGATCGAGACCGAGACGAGCAATGAGATGAAGATCCGAGAAGACGTGCATGGAAGATATTTAAAGGCCATAATAATCGGGGCCACGTTAAACGTTTTTTGTGTGTTTACGTGCGTTTTATTATGCTTTATTTATTTTGTGCATGTTTATCCCTTTCGTAAAATACTAAGTGGGAGAGGGATTGGAAACAATCCCGCGGTCTCCATTCTCTGTTTTGATAGTGATGTGTGTCACTTACGAGTTGGCTTTAGTGTCATCCTCCTTATCGGATAAAGTCGACACACGGATATCACTAGATCAAAATTCGAATTTAAAATCCACTTATAAAATTGAACAATTGTATTTCTCAAAAGCAATGCCTAATCTGTCATTCAAAGACTAATTTCAACTCGACTCATTCTCACCCCGGGGAGTGGAATGGAGCCAAAGCGCTTGGTTATGTCGATGACACAGATTAGAGACTTTCGAGTCATTCGATGACTAGATCGATTGTCTGGTTGGCTCCCTCACTTTGTGAGAGATAGGGCTCAATTGCATGATTGATCGCTGGTTAGAAACTTCGAGTTTCACTTACGAGATATCAAGCTTTGATTAATAAAATTGTGAAATTTAATAAATGTAAGAGTCAATTAACAAAGTTGTTTGTTTTAGTAAACGTCCACAAGAACGTGGCTTGCTAAATGGAAACGGTACTTTGGGTTAATTAAGATTCTATGACATTTAAATAAGTGAGATTCAATTAATAAAGTTGTTTGTTTTAGTAAACGTCCACAAGAACGTGGCTTGCTAAATGGAAACGGAACTTTGGGATTAATTGAGGCTCGACAGTTATAGAAAGTCGTGGAGGACCGCATGTCAACGTAAACGTCCACAAGAACGTGGCTTGCGGTGGACATGTAGTTCCCGAGCGGTGGACTTAGTACTGAGAAATGGTATACACTTAGGTACGCTTTATAGTATCCTCCCCATCGGAGTCACTGCTATAATGATGTACGACCGAAGTGAAATCCAATCATAAAATCATTTGGACTGGTAAATGTCCACAAGAACGTGGCTTGCTATGTCTGATGGGATTTTGGAAATGATTGGTAGTTTAATGATATCACTTGAGGGAAATGATATCGAATTAAACTCATTGTTTGTTTTATATGGTATTATTCCCATTAAAAGTCAACAAACTCACTGAACCTGATTGTATGGATTGGAAAAGAAACTTGGACATTGTCCTAACTGCAGAGGAGTACAAATATGTACTCCAAGTCAATTGACCTGCTGAACCAAATGATGCTTCCACTACTGAGGAAAGGAAGCTCATTGGAAATGGATCAAGGCTATGAGATGACGCGGAGCAACATTATGTTTTTCATGTCAAATGTGCTGCGACATCGGTATCATGCCATGACCATTACCTATGATATGATGCTTAACCTCAAGAAGTTTTGGGTATCAGGACAGGACAGCCGGGCAAAGTGAAATGAGGCAACTCATAATGGCCATCATGTCGGAATGAACGCCCGTGAGGGATCACGTTCTTAGAATGATGGGCTATCTTAGTGAGATAGAGATTCTGGGAACAATTATCAATGGGGTAACCCAGGTTGATTTTTTGCTCCAGTCTCTGCCGAGAAGTTTTGAGCAGTTCCGCCTGAACTAAAATATGAATAAGAGGTCTTATTCATTAGCGGAGCTCCTGGTTGAACTTCAAGCGGCTGAGGGAAGGGCTCTCAAAACACTTGTGGCTGATAAATTGGCTCTTCCTAGGCCTTCGGGCGGCAAAAGGAAGAAGAAGAAAATACGGAAACCCAGTGGGCCTAATATATCTGGACCACGGAGTGGGACAAGCAAGCCCAAGGGGCAACTGCTTCCGTTGTAAGCAGTTTGGATACTGGGAGTTTTAATTGTCCTCTCAAGCAACATGGAGTTGATTTTTCCTTAGTCACCGAAACATGTTTAGTGGTGTTATCTACCAGTACCTGGTGTGTGGATACGGAAACCACTAATCATGTCTGCACCTAAATGCGGGGGTTCCAGGAAACCCGGAGACTTAGAAAGGAAGAAGTTATAACCTACATGGGCAATACTGTTAAGGTAACAGCCATTGCAGTGGGAGATGTTAAATGTTTTAACGGTAGGATTTTAGTTCTAATAAATTGTCTTTATGTGCCGGTATTTAGAAAGAAATTTTATTTCGGATTTCTAAATTGGCTTAGAATGGATATTCTGTTTCTTCTGATAGTTTCATACCTATCCGAGTAGGAAACGGGGATATTATCTATTCTGGTACATTGATAGACAATTTATACTAAATCCGTATTCTTCCACGATGCAACACACCGGAGCAAATAACACATTATCAAACCCCAATAAGAGTAAAGATCCTTCTAGGAAGAATCAAATGTACTTATGGAATCTTAGGATAGGTCATTTTAACTTGAGTACGATTCAAAGGGTGAAAACTGATGGACTACTCAGCTAGGTTGAAGGAAAGGACCTTCCAACCTTCGAATCATACTTGGAAGTTTTAATGACCGAGCAACCCTTTACGGTTAAAGTGAAAAGATCCAAGAATGTACTAGAGTTGATTCGCTCTGATATATGCAGACCTCTTTGAGGAGTAAGGCATACTTATCAGAAAATGGGATTAACTCCCAACAGACTACACCATTTATGCCTCGGCAAAATAATGTGTTGTAAAGAAGGAATAGGACTCTTATAGATATGGGAAAGTAGAAAATGAGTTATTTGGAGTTACCTAATTCGTTTTTGGGATATGGCTTGGAAACAGCAGCATTTATCCTGAACTTGATTTCTTTGGAAACTTCTACTGATATTTGGCTGTTTATAAGATACCCTAAGAAAACGAATTGAGATATGTAATATAGTCCAAAGGACCAGATGTTCGTTGATTGAATCAACGTTCGGTTCTTAGACATGGACTATATATATGCAAGATCACAAGCCCAAGAGTAGAGTAATACTTTATGTGCTTAGAGGGACTGATCAAGACTTAGAACCAGCCTAACTGAGTAGTTCACTACTGTAATCTTTAGTCACTAAAGATACACCGGAGCGTCGTCATAGTGGGAGGGTTGTTAGACAACCCGACATGTTCATGTTTATAGGAGAGTCTTCGGACTTGTTACCTGGAGAACATGAAGCCGACCCCTAGATCTATGACGAGACGCTGAAAGATCAAGATGCTTAGTCTTGGTAAAAGACAATGAAATATGAGATTGAATCTTTGGATTCAAATCATGTCTGGGATCTTGTAGCACCGCCCAAAGGTATAAAAGCCATTGGATGCAAGTGGGTGTACAAGATGAAAAGAGGGTCTGACGGGAAGGTGTAAACCTTCAAGGCTAGGCTTGTTGCGAGAGGGTGCACTCAGAAAGAAAGGGATCGATTATGAGTAAACTTTCTCGCCAGTAGCTATGCTAAAGTCGATCCGGATTCTTTTGTCTTCACATGGAAGATGGAAGTCAAGACGTGTTGGAGTTGTGTACTTAATGTCTAGATTTAAGTAACGGTAAACTCCCCGTCATAGCATTTAATCTATTAAATTAACGAACAATTGTTTTGCTTTTAATTACTTGATAATTAAATAAATGCAAACCATGGTTCTGGATTTTATACGTTGTAGTTAGTATGGTGTGCATGGGCACACAGAAGATCATACTATCGGTTACTCGTATTTAATCGAACAGTTGCTCACGACCTAGATGGACACGAACTAATCTATCGGTATAGTCGTTGTGTGAGAGAGAAAATAATTTATCTTAATTATTTTATCACACTTGTACACTTGGTGTATTGAGCGGATCGTTGAGATTCATCGATTAGGATTGCCGGCGATAATCGATTCGAGTCTCAGTGTATTTTATTCTTAATCCCCGATATTATTGCGGGTGTGTATATTTAATATAAGTGACTTTGATTTACCAAAGGAATTAACCGATTTAATTATTGGGTTAATTACCGGTTAAGTTGGGTCACTATATTTTATATATGGCATGCCGTGAATAATTGACCGGACAGTGTATCCCGTAAGGGTTGATAATATCCCCGAGATGAGTTCAAAAGGAATTATTGTGTAAACCTCATGAGTGGATTCGTTCCGCACAATAATTAAGGTTGAATGGTACTAGTCTCGGATTAAAGAGATGAATAAATTAATTAGCAATAAATTAATTTTATTCATGGATATTTTTATCTTAAATACACGGAATAAATAAATACTACCGGAGAAATATTATTTGATATAATATGGTTTAATATTGGGAGTGCAATTAATTTATATAGTGGAAAATAAATTAATTAATATTGATAAGGATTAATGGACTTGGGCAGTGGGCTCAATTTAATCATCAATATTGGAAGCCCAATATTCCACCTCCTTTAGATCCCCTACGTAGCCTATAAAAGCACTACATGGCCTTCATAAATCATAAGACAAGATTATCATACTTGATATTCTAGAGAGTTGAAGGAGATCCAAGGAGTTCGATAGATCGTCGCCCACCCGACGTTCGAACGGAGTGCAAGGAATACGTGGGAAGATTCAAAGGTCTTCAACTAGATTTCGTTTCTCCGCACAACGAATCAAAAGGTATGATCATCGAAACCCCTCTATGATTGTATGTGAATTATATTGTGATATGTACATGAACAAGACGATCCGGGAAAACGTCGAGACCGGGATACGGGGATCCGGGATCCCCGTCGGGATCGAGAAGGGGCGGCCGAACCCTAGGGTTCGACCGCCGGTACCGCGCGACGAAGGGGGAGCCCCGGCTGGACGCCGGGGCACGCGATCGACTTCGGTCGATCGCCGGGATGCCGCGGGCTGGTGCCGCGGCGGATCCCAGCCGCCCTTCGACGGCGGCGTGCGCACGGGGAGCCCCGGCTGAAGCCGGGGCGGGCGATCGAGCCTCGCTCGATCGCGAGGGCATCCGCGGGCTGGAGCCGCGGCTGGGCGCCCTCCTCCTCGTCTGGTGGCGGCGGTGAGTCGCCGGACTCACCGCCGGCGGGTGCTGGTCGGACAGCCCCGCGGGGATGCACCCCGCATCCCCGGCGATCGCCATGCACGGCGATCGCGAGCCCTAACGTAGGGGCGCGGCTAGGGTTTAGCCGCGGGCTCGCCCGCGGTGACGCCTCGGTTGAGCTCCGGCTCGTTCGGTGTTCGCGATCGGTTTCCGGCGAAGGGTTTTCGGTCGGGGTTATCGGTTCCGCAATTTTTGATACCC
The DNA here is from genome assembly GCA_954870475.1 of Euphrasia confusa. Taxonomy (NCBI): domain Eukaryota; kingdom Viridiplantae; phylum Streptophyta; class Magnoliopsida; order Lamiales; family Orobanchaceae; genus Euphrasia; species Euphrasia confusa. The sequence goes on from OX940954.1 coordinate 17,661,401, forward strand.
CGGGATATCGAATTCCAACAATTGGTATCAGAGCGTTTGGTTTCGTGTTCATGTATGTGTTCAATTGTGTTCTACCTTGCAGGGATTCCGACTATCATGGTTTAATTAATTGTTAATTATTCGTTTAATTAATTGCTATTTAATTTACCATGATTATTCGTTATTAAACTCTCGGACATGTCGAGATTCGTTTTGTGTGGATGAATGTTTGTAATAGTAAAAATTCGGGGGTTGACCGAATTTAGATTTATTATTATTGTTCTACGTTTTCCGGAAAGTGTATAGGGTCGATTTCATGTATAGAATCGATACCGGAATTGTAAATTTATTTCTTGTAATTTATTTACGTTGGATCGATGCCGAGACGACCGCCGGAGAACTCATGTGACGAAGGAGAAGATGAGAGGGAGGACCGGGAATCGATCACGAGGATCGACCCCAATCGATCGACCCAAGAGGAGGGGGCCGATCGCCCTCGGCTAGGGCTGCCGCCGGCGACGGTGGCGGCTGGTGGCTGGGCTGGGCGGCGGTGCTCCTCCGGGGGGTGGCCGGTCGAAGGTGGGGGTGGCGTGGGGTCTCCCGATCTCATGCTACTCCTACCTAGATTCTACTTACCTAATTGATTCGGTTTTCCTAATTGAGTTTTCCTATTTTTTTTTGGGAACTCTCATGGATTAGAAAAAGAATTAATTGGAATTAATTTTATTCCTTATTCTATTATGGAAGTCTTCTAGAGTATTCCGAGTTCTACTTGGAATAGGATCCTAGAGATTTAATAGAATTGGAAAGGAATAAGAGTTAATTTAGGATTGATTTATTTCCTAATTGATTATTCCTATTTTATGGAAATTTTCATAGTAATGGAAATTAATTAAATCTTGGAAAGTAGAAGAGTCTTAATTTATTTTATTTCCTTATTCTATTATAGAAGTCTTCTAGAATATTCCAAGTTTGACTTGGATAGATTATTCTAGAGATTTAATAGAATTAGATAGGAAAATAAATAAATAAAAAATATTAATAATATTTAATTTTATTTTTGATTTATTCGATTGACTTAATTTTCGAATTAAGTATCTTTTGGATTTATTAAGAATAAATAGATTTAAATATTAGGATTAATATTCTCGTCACATGGAGCATTCAAGAACGAAGACTGAAGACTAGAAGAAGCATACGGAGATGGAATAAAGCCATGATAGTCGGAAAATAATTTTCTAGCTTATTTTGACTATGTGCTATGTGCTTTATTGCTTGTATGCATGCTATATGTGTTTACTTTATGCACTAGATAGCGTATCCCTTTGTTTATAAAAAGCTAAGTGGGAGAGGGGATGGAAACATTCCCATGGTCTCCATTACTATTCTCTTGGTGACTCTTGTGGACTTTTGAAGTTCACATAGATGTGTCATTGAAGGAGAATTCTTGTAATTCCTTTTTCAAGAGACATTGATTAAGTTTATCAAACAATGCCTAATTTGTCTTTCTGAAACTGACTTCAAGTCGACTCATTCTCACCCCGGGGAGTGGAATGGAGCCAAAGCCACTTGGTCATGTGGATGACACAAATTAGAGACATTCGTACCATCCTTTTAAGGTGGATCGATTGTCTGCTCGGCTCCCTCATCTAATGAGAGATAGGATTGTTCGCATGGTGAATCACTGGTTAGAAACTTCGAGTTTCACTTATGATTCTCCGCGTCTTGATTTACGAAAATCGAATGGATCTTGTAACTGGGAGTCAATTATAAAAGTCTCTTAGTATAGTAAACGTCCACACAACGTGTCTTGCTATACTGACGGATTTTGGATTAATTGATGTAGACAGTTGTAAGGAATTGTGAAGATTTGTGAAGTTGTCGTAAACGTCCACACAACGTGGCTTGCGGTGATGTAGCAATTCCAAACGATTTCCTTTGGTGCTGAGTAATGGTTTACACTTAGATACGCTTTATAGTATTCCTCCCACCGAGGTTCCGCTATAAATGATGTATGACCAAAGAAAATCTAATTGCTAAATCGTTTGGGTGGGTAAACGTCCACACACCGTGGCTTGCCTTACCTGATGGGATTTTAGATGTGATTAGTAATTTAATGATATTATTTGAGGGAGATAATATCGGATATTAAATTGATTGTTTGTTTAAATGTGCTTATAGGTTTAGAGAATAGCTATGAACCCACTTTCTATGATACTCAAGGAGCATAAGCTCACTGGCCCCAACTACATTGATTGGAAGAGAAATTTAGACATTGTCCTAACTTCTGAGGAGTACAAGTTCGTACTCCATGAAGTATGCCCTGCTGAGCCCACGCCTGCCTCAACTGATGAGGAAAAACTAGCATATCGGAAGTGGAAAAAGGCTGATGAAATGGCTAGGTGTTATATTTTGGCTTCTATGTCAAATGTACTCCAAACCCAACATGAGTCGATGGACACTGCCTATGATATGATGTTTAACCTCAAGGAGATGTTTGGAGAGCAAGATCGTGCGACAAGGCAAGAAGCCATGAGAGTCCTCATGACAACTACTCAGTCTGAAGGAACGCCCGTAGGGGAGCACGTTCTTAAGATGATGGGTCTGTTGAATGAGCTTGAGATCCTAGGAGCTCAAATTGATGCTGAGACGCAAGTCGACATCATACTCCAGTCTCTGACCCCTAGCTTTGAGCAGTTTCGCATGAGTTATAATATGGGTAAACTATCTTACTCTCTTGCGCAACTCCTGACTGAGCTGAAGGCGGCAGAGGGGATCTACAAGAAGGGCAAGTCTCTAGCGCTTGTAGCTACCAAGTCCAAGGGCTTTAAGCCTGGTGGAGGTAGGGGCAAGAGGAGGAAGCTGGCCAGAAAACCCAGTGGTGTCAAGAGGGTTGTACCACGAGTGGGGGCTGCAAAGCCAAAGGGCAATTGCTTCCGATGCAACAAGTCTGGACACTGGAAGTCTGAATGTCCTCTCAGAGGTACGAATTTTTCTTTAGTCGTAAAAACATAGTCAGCGGTATTATCTACCAGAATTCTGGTGCGTAGATATGGAACCACTGACGGTATGTGCATTTTGAATGCAGGGGTTCCAGAAAACCCGGCGACTTAGAGAAGAAGAATTCAAGTCTACACGGGCAAAAGCTGTAGAGGAGGCAGCTGTTGCGGTGGAAGACATTTATCTGCTTTAGTAGTTAAATAGGATTTCATTTCAAGATTATTGCATTATGTACCCTTTATTTTAGAAAGAACGTTTTGTTCTGGATTTCTATTATTAATGAATGGATAGTTTTATTTCTTTAATCATTGGATGATTTTTGAGATAATGGGTATTATCTATTCTGGTACATTAGAAAGCAATATATGAATGATAGATCCTAAGTCTACCACGATGCAACGAACCGTTCTATAACTTGTTTTACTTGTTAGATATTTCTTTATTAAATCATTATACTTGTGAATTCTTGTACTTAGTAGTATTTTCAAATAAGATTCAAGAAGGTCGAAATTGATTTGATCAATTATAGTTGAAGGAATGGACCTTCCGACCTGAGAATTAAATTTGGAGGATAATACATCTAAACAAACCTTTCTGGTAAAAGGTAGAATTCGGACAAGTATTGGAAATGATTAGATATGCAGTCGTATGTGTAAATTAGAAAGGTGCGAGTAATTCTTTCAAAGAATACTCGGTGATGGATTAGAATACTTGATGTGCCATAAAAGCTAAGTGTTTTGACTAGTCAATGGACACAAAGCTATTATGGGGGAACCATTAAAGTATATCCATTAGGAGGCTGCGACTTAGTCGCGGAAGCCATCACCTACCTAAAAAACGCATAAGCATAATCGATGTTTGGGATTCAAACCCAAAGGGATACGCCATGCACTTACGTGTAGAGATGGTGCGTTAGAAATAAGAAATAGAAATCTAACAGTAAAAGAACAAGTTGTTCGGAACTACCTATGTTCTATGGATATTCCTGGATACAACAAGAATGGTTGTAGGATATCCTAGATGAACGAAGTATTGTGTGTTCTATAGTACGATGAACCAGAGGGACGTCTATCGTTCGGTTCATAGTGGAATACTATTAGATGAACCACAAAGCCTGAATTGATACCTTGGAATGAGAAGAAAAGACAAAAGACTGGGAACCAGCCAAACTGAGTAGAAGTACACCACACACTGCACCTATTGTTATTACTGTTATACACCGGGACGCCATTGCAGTGGGAGGTTGTTGGACAACCAAAGATGTTCATAAGACTAGAGGAGTTCGGACTCTGGATCTAGTAGAGATGAAATCGATCCCTAGCTCTGCATAAGGGCGGTACTAGATCTAAATGAGCCTGCTTGGAGAACAATAAGGTTTATTGTTAAGAGGCTAGATCATTTAGAGTACAAGCTTAGTAAATCCATTTATGGATTGGAACAAAGCTATAAATCGTGGAACTTGCGAATTGATGAGATAGTCCATTTAATGGATTCATCAAAAGGCAAAGACGATGGGTGTACTGGAAAGGTAATGGAAACAAGGTGGTGTTTCTCGGAGATTTTATGTAGATAACGTTTTATCATTGGCAACAATGTAAAGATATTATCAGACATAAAATAATGGTTGTCTAAATAAATCGGGATATAAGATTGAGAAGAAGTTGGAACATGTTTTAAGATCTTATGATCTAGGGATAAGAACATTGTACTTCTCCTAGATATCTTATACGATTATGGTTTGTTTTAACATGCAATGTTGAAAATAAGAACCTGATATCAACTATGCCGTTTGCGTAGTGGGAGGATATCAAAGTAATCTGGACAAGAAATTCTCGGATGCTATAATAGTACTTGCGTGAGTACTGGATATTAAGCAAGACGAAATCTTCTTGGATTACACATTCTCAGATCTAAATCAGAGAAGGGCCAGTGTAAGTCGATATCAGGCTATGTGTTCACTTTTGGAAAAGGTGGAACCTTTAATATGAAAAGAGTGATAAGCGGGATGCTTCTCAGACTCTCTCATAACCGAATAGCAGCCTCAGAGGCAGCGGAAGTTTTGGTTAGGTTCCGGGATAACCTCTAAGACTTGGAAATGACTCTTGGTTTGCCAAAGGCTATTTCATAGCGGTGCATGGTAAACCGGAAGAAGTCATAAGTCGAAAAGTGATGTTTAACACATAGTGCAAGTACCACCTGATACGAGTCGTCGTCGAGGGAGACGACGTAGTAGTCACCAAGATAACTTCAGAGCGACAACCTAGAGTGCTCATTCACATAGTACTTCTCGAAAGTACACCTTAAGCACGTGATGAGTATGGGAGTCGGGAGTTTGGAAGAAATGACTAGACCTTAGTACAAGTGGGAGATTGTTGGAGTTGTGTACTTAATGTCTAGATTTAAGTAACGGTAAACTCCCCGTCATAGCATTTAATCTATTAAATTAACGAACAATTGTTTTGCTTTTAATTACTTGATAATTAAATAAATGCAAACCATGGTTCTGGATTTTATACGTTGTAGTTAGTATGGTGTGCATGGGCACACAGAAGATCATACTATCGGTTACTCGTATTTAATCGAACAGTTGCTCACGACCTAGATGGACACGAACTAATCTATCGGTATAGTCGTTGTGTGAGAGAGAAAATAATTTATCTTAATTATTTTATCACACTTGTACACTTGGTGTATTGAGCGGATCGTTGAGATTCATCGATTAGGATTGCCGGCGATAATCGATTCGAGTCTCAGTGTATTTTATTCTTAATCCCCGATATTATTGCGGGTGTGTATATTTAATATAAGTGACTTTGATTTACCAAAGGAATTAACCGATTTAATTATTGGGTTAATTACCGGTTAAGTTGGGTCACTATATTTTATATATGGCATGCCGTGAATAATTGACCGGACAGTGTATCCCGTAAGGGTTGATAATATCCCCGAGATGAGTTCAAAAGGAATTATTGTGTAAACCTCATGAGTGGATTCGTTCCGCACAATAATTAAGGTTGAATGGTACTAGTCTCGGATTAAAGAGATGAATAAATTAATTAGCAATAAATTAATTTTATTCATGGATATTTTTATCTTAAATACACGGAATAAATAAATACTACCGGAGAAATATTATTTGATATAATATGGTTTAATATTGGGAGTGCAATTAATTTATATAGTGGAAAATAAATTAATTAATATTGATAAGGATTAATGGACTTGGGCAGTGGGCTCAATTTAATCATCAATATTGGAAGCCCAATATTCCACCTCCTTTAGAT